>OX465245.1:5970771-8780805 GCA_949987775.1 Aproaerema taeniolella
CTTCTAATTAGTTAGAGACTTCAACATTTTGTATCACCCCAAAAAGTCATTGCTTATAACTTGTGAACAACTGAATCAATTTTAATGATATATAGCTATAATTTCGTATCTATAAAAGGGCCATTAAAGTATCTGTAAGACTATTAAAATAATAAAGACGACCGCTACTTAAGCACAGATCAGAGTGTAAGGTCCGACTTAAGTAGCAGTCGTTTTTGTCATTTCGATAGTGAGAGGGACAATCAACACTTAAGTATAGATCAATATTTGAGTCTTCTGTAATACGGGGGTTGCGTTCTGTAAATCGGATCTAAAGCACGTAAATTTGCTACAGGCGCGAGTGGACATTCGCAGCGAGCCCCTAGTCCTGGTCGCATTCGCCCAACACTCGACGGTGCTGACCCGGCTGCGCGCGGGTGGGGCGGGCGCGGCGTGCGGGGGCGGCGGGCCGGACGCGGCGGAGGCGTGGCGCGCGGCGTGGCTGCCGGCCGGGCTGGGCGCGCACGCGCACGTGTCGTCGTGCGGGCACGCGCTGCACGCGCGCTGCTGGAGGAAGTACGTCGACAGCGTGCTCGATAAGGAGAATCGCAGGTGAGTGGACGACGACACCTATCTAAATATATTAAAGGAGAAACTGACTGACTGACTGACATATCAACGCACAGCCTAAACGGCTAAACGTAGGCACTTGAAATTTGGAAGCGACGTAGCTTAGGTACCGCAGAGGTGCACTAAGAAAGGAATTCCCGAAATTCCCACGGAAACGGGAATTAGCGGGAAAATCCTTTTGTATGAAAAATCTAAACCGCTTAAGTTAGACGCTTGAAATTTGGCATGCAGGTACCTTAGTAAACTTAAAGCTTAGTCGCAACAGGATATTGCAAAATTCCCACGGGAACGGGAGTTAGCGGGAAAAAACTTTTGTATGTAAAAATCTAAATCTTAAACTAAATATAATCTGTTTAAAAGAAAAAATTAACACGCAAACGAAATTGCGGGCATCAGCTAGTTCACACATATACACGACTAGATTACGCTAATTTCGTCGAAACCAAGCGTGCCATCATTTTTCTACTTACTGTGACATCGTGAGCTATTTACTAATGGAGATAGTTTCCATTAATTCGTCCCACTTTATTTGTGTAGTTTTTACAACTCAAAACGACGCAATTAGGATAATATATTATCCGATGCCGATGTAGGATAATAGGGATGTTGACAATTTTTTTTTATTGTTTATCTGGAAAAAGAACTGAATCCAAAACTCAAAACCGAAATAATTTTTGAAAACTATTGAGAAGTAATAATAGTTACGAGCTATTAAACAATAGAGGGGGAAACTGTCAAACAACGAAAAAAAGATGCACTTACAGGCATGTGATGTCACCGCCATTTGTTTGCGTAGGTAAAATCGAGATAGCTAGCTCTCCCCACAAAACGAGATAGCTGGTCCTTACGATAATATAAATGCCAATAACTTGTTCATTTATAAACCAATTTTAATGCTGTTTTCGGATATTAATATATTTATAGCATTATTTTTTGTTTCACATACAATAATTCATAAAATCAAACACTGTCATAATCCCTGTTGTGCCTTATAGGAAAATTATGAAGTTATGTTTCCTAATTTTATTATCCTAATACTACACAAATAAAATGGGACTAGATAATGGAAACGATTCCCCCACTAAATAGCGCTCGTGACGTCACAGTAGGTAGAAAAAACACTTATTGCGCATATAGAGTTGCATCTTGTTTTTCAATATTCCAACTACATAATTTCTACATGTTTTTATATTTTAACCCTATCAATGTTTATTTGTCGGACATCGTTATTACTATTATGTTGTGAAGTTCACTTATCGAAAAAATACAATTAAAATAACCCTTATGTTTAACTATACCTACAGACCCTACCGCCTCCGCCAACCAGCCGCCTTCGACGTAGAGAAAAAGGAATATCTCTGCCCATTGTGTGAGCGCCTGTGTAACACTGCTCTGCCGTTACTGCCGAGCCCGGCGCTACCGAGCGGAAGCCCGCCGCCTCTTAGCGAGGACGCATTCACCGAAGCCATTAACTTGATCGTCAAGATGAATCATCTGGTTAGTTCAATTATATTTGACTATAGATGTCACCGTGACATTGTCAAACCTGTAATATTTTAATTTTACTTAGTAAGATTATTAACTATCGGTACTTTGTGAACTGCCCCATTTTTTTCACATTGACGGATGTTTTTATTATATTAATACAACCTAACCTAACCAAGCCTTTTCTAACATAAACTAAGCTGTCCTAAATTTGATACAGGCGGCCTTTAAAGTTTCGTTTTATAATTTTACTGGGCAAATTGAAATTAGGTTAAAATTGAAATATTACAATTTCACAAGAAAAATTATAACGGACCTATAATTTTTACAATTTTTAGACAATTTTCCGGTGATATAGACATGGACACTGGACTGCAAATATAACACTGGTCTGCAAATATAACGAGTCGGTTGCAAAAACTTCAAAAATATTTGAGCTAAATAAAGACTATCAAACGCAAATTTACAGCGCTTCAGTCACACTCTTAAAAAAATAAGTTTATGCAATTTATTAAGAAAAGTAATTTAATTAAAAAAAACATAATTTTTCATCAGATTTCGATATTGTTTTACTAATGTTACGCTAACAACAGAACAGTTTTAGAACTAACAGAGCAAAATCATTAAGCATTTAGTTTCGAATATTTTACCTAGATAGCGTTGATTGTCAAGGAATTTGTAAGAAATGAGCGTGATTGCCACTATGGAAAAAATTCAGAATCCTGTCATTATGAAACTACGGAATACAATGTCCGTGCTGCAGATTGCCTTATCTACAAAGGAAGTTTTTTCTTACCTATTCCAGCTTTATTATTTTTATAAAGGACATCATTCGCGGCCCATACAAAAGTGGAGGCTAAAAAAGGTAAAGTTTTTATTTCGAAAGAACATATTATTCTAAACATTTTTTATGTATGATAGCTGTACGAACATTACTAGATTTGTTTTTGACAATTATAAATCTGGATTTTAAATGTAACGGCCATAGAAATTAATGTTTCAATAGATTGTGATACAAAACATATTTCGTATTAGGTTAAAGATTTAAATTCTAGATTTGAAAATGCATTTAAGCTTGAAAATTTAGATTTTAAGTTTGAAAATCTAGAATTTTAAGCTTAAAAGAGGAAAATTCATAAAGGTCGTACAGCTTAGCTGTCATAATAAAAAATGTTAAGAATAATGTGTCCTCTTGAAATAATAACTTTACTTTTTTTGGCCGCCACTTTTAAATTTTGTGACGTTTTGAATGATGTCCTTTATTTCACTAATTTTTTCTAGTCCCATCGCTAGGAAAAAAAGAGAATTAAATTCATTAAAATTGAAATCTCGATTCTACGTTGCATACAGAATGTTCGAGCGCAATTATTTCGTTATTATTTACTTCCTTGTAAGGCTGTAAAGTTACAAGATCCAATAAGGAGCCAACTCTAAGGCAGGGGGGTGTCATTCCGCAGATTAGGCATGTTCGCGCGGCGGGCATACTGAGTATGCCAGCGAGCGCGGGCTGATACTCGCCGCGCGCGTGAGCCGTATTGGTCGCGTGTTGAACAAAATAATAAGTGTATCTACTTATTAACAATATTAAAACCAGACAGAAACACGTTTTGCCATCACAATAGTCTGTAGGTGTCTGTAGGTAGTAAGTAGGTATGTAGGCTAGGTATCAAATAACATAGTTGGTTATGTTAACTTGTGTTTTTACTTACTACATTCCTAACTAAAGTTACCCTTGATTTTATAAGCAGTGTTATCTTTCTTAATTAATTTCAATAATAATTTTACCTCTAAATCGGCGGCGAGTTTTAACCCTGAGCTCTCGTCGCGAACGCGGCATCGAGTCGGCGGTGCGCAATAGAATATGAACGCTAGCGGCTGACTATAAGTTTCAATTTCTCTTGCAAGCTTGTGCAGCTCGCAATAGTAGGCAAATTTTTATGCCTAAAGTTAACTTTTGTTAGGGAGTGAGACTTCAGTACGTTAGTACTATTATTTATTCTGTGTCTAAGGCCCGTATTACAGAAGGAGACTAAAGTCTTGATCTATTCTTAAGTATGGTGGAGTTGGGAACAGTGGCTCAGTCGGGTACACTGACTCGCGCCAGAATTTCCTATGTAGAGCAACAATATCTATTTGTCTCTTTCATTCATCAATAGCGCTCGATATTCAAACACCGATGAATGAAAGAGACAAATAGATATTGTTGCTCTACATAGGAAATGCAGGCGCGAGTCAGTGTACCCGACTGAGTCACTGTTCCCAACTCGACCCTATTGATTGTCTCCTCTCTCACTATCAAAATGACAAAGACGACTGCTACTTAAGGATAGATGAGAGTCTTAAGTCGCGTTTTGTAATACGGACCTTATGGGCTTAACTTGCAAATCATACAAGTTCTTAATTTTCGTAATTTACAGGTTTCGTCCGAGCACATATGCACAGAATACTGCGAGGAAATACTCTGCCAAGCGCGCGCTCGAAGCGTGGGAGCCATGTCCTCGGATATGGAAGAAGATTCATCAGACGAGACTGAGGTGTACATATCAACACACTCCGAAGCTTTACTGCATCCAGAATTCCTGGCGCACTTCGAGACTGAAGTCCCGACTTATAATGAAATGACCAAGTCGCTTGTTGAGGATTTTACTGCGGTGAGTTTTTGATAAATGGTCAATGTGTGTCAAACGTGGTGTTAAGTGAACCATATGATGGTCTGGCAATTACCCTGTCAGAGATTATAAACGTGTTTTTTTTAGATATGTTGGAAAATAAAATAACGGTTTGTCAAATCTAAAAATTTCGCTCCATCGCAAAATTATTTGGAGGCCTTATTTGTTTTTGCTATGAAATGAAGCATTTTAATATTGTACAATGTTTAATTTGATAGGATGCTACAGATCGTATAACTGAGCCAAGTTTGCGAATCCTTTGTTTTAGTGAATTACTGTTCAAACCAGGCCTTGAAAACGGTTAAGGTATAACGGTATGGGACAATTCAATTTTAATTTCAATACCGTATCAATTTAAAGGTAGAGTCAAAACTGTTAGGAATTACTGGTACGCTACCGTTTTATACCGATACCTTAACCGATATCTTTATAATTTTACAATAATATTATACCTTTATTTTTATCGCTACCGTAACCGAAATTATTTCGGTATACCAAAAAAACGCCAGCGCGATGTTGCCGGCAGCGGTGGGGTGTAAAGAAAACCTTTATTTATTAATTTATGTACTACAAAAAATAACGATACCGTTACTTAGCGGTACCAAATAATTTCGCTACCGAAATTTTTAGCTACCGGAAAAGAACGGTACCGTTATTTACGGGTAAGTACCTAAAATTTAAAGGTATGACGTCATGCCGCTAACCGTTTTAACCGATATTTTTTCGGTTATTCAAACCTTGGTTCAAACTTAGTTGCCAATTATTTCGTTTTTTTTCGCCTAACCTCATACACATTGGTTCGAATTTAAATTCCTCAAAAGTCTCCAGCAGTACTACGTCTTCTTCTATCCCTGTTGTCTTATATTTAAAATTGAGACACCAAGGATAGCCAAGTTAGCCACACACTTTATTTAACCTACACGATAAAAATGAGTTAAGAATATCAACAATAATAACCCTCTTTCCACAGATATTACCCGGCATTTGCGGCCAATCAACAGAATCTGGCAGTATCCGTATGAACGCGCTGGCAGCGTTCTACCGAGCCACGTCATACACCATCATTAGCACCAACGCGGTGCTTCAAGCCGAGGAAAGGCCTCTGTTAGGCGAGCTGCCTGCCAGGCATCGCGACGCTTTACAGGCGCTAATACGCCTCGCAGCCGCTATCCCAGCCATGTTGTCCACCCCTAAACATCTATCCCATCACGGGCTAACAGCCCTCATTGCCTTACAAAATTCCTCCCCCTTAACCTATGACGCGTTCGGAATTCTCGTCTGTCTAGTCCTAACCGCTCCGGCCTTCTTCAACAAAATGTCAGGCCCCGCCAGACCAACACATTTAGCCAGACAACTAACACTCCAAGCGTTCCGAGCGGACATCACTAGAGCCTTAATAGTAACGGATGTGTCGGACTGCAAATCAGAACCGATGGATGACGGAGAAAAAGAAACGCGAGTGCCAAAGGCAGATCTAGAAAACCTATTAAAAATCATGAAAGAATTGCGTCGAGGTTCCTTAGAAGAAGATCTCGATGCCGATTGTGTATGGGAGCAAATAAAGAGTCAATGCCATAGATTTTTGAGATGTTGCTGTTTATTTTTCCACTTTTTAAGCGATATTATACCGCCTACAGAATTGACTGTAGTCAATGGAGATACGTGGGAGACTATGTGTGGATATTTAGACTTACCGACGACGTTTACGGAGTTAATAGATACACCAAGAGCGAGAAAGAAAGCTTTAGATTGGTCGGGATTATCTAACGAATGGTTCAATAGTGAAATGCCGATTCGAGGAATAGTAGTAGAGCCTAAAGAGCCGCCGAGTCTGATACCCTTGCCTGACGATTTCTCTGAGCTAATGAATGTGGTGTCAGAGTTCTCTTGCCCTAATTCAGAACGAGACGACAGCAAGTACCCGACGATGTGTCTGGTTTGTGGACAGATTTTATGTTCGCAGAGTTATTGTTGCCAAACGGAGATACGCAAGGTAAGCATTTATAGTATTCTAATTTTGTTTTTTGAATAGTTAACATTTGGTCCCCGATTCGTGAAACAGTGAACGCATACTTTTACATTACCAAAAACAATAGAACTATTTAATCTTTTAATTTTCAGTTTTATTGCCAAAATAGGATTTTAAATATTTTTTTGCGGCATTTCGTTAAAAAAGTTGCTTGCTTGTTTCTTATTTTATTTTTTATTATAAGATTTGTTAACTCTTGATCTCAATCTTGACCATAAAGGTCAAAGGTGAGGTCGACGATGGAGCGAGTTAACCCAAAAAATGCCTATAAAGGCACTGGTACTCCCACGCACCGACGGAACACAGCAAGCTGTTTGGCGTCGGACTTCGTGATTTAATATGTACTGTTGGTGCCTAAAAATAAATATAAATAAATAAATACAAAATGGATCAATTTAAAAATACTTCAAACTGGTGTGAGGTGAAACAAACAGGTTTCAAACAAAAACCTTTCTCGAACTATTTTCGTTACGAGTTGTCACAGATTACCGCACATAAGCAATCAAAGCGCGCCACGCATAAATGACCGTTGTATTTGGAATTTTCTTTTTATCGGGTACTAGCTTTCCGCCCGGGACTTCGTTCCCGTGGCACTTTTTTAGTTTTTTCTTTCATAAGAACCTTCTGACAATAAGGAACACAACAAAAAAAGAATCATCCAAATCGGTCCAGCCGTTCTCGAGTTTTGAGCTTACCAACAGATTTAGTGATTCATTTTTATATATAAGATTTATAAAACCCGTATATGCAGTATCTTGTAGGCGGTAATCTGTATGAGATGATGTAGAACGGGCGTTGTTTCGTTGTAGTCCGGTCGCGGCGGCGGCGTAGAGCACGTGGGCGCGGTAGTAGCGCACGCGCTACTATGCGGCGCCGGCGCGGGCGTGTTCCTGCGCGTGCGGGACTGCGAGCTACTGCTACTGGCGGCGCCGGCGCGCGGGGCCATGCTGCCCGCGCCCTACCTCGACACGTACGGGGAGACCGACCAGGTAATGTAGTGCACATGCACAGGCTGTGTCATATAAGTGAAGTGAAATTAAAAAGAGTAATTGTAGGTAAAAGTTGAAAATATTTAGTTAAAAAAAAAATGTAACCAAAAAGTAACTATTTAAAAAAATATTTGAAACGGCTTCAAGATACGATATTGATAAAGTTCATTAAAATGCTTAGGTTAAAAAAGCTATTCATTATCCTTACTTCCTTACTAATATTATAAATGCGAACGTAACTCTGTCCGTCTGTCCGTCCGTCTTTGACGCCTAAACTACTGAACCGATTTTGATGTCTGGTACAGAGATAGATTAGAGCCTGGGATAGGACATAAACTACATTTTATCCCACAGTTGGGCACGATATAACCTGTAGTCCACGCGGGTGGAAAGCTATTTATTATAAATACTTAATTTTAAACGCATAAAAGGAAAGTAATTGAATCCAAAAATTTAACATGATGGCTCAGCCACCAGATTTCCCTCTCGACTCTTGCGACTGTTGTTTTCTTTGACGAAAACATTAATATTATTTGACATTTTTGACATCCATTGCAATTGCAATTGATAATGTTGGAATTTTCCGTACCTATTTTAGTCAGACAAGGTTCTATTTTATTGCACCCACTATTTTTGGTTCAATAAAAAACTTGTATTTTTATATATTTTTGAATGATCTAACGTTGCCAGGGTCTCCGGCGCGGCAACCCCCTCCACCTGTGCCCGGTGCGGTACAACAAGCTGCGCATGATGTGGTTGTCGCACGGCTTGTACGAGCGCATCGCACGCGCGCTCGACACCAACATGCTCGTCACTACGCAGTGGCAGAACATGTGAGGTGAGTGGGCAGACTATACATCTACATCACATTACATTATATCTTGTACGAGCGCATCGCACGCGCGCTCGACACCAACATGCTCGTCACTACGCAGTGGCAGAACATGTGAGGTGAGTGGGCAGACTATACATCTACATCACATTACATTATATCTTGTACGAGCGCATCGCACGCGCGCTCGACACCAACATGCTCGTCACTACGCAGTGGCAGAACATGTGAGGTGAGTGGGCAGACTATACATCTACATCACATTACATTATATCTTGTACGAGCGCATCGCACGCGCGCTCGACACCAACATGCTCGTCACTACGCAGTGGCAGAACATGTGAGGTGAGTGGGCAGACTATACATCTACATCACATTACATTATATCTTGTACGAGCGCATCGCACGCGCGCTCGACACCAACATGCTCGTCACTACGCAGTGGCAGAACATGTGAGGTGAGTGGGCAGACTATACATCTACATCACATTACATTATATCTTGTACGAGCGCATCGCACGCGCGCTCGACACCAACATGCTCGTCACTACGCAGTGGCAGAACATGTGAGGTGAGTGGGCAGACTATACATCTACATCACATTACATTATATCTTGTACGAGCGCATCGCACGCGCGCTCGACACCAACATGCTCGTCACTACGCAGTGGCAGAACATGTGAGGTGAGTGGGCAGACTATACATCTACATCACATTACATTATATCTTGTACGAGCGCATCGCACGCGCGCTCGACACCAACATGCTCGTCACTACGCAGTGGCAGAACATGTGAGGTGAGTGGGCAGACTATACATCTACATCACATTACATTATATCTTGTACGAGCGCATCGCACGCGCGCTCGACACCAACATGCTCGTCACTACGCAGTGGCAGAACATGTGAGGTGAGTGGGCAGACTATACATCTACATCACATTACATTATATCTTGTACGAGCGCATCGCACGCGCGCTCGACACCAACATGCTCGTCACTACGCAGTGGCAGAACATGTGAGGTGAGTGGGCAGACTATACATCTACATCACATTACATTATATCTTGTACGAGCGCATCGCACGCGCGCTCGACACCAACATGCTCGTCACTACGCAGTGGCAGAACATGTGAGGTGAGTGGGCAGACTATACATCTACATCACATTACATTATATCTTGTACGAGCGCATCGCACGCGCGCTCGACACCAACATGCTCGTCACTACGCAGTGGCAGAACATGTGAGGTGAGTGGGCAGACTATACATCTACATCACATTACATTATATCTTGTACGAGCGCATCGCACGCGCGCTCGACACCAACATGCTCGTCACTACGCAGTGGCAGAACATGTGAGGTGAGTGGGCAGACTATACATCTACATCACATTACATTATATCTTGTACGAGCGCATCGCACGCGCGCTCGACACCAACATGCTCGTCACTACGCAGTGGCAGAACATGTGAGGTGAGTGGGCAGACTATACATCTACATCACATTACATTATATCTTGTACGAGCGCATCGCACGCGCGCTCGACACCAACATGCTCGTCACTACGCAGTGGCAGAACATGTGAGGTGAGTGGGCAGACTATACATCTACATCACATTACATTATATCTTGTACGAGCGCATCGCACGCGCGCTCGACACCAACATGCTCGTCACTACGCAGTGGCAGAACATGTGAGGTGAGTGGGCAGACTATACATCTACATCACATTACATTATATCTTGTACGAGCGCATCGCACGCGCGCTCGACACCAACATGCTCGTCACTACGCAGTGGCAGAACATGTGAGGTGAGTGGGCAGACTATACATCTACATCACATTACATTATATCTTGTACGAGCGCATCGCACGCGCGCTCGACACCAACATGCTCGTCACTACGCAGTGGCAGAACATGTGAGGTGAGTGGGCAGACTATACATCTACATCACATTACATTATATCTTGTACGAGCGCATCGCACGCGCGCTCGACACCAACATGCTCGTCACTACGCAGTGGCAGAACATGTGAGGTGAGTGGGCAGACTATACATCTACATCACATTACATTATATCTTGTACGAGCGCATCGCACGCGCGCTCGACACCAACATGCTCGTCACTACGCAGTGGCAGAACATGTGAGGTGAGTGGGCAGACTATACATCTACATCACATTACATTATATCTTGTACGAGCGCATCGCACGCGCGCTCGACACCAACATGCTCGTCACTACGCAGTGGCAGAACATGTGAGGTGAGTGGGCAGACTATACATCTACATCACATTACATTATATCTTGTACGAGCGCATCGCACGCGCGCTCGACACCAACATGCTCGTCACTACGCAGTGGCAGAACATGTGAGGTGAGTACTGTTACATTCAAAACACCTGTTACTTGTTGTGCAGTCCTTTTTACCGACTTCGAAAAAGGAGGAGGTTCTATGTTCGACTGTATGTAGGTATACAGGGCTTTAGGTATCTCTCTTTCGACCTTTCGGGTGGTTGATCAGTCCATGAAACTGAACAACTTCCCCAAGGAACATAGATCAAAATACGAAAAAAAAATTTTGATCTCCGATACAAAATGCACTATATGCTGATGAAGATTGAATGGGAACTCAAAATTTTTTTCTCCGCGAATTATAGACCGATTTTCAAAATTATTTTTTTGTTCGAATGAGTATACACCAGGTGGTTCGGTAAATTTTATCGAAAATAATTCAGCGCTTAAAAAAAATCAACAATAACAAAAAAATACTACCAACCAGAACATCACCTAAATAAATGAGTGACATTTTCGTTTGTGGTCATCTGCTAATAGGCATTGTAGTCTGCAAAAATTCTATTTATCTACTTTGTTGTTGGGATTGAAGTCGGTGACTCATACGTTTTTAACGGGGAAAATTATAATTCGATATTTAATTGTCCTTATATTCTACCTTTTACTTGTTGTGCAGTCCTTTTAATTCGATATTTAATATCACAATTCAAGAACACATATCTCCGAGTTACGCGCGAAAACGATCTGTCAAGAGGATGGCCTAGAGCTGATGCACATCGCGAGGACTGGTAGTGTTGTACCATTTGTGTCGTCGATCGATTTTCTCTTAACACTAGTGATGCTCTATTCATCTAAATTATTATTTATTATTATAATTAATGAAAAATCCGTACATAAATCCGTATTTGGTGACATCCTTGCGGTATCTACCTATAGGAGTAGGTATTTTAACTTATTTGGCGATTGAAAAACTGACCAGCTCTTAATATTTTTATTCTTTTATTTTCAGGTCTAATAAAGTTGGAGAAATGTGCAACGTCTTCATCTTGTAAATTAGGACAGGGGTGGTTTGAAATTAAATTTTTAGACATAGACAAGCACTATTTTAAAATTCGCTATTTTTCAGGTAGATAGTTACAATAATGTCCGATGAGGATCGGTCAAAACCTGCCAGTTTAAATGCGTTTGCATACACTGTTTTCGCCAAATTTTGGTATCATATTTGTGCTACTAAAGCACTTCTTTGTCTAGTGTACATATAGATAGCGTTAAAAGCAAACATTTTTAAATTCTAGACTAATTAAAATTTGGGTGTTTTAAATAAGCGGAAATTAGGAGTGAGAATTAGCCCACTGAACTAAACAACTTTTCCCAAGGAACAACTAAATATGAAGAAAAAATGTCGCAAACAACTTTTGCGATCAGCTGCTGATTATTGCCAATTTTCTAAGCACCTACTTTTATATTTGTTGACATTTAATATGATTATTTATTTACATGCAAAGTTGTTCAAGTTGGGAGATCCACGTCCTAGGATTTTGTTAGTTAATTAAATTTCTCCTAATATTCGCATTGTGGCAGCCTTGCTGTAACGTGGGCATTTCGGCGCCAATTTCAAGATTAGTAACACTTTTAAAATAACTAACGTAAGCAGTAGTTGTTTGTTATCACTTAAGTATTCTCGGAAAAAAATTGAGGAATAAAACAAGTTTCGGCTATGTTAATCTTGAATGGCACGTATTTTCTTTGAGATCACATCTCTTATTAAATTTTCTATAACTACTACCTTTCCTTTTACTTTTGTAATTTGTCGTACTACCTATTAATTATTCGTTATTTCTATAAAAAAATATAATAAATAAATGCTATATCACAAGTACTTACTTTACCTATCTTTTAACATCTTTCAGAAACAAAGTGAATACGCGCCGTATTATCTCTTTGAACTAATTTAAAAAAATAAAAATCAACTTAAATTCATATGCTAGAATTAATTTGGGATACAAAGTTAACACGTTTAACTGCAGAGTTAGCATGCCCGCGTGAGATACTCGTAAATGTAAGATGTATGATTATACACAGTTGCAGAAACATTCATCAAATTCAAAGTTTCTTTAAATGTAATGCTGTCTTTGTTAACATGAACATGTCAGAAAATAACAGTAGTTAAAGCAGCTTTAACTGTAATGTACGTTCTGCAACTGAGTGTTAGTAATAGAGTTGAAAATTTGTCAGTGGGCGAGACAAAAGTAAGGACATTTCATTTGAACATGTAGAATTTAGATCTTACCGGTTGTAAATTTAAAAGTTTTTTTTGACACATGGGGTGACTTTATAATAGTTACACTTTAGTACGTGATCCTCGCCATGAAACTGAACAACTTTCAAAGAACCTATATGAAATTCTCAAAAAAAAAATCGACTTTCCAAACAAAGACAAAGCAGCTAATCGCACAAGTTGTATGGAGGCGAATTTTATTTTTTCATATTTCGACCTATGTTACTAGGGGAAAGTTGTTCAGTTTCGTGGGCTAATTAATATAATTAATATTCGCTTAACTAATTTAAAGTCATCCAATATAAAATGACAAAAAAATTACGAGAAATGGCTGTGTTGTAACTCAAATAAAATGATTATTTCTCGTGTTAAGTATAGTTATATTTTTCTTAAAGAGTCTTAAAAGATGCACCAAGAGATAATGATTAAAAGCAAAACTATTGCCAGTCGCGACGTGTAAAAGAGGGTCTTGGCTGTACAATATTTAAATAAGTATTTTAAAGTTTTTGAAAAAGATTGTTTTTCAATTCTGACAGAATTTCGCATATTTTCATACCTTTACCTATATGCTCTGGACCAGATACCAAGGCAAATGGTGGCGAGTACGCTTCGAAATATGTGGTTAGTGCGCTTGTATAATATTTCACTATAGCATGGGATTCACTTTATACTCACAGTATTATCCTGTCAAGTTGGCTGGGTATCGTGGGATATTAAAAGAGTATGCAAACGTTATCGCTCTTTTTTAGCGTAATAACCACCGTTTATCTTGGTATATCGGCCAGCATAGCTAACACAGACACATGACATATTTTTTGTCATGTCGATAGCGTTCTACCGGTCCCGTACTGACGCTATACTGTTAGTTATGCTGGTCAAGCAACTTTTAAGACTCTTGTAAGAGCTGATAGATAAATATCGAGCTTATTTTACTTATGTTTACATTGTTTGTGCAATTATTTCATATAGTTTACTAATATTTTGTCAGATGTGTGTTGTTTTTCTTAATGTTTAATAAGTTACTGCGTCTTGAGATAACACATGATATATAGTGAATCTAAAAGTACCTTATGCACGTTTACCCAAATCAATACATATTTTTTTCAATTATATTAAATTACCCTAGTATCCCACGTATTATTAAAAGTCAAATTAATGTTTTTACTGACAAAACCCGCGATTTGGACACTACTGGGTGGATTTTTGCAAATTTCATATACGTTCCTAAGGGAAAATTTATCAATTTAATGAGCCAATACTTCTTTTTCTCAAATATTAAAAAAGATCGTGTCTGAAAGAAAGGAGAATGGGTAACAGCGTACCCAAATACAAAGTTGATTGTAGCATTCTGACCTATATTGGTAATCATTGTTCTTGTGGAGTAGTTTAATTTATTCTAAAGCGGCACATCTGAATTCCATTGGAGAAAAAAATTTTTTTGGCTAAAACATTTTTTTCTCCAATAATAATTAAGTATAATAAATAATCATAATTATTATAAATATATTCTGTTACTATCACTGTCAGAAATCATAATTATTTTGATTACTAAAAATCAATATTCAGTGATTAACAGCCAAAATAATGATAAAATAACGCGCTCTGTACCTTAGATGAATAATCTTTTTTTTCCAATGTAATTCAAATCTGCTTCTTAGAATAATTAAACTACTACACTAGGGCAATAGAAAACAACACGGACCATTATGCTACAGTCAAAATTTTGTTTTTGGGTCCAGTGTCCATACAAAATTACCTATTTCCCTTTCCATAAGTATAAGTAATTCCCATACATTGATATAAATGTTTTGTTTCAATATGTTAGGATTTGGGGAATACATTAAAATGTTAGTGTAAATTATATTGTTGCAAGAACAGTCTTACGTTGTACAATATACATACTCATACATTATTTTTTGCTGAACTCAAGCTGATTAAGTATTTTCTCAAAAATTAAGAAATCTATAAAAGTTTTCCTTTAATTTCGTGTGTTACGAGATTGTTCACGCTACTTTATGTAGATAAAAGTTATATATAAAACCAAAAATCCATTGTTTTTCGCCGAAAAATGGATTTTATTTTAGACGTGGTAAGTATTTTATGTTTCAAAATATTGTAGTATAGGTTATTTGAAAGAGGTATTCCCCACACGGTTGTACCTTGTTATCGCTGGTGTGCGATTCTATATTATAAATTATGATTAAATTGAATTAAAATATATAAATAATATTTTGTTTTGTTTCTTTTGAAGAGTGTGCGTTGCGCGTCACAGCCGTGTAGTCCCAGATGCCCCATTGAAGTTGTCCCGTTACGGAATTGCTGAGATTTTTTATTCCAAAAGACCCGTGGCATCTAATACTAGCTTTACGGATTTGCTTATCTGTAAATTATTTTTTCCCTTGGTCAAATAAAAAATTGTGAATTAGGTAATTTAATCATCTGTATCCATCGGATCTAGATAGATAGATACATAGATTGACACTTTATTCAATTGACATACAACAGCACAACACAGTAATAGGCAAACAACAAACATACAAGTAAACATGAATCAGCAAGCAAACAATGAAGTAAACAGAGTAAGAAACGGAAACAAATAATTTAATAAAACTATTTTACACCGCCTACAATGCAATTCACTTTTTTATGGTAGGCTGTCACTTTAAATTCCCTTTTTTTCTGCCAATAATTTACCCGTTTTCATTATTAAATTGCCGTGGTCTCATTGATTGATTTTTAAATCCGAGGTAGAATTAGTACTTAGCAGCTCATGTCGTGGATTAACAAAGCATTGGGTTTCTAATACTGCACCTTTGCGAATAGGCGTAGAGTCAGTAAGGTCAAAAGAACGAATGCGTACGTATGTATTTAAATCCTTGACCTTGAGTGTATATTTGTACTCGTATGTATTTCATGTAATCTTGAATTATTTTAAGTGTAATCCTGAATGTCCCATAAAAAAATATTTTTTTATATTTTATTTTAATAGTTGAGAATATATGGAATATCGTCCACCTCTCTTCGTTGCATGGTTTATAACATATTGATTGACTGTAAGCTTCGTTGTCATGACCTGCAAATTCATCAAAAAATAAAAATGCGATAGGTATACCCAAAATCTATCGACCCTTAATGTTACGAGTATGTGTATTTATCCGATGTTTTGTGTTTGTACAGGGTCAACAACAGCACATGCTCAAATTTCTTCAATCGATTTTCAATTTTACTATCCATTGGGGAAATTTGACAGTTTGTGGTAACCTGATGTGCTGTTGACTGTACTTACTGTTGTTTGTCGTCATTTTTATACAGGGTGTAAGGGTGTAGCTTAGCAAATACTTAAACGGTGGAATATGATCTAACTATGATCGACTAAAAGTAATTCTTTTTTCCCGGAAACGTCTAGCTCAGAGGAGTTTTCGTTTTTTACCTACTTTGGCGTTACGCAATGTACAGAGACCAGCGCATCAGGTTACTCCATTTTTATTGCAAAACCACTCTTATCACAACAGCACAGTGCACGCATGTGATAAGCAGAGTTGCATGTGGTAACACGTGGTACGTGCCCCCCACGCGATCCCTCCGCTATTAGAATGCGATGCCTACATTGCTGGTTTTCGTGTTTTCCACTGTTATCATTATTTTTTATTGGAAAAGTGTATCAGAATAAATTATTTAATTTTAAAACAGAAAATATTAACGATTTATTTATGATTAAATGATTTATTAACAAAATGAAAAAAATTGAAAATTTTCCTGAGGAAAATTCCACTGGAAAATCATTTAGAATGATGGTCTGAGTTCAGGGTTTCAGTTTTTGTTAAGCTGTCCCTTACATCCTGTATAATTTTACTACTTATAGACAAAGAATTTCACCAGTCCGTAAATGGTTAATGAACAAAAGCAAATCAAATAACAAATAAACGTTTACGACCTGTACATGAGCAATGAATGAGCATTAAATCAAAAAGTTTTCACTAAGTATACATTTTATTCATTTATCTTATACTATCTTTTGCACGCGGCTTCGCTCGTATGGGAGGACCGCACAAGATCATAGATTGCTTTTTGTGGATTTATTATTTATTATAATTTATTTGATTATTACAAAACTAAGTATTACAATTTTATCACACACTCCCACTAAATCGGTTAAACGGTTTGTCAGCGGGATCAGTAGTCTGTCTCACAAATAGAACGGCTGAACCGATTTGACTAATTTTAGTCTTGAACTATTTGTGGAAGTCCAGGGAAGGTTTAAAATGTAAGAAAATATGAGAAAAGGCGTTACGAAGTTTGCCGGGTCAGCTAGTTCATAATACGCTACACACTCAACTAAATTTTTTATCTTTTTATTTCTAACATGCCCTATAATTACAACAAACTACTTATTGAAATCTAGTAATTCTATAGATTAGGTATAAGCAAATATAATATGATTTTATATTTATATAATATGATTTTTAATTTAATTATTGTATCTGTTAAATTAATTATTAAGTATCAGCATTTCGTTGTGTAAGTGAACCTCCATCATCACACGCTGTATTGGGGTGCTTTTGGGTGGGCAAGTTGTCGTGTGTGAGAGGTTTGCCTCCTCCATAATTTGGCGTTTCACCAGCATAATTAATAAATGTCCTTCTGGATGACAAACTGCTCCCGATTTCTACCAGTAGAGTAACCACATCCATGCTGTTGACAAAAGATTAATTAGATTAATCATTGAGCTACTAATATAGATAATAGATAAGAAACAGCCAATTTTTGCTCATAAATTATTTAAATGGTTGTTTAAATCCATTTAATTATTTTTTTGTATTTTCAAAATTATAACAAACTAGCTTTCCGCCCGCGTGGACTACAGGTTTTATCGTGCCCAACTGTGGGATAAAATGTAGCCTATGTCCTTTCCCAGGCTCTAATCTATCTCTGTACCAAATTTCATCAAAATCAGTTCAGCAGTTTAGGCGTGAAAGACGGACAGACAGACAGAGTTACTTTCACATTTATAATACATATTATAAGGATTACAGGTAAGTAGGTTATTTCAAATTAATAGTTTAAAATACAAGATAAACAACATTTTGTGAGATGATTAAGATAACATTCATCTTAAGCATCTCACAAAATGTTGATTATATTGTATTTCGCATTCTTGAGAAAAGTGTGAACTATTGGAAAAAAAATCAGTTACCTACTTACACAAAAAAATAAATATATGTATATGGAGTGAAAATATACGCCAATTTTGTGTCCATAATTCTGGCAGGGTTCCGGTCAAGTACGGCCACTTCCTGGTACGGCCACCACACAAATGCCTTGTTCGACCACTTCCCCGTTCGGCCACTTCCTTGATGGGCCACTACCTAGATTCCTTGTTCGGCCATTTCACAGTACGGCCATTTCCTCAAACAGCCACCATCCAAATTCCTTGTTCAGCCACTTCCCAGTTTGCTCACCTCTGGAGGGGCCACCACCCAAAATTCGCCATATAAAACTCCAACGTTTAATTTTAATAAAAAAAGCCGAAGGGTGTGTATGTATGAAGCTAATATCTAAAAGTCGCGAAATGTTGGCTACTTTCAAAATAGTAGCTTACCCTGACCTGCCCCAAACCACTTTAAGGACCATTAAGTTGAACTCGCATTGTGGCTTTTGAAATGTTTAATGGGTGTAACTAAATTAGGAGAAGAACCTTAATTCAGTATTTTAGGATTAGATCTCAATAACGTGACACTTTAGGATACCATGTTACCTGAAATTTTTTGTTCGTCTATCTATATGTCCTCTACCCATATACGTGCGGTATATACCACCTATATTGTGCGCCGCGATTTTGAAAAAAAAAACAAAATGGCGGCAGGTTGCTATGCCATAAAGGTTCAATTCAAACCCCTTTGTCATATTCGGGTGAACGATATGTAAACGATAGTTTTGCGATACTTGTCGCTATTCTGTCATTTGTGCTGGCGCTCAGTACGTGGCGTGGGTTTGGGGTAGGGTCAGGGTATTAAAATAACGGTTACATTATCAACTGTAACAATGCCACACATTCGTAGCAGGTGGCCCTTCAAGGAAAAGGCCCTTTAAGGAAAGTGGCCCTACAAGGAATTGGCCATTCATAGGAAATGGCCTTTCAGGGAAAGTGGCCCTTCAAGGAAAGTGGCCCTTCGAGGAAAAGTGGTAAGTGGCCTTTATGGGAAGTGGCCGTTCGGGGAAGTGGCCGTTTGCGGTAGGTGGTCATTCATAGGAAGTGGCCCTACTTGACCGGATTCGGATTATTGTATCTTATAATCATACATAAATTGCCAGGGTAGGTGGTTTCCGATATAAAAGACAAAGTTTGGGGCGCTGCCGGGCTGACATCAGTTCAGCAGCGCCACAGCTAGAACTCTGTGTAGTTTTATATAGGTTCTGTAGTAAATATCGAAAAACCTGTCTAAGTTACTCACGAGTTTTACAGTCTAGGTAGTAGGGGAAAGGATCAGTGGGTCTTTTTCGGGGCGGAGTGGAAAAAGTAAGTATGGAAAAAGTAAGTATTACATGGAAAAAGTAAGTATTTTCGGGCATATTCAAAAAACTTTTTTTACAAAAAAGTAAAAGTTAACACACTTCCTCCATAGTGCCTGATGAAAAACTCATAGCAAAAGAAAAAAGTTGCGGTTGCGATTTTGGCAGGCGTTATGCATTTAATTTTTATTAGGGGATAACCGGTAATGAGATGGCAGATAAGACTGCGTTTGTGGGATTAATGCTCTAGATTTAAACTTATTACTAATAATGACTTTTATCCTTAAATTTAATACACCTGAAATATTAAGTTATGGAAAGAATTTTGGAAGAAAGACCAAGAAATAAAAGGGAAATGGTTTGGCAATATACAAATCGATTTACCTTCTGGTTTGTGTGTTCCAAACTGAGAGCAGCAAGTCGGGATTTCATCACAACCTTGAATCGACTTCGTTTTGGCCACACCACACCTGCCCATTTAACGAGATTGGGAAAAATAAGTCTATAATGAAACCAAAATGAAACATGTAGTAGTCTATGGATGAAACTCAGAGTAAGATGAAACTGAAGTTAGATTATAAACAAATACTATATACTCAAAGAGTTCGATGATATATTTTTTTTATTATGAATGGGTTCGCTCTTGACCACAATCTAGCTCAGGGCAAAGATGCGGTCGAGGATGTAGCGAGCTCACCCAGAAGAAGTCTACCTATTCACTCGTACTTTAAAGATATTCGGGTTGTATGAGCTCGGAAATACAGACGCCGGCAGATTGAACTCACAGAACAATATTACTCCTAGCGGAGATCGAACTATTGTCTCTTTCTCTCGCTATCAAAATAACAAAGATGATTTCTACTTAAGTATAGATCAGAGTCTGAGGTGCGTTCTGTAATCCTGACCTTAGTGTCTGTTTTATACTATACTAGCTTTCCGCCTGCGATCACGTTCACGTGGAAAAATAAAATACATTTGAAATACATAATATTTTACTTGTCAAAAGTATCCGTTAATTAAGCTTCCCCGAAACGATCATTTGCGAATGACAATTTTTACGTGGGTAAATGAATGATCGCCAACAAATACTACATACTCAAAGATGATCGCTGTAAATGAAGCTGCCACAGAGAAACTTTTCAATAAAAGAAGTTTTTTCCGAGTTTTTCAGAGAAAGAAGGTCCGTCATCCGTCATTCGCGCATGCGCATGCATATATAACTATACTCTTTGTGCGCATGCCTTTAGTTGCAGTGTTGCCAAGATAATCAATTTTTCGCCATGTAAGCTATCTGAGCGGGTGCTCTGGGTCTGGGGCGAGCAAAAAAAGCGATGGGCAACCGGTCGCTGATTAGGCTATCTCAGAAAAAAATTGGCGATTTTAGGCTACATGAGTAGATTCTTATGTTTTTTTTTCAATTCTAATATCAAGCCCTTGATTATGTGCATATCACGTTTGCACAAACACAATTAAGTAGATGGCCTAAATCAAAGAAGTACCCTATATCTTTATTGGTAGATGGAGTACTGACCACGATTAAATTATAATTATCAGAATAAGTAGATTTTATTACAATTTTTTAAACTTTTATTTGACTTGTATTGTGTTTACATACATACAGGGTGTAAAGGAAAACCTAGCAAAATATACTTAAATAGTGGAATCTACCTATTGGCAGGGTGCAAAGCGGGTGGAGGAAGTAGCCTAAACAATCACAGCGCTCGCTACGGCTAGAATTGACATTATTGTCACCGACTTGAGCTGTCAAATCCATATTGCAGTAAACATTTTCTAATCGTTTTTGAGATAAATTTAATATGGCCCTAATAAGATGTGTTACTGTGAATGTATTCTCTAATATAGTAAAATAACACAAGATTTCATTAATTTTTTTCACAATATTTACTTACTTCTCGCTTGACAGCTGTGACAATATTGTCCATAATGGCCACCTATCACGTGGCGCTGTCGTCGTGCACGGTGGGACCGTCATCAGATATAAGTAATTATTTTTTCCCGGAAACGTCACGTAAAGGAGTTTTCATTATTTACCTACTTTGGCGGTACGCAACGTATCGCGAAACCGCGCCCCGCGCCGCGCGCGCGATCCCCCTGTGCCGCGCCGCTGTCGGAGGGCGATGTACATTGCTGGTTTTCGTGTTTTACGTTGTTATGATTGTTTTTTATTGAAAAATAGACTGTATTCGATTAAATAATCAAAATAGTAAGCATAAAATATTAAAATATATTTTAATTTTCCAAAGAAAAGTTTAACAGGAAAGTCATTCAGAATAATTGTCTGAGTTCAGGGTTTAATTTTTTGCTAAGCTGTCTTTTACACCCTGCATAAACCCTATTGGGGAAGGCAGAGTATCAGTGGTTTTTGTAAAACCACTCGATGCCACGTTTGACGTACATTCAGAAGTAGTAGCGTAGCTAAGTAACCAAAGGCCCTGGGGCAAAAAATTAAACAGGGCCCCAACTAAAAATCTTTAAAATCGTTTGCTTCGTATTCGTCGTGTTCCGAATTCGACGTACTCTACATTTGTCGTAATCTAGATTCGTCGTAGGTACTCCAGATTCGTCGTAATACAGTCGACTCCATAATAAAATTAAAAACCAAATACAAATTGTAACTTATTTTAATGAACTAATTAAAGATGTTCGAGACTTGTTGGGAATTCCCTTGTATTTTTTCAAAAAAGTTGCCATTATTTAAGTCGCGTTCCTGGAATCTGGTTTATTTATTTCCGAATATGGGATAAATTTTCACTAGTTCAATTTATAGTAAGTCAGAGTCTGAGGGGCCCCCTGAGCTTGGGGGCCCCGGGGCACTACCCCGTCTAGCCCTCCGGTAGCTACGTCACTGTTCAGAGGGTTATAAGATAAAATATAATGTAAGTGGTGGTTGTCAACCTTTCGCCTACAATACAGCAAAACCCACGCTTCTCTTGTACTGACTTTTCAGTATGCCTGGGAAGAGTAGGCAGCTGGCGCACATTCTATGTTTTTCTTTTACTCCAAGTCCAGTATGGAAGTTGTATTGTGTTTGTGTTTATTTAATTGTGTTTGTTCGGGTCAAATCTTGCAACTGAAATTTAAAGCTGTTATCCTCAACTGAATGAGCTGAAATTTGTCATACATCAGATAACACTGAAATGTTATGGAGTCATTCAGCTGATCTGATGATGGAGCCGGAAGGTAAGCGAAGGAACTAGTTATAATTAACACAACCCCATCGAGTTTGGGCTCGTTAAATTGTTTTGACGAGCACTTTTGTCGTAGTCGATGTCCAGGATCGGGTCATGGAGCAGGAAGGTGGTCCAAGGAACTCTGTAATAAAACAACACGACCCCCATCGAGTTTGGGGTCGTTTAGTTTGTCTTGATAAGCACTTTCATTGTAGATAATGTATAGGTTCTAAATTGAGTTGGCAGGTGGTCGACGGGACTCTGTAATAAAACGCCAAATCCTTTTTGAATTTGGGCTCGTTAGATTTGACTTGATAAGCACTTTCATCGTAAAATTCGTAAGTGATGTTCTGGATTTGATCATGGAGCTCGAGTGGTCGATGGGACTTTATAATAAATTAAAAAAACACAACCCCATCGAATTTGGGCTCGTTTGAAGTAACAGGCAGACGACCATGCAACAATGACGCTTTAAATGAAATAGACTGAAATATTTTCAGCGACAACTAACAATAAATTAATAGTGAAAAACATTTTAAAACAGCGCTTATACTTATTTAAAGGTGTAAAGGACAGCTTAGCAAATACTTAAATGGTGGAATGTACCCATAACTATCATCAGCTATAAGTAATTATTTTTTCCCGGAAATTTCATGTTAAGGAGTTTTCATTATTTACTTACTTTGGCGCTACGCAACGTATCGCGAAACCACGCCCGCGGCCGATCCCCCCGCGCCGCGCTGCTAATCAGAGTGCGTTGTATGTATGTACTGTACATTGCTGGTTTCGTGTTTTACGTTGTTATGATTGTTTTTTATTGCAAGATGGAGTGTATTCGATTAAATTATAAAAAATGTAAGCAGAAATATTACAAAATATGGAAAAAGTTGAAAAATTTCCGAAGAAAAATTCCACTGGAAAATCATTCAGAATGATTGTCTGAGCCCAGAGTTTCAGTTTTTGCTAAGCTGTCTTTTACACCCTGTATAGAAAGACGATTTATACAATAGATTCAGAATTAAGTTTTGTTTGGATGCGAATTTTAAAAAAAATATATCAACCTATTTTTCTCAGTGAAAGCTGTTCAGTTGACTGGGTTGATCCACAATTATGTAGCTAGATTTAAAAAGACAAATTCCAGGCCTTTTCTAGTAGGTATATGAGATACTTAAAATAAAAACCACATTAACAATGTAAAAGTAAATTTATCTCAATTAAACAATATATTTCTATAAATTATTCCTTAAAAACAACAATTACGTCGTTAAACTATTACAATGTTTTCTCAATTATCCACTTAAATACGTTTTGTTCTATAGATAAAGAATCAAGCATGTAAAGCTGCATTAGAAAAAATGACAAGGCCAAATTAGTGGATTGCCATGTGAAATTAAAAGACGTGGTAATTTAAATGCTATGGACCATCACAAAGTTTTGTTTTGTTTGGACTAAGAAACCATGATTTAATTTTATTCTTGTGTAATGACACAAGAATAAAATTAAATCATGGTTTCTTTGTCACAAAGATTTATCTTATACATAAAACAACAACCTTAAATAAGCTACCAAGCTATTTTCGGGGTTGCTTTGCAATTGGGATTGAAAAATTTTTGTAATGGTTTACAAATCCAAAGCCATTTGGAGATATATGTATTTGCCACGATATTTTTATAATTTCAACTTAAAACTGTGAAGGATTATAGTTATTTTTAATAAAATGTGATAACCTTTATTTGACCCTTGTGACGTCACACAACGAAGTAATAACGAAACTTGTGCCAACACCATGGATCTAATACATCAGGATAGAAATCATCGAGCTCAAACGCGGGCCGAAGAAGAGATAGAGCAACGAGGCGGAACGTCTCGTTCTAGTAGGGTGACAATGCGATTACTCGTATTATAATTTTTTATTTTTTGGGAGTGGAAAGTATACGTAACAGACAAATACAGGCTTCCATTTAACGATAGAAGTTTTCCTGTAATTTTATTTTTATATAACAAACCATCAGCAACATTTACGTTACTACATTTTTGTTATGAAACACCTAATTTTATGATAAGTAATATACAAGGAGGACACAGAGTAGTTGACATCGGGAATGTGTAGTTAGGTTGCGAATAAAATAAAACAAAAACTCACCTTTCGTCTCATCTTATAATCAAATCATTAAAACATGCTTTTAACTTAATTTCAAAACTTTTCCCATGAAAATATTTTCAATATTGGATTTTTGTGAAATTGGAGTTTTATGCTTAGAATTTGTTTTTTCCTATTTTATCTAACGGACCTTAGGGAGAGCCCGTTTAGTTCCATAGGGTAACCAGTATCTATAAGTTAATTTTGATCTTATGTTATTTTTTATTAGAAATTATTACATAATAAATTCCCCCTTTCACAGAATAGAATAGATAGAATTTTATTTTATTTTATAGGATATTCAGGATGCCACTTAAACATTAAAGGATTTAAATGCATACATACGCATTCGTTCTATTGACCCTACTGACTCTACGCCTATTCACAAAGGTGCAGTCTTCCCCAGAAAAGAACAGGCAAGAAACTCTGAGGGTGCTCTTTTTAATCGCATTACAATTTTTCTTATTTTCTAATTTTAACTAATTCTGAAATAACTCTAGAGCTGAGCAGTCATTCCCATGGCTCCATGTCAGTTAGGTCATCAGAAATTTTGTAATAGCCCTTTTTGTAAAGTTTTTGTTTAATTACTGTCTTACATTTCTCTAAAGGTGAACTTTGAATACCGTGATGCAACTTTGAAATTTCACTCTCAACGCGCCCAAAGAAGTTTCATTTCAAAAACTCTAAGTTTGAAAAGGATGATGATGCTAACTTGGACGGGGGGGCGGTTTGGAATGAGGGCGGAATAAACCAACCCTGGATAGTGAGTGGGACCTGTGAGCGGAGGGTCGTGGGTTCGATGCCAGGTTGAGGCCTATATCACTATACATTCGTCTTTTAATTCGTATTTAATAGTTATCACTTGCTCAGCGGTGAAGGGAAACAACGTGAGGAAACCCGTACCTCTAAAGGTTATTTCCGAAAGACGCATGGTCCACCAACCCGCATTTTAGGCCAGTGTGGTGGACTATGGCCTGATTTCCCCTTCACTGTTTGAGGGAGGCTCGTGCCACTCGGTGGGGACTTTGCATTTAAAACTATAACTGTTAAGTAGTATTTTATAGGTCTAGAAAGATCTTGTGGCCGACGGGTGACAGTGTAGCTAGAAGAACTTGTGTTGTAAATAAAGGCGTCACCATGGAAACCGCGGGCCAAAAGATCTTTGTAGACCTGTAACATGTATTTATGGTGTGTTGGTGTGCGAATACAAAAAAATACAATTTCGCAATAGTAAATAGTTTTTACCGTTGGAGGAATAGTAGGAATTGCGTTCACTTTGAGTAACTGGCGGGAATTTCCAGCATAAAAGCAAGTTGGCACAAAGTGCCGGCTGCATACAACGGAAGTCTTTGTTATCTTTTGTCTAATTTCAACGCTGTTGAGCCATTTTTGTTTTCGTTCTGAATCTTTAGGCATTCTGCAATAAAATAGCACAGCATTGTTGAGAACCTTTCTCCGCCAAACACAAGAAATCATGGACAACAAAGTAATAGATTTATAAGAAATTATTTTAGCTTACTTGTGAAAAGATATGTTACAGCCACCATACGATTCACTTGAACAAGTGTGAACACATCTTTTTACCATTTTGTCAGTATTTTAATTAAAAAAAACTGGTATAATCCTTACCGTTACGAATTATTTTTATACGACTTAAAGCATGCCGCCATGACATTACGATGACACTTTACGGGATGCCAGTAGAAATAAATGGTTTGAAAAAAAATTACGTTTTCTTTTGGTAATTTAGGAAAAGATGACGAAGTTATTATGATTACAATTAATTTACATCAATTTGAACTGAAATTCATTTCAAATGCAACGTATTTTCTCGTTATTAACTTCATTGTCAAAGCCAGACTTTTTTGATTAATGAAGTTTTTTTAAATTGGCAAGAAAAAAGAAAAAGACAATCCGCCTCGCTTATCGGTGTCCCTTTCAGCTTCAATAGAGGCTGTCGGAGAAGCAGTCGAAAATGTACCTTATTGCTATAAGCTTAAGTTTCATATTCCTTAATACGATTTTTCTAAGTAATCGGTCCTTTAAAAGAGAAAGTACTAAGTCCATGGCCAACACTTCATTAAAAAAAAGTGTCAATCATATGTCTTTTTTTTTTTTTATAATTATTTTCTGGCCTGGAAGCTAGTCCTTTTGGAATCATATGTCAGACTTTCAGTGTTGCCAGATTCAGAGGTTTTCCCTAAAGCCTAGGAGTTTTTGCAGGTAAGATTTTTCCAGATTTTGATATCATGAAATTGATGTACTTATTTTCCACTATTGTAAGAATACTGACAAATAGCGAAATCATTTTTAAATCTGTCAAGATAGAATGAATTCAATCTTTAACCTATTGACGTGTTCTTTATCTAATGTTTTAATTGAGTGTTTATTTCCTAAAATTGTTGTACATAAAAGTAGTCTTCGAGATCGCTTACTGGTTCGATTTACTGAAAGAACTTATTTAATTTCAATAAAAACTTTTAAAAGTTGTCTTCAAGATCGCTTCTGGTATACCTAAGACTTAAAGAAAGAACTTGTGTTAATTTCAATAAAAACTTTTTAGTTACTTAGTTTTTGAATGTCAGTCTTATGTAGGTAGCTTGTATGTATAATTCCTTCATGTTTTTGTCGATTCTAATTCGCACGAGACATAACTAAAATAGAAGTTTTTTAATAGGTCATACGGGGCTTTTTAAAATTTTTGTAGGGGGAAGGTGAAAAAATCTAGCAACACAGATATCAGTGCCATTCACGAGACGGTGTCATTGCGTTGACAGTTTTTTTTCTGGCTCACGGCAGGCAAAGACCCAACTGTCATACTTCATTGTGTGACGTCATCGCCAATTTATTTTAAAAAATCGTAGCATTTTAATGGGGGCTATTAAATACAAAAATATTGAAAATGGTTTCTTATAATAGCTTTATCCATCGAAATAAATTATAAAATAAATATGTAAAAAAAAATTACAACCCCACTTACATAATTTCTTTCAGTCACTGATTTTGAGATCATAAAATTTTTTGGTCATGTAACGTCATGCTATCTTTTGCGTACGATATTATTATTAAAAATAGACACTACATAAAGGCCATAAAGGAGCTGTTTAGAAATATATTTTTTTATGTTTAGAAAAACAAAATTACTTCTTGTTACTAATCGCATTGCAAGACTTATGCTAGTAAATGTATTGAATTTTATACAGCTTGCCAAATAAACATATTTTAAAAGATGCGGCAACACTTTTGATATAGCTGCTGCTATCTTAACAAATATGTGGTGAGTAGATGCGCTGATCTCTTGGAAAAAAATAATATAAAACTGTACTAAATATATTGGCACATCAATCTTATGTAAGTAATTTTTGGCTTATTTTAGAATACGGCTATTATTTTGTTTTTTAATGGCAACATTATTGCTTGGGCTCACGCCGCCGGCTCCACACGTTGGTCCCAATGTTGGCGCCAACGCCACTCGTCCAACGTGTGGATCTAGAAAATAGTGTCCCAACACATA
Source organism: Aproaerema taeniolella (assembly GCA_949987775.1). Taxonomy (NCBI): domain Eukaryota; kingdom Metazoa; phylum Arthropoda; class Insecta; order Lepidoptera; family Gelechiidae; genus Aproaerema; species Aproaerema taeniolella. Next base: position 5,999,315 of record OX465245.1, read on the forward strand.
CCAAAACGTTGGAGCCAACACTATTTTCTAGATCCACACGTTGGACGAGTGGCGTTGGCGCCAACATTGGGACCAAGCTGTGCAGCCGGCGTCAGAGATAGGTGGTTGTGTACAAACAAGAGCGACATTGGATCACGGCGGCAGCAACACGCGCGGTGGATAGTCAATTTGTTGGACCATGGGCCTGATTTTTGAAACAATAGAATTCCAATTCGCATACAAATTGACAAGATTTGTATGAGATTCTCATGCGAATCTTGGCAATTCGTATGCGAATTGGAATTCTATCGTTTCAAAAATATGGGCCTAGCACTTTTGTCAGTTCATTTACTCTAAAGCCCGTATTACAGACGGAGACTCAAGTCTTGATCTGTACTTGAGGACTGATTCTCTCTTTTTCTCACTGTCAAAATGACAAAGATGACTGCTACCATCTACGACTCAAGTATAGATCAAAGTCTGAGTCGCGTTCTCTAATACGGATCTAAAAGTCTGGTCTTATTCTTCTTATCGTGTAGGTGTAGTCAAGTGTGTGGCGAACTGGGTTAAACCCTGGTGTCAGAGTTTTCAAACCGTATAATGGCATCTGACTTGGTTTTAACGACTGTAGTCAATCGACAACAGCCGGGACCCACAGCTTAACGTGCCCTCCGAAGCACGTAAACGCTCGTGATAAATTGCCACTTTGGTCACCCATCAGGTTCCCTGCCTCTGTGCACGTTGCTTAACCTCACTGATCGGTTGAGATCAGCTAGCGCCACTGGGCTACGAGCGCTTTAATAGTCTGGTGCCATTTTGTTCACCCGTCGTCGTAGGATGGATGCCACTTTTAAAAGATAATTCCTACACACCGCGTCTCAGTTTGAAGGCGGAAAGTGCCTATCATTCTTTGAAATTAATGTATACGCTTTTGTAGTATTTTACTATAAACCTATACGAGGTTTCAAATAATTTGGCAGAATAATACGAACGGTGCAATCAATCCTACCAAATTAAATAGGCATTGTGCAGTATTAAAATAGCATACAAGAGTCGTGCCCACTATTTTGTAGCGTAATAGCCTCTTTCAGCCTTCCTATCTAACACGGAGTATAGCCTACTAATGTGTTGTTTGGTAATATTATTTTACCTGATTTAAAAATGCTCTAAAAAAATATTTTCTCATTTTTTACCAAATTATGAAGTGCCAGCTTCACATGATTACATCGTTTCTTACCAAAGAGGATGGAATACTAATAAATACCACAGTGATAAATACTTTTCTCATGATTTGCGCCGCTGTGATGGCTCTATCTGCAAAGGCAGCTGTCGTTATTCGTCACGGGGAGACGACTTTTGTGACGCGGTAATGTGACGGTACCAACTTCGCCCTGAGGAAAAAAAAGTCTTTAACATAGAACATTTCATTTACACTATATTATAAAGAGCAAAGATTTGATTGTTTGTTTGCATTGAATAGGCTCCGAAACTACTGCACCGATTTGAAAAATTCTTTCACCGTTAGAATCCTACATTATCCCTGATGAACACAGGCTACATAATTTTCCCGGCCGGAAAGCTAGTATTACAATAAAGAGGAAAGATTTCATTGTCTGTTTGGATTAAACAGGCTCCGAAACTACTGGACCGATTTGAAAAACTTCTTTCACTATTAGAATGCTATATTATTCCTGAGTAACATAGGCTACATAATTTTCCCGAATTCCCACGGGATCGAAGTCCCGGGCGGATTGCTAATATTTGGGGAATATTTGTGTAAAAAGCCGGTAGAGGCTAGCACATCTGTTTACCATTTCCACTAACTCACACTTTATGCTGTTACGATAAGAACGCCTTTGAATAAAAACGAGATAACCTGATGCACTACGCACTGGCCGGATGTGTATTAAATTCGTTCCGAAAAATGATAAGAGATGGAGCTTCAGCTTGGTCGCTCAGGTGCTACTTATTAAGTTAGGTCCTTATTACAGAACGCGACTCAGACTCTGATCTATACTAAAGTAGCAGTCGACTTTGTTGTTTTGATAGTGAGAGAAAGAGACAGTCAATACATAACCAAACGTAGCAAACGTGGCAAACGTAGTGTAGGACGCCCCCCAGCCAGATGGTCAGATGACCTAAAGAAGATAGCGGGTAGTGGCTGGATGAAAACAGCGGAGGATCGTGAAAAGTGGCGCACCTTGGGGGAGGCCTATGTTCAGCAGTGGACTGCAATAGGCTGATATGATTGATTGATGATTTAATACATAAGTATAAATCAAGACTTGAGTCTTGTAATACGGGTCTTCATCTAGCTAGATTGATGTTGATCGGTTGAGAATATGACCACCCCATCTCTTTCCGTGGGTGTCGTAAGAGGCGACTAAGGAAACAAAAATGAGACCTGCCTCCTAGTAATCCATCCTAGGCAACGACACTTCATTTTTTTTCTGAATCTGAGGTGTCGTCCTATGGTCTCATGCGGTGTGGTAGGCTCTATAAAGGGCCGTCTGGTTCGCGACCACCCTCCTACCGAAGTCCGACGCCAAACAGCTTGCTGTGTTCCGTCGGTGCGTGGGAGTACCAGTGCCTTTATAGGCATTTTCTGGGTTAACTCGCTCCATCGTCGACCTCATCTCTGACCTTATGTCAAGATTGAGGTCAAGAGTTAACCCATCACTTAATAAAAAAAAATGATCTATTGGATGCTGTATACAGGTTGTAGGGACAGTTTTGCAAATATTTAAGCCCTGAATTCAAACCATCATTCTGAATGATTCTCCAGTGGAATTTTCTTCAGGAAAGGAATTTTTTTTCATGTTTTTCAATATTTTCTGCTTTAATAGTAGATTGTTAACCAAGGGCTGTATGACATCAATTGCATACGAGGTTTTTGGCGCCCGAGCGCAGCGAGGGCGCTAATTAGCCCGAGTATGCAATTGATGCTTACACCCGAGATAAACACTCTGCTTTACATATCGATTGTGAGGTAAGTAAAAAAACAAGAAAGCAGGTTTCTATGAACATTTATTAAAGAGAAACATGTGTATTTAATTAAATTTCGCGCCTAGCTAGTCGACTGCCTTTTTTACTCTTCACGATTTTATGGCACGCAAGCGCGTCAAATCGTACTGGCCAGTTTGATTTTTAAATCGATTTCAACTAACATACGATGTGACTGCGAAACAAATAGTTCGATATTTAAAATAAAATCTTCATAAATTCTTATATAAATTGTCTCGATTCCGATTCGAGTAAATAATCGATACCGAGAAAAAAAAGTAACTTTTTAAAAATATTCTTCTTGTAGTATGAGTATGACAGTTCTTTTTTTAAATTCCAAAACCTATGCTGTAATGTTAACATTACATGGTAGGTTTTGAAACCTATGCTCTAATGTTAACATTACATGGTAGGTTTTGAAACCTATGCTGTAATGATATCCATACACCCCGGCATTCAGGGAAGTAAGTGACTACTTACAGAGCAAGAGATATGTAAAATTAAATTATTTATTCGAATGCATTCCATTATGCAAAAATAAATAAATCTCAACAGCGTCAAACACGAAAACCAGCAATGTACATTGTATTCTGTTAGCGGCAATTGCGAAGCGCCAAAGTAGGTAAATAACGAAAATTCCTTAACTTGTCATTTCCAGGTATAAACAAATACTTATAGCGGATCATAGTTATGGATAGATTCCACCATTTAAGTTTTTGCTAAACTCTCCCTTACATCCTGTATTTCCCGAATTGTAAAAAAATACGTAAATACTTAGATACTAACCGCTACGCTGATGACACGCAGTGGCTGCTTAGAATAGAGCTTGTGTGCCAGAGTCATGAAGATAGACTCCACTGTGTTACATTCAGAGTCCAGGAGTGCAGATGTCTCGAACAACTGTTGAAGTAAGAATAGATAAAAAATATTAGATGCTATGTGATATTCAAATGTAATAATAAATGTTAATTTATTTTATCAGGTACACTTAAGTTAAAAAAAACCGGCCAAGTGCGAGTCGGACTCGCGCACGAAGGTATCATTATCTCTATAAAAACGGGAAAAAATTTACGTTTGTTGTATGGGAGCCCCCTTAAATATTTATTTTATTCTGTTTCATAGCAGCAACAGAAAACATCATCTGTGAAAATTTCAACTGTCTAACTATCACGGTTCATCATATACAGTCTTGGACAGACTTATCTATAAAAACAGCAAAAAAAATTACGTTTGTTGTATGGGAGCCCCTTTAAATATTTATTTTATTCTGGTTTTTAGTATTTGTTGTTATAGACCCAATAGAAATACATCATCTGCGAAATTTTCAATTGTCTTACTATCACAGTTCATGAGATACAGCCTGGTGACAGATGGATGGACAGCGGAGCCTGAGTAATAGGGTCCCGTTTTTTCCCTTTGGATATGGAACCCTAAAAAAGAATTTCCTTGAACTACAGAACCCTACGCTACACTACTATACGCTTTTGGCTGGGGTTTCAGTAGTAGCCCAATTTTGACATTTTTTTTAACAAAACTTAAACTTTAATCACTTGATAATAAAACATTCTTATATCTCTTAAACTTTCGTTTTTCACCAAAAATCTACTCTCTATGTCTTTTCTGAATTTGATTGTCAGCACATAATGTTAAGTAATGTAGAAAATTGCTTTACAATGTTAATCACTGAAAAAATTTATAAATATTTTGACAACTCACATCTTACACCAAACTAAGCAAAGCTTGTACTATGGGTACTAGATGATAATAATAATTATACTTACAGGCATCCCATATTTATCTGCTAACCGCTGTGCATAACTAGTGGCGAGGCGTGACTCGGGAGTGCCACAGTCACACTTATTGCCAACCAACACCCTGGGTGCACCCATTAGCCCGTGAGACTCCACTTCTTGCATCCAACTGGCAATGGACTGGAAATCATAGTGACATGGAATTTAGAATAATAATAATTGAGGGTTAATTAAAATGAAGAATCAAGATTTTAGGGGTGATAGAGAAAATGATCATTAAGTGAAAAATATTTTAAATGTCTTGATATTAATCACAGAAAAGTAACCAATTATTAAGAGGGATTCCCTACAGTATTATTAGTAAAAAATATGGAAGTTAAGGTAGTAAACAAATTACTTATGAAACACTTGGATTTGACAGGGCGCATGTTTAAATTTTTTGTGGGAAAAAATAAGTAATAAAGGGGAATAAGAATATGATTCAAAGGTGTTATACTTTTTTGTGGTAAGCATTAGGGTGTACTAAAAGGGCTGCATTTAGCATTACCATATTTTTGTTTAGCTTCTATGAAAATTTTATAATTTGTTTTATGTTAAGGATGTGGCATAATATCAGTGGCTCTAGCAATTTAAAGGCTGTTATAACATTGTGTCCTTGAATTCAGTCACATTATTAAATTCTTTACATGTTTGTTGGTGTATAATAACACTGTCTCACTCCCTCAGATTTTATTATTATTACTTAAAATTTTTAAAAAAACAGTGCTTACATGAAAAGTTTCTGGCTTTGTCACATCATATACTATGACCACAGCGTGTACGTTTCTGTAGTAATGCTGCACCATGGATTTACGGAACCGCTCCTGTCCTGCTGTATCCCATAACTGAAGCTAAAATCAAAGATAAATAGACATTAACCTCCATCAAGAAAATAGGTTTTCAATCAGTGCAACCGCAAAAAGAACATGAAAGATGTTACCTTTATATCTTCATTGTTAATTTTAATACTTCTTTCTCTAAAGTCCACACCAATTGTGGCCTCTGATTTATCCAAAAACTGCCCCTCACAAAATCGAAAAGTAAGACAAGTTTTACCAACGCCGGAATCTCCTAAAACTATTATTTTAAACACTTTCTTCTGTGCCAGACCAGGTATTTGTTGACTGGAAGTAAAAGACATTATTTAAACTCCAGAAATAGCGATAAAACAATGAAAATTCATCCAAAAAACATCAATATTTTGATTACGTCCGCGTTATCAATTTATAATGCAATCAAATACGATAGTCAGCGCTATTCTCAAATACTCTAAATATCTTCCACCTATTTAATTTGATTGCCTTATACCACTCAAGTACATTTGACTGATTTGTCAAATTTGACATTAACACTTGCGTTCAGAAAATATAAAATTATTTGCATCTTTTTCTAATTTGCATCATTTTCTATAGTGCTATCTCTTTTAAACTTGCAAGTGTTACCAGTTAAAAAATACTTGCTTAATTAGAATAGTAGTTAATGAATTGTAACAAGGTTATCCCCGTTGGTTTGGTAGTTTTACGTAGTATCTCTAATTAGTCTGTGGGTAGTTTTTGGCTGATGTCGGACGGGTGAAGGTCTTTGTCGAAGTGACGGTAATAATTTTAAATTAATCTTAAACTAGACCAAATTAGTTGTTAATTACCGTTTAACAACTACTTAGCAGTTTAACAAATTGTTATAGGGTATTAATTTCGTCCATAATAATATTTAGTTGAATGTACAGTGCATAACCTCTTGATAGACATTCATCTCTTGTAATTGTAATTAGAATTTTTAACTCGCGATAAATGAAAGTGTTGTTTACATTCCGTGAAGTGTGTGGATTGCGCGTTGTGGATCCGTATCGGCTTCCTAACGGAGTTTCTGTGTAATATCGATGATGACGGGTGCAGGAGAGTTCTGTGTAAAATGTGTGTGAAGTTCGTAGTGTTTCGGAGTGTTTTTGTGGTGTGATTGCTCGGATGTGTTCCTAGGATTGCCATGTCCAGGCTCGTCGACTACTTCGTCATTGTGGGATTCGACCACGAGAAGGAAAGTAAGTACAGATCTAAATGTTCAAAATACCCACAAGATTAAATTCTTTATGCCGTCGCCCAAGTGTCTTCTGAGTGTTTGAGATGATTGTGTGCTTAGAAAACATGACCCTCTGACCGAACATTTTTTAATTTTCTTATTTAACCTCTACAATAGAATTCCAACAGGCTGTAAAAGGACAACCAGTTGGAATGCACTTAGGGAAGCCTCAAAATGTTAAAAACAAATACATTTGATAAATGAACTGATAATATAGTACATTGTGTTCAGTGAAAGATCAGATAAGCAAGGTATGTGCCTACTAGCAAACTTTAATTTACTTTTGATTGAATATAGAAAAATACCTTGCCTATTGTTAAGTTATCTATCCTTTACATATATTGACATTTCGGGTGGTCTTCTTCTTCTTATCATGTAGATATAGCCAAGTGTGTGGCGAACTTGGCTAACCCTGGTGTCAGTGTTTTCAAACCGCCAAATGGCCTCTGACTTGGTTTTAACGACTGTGGTCAATCGACAACAGCCGTCGCTTAATGTGCCCTGTGAAGCACAAAAACACTCATTATATTGCCATTTAGTCACCCATCAGGTTCCCTGCTTCTGCATACGTTGCTTAACCTCACTGATCGGTTGAAATCAGCAAACGTCATTGGGTTACAACCGCTTCGCTCAGGTGGTTATTCAATTCTCCATTATGATATTAACAAGTAGGTAATTCTGTTATTAGCAAGATTACTTGCTAATATGTCTTGAATGTCTTGACACTAAATTGCATTTCAAAGACCTTGAATCTTACACAATGTTAATAGTTTTCTTATCAGTAAGATAAGAAAAAACCTATTATGAACTTCTAATAGGAGACCAAAGTTTCTAATGTTTAGTTCTTATACATTTTCTGGAGCAATGGAGCAAACTAATGAATGAACGAATAAATTATTTATTGGATACATAAAAAAAAAAAAAACAGGAAATAATAACACTAGTGCAAAAGGCGGTCTTATCACTAAAAGTGATCTCTGCCAGATAACCCTTTGGCTGAATGTCAAACTTTTCCAATAACTAATTTTTTACTACACAGGTGAATTTAAAAAAAAATCTTTGTTCTTCTTCCTATTGTGTAGGTATAATCAAGTATGTGACAAAATTGACTAATCCTGCTTGAGTCAGAGTTTTATAATAATAAATGTGACACTCTAATGCTTCGTTTGTGTCCCTTGGAACATTCACAGGAACAGACACAAACACCCATGACCTGAGAACTGCCAAATGGCTTCTAACTTAATTTAATACTGATGGCCGGTCTGGGTCAATATTTGTGTAAATAACAAATGTTTAGTCTCAGGTCATGGGTGTGAGGGTCTGTCTTTATGTATGTTCCAAGGGATCAAAATACAAGGAAACCCTTAGTTTGGGATTTTGTGTAGCATTTATTTATTGCAAGATACTGACCTTCACCAGTTAATAACTAATACCTAGTTAAACATTGTTTAAAAATAAAAAAAATAAAAATGGATATCTCGCAATCACATTTCATTCAACTGTAATTCAAACAGTGATTCTACATATATCAAACATGATGTAGAATCACTGTTTGAGTTTTATTATTAACCTTGTTTAAAACATAACTGGCTCATCAACTTTAGATACAACTATGATATGATGAGTCATCATTAACAAGTTCATTGACATTAGGTCACACTATCGAGCCTGCCCTGTTTAATAGCTGCACATACCATGCCCTGATATGGGTCCAATTAACTGCCTGATGAATGCATAAATAAAATGAACTGAGTATGTAGGTAGGTATATTCTGTCTTTATTGACTAGTAATGGATGTTATACTTACATATTTATTGGGCAAGATTTTTTTTTGTGAATTGCATCTGAGAGATCACAGAACCTCCCACCACAGGAAAATATTTGCTTAAAGGGAGATTCATGCCACTAGTATTATATGATTGCAAGATGAAGAAATCAAATTTTATAATTTTTTATCATGGGGTAAGGTCATAAATTCTATAGAATTTTAAAAGCATTATACTTACCATTTACTCAAGAAAAAATCCTGTGAATTTGGTATATTTTAAACACAGTAAAACTCATGGCACCTGTGTGGTATTTCACTTACTCATAAAAAGTTTTTGAAACTTGAAAATGTTTCGTTAATATAATTACTAAACAACTATTTTTAATAGCTTTTTTTATAGTTATAATTTCTTAAATAAATGTAGAGGTAACAGTATCTGATTTCATTGGCATCACAAGGCAAATACCTAGTTCTACATATACGAGTATATGTACATTTTGAAATGTAAGACATTCTTAACTATTGACAGAGCATTTATCACATCCTTGCTAAGTAAGTGTTTGATTACCATAAAATGATTAATGTTCCTATGTAAAATATACCATAGTACTTAGCACCATTTATGTACAGCTTTCCGTCTGCGCGTATCGCGGTCCAGAAGGAACTCTTCAAAATTACGGGCTAAAATGTAGCTTATGTCCATTGTCCATCGTACCTTTAAACTTTTGTCTGATTGGCTTCAACCGTGGGTTGAGTTTTTGGACCTAAGAATTGAATATGGAATAATCAGTATAGATTATGGATAATTTATCTTGATTAGGAAACCAACCAAATATTTGCTCTCTTGTTTTGTGAGGGATAACCTTTCCTCATTGAATGTAGGAGAATAAGTCACTGAACTTATAATTTTACAGGAAGTTTCTAATAGCTTGAGTCATTGTAAGGAAAATGTGCAATTCAATTAATTGAAAAATGGCGTCCTTAATATCGTAATTTTGTCAATGTCTTGAGTATTTTAATCAGAATTAAAAAAAAGAATGGCGAAGTCGCCAATGTCAAGTAGAGAAACTCTTTAAGGGTTGTAATACGTCAGAGTCTCGTCCTTTGATCAGCAGGTGCACCGCTAGCAGGTGAGGATGACGATTTTAGACCACTAAGGTGTTATGACACCACCCCACGTCCCATGCATTATTTGGGAAGTTTATTTGTAAGCAAGTTACAGCCCACAATGCGTAGATAGATAGATAAATACTTTATTGCATACAAAAAGGTAAAACAAAACCATACAAAACAAACTTATAACCAAAAGTGTGCAAGGGGGAAGGCAAATGCGTATCTACATATAGATGAAAATATATGTAAAGTAATGGTGATAGGTTATCATGTTTTGCCATTCTGGGCGGATGAAGATGGTATTGCCACAAGTAGAATAGAAAGCCATGGGAGAAAATACATAACAAAGTTACAAGTCCCAAAACAACCCCGTGTTGTGCTATAAGAAACATAATCTTCTTTTGTTTCGGCAATAGAGGCTATGGAAAAAATTTGCTAGACAAAACACAAACTACAATAGCTTATTATCACTCGTTCCACTGGGATCCCCTAAAACAATCCCTTAGGGCATAACAAAACTCTTACCATGCCAAATTAATTTAGTATTTTTAAAACGCTTAGCCGTGTAAGGGATATTCACAACGAGAAATTCTACCACTTGAAGGCACGATAGCTCAGGTGCTCTACACCAGGAGATCTAATCCTGGGGTCGGGGGTTTAAGCCCCATTCGCGCCGAACATTTTTCTTTCGCGTTAAAAATGTGGATTGAAAAGCAATTAGACGGCAGCTGCTTCATAGTTTTTTGACAAAAACATTATCACGATTTATTATTTTTAATCCCCGAAAAAAAAGGAGGGTCGTTATAAGTTTGACGTGTGTATCTGAGCGTCTGTCTGTGGCATCGTAGCTCCTAAATGAATGGACCGATTTCGATGCGGTTTTTATTGTTTGGAAGCTGATGTAATCAAGATGGTTCTTAACTATATTGATTGGTTCAGCCTTTTGAAAGTAATAAGCAATCGAATGTCGGGGATGACACACATGTTTTAATTTTAGAGTTATTGTCAAACAGTTATGTTATGACTGAAGCAGCCCCATTTCAATTGCTTTTCAAACCACATTTTTAGCGCGATTGGCCTGCTGAACTTAGTGGCTTGCGATTTATGCTGCGGAAATCCGTACTCAAACAATAATCCAGCATAGCTAGGGAATTTGCATATTATTCGCGGAATTTACTACTTAGATTATTTCCCTCTCTCTAATTCATGAGTATTTCAAAAGTCTTCTCGTGATAACCACTTAAATTGGATGTATCACGCACCTGAGCGAGATAGCATTCACAAAGCTGAAGCCCGTGAATCGCAAAGAATAGTATTCGAAAATTAGTCTCAATTACACGAGAATCTTTCTATTAGCAGCTCATCCTATCGGCCTTGAGTTCAATATGCTAAATTAGATATAGGTGCTCGAGTGATCTCATTCTCCACACTTATATATCACTTCCTAATAAGACTGTTTTCAACTATCAGTGGGTGTTCTAGTGCCGCAACAAAAACCTATTTTTTGTTGAAGTTTTGCTTATTTTGTATGAATACTCGTATTTAGCAACCTGTTACGAGTGCATATATTTGACCTTTATTATACTCTTTAGCGTTTACAATACATAGGATACTCTTTATCAACGAAACAAATGGAGGTGGCCAAATTATCTCTAGCGTGCATGTTACCCTAATTGTGCTGTTATATTTATGTAGCATCAGACCAACTAATCAAGCCCATTTCCCTTTTAAATTACCTCCGCGTTCTGGATTCCAATTACTGCCCATCCTGTGACAGCCCTGCTCGCTGGGGTAAATAACTACCCCCGATTGAGATCACAGTGTTGATTGGGGGCAGTACCTAGGGGCGCGAAACAGGTCAGGCAGGTCAGTGAATTGTAATACATAGGTCCAAATTAGCCTGAAATGCCTTTAGAATTCGGTAAATGGTAGTTTTTATTAGAAAACTAAATTGCATAGTATGTATAGTAGGTAACAATTGATACTTTTGTGGGACTATCGTTAACTCTGATTTTAATTTACGTGAAAATTTTGTCCCTTACGATTGCAGTACGAAATGTGACTAAATTCTTTTAAGTAAGAAATATTTCCTTTAAGGACTAAGCAATCGAAAGTAGGTAGGTAGATTCCTTCCAAATATCATATTTTCTGAAGACCAATATCCTTGACCAGTATGTGTTGCTAGTGATAACGTATGGCGCTGAAACATGGTCAAATAGGCCTCATAAGAAGGTTCAAGGTCACTGAAAGGGCTATGCTTGGAGTTTCTCTGTGCCGTCGAGACAGAAATGAGGAGAACCCAGGTCATCGACATAGCTCGAAGAATTGCAAAGGCGGTGGAAAACACATATTGCTGGGAAATAAATTGCTGGTAGGACTGGTGCCCGTTGGGGCAGAAAAGCTCTTGAATAGCGACCGCGTACCGGAAGGCGCAGCGTAAGAAGGCCTCCCAAAAGTGCACCGACGCCACGATCTGGGAAAGATTGCGAGAAGTCGCTGGATACGGGTGGCGCTAGACTGATCCATGTGGAGATTCTTGGGGAAGGCCTATGTCCAGTGGTGGGCGACTTGTGGCTGACATGATGAGGTAGATAGACAGACAGGAGACTGACTGTGTGGCCATACTCCAATCCCACCAAATTCACCTGTTAGCAGGGTCACGGAGATCAGTTTGCAGTCGCTCCAATTACAGTTGTCTAGAGTTCTTCAGTACCTTATCTGAAGAACTCGAGATCACGGTTAAATGTACCCCAAATCTAAATAACGCTAGAAAAAAGATAAAACAACTAGGTAGTTAGAATGCCAAATGTCTAAAGACGGGAAAAGGTGAATACCTTCTACAGGTTTATAAGTATACGTTTCAATACAAGATACTCAAGTTCCTTAATAGGACATGGAATTTTATTTCATTTCATGTATGTATGGCTTTCGATTAAAAACTTTCACAACAGGTTTAATTTTATCTCAAACACATGTTTTATAAATGTAGTGAACCAAACAATACAACTTACTTACGACTTACGTCATTATTAAATCATGTGCTTGATACGCGAATGCTTTCAGAAATTAGTTACTTAATCAATGGCTTACGGTGTATAGGTATGCAAACCTTAGTTAGGCTTTTTAAATAAAATTTTAATGAAGACAGAAGTTACTGACTTGATGATTGGTAATTATTATTTTTCTCCGAAAAATGGGAGGTTCTACTTCAATAATTTAGAGTCAGTCACCCAATTAAAAGCAATGAATGCCGTAACTCAAGTACCTACACTACTATAACCTTATTTGGAGTCCCTTGGAATGTAAACAAAGGCTTATACGTACGTGTATCCCGCGATCGGGAATTGAACCTAGTCTCATCGATTAAAAGACAGTGTTCGCTGCTGAGCCGAATCGCTCGTCCATAAATTCCTCGGAAAAAATAAAATTATAATGATTTTGTAATGTAACAGTGATGTAAGAATGTTATAGGTAAGTACCGATTCAGATTATAGGTAAGTACCGATTCAGATTCATATCGTTATCATAATCGTTTGCGATAACAAGTTATACAATGGTTAAGGTCGAGATAACTCTATTTTCGACTCGTGCCATGTTGTGCCTTGGTTATTAAATTATTATCTTCTCACACACCAAAAATGCTAATCTAATTCACTATTTTAAGACGTTTTCAAGAAACATTTTGTATGTTCTACGAAATCAAGCAATTTTTATTTTGATTTTGACTTGTAGGTACTACCTAAATACAAAAGCTCAGCATATGATGTGACCCATTACCAATTAGAAGAAATTAAGCAAGCTAACCTTAATTAATAGGCACTCCATATCTTTGATGAACTTTACAGACGACCGAATCTCAGTAAAGTTAAAGTGATTATTATTTTTCTGACTGAGCTTGCTACATCCTCGACCACATCTTACGTAGTCCCATATTACAGAAGGAGACTTAAGTCTTGATCTATACTTAAATATCGATTGTCTCTTTCGCTCACTATCAAAATGATAGTCGTCTTTATCATTACTTAAGGCGACTACAGCACCTAAATTACGATTTTATGATGCGTAGATTAGCATGACGCACTGCATTAAATCGAAGAAAAAAAAACTACGGTAATGTTCAGGACATAAACTAGATAAGTAGTTTGCTGAAAATATGATTCAGCACTTTTGGTTCGATAGAAAAAGCTCACAAAGACACCTCTAAACACCCAATATTGTGTATTTTTAAGCTGTAAAAACGATAGTAAAATGAACACAGGAACTTGAATTGGCTATCAAAATGTTCGTGATTGAACACTCTCGATAAGTAGCTAACACATTTTTCGATTTAAGCTGTTACCTTTCCATAAATCTAATTTTTCTAACTTTCGAACATGTTTTTACGCACGCACGCTTTCATAGTCCTTAAACTTCGTGTATCGACACTGTTCGCACTGCCGGCCCAGACCTGTTGAGTGACGGGGATGGCACTATTCTTATGTGTGCTGCCTTTATCGGGTGCTGTAGTCGCCTTAAGATCAGAGTCTGAGTCGCGTTCTGTAATACGGACCCTAAGTCTCTGAGCTAGAAAATGGTCAAGATCGAACCCATCCAATGTTTTTAAATGCTCCAGCGTATTGACGGGCATGCCTTGTCATCTTCATGCATTAGTTTTCTCGGATAGGGATTGATTCCAAGTGAATCAGGTTGAAAAAAAATGTTATCTTATCAAACTTAATTGACATTCAAGATAAAAATAAATACGTACATAAATTTGTGATCTGTTTTCAGGTATTTTACAAGTTTTTTTTAACTTGCAGTGAATGTATTGTATACCCCAACCAAGTTACCCTTAACGGCATTCTAAATCCAATATGGCGGACTAGTTATTTTATATTGCAATCCATTGATATGGATATTAAATGAAAGAGTTTGCTGAGAAGAATACGAAAAATAAACATTTAAATAAAAGCTTATTTTTAAAATGTTTTTTAACACTGAACTAATCACCATAAAATAAGATAGTCATTAGCATTCAAGTATAGTAAGTCGTAAGAGATGGTGTTCAACATTTGATAATCCTCCGAATTTGTGTCAATGTGGCATCAAGTGGTTTGCTAGATTTATAGTTAAAGTACATACATTAGAACCGGATCGGCGGCCTTATTACATCTCACATTACACCCGTTCACCTTCCACTTGCACGTGAAACTAGACACTTTTAGTCTAGTCTAGACTAAAATCTAGATTACTGTCTTGAGATCTAGTTTTATCGTCATTTTTTGAACTACTCATGAAAATTTTAATCTTATGAATCCTTCCTTTTCTTATTATGACAGATAGTTCTCTTGGTTCGGTTAAATCGCGCTCCCGATAAAACTATTAAATTTTTTTGGATAAAATAAAGCTTAATGTCCATCCTCGTATCATACAACTATATTATACAATTACTATATCCATACAAAATTTCATCAAAATCGGTTGGGTAGTTTAAGCGTGAAAACTTTACAGCAGACCGACAGAGAAACTTAGGTACTATCACGTTCATATATGGAGGCATAGTCAATATAAAACGCAGAAAACAAGTCGCTTGCGGCCGCTCGTGTACTCACACATGGACACAAATGACGTATACCGCATACCCCACTACGCTTGTTGCTCTGATAACAAGCATAATTTCACGAGCCAAATCATAAGCCTTGGTGGCGCAGCGGAAACACTGTCTGCCTGCTGTAGCAAGGCGCGGGTTCGAGCCCAACTGTCGCCTAATAGCAGCTACGAAGTTTTGTTAGATATGTTTTAGTTTTAAAACATTTTTATAGTCATAGACCATACCATACAAAAATTGAATGCAATGAAGTTAGTTTAGATTCATTCGGTTCGGTGTTCATGAGCAACCTGTTTGTCATTGCTAGATCATAAGCGAAGGTGCTCGTGTGTTCTTACCGTATCGGCAGTTTACTGTGATTTCTTTTTTCGACATGCATACAAATACATAATAAGTTTGCAGAAGAGGCAGTGTATTGTTGCGCTGCACAATATAGGATATAATATATCCCAAATTGCAAATGAGATAGGTTTTACAGTGAGTATTCTAATGTTTACTTAATATAAACACTGTTTTTAAATTTATAATTTATTTTGAGAACGTAAACTTATCATCTAAATCAGTCTTTCCCAACGTGGGCGATAACGCCCCCTTGTGGGCGCTGCAGGCCTAAAGGGGGGCGGTAAGAGACCCAGAAAAAAAAAGGGGGCGTTGTGTAGGGCTTTGGGGTCGATTTATAATTTCATCTACCTAGCTAGGAAGACTCTTAGATACCGACTGAGCTCTCGACTCTCGACTACATCTTGTGAACATCAACTAATATTAATTAAGATATAGCTCAAACTCGGTTCGATATAATAGACCGTGGGCAATCATGTTTTAACAAGTTTTTGTTAAATAATCCGATTTGTACATTCCTGTATCAATCGGCTGGTTCTATAATACTTGTTCTTGCTTGTCGAGTACGATTGGGCGTCGAATGAGATAAACGAGTTTATGCACGTTTGTCTTATTCCTGTTGGTGCGTGCTGCTTATGCAATCCTATATAAACGACGTAAATTTATTTTATTTTCATTTGCGGTTTCGCGCATAATAGATAAGCAGTACTTCATTATACCACTTACGTATTTCTCAAAACAAAACAATGTCGGAAGTAAAAAAGAAGAGACGGCAATACTCTGCGGAATATATTAAATTCGGATTTATTGAAAATCCCACAAACCCGTCGTCGCCTTTGTGTCTTCTATGTCTAAAAACATTTTCGAACGAAGCAATGAAGCCTTCAAGACTGCAAGGTCATTTGAATAAAATGCATCCAGATAAGAAAGACAAGAATGTAGCATATTTTCAAGACCTAGAGAAGAAGCATAATACTCAGCCAAGTGTATCAAAACTATTTTCGGCGGCTGCTAAGCAAGATGACGACGGACTTCGAGCTTCGTACAATATCCCTTTGTTAATTGCTCAAAAAGGCAAACCACACAACATCGGAGAAGAGTTAATTTTGCCAGCAATAAAGGAAGTAATAACTACTGTGCTTCATAAACCGGCCGCAGATATTATCCAAAAAATTCCTTTGAGTAATAATTCTGTGCAAAGACGAATTGATGAAATGGCTGAAAACATTGAAGAATCATTGTGCAATCATCTGGGGACTAGTCAATTCTCAATTCAGCTCGATGAGTCCACTTTACCAACTAATGAAGCGTTGTTGCTATCTTACGTGAGGTTTATTAAAGATGAGAAAATACGTGAAGAACTATTGTTTGCCAGAAATTTGGAGACAGATACAAAAGGCGAAACCATATTCAATACATTGGAAAAGTTTTGTGAAGAGAAAGAGATTCCTTTGAAAAATATTATACAAGTTGCTACGGATGGCGCTCCGGCTATGACAGGGCGCCATAAAGGCTTCATAGCGTACCTAAAAAATAAAATTCCAGATGTCCTTGCTATACATTGCGTTATTCATAGACAACATTTGGTTGCTAGAAACTTAAGTGAACGACTATTTCAATCACTGCAATATGTCATCAAAGCATTCAATAAAATCCGTAGCAGCTCTTTGAATGATAGATTATTTCATCAGCTTTGTGTTACTAATGACGAAGATTTCAACCGTTTGTTGCTTCATACTGAAGTTCGTTGGCTGTCAAGAGGCAATTGTCTGATTCGATTTTATAACCTGTTTGACTCTGTGATAGAGTTCTTGGAAACTAAAGATACAGAACTGCGCAACAAGCTCATAACATCAAAGAATGATATAGCTTACATGACAGACCTGTATAAATTGTTCAACGACGTGAACCTCCAACTGCAAGGCGATGAACTAAATTTAATTAAAACAAAAAATGTCGTTGCTGCTTTCGCAGCCAAACTGCTTCTGCACAAAAAGAATATGGGCAGACGTGAGTTTCACAATTTTCCGAATTTATCAGTATCCTGCAGTAACGACGACTTGTTTGCATGTCAACATAGCAATGTCACCTCAGCTGGAAGAAGAACTTATAGAATTGACAACAAACGAAGAAATAAAAATCAAGTTCAAAAATGGATATCAAGAATTTTGGCTACAAAAACCGATCCTGCAATTGTACCCTGGATTGTGGTCAATTGTTCAACGATTCTTGATAGCATTCCCATCGTCATATTTGTGTGAACGTGGATTTAGTGCTGTGGCAACGCTGCTTACTAAAAAGAGAAATCGTTTGCGTGTTACCGAACGTGGCGACTTGCGGCTGTTTTTGAGTAAATTGGAACCTGATATCAACAAACTTATTGAACAGCATCAGATTCAACCTTCACATTAGTTTTTATATAAGAATTGATTATGTTTGTTTTATTTTCAATAAAAGATACTCTGTCCGAATACTATAAAGTTGCGTTTCAATAATCAGTTATAAGTACTTAGCGATTTTTAAGTATGTTTAAAAAGGGGGGCGTTAAAAAATAATTTATTCTTAAAGTGGGCAGTAGACAAAAAAAGGTTGGGAACCCCTGATCTAAATGATAAGCTTAACTATTGTAATGCATTTTATAAGTGGTGCATAGTTTTTGTTCCTTATTACATTAATCTTGTTATTCTGGTTTTAGTGAAGGATGGGTGAATCATTACGGAATGAGGGTAACGTGTAATCTCGGCCGCGCAGTGGACGATCGCGAGTTATCAATGAATCAACGTGTGGTGCAAGATAAATGGAGTTCATCGATTCTAAGGCTTAACAAGTTTAATTAAATATTGTTATGTGTAAAATTGTGATATTTATCTATAACTTATTCTTTTGTTATTATAAACTATATATCTACTGCCTTGTAGTGCAAGTTGAATATTAATTTTTGTTGAGGTTTAGCTTCAATACTCTTTTCTTCACGAAAACGAATTCTTAAGCTATAACCTTAATAAAACTGTAAGTGATCAAGTTGCAGAAAAAAAATGTGATTTTGTTAGTAGGAAATAAAATTACCTAGTCGAATTTCATATTTGTTTTATTCAAATACTTTATCATTGATACAATAATGTAACATTATTATTATTAATGTAATATTATGTGTGAAAATAGTTGTTAATGCTTTAATAAACAAAAAAAAAATACAAAAAGAAATTACTCGGCTGGGATTAGAACTCGTGAACCTTTCTCCCTGCTAGGACAGTGCTTATCCACTGGACCAAACATAACGCTAGTAAGATCGACAAAATAAAGATACACTACGTCATGTTTACATTACCGATTGTTTGATATGACTCAACAGCAGCGGTGAGTGGAGGACAGTGCAATGTCGGGTGAATGCGTCCTACAAAAACTTCACCGAGGAGCCAAGAGATGTCGCTTAGCAAAATAATGTTCTTAGAGGAGGCTACAAGCTTGTGTGCGTGAGAAATCGTTTGAACTATGTTCATAGGAACATAGTCCCTATTGCAACGCGCTAAGTAGTTTAACTATGACTCCATTAAAGAACGCTACTGTACCTCACGTTGAAATGGAGCTTCAGATCGTGACTTTTTGTAGAGGGACACAGTCGGACGGCTCTGAGAGTGACACTTACGTAAGTCTTAATTTTTCTTAATTTCTCCATTTGAACGGAATCTCGCGAAGACTACACCTTTGCGAACAAGCTAAAGTTAAAAAAAAAAAACAAATGTAATGTGACTTTAACTGCCGTACTCAGAGGCGTCAATTAAAGTTAGAAGTAATTAAATGTCATGCTATCCTTGTTTATATCAACAAGAGTGAAAGAGACAACATCAGAGTTTAACAGTACTTAACTTTAATTGACGTCTCTGAGTACGGCAGTAAGTTCCATGAATGAAAGATATCTTATTTTGGCGTTGACACTGATTAACGCCAAAATAAGATATATAAAAACGAACACAATGTCACACCCTGTGGCCTTAGGGTAGGCAAATAATACTGATTGCTACCTGGTACAATCCCGATAAGGTATTAGGTAAATAAGTTGGCAAGATGGCTAAGGCTGTGTTCGCTAGCAGTGGTCGTAAAGCTGCTGTTGGAGAAGAAGACATAAATAAGTCACGTTTCCTCAAATGCCGAATTGTTATAAATATAGCTTCCATTCGAAAGTGTTGGATGTTTGCCAATAGCTAAATTTACTAACAATATATCTAATGTTAAACGGCGAGCGTCGCGTCGGTGGTCTAAAGGCTACTGGGGCGTAATTGTAAGCGAGAGGTACCGAGTTCAATCCCTAAAGCCGTCATGTACCAATGAAACCTGTTTTCTGAGTTATGTATATTAGTTGCCCACTAAATGCTCTTACGGTGAGAGAAGCATCGTGAAAAAACCTGCACATTCAGGCAATTAAATATGTAACCATGATTCAATCCGGTCAGATTCCTCTGTTAGCAGCGGATCCACTGTAATAATCTGATCTGTCAAATC
The DNA here is from genome assembly GCA_949987775.1 of Aproaerema taeniolella. Lineage (NCBI taxonomy): Eukaryota > Metazoa > Arthropoda > Insecta > Lepidoptera > Gelechiidae > Aproaerema > Aproaerema taeniolella. The sequence goes on from OX465245.1 coordinate 6,019,470, forward strand.
CTGAATCATGGTAAGTCCACGAATGATAAACGGGACTAGGCGCTCAGAAAGAGATAAAATCTGCAATGTTTGGACCCACTATGATTCATTAAGCTAATGTTCGCGTAGACATAAATACGTATCCATCGGCGTTGTTACCATAAATAGATTAAAATAATTAAATTAATTTACTACAACTCAAACTAAATCGCGAATAATCGAACTTAAATGCGTAACGCATTCTTTTCATCTTTTGAATATCACGTACACCGCCAAGCTATAATTCCGTGTAGGTACATAATGTCTACTTTACCAAAATGACTACTGCTTAAAATGTCTACTTTTCCAAAATGACCACATGTCTATAATGTCTACTTTTCCAAAATGATCATAAGTAAATAATGTCTACCTTCCAAAACCACATGTCTGTTATGACTACTTTCCCAAATTTACCACATTCCTTGAAATGTCTACAAAAATGCGTCTGTGTCCGAATTCAAATAATCCGAATCTCTTTAAAGTTCAAATGGACGGGTATCTTCTGGGTGTTCTTGAGCTAGAATGAGATCAAGAGCAAACCTACTCTCTCTATGAATTAAATCAAAACTTGTTAAAAAAATCTGTAGATGTAGCTTAAGGCGACTACAGCACCTAAATTACGATTTTATGATGCGTAGATAAGTATGACGCACTGCATTAAATCGAAGAAAAAAATACTACGGTAATATTCAGGACGTAAACTAGATAGTAGTTTGCTGAAAACATGATTCAGCACTTTTGGTTCGATAGAAAAAGCTCACAAAGTCACCTCTAAATACCAATATTGTGTACCTTTTAAGCTGTAAAAACGATAGTAAAATGCACACAGGAACTTGAATTTGCTATCAAAATGTTCGAGATTGAACACGCTCGATAAGTAGTTAGCGCATTTTTCGATTTAAGCTCTTACCTTTCCATAAATCTCATTTTTCTAACTTTCGAACATGTTTTTACGCACGCACGTTTTCATAGTCCGTAAACTTCGTGTATCGACACTGTTCGCACTGCCGGCCCAGGCCTGTTAAGAGACGGAGATGGCACTATTCCTATGTGTGCTGCCTTTATCGGGTGCTGTAGTCGCCTTAAGCGTCGCGTTCTCCATCGAGGGCTATTTGCTGTATTGTGGGCGTAAGACCTACGACGTACTATGGGATCAGTGGTGGACTTGGATGTCACTGTCAACAGGCGCAGAAGTGTTCTTAAATCTAACAGCTTAAACTTCTGACGTAGAGAACTTACAACATGATAAATAACCACTTGATGCTCTTCAAGGACAAAGTCTTCGTACGCATGGTGCGTCTCTTGACCTAATTACCCTGCACTACTACGGAAATAGAACTCGACAGTCCTCGTTTTAGCGACAAAACAAAACGAGATTACCGAGACATCCGACCGTGGGACTGTGACTCATATCAGCGCTACTAATGGATATGTGAAGAAATATTTGAAAGATATTTTAATTGAACTGTGATCTTAGTTTATCACTTATGCATAACATTTATGCGTTTCAGTTATCTTGTTTTTAATTAATATTTATCTACGCACAGAATTTTTTAATAAAAAGTTTGATATACTTCCTAGAGTTTTTTTCCCGATGCTCATTCGAGATTTAGCACGAACTCTACTTGTATTCAATAAGTTATTGTTTTCTAAACAATCATAGGTATATGACTTTAAATAAAATAATACAACGTAAACGTCGATTTGCACTTTATGTGGCGACATGTTTTACATTTTCTACGCTTTATGAATTTGATAAAAAGTATAGTTTACATCTAAACCTCTTTATCCCTAACTAGCATTCCGGGCTTTGTTCCCGTGGGAATTCGGGAAAATTAACTGGCCTAATGTTACTCAGGGATAATGTAGCATTCTAATGGTGAAAGGATTTTTGTAATCGGTCCAGTAGTTTTTAAGTTTATTCGTTACATACAAAAATACAAATCTTTCCTCTTATTAGTGTAGCTGTGTAGATAGAAAATACTCTACTTCTGATAAACATAAAAAATGATACACAGACCTGTCTTTTGAACATTTAATCATTCTTACAAAGTACTTACATTTAATTACACATATAAAAAGTCCCAGCCGTATCAGCAATGTTTTTGTTGTTTCGAAGAAGCCGTAAGTGTCTAAAAACGATGATTACTGAGCGAGCTCGCTGGAACCATTGCGTCATAGTAACAACAAAGAATGACTCATAGCATCTTTAACATAGCCAGACAAAAACTGTCCTTTTCTTGCTTGGTGATCTTGGTATTGTACCTCTCGCGTTGTCAATGAAAATTTCTTTTTCGGAAATTCAGTTCAGCTATGAAATAGTTTTTTAATTCTTCCCAGATCAGTGTATTTTTTTTCATACAATCCGAGTACTTAAGCCATAGAAGAGATTCAGTCTTTATCTATACTTAAGTATTGATTATCTCTTTCTCTCACTATCAAAATGACAAAGTACGAAAAGCTGTATCTGAGTAAAAGAACCTGAACCTGGATTGATTAACTGTTTTTTTATTGGTCTTGTAACCTTTCAGTACTTCTTCGTTTTGGTGCTTTCTTTTATTTGTTACTAGCGACCCGCCCCGTTTTTGTTCGGAAAAAATATCAACAAGGTGGTCAAAACCGTCAAAAAATTCATAGTCAGACAGACAACAGACTAAAACAGACAAACAGACGCTGCGTGCCACGTCCTTTTATATTATGAATAGAAGATATAAATATGCTTTTATCATATTGTAGGAGTTTTAACTCAGGTTGACAATGCAGCAAATATGCTATTCATCTTCTGCCAATCATGGCAAGAGGGAATTCCCTGCTAACAGGGAATCTGATCATGGTTGCAATGTGTAGGTTTCCCCGCGATGTTTTGCCTCATCTTTAGGACATTTCATATTATATATATGGATTATGGGTTCTTAAAACTATATGTTTGTTGCAGGGGGCGGTCTGAGCAGCGGCATTATCCTCCAGAGGTTTCCAGAGGTCAACTGGGAAGACACTCCTTTCCACGACGGCATAGAATGGGTACTATTCTTTTATTACTTTTGGACCCTTTAGACTTCAGTCATGCGGCTGACATATCCCGCCCAGTCCTGCTTTAACCTAGCTGATATAAGAAAAAGACCTGCATTTGTAATGCAGGTGCAAGAACTGTGTCAGAAATGAAGTGCAAGAACCCATAACCTATATTTAAAAATTAAACTTCTTCTTTCCTTATTGTGTAAGTAAAATCTAACCCTATATCAACTTGTCTAACCTCAGTGTCTGAGTTTTCAAACCGTCAAATGGCTTCTGACTTGGTTTAACGACTATAGTCAATCGTCAACAGCCGGGATCAACATGCTCTCCGAACTTAAATGGCTATTACGGTCACCCATCAGTTTCTTTGCCACAGAGTCCTTGACCTCGCTGATTGGTCCAGAAAAGCGAGCGCCACTGGGTTACAACAACTACGAGTAAAGACGCAGACCCACCGCTGCGCACGCTGTGCACGAACACGCGGCGTATTTTAGTTGCGTGGATTAGATCAAAATCTAATTTTGTGCCTTAATTTCATACTCACTGAGTAGATAATCACCTGGCGTTTGTCGTATTCCTGCGTAGCGTCTTCGTTGGTTAGCATAGCAGTGGACACAATCATATTCATTTTCTTGCAAAGCGAAGCTTAAGACACGTGCGTAGCCTCTTCGTGCGCCGCGGTGGGTTCGGCTTTACACTTAGATTTGTGATGGTTGCAGTTCTGCCAGCCACAAGGATGGGCGCTCTCGACGGAGCGATCAGAGCCTCAGTTCTACGTGTCAGTGCTGACGGATGTGGACGCCAACCGCCATTATTGTGCGTGTCTCTGCTTCAACGAGACCGTCGCCATCACTCCCACCAAGCCTGCAGACGAGGTCAGTCTCTTCTTATATTTGAAACTACAAGTTTTGAATTTATTAAAACGGGTTCTTGGGGGTCGTTTGTGAAAAATCACGAAATATCACAAGGAGGCGTGTAGTGAAATATCACGTGTATTAAAGTTTTCGTTGGATGCGCTATTTATAATGTCTGCCTCGACTTTTTATCACAGTGTAAGTATAGTACTAATATTCAAGAACTAGGCCCGTGTTCACCAAAAATATAACCAACGGTTAAACCGCGGTTAGAAGCTAATCAGACAAAATGTCAAAAAAAATGTATGAAAATGACATTGTCAAAACTCTGTTTAGCTGCTAATCATTGGTTAAATTTTTGGTGAACACTGGCCTTAAAATTAAAAATTGAAATCTTCTTCTTCTTAAAGTGTAGGTTATAGTCAAGTGTGTGACGAACTTGGCTAACCCTGGTGTCAGAGTTTTTAAACCGCACAATGGCCTCTGACTTGGTTTTAACGTCTTAGTCAATCGACAACAGCCGGGACCGACAGCTTAACATGCCCTCCGTAGCACGGAAGCGCTCGTGATAAATTGCCACTTTGGTCACCCATCAGGTTCCCTGCCTCTGTGTACGTTGCTTAACCTTACTGACCGGTAGAGATCAGCGGGCGCCCGCCACTGGGCTACGAGCGCTAACTGAAAAACTGAAATGAGATTATATTTATACCTGTATTATAGATAATATTTTGAAAAAATTTAAGATACTTTGTGCGAAAAATTACACGTGATTTTGGGAGGGGTTAGGAGTGCTAGTCATAATCTCACCACGTATCACCAGGGGGATAAAATCACGTTTTACCATTATCACTTAAAACTCTATAAGAATGCAAAATTATATTTGCTAGTTCTGTTTTCACGGTTCTATTACAACAGTACGGCTACGTAATGGCTTCTTTTATCATGCGATCAAATTCAGGGACATATAATAAATATATAAATAAATATCTAATTTTATATCTAACCAAGATGTCAGATTCGCGGTTGGCATCTATAGGACGTACTGTGATAACGAAAGAACTGTCACAATAGATCTATGAAAGTCGCAGTGTCAAGGGTGCTTACCCTTTCCTCACAGAAATAAATAATAAATGTTATAATAATAATAAAATAATAAAATCGTTTATTTCGGGCAGAGCCCATAAAAGTGTTAGTATACAATTTTTCTTACAAAACTAATGTTAGTAGGGTACATAATTACATTTAATAATAGTATTTCTAACCGTGTGGACCTCCATCCACCTCTTAAAGAGGGGGGAGTCCCACCGGTCAGATAACGCCGTCAGGATGCTGTTGTTGCTGCTCCTCGTGCGACTTAATAAGGAAGCGCAACGCTTCCTTATTATAGTAGGAAAGTCGTCGACACGATGCTCCGCGAACATTCCGGAAGCACTGCAGTGCCTGGGCAGCCCCATCAGCATCCTGAAGGCGTTATTGTACTGGACGCGCAGGTCGCTGTATGTCCGCTGCGTGAAACCAGTCCACAGGCTGCACGTGTAGAAGGACTGGCAGTATGCCTTAAAAAGTGTAACCTTCACTTGTTTTGTACACCGTGCAAACCTGCGGATGAGCATGTTACATCTGACAGCCAACGACCTGCGCTCCCGCTCTATGTCCAAACCATCTTTTAAGTCCTCCAGAACCCAGTGCCCCAAATATTTAAATTTATCAACGCGACTTAACGGTGAGCCGCAGAGCGATATATCCGGGATATCAGAGTAGGTTTTAGAACCCGCTCTGAACACCATAAATTCGCTCTTACGGGCGTTATATTTGAGGCCATGGGCCCTGGCATAGGCTTCACAGATTGACAAAAGTTTTCTCAAAGCACCAATCGAGGGGCTCAGCAGCACCATATCGTCAGCATAACTAATATTATTTATGCACACTCCATTAATATGGCAACCTACTTTGGTATTGCTGAGCTCCTCGATCAGCTTGTTCATATACAAGTTAAATAACTTTGGTGAGGTGAGACCACCCTGCCTTACCCCGCACTCCAACCTATACTTCTCAGAAAAATATTCCCCCCACCTTATTTGATTGTTTTGGTGACTGTACCAGTGGCTAAACAAAGATATCAGTTCGGGTGGTAGGGTTGTTTCCTTTTTTAATTTATCCCACAGCACCCCGTATGACACTAGGTCAAAGGCCTTGGACAAATCTAAAAAACATGCAAAAACTGGAGTCTTTCTGGCTGTATAGTACTGTACAGTCTGCTTGAGGCAATAGATAGCACTTTCGGTGGACAGTCCGGCACGAAAACCGAACTGTGCATCGTTGAGTACTAGGTGCTTATCTAATTGCCGATCTAGCAGACTGTCCAGCACTTTGGCGATAACACAGGCTAAAGATATCGGTCTATAGTTAGACAAATCAGATGGGTCTCCAGTTTTGTCTTTCACAATCGGTACAACCACCGTTCGCATAAGCCCTTCAGGTAAGTAGGAGTGACCTAGGCACAGGTTAAAAAACATGGCAAGAACCCTGGGCAAATGAACTCCAGCGTACTTCAAGTGCTCGATGCTGAGGCTATCAAAACCTGGTGATTTCCCTCTTGACATACTTTTAATAACTGATTTCACCTCTTTCGCGGTAAAAGAAATACTTCGTTGTGAGGGGATAGTTTCAGCATCGAGCACCTGTAAGAGGGATCCTAGTGGAGAGCTCACATTGAAATGTTGCCGGAAAATATTAGCAATCTCTCTCGGCTGGTGAGCACCTGCCACACTCACTGGGAGACCAGTCCTGGGGCTTAACCAGTTTGTGTGCTTCCAGAAATCACTGAACTTTTTATTTGAATGGTGTTGAGCAATAATATCCATTTTGATCTGTTGTTGATTGTTCTGACACCATTTCAGTTTAGATTTAAAAATGTTTCTAGAAGCACACATACTATCGTAGATGAGCCCTGTCTTTGGTTTACCATAAAGCACCCATGAATGAAAACAAAGCCGAGCCTCCACGTGAGCCTTACGCACATGTTTATTCCACCCTGTCACGTATTTAGCTCTCCCCTTATTCCTAGTTACACAGGTAAACGCCGCAGACTCTTTAAGTATACACGTTATTTTCTCATACATGTTATCTAACAATATTCTATGACTTACATCTGAACACATTTTATCACAACAATTGTTAAAACTAAAATCAAAATCAATCATTTTTAATCTACTATTACATAACTCGTGATACTCATTGATCTGACTCACATCCCGCTCACCCCACTTTACTTTATCACAGGTGCTTTGTAATAAATTTAATTTTGAGGCTACTAACTCGAGGTTACATTCCACTAGGAGAGGAATGTGATCAGACCAATAAGTATCGTATAACATAGACACATTCGTAACAGATAACCTAGCCGCCTCCGTCACTACAGAGTGATCTAGCCATCGCCGGCACCCGTGTGCCTCACTCACGTAGGTATAAGTGTCCGCCGGTAGTAACTCAGTGTCCAAACAGGTCCACGATCGTTCATTACAAAAGTTTTTTAGTTCAATATAAAATGACTCACCGAGATGCGCATTGAAATCGCCCAACATGTAAACATATTCCACATTTTGATTCTCAATTATCGCATTCATTTCACTTATACATTCTGTAAACTCGATCAGATTATCACTACAGTCCGTTGGCATGTATACGGAAAATATGAGCAACACACGATCACTTACGATAGCTTTGATCGCAGCTAACCGCACACTGTTACACTTTATTACCGACACTGTAGGTAGTAACGCTTTCCTCCATAGCAGGGCTACCCCGCCGTGGGGCCTGCCGCGAAGAAGTCCAACCGACGTATTCACCGCCGAGTTACCCGTGCACGCGAAATTGCTGTCAATGCTACTCAGGAACGGAACGTCATGCGGCAGCAGCCAGGTCTCCTGAAGGGCTATGATATCAGCTTTTTTACATAATTTTCTGACGCAGTCAACAGATCTCTTAATATCTTTGCAATTAAAAGTTACTAGCCTTGTTGTACCCATCATGCCTTATTCTTTGTCTGACCTTGTTCATTAATCACTTCATTTTTCTTGAAGTGAATATACTGCCTGTAAGATATATCCTCTGGCCAAAAGTTGTCTTGCATAAAAAAGTCAAGTTTATTCCTTGGAACAAAAACCTTGAAAGCGCCATAGGGTCTCTGTGTTTTCATGATCACTTGCTCCACTGTAACACAGGCATCAGATTTACTCTTAATATAGTTTGTAATGTCACACACAGTCACATCCTTCGACACATTGTACACATAAATAGGTACTTTCGATTCCACGGCTTTAAACTTATTCGCAGGATCTGAAGTTGCTTTCCCTCTTTTACCCGTGAAACGGTTTCTCAATTTATACTTCTGCTCCGCAATCCACTTGTCACTTGGTGGCACCTTTTTCCACTCACCAGTTTGAGTAACTTGAGCAAAAGATTTAGGTTGCAATGTTTCACTAACCCCTTCGTTCGTAGCAACCGTGTGTCGCGGCGGCGAAGCGGTCAGCTGTACGGGATGAGTCATCCGGGCACTGTTTTCGCATAACTGTAACTGCTGATTTTTATTCGACTGCGGTTTGCTTACCCTCGTATTAAAACTATTTAAAATTCTAACGGGATTTTCAACAATTTTATTACATAAATCGTTTTTCTGTTGCAATTCACAGGGTTTATTACCATTCGAACATTGCAACTGTTCTAAGTCCTCCAGTAAATTAGTAAAATCCTTTTGTGTCAAATTTGGTGAGGGTAGAATATTTTTGTCCTCTTTTAGGGAAGCCTCAGGAGATATTGGAGGTAATCCCATAGGACCACTGTCAGAACAGAAACTATTTAACAAGCAGGCACCCCGTCTTTGGTTAACATTCATTTGTCTCACATCTTCATAGTTGTTTACTACGGAAGTTTTCTTGAGAGTTTCCAGGTCCTCAGCGAGAGTGTTCATCTGTTCTGTGGTAGCATACGTTTCTTTAATATTTTCAACATCATTTTTGAGTTTGAGCAGGTCTTTTAAGATTCTAGTAACATCGACATGATCAAACAGAACCGGGGGCAGTTTTTGTAGTTCTTTCGCAACAAACACTGGGATTTTGTCAGGGTCTGACTCCTTTAAAAGGCATATGATGTCGTCAATCACTCGTAATGATTTGCCGCTCCGCTTTCTGGTGATATTACGTTTCTGTTTCGGCACTGAATCGAACAACAGGTTCTTTGCTTCCAACAAGTCATTTTCAGAGAAAGCACTAACACATATTTGACTAAGACTCGTCTCATCCATAACGTCTATTTTATTGCTTACAAAGGCAAGCACCTCGTTTATCACAATATTGCAAGATGCACATTTTATCACGTTTGAGGACATCGTCCTGCACTCGTTATAATCGCACACGTCAGAGCGAGTCGGCTGCGCGCGCGAGACTGATAATATTCTTCATTTTGGTCTCATTTCCATTGTCACATTACTGTTGTCGTTCTCTGCAATTTCAAAGTGCAGCCGATGCACATCACACGACACTGTTCGTCACGCTTTCTTCAGTTTTCTACTGTCGAAATGATTGTTTTTGATGACAATGTCAAGATAAGTCTGCGATTGTTGATCAGCAAGCGGCAATATGCACTTTTTTAATATTCCTAAGATTTCATATTTTTCGGAGCGAGTCGGACTCGTAAGCGAGAAGTATCGAGTTTGATCCCGGTGCCGCCATGTACCAACACATTATTTGCACACCAACCGATGAGGGAAAGTATCTTGAGAAAACGTGCACATTCAGGAGACTGAAGTGGAACCATGATCCAATCCGGTCATGTTCCAAACCGTTTCATAGATAAAGTGGTGTTTGGTTGAAAATAAGCTTTAATGAGCTTCAAATCTCAATAACTTTGACATTGACCTACCCTGATACTGCTGATATTCGTCCTGTCCGGCTGACATGATTCCGTTGCTCGCCTCCGTATCCGTTTACTGATAACTGTGACGTCATTGTCCACTACACTACTATTCAATGCTTTTCACGAGATGTGGCAGGTAGTATTGTTCGACCCTACGGACCCGTTCGATATTGTATGAGGTTTACTTGTATAGTTGTCATATGTTTTTTATTTTCTTTCTAACCACGTTTACTATATGACTGAGGGGCACGGGCCTCCTTTCGCAACACGAAGGGTATTTAGGCCATAGTTCACCACTGGTCCAGTGCGGGTCCATACATAAATCCGAAAAGACGAATTTAGTGGTATAAGCCCGCACTAGGATTTTAACCCGCAGGCCGCATTCGGTTACAAGTCTGGCTCATTACCAACTGGGCTATCACTAATAATAATAATAGGTTTTTATTTTCTCCACAAAGGTACAATTTTTACTTACAGCTACTTATTGCATACGGTTCACATAAACCTTTGTGAGAGCTGGAGTCTGTACTAGGTTTCAGACAAAAACCTGTGTTACAGATCACCAGGCTCCCAACCACCTCGGATATATCTGGTGTATATGTTACAGTTAAAACTAGTTAGTAGTTAGAACGCGTTTTTCCTAGTTAGAACTAGTTTTTACTTGGTGCCTTTGTTAAAACTAGAATTGACTAATGTCTGAATCAAATATCAGTTAAAACTAGTTTCTGCAAGACAAAACGCGTTTTCCCGAAGCGAGTCAGTTAAAACTGTTCCGACCGAGGTTAGAGTTCATCATACCTTATTCTGATTGGCTTGAGGTTATGTTGTGGGTTATGTAGTTGTTGTGCTTACCGTTTAACGCAACCAAAGTCTTTTCTGGCACGCTCGCTTCGCTCGCTCGGCTCGTGCGTTGGGGGTCGCAGTTCTAACCTTTTTTTTTTTTTACTTGGGGAAATGCCCACGCATACCCCCCCATCGCAGGGGCGATGGAAGGGTTATGTCGGACTCGAACCGACTAAAACCCCAAGGTGTTCCTTCTCCCGCCTGGGGTGGGGTCACAGGTATCGCGTTAGCATTCGTCTGTGACCCCACCGGGCGCTGGATCGCTTATATCAGCGGACCCCTTCTCGCGGGGGGACCAGTGCCCCCCATGTAGCCTGCTGTTTGAAGGCGTGCATGGAACACGTTGCACGCCTTCCGTCTCAAGGCCTTTATTGGTGACGGTCGCCCCTGCGGCCGTCACCAGGCCTCTTCTATGGAGGCATCAGACGGGCCTCGGCTCGTCTTCTGCGTCCAGGCCTTCTGCGGCGGATAGCGGGAGCACTAGCGTCCGCCTCTCTTTCTCTCTCCGCCGCCTCCTTCTGGAAAATTATGTCTTCACAGAAGGAGAGGACACTGTTCCATGACGTCTCGTTCTCGACCATAGTTCGCACGACAGTCGCCAACGAGAGGTCCGGGCCTGCTGTTCGCAGTTCTAACCTAACCTAACCTAACCGACCCTTAACGGATTAGTTAGGCTAAGCTACTAACAAACCTAACCTACAGTTTCTGCCCCGATATAATCTTCGCGGGGGGGGGGGAGTTTTAACTATAGCTAGTTTTAACTATAGCTCGATGTGACAACTAGTTTTATCTGAAAATCAAATATGTCAGTGGTAAATTCTAGTTTTAACTGATTATTTCTAGTTTTAACAAAGGCACCAAGTAAAAACTAGTTCTAACTAGGAAAAACGCGTTCTAACTACTAACTAGTTTTAACTGTAACATATATACTTAAATATTACATTTGTGTCACATTTATTTTCAATAATATAGGAGAAAAAATACATAAATATTTATAACAATTTTGTACCTATGACTTATTTTTTTATTAATATATACTTATATATTATATATACATATCTATATATATATAAATATACAGTTTCAAGTGTATATTTGTGTGTGTGTGCGTGTGTGTGTGTGTGTGTGTGAGGGTGAGGGTGTGTCAGGTTTGAAATTGGAGCTTTATGAGCTTATGACACTTTCCGCTTTATCATAATCTTGTTCAAGGAGCCAATTGGTAACAACTGCTTTTACTATTTATATAATTTAGTCATAAATGAGAGAATGTTGACCGGTTGGTTTCAGCTTCCTTTCTGTGAATGTTCCGTTTACACCGGTCTTCCTGTGTTTGTTTATGAGTTGGCGTGGTCGCCTCTCTGCAAAGACTGCATGTTCGTGCTTTTAAAAGGGAACGTAGCATTCCTTCCATATTGGGCGACTTTAGATTTGCTATAGAAAGTTAAAAATATGAATCAATCAAGAAACTGCACAAATTCAGTTTATTAGATTGTCTTTTCACACAACTTGCGCTCAGCTGATATGTAAATTATCGAATTTTTGTTCATAGTATATATTACTTTAGAAAAGTTGTTCAGTTTCATCGGAAAATTCACGCTTAATAATTTGAAGTCACTCGTACCCCAAATCTGGAGCGAGATTAAGTGTTGCGAAGATTAATGTTTAATGCAGCCTGAAGAGTTTCTGAATGAAAATTCAACAGCAATACTGCTAAAGTAAAAGTCATAAAAACGAAAATTGCCCGTCATAATGTAAACTTTGAAACTTGAATAGGATTATATTATTCTTGAATGAAATGTTTCGGCAACAAATGCACAGAAGCCAGCAGGCTTTGTGTTTTGTGCAGGGAGGCTACCATGGATCGCGCGTGTTGCCGATTTCGACTCGTGAACATCGATATTTTCAAATAAACATTGCGTCTACACAAAATGACTTTAAATGAAGCTGTAAACCAAAAGCAGCAATGTACTACATGGTTTTGTCAAAATCGTTCATTGCCTATCATCGTGGTAACCCCAGTTCTTTAGTTTATCACATTGCACTCTGTGTTATTACAATAAGAACAGTTTTGCTTAAAAAATTGAATAACATAATGCGCTGGCCTCTACATGCTAAAAATTACTAACTAAAAACTTAAACAGTACTTCAGCTAAATTAAAGGCAAATAAAAACAAAATTTGCCCGTAAAAATGTTACTTTTACTACTTGAACGCCGCTGGAAGCAAAATCCCGTCTACTAACCCGCCGTTGCCGTAAAAATGTACATGCAATAATGCTCATTTGCCACACTTTGATGAATATACTCGTTCACAAACGTTTGAGATTTATATCTTAGTAGTAACAGGGGTTTTAAATGGGGTTTTTACACTTGCTTGCACGAAGTCCGGTAATTTATGTTTATGAGTGTAGTAGGAATTCAGTAAGTTGTTTACCTGGTAGAGTTGATGAACTCTGGGCTGATAACTGATAAATGCAGACTCCGAACTCGAATCGGCCGGAGCAAAGACAATTGTGCTGGGTGGGCTTCTTAAATGTAACGAACCTACTGTGTGAGTGTGGAACAATACTGCAGACCATAGCTCACTTAACTTTATGTTCCAAAAGTCCAAAGACCTTTACCAAGGAGGATTTAATGAACGCCTGGGACAGCGCTATCGCTGTGGCCAAGTACTGGGCAAATAAAATGTAATCTTAATGAGCCATCGACTCGTAAAGAAGAAATGCAGTTTTACGCAAAAATAAATAATCTCGTAAAAGTTCAAGGATGTTTTTCCTCTGACAAAGACGACTTCATCATTTTTGCATTAGAATAATGGAAAAGTTCAAAACTCAAAGCTTTTAGCAGCTAGAAGCTTTGAGTTAAAATCTAGCTAATAGAAGACTTCGGTCCCTGTTCAACATTATCCTTTCTCAGTTAAAATTCCAATGCTACACAGGTGTGAGTATATGGAATCCCTACACCAACGTAGCATGCTAAATAGTTTTTAAAAAGAAAAAAGGATTGATTAAATATGTATTCAAAATAGTAGAACCATTGGATGAAAAAATATAGAAATTCTAACGATAATACACCACGCTTGCAACATGAGAGTTTGCAAACATTAGGCCATGATTTAGCAATTTATAATGCATTTTTCCGTTGCAACAACTCATAGGACGACTTTTAATTAGTTAGAACAGTATTTCCCAAACTATGGGTCGCGACTCACTGGTGGGTCGCGAGAAGATTTTAGGTGGGTCGCGGTGGTAACACCAAAAAACGTGTGGTTCGGTCAGCATCCGCACGTCGTGTGTAACTCAGCGGCGACGCGCCGGCGGGGCAGCGCGCAGGCGGCGGTGGCGAATGCAACTAGCCAATGAGGGATTTTCTTTTTATTTTCTTTTTATTTTTCCTCAGGCGCCGGATAGATGGCGCTAAACTAGGTACGTTACTGCAACGTTAGGTCGTAAAGATACCATATCCTTTAACAAATTTTTAGGTCGAGGTGGGTCGCCAAATTTGGACTATAATTTTGGTGAGTCGCCGCCCAGTCAACTTTGGGAACCACTGAGTTAGAAGGGTTTGAGGACGTGAATCGTCCCATGAAAATAAATAACTTTCTCCAATAAATTCATATGACACTCTAAAAAACCGAATTTTATATCAAAACAATGACCTGATTGCACAGTTTAGTAGGCTGACCAACATCCTGAATTATCGCTAACTACCTAATCATATATTATAGTGGTGTCTTAGAGCTTTTATTAAGTAGTATGATAGTCGTTCTTTTCATACCTATAAATCGCAAGCTTATGGACATGTATGTCAGTCAGGGTCGTAAGGGCAGGCAGGCAAGCATGACGATAGACTCCAGACTCGGTTAGGAACAACACATATTGTACATGTTAGCGAGATTAGCGGGTACCTTCACTTCATATTTAAAAAAGGAGCTACAACTAAAGAAGTATAACCCGTTACAAATAGTCATAATCATGGTTTTCTAGCACTTTTCTCATTTTCACATTATGCGCTTGGCCTCGATGGCCTTCCTAATAACGCAAGAGAGATATCTTAAGCCTCCCGATGTCGGTATCAAATCGAATTGTGGAATACAATATTGGGCTTCGAACTCGGTAACTCCCATTGAATAGTAACATCTTTATTGAGCAATCGAAGTAGAATAATCTCAATCTGTCATATCGTAACCACAACAATGAACCGCTTTTCGCTCTTCCAGTCACAAAACGCACAACAGTTTCAAATTACCGGTCACGCTGGGTGCATAGCGTGGCTGCACCGGCGGCGGTGGGGCGGGCAGGAAGGGCGGATGCAATCACAGGTGCATAACATTAGATGCAGGGGTGCTTGACGTTTTTATAACTATTAATGTTTGTGCTGCTCACGACGGAAATATTCGTTCACTTTAAGCTTTGAAGCTTGAATTTATGTTTTTGATTAAAATTTTTAAATTTTGCTCCGATCTATGTACAGACGATCTATGTACGATCTATGTGCTATGTACAGTTAGGTTAAGTATTTTCTATGGGTTCCGAAGGGAAAGTTGTTCAGTTTTATAGCGTGATTCTCCCTATCCTGTAAAGTTTCGCCAGCTAATTTAAGGATATAAAAAGAGTTACTTGCACAGATTAAACTGGACACTTTTCGTGTTTAAATAAAGGCATCTTAGAAGTATCTTGCTCATAGAATTTTTACTTTTAACTGTTATCGCCCTTGTGCTAGATTTAAATATTTTATTTTAAATAAACACACTCAAAGGTGTTTTTAAAAAAACACACTCCCTACGGAAACAAAACACGCTGTATATAGCCACGTGTACGTACATAGCACTACACTACACCCTGTGAATAATGTACGAATTGTTACTAAGTTAATGGCATGGACTTTGGTATTTTAGCAGCTAACTTTTACTCAAGAAAACTTGCTGATAGGTGCTTTTTTCTTATACTTCCAGTTATAAACGCTCTACACACTCAAAGGCCCACACTAAGGTTTTCCCTTGTGTCGTGGGTCCCTCGGAACACACATAAAGACAAACACAAACACCCATGACACGAGAACAAACATCTGCTTTTTACACAAATGTTTGCCCCGACTGGGGATCGAACCCAGGACCCGCCGATCAAGAGGCAGCGTCACTACCACTCGACCAAACCGGCCGTCAAATTGTGGTCAAGAACCCATGATTAATAAATTAAAAAATCATAATAAGATAGTAATTATTTATTCATAACAAAACGTTCGTGCCATCGCCCAGTTTTACTATCAACCTCGAAAATGTCTGCTAAAGCACGATAGCACATTCCGTGACTATGAATCATGAAACCCTACAAGTAAGGGTTGGAATCCATCTGTATGCTAAACCATTCACAATAGATCTTAGCTATTGATAAGCTGCACACAAATTGTTAACGACGCTCTATTGAGTAGTAAAGAACATAATTTATTTTCTTTTAAAGCAACTGAAGAAAATTGTACGGAGAACCGCACATCAGGCAGGTTACCACACGCGTGCACTGCTGATGCGATAAGAGCGGTTTTGCAACGAAAATGGAATAACCTGATTCGCTGGCTTCTGTACATTCAATGCCCCAAGTTAAAGGTCTGAGTTCATTCTATACAGGGCTTTAGGTATCTCTCTTTCAACCCCTCGGGTGGTTAATCAGTCCATGAAACTGAACAACTTCCCCAAGGAACATAGGTCAAAATACGAAAAAAAATTCTTGATCTCCCATACAAAATGCGCTATGATGAAGTTTATATGGGAACTCAAAATTTTTTTCGACAGACAGACAAAGAATTTATTCATTGCTTTAAAACATACACACATTCAAAACAGTCAGAAGTACAAATACACATTAAAGGTTACAGAGTTATTCTAGTGTTGTGTGTGTGTCAGAATGCAACAAAAAGGCCATAGCTCAGCATATTTTCGTTTTTTGACCTATGTTTCTTTGGAAAGTTGTTCAGTTTCATGGACTGATTAACCACCCGAGAGGTTGAAAGAGAGATACCTAAAGCCCTGTATACAATTTGAACGTTATGACCGGCATTAAAGAAACTTGGGTAAATACGTTGGGGAACACTGTATATTATAGGAGTTGTGATTTGAGGAACTTCGAAAGAACTTGGTGTAAAATAAATCTCCCTTATTTTAGTAACGAAATTGTTACGAACTTAGCCCTTCTTTGCACATTTATGTTTTTGATGGGATATTATTTACAAAACAGGAAACTAGGGGGCCGTCCACATATTACGTCACGCAAAATTTCAACTTTTTGAACCTCCCCCCCTTTGTCACGCTTTTTTGGTATCCCTTTAACATGCACTGTCACGTTTGGTATGACCCCCCTCCTCCATACGCTGTGACGTAATATGTGGATGACCCCTAGACCAGACGCCACCTAAACAGTGCTTTAAATGTTTTTGTGGTTATTCATCAGTCAGTATGGACCCATAGAAAAATTTAATGTTTTTCATTTAATATATACACACATACATACCCTCACGCCTAAAATCCCTATCAGGGTAGGCAGAGGATCAG
The DNA here is from genome assembly GCA_949987775.1 of Aproaerema taeniolella. Taxonomy (NCBI): domain Eukaryota; kingdom Metazoa; phylum Arthropoda; class Insecta; order Lepidoptera; family Gelechiidae; genus Aproaerema; species Aproaerema taeniolella. The sequence goes on from OX465245.1 coordinate 6,036,655, forward strand.
TGGTTTTAAAACCACTTGATGCCACGTTTGACGTTAAAGAGGGTTATAAGATGAAACATGATGTAGTGGTGCGAGATTGTCAGCCTGTCTCACACAATACAGCAAAACCCTGGCGTCCCACTTAGTGACTTTTATAGTATGCCTGGGAAGAGTAGGTAGGCAGCTGGCACATCAATGTTTTTGATATACTCCCAGTCCAGCATAAAAGTTTCATCTTATCCATTTAGAAATCACTAGAAATACAACATTTCCTGTATTGAAGTGTTATTTAACTACAATTATATCACTTATCCAAAAATAACAAAGCCATTGTTATTCCGGAATCTTCGCTAAGGCTTTACTATTGTTTTTACTTACAAACAACTTACACCCGTATTACAATAGAATAGAGTTGAAGAAGGAAAACATTTTAGTTGATACTCTATTCGAATGGCTCTATCGGATTAAATTTCACTTAGCGTTTACGGAATTTAAATTACTTCTCTATAGGTTGTATTCGTAACGTCCTGCGTTGTACAGAGGGCCGCACATCAGATTCTCACAAGCGTGGACTCTGTGCTGTTGCGATAAGAGCGGTTTTGCAACGAAAATTAAGTGACCTTTTTTTTTTAATTTATAAAAAATCAAAACATACATTTTATTAATCTAGGTTTCGATAAGCCCTAGCGGGTTTGTCTCGAAACGAGTTCGTGGGCATAATTAATATGACTTATCATAAGACAGTCGTTGTAGCCATTGTATTCCACAATCCGGGCAAGGTAGTCTGCAAATACGAGTAAGATTTTAATTTTCTGCACTTTTGCCGTTTGTGGAACCTGATCCGCTGGCCTGTGTCAGCACGTCACACTACATATATTACCCTTAAATTTACCTATATCTCGTTTGTCATGGGGACGGTTTTTGACCCCTGACAGAAAAAGAGGGGTGTTATAAGGTTGTCGTGTGTATCTGTATATCTGTCTGTGGCATTGTAGCTCCTAAACAAACTGACCGATTTCGATGCGTTTTGTTTTTGTTTGAAGCTTAGTTATACCTCTTATCAGCCCATATACATACGTCCCCACCGAGGGGCACGGGCCTCCTTTCGAAGTACGAAGGGGATTTAGGCCATAGTCCACCACGCTGGCCCAATGCGGGTTGGTGGACCGCTCGTCTTTCGAAAAAGAATTTTCTTGAACGGGCTGGTTTCATCACGATGTTGTCCTTCACCGTTGAGCAAGTGATAATCATAAATCCGTACATAAATCCGAAAAGACGAATTTAGTGGTACAGGCCCGCACCAGGATTTGAACCCACGACCTTCGGATTACAAGTCTGGCTCATTACCAACTGGGCTATCACCGCTTAGTTATACCTACTTGATTAAAATTGGTTCAGCCGTTTAAAAGGTTTAAGCTATCGAATATTTTATTTTAGAGGTACCATGATGCAAATGTGTAACCTGATGTGCTGCTGTGTGTATGTAGTTCTATATTAATCATGAGTAAAAGGAATGTTTATAATTTGTCAGTTAACGTAGTCTCTCGTAAGTTATGAAGGTTCATACAAAATGTGGGTCTTCCTGATTTGTACAGCCGTTTATGCAAATGTCTGTGATTCACCCGAGGGATCGGACCGTATATCCTGTGTTGCTTGTTTTACAATCACTTCCATCGAATTACATACAAAGGTCGCTGGCAAATGGAAAATTCATTCGTATAAAAAGAAACTCCAAATTAACTAGATTCCCTTTGTTAATTTGCTTTTCACTAGAATCTAGCCCAGGAGTAAAGTTGTAGTCAATGATGCAGCAAACTCGTCCAAAAGATGCCTATTCATTTGAACTTTAAAGATTCGGGTTGTATGAGCTCGGAATTACAGACCTTAGCAATGCATAATATAAATGATAAGGAAAGACTATCAGACTCTGATGAATTCACAGGATGTGACTTAGGTAATATACTAAATTCATACTAAATAATCATACCTATAAATACTATGTATTTAAATTCTTTGAGCTCATCTGAAGGCAGGGCAAGTAAAGTTATATCGCTTCAATTCAGTCGTGGCAACAAATCTAAAAATATAATCAGTTCGTTTTGTAGCATATTAGGCAATTCACGTCCGTCGCCCTTATATCGCTCATAATAACGTCGGCTTTCGTGGTACAAATGGGGAACTTGACGTACTGCTGTCTGTACGAGCTTAACATTGTAGATGGCTATACCTACCTACAGACCGTAACAGCTATAGTATCCACAAAGGTTTTTTTTCCTAGTCTGACTCACGAATCACGAGATACACGAGTCAGTTTTTGTCCTTTAAGCTTTGTGGCGAAATAAAAAACTTGCCTCCAAGCGCGCGGTAGAAAAAGTTCTGTGAAGTTGAAAGCTCTGAACGTTTAGACGGTTTTTAACCGACTTCAAAAAAAAGGAGATTCTCAGTTTGACCTGTATGTATGTATGTATGTTTGTCCGAGATTATCTCGCGTTTGGCTGAACTGATTTTGATGCGGTTTTCAGAAAAGTATTTGTTACATTTAGGAGAAGGTTTTAGTATTTTAACCGACTTCAAAAAAAGGGGGTTCTCAGTTAAAACTGTATGTATGTAAAAGAAAAATTAGCTGAATTCGCTTAAACTTTTCCAAGCTAACACTTCGTTTTATTAACCGACTTCAAAATATAACCAACTTCAAAAAATGAAGAGGTTATAATTTGCACTAAAAATGGAAAAATAAAAACTTAAAAAAAAAACTTGCGAAGGTGGCCTATCAAATTTAATTTTCTTGGCACCGACTTCAAACAGCTCAGTAGGTAGGTACCTACTACATAGCACATTAAATGATACTGTATTTATTTTTCACTTTTTTGAAGTTGGTTCTTTTTTTTTGAAAAGTTTTAGTTTTTCAACTTCTTCCGGTTCATTTTACGGTTTTTATTTCAGAATGATATCATTGTACCTAAAACCTAGGCCTAACTAACATATTAAGGTCCATATTGACCAAAAATTCAGCCCACGTTTAATTTAACCCTTTTAGCGCCAAGAGTTTTCGTCAAAAACGTCCACCACACGCCACGACATCAAAAATTTTTTTTTTAATGTCGTGGCATAGCGAACGCTTGGTGAACGATATTAAAGTTAAAAAAAATTGTCTGATATATCAGACGAAACTTAAACGTTGATATATCAGACTTTGGCGGTGAAAAGGTTAGAAGCTAATCAGAAATAATTTCAGCTCAATACGAAGAGTCTTAAGAAAAACGGTCTTGACAGACGTACAGCAAAGTGATCCTATAAGGGTTCCATTTTTGCCGACTGAAGTACGGAACCTTAAAAATGTATGAAAATTACATAGTCAAATATCTGGTTAGCTAATCGTGGGTTGAATATTTGGTGACCTTTGGCCTAAGACACTATTTGTTTATATGTACTTCCTTCCAGCGTTTTACCTAAAAGCTCCAAAATATAGGTATATATGTCGCCGCAAAATAATAAGAATCGTAAGTTGATAAATTTTCGAGGTAGTTTATCAACTATCGGAAAATCATACACGGTAGTTGAAATGTATTATTTAACGCAATAAATTTTAGCTAATTGATCAACTTACGGTGCCTGGTTGTAAGTTTATCAGCTTACGATTTCACCATACGTCAAATCATACACGAATGGACCAATCGCTGCTCAGTGTACATTTTTACGTTAATCTGACATCCGTAATATAATACACTGTTCTCTGATTGGTCGATGGCATTGGTGGCAAGCTGTGGCAAGTGATTATTCATAGAGTTAACAGCACCTAGACCTGACCATTTAATATTGATACTTTAGTTCAATAACATCAAAACTAATTTATAGGATGATTTTTAATAAGTCCATGATAGCAAAAGATATGCAACGTACTCGTGATTACAAACAACTTTTACTATTATGGGACCGACAATTGTAATCGCGAAAAAGAAATCAGCTATTTCATACATTCTGTTTGAACTTCTATGGAACAGCACATTTTTTTTTCGCGATTTCAGGGTCGGTCCCATAGTAAAAGTTGTTTGTATAGCAAAAGTTATGCAAATTACGAGTAAGTACATGCAAATTACGAAATTACGAGTAAGTACATGCATATCTTTTGCTATCGTGGACTATTTAAAATTCACACGATATACAGAGCATATGTAATATATAACTTTGAAAACTTTTAAGATCAAAGTTAAGCATCCAGTTTCCGACGAGTTTCCTTTCTAAGACATAATAAGAAGCAAAATTATGTACGAGTATATTCCTGTCGCGTTTTCTCGGATCCCTTTTTATAACTTCCGCTGCTGTATAATGCTTTCTCTTAACTTGTTAAAATACTTCTTTGGGTTTATATTATGAGGACATAAACCAGAAATACAGGGATTTTAAATAAATATACTAAATATTTTATAGTTTTTGTTGAAATGTCCGAAAGATTTACCTCTGAATATTCGGTCATAGCAGTACCGTCAACCTTATAGGTAACACCCCTGTTTTTGCGTCGGGGGTTTAGTCTTATATGTACTGAATAGCGATCTAGTCGAATTATATGTATAATCGTACTTGTAGTCGGCCCCCACGATACAGGCTCGGCCTAGTGTGGTAGCCACTGTGTAAAAACTGTACAATCGCAATGATAAATAAAAGCATTTCATTTCATTTCAAAATACTTTAATTCAGAAACATTATATGTTAATCCCTACTAATATTATAAATGCTAAAGTAACTCTGTCTATCTGTCACGCTTTCACGGCTGAACTACTGAACCGATTTTGATTTTGATGAAATTTGGTACAGAGACAGATTAGACCTTGAAAAAGGACATAGGCTACATTTTATCCTTTTTTATCTACAGCTACATTTTATCCACAGCTGGGCACAATATAACCTAAAGTCCACGCGTGCGGAGCGCTAGTACTCATATTTATTGCATCCATAGGTTTTATTCTACCATAGTCATCCTCTAGTTAAGATATATTTATATTTATATGTCTGAATAAAATGTAGTATGGAAAATGAACAAAGTCTTAACAAACATTAACTCATTCACCAGACAGTAAAATTACGGTTCTCTCAATACAAAGCCGGTTCATATGAGGCGGGATTGGTATGCGACACATGCGCATACGCACATGTAACAATAATTAGGTCGCCCTTCCGTCTATGCCTAGCACTATTCACTCTTGATGCCTATTGTTCTTTGTACAAATATGCTGGTATATCGTTTTTTTTTTTTTTTTCATAGGTGTGAAAATTCTTGGAATGTTTGTATTTAAAATAAAATAACGGACTCACCAAAATATGCGATGTTTATATATTTTTATAAGCCGTCACTTATAAATAAATTGAATCCCAGGCAAAATTGAATTTATTTTAAGTAAGTCTAATGAAAACTTAAGTCTGCGCCCGCGTCTCCATTCACGAAAAATTTTCGTGACTTATTCTTATTCGTGATTTATTATCATTATTCACTACATTACTAATGAATGAAATGAGAACCAGATTTTATTTCGCGTGTTTATTGGGTGAATTTAAATTGGATAGCGAAAATTAGGGATGTGAATCAGCCCACTACACTGAAACCCAATTATACATGCACTTTTATGTCTAACAGTTCGAACAAATGGAACAAGTAACGCAGCTCATATCAGTAAAAGAAAATCATAATTTAATATCAGCAATTCGGCGCTCAACCTCTAATGGCCAGACCAAGTAGTACTGGCACCCGTATAATGGGGCCCCCATTGAGCGGTTCAATTAAATCCCACACCCATCACATTTGATTTTTGTTAAAAAAAAGACGACTAGTTTGTTTTTTTAAATGAGCTTGTCAAGATTTTTTTTTAGACACAATTATCAGCTTGGTTAGATGTCATATTATGTATATTACAGGATAATATCGTTTTAGTAAATAATTGTAATCATTGGCCGGACTTACATGTCGCGTGAGATAACATTATCGCGTCTAACTATTTTCCACCTTACAGTACTGACTGACACAACGCGACAGAACAATATAAAGGTACACCCCTATTTTTGTTCCTTATCTCAATACTGAAATGACAATTTTAATCCAATTTAAATCACTTGGGTGCATAAGTATACTAAAAGTGTACTTAATTCACCCAGGTAAATAAATCGACTACAGAACTTTTTTGTAACTCACGGGGCCACGCGCATTAAGAATAGGTTGATCTGCCAAATCCTGGATCACAAAGTGTTAAAGGTAAACAAATCTAAAAAGTACCATTTGACAGATTGAAATAGAGATGATGTAAAAAAAACGGATATGACAATATTCGATTCTTAAGAAATATCGATATCGATTCCTTATTGTTTATTTTCGATTATAGTGTTATTTAATAATCAATAAATCATTACTATTTTACAGACTTATTCGTTATCAAAGGTGCCTAAGATACTAATAAGTTACTACTTATGCATGTCTTAAGTTTCAGATAAAAATAAATCAAATACTTAATTGACTGTTCATAGTACGTCCTCTTTTCGACATTCTAATCATTTGATTAAATCGGAGTCCAGTATAAAGAAAGCTAAGGTGAACAAATAGAGAAGAGTCAGTCCAGAAAATTAAAATCCAACTCACAAAATATGATCAAACACAAACGCACAGTAATTAATGAATTAATGAATAAATTTTTAAATATTATTATTTCGATGTATGTCTATTTTAACTGATTTTTCGTATACAAGTGAATTAAATTGATTACAACTCTAGCATGAAGTATATGTCGACATAACTTTTAAACGGCGCACATAAAATGATGTATCTTTGAATGAATTGATTATTTTGCTTTGTTTGAATGTTTGAATTATTTGACTTTAAATTAGTGATTGAGAATTGTACATATTATGATAAAATAAAATAAAAATATCATAGTTCCGTGGTTTTACGAAGAAAATATTTTAATATAGCATAAATAAAAGAAAATAGAATGTGCATGCCTATACAAAGTTATTGCGGCGTGCAAATTATGAAATGTCAAATGGTACTTATTAGATTTGTTCACTTCACCATTAGGATGGAGAATAACGTTCACTCTTGACCACAATTTAGCATTGTGGTCTAGGATGTAGCAAGATCACTCAGATTCAAATTCTGCACAAATTCATTCAGGCAATCTGTTGAGCGTAGAATTAGGTAATATTGTATTCAGGTCCTATTTCTAGATAAGCGAAGGGCCTAAATCACCTAAATACAGCTTCCAAATGATGCCACAAATCACCGCGGAAGCTTTTATACGATTAACAAGGTCCATGACCTCATAATTTCGAGCAGTTCTTCTCAAACTTCATGTCTATTAAAAATGTTAAACGCACAGTATGTAATCAGTTTGAATTTTCTCTTTTATCAGTTTTCTTTAGGTATCTTAAGGTTGCCTGAAAGATATTGTGAATAAATTGGAAATAAAATAAAGAAATTGTATTTGTTTTTGTACAAGTATGTATAATATTTATTTTTCCATGAGAACAACAAACAGTTGAATAATTATACATACATGGTTAAAAATACGGAAGACAAAACGGTATGTGGCTTCAGACTTACCGTCTTTAGAAGCCTGAAGCCGCTGATATTCTGCCCCATTCTTCACGTAAAAACACATTTTACAATTTTTGTACGCATAAATACCTATGTATAGGCGCCATCATTGATTCACATCTTGCAATTTCATATTCATTTTTTCGTCGTATGAAGATAAAAATTATACTACTTCTTACTAATATTATAAATGCGAAAGTTTGTGAGGGCGTATGGATGTTCACGCTCCAACGGCTGGACCAATTTTGATAAAATTTGGTATGGAGGTAGCTGACACCCTGGATTAACACATAGGCTACATAATTTTCCCCAATTCTCACGGGATCGAAGTCCCGGGTGGAAAGCTAGTTTGCAATAAAAGTTCTATAGGTGTGCCGAAATCTGCTCGAGGCACAATCACGATTGAATACTTGGATAAAAAATTGGAATCAAATCCTTGAGTAACTCGGAAAATTTAATGCAGAAGTAGTGAAAATAATACGAGTATTATGTGAGAATCATATAAATCTGGGGTCACCAAATGGCATGCGGACCGCCGACCCATTTTGTGCGGACCGCGAGAATACAGCAACTTGCACTTCTTCTTCTTCTTCTTATCGTGTAGGTATAGTCAAGTGTGTGGCGAACTTGGCTAACCCGGGTGTCAGAGTTTGCACTACAGAGTACGTAATTTAATAAAAATGCATCCCCCGCATTATCTTCATTGACATCAATTCGAAAATAGCTTTGTTATTTCCGTAATTACATTTGTTTTATAAAAAAAATCCCTAAAATGTACGGACCGCGATGGTCATTTAATTTCTTCACACGGACTCCGAGGGAAATTAATTGGTGACCCCTGATATAAATCATCGTCAATTAAAGAATTTCCGCCTACCAGTAAACTTTCTTTAGTTATAATGGCAGTGCATTTTTTCCTTTCATTTTTTTTCTTCTAAAAACCTGTAGTTTGAGAACCACTGCACTTAACCCAATGACAGCCCGCCGCTGTGCCGCCTCGCCGTAACAGTACGAAGTGCTGAAATATTTACTGCCTTGTTGTGGCATTTAAATTTATTGACCTGATGAAAAGAAGTGGACTCCTGTGTGAGAAGAGCATCTGTGCTGCAACGGTTATTGAAAGGGAGAGGTATGGAATTCAATCCTTAGTAACACCATTATGTTACTTTTTTGAGTCAAAGATAGAACTTTTTATTTTATTTTTTATTATGAGATGGGTTAACTTTTGATCTCAATCTTGACCAAGGTCATAGATGAGGTCGACGATGGAGCGAGTTAACCTAGAAAATGCCAATTAAGGCACTGGTACTCCCACGCACCAACGGAACATAGCAAGCTGTTTGGCGTCGGACTTCGGTAGGAGGGTGGTCGCGAATCAGGCGACCCTTACAGAGCCCACCAACACCGCATGAGACCATACTGAGGTTTCGTTGCCTAAGATGGATTAATAGGAGGCAGGTCTCATTTGTGTTTCCTTAGTCGCCTCTTACGACACCCACGGACAGAGATGGGGTGGTGTTATTCCCAACCGATCACCACACGGCTTTCTCTTATGATGAAGGAAATCATAGGTCGAAATACTTCTAGTTGAAAGAAGAAATAATTATTCTCAGAATGAAAAAAAAACGATATTCAACAATCTAAAACGTCAACTAATCCTACCACAATACGACACTCCATTCAATGCTTAATCGCAAAATCTGGTAAAGCTTGTCACTTTGTGCCGCTCTTATTCCGAACGATTAAGAGGGAGAGTCGCTTGAAACTTTTAAATTCTAAAGCATGATGTGCTCCTCAGAAGTCGGTTCTATTAATTGATATCCACCCAAGTTCTTTCCCACTGGTGATTAGGATCAATTCAGAACAAATACGGGTAGTACCAATCGAGAGAACCGACTGTACAAAAACAGTCCCAATTAAGAAATATCTCTGCAACAACTATTCGGAAGCGTGCGTCAGTTTGTTTGGCGTAGAAAGCTATGTTTAGCCCAGAATGTGAACTAGTGATCCAGGCGCAAACTTGTATGGGAACTAGGGTTCTCAACTAAGCTGTTAAATCATATATTTTACTGTTTTGGATTTCATTAAATTTATTTCTGTTGACCAAAATTAAAGTAGGCAAAAATACTGTTTTCAGAATCATCGAAAATTAAATGGTGTGCAGCCACAAAAAATATGTTTAAAACATTGAAGAAATAAAATACTGTTCATTTATGACAAACGCAGCTTGTTTTACCTTCTTCCACCTTAGTTTATTTTATTTCACATAATAAAAGTTGGTAACCCTAATGGGAACGAAAGTCGATCGAATGAAATGTTTGACGATTTTTAATCGCGATGACGTTGGATTATGGTTATCTAATTATTATAAATGTTAAAATGTATTTGTCTTTTTTTTTACATGAGGATATCTGGATGATGGATGACTGTAGAGCGACATATAGATAAGTTACTTTTCTACAAATTTAAATTATTTTTCTAACACACTTTGCCCATTTTCGTTGACACTAATTCAGATCAGATAATTTTTTCGAATGATTTGTGAAGGAAAGGGCAGAAGAAAGATCTCCCAGTAGTGGCACACATCTAGCTCGATAAATTATATTCAGAAAACATAATAAACTACTCAGTCTATTCCATTAAAATTTTCAAAGGTTACGATGTAATTTAAAGCTTCGCTGTGTATGCAAAGGCTGTAAGCAAGCAATTTGGCTAAATTCGGAGCACGTAGTTATTTGAGCGAAGATCCAGTACAAAATATTTCGAAGTAAGGCATCCTCGCGCTAGCTTGGGGTTTAGCAATATCATTTGAAACAATAGACCATTTTAATTTTTAAATTGCAGAGCTCTGTCTCTGCTTTCATTTTCTTTTTAGCGTTCCTCTTCAATACTGAAGGTTACAGCTCCACATGTGTCTGCCTATCTCTCGCTAAACTGAACAGTTCTACTTTGGCAAGGCCGGTCCGGATTTTAAATGTTGTCGAACTATGTAATTTTTGTACTGCCGAAGTCTCTTCTCCCCTCCACTTTGTCGATGATTAGCATTTGGAGCGTTTGGTAATGGTAACATTCATTTTTGTAGACATTACATTAGCAGCAATGGTCGTTCGTTTTCTGCGACTGATTGCCATTCATTAATAAGTTAAAGTTGAAAAAAAGAACATTGACGTACGAAAGACTTTGCCGTACAGAATAAAATGTAAATATTAATACATGAAGCGCAATCTTTAGATCTGTTTTTAAGAATGTTGCTCAGAGTGTGAGATTTGACATAGCTGATGTTTATATAAACGAGAAGGGTGGAAAAAAGTAAGAAGAACTTCAGCTGGACGCAAACCGAAGTCAAACCCGTCAAGAAAAAAAAACAGCGAAATACGACCCCGAAAGAATGAGATAAGTTCTGGGATCATCATGATGATGATGATAAACGAATGCCGATCATTGACACAGTTTACTAGTATAAATTATTGCACATGAACATATATAACTATAAAGCGTATTACATACTGCATGATATATCCATGAAATGCGCAGTACCGTACCCTCCCAACCGTGAATAGCCTTGACGCGCTCCCGTACATTCCTGCCGTATTGAATTATCCAGAATTTGCTGAAACTGTACACGTTCAGTTTAATTGAAACGGCTATGAAGTTTCTACAATACTTGTTTACTGCTTCAGAGCTAATTCGCGGGGCTAAGTAGTATCACAACACCAGGAGATCTAAGCCTGGGGTCGTGAGTTCAAGTCCCATCTGAGCCGAATATTTTTTTCCCAAAATTATTTGTTTATTAGTGTCACAACATTGTCATAACTTAGTTGCATATCCCTTATGGTAATTTAGGGAAACCTGTTACGTCTGATTAGATAAGTTATTTTGTTTATACTATTTTTAGTCTTAAATTGTGCTGTTAGTTTTCTGAATAAACAATTAAACAGTCACTCTCCAGTGCCTGTGGAAATTGCCTGTCAAATAAAGACACTTTTGATTTTATTCAATAAAACAATAAAGGGATTATAAAATCTTACGTCAGAGACCAGCACATCAGTTTACCCGATTTTTATTGCAGCATTTTTATCAGAACAGCACATAACAGTGCACACATGGGGTAACCTAATGTGTAGCCCTCTATATATGGAAAAAAAATCCTGCTGAATCTTGGATCATGTCATCAAGCGTGTTCTGAATAAGAAATATGCGCTGAAGAAGAAAATATATGGAAAAAATAACTCCCTCATTTTTTAGTCGAGATTTCTCGGATCCGTACTTCATCTTTTATAAAGCGCAAACCGCTAAGGAAGGAATTCTATGCCTGCGACTGTATTTCGGAACTCAAAGAACCTGAGTTCCTTTAAAGTTTTACTGAATAGGTATCTTCTCAGTGAGCTTGCTACATCTTCGAGATAGTTGTCAAGAGCGAGCCCAATCTCCATAAAAATAGTCTTTAAAATCGCTTTATGCCGTCGCTCCGAGATAAATCTTGCTAAAAGAATAATTCGTCAAAGTAACAGCCATTCAGGATGCAAGCGAAAAACAGTATAAATAAACTTATGTGTTTACAGACAAAACCACGGGATGTGGGCCTTTTGATCCTGTTGACGGTGAATCGTAAAACGTCCATTTTACGGGAATAAATATACCTGGACAGTAAATAAATTACTACAGAACGGGCGACAGCTTACCTAACTATAATAATTAATAGGTTGTTGTAGATTATTATTTTTGACACTGTCTCACAAAGGAGTTCCGAGTAGATTCAACGGAACAGATTAACAAAAAAAAACATTGGGAGCATTTAAGAATGGCATTTATCACGATTTTCGTTTGAAACGATTATTATCGGATATTTCAAAGAATAAACAGAATTTGAAAATTATTAAAAAAAAAAAAACAAACTCCACGGTGCACGAGCCAATTCAACCGCTATTTTAATTTGAAAAAAAAAAACACTAATTACATTCATGTTACATGGCGCGAAGTAATACGATATGCGGTAGGTAGCCTCAGGGGAGACAGCAAATACGTTCAGCCAGAACTAGAAGTATCGACCAGTATAACTTGCCCTCTCTTAGTACCGGAACTTCACAGAAACTGGTGTCAACGTCCGTAAGTCCGGGACTTGAGCCTTCGAGATTTGACCAGTGTAACTTGACCTTTTATTAATACCGTAGCTCCATAGAAACTGGTGCCAATGTTCGTTTGACTCGAGTGGTTAGTATGCGTCGGAGATTTGAATTCAATTTGCGTCCGATTCCGCTCGCAGGCGCAGACATGTTTGCAGTCTTAGTGGTTTCTGATACACGTATCTGGTTACCGCTTCCTGCTTTCGTTCAATTTGAACGATTGAGTTTAAAACAGCAAACTTTGAAGTTTCTTGCCCATTCTTCTCTGGGGAAGACTATGTGCCGCACACACACATGTATCATGTATCCGTAGCAACAAGATATTATTATGCTTGCAATCAGTCTGATGTGAGCATTTAAAGCAGACGTCACACTCCCTTAGCGAGTTTTAGTAAGTCAAACCACCCTACATCCGCTACAGAGGTGACTCCTACGTGCATCTTTGCGAATAGTCGCAAAGTCAAAAATGCTAGTGGACTTCACTTCTTTGACTTATTTTGAGTAATATCTAATATCCTGACTTTTGACATTATTTTACGTCTTCCACGCTGGAAAGAAAAAACTTTGAATGTGGCAGCCGAAAATAGAAGCACGAAGAGCATAGACATAAGCATAGAAAAAATAAGTTAAAGTGACGAAGAGACATCCGTCGCCTGAAGACGGAGCAAAGGACGAAAAATAACCTTTGCTTTGTAGTCATTAAGATTATTTTTACGTGGCTTTGACCGCCGCGTCACCGCCCCACGTCGCTTTGTATAAACAGCGCCAAAAGCTAACAACCTACCACCACTAAACTCATTTTCAATTAATGTCAAATGTGATGTCAAGGGTTCTATAACCACATGACGGTTTAACTACCCTGAAGACAGAGCCATATCCACAAAAATTGATTGATTGATTGACAGGGATTTTAAGCATGAGTGTGGCTTTAACGTAGAGTTAATGGAACAATGGTGAAATTTATCTTTCATTCATTAGTTTATATCCCTGATGGGGTAGGCAGAACATCAAGCATTTGGTTTTGTAGATACAAGTTAGCTCTTTGATGGTTGGGGATTGAAGATTGCCTCGGACAGATAATGTCGATTACGGTAGAATAGAACGATCTAAATTTTTTGTACATGGCTGCGTTTGGATTACATCTCCACTAACCTCACTTTGTAAATCACTTTTTACAGAAGGAATATATGACGAATTTGAGACTTAATCGATGTCACAATCTAGAATAAGGCCTTGGGTCTCAATTAGGATTCAATAACCTGAAGCGTAGAACAGGTTCATTCATGAACACGACATGTTGGGTAGCATTAAAATTAAACTAGTAAGCGAAGCTTTAAGGTGAATTGTTCGTATAAAACTGAACCACTTTCCTAAAAAAACCCATATGAAATTCCTAAAAAACATCTCATATTAAGGCAAGCTGATGTTCAAGTATTGGAGAAGCGTAAATTCTTTTTATATTTTCGCCTATGGTAGGTATTTGGGGAAAGTTTCACATCCTTGATTTTTTTCATTATCAAAAAGTCAACCCAATATAGCTGTTCTATCGTCTGCCTAGTGCTTAAGATGCATTCAATAGAAACTTCGCCACATTTATGAATATAATCTGAACACATAAGAACCTCGCGAATTTATTGAAATGACCTAGAAACAGAATAGATTCACAAGTGGATTTATTGTTGTAAATGCAAAGTGATAGATAGTGTGAGGAATTGATGAAATAAATGAACTGCAACGGCAATAGCATTTAATGAAAGATGATAAAATACTCGTAGCTACCAGTAATGCGCCGTTCATATATGAAGGGACTTTAAATGAGTGTATAGAGAGGTAAATATTGGTTTTTATTTGCGATAAAAAGTTTGAAGTTTGTATCTGTATATGGCATCGTAGCTCCTAAACGAATAGATCGATTTCGATGTGGTTTTTTTGTTTGAAATCTCACGTAATCGAGTTGGTTCTAAGCTATATTTGATCAAAATTGGTTCAGCCGTTTAAAAGTTATAAGCAATCAAATGTCGGGGGTGATACAAAATTTTTAATTATAGTGTCTTAACATCATTCAAGATTTTTTATCACCCCCATATTTAATGGAATAAAAATGCAAATGAACAAACACCACTAGATCTACAACCTGTTCCTCAATATCCCATAGCTCCAATGAGACCACGTATATAAATCAAAAAGCATAATACATTATTTTTCAATTATTAATAATTTCAAATTTTTATTTTTCATACAACATAATTCAGTAAAAATGTGAATTTCCTATAAAACACCTCTACGTAAGAAATGAAAACGTCGCATTATCGTATTCTTAATTATGAATGACTAACTTTCCGCTCGGGACTTCGTTCCCGTGGGGATTCGGAAAAATTATGTAGGTAGCCTATGTTACTAAGGGATAATGTAGCATTCTAATGTCGAAAGAACTTTTCAAATCGCTACCGGACCGATTTGAAAAGTTCTTTCGACATTAGAATGCTACATTATCCCTTAGTAACATAGGCTACCTACATAATTTTCCCTTAGAGTATACCTTAGAGTTACGGGATATGAAAAGGAACAGGCTGTATAACTCTACCTGACATCAGGTATACCATTTTACCTAACGTTAAGTAAGCTATAAGATACAAGCAGTTAGATTAGCTATGCACAATCTAGTGCATCCACCTAAGTACTTAGCTTGCATACTGCATCGAATGCAGAATGATGAAAATCACGACGCAACATCGGATGTCTGCAACAGTACCTACTTGCTGCAACTGTGCTAATACGTGATTAACCCTTCTACTGATCACCTTACAGGTGTTTACATGCATTATGCATTTATACATACTTCTAGTTGTCGAAGGAAGTGAACTAATTTGATTAACACGCTCATCATTTATTTGTTACTAGCTTTTCGTCCATGACTTCGTTCACGTGGAAGAGTAGTCTGTATTAGTGTGTGTCTTTAGTCCCAAAAAACTGCTTCACTCCATATTAGTGACTAGCATCCCGCTCGGGACTTCGTTCCCGTGGAAATTCAGGAAAATTATGTAGCCTATGTTAGTCAGGGATAATGTAGCATCGTAATGGTGAAATAGTTTTTGAAATCTGTCCAGTAGTTTCGGAACCTATTCGTTATATACATACAAAAATACAAATCTTTCATCTTTATAATATAAGTATAGATGAAAGAGACTCAGTCTTTTAAGGCTTTTAATAAAGACTCGCCTCACTTGATGCCTCACGACTGACTCAATTTTTTAATCCCCAACCTTTAGTTTAGCTTTTTTAGTCGAAGTCTTTTAACGTAAACAACTGAGCTGTTACTTTAACAGCTTAAAGGACTTAAAAGACTGGTGACACATCGCCGGTCTTCGCCTGAGAAGTCGACGGTCGTAAGGCGTGTGTTGATGCAACTTGTGTTTATAATACCGCCTGGAGAGTAAGTATTCTCCCGGCAACAAAAGTAATCGTTTTAAAAGTAATTACAATTGTTATCACGCTTTACTCAAACGCTAGTTCTTTTGTACAGGACTGCAGTTAAACCGCGGTGAGAAGCTAACCAGACAAAATGTCAAAAAAAATGTATGAAAGTGACATTGTCAAACCTCTGGTTATAGCTGCTAATCGTTGGTTAAATATTTGGTGAACACTGGCCTAACTGCCGTACTCAAAGACGTCAATTAAAGTTAAGAAGTAATTAAATGCTATCCTTGTTTATATCAACAAGAGTGAAAGAGACAACATCAGAGTTTAACAGTACTTAACTTTAATTGACGTCTCTGAGTACGGCAATGAGTCATATTCATTAAAACTAACAGCTTAAGTCTTAATTTTAGAGCCAAAGTCGTGTAAAAAGAGGCCAGTTTTATTATAAGCGAGTAAAGGACTCGAGTCTCTTTCATCACTACTCCAAATCCCAACCCTAGTACGCAACAATATTAAGTCGATCCGGCACGTTTTCTGGCGTTTTAAACTATGTATATGTAAAGATTACCTGTCATCCAAATCAAATAAACATGTTTTTTTAGGGTTCCGTACCCAAAGGGTCAAACGGGACAAGGTCTACTGAGACTCCGCTGTCCGTCCGTCCGTCTGCCTGTCCGTCTGACACCAGGCTGTATCTATGAACCGGGACAGTTCACAGATGATGATTTTTGTTGCTGCTATTACAACAAATACTAATAAACAGAATAAAATAAATATTTAAGGGGCTTCTATACAACAAACCTGAATTTTTCGTGATTTTTTGCGAGTCGGACTCACGCACGAAGGGTACGGAACCCTTCGTGCGTGAGTCCGACTCGCACTTGTCATGTTTTTCATCCTCAAATCACAGCACATACTGTATTCCTTGTTCACATACAATATTTCGTGACGGCTAGTGATTTTCTCTTAGCAATAACACTAAGTGAGTAATAGAGTGTCTCCATTTTCGCAACACAAATTATCATGACAATGGCCAGTTTATCGACATTCGTGCATGACAGTGGCACTGGATTTGCATAATTACGGTGCATTTGGTGAAAATAGATATAGGTGGGTATGTATGTAACGATCTGTATTTATTCTGTATTTATTTACTTTTTTAGGAAACCAACAGCATGTCTTAAGTATTGTGTAAAAACAGCGCCTAAGGGACCAATGGTAGCAGCAAAATAACTTATTAGGGTTAGTCAGTTAATCTAAAAGTAACTAAAATGCTTATTCGTCAAAAGTTAAGCACAACATTGTTATCAGTGTTATTCATTTATGAAAGTTGCTACATTGTAGCCTAGTCACAACACTTCTGTGAATTCAATCTGAGTTCAATTCCTGTTATCAGCAGAAAAGCATGCTTTGTTGCTTTGTTAAATCACCATCCGATTTTATTAATTCTGCTTAAACGACCTTGTTGTAAAATGTGAATGAGTATCAAATAACGGTAGATACTCGAATATTGCTTTGTAAAGAGGTTTCCTTTGAATAGTGAGTCGTTTAGGACGCACAAAACATATATGCACATCTATACTCGAGGACAACATCCGCTTTTTCCACAAATTTTTGCCTCGATCGCGCACGAGGTTCGAACACGGAATTGTCTTTAGAAAATCCGGAGAGAGAGAGAGAGACAGAGGTTAGGTGCTTTTCAGGCGAAAAACTCCGTTGCTTACGAAGTTATTTTAGTAGATAGTTATCACAAAGAATCACTTATATACTCAATACCAGACTGGGTGCTTTTCAGCGGAAACTCACAAACATTAAATCCGTAATTTGGGAATATTTATGATAGTAACATCCCACTAAGACCCGTATTACAGAAAGAGACTCAAGTTTTGATCTATACTTAAGTATTGATTGTATTTTTCTCTCACTATAAAAATGACAAAAATGACTGCTACTTAACCTTTTCATCGCCAAAGTCTGATATATCAGACGTTTAAGTTTCGTGCCCTCGCCGCCAAAGTCTGATAATTCAGACATTTTTTTTTACATTAATATCGTTCACCAAGCGTTCGCCATACGCCACCACGACATTAAAAAAAAAACAATTTTTTGATGTCGTGGCGTGTGGTGTTTTGACGAAAACTCTTGGCGCTAAAAGGGTTAAGTATAGATCAGAGTCCGAGTCGCGTTCTGGAATTTCAGACCTTAGAGTTAGGCGTAGACATTAATATACAACTTACTGCGACCTATGTTTTAACAACAAAGAATTCATAATATAAATAGCAGCAATCTATTCTAGTACTAATAAAATGCCAATATATTCGTTGAACTGTACACGACTAGTCTTCAATGATCGTAATGAAATTCCTTCTACATATTGGTGGCTTTGTGCTCTATCTCCAATAAGCCAGGGATCGTAGGCAAAAGGGATGCCAATCGCCAATATTGTATTGTATGTCGGCATTGAATTATTATTTCATAACAAGAGTGAAGAGCTATTATAATAATAATAATATATCTTTATTGAAGTAACGAAAAAGGCTACACAATATATCGCAGGAATTTTTCTCATCTGTCAAATATTTATTATAAATGCTAGAGAAGACGTTCACGTAGGAATTCAGGAAAATCATGTATTACTCCTTATAATAATAATAAAACTCCCTTATCGTTTTGGCCGCAAGCCCGCGATAGAGGCGAAATCCCCAGAAATGGGAGAAGAAAATTGTTCTTCTCCAATAAAATAATAATAATAAAAATACTTTATTTTTCCCAAATACATAATTGTACAATTTATATAGTTCTTAATATGAATTCTTAGTATACTATTTTAAGTAAGCGGGAGACACGATTCCGAACTAGGATTCCCTGTGCTATGGTTTCCTGGCCCCCTCTCTCGAATTGAAAGAAGTACAGAATACAACTTAACTTAATTGTGTGTGTATATTTGTGTGTGTGTATTTGTGTGTGTGTGTTTTTGGGTGTGTGTGTGTATACTCATTTTTGTGTTTTGTTTGATCAACATATTATCGTAAGTATTTTTTCAGTTTCGCAATAGTTCAGATCTTTCAGCCATTTGATTATTACTGTTCGGCATTCGTAAGACGACATATAGTATATGTTATCAACTTCTTGTTGCAGTCGTTATATAGTCGCTTACCAAGAACGTAAAAGAACTTATCTACGTCATGGGCATTAAGTCAGTAAAATCAGGGCTTATCTGTTTATTTCTAGGCTTGCTTTCCCCCCAGTGAATTCGTTAGGTAGCGTGAAAGTTTTACCAACCCTCCAACAATTTCTGTGCAAAAAATACAAGCTGATCCTTTGCTCGGTTCCGACGTGAATAAAGGACAAATGTACCGATACACTTTCACAGTTATAATTATAGAAGGAATTTCTACATTTTGAAAATACTAGCGAACCGTTTCGATGCGCAAAAAGCGACCCTATTTGATATACAGGGTGTAAGGGAAACGCTTCCGAATACTGAAAGTACTCGTACATGCTCAGTCAATAGTTTTGAGTAACTTTCTCAAAGAAACTTTTCCAGGAAACGAAAGAAAAACGACGGCCCCATACAAAAAAGTCATTTTAATCGGACAGCTTGTATGGAGAAGTCCAAAATTTTTTTCGTTTCCTGGAAAAGTTTCTTTGAGAAAGTTACTCAACACCATTGACTGAGCATGTACTTTCAGTATTCGGAAGCGTTTCCCCCTTACACTCTGTATTATATATATATTCTTTATTGCACAAACACAGTAAAAAAATTTCACATAAAAAATAGTGTACAAAGGCGAGCTTATCTCTAGAAGAGATCTCTTCCAGCCAACCTAATTGGTGAGAAATAGTGTACGAGACGGGAAGAGACAATTGCGCACAACGTAAAAAAATACCAAATAAGAGAAGGGCTTATATTATTAATACTTAAATATAATGAAATAAAAATAATATAACACGTTATTGTAATAACACGACAATATTTGGGAGTCTTTTGACAGAAAAATATTAATTTTACACATTTTTTTGTACCACAGGACGAAGAAAGCTTAGACCCGAGGCCTGTTGCGAACATCACACACCACAGCATCATGTACGCACCCAAATGTCTGGTCATCGTCTCCCGGCAGGATTACATCGACACTTTTCGAGTAAGAGATTATTTTTATTTCTTCTTTATTAACTCACATGTGTGTAGCTCATGCTCTTTTGCGAGAATTTGCTTATTATTGCCATACCGAGCAGCCTGCTCGTTGGCCAAGTTATCATTAACTGTTATGAGCCAATTTTTATTTTTATTTTTTTATTGGTTACATAAGCCACATGCGAGCACACGAACGTAACCAAAACAGGAGTTAGGAAGCGATCGCCATGATCGAAATCGGCCGGGACAACATCATAATCAACTGTTATTAAAATCACAATTGTTGTACCTTTACGATTCTAGCGTGTGATAACGAAAAGCTGAAAGATTTAAAGGTCGGTCGGTATACATTAAATGCGTACACAGCGCGTAGCTCCACATGAGTCCTATGCGTGCGTAACACGCATTCTATTGTCAAGATATATTTGTTTTTCAATTCATGCAAATTTAATTATATTTTTAAGTTAATTGAACCACTCACTCTAATTAAAATTCCTCATAATACAAATGACCTGATTTAATGGACTATGACCTAAACCATAATAAATTATGACATGTAATTTCTTAAAAGGGGATGACTGCCTCAATTTTTCTTCATTAAGTTTGAGCTTTTCGTTGTGGAATTATAAATAATTTTGAAAGACATCAAAAGCTTGTCATCGTCAATAGATAAGCTTATTGAATACAATTTTCACGTTACTTAACCATAATCATTGCTACGTTCCAGAACTGCCTAGGCATAATCTACACAGTCTGGGTGGAGAATCTAGGCGTGCCTCTGGAGACGCTGGTGGGTAACCTGGTGGGGTGCGTGCTGGTTCCCCCGCCGGGGGGTCCTCAGGTCCGGTTCAGCATCGGCGCGGGGGATCGCCAGGCCTTGCAGCCAGCCGCCACGCCGCCGCTCCCGGCCACGCAGACTGCCGTTCATATGCTGTTGAGGCTGCTAGGTTAGTGTGAATTGAAAAGAACTAGATTTCCCGTAAATATTAGAAAGGAAGCAAAAATTGTCATGGAGATTTATAGTTGATATTGCCCTACGATTCGCAGCTCATTATTAAGGTCTGACATAGGTGATTTTTATTTATGCTAGTAGTTGTATTAGTAGTGTTAAAAATATAATACTTATTACTTTTTGGTTATTCAAGTCAAAATACCTTTATTTCATAGAACATTCAGAATGTTACTTAAAATAAGTCAAAATAGTGAATTACATTAGCATTTATAACTTTGCGTTGATTCGCAAAGGTGCAGTCTTCCTCAGGAGAAGAATAGGCAAGAAACTTCGAGGGTCGTTCTTTTTAACTCAATCATATAGATTTCCTTATTTCAAATTTTAATTTACTTAATATCTGAATAACTCTGGAGCTGAACAATTTATTCGCATGGTATCTTGTCTAACAGATAATTTGAAATACTATAATAGTCCTATAATAGTGTGAAATAAAAGGAACTAGCTTTCCCGTTAATATTAGTAAAATTCTCATGGTGATTTATAGTCGATACTGCCTTACTACTCGCAGCTCGTTATTAATATTATGTCTGACATAGGGGATTTTTAATTTTCCTTTGCTAAAAACATAATAAAATGACTTTTTGGTTATTCTTTTGATCTGTTGCCTATTCTAATTGCCTTTAAAATGGGAATGATAAAATAAGTCAGTTTAGCCATAAGTTTAAAGTATATCGTGTCGTTTAAAATATCAACTTAAGGGTCGACACAAACTCAATGCGTACGCATGCATACGTATGTCAAATGTTAATGCGTGTCTTATGTTAAATACGGTATTACGCATTATGATGCGTATTAGTTTCAGTATTATCAGTTCAAATATTCCACATTCTAAGCATAGTTTTAACTATATTTCAAGGTATCCACAACTCCGTAACGCTATGGTGTGCGGTGATGAGCGAGCACAAAGTGTTGGTGGTGTCTCTCGCGGGTGCGCGGCTGGCGGCGGCTTGTCGCGCGCTCGCAGCTCTTATGTTCCCCTTCCGATACGCGCATGTCTACATACCTTTGTTACCCGCTGGTAAGTATAGGAACTAATTCATTATTCAAAATGATTGGCACGTTTGCTGGCGTGATCGTATTTTCAAAAATTTGTGCCATAGCTATAAAAAGCTATAAAAATAAAATAAAATAAAAGCATCTACGCGACTGCTGTGACTAAAAAAAGATAGGGTTTTTGTTTATTAAAGTCATCGCGACTATTTGAAAGTTTTGTGTTTTGAACATTAGATATAATAATATAAAAAAAATATAATAAACGCTTCACACTCAAAGGCCCACATTAAGGTTTTCCCTTGTGTCGTGGGTCCCTTGGAACACACAAAGACAGACACAAACACCCATGACCCGAGAACAAACATCTGCTTTTTACACAAATATTTGCCCCGACTGGGAATCGAACCCAGGACCCGCCGATCAAGAGGCAGCGTCACTACCACTTGACCAAACCGGCCGTAGATGAGTTATGATTAAATTTTAGATTGGTTTGAAATTGGATATTTGATGACACTTTGATCAAGATAATTTATCAAAATGTGTTTTATTTTTCAGGATTGGCGGAGGTTTTAGCAACACCAACACCATTTCTAATAGGAGTACATTCAAGTTTAAAAGAAGAAGTCTCTGAATTGGTAAACACAATAACTTTTTAAGTTTTCTAGAAAGTCAAGCACAATTTTGGATTCAAACTACTTTTAAGATACGAAATAACTTGATGGTATTTGCGAAGACAGTTCATATTCTTTTCATATTTTCAAGGGATAGTTTTTAAATGATTTAAAAGGTGTGAAGCTTGTTGTTGGCTTACGTCAGAAATGGGACAAACGCTTGCTTGCGAGTAAGCAGTTTGAAATGCGATGTAGATAAACTACCCTGTTTTCTTAGATCATGTTTTTAATGGCATTATTTTTGTAAATATTGTTTTTTTAATCCTATGTGTGCAATAAAGTATATTGTATTGTATTTCTATTTAGTTTAGATTAGCTTTTCGCCCGGGACTCCGTTCCCGTGGTAATTTGGGATAATTATGAAGTCGACGAGTTACTCTGATGTCTAAGTATATAACTGCTAAGTTTAATTAAAATTGGTCCAGTAGTTTTTTGGGTGAAGGAGTAACAAACATATATCTATCCTTACATACTTTTGCATCTTTACATAGTATAAAATGAAGTCGCTTCCGCTGTCGGATCGCTTAGATCTCTTAAACTACTCAACGGATTTTAATGCAGTATTCAGGAATAGGTAGAGTGATTCAAGAAGAAGGTTTTTATGAATAACTCATTCCCAAAATTCCCACGGGGACAAAGACCCGGGCGGGAAGCTTGTTTATAATATTAGTAGGATCGAGCTTAGCATTTGTCCTATCTCACTTACAGCTAGACGTAATAGTAGCAGACTTAGACGTGGGCTCTCTCCACATACCAGCGGGGGTAAACATACCCCGGCCGGAGGGCAAGCTCCTGTCATCCCTGCAAGAGGCACTCGCGCTAGTCTTGCAGCCGGAGCTCAGACAGGCGGACTCGGCCTTCGCCCCTCCCCCGCCCCTGGCCTCACCCCCGCATATGCTAGATAAGGAAATCAGAGCCGTTTTCATGAGGACTTTGGCGAGGTTGTTGCAGGGTTATAGGTGAGATGAAGTTCATTTAATTTATATATTTTACAAACAATGATTTGCATTACCTTCTTTTTCAAGATGTATCGCCGGGGCGACACAGTCGTTTTTGCAATGTTTCTATATATCCATTTTATAGATCCTTGCTACTACTTAGTACTTACATTCTTATTAATTAATTAACTATTCCGTATTTTTACCATTTGATATGCTCTATTTCAGGGGTTCCCAATCTGTTTCAGTCCGCAGCGCACTTAAACATTCAGAATTTTATTTTTGCGCTCTAAACTAGCTAGCTAGTCGAAATAGATACAGATGAAAGAAATAAGTACAATGATAGTAGTTACGTAGAAGGGCACAATAATCAAAACATTAACAATATGAAGCTGAGTTTTTTATTCGTCAGAATACTTAATTAAAACAAAGCAATAAAAAGAGACTTAAGAAAAAATAAAATAAAATACAGTAGCTACCTAGTCAATGTAATGGGTGAGCTACCAAGCTGGAGATCACCAGATCTCTACACATTTTTTCAAAGCATGGCATTGTTTATTTTGTACCTGTCAATATTTAAGGTTTCGGAGTCCTCTTTCCCCTCTGTACTTTCTACGGCGCACACTTTGGGAACCCCTGCTCTATTTGTTTCGTAAATACGTTTATCAAAAATATCCCAACAAAACATAGTTGGTCCTTCCTCTTGCAGAAAATCGGAACCTTCTTTGTGTCTCAAGTAACTCTTTACAGCGTTTCAAACAGACGTCTCTTGTGTAAAAAAACATCGCGCGTAATCGCGTGACTTTTGATATTTTATAATTCATAGTCTAAAAAGTGTTATAACAAATATTTTTCTAAGTTTTGACGGATTTATTTTATTTAATATTTAATTTCCAGACATTGCCTAACAATAATCCGCATCCACCCGACGCCCGTGTTGACGTTTCACAAAGCCGGCTTCCTGGGCAGTCGCGGGCTGTCCCAATGTCCCTTCGCCCAGAGGCTCCTCGACTCCATGTTCTTTAACGGACTGGTCGCCGAGCGGGGCCCGCCGTGGCGAGCTACCGACACCTGGGATGAGCTGTTACAGTAAGTATATCTCGTTTGTGCCTTTCTGGGTTAACTCGCTCCATCGTCGATCTCATCTATGATCTTGGTCAAGATTGAGGTGTAGAGTTAACCCATCTTATAATAATAAAAAAAAGGATAAAGCATCTCATTTATCTGTTAATCCTAACCACGCCAAAGAAAGATTTCTTGTTGACATTACTAAATTAAAATCGTTCATAGGTTTCTCCCTTGTCATAATCTACTTTGCAACAATTGGTATGAGTCTGTGCCTCTTGATCATCTAGTCTTGGGTTCAATTTCCGGTTGGAACATATATTTGTGTTATTAGCAGATGTTTGTTCTCGGGTCATGGGTGTTCGTGTCTGTCTTCGTGCATGTGTGAAGGGATCTTAGTGTGGGCATTTGAGTATGTAGCGTTTATTTTTTATTTATAACCAGCAACTGTCCCTCTCTTAATTTTTTGAATTAAATAATTAATATTCGGATTGGTTCAAAATGTCTAGTTTTAAAATTACTTATTGTTTTTCAGGAACCTCCCAGAACAATTGAGATTAGAAGCTTTAAATCCAGACTTACAAATACAACATATACAGGACCTAGCTATGCAATTACATTTAAACGAAAACCCTAATCCACAGGTAAGTAACACAACATGCGTATTTTTTTTTGTATAGAATACTTACATATTATAATGGTAACGTGCTCGTACACGTAACATAAGTGTCGCCTCGGTACGCATTAAATTTTGTAGGCAACCCAATGCGTACGTTTGTAATGTGTACCGGCCTTAGTAGCTAAGATGTGCGTTATACAGTAAACCGTGAAATATACATTTTTCATGAACTTAAACGTCTGTAAAAAAATCTAATGAATAATACAGATGTTTATAAAATGTTTTTTTGATTGCTTATACATTACTTTAAAAAAAACACATTATTTCAAAAAAATCGTTGTGGCTCTTAACGCACGTAACTGACTACTGTCTCACCTCTATCTTTCCGCCCGTGACTTCGTTTGCGTACTTTATATTATTTATTTGTAAATCGTATTTTCAAGTATTTGTGAGGAATCTGGGTGTTGTATGTATGTATAATTTACAACAAAAAAAAGTATGCAAGTAGTATATCAGTTATCTAGCACCCCCATAGTACAAGCTTTACAAGGTGAAATGGTGCTGTGTGAATTGTTAAAAAAAATATTTATTTTTTAACTAGCTTCCCGCCTGGGGCTTGGTTCCCGTGATAATTTCGGGAATGAATTATACACATACACCTTTCTCTTGAATTACTCCATCTATTGGTGAAAACCGTATGAAAATCCGTTCAGTAGTTTTTGAGTTTATCGCGTTCAGATAGACAGAGGCGGCGAGGGACTTTGTTTTATAATAATAGTATGATGATTTTAATTAATTACCATTATATTTGTGATATTCCCAGGCGTATCAACAGCGAATACTCAGGCCGCCAGAGGGCGCCTCGTCAAGGATACATCAGCCCCCGTTCCCTTTACTAGACGCCGCCAAAGTCAGAGAGGTTATTGAAGAAGTTACTGCCAGAAACGCGGGTAACCCCAAGTGAGTATTGTAATATATTTTTCATTTCTCATACTCGGAAAGTAGTGTTATTTTGATCTGATTATTGGGTGGAAAATGCTGCTTCCCTCCATAGGGAGGGAAAAACTCATACAAATTACTTCCCACCTAAGGGCCGGATTGAACTTTAAAAATAGAACTGCTGTCAGCTGTGAAGAGTTTTATGTAAAAACAAAACTAATTAAAAAAAATGCTGCGGCCATGTGAGTGTCTAAACAGCCAGTGTGAACTTAGCGCAAACTTCTTTGAGCGGAATAAGCCGCAACAATTACGCGGTGAGTTCCATATTTAAAATTTAAAAAAATCGACATAAATTGGCGGGATACTAATCTGTTATGTATCTGTGACGTAATTCAAAAAAATAGCTACTACTAATATTATCAATAAATAGTTTATATAAACAACTAGTTTTATTTTCCTCATATTCTAAATGAAAAGTAGAGTGTTTAACACGGGTAAAAGAATCAATTCCTACTCGGACTATAGCCGCCCTCGCAGCGCTCGGGCGTCTAAATACCTCGGGAAGTGATTCTTTCCACCCTCGATTAACAATCTACTATTTTTTAACTTAATTATTTTTGATATCAAAATAATGAAACTGGACCACTTGAACAAAATGTCCAATTTTTTTTTAATCAGCCCATATAATCCCCACTGAGGGGCACGGGGCCATAGTCCACCACGCTGGCCCAATGCGGGTTGGTGGACCGCTCGTCTTTCGAAAATGAATTTTCTTGGACGGACGGGTTTCATCACGATGTTTTCCTTCACCGTTAAGCAAGTGATAATTAGAAATCCGGACATAAATCCGAAACCACAAATTTAGTGGTACAGGCCCGCACCAGGATTTGAACCCACGACCTTCCGATTACAAGTCTGGCTCATTACCAACTGGGCTATCACCGCTGTCAGTTTTTGTGTGCAAATTCCATCGATTTTGCACACAAAAACTGACACAAGCCGGTTTTAAACATTGTTTAAGTTTTTGTTTTATTTTTTGTAGGGATATACAACATTTTTAATTTTAGGGTTAGAGTCTAGCCATCGAAAGTTGTCCTCTGAAAACGCTGAGTATACTCTGAATAAACAGAGTTAATACTATTTTATTTTCTACTAATTTGATTTGATTTTTTCTTTTTGTTAGGTACTTACATAGAAGTGTAGATTTATATGTAGAAAACAGTTTCCAGAGAATGAATTTTTCATTCCGGGGTCAACTGAGCCCGCAGGTTCAGTTGACCATTATAATTTGTTTGTGAACGATTCGACCCACTCATCAGTCAACTCAGCCCGCGGGCTCAGTCAACCACTAATATACCGCTAAAGGGTCTACTCACCCCGCGGGGTCAATCGACCCCCACGCCCACAAGGTCATACTTCGACCTTTGTTCCTTGGGAAAGTTGTTCAGTTTCATGGACTGATTTACCACCCGAGAGGTTGAAAGAGATTTACCTAAAGCCCTGTATTTATTTAAAATTTATTTTAAACTAAACTTTAACAGACCACCTTATGTAAATTAAATTATTATACCTTCTATTGTAATGAATTATGTTTCGCTTAATAACGTATAAAACCGTAGGTCCCAGCTATCCCAGCTTAGTGCCTTGGTAGTAGTTAATCGTAAAAAAAAAGGAAAGATATCGAGCCCGCGGGCCGGGTAGACCTAAGAAAAGATAATGATTGATTGAGCCCGTCGGCTGAGTAGACACTAAGAAAAGTTGACTGGTTAGTGGGTTGAGTCGTCCGTAAAAAAAAGCAGATGTGGTCAACTGAGCCCGCGGGCTAAGTGGTTGTGGGTCAGTTGACCCCGGAATCGAATTTTTAAATCTGCCGCCTTTTCTCGTGGATACTTTTCGATGGCTTAGAATTACATGCTCAAGAAATATTAGTTATACATATCTTTTAAGGCATGGAATGTTCCTCACCCCTTAATCTTTATTTTTATTTTTTATTTTGCCATTATTGTCTCTCAGCTGGGCAAAGGTCTCCCCCGCAGCCATCCATTTCTCCCGATATTATGCAAACTCCATATATTTTTTTAATAGAATTAAAAATTCTCTACATGTGTTATGTCAGGTTGTCAGCCCTGCGCCCCCCGCAGCCCCGCATCGTGCCGCCCGCCGCGCCGCCCGCCGGAGCCCCCGAGCTCACACAACTGTTGCTCACCAACTCAGCCAGGCGGTTAGAGGTAAAACCACACTTATATGGTCTAGGCAGAATCATCAGCGCACAGCTTGCTGTGGCATATGCTGAGCCTGGGCCTTTTCACCATCGCACACAGTACACGACGACACTTACACATATACACCACATACCTTATTGCTTGTTTGTCCATGTTTTTGTAAATATTTCTGTTTACTTTTACATTGTTTGTTTGTTTGTTTTTTGCTATACTTTTTGAGTGAATAAATGTCACGTTTTCACAAATTTCAAATAAAACAAAATTTATTGACTAGAATAGAAAATTCAGGTTTAACACTTGCTCTTCCGAAAATTATAGCTCTCCATATATCTCGAGTATGCTATTATAGCTTCTCAAACAAACCTTTTTGTATGAAAAATCGTGCAATATCCCTAGACCGTGTTGGTGTGTGTATTTGAAATTAGTTTTCCGCCCTTCAAAATTAACACTTCAAAATGTTGAGATAAAATATAATCATGTGTGTACCCTCGTTCATTTATCTTAAATAGTTTTGTCAAGCCAATACATATAACAATGTGTTTGTTTAGGTACTACGCGCCTGCATAGCAGCGATATTCGAGTGTCGTTACGCGGACGCGCGCAAATCATTCCCGGCCGTACTTCGAGCCCTGAGGGCGCCGGCCGCTCGAGCCGCTCTCGTCAGAGACCTAGCCGCGCGACTACCTAGCAACAAGCATCTACTGCAGCATCAGCAATTCGACCTCGTCACCAGGTCAGTTACATACTAATTCGACCTTAAATGATCTGTCAGTTATAACAGCAGTTCAAATTTCAGGTCAGTTACATCAGCAGTGCGACCTTGTTTACAGGTCAGTTGCGTCAGTTCAACTTTGGAATTAATCACATTAGGTCAGTTACAGTCCGATTTCGATGACAGTTATAAAGGATTCCTGGTATTCCTCCGCGTAATACGAGTGTATCTCACCGCGTAACTACCCAACAGTACTAGGCCAGTAAATCACCTTGAGGTTAGGTACATCAACAGTCCGGCGTTGAGGTCAGTTCCATCAACAGTTTGACCTTGATATCAGTCACATCAGTAGTTCGACCTTGAGACCGGTACCCTCACCAGTCTGACCTTGAAGTCAGTTACATCATCTCGATCACATCTTGCCCCTGGGCTAGTTTCTGGTCAAGAGCGAAACTATTTATAAAAAAAAAGCAATCTTACCTCGGGGTCAGTCATATTAGCCGTCCGACCTTTATTTTAAAAGCGTGGGACTTGTTTCCGTGGAAGTTGATTAGAAGAAGGAAGAAATGAAGACAAAACACTTGAATACGAAAAGTTTTAATTGTTACATTTTGCATAGCGATGTTTTTGCTCTATGTTTTAATGAAATGAGAACTTAATTTCTTATTTCTCACATTAAATAGGATTAAGTTTATTACGTGCCCACATAAATCAATAGTATTACCTTCTCAATAGTGAAGTTCGGAAGAAGTATCTAATAGTAGATAAGAAAGTTAGAAATCAGTTTAATATTTAAATTAATAATAATATGTTCTTCATATTTTAACGTGCCATTTATTATTATTTGAATACTAAACGTCGGGAACAAAGATAAAAACACAATATATACGCGAATTTGGACCTGTATTATGTGTTCAAATCGCGAATTTTTTTTAAAATCTGTAAACTTACTCTGAAGAGCATTATTAATGAAACATTATAAATACACATAAACTTAACTAGGCACGAAAATCATATCTGTGGATCCAAATAATAAATGCTAACGAATAACTGATAAAAAAACTGGTTAGCATTTATGACCGCGACCGCATGTTACAAAAAGTTGTAGTCCAAATTCCTATATAATTTTGCTGTCGTTTAAAAGCCCTCATCATTTAATCCTCATCTCGGCACTTCTCGCAAAGTTCCTCTTCGCTTTCCGCCTCTCTGAATTCGACTGTACCTATGACGCAGGCCACGGGAATATTGTCTGCGTTCATCATTACACATTTTGCGTCAAACTTGCCTATCATAGCCTTGCATGGGAACTCACACTTGTCCATTACGAACTCATGAACGTAGTATTCGCCCTGGAATAGAACATGACATCTATAATAATCTTATAAAAAGAGAAATTTGTATGTAATACTTGGGCCATTACGAACGTGCGAACTGAGTCATGAATCATTACGTCATAGGGATGCCGGGCCAATCGTTATCGATAAAGACACATGACACAGGTAGCAACTATAAAAAAAAAACTAGTTGTGTCATGTGTCTTTATCGATAACGATTGGCCCGGCATCCCTGTGACGTAATGATTCATGACTCAGTTCGCACGTTCGTAATGGCCCAAGTATAGTAACGATTAAACTCGAAAACTACTTCACTGATTTTCAAAAATTCTTTCATCTATATTATCCCTGAATAACATAGGATACATAATCTTCCCGAATTTCCACGGGAACAAAGTCCCGGGCGGAAAGTTATATTATACAATGCAAATTTTTTTTTAATTTTTTTTCATGTTTTTAAAATTTTCTGCTCTTGAATTAAATTATTTATTCTAATACACTCTATTTTCCAATAAAAAACGAAGACGGCTGGCGAACTAGCAGTACTATTTTCAACACAAATAAATTATGGCCCTAACTACATCAATCCACTCCTCTACAACCCCTTAAAGGATAGACAGAGCATCATGTAACATGAAACCACGTTTGTCATCGAAACAACTACTATATAACACAACAAATACAATCTAATTTAAAGAAATTGACATCTAATTAAAAAAAAAAATTATGACATACCTTCGCAACGGGGAATTCCGGAGGGTCCATTTTAGCCATTTCCATAACTACCTTCAAGTTATCTTCCGCGAACTTCTTGATGAAGTTCACCACGCTTTCGTCTGTTAGTCGTTGGTACTCTTTGCAGCCTCCGTCCACGTACTTGCATATGTCGACCACGATCTGTTCAATTTTAGAGGAGAATAGGATTTATTTTCAAATGCTACAACTCTAAAGAAACAGAAAAACAGTTAAATGGTGGAATCTAGCCATAAATGTGTTAGGCTACAAGTTTTTTTTTCTCGGAAACTTTAAGTTAAGCAGCTTTCGTTATTTATCTACTTTGGCGCAACGCAATGTACCACTAAACCACCCTCCTCGCGCCGCTCCGCTGTCACAATGCGATGTTTCGTATTTTACGCTGTTATTTTTTTTGCAAAATTGAGTATTTTTGAATTAATAATTTCATGAGAAAATATTTAAAAAAAACATGAAAAAAACAAAAAAAATCCTGGAGAAAATTTCATTGGAAAATCATGATGTTCAGAATGCAGGGTTTCAGTTTTTGTTAAGCTGTCCCTTACCCCCTGTATGAGTCTGTATGAGTGTTTAATAAAAGGTACAACTTCCGGGGTAGTCGATAAGAGCGATTTACAAAGCTCATTACAAAGCATCCAGACTATAGACCACCCAGACCTGACAAGAAACTTCTGTTTTAACACAAATATTTGTCAGATCTAGGATCAAATCAAGGCACTGAGGCAGTGGTCCGTGTTATCATTAATCAAACCGTTATATCATTTTTATTGTTAACACAGTAACAAAAAGTGTGTATTGTGTAAATGGCACCTTTAATTTATTATCGAATTCCTGATCGAAAGTCATGTTGGCGTCGAAGCAGTCAGTAGTCCGATCCATCTTGTATTTCTCTACGCCGAACCTGTAAGGGTATTGCTCGTCCTCTTCGCATTTGTTTACACACATTATATCCCAGACGCCCACTTGCTGGTAAAAAGATAAATTAATTAGTGGACTACAGTATATCGAATGTCACAGTCATTAATTTAGCTGAAGAAGCACGCTCGTAGCCAGTGGCTGTCGCTGATCTCAACCGATCAGTGAGTTTAAGCAACGTACACAGAGGCTGATGGGTGATCAAAGTGATCAAGGTGATCAATTTATCACGAGCTTTCCGTGCTTCGGAGGGCACGTTAAGCCTGATGGGTGATCAAAGTGATCAAGGTGATCAATTTATCACGAGCTTTCCGTGCTTCGGAGGGCACGTTAAGCTGTCGGTCCCGGCTGCTGTTAATTGACTACAGTCGTTAAAACCAAGTCAAAGACTTTTGTGTGTTTGTTTGTGTATGTATGTTAGTCTGTAAGGTATTTATCTATGAGCCTTAGATGCCTGATAATAAATGATTTTATTTATTTTATTTTTGTGCGGTTGGAAAACTCTGACACCAGGGTTAGCCAAGTTCGCTACACACTTGACTATTCTACACGATAAGAAGAAGAACCTGAACTAAAGAATGTCAACTGATTGTAAAATTATGACGCTTTGATTAATTTTGAAATCTTAATAAGAAATAATTTTGACAATGGCCGTTCGGAATTTGTAACTAAAATTTGGTTCTTCTGTATCGTGTAGGTATAGTTAAAGTATCTAGCGAACTTGATAGAGTTTGGTCAAGTAAGAATTCTGGGCTAAAGGTCCTCTAGAAACATAAAGAGCTAAACATACGAAATAAAGAAAACTAAATTTATTGTTTCAGACATCGTAGCATAAGAACGCTTTTTGTTAGTTTGAAATTCGTGTTAAAAATAGTTATTATAAAGAGACTTCCCATTTAAGCACTTCTCTTTATCTTTTTTACCGCGCACTGCTATGGAATAGATTGCTATGGAAAAATTGGCAATGGAAAAAATTTAAAAATTGGAAATTTGATCTTACTTACAACGAAAGCATCACCCAGAGCTGAGACAGTTAAAAATAAACATCCCGCTAGCACATAAAATAACACGAATTTCACCATCCTGGCCTTTCCACCTCAACGATCAAATTGCCAATAAAATGATATACTTTCCAGCTACAATTAAATAACTCTATTTATTATAAAGTTTATTATATCGTGCTATATGGCTATATAGATTTAATCGATTTATCTGATTATTGCGTTTACATCAACATTGATTATTGACACTAGATGAGACACATGTGAATAGCTTCAGCTCTTCCTGTGCGTGACTAAAAAGTCGATAAAAGTCAGTTGAAAATAGAAAATAATAAAATTTGTAAATTGATTGGAAAACAGCAACCCTCAAGAGTTTCATGTCTGTTCTTCTCGGAGCAAGACAGCACTTTTGCGTTTAAAGAACAAATGTGATTACGTAATTTCATACATTTTAGTAACATCTTTTTGACATTGTTTTTTGTAAAGCTAACCTAATAGTATTAGTAATAATCAATATTGTAAATGTGAGATTTCTTGATTATCCTTACTTCAGTTGAAACGAAGTATTCCTTTCTTATAGTGTAGGCACGTAGTATTGAATTGGCGTAATTTTAGACACAATGACATAGGCCATACTTTGCTATGCTAACGAATTTGTGAAAGATACGTATTTTTCTTATTTGTCCTTAATTTATCCCTATGTAGATTGAGTGACTACGTTTCAAAGAAATCCTTAATGTAAATACAAAATATTATTTGAAGTTTTTTTTTATATCAGGGATTAATTTTATTTCTACTTACCTACTATCTTTTTCCACAATAAAATAATCTTTGTATTTTTCTAACATGTCGTGCTAAGCAAACATAAAGCGAACAATCCTTGTTAACATATAATGATCGTGTATGGTCTACACCATGTAGTAGATACAACTTAATTATAAAAGCATAATACGTCCTCTTTATGGCGGAATAACATTATGTATTTATTTATTTATTTAGTTTAGGATCTCCAACAGTGGAGTCATTTTACGTCTTAAAAGAACTTACACAAAATAAAAATTGTGAATGCTAATTATAGGAGAACACAGCATTCTCAAAGATGACGCTTATAGTTACACTTAAAAATAATTGTCAAAGAAAAAAAAAAATTATTGAACTTCTTAAATCAACAATATTAAATCATACATTACCTATAAAATTTTTTTAACAACTTGTTAAATTTCAGAAAAAAATAAAAGTGACCAAAAACAAAACCTCCAATTAAACAAAAATAACAAAAACAAAGTATTCTCTTATATGTAAACAAAATGAGGAACATTATCGAATACTGATTTGTAATAACTTGATCTTATGTCTATGTGCTTTAATGCAATCAACAAATTATACATATAATAATACAAATAAAGCCAAACTTATTTTTATAAATTAGAGTCTGATGAAAGTATCAACTTTGCCATACTAGTTTATTTCCAAAGCTTTTCTTGTAAATGGGATGACTTTATACCACGTTATTTTTTAATCAGTACGCAAATTTTTTGTACGTAAACTTTATGAAAATTTAACAGACCCGTATTTACAAAAATTTCAAGCTAGATCGTCTGAAGCATGAAAATAAATCAAAATTTTTGTATGAAAAAAAAAAAATTACATCGTCCAATTGACTTGAAACTTGGTAAATAGACACTATTTGTGACACCCGTGTTTCTCCGTTTTACAAGATTCATCCTCTAAGACGTTAAAAAGGGGTTACAAAATCTGAAAATTTTGGAAAAACAAATATTTTTTCCTCGTTTTTTACGTTCTGTCGACGTTACTGACACCGTCAGAAAAATTTGCGTACTGATTAAAAAGTCACCCTGTATTTACATAGCGAAACTACATAGTACGTAGTGCATGTACAGACAGCAGCATGTCAATATTAGAAACGCGAAAGTTTGTATGTATGGATGGATATCCATCCATAGCTTTCCGCCCGGGACTTTGTTTCCGTGGGAATTTGGGAAAATTATGTAGCCTATGTGTTAATCCAGGGTGTCAACTACCTCCATATGGATCCATATATGGATGTTTGTTACTCTTTCACGCTTAAACGACTTGACCAATTTTGATAAAATTTGGTATGGAGGTAGTTGACACCCTGGATTAACACATAGGCTACATAATTTTCCCAAATTCCCACGGAAACAAAGTCCCGGGCGGAAAGCTAGTTCCCTATAAAACAAAACAACTCTTCCTAATAAATCATACTGTAGCAATTAGATAATCGCACAAAATGTATGGAGATTGGGAGAGGTGATTGGATTATTAATTTTGTAAGTTACGGACAATTGTTTTCTCCCATTTCTAGGTTTGACTTTTATAATGATTGTTTCAGACTAATGAACTGCGCACTCCAATCGGCGACAGCTTTGGATGAGCATTCAATAGCGGCGGCCATGTTGCCCCTAGCCACGGCCTACTGCCGCAAATTGTGCACTGGAGTCATTCAGTACGCGTACATGTGTATACAGGTTAGCATACAATACAACGACTAGGTAATTGGTATATCATCAGAATTTAGTCAAAATTTATTACATGAAATGTCATAACATAATAAATGATACAGTCATCAATTATATTATAGTAAAGACTGAATATTTTATTTATATTAGCTCCCTACTGATAGGTTAAATAAATATAATCATACGTAAAACATGGTATAAAGTACTATCTAAAAATACTTTATTTTTTTAGGAACGTAAAGATAAGTTTTTCTTTATTTAGTAACTTTGGCCTAACTTAATGCACTGTGAAACAGACGGCCTGCGTTACTACGCATGCATGCGTCTGCGTCTTTAAAAAAAATTTGGGTTACAAGTAGATTACACCTGTTCTTTACACCCTCCATATTTTCTGACCTGTCTTTATATTTCGACCTGTTTTATTATATTCTACAGGAGCACCCAGTATGGACAAGCCAGCAATTCTGGGAAGCAGCCTTCTACCAAGATGTCCAGCGAGATATCAAAGCGTTATACCTGCCTAGCCCAACTCACCATCAGAGGGTACCTAGTCCCAGGTATCATTTTATTGTAATATTCTTCTCTTAGCGTATGCGTACGTCTTAGGCGCTGTTTATACACAAGCGACGTAAAAGCGAAGTAAAATGAATCTAGAAACGCATGTAAACGCCCTTTATCAGGCCCCATTCGCACAGGCATTAAAAATTATTTTTAAATATGGTGTGGTCCTAATTTTTACCTGTACAATGTAAACCTGATTTGTTTCTATAACTGTTTTTTTTCTTACTTTGAGTGACAATTTCTGCCAAAGTATTTTTTTTAAGTTATAAAATATTACGATAACTAAACATATTATTAATAAAGAAATGTTTTGCTAATGTTTAAAAACGGTGAAGGTCACTAGAAAACTCTAATTATTTAGGTGGTCGATGAAACGTACTATGCGTGATAAAGGGTTATAGCTAAACGAGATCATAAACAAAGATCAGTGACAGTGCAGACGCAATACTAGCAGAATATCAGCGCTTAGCCACGGAGCAAAGGTTTTTTTTTCTTCCGTCACTCAGTCTTCAGGTGGCGGATGTCTCTTCGTGCTTCTATTTTTGGTAAAGAAAACCTTTGTTTCGTAGCTATTAAAATTCATTTTACGTTGCTTTAATCGCCGCGCCACGTCGCTTGTGTATTAACAGCGCCTTAAAAAATGTGTTGCAATAGATTGAAAAAAAATTTGGCAGCATTATTTTCTATCGTCTTCGACTAACTTCAACCTGCGATTTAAAATAGGCTCAAAGAAACTATACATTAATTATTTCCCAAGGTAACAAGGCATAGCTCTAATGACCACTTAGGCAGGTGGGTTGGCGATTGCAGAATAGCAATAAAATGTATTTTATATTTCAGAGACGACGAAGAATATATATCTCTTTTGAAAGCCCAAGAGCCCAGCGCGTTGGAAATTGCGGCCGAACAAATGAGATTGTGGCCCAGTCTTTCACCAGGTAAATATACCTCCATACCGCGCCTGTTTGGTTTTTAATTTTATTAGATTAACATTAAATTGTTGACCAAAGTATTGGGACCGTGCGCAACGACAGCGCCACGAGACAGGTGGCCATTATGGACAATATTGTCACAGCTGTCAAGCGAGAAGTAAGTAAATATTGTGAAAAAAATTAATTAAATCTTGTGTTATTTTACTATATGAATACATTCACAATAACACATCTTACTAGGACCATATTATATTTATCTCTCAAAACGATTAGAAAATGTTTACTGCAATATAGATTTGACAGCTCAAGTCAGCGACAAAAATTTCAATTTTAGCCGTAGCGAGCTCTGTGATCGTTTAGGCTACTCCCTCCACCCGCTTTGCGTCCTGCCAATAGTGGCTTTGTAGAGTTATAGGAGCTGTTGTTACATACATAAATACTCTCACGCCTATAATCCCTGTTGGAGTAGGCAGGGCATCAGTCGTTCTAGAACCGCTTAGTTGTTTCAGATATCTGATACATTTTTAACAGTGATACTTATAAGCAAGTGAGTCTTGGCAACTTTTGTGTTATTATCTTGTTGAGATCCCATGGATTCGTACTGAGCGCTTCTTTTTTATTGCACACTGCTAAATAATGGACTTCTCTGTCTGAATTTCCAAGCTCATGAAACCTGAATCTACTTGAAGTTCGAGTGCGAAGGCTTCTTCTGAGTAAGCTTGCTATATCCTCCATCCCTGGAGATATATTGTAGTCAAGAGCGCACCCAATCTTTAAAAAAAAGCTTATCAAGAGGTTACATTTTACATTACAGCTCAGGTTTACATTTACAACATTCGTAACTGTTAAGAGATTTCTTTAATAAATTTTTCTTCACAGAAAAACAACGCGAAATAATAGCAAGCGAAGAGTCAACGTTATACAGTCAAGCGATCCACTACGCGAACCGAATGGTTTACCTGTTGCTGCCGCTAGAGGGCGCGGGGCGGCGGGCGGACGCGCGGGCGGGGGACGACGACCGACACAGCAACAGCATCACCAACAGGTCCAGGTCACTACACACACAAATACGTACACACGTACGCATTCACACATACGCACAAATATACAGAAACGCACGCACGCACGCACAAACACACAGACGCAAACGCGCTATCTTAAACACGCTCATGCTTTCACCTTTTAATAAATAATAAATAAACGCTACACACTCGAAGGCCCACACTAAGGTTTTCCCTTGTGTCGTGGGTCCCTTTGAACAAACATAAAGACAGACACAAACACCCATGACCCGAGTACAAATAGCTGCTTTTGACACAAATGTTTGCCGTGACTAGGGATCGAACCCAGGACCCATCGATCAAGATGCAGCGCCACTACCACTCGACCAAGGCGGCCGTCAAATACACATTCAAATACACATTGTATTTGACACAATGTTTGGTTAAAAAAATTTCTTAACTAATACTTATAGCCTATAAGTTATTTTATAAGAATTTGCGTTTTTGTTTTTGTGGGTCAAATAAATGATTATTTTTAAGCACCAGCGCACATGCACATCTTTTTGTTAGATCTTCATTAGTTATTGTACATTTATTGTGATGTTTTGTACTTCAGTGTGGCAGAATCAGATAGTGCGGACGCCGAGTCTGGGTTCGAAGAAGCGGACCCGGGTGAAGCAGGGAACAATGTCATCAAAATGGTCTCCAGATTTGTTGATAAGGTAAGTATTTCCGGCCACCACTTCGTTCGAAAGATTAGTCTAGGTTATTCCAGCCCTAACCAAAAATCAAGTTAATCCGTTTTTCAGTTTCAACTTGAATCAACTACAAAAATAAACACACTTTCATCGATATCGGTAGTTTCATACCAAGGTATAGTCATTTGACTGTTCTCATCGTTCAACCTATGTTCATTCAATTTCACGGGGAGAATCATCCTCTAAAATTTCAATACATACGTACATACGCTCACTTCTATAATCTCTATCAGGTAAGGCAGAGCATCAGTGGTTTGACATAAAATCAGAGGGTTATTAGATGAAATATGATGTACCTAAGTGGTGAGAGACCTTCCACTTACTAATTTTTACAGTATGCCGGGAAAGAGTAGGCAGATGGCACATTCTAAGTTTTTCTTTTACTTCCAGCATGGAATGTATTTCAATAACTAATTTAAAATCACCCAGTATACATCAGTCGTCTTAAACATTCTAGGTCGCAAAAAATAGCCCCGTTCTGATTTTTTGGGATGTTGTTAGGATAGATACCAATAGTGTTAAACCAAATTTGCAACCTCGAAAGACCTGTGCTAACTTTGTGGTGCTCGAAAAACTAAGGAATTTTCGGCCTTTTTTTAGTTTTTCACTTACAACATCTAAAATATGCATTTTACAGCAAAGTTATCTATGACACTTTTAGTGTCATAGATAACTTCTATACCACGAGTCAGATAGGTTGAGCTATTAGGACGACCTCAAAAAAAAAAACCCAAAGCTGATTTTTGGTATGGACGTTCCTACAGGTCCTAGAAGTAAGACCCTAGAGTTCCTCACATGGGGAGTGCCGGCGTCCCCCCCTCCCACCCCCCTAAAGGTCCCTTTTTCCAGTTATTGTTGTTTTATTCAAAAACTAAAGAAGCTAGATTCAAACTGTCAAAGAGTCAAATAATCTGTATTAAAATACCTATCGATTGATGTAATAATCATTCCCGTAGAGCCTTTAGTTATTATACTGTAAGTGTTCAAAGTCCAAAAAAAAATTCAAAATGCGTTTTTTCCTCAAAGTTTGCAATTTTCTCAAAAAACTGTGTGAGCTATGCCAAAGTTGTCTATGAACACATTGTT
Source organism: Aproaerema taeniolella (assembly GCA_949987775.1). Taxonomy (NCBI): domain Eukaryota; kingdom Metazoa; phylum Arthropoda; class Insecta; order Lepidoptera; family Gelechiidae; genus Aproaerema; species Aproaerema taeniolella. The sequence continues at coordinate 6,076,904 of OX465245.1, forward strand.
CCCTGTATATTAGTCTACAAAATGAGACCCTATTTTTGAAAATCGCAATATTATTTAAAAAGTTACAGTATTTTATCTGATGAAGTGAAATACAAAATTCGTAAATACATACAGAACGATACATGGCGGGGTACCTGATACCAAATTATCGGATATTTATGTTTTAGTAGGTACAGTAGTTATCCAATGTATCCATACCAAAATCATTGTTTTTAAAGTCACAGGTTTTCAACACTAAAACTCTACAAAGATATGAATAATACATTCTTATAAATTTCGTTATTGTCTCAGAAACTATTATTATGTAAAGAACACATTTACATTTAGGTACTTTTACGGAATTATTACATAAGTATCTTCAAATAAGACCCTATTTGCTTCAAACGCCAAAAAAATAGAAAAGTAACAGAGATGTTTATTTTGAACGAAAAATAAAAAAAAATTAACATTCAAAAGTCACAGATGTATTGTTTTTATAAACTTTATAGGACTTGAACCCCTCTGCATTGACTTGTTGTTTTACAGTTTTATCCCGCGTTTTTACTACTGTAAAGCTTTTTCTTAGACTTGCAAGTATTTAGACTATGTTTTTTACTGGTAAACGCGAATATGATCTTAGTTAAATCAAGTAGTCCTGCAAAAAGTTTTTTTGTTTTGTTTAAACTTTGTTCAAGTATTGCGATAAAAGTGATGGCCCTATGATAATGATTCTTACACGGTTGAATAAGTAATTCAATACACAATACAATGACATTATATGATTAGTAATTATGCTATTGTTATTCCATATAATAATTTTTATTTACTACTGCCTATCTCATTACTGAGCATTTGGGTAAAAAATCATCTGTAACTTTTCTATTTCTTTAGCGATTTAAGTAAATAGGGTCTTGTTTTAAAGATACGTACATAATCATTCCAAAACATGTACATCATTTGAAACTTTTTATGTGCTTGTAATAGTTTTTCCGAAAATTACGAAATTCATATAAAAAAAAATAACAAAAAAACTTTGTAGAATTTTAGTATTAAACCTAGAGACTTTATAACAATGATTATTGTATATACATATTAGGTAATTACTGTAATTACTAACTAAAGTAAAATTTTTCGACATTTTAGTATTAGGTACATCATGTATCAATGTTATAAACTACTATGTATTTTAGAGCCATATTTTTCGTCACATAAAAAATAGTGTAACTCTTTTAATAATGGAGCGATTTTCAAAAATAGGGTCTCATTTTGTAGATAAGTATATGGGGCACAATGTGTTTATAGACGACTTCTCCATAGATCGCATAATTTTCAGAGAAATATGCAAACTTTGAGGAAAAAAGCGCATTTTGCATTTTTTGTTAAAACTTTGTCCAAGTATTGTGACAAAAGTAATGGCTCTATGATAACGATTTTTATACGGTTGGATAGGTAATTTAATACACAATATAATGATATGATTACATTTGTAATTATGATATTTTTATTCCATGTAATATTTTTTTTTTACTACTACCTACCTCATTAGTGAGAAATTCGTAAAAAAAAACCATCTGTAACTTTTCTATTTCTCTGGTGATTGAAGTAAATAGGATCTTATTTTAAAGATACTTACATAATCTATCCATAATTAATGTATTTGTTGAAACTTTTGATGTCCCTGTAATAGTTTTTACGAAAATCATAAAATTAATAACAAAAAAAAATATTTTTTCTTTTTAAAATTTTAGTATTGCAACTAGTAACATTATAACAGTGGTTTTTGTATGGACGCATTGGGTAATTACTGTTCTTACTAACTAAAATATTATAACTCGACATTTTAGTATTAAATACCTCATGTACCACTGTATTTAACTACTATGTAATTTGGAATCTTGTATTTTGTAAGATAAAAAATTCTGTAACTTTTTAAATAATATTGCGATTTTCAAAAATAGTGTCTCATTTTGTAGACTAATATATAAGGCACAATTTGTTCATAGACAACTTTGGCATAGCTCACACAGTTTTTTGAGAAAATTGCAAAGTTTGAGGAAAAAACGCATTTTGAATTTTTTTTCGGACTTTGATCAATCACAGTATAATTAATAAAGGCTCTACGAAAATGATTGTTACATCGATCGATAGGTATTTTAATACAGATTATTTGACTCTTTGACAGTTTGAGCCTAGCATGCTTAGATTTTGAATAAAACAACAATAACTGGAAAAAGGGACCTTTTGGGGGGTGGGAGGGGGGGACGCCGGCACTCCCCATGTGAGGAACTCTAGGATCTTACTTCTAGGACCTGTAGGAACGTACATACCAAAAACCAGCTTTGGGTTTTTTTTTTTGACCCTCAACCCTATCTGACCCGGCGTACTAGTGCTGTGGTTGCGCATAAATTGTTGCTAATTTTATCTTCTTTAAAAGTGTCATAGATGACTTTGCTGTAAAATGCATATTATAGATGTTGTAAGTGAAAAACTAAAAAAAGGCCGAAAATTCCTTAGTTTTTCGAGCACCACAAAGTTGGCACAGGTCTTTCGAGGTTGCAAATTTGGTTTTACACTATTGGTATCTATCCTAACAACATCCCAAAAAATCAGAACGGGGCTATTTCTTGCGACCTGACGCGATTTATATGTCTACGGCGACTGGCATAGTAGCCGTTGCATCCGTAATGTTGTTAGTTAGAGATGACATGTTGGGTACAGGTGTGCACAGAAGGCGGCGTGACGGCGGACCACGTGCGCTGCCTGCACCAGATGGTCCCGGGAGTGGTCCACATGCATCTCGAGACACTAGACGCGGTCGCCAGGGAGAGCCGTCGACTGCCGCCTGTGCAGAAGGTATACTAACACTGAATATTTAAATACTAGCTTTCCGCCCGGGACTTCGCTCCCATGGGAATTCGGGAAAATCATATACCCTATGTTCATCACGGATAATGTAGGATGCTAATGGTGAAATAATTTTTCAAATCAGTCCAGTCGGAGCCTATTCAATGCAAACAAACAAACAATCAAATCGTTCCTCTTTATAATATTAGAAAGTATAGAAATAAAAATCGTTTATTTCAAGCATATTACATAGATGTAAGCCCCATAGCGTAGCGTAAGTATAATGATGTACTATCTACCTGGAAGACATTGTATTGTATTGTAAAATCCTTTATTGCACATCAAACAAAATAAATACATTGGAATCGAAAGATAAATATTAAATAAATTTAAGGTACAAATGCGAAATTATCCCACAAGGGGATCTCTTCCAGTCAACCTAGCAATAAGGCCGCCTTTTTGTACACTATGTTTTATGTTCTATTGATTGTGCTGTATGTCTTTGTGTGCAAATAAAGTATATTGTATTGTATTGTTTGATGTTTGAATGTAACTAAAATAATTATTTTCCAGCCCCGGATAGTAGCCCCAGCGCTAGTTAGTGGCGAGGCGGTGGCTGCCCCGGCGTTACGCGCGTACCTCGTGTCCGATGGGCGTCACACTCCCCTACTGCCGGCTGAGGGTGCGCTGTTCCTCACAAATTACAGGGTCATCTTCAAAGGAGCCCCTACTGATCCATTCGGTGAGTATGTTTCTTTTTTTAAGTTATTTTCAGTAATTGGGATGTGAGAGATTGCGGACGAAAGGCTCACAACCTACAGAATAGAATAGGAAAAATCTTTATTTTATAGGACATTCAGGATGCCACTTAAAACAAGTCAAGATTACATTAAATACATACAAACATACATTAAAGGATTTAAATACATACATACGCATTCATTCTTGTGATCCTACTGACTCTACGCCTATTCGCAAAGGTGCAGTCTTCCCCAGAGAAGAATAGGCAAGAAACTATCACCACTGTACTCTTTTTCATTGGCGTATATAGGGTTATTTATTTTTCATGGCGAAAATTCAATGACCTCCTATGTCACGGTGTTGTCAGGTTATGTCGAATTTTAGTTTATTGTTGAAAATATCTTTTATTTGTGACTGTTTGACGTATATAAAAAGTTTGAAAAATTGTTTTGCAAAACTGCTTCAGTGATCTCAAAGGGATTTGTTGTATACATGCAGTGCAATTTGGTTTTTTAGTCGGTGGATTGTTTGTTTACATTTTTGGTCACTTTACTTTGAAAGAGAATATACGTAAAAGCAAGTAAAGACTAAATTATTTATTTCAGCGTGTGAACAGACGGTAGTACGTTCGTTCCCATTGTGTTCGCTGACTCGCGAGAAGGCGGTGCGAACGCATTATCTCCCCCACTTAGAACAATCACTACAAGAGGGCTTACAATTGCGGTCTGCCACCTTCCAACTTATTAAGGTTTGTGTTTAAGTTTGTGTTACCGTTTTTTCTGTATATTTCTAGATACAGCCGTGCGATCTGATAGCTTTTTATACTTCAAAGAAGATTGGAATTTAAAATGTTTATTCAAAAGCCGTGTGAGTCCCCGGCAGAGTAGAATAGGATCACCCTCTTTCTTACCGAGGTGTCGTACAAGGCGACTAAGGTAAACATGCAAGCAAGTTCATCTGCACACAGAGAAGGAAAACTCTGCAATTATATGAAAACCCTCGCCACCCGTCTGCCAAGCGTGGTGAGTATGGCATTTACCCCTCAAGTTATTGAGGGAAGCCCGTACTCCAGCAGTGGGGACGTATATGCGCTGATGAAGATTCAAAAGTAATATTTCGTAATTTTGGCCGAATCATTTATCTTAGTTGATTAAACTGAAAAACTATATACAAGTAATAATAGGCTGTTTTTTGTTTTGCCTTTCCACAAAAAGTGTACGATCAGCATGTAGTACTTTCTGCGAAAAGTTAAAATAAGTTATTATGATTTATGAATTTCAAACTTCACTGATTCATGTTCTGAAGTTTCTAGGGTAATAACGTTTCATGGCTTACGCTTCACTCATACTTTTGCGTAATTATGATTAGTTTACATGAGGCATTCAAAAAGTTAAGCGGTGGGATTCGCCAATGTTGCGGCGGCGGGTTGGACTGCAAGCCAGGGCCACCCTTTATCACTCCATATAACTGTTATTTTATAATTATTGAACTTTTCTATTTGATTTCTATCTGAAATAAATAATTTCAATTCAATATACGGCATTCTCGTATCGTTTATACTAGTATGCTACTAATGTGCTGTATGTTCAGGTGGGTCTAGACGAAGAAGTGAGCAGTGAACAGACTGAAGCATTCCGCAAACAACTGGCTCGGCTGCGGCACCCCGAGCATCCCTTGCTGCACTTCGCACTCGCGCCCCGACCGCAGCCGCCCGCGCAGCCCAGCCAGGCCAAACACAACACGCTTAGGTAGGCCGGACACTATTAGGCCAAACGCCACAGTACCTGGGCTAAATACAACAGCAGGGCAAACACAAGTAGGCCAAACACAACAGTAGGCCAAATACTTAGGTAGGCCGGACACAACATTAGGCCAAACACAACTATCTAGACCAAATACAACATTAGACCAATCACAACAGAAAGGCAAATACAACAGTATGGAATACACAACACGCTTAGGTAGGCCGGACACAATATTAGGCCAAACACAACAGTAGTCCAACCGCAACAGTAGGGCAAACACAACGCGCTCAGGTAGGCTGGACATTACAGTAGGCCAAACAACACGCTTAGGTAGGCCAGATACAGTATACAGCTGGGTTAGATGTCATAATACGAAGGAATGTTTTAGATACTCTTAGTTTAAAAACCATCGCTAAATAAACGCCTTCCCGGCTGCTCGCACGCGTATTTGTGGATACGGGGTGGTTTTAGCGGGAACATTTTCATTTCGTTCTTGCACTCTTAGAACCAATCTTAAAATTTTTCGCTTATTTACAGAGGCTTCGCAAAGAAAACGTTACTAAAGACAGCAAGACGCGCAGGCTTGAAACCCAAACCCTCTAAAAGAACGAAATATGTACTGCCGTCAGCTGACGCAAGGTCGCTGACCTCGCCACCTCTCATGTCGTCCTTGTCTGCTGATACTCTCTCACGTAAGTTGCATGTTCAGTGAATATATTTTTAATTCATATTCATAGTACATTTTATTAAATATTTGTTCACTAACCTTGTCACGCGCCTTGATTATAGGAAATGTAAGTGTGTATAGGTTCACAATTTTAATTTACAGCTGATTCTTTCGAGAGTTCCGACGCAAAGCTATCACCCGAAGACATTTAACTTCGGGTGATAGCGGGGATTGAATTAGTGAGGGGAGATTTCACTTTAGTAAAATTTGGTACATTGGGTGAAAAGACTTAGAAAGAGCATCGCGTCTCAGCTTTTACTGAATGGTGTAAGGCAATAGCCGGCTCGAAGGATCACAAAAGGATGTACAGTCCAACAAAGAGCCCGGTTGTCATGCCAGCATACTCTTATGTACATACGAGCGCCTTCAAACCGCACAGTTTGACGGATTGTACTCGACCTACCTTATTTTTGTCGTATTCGTGTGCAGTGGAAGAGCTGGAGCTAGCGGGCTCGGAGTCGGGCGAGCCGCCGGCCGCGCGTACGCTGGAGCGCGTGCGCGAGCGCGTGTACGCCCGCGACTGGGCGCGGCTGGGGCTCGCGCACGCACCCTTCCGCCTCGCGCACGCCAACGCCGTCTACACGCTGTGCCGGAGGTACGTATACGTGCACGTATGCACGCACTCTAAAAAACTTACACTTGGTGTCACAAAATTACTTTTCGAATTCGTAATAAAAAATGTAATGCGGCGTCTAGTATATACGTAAAACAAACAGTTAATTCAGCCCAAACATTTTTTATTAATAATGGGTTCGCTCTTGACCACAATCTCGCTCAAGGCAAAAATGCGGTCGAGGATGTAGCGAGCTCATCCAGAAGAAGCCTATTCACTCGTACTTTAAAAATGTTTGGGTTGTATGAACTCGAAAATACAGACACCCGCAGGGTATTCCACTCCTTGGCAGTGCACAATATAAAATATGAAGAATAGCGCTCAGAACGATCTGAAGGTTCTCGACAAGATAAGGATGATACCCCGCAGTGCGTCTGGACATCCGATGGAAAAAGGGGCAGTCGAAATGAGCTCATGCAGCTTCTGAGCAAACTCCCCGAAGTACATCTTATAAAAACACATTGGCAAGCTACTTTGCGTCTATAAGCCAGGCTTTGGAGCTTATTCTTAACCAGCTTTTTATCACCAATGAGCCTCCAGGCTCCGCGATCCACCGATGTGATGTAATATGTGAGAATACATGCCTATGTCTACAGTGCAGGTGCTTGTAAAATGATTTTGTTCCCCAGTTACCCAGCAGTGATCCCAGTGCCAGAGAGCATCGGCGACGAGTCCCTCCGGCGAGTGTCCCGAGTGTACCGCCAGGGGAGGTTACCCGTACTCACCTGGAGACATCCGCGCACGCACGCACTGCTTGCCAGGTGAAACATTTTAACAAACAATATCGAACTTACCAGTCTTGAATTTATAACGAGCTTTTTTTCGTTTTTAATAATTTATAACTATTTTAAGTAACATTCTGTATATTCTATGAAATTTACCTATTTTTGACTTTCACTATTTTCCAGATAAGAAAAACTTAGAATATGTTAGAATAAACTTATAAAATGACTTAGTTTTTAAAATTATGTGACTGGCACATCGAATAAGGCTATATCTAAAATTGATCACATTAGTTATTCGTAACATCAACACTTGCGTTTGCCGTTCAGATCGAGCGCGTCGCATCATAAGGGCGTGATGGGGATGTTGAAGTCATCCAGCCATCAGACTCCCAACACCGCGCCCGGCGCCGAAACCACTTCTAGCTTAGAACAAGTAAGAAAATATTAAAGCATATTTTAGATTAATTAGTTCTGCCTACACCGATAAGAACTATGGGCGTAAGTTTATGTATGTGTGTGAGTTATCCATACCTATATTCCATACAATGCTTGTTATTTCTGGTTGCGTCTCGGCAACCTTGGATTTTCCGAATGTACACGAATATACATTTCCATATCTATGAATTATCAGATTTATTCATTACAATATTTTAGTTCATGTTCGGTACAACCGCACATTCAGCACTTTACTGCGTTTGTATTATATTTATTTACACGTCGCTCAGTGCGTTACCGACCATTTTACCTATCGCATTCCATCATTATATTAGCAATAGTGGTGCATTTAATTAAATAACATTTTCGATTATCAAGAAAATCTTTAATTTATAAGATTACGTGTTATCATCTCGTATATCTTATTGGTCCTTCGAGCCGGATAATACAGTACAACCGCACAATCCAGAACTACGTACTTTATTCAATTCATAATTTTAACGGTTTTAGTTTTTTTTGTTTGTGTATCGTTTTAATGTTAATATGAATCAGCCCTCGAAACTGAATATAACTGTCTCCAACGAGCATAGGTCGAAAAACATAATAACGAAAATAGCGTCTTCATACAATTTTTAACGGTTAGCTGATTGCCTTTGATCCCTTGGGGAAAGTTGTTCAGTTTAATGGGTAGAATTACACCTAAAGTGTTGCTAACTAATTAAAAATCTCCCCTCCCCCTCATATATAAATGTTGTGTACAGGAGAGGTACCTAGCAACCCTGGTAGCATGCATGCCGGCGTCGCGCGGCGAGTTAGAAGACTCTAGTCTGTCGCTAGACTCTCTGCTCTTGTGCTGCGACGACCAACCGGCGCATACGCCGTTACTGACCAAAGCACAGGGCACGCTTGGGTAAGTCTACTGCGGTTATTACCTTAACATTTTAATATTTCCATAATATGTTTATCACCATCAATGAAAATCAAATAAAAATTAGGAATGGCTCATTTCTTTATTCCATATCTCGTCTCCTTATCTTGCAACTATTTGTCAACAATCGGACTGCACCGTTCCATTTTGCGTGCTGGTCACTAGCTTGAATGTGCGAACAAAATAATGTAAATTTCATAATTTTATTAAACACATTTCAGCAAATAAAGATATTTGATTTGATAATGTATGCGACACCCAGTCGAAGAAACGTTCATTAAAGTAAATGCTTCTTTATATATCATACTGTCACTTTCGTCTTTTTGTTGACCTTGCCTACAGATCTGAGCGTTACGGGTTCGATTCCCGACCAATACAAATATTTGAAAAACGTAATTTTAAGTAAAAGAAATAAATGCTACACAGTCAAAGTATTTTAAAATGCGAGAAGTCTGGGTGTTTATGTATAAAATAAACTCCTCAGACAAAAAAAGTATACATATGTCGGAAAAGAAGGGGCACTGCTCTCTTGCGATTCAGACATGGTGTTTACCTAAGGTGGCGGGCTGCTAAAATTAAACAAGTCACTTTTAAATTTGATTATAATTAATTCTTTAAAATCCGAAATCACTTTAAAACAAAATAATATAGACGAGAACTATGTAGTTACGGCAGACGATCCGTCAGAAGGTACGAGCGACGCGGACGAGTGTTGCACCAAAACTGACTCGGCCTCGGCGCCCGCTCCGACGTTCCGTCAGTGCGCCCCACTACGCCCCACAGCGGCACTCGGCGGCGGGGCGGGAGCGTACTTTGCCGTGACGTTGCCTCGGAACTCTCGGAAATAATCAAAGGAATACCTTTTAATTTGTTTGCGCCGACACATATATCAGTTAATCTAGCACCCGTAATACAAGTTTTGCTTAGTTTTAGGCTAGATGGCGCTGTGTGAATGAGGATCAGTCACGTTTTTTTTTAAGTATGTAGATTGTTAAAAGTAAGAAAACCATGGCATACTGTGAAAAAAATATCGAAATCGGACTAGAAATGACAAAGATACAGCGATTTTACTGCAGCAGTTGAAAAAACACCCGCGAGCGCGAGCCGCGAGCGCGTGACGTCATCCGATGTGTCGGCCGCCGGCCGCCGCGCCGCCACCGCGCGCGCTCTTCAATTTTGTAGGTATTCGTTGCGCTTGACCCGGAGACGCTTTGTTGTGGTTATGTTGTATTTGGTGACTTAAAAATGTCTTATAAATATTGTATCGTGCCAAAGTGCAAGAGTACAACTAGTAGTACGCCAGACAAACTATTTTTTCGTGTTCCAACTGACCAAAAGGTAATAAAAAAGTGGTGTAATGTTATGAAGAGAGATCCTTTATCGAGCAAAAGTGTCCATTTCTGTTGCGAAGATCATTTCGACGTAAGTTTTATACCTATGCCTACTCTTATTTTAAACTAAATTTTACCTATTTTAACAATGTGTAGATAGGTAAGTAGTTTTATATTTGGATCGATAAAGATAGCTTACCTAAGTACTTAAATATCAGTGCAACGTAAATAGCTGCTACCTAAGACTTTTAACCCTTTTATTATGCCATATTGTCTCAGTCTTAAAATAAACTTGTGCGTTGATAATAATAAACAATCATCAATCGATTTTATTTGATTTGATTTAATCCATTAGTAAGTATGAGTAGGTACCTAGTCCGAGAGACAACTGAATTTTTACCTACGATAATGAGTACCGATACCGATCACAAATAGATAGGTTTTTTTTTTGCTATGAGCGAATAAAGTAAAATAAAATATCAACATTTACCTTTAATCTGCTTTTACAGGTAGAAAATGACATGGAAAATTATATGAGGTACCGATTGATGGGTGGTCAACTAAGACTAAAAAAAGGAGTTCTGCCGCACAAATTTGATTGTCAAAGAAAGGAAAAAGCTGTTGTTGAACGGGCTGGATATAAAAAACGACAACAGATTGAGTACTTGGAAAGAGTAATTAATCCAGAAGTTGGTCATGAAAACCTAAGCACACAAGAAGAGTTCGTGGCATGTGAAACTATTGATTTTGATTCAAATGATACAGAGGTTATAAACCCTCTTGAAGAAGATAATGTGGCAAATCTACAGAATAATCGGAAATATAAATCACTTGCAGTGCAAGTCAATATCAAGCCAAAAGTTCGGAGCAAAGGTATTAACACTGATGCTGCCGATCAGAGTCTTAAAATAAAAACGGTAAAAAAAATAAAACATCATCGGGTACCAGAGCATGATAGCTTCACATCTTACTCTAATTCCTCATCTGCTTCTGCTAGCCTAAGCGAATTCAGTGTAAATTCTGACGCCTCTGAAATGAAACGACAAATAGAAACCGAGTTATATAAGAAACACATGCAAAAAGGAACTTTAATGGCGATATCTAGAGAACCTAAGCTTTTCCTCGGACTACCATCGCAAGTGTATTTCTGTTTAGAATATTTGAGTAAAAATGTTGAGAGGCCTCTGGTGGATGTATTATTGAGCTTGAAAAAATTGAGATGGCGTGAACCTAATACCGTGCTTGCTGTTCACTTTGGCGTTTCCGAATCTACTGTGGCTAGATATTTCAAAGAGGCAATACCTAAAGTTGCTCAATGCATGGAAAAGCTGGTTTTTATTCCTCCTCGCGACAATATTCGCTCAAATCTTCCGATACCTTTCAGGAGGCGTTATTCAACAGTCGTAAGCATCATAGATTGTTTAGAAATTCAAATCGAGAAACCTAGCTCAGCTGTTCATCAGGCGCTCACGTGGTCACAATATAAGAATGCAAATACTATAAAATATCTTATATCGATAACACCTGATGGACTTATAAGTTTCATATCCGAAGGTTATGGAGGAAGGACGTCGGACGCTCTTATCTTTGAAGACTGTGGTTTTCTTCAGAAGTTAACCCCCGGTGACGTAGTGATGGCTGATCGGGGATTTAAAAATATAGCTCATTTACTAGAACGTCAAGGTTGCAAACTTTTAAGGCCTCCTAGTGTTGACTTAGGGTCAAAACTAAGTAAAGAAGAAGTTTTAGAAACTAAAAGAATAGCAGCCCTTCGAGTACACGTCGAGAGAAGTATAGGGCGGTTAAGGGAGTTTGAAATGATTGCACCTCATGCATGTGTTGACATTGAATATGTAAGAATGTTAGACTATGTTGTGACATCTGCTTGTGGAGTAGTTAATCTTCAAGATTGTTTATTTAGAAACCAAGTTTAAAATAAAACAATGTATATACTTAAGCCTGTTTAATTTTAAAACCTAATAAATATACCTAAGTTTTGGCCAATTTAGGAAAGACTGATTGCTTCCAAAAACTTGTAGACTTTACTAAAAGATCTTTACAGTAGGTTTCATCATAATTCTCTTCAAATATTTCTACTTGTCTGTTAGCTTCAAAATTTATATCAGCAACACAAAAAAGCCCTTTAGTTTTGTTGCAAAAAAACATTTGCAGCTGGATTTGACCTTTTGATTTGTTTGTGAGACGATTATTTTTAACAAAGGATTCTTTGCCTTGTGTGGTCATGGGACATTTTATTTCTAAGACATATTCTTGTGTTAAGCCATCAGGAGATGCACCTAAAATAGGCCAATCGCTTTTCAAAAATAACCCACCATTCGCAATAACTAATTTCCTCAATTTTGCAATTTCGGCCCTAACAACAGGTTCCAAATCTTTGCCTCTCTTCATTGCAGTAGTTTCTGGTATGGTTGCACCGAAGATTTGCTCAACTAATGAACCATCTGGGGTTTTACAATGGGCGGCATCATGTACTTTTGATGCGGTTATTCTGCAATATCGCATCTCATGCCATAAAGGAGACTGAGCTTGAGATAATGTTTCTTGTTCTATTATTGAACACTTTTCCGGTGTTTGTTTTGTTGAACAATAATCTATGAAATCTTGTGCACTATTCGTGTCGTTACCTTCTTTTTTATAATCGTGTATCAACATATGCAATGATATTCTTTTAAGGTCGTTCTGTGAAATGTAACTTGTTAACTGAGTCTTAATAGAATTTAACTGTATTTTTTGTACCAATTCGTTAAAAAATTGCTCACTTCTCACATTAGCATTATCATCATTAATAACTTCAGAGCTCGAACCGATGTCTTTTGCTTTAATAAACTTCAAAGTTGTGCCTACTGTGGCTAGTTTCGGTTTCGCCCAGTAACATTTTTTTTCTGTAGGAGACGCCTCTTCACTGCGTCTGTGAATCCACATTAAGAAAGCCACACTGTGTTTACAACCGCCTTTCTGAGCAGCACAATCATTGCATGTTACATCAAGTATAGTTTTACTATTTTCCTCACATTTGAGAGTACAGCTATAACCTTTACTTTTTACTTTATGCTCCGGCGTTATCCTTGCCTTCACTATGCACACATTTCCATGTCTTTTCACTTGTACGTATCCTACGGCATCATCACCATATGACTCTCGTACAGACCTGTAATAATAAATAAATATATTTTTTTATTTGAATACCAACAGTAATTTATAAATCGGAAAACACAAGGCTCAAAGAAAACTAGTATACAAGGACTTTAAACGATGCAGCTGCTGCTGCACCATTTTAGTGCGTCCAATCAAAAAACATGCTAGGTATCTGCGACAATAGTTAACCTACGGCGCACTCCCGGTCTATAATGTTTAGGTAACTTGAGACCGGCTCTTACTACCTATATCTAAATAAAAATAATGCCTTGGAAGAAAAAAAGCAGACTAGACCTATAGGTACAGTAGAATATTAACCTCCATTCTTACCTACCATTTAACTACCTACCTACAAACAATAATTACTTATTTCTTATGTATGAGAATCTAATTGTCCAACTCGGTGGATGGAAGGACGAGAGAATGGAGGTAGGTACCTACTTAACTTACGTTTTTATGACGGTGAATGGAGTGAGCTTATCCTATGCTGTTCAGGTATAGGTTATTTTATTATTTTCACGTTACCTACCACACCTGCCATGTAGGTAAATAAGTAGAATACCTAGTTACTTAAACTAACATAAAAATATTAAATTAGGTAGGTAGGTAGGTACTTACCTTTGAAGCTTCCAACCGCGGATTTCTGCGCTGGTATACTTTACATGATTTGTTAAATATTCAAAAACCATGAAAGAATCCACCTTAGGTAGATTGTCCGATTGTCCTTTTTCAAAACCATCTTCCAATTTGTTGCTCATTATTATTATTTTTACATTAACACAGAAACAATACGAAAAACCGACAGTGTTCGCCACTAAACACGACTAATGTGAGTGAATGGCGCGCGGGGACGCATCGAATGACGTCATCGGTATCCGCGGGCAACCGCGGGTGGGAGCCGCGCGTTATAAAATCAAGCCCAATAAAATATTAAATCACTTTGCCATTTATGGACGGATTTCAAAAATTCAAAAAGTAGTGTACTCAGAAAATCATGACGCATGCAACATATTAGTTAAAATTAGATTTCCCGTTATGTGACTGATCCTCATTGTCCAATTAATTTATCCGTGAGCCCGTAATAGGGACGCAAAGGTTTGGCTGTATTGTGGGCGAAAGCTTGACAACTTCTCACCACTACATCATTTTTCGTCTAATAACCCTCAGAATTTATGTCAAACGTGGCATCAAGTGGTTCTGAACCACTGATGCTCTGCCTACCCCGTATGAGATTACAGGCGTGAGCGTATGTGTGTGAGGCCCGTGCCCCGTCTCCGACGTATATAGACTAATAAAAAAAATATTTATCCAAAAACATGTATTGTCAGCATGCTCGGTCGTAACAGCGGCGGTAAGGGCGGGGTTGGGGCGGCCGGAGCGCGGCACTTCGGTCGGTGGGGCTCGCTCAAGGGCCGGCAGCCCAGCCATCTCGACCTCTACGCGCCGAGGCAACGGACCTCCACGGCAGACCTCGACTCTGGTAAGAAACGTATATAGACTTTCCAAATTCCCATGGGATTCGTTCCCGGGCGGAAAGCCAAATATTAGTAGAGATCAGTGAAGATTTAAGTTTTACTATAAAAAGGAACAGATATGGTGTGAATTAGTAGTTTACCTAAACTATTTTTTTTCCGGAACCTACAAAAAGTTTGTAATAGTAATTAATTACTGATAAAACATGCCTTCAATGATTGACTCATTTTATGACGATAAACCATGTCCCCTACAAGTGTTATGATGACAACTAAGGTCCCCTGTGAGTGTTATGACGATAACTAATGTCCCCTTTGAGTGTTATGACGATGACCCATGTCCCTTATGAGTTTTATGACGATGACTCAAGTCTCTTTTAGTGTTATGACGACGGCTCATGACCTCTATGAGTGTTATGACAATAACTCAAGTCCCCTATGAGTGTTATGACGATGAACCATGTCTCTGAGTGTTATGACGTTGACTCATGTCCCCAACGAGTGTAATACCTTAGGTTGACGACCCTTGTTATGTGTCAGTGTCCGGCGAGGGCGGCGGCTGTCGACGCGCGTCACTATACGTGCTATCGGAGAAGGGGTGGGGGTGCGGCGGCGTGGGGGGGGTGGAGGTGGTTCCAGTGGAATACCCCGACGCACGCGCCACTAAACACGCCTTCAAGAAACTCATGCGAGCTGCCGTGCCTTCCGCGCCCGCCGCGCCTGAGGAGCCGGGATTTTTAAAGTTTGTTTACTTGTTTGTCTTATATTCAGTTGCAGAAACGTTCTCATTTAAAGTTAGTAAAAATAATATATAAAAATATTTTCAATATGCTTAATCGCTGCTATATATTGTGGTTGATTTTGTTTTTTGTTTTTTTGTGTATTAAGTGAAAGCTTCGTAATGCCGTCCTTGTCTACGTCAACAAGACTAAAAGTGACAGTATTATATTTAAAGAACCATTAACTTTAATAGACGTTTCTGCAACTGGATATTAGAAATTGACAGGTTTTTGACCAAAAATTAAATAATATGTTTTTGCTTCATAATTAAATATTAAATAATATGTTTTTGCCCGATTTGTATGTCGTTTGACGTCTGTTTTTGGTGAATAAATTTATTTTTATTTCTTTCTATTTTTCGTTCCCCATTTATACGGAATCTCCCTCTTAACTAGTCAATACGTCTCCTAGGTTAATAGACGAGTCTGGCTGGCTGTGGCAGCTGCGTCAGTTGTTCCAGTTGTCTGGAGCTGTGGTAGATCTCCTGGATCTTCAGGGCTCCTCTGTACTGCTGTCATTGGAGGATGGGTGGGACGTCACTGCACAGGTAACTATTATTTATAAAAAAAAAACTATATTTCGGTACAACACAGACATCACAATATAAAAACACAGAAGAAATTTTATAGACACAAAAACAAAAACAGAGAAACAAAGATACGATTACAAAAACACTTACAAAGATTAAACATAAAAACAAAGTGCTGCACTGTGCTGCCTGTGTTGCACAGATGAAATCGGCGCTGGCTCAGCATAATGCTATAGTTTATCTTGTCTTCAATCGTTTTAACTTATGGTGTCAATAGTGCAATCATATGTAGTCGGAAAACTTAGTGTTTTTTCTCTTCTGATTCGTAAAATTATGAGGTTATTTTTTTTTTATTTACCTTTCCCGTTTAAATTTTTCACACCCATTTTTTTAGTTACTTTACTGGTGAGTGACATTCCGCTTTTTTGTTAGTTGTTATTTTCAAATCGATTTATAGAGAAAACTATATTACACTTGCAATAATACTTATTCTATTTCAACAGACTGTAACTACTGTGATAAGATATAAGACCAAACTTGCATTAATTGTTTGAATAAAACTGCATATTTGAATTTAAATTAAGTACAGCGCCATCTATCGATCGTTCTTCGTAAGGGCCACAAACAGGTCGTTTCAACTTTAATTACTATCTTTGCAGATATCATCCCTAGCGCAGATTTGCCTGGAACCCTACTACCGCACTCTGGAAGGATTCCGTATCCTCGTTGAAAAGGAGTGGCTAGCTTTGGGCCACAAGTTCGCAACTCGATGCAACATCGCGGCCACACCCCAACAGGGCGTCACACCCACCTTCCTTATGTTCCTTGATGCTGTACATCAGGTAAATAAAATAAATATAAAAACTTACGCCTTTGTCTCGTTGGGGGTAGGCAGAGACCACAAATTGCCACCTAGTACTATTCAAGCACACCTATGTCGTGCTACATGCATAATTCGTTTCATACTCGCTCGTCGGATTGGGGCACTCCTAACACGACCTTTTCTATATACGTCACCAATTTGGTCCTAAGTACGTTCGTCTAAGGCGCCATATTCGCCATATTCTACAACTACCTTTGCATATTTCTTTCGACAATCAACGGCGTCCATTTTGCAAACCATGTTGTATTTTGATAAAACTGTCACTGGACTAACTTCTTTTTTGTCTTTTGCGTGACCTGTACCATTTTTTGCATAGGTAAAAAAATAAAATTGGATGGAAATTGACACTTTTTTAATTCGCGAAGTAACAGTCAAAATTGTCATTGTAACTACTACAATGACAATTTGGGATTTCTTATTGTGATTGCATTATTATATCCCTTCTATTCTTTTTCAGCTCCAGAAACAGTTTCCACTGGCGTTTGAATTCAACGACTTTTACCTCCGTTTCGTCGCGTACCACTCGGTGTCGTGTCGGTTCCGGACCTTCTTGCTGGACAGCGAGGCTCAAAGGGCCGAGTTAGGCATAGCCGCCGCCGATGACAAGAGGCAGGATACCACAAGATTGGTGAGTTATCAAAATTGCACACTACACACGCACGCGCCCACCCACATGCACACGCACGCACGCACTCACGCACAAACACACACACACACACACACACACACAGACACACACGCACAAACACGCATGCAAAAAAAATGTACATAATTTTTTTGTATTTTAAAACAGTACCAAATATTGGTGCGAAGAGTAACTAGAATGCGATGTGTACTGACAATAATATTTCGAAATTAATAAAGGAAGTCGATATGCAATTTCGTTACTTATATTACTAATGCATTCAGATGGATATTTTGCAATTTGTGCCAAAATGAAAATACAATACAATACAAATATACTTTATTGCACACCAACATTAAAGAACATGAGACAGAGTAAAAGTTACATTATGAACAGTAATAAAGTTAGGGTACAAAAGGCTGCCCCATTGCTAAGAAGCAATATCTTATCGGCAACCTTTGGGTTGCCAAAGGTACCATTTCTAAACTTTATATTTTTAAGGGAACTAGAGGATGCCCGGTAATTTGTATTTTTTAGAAATCCTTCCTTGTTCCTTGCCTGTTATAAAAGGAACTTTTGTGCTAAATTTTAGCTTTCCAAGCTCAAGGGTTTGGGCTGCGCGTTGTCGAGTCAGTGAGTCAGAACCTTCTACTTATATGTATATTAACTAGCTTTCCGCCCGCGGCACCACCCGCGTGGACTACAGGTTATATCGTGCCCAGCTGTGGGATTAAAAGTAGTCTATGTCCTTTCCCGAGGTCTAATCTATCTCTGTACCAAATTTCATCAAAATGGGTTTATTAGTTTTGGCGTGAAAGCGTAACAGACAGA
Organism: Aproaerema taeniolella; assembly: GCA_949987775.1. Lineage (NCBI taxonomy): Eukaryota > Metazoa > Arthropoda > Insecta > Lepidoptera > Gelechiidae > Aproaerema > Aproaerema taeniolella. The sequence continues at coordinate 6,095,248 of OX465245.1, forward strand.
CAGAGTTACTTTCGCATTTATAATATTAGTAGAGCAGTAGGGATAAATACATTTTTTATTTTTTGTTGTATGAAGGGCGTGGAGACGGGCGCGGGGTCCGAGGAGGAGTGCGGCGGCGGGGGGTTCGGCAGCGTGCCGCGCGCGCCGCACCTCGGTCACTCGCTGTTCGACTACATCGACAAACACCACCAAAAGGCTCCCGTCTTCTACAACTTCCTTTATACACCCGATTTGGATAATCCTGTAAGCCCTTACTAATCATCTAAACCTAACCTAGAAGTTTTACTATGGGTTGCGTTCAGAACCTACCATAGACCTAATATTACTATAGCATGCTATAGTTCTTGCAGCTGAAAAATTAGCCGATAATAGTACAGGGACAACAGCACATCATGCTATCCGAAACTGTCAAATTTCTTCAATCGATTTTAAATTTTATCTTCAAGCATTAGAGTTTACTATCCATTGGGGAGATTTGACAGTTTGTGGTAACCTGATGTGCCGTTGAGTGTACATTACTGCCGCGGTCTATAATGACTACTTTGCTGGTCGCGCTGATGATGGCCGACAGCGCAGCTCCAGGCCGACACAGGCGGTCAGCGTGCAGCACTTGATGGACGAGCTGAGATAAACAGCGAGGACAGCAAGGGCAGCAATGATGGCCAAGCTGGAAGGAATAGAGCATAGCTAGGCTAGCTCGAGGCAATCATAGCGTGACCAGCGAAGCAGTCATTGTGGGCCAAGGCTTGTATAGTGCTTTACTCAAAAATGCAAGTACTTAATCTAAATAAAACCAGCAAGTAATTTAAATAAAATAAATACAAACAGCTGTGTTTTAAATAAAATCTTTTTGCATTTGATTTTTTAAAACGTTGAAACGTTTGCAATATTTTGCCGGCCTGTTAGAGCAACCTGCAAAACTTTGCCGGCCGCTCCTTGAAACAGAACGGCAAGGTCGACTTTGCTCAAACAAGGTTGTCAAAATAATGACCACATTACAAGCATTTTTGAGTAAATATTTTTTTTTTGTAATTTAGAAATATATAACGAAATTAATGTGGTTAGAAGTATGTTGACTTAAATTTATTAAAATACCATTAAAATACAAGTGTTTCAACTAACAATTTCGAGCCAATATTTTTAATACTCCGCGTCAGATAAGAAGACGGAAAATAGTTACTATGCAACAAAGTATTAGGCACGACTCTTGTTTACTATTTTAAAGTAACACAACGCTCATCTGATTAACCTAGTTCAGGCACCTATGTTATTTTCGCTCAAAGTTAGTAATGCTTAGCCTTAAGTTTTACTTTTAAACAATAATTATGAATAAATGATTTGATTGATTTGAATTAGTAGGATTATACAGTTCGTACTTCGTATTAATCTACCAAATTAAATGCAATATAATATGCGATAAGCGTAGTACAAACTTATTTTGAAGTGTAATGGCCACTTTCCGCTTTTCTATCTGACGCCGAGTATAATGCTATTCCACACTGCTCGACATAATGTAGTGCTGTACTTGCGTCCTGCAATGGATTTCTCTGTAACAGTAGTTTTACAACACACTTATTTTGAAGCTTAATAGCCACTTTTCGCCTTTCTATCTGACGCAGAGTATCATTGTAACGTATAATGATTGTAATAAATGTAATTGAATTAAATCTTTGTCATTATTATTACCAATATAATTTTAAGTTTTAGACTATTTTTTACTAACAAATGAGCCTATGATGCTTGAATAAAGACATTTTTTTTATTTATAGTGCTGTTCCACACCGCTCGACATATCGGTAGTGTTATACTCTCTAACAGTAGGTATATGATAAATAGGTGCTTCGACCTGTGTCATCGGTGTGTTCGTTGGAGGTGTGGCAGTACTACACTCGAGAGGAGCTGTCCCATGGAGCACCTTACGACCTGGAGCTAGCTGATATAGACACGCACACATATGCCAGGCATACCGTCACTGCGCAGTAAGTAATAATAATAAACGCCACTCACTCAAAGGCCCACACTAAGGTTTTCTCTTGTGTCGTGGGTCCCTCGGAACACACATAAAGATAGACACAAACACCCATGACCCGAGAACAAACATCTTCTTTTTACACAAATATTTTCCCCGGCTGGGAATCGAACCCAGGACCCGCCAATCAAGAGGCAGCGTCATTCACTACCGCTCGACCAAACCGGTCGTCATATCACAATACAAGTATAATAAACACGAAGTATTCGACAAATAATTTTTAGGGATAGGAAAATGTTCGGCGCGAATGGGGCTTTTCGTAGCACCGAAAAGGATGGACCGATTTTCCAAGTGTTACCAAGCTCAAATTTACCGATGTCGGATATTTACGGCTTCGCTATTAGGGATCATTCAATAATTACGTAATCACCGGAAGGGGGGGGGGGGGGGTCGGGTTTACAAGCGTATATAAAAAGCCATGATTACGTGAAGAAGCCATGATTACGTCATCATTTTATAACTTTAATTAACGTATAGCGAAATGAATAAATAAATAATATTTAAATATTTACGTCCAATAACACTAACTATTAGATAGATGGAACGGGATTTCCCCTGCTATAGACAAACTGTGGAACAGTGTGACCAGATTCAGTTTTTTTATACTTTTTCGGCATATTTTATCGACTTTTCCAAGCATCAGTATTGTTACGTAATCAAGGCGAGGGGGGGGGGGGTTAAAAACAAAAGATTATGCTGTGATTACATAGGGGGGGGCCAAAATGATAAAAAACGGCCAAAAATGATCACGTAATTGTTGAACGATCCCTTACAGTTAGTTTCATACTGACGTGTACAGTGCTTATATTTTTTTATTGTGGTGCGGCAAATTTCGTGTTTCGCATAAATGACAAGAGAGATTAAGAAGATAGAAGCAGTGTATGTATAATACATATATTAGGTGACTAAAGTGGCAATTTATCACGAGCGTTTCCGTGCTTCGGAGGTCACGTTTTTAACCGTGTGGTGATCGGTTGAGAATAACACCACCCCATCTCTTTCCGTGGGTGTCGTAAGAGGCGACTAAGGAAACACAAATGAGACTGCCTCCTAGTAATCCATTTTTTTCTGAATCTGAGGTGTTGTCCTATGGTCTCATGCGGTGTGGTAGGCTCTGTAAAGGACCGTCTGGTTCGCGACCAGCTTGCTGTGTTCCGTCGGTGCGTCGGAGTACCAGTGCCTTTATAGGCATTTTCTGGGTTAACTCGCTCCATCGTCGACCTCATCTTTGTTGTAGATACGACAGCATACCGCGCAGTATGCCGGACGCGTTCAGCGGGCTGCTGGAGCGGATCAGACAGCTCGAGCTAGAGCTGGGACATCTGCCGCACGCGTGGAGAGTGAGATGGGACCAACTAGAGCTGCCCAACACTTTGGAGTTACAGGTATACTCACTCAATGTGATCAACACATAGGAGTAACATCTTTAAAAAAATCTTGCAGCCGTAATGGTAACTACTGGAAAACAAATGACAACTTTTGAACTGCTTACGTTTTTTTATAGAGAATTGGTTTGTTTTTTATTACAATTTAGTCCTTGGGCAAAGGCGTGGTCGATGATGTAGAAATCATTCCTAGAAGTTACCTATTCACTCAAACTTTGAAGTGATTCGGGTTATATGAGCCCAGAATTACAAACAGACAGAGAATTCTAAACCTTAGCAAACGCAGTTCTTCAGATCATGGTGCTTGCAACAGTGCCTAAATATCGGATACTGTTGCAAGCACCAGTGCCGAAATATCGGATACTTATTTAAAACTAATACAAGATTTTTCAAAAAAAAACAAAAAAAATAAATTCCAAAGTTTAATTTTAAAAGTGAAATAGTCGCAACTCTAGTAATCAGTTACACGGTTTGACATCTTTCAAAATGAAAGTTTCATATAATTGATATGACATACTTGTCATATTTGTAATAGAGCTGCGCAATGAGCTAAATTTTAATTTATTTTGAATTATCTTTTTTTTCGGTTTTTTTTGAAACACCTTGTATAAAACTGTCTTCATAAGACTGTTTGAAATAGTCAATATGTTCTTGGTATAATTTTTTTAATGCGGTTGTCACCTTTAATTGGGTTTACCATTTAGCCAGTTTTTTAAAAGTTTGTGCCATTTTAATCCAAAGTTGGTGTGTGTCTTCACGGTGATCTATTAATAAAAAAACTATTATAAAAATCGATGTAAGAACCCGTTATAATACAAGATGATTTTTTAATCACTAGCCAATTTTTTTGTACATCAGTTTTTATTTTTGTTAAAAAATCAACATCGTCCAATTGACTTGAACCTTGATAATAGTACTCTTCAACACAATTTGTGAGACCCGTATCGCTGTGTTTTAAAAAAATCATAAAAAGGGACATCAAAATCTGAAAATTAGAAAAAAAAAAGTTTTTTCCTCCTCATTTACGTTCTATAAACGTTACCCACACCGTAACAAATATTTGTCTGGTGATGAAAACGTGACCCTGTATATTTAAAACTGGTGTGATGTGTGCAATGTGTCATCAGCGCGTGTCGTCCATGTCGTCGGGCGTGGTCCGCCGCGCGAGCCGGCTGATGCACAAGCGGAGCACGCTGGAGGTGTTGGTGCGAGGCCGGCTGGCGGCCGCGCCCGCGCACCGCTGGGCCCCCGCGCCCGCGCCCGCGCCCGCGCGCTGCGACCACTGCCAGGACCTGCTCTGGGGGCCGCTCAAGGTAACACTGCTCCCCACGTCACATGATTTATGGGATGATTCTCCAAAAAACTTAAAATTTTGAATTGAATATTTTTCTCCAAAAAACCCATACCATTTAATGTAATTTTTCCAAGCAAACGTAATGGAAACCGGAAAACATATTATTGTTTAAAATTAAATAATATTGTTTAACAGCTATGGCTTTGGTCACGATCGATCATATTGGTAACATGCTGTGGTTTTTTTGTAGACGGGCGTACGCTGCGTGGACTGCGGCGCGGCGTGCCACGAGCGTTGTGCCGACGCGTACGCACTGCCCTGCACCAAGTACAAGGCGCCGCCGCAGCCGGACCGCGACCGCGACCTGCACGCCAACAACAACAGTACGTATACATACGCATATACAACAACAACAGTACGTATACATACGTACGCACTGCCCTGCACCAAGTACAAGGCGCCGCCGCAGCCGGACCGCGACCGCGACCTGCACGCCAACAACAACAGTACGTATACATACGCATATACAACAACAACAGTACGTATACATACGTACGCACTGCCCTGCACCAAGTACAAGGCGCCGCCGCAGCCGGACCGCGACCGCGACCTGCACGCCAACAACAACAGTACGTATACATACGCATATACAACAACAACAGTACGTATACATACGTACGCACTGCCCTGCACCAAGTACAAGGCGCCGCCGCAGCCGGACCGCGACCGCGACCTGCACGCCAACAACAACAGTACGTATACATACGCATATACAACAACAACAGTACGTATACATACGTACGCACTGCCCTGCACCAAGTACAAGGCGCCGCCGCAGCCGGACCGCGACCGCGACCTGCACGCCAACAACAACAGTACGTATACATACGTATATACAACAACAACAGTACGTATACATACGTACGCACTGCCCTGCACCAAGTACAAGGCGCCGCCGCAGCCGGACCGCGACCGCGACCTGCACGCCAACAACAACAGTACGTATACATACGCATATACAACAACAACAGTACGTATACATACGTACGCACTGCCCTGCACCAAGTACAAGGCGCCGCCGCAGCCGGACCGCGACCGCGACCTGCACGCCAACAACAACAGTACGTATACATACGCATATACAACAACAACAGTACGTATACATACGTACGCACTGCCCTGCACCAAGTACAAGGCGCCGCCGCAGCCGGACCGCGACCGCGACCTGCACGCCAACAACAACAGTACGTACACATACGCATATACAACAACAACAGTACGTATACATACGTACGCACTGCCCTGCACCAAGTACAAGGCGCCGCCGCAGCCGGACCGCGACCGCGACCTGCACGCCAACAACAACAGTACGTACACATACGCATATACAACAACAACAGTACGTATACATACGTACGCACTGCCCTGCACCAAGTACAAGGCGCCGCCGCAGCCGGACCGCGACCGCGACCTGCACGCCAACAACAACAGTACGTACACATACGCATATACAACAACAACAGTACGTATACATACGTACGCACTGCCCTGCACCAAGTACAAGGCGCCGCCGCAGCCGGACCGCGACCGCGACCTGCACGCCAACAACAACAGTACGTATACATACGCATATACAACAACAACAGTACGTATACATACGTACGCACTGCCCTGCACCAAGTACAAGGCGCCGCCGCAGCCGGACCGCGACCGCGACCTGCACGCCAACAACAACAGTACGTATACATACGTATATACAACAACAACAGTACGTATACATACGTACGCACTGCCCTGCACCAAGTACAAGGCGCCGCCGCAGCCGGACCGCGACCGCGACCTGCACGCCAACAACAACAGTACGTACACATACGCATATACAACAACAACAGTACGTATACATACGCATATACAACAACAACAACACTACATTTACATACGCATATACAGGGATTTAGGTATCTCTCTTTCAACCTCTCGGGTGGTTAATAAGTCCATGAAACTGAACAACTGCCCCAAGGAACATAGGTCAAAAAACGAAAAAAAAAATTTTGATCTCCCTTACAAAATGCGCTATAAGCTGATGAAGTTTGTATGGAAACTCAAAAAATTTTTTTTCGTATTTTGACCTATGTTCCTTGGGGAAGTTGTTCAGTTTCATGGACTTATTAACCACCCGAGAGGTTGAAAGAGAGATACCTAAAGCCCTGTATATTTTCTCTCTTAGTAAATGTTGTTATGTTGCTACAGTTATTATGAAAAAAAAAAACTAAATATGTATTCATTAAGAAATTGCTTTTCAAATGATGTTACAGAAATCTCCTTATAAACATGAGGTAGGGTAAAATTTTGTATAAATTAATCATAAAATTTATATTCATAGTCGTACATTACATATACTAATGGGGAGAGGGTTAAACCTCCTAAACAACTTTCTTATACGTCGTTGCCTTTGTTAGAAGGTTCCGTTCTCTGTTGAAGTTCCACTGCTCCTTGTTGTTACATCCTATCCTTCAACAAGGAACATAATTGATATCTTTGTATATGTCCAGGTGTGGGCACGCTTCAATCGGCCTCGCAGCAGTATTACGAGCAGTTTTCATCGAACGTGGCAGAGAACAGAACGCACGAGGGGCATCTCTACAAACGCGGCGCGCTTCTCAAGGGCTGGAAACAACGGTATGTTATATTTACTACATATGTGTTAACAGAAAGTAATAAAACCTACCTAAGGACGTGACGACTCTTCCTAAAGGAACTTTCTTTTTTATACAGGGTGTAAGGGACAACTTAGCAAATACTTAAATGGTGGAGTCAATCCATAGTTTTATCAACTACAAGTAATATTTTTTTTCCGGAAACGTCGATTTAAGAACTTTTCGTTAATAACCTACTTTGGCGCTACGCAATGCGCCGCGAAACCGCGCCCTGCGGTTCCTCCTCGACGCGCCGCTATCAGAATGCGATGTACATTGCTGGTTTTCGTGTTTTACGCTGTTATCATTGTTTTCTATCAGAAAATTGAGTGTATTAGAATGAATATTTTAATTTCGAAACCGAAAATGTTTAAAAACGAAAGAAAACGAAAATTTTCTAGAGGAAAATTCCACTGGTAGATCATTCAGAATTATGGTCTTAGTTACACCCTGTATTTTACTACATTACATATGTATAAACAGAAAGTAATAAAATTTACTTACTTAAGGACGTGACGACTCTTCCTAAAGAAACTCCTTTTTATAAAAAAAAAGATATTTAGCGAGCAGTTAAAAATATCTTTTTCAGCTTCTACCAAAATTAATGAATAGGCCAGGAAACTTTCTTTTATAGTTTGATTAACGTCCTCGTTTTATTACTTGTTATTTTTACAAATAGTCTTATAAATAGTAAGTCCTTTAGATCTGTAAGAGGCCATGCTTCGAAAACAGGTTTTCTATATGAAATGACGCAGCTCTAAGTGGCGAACGTAAATGGCTTTTGGCCCAAAACAACTTTGAGTAATAACTCGAAGGAGGGTCAACACAGGTCCATATAAAAGATGTTACATAAAACAATTTTAACTGATGTGTTATTGTAACCAGGTGGTTCGTTTTGGATTCAATCAAGCATCAGCTGAGGTACTACGATGCGATGGAAGACTCGCACTGCAAAGGATTTATAGGTAAGGATTGGTTCTTCTACATAGAAGAGTTAGCGCTGGTAGCCCAATGGCTCTCGTTAATCTGAACCGATCAGTGAGGTTAAGCAACGTATACAAGGGCAGGGAACCAGATGGGTGATCAAAGTAGCAATTTACCGCGAGCGTTTCCGTTCTTCGGAGGGCACGTTGAGCAGTGGGTCCCGGCTATTGTCGATTGACCACAGTCGTTAAAACAAATCAGAATCCATTTGACTGTTTGAAAATTCCGACACCAGGATTAGTTAAGTTCGCCACACTCCTAATTATATCTACACGATAAGAAGAAGAAGATTGAAAAGTTCATTATGGTAACATTCAACGAGCAGTCAGGTCGATACTGAGTCTTAGGGGAAACTACGGCGTTGGCCTTTCACCGCATTTATATCGGAAAGATGTTTATTTCTTGTACGGATCCTACCTTGATATGATGATTGTGTTATTATTAGCATTCACAGACTTAATGTCCGTGCTCTTGTCTAAATTAAGTTTTCTATTATACATGCTTTTTATTAATAGATTGTAATATTATTTTATAATTCATGTTATATTCAGACCTTGCGGAGGTGATAACGGTATCGCAAGCGCCGCCCGCGCCCGGACCGCCCAAAAAGTGTGACGACAGATCTTTCTTCGATGTAAGTACTGCCTTGAATCCTATGATTGTTTCATAAAACTTAATCATGAGATATAAGAGAAAAAATCACCTCCCGTTTTTCTTACACGCACCAAACGCACATATGAGTGCGTGCGTGCCCGTAAACATAATATTAGTATCCATTTTAGTGCTATCCCATATACAAAAATGATTCTGGGCCAGATAAGAAGATGAATGGCTCCTATTACCCTTAGGATTAAGTGGGTACGCTTGTATAGTATTTCACTATAGCATAGGATATACTTGATTTGGCAGGATTAGACGAACAGTACCTCTATAATCTTGGTATGACTGTGTGGACATTGTCTGATGTTAAAACAGTGTAATAACTTTGTACTGTTCGCTTTTTTATTTGGCCCGTAGTATAATCACCAGGGACGAATGAAGAATATACAGCAACACTTATAATTAGCTATCAGAGATCCTTGCCTAGCGATAGGATTTCTTGGTATTTGATTTGAAAGCTGAACAGATACAGGCAACTTTTTTATTTATTCCAGCTGCGTACAAGTCGACGTACGTACAACTTCTGCGCGAGCGACGCGAACGCTGCGCAGGAGTGGATCGAAAAACTACAGGCGTGTTTACAGTAAACAATCATCTGTTTCACGGGGCTACTACCAGTAAGATATTATGTTACAGGAGTAAAAACTTCAATGAGAATAGTCTGGCTAATGAAGCTGATACTGAGATTATTTAAACTTTTGATATGGCAACTATAAGTCAGTTGTCAAATGTTGACACTCACTTAGAACAACTGTCAATGTCACTTACAATTGTCAAAGTTAGTCTTTGGCACGTCATATCTACATTTTTTAATGTTGCGATTTTCAGTGTCTATTCTCAGTAGCCAGACATCCCATAAACTGACTAGAGGGTTATGTTTTTATATTTGTATGGCCAGTTCTACAAAGGTTTAAGTGTGAAATTGCCGATATTTGCTTAAATATTTTTTCATCATATTTTGATCGAATAAACATGTAAAATCGTTTTTTTGTTTCATAAGTATAAGCATTAAAATATATCATTGAAACTTTAAATAAAATTCAAACCTTTTTTTTGCCCTATTCAGTGACAACGAAGCTCAAATATAGCAAATCAAGCATTGTTACAACTGCTGTTTTAGGTAATTTAATATTACCTAAAACAGCAGTTGTAAAATTAACATAACATTGTTAATTTTTTTACATTTTTACTTTAAAAAAAACAGATGTTTTAATTTGCAGTAAGAACTAGGTTTTTTTATTTTAAGGAGAACGGCAATCTCATATTTAAATACCTAATTAATACTCGGACGAATTCGAATATAAGATTAATCATAAACATAATGTCATTATATGATCATTCTGATTAGTACGCGTCGTCATAATTTAAGGCCGGAATTCACGTGAACGTTTTGCGTACCTTGTAATTTGCAGTTTTACGAGTATCTAATATGAAAATCGTTGCTATTACGACAAAACTCAAAGTTCTCATGCACTCAGTTTTATTTTTTCTTTATTTGGATAATTTACAGCCTACTTTCGTAAACTTTAACTATAATAATTAATGGTTTTATTTGGCCATTGACAAGACTGTCACCTTTACGAAACTCTACGTTGCGAGTAGACGCGTGTAACATCATTATAATACTCTTTATAGAGTAATAAATAATACGCATTTAAAGTGTACGCATACATGTACGCGTACGAATGGTGCCCGAATTTGATATCCAAGTTCTTTCTTATTTGAACCTAATCACTAAAGGATAAGAAACTTGGATGGCCATAACTACGGGAACTGAATAATTAATTGTACGCGTTGCATAGTTTCAGTGTGTTCCGGTCTTTTGCTTGATTCCTACAAGCTGAGATTTTTGTACGATTATGTATAAGAATGCCATAATGTGTGACTGATTATAGATGATTTTCGAATTAGTATATTTTTGGAAATACGCCGCGAGATGACTTTATTTTTCTTTCAATTTCGAGGGGGCTGTTATGTTCGATATATCGTTGTCTCTGTCTAACTATTTCACTTCTGTGGTAGTTAGAATAGGACGCGAAATCAAAACAATGGAATGTTATAGTCTATTTGTTTGAAAGTACTAATTAAATTTTAAAAAATCTTTAAATGTTTGTTCTTAAAATAATTTTGTAAATATTTTTTGACAAAACAAGAGCATCCTAAATATTTTTATTTAACTACAATTCATTTTATAAAGTTAAACCTAAAAAAGGCTTGTTTCATTATAATAAATTATTAATATTTGTTAACCCGTCGCGTGCGATACTAATCTCGTACACCATGTGTTTAACAAGCACGCGAAGGTTTAAATACAATGACAAGGACGTTCAGCTTCACACATTAGGTTATGTTCTTATTTCGAACGCATTGCCTAGTATTGCCTTGTTTGACAGTTCGTTTATCCGCCATTTTGTCTGTTATTCTATCTTGATTACTCTCAGCACATATGACTGAGATAAAAAGATAGAATGGACTGTAAAAGTGGCATTATACTATATTGATTGTACACAAACAAATAGACTATTATGTCCATAGATCTCTATTATCTCTATGTCTATTTAGTAATACATACTATATCTGGATTGCATAACCTTAACAAAACCGCGTGTAAGCCAAGGACAGAAGAGCGACATAATACCGACATCTATAAGCGTGAGTGAGAGAAAAGTAACATCAGAAATATTTTGTCTCGCTTTTTCATATAGCGTACGTGTAGTGGGGGGACAGAGATGGCTATTTAGCGGCTGGTCCGCGGCTTTGCTAAGGCTAGTCAATCCATTGCATCTAAGGTACACACGTAAGATAATTTGTCATGTCGAGGTCATACATACTGTTTCGTACGGATCTAGATATATATGACAAAATTATGTCACGTGCGTATGCTAGAATAGCAGCAGGGCAATCGCGCTAAAAAAAGTGGATTGAATCGCAATTGAAACGTAGCTGGGGGGCTACCACCTAAGCGAAGCTGATGCTGATTGAACGAATGGAATGATGTACATTGCTGTGTTTGGTTCATGTCGTTGATCAAGGTCTCATTATAAAGAAGCAATCGACAACGTACTATTCGTTTACCCAGCATCAGCTTCGCTTAGGTGGTAGCCCCCCAGCTACGTTTCAATTGCGATTCAATCCACTTTTTTTAGCGCGATTGCCCTGCTGCTATAGTTTGTATTTAAAGATACATGACTAAGCCCCCCAGACACGACTATTTATACGCTAGGATAATTGATAGTGTAATATTGTTACGTTGGTATCTGTAAATATTTTATTGTTGTGTAAAAACTTTTGTTCCAATATGAGTATTGTATTTCCGTTTTTTATATTAATAAATAATTAGCGAGTTAATTTTATACATGTCAAGTTATCAAAGTATAAGATTAGGAAGATTCCATAGCATCACATACAATATATAGTGGATTTTATATTTTAGTATGTAGATGGCTATTAATAAACTTCGTCTACAACCAACTGTTCCATTCTAAAGATAATTTAAAGGACTCCATGAACTTATTTGTTAATTACTTTTTTTTTATTACTTCAATCACGTACAGGAGCAACGATTTAATCGAGAATGTAGCAAGCTCACCCGGGCCATATTCAATTATTAACTCGAATTTCAAAAGAATGAGAAACACTCGAACCGACTAAGGAAAGATGGTGCGCTGTGCGTTTGTACTTCCAATAGTAGAGTAGGGAAGACGAAAGTGGCATAAGCAGCTTCTGAGCACACTGCGCTGATATGTCTAAGCAAGACACGCATCAAGACCTTTCCCACACGGCGTCGTAACGTAAAAATATTGTAATACGCGCGTAGAACGAGACCAATACCACCGAATAAATAATAGTACTAACGTACAGAAGTCTCACTCCCTAACAAAAGTCAACTTTAGGCATAAAAAATTGCCTACCATTGCAAGCGGCACAGGCTTGCAAGAGAAATTGAAACTTATAGTCGGCCGCTAGCGTTCATATTCTATTGCGCGCCGCCGACTCGATGCCGCGTTCGCGACGAGAGCTCAGGGTTAACACTCGCCGCCGATTTAGCGGTAAAACTATTATTGAACTTAATTAAATAAGATAACAAAGCCTATAAAATCAAGAGTAACTTTAGTTAGGAAGTGTAGTAAGCAAAAACACAAGTTAACATAACCAACCATGTTATTTGATACCTAGCCTACATACCTACTAACTACAGACACCTACAGACTATTGTGATGGCAAAACGTGTTTCTGTCTGATTTTAATATTGTTAATAACACTTATTACACTTATTATTTTGTTCAACACGCGACCAACGCGGTGAGCGCGCGCGCGGCGAGTAACAACCCGCGCTCGCTGGCATACTCAGTATGCCCGCCGCGCGAACATGCCTAAACTGCGGAGTGAACACCCCTCTGCCAATACGACAGGTTCATGTTTAACAAGTCCGCACACGATGCAAATCGTATGCGGACTTCGTGTGCGAACTTGTTTGAAGATGTATGTACGTGCTCGTAGTTCACACGTTTTACGGACGTATTACGAATATTACGAAACGCTTACATTACGATGCCGTGTACGAAGGGCCTTAAGCTTCACATTTGTAGCAGCATTGTTGCATGGGACAGTTGGTTTTTAATGGAATATAGCTGTAATTATTTTACGTTCACAAATCAAAGATATAATTTTTTGAATTGGGAATCTCCTTGAGTCCTAGTTTTATTGTTACATACTCATTGACGTAAGTTTGTGTAAATATATGTGTATAGGTTGTATGATGTTTCGTGGCACGGGGGTCGAAAAACGTGGATTCGATGTGGCGTACATCTGCTTGTTCATTTACACTTTTTTCTTTAAGCCAGTGAGAGTCCGACTGGAAAAATAAGTGTAATTCGAAATTTTAATTTTGTTTTGGAATTGTCACACTCTTCTTAAACTGGGGTCAAAATCACTGATCGAAAGAGAGCTATATTAACTCGTAACGTGAAAATGACAAAGATATACTTACGAAGTTATACGTTTTCGGAACGGAATTTAAATATTCATTATCTATAGCAGTCCCTCCGAGAGAAGACTGCACAAGAAATCGAAAGGAAATGGATGTCACCGTATGACAGCGTTTTTTTATTTCACGTGCCACGAACGATCGTACAGGCAGTGTTGGTTATTGATATTGTCGATCGGCAATAGTATCGATATTGTTGCAGCTCAGGAATCAAATACTATTGTTATTATATTATAGATGGTTTTGATATCGATACTATCAATAGTTTTCAGCTTATTATTTAAAGCTCAACAGTCAATTCCTTCGCTCTGTCTACACAGATTTTTTTATGTTATTGCATTTTTGTCTCGATATTCTTTTTAACTGGTGATGCAATACCATCGATATATTTACCGATGGATAATGTCGATAGACAACTCTAGTACAAGGTATAATATAAATTTGTTTTAACATATCAGCGCGCGGCGTTGTCGGCCACTATACTTGCGGATAAATAGAATAATTGTTTAAATAAATTAAATGTAAATATAATAATCTTCGTGGATGCATTTAGCCGCCCGCAGGCTATAGATATCGCGTATCACAGGAATATATGTCGCCATTTTAAGTCGTTAAACTTACAATCGGAAATCTTATTGAAAATATTAACAAGTTATAAGGCTATTTATGGGAGACATTCAATTATTACTTTAAGTAAATGCTGAAGAACCTAAAAAATGGATTTTAAGGCTCCTCAACGTCCTACTGCTATAACATTGACAAATTAATCAATGATTTAGTGAATAAATCTTTTCTTCTTTTTAAATATTTATCTTACCTTTAAAAATCAAATATCCTGTGGAGTCACGACTGAATTTGGCGACATACAAAACGCATACGGACGAATAAGTCTCTTTTCCGAAAGCACCTAATGATAATAAACAATGACAGTGAAATTATTCAAATATATGAAGTAACGAAAGTTTAACAGATGTTTTTCTACAACTTAGCAGGCAAATCACCGAACCTTCCGTGCTAACTAGTCTGCTAATAAACACAACTTTAAGAACTTCAAATGCTTAAAATAGCTTTGAACATTAAACAACTGAAGTTGATACTGAAAATAAATACACTATAGACCAAAATTGTATTAACTTCGTCCGTTGTGTGCTGTCGCGATACGCATTTGAGATTATTTCGTGCCAAAAATGCACATTGTGCATGACTCCTTTGCTCAGAATGTGAACAAGGCACATATTTTAAAAAAGAACCTACTTTATATTTTGATATTCGATACATTATAGTAGTTCTCAAGTACTTGCTTAAGCAAGCCTTTTAGTTCAAGCATCTGATCTGTCTTTGACCGTTATACGACTAACAGTTGTTACTCCCTATCACTGTCTTCTGTAATATCCATTCCAAAACAACTATCTAATGAAAACAAGGCTATTTGGCGGACACGAAGCAAGTTCTGCATACATTATTACATTGATTTGCGTTGACCGGGCCGCAAAAACTAGTTGGTTTTACAAACTTATTATTGCAGTTAATATTAATGGTTTTCTATGTTAAGAAGAAGTCTTTTCAACAGCATCGTTGTTTTGTAATCGTAGGACAGTAGGTTTGGCATGGATCATAAAGCAAAACTAGAGAAAACTCATATCAGATGCTTCGAACGTTGTAGACCTAAAAAATCCACGACAACTGCATCGAATATCATAATCATGAAGTAAATTAATAGGCCTATTGTTTCAATATGATAAGATAAAGCAATTTTTATTGTTTGCAAGACTCAACTAAAGCAGACGATGCATAGTTGTTGGTGTACATTTGTTACGACCTTATTGATAAGTGAATAAGGTTCATCTTGACCCGTCTTAATCTTTATGGATACTCGTTAAAACTTAATTTCATCCTTAAGTCCTTAGCAGTAAGATCGTAAATAAAAGTACGCCACCAGCTGTCTAGTTAGTCTTGCCTATTTCACTGCTAATAGATGCTTTTGACATCGTTAAAGTATTGTGATACTTAACTACAGTGAGCTAAACAGAACAAAAAAATCAGATAAGATAATGAGAACAATTCTATTAAAAAAACTGCTCTTGCATTGCAGCCGACGTGTGTCAAATTGAGCAACTCTTTGACATTGATTCTTTTTATGGCTCAGAATAACCTGGTTTTCTATAAAACTATCCCAGGCATACTGGGACGGGAAAAAAGTCCCAGTATGCCTGGGACTTCTTTTCCGTAGGAATTTCTTAAAATCCATTTTAAAAGAAACCTTTGGGTTAAATTTTCTAAGGCCCGGGCTTTGGGCTGGGTGTTGATGCGTCACTGAGTCAGGGCCAGCAATTTTATATATTAAAAAATAATAAATAGCTAGTAAAATGTATTTATTTGTAATGTCTCGTGTTATTTGTCTTGCGATGCCAAAAATGTGTTTGATTGATTGATTGAACCACATTAAAAAGATCAGTGTCACGTCAAAAATGACTGCCGCAGCGAAGTTACAGTTTTGTAATAGAATTGGCCTCCGGCTGTACCCGTCCTCAATTTTTTGTGGAAGTTCGCCAGTTAGCAGTTAAAAAAGATGCCTTATGTCGCTAGGATCGCTTTCTAACAAGTCATAGATGTGAGCTTCGTTTAGTGGCCGTGTAAAGAATTTTGTGATGTTCACTGCTGCGCCTTTGGTCTCAAATCTCATGATTAAAAATGTAAAATATTTTTATTTTATATGTATGTTATAATGCAGCAGTAAACTAAGACAATTTTGTAACAGTGCACCATACCATCAAATAAAGAGATTTATAATTACTACATTAAGGTTGTTTTTCTTCTGAACTACTAATCCCTTGGTCAGTGAGGCTAAGCTAGCTACATTGTGCAGGAATCTTGATGGGTGACCATAGTAACTTATCACGAGCGATTTTGCTTTCTTGAACCGTCCCGGCTTCTCTTAACCCAAATTAGAGGTAATTTGATGGTTTGAAAACTATCACCAGCAAAGCTCTACTATAAACGCGCGACATAATTTTGTCGTATGTTTATCGTTTCACCCTCGTTCTATCGCATAGCGGTACGGAACAGCCAGAACGACTTCAACATGATAAAATTATGTCACGCGTCCATGTTAGCCCGACAGATGCGTATTTCCCTTTCCGTGTTCAACTGGCGACACCGGCAACGCGAAATCCGCACGCTTTTGTATTACTATGGAATTCCACTAACCCGTGTTCAATTCGCGTCAACTGGACACGCCTTTGTGAACTAGTGGCAGTGGGAGAGCTTTTACAAAATAGTGTGCAGTTGAACTGAACACTTTTTGACTTGACTGTTTGAGTCTTCAAAAGCGTGTTGAGTACCTAAGTGACGGTATTAGGTGAGGTACGTACCGCTTACATTCACTATGTTACCACTGCGTCCACTGCTGCTCCTATGATTGTAAGGTTGCGAAATGTATGTCAACAGCTTAACGCAACCAAAGTCGTTTCTGGCACTTCGCCGGCCGCTGCCGCGGCACGCTCGCTTCGCTCGCACGGCTCGTGCATTGGGGGTCGCAGTTCTAACCTAACCTAACCCAACCAACCCTTAACGGGTTAGTTGGGTTAGGCTACTAACAAACCTACTTATCGCAGTTGCGTCTGTCATAATCGACACAAAAATTCGGGCATCTAACGCGTCGGGTATTATTTACGAATAAGCGTACATCCGCTTCGGCTCACACGATTTATTCCGAACATGTACGAACGCGCTTAAGCGCGGATTTGTTTGAAAAGACGGATTTGTTTTGAAAAGATCAAATAAAAAACAGTGTTCAATTCAATTGTACAGTGTTTTGTAAAACCTCTTTTAACGTTGTTTGATCGCAAAAGCGTGCTCAGATGACGCGAGTTGAACACGGGTTGGTTGAATTGTGTAGTAATACAAAAGCGTGCGGATTTCGCGAGACCGGCGTCGCCAGTTGAACACGGAAAAGGAATTACGCCCGACAGGTGGACATATTTGCTTTTTACCTTGTAAAAAGAAGAAATGACATTTCGGAGAAGCCTTTCTCAGCAGTGGAAACGAGATTTTGATTTTATTTGTTCTGTACGTAGGATAAGGAACAGAAAAGAAACAAAACAAATATCATATGTAACAATTTTATTTTACCAATATTAATAATATATTAACATATGTGGTCCAAAGCCACCCTCTCTCTGATAATTATATGATACAAAGGATTTCACAAGAGGTCTGAACCCATAACAAGTAAAACCTGACCAGGAAAATAAAAAAAACTGGAATTATTTTTTCCAAGCATAACCATTGACTGAGTACGATGTTCGTGGCATGCGGGATTATAAAGTTACAAATGCTTTTATTTTACACAAAATAGGAATTAAGTCTAGCTTTTCTTAGAAGCACTGAAGTTACCTTAAGGTTTTGCTGTATTGTACAGCAAACCTTAAGATAACCTTTCACTAAAAAGGGTGATTCATCAAAAGACCATTTAAGTATAAAAGAGCGAATGACATAACCCACTTTAATCACACATTAGTGATTCCGCGGACCACGAACAATGGTATAATCTATAGTGGCGACCTCGTTTTTTCATTTACCTGGTCTAAGTTTGAACAAATAGCACTACATCACTACAACTACAATACAGTACCGACCAGTCAAGTGATAAAACTGAGCCTCGACTAATGACTTCCACGATGTACAACAACAAAACGAGGTAAAAAAGGAAAAAAAAGAAAACTAAACGTTTCACAATATATTAATTATCATTAACCCTACGCTGCGGGCGTGGAGCGAAATGGCCGTCTGGTATTAGATAGCACCTCTTTGAATTTTGCTAATATAGATAAGTGAAATCTTTACGTAAGGTTTGTGAATACTTATTTCAGAAAATCTGAAAAATCGGTGACAATTTTAGTTTGAATAATCGTTAGCCTTAAAATTGTATCTTTACCAAGTGTTTACTGTTTCGTGGTCCTTTTGTGACCTTTTTTTCACAATAAAATATGGTTTATGATTTGAACATCTAAATTTTTTAGTCTTGTGGTAATTAACCTTGTAACTGTTAAGATTCCATACCGTCCATCCAGATTAGCTACGAACCAAATTTTGGTTGAATTTTCGGTGAAAATGATCCCGAATATAAAAAATACACCCGCTAATAGACTGAAAATGGTAAGAGAAATGACAGCAAAGGAGGAAGCGTCAAACGTCCAAATCCCCCACCCCACAAACTCCATCATTATACATTATATACAATGGGAAATAAATACGCTATATGCACGACAAAATACATAACTGTGTATGTACAAACCACGCCTACATAGTGCATCCACCCTATATATATCACAATTACTATCCCATTGCCGTTTAAGTTTAGTATGCCTATTTATATTTATATTGGCGTACATTTTTTGGCTTAGCTAGGTCAGCATGCCAATTCTATTAAAAAACTGCTTTTGCACTGCAGTGCGATGTTTGTTAAATTGCTCGTTGACAAAGATTTTTTATAGCTAGTAATAACCTGGTTTTATATGGAATTAATGGCTAAACCACGTTATTCCGAGCCCTTAAAAAAACATTAGTTTCACGTCAACAATGACAGCTACAAACGCGTAGTTGCAGTTTTGTAATAGAATTGGTCCGCTGGATGTAGTTTCAATGACGAAAACTTTTGTTGTAATCAGAGGCACTTAACGTTAAATGTACTAACTGTTAGCTTTTCCCAAGCATATCGTATGAGGCAATAAAATTACTCGCATGTTTTCCTATATTGTGAGCGTAAAGCTAAGTAACAACCTTCATGTTTCATCTAATAACCCTCACAATATTTCAAGTGGTTCCAGAACTACACGATGCTTTCTACCTACCCTGTAAGTAATTACAGGCGCGAGTGCCAAGTTGGTTTTAAAAGCTATTGAAGTTAATAAGACTTTATTGAAGTTTTTCAAAGCCATTACATTTCTGAAGCTAAATGCGTTATTTTAAAGTTATAATTAGGTCCTCTGATTACACTTACTGTCCGCAAAACCACGTAAAAACTGACCAGAAAAAATCATCCTCAAAAATATCAGAAAACTTCTGAACTGAAATTATTTTAAGGCCAAATGTAAGATGTAGTTAATATTTTTAGAATACACTAAAATACCAAAAGGCATGTATGACACGACCGGGAATTGAAACCGGAAGGCAGGATCATCAAATATTAGTGACAACTTCGAGGTTTCTTTTTCTGGCCGAGCTTCAAATGTCACTAAGATTTACAAATTATATAATATTTTTGGTTCCAACGTTGTACAAACATTACCATTCCAAAAATATAAGCGAACTGTTCTTGGCGCAGAATGCCAAGAGTGCAAAATGGCAAAGGCGAAGAAAACGTTCAAAGCGCAAAAAAAAAGCGCAAAATACCAAAAGCGCAAAAGGATTCCGTGGTCACCAAGGAAACCTTGTTCGCGGTATAACCCAGACTCTTCATACTACAAAGCTGTAACTGCGGACAGAACTAAATAGGGAAGCTATAAGAATTCCTTGGTAACAACGGAACACTAAAGATACCCAGGCAGTTTGCCGAATCAACGATTTTTTTTGTCATTTTGCGTTTTTGGCATTCTGCTCTATTGTCGCTTTGCGTCTTTGCTTTTTAGTAATTTTGCGCTTTGGACGTTTTTTTCGCGTTCGGCATTTGCACTTTCTCATTTTACGCTTAAATGTGAGCGAACCATACGAGCTTGTGAATCTAAACAAACAAACTATTGTAAACGATTGTACATTTTATATGGCGCATAACTTAGGATATCATAGCTTGTCAACTTTCAAACATGGCCAAAAAATATCACAATTAACTCTGCGCCAGTCAAGAAGGCGAACGATGGTTTTATGCCACGAAATATGTGGGTACAACTTAATTTTATAGGATAGTAAGTGAGTACTACGCCATAGCAAAATACTATACAAGCGTAGTGCCCACATATTCGAAGCGCTCGTACCCCTGTCGCGCTTATCTAAACCGATCAGTTAAGGTTAGTAACGACCATAGGGACAGAAAACCTGATGGGTGACCAAAGTAGCAATTTAAAACGAGCGTTTCCGTGCTTCTAAAGGGCACGTTAAGCCGTAGGTCCTGGCTGTTGTCGGTGGACTAGTTGTAAGAGAGGCCATTAGGGGGTTTGAAAACTGACACCAGAGTTAGTCAGGTTCGCCACTCACTTGACCATACCAAGACGATAAGAAAGAAGATTTCGAAGCATAAAGACACCCGTTAGCCTTCCTATTTGGCACCAGCTATATCACACCACGTTCACAATAGTTTGCCCAAGCTCTTTATTAAATACAGAATTTTCTTAAAAACGTACAAAAATTTGGGTCCAAAATCGTATGAGAATGTTAAGAATAAATAGTTTTATATAAAAAAAAGTTGGTTTCAAAAGATGAAAATGATCATAAGATATTTTAAAGCTTGTAACTGCCAAATATTGAGGCCCTGAGTCGATGATATGATCTAATTTCATTACTGAACACCTACAAGTTAAATTTAATGTACTTAACACATCATCTGTCGTACTAATCATAATGACTTCGTGACTTACCGTTTATGAGCCATTAAATAAAATATATGCGTGTCACGTAAAACAATTTTAAAATAAGATTTCACACTCATCACCTATGCGTATCAATTTTATTCTGACACAAAAATAAATTTCACAAATTATTTCCAATACAAAAATAACTTAGGCCCGTATTACAGAAGCAGACTCAAGTCTGGATCTATACTTAAGTATTTTTGTCTCTTTCTTTCACTATCAAAACCACAAAGACGACAGCTACTTAAGAATAGTTTAGAGTCTGAGTCGCGTTCTGTAATGTGGGCCTAAGTCCTCGATGTATATATTATTTTCCGCGAAGAAAAAAAGTTCATTTAAAAAAGGTTCACTATACAGTTATTACAATGTATACGCATAATCTATTGCTATTTAGTTTATTTAACATAATTTTGCAAAGATTTTCCTCGAATTTGATCATTATGCACGATAAGTTTTACACTTCCCGTGCGATTTTCGCCCTTGAAGATGAAATTATTAAACTTCAATATACGTCGTATATTTTTCACACCAATAATGCACCTATATTTCGAATTAGACCGTGGCCCGTGGCCGTGACCTATTAGATATTAAACGATGGATATAACGATTGGTTATGTGAATGACATGGCCAATTTTCGTTTTAGGTTAAAAATGTATTACAAAAAAATTATGTGTAGTCAGCTATACTACATTAGAAATCCTGTTTTTCGGATTTCTAATGTATTATTTTTCATAATTTTTATTACACCTATAAAAGACCAAGAACGTCAAAATTTTCCCTTAAAATCGTATTATAACACTCACGAACCATTTTAGCGCTAAAATAGTCAATTAATTGCGGCGCAACTTTAATTAGAATCCACGGAAGCGAAATACAGAAACAGCAATAGAGGATGAAAATAACGTATGAGGCTTGTAGAATGGGTGTCAAAGCCGATAGTAACAGCGGCCCGCAGAGCAGGGCCACCGCGAGGCGGGCCGCGGGTTAGTGACCCACTGGCTCTACGTAGTTAGCTGGGTACAAACCCACGCGCCCGTCCTTACGACCCTTGCACCAGCCCTGTTCATCTTCATCTTCTAGTTTCTCAAATAAGTCACCTGAGAGAAAATAAACATTTAACTAAAATAATTGTACTTAACTCTATTTAGGTACTGTAGATTATAGTAACGAAAGTATTGTTAGACGTGTGGAAAACTATTGTTAGCTTTGAAAGCAATTACTGTGAGAGTGACTTTTTTAAGATAAGCGAGCAACTTTTGTGAGATGCGTGATTAACTAATGAGATGTATGAGCAACTATTATGAGATGTGTGAGCACCTATTATATGAGCAACTATCATGATTATACGATATGTGAGCAACGATTATGAGATATATGAGCAAATACTCTGAGATACTGGAGCAACTACTCTGAGATATTTGAGTAACTATTATGAGATGTATGAGCAACTACATATCATGACATGAGTGAGGAACTATTATGAGATGTATGAGCAACTACATATTATGACATAAGTGAGGAACTATTATGAGATGTATGAGTAACTAGATAGATAGATAGATAAAAACTTTATTCACTGCTATTACCATCATTGTCAACAACAATAATAATAATCTTATAACTAAGTATTAAGTAAACGTAAAACTACAATTAAACAATAAGTAAGGCAGTGAAAGGGTGCTGACTCAGCAAACATACTGTGGGTAAACCACTTTGGATTTCCCACAGCGCTGATCTTCCGCCAAGACCCAAAAAAGTGACAGAAGGAACTACATATTATGACATGAGTATGGAACTATTATAAGATGTATGAGCAACTACATATTATGACATGAGTGAGTAACTATTATGAGATGTCTGGGCAACTACATATTGACATGAGTGAGGGAACTATTATGAGATGTCTGGGCAACTACATATTGACATGAGTGAGGGAACTATTATGAGATGTATGAGCAACTACATATTATGACATGAGTGAGGAACTATTATGAGATGTATGAGCAACTACATATTATGACATGAGTAAGGAACTATTATGAGATGTCTGGGCAACTACATATTGACATGAGTGAGGGAACTATTATGAGATGTATGAGTAACTACATATTATGACATGAGTGAGGAACTATTATGAGATGTATGAGCAACTACATATTATGACATGAGTGAGTAACTATTATGAGATGTCTGGGCAACTACATATTGACATGAGTGAGGGAACTATTATGAGATGTCTGGGCAACTACGTATTGACATGAGTGAGGGAACTATTATGAGATGTATGAGCAACTACATATTATGACATGAGTGAGGAACTATTATGAGATGTATGAGCAACTACATATTATGACATGTGTGAGGAACTATTATGAGATGTATGAGCAACTACATATTATGACATGAGTGAGGAACTATTATGAGATGTCTGGGCAACTACATATTGACATGAGTGAGGGAACTATTATGAGATGTATGAGCAACTACATATTATGACATGTGTGAGGAACTATTATGAGATGTATGAGCAACTACATATTATGACATGAGTGAGGAACTATTATGAGATGTCTGGGCAACTACATATTATGACATGAGTGAGGGAACTATTATGAGATGTATGAGCAACTACATATTATGACATGAACATGAGTGAGGAACTATTATGAACATGAGTGAGGAACTATTATGAACATGAGTGAGGAACTATTATATACAGTGCCAACCTTGTCTAAAAGTGAGTTCATCGCTCTCAGCCCCCGTATAGTCGTATAACGCCCGCACCGGGACACCTGGTTCGCCGGTGTCGGTGAGTGCGCCTCCTGACTCCTCGTCCCATTCGTCCTCTTCGAAGGGGTTCTCTTGAGGCTTGGCTGGCTCTTTGGCGGGGGATGATTTGTTCGACTTTGGGGCTGGTGCTGTGCCATTCCTGAAGGTAAAAATATTTGGGTCTTATTCAAGCGTTTGCTTTTAAACGATACAGTAAAAATTAGAAAGTATATGAGGTGACTTTAAATTGGTTAGCAAAAATTGAGAATGTGAATAAACCCACGAAACTGAACAACTTTCCCCAAGGAAAGTAATAGTAATATTTTTTTTATATTTTATTTAGGTTCCTTGGGGAAAGTTGCTGAGTTTCATGGGGAGATCGCTAACCAATTTAAAGTCAACTAATTTATATCTGTTACGTAGCTATGGATCGATTTATTTTTTTGCACATAGTTAATTGAGGCAAGAAAGTGACATAGGTCACTATTGATCGTGAAAGAAGTTGCGAACAAAAGCAAACTAAGTAATAATAATATATTTTACATATTTTCTATAAACTATTTTATGTATCAACAATCTACACTTTCATTTAATTTTCTAACACTTCTGAAATACAGACAACAGCACAGTAAAAATTTTAGCTTTTATAATATACACGAGATTATACTATAAGGGTGACGATAAGATAAATGTGTATAATTTCACGTGTAAAAGTAAAAAAGTACTAAACAAACATCACTATACTGGGTGAAAAAAACCTCCTAGCTATATTCAAAGTCCTGAACTAGTATCACTCAAAGAACAAATTTATGAAATAATTTTTTTTATATATATTTTTTCCATGGGAATAATTCATTTTTTGCCTAAGACATTACTCCTACGCCAGGCACGGGAGGGGTGCGGGTAGCGCTCGGGGGGTGTGCCCGAGTGGTGTCTACGTTTAGGAAAAAAATCCCCCCCCCCCCAAAAAAAAAAGTGTTCAGTAAGTGATACTGGTTCAAGATTTTCAATAAAGCTAGAAGGTTTTTTTTCAACCTGTATAAATACACAAATCTAAATACTTGTTTAAATTTTTATCGCAACTTTTCTATCAACATTCTCTACAAAATAGTCAAAACTAACGCCTTCAGTCTATGATCGGTCATATCGGTGATAGTGTATTGGGATCTATTCCCAGCAGTGGGGCACATGGCCAGTCGGAACAGGTTCTGCGTTGGGGAGTCCCGATTGGTTGAAGATGGCGGCGGCGCGCATGCGTAGATCTCAAGACGTTCTATGCTAAGGAAAGGAGGGGAAAGGATGAGGATTGGAGATGGAATGTTCATAGGATGACTTTGACTATAAATACAGAAGTTAGCGAAACTCCAGGGGGGGGGGTCCTAGGATACTCATATGGAATTCCCAAAAAAAAATGATTTTCTCTGACTTTTTTCTTCATATTGCGACCTATGTTCCTTTTTTGGGGAACGTTGTTCTTTTTAATGGGCTCGATAGTTTAATTAATAATAATAATAATAATAATACGTTTATTTCTTCAGAACAGCACACACATACATTAAAAAAAAGTTCAAAATATTCTTATCCTAATAAACAAGTTTAAGCTTGCATATGTCTGCCGCAGTGAGGAAAAAGGCCTGGGCTCAGCGACTAATGCCAGACTGATTATCAGGCTGGCAACACAATTTAGAACTTTACTGTTGTTTTTAACCCCTGAGAAAAAAAAGAGGGGTGTTATGTCTTTGACGTGTGAATCTATGTCTGTGGCAACGTTACGAGTACGTTGCCGTAACGAATGGGCCTTTTTCGTTACTTTTTTGAAGTGAAAACTTCTTTGGCGGCATTGAGCACTTTTAGTATGGGGAAAAATTTTTAAACTCGCGATGAACTCGCGTCAAATGTCACGTGACCGTGATCGTCAGATGTGATCGAAAATGCGTAGGATAAGGTTGCCACCTTTTTTGAAGTGGAAACTTCTTTAGCAACGTTGTGTACTTTGAAGTATGGGCGGAAACGAATTTAAAGTAGACAGTTTGGTCGAGTGGAAAAGTTGCCAGATTGTAAGGTCGAGGGTTCGAATCCTGAGAGAATAACGGACTCTCTTCGTGTATTTTGTTTTATTTCCATATTAATGCACAACGTTAATGTTCAAGTTTTCACTTCTGCCGGCACTCCCGGAGTGCAACCCGTTGTTTTTTTTTGAAAGTTGACGTACTCGAGATGATTCTGAGCTATATTTTATTAAATTTGGTTTAGCAGTTTTAAAGTTATAAGCAATAAATGTCGGGTGATACTAAACTTTTAATCGTAGAGTAAAAACAAATAGATATAATTTCGGGAAACACTGTATAGTTTTTATATTCTAATCTCTACACAGAGTACTTCTGGAGCACTGCAATTATCCGCGATTTTTTTTTTCGCGGAAAATTCAGTGCTTGAGCCCACTTTACTGCACCGGTTCAGGAAAAACGAATTTTAATCAACCGTTCCATCTTCTAATCATTTCCCGCTTTTTGTTTTAATATTTTGTATGAATGTAGCCAATTGGACACGGCGGTCATCAACAGCAAAACGGCAGGTGGCTCGTTAAAGGACCCCGAAACTGCAAACCACTATCAGGAGGGTGTCACTCCGCAGTTTAGGCATGTTCGCGCGGCGGGCATACTGAGTATGCCAGCGAGCGCGGGTTGATACTCGCCGCGCGCGCGCTCACCGCGTTGGTCGCGTGTTAAACAAAATAATAAGTGTACCTACTTATTTACAATATTAAAACCAGACAGAAACACGTTTTGCCATCACAATAGTCTGTAGATGTCTGTAGTTAGTAGGTATTTAGGCTAGGTATCAAATAAAATGGTTGGTTATGTTACCTTGTGTTTTTACTTACTACACTTCCTAACTAAAGTTACTCTTGATTTTATAAGCTGTGTTCAATAATATTTTACCTCTAAATCGGCAGCGAGTGTTGACCCTGAGCTCTCGTCGCGAACGCGGCATCGAACCGGCGGTGCGCAATAGAATATGAACGCTAGCGGCCGTCTATAAGTTTCAAATTCTCTTGCAAGCCTGTGCCGCTTGCAATAGTAGGCAAATTTTTATGCCTAAAGTTGACTTTTGTTAGGGAGTGAGACTTCTGTACGTTAGTACTATTATTTATTCTGTGCCACTATTTTTAGCAATAAAAACCCTACCGCTGCCATGTTTGTATATTTTAGAAATCGCCAAATTTGTCAAACAAAACCCGGATCTACACCAAACCGCACGTGATAAAGCAATTGTTTCGAGAAATTTAAGACATCAAGATAGACTTGTTTACGGTGCTAATCCCAGGAGCGCTCGGTTCCTTAAAAGTGTTTCATGCTTAACAAAAACTATTTATAATCATATTCCGGAAGAAGTGAAGGAATTGCCCTATCTAGGTTCAAGACATCGTTGTACAAATGGCTTCTAAAACACCGTTTTTATTCTGTCAAAGAATTTCTAGAATACAAGGGGTAATTTTTGACATTGTACTTTTATTCATTTGGATTTTGACATTTAAAATTAAAAACATGACATGTAATTAATTAATCAATTTCTATTGTAATATTTGATGGGATATTGACATAAGTAATTAATTTTTGACATGCGTAAATTGTTTTGATATCCTGTATTTGACTTATTTTGCTTTGACTAATTTTAGTGTTCAATTGTGCTATAATTAATATGTTTTAATTTATTTTGTAATATTTGCATGCTGAACATTTATCGGCTAAGCATGTTGGCCTCAGTTTATATAAATTGTAACATCTTTATACCATGTTTATTGCAAATAAATAACTATGAACTGGAGAAAGTGGTTTCAGTCAATATTGATAAAATTTGAACATGTACAAAGTCAGTATGCTGATTAAAAGTTACAATGGGTAATTGGGTAACTAACACGGTTTACGAGTTCACTGAAACCATTTTCTCCATACTTTAGTTTCGGGGTCTTTTATATGTCAAATTGAAAAAGAAACTTACGTTACTGCAATTGGTGCGCTGATGTTTTTCTTGTCTATATTATTAGGGGCGGTATTAGCCGGGGGTTCCGTATGGTTGGTGTTGTTAGGCGCCGCCGCAGCTTTGCCTTTGTTGTTCGATATCGGAGGCAACTCCTGTATAGAAAACATTGCAACAAAATTACTACACAATTAAAGCACTTTCAATCAGGTTATTCAATGTTATCTAAATACTTATTACATGGGGAATTATTCGTTTAAATATTTAAATAAAGACTACATAAATACTTCAAGAGATACATAAGAGATTTTAAATATAGTATTAATAAATATATTAGAGTTATCATGTTAACAGTTATTCATGCGATATGCATATCGATAAGCAACATCCATCATGCAACATCGATAGACTAATAAAAAATATAAAAGAAAAATAATTATTTTATTAAAGCGAATCCGATAGATCGAAATGAGAATGACCCGTCCCAAAGATAGGTAGGTATACGCCCAGTTGCAAAAAACATCCACTAAAATTAATGCTACCTTAAATATCACACTGTCACTCTCAGTCTTGTTGACATAAACAAGGACGGCATTACATTTAAAGAAGCTTTAATTTTAATGAACGTTTCTTCAACTGAGCATTTGTCGATTTTTGTCTCGAGATACAAAACTGACGTTTGTCATTACTGACAAAGGCTTTTGAATTTCACATAGAGTACATTTTGGAGTCTATTTATTTTACAATTTGTTTTTTTTTTTAATTAGATGTCACGTAAAACTATCACTTTTGTCTCTTGAATAAAAAATCGACATTAGATACTGTAGAAATTACTACGGATTCCATACTCACTAAGTAATCCCAATTGTTCATGCTTTGCTAGTAAGGCATTCTCATTTGAATCCCAGCAGGGCCTAAGCACAGTTTGTACGATGTCTAAAAAGCATGTCATGCTGAACGAAATTTGGAAAAAACCGCTATTACGTAAGGCCGAGGAAGACGAAAATTAAAATCTGAAAACTCCGCGTTTCTTAGTACAAATGTGTTTAGTCCCGTATGCGTTGATATTAAATAACGTTTTATAAAGATGGATTTTGAACGAGTAAATTGGTTACCTGTTACCATTTAAATGGTTAAGATCCTTTACAATCTTAGTCACTTAGTCCTTAGCATTTTGATATTTTTATCAGCCATTTTGATATTTAGCATTTTGATATTTTGTTTTGCATTATGAAAAGTCCTTCTAGAATTTTCTTCTTTTTTTTTGTATAGGTGACGTATTAAAGAGATTACTTACGGTATGAATGGCTCTCAGTTGTCATCTTTTGATCTCCAACCAGGAACTTAAAATTAAGACCAGTATTTTAAGATGTGCTTTTTGGATCCCCTGAATGGCAATGAAGTTATATAATATATTACCTTATTAAATAATAACATATCGATATGAATATTATCCTTCAAATAACCATAAAATGTAGTAACTCATAAGTAATTTTTTTATAGTAAGTAGCCTTATTATTATTTTTTGTTTTATCTTTTAATTGAAAGGCGAAATAGTCAAAAGCCAGAACATTGGAAAAAATTCTGTAATATTTATTTATTAGCAACTTTTCAACCCTTTACAACAAAGAATATCTTGCCAGAATATCGTAAGTTTTTTACCCTTTAATCATCAGAGTATATACTAAGTAGTTACCGTCTTACTAGTTCAGTAACTGATTAACAATCTGTGCTAACGACTGTCAATGAAACCTCGTTTTCTAGAGTAAATAAAATAAACAAAATCAATTTATATAGATTGGTTAGCTATTTAATTTAATATTAAAAATATAATGATTTTACCTTTGTTCCCGACGTTTCGAAGTTCGATGTCGGGAACGATGGTAAAATCAGTAAATGTACGCGAATGTAGACCCGTTTTAGTATTAAATTAGGTATGTGTTCAAATCGCGAAAATTTAAAATCTTACATATCTATTTGCCGACGTCTCAAAACTTTTTTTGCCGAACAGAGGACCAAGAAGCATCATCATAAATTTATTACAAATAGCACGTACGTCCTCACTGACTGGCCTCTGATTGAGCAGCGTGATGGGCCCGGTTGGGAGGCTCTCCTTCGACTTGCCCTTTGCGATGTCGCGGAACTCCTCCGTGTACTCCTATACACACGAGCACGAGCAGGTTCACACACAGCCAATGAGACGACGGGACCAATGGGATATATACAATTTTGATGATAGAAGAAAAAATATATACTTTTTTTTAATGGTACGAATATCTCGCGAACTTATTGAACTTCATTCGTTAAATAAACCCTCTATAAAATAAAAATACAGTTTAGAACAAATACTCGCGAACTGTGGTATTTAGTAGTTATCATTTATATGGAAAAAAGAATACATGGAATAGAGTTTATGAATTTCAAAATAAATGCCAAAACTTCGGTGAAAAAGTGATTGGGAATCTTTCATGGAAATCCAACACATACGGCTCATTTAAGGATCAAAAGATGTACTTTAACAGTATCCACATTTTTTTATATTTCCAAAGAATACATTAACAGTTGCGGACGAAAAGATAAAATTAGTAATCGAATTTATTAAGAAGGCGTATATTTTTGTATTTTAAAAAGTCCCATCGTCTCAATGAGCGCGCGTGTAGGCGAACTCAAAAGTGAAAATAAAAATTAGACACAGAAATCACTTCCAATGAAAGCAAGTGATATTAATAAAGTAAATATGAAGCTTGTTTTCAGTGAACTGCCACTGGCTGGTGATTCTTTGAGAAGACGGCTGAAGGAAATCCATGCTGTTAGATGAAAAAGAAGTAGTTGTATCATAGGTAGTCAATGGCCTTTGGGGTATTCCGCTGTCCTTTGCTAATTTCTTTGACATTCATCAGTCATTACCGTCATTCTTTTATTTACTGCCGAAAAATAAAAAGTTCTAAAAATGGATACAAAATGGCGCCGCTTGCACGCGCAAAAAGATTCGCTTGGTCAACTGCTAGCACTTTCATTTGCTCACTAAGATACTCTAATTGTTTTGGTATTTCTTTATATTTTTGTTTATTATTGCTTTTCCTGAATAAGAGTAGATACCTATAGATGTATCTATCTTTTAAAACACGATGGAATATGCAACTAGGCGCCAAAGAACTTAACGTAGACATTTCTGTCAAAAACCCTGTGCTCAGTTCTAAAACGTGTTTCAAAATAAGCGACTCACATTTTAATGTTTTGCTGTTATTTGTGTTAGAAGAGCCTTTTTATACATGTTATATCGATAAATCATTCAACATATTTTATAAATCATAATTAATATTATTTTAGTAAAAACCCACAAATTTCGTTTTTGGTTATAATTTAGAATAGCTTTTCAACATGTCAGTCACTTATTTAAGCTCAGATAAGAGCTTCATACATGGCAAGACACCTATGATACAACGTTCCTTATATCAAGAAGAAATCAAGTGAAAATTTATGCCCTAAGTAAAAATTGCTTAAAGTAGAGCGTTCGGTCGCATTCCGTGTTTTAATGACAATGATCGGTGCACCGAGAACGACAGCTTAAAGGCCGACAACAGCGAATCCGTACGCATAATGCACGTGAGCGTAATGTGTTCTTCGTAAATGGAACTGTAGACGTCACATTGCTTGCGTAGTGCGTTGCGTGTACATGCACGTTACGTCAGTGCCGTCTGTAATACAGTTACTTTACAAAGTACGCATTATGCGAATATGCACCCCACAGACTTCGTGTCTTTCTGCCTTTATTAGAGAGTACTCTGAATTCTAACTCAATTTAGATCAAAAAGTAATGCATTGGCGGTAAAGATCTATCACATATCAAGTCGATCGTCTTTTCTTAAACAATTACCACGCACGCACTTAGAATACACACAAATTTCAAACAATTTTGTACGCATCGAACTAGACCCTATTTTTAAATAGTTCGTACCGTTTACTGTTGGCGCTACTCAATGCGTATTCGGATTTATTTCAATAAATTTTATATGGTAAAAGTTTGCGCTGTCGCCTGTCGTATGGTCAGTGATAATTGCTGGTGCCGTGTTTCTATACAGCCAAACGATGACTTCAGGTAAACGTTACCTCTAACCATTGTGCTCACGTCATTTTATCGGATTTGTGACTTTTAGATGCAAAATATTTGTTATGAAGACTTTTAACTGGACTAAATTACAATAGGCATACCATAACATATTTGTAGATTTGTGTAACCACGCAAGGAAAAACTTTTGCTACTAATAATTTAGCAAGAACTGGTATGATAATGAGGGTTAACCAATAAAATTTGCCATGATCTGTTATCCACTCGATGGAAGAGGTGATAATTATCAAGCATATAGACATAACGATAGGGAAAGATACGACAAGTTTCTTGAAACAAGTGGAAAAGAGACAGTCTGCACAAACTCATTGGGCTTTCTAGATTTTAGTTTCTACTTTTGAGCGCTTGTTATAACATATTTTATTATTGGACTTTTACTTTTAAGGTATCTTCTTCAGCAACAGTAAAGTTTACATGCTAATTGCCTACTAGTTTTTCAGAAAAGGAAATTTTAGAACAAAGGATCATGGGCAAAAATGTATGGACTCCGTCCCCACCCTCCAACAGACCTTTTGTGTATGTCGTCAGTTTCATACGTATTTTTAAAGAGATTAATAGCTACGTTCAATGTCAAAATCCATGAGGTTTAGAAATAACACCTCATACATCCATTAAAGATTGCTAAAATACCTATCGGTTTATATTTTTATATGTGTTCTAAATGTATACCTGAGATGATAAATATGAATATAACAATAAAAATATTATGAATATGGTAATAATCAAAGAATTATTAAATAACATACCGTTACTTTTGTTATCAATATTAACATTAAAGTAATTTTTTCCCAGAATATCCCACACATTTGAGGGATGTCGCCATAATAAAAAGTCATCACTACATTGATATCTTTCATTTGAGATACATTTCAAATCTGTTGGTCGGAGTGGGGACGTTTTGTCCCATCGTCCTTTATAAAACAGAAAAACTTAATAAGTCTCCATAACAAATATCGATATACTTCGCGTTGCGGATTTGAAACCCTATTTGCATTTGCATAACCGTGACTCCATAGCGTAATTGGAAAGGGTTTCCATCTTGGTGCCGTGAAAAATGACTTGAAGTATTTTTTCGATATAGCGAAAAAGATGATAAATTAATATGATATTGACGCGTACATCGCGTACAAGTTTTATCATAGAACGCATATGAGCGCTGTGAGTTGCGGGCCTGTGCTTTATAATGTACAGAACACTATTAGAAATGACGCACCTTTGTGTTGCCTTTTTGCAAGTGCGTAGTGTCAACGTGCCAGCTCTCATTATCATACAAAAAACGTGCTCCCAACATACTAGGCGCACGTACCGCACACGCTTTCATTATAATCCACATTTCGTTACATCGAGTGCAGTGCGACGTGCCTTAACAAAACCAAAAACCCTCTCCAACCGCTTCGGGAGTGCCTACACCGTGACAGCGTACCGTAAAGGAGTTGTTATAGCATTGACTATCGTCGTAGAAGTTGCTATTCGAGACGGAGGGCGCCACTTTGTTGGACACGTTGTCTGGGCCGAGGCAGGCGTTGGGGAGCGTTAGGCGCAGGCGCCGGGTGATGAGCGCCCAGAGGCCGGGCGCAGAGCTTCGGGCGCGGCCCCACAGCGCGGGGGCGGCCGTGCGCGTGCGCCGGGCGGTCGCCATCATCCGAGCAATCGCCTCCGATGCGGCCAACGGGAGGTAAGCCATTCGGACCGGCTCATCTGAGTCCGGCCCTGGATCCTCCTTTCGTAAACCACGTTAAATGATGTATGAATGGTTATTTGCTGTCTTTGTTGCGTGTTCTTGTGTTTTGTTTGTCTTCGCGTCATTATTTGGTGATTTTTTGTTCTAGATATGCGACTAGTTTCATAAAAAGCTAGTACTTAGGTTTTCCTACGCACTACTTACGCTAGACGCTAGAACGCACTGAATCCGTGTACACTTAGTGCCGGACGAAGACGTGCACTTATTCATGCCATGTAATGTCAAAACTCCATCAAAGACGCAACCTTGCTTGAGTGGAGCACTGTATGCGTACCGCGGGTAAATTCTGTGCGTCGTTTTTAACATTCTCTTAAATTACAAGGTACGCATTACGTACACGTCTACGCGTACTCTTTGCACACGGAAACGTTTTGTTCCGGTCTTTTTCCAACTAAAAATTTTAAAATCAGCTCGAATGTCACAGTCTAATTTACCTAATCTAATTTCTAAAAATTGACCTTACAATAGCGCGGAATGCGAGATAAAATTAATACTTAAATGCGAGTAAACATGCAGTAAAAACATTTAAACGTTTTCACGTGTTTTGTTCAAACATTCTGTTTAAATATTGATATTAGCTCGGCCTTGGCGTTCGGCTTATAGAAGCAAGGCACTACTCTACCTTTAAAATTAGTGAACGTCAAATCAATCGAAAGAAAAGAGACAGTAACATATATCATGCTCGTTCTCATACGGTATGCATCTAACCTACCTACTAGAGATCATTTAAAAAGAAGCTGAGTAGAGGTTATACAATGCATAGATAGTTTGGAAGAATCACTTTGTTTGAATGTTTGACAGTAATATTTTTATTTTTATTATTATATTAGGTGACTTAAAATTTGTTAGCGGAAAATTAGTTTGTGACTCCATCCACTCTACAAGGTACATATGAACGCCTTTCCATACAACTTGAGCGATAAGCTGATTGCTTATGTATGAGAAGTTAATTTTTTTCTGTGTATTTCATATAAGTTCCTTGGAAGAAGTTATTCGGTTCTTTGGAGAGAATCACCCCCTAAAACTTCGCTACATAATTTAATCACCTCATATATTATAAATTAAATAAATTAAATTATCCTAATATTATATTAAAGAAATGTATTAAGTAGAAATCTACCTCGGAAGGACTTGTTCAAAATACTAATTGATCCACATCTTTAATTTCTAATAGTGAGTTTTCTATTACTGTCACACATTTAAACGTAGTGGTAATATCGCATAAATAGTTATGCATTGCGTGGTGAGTGGGTATTGGATGAGGATGTTTGTTATTGAAGCGGCAATGTACCTCGAACTGTGGCCAGGCCATCGCCATGTTGATACCATGGTTGTTCGCCCACCATTTGAGGTCCTTCTGATGGTCTGCATTGTTTATCGTATGGTGGAATTCTTCGTATATCTGTGGTAATCTGGAATACATTCAGTTGGAATTTCAATGATAAACAGTCGCAAGAAATACATAAAGTACATTCGCTTGCGATCTAAGCATAACTACGGAGTAAGATTTACTCCGTAACTGAGAAAGACCTAGGGCTATGGTCACCAACTATTTAGCACTCGATTAGCAATGAACCAGAGATTTAACAATGTAATTTTTATAACATTTTTTTACGTTTCGTCTGATTATCAGAGCTCGGAAAGGGACCAATATTTTTTTGGAATAAATTAAAATTCTTGAATACATTCATAATCTTTTATTAGAAGTAGGTACTTCAACAAAGCTCCATGGTAATAAATAACTGTGATGAGTTATATTATGTAGAAATTGAAAGAAATAATAAAAGTTGCAATCTTAAAGGTTGAGATTGCAAGTGCAAGTTTGTCGCAACTTTGTTATTTATCCGTGAGACTTTAGGTTATGTATGAAACGCGAAATTTTATTTTATTTTTATAATTAAACCCCCCCCCCCCCGCAAAAAAGTAAAGCGGACATTTAAAAAGTAAAAAATAATACCTTTCGTTGAGCCATCAAATTCATTTCAGAAATACCTATATATATTTTAATTATCGAAATCGATGGATGGCACGATAGGGTTTGCTCATTAAAATGGCGCTATAATGTCGCGTC
The DNA here is from genome assembly GCA_949987775.1 of Aproaerema taeniolella. Classification (NCBI taxonomy): domain Eukaryota; kingdom Metazoa; phylum Arthropoda; class Insecta; order Lepidoptera; family Gelechiidae; genus Aproaerema; species Aproaerema taeniolella. The sequence goes on from OX465245.1 coordinate 6,131,540, forward strand.
GGGGTACCGCTTTAGTGAATCAGTGAATAGTCAATCAAATGAAGGGTCTTTCAAGGATGTGCTAGTGTTCTGGATATCCTGGCCGCAGCATCAGCTCACGGTGTTGCCACCATTGCATTGTATGCAGAATCAAATACTGATCAAAACGAGTCCAAACACGACATATCTGCTATTATTTTTTCAAGGATGTGCTAGTGTTCTGGATATCCTGGCCGCAGCATCAGCTCACCGTGTTGCCACCATTGCATTGTATGCAGAATCAAATACTGAACAAAACGAGACCAAACACGACATATCTGCTATTATTTTTTTAAGAGTGTGCTAGTGTTCTGGATATCCTGGCTGCAGCATCAGACCAAGAGTTCCATAATCCTGCATAGTTATTAAGCATACATGAGTGTTTCAAGTTTTAGGTCACATGTATGTTTGAAAGTAAAGTAAATACACATTAAGAGTCTAAGAACCCTACCGCAGCTAACAAAACAGCTGATGACCTTGAAACGGCTGAACCGATTTTGATAAAACGTATCTAAGAACCATCGCCAAAAAACCTGCTTGTAAATAAAAAAAAACGCATCCAAATCGGTTCACCCGTTTGAGAGCTACGGTGCCACAGACAGACACACAGACACACACACACACACACACACACATAGCGGTCAAACTTATAACACCCCTCTTTTTGCGTCGGGGGTTAAAAAGGGTAAACCAACAGTGTTAGTACACACATCAACGCGGTCTAGGGATATTGCACGATTTTTCATACAAAAGAGGCCTGTTTGAGAAGCTATAATAGCATACTCAAGATACATGGAGGGCTATAATTTTCAGAGGAGCAAGTGCTAAACCTGAATTTTCAATTCTAGTCAATAAATTTTGTTTTACTTTAAATTTGAGAAAACGTAACGAAAAAAAATGCCGTAAATTTGACCATTGTCATACAAAAATCAGGCAAAAAGTGCATTTTCGTTTTCGATTACGTCATGTTTTCACAAATTTCAAGACAAAATTTATTGACTAGAATTGAAAATTCAAGTTTAGCACTTGCTCGTCTGAAATTTATAGCCCTCCATGTATCTTGAGTATGCTATTATAGCTCTCAAACAGGCCTCTTTTGTATGAAAAATCGTGCAATATCCCTAGACCGTGTTGTGTTTAGTTAACTTGCTTAAAAGCTGTGGGTCTTCCTAAAATTAAACAAATAAATATTAGAAGAAAACCAACTCACGTGGGTTCCTGGCTGATATTGAGACATTTGTGGAAGCTAAAGAGGACATCTTTGAAGAAGGTGAGTCTTTGGGCTTCCATCTGCTGGCAGCGCTCGAACACCGCGGTCATGTCCTCGATGTACCGGGGGTTGTACGCAGAGATCTCCGCGAGAGCTGCCTGGTACTTCTCCCGGTTCTTCGCCACTTCTTCTCGACATTTCGACACGCGCTCTGCCATTTTCTTCACCTGGAATTATGGAAAATGAAATGGTTATTTTTCTGGTTTGTTGTTGGTGTCTGCTGAAGGTTGAAAAAGTCGAGTACGTAACGCAAGTCTGTTTAAAAAATATCGTACTATACCTATTATAAAACAAAGTCCCCCGCCGCTTCTGTCTGTCTGAACGTGTTAAACTCAAAAAATTCTGAACGGATTTTCATACGGTTTTTACCAATGGACGGAGTGATTCAAGAGGAAGGTTTATGTGTCTAATTCATTCCTGAAACTCCCACGGGAACAAAGTCTCGGACAGGAAGCTAGTATACAAATATTTACTTAACACAATCTATAAACAATCTTCTTCGGTTTTCAGAAATATTTAAAATGGATTTGTATATTAAGGGCGTCTATAATGTTTTTATTTCAACAACACGGTTGGTATTAAAATAAACATTTATTTCCAGTGGCCAAAAGCATTAAATTTAAATTCTTAACCCGTCTTAAAATAGCGTTAAGAATGTTTCATCTATTCAGTAGATCGATGCAACCAGGGTCGGAGCTAAGATCATAAGCCCCCAGAGCAAGATTTGGATTTTGCGCCCCCAACTTTCATAAAAAAAAGAAACAGAAGAATAAAAATCTTTAAATTAAAATTTCAGGATTAAATTCTTGCAACCTTTTAATTGCCTCGTATTTTGGTTTCCACATACATTTGAAAAATAAGCATTTATATAAAGTACAGACAGCAGCACGTCAGGTTATCCATTTGTACTACGAAAGATGGCGCTGTTACGAGTGAGATAAGGGCGACGTCAAGTTCATCACATCACGTATAGCCTGATGTGCTGCCGTGTGTACATCACGACTAACAGAACATAACAAGATTTATTCTTGGCTTAGAAATCAAGTTAGCATAAAGTTATCCCTAGGCTGTGACAGCGCCCCTTCAGCTTTGCACAAGGACGTATATAAGGGGGGGGGGGTCCTGGGGGTCCGCCCCCCCCTTAGGGCCAAGAAGTTTATAAATATAAAAATAGTAAAAAAATAACGAAGCCTTGATGTCTATTGCGTCAGTCTGTCAAAATTTAATTAAAGTGTCAAACGATTGAAGACCTCTACTTAAGAAATAAAAGGGAACTTAATGGTCTTGCTCTCATTAGCGTACACCGGGAGCTCGCTGTAAAGACAGATCCTAACGATATAGTAAGTAAGTTAATTTCGAAACGCAAGAGGCATATACCGTATCAAAAAAAAATGCTAGTTTCAAGTTAGAGTTTACCTAAATTGTACTTACTAGTTTTAAAATAAATGACTTACGTACACATACATTTTTTTTGTATAACCTCTCGACCCTACCTAAGATGGGACCACCCCCCCCATCTGAAAGCTATAGCTACGTCCTTGGCTTTACGCCCCAATGCCGCTGACAACCGCCCCCGTAGTCAGCCCCTAACTTTAACACTGGATATAAGTTTAGTGCATTCTCTAGAGTCCATTTCTCAACGTCAAAGCAACTTGTGAACGAGTTTTAATACGGCAAAGTTTACAATCACCTTTTGAGTCTTGGCGTTTCAAAGAGACAAGATAATATGATAAAAAATGCTGCACAAATTGCACTTGTAGTCAGATATTTAAACCTTCGCGTGCTTTTTAAACTTCATTCCCGTGGGTATTCGGGAAAGTTATGTAGCCTATGTTACTCAGGCATAATGTAGCATTCCAATGGTGAAAGAATTTTTCAAATCGGTCCAGTAGTTTCGGAGCCTATTCAATGGAAACAAACAACAAAATCTTTCCTCTATAAAATATTAGTATAGATATTGTATTATGCTTTAACTTCGTTAGATAAGAAAAGCTTTATACAAAATACATTGTTCATTTTAATTATATGACGACAACAGTACGCCTGGGACTTCGTTCCCCGTGGTGATTTCAAAAACTCCAGCCCTATACTTTGTTGTTATTAATCTACATTCTACATCATTAAAAGCCTATGCACAATTTCACGTATATCTACGGAAAGCCACGGAAGACGTCGGGTCAATGAATGAGTCAACACAACACCTTAATTACCATACATTATCTATACCTCACGTCTATAAATCCTTTTCGGAATAGGCAGAACGTCATTCTAAGGGTTATTAGATGGAGCATGGTGATAAGTTGTCATATTTTTGCCCACAATACAACATAATTAAATTCTAAAACGGGTATCTGTGTCTACCCGTAACCACTGCGCGTGCGACCGCGTCGAAAAGTCGGGAATAGGTAAATAAATATGTACAGGGTGTAACAGAAAGGTGTAGTCATATTTCAGGATGGTGACCAGCCAATAAAACTAAACAACTTTCCCCAAGGAACCTCTTCAAAATCTCAAAAAAAAATTTCGCCTCTCCATACAACTTGTGCGATCAGCTGATAGGTTTAGTATGAAAGGCCGATTTTTTTTTGAAATTTCAATTATGTTCTTTCGGGAAAGTTGTTCAGTTTTATTGGCTGGTCAGCATCCTGAAATATGACTACACCTTTCTGTTACACCCTGTATACGCGAATTTAGACCCGTTTTAAAATTTAATTAAGTGTTCAAATCGCAAAATTTTAAAGTGTTATAAGTTACAATACAACAAGTTTCGCGCCCACTTACTAACACGTCATACTGGGAAGCACAGCTAGCACATTCTAAGTTATTCTTTTACTCCCAGTCTAGCGAGAATTTTAATACATGAAATATAATATTGTCATTTAAATAGTTGAAGCGCGAACAGACGAGGGGAAGCCACAGTTATCCGGCGGCGTCGCCCTTAACCGCCGGTAATTGTAAACGCCGGCAGCAGCGGCGGCAATCCTACTTTATAAACACGCAAATATACACACACCGGCACATTTAGCGGAACAACTTCTGTTTTTCATACAATCGACTTAGATTGGGAGTTCTAAAAATATACGTCTTACGTGCATAACTGCACTTTTTTTATGCAAATAAATTTTATAAATGGTCATCTCTTTTTTTTTACAAAAACTGATGAAAAGACTAGAAACTCTCATGCAGTCAATAGAAAAAAAAAAAACTTTAAACTTTTCATACGGAGCTGTATGATACGGTTTTTGCAATGTCCTCTTTTGGCCATGCGGCACATTGTTGCAAATTTCTTGTATGTTATTTGGTTTTTATAGACAAACATTTTTATTTGATGCTGTTATAAAATTTTAATAACAGCATCAATATAAATCTCCGTTTATAAACTCTAAAGTTGACTAAATTGTATGAAAAACATAAGTTGTTCCGCTAATTGTGCCGGTATGTATAGTTACAGTGTAGCTCCATACCCCATGTGACATAGAAACATTTGACACCTCATTTTACATATACACACATCAAAAAAATCTAAGCAACATGTACGATTTTTCATACAACAGAGGCCTTTTCGAGAAGCTATGAAAAGTATTTAAGACATGTATTTGTATAAAATCTTTAGTGTGAGCAAATTCTATACCTGAACTTTCAATTCCTATAAATGAATTTTATCTAGCTTGAAATTTGTGGAAAAGAGACGAAAATGAAAACGCAGCTTTTCTTTGCTTTTAGTATGGAAATGGTGAAATTGAATTTTCATTTTCGTCTCTTTTTCACAAATTTCAAGCTAGATTAAATTCATTTAAAAGAATTGAAAGTTCAGGTATAAACTTGCTCACACAAAAGATTTTATACAAATACGTGTCTTGAATACTTTTTATAGCTTCTCAAACAGGCCCCTTTTGTATGAAAAATCGTGCATGTTGCTTAGAATTTTTTGATGTGTGTATTTTGAGAGTAATAAGATGAAACACGAGTAGTAGTGATTCATTGTCAATCTTACGCCCACAATACAGCAAAAACCACTTATTAGCTTTTACAGACTCTACAGTAGCTAATAGGAAGAATTAAAAACTGGAATCATATACGGAATCATATCATATATCGAATCATACAAATTTGTATTCACCCCCATATACTCGTTCGTTGGTCATTTGTCTATGAATTTTTTTTCTGTGCAAGCCAGAAACGCGTGTTATTTTTTCACTCAGTTATTTGCCGTCGCGTCGGCTTAACTTTATCTGCCGGTAATTGCATACGCCAGCGGCGGCGCGGCGGCGGCGTTCTTAACTACTGTGGAAATTCGCGAATTAAGTACTTGTGAATCTAATTTCCGACTAATACACGTGGTATAGGTTCTATACGTAAGTCACATATCTACATAAGTCATGTTTTTTAACCTCCGGCGCAAAAAAGGGTGTAATAAGTTGTGTCTGTCATAAAATGTTTAATCTACCTGCTCTTATTTTTATTTTATTATTTTTATTATAAGATGGGTTAACTCTTGACCTCAATCTTGACCATAAAGGTCAAAGATGAGGTCGACGATGGGAGCGAGTTAACCCAGAAAATGCCTATAAAGGTACTGGTACTCCCACGCACCGACGGAACACAGCAAGCTGTTTGGCGTCGGACTTCGGTAGGAGGTTAATTATAAAGAAGAGGAAAGATATGTATGTTTGCAACGAATAAACTCAAAACTACCTGGACCGATTTCAAAATTTCATACACCATTAAAATGCTACATTATCTCTGAGCAACATAGACTAGATAATTTTCCCGAATGCCCCCGGGAAAGAAGTCCCGGACGTAAAGCTAGTTTTCAAAAAATTCAGCAATTTTTATTAAACAACGAATATGGGACGGTGGAACATAGGCCTATAGTATAAAAATATACGAGCGTTTCCGTGCTTCAGGGCATGTTAAACCCTCGCGTCGCTCCCGGCTCTTTAGCCGTCCAAGTAAAAGGCTTAAACCATTGTCTCTATGACAGCGAAATGTTGCACAGAAGTGCCCAGTACAATGAAGACAAAAAACAAGCTGGATTTTTCTAAATACCGACGACGGGAACGAGTCACCGGCATCCTCTAGCAATAAATACATAATAATCTTCGCAAAGATTTAATACAATCAAACTGGGCCCCGATTCTGTAAATTCAGTTGTGTGTCGATGGAATGGTCGCCATTTTATCCGTTCAGGTGGCGAAATTCAGAACTATCCAAATTTTGTACATCTAATAACGGCTGCTTTGACTAGTGGCGCCACCCCGCCAACTGAATTTTCAGTTGCTAGGTAGTTTGCAACATTAAAACTTTACGTTCGGTTGGATGTGACGCTGCTGATCGGGGTGGTTGTCAGCAAGTATATGAAAATTAAATAATTCTCAATTTCGCCACATGAACAGATAAAATGGCCTCCATTCCATCGACACATAACTAAAGTTACAGAATCAGGGCCCTGCTTCTTAAAACAAAGAGGAGTAAGTAGCTTCTACAAACGAATTCACCTCGATAACACATTTGTACTTAGTTGCCTACTTAGCTTGACTAAACAGATTAGTATTAGCATTGACTCGCATATCTATAAATACTAGCAATGACGTCACATCAAACCACACAATTCTTACCATAATGGCCCTCTGTGAGATGGAAATAACAGTAAAAAAACATTAAATTAAGTAAACATCACATCAAATAAAACTAATACATATTATAAATGCGTAAGTTTTCGAGTGTGTATGTTAATTTTTCACACAAAAAATACTGCACGTATTTTGATGAAACTTTGCTGTAGGATAGCTTGGGCATCAGAATAACACATAGGCTACATAATTTCCCAAATTCCCACAGGAACGACGTTCCGGACGGAATGCTAATACATGATAAAACAATGGGAAATTCAATAACTTGCAGAGAAGTTTCCAATTAAAAAGAAAGAATTAAAAGCAACTGTCCTACACAATACAACAATGTTGTTAATAGAGCTATTGCGAATACAAAATCAGTCACATTAGCTATAAAATGAAGTTAGTGAAACCACGTCTTAACATTATTATTTTTTAACGCTACATACGCAAAGGCCCACACACTGTCTTATTCACATTTGTGTGCCAAATCTGGAAGATACATCAAAGGAATGGCCAAATAGAAAATAAAATAAGCGACACAGCCTTCATAGTTAACATAGACGCGTAACATAATTTTGTCGTATGATCTCGGTCCGCCCTCTCGTTCTATCGCATAGCGTCAGTACGGAACAGGCAGAACATCAAAATTAAAAAATATATATATCACTCCCGACATTCGATGTTTATAGCTTTTAAATAGCTGAACCATTTTGAACAAATATAGCTAAGAACCATTTCGATTATGTCAGCTTTCAAATAAAAAAAAACCGCATCGAAATCAGTCCATTCATTTAGGAGCTACGATGCCACTGACAGACACAGATACACACGTCAAACTTATAGCACCCCTCTTTAGGCTGAGGTTAAAAATTATACTGGAAATAAACCCAAAAACGACCACCGAAACTACTCTTAAGCCATCTGCAGAAAACGTGATAATATTTAAAGTGCCACTAATTACGCATATAATTCAAAGTAATGGCGATCTTGACCACCATGTTAAATTAGCGAGACTGTTAAGCTGTGGTTATTAGAATTGTCGGTGAGCGAGCACCGTGGCACCGCAGTGGCGTAGCTAGGTAACCAAAGGCCCTGGGGCAAATAAAAATCTAGGGCCCCAACTAAACTATTTAAAATCCTTTGTTCCGTATTCGTCGTGTTCCGTTTTTGACGTACTCCAGATTTGTCGTAATCTGCAGATTCGTCGTAATCTAGATTCGTCGTAATACAGTCGACTACATAATAAAATTAAAAACCAAATACAAGTTGTGACTTATTATAACGAACAAATTAAAACTATTTTTTTTTATTCTTAAGTCTACAGCATGAAAATAAAAAGAAAATATCTCCTGTTGCCGTTCAAAAAATACAGTCCTGTGACAGACACACAGACAGCGGAGGCACGTTAATGGGATCCCGTTCCGTTGAGCGCCCTTTGAGTTCGGAATCCTAATTAAGTAAAGATTTTTAAACCAATAACACCGCTTTCTTGACGGACTATACGTTTTACGGCGAATCTAGTACGACTGTCACTAGTTCAATTTATAGTATGTAAGTCAGAGCTTGGGGGCCCCGGGGCACTGACTGCCCGCCTAGCCCTCCGCTAGCTACGCCACTGCCGCGGCGCTGTGGGTAACATTGACCCACAAACTGCGTCGTCGGTGGAGGAAGTAGGAAATTGAATGTCAGCCCCTCTTCACCGTGACAACTGTCGAGCTATTTTTACGAGTATGCGAGTTTCCGAGCTGTTATACTGATATGTAGCTGTATATCATCTTTAGAGGCCTTGTAAATTCACACCTCGACACTGTCTAGGGATAATTCGACTGAATAGGCTTCTTCTGGGTGAGCTTGCTACATCCTCGACCGCATCTTTGCCCTTGAGCTTGATTGTGGTCAAGAGCAATGTCATTATTGATTTTTTAAAATTGCACGATTTTTCATAAGAAAAAAGGACTGTTTGAAAAGCTATTAAAGCATACTCAAGGTACATGAAGGGATATAATTTTCAGATAAGCAAATGCTAAACCCGAATTTTCAATTCTATCAATGAATTTGGTTTTGTTTGAAAAATCGTGCAATATCTCTGGACAGTGTTGATTTACTGGCTTCTATATGTCTCGGAAGAGTTTGCAGCTGACACATTCAAAGTTTTCTTTCACTCCCAATCCAGCATGGCAGTTTAACCATTACAATTTCTGAATAAACACTACAAAAACTTCCTTTGCTAAGTTATCGCACAAAGGCAAAACATTTTTTTTTTTAATATATTTATACCTGCGTTCTTTGTGGAAGAAATTATTCAATTTACTCAAGTCTCCAGTTTTTCGTAAAACAAAATAGCTGCCATTGTTTAATAAATGACGTGTCCATCTATCTACGCCACAACACAGATGAATCGAGTTAGGGAGTTTAATCTAATCGTCGCCCGCCACATGGATTCGTTTAACTAAGTTACGCGTTTAATTTTGAAAAAGCTTTTACTTCATGGATCTTTAAATTTTTTTACTTCATGTTACACTGTTCATGTGTAAATTCTTCGCAAATTTATTCTTTTTTAGCTGACATCCAGTAAAGCGTAACCATATAACCAATACATTACATACATAATTCTGTCCCATTTTAATATTTAATCAGTGTCTACTTTGTAATTTGTTGTACAATTAAGGATTTACATACAATACATACATACATACATACATAGAACCAGTCCAGCCCACACCAAACTTAAGATACATTTAGACAAATTAAGACATTTTTGTACATTTTCTTTTTTAATACCGCATTGATTTTATTATTAAAGGAAAAAAAGACTTTTCTCGAAAGTGGGATTTAAATTTAAAGTCGAAACTACTGAGGCGTTCTAAATACTTAATTACAATATGAGTAGACACAAATCGTCCATAATTATAGCTTTAGCTTTAAACCTCTTGATTCTAAAACCGATACGTAAAGGTTTCGATGTCTGTCAAGATTAAATCACACATCTTTTCAAATTAATTAAATTTCTGGCAATGTGTGTTTCGTTTAATATCGTTGGTTCTGTAGACAAAACATGAAGGGTTCCTATTCTTGTTTTAATCCTTTTATCATTTTAAAACCCAGAAAGAGAATCACCGGTAAAGAGCAGAACCACAGAAAAAAAAAATAGTTCACCCAGGTGGATCCAGCAGCAGGTGGACCAGAGGTAAAGAGCGCTTCTATTTATCTAAATGTTAACAGTTTTGGTATTTCCAGTTTTAGTAAAATATAAACTTTGTCACACGTCTAATTATAAGACAGGGACATCTCTGGGCTCGTCTTTAATGTAAAGAGGCCAGCATCATGTTACTATTTGCATGCACTCTATGTGGTAGCGATAAGAACGGTTTTGCAATAAAAATGAGGTAACCTGATGCGCATGCCTCTGTACACAAAGCTCTTATCGGCCTTTGACTGTACATACAATTTTATTGATACTGCGAGGTAAAATATGTCAGAGTTTTAGAGTACTTACATACTAAGTACTAAAAAAATATCAATTTAAAATTCCGACGAAAATATTAAAAATGACAAGAAGTATTCAATCCAACCATTTATATGCAAAACAAAAATCATTTTGACCGACTCTGAAAAAGATAAACGAATTTTTCATTATAAAGTATATATAATTACTGCGGCTGTCATGACATTTACAGATAAAAGTTACGAAATGTTATTTGCTTGAAATAAAATGTTCAACTCTAACACAGCAAATAGTGAAAATGATTCAAAGAAGTAAAGAGTTAGAGTTACTTTTTTAAAAAAGTTTATTTATACCAATAAAAGAATTCTAACATTGGCTGTGTTTGACGTTTTTTGACATAATTTTAGGGTCATGACCGCGGATCTCTAAAAGTAGGTATAAGTTTAAAACAAAGCCGACTTTCTCGCACAAGGTTCCGTGACTAGTTTTCGGAATATTAATTGACCATTTGCTCTAACACATATCATTAATCACAATCATTTACCGCATCGTAAACTAAACTTTTAATTTGTATTTTATACTTTACTTTCTCTACTAAACAAGAATGTGAAGAATTTTTTTCCTACATAAAATATGTCAGAAAATTATCGACCGCGCTTCTATTAAGTATGTCAATTAACGATTAGGGCGTAACCGCATGGAAAATTTGATAATTAGTTTATATAGGCATTTTGCATATTACAGCCCTCCAAAACCACATGCGAAAAAAAATTAAAAATTGCAATACGACAACGTGACGAAAGGGCGAAAGAAAACAAATAGACACACCCTTACATCTACACAATGTTATAAAGAGGAAAGATTTGATTGTTTGTTTGCATTGAATAGAAATCGAAAATACTGGAACGATTTGAAAAATTATTTCACCATTAGAATCCTACATTATCCCCAATGAACATAGGCGACATAATTTTCCCGAATTCCCACGGGAACGAAGTCCCGAGCGGAAAGCTAGTTAATACATCCTTTCAAACCTTGTTATAATACACTTGTTAATTGATTTATATTATTAAGATCATTAAGAACGTGCATTTGGTGTTTTACATACGTAGATATGTTAAATGTTTTTGTGAGCAATAATGAGTACTCGTATGTACAATATGTTCTGAAAAGAATAGATTAAATAATAGTAGAGTAAATAGCGCTTTAGTGTTCTGTGTCGCAGAAACAAATTTAAACGTTTCCTCGTCTTTCTTGGGAACTCTTATCTTGACTGGCTAAGTGTTTCCTAGGCTTCTTTTTAGATTTTATTCATCTTTTATCTTGTAAACTTAGATACCAACAATACTGATTTGTTTTATCTTACCCTGAATGTGAAATTAATAGACGAATTTAGCGGTATAGACCTAAACCTGGATTTGAACCCCCAAAGACTAATTGAGCTATTACCGCTGCTTATGGCTTGCATATCCTTACTTCCTTACTAATATTATAAATGCGAAAGTAACTTTGTCTGTCTGTCCGTCTTTCACGCCTAAACTATGAACCGATTTTGATGAAATTTTGTACAGATAGATTAGAGCCTGGGAGAGGACATAGGCTACATTTTATTCCACAGATGGGCATGATATAACCTGTAGTCCACAAGCTAGTTTCAAATAAAATCGATGTAGCAAGTGTCGTTGAAACTGTTGAAAGTATTGCTGATAAGGATGGAGCCACAGCTCGTCAGGAATGCGCCGAACGTGACACTTGTTATCAGATGCTGAGATAGCGCTCGACAAACGATTGGAGACGATTTCGCGATGCCACACCAAGATAACTTTACAATAAAGAACACGATGAAACGCAGAATAATGAATTTGAGCGCACATTTTTGATTACGTATGTATTTTGACCTAAGTACCCTGCTTCGAAGGACGACCCATGTCCCTTTATAAGGACATTTATAGACTGATGACAAATAGAGAATATAAGGGAAAGATAGAAAATGCAATTGCAATAGATCTGTAACTTGAGTAAGAATCGGTTTAACATCTCGAAGGCTAATGTTGAGAAGACGGCTGATTCGCAAAATTAAGTTACAATTCAGAACAGGGCTGGTAAACGATGTGATGACATTGCAAAGAATAAAACGCGCGTATTTACATATATTACGAAAATCTTTGTATATGTTTTCTTGTAAAGCCTTTTATTATCTAATCTAATGTTTCATTGGATGTGGAAAAGAAGCAAGTAAGTTTTACATTTATAAACACAAACATGTAACATGTGCACGTAAAAGGTACTATATCTACTAAGAAAGTACCTGCACATCTATACATATAGGTACATGATACAGCAATAATACCTGTCGTGAGTCCTTGGAACAGGTTTCGCTAAGGGCATGGCCTCAGCCGCACCACGCGCGCAACAGCGGGATTCTTACATAACATGGCAATCTCTCTCTTAAGTACTTGCCGCTTTCAATAATACCACTACTGTAATTGTGTAGAGATGATTTACGATTTTTCATACCTTCTGTGAAAATAAAGACTTGACATACGCAGAAGGATTTTGATACGTCCAAACTGTATTTTTTTTAAAGATAATATCTTAGAATTGAATTATTTAAATATGAAATGCATTGACAGACTCACACGGACGCGCCTATGATGATTATAGTGAAAATTTGATGAAATAATTAAAATATAAGTACGTTTTTTTTTCGTACCACTTTTACACATATGAAAAAGTTAAACAAAATTTTACATTGAAAGTGTAAGTATAACATTTAAAAAATTGTAGCTCTCGACCGGCATGTCTCAATTAATTTTGTTTTATGTTCTTAAAAGACCTAATCCTAACCATTTTTACATGTTTAGGAATTTATACATAACTGAATATACAATGTAATTTTTTTTTTCAGCCCATATATCGACCGAGGGACGTATATTATTTGAAATAACTAATAGGTCAGCCTTTCCGTTACTATCCGTCATTAAGTTTAAGTATTTCTTTAGTTATCATATGGATGTGTTTTTATTATCTCTGTATTTGTTGGAATAAAAATTTAACATACAAGGAGACATAAACAAATATTTAACATGCAATGCTATCTGCATTGGCATTATGACGACACCCTAATGCAGTGGATGCGACCTCGACGTGTTACATTCCAAGGACGGGCAGGTCGATGACATGACATTTGTAACAACACGACAGTTGTATACGATTTCAAATCAAATGCCTTTTTGCGGTTATTTTTAACTCCCGAAAAAAAGAGGGATGTCATAAGTTTGACCTGTGTGTCTGTGTATCTATGTGTATGTCTGTGGCATCGTAGCTCCTAAACGAATGGACAGATTTCGATACGGATTTATTTGTTTGAAAGCTGACGTAATCGAGATGGTTCTTAGCTATAAATATTTGATCAAATTTGGTTGAGCTGTTTAAACGTTATAATGTTATAATTATAAGCAATCAAATGTCGGGGATAACACAAAATTTTAATTTTAGAGTTTTGCAACGATGACATTATGATGACATTGAATGAGTTGTATTGTGATGACAATTAAGGACGCACAGTGTCCTAACTTAGGTATCCAAGTTGATTTTCATTCTCGCCTCGTTCAACACTAGCGGTAAAGAAACTTCGATGGATATAGACTTGCCAAGGTTGGTATGGAAAATCTTTAAACCAAGAATTTTTAAAATTAAACTACAGTAACATTAAATTGCAGTATGAAAATGCGTCTTAACGGTATTATTGTATTCTACTGTCCCAGTTTTGTCTCGATAAGAAAAGACTCTTGAAAAAATATTTGAAATGAATGAAATGAAATCCCATTTATTTACCAATGCAGAACACAACAAAAAAGATTTAATTTAAAAAGCAGTGGAACGTGCCACGCCAATTTAAAAAAAAAAAAAGAATACAAGGTATTTTAATTCTTTATCGTGTAATCTCCATGCAAACATACTTCTTGACTTTTCTTCAAGGACACTTTCGTCTTCCGTCTTTGTTTGGCTAAATGACATTGATGTATTTGATAATCTGAACACAGAATACGTTATTTTAAAGCCCGACATACGAATATAAACTCTATAGCGTTGGTAACAATGATCTCTTTCGTTAATTAAAGTGTTTTATGAATTTTGGTGAGATTGTATCACGCCTATTTTTCGCTAAAGGGGGGTTTAATAGCATTTATATTATTAATATTATAAAGAGGAAAGATTTGATTGTTTGTTTGTATTGAATAGGCTCTAGGCTAATTTTTCAACCGACTTGAAAAATTATTTCACCGGTTAGAATGCTACATTATCCCTGAGTAACATAGGCTACATAATTTTCCCGAATTCCTACGGGAACAATGTGATTTAACATACTTGAGTGTAATTTTTTGTGTAATGCGACCTAACAGTGCACAAAATTATGTCTAATTTAATTTTTGTTCAGTAAAATTCAAACTAAATAGAAGCAACTTTGGCGTATTTTTAGTTTGTTTTCAGCTTGCGATCTGAATAAAAATACAAACATAAGCTCACGATGGGGTAGACAGGGGCATCAAATTGTAACTTAAAACGATTTAAACAAACTTTTCGCTTTCTCTACATTCATAATTTTCTTATCATACATTTCCCTCGGATTCCGGTACTCTTTTAAAATTTGCTCTGATTACGTTAGCTTAGGAGTCCCACTTCCGACCTTAAAAAGCCAACTTTAACATTGATCGTAATTAAGGTAACTAAGGGCTCAGGGAAAGTTGACTAAGGTATCTTAGGTAACTAACTCCAAGTGGGCAACTTTGAAAATCAGTATACAGTGTAATTTGTCGGCTAACTGCAAAAGCGGGCGGTAGCTACGACTTGTCAAACCCACGTACTCATATAACACTTGACCGAACACAAAAGCTCAGACTCCCTTTGAACATCGCTTTGTCGATAGCACCACTCTACTCGGTTAATTTGTTTAGGGTCTATGAACTTGCATTTTAGACTAGTTTTTAACCCCTTATAAGAAAAGAGGGGTGTATGTATAAGTTTGACGAGTGTATTTTCGTGTCTGTCTGTGTCATCGTATCTCCTAAACGAATGGACCGATTTTGATGCGGTTTTGTTGTTTAAAAGTTGACGTAATCGAGATGGATCTTAGAATCTTAGCTGTATGTGATTGGTTCAGCCATTTAAGACTTATAATACAAGCAATGAATGTCGGAGTTACATAGGCTATATCATTTTCCCTGATTTCCGCGGGAACGAAGTCCCGAGCGGAAAGCTAGTCTTATTATATTTGGAGGACTGAAAGTGAATCCACGCAAAAAGCACCAGCTATAAACTAATGACACATAAGTCAAACAAAGTAATTTTACAGTTTATCCAGAGGGCTAGGTCAAAGAAGTTAACCTAGGTCTTGTAGTAATGACTGTAAAAAGCTAGATACGAGATATTCTATCAAAGCAACCTCATCATGTTTACCGTTAGGCTATCTGCCGTATCGGCCCACAAACATTGTTAGATCAGTGGTTTATTCGATAAATATTGGCCCGGGACTTCGTTCCCGAGGGAATTTGGGAAAATGATGTAGCCTATGTGTTAATACAAGGTGTCAGCTACCTTCATACCAAGTTTTATCAAAATTGGTCCACCCGTTTGAGCGAAAAAGAGTAACTAACATCCACACATCCATTCATACAAACTTTCGCGTTTATAATAATAAGTCTTTACTCTATGAAATTGCCGTTTTTCATATAATATTTTTTGGAAAACTGAATTTTCCATACTAACGTTTTTGGATTTTTCTCGGGAATGCGAAATCCAAATTTAGCAAAAGTTTGTGGGAAGGTTTGGACAACATTAAGTTAATTTTCATCATACTCACTTTATTGAAAGTTGTAACTGTAACAACAACGGTACAGCAAAAATAAGCAATGAAACGGGCAACGGATGAAACGAACTATATTTGAGCTTCTTTTTCAGCAAATAATCTAAAGAAAATATGTATTAATTTGAATCAATATATCCGTTATATGGCCAAGGTTTTAAATAAAAAACAATTTTAGTACCTAATAGTTCAATCAAATAAATAATGAATAAAATAAAGCTTGAGAATATTTATTCTCGGTCTTTACCAATGAAATTGCCTATTTAGGCAATTTCATTGGTAAAGACCTATTATTAGTAAGGATAAGGATTTTAAATTGGTTAGCGAAACTTTAGAGCTGATTCTCCCACGAATCCTATGGGACTCATGCAACATAATATTATGCAATATGGACCAAAGGGTTACAATTATAACTTAAATTTCCTTACTATAGCTCAGCTTATCTTTTTGAAGTTGCATGATAAGTACCATATTTTGCTTACCTACATGTACGTATGTATGCATTTTTTAATATTCGCTATCAAGCAGCCCCAAATTCGCTATCTGATTACTAATCATCCGTTTTAAAAATTAAAATAATAATTTAGCATAACCGACAAAATTAAGATGTTCACAAGAATGTAAAATTATATGTTGCGCCAGCCCAAAATACGTTAGAAACAGACCAATAATGATGACGGGAGAAAATATCAGGACAGATTTAACGAGGCTGGTAACTTTACGTCATAATTTAAGTATATGGTCAAAAGGACTTGTTTTCCGGCTAGAAAATATTTCCAAAAAAATTAAGTACAGTATCCTGCCATAACTATTGTAAATCGACCTTTGGAAAGAGACAACTATTTCGACTTCGTAAAGCGTTATCTCGGTCAAAAATTACCAATATGAGTAACGTTTGTCAGTCGTACAAGTGAGACAGAGATAACATTTTACGAAGCCGAAATTAGCCGAATATCTCTTTCCTAAGGCCGATGTGCAATATTCATCACCAGGTACTGTATCAATGAGGCAATGTAATCCATTTAATCAGTGAGTAATCGTCTGTTTAATGAGGATTACCTACCAACGCTGATTTCGTGTCAGGGCTATGTTGGATCCATAACAATTTTTAAAAAAAGGTAGATAGGGCAGTCGAGTTATGAGCAAAGCAAAAATACTGTTGAAGCTATTTTTAAATAGGACCAGCACCCTGATTGCGGTATTCAGCCCAGAATATAATGGAAACGTGACCGGTTTAGCTTTAGTAAACACGGACAAAACCGCAATTGAGGGGCAGGAGAGAATTGTTTTAGTAAAATCGGCCAGCTGTTCGCGTTTGCCGCATGAAATGGACTATCTACCTTTATTTTCACGAAGAACCATTGTGTTTTCGTGTCACGGTTAAGATGGGCTACTTTACTGGTAGTATTCATGTCAATACCGATTAATTGCCTATTGTTTGCGTCATCGTCACTTTGACGATCTGTCAAACGGTAATTATCTTGCTATATACGAGATGTACTTATTTGTAAGTCATTTCGACCGATAACAGATAGAGAAGATGTGTAATTCGATGAAACACACTATCGTTATTATAAAAGGATTTCTTGTATAGTTGATTGACAAAGCTCAATAGCTTAACGCTGTTACTGTCAAAAAGTTATCAGATCTTAAGTATGAAGAGTCAAACTCGACTCTAACACTATAATCGCGTAAATCCGCCTAGTTTTTTTTATTATAAATTTTCGGAAACAGTATTTGATGTCAATTGACACCAGAAACGGTTACTAAAAGTTTAATTAATAAAATAATATTTTCGTAACACTTTAAATTGGAATTGACCCCGTTTCTGGGACATTAATCAGTTACGAAAATTGATTAAAAAATTTAATTTCCCATATAATTTTAATTTACTTGCATTGAACATCCTTTACTATAACGAGCTGCCTTCGTTTTCGGAAGCGTTTCCCTTACACACTTTATATGCTTGGGAAATGGAAAAGCTGTTTGCTTTTCCATTTCCAAGTATAAGTAAAAGTCAAAGAAGTGTGAATGAATTACCCAAAATAGCATTTTAATAGCTCTAAACTTGTTTCTGAGAAACAAAGCCTACAATAAGGTCGATCGATTGGAAGAAATTACTGGTTAGCTATAAGGGCGCCTAATTGTGAGGTACCGTAATAAGTTGATAAGATCGGAAGTAGAATGATAGTCCTTAAAGAATAGAAGCCATAGAGGGAGGAAAAGTAGGTGAGTTGTAAAGTCAACGACCGAAAAGCTTGGCACGATACCGAGGGCTTTTATATTATGCAATTTATACTATTTTTACAAATTTTAAGAGCGCAACACACTTTTCTAACTTCGTCGTAAGAAAATATTAAACTTGAACCTATATTTTGTTAGGCGAGATTTGCTTTCCGAATTCTTTTGATCTTATATTAAATTAGTGAGGCTTTTAAGTCCAAGACTTTCCATTCCAATCGTTGTTCTAAGCTTGATGTTAGACGCGATGAATTAAAAGCTTGCCTACGGCTATTAATTACTAGCTTTTCCCCGCGGCTTCGCTCGCGCAAAGACCTCTTTTGGTCACCCGTTTCATTCTTGACCCTTTAGGGGAAAATATTGAAGCAGTCTTGAATATGAAGTAATTTATTTTGATAAGGAATTATACCAAGATACAAATAAAGAGCATTTTATAGCGGGCGGCATTTCAATGAAATTTTTAAAATAAAAGATTACATATTGTGGCGTAACTACAATAGTTAGACATATGCTGTCGGGACACTTTTTGTAAATATTTATGTGTTCTGCAAAGTCGTAGTACATTATTTTATTCTATCATCAATAGTTTACGCAGCGCACGCAATGTAAAGAATATTTTAGGTAATTTTTTTGCACCTTGGATTACATTATTTCTAGTTTCAGTAAGGATCCCTAATTTTTGGAAAATATAATATAGCCTATGTCCATCGAGGATAATGTAGCTTTCTAATGGTGAAAGAATTTTTCAAATCGGTCCAGTAGTTTCGGAGCCTATTCAATGCAAATAAACAAACAATCAAATCTTTCCTCTTTATATATAATCTTCTATATATAAAAGAAAGTCGTGTTTGTTACAACACTTATAACTCGAGAACGGCTGGACCGATTGCCATGGTTTTTGATTTGTTGTATTTCTCTCCGTCCCGAATAGCAGAATAACTATTAAAAACATTGGAAAATTGACGGGAAAATTCCCACGGGAACGAAGTCCCGGGCGAAAAGTTAGTATTAGTATAGATAATTATACGAATGGGTTGGACATATGCCTGCAATGCGCGCGGATTTTAATAAAAAATATTAGTTAGATTAGCCACATGCGAGCACAGCACGAACTTAGCCGAAACAGGAGTTAAATTGACGCGGTCGCCATGGGCGGGAAGACATTATCATCATTAGCTAACAACGGCGTACAATGCAGATACACATGTAAATATACTACAAAATACATCAACTTTCCTCAAGAAATTTTCAAAAACTGCATAATTTTCAGGTGATGGCTGTCTGAAATAATGGTACAACACATTTTAAATCCGTGTGAAGCACAAAATCATCTTTTTCACTCAATAATTCTCAACTGATTCGAATAGGTGCTCAAGCGAGTCTCCGGTATAAAATCACCGGTATAAAATCACGCTGAATTTAAATAAAATACAAGAAAAAGTGGGTGCTATGACGTCAGCCCCTCAGAAAGTGTTTATTTTTGTATCCCACCAGATGTACGCGATCATTCATTCACTACATCTCCCAGGTATCGATGAAAACGATATTTACAAGTTAGATATTTTACTTTTCTTGCTTTCTTCCGGCTTAGCAAAACATAACCCATTCAGAGAAATAAAGACAGATATATTGACGTCCAACATAATATTTATCTAAAATAAGTTATTAAAATTAGTTTTAAAAAATAAAGCTAAACGTATGGCACGGCAATGCTAGTGTTGTACGGTGGGCTAAGCTGGGTAGGGTTCCCATGTATATTTTTCGAATCGATATGAAATAGAATCTAAAAAGCATGCAAAGATATATAAAAAAGGCATCATGGACACGAATTCCTGTAAGCGATTCTCCCGTGCAGTCTCAAGCGTTTTGCATTTCGTCTTTCGACAAGCTATGCCCTTACAGGGCGGCTCATCTAAGTGAAAATAAGTGAAGTGAAAACACCTATTGAGATTTGCAATAAATAAATACTTTGAATTGAATACCTTCTTATCTGAAAGTTTTGACTTGATATCCAAATTGTGTAAAAGACTTGTGTCGTCGCTATGTAGCATTAAGTTTTTATCAGTATACCTATAAACAACTTTAAATCAACTTGAGACACAGTGCTTTTGAAGAATAAATTAATCAATAATAACCACATGTCGTACCAGGTAAACCAAAGTAGGTCAGACTAAGCTATTGGACCTAAATATATGTAATTATAATATGTATAATTGTATATGTACTTATAGCAAAACATCGCATGTCTGCTTTGTGAATTATTCGTACATTTGGATCGATGAAAACAAAGAACGGCTGGTCAAAGAACTCTTGGTACAGTCAAAAGCACAACAAGCTACACATTTTGGACTTTATGAAAACCTCACAAAATTTTCCAGCTCTAGCTTGATGTGATTTATTCGTTTATACGATCGATTTGGTTTAGTGATAGTTAATAATTAGCCCACAAAACTAAACAACTTTCCCTGAGGAACATAGGCCAAAATATGAAAAATAATGTTCGCCTCTACATACAACTTATTATTGTGGGAGGCTATTATAGGCGCAGTGGAATTAAACTAGTTTTATATTATATGTTTTAAAGCATTTTATTTTAATTAATTAAAGTTATGTACTTCATTATATTTCTTACTGTACAGAACACACGCGGTCTATATTTGACATCTCCGACACTTTTTATTTTTCTTAAAACTAGTGATGTTCTTGATTCTGTAACAATTATACTTGTGCGAGCAGCTGATTGCTTTAGTATAAAAGGTGAAAATTGTTTTAGAATCTAATTTAGATCCCTTGGGAAAAGTTGTTCCGTTTCATAGGAGGAGTCACACCCTAAACTTTTAGGGTAAAGTTCGCTAACTAAAAAGTGTGTTTTTGAAACACCCATATACAAGGTGTTTCAAAAATACACAAAAAAAGATACTTCAAAAACACACAAAAAAAGATACTTCAAAATAAATTAAAATTAGGCTTATTGCGCAGCTCTATTACAAATATGACAAGTATGTCATATTAATTATATGAAACTTTCATTTTGAAAGATGTCAAACCGTGCAACTGATTACAGTTGCGACTATTTCACTTTTAAAATTAAAATTTGGAATTTCTCTTTTTTGTATTTTTTTAAAACACATTGTATAACACTTTCACAACTTTGACAAATGTAATAAAAAAACGAAATTGACGATGACATTAAAAAAAATAATTTAGACCGGCGACGAAATTAATTTATGAAAAGTAAAGGTAAGAAAACGTTTACTATAATAGCTAGATTTTACTAACTCAATTCTCGTAAGAAATATAGAAGTAACGACTTGTACAAAGTAAATAAATCTTATGTTTTGGACAGAAATCTAATTGCTTTAGAACTCCGGACAAAGTTTCGTATTTTCATTTCACTTCTTGGCTTCAAAAGCCGTAAATAAATTGAACTCAAGAAATGGTTACAAGAAAAATACTAGGCTTTTCTTCTTGCCGTTGGAAAGGTGGAACAAAACTCTTTTTTTAATATTTAATCAGACCTTTTATGAACTTTATACCGTGACATTTCATGGCCAAGGAAAGTGATCATGTGTCTTTTTTATTATTACCTTTCCGTTTTTATATAATTCCTGAACTTCCAAAGCATAAGAATTTACTTATTTCCTAGAGATTCGCATTTTGGGCAATCAATCCTGAATAATACCAGATTAGGGAGGATTCGGCACTAGCAAATTGACAGGTCTTTGTTCCTGACATATTGTTTTTCTTTCCTTTTGTGTATCCACGGATATTTTCATAGGAATAGGGAATTATAACGCATAGGACATATGTTATTAATTATAACAAATGTATCAATCACATCTTAGTGCTCCATAAGCGTCATCCTCACCTGCCAGCGGTGCACCCTGTGGATGCGACATTGTGAATGTAATTTTTCAAATAATTGAATTGAATTGATTGAGATAGTTGATAAGACTTTAGAGTGACTTAAAAGTAAAAGTGACTATATTAAGAAACGAATACTTAATACGACATTGTGGAATAAAATACAATATTGTTTGTATTTTAATAATAATAGGTTATGTGCACATACACTACACAACAAAGTAGTTTACTCTTTTCCGTCAGCTATGTACACAGGCGCACCAAGGGCACATCTGAAAACCAGCTTTGGGGCCTTGGCTTTAACACATTCTGAGCTGGTGTCCTATTTGAGATCGCACTACAGCACAATCTACTATTTATATTGTACATGGTTTTGTTATCTTCTGTATGTGTTCTTGTCCTATGTTTTATATTTTATGTTATTTTATTTTCTTTGTGTTGTAGTGTTTTGTGTCAAATAAATGTCTTGAATCTTGAATCTTGCTCGATGTTTTTAGGATGCTACCTACAGCTACATCTCAATTCGACACCGACCTTCTACAATATATTTTTCATCAGGCAATGAGCTGATCGCACTAGTTGTTTGGAGAGGAAATCTTTTATCATATTTCGACTTATATTCCTTGGGTTTTCAAAAATGTACCTAAAAAATCTAGTGAATAGGCATCTTCTGGGTGAGCTTACTGCATCCTCGACCGCATCTTCGGCTCTGGGGCTCTACTCTGTACTATCTACGATCGACGGACGGCCGATAATTGTCGCTCCCTGTCACTGTCATCTGTATAGCGCAAGACAGAGACGTACTGATATTCTATGCTTTGATAATGGACGGAGATAGTACAGAGTAGAGCCCGTGAGCTTGGTCAAGAGCAACCCCATTCTCCATTAAAAAAACATGAAGACATATTTATGTTTAACTAGCTTTCCGCCCGCGGCTCCGCCCGCGTTGACTACAGGTTATATCGTTCCAAACTGTGGGATAAAATGTAGCCTATGTCCTTTCCCAGGCTCTAATCTATCTCTGTACCAAATTTCATCAAAATCGGTTTAGTAGTTCAGGCGTGAAACAGACGGACAGACAGACAGACAGAGTTATTTTCGCATTTATAATATTAGTAAGAAAGTAAGGATTTATAAGTTAATATACAACAGGACTTTATCATGCAAAAATCTTCACGGAAACATCCTAATTTCCAATTGTAGTCCACATTGGTCATAACTTACAGTTTACCGTATTTTGGGGTGAATCATAAACGAGTAATGAATATCTTACGAGCGAACACGGAATCGACCGCTCTACTTATTCGGAATGTGTCGTTATTGCTTTCACGAGGTGCCATGATGACTTTATTTAACAAAGTACGTGGCTTTCTGACCGCGATTTCGTTTCTCAATATCATACTAAGTCACTCTAGCGTGTTATCAACTATTCTGTTCAACCTTATCGAGCCAGACTCAACACGTGCATAAGGAACCTTATGTCTTCGAAGGCCCCGCAAAAACATAAGTTGTAACGAAAAACCACTTAAAGAGAATGCGAATATGGTGTTGAATGATCTATCTGTCTTATATGAGATCAGCGTACAGTTCGACACAACCAGCTTTTGATTACTTGAGTAATTTGTGCCAAAATTTAGCTTTTCTCACAAAGGATAGATTGGCTGGAAGAGATCTCTTATAGAGATAAGCTCGCCTTTGTTACAGTGTATTCTTATGAACTGTATGACAATGTGTTTACAATAAATAATATAAACGTAACAATAGTAATAAAACGGCTCCGCAGAATATTTAGTTATCCAAAAGAGTGCCGTCGCCAACCCAGAAAATGCCTATAAAGGCACTGGTACTCCCACGCCCGACGGAACACAGCAAGCTGGCGTCAGACTTCGGTAGGAGGGTGGTCGCGAACCAGACGGCCCTTTACAGAGCCTACCACAACGCATGAGACCATAGGACGACAGCTCAGATTCAGAAAAAAATAAAGTGTCGGGCCTGGGATGGATTACTAGGAGGCAGGTCTCATTTATGTTTCCTTAGTCGCCTCTTACGATACCCACGGAAAGAGATGGGGTTGTGTTATTCTCAACCGATCACCACACGGCAAAAAACAACAGTTTCAGAACCTCTGACCTAAACAACCAACTTTTAATATTAAGTAGCCGCGTCCGTTTTAGGTCCATTGTGGGTCCATTACACATCATGAGTGCGTGCGCTACGCCCGACTCCTCAACAAAGGGCGATTTGCATCTGTATGTCTGTCTGTACTGCATTGTGTTATAGTATGATTATATTTACTTCGTCATTGGTCTGGAACGATGCCATTGTCAAAGTACTGAATGTATCCTGAACATGTTTAATGGTTAGGTTTACAAAATCTATGGAAAAAGGATGGTTCTTAATTATATTGGGATCGAAAGAACATTCAGTGGTCATAGAATATCAGAGGAGTTCTATTCAATTCTTGTTAGGATTGCGTGCACGTTTTTGTGATTTTCCCAATCCTTACTTAATATTATAAATGCGAAAGTAACTCTGTCCGTGTCTGTCTGTCCGTCTTTCACGCCTATTTAAACTACTGAACCGATTTTGATTTTTGGTACAGAGATAGATTAGAGCCTGGGAATGGACATAGGCTACATTTTAACCCACAGTTGGGCACGATATAACCTGTAGTCCACACGGGCGGAGCCGCGTGCAGAAAGCTAGTGTCAGAGTATTTTATTGAGCATTAAAATAGATAATATCAAGGAAGAAACCCTTTACGAATTGTAACACGTTAGAGCTTCACCCGTTGATGAGCAGAGTGCAATGCTAACAAGTGAAGATGACGATTTTTGAGTCTAAATGTTATGACCCTACACATCTCATCAGAAGAGTTATCAATATACTAGTGCATAGAGCTTGCAACGCTCAACTGTATCCCCTGATTTTGTTATCATCAGTTTTTTGAAATATTATGATCAAGAGCGAATCCATTCTTAATAAAAAAATATAATGTAGAGAAAATATACGACCTACATAAGACAGCGAATTCGAAGTTAACAGGACGAGTTTTGTCGAATTCGAACAATTTCCTGAATCTTCGGAGGCAGTCGAACCAACCGAACAAGACAGTTTCCTGTCTAACGAACTACGTATCTGTAATGAGAATCTAGCTGCTAGCATGTCTAGACTTGTTCCTAAGTGGAGCTTCATACACAGATCCCATCGAATATTACTTGTTGTCCTTTCAGAAGTCATGAATTTAAATTTAATGTTGTTACTACTTCGCGTATGATGTTTTAAATCTGTACTTAGTAAACATAAAATGTCCACAAATTATGTTTTATAACGACTGTAATATAAAACAGGATATTAGGTTAACGACAGCTAAATTACAGTTTAGAATTATACTGATTAAACCTAAAAATAATAAAACTTCATTAAATATAATCATGTAGAAATTAATAACAAGAAAGTAGTAATTGATTGTTACTATTGATGTCTTTTTTAGGGTTTAGGATTTCATATTAAAAAACCTTATAAACTATGCCATGACCATCTGTCCGTGGTTTTTCAAACAGACACTTGGCACTACAAAGCTGAAATTTGGCATGATCATGCATATTGATCATGTTGACAAAATTGTAAAATAAAATCTTTAAATTTCTTTTAGGTATAGTTACTTTAAAATCGTTAGTGAAACTTTAGGATTTCTCCATAAAATTTTATAATTTTCCCGAGGAAACCATAAAATTTCTTTAATTTACACTATAAAAACAATCAGCTGATCACGCACGGTGCAGAAATAGGCGTAATTATTTTTAACTTTCCGATCTATTTCTTGGGAAATGTTGTTCAGTTTAACGTACTGATTCACCATCCTTACCACCCATTTCTTTTCGCTAACAAATTTAAGGTCACTTTTAAGGTCACACAACACCTAATAAACAAGTTTTAATACTGATCACTGATAAAGATCGAAACTGTGAAGCCAGTTTTCAACAGCATAAGGAAAAACGTTCAAAATTGAAGAAATTATGTATAGGTACGAGTTTTACATTCACGAATCGTTTAGCAGCTGGGCACCGTTTTTCAGATGGAGGGGTGAAAAGAAATCTACTAATTAGTGACTAGTCTACTGACCTGATCAGGACTAAACGAGCTATCCCCGCTGGCGTTCCTCTCCTGGTTCTGCGCTGTGCGTTCCTGTTTACACGCCGTGTGGTACTCCAACCTCGTCCGCTCAACCTTCTGGAGGAGCTTCGCCCAGGGCTTCTGCGCCTTCTTGAAAGCCTCGTCCATTTCTTTACGCTCTTTCAGCTGTATCATTGACTGCGGACAAAAGAAAAAAGTTAAAGTAGTCGTCGAGAGAGAAATTCAGTTTTTTTTTAATAACACGCTTACTAATCATATAATATTTAGACATTTCGTAGCACAAACTAAAAATTATAATGACCAAAACCCTATGAAAAACAGTGTTTGAGCATGTTATACGCAGTGTATTATTTATTATTGGAAAAACCGTTACAGGTCTGCACTAGGTTTCCCTTATGTCATACAAAGACAGCCAGGAACTCCCAAACTCCAGAACAAAGATGTACTTTTTAACCCCCGATAAAAAAGAGGGGTGTTATAAGTTAGACGTGTGTACCTGTATATCTGTCTATCTGTGTGTCTGTCTGTGGGATCGTAGCTCCTTAGCGAATGAGCCGATTTTGATCTGTTTTTTTTTGTTTTGCTAAACTTTGGTTTTTAGCTAAACTTTGACAAAATTAATTTAATCATTTAAGAGTTATAAGCGACTAGCTTTCCGCCCGCGGCTCCGCCCGCGTGGACTACAGGATATATCGTGCCCAACTGTGGGATAAAATGTAGCCTATGTCCTTTCCCAGGCCCTAATCTATCTCTGTACCAACTTTCATCAAAATCAGTTGTTTAGACGTGAAAGACGGACAGACAGAGTTACTTCCGCATTTATAATATTTGTAAGGATTATTTTCGGGGGGATACAACATTTTAATTTTTGGAGTATGAAGTCATTGATACACGGTGGTTTCTGTGAGATCTCTCAAGAATATAGATCAAATATTACAATATAAACCACGGAGAATCAAATGAACGAGGTTCTTGTTATCATGCAAACTAATATTCCGTCTAAAATTACATCGTCAGAACGCAATAACATTTAGCATATTAACGGATATTTACATAAACGTCGACTAAATACGTCAAAGCAAAGTGGTTATTTAATAGACTGCTTTGAAATTGAGTTTTACGATCAATCGACTAACAATAAATTGGAATTCTACGTGTATAACTTTTCAAAGCCATCGGGCAGATGTTTCTAATGGTCACCACTAAACAGCAGGAGTTCAACTATTTATTCATAACTTCGTTTCCGTGGTAATTTGGGAAAATTGTGTAGCCTATGTGTTACTCTGATGTCACTATATCACTGAAGAGTTTAATCATAATCTGTCCGGTAGTTTTTACGTGAAGGAGTAACAAACATCCATCGATCCTCATAAACTTTCGACTTATAATACGAGTATTATTATAAGTCGAAAGTCTGAAAATCAGTGTTGCCAGCCTGATAATCAGTCTGGCATTAGTCGCTGAGCCCAGGCCTTTTTTCCTCACTGCGGCAGACATATGCAAGCTTAAACTTGTTTATTAGGATAAGAATATTTTGAAAAATGTATATGTGTGCTGTTCTGAAGAAATAAACGTATTATTGTTATTACGAGTAGGATAGGATGTATAAAAAAAATCCTGTCCTACATAGGATGAATTTGCTGTATCATAGCAACCTACATGTTAGTAGCTAAGTAAACATAAATTCGTAAGAGACAGTCATTAACTTTGATAGACAACGTCACGTTAATATTGTATTAGACGCCGATGCGAACTTAAAACAATGGAAAATATATAAAGACATTTCAGACTATACAGGGTGAAGAAAACGTCCTAGCTATATTCAAAATCATGAACCAGTATCACTTTAAGAACACTTTTCATTTTTTTTCCTAAACATAGACACCACTCGGGTGCACCCCCCGAGCGCTACCCGCAATCCGTCGCGTGCCTGGTGTAGGAGTAATGTCTACGTTTAGGCAAAAAATGAACTATTTCCATTGAAAAAATATTTTAAAAAAAATCCTAAATGTGTTCTTTGAGTGATACTGGTTCGGGATTTTGAATATAGGTTTTTTATCACCTTGTAGAGGTACAATCCTATGTTTACAAGTTGCTCCAAGGTAAAGAGTTATTTTTCCTTAGGTAAATAATGTTTATTATTGCTGCTAGTATCTTGAGGACAATGGTCCATCATAAGAGACAAAATAAATACAGTTTACGAATAGAAAACAGTCTCTTAAGGCGACAAAGAGAGTTTAAAAGATGTTAAAGTCACATTTGGAGAAAAAAGAAAGTTCAAGTGGGTAATAAACAAGCGATTTGCAACTGTGTCTTTGAACAAGTTTTGTGCATTTTCTTTGCGATGAAAAAGTGGATATCGTCTCATCAAATCGGTCGTAAATCCTCGTACACTCAAAAGCACCGTAAGGTTGTCACTTTGGAGTTTGTAAAGTTGTTAATAGGTACCCATAGGAGTCAAAATATCATAATATTGCGCACAGACCTATATGTATGTATCATCATCATATCAGCCTATTGCAGTCCACTGCTGTACATAGGCCTCCCCCAAGGTGCGCCACTTTGCACGATCCTCCGCTGTTTTCATCCAGCCACTACCCGCTATCTTCTTTAGGTCATCTGACCATCTGGCTGGGGGGCGTCCTACACTACGTTTGCCAAGACGTGGTCTCCATTCGAGAACCTGTCTACTCCAACGTTCGTCGGTTCTGCGACAGACATGCCCAGCCCACTGCCACTTCAGCTTGCTACACTTTTGGATAATATCCATCACTCCGGTTTTCAGTCGGATGACCTCGTTTCGGATTCTATCCCTTAGCGAGATCCCGAGCATTGAGCGTTCCATTGCTCGCTGAGCGACGTGCAATCGGTGGGCCAACCTCACTGTCATGTTCCACGTTTTCCTTAGTAAGTATAGGTCTGTGATATTGCGCACCTCTAAGGAATGCGTTTGTATTTTCCGGGCTTATATAATATAACAAGTTCGAGTGTATAGGCATCTTCTATGTGAGCTTGCTACATATTCGATCACATCTCCGCCCGTGATTTAGATTGTGGTTAAGAATGAACACGTTCTCCATAAAAAATAATTAGTTAAAGCTGATAGATGGCATCATAAAGCAGTAGTTTACAAAACTTCGATATAAAAATCTACTAAACGATACTGTTTTATAAATTAAGAAAGTTTGTGGGTATTACTGCCTTAGTAAATGTTTATATTACGTCATTAAATAGTTAAATATTTATGCAATAGCAAAATACTACGGCAAACTTGACGATAAAGTGAAATATTTAGCACAAGAATGAGACAACAAATATTTTGCTGTTTTACTGTGATTGCAACAAATAATACATTAGTTTAACGATGTTTAGTATGCATTGCATTGTCAGGTGTTTGTTATCTGACTGAGAGTTGCAACAGGTACAGTCAAGCGATGATAAATTTTAAAATCATAAACCTTGTTTCGTTTCGATAGAAGTATTGACAAGATCTTTTTTTATTTTAGTATTTTTAAAACGCTTACCCGCGTGAGGGATATTCTCAAATAATTTTAGGGAAAGAATGGGACTCGAACCCTCGACCCCAGGATTAGATCTCCTGGTGCTCTAACCACTGAGCTATCGTGCCTTCAAGTCAAGCGGCTGCTGATTAATGTTCGTAAAAGCATTTGAATAAGTTCGATACCCGCCTATCCGTTAATCCGCAGAGGGTGCGTATTATTAAGTGATAAGTGTATTTATAAATTCTTTAAATTGCATGCAATAAAACTGTGTCATTTTAATGTTTTCAACCTTGTCTGAATGAAATACGAGCCAATGTCAGACATATCGTGTTTCTTTAACTGGAGTGTTTTTATCCGCTTCAGATAGGTTTTCATTACATTCATATTTAAAAAAAATTATATACCTTCAACAGTTTATTTTTGTCAACTGATCACTTCCCTTCATCTATACCAGGGGTGGCCAACCGGTCAATCGCGACTGTTAGTCCAGTCGATCGAGTCGAGGCAAAAAAATAAAAATCATTTCACATTTAAGTTTTTCTCTTAATATAATTTATAAAAAATTCTACATAATTGTGTACTGAACTATGCTGTTTCATTTAAGATTTTAAGAAGTATGTATTTGGTAGATCGCACAGGGTTTCGTTAGTAAACAGGAGATCTTGGGTATAATCAAGTTGGCCACCCCTGATCTATACTAATATTATAAAGATCAAATATTTGTATTTTTGTATGTATGTAACGAATAGGCTCCGAAACTACTGGACCGATTTCAAAAAATCTTTCACTATTAGGATGCTACATTATCCCTGAGTAACATAGGCTACATAATTTTCCCGAATCCCCACGAGAACGAAGTTCCGAGTGGGATGCTAGTCTTTTATATATCGCTTCCGTTGTGCCGTGGATCCCTTGGAACATACACAAAAACAACACGAACACCGACGACCCGAGAATAAACTTCTGTAATTTACACAAAAATGGGATCGAACACAGAACCCGTCGATCAAGAGGAAGCGTCAATACCATTCGACCAAACCGGCCGTCAAATTTCTTTATCTGAATCTAACAATGGCTATTGATTCGTTGTCAAATGCACGTGTTGATGATTAACGATATAATTGTAATTGATAACATTCAGACATCAAATGGATTATCTGCCAACCGCTGATTATTATATATTATTAAGCGGAGAGTGCTGTTAGTAAAATGTTTTACGTTGTAACTAAAGTGGAAATGAGGCACTGTGTTATATAAGATTATAAAGATATGTAACATTTTGAAAACATTTGCGGTTATAAAGTAAAACTTGTGTTAGTCCCTGATCACAATTAACACTTTCAATAATGCCAAAGTATTGCAAATTCATAGAAACAAATATGTATTGTTATGTAAAGGCCGGTTTGGTCGAGTAGTAGTGGCGCTGCCTCTAAATCGACGGGTCCTGGGTTCGATTCCTAGTCGGGGAACGTATTTCTGTAAAAAGCAATTGTTTGATCTCGGGTCACGGGTGTTTGAGTTTGTTTTTATGTATTTTCCAAGGGACCCACTACACAAGGGAAAACCTTACTGTGGGCCTTTGAGTGTGCAGCGTTACCGATTTTGAAGACTTAACAGTAATCATAAACTCATAGAAAAATATTCCTACATACACGGCATATTGTTTTCTTTTCTAACTAAAAATACCTAGAACTAGAAACTCTGTTATGGCTGATTTTATGATAGCCTTACTGATAACATTTTCACTTAGAAATATTCAGGGAATAGACGTGTAAAATGCGCACAGACGTACAGACTATTGGGCACGTATTATGTAGAGTAGTGAGCGATAATGGAGCGCAAATATGCGCGAGTGCGCACGCGCAAATACGGCTAATCGATGGTTAAATACTAACGTGACGTCATGTAAGACAAGGTGCCATCTTCATATCAGCCCATTGCAGTCCACAGCTGAACATAGGCCTCCCCCAAGGTGCGCCACTTTGCACGATCCTCCGTTGTTTTCATCCAGCCACTACCCGCTATCTTCTTTAGGTCATCTGACCATCTGGCTGGGGGGCGTCCTACACTACGTTTGCCAAAACGTGGTCTCCATTCGAGAACCTGTCTACTCCAACGCTCGTCGGTTCTGCGACAGACATGGCCAGCCCACTGCCACTTCAGCTTGCTACACTTTTGGATAATATCCATCACTCCGGTTTTCTGTCGGAAGACCTCGTTTCGGATTCTATCCCTTAGCGAGATCCCGAGCATGGAGCGCTCCATTGCTCGCTGAGCGACGTGCAATCGGTGGGCCAAGCTCACTGTCATGTTCCACGTTTCGGCTCCGTAGGTCATGACTGGTAGGACGCATTGATTAAAGACCTTGGTCTTTAGACACTGCGGGAGTGGCGACGAAAAGATATGACGCAGCTTCCCAAATGCTGCCCAGCCAAGCTGCACTCTTCTGGTGATTTCCCGCTCGAAGTTGTCTCTACCTAACTGCAACGCTTGCCCGAGGTATATGTATTCCTGAACAACATCTAGCGTAACACCGTCAACAGAGATCGGCCTGGACACGACATTATCATTGGTTCTTCCATGCAATAATCTGCTACCAAGGTGCCATCTTGGTAGCAGATTATTGCATGGAAGAACCCATCGATGTCGTGAATAATAAATAAACAATAAAGTAGTTATTTGTAAAAAAAACAAACTCGGACAGCTAATTTGGTCGAGTGAAAGTGGCGCTGCCTCTTGATTGACAGGTCCTGGGTTCGGTTCCCAGGAGGGGCAAATATTTATGCAAAAAGAAGATGTTCTTTCTCAGGTCACGGGTGTTCGTGTCTGTCTTTATGTATGTTCCAAGGGACCCACGACACAAGGGAAAACCTTGGTGAGGCCTTTGAGTGTGTAGCGAAATTTTTTTCGTATTCTTCTCAACAAACCCTTTCATTTAATACCCGCATAATGGAAATGCAAAAAAAATAATTAAATGACGTATTTTTGGGCGATCCTTAATATTGGATTTAGAGTGACGTCACTAAGCTTATCATCAAACTAAACGTGTAACCATTTCAGCTCAGTCGATTGAGATTAACTGAATCAAGACTTTTACGAAACATAAGAAAATGGATTTCACGAAGTTGAGTAAAAATACTTCATCATAAATTTAATACAAATTCGAAATTTTGTTGAAGACGCGTCACACTTCCTTGCACTTGTTTTATAAAGAAAAGTTCGCGTGGTAATTGTGAATTAGATACATACATTCACGCCTTACATCCTTGTTGGCGTAGGCAGAACATCATTTGTTTACTTACATTCTGAAGGCCTCTAAACGGTACATAAGTAACTACAGTAGTTATAGGTTGCCAAGCCTTTCGTCCATTATACAACAACTGACTTACAATCAATAATTAATTAAGGGGGCCCAGCCCTCTGTCGTTGCAGCATTCTCCATCCTGTTCTGTCTCGAGCCATGGCTTTCGTCTCTTGGTATGTATGCTGTATGGCTACAGCACCATTCATTTAGCTGTGTCACGTATTGCTTTCTAGGTCTTCCTCTTCCTCTGGATCCCTCCATTTTGCCCTCTAGGATAAGTTTATTAAGGCCTTCATGTCTCATTATGTGCCCCAGGCATCTAGCTCTGCGTGTTCCTATGGCAGTCATTATATGTCTTTTTTCCTTAGCTGTCTCTAGCACATCTTCGTTGGTACGTCTTTCTGTCTACTTAACCTTGAGCAGTCTTCTCCAGCACCACATTTCAAATGCTTCGAGTCTTTTTTGATCCCCCAACGTAATATTCCAGCTTTCGCATCCGTACAGAATTACTGAGTAACATAGGCTACACAATTTTACCGAATTCCCGCGGGAACGAAGTCCTGGGCGGAATGCTAGTTTCAAATAAAATTGTTAACTTATTATCAACATTGAAACAGGTGTTAAAATAAACCACATTAAAGGTAATAGATAAGTCGGACAAAAACCGGTAGAACAGGCAATTCTGCGACAGTTATCTATCTAATATGCTAGTAAATAAGTATTGATTATAGGGCCTGACTACAGTAACGCCTAGGTAATAAATGATAGATGAATATTACAGGCGATTTGAACCTACGTAAAGTGAGCTTAAAGATAGTGGTAGCAGCTGTCTTGATTCGATGAAAATTTAAGAGATTAAATAAATCAAAATATATGAAAGATATCTCTCAGAACCGAATGGAATGGAAATTGCTACATCGACAAGAGCGCGGCTTTTAAGGCGACTACAGCACCCGGTAAAGGCAGCACACATAGGAATAGTGCCATCTCCGTCTCTCAACAGGCCTGGGCCGGCAGTGCGAACAGTGTCGATACACGAAGTTTACGGACTATGAAAGCGTGCGTGCGTAAAAACATGTTCGAAAGTTAGAAAAATGAGATTTATGGAAAGGTAACAGCTTAAATCGAAAAATCTGTTAACTACTTATCAAAAGTGTTCAACCACGAACATTTTGATAGCAAATTCAAGTTCCTGTGTGCATTTTACTATCGTTTTTACAGCTTAAAAGATACACAATATTGGTATTTAGAGGTGACTTTGTGAGCTTTTTCTATCGAACCAAAAGTGCTGAATTATGTTTTCAGCAAACTACTTATCTAGTTTATGTCCTGAATATTATCGTAGTATTTTTTTCTTCGTTTTAATACAGTGCGTCATGCTTATCTACGCATCATAAAATCATAATTTAGGTGCTGTAGTCGCCTTAAGATTAAGAAGAATATGTCAAATGTGGCGTCAAATGGTTCTAGTCTAGAACCACATACAGCGCTCTGCCTTCCCCGAAAGGGATTATAAGCCGTGAGAGTATGGATGTGTATGGTATGGAAATAAATAAAAATCGTTATATTTCAAGGAAAGAAAGAAAGAAAAAATGTTTATTGACGTCATTATACATTCGTAGACAAAATTCAAAGTAATAATAATATTCTAATTATGATATAATGACGCCAATGGGCCTCCAACTCAGCATAGTTGTGGTTTTGGAAGAATCCACAACGCTGGTCTTCCGTGGAAACCCAGAGAGCGCTACTTACGCGCAGTCAGATCACACGTAGGAATACAAATTAAGTACTTACAATGAGCACAATGGCACAAAATTATGAGATATATGGGGATTTTAAATTAATTAACGAAACTTTAAGCACTTTAAGGGAGGGGATTCTACTCATTAAAGTTTTTTTTTATTCTTCTTCTTATCGTGTAGGTAGGTATAGTCAAGTATGTGGCGAACTCGGCGAATCCTGGTGTCAGATTTTTTAAACTGCACAATGGCCTCTGACTTGGTTTTAACGACGTAGTCAATCGACAACAGCCGGGACCGACAGCTTAACGTGCCCTCCGAAGCACGGAAACGCTTGTGATAAACAGCCACTTTGGTCACCCATCAGGTTCGCTGTCTCTGTGTACGTTGCTTAACCTCACTGATCGGTTGAGATCAGCGAGAGCCACTGGGCTACGAGCGCTTCACTGGGCTACAATATTAGGATAATTTTTAATTTAATAATAAATTAGTTAATCCTACATAAAATTGAGTACCAAACCAATAGACAGATGATTTAACCGTCTTATGAAAGTCAATGGTACCACGATCGCCTTATCTCTTGGCCTTCCGCCAGCTGTGTTGTCCCACAGGAGTCATGATGTTTACGGTGCGGGGAAGATTATTGCTGTTTTATCTTAATACGCAAAGTGGGAGTCGGAACGCGCAGGGTAAGGTACAGAGCCCAGCGCATCAGGTTATTACATTTTTATTGCAAACCACTCTTATCACAAGAGCAGTATTACATTTTTAATGCAAAACCGCTCTTATTACAAGAGCACAGAGTGCACGCGTGTGGTAGCCACGGATGAGTTGCATCCGGACCATACATAATAGCTAAAAAAATTTACGAAATACTAATTTTGTATCTTTAGAAAAACATACACTTACATACACACGCTCACGCCTATAATCCCCATTGGGGTAGGCAGAGCATCAGTGGTTTTAAAACCATTTGGTGCCACGTTTGACATACATTCAGAGGGTTATAATTATAATATAAAATATGATGTATGTAATGAGAGGTTATCAGCCTTTCGCCCACAATACAGCAAAACCCTCGCGACCCACTTACTGACTTTTACATTAAAAAATAAAAAAAAATATTATAATAGTTTCCTGGAAGAGATCGCAGTTTAGCGATAAGGCCGCCCTTGCTCACTTTTGGATGTAATTTTGTATTGTATGTTTTGTCTTACCTTTTTAAGTATGGAATAAAGTATTTATCTATCTATCTAATAGTTGCAGAACGACTAAATGTAACATTCATATCACGCTTTTGTTTTGTAAAGAAAGTAGATATCGTAGCTAGACACAAACATGGGGTGATTTTAAATTAGTTAGAGAAACTTTAGCGAGTGATTCTACCCTTAAAACTGACCAACATTCCCCTAGGAAGCTACGTGAAATATTTAAAAAAAAATCACCGATTTCGTGCCTCACACGACTATCGAGCACATAGGAAATGAATCTCGGAACTCGAAAAAATGTCGTTCTGACTTTTTTTTAAAAGGTTAGGCTACAGGGCAAACTCTTAATCCATTTTTTTTGTTCAGAGGAGTTTTCTAAAATTTTTAATATCATTCTTCGTTTTCAAAATATCGAGCGCCAGAATAAAAAAAATGGAATTATTCGAGAAAGTCAAAAACTAAAAATAACTTTTTTAGTTTTTGAATTTCTCGAATAATTCTTTTTGCACCTTACAGCTCCTGTGAATACGCGTCTTTTGAGTCTTTTTTGAATATCATATCTTCACAACTTTCTGAGATATAAGGGGATCGCACTTTTTCGTGAAATCGGATATACTGGAGCGAACGAAAAGACATTTCAAATGTCAAAAACGATTTCCCGTACAAAGGCAAATCTGCTGATCGCACAAGTTATATGGAGAGGCTAAAAATGTTTTTTTTTTAATATTTCAACTTCAACCTACGTTCTTTGGCAAAGATTATTTGCACCATAAATTCGTATTCGAAGCGCTCGCTCGTAGCCCAGTGGCTCTCGCTGATCTCAACCGATCAGTGAGGTTAAGCAACGTACACAGAGACAGCGAACCTGATGGGTGACCAAAGTGGCAATTTATCACGAGCGTTTCCGTGCTTCGGAGGGCACGTTAAGCTGTCGGTCCTGGCTGTTGTCGATTGACTACAGTCGTTAAAATCAAGTCAGAGGCCATTGTGCGGTTTGAAAACTCTTACACCAGGGTTAGCCGAGTTTGCCACATGCTTGACTATACCTACACGATAAGAAGAAGACCATAAATTTTCGCTAACTAATTTACACCCAGTACGTCTACAAGTTTATATACCTTACGTACATCTTCACATTTAAATAAAGACATAAAAACGTGCTATAAATTACGTTAGTTACCTTGCATCGCAATGTTTGTTGAAAAGCTTTGCAAGGACTTGCACGTGCAAGACCTAGATTGTTTGCCATTTTAATTAATTGAATAACTTTTATTACCATAGCATTTTAGTGTGCACTTAGCTTGTCTATGTGAAAAATAGTTTTCAAAAAAAAATTTACTTCTAATGTGAACTTAGGCTGTGTTTTAAAAACAAAAATCTCAGCTGAAATAAATATTGTACACGTCAAAAAATACGAAAGTACTGAATATCAGAAACTGTGTCACAAGTAAACTAAAGAGTATTGAGGAACGGGGAGTTCCCATGGGAAACGTGGATAAGCTGTAAGTGGAAATCAATATTCGATTCGTCAGGTAAAACTCAATCGCTACACGTATAATAAGCAGACGATATAATAATATACTTAGATTTTTGGTAATGTATTGAATATTAGTTTTCAACTAGAAGATGCTAGGGACTTCGTTCCCGTGGGAATTGCGTAAAACCCTTTCTTACGTTGCCTAGTCAGGCAGGACCTTCGATGAGTTAGTGAGTCAGGAACTTCGAAAGACTGAGGTCAAGAGTTAACCCATCTTATAATTAAAAAAAAAATGATGATGATGATGTCGTCCCGGCCGATTTCGACCATGGCGACCGCTTCAATCTAGTTCCTGTTTTGGTTACGTTCGTGTGCTCGCATGTGGCTTATGTAACCAATTTTTTTATTAAAAATCCGCGCACATTGCGGGCATGTGAGTACCTGATTGTCATTGATAGCCGCGGGTGGACGGGCTTTTAATATATATATATATATATATATATATATATATATATATATATAGGAAGGCCTTGCCTTCGCCTTTTGGAGGGGACGTCTAGAGCTGATGCGACATACGACGACGAATCAAGTCTTGAACTTTTCTTGCGTACTAGAGGTTATTTGAGACATAAGTGGTTTTCAAATGGCTTAAAGCAAATTTTTCTTTTTACCATGGAGTCGAGCAAATTGTATCAAAACCTTTATAGGCATTTTCTGGGTTAACTCGCTCCATCGTCGACCTCATCTTTGACCTTTATGGTCAAGATTGATGTCAAGAGTTAACCCATCATATAATTAAAAAAACGGACGAAAAATCCATTAAAAAAAGAGATTACGAAGACATAGTCTAAGAGAGCTAATAGTATTAGCCATTTAAACCTCTACTGTAAACTTTTAAGAAATAAGCCTGCTTTGTTTGGTTTCATCAACTTACAGCACTTTAAAATATGAAAGAATTTAAAGTTTACGTCCAGTCTATAATGATATATGTTTCTTATATGCATTTTTCATTTCATGAGACAAAACAAACTATTTTAGGAAAATATATGAGTATTAAATTTGTTAGTGAAACCGGGGGTGATCCTCCCCATGAAACTGAACTATTTTCCCCAAGGAACCTATGTGAAATTCTCAAAAAAAAAATTCAACTTCCCATACAAATGTTCAGCTGATCTTGAAATTGTTTTTTCATATTTCGACCTATGTTCCTCGGGAAAGATTAGTGGCCTGATTCACAATCTTCTTCGGTAACTAATTTAAAGTCACCAAATACCACGTTATTTTTTAATCAGTACGCAATTTTTTTGTACGTAAACTTTATGAAAATTTAACAGACCCGTATTTTTTGCTTTATATCGTTTCATATAAAAATTTCAAGCTAGATCGTCTGAAGCATGAAAATAAATCAAAATTTTTGTATGGAAGAAAAAATAACATCGTCCAATTGACTTAAAACTCGGTAATAGTATTCTTCAATACAAATTGTGACACATATATTTCTGCGTTTTACAAAATTCATCCTCGTAAGACGTTAAAAAGGGGTATCAAAATCTGAAAATTTTAGAAAAAAAATATTTTTTTTTCCTCTTTACTTACGCTCTATCAACGTTACTGACATCGTAAGAAAAATTTGCGTACTGATTAAAAAGACACCCGGTATACAGACTTCCAGTTCCATTGAAGGCAAAGGTCACCTTTATATCTTAATAAATTCAGCCATGTCTATAAACATAACTTTGAATTTACATTCAGCCCGTGTGCCGTTGCCGTATACTAGCTCCACTATACAAGGGCTACATAATAGGAATCTCTATTAGGCAGATGGGTGTCATAAACAACGTATGGAGATGGCCGGAACGTGCCTCATTGTTGATAGAAGAGCCTACTAGCCCAACATGGGTGTGTTTGGTTAGGAAAATGCGATTTTTCTTAATTTTGATTCTCGATGTGAAAATGTTCCATTATCAGGGTTGGATAATCTGTTCCTTTTCTTTAAACGACTTTAGTCTAGTGGTTTAGGCTAGATTTAACAATTACGTGTGTTTAAGATTCAATTTATTTAATTATTGCAGGGTTTTGTGGAGTAACTTCAAAGAAGTGAAACTAAAAATAAATCCAATACGTCAGTTGACTTTAAACATTTTATGAAGATATGTTACTTTCTTCATATTTGGCAACTGGAGAAAATGTTTATCCGGTTTAAGAATGATTCATTATTTTATATAGCTAGGCTTTGTAGCTTAATTTTTAACAGCTTCTGATCACCGATGAGTCTTCTGGCTGTGCGACCCACCGAGTCCAGTTCGGCTAGTTGGTATTTGGCTGAACTATCCCAAAGGTGGCTGCAGTACTCTACACTACAAGATCTTACCAGTACTTTATAAAACATGAGTTGATCAGGCGTAACGTATCGTTTAACTATTCACGTTGCAAAATCATTGAAAATCTTCGCGAAAAGGGAATTATATAAATATGCTTCTTTTGCACCGGTGATTATTACCTTAATTGTTAATACTTAATTGTTACTTCTTAAGATTATTTACAAACAACAGCTTGAAGTAAATTTCTCATTACACCCACAAGGTCTGACTACTCAATACTCAAAACTTTATTATGTCTACAATACAATGTGGGTACAACCAGGTGATTGTGTTTAAACAATGGTTGTGAAGTGACTCATCTTACATTAAATACGATGTTCGTTGTACGTCCTTCGGCTTATTTTTATCTGAATTATATGGAGGCGAAGATTTTTTTTTTCATCTTTCGACATACGATGTTCCTTAGGAAAAAAAAATTGATTTTCCGTGATTTTTGCTAGTTAATTTAACGCCGTCCAATACTTGTTTTGTATAACTCTAAAATTAAAGAAAGAATTCAGTCCCGGCATTCGATTGCTTGTAACTTTTAAACGGCTGAACCAATTTTGAACAAACATAGCTAAGAACAATTTTGATTATGTCAGATTTCAAACAAAAAAAACCACATCGAAATCGGTCCATTTTAGGAGCTACGATGCCACAGACAGACACACATACACACGCAAATTTATAACACCCCTCCTTTTTGTCAGGAGTTAAAATATGAACCAAAATGAACCAGTCTTGAGAGAAAGGTACCTGTACCTATTTATGTAAACAATAGATTTACAATACTGTTTTCTAGGAGTTTGTATTCAACAAGATGTTTAGAGAGTCTCGATCTGAACGACTCATTAAAATGTAAACAATTCGAGAAGGAAAGCTGATTCGTTACGAAATCACTGGATTTACATAAAAGACATGACATGTAATGGCTTCTTCTGAACAAAATTTATTCACCTAAACTTATTACTCAACGTACCTAAAACTTATTTGTTTTTGTACACAGACTTTTATGAAAAGTAGGTAGTCTTACTTTCAAAAGCTTATTAAAGTACATGTTAGAAATCAAATTATATTTACACGATTTAATATTTTTAGCTGTTGTTGCGTGAAATAATAACAAATATCAATTGATCCATACATCCAAATAACTCGTGAATTTCTACATGATGAGGACAGCGTAGGCTAAAATTTATTCATTCATAAGAAGCTAGCTCAAAAGAACCTTTTGTGTTCAGAATTTAATTTCCTCC
This sequence comes from Aproaerema taeniolella, assembly GCA_949987775.1. Classification (NCBI taxonomy): domain Eukaryota; kingdom Metazoa; phylum Arthropoda; class Insecta; order Lepidoptera; family Gelechiidae; genus Aproaerema; species Aproaerema taeniolella. The sequence goes on from OX465245.1 coordinate 6,172,849, forward strand.
TAGCCCTTTATACCGTTTTAGATTCGGGGACGTTTGACCATGATCCAGGGTATTCGATATGTTGGTAAATATTTGGTGTTTGCTTATAAGAAATGGCTTCGCTTTCAACCACTAGCTAACGCTGGGTCAAAGATGTTGTCGAGGATGCAAACATACCCAGAAGAAGCCTAATATTTTCCGATGATAATTGCAAACATATTTCACTGTTTATGACGTTCTGCTAAAGTATGACGGATACAGCAAACTTCATCGACAAAGCTGGCTTGGTGCCCAACATATGTCGCGTCAGTTGCCCTTAATAATGTTGCACTGATGCTGACTCTATTGTGATCATAGTTTGTAGAGGGCCGCACATCAGGTTACCACACTCGTGCACTCTGTGCTGTTGCGACAGGAACGATTTTGCAATGAAAATGGGGTGGGCTAATGCACTAGCTTCTGTATCATATGGAATTGGGTTTGAAGTATTTATGATGCTTGGATAAGCGCAATAGGATGTACTAGTATGTTGTCCCAATAGAATGTTTCAGACGTTGAGAGATAGTACCGAAAGATGTCACAATTGTAAATTGAACCTATTTAAGCGGTGACATATACATTGAAACCTGTGTTTTTATGTAACCTAAAAATTACCACATCCATAGATAAGAATTGACAACTTTCATAAAGACCTCTTCTATAAGGACAACTCCCAGAAGTACCTGTCTATATATGGACAGTTTGTAAAAGAACCAATTTGTTTATCTATTTACTGAAATTTTAGTAGGTAATTACTTCAGATAATACTGTACTCCTACTTTTCTTAGAGTGTAGGTATGTAGCATGACTTATGCCTCGAGTTTTCAAACAGTCAAATAACCGCTGACTTGAGTTTAACAACTGTATTAGTCGATCGACGACGCGACGGTTCAACGTGTAACGTAATGCTGTACTTACTGAACATAGGTCTTACCTTGTGGTACGTGTCTTTCTGCCAGTTTTTGATCTGTGCTATGACGTCATTGACGAGCCGGTCTCGAACCTGCAGGTGTAAGTCTGACAGTCGCTCCGCCTCCACCATGCCGCCCTTCCACGCCGCTTCCATTGTGCCGTATTCTGGGCCTGGGAACAATAACAAATGTTTTAGAAAATAAGCGTTTCGAGGAAAATATTTGACTTCTACAAAAATAAACTGGAATGAAAGTACGAGTAGGTTAGTATCGCAATCGATGTTATTTTAACCTCCGACGCAAAAAGAGGGATGTTATAAGTTCAACGTATGTTGTGTAACTATCTGTACGTCGGTCTGTGGCATCAAATAGCTCCTAAACGAATTTTTTTTTTGAAAGCTGACCAAGATGATTCTTAGCAATATTTTATCACAATTGGTTGAGCCGCTTAAAAAAAAAGAACGCTTCACAATCAAAGGCCCACATTAAGGTTTTCCCTTGTGTCGTGGGTCCCTTGGAACACACAAAGACAGACACAAACACCCATGACCGAGAACAAACATCTGCTTTTTATACAAATATTTGCCCCGACTGGGAATCGAACCCAGGACCCGCCGATCGAGAGGCAGCGCTACTAACATTCGACTATAGTATAGTTGCTAGGTAAGCAATAGTTCCTAGTATCGGCAATAGTTCCATCACAGAGCCAAAGCCAATTAACTTTAACCTATTGAAGACTATTTATTTGGTTTGAGGGACAAATTAATATGATAGACAATGCTCTATATTTAATTTTTTGGCGTTCAATAAAGAACAAAATTTATACTACATATTTTCGTATCCTAATCCTGCATAGATACTGGTCTACTATTATTATTTTTTAATCACAGAAACAAGCAATATTAATACAGGTTTTATTAGATTTCAGCAGAAACCGCAAAGTAGCAACTTTTAATAAATTTTATGACGATGTAAACTTAATGGAAGATTAGTTAGTTTGCGATAAAACTAGTTTTTTTAATATCTATCTCTCATATATTTTTAACTTTATGAGACTTTGATCCCGCGGGAATTCAGGAAGTTATGTAGCCTGAGCGTCAGCAACCTCGATACCAATTTTTTTTAAATTTACTGACCTCACGAGTCAACATTTTTCGAAATAGCTGAAATATCATATTTTTGTTTTCAACTCCCATGGCTTCGCAATTCCACAAAGAAAAACAATTTTACTAGCATAACTTTTACACAACATTTCACGAGAATCGGTTGAAAACTGCGACCTGTTTTTTGTCTTAGTTTAATTTGTAGTGGTAAGGCAGTAAAACTAACGTAAGAGTACCTACATTTGAGCAAAGTTCCAGAGCAAACGAAACGAAATGATTTAATAGATTATTTCAAACATAATAGTTGATAATAAGTGTTTGTATACCTATATGATATTACAGCGTGGTGTTATAACCGGTTATTTTAAGAGCATTGTCATATTTGTCATGCAAGCTGAATACGATGCATTGACACACTCGTAAACAAGCACATGTTAGAGGAGTGTTATATTTAGACGGATGCGACCTTACAGGATAAATATACTGGGTGAAAAAGAACCTCCTAGCTATATTCAAAATCTTGAACCAGTATCACTCAAAGAACACATTTATGAAAAAAAATTTTTTTTAAATATTGTGGTGTATTTAAAAAAAAATTTAAATACACCACCCGGTGGTGTCTACGTTTAGGGAAAAAAAAATCCCCCCCCCCCCAAAAAAAAAACAAAAAAAAAAAGTGTTCAGTAAGTGATACTGGTTCAGGATTTTCAATACAGGTAGGAGGTTCTTTTTCAACTGTAGAAGGAACAGTTATAATTAATTTAAATAGAAATCTTAATATTCTGCTTTTATTCTTATCGTGTAGGTATAGTCAAAAGTGTTCTGTTTTTATTCTGCTTTTGATGGCAGAACGGAGAAAGAATAAGTATAAGTAATGAATTTAATATAATGGAGAAAGGATAAGTAATGAATTTATGACATAATAAAACCTGCTAAGAAGGGTCATATAATTATACTGACAATATGTAAGCGTAGTTTATGAAGTTCACTACAGACGCCCGTTTCACACACCAGGAATGATTCTTTATCGTGTAAGTTTAGTCAAATATGAGGCGAACTTAATAAACCCACCAGGGTTTTAAAACCGCCAAATGGCCTCTGACTTGGTTTAACCACTGTAGTCAATCTACGACAGCCGGGAACTTACGTGCACTCCGAACATCAGCTTTCAAAGAAAAAGGCCGCATTGAAATCGGTTCATTCATTTAGGAACTACGATGCCACAGATAGACATACAGACACACACGTCAAACCTATAACACCCCTCTTTTTTATCGGGGGTTAAAAATACGCAAAGCGAAGAGATAGAACTTATCGCTTTCTCCTAGCTTAGCCACAAAAACCAGCTCATCAAGGCAGCTTTTCGCAAGCAGTTCCATTTCATAACACATTACAAGTGACGCAATCGACTCAGGAGTCGATTGACCGATCCAATCGTAATCGGCTGGCGAGTTTCGGCCTCATCGATATGCATAGCAGGGTTTGTGATTGTGACATTCATTGAATAGTTATGAATGGCGTCTATTAAAAGCTTAAATTTTTATGACTTTGACATCTGTGCAGAATGATAAAAAGTGCAAATTGGTTCAGTAGATGGTTCCTAGATTAAATTCCAGGTTTGTATTTGTATTTTTGTTTCTTGGCTTGGTGTTTTTTTTGTTTGTGTACCAAAGGAATCACGACACAATAGAAAATCTAGTAGGCATTTAAGTGTGTAGTGAATAGGCGTAGAGTCAAAAGAACGAATATGTATAAGTACGTATTTAAATAATTTAAAGTACTTCACTACTTTTACTTACATACTTTGAGTAACAGCCTGAATGTTCTATGAAATAAAGCTATTTTTTTACATTTATTTAATAACTTTCCGCCTAGGGAATTTGAGAAAATTATGTACTTGTTATTCTGATGTCCATCCAACTCACAAACAATTAACACTTTTAGGCCCGTGTTCACCAAAAATATAACCGACGGTTAAACCTCGGTTAGAAGCTAATCAGACAAAATGTTAAAAAAAATGTATGAAAATGACATTGTCAAATCTCTGGTTAGCTGCTAATCGTTGGTTAAATATTTGGTGAACACTGGCCTTAGTAGGATTTAATTTTTTTTAACGCTACACACTCAAAGGCCCACACTAAGGTTTTTCCTTGTGCCGCTGCCGTGGGTCCCTTGGAACACACATAAAGACAAAAGAAACACCCATGACCCGAGAACAAACATCTGCTTTTACACGAATGTCTGCCCCGACTGGGGATCGAACCCAGGACCCGCCGATCAAGAGGCAGCGTCACTACCACTCGACCAAACCGGCCGTCGATTACCCAAAACATAATTGTAATTACAAGCGTTGACGGAACACAGCTACCTTTTCGAAGTAAGGCTTCGGGAGGAGATTGGGTGCAAACGAAACGGCCGGCCCTACAGTACCTACCCTTGCATACATCATGTATGTAAACTCTTTATTGCAAACTCTTACAGACAAAGGCGCACCTATCTCTAGCATCATCGTGCCAACCATCGCATTATTATCGTAATTTGAGACTAGTGGGCATAGATGTGACAGAAACAGAAATTACTTTATTCTTTATTGTACACACACAGTTTGATACTTAATTACTAAAAAATGTTACAAAGGCGAGCTTATCTCTATAAGAGATCTCTTCCAGCCAACCCATCCGGTGTCAGAAAAGCTATAAATTACGGGCACAAGACTGTGAACGACATATCCCAACAACAGTTTTATTTATCTTGTTGTCTAGACATATTTCGTGAAAATTATTCTGCTGATCAAGAACATAACAGTTACTACGTAGTGCACTGCTTTCCTTGCACATCGCAGTGGACAATTCTAAGACAGGCATACTTGAGCAGACTTTCTCTGCTAACTCATTGCACCCGCGTTTCAGAACGCACCTGATTGCTAAACATTAGGTAACATCTGAACATTCCGATCGGGTGCATTCGGAACGACCGCCAATGGCGACACTTTCGATTTTCGAATCGCCCAATAAGGTGTCCAACTGTGTCTGTAATTTGGCTTGCACTTTCGGAGCACGTTTGAGGACGAATTACAAATTAGTTGCGTCATGGCAAGGGTGAGACTGGACAGCGAAATTCAACAGTTTAGATTTACTTTTTCGGATGAAAATATATCGTTTCCGTGGGAATTCTGGAAAATTATGTAGCCTATATTACTCAGGGTAATGTAGCATTGTAATGGTGAAATAATTGGTCCAGGAGTTTCGGAACCATTGAATAGGCAAACAAACAATCAAATCTTTCCTCTTTATAATATTAAGTGTAGAAGATATTAGTTAAGGAGAGATATTATTCGTTTAGTTAAGGGAGGCTCATGCCCTTCCTATATAATCTGATTTTAAATTTTTTTTTACTAAAAACTTTTTTATTTATTTTTTATTATAAGATGGGTTAACTCTTGACCATAAGGTCAAAGATGAGGTCGACGATGGAGCGAGTTTACCAAGAAAATGCCTAAAAGGCACTGGTATTCCCACGCACCGACGGAACACAGCAAGTTGTTTGGCGTCGGACTTCGGTAGGAGGGTGGTCGCGAACCAGACGGCCCTTTACAGAGCCTACCACACCGCATGAGACCATAGGACGACACCTCAGATTCAGAAAAAATTGAAGTGTCGTTGCCTGGGATGGATTACTAGGAGGCAGGTCTCATTTGTTTTTTATTATTTAATAAACTTTTAGAGTCTTTGATATTTGGTGGGAATACTGTACTTACAAGTTATTTTATAAAGAGATATTATCTTTTTATTTGCGAATGAAATTTTCATACACTTCCTTACTTTTTCAGTACTAACTTGAGTGTATTATGGAAGCTTTAAATTATGGCGTACTAAAACTAAGCTCAATACAATATTTACATTCATATTATTGTTAAAGAGGAAAGATTAGTATTTTTGTATGATTATAACGAATAAACTCAAAACTACTGGACCATTTTTCAAAAATTCTTTCGCCATTAAAAAGCTCACTTATCAGCGGGTGACATAGGCTCTTTTGTGTCAAATTTTAGCTTTCTAGGTCCAAGCTTTTGGGCTAAGCGTTTTTTTAATATGGATAATGGATGCGCTCTTCACCACAATCTAGCAAAGAAAGAAAAAGAAGATGCGAAGATGCAGTCAAGGTTGTAGCAAGCTCACCCAGAAGATGCCTCACTATAACTTTAAAGAGATTCGGGTTATATGATCCCGTTGATAAGTTATTGAGTCAGGACCTCACAAAAAAAACTAAAATTGTGTCTTAGATTTAGCAACGAAACGTGAATGATTAAACCACAAGAAAGTGGTTAATTTGGTATCACTGAAACCGCGATTGCAGTTGTCTGTGCAGTGAATATTGATTTGTATGATACGCGACGCGTGTGGAACCGGCCAGAATCCATCGCCTCTCAATTGACTTTCCATTTCGTTACCATGTTTTATTCCATTACCGTCTACACTCTACACGCTGTGACGAAAATACATTTCGGGCTCGGCAACAAATTCGTTTTCACACTTCTCGAAGGAACGTGATAAAAGAATTGATTTATCGTGTTAGTGATGTCATAAGGTCTAACAAACCTAATAAATAATTTACTTGGCTTATTCTCGCATCTGTGACAAAGTTCTCCGCTGCGTCTATCTGTCTGGCTAAAATCTGAAAACTACTAAACGGATTTTCACATGGTTCTCACCAATAGGCGGAGTGATTCAAGAAGAAGGTTTTTATGTGTATAATTCATTCTCGAAATTCCCACGGGAACGAAGTCCTGGGCGGGAAGCTAGTCCAAAGACAAAAGCAAAAGATTTGGTTAGGCCCGTGTTCACCAAAAATATTACCAACGGTTAAACCGCGGTTAGAAGCTAATCAGACAAAATGTCAAAAAAAATGTATTAAAATGACATTGTCAAATCTCTGGTTAGATGCTAATCGTTGGTTAAATTTTTGGTGAACACTGCCCTTAGTCATTCACCAATACATTAACATCTTGAATTAGAAAGAATGGTTTTACCACTCTCGTTCTAAATCCAGATACCAGCCTCGTAATTTTACGTTGTTACGTATCGTACTCTCACACCTGCTATCCCTTACGGGGTGGGCAAAGCATCAGTGGTTGATCCACTTGATGCCACGTTTGACATAAATTCTGAGGGTATAAGATGAAAATGATGTAAGTGGTGCGAGGGTCAGCTTTTCGCTCACAATACAACAAAACCCTCGTGTACCACTTACTGACTTTTACAGTATACCTGGGAAGAGTAGAAAACTGGCACATTATATGATTTTCTTTTACTCCTATAGCCCAGCGTGGAAGAGGTCTAACAAACGTCATTAAAAAATGTTCTTTGCTTATCAAAGGTAAAAGCAAAAGATTTGGCCCAATACATTCATTCAATGTATGTATGTAATACATTGACATCAACTTATCAACAATCATGAATTAGAAAGAATGGCTGTAACAGTTGTTCTAAATCCAGATACCAGCCTCGTAATTTTAAGATAAACGAGGTCGGCCATGCGTTCGAGTGCCGATGGAAGATAGTAAACGTTGCATTAGCTCAGTGGTTTCCAAGCTTCAGAGACTTCAGACACTAAGCTTTCACGAATTTCTACGGAGCCAGCTGCCATCTCTTCCTAGCCATTTAGAAGCCAGTAAGTGGGACGCTAGGATTTTGCTGTATTGTGGGCTAAAGGCTGACAACCTCTCACCACTATAATTCCATCTAATAACCCTCAGAATAAATGTCAAATATGGCGTCAAGTGGTTAAAAAACCACATGACGTTCTGCCTACCCCGAATGGGATTATAGGCGTGAGTGTATATACAGGGTGTAAATGACAACTTAGCAAAAATTAAAACCCTGGACTCAGACAAACATTCTGAATGATTTTCCAGTGGAATTTTTCTCCGAAAATTTTCAATTTTTTTTAATGTTTTTAATATTTCCTGCTTACATTTTTTTATTATTTAATCGAATAAACTCCATTTTGCAGTAAAAAAAACAATCATAACAACGTAAAACACGAAAACCAGCAATGTACATCGCACTCCAATAGAAACGCGGCGCGGGGGGATCGCGCGCTGGGCGCGATTTTGCGATGCGTTGCGTAGCGCCAAAGTAGGTAAATAATGAAAACTCCTTAACGTGACGTTTCCGGGAAACATAATTACTTATAGCTGATGATAGTTATGGGTAGATTCCACCATTTAAGTATTTGCTAAGCTGTCCTTTATACCCTGTATGTATGTATACCTGCCAATACAACACTAACAATCGCAAGGACTTTCAGGTTTTTGTTATTTTTATCGATTTTTATAGTTTGAGAAGCAGTGAATGAAGCCATAAATCCAAGGAAGGGTCGTTTGCATAATGTTTTATCTAAGACGCTGTAAAAGCGCGTAAACGGCTCGCGCTTGCATCACTGCATAGTGCATGTGCAAGGTGCGTTCTGAAAGAGGCCGCACGTCCTAGACCGAAAGGGAAATAGTAAAAAAAATTAGCAATCTGATCGGGACTTCGTTCCCGTGGGGATTCGGGAAAATTATGTAGCCTATGTTACTCAAAGATAATAATGTAGCATTCTAAAGGTGAAATAATTATTCACATCGATCTAGTAGTTTCGGAGCCTATTCAATGCAAACAAACAATAATCTTTCCTCTTTATAATATTAGTGTAGAAAAACACGTAATGTACCTACCAAAACTTGTTTTGATAATTAATTTTAGGCCTGCGTTCTATTAGGGTGGCCAGAGACCACAGATTGCCACATGATATGATCAAAACAAACTTTTTCGTTTCCTCTACATTCACAATTTGTGTCATACGTACTCAGTGGATTTAGGCATCTTAATGCGGACCCTTACCAATTTTGACTGTGTATTTTCTACTACTAACGCGCTAATTAAACTAACTTGTTTGTCTTTATTTTCACCGACGTATCAGAACAAAAACAAAACGTAAAAGTATACATCTTAAACGCGACACTTAGATTTCCCAAGTATTTTGGGTCTCTTAAGATCGAAACCTAAGAACAATTTAAGCTTTTTGCATAACCCCACTGGGAAATTATAAGTGTACCTATAACAAATTTAACGTCTTGCACGCATAGATTTAGCTTAAGACTAGATTTAAATTAAACGTCAAAGTAAGATCGAGTTTAAAGAAAAATCTAGGTATTTTGCTGCTAGTAGTCCATAATAATCATAAAGTTTAACTCACTAGTAGTGTTATGATAATATTATACGAATTTACTTCCTAACATTGTTTTGGACGCAGCCGCGGCAACACTTGCATTATTAATGTTAAACCCACAACTTATGAAAGCTTACTACACCCGAGCAGGTTTTGTGTACAGTGAACAACACATCAGATATCCCATGCAATTCTAACTGGATCGCTTTTACAAAGATACATACATGCGCTCACGTCTATAATCCCTATTAGGGTAGGCAGAGCATAGTGGTTCTAAAACTACTTGATGCCACGCTTGATATAAATTCAGAAGGTTATAAGATAAGATGTGGTAGGCTCTGTAAAGGGCCGTCTAGTTCGCGTCCACCCTCCTACCGAAGCCAAACAGCTTGTTGTGTTCCGTCGGTGCTTGGGAGTACCAGTGCCTTAATAGGTATTTTCTGGGTTAACTCGCTCCATCGTCGACCTTATCCATGACCTTGGTCAAGATTGGGGTCAAGAGTTAACCCATCTCATAATAAAAAATATGATGTAAGTGGTGAGAGGTTGTCAGCCTTTCGCACGCAATACAGCAAAACTGTCACTGACTTTTACAGTATGCCTGGAAAGAGTAGTCATCTGGTACATTCTATGTTTTTTTTTACTCCCAAACCAGAATGGAAGGAACAAAGTAGATAAAGTTGGACAATCTGTGTTCTGTACACTTGTACAGGAATTTAGTAAACGGTACGTTACTTTATTGTCAAAGAAGCAGTTATACTATTTAGCACTGTTATATTGACAACTTTACAACACTGTGACAAACATAAAACCATCGAAGTGTGAAGTGTACACAAGACAACACATTAGACGTAAACGTCGCTTTATTTCGTTCGGAATAGTGGCGGTTTCTGGTTTGGGTAGTTGTATACATTGACGTGCGGCTGACTGTACAGAGGCCAGCGCATCAGGTTGCTCCATTTTCATTACAAAACCGCTCGCATCACAACAGCACAGAGTGCGCGCTTGTGGTAATCTGATGTGCGGCCGTCCGTACACAAGAAAATCAATAGGTATGTGCTATTTTCGAAGACTCAGGTTAATGCTCGAAGATGTCAAAGTAAACAAAGTGACACGTATGTACATAAGCTAACGCCTATGCCTCATTTGGGTAGGCAGAGTTCACAGATTGTCACATGGTACGATCCAAACATCTCTTCAAACAAAGAAGTGTTAGTTAACATAGTTACGATTAACAAATAGAAAAGAAAACAGGGACAGCAAAAAATCCTAACTAATATTATAAATGCGAAGGTAACTCTAGTCTATCTGTCTGTCTGTCCGTCTTTCACGCCTAAACTACTGAACCGATTTTGATGAAATTTGGTAGAGAGATATATTTGAGCCTGGGAAAGGATATAGGCTACATTTTATCCCACAGTTGGGCACGATATAACCTGTAGTCCACGCGGGCGGAACCTCGGGCGGAAAGCCAGTTTTTAAATAATGCAAACACAATTAATTCTTCCATTTGTATCAGGTTAAAATAAAAAGGGAAACACACCTGATGCGATTTTGTACCCGGTGCGAAGGCGACCCCAGTTACAAATTAATATGCTAATATAGAAAAAAGAGGTGAATATTTTGTTTAAAAAACCGTTTATATAAGAAATAATCTCTGGAATTAATGAACCCATTACAAAAATGAACCATTAAAAAAATTTCACCAATAAAAAGCTCTTACCAGAAGATTTCATTTTTTCCCGAATTCTACATAATTTGAATTTGAGAATGAAGTCCCGGGTGGAACGCTAGTACATACTCCAAAAACAAAATTAAGTGGACAGAGCGAAATAACAAACATTTTAACAAATACCTGAACCCAAACAAAATTAATTAAATAACTAGACTGATGAATGTAGTTCCGAAACTCGTTTCAACACTTTCTTTTCAAGAGTATCTTGAGATAGAACATGAGATAGCGAGATAAATCTGTCACCGAATTTATCAATGACATCAAACATACAGCGCTGGAGTGCCCACTTATTCGGAATCCATTCTACGTCAGTCAGAGATGAATTATGCTTAGATAAGCTATATATTTGAGCTGTTTTTGGAAGGATATTTAAATGGATTTAGTCTATAGTGCAGTAGTTTATATAGATTTAGCGTTTGCAGTAGTTAATAAGATTCTATTCACGAACGCGTAAAACAAGAATCGGTGTATATATCCATTCTACGTCAGTCAGAGATGAATTATGCTTAGATAAGCTATATATTTGAGCTGTTTTTGGAAGGATATTTAAATGGATCTAGTCTATAATGCAGTAGTTTATATAGATTTCGCGTTTGCAGTAGGTAATAAGATTCTATTCACGAACGCGGAAAACAAGAATCGGTGTATATCTATCTATACTTAATATTATAAAGAGGAAAGATTTAATTGTTTGTTTGTTTCTATTGGCCTATTCGAAACTTATCCCCTATGGCTATGTACATAATTTTCCCGAATTCCCACGGGAACGAAGTCCCGGGCGGAATGCTAGTTTTGAATAAACATACATTCAGTTACGGAAATATTAATTAAAATTAAAGCTTCGTAAAATAAGTAACATACTATTATGTTCCATTTAATAAAGCTTTTTTTGATTTAATTTTGATTTATTACTGTTTTGCGCAAAACACATTACAATACAGAAAAAAAACACGGAAACGAAGACGCGGGCGAAAAGCTCGTTGAACAATATTCAAGATGGCGCCCAAATAATTGACCCAACTTTTACTCTAACTCGTGTGTTTGAATAAAATATTTGACATTCATACACAAATACAAAGATGTATTCAATGGTTTAGAGGCGTGCTTTTGCTTAATCAATCATGTAATAAATAAACTATGAATAAATTTCCGGCTGTAACATTTGTATGAAGTAAGGTACTTGACGGTACGCGTACTCATTCATCAGCTCCGTTTTAACCAGTTTTAACTATGTTTGACCATGAGCATCGAAATCATTAACCAATAACTAAAATGTACTATTAGGTATTATGCTATCATCAAACTTTTTGTGTCAGTCTATTGCAAACCTGTTTACTAATTAAGCCTCTTTTTTCACTTTTTTTATTTACATATATTTATATTACATCATTAATTACTGGTTTTCCACCGAGGACTTCATTCCTGTGGGAATTTGGGATGTCTTATTCTGATGTCTAAGTTTCACAAAATTTACTACAAAGTTTCACAAAAATCCGTCTAATCGTTTTTGCTTGAAGGAGTAACTAATATCTATCTATCCATCCTCATGAACATTCACATTTATAATAGGAAGACGCCTCTTAAAACTGCTTCTTTCTTTTAGCTTAAAGTTTCTATTTTTTTTAACAGTCAATATGCGTCCCCACCGAGGGGCATGGGCCTCCCTTCGAAACACAAAGGGGATTTAGGACATTCGAAAACAAATTTTCTCAGACGTGCGGGTTTTATCACGCTGTTTTCCTTCACCACTGAGCAAGTGATAATTAATTAAAAACCCATACATAAATCTGAAAATACAAATTTAGTGGTACAAAACCCGCAACCTTCCGATTACAAGTCTAGCTCATTACCAACTGGGCTATCAGCGCTCTTCTTGGCTATCACCGCTCGCGTTCTATAAATTACGTTAGCAAAAACAATCAGAAACTCACCTTTCTCAATAAGGTCGTTCCATTTTTTCGCCCAGCCGCGCAAACTTTTCGCGTATGTCTTCTCAATGTCTGCTCGCTCTTGCACCAGTCCTTGCAGCTCGCTGCACAGCCTGTGGCCGTCGTCGACGCGTCTGGTGGTGCGCTTATAGTTGCCGGGCTCCCAGAAGGAGTCTGACGTCACTGAGAGCAAGGCCTGCTCGTCGCTGTGGTGCGACATGGCGGTGCGGCACTCACACACCGCCCCTCTGGAACAATTGAAATCATGTTTAAAAAAAAACTTTTTAAGGAAAAAAAATATCTGACTTAAAAAAATCGAAAAATAAAGACAAAATCATTTAGGCCCTGTTACAGAAGAAAAAAAAAATTATCAGACTTCAAAACCGAAACATAAACACAAAATCATTTAAGCCCGTATACAGAAGAAGACTGAAGTCTCTTTCTCTCACCATAAAAATGACTGCTACTCAAGTATAAATAAGAGTCTGAGTCGCGTAGTACCTACTAAATACTACTGATCTATTTGAAGTCGGTGCGAAGGCGGCCTATCAAACATTTTTGCCTTGGCACCGACTACATAAAAATAAAATACATACAGTCGAACATTTTTTTGAAGTCGGTTAATAAAATGCTATCTATCGGTCTCAAAATCCTTCCTTATCGTGTAGATGTCATCAATTAACTTGGCCAGTTTGACTAACCCTGGTGTAAGTTTTCAAACTGCTAAGTGGCCTCTGAATCTTCTTCTTATCATCTAGGCATAATCAATTATGTGGCTAATTCGGTATAATAAGCGCTCTGAAGCTCTCATAGTGGATTTAGACGTAAAACTAGACGTAAAGTCCCAAAATGGGAACAGATATTGATAATTGGTCTTTTGAGAACTAGTCTTTTTGAGACTTTGTTGCCATTTTGAGAATCGTCATTTGCAGCGAAATCTCACAATAATGGATGTCAAATAGAAGGTATGAAGTCAAAAGACTATAAAAATAATTGTTCAGTTCTTTGCCAACATCACACAGTTGAATTTTCTTTACACAGATAATTTTAATAGTTATGCTGTTGCAAAGTTCAGGAGTTCATTTATGGTCATGTAATACAAAGTCATTAAAAAACAATTTATACATCAACAATTGTAAGGAACATTAATTACAATACCTGTACCTACATAATTATACCCAATAATTAACGATATGGTGTGATTGTAGGTAAACACTTGAGACCTTGATCAACGTAATCATTTTGCTATTCAATGAATGACTTCATACAATCCTACATTGCCTATGATTCATGTGGAATTATTATTATAATAGTAATATCTACAATAACAATAATGGAAATAAAATAATCAAGAAAACATTAATTATTTTTAACCCCGATAAAAAACAGGACTATTATTATAAGTTTCACGTGTGAATCTGTGTATAAAGAGTATGACTGTGTATCTGTGTGTCTGCCTGAGGCAGAGATTAACTATTTAACGGTTGTACCAATTTTGATCAAAATATAATAGCTTAGAACCATTTCGATTACGTCAAATTTCAAACAAAAAAACCGCATCGAAATCGGTTTATTCGTTTAGGAGCTACGATGCCACATAGACAGACACACAGATACATACATCAAACTTATAATACCCCTCTTTTTCTGTCGGGGGTTAAAAACACAATCAATCTCAGTACTCATTAACAGTCCTTACGCAGCTCGTAATTTTTAGTTGAAATTTTATTAAGTATATTTTGTTTTATATGTATGTTAGTCTGTAAGGTATTTTCTATGGGCCAAGTTGCCAGATAATAGTTTTATTATTATTATTAAGACTCTTATTCTTCTTATCGTGTAGGTATAGTCAAGTATATGGCGAATTTGGCTAACCCTGGTGTCAGAGTTTTCAAACCGCATAATGGCCTCTGACTTGGTTTTAACGACTCTAGTCAATCGACAACAGCCGGGACCGACAGCTTAACGTGCCCTCCGAAGCACGGAAACGCTCGTGATAAATTGCCACTTTGGTCACCCATCAGGTTCCCTGCCTTGGTGTATGTTGCTTAACCTCACTGATCGGTTGAGATCAGCGAGAGCCACTGGGCTACGAGCGCTTCGTAAGACTAATAACCATGTTATGTGATTACTAAGTCCTGTAATCAGCATTGCATCACGGTCCTTGGCGAGTCAGTTCCGGATTAGGGAGTTACTTCATACCATAAGAATCTTCGCACGGACCATAAATAGATGCCTTGTGACGTCATTTAACAACTATGCGGTTTTGGAAAATATCTTAATAAAAGACATTGACACAGTAAGTGAAGACATGTTGATTTTCTTATCATAACTGCATAGCACAATTTGCTTTAACATATACATACATATCTACATTACTATACTACAATACACTATACTCCGATCAATATGCACTTCAGTCACGACTTTGCGCATCAAAATGCCAAGTTCAAAGTCAACATTTTGCATTGAACTTGTAAGGCAACGGAATAACTGTGTACTTACTCTAAACACGGCATACTGGTTCTGTTTCTCGATTTAATAAGTATTATTTCACACAACTTTTATAATGGGAATAGAAATCACATTAAAATGTAATTGCAGGTTCTTTTCATCTAGTCTTTATGATCAAACTCTATAGCTAGACACGGAAATATCAGCGATTTAAGCAGTAGGTGATTTGTTATGGAAAGATCACTTGATTTTGGAGTTTTTCCTAAAAACATCTGACATAAAAATAAAGAATATTTTGATCATGATTTATTCTTTTATTTTTCAAGATTATTTCATTAAAATAGGGGTCACTTTGACCACAATTTAGTGCCCTGCTTTCACCCTTTCATTTTTTTTTTAAAATTTTGAATTCCTTTATTTAGGACTGGGTGAATTTGTTAGTTTATTGGGGTAATTTCGGAGCAGTAAACTTGGAAACATAGGTTCTGTTTAACTATTTCGCTAACACAAAGCAAAATATTTGAAACAATCCACCGACAACCAACAACATACCTTAAAAACTGCAGAAAATGGTGCAGTTTCCCTTTACACCTCCTTTTCCTCCTGTATCTCAGTTTGGAAGATGTCATTATTCACTGAACTAAACCAAAAGCACGACTAGCAAATGTCGAAGATAGTTCAAAACTTGTGTGAGGGCACAGATTGCCTGAGATCCTGTCACGGCTTGGCTAAACAACGCAAACTTGTTAATGCTGATATGAAGATTATACCGAAGGTTATGTTGACGGCTTTATTTAAGTAAAACAGGTATTAAGTTGATCCAACGCTAGTCTAATGTAACGAAGACTTTAGTAAACAAGCAAAGAATACAAGGATTTTCTATTTCGCAAGTGATTAACTGTATTTTTAGAGTGACTTCTGGATTTAAATTTTGTAAAAGTACAAAACAAAGATAATATTTAATTAAATTAGACACCAAAAAACAAAGCGATGAGTTAGGTCGCCGTATGCTGAATGACTGTCAAATATTTTTTGGTTAAAATCCAATTAAAAAAACTGAGCTGTAGTAAAAAAAAACTTCTGCGAGCGATTCTACTAAATATTACTACAAAATAAACATTTGGCAACCAAAATAGATAGACAGATAAGTCGCCTACATTTTACCATATTTATACAAAAAACAATTATGTTAGTTGAGTGGGGAAATGTTTACATAACGTAAATTAGGTCTCAGTTGTTTGTGTTTGATAGACCTTTTTATCTTCTGTGCTCTCTTTACAAAGGTTTAACTGCCAAAAATAATATTTTTTTAACATAAAATAGAAGAAAAAAACGGTTAAACCATTATTAAATTTAATTTGTGGAACAGTAGAATCGCGCATAATTAAAAATAATACTTTAAGTATGTCAAACGCGTCACGGCTCTGCTAACCAACAGTTTAAAAGTTTTTTTGTTAAATACTAGTTTCGGAGGTCACTGGGAATACTGTTTATATTAATATGATGATCAACAAAAACGTTGCATTTGACAGCATAATTCTGAGAATTAAGGTAAGGGAATCAAACGGGCTAAGATACCTGAGATGTTTGTTACTGGTCATAAATCACTCAAATTCGGCGAATCCGTTAAGTTTCTATTGGCTTCATCAATTAGATTTTTAATATAATTGTATCAAATTGTTATAAATAATATCTGGATTTAGTACTTGTGTATGGCGTAAAATAAGGTAGTAATAGTAATAAATAGTAAATAAGATTTATTTACTATTTAAAAAAATATTTACTATTTAGCAACAGGTTTTAAATAACATTTTAATTATTTATTATTCAAAAACTAATAACTGCCATGCCAATACTATACTAAACTAAAACGATAACAGATTAAAAAACAAAGCCGAGAAAACGTGGTCTTAACGAAACAATTTCACACAACATCGGAACTGCGATCGAAAGTGAAGCAATCTCAACTCATTTGACACACGGGAGTGAATGGCTGTTTGTTTGTTAGTTTGCACGACCACGCAGCTGTATGACAGGTCACGTATATCTCAATGACACTTAGAATTTCGATTTCAACCGCACATTTAATGAGTAACCCGATCCGACTCGAAGCTGACACCTGACTAGCCACAAAATCTAGACAAAAATACTCCTCAAACACCCATAATTTTGCTTGAGCAAAATTCAACTCTAACTCCATGTAATAAAGGATTTTCGGATATCTTTAGCTTAATATGGTAGCAGAAACGACCTTGTAAAGTATAAGACTGAATCACAACTAGTGATGCTCCTAATTAAGATAACAGATATGCGTAACACACAATGAAGTGTCTAGACTAGACAATAACAATATTGTAATACTCTAGCAACTTGTTGACTCGAGTTTGATGATTAGTAGTCTTATACATCATTTTAATAAAGATGACAGTAACAATAACATTGACGAAATTAGCAGTAATACGAATTTAGATAACGCTTTATAGGCATTTTCTGGGTTAACTCGCTCCATCGTCGACCTCATCTTTGACCTTTATGGTCTAGATTGAGGTCAAGAGTTAACCCGTCTTATAATAATAATAAAAAAATAACTTTCAATATTAGTTTGCTTTTCTCAATTTGACGATGTCATTTTGTGTAAACATTTATTGTTAACACTTTAGCCATTTTACAGTTCCTGTTACCATATTAGGCTCTTGATAATGTGCTACTGTATTGTCGCTTTATCGTTGTTTAAATATTTATTAATAAGACTGCTAATGTTTTGACAAAGCTATAATTTTATAATTGGTTTAATCACGGTATATATCATACCTTATAATGTGAATTGTGTATGTATATCAAGGCGTTACAATTATTTACTTACATTTAATCAGTAGATCTAGACTGATAAGTATGAGACTACTGTCTACCAGATACAAATAAGTATTTAGTAAGTATTTTGTATCAACGGTAGCCATCTCTATCGATTGTCAGTTTCGCATCGTCGCAATTGTACTCCTTAATTGCAAATTTGCAACACAAATGCTCGAGTACAATTTTGTCATTGAGTGATGGCGTGTGTTTTTAAAGAAGTTACATCATGAATAATGTTTTGTCAATTTTCTCAATATAATCTCTGCAATTTGGTCCCGTTTTCATAAGCTTTTTATTAACTTACAATGTATATATGTTTTCGGGTCAAATTATGCAAAAAAATTTTGTTTTATCCTCAACCTATTGAGCTGTTTTACATATACCTTTAGTTCGGATGAGAGTGCCTGGTTAGTAAATTCCCGCTCGTCATTTTTAACGATCGTTCTGTTTCCTGTACCCTAAGGTTGTCTGGATGAGATTGCTACCTAGCAATAAGGCCACCTTTTTGTATCACATCACTTATATGTTTGAATTTCCTGGACTTGTATATTATTTTTTTGTGTGCAAATAAAGAGTATTGTATTGTAAATTGACGTTATTCTAAAACTAATATAGCGGACTGCCAAAGATGGCTGACTAGGTATTTTATTTTGATATGGGTATGGGTTGCACAGAAGAATACGAATAATAAACATCTTAATATTTGAATTAAGTAATGGTAATACAAATAAAGATTTTCAAAATACTATTACCTATTTAATTCATGGTCACGAGGTAAAGCTTGGGACGAGTCGGACCTTTTTAGGAACAGGTTTGTTTCACATAACCCTATTGAGATAGGTCTGTTTATACTAGTTGCCATCATAGTAGTCATAATAATAAAATCAGTCTATGACATCAAAATGCTAGATAAAGATCTTTCCCAAGTCACTATATGTAACCCGATTTACGACTTTTCCTACCGCCAGCTACCCTGAGTATAGCGTCCAGCTTTCTCCGCCAGCTAACCACATCTAGCTGGACAAGATATACGAGGTTTGCAGACAATACATGTGAGCACCCCATTCGTATTGATAGCCACAGTTTGTACTTGACCACAAATACCACAATATAGCGCAGCGGCAAACAGTAGTTGAGAATAGCAAGCTCACCCCGAATAAACTGACTCAGACGAGTTTGAAAGAGATTCAGGTTACATGAGCTCGGAAATACAAACGCAGGCAAATAGTTTCATTCCTTAGCATTGCGCATTTTGAAATACGAGTAGATTACATTGTCATTGACAGGCTTCAATTCGCAAACTCTCAGTCGAAGAGACGTCCATGTAAGCTGATGCTACTAGCATCATACTGTCAATTTACCTTCGTCACATATAAAGAAGCTAACTTAAATGAACGTTTCTGCTACACCGATTAGATTCAATCCTAAAATTCCTTAGTTTATCTCATGTCTAGCCGGTGATTCTGCGTCGTAGATAAATACTTTTTCGAATTTACCGCATTATCAACGCATGAAGGCGTGATAATAACAGATAATGTATCGTAATAAATTCGATACGTTTCTATCAGTTATCAGATCTGTCAATTCGCGTGATTGATACAGGATACGCGACAAGGACTAAGATAGGAATAGTTCGTGTTAACTGGGTCATACTGTTTTGCTAAAATATTAAACGAAAAGTAAGAAGAACTTTGTTAGATCCCCTGGGCCAAATCTCGTAAGGAGAGATAGTGTAGTTCTATTAGGACAACATGCATGAGTCAGAGTCAAAAATATTTTATTTTCATAGAACATACAAAGTGCTGCTTGAAAACGTCATAAAAATACATTAGCAAAATCAATATAAATCATTGAGAAAAATAGGTAGTGAATTACATTAGCATTTTTGACTTTGCGCCTATTCACAAAGGTGCAGTCTTCCTCAGGAGAAGAATAGGCAAGAAACTCCGAAGGTCGCTCTTGAGCGCTTGTAGCTTAGTGGCGTTTACTGTTTGGAATTGATCAGTGAAATTAAGGAACGTACACAGGGGCAATTAACCTAATTGCCCCGGTGACTAAATTGGCAATTTCTCACGAGGGTTTCCGATTGACTACAACAATCGTCCAACCAAGTCGAGGCCATTCTGGTGATTTGAAAACTCTCTCACTAGGTTTAGTCAAGTTTGACACGCATACTTGATTATGTACATACAGCAGCACGTTAGAATACCCATTTGTACTATGAAAGCCGGCGATTACGAGCGAGATAAGGGCCACGTCAAGGTCAAAATGTATGGCCTGATATGCTGCAGGTTAGGTTAGAACAAAAGTACAATGGTAGGGCTTTAGGTATTTCTCTTTCAACCTCTCGGGTGGTTAATCAGTCCATGAAGCTAAACAACTTCCCAAAGGAACATAGATCACAATACGAAAAAAAAAATTGATCTCCTATACAAAATGCGCTATATGCTGATGAAGTTTGTATGGGAACTCAAAAAATTTTTTTTCGTATTTTGACCTATGTTCCTTGGGAAAGTTGTTCAGTTTCATGGACTGATTAACCACCAGAGAGGTTGAAAGAGAGATACCTAAAGCCCTGTATAGGCAAATAAGCTAAATAGCAAATAATAAAATTAAATATTAGCTTTCCGCTCACGATATTTGTATTATCTTCACCAGCACTTAACTATGCTTTGGAAGTTTTTTTCCAGTCTGCGCGGAAGATAACTTAATTAGCAAGAACTTAATCTTCTAATCGCTTAGCATGAAGAAAATAAATTAATCGTGCAATAAGAGACCCCTAGATGAGCAAAATAAGACTGAATTAGTGGGCGTGCGCTATAGGCAAAAAGTATTCGATAATAATTAGTAATGGTTATAAAAAATCCTTTACGATTGCACATGGCATAAAATGAAGAGGCTTGATTTAACGATTGTGTCATGATGGAACCGGTTTAAAGATTATCAGAGGATCAGTCTATAATGTAAACACGATTTACAAACACTGAGCATCATTTAACAAGTCTCTTTTGCATTAATACTGACATTGCTGCAATGATATTTGAATAAGTAACTGGTTAAGAGGGAGTCAGTCTCGGCTTAGGGTTTTGCAATAACCCTAAGCAGCTTCATCTTTAAAAACTTAAGCACTATTTCAAGATAGTTTTGCTTTTTTGTATATTTTAGCAAACCTTATGTACCGAAGTACCTTGTGTACACTAAACATGGAAAATTAATAGGGAATTGCAGCAGTTTATTTTTTTCGTATAGAACAAATCCCTCTATCGCATCTCTATCGGGATAAATTCGCCTTTGTACATTTTGATCTGTGACCTATTGTTTATATCCTTGTTTCTGTGAAGTGTTTGCATACATACATAATTAATTAAGTGAGTCAGAAACTTGAATGTCGCCTTAATGATAGTTTTCAAGTCTCCGGAAAGGCCTCTGGATTGCCTTAACGATATTAATTCATCGACAACAGATCTGACTGGCAATTCAACGTGCCGTGTAAAGCACGTTGCATCAAAACTGCTGTCAACTACCTAAAAATAAGTACCTATTGAATTCGAGGGTTACCCTCGATTTCCCTGGGATTCCATCATCAGATCCTGACTTTATAACAATGGGAATTCCTCTGTACCATACTGTTTCGAACAAAAAAAAGAATTTTGAAAATCGGTACACAAATGGCGGAGAAATCGGTGAACATCCATAAAAAAAGAAACATACAGTCGAACATAGAATCTCCTTTTTTCTTGAATTCGGTTAATAAACCGTCAAAAATCGATTACGGTGAAATGCAAATAATCACGAGGTTCTTAGTAACAAGCGGTAGTGATCTCAATCAATGACAAGGTCACCGGGCCGCTTTCGGAGCCTATTGTTATATCTTACGATTGTTTACCCAGCTGCCATTATGTAGTTAGTACTGTTCGACTATAAACCGACTCATGTGCGTTCATTCTACAAACTTAAGATCATTCCCACGGAGACGGTAGAGAAACGGGAATGTTAGTATGGTGAGGGAAATTAAGATTGAATACAAGCCCCAATGATGGTACTGGCAGAATATCAGCGATGAAGCTTAGACATAGCAAAATAATACTTACTTGCGCTACTTTAAGTGACACTTTAGCGTGTTAAAACTAGCTTCTCAGGTTGGAGCGCGCGCAATTTTGGATTATGAGGATTTTCTTTCTGTCTCACTGCCCGACACCCGCCTCCGATTTGTGCGAAAAAGACACTTGCTTTCTAGCAAAATGCCGAGTTTTATTTCCAAATTTTGTGTTAGGCATCAACGGTTTTCTACCTCAAAAACTGAATGGAAACGTACGTTTTTTGTCTCTATCGATCGTAAGCTAGATTCTAACCACAGTGCGTAGTGCAATACGCACATTATGCTCCGAAGGGGTTAGAAAAACCTTTTTGTCTACTTAAAATATTTAAAAAATCGTAAAAACTGTTGACGCCGTTTGTGTGGAAAAAACAGAGACGATCGTCTTAACACATTGCAAAAACTGTTCTAGGTACATGTTTTGTTGCAATCATTCGAATGGAAACTCTCCATGGAAATCCCTATCTATGGCACTCTCTTCCAACGATCCCTAAAGAAAAATCAGTGAAATCCATTGCTCAGTTACGACGCAAAGGAATGACTAACAAACACACGTTCACATTTACAATATTAAAACTAAGAATTTGACGGCTGATTTGGTCAAGTGGCGCCACCTTTTGATTAAGACCTTGGTTCAATTCCCGGTCGGGGAAAATATTTGTATAAAAAGCAGATGTGTTCTCGGGTCTTGGGTCAGTCTTTGAGTATGTTCCAAGGGACCCAAGACATAAGGGAAAACCTTAGTATGGGCATTTGAGTGGTAGCGTTTACAGGTAATGGGTAATTCTCTGATCCGTTACCCCATTAAAGAGTCGCGTGCGCAAAAGCCTGAAATGTGATCGAGATCTTAACGCTAATACCATCTAACCATACACCCGGTGAGTTTTTTTTTTTAATTCATTCAACTGATGGCTGTACATAATAGTCGTGTTATGCCAACGTTGTTATTGAAACTTGACGACTTTGACAAGGTAATTACCACGCGTCTGTGTTGCGCATCAGCGCGCATGCGCGGGGAGAATAGTAAGTAGTGGCTTCATCGTCGGTGGTAGGAACGTTGGTAAACAGTTGGAAATTAGTTTATTAGATAGATAGATAACTGCTTTATTGACTCCAATTACATAATACAACTTAACACACCACAAGAAACATAAATTGTAATTTAAACGGTGTTAGTAAAAAAACATAAAGCAATAGGACAAAATCCCTTTCGTATTTCAAAGGGAGGCCCGTGCTCCTCGGTAGGGACGTTTATGGGCTGATAAAAAAAAAATGGACAAAGTGACATCAAAATTAAATAAACATTTACAATCAGTGATTAGGAGCGTTGAGTGCTACCGGAGTGAAGAGGCGCTGACTCAGCATCATGCTGTAAACTAAGTCTACAGCGCTGATCTTCCGTCAGGACCTAGTATTATTTATTGTTATCAATCAATCATTATTTTTAAATATGGCGTTTCCTTAGATGTTTTCGCCAATATCAGAGTTGTAAACACTGCTTAATACCTACTCACGCCATATGAAATAAGAGCCCACTAGGCGGTTTGAAAACTACAGCTGTGCTTCTATTTTCTTAATGTCTCTCGACAAACAGTTTGTCTCGTTCTTGCCATTTGAAAATAAACTTATTTATTCAAAATACGAAAGTTGAACTAAATAGAAGTACTGTAAGTACTTTTCGTCTCCACAAAGTAACAAACTCTTTTATAGGTCAATGTATACGCTTCTACAATAAGATTCCCATGTGTATTCAAAACCTACCTTAAGACAATAATTAAACCAAAACTTTGTAAAAAGGGCTAAGTATTATAAAATTTCTGATTATCTGTTAGACAAGCAACCATGGGAATAAATTGCTAAGCTTCAGAGCTATTCAGATATTAAGTCAATTAAAATTAGAAATAAGAACATTTATATGATTGACTTAAAAAGAGCGACCCTCGGAGTTTCTTGCCTATTCTTCTCCTGAGGAAGACTGCACCTTTGCGAATAGGCGCCAAGTCAAAAATGCTAATGTAATTCACTAGTTTGCTCAATGATTTATATTGATTTTGCTAATGTATTTTTATGACGTTTTCAAGAAAAACTTTGTATGTTCTATAATAAAGTATTTTTGATGTTGATTTTGTAATCTGCCATCGACACGAAAGAATAAAGTGTTTCTGCCATAGTACAGAAAATCCCAGGAGCTTCTTTTAATGTAGGTACGTCGGGAAATATCTCCCAATAAAATTCACAGCGGAAACTCACCTAACTCGATTCCACAATAAAGTAATTTAGTCATGTTTAATTTTCCACTCGACCTGCTCGAGGCTCATTTCACCGCGAGACAGCTATCTATCTGCCTAGTTCTCTTCAACTACAGTTAGACTACAATATTTCCATACATTTTGCGGTAGAACCTTTACACCGCAATTTGTGAAAGAATCTTACACAATAATGCCAAGCAGTAGATAATGTGACTTCGAAAGAAGCAGACAGTGTTGTAGTGCCTATAGATTCGCCAAAAAAACCAGCGTAATTATCGTACTTAACAATTTTTCGATGGAAACTTTATGGTAAGATAATAATAAAAACGCTACACTCGAGTGGGCTACCATAAGAAATATATGCAATGTTTAGTGGCAATTTAATTAATACACGAGTTACTATATTTGTATTTAAAAAAAAAATAACTTGGAAATGACACATGTTTATAACTAAAAATAATATGCCAAGGTCCTTTAGACAACATCCAAACGTGGCCACAATTATTAAATGTTATCAAAAATTAACTCGAAAGTTGCCCTCGATATCCCTGGGATTCCATCGTAGATCCTGACTTAATGAAAAGGGGACCACCTCTTTCGGAAAAAAAACATTTGGAAATCGGGCCACAAATGGCAGAGAAATCGACATATATAAAAAAAAGATAGAATACAATCGAATACTTTTTGAGGTCGGTTAAAAAAGCCCTTATCCGGTATATGGCGAACTTGACGAAATAGACTCAGGGCTCAAGAACAACAGCCTTCACCATTTTAATCGATTGCCTATTCACGTTTTAAAAAAATTTACATATAAAAATTACACAAAAGAAAGGACATATACAACGGCGAGCTTTTGGCCGGAGGGCGTGGTGTTCCGCCGTTTTCGAGGGAGATTCCCGGTTATAGACACCCCCGGAAAAACACCCGGGAAATAGTGTTCATTAAGTTTTAATTTTGTTAAATAATATTTTATATGTATGTTAGTCTGTAAGGTATTTATCTATGGGCCTAGTTGCCTGAAAATAAATGATTTTATTATTATTATTATTAACTCAAGCAATGAGTTTTCTTCCAGCTAACCTATGTGAGAGGGAGAGGCAGTTGAAGTGGCCAAGAGAAAATTAGACACTTGTGTTTTTTTCCATTCACAGAGTTCCAGGTCTCATTGCATTGGGTCCAAGCCTAATCCTGTCCATGTCTCGAAAACAGTAAGCAAATTCGAAAAAGAAAACCAATATTATGCAGCGGTAACTACTGCTTAGTTAAACTTGAATGATAATGTTGTAGTGTCGAGGTCTCGGTCGTCATTTGTTTCCGAGTCCCCCGTCCTTGACGTTTGTTTCCGTGATTCTTGTCATTTAGGAGACGTTACGTTGTTTACGTAATTACAAGGCCCATTTTTAGGGTTCCGTACCTCAAAAGGAAAAAACGGAACCCTTATAGGATCACTTTGTTGTCCGTCTGTCCGTCCGTCCGTCCGTCTGTCAAGACCCTTTTTCTCAGGAACGCGTGGAGGTATGAAGCTGAAATTTATATCAATTACTCAGGTCTACTGTCCCTTGAAGCTGTGAAAAAATCAAACTTCTAAGCCAACGCAATCAAAAGATACAGCCGTTTATGCCGCAAATTTCCGCAAATTTTCGACACTCGCAAAGGAATCAAAACCTACAGGGTACTTCCCGTGAACACAGAATCTTGAAATTTGGTACGAAGCAACGTCTTATAGCACAGATAAAGGAAAAATTGCGAAAACCATAAATTTTTAATTACATCATATCATAAAAATATTTTTAATATTTTTAAACTTACTACCCCTTTCCTCATGAACGCGTTGAGGTATTAAATTGAAATTCATATCAAATACTCAGGTCTACAATACCTTTAAGCTAGGTTTGTACGGAACCCTCGGTGCGCGAGTCCGACTCGCACTTGGCCGGTTTTTTTTTATGAAATGAGATTCTTTTTCGTTTAAGGAAATATACTTTTGTATCACCCACGAAATTTGATTAATAATAATAAACAATAAACGTTACACACTCAAAGGCTCACATTAAGGTTTTCCCTTGTGTCGTGGGTCCCTCGGAACACACATAAAGACAAACACAAATACCCAAGACCCGAGGACAAACATTTGCTTTTTACACAAATGTTTGCCCCGACTGGGAATCGAACCCAGGACCCGTCGATCAAGAGGCAGCGCCACTATCACTAGACCAAACTGGCCGTTGATTGCTTATTACTTTTAAACGGCTGAACCAATTCTGATCAAATATAGCTAGAACCATCTCGATTACGTCAGCTTTCAAACAAAAAAAAAGCAACGACATTGATCCATTCGTTTAGGAGCTACGATGCCACACACATATATACACAGAAACACATACGCTCACCCCATAATCCCTAACGGGGTAGGCAGAGCATCAGAGCAACCTCAGAGTTTCTTGCCTGTTCTTCTCTGAGGAAGACTTTTGCGAATAGGCGTAGAGTCAGTAGGGTCAAAAGAACGAATGCGTATGTATGTATTTAAATCGTTTAATGTATGTTTGTATGTATTTAATTGTAATATTGACTTGTTTTAAGTGACATCCTGAATGTCCTATAAAATAAAGATTTTTCTATTCTATTCTATTCAGTATTCTAGAACCACTAGATGCCACGTTTGACACAAATTGTGAGGGTTATCAGATGGAACAAGTTCCATAATGGTGAGAGGTGGTCAGCCTCTCGCCCATTATACAGCAAAACCCTCGCATCCCTCTTACAGACTTTTACTGTATACCTGGGAAGAGTAGGTAGCTGGCACATTCTAAGTTATTCTTTCACTCCCAGTACAGCATGTAAGTACACAGAAACACACATCAAACTTATAACACCCTCTTTTTTGTTGGGGGTTAATAGTTCCGTTTTTATGAGTACCTATTCCTCAAAATACTTATTACAATATTTTAATCCCATATGAAAAAGGGTAATGGGATCTAGCATGTATTACATGGCTTTGTCTCAAAATGAAATAGAAATGTGTACTAACATTGATTGTATTGCATGTATGGTGTGGATGTATTTCCTACTGCTTTTGTATCCTACACGTTTGAATTCTATAATAATTTGCGTACAAAATCTATAATAATATCTGACATTTTATTTGGCTGACTGCATTATGCATGAGCGATGCGACATGACCGACTGCATCTGTGCGATATAATAACACGGATATTATACTTCGAGAGTAAGTCTTACATAGGCCATTTAATAAAATGTCTTCTTAAGGAAAACTTACAGTTAGTGACATCACGCGTTTAGAGAAGTAATGGATAAAAAAAGCATAAAACTTCGAAAAAGGTTGAGGTTCACTAGTCGAACTAGAGATCGGAACCGTTCCGGTGATTTGAGCACACAAACGCGATTTCCCTACGGAAACAAAACACGCTGTATATAGCCACGTGTACGTACACAGCACTACACTACACCCTGTGAATAATGGACGAATTGTTACTAAATTAATGGCATGGACTTTGGTATTTTTGGCAGCCAACTTTTACTCAAGAAAACTTGCTAAATTTAAGAGGTGCTTTTTTCTTATACTTCCAGTTATAAACGCTCTACACACTAAGGTTTTCCCTTGTGTCGTGGGGCCCTTGAAACATACATAAAGACAATTAAAAAAAACCCATGACCCGAGAACAAACATCTGCATTTTACACAAATATTTGCCACGGCTGGAAATCGAACCCAGGCCACTACCACTCAACCAAACTTCAATCTTGTCTTCAGTTCTTGCGATCTTGTGTAAGTTCCGGCTACTTGGAATTAAAAGCATCAAGATAATCAAGCCATCTGTTTTGGATCTTCCCCGGCGTCTATAGCCATCCTGTGGCACTTAGTGAGTAAAAATCCGTGCTCATCGCTCCTCGTGCTAATATAATAACAATATTATCCTTATTATTATAAATGCGAAAGTAAGTCTGTCTGTCTGTCCGTCTTTCACGCCTAAACTACTGAACCGATTTTGATGAAATTTGTTACAGAGATAGATTAGAGCTGGGGAAAGGACATAGGCTACAATTTATCCTACAGTTAGGCACGACATAACCAGTAGTCCACGCGGGCGGAGCGGCGGGCGGAAAGCTAGTTTTTTTATTAATGTAGTGATGTTAATACTATGATGATGAAGCAGTCAAGTATGCAAAATATTTCAAAAGGGGAGCGGCCCACAAAAAAATGCAGACACACACCGGTGAATCGAGAAGGGGAGATATACCTATTCTCAACAAGTAAAACGCTACGACAGACAACGCTACGACAAATATACGACTTTACAAAAAAAATTAACTTAAAATTTTCCCGCTGCCAACGATATTTTCAATCGTTTTATATAAGTTATAAACCTAAAATTCTTAACAAAAAAAAAACTATTTATCGTACCAGGGCAAATCAGCTAATCGCGCAAGTTGTATAGAGGCGAAAAATTTTTTCATAATAAAAGTTCCATGGGAATTGGGAAAAGGTGTTCAGTATCGAGTGACGTCCTTAATTTTCGCTAACTAATATAAAGTCACCCAATACACCTATCATTCCTAGTGCAAGATTCTAATCTTATCTATATAGCCTTATCTGTCTGTTAAGACTATTTCTATATAGCCTTATCTGTTTCAAAAAAAGTTATGTACCTCATAGACGCACAGTAGCTTGTCTATGTGTTTTTTACATGATGTACTTCGGAGAGTGTGCACAGGAGCTGCATGAGCTCATTCCGCCTGTCCCTTTCTTCCATCGGACATCCAGACGCACTGCGGGGTACCACCCTTACCTCGTCGAAAACCCTCGGATCCGCACTGAGTGCTTTTCATCATCTTTTATATTGCGCACTGCCAAGGAATGGAACTCCCTGCCTGCGTCTTTATTTCCGAGCTCATATAAACCGGACCTCTTTAAATTTCGAGTGAATAGGCATTTTCTGGGTGAGCTCGCTTCATCCTCGACCGCATTGCCCTTGTGCTAGATTGTGGTCAAGAGCAATCCGATTATTAATAAATAAATAAAATTAAAAAAAAACAAACTAATTAATCACCTAAATCAAGTTCATGTATTCTACACGACCACAGCCCACCCTCATCAGGCGAGCTCCCTTTCACGTCGCTAATTAAGTGTCATATACCCGCGGCTCATTAAAAATTGCCTCGTTTCATTTAGCCCGCTTATGGCACGTGCAAACACCGCTAACTCGTCAAAAATTCACGAGGGTTCGTCACTCTTAACTGGTTTTTTATTCCGTGTTTTTTTCTAAATAAAACGAGTCTGTCCACTGTTGGTTTTGTTTGTGTTTGGCATAACTGTGTGTGATTGTATATATGAGTAAAGGACGAAATAAACATTGTTTTTACGTCGTAAGTTATGACTTATGACTCAAATCCTTACTTCTTCATCCTTACTCACATTTTAAATTACATGCAGGATGCCTGGGACTTAGTTTCAGTGGGAATTTTGTAAAATGCTTTCTTATTCCTTCACTACACCGTTAAGGGAAGCTTTGTACAAAACTTCAGCTTTCTAGATCTAAGGGTTTGGGCTGGGCGTTGATAAATCAGTGAATCAGGACCCTGCATTTTATTATTTAGAAGAAGATTTGAAAGTGTTTTTCGTTTGTTATTCTTTCCTTCATGTCGTAAAGGAGCAACGGATCTTCTTGTTTTTTTTGCACAGAAAAAATTGGGGCCCTGAGCCTGAGATAGGCTACTTTTCCATACTAACGATGTTGTGGGCAAAAAGCTAGTTCTACCTACACGATAAGAAGAATAAGATTAAATTAGATGGTCAACTGGCTTTGAACTTTCAAGTTAAACGCAGATCCTTATGCAGAGTCAGTTGTCAGGAAGGGAGTAGCGCATAAAGCAGCTGCATCTTACTTTGAATGTTTTATCTTTTTTTTTTACCAGCCCGTATACGTCCTCACCGAGGGGCACGATATATTTTATTTTATTTTATTCAGGATAACAAACAGCAATACTATATATACTTACTTATCTAAATAACAATAACTATGATTAATAGTACAGCCAGCATCGTTTTCCACATCTAAATATAAACACTTAAGAGACTTTACACACAGTTTTCACAAACAATCTAAATATGTGATTTAAGAAACATAGATAGAAACACTTTTACTAAAATATAACAAAATTAATTTTCTAGTGAATGTTTAAAGCGTTACTTAGAACTCCCAGAGCATGACATACTTAATCTTTACATTTTTATTGATTACTTAGCAAGGTTTGATACACGATCTTTCTAAATGAATAATATGACAAAGAAAAAATATCTATATGAAGTAAGTTATCATTATACATGTTCAAAATGCGTTGAAGCGGTAGACGCTCACCAGCATGCGTTAATACATAACAGACGGTGAGGATACGACTCTCTGATACGACTCTCTCAAGAATTAGACATAAACAGACGGTGAGGATACGACTCTCTGATACGTTGAGAACTACTAGGTATACGGTAGTTGATTCTGTTTATCAATTCAGGACAGTCAAAATATTTACACAATAATTTATACAGGAACATGGAATCCAGAAGCAACCTTCTAGTCTTCAGCATAGGCAGATTAAACTGCTCGAGCGACTTAACATATGATTTTCTACAATGAAAACATCTATATTGAACGGCCTTAAGAAACTTGCGTTGGATGAGTTCGATTTTATCTGAATATTCTGGATTAGGCCATAGTCCATCACGCTGGCCCAATGCGGGTTGGTGGACCGCGCACGTCTTTCGAAATGAATTCTCTTGGACGGGCGGGTTTCATCACGATGTTTTCCTTCACTGTTGAGCATGTGATAATTAGAAATCCGTACATAAATCCGAAAAGACGAATTTAGTGGTACAGGCCCCTCATCAGGATTTGAATCCGCGACCTTCGGATTACAAGTCTGGCTCATTACCAACTGGGCTATCACCGCTTCTTTATCATATAGTAATTAATAATATTATGTGTAGATATGTCCTAGAAATCCTGGAAGAATAATTTTACTTCGCACGACCAAGGGGTTTAATTCTACAACTCCTGTGCAAAGTGATTCTAAATCAATACGGCCGTTAAAGACCATTTGGCGGTTTTAAAACTCCGACACTAGTTAAGTACGCTGCATACTTGTTTATATTTAAATACGGTCTAAAATCGGTGAAACAAAGCATCGTGACGTGAGAAAGCCGTGCTAAAAAAATCATTAATGATGTCATGTTTTAGCTGATAACATTTCGCAAAACTAATCATATTAATCGATATAGATTGCGTGCATGGTTCGCGTATAATACTTACATTGTATACTATTATTGTAAGCAAATAAGATTACTTTGATTCTTTGCACAACCACTCCGCTTATGAAATCCGCCATTTTGATTTCCCGCAATTTTTCCATCGGACGTAATTAGTTTTCGATGATTTATTGGATGATTATATTAATAGCTTAATTTAACCGGTAAATGTAAGTTTCCAGTGAACTATGTGGCGGCGTTTGAAATTAATAATTACCTGGTTAATCTAAGATGCCGGATGAGGGCTGTCTATTCATGTTAATAACTATTGAAGTTTCACAATAACCAATTCGTTTTGAGCCAGCGCGGTGGACTATGGCCTAAGTCCCTTTCGTATTTCGGGCCCGTGCCTCTCTGTGGGGACGAATATGAGACGATAAAAAAAAGCCAGTAAAGTTCAGTTACACTATAGGGTACTCTTCCTCTACTTCTTTCTTGTGCTCTTCTTACACAGCGTACCACTAGGTAAAGATCCAGAATTTGATATTATATTAGGTGTTGCCTTCTTTGTGCAGTGAGCGATTACCTTCTTTTGAACATCAAATTGACTTCTCTGCCTATGGTGACAAGAGAACCCCAATTGGATCATAGTTACATATTCCATTGCCTGAACGTGAACATGCAGGTCTCTTACAGTGTTTTCTCTCACTCCGAGAGCGCTTATGCAAAGTACAATAATTCGAAATGGCAGTACCTACAGGAGATCGAACTATATTCCCCTCCTTTAACTGCCTTCTCACTGACCATCACGCCACCGACATGGAGTAGGTACGGACGGCCGCACATCAGGTTACCACAAGTGTGCACTCTGTGCTGTTGTGATAGAGCGCTTTTGCAATGAAACTGGAGTAACCTGACGCGCTGGCCTCTGTACATTGAAGCTCTGTCACTATATCATAGTTATATTTTACTTTTAACGAACACATTATATTCTGTAATTTTTGATTATGGAATTGATGATATACCCATTGATTGGTTGAACAAATGATCTAATGTAATGAACCAACTAGAAATTAACTTGAAAAAGAAACTTGCACAATTTTTTAAATTAATTTTAGATCAACGTTACTATTAACACTAATTTCGCGGTAAAAAAGCTATTAAATGTATAAACCACAGGTCGAATAAAGTTAACATTTGCTAAAAACTGGTCGCCTGGCCGAAAGTAATGAAATGTATATTACTTGTAAATAACTTACTTAATGAGTTAATTTTATAGCTAATAGCTAATGGAATGGAATCTTTGGAAATGCACAGATAACTCTATAATAATACTTACTTTTTCTACAATTTACTTTATGTTTTCATTTTAAAATCGGATCAAAATAAATTTAATTTTTTTGGGCAGTTAGCTTTACGTGACTATTTATAGAGTTAAAACTTAATTAAATTGAAGTTGTAATTTGTGAATATGCGATTAAAACAAAATAAGAAGTCAAAATTAAAAAAAAAATATAATTACCCATGTGATAAAAAGAGCCCTGATTGTTATTGTTTGGTTTGACTTTGACTACCCTAGAGGGACACATCCATGAGCCTTAATAACATGCAATTAAATATAAAACTAGAGCGTTATGCAAAACAACTACTTAAC
The DNA here is from genome assembly GCA_949987775.1 of Aproaerema taeniolella. Taxonomy (NCBI): domain Eukaryota; kingdom Metazoa; phylum Arthropoda; class Insecta; order Lepidoptera; family Gelechiidae; genus Aproaerema; species Aproaerema taeniolella. The sequence continues at coordinate 6,206,319 of OX465245.1, forward strand.
ATGTGCGTGCGGGTGAGGAATAAAGCTTTCTGTAATTGTTGTGCAAGTTTATTGAACGCTATAAGCATTTATTTGGCTATCAGGTCGTTAAAATCCCATTAGTCGAATAAAAACTGAAGATTAATGCTATAAAGAGAACACAGTCATCTTCAACGATGCTAATATATTCGTGTTAAGTGGAAATAGCAAAATTGTGTAATATTACATTCGAAAATAAAACGTTTGTTTTATTGCGATACGAACTCATGGGCTAGGGGAAAAAAAGATATGCAAACAAACGCCCCTATTTAGCCTCACACAACCTTCTTTTCCATAACTTCATACATAATACGTCGCATGTTCCCAGATAGCTTTAGTGGAAAATGAATTAATCTTAAAACTATGCTGTATACGTCTCGTTCTTCTCCTTTATCATTCCAAGTTTTGCTTCTCTAGTTAGGCTTCCTATTTAAAATTCAAAAATACATATCTGCATCTTATCTGTAACTCAAAGTGACACATTCACTCCCTGTCTGCGTCTGAGCTCGGGGCTCAAGCAGTATCGTCGTTTTTTTATTAAAAACCAGTTGTCATATACTTTTTTTATTATTATTATAAGATGGGCTAACTCTTGACCTCAATCTTGACCATAATGGTCAAAGATGAGGTCGACGATGGAGCGAGTTAACCCAGAAAATGCCTATAAAGGCACTGGTACTCCCACGCACCAACGGAACACAGCAAGCTGTTTGGCGTCGGACTTCGGTAGGAGGGCGGTCGCGAACCAGACGGCCCCTTACAGAGCCTACCACACCGCATGAGACCATAGGACGACACCTCAGATTCAGAAAAAAATAAAGTGTCGTTGCCTGAGATGGATTACTAGGAGGCAGGTCTCATTTGTGTCCTTAGTCGCCTCTTACGACACCCACGGAAAGAGATGGGGTGGTGTTGGGTGGTTACAGCTAATAAACGTTTTTTTTTTAAGTGATCCGTGACCACCCTTTGAAGAACCCCGCTCCTGACATCTCTAGCCGCCGCAACCTTAGTTCATCCAACACAAATTTTTCAACAATATCGTATTAAACTGTTAGTTACTAATCGCGCCCACACTCCTAGTTAAGGACAGATATCGGAATGCAGTCCCAACCTGCCGTGGCCAGTGTCCACCACTGGTCCGACCGGCTGGAGGCGATTTATGGACGATCCCTGGACGCAGTCCTTGAAACTATTCAAATGGAAAGTATTTTATCTACGAATGGATGCGAAATGATTTTATAAATCTGTTAAATACAACACCCCAGTCTTGTGTCGCAAAACTTTATTAAATTTTTCATATTAGTCCATCCATTGGTAGTATTTAAGTTCGAATTAAAACGAACTTGGATACCCATTGAAGGAACCGACTGTGTTACAAGTTTAATAATATCACTTGCTATCTAATCACTGTGATAAATAAAACGATAATTTTAACAAAACAGACGCATTTTATACATATATCCTATACAATTAATTATGTATTCCGCACACCAAAAAAAATGCAACTGAAACATTCTGAAACAAGAGACTAATATTATTTTTCTTTTTTTTTAAATTTTCAAACAGTTGGAAGAGGCATTGCAAAAATTCTGAAAGTGAAAAGAGTACACAATAGGTAAAAACAACAGTACAGATTATATAAATATCGATACTGCTATCAGCATGCTCGATATTAAATTGCATGGTATGATAATAATAAGTTTCAAATCTTTGATACACGTTCTACTAGTCGGTATGTACAATCCACCGCACATCAGAATATACATCTTGATATTACTTTTAAATAGTGTCTAATAGTGGCGGTATTCGTATGGCAACTGTAAACCGAATGTGCAATAGTAATAATAAGTATAGTTTCAAGTCTTCGATACATGCTGTACTAGTAATTGTATTTGATTTTAATTATATACCTACCTACAAGACGAAATACTTTCGACTGACCGTCTGTCTATTCAACGTAGGAAGTCACCGATTATAACATTTAGAACATCCGGTGGATGAGAAAAGAAATAATTAGATCACAGCGTATGCTTAGAATGTTAGGAAATTGACGCGTAAACAATGTGAAACTACTGCAATGCCAGTAATTAGAGTTTCACTATGTGTTTCTTTAGTGAAAAGTTTGAATTTGTTGTATTCAGGATTAGTTACTGCCACGTTAAACTGTGCTAGCTGTTAGCTCTTCCTACGAACACTATAGGAGTCGAGGGTTTTTCTGTACAATGGGCGAAAGTCTGAATACACCACCTGTATTGTATTCCCATGTTTCATTTAACAACGCTCTGCATTCTTGATGCTTTTGAATTTTGACGTTCCACCTTACCTGATAGGGAAAATACGCATAAATTTGCGTACGTATGTGTGTTGTATGCGTACTCTATCACAACGATGCAAAATCCATAGTGTCAAGTTTGACACGTGCTCTTGTGAGGAATTGTTTTATGTATTTTCAAAGAATGGTTTCTTTATTGACTTCAATCTAGCGCAATGGCATACTTCTTTCAATTTAATTGATAACTTCCAGCATCAGTTATTCAAACAAAAATTATAAAGCTACTCGCAACGATCTTGTCCTTAACAATATCTATTGTAATACTACAATTGTTAAAACTTGACAAGGATTTGTAAAAACCAATAGTGACAAAGCAGCAGCCTTGCCCCTGCCACCACCCGTGAAATGCGACATTAAGGTAGAACAATAGCCGGAGATAATGTTACAAAGTGATTCACTGTTTAAGAGGAAGAAGAATATACAACAGACTTGTTCGACGGAAAAATAAAATATGTATACGAAGAAGAAAATTTGTCAAACTGGTTCGACAAACAATAGAAAAGAAGCATTTCCAATCACTCTTGTTTTAAAGTTATGCAATTAAAAATTGACGATTATAAACAATATACAGTTTTTTTTTGTACCAAGAGAGAGAAAAAAGGAAAATGTAGGATTATAAATAAATAATACAGAGCACAATAGCTTAGGATAGGTAATGTAATGTTAGAAATAAAAAAGTGATTCAATATTTAAGACGAAGAAGCAATATACTGGTTCTAGGAAAAAGTATAACACATTACCTGTTTTTTTTTAAAAAAACCTGTACCTACGCTATAAAGACAAGCAAAGCTTGGTTCATTCATTAATATGTTATTGTTTGTTTATTTTGGTAAGGTAAGGAATGTTTAAAATCCACGGTAATACTCTTCTATGGAGAAGTGGTAACAAACTCTTCACTCTCTAACTCATTAAGTAACATTATATGTACTCAATAATATTAAAATGGAACATAAATCTGTATTCACTAACGACAATTGAATTTTACTATTCAATTACTCACAGGAGGACATCTAATAAATAAATAAAATAAGTAGTTCTAGTACGATTGCGGTTTTGACTCTTTGAAAGGGCTAGCGTATACATATGATGTTCTTTATATGCGTTTAGCAGCATCACGTTAATGATCCCTCCTACGTCTAAAGCCTTCGACGTAATCTCATTAGTGGTAATGGTAATGCCTTTAACGGTCCACGGCCATCGCAGCCCTTGTGTTCTGTTCTGTACAAGTTCTTTCTAGTCTATGCCATAGGCTGAAGCGATTTTAAATAAGACATCAAGTTAGCGAAACTTTAAAGTAAATCTGTTCATGAAACTGAACAGATTTACATTCTAAAGCTTCTTTTTGTTTCAAGTTTCAGATTTGAGTTTACTAATTTCCTGAAGAAATTCAAATTGGTATACATCATAAATCATCTGTTCTTGAAGAGGCTTATGGAGAGTTAGGAGCAGCAAACGTTGTTCAGTTTAGTGGACTAAATTTTGTCCTTAATTTTTACTAAAAAATTAAAAGCAAAGCCTTAATCTTTGATCAAATTCTTTGGCTAGATTTGCACAGAAAAAGATGCCTCAATATGAAAAGAACCTGACACTGAGCAACATAAATCTATCGCAAAATTACGTCTAGCATAACAGTGAACGGTGTAGTCCATTGTTTCTCAACTAATTATTTCGTGTGTTCGTTCGCGTCGCTAAAAGATCGAGTTAGTGTTTTCGGTAAATAGCAAAAAATAAATAAATTCGTTGGAATAGCGAAGGGAGGTAGAGACCACTACTTAACATATTAGCGTTAATACTATTATTTATTCTGTGATATTAGTCACTCACGTGTCAAGTAAATTTATTTCCATTGAGCGTTAATCAGTTTTGATGTAAAATCTGTTGCCTCTTATGGTTTATACCAATGTGTAATGACGAGTCAAACAATAGCCGCGGGACGAGTGCGCACGCGTCAAAACAATGCGCGGCCGGATTTAGCGATAACATGCCGTTACTAACTATATAGGCAATCTATACTCAATTTGTCATGGTCACTTTATAACCGAACACCTTGGAATATGCTTGAATATACTTTGAGGTGAGCTTCGTTTGAGATCTGAAGTAAACGGTTGTTTTGATAACAAAAGGACTAGATGTTCGAATGGCGCCTAAAAGGTTAATAAGAGACGAAATGAAAATATAAAGAAAGATCTGGCTGGGTCAACAAAAATTACTCGGTTGTTATTTTTGTGACAAAGCTATAAATTAATTAGTGAAAGGTTGCACGTTCTCCATATTCCTTTATGTCCTTAAGAAGGTTTCATAACAGGGTGAGACTAAGTGTCAGTGACTATGCCAAAAGGCCACAGGGAACATTGCAATTGATGCTATGATATAATATAATAAATATGATATTTAACACAAGTTTCACAAAAATGCATTTCATATAGAATAATAATATAAGTCCATGCCATTTCTTTTTACCTGTATAAAATGACACTATTTTAATTGTCAACCGTCCCTATTTTAAGGCAAAGAAAAACACCGTGGGAAGTCCTAATAAGCGTGCCAAAAGAAACCCATTGTATAACTGAAGTCATTACAATAAAACGACAACTGAGTAGAGAGACTGCAGGTGGAATTGCATAATACTTCGTGAATGGGAGAAGCCAAGAGTTGATGGTTATGATTTAATTTTAGTAAATTCTAGATGGGTAGGTATACGATACGATCTTTGGCACAATCAAACCCATATTATTAAGGCATCCTCTATTTTTTAAGATATAAAATTGCAGGTCCTGACTTACTGACTCGTTGATGCCCAGACGAATCCCTTTGAGCTGGAAAGCTTAGAGGCCTATAGGTTCCTTTTATGACGTAGGCATGGAATAAGGGAAGATTTTACTAAATTCTCTCGGGACGAATCCCAGGCCAGGGGTCTTAAATAAAACGAATAATGAAAATTATATGTTGAATAAAAAATGTTGATAGTCAATTCTTCTTATAACATAAATCGATAGTGAAATTTTCAACTTTTCCAACTAAGGTCGCCGTAATATTGAAATGACTAACTTTCACTAATGTTTTCAAATTTTATATTTCCGGAATACAAGTAGAATTATTGTGTGGGTAGTAGGAATTGATGTCTGCGCCACGCCCATCGCTATATGGTATGTTATGACAACAGCAGTTTTTCTATTTTTCTTTATAAAATATGGGCATTTCAACATCCCACGCCTCTGATTGTTTTGCATCGATAATAAAACGGATAAGGAAAATAATTGACCAAGGTAAAAACCTAAGTTAAAGACGTAAGAGTCAACCGACTTATGAAGACTGGCGACGCCCTTGATTGTTGGGATTGCCCAACATCAAGGGCGTCGCCAGCCTTTGGCCTAGGTGGGGGCAAGTTAATATTAAGGAGGATAAAAAAAAATATTTATTGTAGGTACGTAAAATTCAACTTTCTTTGCCTACGTTATTAAAAAAAACTTTGAGCCAAATTTCAGTTTGGGCTGGGCGTTGATGAATCAATGAGTGAGTCAGGACCCCGCAATTTTACATATTTACAGTCTTACTAATAATAAACAAATTAGACACTGCGTATAACATGCGCAAACACTCTTTTTCATGGGTTTTGTACTACGCAATGTGTGAGTATAATTAGTAGGGCTGTAAAAAGATAAACTGTTAAATAAACACATATTATTTGTCTAAGCTTTAAATATTCACCTGTCCCATACTAATAGGTAGTGCAAACGTGCTGCATTCTGTGAGCTTCCGCCTAACGGTGCGACCGGTGGCGGCGCGCGCACCTGTTTTGGCGACTATACTTTCCGGCCCGGATTTAGAGGAAGATGCCTACGCAAGATGAAAGGTTGCATACGATTGGTAATAATTCAATCTATGAATAATGAAGGTTTACTAGATCTATTACTCTTCTTTAAGATTTTGAACACTCTTGGCAACGAATATTTTTCCTTTACGAGCACCCGGCTCTTAATAGCAAAGACAGAAAGAACTGTTGAAAATGTAACAAGCACCCTACGTGCTTTGAAAAAAGCCTTATCAAGTAAAAACGTACCTGAAAAGAGCCTTATCAAGTAAAAACGAGAACAGAAAAGCATAAGAAGGACAAGAAGATAAGATGTAATTACTGCTTGGAGAATGGACATCGTGTCAGAAACTGTTCAAAATGGATAAAAGATGGCAAGCCGCCCAAGAGTATGTGAATCCTACTACCATTTTATTTTTAAGTATCTCCTATGGTCACTTTTGTATTCCACATCTATGGCCACAGTATCTTGTATCTAAAGACTGTGCCACAATATATGGAAGAGGGACGTTCTATGAAACAAGCAAACATTAGCACCTGTGAATAGGTGTACTTATTTCTGACTACCACTAAACAATAAAACAAACTTAACATTAAAATACATAAACAGCTAAAATGCATCGGCTAGGAGTCGTTAAGGCTAGCACGAGTACGTAAACACGAAACTAAACTCACATTTAAATAAATTCTCCTTTTAGAAAACGTGACTGAGTCAGTGTTACTTGCGCACTTTTGAATTTCTTGGTGTTTGATATTTTTACAGGTTATATTTAAACATATTTTATGATAAAATGAAAAGTCTACAACACATCCGGAAGTAAGTAAGAAGGTAATGAAGTAAAGAAGAATGAAACACAGTCACTTTGACCACTATTGATCAACTTTTGTCGACATTGAAGCGTGCGGAGACAGAAAAGAATAATTTGAAACACAAATATCACAGGTTCTAATTCTAAATTTGGTCGATTAAAAGCTTGATATATTAATTTTTAAAATTTGAAAAGACATAATAGCCAAAATATACTGACGGTGAAGGAAGTTGATGATAAACAAGGCTGATGTTCGAGCTGATGATGAAACAACAAACCACAGCAACATACTCTCTACCCTTCATGGATAGGCAGACCATCAAAAGGAATACCATCATAGAAAATATTCTTGAGTAATAAGATGAAAGCATATGGTGGCTAATAGGTCATGTCATGACGCGACATGAGCTTTTTAACTCCCATAGAAAAAAGAAGGCTGTTATTAAGTTTGACGTGTGTATCTGTTGTCAACGAATGGACCGATTTTGACGCGGTTTTTGGTTTGAAAGCTGGCGTGATCGAGATTGTTAGCCATATTTTATTGAAATTGGCTAAGCTTTTTAAAAGTAATAAGTTATGAATGTCGGGACTGATGTATTTTTTTAATTTTAGAGTTATTTCTATCAATACAACACTCTTGATGTTTTTTTAGCGAAATAACCATATGTCTTTAAGTACCTAGGATGACTTAATAAAACATTATATGTGATAATATCCCATTCAAAAATACAGTCATCGATTGAAACATTAAAAAATAAAAAAAATAAGGATGCCATTCACAACTTCAAACAGATAAAATGTAAACTATCTTTAAATACATTGTTACAAGATATGACCTCATACATAACAGCTGTAAAAAATTAAACATGAAAATGATAATGAACGCACGAATACAGTATTTATTATTGTATAAAAGTATGAGTCACTATTTGTACTTGAAGTATCGTTTCAAGTTGGCATTGAAAATTAAATAATACAATCGATTTTATGAAATTATTGATGTTGACGGTATAGTGTCGAATTTTCGACTATCAATCGACATTATTTTCGAATTATCAATATTAGTTTTTCTGTGGCTTTGGCAATCAAACCAAAGCTACCGACATAGCTCAGCAAATTAGCAAGCTAAAGTGGCAGTGAGCTGGTTATGGCTGCTATGTGCTGGTTATATGGTTATGTTATGTAGAACTGATGTCCGTTGGGGCAAGTTCTAGAATGGAGACCACGAATCGGCAAACATAGGTGGGGTGACGATATTCGTAAGGAACTGGCAGTGGTTGGAGGAGGAGAGCTGCAGACCGAGCTCAGTGGCGTGCAATAGGAGAGGCCTATGTCCAGCAGTGGACTGACACAGGCTGATGATGATGAATATAAGTTTGACGTGTGTATTTAACTGTCTGTGTATCTGTCTGTGGCATCGTAGCTCCTAAACGAATGGACCGATTTCGATGCGGGTTATTTTTTGAAAGCTGAGTCGAGATGATTCTTAGGTATATTTAACTAGCTTTCCGCCCGCGGCTTCGCCCGCGTGAACTTCGGGAACCGCGTGAAGTTTTTTCTCGCTAACTCCCATTCCCGTGGGAATTTTGCAATATCCTGTTGCAACTAAGCTTTAAGTGTATTAAGGCACCTGCATGCCAAATTTCAAGCGTCTAATCTAACTTAAGCGGTTTAGATTTTTCATACAAAAGGATTTTCCCGCTAATTCCCGTTCCCGTGGGAATTTAGGGAATTCCTTTCTTAGTGCACCTCTACGGTACCTAAGCTACGTACGTCCCTTCCAAATTTCAAGTGCCTACGTTTAGCCGTTTAGGCTGTGCGTTGATATGTCAGTCAGTCAGTCAGTCAGTCAGTTTCTCCTTTTATATATTTAGATCAAAATTGGTTTAACTTTTTAAGAATTACAAGTTATAATATAAGCGATGAGTGTCGGGCGTGAAACAAATTTTTACATTTTAGAGCTGTTGCTGTTTATTTTCCAATGAAAACTAACAGTATCGCTAGTCGTACAACACTAACTGAAAGTAGTACATATTTGAAGTAAGTATGGCTCATTTCTCTTGGATTGAATAAGTGAGCTATGTGATATTATTTTCACCGATATCAACTCAGTTTGTTATTATTGGTGAAATGGAAATCGGTGCATAATCGATTATAGAATTTATAGACAGCTGTTTCATACTTTCACAAACATATTTCTTACTGTGTTTCGATAAGTATTATACTCGTACATATAGAATACTTTTTATTATTAGAGAATAGTTGTATGATTGAATTGAACACACGTGGACAGTTGTAATTTATCTCGTGGAACACTTTCTAGCATACCACAAAAATATTGTAAGCACTCCTTTAGTGACACTTTTACTGAATTATCTATACAGAATTAAAATTCAATTCTAACCTGTAGTTTTATAAAAAAAAACTTAAAACATGTAAATTTCGGCAACAAAAAAGCTATTGCGCGAGAAAACTTTAATAGACCAATGGTGATGTATACGAGCAATCAATGGAGTAGAAACATCACAATAGGCACATGGGCGCGCTGCGCGTGAGTGCGACTCGCTCACGTAACCAGCGCGCATGCGTAACATGCGCCAATGAGAGCTCGCTGTAATAGACAGGGTTGTTAAATGTAACACAAAGATTCTATCTCCGTAAAATTAGACGGCGTTAGGAGAGTCTACTTATACTTAAAGCTCTCTTAGCTTGGATGGCAAATACTCACCTTTATGCCTCGAATGGCAACATTGGCAACCATGTCTTTTACCCGATCGTGCGACACTTTGCTGATCAACACGGAACAGCTCTGGTGACCTAATCTTTAGTGATATAAGAGTCTTAAAGACAAAATTCTCTAGTTGATGTTAAACAGCAGCATTGTTATCGCATTTTATTATATCGAACTAGCATTCCGCTCGGGACTTCGTTCCCGAGAGAGTTCGGGAAAATGGTCGAGGATGTAGCAAGCTCATCCAGCAGAAGCCTGAATTCGCTCTGTATTACATTGCAATGACTAACAATTTATCATCTTATCTTATATATAAAAATGAATCACTAAATCTGTTGGTAAGCGCAAAACTCGAGAACGGCTGGACCGATTTGGATGATTCTTTTTTTGTTGTGTTCCTTATTGTCAGGAGAAGGTTCTTATGAAAGAAAAAACTAAAAAAGTGCCTCTTATATATAAAAATGAATCACTAAATCTGTTGGTAAGCGCAAAACTCGAGAACGGCTGGACCGATTTGGATGATTCTTTTTTTGTTGTGTTCCTTATTGTCAGGAGAAGGTTCTTATGAAAGAAAAAACTAAAAAAGTGCCACGGGAACGAAGTCCCGGGCGGAAAGCTAGTTGAAAATAAATTCTTCGAATGAAGATTAAGCAATGTTTAATGTAACATTTAGATAGACAGACAGACACAGCAAAGCATTTAGGATTTCTTATAACTAACGAAACTTTAGGCAGTGTCCATCTTTCCTTAAGGTGTAGGTATAGCCAAGTGTGTGGCGAACTTGACTAAGCCTGGCGTCAGAGTTTTCGAACCGCCAAATGGCCTCTGAATTGGTTTACTGCAGTCAGTCTATCAACAACAGCAGAGACCGTGGAGTGTCCAAGAAGTTCATGAAATAAAGGTCAAAAAGTCAACCTTAATGTGCTTAATTGTCACATTAATTTTAAGCGTTGTTACACTTGTTACCCTTACCCGTGAAAATCGTCACTGCAGCAGCCCTAATAGCAGGCGACAAGCGAGCGACAACGCGTGGAAAATTCGTTACGGTGATAATTGAGAATAGTGTTACTTACTCCCAAAACACTTTATTATATCGCATGCTTCATGACTTTATGTCTCAATTTGTTTTTCTGATAAGGTTTTTATTGCTTCAGCATGTTCGTTGAGGTTTTATTTTTCCAATATGATTTCAAAGGAAAGACGACGCAATATTTGTTTCAATTCTTAATTACACTCTGAGATTTCATTTTGGTGACGATGGAGTGAGTTAATCCCGAAACTACCTATTAAGGCACTCCACGCATCGACGGAACAGAGCAAGCTGTTTGGCTTCGGACTTCAGTAGCAGTGTGATTGCGAACAAGACGGCCCTGAAAGAGCCTTCCACACCGCACATGGGACCATAGGACGTTAACTCAGATTCAAAAAAAGTATACAATTGTTAATGACGAACCCGAGGTGGAGGATCAGGATATAAAAAATTGATATTTGATTTAGATGAAAACCCTACATTTATTGCGTGTAACTCTTAAACGGCTGAACCAATTTTGATTAAATATAGCTAAGAACCATCTCGATTACTTCAGCTTTCAAACAAGAAAACGTATTTAAATCGCCCATTCGTTTAGGAGCTACGCTGCCACAGACACAGATGTAGATAAGCTAAGTCTGATAAACTGATTCATATTATGGGTCCCAGGGTCTACAACAAAATTACCTCAGATAGTGATAGATGCTCCGTCGCTGGACTGTTTCAAAACTAGACTCAAGCACTGGCTTTTCGAGCGCGCTTTCTATAATTTTAAGGAGTTTTATGATCAGAACAAAGTAGCATAGTACTTTTTTTTAACTATAAATTTCACGCTAGTACGTTCGATAGCTTAATAGATAATTTATATTTTACCTATATTACACAAATTTTGACATGTAATATTATTATTACGAAATAAATGAATATGAATAAACACGTGTAATTTATAACACCTTTTTTTGTTGGGGATTAAAAACATAACCACATTAACTACTAACCAATCAAAGACATAAAAGAGACAAGACCAAGTTACATTCCGGATCACTTATTCAAAGGACTTTAATTGCATAATTTATTAACAAGAAAACCCATCATCATTACGATGCAGCGGCTGTAGAACGACTTGTTCATGTTGTGACATTACAATGCTGGTGGCAACAAAGGCTAAATGTTCCCAAACAGTCATTGTAGCCATGATACGACGACCGGAATAAGGTTTAACACTTTACTTTTCTAGTAGTTGGAACACATCATAGACATAGCTTAAATACTCAGACCCGAAAGAAATATCTGCATTTTGCAAAAACATTTGCCCCGACTGGGAATCGAACCCAGTTACCGTTGATTACTAGCCAATGTACTGGGCGTGATCGATCGCCAAAGAAGGTCTTTATCGACGGTTTATGGGTTCGTTTTCTTCGAGTCTGGTTATTTGTTATATGTCTTGCTTTTATTTGTTATAAGAAACCCATAACCCAAAGAAAACCTTAGTGTGGGCAATGGGCATATGGCTTCGTAAGAATTTTCAATATCATTTTAGTGCCGAGGTGTTGGTACGGTAAGAACGGTTTTTCAAGGAAAATAGAGTAACCTGATGCGACGGCCTGTGTACTTAATTCAATTTTTTGGAAAAAAAATGGCGTCCATTAGTGTTTGCCAATGTCTGAGTATTTTAATTAAAGTAAATAAATAAACGCTACACACTCAAAGGCCCACACTAAGGTTTTCCCTTGTGTCGTGGGTCCCTCGGAACACACATAAAGACAAACACAAACACCCATGACCCGAGAACAAACATCTGCTTTTCACACAAATGTTTGCCCCGACTGGGGATCGAACCCAGGACCCGCCGATCAAGAGGCAGTGCAGCGTCACTACCACTCGACCAAACCGGCCGTCGCCGTATAAAGTTAAAATATAGAATGGCGAAGTCCCCAATATCAAGTAAAGAAATCCTTTACGAGTCGTAGTACGTCAGCGCCTCGTCCACTGGTCAGCAAGAAGCACCGCTAGCAGGTGAAGATGACGATTTCGGAGCACAAAGATGTAATGATTCTTGCCTCTCTTCCGCTATTGAGTTGTAGTCATTACAAACTAGGCTCCAAATGAGCGGACCAAACTACTCGTAGGAATTTCTAAACTAATTATGATGTGTGATTGTAACTTTATTGATAAGTAATTAAGTATATACTAACAAATATGCATTTAAACTTATCATTTGCTTAATGGAACATGTAGTCTTCGTCACGACTTCGCGTCGTGTTTCTCATTCTCATTTATATGGGGAATGTATAAGCATAATAATGAGCTGTTTATTGAACCACGGGGACTGTGATCATGAGCTGCACGAGCTCATTCCGCCTGCCCCTTTCTTCTACCGGACGTCCAGACGCACCGCGGGGTACCTTTACCTTGTCGAGATTCCTCGGATCCGTAATGAGCGCTTCTCTTCATCTTTTATATTGCGCCCCGGTAAGGAATGGAATTCTCTGCCTGCGTTTGTATTTCCGGGCTCACATATAAACTCGAATATTAAAAGATCGAGTGAAGAGGCATTTTCTGGGTGAGCTTGCTATATCCTCAACCACATCTTCGCCCCAGGGCTAGACTTGTCAAGAGCAAACCCATATATACATATTATAAAGAGGAAAGATTTGATTGTTTGTTTGTTTGCATTGAATAGGCTCCGAAACTACTGGATCGATTTGAAAAATTCTTTCACCATTAGAATCCTACATTATCCGGGATGGACATAGGGTACATTATTTTCCCGAATTCCCACGGGAACGAAGTCCCGCGCGGAAAGCTAGTTATCTATAAAATAAAATCCTATACGTATTTTAAGGTATATGAGGTGTAACTAAAATGTTCAAAGGGTAGTACATCAAGTTACATTCGTGCACTCTTTTTTATTACAATTAGAGCAATTTGTGTAACTTATGAGCTGTTCTCTGATACGTTCCTTAACCACTTTAGCACAGATTTATAACTGCTTGAGCAAGGAAAAAAAGTGAAAAATTGTTACACACAAAAATTAAGAATTACGTTTTAGTTGAAAATTTAGGTTGAATGAAGTGTTATTCAAACTATGCCCTATAACCCTAAAACTAAATCCTTATAAATTAAATAAATAATTAAAATCTTTATTTTCACCAAAAAACAGTTTACATTATTGATACGGGGGCTGGAGTCTCTTTTTAAGTTTTTTTAAAACTTGTGTTAGGAGGCACCGCTCTTCCTTTAGGTGTCACATACATCAGGTGAGTAAACTAAAGTAGGAAGTGTACAACTACTTAGATTAATGTTTTTTTTTTTTAAACAGCTTTTACTTAATTTAAGAATGTTCATGAGTTCAGGCAGTAAAGTACTTAATGATGATTTAAATAAAAAGAAAAAAAAAACATAATTAGGGTGTGACTGAGAATACCAATGAGTGACGTGTGTGTGTGTGTGTCTGTATAGGTGTGTGGGTGTGTATGTGTGTGTGCAAGTGTGTATCGTGGGTTTGTGTGTATCCCCTTTTAATCCTATGTTATGTTAGGTTAGGTTAGGTAGCCCTACGACTGTGTCTTGGGGTCGGAAGCCGTTCATAACAGCCGTTCATAATTCTGACTTAGAAATAAAAAAGCACTAAAACATGACCATTTAAACTTATTCTCCTTTATTCAAATTCATTTAGCTACATTAATTAATTTTGTCTATAACCTTTAAGCATCCTATAAGTAATCAAAGTTGTTTTCTGAATCTAAAGTCATCTACTTCACACGAAGTTAAATGAAATTTCAATTTAAAATCGATTTATTATACTTGATTGATTCCAAGATTAGCGATAAAAGAGTATGTGGTGTTATAATGTTCTTACAAAGTACCTAACACGCAACACCTCACTAAACAACCGGAGAAAATCGTTATTTCGTAACATATGCCAACGAATTCAACAAATGGATATATAAACGCATATATGAATAGAAAATACGATAAAGGGATTCGTAGTATTTGGAAACTTGTTTTCGAGTCATTACATAAGATTTTAGCATAATCAGAAAGCTCGCCTACAAATTGAATAAATATACATATAATGTCATGGATGTTTGAAAGTCATAACAATGAGTTAAAAAATAATCAAATACGGAAATATTAAAGCTATACATCTAATTTTGTTTTTAAAGGCTTGTCGATATTGATGACACTCATCAATAAAATTTCTAAAAGCCCTTGTCAAAAAATTAACAATCTTACAAAACAGTTAAAACGTAAAGTATTAGACGCAGACATTTCCGAATTCATAAATTAAAATAAAAGTATAGATGCTTTGCAGTTTGGCGAAGATAAGTTGAAGTAAATAAGTTAAGTTTGTTTGAATAAACATATTATAAAATAAAAAAAAATTGCAAAATAACTTAAAGGTATTTTCAAAGTACTTGCACAAAGTATTATATTCACTCCTATCAAGCCCTTTACCTAACATCCAATCAATACGATAAAAAACGGGAAGACAAACAAACTAACACGTAACATATCTACCGTTCAAACAATTGAATATGCTGCGAAGATTCAAGATTGAATCACAATCTCATTCTCATTTGATTGACTCAATCTGCGAAGTCGGTCAAACGACTGAGCCTTCCGAGTGCATATGCACTGGCTTTGTAAGTTTGTATGCACTAGAAGTGAACCGTTTCTGGCGATTGAACGAATAATGGTAAGTAGATCAGGTTCTAGGTATATTGCTTTCCTTCGAATGACCTTACACCAGTTCTACATAGATTGTATTACAATAAAATAGAAAACTTGGAAATCTCGCGTTGACATTTTTCGTTCTAGCTAGGTATTTCAAATCAGTACATCTATTTAGAACAGAGGTTCCCAAACTTTTTTTCTCATAGAACATTTTCAACATTTTGCTGGTTTCGGTGGACCCCCTCCCTGCAGGTAAATTTCCACCATATTCCCAAAACTCGACAAAAAATGTGAAGATTAGATCTAATTAAGAGAATTTGCGTTGCGGCTAAGTTTCAACCACGAATTAACAGTTTTCTAAAAAATTGCGAGAATTGATTGGTTTATTAATTAATTGATTGTGCTGTGAGTGGATGTCAAAAAAGTAAAGGTGGCCAATCAAAAAAGTTATTCCATCCAACTTTATATTTTGACATCTTACTCACAGCACAAGGAGCATTTTAGATTTTCACTATTGAAAACAGATAAATTTTTGTGGACTCCCGCTTATACGAATCGTGAACCCCCATTTTTTTGTCACACCAACGTAGACCCCCTTCGAGTCTCCCGTGGACCCCTGGGGGTCCACCTGGACCACTTTGGGAATCAATGATTTAGAACATAGAATTGTACATACATTATTTCGATACATGTTTTATTAGTGATAATTATTTTCAAATCAGTAGCGAGGATGATAAATGCATATTATTTTCGAAATGTACATTTGATAATTCAATCAATTAACTATAAAAAATGTTGCTTGATAACTTGATGAATAAAATTAAGTAGGTAGGTATATTATTTTATTAGTCATAATTCATTCGAAAGATTTGATTTCTAGAAGAAGTTAGATTATATGAATTCAATATACTATTTAAGACTTCAGTATATTGTATGTTTTCAATATAACTGTTTCAAACAATAACAAACTCGCTTTTCAAGACTTTCCGGATTAAAATAATACATTTATTCTTTACAAATAAGTAAAAAATTGCGCCTGTTTAAAAATAAACTAAGGTAAAAGTATTTAAGTGGAAAGAAATCAAACATAAAATCAAATACATGGTAAATGTGATTACTTACAAGTAATTAAACCAAGCAGCGCGGCCACGCCTCGCTTAAAACTCTCGACCTCTCATCTATGCACCATGCACTCGCGACACTTAACTGTGAACAAACAAAAGAAACATTTTATTAATTTTTACTCTAAAAATATGCCTGAGAAAACCTGACAGATGGAACATTTTTTTCTTCCAAGTATCTTAACTTTTATTGCAGAATTGTCCCGGCTATTTGAGTGTTATTTAATTGTACTTATTCTAGCTATCCTACTTTGTATCGTATTTATATCACTATCTTATATACTAATATAATATTATAAATGCGAAAGTTTATAAGGATGGATGGACAGATGGTTCTTTCTCATTAACGCAAAAACTACTGGAGGGATTTGATGAAACTTCACCACAATATAGCTTAAATATTAGAATAACATAAAGGCTCAACCATTTTCACAAATTCCCACAGGAACGAAGTCCCGAGTCATATGTGTAAGGTTACGAACTACCGAATGTACTTACTTATATGTATAATTCAAGTACAACCCGCGCTCATCTCTCGACCAGTTCAGTACAATAGCCGTCCTTGGGCGACCCTCACTGCGTACCCATTCATCATTCCACCTCAAAACAAACATGACACAGGCGAATTTCAACTCTAAACTACCGTTTTCTAAGTCTTATTACAAGAAGAGGCATATATGTCTTTTTGTAGCAGCGCCGGATAGTGATTAAGAAGAAAAGAACGCGAATTGCAGCTTCGCGAATTTATGCCCGAGATGGGTATTCTTTGTTAGTATTAAACTTAGGGGAAGATATATTTTTTTTATATTTTATTACCTCAGGACACACAATATGCATGATTACAAATTTCACAGCTTTCAACTTTTATTATCAGATCAGAGAGCGACAGATACAAATATTTTTTTAATGTTTTACTCGATGTTTACTCGGGAGCAGGGCAGATGGAATTATGAAACGAGTGTATATATTTTTTAAATGAGTTGCAAAAAAAATTAAATATACATATATATTTAACACTAGTCGTAGACCATCATAGCTTACGAAAATTTGTTAGCTGGTGGCCAGAGGAACCGAAGTAGTAGTAACAAAGTACTTAACTAAAAAACTCTTTCAGATTATCTATAAAATTTATATGAATATAGATCTCATTTTGGTAAGTCGTAAAAATCCTCACAGGTAGTTTACAGCCGTTTAATAGCCTGTTATATAAGTCTGTGATATGTATGTGTAGTGTATAATCTCCAAGCGACCGCAATCCGGTAATTGTGTTAGCGCTCAAGTGTGTAAGTGCTTGACTGAGGAAATTGGATGAAACTGCATCACTTGGCTCGCAGAGACGATCTTCTACAAGCCAAATATTAGCCAAAACCAGACTAAGATATAAATTGAATACTAACAATAGAATATTTAGTCAAAATAAAACAAAACATAAATCCGTTCTAACACATCGAAACAAATTAGATATCCATGAACGAATTAAAAAACTCCTTTGCTTGCAAAGTAACCAATCTCATAAATTAACACCCATAGGACAATACTTACATGTATACTTTATTTGTACACAATTATACACTATACAAGACATGGTAGGACTTGACTTGTATAGCCTTTTTTGTTTTAAAAAGTTCAAAGGTCGATTGAGATGAATAAATGATACTGCAAGTCTAGAAGCTAGGACTACGAAAATGACAAAAAAAACATTTATAAGATCCTAGAAAATCTACATTTCACAATCCGTTTCTACCTCTTTTAGTTCTATGTACCCACCATCTCAGGAAAGGGCATGGTACATCAAACTATGCCTCTAACGACCCCAGTCCCGACCAGGGAATCGAACGGGTAAACCTGTTTTGCCACTGGACGAGAATGCATTGTACAAGACAGGTTCCCATTCCCCTAGGATCAATTTGCTACTTGGTGAATTCAATTTGAAGTATTTCTTTTTTAAAACTGCTGGGTTTTTGTTTTTAGAATTATTACTGAATAGTTCATAATTTCCAAAAAGGAGTTTTTAGTGCGTTTGTTAATTTATTTTATGTATTGATCTCGAGGAATAGATTCTATGCTGATTTGTGTTTGTAGAAGTTTCGTGTGGATATGGAGATTTTTGGAGAGGCCTATACTTTAATATTAAAAAGCCTTGACTTTTAAATAATTAGAATTGTAAAACGCTCATAGCTCAGTGGCGCTTGCTGATCTCAACTGATACGTGAGGTTAAGCAACATATACAGGGGCTGGAAACCTAACGGGTGACCAGTGTTAATTTATCACGAGCGTTTCGTGCTTCGGAGGGCACGTTCAGCCGTCGTTGGTCCCTGCTGTTGTCGATTGACTACAGTCGTTAAATACCTAGTCAGAGGCCATTTGGTGGTTTAAAAACTCTGAAGCCACACACTTTATTATACTTACACGATAAGCAAGCTGACAAAATGTTTTGTATAGCTTGACTAAACACTGGCCTACAATACCCTAGGACTATTCACAACGTTCGTTCTATAAATACCATCTATAATACCTACATCTATTTCAAAACTGTGGCCGCAATGAATGAAAATCATTGTCATCATTATAATATAACAGTCCATTTTTTGCGTAGCGTTTTGAACAAGCGGGTCACTAGCCGTTGAACAATCTGTTAGCGATAGAATCTAATTCTAGCGCAGTTGTATTATTACGTGGAGCTTATGTTTATTCCAATGTATTTTAGAACTCTCAGTGCGAAGCTCTCTATTTTTCGCTAGCTCGAACTCGAAAAGGGGTGTGCTCAGGAGCGAAACTACTACTTTCTCTCAAAAAATATTGCCGTCTCATATTCATAATACTTTTGTCACTTTCAATTAGTCTATTACTTCCATACTAGACTGGGACAGAAAGAAAAATTTGAATGACAGAAACAATAACTTAGAATGTGCCAGCTGTCAACTCTTCTTAGGCAAACTGTAGAAGCCAGTTAGTGGGACGCGAGGGTTTTACTGTATCGTGGGCGAAAGGCTGACAACTTATCTCCACTATACTCATGTTCCATCTAGGTAATTACCCTCAGGCTTCAAGTAATTCTGGAACTATATGACGTTCTGCCTATTTCGAAAGGGATAATAGGCGCAAGTGTAAAATATGTGATTAAATAAATAATTGAATAAAAACGATACTGCATGAGCTCTTTCCTCTTTCCCGAGTCTTTTACCGATGACGTCAAGATATTTAGTTAAAAAAAAAAAACATTCTAAGCGCTTCCCCTCAACTTTTTTCATGGTTGCAACACTATTTGATAGATATCTTCATAATCACGTTATTTAAATAAAGGAGAAGCGATAGCTGTTAAAAATCAATGTTTGAAAAATTACGTAATAAACCACCAACCAGAAATGAATGCTTTTGTGTTCATATAACATTGTACGTGTCCCAAACATTCAAAGAGCCCATTGAATATGCTATTACAGATTAATATTAGCTGTAATTCCAAACATATGTCCAACGACGTGCCGTGATCAGTGAATGCGTGTTTGAATGTAGTTTTTTTAATAAGTGGCCAGTGCGGTTAATCCACATACCTCGTTATTCATAATTGGCCGACTGTGTCATTGACTTTGCCTGAGGCTACGTCTAACAAACAAGTTAGACTTTGAAAGTTTGGACAAAGCTAAGAAGTTTGGTTGTAAATTGAGATTACGAACACAGCAGGGCAATCGCGCTAAGAAAAGTGGACTGAATCGCAATTGAACCGCAGCTGGGGGGCTACCACCTAAGCGAAGCTGATACTGATTGAACGAATGGAATGATGTACATTGCTGTGTTTGGTTCATATCGTTAATCAAGGTCTCCTTATAAAGAAGCAATCGACTACGTTCCATTCGTTTACCCAGCATCAGATTCGCTTAGGTGGTGGCTCCCCAGCTACGTTTCAATTGCGATTCAATCCACTTTTTTTAGCGCGATTGCCCTGCAGGTTCAGAACGAGCTTGACACTTGAGATTTTGTTTAGATGTTCATTTTTTATTCAGAATGCGTCGGGGCAGAGAATCTGCGTGAAACAATCGATAATTTATGCTGAAAGTATCAATAACAGCTAATTAAATTAAAAGCGAATTCTTTTAATATGATACAATGTAGAAGTTAGTACTAAAAGTATCATAATAAAAGAATTAGCTTTTAACTACAACTAACTGAATCTAGAACCCTCCTTAGCGCAAGTGAATATGAAAGGTGAATCGTTAGCAGGTCGGATTCCTGAGCGAGCAGTACAGGGTTCGATGCCCAATACCCGTACCAACGATTATGAGTTTTAATTTATTTCAATATAATAATGTATTACAGGTAACAAGACCCATAAAATACATATTTAATCTACACTAATATTATAAAGAGATTTGATTGTTTGTTTGCATTGAATAGGCTCCGAAACAACTGGACCGATTTGAAAAATTCTTTCACAATTAGAATGCTACATTATCCCTGAGTAACATAGGCTATAGGTAGGGTTGCCAACTTTTTTTTCATGAAATAAAGTATATTAAGGTGGGAGAAGGTAAAAAAACAGTATTAGATGAGATTTTTTTTTTGTATTTACAAATTCTTGGTCAGTGTTTGTGTTTGATAACAAATGACACCACTTTTGGTCGCTTCTCATTTCTATAAAATCTTTTTCTTGTAAAACTTTTTCGATTAATTTGAAATTTATTAATTCTGAATATAATGCATTCATATCAATAGTAAGTCTATGCAAATTTTTCAGATGGGTCAATGTGACCAAAGATTTTAATGACATACAGCTTCTTAAACACAGCCAGTTGGTGTCTTTAAATCAAACCATTTTTCAAGGTACAGAATAGCCTTATCAATAAAAAGTGGAAGTTTTTTTTTTAATTTATGGCCTGGTAAAAAAGACCTATGATTCTGAAAACAGTATTTTTCTATACTTTATTTTTATTCAACAGTAAAAAGTATAATGTAGTGCAAAACAGTATAATACTGTTTAAAACAGTATAGTTGGCAACCCTAGCTATAGGCTACATAATTTTCCCGAACAAAGTCCCGAGGGGAAAGCTAGTTAACTATACAATACAAACGACCGACGTTATCCTTATAGGGTTATCCCCAAACCAATAACGCCACACAACATAAACATTAGATACATTCATGATATGATATACCTACACATATTAAACAATAGGACAACATTGGGAGTGGAAGAATTTTGTCGGGAGACCGGCTACCCAAGCCCTGGGCCGTCTGGAAGTCTCTTAACCGGGGAAAACCGGAAAAAGTGGGGCTTCAGTAACAGGTACGAGTGTGTCTGTACAAAGTATTGGGCACCTACTTACTATCTTGCTCTAGTTGTACCTTGAATTACTTGTATGAGGCCATATTGGGCCAGCATCATCATTAACCCTGTTTAAAGCGCTTAAGCAGACTACAGGTTAATATAAAATACATCTCAAGAATCCATTGACACGATAAGAACATTGGGATAAGTTCAAAGCGCTTTATTAAGATTATAGTTTCTTCTCTTTTCATAATAAAAAGAATAATAACACTGGGTTCAATGTTCCGCTCTTACTAAGTGGTGTTACCTATAGTGTAAAATTAGGCACCGGCTCTTAGCATTCATCGTTCTTGACCCAGATACGAAAGTGTCACTTGCCGGGCGGAAAATCGCCGCGTCTGCGATCCAGAGGCTGAAGTGAAGCCAAAAAAACAAGATAGGTGCCTCCCTAACAGTTTATCGCGGCGAAAAACTGTCACGTTCGTTTACCAGGCACGTTTACACGCTATAAGTATAGTTTAGTTAATAGCTTTTCGCCTAGTACTTAGTTCGGATTTTTTTTTTATACAACTTAATGTACAGACAGCAGCACGTCGGGTTTCTCATTTGCACTATGAAAGCTGGCGCTGTCAAAGTCTACATGTCATTCTATAGTCTGTCTCTATTATACTTTAGTTAAACTTTCGCGATTAGAAAACATAATTTAAAACTAACACGGGTCACAATTCGCGTAAATATAAAGACTAATTGTTAAACCCATTGATTGATCAAATATAATGTAACACAATAAGCTTTACGTTCAAAGTTTAAAAAAATGGACATCATCTGATTCTACGTCCGCTAAAAATTTCGTCAGATTCAATCGGTACAAAAAGACAATTACAAAGATGACTAAAGAACCGAAGAGTAAACTGATAAAGTAAAAAGATAATGTCTAATAAACACTACATATACTAGACATAGATACATAATGTGTTATATCCATACTAAGTTGCACAATGAAATTGTTATATGGGTGTAGAAACTTAGAAGCTCATAAAACTTAGAATACAATGTGTAGGAGGGTTATATGGAATAGCACAATAAGCAATCCCATTTTTGGTAACTTACAACTCTATCGTATACTTAAATACTTAATTTTGTGTGCTATTGCAGTGCCGGATGTGTCGCCATATGGCAATCACATTAGAAATTTATATGCGTTTCACAGAAGTTGCACATTTGTCTAACATTTATTGATGAAACACCGTCTGTTAATCGGTGTTGAATCGAATTAGCGTTTCTTTTGCCATATAAGTAATATTAATCGTAAATCAGACCGGTTTTGTTGAAAAAAACTTGCGTCGGAAGTTTGGGCAAGCATCCCAATGTTTTTGCTATTTTTATTGAAGCGTAGTCGAAATCTTCAGGAAACGCGTGTCCGAAACTTTTTAAATATGCAAGGTTTATTGCAGAATCGCACGGAGTCGGATGGTCGGACGAACGGTCCAATTTCTGTGTGTTTCCGGAATTGCTGTTGCAACGGGGGCAGTGGACCATGGTTCCACGATCATTAGGTTTTGTTGGTTTCGAAAGTGGCAAGGTTGATATCGCCGGCCTTTATGTAATTACTGTAACATATCCTCGCAATTGGAAAATCAACCGTTAAGAACTTCTTAGCAATGCTGTTTTTGTTACACTGAAAGGCTAACATTAAGGCTTTCCTTTGTGTCGTGGGTCCCTTCGAACATATACAAAGACAGTCACGTGCTTACTAGACAAATATTTGCCCCGACCGGAAATCAATCCCAGGACCCGTCGATTAAGAGGCAGCGTTACTATCACTCGACCAAACCAATCGTCGCAAGTATAAAATTTGTTTGATTTATATTCGCAGTCGTAATCAACCAGTTAAACGCTTATAGGCAGTTTTAATAAGAACTACTATTATACACTTGTACATTGTATATTATACACGTGATTTATTCTCCTGACTTTGTATTTTTACAAATTGACATTAGTTTCAGCAAGATTTCAAATCAAAACAATAGTTGGTCTTGTGAATACGGCGACTTGATTTAAGGTGCCTATAAGATTAGAGGGTTGTTCTTGATTTCCTTGGGATTATGATTAGTGTAGAGCAGAACGTAGTGGCGAGTGTATTCTAGTGCATCATCTGCCTGAAAACGCAAACCACACCGTGGCGATCATAGGTTAGAAATTCCAACGCGATTAATAATAAAAACAAATTTCACTGTTCATGTACACCATGTATTGATATGATCACATTACAATATTTTACAGTTGATAAGCGTTCACATATTTAAGATTACGAGGGATTTTATTGAAGTGAAAACTTCTTTAGCGGCGTTGAGCACTTTTAGTATGGGGAAAAAGCGTTAAACACGCGATTAACTCGTGTCAGATGTCACGTGATCGTGATCGAAAATGCGTAGGATAGGGTTGCCACCTTTTTTGAAGTGAAAACTTCTTTAGCAGCGTTGTGTACTTTGAAGTATGGGTGGAAACCCGGACGGATGGCAGCCCTATGGTAAAATTATCTTTGTGACAGATGTCAACGATTATTCGCACATATTGCGCAAATACCGATAGACTATTTTACTGAATTGAAAGTAGACAGTTTGGTCGAGTGGAAAAGTGGCCAGATTGTAAGCAACAGGTCGAGGGTTCGAATCCTGAGAGAATAACAGACTCTTTTTGTGTATTTTGTTT
This sequence comes from Aproaerema taeniolella, assembly GCA_949987775.1. Lineage (NCBI taxonomy): Eukaryota > Metazoa > Arthropoda > Insecta > Lepidoptera > Gelechiidae > Aproaerema > Aproaerema taeniolella. Next base: position 6,230,827 of record OX465245.1, read on the forward strand.
TATTTCCATATTAATGCACAACGTTAATGTTCAAGATGAGTTAAGTTTTCACTTCTGCCGGCACTCCCGGAGTGCAACCCGTTGTTTTTTTTTTGGAGAGAGAACTTAGACTGAGGACATTATCAGAGAGAATAAGATTCCTCGTAATCTTAAAATATGTGAACGCTTATCAACTGTAAAATATTGTAATGTGATCGTATCAATACATGGTGTACATGAACAGTGAAATTTGTTTTTATTATTAATCACGTTGGAGTTTCTAACCTATGATCGCCACGGTGCGGTGTGGTTTGCGTGTTCAGGCAGATGATGCGCCAGAATCCACTCGCCACTACGTTCTGCTCTACAATTAGATCATGACTTGATGACAGTGGGACCACCTCTAGAGTATACTCATCCAAAAAAAGATCTTGGAAAACCGGTAAACAATGGCGAAGTAATCACTTAACAAACATCAAGTAAAAAAATAGTCGAATTGAGAACCTCCTCTTTTTTAATGTAGGTTAAAAACTAGCATTCTTGGCTATGGGATAGTAGAATTTTGATTTATAAGCAACTCTGTAATATCACTACTGAGCATACATGTAACAGTGTCGTTACAAATATTTAAGATAGACGCATAAAAATACTAAACAACTAAATATGTTAACAAGTAAAAGCAAGATATATAGATAGGTATGTTTTTTATCATTCCACAGTTGATTTGGGTCTCCTGCGTCATCCGAGTAATTACCTTCACACTAATTAGTAAGATAACTGTTGACATGAATTTTTAAGGAAAGATTTTAGAAACAGTTTTAAACGATTTATCATTTCCTTGCTACGTAAACTAGTATGACTTGTGCTACAAATCCTTACTTCCTTACTAATATTATAAATGCGAAAGTAACTCTGTCTGTCTTTTCACGCCTAAACTACTGAACCGATTTTGATGAAATTTGGTACAGATATAAATTAGAGCCTGGGAAAGGACATAGGCTACATTTTATCCCACAGTTGGGCACGATATAACCAGTAATGTATAAATCCGTTTTTTTTCTTTATTTAAGGAGTTTTGTCATGTATAAATCTTAAATGTTATGTCAACCTGTAAATTGGATTAGGCACTGCTAAACAGCAAGACGCAATAACATTAATCCGTTACGCGCTGTTTACAAGGTGTTTCAAAAAAACCAAAAAAAAAGATAATTCAAAATTAATTAAAATTTAGCTTATTGCGCAGCTCTATTACAAATATGACAAGTCTGTCATATTAATTATATGAAACTTTCATTTTGACAGATGTCAAACCGTGCAACTGGTTACTAGAGTTGCTACTATTTCTGGAATTATTTTTTTTTAGCTTTTTTTTTGAAACCCCTTGTATACAAAAGCAATACTCCATTGAAAATTTTATTTTTTAGAGCATTTTCTGTTAATCAGAAAAAAATTACCTACTTACTTCGCTGGCTCAACGACCCAAAGAGGACCAGAGAAAAAAAAAAGATTTTTTTTTTCAAATGAAACTGACAGTGTTTAATCTCGGGTTATCTTCTAATCGTGGGTAATTGGTGGACGTTGGCTTAAGCAGTTATTTATAGCCGAACTTACCCATAAACTTTTTATACACATTTTATGGTATAACAACAGGTCAATCAAGCCGAACATACAATAACGGTGATTTTGTGGCACTACATACATAATTACTGATTGAAAACGTCAAACGGTACTTCCAAACGAGATGCAAAATGCAAACAAGCTCGTGCGCAAATGATCGAAAGCATTGTCCAATGAAATACAACATGAGTGGTATATTTTTAAATGCTAATCGAAGTTCTAATACCTTCGTGCTCCTATTTTGTTAACCCACGACAAAAAAGAGGGGTGTTATAAGTTTGACGTGTGATATCTTTTTATTCTTATATCGTGTCGGCAGTTGGTCAGGCTAAATTTTGGTAGACCGTTATGGCTGTCTGGTTTACCTCAAGTAAGTCCTCTCGCGAACATCTGTATGTCTGTCTGTGACATCGTAGTTGTCTGTCTGTGACAACTTACTTTGCTTTATACTTAGTACTTTAGTATATTATTTTACTGATATTTAACATCAACTGTGGCGTGCTTTGCGTGCATAAAGACAGGGCCCACAATGGCCATGCAAAGGTATTTTTGTAAACACCTTTGTAAGCCTTTATTAACAAAAATGTTATAATAATAATATTATGTTAACAAAAATGTTATAATAAGGACGGGAAACTTCGTAAGGAAATCTATAAATGCAGGCGACTGAATGTTTAACCATTTTATATCCTTTAATTTCTTGTTAAGGCGACTACAGCACCTAAATTAAGATTTTATGATGCGTAGATAAGCATGACGCACTGCATTAAATCGAAGGAAAAAATACTACGGTAATATTCAGGACATAAACTAGATAAGTAGTTTGCTGAAAACATGATTCAGCACTTTTGGTTCGATAGAAAAAGCTCACAAAGTCACTTCTAAATACCCAATATTGTGTATTCTTGATTGAACACTCTCGATAAGTAGTTAACGCATTTTTCGATTTAAGCTGTTACCTTCCCATAAATCCCATTTTTCTAACTTTCGAACATGTTTTTACGCACGCACGTTTTCATAGTCCGTAAACTTCGTGTATCGACACTGTTCATACTGCCGGGCCAGGCCTGTTGAGACGGAGATGGCACTATTCCTATGTGTGCTGCCTTTATCGGGTGCTGTAGTCGCCTTAACAGGGTAACGGAGGATATGGCGATCGCACCACGTTACTAATATGCCGAATCCTGGATTAAGGTGAAAAGTACCTTGAATATGATAGGGAGAAAGTGCTAGGACAAATAATATACATTTATAAGACTCCTGTATTACACAAGGAGACTCAAGTCTTGATCTATACATAAGTATTGATTGTCTCTTTCTCTCACTATCAAAATGACAAAGACATCTGCTACTTAAGCATAGATCAGAGTCTGAGTTGCGTTCTGTAATACGGACCTTAATTTCTCTACAAGATAATTTTTCTCTCTTCTTCTATGCAATAGCAATCAAAATATCCTCAATCAAAAGTCCTGAGCCTACAACAGGCGGCCTTCTTGCTAAGCAGCAATATCTTCCAGGCAACCAAATTCAAGGTATGTAGTGAATAGCCTACAAGCTGTTTACACGGTGTCAATTAAGACAACCTCGCGGGCCGGTCCTGAGGCAGTGGCGGTGGTATGTTAATGGTCTGGTATTACGTGTTCAGTTGCGCCCGCGCAGCTAGAGTTCAACTTATTTGTAACGTGATATGCAGGTATTCGGATGTTTGATTTAATTGGGCATCGTGTCAATAGAAATGTATGGGCAGATTTTTCAGAAATGTGGTCAATTTATCTAGGGATATATTTTTTATCTAGAGATTTTTCTTTAGATTTATTTTTGGAATAAATATCTAGACAGAAAGAGGTACCACATATGTTCTCACGCCTACTGTACTACTGGAGTAGGTTGAAATGTCTTATTTACCCAATTTTTTACAGTCGATCAACTGCACCGCAAATCATAATTACTCGTAGTTATACCATCGTCTGTTTCGAGAAGACAAGGATATAATATAACATAACCACCTACCAAACATTTGATTTGACTTGACTGTAAAATATCATTTATGAGATTCAACTAAGAAAAACAGCTAGGTAATTGCGGTAACTTCATGCTCTATTCTAAGCAAACTCCTCTACGGGCCGAGTTCTAAAAGTTCAAAACAATTAAGTCGTTGTGTTGCCAGCTACCAGTTATCAGGGCTGCAATCATGGGGCTCCTTTTACCGACATTCTTTGACTGATACACATCTCGGAGGTCAAAGACAGACAATATTTAGCCGCTTGTTACAACAGTGATTGACGGACGGACACAATCGAGTTTTAAGTCATTCTCGTTAGGTACTAGCTTTTAGCTTTCCGTCCAGAACTTCGTTCTCATGGGAATTCAGGAAAATTGTGTAGCCAATTGATTATTCTGATGCCTAAAGCTTTATTACTGCAATAGGTTTTATCAATATCCTCGAAGTAGTTTTTGTATCTTAACTAACAATAATCTAAACATTCATAATTATAACTAGTATTCCGTCCGGAACTTCGTTCCTGTGGGAATCCGAGAAAATTATGTAGCTTACGTTACTCAGGGATTCCAACGGTGAAAGATTTTTTCAGCTCAATCCAGTAGTTTCAGAGCCCATTCAATGCAAACAAACAATCAAATCTTTCCTCCTTATAATATTAGTATAGATATTCTTAGGATAAGTCACCTGTTCGGGCGAGTAAACATCTAGTAAACTTTGTTTTGTAATTAGACATAACAATGCAATTATACTTCTCCTAAGAAAATATATACTTTTACCGACTAATCTTACTACAGAAAGGACTTAAAAAAATGGTACGAGGCCTGCCTTACACGTTGTACTGGGAGAGAATGTGCCAGCTGCCAACTATTCATATAATAATATTCATACTGACAGAGTCACTAAAGGTTGAGAACATTGCTAAGAAGCAATATCTTATCCGCAACCTTTAGGTTTGCGGATAAGATATTGCAACCTTTTTCTTTATTTGTCGATAGCTAGGACCATTGAAAAGTGGTTCAACTTTGCCAATAGAATATCAATAGACAAACGGCTGATGAATGATCCAACAGATTCATGGACTCGATTAGAACGAAGGGAGTTTTTTACTACAATTTCTCCCGTGGGAGTTTTTAGATGTTTATCGGTAATTGAGAAACAATTGACTTTATTACTGTTTGATTGGTATGTATTACTTCTTTATTTGTGACTGTGAAACTGGAGTGGTACACCTTTGGGGATAGTTGTTAAGGTTCTGCATAATTGGGATGAGCTTTGCAAATCTTACATTTGGACTAGGCAAATAAGCGTACTACAAACTTGAAACTGTATCGAAAGAATAGTTTGAAGCAGGAAATAAGAAAAAATTTAACTTTTTTTTTTAAAGAGCAACCCTCGAGTTTTTTATCTGTTCTTCTCAGGGGAAGACCACACCTTTGTGAACAGAAGGTGAATAGGCATCTTCTGGATGAGCTTACTACATCCTCGACCAAGTCTTTGCCCCTGGGCTAGATTGTGGTCTTGACCACGAACTCATTTTCTACAAAAAACAAATGTTATTGACTTTTTTTAAGCAACATTTCTGCTTCCGTCAAGTAACCGTACTTTGCGAGATCATAAGGCTTAGTTTTTTAGTACAGTGAATTTAAATAAGTTAGCGAAACTTTACTAGGTGATTGATCCCATGAAACTGAACTACTGACCGGTTTGGTCGAGTGGTAGTGACGCTGCCTCTTGATCGATGGGTCCTTGGTTTTATTCCCGATCGGGGCAAATATTTGTGTAAAAAGCAGATGTTTGTTCTAGGGGTCATTGGTGGTTGTGTCTGTCATTGTACACACGGCAGCTCATCAGGCTATACATGTTGACCTTGATGTCATCCTTATCTCACTTGTAATAGCGCCGGCTTTCGTAGTACAAGTGGGTAACCTGACTTGTTGCTGTATCTGCTGTCTGTACATGTTTCAAGAGACCCACGACACTTGAGAGTACATTCAGCGTTTTATTATTTTCCACTACAAAAAGTATTGAAAACTATTTACAAATTTTATGAAAGCAAGTTTTTCACAACCTCTACAGAGAAACGAAACGCAAGGCTATAGGTTGATTAATGTATTGTTAACCTTCTTGATAACAACATTATAAAAAGTTTAATTTAATCTAAAATAGATTTCTTTCAGATCAATAATTCATGGACATATGGTCACGAACGTTGTTGTCTATTTCACGCAGACGCTGTTTTAGTCATCTATACAACGTGTTTCAAAAAAACCCAAAAAAAAGATGATTCAAAATTAATTAAAATGTAGCTTATTGCGTAGCTCTATTACAAATATGACAAGTATGTCATATTAATTATATGAAACTTTCATTTTGAAAGATGTCAAACCGTGCAACTGATTACTAGAGTTGCGACTATTTCACTTTTAAAATTAAATTTTTGAATTTCTTTTTTTTTGTTTTTTTTGAAACACCTTGTATTAAGATGTTAAGGCCTCTGTCAGCAAAATTTCAGAGGGTCATTCTTCGTATAAAATGAGGTCAAGAGTTAACCCATCTCATAATAAAAAATAAACTTTATTCCCATAGGAACGTATTTGCAACTTTTAAAAACGTCGACTTTTCATACAAAGGCAAATCAGCTGATTGTACATGTTGTACTGACAGAGGAATTCGTTCAGTTTCGTGAGCTGATTCACGTCTTAAATTTTCGAAAACTAATTTAAAGTCACCCCATAGATAGATAGACAACAGGAGCTCTATGATCGAGCCTCTATCTACGGCCCCTAGCAGACGACTGCTACTTAAGGCGACTACAGCACCTAAATTACGATTTTATGATGCGTAGATAAGCATGACGCACTGCATTAAATCGAAGAAAAAAATACTACGGTAATATTCAGGACATAAACTAGATAAGTAGTTTGCTGAAAACATGATTCAGCACTTTTGGTTCGATAGAAAAAGCTCACAAAGTCACCTCTAAATACCAATATTGTGTATCTTTTAAGCTGTAAAAACTATATCAAAATGTTCGTGATTGAACACTCTCGATAAGTAGTTAACGCATTTTTCGATTTAAACTGTTACCTTTCCATAAATCTCATTTTTCTAACTTTCGAACATGTTTTTACGCACGCACGCTTTCATAGTCCGTAAACTTCGTGTATCGACACTGTTCGCACTGCCGGCCCAGGCCTGTTGAGAGACGGAGATGGCACTATTCCTATGTGTGCTGCCTTTATCGGGTGCTGTAGTCGCCTTAAACGCGCTTCAAACGCGATTGGAACGCAACCTTGTAACCTCAGCACACAGTTTACAGCGCGTTACAGCGTGTTTATAGCGCGTATACGCGCAGATACAGCGATACAAACGGAGTTTCGAACGCGCTTCATAAATCCATGAAAACGCAAAAATCGGCATCTACGGCGCTGAAAACGCGCGTTCCTGAAACGTGCGTCGTCGGCGCGTTCAAAATACGCCGTGTGCTTAGGGAATATTCATTTATTACGTAAGACGATTTAGGGGGGGAGGGGGGTCGACCACGTCTTATTTTTTCTTACAATGGGGTGGGAGGGGGTCTTGGTTGTTCTTACGTAAGATCAAAAACAATGAACCGGTAGTAGCAGAATATTTGCCTTCAGGCAATGAAGACGTGGGAGAAATGACAAATGAAGTAAATGATCAATATTGGTATACAAGACATGTGCAAGAGTCCCAATACTTTTTACAAATTGTAAAATGCACTGATAAGGAATGTTGTGGTGATATAAGGAGTGACATTCGTAAAATCCTTCCGCAAGGGTTTTTTCCTCCACCATGCCCATTACGGTGTGAAACTTCGCTTATGTTTCCCGCCCCAGATGATGTTAAAGAATCCGATCATTTTGCATCTTTGTTTGTGCGACAGGCTTTAAACATGGAAGTTCTGGCGCCATTCAAGACTGTTCCTTACGATTTTTACTGTCCATCAATACAAAATGCTCTCGTAGGAAGAATATGTACAGTATGCTCTAAATACTTTGCGTCGAAAAAGGCCGCGGCAATTCACAAAAGACTTCATGGTTGTATTTTGAATATTGAAAAAGAAGAAGCTTTAGCCATATATTCAAGGCGAGGTAACGAAGTATTGTGCCACATCGGGGCTGATGTTGAATGGGTGGACGTCGAAGACGTCACAATCGTGAATAAAGAACAAGAAGAGACACCTGTAATCAGAGATGTTCCAGTGGCAGATCCACTTTCTGAGTGGGTTTTGAGCCCTTGGACTGATCAAAATAAAGGCAAAGATGAATGATCAAGAAAAATACGACAATTATGCCAAAGTTGATTTTTACCAAAAAATTAAAATTAGTAACTAGAAATAAAAGTGACGTTCCTAAATAATGTTGCATTGAAAAATACAAATTAAAACAATCCAAACGTGTATTCATTTTTCCTTTAGAATCTTACGTAATAAATATTACACAGGGGGGGAGGGGGTCGGCCGATTCTTATTTTTTCTTACATAGGGGGGGGAGGGGGTCAAAAACTGGCAAAAATCATCTTACGTAATTAATGAATGTCCCCTTAGGGGTCTACGATCGATGGACGATCGACAATCGTCACTACCTGTCACTGTCAAATGTATAGCGCAAGATAGAGATGTGCTGACATTCGACACTTCAAAACTTCGGTCGTAGATAGGTAGGTACAGAGAAAACCAGAAACAATTTCTGTCGTAGATAGTACAGAGTAGAACACAAGATAACAGAGACATAACTGAAAAAACTCTTAAAATTTAACATTCGTATCACCCAGACATTCGATTGCTTATAACTTTTAAACGGCTGAACCAATTTTGATCAAATATGGCTGAGAATCATCTCGACTACGTCAGCTTTCATACAACAACAAAACGCATCGAAATTGGTCCATTCGTTTAGGAGTTACGATGCCACATACAGACGCCACAGATACACACGTCAAACTTATAACACCCCAGTTTTTTGGTCGGGGGTTAAACTGAAGAGCTACTAGTCCAGTTGAAGTGAGGGGCAGTAAGCTAGTCATCAAGTAGAATTAAACGCAGGCCACAAGATGATGGATGGTCCGTCTAGAGCCGGCAGTTAGCCGTAGTTTGGGGGTAATGGTTGGCCGGTTACGGCCGGTCGGTGTACTGAGCACGCGATCTACTATTACTTATTAAGCTGGGTTCACTACTTTAATGTTTGTTTGAGTCACTGTTTGGATGTTGAAAACATTACACGTCGGCGTAATATTATTGATTTTTGAAACAAATATTCATTTAGGCCCGTATCACAGAATCTTTTTTGTTTTTCCAATAAAAGCAACGCAGTCATATAATTTTACGACAATATCGACATTTTTTTTCTTAGACCACGAACCCGCACTGGGCCAGCGTGGTGGATTGTGGCCTAAATCCCCTTCGTGTTTTGAAGGGAGGCCCATGCCCGTCGGTGGGGACCTATTAGGCTGATAAAAAGCAGACACGTGTTAAATGAGGAAAATAGATGTGGTAAATGAAGCTCAACAAAAAAAGTTCCTATTTTTTACATTAAACTTGAATATTAGGCATGTTAGGTAGTTTATTCTGACTGAACTAATCTTTCAGAACCGTATTAATCACCAAGATATATGCTGTCATCAAGTTTGAATGTCATATGTGGCATCAAGAGGTTTCAGCACCACATGACGTTCTGTCTACCCCATAAGGGATTATAGGCGTAAGTGTGTAGTAGTAGTATAGTATATTTGATTTAACTTTTATAAATATCATCAGATTAAGACGTTGACAAAGTATTCAACTAAACATTTCAAATACCGCCGACCATATACGGTAAGTTTATCTAAGCTTGCACTTTACAGGAATGTCAGTAGGTATGCAGTTAATTTGCAAACCGCTCTAGTATCCTTGAGTGAATCACTTAGCCAGTTATGCGTATAGAGTTGTCAGGGACATATACATTTCATCCGTATTCAAATACTTCTTCGGATAACACCTGATTGCGACTTGTTTTCTGACCGATTGTCCCATATTTTTATTAATATTTTAAGGTTTTGTTATAACTTATTGGAGAACATAAATGTTAAGTGTTTTTTATTTTATATATTGTTTTGTTAATAATTCTTAAATTCTTTAATGTAAAAGGGATTTCGAGTTTCGTATTATTAATTTTATGAATGTACTAACTCAGGGGTTCCCAAACTGTGCGCCGCTGCGCGGCGCCCTGGTGCGCCGTAGACAGTACAGAGGGGCGCCGTGAGGCGATCCTCTGTACTATACCATACTCCGATCCGAAACCTTAAAAAATAAAGACTCCAAGGCTTTGAAAAACCCGTGGAGATCACAAAACTGTTTATGGTTTAATTGAGTATTCTAATAAGTAAATAAAAAACTCAGCTTCATATTGTGGATGTTTAAATTTTTGTGCCTATCTACCTAACAAGCATCATTGTACCTACCTATTTCTTTTAACTGTATCTCTGTTTCGACTGTCTAGCTAGGTTAGGGCGCTGAGACCAAATCCTGAAGTTATAAGTGCGCCGCGGACTAAAAAAGTACTACTAACTTGTTTATGTGACGCATTGCTGCCAGCCGTAATGTTGCGTCAATAGGGATGTTGACAGTGTTTGACTTAATGAATTTTTGTATGTGAAACAAAAAATAATGCTAGAAATATATTAATATCCGAAAACAGCATTAAAATAGGTTTATAAATGAATAAGTTATTGGCATTTATATTATCGTAAGGACTAGCTATCTCGTTTTGTGGGGAGAGCTAGCTATCTCGTTTTTACCTACGCAAACAAATGGCGGTGACGTCACATGACTGTAAGTGCATCTCTTTTTCGTTGTTTGACAGTTTCCCCCTCTATTGAAATTTAATAGCTTGTAATTTTTTTATTTCTCAATAGTTTTCAAAAATTATTTCGATTTTGGGTTTTGGATTCAGTTCCTTTTTAAGATAAACAATAAAAAAAAATAGTCAACATCTCTCAAATAAATATAGGCAGGCAGGGTACAAAGTGTCCACAGAACCACTTGACTCCTCATTATAATTTCTACAAAAAACTTGGTGGTCGTCAGCCTTTTCATGCTGGCCTGGAAGCAAAAGAAAATCTTAGATGTGCCTGCTGACAACTCTTCCCAGGCGAACTGTCGAAGTGGGTTTAGCTGTATCGTAAGCAAAAAGCTGACAATCTATCACCACTGTATTATTCTTCAATATAATAACTATTCGAGTGTATGTCAAATGAGTTGACAAGTAGTACTAGGACCAGACAATGCTTTGCCTATCCCGACATGGATTATAGGCGTAAGTGCACGTTAATACAGTATGCCTGGAAAGAGCTGGCAGCCCATACATTGAGCGTTTTTCTTTGGCTTTAAATTTAGTGTTTCTTGGTGTAGAAGTTTTCGCAACGTGTATTAAGCACTTAATGCAATAATTGCCACATCGGTGTGAAACTAGAGTATCGATCGGTGTTTATGAAGTGTCAGTCAAACTATTTCGAAGTAGGTACTTTGCTGTCGAGTTCGCGTTGTTTCCATTTAGTTCGAAGAGTTCAGAAGTTGAAATATGAACATTTATTCAACTAATCAGTGGCGGGTGGTTCAATGGTGGCGGAATGGCAACGGTCACCATTTCAATTCATGCAGTTGCTTAGTACTGTACTAGGAATATCAAAGAATCCCGCCTGATTCCTTAGTAATAAGGAACCAACAAGGGTTTGGGCTAGGCGTGAATGAATCTACTAGTTTTTTCGTTGCTGTTTTTGTAAGCTATAAAATTAGCTAGCTAATGTGTTAGTAAAGTCAGTAAAATTATCTCCCCACCGAATTTCCAGTAAATGAGGCTTGAAAGGAAGAAACAAACTGCTATTTATACATACTTTCGCAATCACAACTATGAAGGTCAGGATAAACTTCAAATATCCTATGGACCAATATTACCTAAGGAACCAACTGTTGAACATCGTATTGTTTTTCAATCTAAAATAAACTACCTAATAAAATAACTCTTAAAATAAAAATGTTGTATCACTCCCGACATTAACGATTGTTTATAATTATAACTGTTTAACTGCTGAACCAATTTTGATCAAATATAGCTAAGAACCACCTCGATTACATCAGTTATCAAACAGAAAAAATCGAATCGAAATCGGTCCATTCGTTTAGGAGCTACGGTGCCACAGACAGATACCCATACATGAAAATACACACGTCAATCTTATAAAACTCATCTTTTTTTGTCGGGGGTTAATTAATAAAACAATCGACTGTTAAGGTAGGTATGTAAGGTCCGTATTACAGAACGCAACTCAGACTCTGATCTATACTTGAGTATCAGTCGTCTTTGTCATTTTAATAGTGAGAGAAAGAGACAATCAATACTTAAGTATATATCAAGACTTAGGTCCGTATTACAGAACGCGACTCAGACTCTGATGTAAACTTAAGTATTGATTTTCTTTTTCTCTCACTATCAAAATGACTAAGACGACTGCTACTCAAGTATAGATCAGAGTCTGAAACGCGTTCGGTAATACGGACCTTAGTCTCTTTCTGTACGGGCCTATGAAAGTAATACGTCCTTCTCATATCAAAGTGTTTATATATCTATCTATAACTAGGTCCATCGACACAGGTGTAGACTTGTAAAGTCGTGGACACAATAAGCAAGTGACTGGCGACCTTGCGCAGCGGTACAATTCCCAAATTCCACAAATACCGTGCTCAATTCTACCCGTACTATACGGCGTTAGATGTAGAGCTCTAATTCAAATGAATAACCCTTAGAATTAACGACAAATGAAGCGTCAAGTGGTTTCAGAATCGCACGTTTTTTATCTATCCATAAAGGGCATGTATAAGCGTGTGTGCAGGCTCTTTTCCCATGTATAAGCGTGAAGGCAGGTGCCCAGGGCCCCACGATCAATGTGGACCCGCCTATCCCCAGTAGATAAATATAATTCGTCATCAGCCCATATACGTCCCCACCGAGGGGCAAGGGCCTCCCTTCTTCGAAACACGAAGGGGATTTAGGCCATAGTCCACCACGCTGGCCCAATGCGGGTTGGTGGACCGCTCGTCTTTCGAAAATGAATTTTCTTGGACGGGCGGGTTTCATCACGATGTTTTTTCTTCACCGTTAAGCAAGTGATAATTAGAAATCCGTACATAAATCCGAAAATTTAGTGATACAGGCCCGCACCAGGATTTGAACCCGCGACCTTCCGATCACAAGTCTGGCTCATTACCAACTGGGCTATCAGATAATATAATTACTGACTAAAATATTTAAATGCTTATCAGCTTTTGCAAGGCGCGAAGCGCTGAGGATGCTCTTACCCGCAAATCAAGCTCTTGTTTTACACACACTTACCTACCTAGTACCTACACCGATTACAGAAGAATCATCAGTACCATTAAAATTTTCTGTCAGTCACAGGGGCCCTATTTTCTAATGTGCCCAGGGACTCCTATAGGTTAAAGACGACCCTGCGTGTGTGAATAGATAGATAGACTATAGATAGGTTAGAATGTAACACGAAGGAGGGTGCGAATTCCGTTCGTCCCCAGATCGGTATCAGAAAGTGCTCTGCATTCGGACGTCCGCTTTAAATAAAAACTACATACATATACGTTTACAGTATTCTTATCGGGGTAGGTAGAGCATCATGTAGTTATCAAACCTCATGACGCCACGCGTGGCTTACATTCTGAAGGTTATTTAGATGGAATAATTGAAAAGTCGTTATAATTTGTCTGCGTTTCGCCCACAATACAGCAAAACCCTCACATCCCAATCACCATCTGTAACGAGAAGCCTGAGATGAGCTGGCACATACTAGGTATGTTTTTCTTTCATTCCTAGAATACCTAGGTAACACTGAAAATTTTTAGAAAATGAAAAACGGCTTAATGTAGAAAGTTGCCAATACTTTTATTGTTTTTCGAAGTAATCTCCGTTCCTCTCTACACATCGTCGCATTCGATGGAACCACTGAGAAAAGCAGTGGTCCCATTCTTCCTTAGGGGTCTCTTCTATGGCATTTTCGTACGCTTTCACCGCATCTTCAGGGCTCGTAAAGCGAATACCTCGAATTTTATCTTTAGTTCTTGGGAATAAATAATAGTCGCAGGGCGCCAGGTCAGGACTGTATGGCGGATGACTCATTATCTCGACACCTGCCATAGTCAAATATTCAACAGTCCGTTTTGCGGAGTGCGCTGAAGCATTGTCGTGGTGAAGGAGGATCCTGCTTCGAGGGCGCTGCTGTCGAATTTTTTCCAAGACAACAGGCAAACAGCGATTGACATACCAGTCTGCAGTAACTGTCCTTCCATCTTCTAGCACAACTGTCGCGAAATGACCTTTCCGACCAAAGAATGAGGCAATCATCTTTTTTCCTTGACTTCTTCCTTTCTTTACCTTAGTTGGCCGATCCTCGAAAGGAAACACCCACTGAGCTGATTGTCTTTTGGTTTCGGGTTCGTAGCAATATATCCAGGTTTCATCACCTGTGACGATGTCAAATACAGCATTTGAGTCACCGCCGTTGAACTTATTTACCATTTGGCGACACCAGTCCATGCGAATGTGTTTCTGGTCGTAGGTTAAAGTATGGGGAATCCATCTGGCACAAAGCTTCCTGACGCCTAAATGTTCGTGTAATATTTTTTGAACTTGACTCATACCAATGCCTAGGCTTGCCCGTATCTGCTGATAGGTCACTCTCTTATCTTCCTCTATCATGCGTCGCACAGCACTGATGTTATCTTCAGTAGTCGCTGTTAAAGGACGTCCCTCACGCGGATCATCATTGAGATTGCTACGTCCACGCTTAAACTCGTTAAACCAATTGTAAATAGTGGCACGAGATGGGGCTTCATTAAGAAATGCTAATCGCAGCCTATCATAGCTTTGTTGTTGAGTAAGCCCACAACGAAAGTCATAATAAATCATTGACCGAAAATTTTCTCGCGTTAGGTTCATTTTCACGTGTAACAAGAGTTTTAGATTTGCCGCCAATGCTCAAAAACAAATGACAAATGAATGCAATATACTACATTAGGTTACCAAAGAGTTCTAAAATTGAAATTCAAAAAAAGTTTTCAGTAGCAATGTTTCTAACTGGCCAGTTCTAAACATTTTCAGTGTTACCCACGTAATCATAGAATGAAATAAAAATCATAGAAGCACGACCTATACAGTAAACACAGCGCTTTTATAACTATACATGCTGACCTTGAACTTAACTCAAATTGTAACAGTGACGATTTTCGAAATAAAACTGCTTTCATTACTCACATACTGTGAAAATGGAACATTGTCAATTTGTCAATAGGTACAATTTATCAACAACTACCCTTTATTGCAAGTATGCACTATTATCACAACAAAAACACATTCTTATGACTGCGATTAATTACGAAACTTAGAAATACTGACGCATTAACAAGTTATCTACTTCATGGTAAGAATTTCATAAATTCTAATATTATAAAGAAAAATAAAATATTGAAACCAATCCCAACATGTAAATGATGTTGATTTTCTACTTTTATGCTGTAAGCTAAGCTTGTCCTAGAATTTCTTAGCACAAAAATGTTACAGATAAGATACTGCTAGAGATATGAAGCCTGCGTAAAACTTATGCCTCCATCACTGTTTAGCTTTTAACAATTTTACCTGTTTAAATTTAAACCATGGTTCGTAATTAATAAGCATTTGCTCATTGTAATTTTATTTTCAAAACTTGTGTTCACAGTGCAATATAAAATAGATATTCTAATGCATATTTTTCTGGAATATGTCCGGAACACAGATCTGAGACAAAGTTATATAGGGTAAAGTCAATGCTCATAATCATAATGGACAGCTCAACTAATGGCTATCCAACCCACTGTCGGAGCGAGCAGTTGGTCTGTAGATTCCTCGACCAGTCACTTAGAAAAACTAAAAGAATGATCCTATGAGGCTGGCATGGTCACCTGGGGTGACTGAAGCCTCTATAAAAAAAACATTTTATAACGAAATGTAGGATTACCTAGTAGATATTAAGTAAAGGCATCACATGAAAGAATCAGAGATAAGACGAGATTAATAAGAGATAAGGTTTGCGAATGCTTCTGGAAGGTTTCTTTTGGAAGGTTTCTTCTGTAGATAGATAGATAATACGAAATAGTTTTTATGACTTATTTCTATGTATCAATAAAAAAAACAATTTGATTTCTCTTAACACATCTCCAATATTAAAAGAAACTTCTACTAAAACACACTTGATAAAAAAAAACACATAAAATATGGAAAAACATTAACATGAAGTAGGTATTGTAGGAGTGTTTATAGCTAGCCTTGACTTCGGCACATATGTTAGTGATGTCACAGCATTCAGCCAAAGGTTAGCTGCCATAATGCCATTATTAACTGACGGAGAAAAAATACTAAGTACTTTATTGCATACCTTCCACATTTAAAATGAAAGATCAACTTCACATATAACATATTAATACACATCCCCACCGAAGGGTACGGACCTCCCAATGAAACACAAAGGGGTTTTATATGTATACATCCTTGTAACAAAAACCGAAATAAAATTTAAATTAATCAAAAAAATAAAAACCTTTTAACCTATCAAACTTTTTTGTTTATCTCTTTCTTACAAATGAAAAGTTTTAAATGTATGTGGCTGTATTGCACTGTGACATCAAAGATTAGTATTTCCCTCCTTGCCTAATTAAGAGGTATAAACATTTATCTGTTCATATTTTTATAAAAATTATGAAGCTTTCTATACCAGGTTATTTGAGGTGTTGAGAGCCGTAAGCAACTTTTTTCAAAATCCTGGTGTCTGCATTTTACGGACTAATTACGCTAAATATATTTTTTTAAATACATTCCCTTAGAACAAATAAAACTGAATATGTGTATTCCATTTCTAAATAATGTTACTCTTATTATTATTTTTTACTCCAATTTATCCAGGTGAGAACATGTGGCTTACACTACTCTTGCTCTTAGTGCATCATTTGAGGAGTGCCTTTTCAAAAGGGTTTTATTTCAATTTAGTTTATTTTTTCAGAAATAGTGAAAAACTCTTTACACAAAAACTCATTATGGGTAAAAATTTATGCAAAATGAGCCGTTTTGATTCGGAAGCCACTTTTGATGATCAAGTTAATCAAGTTTCATAATGAAATAAGACGTGAATTGAAAAAGATAAGTAAAAGTAAGCTACATATAGGTAATTGTATTGAGAATCGAATGGCATTGTCAGATTAAAAAAGACTCCAAGTAGAAATAAGCCCTTTTGAAAAGACACTCCTCATTTATACGGTCTTCTTCTACATATTATAATAATTATAAGGTAAAAAAGCTTCAATCTCAATAATAATAAACAAATTGTCTAATATTAACAAAAACTGTCTTAATAAAAAAAAAAAAAAGTTTAGAATGTAATATAGGAGATGACAGTTTCATTTGTGTATTTTTTTAAATATATAGCATTTCAATATATAACATTTCAAATTAACAAAAATAACATTTCAATAAATAACTTTGAGTCTTTTTAAATATATGACATTTCATAATGTATTGCAAATACCTAGTTAATAAACAACAAGTCGAGTAGCCATATGTATAGATGAATTGTATAACATTGTAGGCAGGTGCTTGTATTCAATGTAAAAAAAATATTATCATTCATAGTTTATTTTACAACTTTATTGTTATATAAACAATCACAGGTAACATTAATTGTCAAACCATTCAAACATACTTAGAGTTATTTAAATGATTGTGTTATTTTTAACTAAATACCTAGGAACTGTATTACTGTTTCAATTATGTTTGATTATAACAATATGTTTAAAATATTTTATGGAGTAAATTTTAAACAAAATATGTAAGTGCAATAGTAAGCCTGAAAGGTGAATAACTTTGATACCTCCCACTTTACAAGCCTGTTTAATGCACTAACTAATTGAAAAATAATGAGAAATTTGAGAGGCCGGTTGGTCAGAAATTCTGCTCTCGAATTTCTCGTCATAAAATAAAATTAGAGCTTCAAGAAGGAAATGGAGCATGAAGTTCGTAAAATTTTTGCCAAAACGTCGAATAAAAAAGTATGATTATGAGGTAACTTGGTAACTTTGAGTCCAGAGGTTGTTATAGGTATCTGAGAGGTTGTGCAAAGTGAAATCTTATCAGAATCTGCGCAATCTTCTAATACTCCGTTATCTGGGCCTGATGGCAGCTAACGAACGAGCGCCGCGCGACACATCACGCGTTCCTAGCGCTCGTGGCATAACCACGCCAATTTACCACTCTTACAACTACGACAGTAACTAAACACACAATTACGACTCACCTTTACTCCACAAGTATTCAATAAACACTGCAAAAACCGTAATCCAATAGATAATTGACCACTAATCCTATTACTATGAGGACACTAGAAACATTCCTTTTTACAGAACACTAACAATTTAGCAGCCACGTACAACACAATTTTTTACACACAAACTGTTTTTCGAAATATAATAATACACTTTAGAACACCGAATTATGAGAAACTTGATTATTTCAACACAAAAATTCGGCAACGGTCATTTACAAACGAAACATCGGCCATCACTGAAAATGTTGCCGTTGTAAACGAAAGTCACGTTTCCTACTTACGTAAATGTTGCCATTTTACAATTTTCGTCTCCCCATAACGGTCCACTAGCCTCTCAACTCTTAACCCAATAACTGGGCTCCTTTCTTTCCATTGCATCCATTTCAATAAGAAGTCCTGCATTAACCGGGGGTTATCTTTGGGTGCATTCCTATATAATACTAGTACTTATAGAGATGATTGCTCGAGATTATGGGTCATAATCATAAGATAAACATAATAATGTTTATTTTCTGCAAAAAAAATAGTACATTCAAAATTGAGCACATATAAAAGTGGAAGACTGGAGCTTACATCCTATTAGGAAATCTAAGCCGCAAGCCGCGGGATCACGAATTTGATACGGGATTGGATTCCTTAAATAGGATTCTTAGGATCCCGCAGGATTTGGGGATTAAGGTTTTTTTAATATTTTATATTTGTTACCCGACTACGCGACGCAAAAGAGGGTAATGTGGTTATCAGCCTATGTATATACGTATGTTTGTACGTTTGTGGCACTATTTAGACCAAACGCGTGGGCCGATTTTAATACATGATACGTCATTGGATTCTTCATGAAGGCGCAAATATCATAGAAAGTATAAAAATTAGGAAAAAATCTAAATGGTCTATTTTGGACGCCATAATGTAAAAATCAAAAAAATTAAAATCGACGAACTAAGTATGTCAAGTAGGGTATCGTTGAATAGGTCATGTTTAGGTTTCTCATATCTTTTATTAATCAGAATTATTCAGTTTAGGATCTCTGACGATTTAAAGTTGGTTAGCACTTAAATGTACTTTTGTGCTAACCAACTAAAATTGTTCAATTTTTATCAAAGTGAGATATATATGTAGCTAATGAAGAGATCAATAAACAAATATAAATGTCTGACCTTAACTAAAAAGTGTAAAATAAAATAAATTAATTTAAAAATCAAATAACGATTTGATAACATAACGATTTTAACAGTCGGACGGGACCTATCAAAAATCCGGCTTCCTAATAATGGGTCCCGATTGTTAAAATCGTTATGTTATTCAATAATATTCAATAATAAAAGTCTTGACTACTGGACTTACTTTTATTACGCAGTGGTTTTTTATTTTTTAAATTATCGTTTATATTTTAAGTAAGTTTTAAGTAAGTACTTAGTATTCAATATTAAACATATTCATTGGTTTTAGGAGTATTGAAAATCTGCTTATTGTATCTGATAATGATAATACTTTCGAAGAAATGATTAAACATGTTTCATCTCCATACCAACTCCATGTAAACGTCACGAATTCCACAGGCTGTACTGTCTAATAAATAATCAGCACGTCGTCTGAGACCTTTTCTTAAACCTTCGCGCGGTTCTTTTACACGATACATATCGCACGCGCCTTAAACAAGCACGCTACCGAATATTTAACTTTCATCCCGAACGCGAAAGATGTCCTGATTTGCGGGATCCAGCGTTTGCGAGATTGGATTTCCCAATCCAATTAAGTATCGGTCCTCCTTACCTGATCCATGTTTCCAAATTTCCGTTTTCCGTAATCTCGCTATCTTTTACTTTGACACTGATATATTGATAACGCTCTTTATCATCAACAAAAAATTAACGCTTCTGCTACTGAGTACACAAAAATAAGTGAGATTTTTAAACACAAGCAAGGTACCACTAAGCGCGGTACATTATTTTTATGGCAACCCGGATTTACGTCAAACAAACGTCAAATGTCAGACAAATGCAAATGCTATGCAAATGAAGCAAGTGTTGTCATTAAAAACCAAATCCTACTATTTGATAGAATTACCATGACGACAATACACAAAAGTTCCCGCGTGGACACTTCAAACATTTTTTCTTTTCTTATGATTTATCTAAACTAATATTATAAAGAGGAAAGATTTGATTATATGTTTGTTTGCATTGAAAAGGCTCCGAAACTACTGGACCGATTTGAAAAGTTCTTTCACCATTAGAAAGTTACTACATAATTTTCCCAAATTCCCACGGGAACGAAGTCCCGGGCGGAATGCTAGTTTATAATAAATTTCTGTACTAGAAGGCCAATTAGGTACCAGGGAAAAAGAAACCTGAAACACCACTGACTAATGGAATATTTTTTGTACCTGTACATTGCTGCATATATACAGGGTTTTAGGTAAATCCACAGATAAACTTTTTATAATAGGTACCTATATCTCTTTCAACCTCTCGGGTGGTTAATACAACTTCCCCAAGGACGTAGGTCAAAATACGAAAAAAAAATTTGATCTCCCATACAAAATGCGCTAAGTATATGCTGATGAAGTTTGTATGGGAACTCAAAATTTTTTTTCGTATTTTGACCTAGGTTCCTTGGGGAAGTTGTTCAGTTTTATGGACTGATTAACCACCCGAGAGGATGAAAGAGATTTACATAAAGCCCTGTATAAATATCAACTAAGTTCAGTGCTAGTTCAAAAGCAATGAATAAGGAATTCGAGCAATGATCGGCTTTACTCTCTATTAAGTGAATGTGTACATAACTTTTTCTTTTTTGATTCTTACTGTACTATTTTTTCTTTTTTGAATACGAATGTTGTGGTCCCTATTTTGGTGGCGCACTTTGTTCTAATTACCTATTTATTTTTTGAAAATTAGTGTGTAGTCACTACAGGTTGTCATAAATAAATAAATCATGGGTGGCGGCCGCTAGTTAAACCTGTATTACGGAATGTGTACTTTGTTCATAGAAGTGACTTTTTGTTATCAGTAAGGTCATCATCATCACGTCAGCTGAAAGACGTCCACTACTGGACAGAGGCCTCACCCCAAGGATCTCCACATCGGTCAGTCCTGCGCCACCCGCATACAGCGGCTTCTAATCTTTACCTTGTCGTGGGTGATCGGTTGAGAATAGCACCACCCCATCTCTTTCCGTGGGTGTCGTAAGATGCGACTAAGGAAACACAAATGAGACCTGCCTTCTAATCTTTACCTTGTCGTGTGATGATCAGTTGAGAATAAAACCACCCCATCTCTTTCCGTGGGTGTCGTAAGATGCGACTAAGGAAACACAAATGAGACCTGCCTCCTAATCTTTATCTTGTCGTGTGATGATCAGTTGAGAATAAAACCACCCCATATCTTTCCGTGGGTGTCGTAAGATGCGACTAAGGAAACACAAATGAGACCTGCCTCCTAGGCTTCTAATCTTTACCTTGTCGTGTGATGATCAGTTGAGAATAAAACCACCCCATATCTTTCCGTGGGTGTCGTAAGAGGCGACCAAGGAAACACAAATGAGACCTGCCTCCTAGCAATCCATCCCAGGCAACGACACTTAATATTTTTCTGAATCTGAGGTGTCGTCCTATGGTTTTATGCGGTATGGTGGGCTCTGTAAAGGGCAGTCTGGTTCGCGACCACCCTCCTACCGAAGTCCGACGCCAAACAGCTTGCTGTGTTCCGTCGTGCGTGGGAGTACCAGGGCCTTTATAGGCATTTTCAGGGTTAACTCGCTCCATCGTCGCCCTCATCTTTGACCTTTATGGTCAGGATTGAGGTCAAGAGTTAACCCCTCTTATGATAATAAAAAAAGTCATCGATCCACCTTGTAGGCCTTCTTAGCAGGGAAATTTGTTGAAATTAAACCAAAATTATATAGAATATCAATTTAATTAACAACTCTGTATCTGTTGCCTAACAGATAGTAACAATGCTCATGTTTATTTCCATTATGTTTATGTCATGAGTTATTTAGTTTAATGAGTAACTGCCGTACTCAGAGACGTCATTTAAAGTTATGAAGTAATTAAATGTCATGCTATCCTTGTTCATATCAACAAGACTGAAAGAGACAACATCAGAGTTTAACAGTACTTATATTTAATTGACGTCTCTGAGTACGGCAGTTAATGTTGAGGGCAACACATCAGTTACCACGTTTCGTTGCAAAACAGTTCTCATTGTACAGGGATAACGGCACATCATGCTATCCAAAACTGTCAAATTTCTTCAATCGATTTTCAATTTTATCTTCAAGCATTAGAGTTTACTATCCATTGGTGAAATTTGACAGTTTGTGGTACTTTTAATTAGTTGGCGAAACTTTAGATGGTGATTCTCCTAAAGAAACTAAACAACTTCAAAAAAAAATTTTTTTTCATATTTCTTTGGGAAAAGTTGTTCAGTTTCGTGGGGTGATTAATTTAAAGTCACCCAATAGCACTGCCTTAACACTGCCTTTATTTTATTTGTGACATATTAATATACTTGAGGATATACCCTTAGTTGCAACAATGCATTTAATGGAACATACGGCACTACCATAAAATATATATTAAGTACGGAGGGTCGCACATCCAGGTTACCACACTCTGTGCTGCTGCAATAAGAGTGGATTTGCAACAAAAATGGAAAACCTGATGCGCTGGCCTCTGTACATATATAGGTACCTATGCGAATTTAATTTAGGTGATGGATATTGTGGTTCTTGGTAATTACTGTACATTAACAAGGGGCAGTGATGTTGGAAGATAAAAAGAGTAACGGTGTTCATTAAACATTGGGGTCAGTATCCGTCAAACTGCTAACCGTGTAACAGGACATCATTCGATATTGACTCGTCATCGTTCTATTTATTCCTAAACGATTATATTCGACTCACTGTTTTTGGTAATAGACCATTTGTACATACATGTTGTAATATGAAATTTCAAAAAAATCATAGGGCAACTTTTTGGATTTGACTAAATTCTTCAAGTCTTTTCTTTATGAAACAGTAAACCAATATTAACTTAACTCTTCAACTTTAACAACTTAACATATACGCGTGACATAATTTCGTCTTAAGTATCTCGTTCCGCCCTCTCATTAAAATTCCGTAGGGAAAAGTCCTGAGGCCATTGTGCGGTTTGGAAATTCTGACACCAGGTTTTGTCAAGTTTGCCACACACTAGACTCCCTACTCCCTATACCTACACGATAAGTACGAAAGAGACAGAACGATTGACAAAAGTATGTCACTCGTCCATGTCAGCGACGCTGAAACTTACACACAAATAAAACAATCTCAGATTCTCAGGAAAAAAAGTCTAAATATTTTTTTAAAATAAGAATTGATTTTAAAATTTAACATCAAATAATATACATAATTAGTCAATTCCTATAATGAAACTTTTCCACAATTTTATAGTTGAATACAATGTGATTAGATATAGTGATATATAAAAATGTAGAACAATGATTACTTGATTAGGATGAAGCAATATTTTTTAAATATATTTACAATCAGCCACGTAAATTTAGTGAAGTTTTCTCTAATTTGGACAACTTCAAATAAAAAAAACTTCTTATGAACTTTTCGTGTATGGTTTTCCGAAGTTAATTGAGGTAATTTTGCAATCGTTAAGAAAAATAAAGAAAACTATTTCATTACATAACAAGATCTACCCACTATCTCTTCTTTCAGGCTAGACCAGTGGTTCTTAACTGGCGCCGGTCCGCGGACCACTGGAGCTCCCCGGAAGCACCTGAAGTGGTCCGCGAGGCCATCCCAAAAATATTGTATGAAATGTGACGCGTCGACACAATCACTGAAATCTACTAGATGCCAGAGCTTTCAGGTGTTTGGCTTTGGC
Source organism: Aproaerema taeniolella (assembly GCA_949987775.1). Taxonomy (NCBI): domain Eukaryota; kingdom Metazoa; phylum Arthropoda; class Insecta; order Lepidoptera; family Gelechiidae; genus Aproaerema; species Aproaerema taeniolella. The sequence goes on from OX465245.1 coordinate 6,254,718, forward strand.
TAGCACTGAACCAAGGATTCAGAAGTTAGTAAGAAAAGAGAAAAAAAAAACAGTGTCGAATATGATCAACAGTGCATGTGGGCTTATCTGTAGAACAACCCTTTATTTATTTTTACCTCCAAACATTTTGTGGTCCATGGCAAAAGTTTTGTGAAATGGTCTCTTAAAACTAAAAGGTTAAGAACCACTGGGCTAGATAGAGCCAATAATGCTCTAATAAACCATAGTCGAACTAAAAAATCAAATATGTTTATCCAAAAATATGTTTCGTAAATATTTTTAACAAAAAACGAATAATAGTTAAAAATAATCACAATTGATGCCAAAGGATTACAGTGAAACAGACATTGCTTAATTATTAGGTTGAAAGCAATATCATATTTTTTTTCGACTAGCTGTCCACCCGCGACTTCGTTCTCGTAGGAATTTTTCCGGTGAATTTTTTTCCAAATATAAACCTGGTCGTGAAAATTAAGAACACAACAAAAAACGTGACTGTGTCTAGTAAAAGGGACCACTTTGAGGGTAGTTCATAAGAGCGATTAACCTTTTCACCGCCAAAGTCTGATATATCAGACATTTAAGTTTCGTGCCCTCGCCGCCGAAGTCTGATATATCAGACAATTTTTTTTTTAACTTTAATATCGTTCACCAAGCGTTCACCATACGCCACGACATTAAAAAATTTGGCGTGGCGTGTGGTGGGCGTTTTTGACGAAAACTCTTGGCGCTAAAAGGGTTAACATAGCTTATTACATTACGTTTTCACCCATAGCGACTACCCTCAAAGTGGTTCCTTTTACCAGACACAGTCACAAATAATCGTTTAAATCGGTCGACTGGTTTTTGAGTTAATTAATTTTTATACAGGGTGTCCCAGGAAACCTGTACCAGCGAAGGTCTGTGGTTTGGGGACACCAATACCTATCGATTGGAACCCATGTATATTCCGCGATTTTCTGTAGTTTAGAAGTTATAACACATTTAAAGATTTTTTCGAAATTTATCACCCAGCATAGATTTAATTTTTTTTTCTCTTTATGTTTAACATTATTTAAAAAAATCTAATAAGGGAAATATCAGCTAACATTAAAAAAAATGGATATCCCTCATCATTATAGAACATGATTTAAATTTAACTTAAATGTTAAAATTGGCACTTCAGCGAAATCTTTTCAAAACTTCAAGTTGGTAAAAAAATTATTGAGGTGGACCGGCAGGTTTCACACAACTTTTAAAAACTTCGGAAGATATTTAGATTTAGGAAACATACAAAAAAAATAGCACTTAATGTGGCTTTTTTACGAGTTCTTCGCGTTTAACGTTAAGCAGGAACCATCGTAGGCGGTTTCCTAGTAGTAATTCCATAGAACGTATTGTTTCTGAAAATACCACAGACATGCCCAGAAAGTTGTTAACACTCTTGTAAATTAACCTTAGACAAGTTATAACGACTACTCAATCTTCACGCTATATCCCAGACCACAGACCTTAGCTGGTACAGGTTTCCTGGGACACCCTGTATACTGGGTGAAAAAGAACCTCCTAGCTATATTCAAAATCCTGAACCAGTATCACTCAAAAACACATTTATGAAAAATAATAATCATAATAATAATATTTTTTCAATGGGAATAGTTCATTTTTTGCCTAAACGTAGATATTACTACTACACTAGGCACGCGAGGGGTGCGGGTAGCGCTCGGGGGGTGCGCCCGAGAGGTGTATACGTTTAGGAACCCCCCCCCCCCCCAAAAAAAAGTGTTCAGTGAGTGATACTGGTTCAGGATTTTCAATAAAGCTAGGATTTTTTTTTCAACCTGTATAATACGAAGATTGAATAACGTGAGTATAAAAAGATTTCGTTTTTACAGAGGCTGATTATACTCCATTTATATTATAGGCACAAGTGTTATACCTAGGTCATATATACAATGTTTCTAATTTATATTTATCTCAGCAATCATCGAATCTACCGATTATTAGATTTATCGTCTACAATAATTTTAATTTAGAATTACATGCTTTATTGTAGTTTATGAAATCATAACAAAACAGCAATAAAGCATGGCATAGAGTACTGTAATTAAATGTTTATAGGAATACTAATACGTTTACGCCGCGCCGCCGCGCGTTCGCGCGCAGAAAAGTAGCATAAGTTACTCACTATTTCTGTGCAAAAACCCACGTAGAAACACTGCTCCGTTACAATATGAGGTAAGGAGAAACCAACGAATGAACACTTTCATAATTATAATATAAGCAAGGATACATTACCCGCTAAACAGGGTCGGTCATAGTCGGAAACATTGAGATTTTCTCTACAAAATGTAACCATGCTGTAAACAAACACGTCCTGTTACTCTTCGATTCCTTCTCTTCAATTGTTTTTTTTGTTTGAACCCGAGATTAACCTTATTTAGTTCAAAAAGATACCACAACTACATCGAAATGCAAGTATAACAAGTGGCATAAATGGACACTTTCGATCAAAAGACATATCTAAAAATCTCACTATGTTTATAAAATTTAAGCTAAAAATAAACACTAAATTCTTTCGAAATCATCTTACAAAATAAGAAAAAAGTACAAGTACGTGTAAAAATATAATTATTAATTAATTACATATATTGGAAATATTTACAACCATCGAATTTAAAAACAGTCTGCGCTACATTGGCACAAAAATAATATACTTCAATTGAATATTTTTCAAAAATACTACAGAAATATACACAATGCAAATTTAATACATCAAAAGCTATGTAAGATCCAGTGATATTTTTTTAAATTTTATATTTTCCGATTCTTCACAACACCAACCGATGTTAAGACCATATGAATCTATATCCTATTTCCCAGCAAATAAGATTTACTTTTGAAAAGGCTTGGCGGCCTTTTCAATTCAACGATAGTTATATCCCAGCTCATAGTTCGAGTATCTAGGTTCTAATAAAAATATCTTTTGGTTCCAAAACAGAACACATATACACTGGACATATGAAGAAAATATACTTACAACATTTATATTAAACAGCTATATATATCACGTATACTTGCCTCTAAATAGATAAATCACTTTTTTGTCTATCTGACTTTCTATCAGAACAATCTCACTTTATACAACATTCGACTCGACTTCAAGACTATTCCTCTATCATCTGAATAACGTAAGAGAGAGATGTACAAAATCAAATAGTATATACAGACTGATGGTGTAATACCTAGAAGATAAGTTCTAACTAAGTTGTAGCGGTGAACGAACAGACATTTTTGAGATGCTTTCGAAAAATGAAATTATTTCGAATAGTTGATGTCACGAGAACGTTTAGAAGTGGATTTAAAATGATTTTAATTGGTAACAACTAAGTTCCATGAGATACAAAAGGTGTTGTCTCTGGAAAATAGTTTTGACGAAAAAAATGACATAAATGGTTTTACACTTTTTCGTAAAGGTATCAACAATCAACAGCAATACAGTTTCAAAACGGTAGAAATATTTGATATGCAGATTTCATGTTGAAACAAGAAAAAGATAACTTTTTTTTGAAGAATAACTCAGTTGACAAAAATTTACACTATTTCAGACCATTATAAATATGCTTACAATAAATGCACATTATAAGTACTTTGTCGTATAATTTTATGACTATAAAAACTTTTTATGTATTTAATTTATATAAATTACATACATGTCTGTATTGTATTCTTATTATTACTTAATGAAATGATTGCTTTAGGTTCGATTAGATCATATATTTTATATTGGAGGCCACTGTGTGTAATACAACCTTAACTATTTTAGTAATAGTGACTAACTACCTATTTTTAATAAAGAATATACATGTCAGATACACGCATCAACAGTGTCTAGGGATATTGCACAATTTTTTATACAAAAGAGATTTGGGAAGCTACAAAATATATTTAAGTCACATGGAGGGATAAAATGTTCAGATTTAAAAAGTAATGTACCGTAATTCCGAAATATTAAATTCTTGCGACTTCTGTTTTGCTTCAAAGTGAATACGATACGGAAATAAAATGAAAATGCACTTATTTCCTGTTTTTTGTATGGAAATTGTGAAATAACTAATACTTTATCGAAATAAAAATTGGTCAGCACTTTGTTACTCAAAGTTTGTCAATGAATTTGCGGGTCACTAAAGTTATTATATTATTCTGATTTTTCGATCTTAAACTAGCTAGCGAAAATACTGTTACTGGGAAGTCACAATTTAATTAAGTACCACTGAAGCTAAATAACACTGTTAATCAATGAATCTCTCGTAAAATCACATAATGTTCGGACTTATCTCTTTAGTGGACTATTTGGTGACTATTTTGATTGATACCTGACTAAATTAAGGTTACTCTTGTGATACCTAACTAGGAATTCTAAACGTCTGTATACTAGTGCCTAGTCTGTGTTTTAGACGCAACTCTTCGATTTAAAGATCGATATATGTAAAGTTACACAAGGAGGTATATCACACTTTTCGTTCGCACGTACGCGATTTCAAGCTGTGGGTATGTTCCGTCTCTTTCACACCGCCTAAGGAAATTCCCTATATAGTTTGATTGTACCATGAGTAGGTCTAGGTGTGGTGGTCGCCGCAGCACGCCGTACAGTCGAGACAGTTCTGCGGCGGACCGCTTCTCGACCGCTATCTCTTCCCGCGACAACCTAGTTGTTCCTGGAAAAAATATACAACGTGTTTCATAAATCTATTTATGTAAAAACTAGCTTTCCTCGGGACTTCGTTCCCGCGGGAATTCGGGAAAATTATGTAGCCTATGTTCATCGGGGATAATGTAGGATTCTAATGGTGAAAGAATTTTTCAAATCGGTCCAGTAAGTCCGGGGCCTATTGTTTGCATTGAAACAAACAATCAAATCTTTCCTCTTTTAATTATTAGTATAGATGAACCCCTATTTCTCTTGGACACGCCTATACCTTGAGAACATCTTGACCAATTTGGACGATTCTTTTTTTGTTGTGTTCCTTATTGATACGACCAGGTTTATATTTATTAAAAAAAATGAAAATCCACCGAGACAATTCCCACGGGGACAAAGTCGTGGGCGGACAGCTAGTACCCAATAAAAAGAAAATCCTAAATTGAATTCAAAAAGAAATAGTCCAAACTCTAGTAATCAGGTGCATGGTTTGGTATCTTTCAAAATGAACGTTTCATATAATTACGTGACATATACTTGACGTATTTAAAATAGAGCTGCGCATTAATCTAAATTTTTATTATTATTATTTTTTATTGGATATTTATGACAACAGCCTACCAGTGACCACGGCGCGTGCAACCGCGCCGAAATGTCGGGAACAAAGGTAAAATCATAATATGTATATACGCGAATTTAGATCCGTTTTAGTATAAAAATCCCTTATAGTTACCTGCAGTATCCGCACTGCGTCCAGCAGCTCCTGTTTGTCTGCGAGCAGGCCGGCCGCTTCTTGTTGCGCCGCGTGCACGCACTGTCTTAGTACTGAGGCTTCCTCCACCTTCCTGCAACGGAACAGTAGATTGTATGACAAGGGAGCAAAGTATTTTTACGGCGAGGGCGCTACTTTGAACCACGAGCGAAGCGAAGGATTCTAACGTAGAATAACAGAATTCAAAATTTGAATACGGTCGAAACGAAATTTTGTATTTTGTATCAAAACGAAGGATGGATTAATAGGAGCCAGGTCTCATTTGTGTTTCCTTAGTCGCCTCTTACGACACCCACGGAAAAAGATGGGGTGGAACCGATCACCACACGGCACGAATTTTTATTACACTTTAAATTACGCTTATGAATAAGGCGATAAATGCATAATATATGATAACTCACGCTCTCAACTCCCGATTATCCTCAGCTATCCTGGTGAGCGTCACGAGTCGTTTCCTCAACTCCTCGTTTTCTCTATTCAGTCTGTCTATGTGTTCTTTGGCTGCGTCCAACTCTGGCTGGGGCTGCGGCGTCGCAGGGGACCCGACTGTTGATGGAGTTGATAATGGTGGACCTACGGTGGTAATGATAAAATAGGAAATGTAAAAATGCTTGATAAAATATATGACTACTTAACAGAGAAGTTCTACAGATTGACGGCCGGTTTGGTCGAGTAGTAGTGTCGCTGGTTCCGGATGGATGGGCCCTGGGTTCGATTCTCAGTCGGAGCAAATAAGATATTTGTGTAAAAAGCAGATGTTTTTCTCGGGTCATGGGTGTTTGTGATCTTTATGTGTGTGGAACACCCACGGCACTAGGGAAAACCTTAATATGGGCCTTGAGTGTGCAGCGTTTATTTTATTTACTTTTATTTTAATTACCAGTTTGTAAAAAAATGTTTTGTCTCATTTATCATATAGCGGGAGACAGGTTTATTTATCCAGCCAATTTTAAAACTCGAGCTATTCAAAGAGGAGCTTATATTGTTTCAAACCAAGTGACTAAAAATGTAAACAATCAACCTACCGACAAAAAACACGAATCACGCTGCATTTATACAACAAATCTCTTTGAGATCATTGAAACAATTTTGTAAAATCATTTTTCAAACTTTTTATACACTTTAGCACGTGAAACAGTCACAAATAAATATTTTTGTCAACAAAATACTAAAATTCAACATAACCGGACAACGCCGTGACAAGTTTCAAATGGCTGGCACGCCGTCATCTTTGTTTACATTTTAGGACAATTCGTTCGAAATAGGATATACATTATAACAATAACAGACCTAGCCTGAGGAGTCCGGCGGTGTCTCTGGTAAGTCGGAGGGTAGTCAGATCGACGTCGAGTGGTTGCGGCGGTGGGGACGATATCGAACGCGTCGGCCGGTCTTCCACCAAGTGGAGCTGGACGCTTTCTATTAGAATCTGGGAACATAATACATCAATTGTGACTGTGTTTAGTAAAAGGTACAACTTTCGAGCTAGTCAATAAGAGCTATTTACAATAGCTCATCACACTAATTGTGAACCTTAATGACTATTACGAAAGTTGTACCTTTCCATTTTCACAGTCACAATTTTTTGGTCTTACATTACATACGATCACGCCTGTAATTCCATACGTGTGATACGGGGTAGGCAGAGAATCAGTGGTTCAGAACAGAGTTTCTTTCGTTCCCAGTCCAGTGTGGAAGGAAAAACGAGACAAAAAATAGCAAAATTATACATACCTCAAGAGGCATAGGTGGAACAATAATTTCATCCTCTATGAACTCTGATAAAGCTAGCGCTGTGCTCATATTCAAAGCTATTTTCAAATCTCTTATTCTTGCTTCTAATAACTCTTCGTAAGGCGCTAAACCTGTTGGTTCACCCTGTAATAAAGATGAAAAAATAGTTAATTACTCTTAATATAAAGCAAAAGACCTTTCTTCGTCCTAGCGTCAATTCCCTTTTCTTATTCAGGGTACGCTAGACCATGCTCTCGGATTTGGCAGGTCAGGTCATTCAAGTCAGCGACTGCCATCTGACTTCCATGACCCTGACCGTATTTTTTTATATTTTAATTATGAGATGGGTAAACTCTTGACCCCGATTTTGACCAAGGTCATAGATGAGGTCGACGATGGAACGAGTTAACCCAAAAAATGCCTATTAAGGCACTGGTACTCCCACGCTACGACAGAACACAGCAAGCTGTTTGGCATCGGACTTCGGTAGGAGGGTGGTCGCGAACCAGACGGCCCTTTACAGAACCTACCACACCGCATGAGACCATAAGACACCACCTCAGATTGACAACAAGCTGAGGTGTCGTTGCCTAAGATGGATTACTAGGAGGCAGATCTCATTTTTGTTTCCTTAGTCGTCTCTTACGACACCCACGGAAAGAGATGGGGTGGTGTTATTCTCAACCGATCACCACACAGCGGATTGAATCATGGTTACATATTTAGTCACCAGAATGTGCAGGTTTCATCGCGATGTTTTCCCTTACCGTACCTAAGAGCATCGGTTAGTGTGTAACTAATGTACTTTGTACATAACTTAGAAATTGAGTTATTGGTACATGGCGGTACTGCAGATCGACCTCGGAACTTCTCGCTTACGAGTCTGACCTGCTAGCCGTTAGACCACCGACGCTCATTCTTGTTAATAATCAGATTATGTAAAAAGTAAAACGTTATTTTGAGATCCTAAACAAAACCAATCCATAGTAGCCCTTCCCCTATGTCACAATTTTTTCTTTTTTAATTTTTTTTACCAGCCCAAATACGTCCCTACCGAGAGGCACGGGCTTCCCTTCGAAACACAATACAATTTAAAAACGGGGCCCAATCATATCTCGCTTAAATGCGGACCTGGAATGAACGCCATATTCCGCCTTCTGATCATAACAAATACAAATTGAGAAAAACGGGCAGCAACACCAAACAGGCATTTAAAAAATCAAGGATTGACAGTTTTGACACTTTTAGTAAAGAAAGTAAAATCAATTTTATAAGTGCAGAATAAAAAAAAATCTAACCTTTTCATTAACTAGCCTCTGTAGCTCAGTGCGCGTCAGTCTGGCGGCCACGTGGGGTGCTTCTCTCGTCTTAAACTCTGCACTTTCGTCAATCACTGGTTCGGTCCACGCACGTGCTCGCATCGAAAACTTATTCTGTTCAAAAGATACCATTAAACCAGTGCTGTAAGCTAAATTAAGGTCAGGTTTCTTTAGGATAGCAGAGCCGTTTTATGCGTATTTTATTATACTATTCTATTCTATATAATTCTTGATTGGTTTCTCAGAAATTTGGTGGATTTCTGAATAGGTAGACAGTTCGAAGGACGGAACAAAAAGTCCTGACGCCAAGTTTTTTAGGGACACATTTAGTATATTTGCTCGTCTTATTTCAAAGTCAATTCTGATATGCCATTAATATAATTTATCATGGCATTCTCGCGATATAACTCTGCAGTTTTTCAACGCTGATAGTCAGCGGCAATGCTATCCAAAGAAACCTTAGCTATAAAGTTTTTCAGGCTTGCTTATCAAGTTCATGCCACCAGGTTTAATTGAAAAGTTTCATTTTCTTAATTCTATATTCACAGGCAATGTGCCAGATGAGATGACCGTGGTTAAGCTTTTGGATTGAGCAAAACTTACAGACAAACATGCATGCGTATGTTTATTTGAATTTTATGACAGTTTAATTATGTTTTGGTTAATTTTGATCACAAATGAATTGAGGAAAAAGTGTTTCATGATTATGAAAGTTTGAGTTATCTAGGTCAATATATATTTTTTTCTGAATTAGAAGTGTTACTAACTTGAAAGTCGCTATTTGTTGCATGCTATTCTAACATTCAAAATTGGGGGTTCTAATTAGGCATTAGCAAACATTTTCATTCATTCTTATGGAAAGAAAATACTATTGTTTAAACCAACTGGAAAATGATTGCGATATGTTGTATTTTAATAGAAGTAAATGTTGTCAGATCTCAGTGTTGTATATTTGTTTCAAAAGATACAGATGAGAAGAATCGCATGCATTATTTCGTGTTAAAGCGATAGTGGCAGGTTTTTTTCCACTCAGATTTCATTTCAGAACTATCTGCAAACGTCTTATATTCAATACGCGTTAAGTTTAAGGTGAGCAAATTCAGTAGGCGTGAGAATAGGTTGTTATGCATATTCGGCAGGTGACGTATTTGTGGTTTCCGTGATTATTTGTTAGTAACTAAGTAGATTTTAGGCTAATGCGACCATGATAGTACTGAACTTTAAACATAAAATACAGTCATAATTTAATACTAAAACGGATGAAAATTCGCGTATATATTATGTTTTTACCTTTGTTCCCGACGTTTCGGCGCAGACAATAGTCTACTTGTGAAGCGTCGGGAACAAAGGTAAAAACAAAATATACACATCAACACGGTATAGGGATATTGCACGATTTTTCATACAAAAGAGGTCTGTTTGAGAAGCTACAAAAGCATACTCGAGAAACATGGAGCGCTATAATTTTCAGACAAGCAAGTGCTATACCTGAATTTTCAATTCTAATCAATAAATTTTATTTTACTTACTTGAAATTTGTGAAAACGTGACGAAAATGCAAAAAAAATTTGCTTAAATTCGAATAATTTCATACAAAAAGCAGGCAAAAAGTGCATTTTCATTTTCGTTTCCGTTACGTTTTTACAAATTTCAAGTAAAACAAATTTTATTTAATATAATTTAAAATTCAGGTCTAGCACTTACTCGTCTGAAAATTATAGTTCTCCATGTATCTCGAGTATGCTTTTATAGCTTCTCAAACAGACCTCTTTTGTATGAAAAATCGTGCAATATCCCTAGACCGTGTTGATGTGTGTATATACGCGAATTTTGACCGATTTTAGTATTAAATTATGTGTTTAAATCGGGACAGTTTAAAGTGTTATAAGATACAGTCGTTATACAATAGTCCGAGTAGGAAACAGCTTTGTGTTTTGTACTGTACCTGTGAGCGTCCGATTGCATTGCGTGAAGAAGGCTCATGAAGAAAAAACATAGCGTAAGCACATCAAGAGACATATCTGATTTTATTTATAAAAAGTTATATGTTAATTTAGTTGTTTGCGTCTTTTCCGCTATGCATCCGCTTTCGTATGTGGTTCTTCCCTTTCGTTCTATTTATTTTAGTAAGAAAATGAAAGATAAAAAAGATATGATAAAGATATGAGATATAATCATGCACTCCATTGTAAGGAGATAGCATAACATACTCTGAAATATGTCATATTACAAAGCGTACGATGGTTTTACGTAATTTTTTTTTAAACTTAATAAACACGTTTAATCAGTGTTTTTTTTATTTTTTATCTCACTTAAAAAGCTGTCACTTTGAGCTGGCTTTAAACTCGTATAGCGTTTTGGCATCTTTTGGGTGAGCTTGCTACATCGTCGACCACATCTTCGCCTCTGTGCTAGATTGTGGTCAAGAGTGAACCCATTCTCTATAAAAAAACCTACATATGTGAATCAGAGATGTCTCTTTAACCGTAAAGTAACGCGAACCCCCTTGGCTACGACACAAAACCACTACAGAACTATGCACTCAACGATAAGGTAAACACTACAATGGATCTTGCGATCTCTAAATACCTTTAGTTGATTCTGTCGCGAGCCGAGCGGGCGAGGCCATAGAGAAACACATAGACACATAGTTAGAAAAAAAATGCATTCCTTTTTTTTAAATATTGTTAGAACAGCTTGGGTGGGGATAGAGGAAAATAGATAACTTAGATGTTCACTCGTTGAGTTTGGCGTTTCGTGTTGGTTAGGTTAGGTCTGTGGACCTAAAATCCCAATGACTCTTCACTCTTATGAGAGTATAGACTTCCGAATCAACACAATGAAAATTTTACATTATTTTTGTAGGCAGAAGACTTCATTTCTTTTGCATTTTAATGAGAAGATTGATCATTTTAGTACTTTTAAGATGAAAGAAAAGAAAACTTCTGCCATTACATTTAAAAGCAAAATTTTTTAGTTTGTATTTTTGTTTTCAGTAGGTACTAGGTACTGATTTGAGTCCATTTTGTAGAAGAAAATAAAGAATATCTTTACATAAAGGTTAATAAAGTATCTTTTTTCCTCTCTCCCAAGGGGTACAATATACGATGGATTGTTGGTGACACAGTGTTACAATCATGCAAATGATTCTCGGCCAAATCTGTCTATGAAAACGATAATTTGGAAATAGAGTCACAAAAATAACACAATTATTGTTTAGGGTCCATCCATAAATCACGTCACACGTCAAGGGGCGGGGAGGGGGTTGACAAGTTGACATTGTGTGGCAAGGGGTGGGAGGGGTCATAAGTTTCGTGATGTCACATAATTTTAAGATCTATATTTAAGTATCAAAACCCGTTAACTATTAACAAACACTTAACATGCTCAGTCCCAGGCACTCTTTTTTTTTTTAATGGGGACAATGAGTGGGTTCTGATGTTCCATAAAAAAATTGTAATTTAAAATCCAGATTGTCTTTATTAAAATTAAAACAAATTAAAAACATACAAAATACGTGACGTCGTCACCCTCTAGGAAGGGGGGAGTCTCACTAATGTGACCAGCTGGGACAAGGACCAGGGGAGTCTAAAATCAATAAATTAGTGAGATTTATGGATCACCCCTTATTCGATGCAAACTTTATATGATTCTATGCCGCATAAATAAGTGCACGTCAATTTTGTTTTTGTTTTAGTAAGGTCTGAAATAAGGCAGGACGTGCAAGTTTCGTCAGTTTTTGGCCTTTAGGGATACTACCGACTGTAAAAGTCCTTACGACTGTAAAAGTAACATTCCGAAATTACAAAACTTCATCTACAGTTAGCAAACTGTATTCCAAATTGCCGTCTTATTGGTAGACTTTTATTTATTACAATAGGAACGATTACATTAATTATGGTATAAATAAAATAATTAGATATTTATGTTTACACATGCTCTTTAAATGACCTAAATGTAGACATAAAACATTGAATAATATGTGATGAGATGAAACAAAGATACTGTAAATATTCATAAAAATAAAGAATACTAAAAATGTTAACATGAAATACCACAGTTTTAAGAAAAAATAAAATAATTTTTTAGAATTTTTGTTTTGTATTAAATTGGGTGACGTTAAATTAGTAAAACTTAGGGCGTACAAAGAGGCTCAAATCTTTATCTATACTTAAATATTAATTGTCTCTTTCTCTCACTATCAAAATGACAAAGACGACGGCTACTTAAGTATAGATCAGAGTTTGAGTCACGTTCTGTGACGCGGGCCTAAAAGTTGAAAACGGTAAAACTGAAAACTTAAAATCCATGCAACTTGTGCAAACGGTCGAAAATCTTTTCGATTATTTCATGTTAAATTCTTGGGGAATTTTTAAGTTTCATACAGATTTTCACGACTTAAAGATTCTTTAACTAATTTAAAGTCTGTGTGTATTAAATGAATGTTTCAAAATGAAATGAGAACACCGACAAGTACCAAAAACAACACGATTGGAAAGAATGATTTTAATTTCGGCGATTAAATCGTATATCTATAATTATTAAATTTGCATCTATCCTGCAATGACTGATGCTTGTCTCTGTCATCTGTATAGCGTAAGAGGGAGTTGTACTGACATCCAATGTTCCGAGGTATATCGGTCGTAGCCTTACAGAATAGATGCTCTGATTTGAGTGTAATCTATTGATTTTCGAGTTTTGTTATTATTCTGATAGTCTATCTTAAACTACTTTAAAGAAAGTCTAACCACATAAACTAGAGATCAAAATATTCGAAAATCATTAGAATTCACTCTAATTAATAAAATATCATTAAAATCGTTCGACATATGGAGTCAGTCTGAACAGTTTTTGTTAACTAGTCAAAATAAAGATGTGACAAAAATTTGGTTTTCTATTTTGTTATGTTTATTTATTTATATGGTATATGTTATGGCGTCTTTGCATCGCATGGTATTTTTAACTTTTATGATTTAAAAAATTGAGAAGCATTTTTGCGACAGTCGAAATAAATATTCTTGCTATGGATATGAAACATTTAGTAATAAAAAATATTTGCTTTTTTATTTCATTAATTCATACTACATTTTTAAGTCACTGTTTTTGCATAGCTTACATAGTCACGTGAAATAATTTTATCTTGTTACGCCCTCTCGTTCTATCGCATAGTGTTAGTAAGAAACAGGTAGAACAATATCGTCATGACAAAATGACGTCACGCATTTATGTTAGCTATCCTGGATATCATTGCAAAGACGCTCCATTTATTTTAGATATGCTGCACCTCGATTGCGATCGGTTTGAGCGTGTTTACCATAGCTAAACCGCTCACGTTTCCATACAAAATAAATACAAAAGAAACACAAGCAGTTAAGCTTTGGTAAACACGTTCAGACTTACCACAACCTGAGGGCTGGATAGCATTGCAAAGACGTCCCTATCTTTCTAACACCATAAATATCTTCAGCTACTAAATAAATCTTACCTGGAACTCATCCCACGGTATAGCGTTACACTCGTCTGTATTAAGGTCGTCTGCGGCGAACCTAAGGCAGGACTTGCCAGCTACGCTTTGGTGGACTAAATGGATGTTGTTCAGTCGCCATGTGCATGTCGATATCTGGAAAATTGTGCGATAAATAACAATCTTGGTACCTTTGCTCAGCAGTGGAAAGGAGTAGAATAAGTTAGTCAGGATGGATGGATGTTTGTTACTCCTTCATGTAAAAACTATTGGACGGATTTTGAGAACAGGAGTTTTTTTTTTAAATGTCGTTTTCGAATGTGATCTTTGATGTTTATATAACGTCATTGTGCTGTCAAAATTAACTTTTCTTTATAACAGGCCTAGTGAAACTAGAAGGAGGACGTTAAAAATTGGTTAAAAGCTGAATAATTACAGATACTATTTTTACACATAACATGAAATAATCATTTAAAAACCTACTATAGAAAATAAATAAAATGATTTCTGTAGCAAATTCTTTATGTATTTGTTTAATGTTTTTATCAATAATTTAACACGTAATTTACGTTAGTCAAAGCAATTTAATAAATTACGACTAAGAAAGGATGATAGATAAATAAATAAATTAAAAATCCGGATAACTACTCCTTAACTTAAGGTTGGAATAACCCGGCCACTTACAGCAAGTAGTTTTCGACAATTTATTAAATGTTTCTTGAGTTTGATTTTAAAAGAGTATTGATTTTAATTCACGAAAGAGCCGGTAGGTTATTCCAACATTTTGTAGCCGTACCTGTTTTGGTACTGTTTGGTATTCCAACATTTTGTAGCCGTACCGTACAACATTTTGTAGCCGTATATTTGTCATTCCACAAAAACCACATCTCCTGTTTACTTACCACATCTCGTCTCCTACAGGAGCTGGTGACCGAGTGGTCGCTGGGCGATGAGGATCGTTCTACTACTTCAGCTGCCACCTCGACTCCAGCTGACGCTCGCCCGTGCTCGAATTCCCTAGGGAATACATTTGTATATGGGATGACTTTAATAATTTGATCAGTGAGATTTTATAGAGGGTATGGGGTTCAAATTTCTCCAAGGAACCTATTGGGTGAATTTAAATTAGCGAAAATGGAGGATATGAATTAGACCTCGAAACGGATAACTAGTTAAAATTAGAACATAACACATTTTTTAATGCTATTAAAAAGAGCACCCTCAGAGTTTCTTGCCTGTTCTTCTCTGGGGAAGACTGCAACTTTGCGAATAGGCGTAGAGTAGGGTCAATAGAACGAAAGCGTATGTATGTATTTAAATCCTTTGATGTTTGTTTGTATGTATTTTATGTAATCTTGACTTGTTTTAAGTGGCACCCTGAATGTCCTATAAAATAAAGATTTTTTTCTATTCTATTCTAACTTTTCTAAAGGAACATAGGTCGAAATATGAAAAAAATAATATTGCCTCTACATACAACTTGTACGAACAGCTGATTGCCTCAGTATTGAGAGTGGGAATTTTTGTTTCAGATTTTCATATGGGTTCCTAGGAGAAAGTTGTTCAGTGTCGTGGGGAGACTCACCACCTAGTTTCGAAAACACAAAATCCCACGGGAACGAAGTCCCGGGCGGAAAGCAAGTTAGTAATAAAACTAAAAAAATATACACCAAAAATCTACCACGTACACATTTTATAAAGATGAGTTTCCCTTGAATGCTAAATATAATATTTACCTGAAAGCTGAATCTGCGTCGTCGGGTGATTCTGCCGCCAAACCTACGACGACATATCTGCGAAGAAATTCATACGTTTGAAGAAAATTGTTAGGAATGTACAGCCACGAGCAAGAACATAGAAACACCCTTAAAGTTGACATAACGATATGAGATCGCATAAATAAGTATGCTGAGATATTTCTTATAATTACCTGGCCTTAGTGTGAAATAGTAGATTGTTAACCGAGGGCTGAAAGGCACCCATTTCTGACGAGATATTTTCTATCTGCCAATAGTTCGAGGCAGAAATGGGTACCGTTCACCCGAGTTAAACACTCTACTTTTCATTTCGAATACGAGGAAAGAAAAGAAGCCTGGTAATTAAAACTCTTTTACAATGAAAAAATAATTGTAGTGTGGCCGTACGGCTTCTGCCGTTGCCAATTATAACTACCAATCAAACTTCTTACCACATATTTAAAAAAATACTTTCTGCTTTAGAGCAGCGATGATCCACTTTCTGCAGGCTAATTAGGTAAACACTGGCCCACTTTCAGAGTATGAGAAGTGAAAAATTACTTTCTGCTTTAGGGCAGCGATGATCCACTTTCTGCACGCTAATTAGGTAAACACTGGCCCACTTTCTGGGTATGAGAAGTGAAAAATATTTTTTTTTGTTCAAAATTTCAAAGGCGTTTCTTGGGAAAAATTTTTCAATTTCATGGGGAACATCACCCTCTATTTCTCAAACTAAAGTCCCACATAAACATACACGTGTAGTAGTGACGTCTCTACCTACCCTTCAAGCAGTACATACCGCTCGCTATCGGAACTGGCGGTAGAGGCGGCGTCGCTCCTCGTATCGTCGCGAGTGAGTGCGCTGTCGATTGACGTCACTAGCGAGTTGAACCCACGTCGCATTGACGAGAAACCTGAGGGTAGATTTAAATATAAGCTATTCTTAATGGAGTAGATAGATCGGATAGGGTGCAATTAGGTGAGAAAATAACACTAAATTAAATATTTTTTACTTTATAGTTAGTTTACTGCATAATACACTATCACTATTATACATTAACTCTAATGAAGAAAACATAAATTCAATCGGCACAATCACCTACGCTGAGTTCCCGCCAAAGACCTCCATTAGAATGCTACATTGTCCTTGAGTAACATAGGCTACATAATTTTCCCGAATTCCCACGGGAACGAAGTCCCGGGCGGAATGCTAGTCTATACTAATATTATAAAGTTTGATTGTTTGTTTGCATTGAATATACTCCGAAACTACTGGACCGATTTGAAAAATTCTACTGGACCGATTTGAAAAATTCTTTCACCATTAGAATGCTACATTGTCCGTGAGTAACATAGGCTACATAATTTTCCCGAATTCCCACGGGAACGAAATCTCGGGCGGAATGCTAGTCGTTAATAGCTATAGGGAGGCAGACAGACAGTCAACCGCTCATTGGGATACGGCCTAATTGTCATTGTCACTGACCTCCAAAATTCAACCCCGGACTAGGCGGTGGAATCTCCTCAGCAGGCAAAGGCTGAGCAGAGCAGATCTCGATGGAATTCTGAGGGGGAAGGGACAGTGTGTTCTCTCGCTCCAACGTAGATGGCGCCATCGTCGCCTCGGAGCCTGCGAACAACGCCGCAGTTTACTACTGGTGCAAGGAAACACAGAAACTATATACCATTTAAAATAAATATATTACTTATGATAGCCGATCGTGAGGAAATCTGTACATTAACCTATGCTACCCGTAAGCCTGTAGCTTACACTATTTTAAAAACTTTTTTATTGGCTGTTACATTTTTTAATCTAAGCACAATGTGATGTAACATTTGGGGTCATAACATATCTCTGACACCAGGGTTAACCAAGTTTACCACACACTTGACTATACCTGCACGATAAGAAGAAGATAACATATCAGTGCTCCAAAATCGAAATCCTCACCTGCTGATCACTCCTGCTGAGCGGTGCACCCTGCTGATCAACGGACGAGGCTCTGACGTACTACAATCCGTAAAGGGTTTCTTTTCTTGTAATTGGCGACTACGCTATTCCATATTTTAATTTTGATTAAAACTCAGACATTAGCAAAATCACAATTGTGGACGCCATATTTCAAATAATTGATTAATGTGACATTTATAAATAACTAGCTGATGCCCGCAACTTCGTTTGCGTGTTTTTTTTTGTACAGAGTACACAGATTGAAAACATCTATCTTACGTGATTTAGATTTTTAGATACAAAAGTTTTTTCCCGCTAACTCCCGTTCCCGTGGGAATTTTGCAATATTCTGTTGCAACTAAGCTTTAAGTTTACTAAGGTACCTGCATGCCAAATTTCAAGCGTCTAACTTAAGCGGTTTAGATTTTTCATACAAAAGGATTTTCCCGCTAATTCCCGTTCCCGTGGGAATTTCGGGAATTCCTTTCTTAGTGCACCTCTACGGTACCTAAGCTACGTCCCTTCCAAATTTCAAGTGCCTACGTTTAGCCGTTTAGGCTGTGCGTTGATATGTCAGTCAGTCAGTTTCTCCTTTTTTAAATTTAGATTATGTGGTCAAGTTTGCAATAAAATAATAACATTTTAATACTCACCTAATTTCAAGTCCTGTAAACTGGAAGAATCAAGCGGCACACTGTCCAAGTCCCGAGAAGATTCCTGTCCCGGACAACTAGATGGCAGCACTAGCGTCAATTCCACCGAGGGAACCACCACCCCTACTACTATACACCTGCGAAGTAAATGTGTAATGTGGTCAAGAGCGAGATAACTAAGTTTCTTGGCTGGTCAAGTTAACTACTTTTAATTGCCTTCTCTTTTTAGTCGCAACGGCAATTGGTTTGCCCTGAAAAGCGCAAACTTGATTTTTTGCTTAGATAATTGTAGGGCTGAAGAGTGAAATAGGCTTCTTTTCAACACGAACAAAGTCGAGGGCGGAAAATTGACAAATACGGAGGATTCCGACGATTTGAGAACCTCTTCTTTTTTCGGAAGTCGGTTATTTTTTAATTTAAAATAATACTTATGTAGATCTAAGTTGAAACACTTACAAGTACATACATAGTAGCCAAACTATTTATGTTCGTCTAGGACGTGCGTTAAATAAATGAAGCAATAATAAATAACACAGGAAAATAAAAATATAAACAATTTAAAAGGAGGAAAAAGTGCACGAAAAATCTCAGGCAGCTCATTTAACGACATTTGTGACTAACGTTTTAAATATGCGAGGTCTATGTCATAGAGATCAATAACAGCGCGGCTCTAGGAAGGCAATTCGTTGTACAATTCATTGGCAATTAGATTAGATCATTTATTCCAACATTATCAATTTCATAAATTACAATGGGTGTCAAAAATGTCAAAGAATAATGTTTTCGTCAAATATAAAAAAAGATTAACATAAAAATAAAAGTAATAAGTATAATAGAAATAACAATGTCAAGCAAATAAAATAATAATTAGTACAAAATTGTACGTAAAATCAGGATGTCAAATACAATAATAATTATAAATACGTCAATTTCAAATCATCAAATTAATTATTTAATATTTAGAATATTTTATCAGTCAACTTTTTCCATGAATAAAATTCATGTTCTAGTAAAAAAGGATTTCAGTCGGCGGTAAAAAGTTTCGTCACAGGTCACATTTCTTAGGTGTGCGGGTAGGTGCTCGTAATACGTGGGGTTCTTACACGCCAGTTCAATTCGCGGCTCTCAGAATGGAAGTACCACTGACCCAGTATCAACCTCGTGCCTCGCGGAGTCATGCGCGAGCCACGCGGCCATCTCCGAGACCCGTTCCAACTGCCGCAGTAGGAAGAGCATCTGGTAGTGATTCAGCTGTAAGCCCGCCAGCCCGCACGTGCGAGCCACCACCCAGATCTTGGAGAAACCCTCTTCGAAGCACATCTGGGGAAGGGAGAAAGATATAGTTCAACCACTTTTATTTAAATGTGAATTTACATTTCAAACAAAATGTGAATATTGCGGACTGCCAACATGACGCGTACGCAACATTTGAGCGATCAGTTGGTTGCCTTAGTAGCGATTAGCCCTGCTTTCTTGTTAAAATATTAATATGGATTCCTTGACGGCCGGTTTGGTCCAGTGGTAGCGGCGCTGCCTCTTAATCGACGGGTCTTGGGTTTGATTCCCAGTCGGGGCGAATATTTGTGTAAAAAGCAGATGTTTGTTCTCGGGTCATGGGTGTTTGTTTTTGTCTTTATGTATGTTCTGAGGGACCCACGACACAAGGGAAAACCTTAGTGTAGTAGTGTGTAGCGTTGTTGTCCCTTTTTTAAAACATTCGTAAACACAATATTTTTGTTACAGATTATAAAATCGTTTAGAAGTTATTGTTCGTAGCAAAAATCACAGAAATAAATCTTAATAATAGCTTGCGAGCTGAGCGGCAACCTACTGCCATACGCCGCCCGAATGTACAGACAGCTGCAGAGATACCTGATCACCCCCTATGAAGTAAGGATGAAGTTATTTCACGAAATGTTTTAGGTATTTCAATAATATTAATATAGTTTTGTCAACTAAACAATTACGCCTAATCACGATTTTAAAATTTTATGTTTTTTCATAAACAACTTTATCTTTATCCGGTCGGGGTGGTCAGGTATCTTTGCAGCCGTGTGTACCTAAACTGCAGAGTGACACCCCATGCCGCTGACGCCGTTATATGAAAAAAAAAATGATGATCCTCTTAAGGCGACTACTGCACCCGATAAAGGCAGCACACATAGGAATAGTGCCATCTCCGTCTCTCAACAGATACACGAAGATACACGAAGTTTACGGACTATGAAAGCGTGCGTGCGTAAAAACATGTTCGAAAGTTAGAAAAATGAGATTTACGTATGGAAAGGTAACAGCTTAAATCGAAAAATGCGTTAACTACTTATCGAGAGTGTTCAACCACGAACATTTTGATAGCAAATTCAAGTTCCTGTGTGCATTTTACTATCGTTTTTACAGGTTAAAAGATACACAATATTGGGTATTTAGAGGTGACTTTGTGAGCTTTTTCTATCGAACCAAAAGTGCTGAATCATGTTTCCAGCAAACTACTTATCTAGTTTATGTCCTGAATATTAGCGTAGTATTTTTTTCTTCGATTTAATGCAGTGCGTCATGCTTATCTACGCATCATAAAATCGTAATTTAGGTGCTGTAGTCGCCTCAAGTTACCCAAGCAGTGAGCGGCGTGGCGTCCAGCAGCGGCGCGGGCTTGTAGTGCGTGGCGCGCGCCCCCACGAAGTCGGCCCACAGCGGCTCCACGCGCGCGCACCACACGCCGCGGCTCTCGCGCCACAGCAGCTCGGGGGACACCGCACTGCCGCGGTCTATGTCGTCTAGATCTGGAAATGAGCGAGTTTATGTAATGACTGTATTATTCTTTACCAGCTTTCCACCCGGGACTTCGTTCCCGTGGGAATTTGGGAAAATTATGTAGCCTATGTGTCGATCCAGGGTGTCGGCGATCTCCATACCAAATTTTATCAAAATTGTTCTAGCCATTAGAGCGTGAAAGACGAACAGACATTCATACATACTAACTTACTTTTCGCATTTATAATATTAGTAGGATATATAGTATGGCATTCAATTATTCTCAACTTTATAACTGTGTTTTTTAATTCCTAACACTTATCTGAATAGTCAGATATATTTTACTCGTGACATTTATAGGTACTTCATCAGCCCATATACGTCCCCACTGCTGGAGCAATAACATGAGGGGTAAATGCCATACTCACCACGCTTGGCAGACGGGTGGCGAGGGTTTTCATATAATTGCAGTTTTCCTTCTCTGTGTGCAGATGAACTTGCTTGTATATTTACCTTAGTCGCCTTGTACGACACCTCAGTAAGAAAGAGGGGGGTCCTATTCTACTCTGCCGGGGACTCACACATTTATACGTACGGTGACTTTAAATTAGTTTGTGAAATTTTAGGGAGAGTGATTTCGCCCTTGAAATTAAACAACTTTCTCCGAGAAATAAGAAATTCTCGAAAAAAAAAAGACTTATTATGCTGCGACAATCAGCTGATTCAATCAAGTTGTATGACAAGGCAAAATTTATTTTCTTTATTCGACCTGTTCCTTGGGGAAAGTCATTAAACTTAATGATCCGACTCACATTTAACATTTTCGCTAACTAATCATCACCTGATATAAAAGCAATTTAATTTCAGACGATTCATCATTTGGGCATAACTGTCTTTAATAAATGTCACAAATACATTCAATAGTTATGTGACAAATTAACACGTACTGTCAGCGTGCAGAACGAACTGTTCATGTATAGGATCCAAATCGTCAGCAGAGCACGGGAACTGACCCCTAGATGGCGCTGATCGTCTCAAAGCTGCCAGTATCGCTGCCAAGTCTGCTCGCGTGCCGGCTGAGTCTGTAACCAAGGGTATTAAGGTTTAAATACTAGTCCTGTCGCGACGAACGCGAGCTCGGTGTAAAATGGTAAGTTTAGAATAAATACTACTGGCAACACTCACAAGTTAGAAATGGCGGTATTAACGTAAAATGTCATTGTGTGTTAATTAGAAATGCAGCCAGAACGTTAGGTCGCCAAAAAGTGGAGGTGAGTGAGGCTTAAAGGGACGGAGACGAGTTGCTCTGGTGATCATGTCAGTAGTTTTCATTATATCATAGTGTTAATTCTCAGAATAGGAAAGAAAGGGTTTAAGTAGAAACAGTACTCGAAGAATACTAAGAATGTAGAATAGAATGCGAGGCATGGGCAAGCTGTAAGGGGTGGTTGGAGGCTTGCGGGAGAGAATCCCTAACTAGAAAGAAGTTTATGAGAATGTAGAAGAAATGAGCCCTTTCTTTCTGGCATGAGATCACCTTAACTTATTGTCTTGTCGTTATGTCCATTTGATCCAGGCTACAGGATTAATCTAGAATTGAGTTGACGTAACGACAAGTCCTGTATTATTACTACACATAAGGGTCCAGGATTAGCCAAGTTTCCCACATACTTAACTATACCTACACGATAAGAAGAAGAAGAATACTGACCCTAATGTGTATTTAAAAAGCAACCTTATTTCCTGAGAGGTAGGGTATACTTTGTTCACTTATTTTTTTACCATTGGACCACTCACTCGTTATTTTGAAGAGACAGATGCATGCACTCGTGACGTTTTAATGACACATACAGATATATTTACAGTGTTATCTTATCACTTGCTTAAATTCATCACAATGTTCGGAACTGTCTCCAGTTAAATAAAATTGAAAAAAAAAGAATATTCATTGTTTGTTTGGGTATCAAAAAATGACTGTAAAAGCCGAAGCAGACCCAGAAAGAGTTGACGTAACGAATTTAATATTTATAAGACCCAAATGCCGGACCGTGAGAAGTGGAAGGACGATAGGGAGGGTTTTACCCCGAAGTGGGATCTTGTTTGAAAAAAAAAAAATACTAACTTGTTCTTGGCGACTCCCGTACGTTGGTAAGCATAGCCCGTGCTGTACATATGTGGAGTTCTTTAGGCCTGTCTCGTTGCTGTGATATATGCTCCGGCCCAGCTTCTAGCACGATCTGTTTAAAAACAGACAGAACATTTTAACATTCATGTAATATGGGATGACAGTAAATAAGCAGTTGAATCAGCTCGTTAAACTGAACGGAATAAAATCGCCTGGCTTGTGCGGCAGAAAGCAAGTACCAATAAACAAACACACTTTCGTTGTACTTACAACGATGTTTAGACCAATTGGCGATGTTTGTATATGTAAGTTAGAGATTAAGGGTCCGAGCCCCACCATACTCCTTGATATATAAAAGTATGAATATCAGTTTATTTAGTGAAAATTTAGGATGAGAATCAGCTCACGAAACTCAACCACTTTACCCAATGAGCATAAGGTCGAAATATGAAAAAAAAACACCTTTCCATACAACTTGCGCGATCAACTGTTTTGACTTTGTATGGGAAGATGAAATTTTTATTTTGATAATTTTAAAGGGGTGCCTTGGGAAAAGTTTCAATATTTAATTTAAAATCAATTTAACAGTTGGATCTCCAACTAATAATGAATTATACACTGAGTATAATATGCCAAAACACTGTTTTTCATAGGTTTTTGGTCGTTATAAACTTGAACTATGCAATGTATAAGTATTATTATTAGTAAGGTCGTAAGGATCCGAACTCCTAATACAAATTAACATGATTTTTTTCTGTATATAATAGTATACCTTAGGCATGATGGCCTCAGCCCGTATATCCATATAGGCCTCGGGCGCGTGCTGGCTGGCCTGGTGCGCGGCGCGGGCCACGTGCGGCAGGAAGGCCCCGAGCCACACCACGCTCGGCACGTCCACGCTCACACGCACCGGGCTCAGCTGCACGTACAGCTTTGGGGATGGCACTGTGGCGAACATGGATCTATATTTAGTCGCATAGTTAAACGCAAAACTGTTTTCGCAAATTTTTATTAGCATAACCTTACCTAACTTAACCACAGACCGTTATTCTTAAAAATCGTTATACCAAAAAACGATTATGCAAAAGTTTCATTATGACAGTATAATTATTCTACATTCATTATGCCAAACTAAATTAGGAAGAAAAAATTATGCGAATAAAATGGGATGTAACCCGTAACCCGTCAAATATACATATTGCGTATTATCTTAATTTTTCAATACTGACGCATTAAGACATTATCTACCTCATGTTAAGAATTCCATGAGTTCTAATAATAAATTAATAAAATATTGAAGCCATTCAGAACATTTAATTGATGTTGATTTTCTACTTATATAGGGTGGCTTTAAATTAGTAAACAAAACTTTCGTGAGTGTTTCTACCCATGAAACTGAACAACTTTCCCAAAGGATTTCTTTTCTGAGAATACTAATATATCTATGACTTTTTTTGAAATTTTTGTTTTGCCTTGATCTTTCTACAAACTTTTGATAAGGCAATTTCATTTTATATTACAACCGATGTTCCTCGGGAAAGTTGTTCAGATTAGTGAACTGATTCACATGCTTAATTTTTTTTAACTAATATCATCATCAGCCCATATACGTCCGCACCGAGGGGCACGGGCCTCCCTTCGAAACACGAAGGGATTTTAGGCCATAGTCCACCACGCTGGCCTAATTAGGGTTGGTGGACCGCTTGTCTTTGGAAAATGAATTTTCTTGGACAGGCGGGTTTCATCACGATGTTTTCATTCACCGTTAAGCAAGTGATAATTAGAAATCCGTACATAAATCCGAAATGACGAATTTATTGGTACAGGCCCGCACCAGGATTTGAACCCGCGACCTTCCGATCACAAGCCTGGCTCATTACCAACTGGGCTATCACTGCTTTTAACTAATATAAAGTCACTTAATATAAGAATACAGGGTCCTGCTCCTGTCTCACTGATTCATCAACGCCCAGTTGGTTTAAGCTGGATTTAGAAAGCAGAAATTTTGCACAAAGGTTCCCTTATCGGTGTTGACAAGGAATAGGAAAGGATTTAACAAAATTCCCATGGGAACGAAGTCTCGGACATCCCTCATTATTACAACATAACATTTTCGGGTCTTTTAAAATTAAAAAAAAAAGAAGCAAGTTTGTTCAAATTTAGTTATCTATAGAAATGACGGTATAAAATGCACTTTTTATACGTAATTTTCAGAAAAAAAGTTTAACTTTAGTTTATAAGTGGCAATATTGTTACACGTTTTTACGCGCACGCACATTTTAATACGCACAATTAGATCATAATCTTATAAGGCGATCGCGCCACTGTTAGGTTTAAAACATTTTTGAGTTGGGAGAAAGTGATTTCAACTTTCAACCTTACGTAGTGGTGTTAAAGTTTACCTGGGTAGCAAACGTCTCCAGGGTAGTAGAAGAACGTTAGCTCTGCGTGTAATAGCCCTGCGTCTCCCGGTAATGTAGCCTTCTCTGCGCTTACTAGTGGGCGCGGTGCTTCGCGGGACTTAGAGCCAGTTGATACCTGGGAATACAATTCTTATTCTTATCGTGTAGGTCGTAGACAGAGAAAAGGTATAGACTGCAGCCGAGTGTGCCACCGAAAGGGACAGAAAATATTAGTACTGCCGTAGTCGGCCGTAGTACTGCGCTTTAATGTGCTATAACCCGTACGAATTAACTGTGCACCCCGCGCTGTGTTAACAGTACAGCGCGAGGTGCACAGTTAATTCGTACGGGTTACGGCATAGTAAAGTGTTGGCCTTGAAAAACTTGGCCAGCATTGTCAATTTTTTTTTAACGTGCAATTGATATAATTTTGTCCTTATCTGTGCGACCGAAAAAGAAGATATCCAGCAGTCTATACTTTTTCTCTGTCTACGGTGTAGGTATAATAAGATATGTGGCGAACTTGACTAATCCTTGTGTCAGTATTTTCAAAGCCCAATCGTGACCGACTGCTTAAAACGTGCCCTCCGAAGCACGGAAACGCTCGTGCTGAATTGCCACTTTGGTCGACCATCTGGTTCCCGGCCATTGAATACGTTGCTTAAAGCGCCAGTGAGGCTAGGCAAACAAAGTCTGCCCGGGACTTCGTTCCCGTGGGAATTTGGGAAAAGCACTTAGAGAATACAATGTTCGTAAATAATTACAAGCTCTGTATATTCTGGGCTATATAAGACTGAAACGGTGGCTACTGCACTTCAAAATAAGTGAACGACGTCGCGGGCGGAAAGATACTTATCCTTACTAATATTATAGACGCGAAAGTTTGTATGGATGTTTATTACTTTTTCACGCTCAAACGGCTGGACCAGTCTTGATAAAATGGAGGTAGCTGACACCCTGGATTAAAGCATAGGCTACATAATTTTCCCAAATTCCCATGGGAACGAAGCCCCGAGCGACTTTGGAAACGATTAGATAAGTTAATCAACGCTCATAAGGCGGTGTACTTTGATGGCTGGCTTATACATAACGAACGTTTTTATGCTTCAGTGTATACGTTAACCAGTCAGTCTCGGCTGTTGTCGATTGTCTAGTCTTTAAAAAATGTCAGAGGCTATTTGGCAGTTTGAAATTTCTGATACTACCATTAATATCTATTGCAGATACCGCATTTTACAAATTTTACTTTATAAAAACGAAATTGAATGCGAATTATAGAAAATTAAGTTAAGCTTGATATTCAAAAGTATTCTGAAAACCTAATACATAATTACAGGAATACGTTAATAGCATTGTAATCTACGCACGTACCTTGTAAACCGTGAAATCGTCTATCCTAAGAACAAGACACGTGGTCATCAGTTTGCCTAGTTGTTGAAGAATCGTCGTACGAAGCGGGGAAGCTAAAACAAAAACAAAATTAAAATTAGTAAACTATTTGGGACTTATATGGGACTATTTGTTCGGGGTCACAAAGAAACACCGTTAACCCTTTCTATATTTATTTAGAACTAGCATCCCGCCCGGGACTTCGTTGCCGTGGGAATTCAGGAAGTTATGAAAGCCTATGTTACTCAGGGGTAATGTAGCATTCTAATGGTGCAAGAATTTTTCAAATCGGTCCAGTAATTTCGGAGCCTATTCGTTACATACAAAAATACAAATCTTTCCTCTTTATAATATTAGTATAAACTAAAACATACCTACTCACATGAGAATACATGAGAGCTCCCCTGACAATTTAAGCACTTCTCCAATCATTACTCTTATTACTTAGATAATTTTAATTTTATTAATCAGACTCGTAAACAACACCAAGTTTAAGACTTGCTTGTCTTAGTATGAGAAGTCGTTGATTTTTTTCGAGTATTACATACAGAGTGTAAAAGACAGCTTAGCAAAAACTGAAATCCTGGACTCAGACAATCATTCTGAATGATTTTCCAGTGAAATTTTCCTCCGGAAAATTTTCAAATTGGTTTCATGTTTTTTAATATTTTCTGCTTATTTTTTATTATTTGATCGAATAGACTCCATTTCGCAATAAACAACAACCATAACAACGCAAAACACGAAAACCAGCAATGTACGTCGCTCTCCGATAGCAGCACGGGGCGGGGGCATCGCGCGCGGGGCGCGGTTTCGCGATACGTTGCGTAGCGCCAAAGTAGGTAAATAATGAAAACTCCTTAACGTGACGTTTCCGGGAAAAAATAATAACTTATAGCTGATGATAGTTATGGGTAGATTCCACCATTTAAGTATTAGCTAAGCTGTCCTTTACACCCTGTATGTCCCAGGGAGAACTGCTCAGTTTCATGGATGGAATAACCCCTGAAATCTAAATATATAAAAGGAGAAACTGACTGACTGACTGACTGACATATCAACGCACAGCCTAAACGGCTAAACGTAGGCACTTGAAATTTGGAAGGGACGTAGCTTAGGTACCGTAGAGGTGCACTAAGAAAGGAATTCCCGAAATTCCCACGGGAACGGGAATTAGCGGGAAAATCCTTTTGTATGAAAAATCTAAACCGCTTAAGTTAGACACTTGAAATTTGGCATGCAGGTACCTTAGTAAACTTAAAGCTTAGTTGCAACAGGATATTGCAAAATTCCCACGGGAACGGGAGTTAGCGGGAAAAAAACTTTTGTATGTAAAAATATAAATCACGTAAGATAGATGTTTTCAATCTGTTTACTCTGTACAAAAAAAAATTAACACGCAAACGAAGTTGCGGGCATCAGCTAGTCTATAAATATAATTCCCCATATGCGCCAAAGAAATTAGAAATTTTCTGAAAAAGACCTTACCTTGTGTTGTACTGTGCGCAGAAGATGGGTTACCGGAAGTAGCGGGCCGAGGCGGGACTCCATTAGATACGCCTTCTTCTGTGCGCGCTTTATCAACGCTACTCTGCATGTCAATA
This sequence comes from Aproaerema taeniolella, assembly GCA_949987775.1. Lineage (NCBI taxonomy): Eukaryota > Metazoa > Arthropoda > Insecta > Lepidoptera > Gelechiidae > Aproaerema > Aproaerema taeniolella. The sequence goes on from OX465245.1 coordinate 6,283,299, forward strand.
TTTAAGTTAATAAAAAGATAGATAAATCGTCTATTTGTCAACACATATACACCGGAAAATTTTAAAAACCGTAACAGTTACAATTTGCCTAGTAAAATTATAATTTTACGAAACTTTAAGGGTCGCCTGCATGAAATTAGGATAAGTTAGGTTAGGTTAGGCTTTTTTAGGTTCGGTTAGGTTAGGTTGCGTTAATATTATGAAAAAGTCCGTTAATGTGTAAACAAATAGGGCAGTTTACAAAGTACCGACAGTTTTACTAAATAACAAACGAAAAAAAAGATGGAAATAATAACAATGAAAATAAAACCTAATTACAAAATATAATTACATGTAAAAAAAGTAATTACATTGGTCAAAATTCGCGTATATATTATGTACTTACCTTTGACTTGATTAAACGTTGGGTTCAAGTCAAAGGTAAACACATAATATATGAATTTAATTTGACTCGATCCCAAAATTTAAAGTGTTGAGAGTGTGTGTCAAAGTGTTACAAAAGGGTCCTAGCTCAGCCTATGTTTTGCCTTATACGACAAAACACTGTTATTCTGTTACTATACATGATAATACATACATATTGTCATATATAGTAACAGATGTGTTTATACCGTGTGGTGATCGGTTGAGAATACCGCCACCCCATCTCTTTCCGTGGGTGTCGTCAGAGGCGACTAAGGAAACACAAATGAGACCTGCCTCCTAGTAATCCATCCCAGGCAACGACACTTAATTTTTTTCTGAATCTTAGGTGTCATCCTATGGTCTCATGCGGTGTGGTAGGCTCTGTAAAGGGCCGTCTGGTTCGCGACCACCCTCCTACCGAAGTCCGACGCCAAACAGCTTGCTGTGTTCCGTCGGTGCGTGGGAGTACCAGTGCCTTTATAGACATTTTCTGGGTTAACTCGCTCCATCGTCGACCTCATCTTTGACCTTATGGTCAAGATTGAGGTCAAGAGTTAACCCATCTTATAATAATAATTTAAAAAAATATGCTGTTGTACTCAAGAAGTCGTTTGCTGTTGCACTCAATAATTTATTGGCTAAACCTTAAATAAGGAGGGTCCTCAAAAAAGGACAGTAAATCAGATCTAATACAAAAACTCAGACTCTGATCTATACTTAAGTAGCATTCGTCTTTGTCATTTTGATAGTGAGAGAAAGAGACAATCAAAATTTAAGTATTGACTTGAGTCTCCTTCTGTAATTTGGTCCTTAGTAAAGATATCGACTTAAATACATCACTCACATTAACTTTATTGCTAGTGGCGACAGGCCTTGGGTCTAAAGCTTCAAGTAAAGTCCCGCAGAATGAAGATAGCGCTTGCGAGAGCCATTGACTGTGTGGCGTGGCTGCCTCTCTGTCAAGCAAAATAGGGGAGGTTAGATTACAGAGTTAAATGCATAAAAGGTCATTATACCGAAACAAAAGTGCTGATGTATCACTACAAAAGTGCTATTGCCTCACTTAGAAATTCCTGATGTAACATTATAAAATTGGTGTTGGCTCACTACAAAAATGCGGCTGTATCGCTAAAATTGGTGTGTTATGATGAGTCATGACAAAGGGGATTTTATATCCCAGCAAAAGTGCTTTTGTATCGCTACAAAAGTGATTTTATATCACAAAAAACTACTGTTTTATCGTTACAAAAGTGCTGTTGTGTTGCTAGGAATACTGTTGTAAGTGCGGTTATGAGGTAAGTGTGTAGTATTACGAGATAAGTGTGCAGTATTACGAGATAAGTGTGTAGTATTACGAGATAGGTGTGCAGTATACGAGATAAGTGTGCAGTATTACAAGATAAGTGTGTAGTATTACGAGGTAGGTGTGCAGTATACGAGATAAGTGTGCAGTATTACAAGATAAGTGTGTAGTATTACGAGATAAGTGTGCAGTATACGAGATAAGTGTGCAGCATTACGAGATAAGTGTGTAGTATTACGAGATAGGTGTGCAGTATACGAGATAAGTGTGCAGTATTACGAGATAGGTGTGCAGTATACAAGATAAGTGTGCAGTATTACAAGATAAGTGTGTAGTATTACGAGATAAGTGTGTAGTATTACGAGATAAGTGTGCAGTATTACGAGATAAGTGTGTAGTATTACGAGATAAGTGTGCAGTATTACGAGATAAGTGTGCAGTATTACGAGATAAGTGTGCAGTATTACGGGATAACCTTTTTTTACGTGTATTTGTACCTGTGGTTGTTTTGAAAGTTGTGAGTATGTTTTAAAAAAATGCATAAATTCATTATCTATCTATGTATGTATCTAAGTATGTAATGTGCATTATTCTGACCGGTAGCCGCGCCAGTGCCGGCGCTCGCCCGCCGCCTTGTGGTAGGGGAACAGGTCTGCTTGCATGCTAACTAAGGTCACTTGTAGGGCCCCACCGTTTGAAAGGGACGGCTTTTCAGAACGACCCACTGCGACAAACAATAAAGGCTATTTTTAATGAAAATTTTACCCGCGGTGAGTAGCTAATAAAATAAAATGTAAAAAAAAGAGTGATGTCATAGGTAAAATATTTGTGACTACTAGCCTATACTCTATACTATTTTAATAGCATTTCTTCTGTTATGTGATTGGTTCCTCAGAAATCGCTGAACAATTTGAACGATAAAAATGGTGAAATGGCAGGCTAGCAGTGTTTAGGGCTAATTGGAATAGTTATTGCGTTATTAATAGTTTTTAAACAAAAATAAATAAATAATTCTGTTAATGGATAAAAATGGCGGTATCCGTCAAGAGAGCTCGGAAAACAGCTAGCTTAATTAAATAAAAACACTGAATGAATAGAAAGTTACCCCAATTTACAAAAGTTGTGCCTAAATATTTGTAGTTGTATTTAATTTAAACCTTTGGGAAGTAGTTATAAGGTTAAAAACGGTTTACATCTAGGGTTGTCATAAAGGCCTATGCGTGAGGTGAGCAAACGGTATGAAGCGTCTCGCACGTCATGTTTGACGAATATTCGTACGAAAAAGTCCCTACACAATATTAAAGTAATCTAAACTTTTAGCAAGCAGAAATAAGACCGTATATGACTTACACCCAGGGTCGTCACACAAATGAAGATCTATGCGAGGGGCTAGCAAATGGTATGAAGTCTCTCGGACGTCATGTTTGGCGAACATTCGAGCGAGGATGTCCCTGTCGCCTGTCGATGATCTGCTTTGGATCTGTTCTCGGGGCTCTTCGATCTGAAATAAGTGAATTGGCTAACTTAAAAAAAAATTACTTCTCCACTTTTTTTTTCAGAAGAGAAAAAAAAGACAGCAGAATCAATTCTTCCCAGGCATACGGTAGAAGCCAGCTAGTGGGAAGTAAATGTTTTGTTGTATCTTGGGCAAAAGGCGCTTGCTTACAAGCTTCTGGGTGAGCTTGCTACATCCTTGACCCCTGAGTTAGATTGTGGTTCATTAAGCTTTTAATCAAGGGTGTGATTTGTTAACTCTAATTAGTGTTTATAAATACAATATTTTGCTAAAAATCATTTAAAGTGTTGCTTAAAAGTTAGATAAGACCGATTCAGGTGTCCGGGGCAGATCAGGGTCTTCAAATAAAGTTCGGAATTGTGACCACAAGAATGTAGCTAAAATAAAGAAACATTATATATTATACTAGAATACTATTATCTATCACACTCAACCGAAGTACTTTTTAACATTTGCTAAAATGACTAGATTGAGTCGGGTAAGAACTTTTGAGAACAACCAATATGAAAATTTCAAACACGTTTCTCCTTAGAGCCTGATGCCATTACTGCCCCTCACCACCGCTTCTCTCTTTCTCCTCTGTCACCTTGAAAAAGGTGCTAAATCTGTAAAATCGATACAAATGGTGCCATCTGGTTACTCATTAGTATAACTTTTGACGTTTTGTTAACTTTTAGGGCAGGAATGCCGAACCAATGGCACGCGACAAAATATTTTGGGCACGCCACCGATTGACGAAGCATAGATAATGGAATGGAATACTTACTATACTACGTTAACAAAATTTACTATGCAGTTCAACAAACGAACTTAAGTGAGCCTACGTTACGGAATGAGTAGGCGTGGTGGGAGGGAAGCGCTCTTGTTTAAGTTTTTTTTTTCACAATACTCAACATCATTTGATGGCACGTCTATGGTCTCATTCAACATTTCTTATATAAATGGCATGTCAATCCATAAAGGTTCGCCTTAGCCATTTCTGATTTACGGATTTCCAATCCGTTTTTCGGATTTGAAACAAGAGAATTCCAATTCGCATACGAATTGGCAAGATTCGCATGCGAATCCGCTAAATCACTATTTTTGAAAATTCATTCCGTGAATTCTGCAGCGAGTGGGTCCGACCACTCGTTTTGTATTTTCTACTAGTAGAAAGCGCGCAAAGTGACATTGACAGTTACATACGTTTTTTTGTTGAATTCATCTCTTTCTGAGAAGGCAAAGGAATTCATGAAGACATACTGCCAAGTCTTCAATGTATTTTCCTTGTATAAGCTCCTCCCGTCCTCCGTAAACCGATTGTGTATTGTCAAAAAACATTGAGTATGTAGACTTTTTTTTTAAACGTTTCTTTCTTCAAAAAAGGCGTTACCGATTCGTATAATTGATTACCGGTTTTTTATTTTTCTGCGTGGAACGAAACCTTTTTAAGTTTTCTAACTTTATGGCAACACCAAATTCGAGTGATTCAAAAATGCTTAAAAACAAGACTAGTAGAATTTCATTTCGTAGACGAATTACTTTCGCGTACGAATTCAAGATTAATTTCTACAGTTTCAAAAATACGTCTCTTGACTGCAGTGACATGTGAAACTGAGTGTCAATGTTTAAAACAATATTTGATACCGCTGGCTGGTTGGCGACAAGGCTGTATAGATTACCTTCCGAAGCGCCTTGGCTCTGGTTGCCTGGGCAGTGGCCTTCTTGACCGGCTCGCTGAGCGCGGCGGCGCACGCGAGCGCGGCTCGGAGCTGGCCGTCAGTGAGCGCCCACGCCACCGGCTCGGGACGGATGGCCAGTCTGGAACCTATCACCGCGCAGTCTGCAAATAATTTCGCTTTTAATATTATTTTTATTTATTTTTTGTTTATTTAATTATTCAATTGCATATACAATAATATTAGAAACACACTCCCACAAAACCGTTTAATCGGTTTGTCTGTGAGATCAGCAGTCTCACAAACATTCATGACAATATAATATAAGTATAATATAATTTCATTTTTAACATTAATTATTGTAGGTATATTAAGTTAATTATTATTAAAGAGTATCCAGATAATACTGCTTTAATTCCTTTTTAAATTTATTCCTATTGGACTCGAGACGAATGGCCTCGGGCAAGTCTCCAAAGACATAACCTATGAAATAAGCCGTGGCCCTGGCTGTTGTCGATTAACTATAGTCGTTAAAATCAAGTCAGAGGCCATTGTGCGGTTTGAAAACTCCGACACTAGGGTTACGCCACATACTTGACTATACCTACACGATAAGAAGAAGAGACCTATGAAATTGACGTTTTCCATATAATATTTCCGGCAAACTCATTTTTGGATTTTTCTCAGAAACGCGAAATCCCAATTTAACAAAATTTTGTTGGAAAATTTAGAAAACATTAAGTTAACATTAATCATACTTTAGTTTATTAAACATTTTAGTTGTAACAAAGGTACAGCAAAAACAAGCTATGTTTGGGCTACGTTTTCAGTAAATAAATCTAAAGAAAAAATGTATTAATTTCACTGAAACTCTCCGTTATACAACCAAGTTTTTAAATAAAAAACAATTTTGTTAAGAGCTGTTAAATGAAATAAATTATGAACAAAATAAAGCTGGATAAAATATCGTCAATTTCATAGGTAATATATATATTTTTTGGGATAACAACAGCTTAAGCTGCTTAACACATTTATGTTGCATTCAAAACCCCCGCACCGCCTACGGAGCGGTCGTAGCCCAGTGGCGCTCGCTGATCTCAACCGATCAGTGAGGTTAAGCAACGTACACAGAGGCAGGGAACCTGATGGGTGACCAAAGTGGCAATTTATCACGAGTGTTTCCGTGATTCGGAGGGCACGTGAAGCTCTCAGGCTTTTGTCGATTGAATACAGTGTTAAACAGTAATAATAATAAATGTAATAACACTACAATAATATCTATTTTCTCAGGTTTATACTGGTATTTAAATTTAATTTTGTTAACTCGTTGAGGTTTATGACAAAACAAGACACAATAGTAAACGTTACCTTTCGATAACAAACAAATATACATTTTTTATTGTTACGACCTTCACTAAGCGGCTCCATAAGGCCCATAAGTGCAAGCGAGATAGACTTAGGGAAATTATTTATGGCCCCAGAGATCAGGTCTAAACGGCCCTAGTATAGTCAGAGGTTCGCCGCATAGTTGTAAAGTAAAAGTAGACATTTATTTATTGTCACAGAACAATTACAAATGAAAAGTACAGAGGGCCACACATCACGTTACCACATCCGTGCAATCTGTGCTACTACGATAAGAACGGTTTTGCAATAAAAATGGGGTAACCTGGTGGGTTGGCCTCCGAGCAAATGTTAAATAACTTACTAAACTAATTTAAAAATATTTAAAAAAAGTGTGACAAAAGAAATATGGCTCAGCTTGTGCTGTGAGAGGCCGAAATCACGTCACTGCGCAGATTTTCAGCCAATTCTAATTCCCTTTAAAATGGTATGCGGGAACAACGAGTTTGGAGGGCTTAAGGCTAATAACATTTATAATAACTGTACAACAATCTTTAAAATTAAAAAAGGCAACGATAACATAAATTGAAATTGAGATCTATTTCAGTAAGTAAACTTGATTGATTAGGTAACAAGTACGCGACAAATATTTTGAGTCCTTACTCGAACTTTAGCGCTACCTACACTGTAAGGTAGGACGCTTTGCTTGAAAATGTGAAACTGAACTTTCCCCAAAGAAAATAAGTCGAGATATGAAAAAACAAATCGCCTCTTTAACGCTCTAGTATCGACACTGGTTTTAGATTACAAATAATAAAATATAAAATAATCGTAAACGAAAAATTGATTTCGTAAAAAAATACTTGCAAAAGTAAAATATTTTTAATACATTTGCTTTTTACTACTCTCTGTTTAGAAAACTGTAAAGCCGTATTGTTATTAAACCAATTATGCACTGACTTAATGCGTAAATGTGTGGTGGGTGAATCTTGTTTACCGTGCTATAAAATTGTTTCTTTAAGCAATAATGAAAATCACATTTATTTAAATAAGTTAATGATGATTTTTTAAAATGACTTTATATTTTCTAAGCGTTTTGTTGGTAATTTTATCGGTGGTTAATGTTACTGAACAGAAAAAAATTGCTCGTGTGATTGAAGGGATTCCTACACAGCCTTGCAAGTACCATTATGTGGTTAGTATAATAGCTCTTTTAAAGGAAAAATCATTCATTACGGCTATCCACGCTTGCAGCGGCACTCTAATATCACCGAAATGGGTATTAACAGCTGGACATTGCTCGCAATTTGACCCCAAAGAAATAGAAAACAGAGCTGTAACCTACGGTGATATGGGCAAGAATATGATAGTAAAACGAATGTTAAAAGCTATATCCTACCCACAATATTTAGAATTCCGGGTAGGAAGTCAAAACGACATCGGTTTAGTGTTAATAGAACGCATAGACAACAAAATGCTTGGTAAGCTGTCTACTGTAGACTATTTTTCTCTGATCGGCAGACCAGTATTATATGTTGGAACTGGTCTGAATGTTACTGATAAAAATTTAAACCCAGAAATGTTACCAGATTATATACAAATGAATCTTACTAAAGACTTTAAAATAATAAATGAACGCAAATTACCAAGGCTGTATTATAGAGGAGTTGCAGTAAAATGTGATCCATCTAAACGTTTATCAACTATATGTGTAAGACCAATGTGCTCAGATCGCGGTCAAAGGATGCAAAGAGGAGATTCGGGAGGGCCTTTATTTTACAGAGGGAAAATAGTTGGTGTTGCCATTGCTGTTAATAAGTTTTATAGCTTCGTCACGCCAGTTAGCCCATATATAGATTGGATTGGTGAAGTCACGCGTGATAATGAGACAAGAAAAATCACACTTTGACAATTAAAATCAGAAGAAAGCAGTATTATTTTTAATTACCTTTGGATCAGGATCTTTCGAAAAGTTGTTCAGATTCAGTTGACTTATTTTTATACAAAGCTGATTGTAAGTTTGAATTAATCATTGCATAACATTAATTATTGCTGTTCATTTGTCTTTTTTTTTGTATATAATCTGTTTACCTAAAATGTCACTTAACTTTAAAATTGAATCTTACGAAACGACGTTGAATTAAAATCAATAAGAGTGCTCGTAGCCTAGTTTTGCTCGCTGATCGGACCCGATCACAGAGGTTAAGCAACGAACACAAGGGCGGGAAACCGTAGTTTCCCATTTATCACGAAAGCACGGAAACGCTCGTGATAAATGGATAAATTTAACACCGTTTCTTGCGGAATAAAAATTACGTGAAATTTGCAGACCTCCCCCCCCTAAACGCCTCACGTAATGAATGGGCGTACGAGTAAGTTGTGATAACTCAAAAATTTTGAAAAGTATTAATTTAAACCCCGAAAAGGGCCTTTTGAATTTTGAAAAACTAAAACTTTGAAAATGTTTAAAATGGCTGCATGGTCATAAATTCCTTTGACTTTTCTGAAAGGGATAAATTAAACAACAAAAAAGTGACATAAATCAGTTTAGTGGTGTTTTGATGTTTTGTGAGAAAGCAGTTTTTGCTTATAATTTTTAAATGGCTGAACAAATTTTGATCAAACATAACTAAGAACCATCTCGATTACGTCAGCTTTCAAACAAAAAACCGCATCGAAATCGGTCTATTCGTTTAGGAGCTGCGATGCCACAGACATAAATAATAATAATAATAAAAGATTAAGGTCCGTATTGCAGAACGCTACCCAGACTCATAACTATACTTGAGTAGCAGTCGCCTTTGTCGTTATGATAGTGAGAGAAAGAGTCAATAAATGTACTTAATATAGATCAAGATTTGAGTCTCCTTCTGCAATATGGGCCACAGACACACGTCAAACTTATAACACCCTTTTTTTGTCGGAGGTTAATAAAATTGTCACCTGAGAGTCGTTTCTTGATGACGATCCTGCAATGCGTGTTGCCGAGCAGTAGCCGCAGAGGTTGGAGGTTGGCCGCCGCCGCAGAGTGCGCCTTCGCTTCTATACGCGCGCTTTGCCATTCTAGTTCCTGACAATTTATTAATAAACAAATATCAAATCAATTTATTTGCGGAATGCGAGTCAGGACACAGGTTTAAAATAATTAAATTAAAATAGAGTTTTTTCACATCCTACCACTTGGCATGCAAATATTTTATACATATATTTTTTACAAATCATTAAAAATTTCATCAATAATTAAAATAAGTTAAATTCATAAAATATATATTACATTAAATTTATCAGTCATTACATTAATGTCATTATAACATTTATAACATATACACATTTTTTTAATTATTATTATTTAAGTCTCCTTTAGTATCCTTGGACAATAGGTACTGGTAGTTTTTTAATATTTATAAAAATAAGAAAGATATGAACGTTTAAACTCAATTAGACAGAGAAGGAAATACTTAACTATGACGTCACTGTTGAGTGCCGAAAATACGATTTTCAAGTGGTCGGAAATCGAAATGTCACTAAAACGCACTCATCGATAAAAAGTTGCCCGGTATCTGGCGGTGTACAGCCGTAGACTTTCAAGCTGTTATAATATTTATTCGTTTTAAAGGGGTTTGAAACTTTCTGGCATATCCACCTGCCGCCAGTTTTTTGTTTTCGAAATCGCGGCGCACGATGAAAGTGGTATGTATAGGTAGAGGACACATAGATGAACTGAAAATGTTACTAACATGGTATCCTAGTGTTACGTTACCGAGATATTCTGAAGTAAAGATGTCGTTGAAAAATAAATAAATAAATTGAAACATTTTCTATTAGAAAATCCCATTTATAATCTGCAGGAGTTTTTCTCCACCAAAAATACAAATTTATTGTAATATTCCATTAAAAATTGACGACAAATTATAAATTTTAAAGACAATTTTTACATGACTATAAATATAAATTGAAATAATATAAATATAAATAGAATAACCATTTTTTACTAATCTTAATAATTTTGACTTTGTAATTACATATAATTTAAAAATAACATAAAAGTTACTATTAAGCCAGACTTAGTGTGTAACGCAACAGTAATAAAATAAAATAAAATGTTATACATCCTTATTATATAAAATCAAAGAATTGACTATTGCAGTGCCCTAACAGGGTTTCATGTTACACATAAGCAAACATATGTAAGAACACAATGTACATATGGAAGCAATAAAGAATTGAATTGAATTGTACTACTCATATGTCGATCTTTACTTCCAAATATCTCGGTAACGTGACACTTTAGGATACCATGTTTCTGTCATTTTTTGTTCATCTATGTGTCCTCTACCCGTACATACCACTTTCATAGTGCGCCGCCATTTTGGAGAAAAAAAATTGGCGGCGGGTGGATATGCTCCTTTCATCGGCACAGGGGTCGCAAGCGAAAAGCAGACGAAAGCACTACACAGTAAGTTTAATTTTCCTTTACCTTGAATATCAAAAGTTGACCAGTGTCTGGTGATTTGATTCTTGTCAGTCTTAGGTCTCCCTTGCGTCCTTCGGGCGTTCGGGACTCCACTGTCACTCGTGAGATCTAAAAAAGACAATTGTAATATGCAGTTTTCGTTTATATACATACCGTGGCCATATCGTAGATTTGTTCACTTCATGAAATGCTCGAGAATTTCATGAAATGATCGCATTTCATGAAGTGGGTAACTTAATTTGACCAGATCATCAAATCTTTAATGTTTAACGATTTTGTCATCCACGTTTAGCCTGATCGTATAAATAGGGTGTCGATAAAATATCCATACTAATATTATAAAGAGGAAAGATTTGATGTTTGCCTGAATAGGCTCCGAAACTACTGGACCGATTTAAAAAAAATCTTTCACTGTTAAAAAGCTACATTATCCCCGATGGACATAGGCTACATAATTATCCCGAATTCCCACGGGAACGAAGTCCCGGGCGGAATGCTATTTCAATAATAAAAATGTTTTATTTTGTCTCTTTATAAGCCATTCGATTCGACTTCTATGTTCGATTGCGACAGACGGAACTGCGACATCTAGGTTTATTAGTAGCCTAACCCAACCAACCCGTTAAGAAACGACTGTGGTTGCATTAAGCGGTTGACGCTCAGCTGAGCTACTTCATAAAAACTTGACCATTTCATAAACTAGCCGTGCGTTTAGTTGCCCATATCGAGAAACGTTTTCTTATCATTGATCTGCCCAAACCACATGATATAATACGCGAATTTTGACCCTCTTTAGTATCTGTTCTATTGCTATTATAAGTACGAAAAATTAGTAGAGATCCAATAAAATATCACCTGAACAGTGCTGGTGAAAGCATCACAGCTGAAGTCTATTTGCACTTGGTTCACAGCCACCGAGATTCCATCAATTACCTAGAAAAAACATAAGAATTTAGCAGAAATAGTAAAAAACTCGGGCACCAGAGTTAGTCAAGTTTGCCACGTACTTGATTATATCTACACGATAAGAAGAAGTAGTTTCCAATTAAATATAAAAAGCCGTTCGGAAAACGTATGTGAATATTTCTTCAGTTTTATAAAAGTTACCAATATTACCATAAACCAGCAAGAATTTATTATCATGAATTTAATAATCTGTAGATTATCATTTAACATTTTTGCTTAATTATTTAGGGAAGTCACCCCATATGGTGGCAGACATTAAACAGCATAAAGCATTATTTTCACACTTTTTAATACTATAAAAATGGTTTTACATTACAGGTCTAACGAAGGACAATAAAAGAGCCCTAAGTACCGCAAAGCCATAATGTATTTTATAACAAGTTGTCGTAAGGTACATTTTCCGACAAGAACTATTAGAGCCAACAAAAAATTACAAATAAATCGTTGCTAGTGTTTAATAAACAAAATAAGTATATTTGCTATTGTGTCGTGAGTTTGATAATCAGCTGAGTACATACGAAGAGGTAGATGCTAAGTAAACACTGATAACAGTCTTAGTAGCTCGATATATCGCAGATTAAGTCTCTGCTGTTCTTTCTTGCATTTAAAACCTTAACATAAAAGCAAGGTCTGTTTTTCATTGGTATATTCGTGTTTAGTGGGCTTAGGCTGCACTTTTCTGTGCAAACAAATACTGCTGATGCTACAAATAAATGTAAAAGTTAGACTTGTGTATTGCGAGGCAAATAGATGACGTTACGCGTCGTTTAAGTATTGTATTGTAGAAACATTTATTGCACATCAAACAAAATAAGTACAATGAAATATAGAGGGTTAAAAATATTACATGAATTCAAGGTTTGTACCTTATCCCACAAGGGGATCTTTTCCAGTCAACCTACGAGAGAGCGAGATAAATCATGATACGTAGGCGAACAAAAGGAAAAAGATAAAAAAAAATAAACGCAAAAAAAATATGTATTAAATAGGTATTATCATGGAAATGAATTAAGTAATTGCGAGCTTTTTACACATATGGTGTGCAAAATTTGTATCGCACGCGCCGTAAACAAGCGCGCGACGGGCGCACTTATTAATTAAGTATTTGATATGTACCTAGTATACAAAAATATTTTCATCTCTCCTATTCGAAAAGAGTCGCTTTGTTATAAGGGGAGCAAAAGAGCTCATAAATGAGCTTTTGCGTCCCCCAGAAAATCATTGGCGGAGTAAAAGAAATTTCAATTTAGAACATGTGTCATTCATAGAAATCGAACGCAAATTGTATGAATACTGGCTAGCACGTGTTGGCTGCACGGCGGCGGATCTACGCTAATTGAAAAAAAAACGCGCGAATTAAGTCTCTGTTCTTGTAATTTATTTTCTCATAGAAAGGGGATGAAAAGTAGAGTATATGACTCGAGAGCAAATTATTTTTACCTCGGGCGATGTACTTCGAATCCCTCGCTGCGCTCAGGATTCTACGTTAGAATTCTTCGCTTCGTTCGTGGTTCAAAGTAGCGCCCTCACCGTAAAATACTTATTTGCTCCCTTGTTATGTAATCTACTATTAAATGTTTAAATATTGAATTGTAGTTTTTTGAATGTTTTACCTTGTGTATGTAGCTGTATTTCCCAGGAATGGGAATAGCGTTGCTGGCTCCGTGAGGGTTGATGGGCCGGGGCTCCTGGCACACCTCTAACGCTATGTGTACTTCGTCCAGGCTCTGTCAAATTAATTAGATCATTAAACAAGTTTAAAAATATATAACGGGTAATAAGTAAGATAATACTTAGTATGATAATACTTATTTCATATTATTTCTCTCTGGCCCTACGCAAAAGATCAGAACCATCCGTCGCCCTATTACGAGGGTAAGGAAGGACAGAATAAACGAAATTGTAAATATGTACTTATTAACCTTTTCACCGCCAAAGTCTGATATATCAGACGTTTAAGTTTCGTGCCCTCGCCGCCAAAGTCTGATATATCCGACAATTTTTTTTAACTTTAATATGGTTCACCAAGCTTTCGCCATACGCCACAACATTATTTTTTTTTTAATTTTTTGATGTCATGGCGTGTGGTGGGCGTTTTTGACGAAAACTCTTGGCGCTAAAAGGGTTAAAATGTAAATTTTAATCTTAAAAAGATTTAATGTAGGTACCTACCTAATTAATTAGGGATTGCCCACTTTAAGTTATTTTTAATTTTTAAGTAAAAACTTACAAATGTTTGAGAATAAATAATACAGGTTTCAATGTTATAAAATCATGTTTTATGAAACAGATTAAGAGATTAACAAAAACCAAGAAATGTTGTGATTGGTGATTGAAAAATCGGCAATATAACATTTAGTAGTAATAATAGTATGTAACATACACAGGAAAACAGCCTATTACACGTGCATAATTTTATCTTGCAAAAAACGCATTACGTGCATAAAAGTAGGTATAAGATCAAGGCTGCAATCATTTGAGTCATCAGACCGAGACAACATTCGGTACAAAAAAACCACAACGCTATGCCTTTTCAGGCACTTCATAATTGCAGTATATAACTCTACAATTTTAAATATTGTATTATCCCCGACATTTATCGCTTATAACTTTTGAACGGCTGAACCAATTTTAATTTATATTTAATTAAAATAGAACCATCTCAATTAAGTCAGCTTTCATACAAAAAAAAACTCCAAATCACTCTTTTTTGTAAGGGGTTAAAAATGGAGTGTTTGGAATATATTCGGTCATTATTCATCAAACGACTAGCTTTCCGCTCGGGACTTCGTTCCCGTGGGAAATTGAGAAAATTATGTAGCCTATGTGTTAATCCAGGGTTTCAGCTACATTCATACCAAATTTTATCAAAATTGGTCCATTCGTTTGATCGTGAAAGAGTATAACAAACATCCATTAAAACTTTCGCGATTATAGTATTAGTAATTAGTAAAGTTCTGTAAAATAGGAAACCGACAACAAAACGTAAGAAGTTTTTGGACATTTCGTACAAGCAATAGGCCAACAAATAGGGATGTTGACAGTGTTTGATTTTATGAATTATTGTATGTGAAACAAAAAATAATGCTTGAAATATATTGATATCCGAAAACAGCATTAAAATTGGTTTATATATGAACAAGTTATTAACATGTATATTATCGTAAGGACTAGCTATCTCGTTTTGTGGGGAAAGCTAGCCATCTCGTTTTTACCTACGCAAACAAATGGAGGTGACGTCACATACGTGTAAGTGCATCTCTTTTTCATTGTTTGACAGTTTCCCCCTCTATTGAAATTTAATAGCTTGTAACTTTTTTATTTATCAATAGTTTTCAAAAAATCTTTCGGTTTTGGGTTTTGGATTCAGGTCCTTTTTAAGATAAACAATAAAAAAAAAATAGTCAACATCCCTATTGTGAGGATTAAGTATTTTATTGACCCCTTGAATAGTCTTTCAGTTGGTGACCACAGAGGAGTCTGAGTTGGCGTAAACAAGGACGGCATTACATTTGTAGGACCTTTAACTTTAATGAACGTTTCTGCAATTAAACGATAGACATAACAAAATTGTGTCACGCGTCTATATTAGGTACGTAGATAACTTGGTTGTAATTGTTTTTTTCCGGTCTGGTTTTTAGTTTAATTTTAGCTTTCCACCCGGGACTTCATTCCCGTGAGAATTTGTGAACATTATGGAGCCTATGTTTTAATCCAGGGTGACAGCTACCTCCATATTAAATTTTATCAAAATTGATCCAGCCATTTGAACGTGAAAGAGTAACAAATATCCATCCATCCATACTTACAAACCTTTGCGTTTATTATATTAATAATTAGAAGTAAGGATATATTAGTAGGACTCACAGACGTCGCCAAACAACCGCGACTGTATTTTTTTAAACATTCGTCATTCCGTATACTTATCTAAACACTAACCATTACATACTTTTATTATTACGTTAAAAGTGTACCTACACACTGCGATAGAGTACAACCAAATCATATTTATTTATAGTTACGATATATCGAGTAAAAAATAATAGTTATTGTTAAAGGTCACAATCATTAGTGTACGTACACACCTCGATATAAATCGCGATTAACATGCAACGAATGCGTTTGCTACGTGCTTGTTTTTAAGTTAAAAATAAAAGGATACAAAGCTAAACAATTGTATTTACTTTTTGTGTACCTATCTATATACATATTATACTAGCTTTCCGCCCGCGGCTCCGCCCGCGTGGACTACAGGTTATATCGTGCCCAGCTGTGGGATAAAATGTAGC
Organism: Aproaerema taeniolella; assembly: GCA_949987775.1. Taxonomy (NCBI): domain Eukaryota; kingdom Metazoa; phylum Arthropoda; class Insecta; order Lepidoptera; family Gelechiidae; genus Aproaerema; species Aproaerema taeniolella. Next base: position 6,299,254 of record OX465245.1, read on the forward strand.
CTATGGTCTTTCCCAAGGTCTAATCTATCTCTGTACTAAATTTCATCAAAATCGGTTCAGTAGTTTAGGCGTGAAAGACGGACGGACAGACAGACAGAGTTACTTTCGCATTTATAATATTAGTATGGATTTTGTATATATAATTGTATCTATATCTGTGGCTGCCTTAGAGTTCGTGATGTAGAAAATAATAAGATGCAAGAAAGTAGCCTCGGGTGGCTTAAACCAGCGGTTCTCGAACTTTTTTGGTGAAGGAACGCTTTTGGAAAACTAAATATTACGCATTCCACAACTCGGTTTAACTAGGTATTCTTTTTTTTCGCGGAGCCTCCACACAGGCCTTGCAGTTTGAGTATGGCTGGTTTAGACGAATGAGCCGCAAGCCACCCGTTTAACCTCGGGAACAGATGGTAAAAACTTTTATTCCACATAAAAGATGACAATAAAATCAACATTATACAATATGCACAACTATGCAAAAAGGCAGCTTTATCATTAAGCGCAATATCTTCCAAGCAGGTTGTTTTAGGGACAATAGTGATAGTGTAGACAAATAGAAACAGGTTATTTTTATTACACAGAATACAATCCCTACTTCCCTACAATACTATAAATGCGAAAGTAACTCCGTCTGTCTGTCTGGTTACTCTTTAACGTCAAATTACTGAACCGATTTGGATGAAATTTGGTACATAAATAGATTAGACCTTAGTAAGCGACCTAGGGCTACATTTCATCCCACAGCTTGGCACGATATAACATGTAGTTCTCGCGTAGCGTAGAAAGAGTAAATGTAACAATATTAAATACGATTCAAAGACATAAGTACAGATATGCATCGTTCTTGTTGGAAGTCCAAGATTTCGCAGCGGGGTCAAAAAGCCTTGCCTTGACGTGCTACGATACGATATTAGGCAATACCTCACGCGAGGAAGAATGCCGACGATCGAGCGAAAAGATTGAACCAGTTGCGGATCTTTGACTCTATGCCCGGAAAACGTTAGGAAGAAGATTTTTTAGTGTCCTCGATATATTCGATTCAATTCTTGATAAGATGCTGTCAATTATTTTCGAGATTTTGCCAATGTCAGAGTATTTTAATGAGTATTAAAGATAATGTCGAAGTCGCTAATATCAAATAAAGATCGGGTTGTAATACGTCAGAGCCTCGTCCGATCAGCAGGGTGCACCGCTAGCAAGTGAGGATGTCGATTTTGGAGCACTAAGATGTTACGAACCCCCCACCCCATGTCCTCATAACGTAACTTTACTAAGCTTGTTTTGTCCCTTACATTTGCTGCTCGTATGTATGTATATATATAGATGTATGTTATACTTATTTTACATATTTATTTATATATAATTATATATATGTATACTTATATATTTGTTTATTTGTATTATTAATATGTATTTAATTTTATGCACCACCAACTACTTCTTACCTTACTGCTGTCCTACCCTAAGGTTGCCTGGAAGAAATTGCTACCTAGCAATAAGGCCGCCTTGTTGTACACTATGTTTTATGTTCTGTTAATTGTATTGTATGTCTTTGTGTGCAAATAAAGTATATTGTATTGTATTGTAAAATGGAATTACCAAGCAAATATAAGAAGTCAAATTGCTCAATAACTGCTCTGCAATATATTTACAGGAATAAAATATAAGGAAAGCTGTTCACACATATTCATTGATGATAATATAATTTACATATGGATTCATAGGATTCCATAAATAAAGTGAACATTCATTAATGGTTAAACTGACTAAGCATTCGCCTATTTTGTTTCAGAGTTGAAGTATGTGTCATCCAAGGTTAATATCAACTTTTCAGTTCACTGATCTGTTATCAATTTAATAATTTATAGCATTGGTATTCACATTTAATAATGTATTTGTACTAAAATAGATCGAAATCGATAGAGTTATGGTACTAGTATAGTATATTAGCTATAGCTGTTGCCCGCGGATTCGTTCGCGTGGTCAGGGCTTTTTTAGGATGAAAATCAGCCTTAGAAAAATTTCCTGGGCGACAATTTGACATCATCAATATTGTCATAAACTAAATAATGCGATTGATAGATAAGGAACAGAGGGCTACTCTATATAGGTTAAGCGCTCTTGCAAGACCCCACACACTACACACTTAAAGGCCCATACTAACGTTATCCCTTGTGTCGTGGGACCTTGGAATATACACAAAGATAGACACGAATTTTTACCTGATTACGATTTGCCTCATGCTAAGGTGGACTTTATGCCCAATAACCTTCTCTACCAGACTACTTTATTGTGATTGGGAGTAGTATGCGAGTGGTTAGTGCCAAAAGGTGAGGGGGAAATGATAACAAGGTATTTCTAAATAACAATGCCTTGTCATTGAATTGTCATACTCCCCAGCTCCAATCCTCAGAACAATTTTAACTTGCTAAAAAATACAAACAGAACTGTTTATAAAGACTTTCAAGTGACCGTCAGGTTATGGTAGTTATAGGTGATAACCATTTAATCCCTTAATATCCCTTCCTGGCGAGGAGATAGTGTTATGGCCCTATGGGAAGACAAGTCCCTAAAAAGCTTGTAATTTTAAAATAATGGAATATATTTTGCATTTATGTTAGTCTGAAAGGGATACCTATTAAGTATCTATTCTAATATTAATATATATATATATTTTTTGAAATATTTTACTCAATTTATTATTATCATTATTTTTCTTTAATTGTCATCTATTTTGAATTAAAAAATAACATGTCAAAATAACAAACAAAAATTTAAAATCCACATAAGTTTTGTCAATTAAATAACCCGCCCTGAATCTGACCCGGGCCAAACGTCCCCATCAAGCTGGCCGCAGATATATATTATTATATCCGTACAAGGCGTGAATAAGTTGACAAGTCGAATTATATGAAGTCAGATGTCTTTTAAATAATTACTCATTGGTAGAGAGTTGTTCAAAAATTCACAAGTAGGGTGTGCGTTAAAAGTGTACCTGTCGACTTATTGATTTATTCACCATATTAAACTATCGATCCAGATGCCAATCAAAATAAAAACATATTCATACAAGTCGAGTTATCAACCTATTCACGCCTTGTACGGATATATCTGCGGCCAGTTTGATGGAAGCAGATATACATATATTGGATATATATTATTGGCCGTATTATATTATTAGTAGGTATTATGTTTGTCTTTATTCCTTGAACAATGGGCAATTATTATTACTTATGTATTATTAAATAACTTTTTTTTTTATTTACATGGATTGAAAAAAAAATCTAAAGTTATATTAAGAAAAAAGTAATGCTGGGATCTATAAATTTCATTGTTTTTCTTCTTACCAGCACAATAGGCACAGTTTTCAACTTGGTCCATTGTATCCGAAAGGAGGCGCGATTGCATTTAGCAGATGTCAGCCGTAGCCAGCCTGGTAGCTCCAGAAGTTCTGTCAGCAGATCCTCATCCAGAGTCAAATCCTGGAGCTCTCCTGAGCCGCGCAATGCTGACAGGGATATTTGCTCTGGTGACAGGTTTTTTGTAAACCTGATTATGAAAACCACAGAAAAAAAGGTTATAAATGTTATTGCTTTCTAACTAGGTAATTCTATTTTGCTGAGGTTTTAATTTTAAATGTCACTATTAACTGTTTAAAATTATTTTAAAATTTAAATAATTTTATGCCTGGCCTTGGGGGTTATCTTAATATAAAAAATGTAAGTCCTGACCTAGAAACCTGCGATTTATTATGGTATCAGGCAGGCAGTTGATTACAACTGGTAGGCATATATTCCATAGATCATAGTTGAGTTCTCTTTTTGTTTGTTGAAATATGTTTGTCCAGTCTATTCTTAAATTAGTTCACATTCTGAGCTGATTCAACATTCTCTGGTAGTTTATTCCACGCTCTAACAACTTTGTTCCTCAAAAAGTGCATGTACAGGTTATTGTGTGAGAAGCTAGTCCACAGTTTTAAATTATGACCTCTTAGACGAAGTCATTATACATTAAATCCTTCCTTGTTCCTTGCCTACATTGGTACAAAGTATAATGTAGGCAAGGAACAAGGAAGGATTTAACGAAATTCCCACGGGAAAATATTTGGATAAGGAACAGGGAAATATTTGAAAATCAGCTGTTTTAAGAAAAAAGGGAAGGAAAATATTTGGAAATCAGCTGTTCTAATACATACCTATGTATTTGTACTAAAATAGTAAAAAACTGGTGGTTTGCAGCGTATGCCTCGTCCACAACATATGCGGCATTTCTAAAATACCTTTTTTCTTGACTTTCAAAGAGCACGAAAGGGAATGAGCATTCAAAGATCGCGAATTAGTTAAAAATTTTAACTTCAACAAGTTAAATACATTCCACAAGCTGATTCGATATATTATACTGTTTACAGAAGCGCAATTGGTAGGAGAATTATATTTATGCATCAACGAACACTAAAGCGCAGCAAGACGATTTAATTCAATTATAAAAGACGTATTTAAATACAAAATAATATTAATATGACATCAGCAAAAATACTTACCTCGATAGGTGTTTCAACAATTGGTTTTTTATTATAGTAACCATTTTCACAGATCAATTGGTTATTTCTAGCTAATTATCGTAGGCTTTCTTTAACAAATAATCATTATCACGAACAAAACCCCCTGCCCAAAGTATTTTTTTTGCGAATGAAACTGAGTGATGAATGAACTAATTTGAATCAAGAACGATTTCATTGTCAAAAATCGACCACTACATTGTAAAATCGGATACACGCATTAAAAACTAGTATAAGTATGGCAACATTATTTCATCCATCCGTCCTCAAACCGACAAGCAACCAGCACACCCAACAAGACTGACAACATGCATCCAACATATTTGACAGGAAGTATGTTAACGAAAGGCGCGATATTTGTTTGTACGTCGCTAGGAATAATTATTGATTTTTGATAAAGTTACTGGAAATCAAAATTGATGAGAAAATGCAGGCTTGATGCAAATCTTACCATATTGAACTATTATCTGAAAAGACTGGCCATAAAAAGTACTCGGATAAGTCATGTAAGATTCTTATTTCATAAAATCTTTTGTCTGACTTTTGTCACTTGTTGCAATAACATAAATATTCTTTTAAGACGATTTTGGTTTATATGTCGTATTTGTGCTTCGTATTTAATAGCTCTTAGTTCTTTACATTATATATAAAATTAGTGAGAATCATTTGTGTAGTGTTTGTGGCACAATTGTAATAGTTTCTGTAAGTAATTTAAACAGGCGTAAATTAAGCTTTTTACAGCTGCAATTTTACATTTGTGCAGTGTTGGTATAATATAGAAATGTATTAGTAAATGAATTGACAGTAATATGAATTGTACATTTATTTTATTTTTTCTGTTAAGCCTTGTAATAATTAAATTTTATTGTTTTAGCATAATATAGAATCGGCACTCTTGCACGTACCTATATCAATGGCACTAACAGGCAGTCAAGTAGAGAAAGCAGTATTTGGTGCTGAGTTCTCATCGGGGGATTGTAACCAAATGATATCCCAAAAGCTAATGGTAATGTTTCAACAGTTACAGCAAAATAATTTGTCGCAGGGTTTTTTTTTAAATCATAATATTTAACGATGCTTCAGCCACTCTAGGTGGTTATGCCAGCCTCATGGTATCACTCTGTACATACATTTCCTACTAAACGATACAATTTTAAACCTTATTCTACAATTCAGACACGTTTTTTAAAAGAAATTGTCAGACACCTGTATAGCCGAACCGCACTGTCAGACAGAGGATCCGCCAATATACAATTAATCTGTGCTCCATGTGAGCTATACCCAACCGCAGGGTTGTTTTCTTGGAAGTGAACAATGAAATATATTTCTAAAGAAACCTAGAGCAACTAAACATATTACCGGAATTCCAAAAAAAAGTCATCTTTCTTCCAAACTTTTGATGTGAAATACAAAAAAAAAATTGTATTTTTAGGTACTTAAAATAAACAAAAATTTTTAGAATGCAATATTTAATATCTTTAGTCTTTCGGTACTAAAAAAACAAACTTAATAGTCTGCAATGTTAGATTTTGTAAGTACTTTTTTCTTGACATAAATTATTATTATTATTACCTGTTATTATACAAAAAGTTTTAAATGTTAATTTTTTAATTTAATTTGGTGTTGTATAAGCGTCCACAGATTTGATGTCAGTGCCCTTGTCTGATTAACGTTGTTAATTAATAACAAACAACAACAACTTTCGTTAAACTTAAGTAAGGTTTTACACTAAACTGTAATATATATTTTTTTATTTATTAACACAACCTTATTTTTTAATCAGCCATGCCTAGAAGAGAACAATAACGAGGTGGATGAGCTATCCCAGGAGCTGCAGATGGGCTGCATCGTGGACGCTGTGAAGCGACCGCCCAACATCTGCGTAGAGACCTGTGTCTTCGATTCGGGTTCTGATGGTAATTTTGAGTTAAGAATTTTTATGTCAGCCTGCTCTGTATCCCGGTGCTGGTCAAGTACATTCCTCATTTTGCAACTTTTAAAAAATGAGGTTTTTTCAAAGTAGTAAGTTTTTATTTATTGATACCTATTTACACTTTGGTCAGTGCAAAAGATAGCTCAAATTGTATTTTTTATCTGACAAACCATCAATGTGTTGCTAACCGTTTGAATGGTAAATAAATAATAATAATAAAAGATTTTGGCTGCCAAGTTGGCGTATTTACCAATTTAACCTACTTTCTTACTACAAATATTCCAGATTCGAACGACGAAGAACAAAACGAGGAAGATGCGTACACAGACGAATTTGAAGAAGACAACAGTGATGAAGGAGATTCTCTAAAAAGTATTCCAAAGTCACATAGAAGTGAAGAACGCACTCATAGGAGTGAAGAACGAACACATAGAAGCGAAGACCGAAAACACAGGAGAAAGTCTGGAAAGTCTGTCAAGTCTTCCATCAAACTCTCTAAAAGTCACTCATTTTTGTCAACGAAACAAAGTGGGTCCGTTGCCGGCAGCAGAACTTCTAATTATGGGTAAGTTGAAACTTCTTGTTTTCTCACATCTCTTGAGATCGGCCCTCCTTGCTCTGAAGCGCCAGGACATTCTGTTCTTGGTTGTTTACGAATTTAGCCATGCCCACTTCAGCTTGGTGAAGGTAGTCTGGTTTAGAACAAAACACAGTAAGGCTGCGTCCACACTGACAGGCGACTTGATCAGTGCCTAGAGCTTAACAAACGCACTGGATTGTTCGTAGCCTTATTATAATCAAAAAAAGTTACCTAGTAATAGGAAATCGGGCCCTTGAAAATACGACAAGAAACTATCATGATAATCATGAACCACAGGTACTCAATAATACCCCTGATACCTAATAATAATTTGGTCACAGTAATACCTCAGGTACCTAGTAATACTTGGAATACCCAATAATACGAGAAGCATAATCTAAATTATACCGTACGTACGCTGGAATTTATGCTCAGAGTGAGTGACAGGCTTTTTATACATTCTAAACGCATGCAGTCACAAGAATTAAGTTTTTATTTAACAAAAATCACAAACAATAATATGAAAAAAAATCTTCTTAATAAACTTCTTTTTACACATTGACAAGTTTAGAGAGACTGCTGATAAAGATCAACTGTCAGTGTTATCAAAATTATCTTTATATCATTAAACAATGTTGACTATCAACAATGTATAAAAATAATAAGCTTCGAAAACGTGATAAACGTAAAAACAAAACAAATATGAACGTGAACGTGAACGTAGCCGAACGTGAACGTGTACGTGAACGTGTAGAACGTGAGGAATAAATTAGGAAACTACAAAATTACTAGTTATTCAGAACTAACTTAGTCATAAACAACGTTTTCGTATCTTTCTGATATCACTAATTTCTCAAAAATCTGTTCAATATGGGAGTTTAATTAAACGGTACGGTCGGTTCCCTCAGTTGTTAATCAAGTTCGTTGTAATTTGATCCTTATCACCAGTGACCAAGAAGCTTCATAATCTAAATTCTATCATAACCTAAAAATCAATTAAAGCAAAAATCCTAACCTATTTTGTTTCTTTAATTTTCAACAATGGTTTTTACATACGCGTATTCCCTTGACAAGCAGCGCCATCTAGATGTCATACCCTAAAACGAAATGCCGAGGTAGGTAATGAATTGCTTTGATTTGTTGTAGTTCTAAGGTCCGTATAGAACGCGACTCAGACTCTGATCTATACTTGAGTAGCAGTCGTCTTTGCCATTTTCATAGTTAGAGAAAAAAGCATTTATACTCGTACTTAAGTACCTACCTATAGATTAAGACAAGACTTGAGTCTCCTTCTGTAATACGAGCGTAAAACTGCTGTGGAATCGTTGTAGATATTTTTTATATAGCCAGCTCAAAATGCAATATTATAATGAATGTAGCCGTCGTCGTGATTTGGGAGCTAGGTGCCGTGCCGTGCCGTGCGGTGATCGGTTGAGGATACCACCCGATTTCTTTCCGTGGGTGTCGTAAGAGGCGACTAAGGGAACACAAAATGAGACCTACCTGCTATTAATGCATCTTAGGCAACGACACCTCAATTTGTTTTGAATCTGAGGTGGCATCCTATGGTCCCACGCCGTGTGGTAGGCGAAGTGAAGGGCCGTCTGGTTCACTCACTACCCTCCTACCACTATGACTACCCTCCTACCGAAGTCCGACATCAAATAGTTTTCTGTGTTCCGTCGGTGTATTCAATATTTTGTGCCAGTATGGCGAACACATCTGTGCTCAAGAACTTGACATTGTTATGTCTTTTTACATGTTTTACAACTAACTATACTTTTATTTTGATTCTGGTGTGTACCAGTGCCATAATAGGTATTTTCTCGGTTAACTCGAGCCATCGTCAACCTCATCTATGACTTCGGTCAAGATTGAGGCCAAAAGTTATCTCATCTCATCATACTGTATTAAGCATAAAATAAAGTTTCCCGCCACGTTTTAAAAATTACTCAACGAATTTGCATGTTTTCTACTCTACGTGGGAATGGGAATGTGTATAATCGTATATGTGTTTAAATCGTTCCGAAAAAACCCACAGGAATAAAGCTCCGGGCGGGAAGCTATTAATAATAACAAAAAATGTACATATCTAGATTGCAATCGTCACTCCTCTTGACAAAAACGACGTTTTTTCTTTTCTAGCTCAATTTCAGTGCCGCAAACGCGTCGCATTAACATGTCGTTTTCCAACGACCGTCTGAGGGAGATTGAACGTCACAACCATATATTACTGAATAAGATACTGTCAGCTCGCAACAATAGGAAGAGTTCCATCCCGCCGGTGGAGTCGGTCCAACCGAAGCAGATCACGCCATCTGCCGCCGTCCGGAGGAAGAAACAACAACGGCAGATTGATCGGGACAACATGGTTAGTAGATGTCATGTGTACGGTGTCACTTTTTGAAGCTGTTATATGATTCAAGCTGACTTCTTCATTCTTATATTATGTATTTATATATCTATTATAGTTATGTATATTCATATTGTATGTATTTATATTTATTATAATTACTTTATGTAAGTACAAGTATGCATTTGATTATATATTTAGGTGGTATACAGTTATTTTCCTTTGTTCTTAGTGTAGTTTCATAGTTATTAAAGTATTTTCATATATTTGTGATATGCACCTACCACGTACGTGGTAGTCGTGGAGATGTACATCTCCCAATCACCCTAAGGTAGACTGGTAGATAATGCCATTAGGCATTAAGTCCGCCCATGTACCTTTAGTGCATTAAGTTAAATAAATAAATAAAAATAAATGTGACTTCTTCTTATCGTGTAGGTATAGTCAAGTGTGTGGCGAACTTGGCTAGCCCTGGTGTCAGAGTTTTCAAACCGCACAATGGTCTCGTGGCTTGGTTTTAACGACTGTAGTCAATTGACAACAGCCGGGACAGCCATGCCATGGACTAATAGATAATCGGGTGTGTGAGGTCTTAGTGCTCCAAAATAGTTATCCTCACCTACTAGCGGTGTGACCTGGCTGATTAATGGATGGGGCTCTAACATACAACAAACCGTAGAGTTTCTTTACTTGATATTGGCGACTTCGCCACTATACATATACTGGTTTGGTGACTTTTTTTCTACCAGCCCATATACGTCCCCACCGAGGGGCACGGGCCTCCCTTCGAAACACGAAGGGGATTTAGGCCATAGTCCACCACGCTGGCCCAATGCGGGTTGGTGGACCGCTCGTCTTTCGAAAATTTTCTTGGACGGGCGGGTTTCATCACGATGTTTTCCTTCACCGTTGAGCAAGTGATAATTAAAATTCCGTACATAAATCCGAAAAGAGGAATTTAGTGGTACAGGCCCGCACCAGGATTTGAACCCACAACCTTCGGATTACAAGGCTCATTACCAACTGGGCTTTCACCGCTTGGGTGACATTAAATAATGAAAAAAATCGTTAAATTGAAAGTCAATCAAAAATGGCTTTATTTAATAGAACGTTCAAAATGTTTAAAATAAGTCAAAGAAGTGAATGACATTAGCGTTAGTTAGTGAAAACCCCTAAAGTTTCGCTACAAATTTAACGAATTTTTCATCGCGATAAAAACTGATTTTACAAAATAACCCAGACTAGTTGGAGAAAAATAACATTTATACATTTTATATTGCCCCTCCTACCGAAGTCTGACGCCAAACAGCTTGACGTGTTCGACGTCGGTGCGTAGGAGTACCAGTGCCTTATAGGCATTTTCTGGGCATCCGCTCCATCATCGAGCTCATCTATGACCTTGATCAAGATTGAGGTCAAGAGTTAACCAATCTTATAATAATAAAAAAAACATATTTACTGACTTCAAAAAAGGAGGATGTTTTCTATTGTAGCAGTCGAAAATGTATTGTTCGTGGTGATCGGTTGAGAATAATACCACCCCATCTCTTTCCGTGGGTGTCGTAAGAGGCGACTAAGGAAACACTAATGAGACCTGCCTCCTAGTAATCCATCCCAGGCAACGACACTTTATTTTTTTCTGAATCTGGGGTGTCGTCCTATGATCTCTCTCATGCGGTGTGGTAGGCTCTGTGAAGGGCCGTCTGGTTCGCGACCACCCTCCTACCGAAGTCCGACGCCAAACAGCTTGCTGTGTTCCGTCGGTGCGTGGGAGTACCAGTGCCTTTATAGGCATTTTCTGGGTTAACTCGCTCCATCGTCGACCTCATCTTTGACCTTATGGTCAAGATTGAGGTCAAGAGTTAACCCATCTTATAATAATAATAAAAAAAAGTTTTTAACGTGGACAATTTGTATAATGGCAGGTGTTGCTGCGTAAGATCCAGAGCACGAAGTCGTCCATGTCCAGCATCCGCCGCTGATACGCGCGCCGCGTCCCGTGCGTGGGCGCAACTACAATTACATTAACATTAATCCTTCCAAATATTGTTGCTACTTTTATTAAATATTTTATACTTACTGGTTGTTTTATTTGTTTGTTGATATACATACTCCTTTTACTTCACGTTTCGTAAAAGACAGCATTCCGCCCGGGACTTCGTTCCCGTGGGAATTCGGGAAAATTATGTATTCATATTCATATTCATTTATTTGTATTAATCATACATTGTCAGGAGTCGTAAATATTAAATAATAATAATATTCAGTAGCCTATGTTACTCAGGGATAATGTAACATTCTACTTCTAGTGAGTCGGGTTATGACTAGTCAGTTTCCCCAACTCGTCAGTTTCATTATCCGTCAGTTCTTCAGTTCGATACCGCCACATGAAAGAATTTTTGAAATCGGTCCAGTTTTTAAGTTTATTCGTTACATATGTTACCGGCCAAACCCGATTTTAGGACGAACTAGTTTTTCCTAGGCCAAACCAGTTCATCCTTTATACCAGGGGTGGCCAACCGGTCGATCGCGATCGCGACTGTTAGTCCAGTCGATCGTGGCAAGGCAAAAAAATTAAAAACATTTCACATTTAAGTTTTTTCTCTTAATATAATTTTAAAAAAACTACATGATTGTGTACTGAACTATGCTGTTTCATTTAAGATTTCAAGAAGTATGTAATTGGTAGATCGCACAAGGTTTCGTAAGTAAACAGGAGCTCTTGGGTATCATCAAGTTGGCCACCCCTGCTTTATACGATAGAGGCTAAACTGATCTGTGATAGGAGAAACTACAAAAATACAAATCTTTCCTCTTCATAATATTAGTGTAGATTGTATTGTTCTTTTACTAAATGTTGTTGCATTCAAAAGCTCAAAATTTGGTCCCGCAATGGGAATGCGAACGAATAGATTATTATAATATTTTTAAATATCTTTTCTAAAATCCTATTATATCAAGAACAGTATTATTACTCGTAGCGAACATCAATGTCGCGGATTCCGATTCGAATGTTGCAGACGTTTGATAGCAATAATTTTCCACGTCAAAAACGTAAGAGTCACCGACTTCAATCCCAAAAAGACAATTTTTTCGAGAGTTTCCCTCAATTTCTTCAGGATTCCACCATCAGATCCTGGTTTCCTTACCATGGGACCACCCTTGAGATACTCCCTTTCCAACAAAAAAAGAATAATCAAAATCGGTTCATAAACGACGAAGTTATCCGCGGACATACATAAAAAAAAATATACGGTCGAATTGAGAAACCTCCTTTTTTGAAGTCGGTTAAAAATAGGCAATAAATTCAGTTTTATCATATAACATAATAGATAAAGCTCACGCCTGTAATCCTATAGGGGTAGGTAGTGCCACGTTTGACATATAAGGTTATCAGATGAAACATTATAATGGTAATAATTTAATAAATAATAAATAAATAAATATAAATATCTTTATTTCACTTTAAACAATTTAAAAGTAAGCGAGTCGCTAGTGTCTCCATTTAGGCTTTTCGCCTGTGTTTGGAGCCACCGCTCTTCGTGAGACCATTCTATTCTTAATTTTAATTTTAAATCTATAGGTACTTATCACAAATTAACACAAAATAAAAATATATATCATAAATTCATAATGTTAGTAAAAGTTGAAAGAGAGTGTAAGTGTGTGTGAATGTGTGTGTGTGTGTGTGTGTGTGTGTGTGTGTGTGTGTGTGTGTGTGTGTTACGAGTGTTTATTAATGTAGGTATCTGATATATTCATATGTTATCTGAGGTAGAAGAGCCGCTGAACGGCCAGCCCTACGACTATGTGTTGGGATCAGTAACAGTAAAATGAAATCTAATGGTGAGTGAGATGTTGTCAGCCTTTTGCCCACAATACAACAAAACCCTCGCGTCCGTACTAACTTTTACTGTATGCCTGGGAAGAGTTGGCAGCTGGTACAAACGGCAGCACATCGGGTTATACATATTGACCTTGACGTCGCTCTTATCTCGCTCGTAAGCGCCGGCTTTCGTAGTGCAAATGGGTGACCTAACGTGCTACCGTCTGTAGATTCTAAGTTTTTCAATCACTCCCAGTCCAGCGTAGAAGCCAAGATTCTTATTATTTTCCAACCGTACACAAGTCGACAGAAGCTCGTACTGTAGGTATTTACGTATGTTTACAAAGTAGCTATCATCAGACTTGACCCCTGGCCCCCCCTCCCGCAAATCTTTTTTGCGGCGTGTTTTCTTAAATAAACACTGATTGCGAGTGTTTCTAGGGAGGGTTTATTTTCTCTGCGCAGTGAGAACTGATAAGAAAGGTCAAGAAAATGTTTATGCTAAGTTGCGCGTATTATTTACAAAGATACGCCAGTATACCAGCTAAGTACCTATATCTTTATCGTTTACATATTTTTCCCAAGTTTTCCATGTCACAAGAGCGTTCGTCTTAGTTGAGAAAAATCTTTTGCTAATAATATTTATGCAGGCTCTTAAGCAGGATGCAGATCCTTAAACGTGGTGGATTAAGGGTACCTCTCAAAAAAGTGGCACCGTAACCTGCCGTACAGTTTTTGATTAGAAAAGTATGAATTTTTGAGTTTTGTAAACTAAATGTTATATTAAAATGTTGTATCGAGTCTTATTACATAGAGGCCAGCTATTTTAATGGCAATAAAATGAATATTTCTTGAGCAGTAAGAGTTTGTAACACCAGTTTCCCATCAACCTGCCGTGTCCTAACGCGACTTACATCGATTTAAAATCAATTTGACTGAATTAATAAAGTGATTTCTTTTGTTCTGTCCACTTTAATTGAAAGATAGTGAACTAAACATTGTTGTTTTGTAAATTATGGCTCATATTTATAAGTAAGTACTAAATTAACTTATGTTAAACTTTGTCCGGCGTTATTTTGTCATCAACCTGTCGCCGTAAACACACACGCGTACCACTTACACTATTGCAATTTGAACCACTCTCCTCCCATGTAACAACGCACTCAGTCACTGGCTACGCATCAAAGGTGAAATACGTGTCCGTTGTTGCCAAATTTTCAAGCTATCAGCGACGATCTGTCTGGATCTGGGTTTTGTAACAGGTATGTTATATTTATCCTGTGCACGATATGTTTTCAAATTGAATCGTTTATTTAATGTGAATAATTTGTATTCCTTCTTCAATTAGCCTATTTTTAGATAACGGTTTCTCCAGCTCAGTACAACAAAGCGTTTAATTATAATTATTATTTTTCGGCTGATTCTCATTATTCTGTGCCTATTTAACCTGTCATATTATGACAGGTGAAAGAGAAACTAGACAGGTGAATGAGAAACTATAGTCAGATTGCCATGAGAGTTGTTGATATTCATTATTATTTAGTACTGTCGAGTATGTTAACCAAATACCTAAACTTATTGATCAAATCAAATACACTAAAAGCTTTTTTATTCAGTATAAAAACGTTCTCCCTTAGAATAATAGTTTATTTCATTTTGTATGTAAAGGAGACTGGGACGCACCCTCCAGTGTTGTAAAGGTTGTGTTATATGTCATTTTAAAGGCCATAACAATAGATTCATTTTATGCTATGACACCAAGAACGAAACTTGTGCAGAGAATGAGCTATGAATCGGATACAATCGTATACAGAATATATTTTTATTATTACACTTTTATCCGCCAGCAGTTGTTTATAAGATTGATACCAATTTCATTCTAAACTTCATAAAAATATATTTTTTAAGCCAATCATGGGTGCCGGACAGGAACAGAAGACACTCGGGTTATTATGGGACCACGAGAACGACAAGCTACGGTTCAACACTTCTCTCAACAGAGTCTACAAAGAAGTCAGAGAAACCACACGCCCTCCGACCAAAAGGGAAGCACTCAGCGCGGTCATGAGTATTTACGACCCACTTGGACTACTCAGCTGCTACACCATAACAGCAAAGATTGGGCTACGGAATCTATGGCGCCAGAAGATGGAATAGGACAAACCAGTACATGTTTTCTGCGACGCCAGACAAGACGCCTACGCTGCAGCAGCCAACTGGAGACTCGAGCAAGAGGAGGGAGAGGTCAAAGTCGTGTTGGTGGCAGCCAAAGCCAAGGTCGCACCACTCAAGGCGCTAACCATACCCCACATGGAGTTGCAAGCAGCACTTATCGGAGCCAGATTGGGCAGTCATGTAATAAAGGAGCACAGATGGAATACCGACAGCGTGACATATTGGACTGATGCCCAGATAGTGCTGCATTGGATCCGCAACAACAACCGGCACCCTACGTGGCGCACCAACTTGGAGAGATAACTGAACTCATCTCCGTCCACCAATGGAGATGGGTACCCACGAAGAGCAACGTAGCCGACCTAGCAACCCGAGCAGGCTACGTACCTGAAAATGAAGAAGACCCCGGTTCAACGGTCCGGAAGTTTTGAAGATGCCAACGAGCGAGTGGCCCTAGAATGTACCAAGCCATGGAGAAGAAATCGAGCAAGTTGCCCTCCACCTGGTAGAGCCTGAAGCGACATACCTACCTGATATCAAGTGCTTCTCAAGTTACGAACGCTTAATAAGGACAACGGCAAGAATTTTCCTCTTCATAGATCAATGAAGAGGAAATAAGTAGGATTTGGAAGTGGAACATCTTAAGAAGGTTGACGATGAATGGATGAAGAAAGTACAACGAGACGGCTTTGCACAGGAAATAGAAATGCTGAAGAAGAGCAAATGAGTACTACGGGCCAGTCTACTTCACTTACTTGACCCGATCATGAGAGATGGGTTACTACGGCTTTACGGAAGAATAGGAGCAGCCCAAGGACTAGCTGACGAATACTGGAGGCGCTGGCTGAAGGAGTACCTGCCCACACTGATTGGTGTCTCGAGGAGACGCATCGCAGCCTCACCAGCCACTTAAGGAAGGACCCTTCCGCCGGAGTCCAGCGCCAAGCAGACTTGCTTGCCACATCTGCGTTCCGCTGGTGCACGGAAGTGCCAGTGCCATTGGGGTAATAAGGAAGAATTCAGTTGCGCAGTTTAAGACCGTCTCGACTGATGGGCAATACCGTCCTGGGCAACTCATCTTGGAGGGTAGCGGGATTTTAAGCACGGTCTCCCGCCGTAGGCCGACCGCAGTCTATTCACGTCTAGACTCTGTAGTGCTGAGCCTGCGATCGCGAAATCTGGGCTAGGAGGGTTCGTTCGAAGAAGAGGGCATTCAACGCAACTGCCAAGTCATGTAAACGGGTTATCCGCAAGGCTCGTTTCAACCACATTAGCCGAAATCTTACTCACCAGGCAGAAAGCAGTTCTGGTCTCTATCAAAATCTGTTGAAAACAATTTCTGCCGTCTCCGATGCAGAAACCTGATGGATCGCTAGCACGTTCCGCAAAAGAGAAAACAGATCTCTTTGCATGTCTTTTTGCGAGCAATTCTCTTCTGGACTTTGGCTCTCTTCAGCCACCGCCAATACCTCGCTGTGACTTCTCAATGCCGAAAGTCATGATACATAATAAAGAGGTCCGCAGAGCACTACAGAGTCTAGACGTGAACAAAGTGAGTGGTCCGGTATACCTACTAAAGTCTTGAGGTATTGTGGTCCCGAGTTGTCTCCAGTACTGTCACGCTTGTACCGTCTCTCTCTTAGTACTAAAGCCGTACCCAAGTCGTGGAAGCTTGCCAACGTGCAACCAGTACCCAAAAAGGATAGTCGTGCCGACTCCTGCATTACCAACCCATCGCCATCACCTCCATACTATGTAAAGTTATGGAGAAAGTACTGAACAGCAAGTTGCTCTCATACCTAGAGGATAACGACTTGCTCAATGGTGTAGCCATTGAGAATAGCACGGCGAAGTTCTCGCCGTGTTACTCGACATCTCGAAGGCATTTGACAGGGTTTGGCACGCAAGTCTTCTAGGCAAGCTTCCTGCATACGGAATACCTCCCAACTTTTGTTCCTGGATAACTGACTTCCTGAGTGAACGGTCGATCCGAGTAGTCATAGATGGCTGCTCCTCTGACCTCATGGCTATTGACGCTGGTGTTCCTCAGGGGTCCGTACTCTCTGCGACTCGTTTCCTGCTGCACATCAACGACATGCTTATGCCTGGAGTTGTTGCGTACGCAGATGACAGCACAGTCATGAAGAGATATTGTCCAATGCAGGAGACGGCGGGGATAACATTCGATCTGAGAGGGAAGCAATGTTAGAGCGAGTGAACTCAATCTTAAGTCTTGTCTCCCTATGGTGAGACATTAATCTGGTTAGTTTCAACGCCACAAAAACACAAGCGTGTCTGTTTTCCGCGAAACAGAGTCCTTTTGATCTGACTCCTACTTCTGAAGTACATCTGTACCTGTCACTGATGAGCTTCAACTCCTCGGCATGAAGTTATCTGCCAACCTTATCTTCGGCACATCCATCGAATCCAAAGCTCAAACTGCAGCCAAAAAGCTAGGCATCCTTAATAAGGTCAAGCGATACCTTTGTGATGGTTCGGCAAAATATCACCTAGCCGCCCTGGAACCGGTGGATCGCAGAGCCAGGAGGCTCATTGGTGACAAAAAGCTAGTAAACAGTAAACTCCAAAGCCTGACTCATAGGCGCAAAGTAGCTTGCCTGTGTGTTTTTTACAAGATGTACTTCGGGGAGTGTGCTCATGAGCTACACGAGATCATTCCGTCTGCCCCTTTCTTCTACCGGACGTCCAGCCAGACGCACCGCTGGGTACCACCCTTACCTTGTGGAGAATCCCCGGTACCGTACTGAGCGCTACTCTTCAACTTTTATATTGCGCACCGCTAAGGAATGGAATTCTCTGCCTGCGTCTGTATTTCCAGGCACATATAACCCGCATCTCTTTCAAGTTCGAGTGAATAGGCATCTTCTGGGTGAGCTTGCTATATCCTCGATCACATTTCTGCTTCTGGACTAGATTGTGGTCAAAAGCAAACTCATTAACTATAAAAAAAGGAGTTGTGGTCATAGTTGTCGACCCGTCACTACCCAGGAACACATGACCTAAAGGCGTCATAGAGAAGGTTTATCCGGGTCCAGATGGTCACACACGCAGCGCCGACGTCCGCACGCAAGGAGGGATCTTCAGGAGGCCTACGTCGAAGCTGGCAGTGCTACAGAAGGACAAGCCCGCTGTCAACCCATAGAAGGCTACGTCAAGACTTCGCCGGGGAGAGGATGTAAAAGACAGTGGAGGAAAAATCTAGCCAACAAGATCCCACTGCTAAGAATAATTACGTAGTAATATTGTATAATTAGGTTTTAAGTTTTTAATCTAGGGCATAAATAGAATAATCATAGCATTTGTAGTTTATTGCCTATTCTTAGTATAGAACACATTAACCTGTGCCCGTTTCTCAGTTAACCTGTACGATGCCTCATTCACCTGTACACCCATTTTTTCTGCGTACTCTCAAAGGCACAATTCTTTAAAAAACCTGTTCCCTCTTACATATTTATATTTAAGAGGGGGAATACATTTTTTTTATATTTTCAAATACGTTATTCTCACACTTTTTTGAAAATGTGTAAAAAAATTCAGGCGGTGCCACTTTTTTGAGAGGGACTCTTAAATACTTTACAATTTTCACGATATCATATCATATAATTTAGTACAAATGATAGAAATACGCTTTCTACGTCGCGTAGTTGGTATCACAGACTAGGTAGATGATACTGACGTATGTTGGTATACTTAACTAGTTAAAATTGTTTGCATTAAGTTGATGAAGGTTGATAAGTACCGTATTTCTCTATAGGTAAGAAAGTTAATCGTTTGATAAGTAACATCTTAATTGATAACCCGGCTTCTGGAAGAAATTGGTCTATAGCAATAAGGCCGCCGCATTGTACACTAGATTTTGAATTTATTTTTATTTTTTATTGGTATGTTTTTTGTGTGCAATTGTAATACTATGTATTGTAATAAGATAACTATGTGTTGAAGCAACACAAACCAAGTTAAACATCCTAACAACACTATCGTATATCTGAATCATGCTCGTCACGTCAGATCTAGACAATTGTTTTCAAGAACAAGCTTACGCCATCCGTAGTAAACAAAATGATCATGAAACTACAGCTGAAAGTGAGTCATACGATCTTCACTGAGACTGGGTAAATTCTAAAGTGAGTCATTTCGTCTATACAAATAAGAATGTTAATAATTAATTATTATGTATGTGTACTTACTGAAATTGTGCGTCAATTTTGGTAAGTCCGAACGGAAGCTTAATACATCCGTTCAGCATACTTTGACATTTACCACACTGTAATTTCGTTAGTAACCAACATGCACTCACACTTGTAGGTATATCCCTACAGGGGTAGGCAGAGCATCGTATGGTTCGTAAACCACTTGGTGCCACATTTGACTTCCATTCTTAGGGTTTTAGATGCAAAAAGATTTTCTGTCTTTCGCCCACAATCGAGAATTGATTTGTTGTCGATTGACTATACAGTCGTTAAAACCAAGTCAGAGGCCATTGTGCGGTTTGAAAACTCTAACACCAGTTCACCACACACTTGACTAAACCTACACAATAAGAAAAAGAAGAAGCCCACAATTACAATTACTCAGAAGAGTTGGTGGCTGGTACATTTTTTATTTACTCACAGTGCAGCGCATAGAATGTCAAATTTAATTTATTTATGTATCGAGTATTTAATAAAAGCCCTTAAAGAAATTATTAGTCATCTTAATCACTCATTGTTTTCTCCGAATCACGTGCTCTGATAACGCACTTGTATTCAGATATTAATTAAAATAGACGACAGGCAAACACGAGATTATATCTAAAAATAGGCGATATGCAATCAGGCCACTAGCATACAACTATCTAGGGCTAAAGATAGAATATTATCATCTCATTATCAGGTGGTGTAGTGTAATATTGATTCAGTTGATAGAGTAGTAGGGAGACATAGGCAGGTAGGCAGGCAGCTAATTTAGTTTCAATGCTAGAGGTAGTACTGAAAGAGTGGACTCAATTTCAATTCGTATTGAGGTACATGAAAGTTTTTTTAATAGCGGTGAAACTCCTTAATTTAAGCTGAGCAACTTTTTTTCGATTGAAGAGACGAAATATTTGTCAAAGTTCTCTGGTAAACTTCGTAGTAAAAACCTGTTTTAATCGTGTTCAAAACTTCCTTCTTTCCCCAGAAGTTGTAAAATTTTTAGTAAGGCGATTTACATCTTCAACTTACGCAACTTAGTTATCCAATATAATCTGTGAACTGTGACTATGTGTGACCCAGTTGCAGAGACGTCCATTAAAGTTAATGCTGCTTTAAATATCATACTATCACTTTCCGTTTTGTTTACATAAATAAGGACGTCATTATATTTAACTGAGCAAATAAACCATGTGGGTTCCGTTTACAGGAAATCCTTCAAAATAATTTTGAAAATGTTCAGCAAGTAAAGAAAATACTTCGCTG
The DNA here is from genome assembly GCA_949987775.1 of Aproaerema taeniolella. Taxonomy (NCBI): domain Eukaryota; kingdom Metazoa; phylum Arthropoda; class Insecta; order Lepidoptera; family Gelechiidae; genus Aproaerema; species Aproaerema taeniolella. Next base: position 6,320,135 of record OX465245.1, read on the forward strand.
CTTCGGCAGGATGACTTTCCTTATCATAACACGAGTTAGAGTCACTTTTAACAAGTCAAATAAGCTTTTCTAGGGCATCTCCGGATTTATCGACAATTCTAAGTCCTATCTAAGTCTCGAAGTTTCTTCTGAATTAAAATTGCGCAACGCTGACAATGCCCTAAAAGGAAACCAGTAATATTGTTATTACTGTATTACTACTACATGTAAGTGCAGAGCAATAAAAGATAAAGGAGTCGGCGAGGTTTCTCGAAGCGATTTATTGGTTGTAATCTTAAGAAGGGCCTGGAAAGCACGAAATCGGAAAACGGTAGAGACGTATCTGGAAAATGTGGTATTTAACTTATTTTTTCCATTTCTATGTCTTGAACCCATTATTTAGTAGAATTTCTACGAATGCTTAACAGGTGTAACAGAGGGACATCTCAATATTTGTGAATATACCTTACCATATTAGCTGGCCTGATGATAGCTAGTAATGACCTTGCCTTGATCTGAAGGTTGTCAGCTCTATTCCCGACCAGCAAAAATTTATAATTCGTATCTTGAAGTATTTCTGAGGAGTCTAGGTGATAATATGTACACAAAAAAAAGTGCTTCTTTTGGGGTTAGATGGCACTGCGTGAGTTTTTCACGAATATCCATTTATTATTTGTTTATTTATACAGGGTGATGACTTATGACCTTAATAATAAGTAGCTGAGCATGCATAGATGAAAATAAATGTATATCACGATTTATTTTCGTTAAATTACCTAAGTTACAAAACTGCTACAATTAGGCTAATCATGTGGAGTATAGATAAGACGGAATTCAATTTGTAGATAAGTGGGCTATATCACCTACCCGAATATGAAAGATAACATCCCATTATGGTGATGGATAGCGTACGTTTAATAATGACAATGCATAAATAATATTATAACTACGCAGATGGCAGTTGCGCCTCAAATTAACGTTATGTTATGTTTATGGGGTGTTTTTCGCACTTAGCTTCTCGATTGGGCTATTGTGCGTGATATTGTTTGGGCTAGCCTGGGCCTTTTTATAATTCGAACGGCACGGCACGGCACTTCAAAATTTGAATCACCATTGCCCCCTATATTCTCAGCTTCTAGCATATTACTTAGGAGGCAATGGTAATACAATTTTGCCGTGCCGTTTTCGAATTATAATAAGGCCCAATATCCTCCTAGAAGCACGCAAGACTTTTCTGTGACTGTTGTGCTTCCACGCTGTGGCATTCTATCGTAACGTGCGCAGGAGTTTCTTCTGACTTCATGCAAGCGCGGCATAGGGTACTGTCTGTGTTGAAATTGTAAAAACCGTAATCTCTCGCGATCTTACAATTTGATTAGCAAAATTATAAATTTACGTCGTTTTTTATCTTACAACTTGCCTGCATGAAATAAAGGTTATGTTAGGTTAGATTGTATTTATGTTATAAAAAAGTCCGTCAATGGTTCACAAAGTACCGAGCGATTATAATCTTACTTAGTAAGATTACAATTACGTGTTTGACAATATCATGGTGACATATTATAATAAATACCTATTTAATATAATGATCTAATAGTATTATTGTCAGCGCGCAGCAGCTTATCTAAGTTGGAGAGTTATACGAGTAAATAAATAATTAAATTGTTTTTGTTTATAATCCACTACTACTCTCTTGCACAAAATGTTTACTTATGAGATTGTTTATGTCTATGATAAGAAATTAATTAATATTTAATCCACTATGTTCGTTTTACTGTACTATTCGTCTGTGTGTACAAATAATTGTATAGTGTGACTTGTCGAAAAAATTTACCTCTCTAAGAGCTTTCTATTGATAATAAAAGAAATTGGTCTAGTCTTTTATGAGTATATTCGTTACAAAAATACAAATCTTTTCCTCTTTATTTTATTCATATTGCCGTAGAAGTAGATAGGGAAGATTCAGTACGTGAATAACTTTCATCCATAAACTGAACTGGAATCCTTAAAAAGCTGATACGGCCAGTTTGGTCGAGTGGTAGTGAGGCTGCCTTGTTGATCGAAGGGCTCTGGGTTCGATTCGCGGTCGGGGAAAATATTTGTGTGAAAAGCAGATGTTTGTTCTCGGGTCATAGGTGTTTGTTTTCCTGGTAAGTTTTAATGCCAATTGTCCAGTAGTAGACCAAATTTCTAAATAGATAGTACTGCACCTATTATAATTTAGGCAGAAAGACAGAAAATCTTGAATTTAGTGCAACATACAGTAATTAAAATTACTCAGTATAGAACCCTGACGCTGATTTTCCGTGGAGCCAAATACATAGGTAGCTAAACATTATCGTCTTTCAAACAGTTTCAACATAGAAACTCGGTCAAGAAAGCAATGGAAAACTCCGGTAGCTTATCAACTTCTTATCATGAGGAGACAACACACTATATGTATAGACTCAGGCGCCATTTAACATGTCGTAAAAAGAAAACATAGATTAGCTTTGGATGCTGTGGTCAATCGTGTTGTTTATTATAATAACACGTTGCTTTTATATTTGTACATTATACTTATTAATAACCAATTAAAATTTCCGCTACATGTTGTGTTTGTTTCTGCATAAAGATAAGGTTGCAAACATGCAAAACAACTAAGATTTATTTTAAAACCACCCGAATTTTTTTAAACATAATTAAATATCCGATAAATATTTATAAAACTGGCAGTTTTAAATTAAGTACATACATAATATTTTACTAAAGAAGTCAATGGGCCTTTTTATAACACGACTAGCATTCCGCTCGGGACTTCGTTCCCGTGGGAATTCGGGAAAATCATGTACCCTATGTTCATCACTGATAATATAGGATTCTAATGGTGAAAGAATTTTTCAAATCGGTCCAGTAGTTTTGGAGCCTATTCAATGCAAACAAACAATCAAATCTTTCCTCTTTATAATACGTATACCTATAGATAGAAAACGGCACGGCCAAATTGTATTACCATTGCCTCCTGTGTAATAGTAATACTAGAAGCTGGGAACATAGAAGGCAATAGTAATTAATACAAATTCCATCATGCTGTGCCATGCCGTTCGAATTATAAAAAGGCCCAATTGACCCACTTTTTGCTAAGGAACCATGACCAAAATAAAAAAAAAACGTTTTTCCTCTTCATACAACCTGAGTGATCAGCTGATCGCCTTTATAGCCCAGTAGAACTGGGTTAACCTTCAAAAATTCTAAAATCGTTTATTTTTTGTTTGCAGTTTCCGCAACATTTTTTCATCATAATACCTATATCATCTTGTGTCATTTTTGATGTTTTTTTTTATTTTTTATGAAATAAAAGCTTTTTGGTAAATAATTTTTTTTTACCAGCCCATATACGTCCCCACCGAGGGGCTCGGGCCTCCCTTCGAAACACGAATACGCCAGTAAAACTACAGTCGGCTAGTATGGCGAAAGTGAAATAAATTGCAATAGCAGCAATTCTTTTTTTTATCGATAGATTAAATTCCCGGCTATCATTTAACGTAAGAAATCAACTAAAAAAGATACAACATACATTTATTTTTATGAGTTAAGTTTTGATATTTTTTGTAAATTTGTACAAAAATGTTAATAAACAACTTTCTGCACTATTAATCTGATATCATCCAGTTGTTTGAAAGTAAATCGAAATCCAACAATATTTATGATTGATTATGCTATTTTTATTAACTTCAATGTTGTGATATTAAAATAATAAGTAACTGTTGCAATAAAAAATATAATAGGCTAATTTTTTTATAGTATAGCTTGAACGATGTTGTTAACTCAATTATTTTGAAAATCCAACTAGAAACGTAAAAAAAAAATGACTTTTGCTATTTCTGTAGTCATTTTGCGGACAAAATAGAAATAGCGATAATTTTGGGTAGACTTTGTAATTTATGTTTTAAATAATACAATATTTTCGAAATCCAACAAAAAATTTTACATTTACCATTTTATTTCCAAAAATATAAATTGTAAGAGTTGCGCGGGTGGCGGAAGGGTGCGCGGGCAGCGGGCGCGCCATCCTGTCAATCTTATGGATGCTTCCATAATTTAGAACGTAATGATTTATTCGCCACGTATTGTTTACGTAATGTCGTTACGTAATTAAATGTCGGTTTTTCGTGTGTTAGATCCTTACTTCCTTACTAATATCATAAATGCGAAAGTAACTCTTTCTGTCTGTCTGTCCGTCTTTCACACCTTAACTACTAAACCGATTTTGATGAAATTTGGTACAGAGATAGATTAGAACCTGGGAAAGGACATAGGCTACATTTTACCCCACAGTTGGGTACGATATAACATGTAGTCCACGCGGGCGGAGCGGCGGGTGGAAAGCTAGTTTAATATAAAGTGAAAGTTGTTTATTAATATAAGGGTAAGGCCGCCAAAACTGTCAAATATAACACAACAGATTTTGTGTTATCGTTACACAAATGTAACCCAAAAGTAACACATTTTTTGGTAAGTTTCATATCGATAGTTAAAATAATTACATAAATATAAGCATTATAAAATTGTACCGACTGCAGTGATTGTTAAGGGGGAAGTTAGAAATTAATAAACAGCATTTTTTCAGGGTTAACAACGGTGAGTAGAAGTTGCTTAGAATGTTTTTGGGCGTGCTGCTAAGATGTTGACGGCGCATTTTCTTTTAATTTGCGATCCTTTTTCAATTTTCTCTTTACTTATTCTTTTTTTTTCTTCGTTATAGTTTTCTACTTTGTGTCTATACTGTAGTAGTTATTTTTTCTATGTCTATGAGTAGTGTTGTTTCATTATTCTTTTTCTTCTGCTCTCTAAACTGTTCAGGATTCGTAGTTTTTAATTTTCTGGGTGCCTGCTACATTAACATTTTTAAGCTCACAAGCAAAAATTACGAAATATGTCTACTGCAAGATACTATAAAAAAAACGACAAAATGCCACGCTAAACAATTGACAATTTCGACGGCCTTGCCCATAAATCAATATGTCTGAAATAGATAGGTGCAAAATATGTAATTTAAATTTATATTTTGATATCGTGCAAGTTGGTAAAAAGGGACTTGAAAGCTTGTTCTTGGCTAGTGAAACAAGGCAAGACGGAATCTTTCTACGATCTGCTGAACAACAGTCTTTTCGGCTACATAAAAGATGCAGAAAGGCATACATTAATCAAAAATGTATTGATGCTGCTGCAAAGCGACTTTGTGCCGGCGGCGAGCCGCTACCGCCACCGCAATTTTTTGATTTTGCGAAGACATGTTTTTTCTGCAACGGGGATGCCTCCGACGAATTCATCAAGGCTCAGTCGCAAAAACAAACATCTACAAAAGTATCGCGAGTTACTAGTGAGATGACTAAAACAAATATAATAATAAAGGCAACTAATCGCGGTGATGAATGGTGTGCAGAAGTAAGTACTTACTACTTATCTACTACCTATCTAATTTACTTAACCAACTCTTTTCTAATTTATTTGTCAAAAGAAAATCTTTGGTCAATAGCCAAATGGCAACATGTAGGTAGGTACCTATTAAAGTACCTACCCTTTAGGTTCAGTTACCTCAGTGTTTCCCAAAGTGGGTGATAACGCCCCCTAGTGGGAACTGGAGGCCTGGAGGGGGGCAATAAGGGGCCCAGAAAAAATTTGGGGGCGCAGATGTTGTTAAATGCGATGAGCTGAACGATTATTTTCTGCCAATATTAGGATACCATCTCGTCTTTACTGCGCACCAACCCGACGACCATCATAGCGCTTAAAGAAAATATCGTTCGCGAGATTAATGCCATCCTAGCACCTTTGCTTCAGCGAGTGGCACGGAATACTGAGGCCAGATTTGAAGAGTGTGTCCAATGTGATGGACAATATTTTATTTTACGTTTAACGTCAATGACCTTACATATCGTTCAGTGTAAAAAGTCTGCCTGAAATAAAACCCGCATTTCTTGGCTTTGTAAATATATTTTTTTAATTATCTTTCAATGTTGTTTTAAATCCAATTTCGTTAAATGAGTCTAATTTGTTAATGAGGTTTTATGGTGAAAAAAAATGGGGGGCGCTACAAAATAACAGATTTTCAAAGTGGGCGTAAGACGAAATAAGTTTGGGAACCTCTGAGTTACCTAAAGAATGCGAAAATAGTTACCTACCTAATGTCTAACTAGCATTGTTCCCTAGGGCATGAATTAGTTATTCCTATAGGTAAGTACGTACCTAATTTCTATGTTGTCCATGTCACTGTGATGATAATATACAAGATGTTGTTAAATCGATAATTTTGGTAAATTAGGTAGGTATATTTTGAACAACAAGTTTTTAGTAGGTACACTTAACAGTACTCCAGGTTAAAAAAACAGTTGCACTACGAAAATGGTCCCTATTGCGAGTGCACGAGTGCAGTAAGGGAGAGCTCAAGGTCAAAGTGGGGTAATCTGATGCGCTGTCGTGTGTGCCTAAATGATTACTAGGTAGGTACTTACCTATTCAATATATATACAACACCTACGTATTGTTATTTTTACGTAATATCTACCTGATATTTGGATTAAACTCACCCAACCAGCAACCTACCTACCTACCTATTTGATATTAGATCTGACTTTTAAACTAAAATTATTTAGCTTTGCGGCGATTCGATGCTTCAGGTATTTTTTTATCTAATTGTATATTTTCAATTTTTAAACTTATCAGTAAGACAGTAGCAGTGCTTTGTGTCTTGTTTAAATTAATAATCTGATAAGATTATTAATAGATTATTGATCTGGGCTAGATTGTGGTCAAGAGCAAATCCACTCGTTATAAAAAAAAAAAAAAATACTTTCAGGTTTTGAACCGCATCCGAGACGTGAATTTGGTTACGGAGATGGCAAGATACCATCAAAAATGTTTTGTAATGTTTTTCCATCCATGTAAACTGACGGGCAGAAAACGGGGAAGACCGACATCCGAAGATATTGACGAAAAAATGACATATATTTATTCTTACATTGAAAACGATGAAGATTCCCAAAATAGTATTGAAGATATATGTTATGATTTAAACATTAATCTTGACTCCAGGACAATCAAAAGAAAACTCAAAGAAAAATATGGCGAAGATATAATTATTTCAGAGCGACGTGGACAAAAAACTGTCATTAGTTTTGTTGCCCAATGCCAAGATTTGATTCGAGATACTTGGTATACTAACAGAAATTCTGACGAGCGCATAGAAAAATTACGCATCGTTCAACGTGCTGCAAGTATAATTAGGAATGATGTTAGATCCAAAATATACGACAGTGATTTCTATCCGCCCCCTAGTTCGTTCCTTGCGACTATTAATTCTGTCATTCCGGAAACACTGCAGTCCTTTTTAAATTCGACTATCGATGGCTATTCAGAAACTTCCAGTGAGACGGCTAATTCAAAAAAAAAGACTGCTATTGCTCATTCAATTATTTCGGCTATTAGACCACGCACTTTTAAATCTCCATTTACTTATTATTTTATATTTTTTAGTATGTGACAGAAGCGTGTTTTTTAAGTTTTTTTAGTATGTGACAGAAGCGTGTTTTTTAAGTTTTTTTAACCGACTTTCAAAAAGGAGGAAGGAGGTTTTACGTTCGACTGTACGTATTTTATTTTTTATGGATGTTCACCGATTTCTCCACCATTTATAAACCGATTTTAAAAATTGTTTTTTTGTTCGAAAAAGTATACTCCAGAGATGGTCCCGTTGTAACCAGGTCAGGATCTGATGATAGAATCCTAGGGAAATCAAGGGACGCCCTCAAATTAAATAGGCACTTACATTGTTTCTCACCTACTTCCAATTATTGACACTAAAAATAGAAAAATAATTAACTTTTTACAAAAAAAAACCGACTGCAAAAAACGAAAAATAAAAACGTAGCATTTAGGTGTGCTACGTATCTACCGATCTGTTTGAAGTCGCTGCAAAGGTGGATGCATGTATAGCCTAGCAAACTTATTTGGCTTGGTAACTCTTCGATTACGTTCTGCGCTCTTTGTGTTTTGTTCTTCACTTTGATATCCGTCAAATACTATTACGCTTGATTTCCCGTACACTTTAATTAAATAATCCACATAAGTGTCACATTTGGTACCAAAAAGAGTTCCCTTCGCCCACGTAACTTTGTGAATCAAATGACCACCATCAACAATGACAATTTTGTCACTTGCTGCATTTAGTTCTAAATCAATATTGTTAAATAGTTCTTAAAGCACCGATTTTTTCGTTTTTTGCATCCCAGCTTCATCAAACAACGAAACAGGGAATGGTGCCAATTCATATTCGAAATAAGATTTTAGTTGGTCCTGTGACACACATTCACTCACTACATTAACACAGATTCAGTAGATCAGTAGGTACGTAGCACACTAAATGCAACGTTTTTATTTTTCGCTTTTTGAAGTCGGTTTTCTTTTTTTGTGAAAAATTAATTATTTAAACTATAATTATTTATGTTTTACTTTTTAGTCTAGATAACTTTATAAACAGAACCTGAACAAACACCAAGTGTGATGTATGTCGAATACATTAAAATTAAAACCATAAGAAATAAGCTACACTTTTTTATTTTATTAAAACTAAAATGCCGTTAACTGTCGCGTAACGACAAAGAAAATATCGAGGAAAAATTTAAAACTATGAATCCTGAAAAGTTTAGAGAGTGGAAGAAAAATAATAATGAAATAACACTACTACAGTATAGACGTAAAGTAGAAAATTATAACGAAGAAAAATAAAACGGGCAAGTGCAAGTTGGACTCGTGCACGAAGGGTTCCGCATCTTTACCTATAAAACCGGCCAAGTGCGAGTCGGACTCTATAAAAACCATTATCTCTATGAAAATGGCAAAAAAATCACATTTGTTGTATATTTAACTTAAATAATTAATTTATTCTACTTTTTAGTATTTGTTGTTATAGCAGCAACCGAAATACATCATCTGTGAACAGTCTAACTATCACGGTTCATGAGATACAGCCTCGGACAGACTTATCTATACAAACGAGCAAAAAATCACGTTTTTTGTATGGGAGCCCATTTAAAAAAAAAAATTATTGTGGTTTTTAGTATTCTTGTTATAGGGCACATAGAAATACATCATCTGCGAAAATTTGAACTGTCTAACTACCACGGTTCATGAGATACAGCCTGGTGACGGACGGACGGACAGCAGAGCCTTAGTAATAGGGTCCCATTTTTATCCTTTGGGTACGGAACCCTAAACAGAATAACTAAGTAGAAAATGGAAAGGGATCGCAAAAAAAAAGAAAATGCGCTGTCAACATCTCAGCAGCACGCCCAAAAACATTCTAAGCAACTTCTACCCTAAAAAAGCTTAACCCTAAAAAAAAAATGCTGTTTCATTATTACTTATTTTCCCCTTAACAATCACTGCAGTCGGTACAATTTCATAATGATTATAAATATGAAACACGCTTTACCCAAAAAATGTGTTACTTTTGGGTTACATTTGTGTAACGATAACACAAAATCTGTTGTGTTACATTTGACAATTTTGGCGGCCTAACCCTTATATTAATATACAAAAATCAAATCAAACGAGCCCAAATTCAAAGGGTTTAATAGTTGCCGTTGAAGAGTTCCACCATCTATCTTCTCGTGTCATCATCAGATCAGCTCGATGGAACCAAATTATTGTATAATTGTATTGTCATCGGTATTACATACATCTGCAAAATTTCAAGTCATCGCAGCTGCCAGGCTGGACCACGCCACGCGCCATCAAACTATTTTAGACCGTAACACCGCTACACTACGCTCAGTTTGGAATGGGCGATCTTGTTATTATTTTTTTCTTGAATTTTTCACGAAAAATGTTGGATTTTGGTATTATTGTCTTTTTTTCAGTATTGTCAGAGAAGTCTACCATTTTTTATACCTATTACTTTTTTGCCATGCGTTTATAGCTATATTTTATAAAAATGTACAAAAGTTAAATAAATATAATTGGATTTTCATAAGTATGCAATCATAAACTATATCCAAATCGATTATAAACCATTTCAGCTAACTATTATTTTTTTCGCATGAAACCATAAATCCTAATCAATTAAATTTAAATTTTTTGAAAAACAAAAATAATGTGATGTTTTTTGGTTGGATTCTGTTACTTTTATATTTGTTACAGGTACCTCTATCATGAAAACTGTTCACTTAGTTATTACTATTTTTGCTGAAAATTCTAGGCCTTTATTCGCATTTTTCTTTTGTGAGGTATTTCTATATAATTTAAGTTGGATTCGAAAATATAGTCATTTTAAATAGGATGAAAGGCTGATTTACAAAAATACAGCCTATTGCGAATTAATGTTTTGCCAAACCGTAGTTTTACTGGTCTAGAAGGGGATTTAGGTCATAGTCCACCACGCTGCCTGGCCTAATGAGGGTTGGTGGACCACTTGTCTTTCGAAAATGAATTTTCTTGGACGGGGTGGTTTCATCACGATGTTTCCCTTCACCGTTGAGCAAGTGATAATTATAAATCTGTACATAAATCCGACGAATTTAGTAGTACAGGCCCGCACCAGGGTTTGAACCCGCAACCTTCCGATTACAAGTCTGGCTCATTACCAACTGGGTTATCTAACAGCTACGTACATACATACATACATGCATACATACATACATGCAAAAAATTATCTACTTTAGAATTTTAGAATCCATAGATAGTGCCTATAGCTAGCGTTGCTGATTAAAATAATCTAGGTTCCTTGAGAAAAGTTATTTAGTTTTACAGGGAAAATTACCCTGTAAGTATAAAGGTAGTTACGTTAACCAATATAAAGTCAATCCATAGAAAACTTTTCTGTTGAATTTCACACTCCTTTATTTCAATTCATAGTTTTAACAATACTAGTTTATTAACTATCATGGAATTTTCTGAAGCGGTATACAATGGAAAACTATGCACAATGATCATGACCTCGTCTTGTTTACGATATTGGACTATTGATACAGTGAGATACAAGTAGATAATGGGCAGATAAATAGATGAGAATTGCAGCTAATTAGCTAATGAACCTGATTGGCTACGATCTAATTGTTTCAGGATTTTTATAGCTTTCATTGGCTTGTTATTTAGAGTTTTAGAACAATCCATGTTGTGACTATGTCAGGTAAAATTTTCCTCTTTTCTTTGTCCTTCTTGGGACTACCTAGTTATCAAACGACTTCAAAAAAGGAGGAGGTTCTATAGTTAATCGCTATTCTTGTCATTCGTATACCACAAAAAAATTATAACAAGTGAATTTATTCTATTTCATAATTTTAATAGAAGTTTTTATCTTTTATCATATTAAGATAAGGTGTAGAACTATAGATCCAAAAAGTACATTTCTTTTTGTTTATATCCAATAAAAATTATATCTAATGAACGTTATTAAAATGAAAATAAGTATATGAAATGTAGTTATATTAAATGGTACGCATCCCAAAAAAAGACTCGATGATAATAATCTGAATATTTCAGGATTTTTATAGCTTTCATTGGCTTGTTATTTAGAGTTTTAGAACAATCCTTGTTGTGACTGTCTATGTCAGGTAAAAGGATTTTCCTCTTTTCTTTGTCCTTCTTGGGACTACCTAGTTATCAAACGACTTCAAAAAAGGAGGAGGTTCTATAGTTAATCGCTATTCTTGTCATTCGTGTACCACAAAAAATTTATAACAAGTGATTTTTATTTTATTTAATCATTTTAATAGAAGTTTTTATCTTTTATGATATTTATATAAGATGTAGAACTATAGATTTAAAAAGTACATTTCTTTTTGTTTATATCCAATAAAAAATATATCTAATGAACGTTATTAAAATGAAAATAAGTATATGAAATGTAGTTATAATAAATGGTGCGCATCCCAAAAAAAGATTCGATGTGAGTTGAAGTTTATTTTTTATTTATAGATTAATTAGTATGTAATGTGATTGCAACATTATGTATACTGCGTGCGAATGTATCTCTAATGAACAATAAAGTTAAACTATTTAATAAATATCTACTGATATACTTTGTTATCGCTAGACGTAGGTATAAAGGCATTGACAATTCAGGGTCACTGCTGTCGTAAGTATTAAATAAATAGAAACATTACTGTAGAATAAACTTTATATCAATAAAAATAATAATAATTGGTGTCGCAGCTAAATAAATAATGGTTCTACAAGCTCTACTGCGCATAAGTAAGTAAAGAATTTTTATATAACTTATTAAAATTATTGTTACTTCAGTGTTCAGTGTAGAATGGTCAGAATTTCTAAGTAGCCTGTAGATATGTGTAATGTATAAATATGTCAATTTGTTACAACATATATTTCCTAATTATAAATAGTATGCTTACCAGTCACCAAGCCTTGAGATGGCTTATGAATTTATCCACAACTTTAATCCTGTCTCACTCGTCGGGACGCCTTCAGAGACAGTGGGGGAGTATGTAACAACATGAACAAGAAATAGTGCTTTTCTGAACCGCTAGATGGCGTTGGTTGTTTTCTACAACTCGGTATTAAAGTTATCCGCCGTTTTACTTGGGCCAATGCTTTCAAGATACGATTAGTTCCAAATATCCCATACTGGACTGGATAACATTAAAACTGAATAGAACAAAAAAAAAGCATAAATATTATCAGAGCATTATAATTATTTAACAATACAATGTACGTTACTAGGAGATTGTCTCATGTAGAAACTTAAAAAACAAACAATTTTTTTTCCTCAAAATTTCGCATTTGGAATTTGTTCTCAGAAACTCTCGCGGATTTTATGCTAATCAAATGGCTAATAAACGCCCACTTGGCTTCTCAATTTATACCTACGGCAGATGACAAACGTCACAACGCCAAGATAGTATTTCAATAACAATATGCGTTGCTACTTGATAAGAAGCTAACATAGTTACGTTACTTTGTTTACAAAGAGATTAAGGATTAAACTATTCAAAATAATTGTCTAGAAAACGGATTATTTTCACTACAACACTGAGAGGAGCTCTGGTGCCTTCCAGGAACTCCTGGATGTTGTCAATGCAGACGATCCACTGAAACAAATGGTTCCAATCAGCTGCCAGTTAGAAGTGATCTGACAAATCATCCAGGTGCTACTTACGGCAAGGATACTTCGACCGGTTCTGATGGGGCGATCTACTACTCTCCACGGCAGGACGTTGAGCATCCAGTGGACGTCGTCGATGTGGATGTCCCAGAGCACTACCAGTAGAGGGTCCAAGAACGGGAGGTCCAACATCATTTCTCCAGTCCGCATTTGGCGAGGAATGAACGGCAGGTCCACCAATTCCTGTGGCTTCAATTGATGTGCGTTTTGATAAAGACTGACTGCGTGGGCGAGGAGATGTTCATCTGTCAGTCTGTCGACATCGCAAGCTGAGTTGATAAACGGCTCCCGGTAGCTCAAGTCGTCCAGGATTAGGGTTCTTACCATCCATTCGTAGAAGTTGATGTGACGACCCTCAAGAACCTGGATCTCGTTCATTTGGGTGTGATTTGGCGTTGGAGAAGAGGAGGCACTGATGGTTTGAGGGGTGAACCTAGACGGCGCCAAAACTGTGGTGGATTCCGAATCGGACTTTGAGATTGGGTTGACGTCATCCATCTGCTGAGACGTCACTGAATCACTTATACTGCAGCTAGGCAATAACTCGTTTAGACGTCGCTTCAGTCTTCGTCTTCTCGGCTGCGAGCTTTCAGGGGCCTCGTAGTCCGAACTGGTCAAGTTAATCACCTGTGTGCGAAGATTGGGTGGTGTGTACGTATCACAGCTTCCACACCACGTCTCGATATTACGACTATCAGCCATTGTGATTCAACAACAACTGAATTCGTCTTGAGATTATTCAATATTATTTATGCAGGCGGTTAGAGGTGAATAGAATATGCAAATAAGACAGAACATCTAAATATAATATGCAGTCGAGTAACTCCCGGTGAGACCCGAGCGGAGGGACTGACGAAATTTTTATGATTGGACGTCGCAGCTGCAGTTACGAAACATAAGATAACGACTGCATGTGCTTGGATAGTGATTAATATCATTGTAACATTCGAAGGTTCTTGATGTTGAAGATGAGTTGAAATGTTTAGTCTTTATTTTAAAATAAGTGTCATTAGCATAGCAATGATAAAAGATCGATAAATTTGTGTTGTTATAATAAAACTAAGTACTTAAGTTGACAAAAGTGGTTTTATTTCTCAAGTTAAAACTTTAAATACATGATTAATAGTCTAAAAATGTTGAAAACTGTAAACTAGTAGCAGTTTCATTTGTCTACCTGAAATGAGTAAAACACAGAATGATTAGGTGAAATTAAAAATACTCATTCGAACGATATCATTCAATTATCAAGTGTTTTTCTCAAGTGAACCCTAAAAAGCTTTTACGTCGCATCATAAGTTCAAGGTGCGTCAGAGATGTTATCAACCTTAAAAAAAATACAATTTGTTTAAGTTCAACGCGTGCTAGTACAGAACTGGTTCAAGAAAACAACGATAAGTCATGGAACGACAAAAAAATGGATAAGGCATTCGCTGTTGGTGGTCTACGTCGAACAGCGGTCAGCTTACCTGATGATCGCCTTTCTGCTCACAAAATTTGTACTTTTGCACCCTCAGGAACATCCTGTAATACAGTTACCAGTTATAACCTTGCACAGGTTTACCGCATCAAAAAATACGTCGGTCATCATTTTTGGTGATGTTCTTATCATAAATCTAGCCCGTGTTGTTATCAATGCTTAAATATTCAAGGAGTAAATTGAAAAGTCTCGGATCAGTAACTGGGGTCAAGCATGTTCCAAACATCTGATAAGGTTATAGGAAGTATATTATTGCTTACGTGAAGTGTCGAGGCCGTAGTATGCATAAATGTTCCTTGATGTGGGCCGACAAAGCCTCCTGCAAGGATCCAGAACCACTTCCGCTGCCTATCTCAAGCACATTGTTGTTTTCATCAAAATGGGAAACTATTTCGTAGACGTCACCTCCAGTCACTGCTCTGGAATCAGGACCAAAGGATTTATTTCAGGCTAAATTTTTGGTTACAACAGCTTAAAGGTGGTCCTTACCCTTTGGGCACTAACTCACACACGAAGGGAAAACCAAGTGGGTGGTTTCTCACCAACCGGGCCGAAATCTTGTTCACTTGGATGACAGGACTCTCCTGATTGCTGATTTCTATTATCTTTCTGACGGCTGCTAAAACAAACCTCTCCAGGCCGTAAATTGGCCAGGCTAGCGGCACTAAAACGTCAGGTGCTAGCAGAAGGTACTCAATATTAGCGAACTGTTCTTCCATGATTGATGCGAAAAACCAAACGACTAGCCTCGACAAGATGAAGTTTTAAAATACGGTCCGGGAACGACGTCTTGATATCTGCTTCGGGTCATGAATAGATGTAAGAGGTGAGACGTGAATGATTTATTTATGATTTATTTATATATGAGAAAAAGGGTGTGGTATCTTTAGTCGACAACAAAAACTGTCGTGGAAATGAGAAGTACTTGTGTAAATAAAATTATTGTTCTGGTATAAGGTAGAAAAAACTTACCAAATAGAGCCTCTACAATTTTCAAAGGATCTTAATAAAACTGAACATACCTATTATAAGGACAGTTACGAAGGTCAAGTCCAAATTTGAGCTGAATCGGTCAATTAGTTTAGAAATTACAGCATTTCAAAATTTTGAAACTTCCAAATTACGCAATTAGCCACATTACACCTCGGCCGTATCTTGCCCCAGTTTGTTTGTTTATCTTTTTTTACCCAAGTCAAAGAACCAGGATCCAACTCAGGTTAACATCCAGGTTATTGCACAACTAAGTCACTAACCCAAAGCAAAGTAAACAACATATTAAATGTATTCACTTTCTTGGAAGAACTTATGGACCTCCAGACGACTTTGAAGCTCGCTAGGGCAACGAACGCGATCGAGCATTCGATGGCAGCGTGCCTGCAGTTAACGACGCACACATTCCAAATGTGAAACGTATGACGTTATTGTTAGCCGAGATCAGTTCAAGGGCCTTGTAACAATGACTCAGTGGGTAAATAGAGTAGATATTCTAGCAGACAATACTGGACTGCCCTAAAAACGTGTAATCTTGTGTAAACAACAAGTCATGAACGAAGCGTGACGTAGCTACTCATCGTCGTAACCTTGGGACTGAATGTCTGAATAATAATGCTGATGAGTTGCATAATTGACTTGTTGCATGTCTTATGCAACGTTCTCAAGTACATTTCGGTCAATACTAACATTAAGATAAGACGCGAGCTGATCATTTGCTCCCGGATTTAAATTACTGATATGAAATGCTGTGGGGAGGGTGATGAAGCTGTGGGGAGGTGCTGACGATGCAGGTGAGATTCTTGAGCTACCTTTGGAATAATTACCACTGTCGACAAATAGAAATACAATATTTACTGACTGGAAGCCAATTAGAGTGATAAGTGTTAACCCATGACCCGGGACCTTCGAATATGTTATCATACGCCAGCTCATACTTAACAAAGCAGCATGTCAATAATGATTCATTCGTATTACTTCGTTTGAACTGCAATATCATTAGCAAAATGTCTCGTCCAACAGTAGTGTATAGCGGATCCAAGAATGAAGAAGGTGAAAACATAGCGCACTACCTCTGCCGTACAGGTGGCGTTGACGAGCTAATGTTCTTGCACGACGTCATCAATAATGACAATAGATACTGCTTGATAGAGTATAACGAGCAACTGCAACAGTGTGTACATGTAGTCGCCTCGGTACACCAAGACGCCGTGGAGAAGATGAAACTCTTGGTGCTTTGGGGCGCAGACCTAAATGCGAAGACGCTCAATGATGGAGATACACCTCTGCATATTGCTGTGAAGGTGAAGCATTATGAGCTGGCAGAATGGCTGTGTCAACAGCCTAACGTCAACAGAGAAGCTTTAAATGACGAGTCCATGACACCATACCATATCGCTTTCATCAGCAGGGACGAAGAAATGATGGAGGTGCTCAAGAAGAACGGTGTGCAATGCAGAATTTCTCTACAGTCTGAGTCGAATTCTGGTGACGAGGACTACCAGCCACAGTGCAAGAGTTCAAAAAATGGGATGTGATTATTTTGTTGTGAATAAATCTTGGTAACTATGAGTCACTTTTACTCCGATTGTTTTACTGAGAATAGAACACTTTCAATGATTTATAGCCGCTGTATAGACTGTAAACATTGAATAACGTCACAGTTCATGCATTAAAACTGGAACTTATGCGTTTATTTTTGTCAGCGGTCATCGCACTTGTAAATGGTCAAAGAAGAAAATTAAGCAAGTAGTTTTCTTCTTTCTGATATAACTTAGGCTTAATTTCAAAAAAAGTGGCAGGTGGAAAAACGATGGTACCGAATACAATAACGTGTTATCACATAACGGAAACGGTGTATACAAGGAAAACAACGAATGATAATTTAAGTTATGCAAATTAAACATGCGCTGTTTTGGTAGCATTGTTAAGTCATTTTGGTTCATGTTGGCATATAATTATTCATTTGATTGCTGTATCAATGTAAGCACACTATCTCAGAACAAATAGGTCGTAGACAGTATTCGATTTTTTTAGGTAGATTTCGAAGAAAATCTAGCTATTGCATTTGTCCTCATGGTGGAATTTTCACCTGATTTTACTATTATATGTCTTAATTAGTTGAGTACGTTCCGAAAATACCATTGGTTAAAAAATTTATATATGTATGTATATATATATATATACATTTTTACAATGAAATAATGCTGTGAAGCGGGAAAGGAGAGGAGTTACGGATAAATTTACGTGAAGCGTTCCACATTCACGTAACAGGATAGTGGGAAGGATAAATGATTGAGAAAGGATGAGGAAGGACCATCTCAATGGTAAGTTTATAGAATATGTGAGAAAAAACCAATTAGCTCGGACTGGGATTCGAACCCAGAACCTTCCGATTACATGCCGGCTGCTCTACCATTTGAGCTACCGGCCTTGTCATCAGGATAGCGCCTACATTTCTTAACTGATCTCAATGAAACTCAGTACACTTATTCTTCAGACGATTATATTGGATGAGTTCAAAGATGAGCAAAATCGGTCAATTAGTTTAGGAATGGTGGCCATTTAAAATATTCAAAATTTTGAAAATCCCGTTTTCGGTGACTTTATTATCAAATAACTTCCGACTGAGAAACGTTAGCTCCTTTCTGAAAAATCCATTAGAAAGATGATAAAAATCCCTTTCTTACGACCTATAAAATATTTACTATTTGAAAATTTTTCATAAATTTAAAGCGGTTCAAAGTTCAATTTTATTAGGTAGATTTCGAAGAATGGTGTTTTTTCTTCTTGCAATATCTTTGATTGCGATTAATAATTGTAAATGTTTCTATATTTTTAAATGTACGTTAGGATACTATATTTTTTATCTTAAGTTGATTAAGGATAAGTTTGTTACAACAGCTTTATAGCTATAAATAAAAACTGTAATAATGTATTGAATTATTATCATGCATAGGCTTTTTCGCATCATTTGTTGCATATTTTTGTTCATTATTCAGTAAGCTTAAAGAATGTAACATCTGTGTAATAATAATTCATCTTTGAGGCAGCTTTTCGCCGACATTTATTTGCGATTCAAATTCACCGAATTCGGAGCCCGTAGCTCGAGGTCATCAGCTAATTTATTGCCTGGATGCCATCAAAAGGTTTCACCTTCGTCAGAGGGCGAAAAATAAACAAAGATCCTGGGGTCGTTGATTCCCTCGTCGGGAATATATAGGCTTGAAGAACAAGAATGACTTCATTCTGTAAGCTTTCGCCGTCGCATTCAATCGGAAGACAATGGCCCACTTGTGTTACATCATACCTAAGGCCTGGGACTACTATCCAGACTTTTTGGTTGCTCTCATCGTCCAATCCAGCCTGGAGGAGCACTATAACCTTTATCAAACCGTGGCCGGAGTATCGATCACTTTGGAAGGCGTGACGGCAGTTTCCCGAGATTACCAAGCTTCGGGGATTTGGTTTAAGATCATCGATGACGTTGCAGATCATCCGACGCATGAGCATTACGTCATCATTCACGTTCCTCGCTTCGAGTGATTTCTCGTGTTCAAAGTGTGCTGGGCTAAGTTAAGATTAATTTTAAGAAGTTTTGATACGACGAATATATTAAATTGTGGTGAGAATTTTCCTGTTGTTTGTTCTTAATCTTTTAGTGCGCACCTGTAAAAATAGCTTCGTCAAACTGTGGTAATTCGATCATATCTCTTGAAGCAAAGTAGTTTCACTCTAAATACCTTCATAGTGTAGCCGTCTTGCAAACAGCTAAGTAGACTCGAAATTTTGTTAAGTTCTTAGATTTCGAGTTTGAAATACTTCCTTGTTATTTGCACACAAGAACCCTCAAACATAGGAAATATGACAAGAAATATAACTTAAATCGTCCAATAATATGCAGTTAGGTATGTTTTATTTATAGTTGTAGTAAAGTTTGAATAAGTCAAACCTTGAGAGTCCTCTGTGCGTTTAATGAGAGATAAAGAGAGCCCCACCTCCGACCGAGGGTTACCCTTGGATGATACCCACATACTTACATAGTTTATAACTTATAACTGATAACAATATAAAACGAATCCATTAATGAAACTCGCTGCAATCGTACCTTTTTGAACCCCGACTAAAAATGAATAAGTTTGACGTGTGTATCTGTGTGTCGGTCTGTGGCATCATAGCTCCTAAACAAATGGACCGATTTCGATGCGGTTGTTTTGTTTGAAAGCTGACGTAATCGAAATGGTTCTTAGCTATATTTGGTCACAATTGGTTCAGCCGTTTAAAAGGTTTAAGCAATCGAATGTCGGTAGTGATACAAAAAATTTAGTTTTTTAAATAATTTTTATCTTTAGAGTTATTGTTAACTTCATCGACAATTAGTAATTGGTTGTTGTGTTGTTCATTTGTTAATATTATTGATGTCTTTTTCTCACCGCGCTTATTTATCCAACACTACAAGAGACGCGGCAAAATGAACTTCAGATAAGTACTAGAAACCACGCATCAACAAAATAATAGTTCTCCTCTTATCATCTCTTCATGTATCTCAATTAATTTTTACAGGTTCTAAATACCTGCCAACCTCAACTTTGGTACCACCATCGAGTCCAAGGCTCAGACTGCGGCCAAAAAGCTGGGCATCCTTAACAAGGTTAAGCGATACTTCACGCCGGATCAACTTCTTACCCTTTATAAGGCGCAGGTCCGATCGTGCATGGAGTATTGTAGCCACCTTTGGGATGGTTCGGCCAAATACCAACTAGCCGCTCTGGACTCAGTGGATCGCAGAGCCAGGAGGCTTATTGGTGATAAAAAGCTGGTTAAGGATAAGCTACAAAGCCTAGCTCATAGACGCAAAGTAGCTTGCCTATGTGTTTTTTATAGGATGTACTTCGGAGAGTGTGCTCAGAGGCTACATGAGCTCATTCCGCCTGCACCTTTTTTCCATCGGACGTCCAGACGCACTGCGGGGTACTACCCTTATCTTGTCGAGATCCCTCGGATACGTACTGAGCGCTATTCTTCATCTTTTATATTGCGCACTGCCAGGAAGTGGAATTCCCTGCCGGCGTCTGTATTTCCGAGTTAATACAACCCAAATATATTTAAAGTGCGAGTGAATAGGCTTCTTCTGGGTGAGCTCGCTACATCCTCGACTACATCTTTGCCCTAAGCTAGATTGTGGTCAAGAGCGAACCCATTTTTAATAAAAAAAAACCTCTATTTTATGAAAAATCGTTGATTACCTAACATAACCGAGAATTTTTTCGCGCCTGTGTAAGCCTGTAGGGAAATGCGGTCATCGTCAGCCATTTTATGCTCTGTATTGTGCCTGCGGATAAGCAGATTGATTGAAGTATGAACCTATACAAATTTTTCTTTAAGGCGACTACAGCACCCGATGAAGGCAGCACACATATGAATAGTGCTATCTCCGTCTCTCAACAGGCCTGGGCCGGCAGTGCGAACAGTGTCGATACACGAAGTTTACGGACTATGAAAGCGTGCGTGCGTAAAAACATGTTCGAAAGTTAGAAAAATGAGATTTCTGGAAAGGTAACAGCTTAAATCGAAAAATGCGTTAACTACTTATCGAGAGTGTTCAATCACGAACATTTTGATAGCAAATTCAAGTTCCTGTGTGTATTTTACTATCGTTTTTACAGCTTAAAAGATACACAATATTGGGTATTTAGAGGTGACTTTGTGAGCTTTTTCTATCGAACCAAAAGTGCTGAATCATGTTTTCAGCAAACTACTTATCTAGTTTATGTCCTGAATATTAGCGTAGTATTGTTTTCTTCGATTCAATGCAGTGCGTCATGCTTATCTACGCATCATAAAATCGTAATTTAGGTGCTGTAGTCGCCTGAACAGTTGTTTTTCCAAAGCTGACGTAATTTAGAGGACACTTTGCGGTTTGAAAACTCACACTTTAATCCAAATATTTGATGAATCTACATGAAAAAGAGGTGAATACTGACGTAAAGATGAATTATTTATTTACTCTTTAAAAGACGTCACGTGTAATTAATTATATGCATAGAATTTACACGCCGCCGTACAATGACATTAGTTATTGAACACCGCGTCGTCGTCGCGTCGGCTAAGCTAACAACTTATCGTTTTCGCAAGAAAATACGAAAGTCGAAAACTGACAAATCAATTAATATAGCTACACACTCAAACACTAAAATCCACTTTTCATCTTCTCTTCTTTTTATTTATTATTTATTTATTTATTCCTTATACCAATATTTTACAATTGTGTTGGAATGTAGTTAGATACATAAAAATTAAAATTAAAGCTAGAAAATCAATACCTACAAAACTTACAAAAATTATAAAAACTGATGACTAAATAATAAATCAATTTTTCATGCACTCACAAATTTAATTTTAATTGTGAGTGCATGAAATAACAAAAAATTATCAATGATGTCAAAGAGAAATAAAAATAAACTAAAATGTCAAAAATTAGAAATCATTCTATTAATAATAATATTATAAAGAAGAAAGAATTGATTGTTTTTTTGTTTGCATTGAATAGGCTCCGAAACCACTATTTCAAAAATTCTTTCACCATTAGAATGCTACATTATCCCTGAGTAACATAGGCTACATAATTTTCCCGAATTCCCACGGGAACGAAGTCCCGCGCGGAAAGCTAGTATAAAATAAAATAAATACGTAGTAAATGCAATATTCCGTAAGTGATGACAGATAAGAGCTTCGCGGAACATTTAAAAATGGGTCTTATTCCCATTTACCTGTAAAACATGATTTTAAATCAGATTCAGATTCAGAGCCCCTATGAGGCTTTGAATTGTATACTTAGTTAGCACTAGCATTCTGCTTGGGACTTCGTTCCCGTGGGAATTCGGAAAAATGATGTAGCCTATGTTACTCAGGGATACCTAATAATAATTAATATTAATTTATTTATTTATTTAAGCTACAAAAAATTAGAATGTAGCATTCTAATGGTGAAATAATTTTTGAAATCGGTCGACTAGTTTTTAAGTTTATTCGTTACAAAATACAAATCTTTCCTCTTTATAATATAGGTATAGATAACGTTTATGAATAATAAGGTTAATGTTAATCATCAATCGCTCCCTGTGCCACGTGATTTGACTAGCAGAGTTTGAAGAAGCCTTGTAAACAGACTTATTATAATTATTTTTTTCTAGTTACACACCTGTGTTCCACACGACGCAGTTTCTTTGAAATCTATATCAATTTGCAATGCACCAAAGTAGTAAATTTTGTTTTGTTATACAAAATCATACAATACATAATTTATTGTAGAATTAACTGTAAGAAAAATTCCAAGGAAAAAAAGGTAACAAAAGATAAAAGGAACAAAAGAAGTTTACAAAAGTAATGATGGATTACTTTTCAGATTATGTAATAGTACGTAATAATACTCCGTTCGTGTCTCGTTAATTTATGAGCAAGAAAATTGAAATACTTACAAAAAAAATCGAAGGTTTATCTCGATTTCCCTGGGATTCCATCATCAGATTCTGACCTAGTTACAATGGGACCACCTCTGGAGTATATTCTTTCGAACAAAAAAAGAATTTCCAAAAAGGGTTCATAAATGGCGGAGAAATCGGTGAACATACATAAAAAAATTACTCTAAAATTAAAAAAAAACTTTTTTTTAAAACAGACTTTTCTGCCGTATAGGAGCAAAGTACTCGTCAATATGAAACGAACGAGCCCAAACTCGATGGAGTTGTGTCGTTTTATTGCGGAGTTCCTATAGCCACCTTCCAGCTCCAGCATCAGATCAGCTCCCTGTTATCATAATATTGCATCGTCACGCGTTATACATATGCATGCAAAATTTCAGCTCAACCGGGAAGTGGATCAAATTTAACTTGCAAGATTTGTCCCACACATACTAACTAACAGGGGAAGTCAAATAAAAGCTTGTAAATAAAAAAAAAAAGAGAGAGATACTTACTTACGTCGAGTCGAATATAGAACCTCCTACTTTTTTGAAGTCGGTAAAAAAGTGATGTATTAGGCCTACACAAAATTACTAAAATCGTAGGTCTTTTATACTGTAGGACTTTTATACTGTGTCTGACACAATTTTTATTACAACTTTCGATTTTCGCGAATGTGCGTCACATTTTCGTACTTTGTTTTCAGGACTTCTACGGAGCCATTTACACATTTTAGGACGTATGAAACTGATGATGATGTTATATGAAATTATCAAAAAAAAAATTTCGTCTTTCATGATCGCAGTTGTACAGATGGAACATTTTTTTTTTCATATTTCGTTTTCAGGACTTCCAGAAAGTGTGAGTTTTATACAGGGTGACCTGGAAATTAGTGGCGGAGCCGTTTAGAGGTGATAGTATAGGGTATTTCCAGTCAATATGACTATATGTAGCCTATGTTACTCAGGGATAATGTCGCATTCTAACGGTGAAGAATTTTTGAAATCGGTTCAGTGGTTTTTAAGTTTATTCGTAACATACAAAAATACAAATCTTTCCTCTTATTAGTGTAGACACCTATTCTTACTAAAATTATAAACGCGAAAGTATGTATGGATGTTTGTTACTCTTTCACGCTCAAGCGGCTGGACCAATTTTGATAAAATTTAGTATGGAGGTAGCTGACACCCTGGATTAACACATAGGCTACACAATTTTTCCAAATTCCCACGGGAACGAAGTCCCGGGCGGAAAGCTAGTGTATCATAAATATTTCGGAATATGTATTCTATGCTGATATATGTAAGTCTTATCAGAGTTATCACCGCATCGAATTACTGATAAAACTCGTTTCGGTCAATCGACTCGACCTAATCAAACAAACGCGTGACGCGTTTATGTACCTAATCAGTAACTAACTACGTTGTAGTATCGTAATACAACGTAAATTTTTTCGACTACTTACATCATTGTGTTGTGTTTACTTGTTTATACTAATATTACAAAGAGGAAAGACGTGATTGTTTGTTTGCATTGAATAGGCTCCGAAAGTACTGGACCGATTTGAAAAAATTTCTTTCACCATTAGAAAGCTACTTATCCCCGATGGTCATAGGCTACATAATTTTCCCGAATTCCCACGGGAACGAAGTCGCGGGCTGAATGCTAGTTTGTAATAATAATGACATAAATTACCTACTTATTTTTTGACGATAACAAACTAAACTGTTTTTTTTAAATGATTTTTTTATTAGGTAAACTTTCTTTATTGAGGTTAAATGACACTCATAAATAAAAAATAGCGAAAAACATATAAGTTAATATCTATCCTTTAAATAATCTTTACTATTCTATATCTATACATACATATTATAAAGAGGAAAGATTTGATTGTTTGTTTGCATCGAATAGGCTCCGAAACTACTGGACCGATTTGAAAAATTCTTTCACCATTAGAATCCTACATTATCTGGGATGGACATAGGGTACTTGATTTTCC
This sequence comes from Aproaerema taeniolella, assembly GCA_949987775.1. Lineage (NCBI taxonomy): Eukaryota > Metazoa > Arthropoda > Insecta > Lepidoptera > Gelechiidae > Aproaerema > Aproaerema taeniolella. The sequence continues at coordinate 6,345,199 of OX465245.1, forward strand.
CGAATTCCCACGGGAACGAAGTCCCGCGCGGGAAGCTTGTAATATTATAAAGAGGAAAGATTTGATTGTTTGTTTGTATTGAATAGGCTCCGAAACTACTGGACTGAGTTGAAAAATTATTTCACTATTAGAATGCTACATCTTCCCTGAGTAACATAGGCTACATAACTTTCCCAAATTCCCTCGGAAACGAAGTTCCGAGCGTAATGCTAGTTTTTGTATAAATGGATAAGCATCTTGGCCAAACCAGACCCTGGAAGGGCCAAGATGCTGCTCACCATGCCGATATTAAGGGATTGTATACCAAGCTGCGCAGCCATGAAATACATCTTCAACTCTATCACACAAACTGCAATATGGAGAAGCCACTTTAAGCATAAAATAACCTGTTCAATGGAATATGGACGTAATTTTATTATTCTATAATTCTAAATGGCTGGAAAATTTATGAAAGATTAAAATTTATGCCAGATATTATAACGAAAATGGAAAATTAGGGCGTATTTTGCATTCGTTTGTTTGTCCAGTAAATTATACCAACACCCTATTTTGTTGGTATAATTTATTATAGAGCAAACAAGTATTCCGAATTTTCCATTAGAAGATTAATAATTTTCCCAAGGCTTAGCAATGTAGGGGTAGGGAATTTAAGGCGACTACAGCACCCGATAAAGGCAGCACACATAGGAATAGTGCCATCTCCGTCTCTCAACAGGCCTGAGCCGGCAGTGCGAACAGTGTCGATACACGAAGTTTACAGACTATGAAAGCGTGCGTGCGTAAAAACATGTTCGAAAGTTAGAAAAATGAGATTTATGGAAAGGTAACAGCTTAAATCGAAAAATGCGTTAACTACTTATCGAGAGTGTTCAATCACGAATATTTTTATAGCAAATTCAAGTTCGTGTGTGCATTTTACTATCGTTTTTACAGCTTAAAATGTACACAATACTGGTATTTAGAGGTGACTTTGTGAGCTTTTTCTATCGAACCAAAAGTGCTGAATCATGTTTTCAGCAAACTACTTATCTAGTTTATGTCCTGAATATTACCGTAGTATTTTTTCTTCGATTTAATGCAGTGCGTCATGCTTATCTACGCATCATAAAATCGTAATTTAGGTGCTGTAGTCGCCTTAAGGGGTGACTAAAGTAACGACCTAACACGAGAGGTACACGCGCTTCGGAAGGTACTACGGTAAGCTGGCGGTCCCGGCTGTTGTCGATTGACTACAGTCAAACCAATTCGGACGCCATTTTTATTTACCAGCCCATATACGTCCCCACTGAGGGGCACGGGCCTCCCTTCGAAACACGAAGGGGATTCAGGCCATAGTCCACCACGCTGGCCCAATGCGGGTTGGTGGACCGCTCGTCTTTCAAAAATTTTCTTGGACGGGCGGGTTTCATCACGATGTTTTCCTTCACCGTTGAGCAAGTGATAATTAAAAATCCGTACATAAATCCGAAAACACGAATTTAGTGGTACAGGCCCGCACCAGTATTTGAACCCACGACCTTCGGATTACAAGTCTGGCTCATTACCAACTGGGCTATCACCGCTATTCGGAGGCCATGCGGTTTGAATACTCTGACCAAGGTTAGTCAAGTTCGCCACATACTCGATTTACTTATACGATAAGGTGAGAGGTTAAAACTCTAGCATTATACTGATCTAGCGCCAATTTCATCTGTGCCACACAGGCAGCACCTTAATTGTTGAAGCGCTCGTAGCCCAGTGGCGCTCGCTAATCTCAACCGATCAGTGAGGTTAAGCAACGTACACAGAGGCAGGGAACCTGATGGGTGACCAAAGTGGCAATTTATCACGAGCGTTTCTGTGCTTTGGAGGGCACGTTACGCTGTTGTCCCGGCTGTTGTCGATTGACTACAGTCGTTAAAACAAAGTTAGAGGCCACTGTGCGCTTTGAAAACTCTCTCACCAGGTTTAGCCAAATTCGCCACACACTTGACTATCCTACACGATAAGAAGAAGAAGAAGAATTGTTTTTATGTTTGTAATCGTATTTTTGATTTTGTTTTTGTGTCTGGAAAGTGTCTTCTGTGTTTTTAATTGATGTCTGTGTTGTACCGAAATAAAGTATTTTTTATTATATATTCTAGAAAGAAAGAAACAAGTAGATACTCGTAGCAACTAAAACATTTTACTAAATCGAAATATTAGGCTCATGATCTGTCGTTATTGAACTCATATGGATCTGGCTCTAATATCTAGAAATGCATCTTACTTATGACATTTTGTAAGGCAAAACAAAATTTCACCTTCTTCTTTGGTACATTTAACAACGGGTACCTAGACTAAGGGCTTATCTAATGATATCCAAATGTGACAAGAGTTGGTAGGTAGGCTGATAAAACGTATACGTCATAGTGTTGTTCTTTTTTATGTCAATGACGCTAAGCCACGCATCGAAAACCATCAAAATGACGTCGCATGAATTCTTTTGTGTTTTTTACTTAAAAGTACGTAATTGTTACTTCCTCTGTTGACTATGTTTATTTGTATCCATCAATGAGGTATTACATTGTACGCATTTGTAGTTATTTATGCAAATACCCAAACTTTGACAGGTTCGATAAATTGTATGTGTTTTCTTGTGCGTCTTTGGATTTTTTTCTTTCTCAAGTGATCGTCATGTCATGTAGATACTCGGGAATAGCTAACACGGCCCGCGACAAACAAGCGCGTCACATCACTCCGATCACGTTAAAACTTCACTTTGATTGCGCAAGGGCACCGCGCAAAGGCTTGCTCACTTTTTTGACTTTTGAGCTGAGCACGTTGTTTTCACGTTGTGCTTAAGCTGAGGAAATATTTAATCGGCTGTGCAGAAACATGTTAGGCGCATGGATTCAAAACAACTTAGTTAGATCAATTGTATTAGCAGATTAGTTTTCCCTAAAACTTGGTAAAATACTGTGTAAAAACATTATCGCGAACACAGTTCATTAGAAAAGCCAATAAAAGATATAAGTCGAAACACACGTTCTTAGTAGTGCAAAAACTGCGAAAAACAAACAAAGTATACGCGCGAAACGCGGGTTAATGAGAGCGAACCATCTTCAAAATTTTGGACGCCAATTTTAACATGAGCTATCAAACGCTATCATATTTTTTCAAATCCGAAGTGTATCAATCAAAAACTCTTCATAATTTATAATTTTAAAGGGTTACTAACCGGCGTTGGTCCTACAGTTCTGATCCTATACGAGAACTTTCATTAGGGAGTAAAACTGTTTAGAATTATAAATTACGTTACTCAAGAATCGTTGATAAATAAAAAGTCTTTGTTTTTAATAAGAGCAGAGTTTAGAAATTTGTTCATCATCATCATACTCAAGCCTAAACCCGATAGGCCTCTTCTCTGTAGCACTAATCGTCACGGTCCTGTGCCAACCTCATCAATAGAGGTCCCGTCAATTTGACGACATCGTCTGCCCACTGGCCTTTCGCTCCCCTTGGCCATCAATTGCGACTGCCTCGGTCCACCGTCCGTCGTCCCTCTTAGCCCAATGTCGTTACTCTTCATTAACTTCTTTTGCCTTTAGTTATAGACGAATATTTTCGTACATTCACAGTAACACAATAGTATAATAGGTAAGCTGTATGTGCACACATATTTAGAGGTAGAGCTAGTTTTGCAATAACTTTTTAACTGTTTTTTACTTATTCTAAGTATATCTTATTTTGTGTGCCAATTTAATAAATAAACATATTCTACACCTTTTTTAAGAAAAATAATAATTATGTCGTAAAAAAGTAGGCCAGCAGAAATTCTCAGGAGCAGAAAGTCTTTTAATCGTTTGTCAGAGATCTGGACAAAGCAGTTGAGAGCGCAAATTACTGGGAAATGGAGTCTTCAAGGAAAACATCGGTTCTCTGTATCGTTGGCGACCGCCCAACTAACCGTCTCTCACCTGATGGGCCGACGTACGAATTATCTGCCTCATTAATTTTAGATACTACATAATTGTACTTTTAAAAATTGATTTTATACATATACATAACATACCTACACATATACACTCACTTTCTCTCTCTTACACACACTCGCACAAATGGATACTAACTAATTTTAAGCGACTAGAACTATGTAGTTTACACCTTTTAATTGCAGTGCCCTAGAACAGGGTCCAAAGATACTATATTTATCTATTTTCTATATCTATCTATACATATTATAAAGAGGAAAGATTTGATTGTTTGTTTGTTTGGTTGCATTGAATAGGCTCCGAAACTACAGGACCGATTTGAAAAATTATTTCACCATCAGAATCCTAAATTATCCGGGATGGACATAGGGTACATGATTTTCTCGAATTCCCACGGGAACGAAGTACCGAGCGGGATGCTAGTTTGTAATAAACCTATAGATGCAATAAAATATTGAGGCGAAAATTTAGGATATGAAATACGCCAATGAAACTGCTTTTGAAGGCCTGAGTAGTTTACTTGGCCAGCGTGGTTGACTATGGTCTAAAAATCCCTTCACTAGTTTGGAAGGGAAGCTCATACGCCGCGGTGGGGTCGTATATGGGTTAATTTTTATTTCTCTTCAGACGCTAATGAAACAGGGGCAAATTATTTTACCTAGCTTTCCGCCCGGGACTTCGGGAAAATTAATGTAGCCTATGTACTCAGGGATAATATAGCATTCTAAAGGGGAAATAATTTTGAAAATCGTTCCAGTAATTTTTGAGTTTATTCGTTGCAAACTGCAATCCTCTTTATAACAGTTATAACAGATCTGAGAACGTTTTAAGAAACATACTGTATTAATTGCATAATATCGTAAAAGTGGGAAAGTAGCCTATGTCACCTAGCCTATGTAAGTCACTCTCAAGTCCTGTATCAAAATACACGTCGATCTGTTGCCCATTTTGAAATGAATTTAATGAATGAATTACAAACAAACATATACAACACACGTTCCCATTTAGGTAAGATAAGTTTTTCTAATTCGGATAAGGACTTCATAAATCGGTCAGAAACACACGCACAGACACGGAAACGCATTGATTAACTCTTATTACCTAGTCTTTAAGTATAATAATAATAATAATAGCAAGATAATACGTGAATAATTTCTTTTATCTTTCGATTTCTTTATTTTAGGCTTTGCCCATATTGTATTAACTTTAATAATAATATCTAAGTGTTACTTTTATTGATTGTTATATTTAAGTTGCTACATTTTTTTTTAATTATAATTTATTTTATGTTTTTATTGTCTAATGTTTTGCACGCCAAAATTATACTAATAAATTTATTAATTTAATTGTTAAGTCGGATAAGCCTGAAAATAACTTAATTAATTAATTATCTAATATGTACTCGACCGGGTCTCAACAATGTTAAAAACTCATGCATGGTGACCTTTTTAATCCGGCCGCCGCGATACAAGCTACGCTTAGTGCGGCGACCACTGTTTCTCATGTACCCTCTTTTCAATTGATAAAAATAAATTATTCTTATTCTTAATCATATTAAGTATACACTCACGCCTACAATTCTTGTTGGGATTGTAGCCACTTGACACTACGTTGTCTGAAGGACTACTAGGAATGTGGAAAATTACTCAAAATAAAACACTTAGACGTATAAAATTGCGCTGTTTGAGTAATTTTCCATATAAACATGTGATTTTATTGCAAAAGCTGTTTTTATCAATTTATCAGAATCCGTTTAATCGTCTTCTTATCTGTAGATAAGTCGCAGGAATTAGTATTTATTATTATTGTTTACACTCAATCATTTGCGACGTAACATTAAATTTATCAGAAACGGAAACCTGACCGGCTGAAATCGATAGATCTAATTAAATTGCGCAATAGAGGATGTCTCGATTGTTTTCCACTTATTTTTATGTCGATATCGGGTTTTCACGTTAAAAATTAACAAAAATGAAGCAAAAATGCGATAAATTCATTAACAATAGGTGACACAAGAAATTGAAGGTATTTTATTGGGCGACTAATTATTAAAAAAAAAATGAATTAACTTAACTATAAAACACACACAATGGTTAAAGCACATACGCAGTCATAACATACATATTTAATATACATGTAATATACTTAGTTTAGGTATTATATTAATGAATTAATTTGCCCTACTAACACATATTTTGTAAACTGTTTTATTTTATATTAGCGTTAATTGATTACTGTTCTTTTTATGTAAGTATTTAGATAAATTCTTACGTTATAGTTTTTACTGTAATCTAATTAGGCTAAGTTTTTACACTGAAATAAATTTTATTATTATTATTATTTACACTTTCTCTCCCATACAAAAGCTCACATAAATGGATCTCACTTTAGGCGACTAGAATTAGTGCCCTAGAAAGTCCATGTTGGATACTATATTTATTTATAATAACACCTATATTAGACCGAGATCCCAGGGCCGCCAGACCTTTTGGAAGTACCTTCAGAACCTGGTAGCTGAAAATTGGTCGTCGGCCCAGGCTAGCTGGTATTCATACGTTACTAGTACGTACTATCACAGTACTATTTCCCACACATTTCACTAATGAGAGAATAAGTAAGGTCTGGCGGCCCTGGGATCTCCGTCTATATGTAAAACCTATGGATGCAGTGAAATATTGAGTATTGATTTTAAATTAGCTGACGGAAATTAAAAAATGTGAATCATCCTGAATAACTTTTCCAATGGGTATAGGTTATATGGGAAGCTGACATTTTTTTAAAGAATCTTCCTTAAGGAAAGTTGTTCAGTTTCACAGGGAAAACCCCCCTAAAGTTGATAAACTTGTGTTTATACTGCAGCATCGCGTCGAAGGTGCATTAATTAAGAACGCACCCAGCCATTGCAGTGGAGGTCACTCATCATCTATTTACGGTGCATTCACTTATCAGGCTTCATCCAGGTCAAGTGCACTCGGCTCATTATGCAGGTCTTCTTCTTATCGTGTAGGTATAGTCAAGTGTGTGGCGAACTTGGCTAACCCTGGTGTCAGAGTTTTCAAACCGCACAATGGCCTCTGACTTGGTTTTAACGACTGTAGTCAATCGACAACAGCTGGGACCGACAGTTTAACGTGCCCTCCGAAGCACGGAAACGCTCCTGATAAATTGCCACTTTGGTGACCCATCAGGCTCCCTGCCTCTGTATAGGTACTTTGCTTAACCTCATTGACCGGTTGCCCCTGGCCTACGAGCGCTTCAGGTGACAACCACAAGCGACAATGCAACTTGGTGCATTCGATGTTGATGTTACTTGATAAGTTGATACCAGGAGCTCGGTTCAAGTTTATCATTTAAGAGAATTTGTGCAAATCTAAATTTGTATAAAATTCGAGGTCCTGATTCCCTGTCTCATCAATGCCCCGCCTATACCCTCGGAAAGGCACGAAGATTCCTTTTATAACGGAGGCAAGGAACAAGGAAGGGTTTTACGCCAAATTCCCTCAGGAACGAAGTCCCGGGCGTCTTATAGTAAAATAAAAATTCAAAATCAATGAAAATTTAACGCAGCGGGAACTTGGTTTTACAATCTCATTGATATGATATGACTGGTAATTAGTTATGATATGCAATGTTGCTTTGACACAGGCTTCTAAAGTGTGCATAACGTTAGAAGTGTGCAACTATTGTATTTATGTATGTTTGTCAACATATATCTCAGAAACTAGAGACGGACGCTGTTTATTAAGTGTTTTCCAAGATGTAGACTGTTAAGTGTTTACCGATCACTAGAAACATGAGACAGCATAAAAGTTATGGGTGTTTAAAAAAAGTCAGTAACGAAATAATTATTTACTTTTTTCAAAGACTAGACACGATATAGTAAAACAATACTTTACTATTAACTACTTAAAAATTGTAAAAATTAAAACAATCTATTCCCAATTAGGTACCTACGCAATTTAGTTGGACGGTTTTTCAAATGACCACAGTGATCTGAGTCACACATACTAATCGTCTCGTTTTGTCAAACCTACGTACTTATACATATGTTTTAAACATTTCTGAATGGGGAAAGTACCCGTTGAAACCTATATTTTTCCTTCATTGTTTCATGTATTCTTGTTAATAGTACAACCTCGTTAATAAAATTTATTTCTTCTTCATTCATATAATCGTGTTGAAACAACAGCGGACGACTTTTTTATACAAGGCTTTAGATGGTTAAAAAACGGCATAGACTTTTCTACGCGAAAGGTGTTGGCAGTGGAGAATTCGTAACATCATAATTGTCAACGTTAAAAACTTGTAAATCACCAACTTTATACCAACAATACACACGCTTGTTTGTTATTGTTTTTATGTTTCTCTCTTGTGTATCTTGTTTTATTTTACTGTATGATCTTGCCTGTTATATGTGGTGTGATGTCCGCACTAATAAATTTGTCTTTCTTTCTTTCAATGCCTATAGCAGCAGCTCTAGCGGGATAACGACAAACTCGCGCTCGTCTCACGCTGAAACTTCACTTTGATTGCGCGAGGGTCCCGCGCAAAGGCTTGCTCGCCCGCCCTATGGCGTTGTCAATGTTGACATTTTGACAAAGGACCGCGGTCTTGTCGCGGCGCTGTCACTATCGTACTCGGCCTGCAGATAAACACAAACCAAAACGTTATCTAATATATTAAGATGACGTTTTAGTTTGTTTTTGTTGTTTTTAAAAAGCGCTGAACCAATTCGATGATATTTATCAAGCACTACGTCAGGAGTATACACATTCGAATAAAAAAATAATTTAGAAAATCAATTTAGCAATTGGCGGAGTTATCGATATCACGTAACAAACATACAAAAAAAACATCAGTTGAATTGAGAATCTCCTCCTTTTTTGAAGTCGATTCAAAGTAAATAATTAAGTTATTACTGTGTTTTTTTGTGTCAGTCTGAAAACGAATGAACCGTTACTGAAAAACAAATAGAAAACAAGCTAGGTACCTACTTAATTTAAATATTAGGACTTCATTTTCCAGTGAATTTTTAGTCTGGTAGGTGTGCATTGTGCAATTCTTCGTAATCGATTTTCGCAGACAGCATCAGGTCGTTAAAGAGTTCAGTGACCTTTCAGAGCACAAAGAGCTTCCTCTATGTGACACTCGAGAAAAGTCTCTCTATCACACGATATTACGTATTCTTAAGCCCTGTGTGCATATATCCGCATCTAAGTCGATCACAATAGTCAACATCCGCCATTGTAACTATGCCGTTCCGGATTTATCCACGGATCTCTACCTGCGTTTTTATTATCAGTGAATTCAGGCCTTATTGTGACGTGGGGCGTATAATCCGACTGAATCAAGACGCCGTCTCTCCGTAAAATATAAATACAAGCGCGCGCCGCTCCCCCTCATATCGGTCTGAGCTATCGCACCGAGCGCACGTATCACATTTTCCAACTCTCTTTACAAATTAAATAAGTTACAATGGTCGTGAAACTAGAAACTGTGGCGGCCCTGTACGCGGACGCTTACCCTACTCTCGCGAAGGGACGAAGCCGTGAGGAGTGCTCCCCTATCGCCCGCAGGCAGAAGAAGATCGCTCTGCCAGCGCTGGTGGAAGATGACTCCGAGGAAACGTTTGAACCGGAGCCGAGGTCCTACATCATGACCACCGAAGTGCTGAGGAGGCAGAAGTCAGTGTCTCCGCAGAGGAAGCGGCTGGTGCAGCGCCTGGCCCTGCCCTCGCTGTCTGAGGATGAGGAGCCTTGATCTAGCTTCGTGTCGTTAAGGATCAAGTTTGAAGACTTCCTCCCGACGAGCCCTGGAGCACAGGAGGTCCCTCCGCGGACCCAAGGCCCTCCAAGGCTTCCAGAGAGCCCAATCAGTGCCGGACAAAGTGATTTTGACCACGCGCACGGAGGATTTTTGTGCCACATTTAGTGATGTGATTGAAACGTCTCTTACCAAAGTTTTACCATAAAAATATGTGATAACTTTTATATAGAGTAATTTTAGTAAAATAAATGATTGTGTCTTGAAATTTTTGTATATTTATTTCGATCCCACTGGTACGTAGCTCTTACACTGCAATTTTAGTTTACCTTGACTCTACAAACCAACATTTCTAAACGAAGTTTTAATCCCAGTAATTATCATTTACTGTTTACGATGCTTCTAAATTGCACCTTTTATTACACTAACTTTACCTAGGTACATTTTAAAAAAATATTATAAAGCTATAATTTTAGAAATACAATTTTAGATTGCAAAACTTGCAGACATAAAAATGCTCTCCAACCGAAAATTGCAATTAACTTTCACTCTTTCGAAAAGTAGACGACATTAATGATTGCCAAATTATACGTAAGTATAGTTGATGGTTTTAAAATGAGCATTTTAATTTAAATAAAATGAAGTTGAAAAAGTTTTTAAAAATCTTAAAACTTTTGCGTAGAATTTTTTTACGAGTTCTTATTGAGTAATCGTTAAATTCCAATTACTCATGGGTAAAACCTAAAATGTTTGGTTAAATTCTTTCAACGTTGCAATCTCCATGCAGATATCGAAACTTTGCATAAATAAGGAAAATACCTACTTCACGATTACAATTACACATGCTCATATCGTACAATTGTATACCTTCGTACACTTATTTATGGATTTTTTTTCACTAATATTTTGAATAAACCATTAATTAGGGTGGACTTGGGCGATATATTTATTACCCACGTTGATAACGTCAAGGGAATGCTATCTTGATACACTCTGTTTAATTTTCCCGTCACACAGAATAGATTTTGAAGACATAAATTAAACCTGAAACTGAATGACTGCATTAAAAGAAATCGCTGATATTATGAAAACATTCCATTGTCTTTCAGTTCAATTAATTCAACAAGTCGATGTCCAAGAGATTCTCATCGTAGACCCTCCCTGTGGTGATGTTTTATAAATACTTACATAATCGTAGAAGGTCAACCTTATAGCCTGATGTGCTGCTGTGTGTACTTTCGAACTGATGTACATTGCACTCGTATACTTTAGATCTTCCATACAACGGGATTTTGTACTTCGAAATCCAGTACAGGCAACTGCACGTCTAATACTGTTACACGTCAGTCACTATTACAAAATAGATAAGGGCGCCGTCAGTCAGTGTAATCGAGAGAACTTTATTAGATGTTGTTCAGGGGACTTTAATCCTGAAAGTTTTGGGACTTTCCTATTCTTCTTGGTAACTGTATATGTCAAATTGATCAACCAAAGAACAATCGAAGTATTGAAAACATTTTTGCCTTTCCATACAACTTGAACGACTAGTATGAGAAGTCGACAGTTTTAATTTAAAGTCGATGTGCTATTCTGTGTTGACACAATTTCGTAAATATCATTTTTTAGCTCTATCTATCCCGCTTTAGACTGTCAAATCACTGAGTAACTAAATAAACTGAAATCAATCACGTCTCGACTCAACTTGTGCCTTTATACATAGGATTTTGAGAATGTTTTTTATAATTAAAAAACGGCACGGCCAAATTTTATTACCATTGCCTCCTATGCACTAGTGATACTATAAGCTGGGAACATAGGGAGCAATGGTAATACAAAGACAGCCGAACCGTGCCGTGCCATGCCGTTCGAATTATAACAGGGCCCAATGGTTTCCTCATGGAAAATTGTTTTCAAATCGTGGTTTCCCAGATTACTAACAATGTTAGTTGATTACTAACGTTTTAAACTGTATCGTTATTTACCGCAGATAACAAGTGGCATGTAAATATTATACGTCACATTTGAAATGTGTAAGTAGATACTTACATTGTTTGTTATCGTCTGGTTTTTTCCATTAAAGGTCATTTTTTTTTACTGATAAACGATGCAACAAATATAAACATTGGTAACACACTTATTATTTACAAATGTGGGTCTTTTCAACCGACTTCAAAAAGAAGGAGGTTCTCAATTAGACTGTTTTTTTTTGTTAGTATGTTACGCGATATCTCCGCCAACTGTCGGCCGATTTCCAAAATTCTTCTTTTTTTCGAAAGAGTAAACTATCCTGAAGAGTCCCATATAAATTTTATCGAAAATAAACGCTTTAAAAAAAATTACGAACCATCATCAACATAGCCGAATGACGTTTTCGTATGTAGAGATAGATAGATAGATAGATAAAAACTTTATTCACTGCTATTACAATCATTGTCAATAATAATAATAATCTTATAACTAAGTATTAAGTAAAAGTAAAACTACAATTAAACAATAAGTAACGCAGTGAAAGGGCGCTGACTCAGTATACGTCCTGTGGGTAAACCAGTTTGGATATCCCACAGCGCTGATCTTCCGCCAAGACCCAAAAAAGTGACAGAAGAGCTTATCAAATAGTAAGAATTTGAAAAATGAAAAACATACATAAAAATAAATATGAAACTAACGTATTGTGAGCTATCCTTTCGCAAAATTAATAATATGTAGTTGTTGATGTTATATTTAATGTAATTAATTATGATAATTACTCAATTATAATTTACTTTAATTGTAATGTATACTTAATTGACAGTGTATGACTAATCTATATATATATATAAAAATGAATCCCTATTTCCCTTGGTCACGGCATCACGCCTGAACGGCTGGACCGATTTCGCTAATTCTTTTTTTGTTCTGTTCGTTATTATCAGGAGAAGGATCTTATGAAAGAAAAAATTAAGAAAGTTGAAAAAAAAAGAAAACAGGACAACGTGTGTCGGGTCAGCTAGTACTAAATAAATATGAATATGAATATGCATTGTATTCCGCAAAAAATAGGAAAACTGAGGAAATAAAACCATGTAGTTTCAAAAGTTGCAGGATTATGTAGCGATAGCTCCCCTGAATGTTTTTGGAACTTCAAAACTTAATTCCTTTTTTGACACTATACAGTTATTATTTATACTTTGTGGGAACTAATGTTGGGATTGAAGTCGGTGATTCATACGTTTATTTTCGTATGTTTTGTTTGTTTTTAACGTTTTAAGTTGAGAAATCCTTTGCGAGAATTACCTTGACGTCACCTTGCTTTTTATGATGAGAATGGGACGAGTACCTACACATACTTATGCAATGTTCACACTGTTTGAACTTTGAGATGGTGTAGGAAAGAAAAAAAAGTAATTAAACAACTCTGATGTTTCAAAACGTATAAAATCAACAGGGATCTTATTATACTCTAGACTTTAATACCTGTTGCTTTTGTAAATTTTTTTACTTTTCTTCATACACTTGGTTTTCATTTTTCTTTCCGGCACTTACTACACTTATCTTCTTCCTACTAAGTACTTTATTTTCTTTCCTTATGAACCCATATAGTTTTATCAGAATATTAACCATTAGGGTCAGTAAGTAGATATTTGTTGGAATACAATAAGTATTGAGTAACCAATATATTAAGTACTAGCTTTCCGCCCGCGGCTCCGCCCGCGTCCTAATTTAAAATAAAATAAAAAGTATCCTATAAACCTCACGGAGCCCGAGACCTTTCCAACGAATGTAAAACCGTGGAAATCGGTTCGTACGTTCTGGAGTTATAGCGTCAGGAAGGAAAACCCGACTTATTTTTATATAGTAGATAGTAACTTTAAATTTAGGCCCGTATTACAGAAGGTGCCTCAATTCTTGATCTATACTTAATCATTGATTGCCTCTTTCTCTCACTAACAAAAGACAAAGACGACTATTTAAGGCGACTACAGCACCTAAATTACGATTTTATGATGCGTAGATAAGCATGACGCACTGCATTAAATCGAAGAAAAAAATACTACGGTAATATTCAGGACATAAACTAGATAAGTAGTTTGCTGAAAACATGATTAAGTACTTTTGGTTCTATAGAAAAAGATCACAAAGTCACCTCTAAATACCAATATTGTGTTTAATTTAAGCTGTAAAAACGATAGTAAAATGCACACAGGAGTTTGAATTTGCTATCAAAATGTTCGTGATTGAACACTCTCGATAAGTAGTTAACGCATTTTTCGATTTAAGATGTTACCTTTCCATAAATCTCATTTTTCTAACTTTCGAACATGTTGTTACGCACGCATGCTTTCATAGTCCGTAAACTTCGTGTATCGACACTGTTCGCACTGCCGGCCTAGGCCTGTTGAGAGACGGAGATGGCACTATTCCTATGTGCGCTGCCTTTATCGGGTGCTGTAGTCGCCTTAAGTATAGATCTGAGTCTTAGTCGCGTTCTGTAATACGAACCTTAGTATGGAGTTAGTAAACAGCAAACATATTTGGAAACTATATTCTTTGCTATAGTTTTTTTTCGCCCGCTACTTCGTTAGACGTAAATTTATTTCAGAAATAAAGTGAGAGGTGTCGCGTCTCTACCGAGAGAGTGAAAAATCGATTGGATGCCTCGTTGCAGTGTGAAATGGGGACACACAAACGAACGCTCGCAATTTTTTCCACATTTCTTTCGTGTTTTTCCGAGATAAGTTTCGACGGCCGGTTTGGTCGAGTGGTATAGGCGCTGCCTCTTCATCGACGGGTCCTGGGTTCGATTCCCAGTCGGGGAAAATATTTGTGTAAAAAGCAGATTTTTTTTCTCGGGTCATGGGTGTTCGTGTCCGTCATTATGTATGTTCCAAGGGACCCACGACACAAGGGTAAACCTTAGTGTGGGCTTTTGAGTGTGTAGCATTTATTTTATTACTAGTTTTCCGCCCGCGGCTCCGCCCGCGTGGACTACAGTTATGTCGTGCCCAACTGTGGGATAAAATGTAGCCTGTGTCCTTTTCCAGGCTCTAATCTATCTCTGTAAGTACCAAATTTCATCAAAATCGGTTTAGTTGTTAAGGCGTGAAAGACGGACAGACAGACAGAGTTACTTTTGCATTTATAATATCAGTAAGGATTATTTTTAAGTATCATTGAGCTTGCGAGTTGGCTATGTACACACGGCAGCACATCAGGCTATGACATATGTTGACCTTGACGTCACCCTTATCTCGCTTGTGATAGCGTCGGCTTTCGTAGTGCTAATGGGTAACCTAACATGCTGCTGTGTGTACCAATGACTTGTCATCTGGTTACACAGCAAACTTCTTACGGTGAGGGAAAACATCGTGACGAAACCTGCATATTCAGAAGAATGAATGTGTAACTATGACCCCTTATTAGCAGGTCACGGAGGTCAGATGGCAGTCGCTCCACTGTAATCACTTGACCTGCCAAATGGAGCAAGGTCAAGCTTACCCTGAATAAGAAAAAGAACAGCGTTAGGATATTTTAGATACCAATGAGATTCACATCAATAATTCTCTTTTTATTTAACCCTGACAAAAAAGAGGGCTGTTTTTGACGTTTGTATCTGTGTGTCTGTCTGTGGCATCGTAGCTCCTAAATGAATGGACTGATTTTGATACGATTTTGTTTGTTTGTAAGCTGACGTAAGGGGTTATCCACATATTACGTCACAGCGTATGGTTGAGGGGGGTCATACCAAACGTTACAGTACATGTTAAAGGGATACCAAAAAAGCATGACATAGGGGTTCGATCACAGAATAAATAATAGTTCAGTTCAAAAAGTTCAAAAATTCGAATTTTTTTCGTGACGTAATATTTGGATGGACCCTAATCGAGATGGTTCTTGGCTAATATTTAATAAAAATTGGTTCAGTCGTTTAAAAGTTATAATGTCGGGGGTGATAGTTTTTTTTAACGTAAGTTGCTGCGTAAACCGTAAAAAAATTGTCAATAATACCGAAAATGCAAATCAAAACAGACTTCCATTATTATAAAACCATAGAATATATAAAAAAAAATGAGATGCAATCAAATCGGGCTTTAAAACTAGTTTCATCTGACAGGTGACATAATTCAACTTATATGCTTTGTTGAATAAGATTAATGACAAACATTTGATTTGAACTCAAATCTAGTTTTGGATGATGAGAGTTCAAAATGACACAATACAATACTCTTTATTGCACACAAAAAATTATAACAATAAAACGAACAAATGTTAATCATCTAGTGTACAGTCAACAGCATATCAGGTTACCACAAACTGTCTTTCCCCAATGGACAGTAAACTCTAATGCTTGGAGATAAAATTGAAAATCGTTTGAAGAAATTTGACAGTTGTCCCTGTACAATGTGGCGGCCTTATTGCTATAGAGCAATTTCTTCCAGGCAACCGGGCATCAAGCTCTGCCTACGCCATCAAGAATACGGGCCTAAGGTTCGTATTACAGGTCTGTTAACTAAAGCTGGCGCGTTCACAGTACTCACACTTATGCAATTTTACTATACCGGATGTTTAAAACTAAATGATTTTCAAATAATTGATTCATAAGTGTAGACTAGAGTTAGTTTTTAGTAAAATGGGTGCGTTGTAGATAACAGACACTACACAAACGGAATGTGTAAATGTGTTGAACGCGCCAGCTTTAGTTAACAGACCTGTACAGAATGCAACTCAGACTCTGATCCATACTTAAGTAGCAGTCGTTTTTGTCATTTTGGTAGTGAGAGAAAGAGACAATCAATACTTAAGTATAGATCAAGACTTGAATCTCTTTTTGTAATACGGGCGTTAGTCTGGCAGCTTTGTGTGATTATCTCATAAAACAAATATCGTCACAGACTTTATCATTTGTAATCTTACAAATGGTGGTTTAGCTTACGTAAAAGTAATAATATATTCTTACTTACTCAACATATTATCTGTGTACGTTTCTCAAGTAAACATTTTTCGCTAGACCGCTAAAAAAATATTACAAGTCAAATCAAATCATTTAATTGCTGAATACGAGTACAAAGATGGACCTATTTTAAAATGTGGTTCTGTCATATACGGCCACTGCCTGGCATGCAAATATTTCTATATAATAATGGGTCGAAATAATTAAAATTTAGGGAACAATTAAAAATTATAAGTACAGTAGGTACATGTCAAACCAATCTGTGACTGCAGCGCACTGCACTGCAGCAGGAATCGGTACCTTGGAGGCCACAACTTATCCTACCAAGATATTAAGGATATGCCCGCTAAGGACATAGCCAGATTCGCGGTTGGCATAGGACTCCAAGACGTACTGTGATAACACAGAAGGGTACTGTTACAATAGATCTGTCAAGGTCGCAGTGACTCGGGAGCTTGTGTGCACGCTTGACCCCAACCCTTCGAACCCCTTAAATAATAAATGTCAAACCACAAAAAACAAAAGCATAAAAATAAAATAAAATGTCAAAAAAACCAAAATACACTTTCAATAGTTTAGATTATTATCATATGAAATAGGTAAAACCTTTATCTGACCTATTTTACTAAGTATTGTTTACAAAAACATTACATTAAATCGAAGTGCGTCAGATTATGAACACCTGTGAATACCCGTTTAGGTGCGAAACACATCATAATGTAAGCACTTCAACAAGTAAGTATGTAAAATTGTTACAAGTTTTAGTAATCCGATAATATTACTGATAATGGGCCTTTTTATAATTCGAAAACGGCACGGCAAAATTGTATTACCAATGCTTCCTATGCACTAGTGATAGGTACGAGAAGCTGGGAACATAGAAGGCAATGGTAATACAAATTCTGTCATGCCATACCATGCTATTCAAATTATAAAAAAGGCCCAATGTCTCTACTTTAGAGATATTTAGGGAAAAATAATAAAACAAAACATCTTAGTAACACACAACACAATAGTATCTCAATGGTAGAAAAAGGACAAAAGAAAAGGACATATCGACAAGCTTAAGTCAAGCAATGAGTTTTCTTCCAGCTAATCTATGTGAGAGGGAGAGGCAGTTGAAGTGGGCAAGATTTTAATACTTTTTTTATTTTACACGCTCACGGCTGTTATCCTAATCCGGGGTAGGCAGATCTTGATGCCACGTTTGACATGAATTGTGAGGATTATCAGATGGAATTTGTTGAATAATGGTGAAAAGTTGTCAGCCTTTCGCCCATGATACAGCAAAACCCCTCGCATCCCTCTTACTAACTTAGGCAGCTGGCAATTTCTAAGTTTTTCTTTCACTCCCGCCTGTCTACAGCGTGAAAGAACATTCCCTATTTGCATTTTCATAAAATACTCAGAAACTGGCAAAATCAAGATTGAAGACGCCATTTAAAAAATAATTGAATTGAAAATTATCGGCCTGCAGGCTCCCAACCTCTATTATAATTATAATATCATAATATTTTGATGACACAATATTATTCACAAATTATGATCATGAAGTAACCATTTTGGTCAAAGTATAGTCATTCTGTGAGTACTTGAGTGAACTGAGGGCCAAGTCGTCTGTCTACGAAGCTGACGGATGATGTAATGGCCTTCACCCACTTACATACATTTACATCTGTTTGCGTTCTATGTGGGCTTAGAATAAGAACAAAATGCTTCCTTACTAAGCTAAGTGGAATTTTTTGTAAATAATATGTTTTTTGTAATAACCGCGTTTCAACGGTTTTGGAATAATAATGGTGACTAACTTCATCTGTTGAGGTGGCGAAACTTAGAATGGCAACCGCCCCGACCGTCAGCAGAGCCACCGCCAACTAGGTAGTTGCTAACTACCTAGCTACTTAACGTTCAGTTAGTAAGGCGCCCCCAGTCAAGGTAGATGGCATCAAATGTATAAGGTTTCGATGTTTCTGAATTTTGCCACCTGAATTTAACCGCCGGTAGATCTAGGTAAGCAGATTTACCACCATGAAAATACTGCTTATATCTCATTTATACATATAATCTTCGATTATAGCTAAATTAGCTTGCTCATAAACGCAAAGTAGCTTGCCTATGTATTTTTTATAAGATGTACTTCGGGGAGTGTGCTCAGGAGCTGCATGAGCTCATTCCGCCTGCCCTATTCTTCTATCGGACGTCCAGACGCACCGCGGGGTACCATCCCTATCTTGTTGATATCCCACGGATTCGCACTGAGCGCTTTTCATCATCTTTCGTATTGCGCACTGCTAGAGAATGGAATTCCCTGATGCCTGCGTCTGTATTTCCGAGTTCATATAACCCGAATCTCTTTAAAGTTCGAGTGAATAGGCTCCTTCTGGGTGAGCTTGCTACATCCTCGACCGCATCTTTGCCCTTGGGCTAGATTGTGGTCAAGAGCGAACCCTTCATTAATAAAAAAAAAGCTAGCTAAACTTTAAAGGTGATTGTCCCCATGCAACTGAACAACCTTTTTCAAAGCCCAACAGAATTCCCAAAAAAGAAACAACTTACTAAGACAATATGGTATAGTCGATAATTGAGTCGAGCACTACTACGGTGGAACCAACAGGAATAGGGTCTTCGTGGCTACACTGGAGTAACTGGCAGTTACACCAGTGTAGCCACGAGGAACGAGTGGCTGATTGCACCCAAGTTGTATGGATAAGCTAAAAGTTATTAATATTTTGACTTACGTTCCATTTAATTTAGTATTACTAAGATTTAGTACAATTATACATATCATATCCTTAATTTTCGGCATAACTAAAGTCATCTTACAGAAGAAAAAAAAGTTTCTTTCTTCGTTATAACGACAGTAATTTAATTGAGCCAAAGTGCATCGTCAATGAGCCATTTACGTCGAGACTACTCGTATGCGATGTGCCGACCTACTTATTTACGTTGTACTTAATAAGGTTACCGCACATTACGAAGCGACAACGTTGCTATTGTACCTGTAGTATAAAGGGATAATAAAACGCGGCATCACTCTATATTCTATACAGGGTGTAAACTTAGCAAATAC
Organism: Aproaerema taeniolella; assembly: GCA_949987775.1. Lineage (NCBI taxonomy): Eukaryota > Metazoa > Arthropoda > Insecta > Lepidoptera > Gelechiidae > Aproaerema > Aproaerema taeniolella. Next base: position 6,364,913 of record OX465245.1, read on the forward strand.
TTAAATAGTAATCTTTAAAAAACTGTACTTAAATAGTAAATTTAAAAAAACTATGAACCCATTTCACCATACTCTGTTTGTTATTTAACTGACGATTAGCAGCTAACCAGAGATTAGACGTTGTAATTTTTACGATTTTGTCTTTTTTATTATTATAAGATGGGTTAATTCTTGACATCAATCTTGACCAAGGTCATAGATGAGGTCGATGATGGAGCGAGTTAACCCAGAAAATGCCTATAAGGCACTGGTAACTCCTACGCACCGACAGAACACAGCAAGCTGTGTGGCGTCGGACTTCGGTCGTGAACCAGATGGCCCTTCACAAGGCCTACCACACCGCATGAGACCATAGGAAGCCATCTCAGATTCAGAACAAATTGAGGTGTCGTTGCCTGGGGTGGATTAATAATAGGAGGCAGGTCTCATTTGTGTTTCCTAGTCGCCTCTTACGACACCCACGGAAAGAAATGGAGTGGTGTTATTCTCAACCGATCACCACGTAGCAAAATATTTGGAGAGGGGTAAGTGCACGAGGCTTAAGTTAACTTTACACTGAAGTAAAAATCTTGACATATCGTAGGATGTGTTGTTTCCATGACGCGGCCTCCGCGTGAGGTTACGCGCAGACGTGTGTGAAACGACAACTCACGCGCAGCTACTGCGTAGTAGTAACCGAATCTAATTGGTTTTTTCAGGCTTGCTAGAGGTTATTGCATACAAATGTGCTTATTAATTCGCACTGTAGGTATGTTAGTATACAATACTTATGAATGACTTCACGGCCCGAAAAGTTCTGAACTCTTTTTTGTTTGTACAGGGCTTTAGGTATCTCTCTTTCAACCTCTCGGGTGGTTAATCAATCCATGAAACAGAACAACTTCCCCAAGGAACATATAGAGCGGGACCCATTCGTACAAAAGTCTTCAAATAACGATTTTCGTGGGACTCACCTCCGCCATACGAACTACTGGTATGTACTTATTTGGCATGTTTTCCTGAACACAAAAAGTGCGGTAGTCACTTTCTAAGGGTATGGAGGGGGTAGCTATGACGTAACAAAGATGGCGGCTGGGCCTATTTTATTTACGCTATATTTAGATAACTACTGGGCAGATTTACTTAAATAGGGTCTCAAATGAAAGATAATTTAATATACATTGTTTGATTCTAAAAATGCATTAGTGTAAAGCTAGTAACAAAATAAATATTTTCAAAAAACGACATTTTGTAAAATTAAACTTTTTTTACTGTGTGAAAAGAACAAAAACCATTATGGTTACGGTAATTTAGCTTATTATAAAAAATAGCTACACTTATCAGCATTCTAATGAACCTAAAAACGTTTAAATTGAGCTATAAACAACGGAACTGCAGTCGTCTAAGTGAGCGTGGCTAGCGCCGAACTAACTACGGTACTTAGATTTTGGTACGAATAATCTTGAAAATAACGTGATAAAACGAGTAGAATCACAGCAAAATGAAAAAGTATTATGAACAGGCATAACAAAAAATTTTATTTATTATTTTTACAAACTATTTTCAAAAATTCTCGTAACAAAAATAACGCTTCGTATCATATCGAAATAAAACTCTTCATACTTGCACGTACTTGCGTTATATTTCAAAACAAAGAACTCAATGGTACTGGTCTGTACTGATGGACATGACATGAGAGTGTAAACGTACCTACGCACTCGAGGCAGAGTCAGGTCGCTGACGTGCGAGAGTGTACAGCCACCATTATATTTTTTACATCGGCAACACTGAGATTCATTCCGAGGAATCCCTGCACCGTGCTGCGCCGTGAACTTTGGCACTTGTCGCTTCATTCATTTGAAATCATTTGTTCAGGCCTATGACACTGTTAGTACTAATAGCTGCGAAATGGCGCTGCTATCGCCTTTAATTCGCCATCTTGTGACGTCATGCTGTATGTCAAGATAACCTCAAACTGTCATGATGGCGTCTTGTCACTGAGCAAGTACAAGTACGGTATTATGTATGATTGCTCTGATGGTTCGCACAGGCGTTTACTGAAGTGAATTGCTAAATAAATGCAGTACTTATTATCAGTTTTCGTCGCGGAAATGACTAAAATGCATATATTTTTATTTTATGATTGTCATAAGCATCTTTTGCCATGTGTAACCCGTATCATTACCATTTAGCTTTGATTCCATATACAATTTTGTTATTTATTTTGTAGGTAGGTGAAAAAAAATATTTTCGAGTGTCAAAACTATCAACGTCATTTGGTATTTTTTATCTAAAATAAATACATTTGTTTTACAAATTATATTAGTTTTTTTATGACTACTTTATAATAAATCTAAACAACAAATGTGAATTACACCTTATTTATTCTATGCCTAAAACTAATAGACTGATTTTGATGGAATATGCTGCTCTAGATTAATAAATAAGCTACTTTTTGTTCTAAAAAAACTAAACCTTATGTTCCAACAAATGGCGTAGTAAGTATTAGTAAATGAAAATATGAACAGTGCTTTCTGCAATTCTTTCTATAGATAAATAGCTAATTCGCTCAGTCTAGCTTTCAGTGAAACGGCTTATCTGCAAATCGTGCTATAAGCAAAAAAAAAAATATTTAGAACGTCCTTTCAGCGAATTGAACTGTCGGCACAACAAGGTATCGGCTGAAGATTTTTTCTATCAGCCGATGATCGGTGAACAGAGATTTTTATGTACAATTATATCGTTCAAGAGTAATTCTATGAACTCTTGCGAGCTCGAGTTGAGTGCACGTGTATTTTATGTTGAGTTTGAAGTTGAGAGCCTTGTCACAAATCCTCCTCCGTCGACGATTTTTTCATCTTAGGCTATTTTTGCAACCTGCTTTAACATGGGAACGCTTAAGTGTGGTGTTGGTGGTTGCACTGCAACAGGTGAAACGCTACGGTTGTTTTGTTTCCCGAGAAACAGATATCTAAGAAGTTTGTGGATATGACTTTTCTCGCGCCAACGAATCCTATACTCCTTGAACTCTCTGAAGAGCAATTGTTGAAACAACGCGTTTGTCAAAAACATTTTGACAAAACCCAATTCGATGAAGAAGGCAAGAGAATTCGCTTTTCTTACACATGTATCTTCACTGAAAACGGAATTGCTCTGGGTGAACCACTGAGTAAAGTAGGTAAGTCCATAAAATCTGTTACGTGTCTTAATTGGACACACTATACCTATTATTTTAATTTTCTAATTCAAAACTTTCCATCACGTGGGTCAGCTACAAAGAGCAGAGAGAGTAATGTTTAACCGTGTAATGACACTGGGGTCACCAAAAAAGATAACAATTCAATAATTATAGTAGTCTTTCAAGTTGTCTGACAACTCCCGCCAAAAAGGTCAGACGTTGATAGTCATTGAAAAAAATTATTTTTTCTTTTACTTTTCCATTGATTATCATTGAACCATTTTGAAAACATGAGAGTGTTAAAGGTGTCACCTGGGTGTCACTCAAGAAAGTTCTTATCCACAATTTTTTCACAAAATGGCTGATTGCCATTTATATAAAGTGAAGTGTTCTGCGCTACATGATATTGACGGAATTGTGGCAACACATATGGGTCTATATTTGAGAATCTATCTATTCACTTTTATTTACTAGTTCTGGAAATTGGTTAAGCCTTTAGCGAAGTACCTATTCAGTTGTACAACAACTCAACTATAAGTACCATAACCTTGCCTCTTATGAACTGACTAGATGTCTTACCACTGCAACACAGATTTATTCCTAGTGCAGGGTGAATCGGCTGACAGTATGTCCCATGAAGAAACCCAATAGGCATATTTATTACCCACTGTACTTTTAAACTGTACCTACTGCTTTTAAGTATTTAAGTAATGTTAGTTATTACTACCCAGCAGCATTTCAAAGATTTATTTGTTTGTTCTCGGGTCATGGGTGTTTGTATTTGTCTTTATGTGTGTTTCAAGGGACCCACGACACAAGGGAAAACCTGTGGGCCTTTGAGCGTGTAGCTTATTTATTTGTTTATTTGTAAATATTTTCGAGAGCAAAATGAGGATGAGGATGATACCCCAGAAATGACTTTGGTGATTGGAAGGGCTGGTACGTATATTTATTATTTAATGAAACTAATGGTCAAAAACATTTGATTCGTGTAATGTAACTTATGTAACTTTAACCATAGCATGTCATATTACATAATCTAGTTATCTGAAAAGGAGATGCATTGCATTTGAATTTGTATCTATGTCTGTTTAAAGTGCAATCATCCTCCAAGAACAGACAAAAAATTAAACTTAGAGGGTACCAACCTAGTAGCTGTTACGTAGCAACAACATAAAGGCAACAGCTACTCAAGAGTCTGTTTCAACTCATGTATGATTTATTAAAATGGGCCAAAGATTCAAATAAAAAAGCTTTATAATATATGCTTTTAAACTAGCAAAATTTAGGGCTCCTCATGAAGCTAAAGAACTTTTTTTAAAGGAACCCATATCAAACATCAACTATTTTTTAGTTTTAAAAGGCGATAGCAGCGCCATTTCGCAGTTATTGGTACTTCCAGTGTCATAGGCCTGACCAAATGATTTCAAATGAATAAAGCGACCAGTGCCAAGGTTCACGGCGCAGCACAGTGCAGGGATTCCTCGGAATGAATCTCAGTGTTGCCGATGTAAAAAATATAACGGCGGCTGTACGTACACTCTCGCACGTCAGCGACCTGCCTCTGTCTCGAGTGCGTACGTTTACACTCTCATGTCCATCAGTACAGACCAGTACCATTGAGTCCTTTGTTTTGAAATATAACGCAAGTACGTGCAAGTATGAAGAGTTTTATTTCGATATGATACGAAGCGTTATTTTTGTTACGAGAATTTTTGAAAATAGTTCGTAAAAATAATAAATAAAAATTTTTGACAAAAAATTGATGCCTGTTAAAAAAAAATTATGCCTGTTCATAATACTTTTTCATTTTGCTGTGGTTCTACTCGTTTTATCACGTTATTTTCAAGATTATTCGTACCAAAATCTAAGTAACGTAGTCAGATCGGCGCTACCCACGCTCACTTAGACGACTGCAGTTCCGTTGTTTATAGCTCGATTTAAACGTTTTTAGGTTCATTAGAATGCTGATAAGTGTAGCTATTTTTTATAATAAGCTAAATTACCGTAACCATAATGGTTTTTGCTCTTTTCACACAGTAAAAAAGTTTAATTTTACAAAATGTCGTTTTTTGAAAATATTTATTTTGTTACTAGCTTTACACTAATGCATCTTTAGAATCAAACAATGTATATTAAATTATCTTTCATTTGAGACCCTATTTAAGTAAATCTGCCCAGTAGTTATCTAAATATAGCGTAAATAAAATAGGCCCAGCCGCCATCTTTGTTACGTCATAGCTACCCCCTCCATACCCTTAGAAAGTGACTACCGCACTTTTTGTGTTCAGGAATATATGCCGAATAAGTACATACCAGTAGTTCGTATGGCGGAGGTAAGTCCCACGGAAATGAACTCATTCTCCTTGGGTCCCGCTCTAATAGTCAAAATATGAAAAAAAAAAATTGATTACCCATACAAAATGCGCTATATGCTGATTAGGTTTGTATGGGAACTCAAAATTTTTTTTCCTATTTTGACCTATTATTGGGGGAAGGTTGTTCAGTTTCATGGACTGATTAACCACCCGAGAGGTTGAAAGAGAGATACCCAAAGCCCTGTATATCGATTGGGTTCGCTCTTGACCACAATCTAGCTCAGGGCAAAGATGCGGTCGAGGATGTAGCAAGCTCACCCAGAAGATGCCTATTCACTCGTACTTTAAAAGACTCGGGTTTTAAATCAGTTGAGTGCGTTTGACGAATCACCTTGGTAAAACTTATAAAACATTTTACCTAGGTGATTTAAGTCAAGTGAACTAAGTAAACTACGGGAATTTTTTATAGCTTCTCAAACAACAGGATTTCTTATAGCCCTAGATATTATGTGTATATTTGTATATTAGGGTGTATAATATACAATATACACATAATATCTATGTGTATATTAGGGTGTATACGAAAGTAGTAGGCCAATTAGCCACGTGCTGTGGACATGAGCACCCAATCAACAACAGACCGTTTAACCGTGTGGTGATCGGTTGAGAATAACACCACTCCATCTCTTTCCGTGGGTGTCGTAAGAGGCGACTAAGAAATCAATAATGAGGCCTAGCTGCCTCCTAGTAATCCATCTCAGGCAACGACACTTAATTTTTTTCTGAATCTGAGGTGTTGTCCTAAGGTCTCCTGCGGTGTGGTAGGCTCTCTGTAAAGGGCCGTCTCCAAACAGCTTGCTTATGGTCAAGATTGAGGTCAAGAGTTAACCCATCTTATAATATAAAAAAAATACGAGTCACTGACCTTCAGCCAACCTGTCTATACACATGATGACAAATTTACATTCTGTACACGATGAGATGACATGATCAACGAATTTTTTTAACCACCTTAAAATAAGGAACATGAATTTAAAAAAAAGTGTATGTTTATTACGCGAGAACTGCAATTGTCGGGAGATTTAAAAATTATTTATAAATAAATAAAAAATATGCTCACGCCTATAATCTCTAACGGGGTAGGCAGAGCATCGGTGGTTCTAGCAAACTACTCGATTCCACGTTTGACACAAATTGTGAGGGTTATCAGTTGAAGTTGTACTTATAATGGTGAGAGGTGGTCAGCCTTTCGCCCATTATACAGTAAAACCCTCGCATCCCACGCATCACATCAAAATTATTTGATTTGTTCTAAATATACACATCAACGCGGTCTAAGGATATTGCACGTTTTTTCATACAGAAGAGGTATGTTTGAGAAGCTATAAAAGCATACTCGAGATACATGGAGGGCTATAATTTTCAGACAAGCAAGTGCTGAACTTGAATTTTCAATTCTAGTCAATAAGTGTTGTTTTACTTGAAATTTGTGGAAACGTGACGGAAACGAAAACGAAAATGCATTTTTTGCCTGCTTTTTGTATGAAAATGGTCGAATTTACGCAATTTTATTTTTCATTTTCGTCACGTTTTCACAAATTTCAAGAAAAATTAAATTTATTAACTAGAATTGAAAATTCAAGTTAAGCACTTGCTTGTCTGAAAATTATGGCTCTCCATGTATCTCGAGTATGCTATTATAGCTTCTCAAAAATACCTCTTTTGTATGAAAAATCGTGCAATATCCCTAGACCGTGTTGATGTGTGTAGTATAATTTTGCAGTAATTTTCTCTTTTAAATTTTCATGCAGGGGAATATTCTAAAACAGGCTTAAGCACAGTTAAATTTTATAAAAGCCGCTAGTAATTTACTTACAGATTTCGTAACAATAAATTTAAGCAACACCTAAATCATTTGTTTGCACATTTCCATAGAAAGTCGATAAAGTTCGTGAGCTACTTAATCCGTTTGTTTCGCCGTCATGGTTCTCTGTCATGGCGCTTGCGCAATAATTTACTCCAAAACTGCAATGTTTATTATATTTTTGGTACAGTCAGTAGCCAAGTTAGCTCAACCCTTTATGAAACAAGGATAAAGTTATTTCACGAAACGGTTTGGGTATTCAAATGTTATTTTGTATGCTAATACAGTGTTTCCAACTAAACAATTACGATTGATCACAATTTTAGAAATTTACGTTTTTCATAGAGAACTTCTTTTTTTCCAGGTATGGTATCAGAGATACCTGATCCGGATAAAAATGAAGTTATCTATGAAAAACGTTATTTAAAGCTGACTGTACGTGAAAAGAAAAGGAAAAAATACGCAGCCTTGTTTTACCATTGTATTTATTAAATACTAGCTTTCCGCCCGGGACTTCGTTCCCGTGAGAATTCGGAAAAATTATATAGCCTATGTCCATCTGGGATAGTGTAGCTTTCTAATGGTGAAAGAATTTTTCAAATCGGTCCAGTAGTTTCGGAGCCTATTCACTGCAAACAAACAAACAAACAATCAAATCTTTCCTCTTTATAATATGTACTAGCATCCCGCGCGGGACTTAGTTCCCGTAGGGATTCGGGAAAATCATGTACCCTATGTCCATCCCGGATAATGTAGGTTCTAAAGGTTAAAGAATTTTTCAAATCGGTTCAGTAGTTTCGGAGCCTATTCGATGCAAACAAACAAACAATCAAATATTTCCTCTTTATAATATGTATAGATATAGATATAGATAGAAGGTATATATAGATAGATAGATAGATATAGATATAGACTAATTAAAAGGACTGTACAACAAGCAAACGGTGTTTTAATGTAACAGTACTTACATAACAGAATATTAATTGTTCACGCCAAACTGAGGATCGAACTCTGTACTTCTCGCTCACAACGCCGACACCGCTACCCATTATACCCCAACGTACGAGTATAATCATAGGTTTACAAAACAGTCGGAAACTCATAATCATAAAGTGGTTAGGGAAATTCCAGACAGATACTTCTTACCAGTCACCCAAGGAAATACATAATGCCATTATGATACAATTATCATGCAATCATGGAAATTATAGCTGTAATCTGTTCAGAAAAATCAATACCGTTTTAGTGCGTCATGAACTTATAAAATATCTTATGGCAGCAATGACGTCAAAGGAAGAAAAAAATAGCGCTACTTATTCACTTGAACAAAGTGATATATTGGTGATATAAATAGCTCTCGAGAGTGAGGTCTAGGGTCGTGGCCTAGACCTAAAAAGTTGCCTAACAATATTATGTTACGGTTTTATGATGACGTCACTCTACGCGGTAACTGTGATTTATCAGGGATACTTGATATCCTTTCCCTGGTAATAATAGGTGTTAAAGTATAAAATTGCAGATTTTTTTTTCAAGCATTACTTTGTTTACCCATTAATTTTGTTTCGGTTTATATTTTAACTAGCTTTCCGCCCGGGACTTCGTTCCTGTGGGAATGCGGAAAAATCATGTGATCTATGTTCATCACGGATAATGTAGGATTCTAATGATGAAAGAATTTTTCAAATCGGTCCGTAGTTTTGGAGCCTATTCAATGCAAACAAACAAACAATCAAATCTTTCCTCTTTATAATATTATATTAGGTAGAAGTGTAGATTTGCAAATGGGTGCAAGTATTGTAGCTAAAGGTTGTTTTAGAACCACTTGACAGCCCTGGATCTATATTTTTTTCGAACCGGGGCAAAAACTTTATAGTGGCGCCACCTCCCTTCAGTGTTTGAGAAAAACTGTTAAAACTGACAAATGAGTAGCATTTTTTGTGACCATTTGTGAAAATAACCATATTATATTAAGATTCGATTACTTGATAAAAACCTATGAGATTGTAGGCAAAGAGACTTCACTTTTTCGATATTTCGAATTCTCGTCTCAAGGAGTGCGCCCCCATGAAACTGCAGCCCGGGGCAAGTGCCCCGGTTTGCTCCCCCTTAGATCCGGGGCTGCCACTTGATACTCTGCCTACCCCGACAGGGATTACAGGCGTAAGTGTATAGATAGATGACAATTCGATAATTTAGCTTTCACTACTGTTTACTAAGATTAGCCAAGATCGAATCTGGTTCATCAAAGGAGTATACTTAGCGGGCCTTTTAGAATATGCAACATCTACCTTAACACTCGACTGGTCTCAAATAGACTAATCGGGTACTAAGTGGCCATCCATATACTAATTCGCATAATATTTTAACTTTTGGACCCTCTCTCCCTTTTGTCACGCTTTTTCCTAACTCTTTAACATGTTTTGTCACATTAAACGTTACCCTTTAACGTGTATTGTCACATTATAAAATGGAAGGGACCCCTTTTATAACTGTGACGTGCCTAATATATAGATGGCACCTAAATGGAGATTACTTCTTGATTAGACTTTAATGTATGTATATTCAAAAGTCAAAAATTGCTTTATTTTCATAGAAAATACAAAGTGCTTCTTGAATTAAGTATATTAGCATTTTTGACTTTGCGCCTATTCGCAAAGATGAAGTGTCTTCCTCAGGAGAAGAATAGGCAAAAAACTCCGAAGGTCGCTCTTTTTAAGTCAATCTTATTAAAATTTTCTTACTTCTAATTTTAATTGACTTGATCTGAATAACTCTGGAGCTGAGCAATTTATGCCACGTCCATGTCAAAAAAGGTTGCGTCACAACAAAGACCTAGAGTGTTGATCAGAGGACAAGGGCGCCTTAATAAGTAGTAGGGTCCACAGAGTCTGCGTAGCCGATGAGATCACCCATACGTAAACGTAAACAGTATTAACGTGAAGTACGTTCAGACGCCATGAGTTCCGTTATCGACAAAAATGGCTACGAAAGCACAACGTGGTCAAGGCAAACCTTTAAAAAATACAAGTTATTGTATATCATGTAAAAGATCGAGAATGAGTAACTTACCGTAAATACGCTAATAGGTACAAGTACGTACAAAGATGGCCACTATTTTTTGATTTTTAAGTCTCCTAAGAGGCCAATAGAGCGTAATTAAACACCAAAACCCGCACGTCCCATTTGTCTGGATTTTCTTGTGGTAAAGACCTAAATGGGGTTACGTTTTATTTTTTATTTTAGAGTTATTTAACTTCGAATCCTGAAAAACGTATTCATAAAGTTTTGCACTTAGAATAATTGTCAGTTGTAACTAAGCTACTCGCCATTCACAGGTAACGTGGAAAATTCTTTACAAACAAGTACCAATTATTTCCACTACGCAATCTTAAAACCAGTGCATTTATGCATTAATAAATGCAGTTGTTACTGTGAAGTGCAAGGCCACTGTGACACATGTGATTGCACAACACGTAATTGAAACATAACGCCCTAGTGCTTCTGAATGTCCTTGATGCAGTACTGACCACATATCTCACATATTACATTGTTTCGTAGACAGCGACGGAGTAAGGAAAAAATAACCTAGGAAACCTTAACACGCATTAAAATTAATGCGCACTTAAATGTCATGTTGTTGTCACTTTCACTCGTTTCCACGTAAACAGAGACTGCGTGATATTTAGACCGCATTTCAGCATATTATGTTATTTAGTTACTCGCGATTATGAAGTCAATTAGACAAAATTAAAAAAAAAATGTATGAAAATGAGTTTGTCAAATTTCGGGTTAGCTGCTTGCTACTCGTCTATAATAAGAAGGGTTAACTCTTGACCTCAATCTTGACCAAGGTCATAGATGAGGTCGACGATGGAGCGAGTTAACCCAGAAAATGCCTATAAGGCACTGGTACTCTTACGCACCGACGGAACACAGGAAGCTGTTTGGCGTCGGACTTCGGTAGGAGGGTGGTCGCGAACCAGACGGCCCTTCACAGAGCCTACCACACCGCATGAGATCATAGGACGACACCTCAAATTCAGAAAAAAAATGAACTGTCGTTGCCTGGGATGGATTACTAGGAGGCAGGTCTCATTTGTATTTCCTTAGTCGCCTCTTGCGACACCCACGGAAAGAGATGGGGTGGTGTTATTCTGAACTGATTACCACACGGCAAAATATAACTGATAAATAACTAACAGAGAATTAGACCAGGGTCGATAATTTTTGAGACCAAAAAAAATTATAGTAGGATGATACCCATTGGAAGAGGTAGAGAATATAACAAAAACGAAAGGAAAAATAAATTACGGACGATCTGAGGTCGGGAAGGGGGAGGGGGTGAGTTTTTAAGGGTAAAAAACGGTTAATCTCGATTTCCGGTAAAACTACAAGTCTTATGAAAAAAGGTTAAATGGCAAAGTTGTAGGTAATAAAAAGATCTACAACTTTTGTATCGATACTTTTTTCACATAACCTCAAAATTTATGTGAAAAATTCGAATAACTGAGTTTTTGGTTTTTTATTTTTATCTTTTGCAAAAAAAATTATTTTTTCACGAAATTTGGTAAAAACTTACCTTTGTATGTCCCAAACATACAGTAATTTTTTTGATTTAAAATATTCATTTTTTCACCTTATTTTGACTTAATATCGAAAAAGCACCCTAATTTTCAATCGAAAATTCTCACGTCAAAATATCTGCTTTTTTAAAAAAGTTGGTGTTTTTTTTGTTCGTTGAAATCTCTACTTTCTGATGGTATAAAAAAAATATACATTACTATGGCAAATGTTCTCAGAAAATGCAAATAATGAAAAAAACTCGAATCCAAATATTCTTTTTTGAATCATTATGTATAATTTTGAGCTATTTATTAAAATTTACCCTTTAATTACTAGAAAAACGTAAGATTTCATGTTATATTGATTAACAAAAAAATTGAAAATATCGTTGCATTTCTCCATTGTTTTTCTGGTTGCGATACAACATCTGGATTTGCCGGAAAAGGAAAGAAAAGTATCGTCAACTCTTTATTAGCCGATAAAAATGTGTCAACTTTGGCCAATATTTTTTATAAAAAAGATGCGAACAAAGAAGATATAAAAAAAATGGATTACAATTAATCAAATCTATTTATAAATGTAAAAATGATATAACACTGAACCAATTAAGATTTCAAAAATATCAATTGGCAAGAATTAAATCTTCTTTCATATTGGCCAATCTCCCACCGACAGAAGGTGCAGCAGAACAACATTGTTACCGGGCATATTATCAGCTTCAGACTTGGCTGGGTAACGAACTGACAGCAACATGTTGGGGCTGGAAGCAACAACAGCGCGGCATTATGCCCAAATTTACAGACAAGGAATTAATTCCGGAAATATTGCTTAAAACTATTTGCTGCAGCTGTGAAACTGGATGTAACAGTTTAAAATGTGGCTGCCGAAAACATGGTTTGAAATGCACAAATTTATGCTCAAATTGTCATGGTTCTGAAACATGCTCAAATGTAGAAGAAAAAACCTACGAGGAAGTTGATGATTCGGATGAAATATTGGATGAAGAACCAATGCAGACCGGAAATAATCTTGGAGACGAAGACGGTGATGGTCTCGAAGATTTCGAAGATCCACGAGAATCGGGACAGTTTGTCGAATCTAACGATGAAGAAATCCCATCAAAGAGACAAAAAATAATGGAGAAGTAATTAGAATGCAAGATAAAGTATTGATAATAAGAAGATTATTGTATTTGAAAATATTATAATAAATAACGTCATCAGTAAAAAGTATTTAAATTCAATAGTACGATTTGCATGTATATTTATCTATTATGAGATTTTCTATGACATAAATGTAATGAGAATTTAATAAATCAACTTTATTACAAAAAAAAAATTGCAGCAGTCACATTTTTTAGATGAAATCTTTTTTAAATCCTATTTTTAATATTTATGACAACTATTCTCGCATGTTTTTTGCAATTTTGATGTTTTATGGATTATCAATTTTTCTAGTAATTAAAGGGTAAATTTTAATAAATAGCCCAAAATTATACATAATGATTCAAAAAAGAATATTTGGATTCGAGTTTTTTTCATTATTTGCATTTTCTGAGAACATTTGCCATAGTAATGTATATTTTTTTATACCATCAGAAAGTAGAGATTTCAACGAACAAAAAACACACCAACTTTTTTAAAAAAGCAGATATTTTGACGTGAGAATTTTCGATTGAAAATTAGGGTGCTTTTTCGATATTAAGTCAAAATAAGGTGAAAAAATGAATATTTTAAATCAAAAAAATTACTGTATGTTTGGGACATACAAAGGTAAGTTTTCACCAAATTTCGTGAAAAAATATTTTTTTTTGCAAAAGATAAAAATAAAAAACCAAAAACTCAGTTATTCGAATTTTTCACATAAATTTTGAGGTTATGTGAAAAAAGTATCGATACAAAAGTTATAGATCTTTTTATTACCTACAACTTTGCCATTCAACTTTTTTTCATAAGACTTGTAGTTTTACCGGAAATCGAGATTAACCGTTTTTTACCCTTAAAAACTCACCCCCTCCCCCTTCCCGACCTCAGATCGCCCGTAATTTATTTTTCCTTTCGTTTTTGTTATATTCTCTACCTCTTCCAATGGGTATCCTCCTACTATAATTTTTTTTCACTTTTTACCATTTTAAAAATTATCGACCCTGGTCTAAATGGTGAAATTGGGTCTAAATGTCATGCTGCCCTGTTTACGTGGAAATGAGTGAAAGTGACGGCTACATGACATTCAAGTGCGCTCTAGTTTTGATGGACGCTTTATTCGGAAATAAGACTGACGATTTTTGCTTTCTTGAGAAATTGGTATTCCTACCTGCAGCTCAAGCACAACGCGAAAATAACGTGGTCAAACAAGGCCAGAGAGCGAGCAAGTCCGTCAAAATTAAAGAGTGTTATTTAACGACAGTTAAGCTGGTTAAGTAAGTAATTTTGTTTGCTTTTGTTTAAGTTTATTTGGATTGTTTTAAAAATTTATAGTGTAAATTGTTTTGTTGTCGGTACCTTTAGCTTTGGTGCATGTTGTACTTACCTTTAATTAGTTACGCATTAAGAAAAGTTAGTAATGTAAGTGGATATATTTGTTTTTAATAATGTAGTAACTGTTGGTGAGTCCAATAAAAAAATAAAAAATAAAGTCTTTGCGTTATGCCCTCGCGTAATTACTGTAATAAATCATTATAAATTACTACTATAAATCAACGTCATTGGATAGGCGGTGAGACGCGAAATTTTGTCGCGGCCTTTGCTGGCTATGCTGTTTTAGCACTGCAAGGTCCATATTACAGGGCCCTGTTTCATAAAACTTACAATTGTAAAATACTGATATACATTGCTGAGTTACCACCCTCATAGCTAATACTATATTATATTAATTCATAATGACTACGTAATGTATATCGAATTGTCATATTATTTTACAATTCTAAGTTTTATGAAACAGAGCCCAGAACGCAACTCATCAGACTGATCTATAGTTGAGTAGCAGTCGTCTTTGTCATCTTGATAGTGAGAAAAAGAGACAATCTAATACTTAAGTTTAGATCAAGACTTGAGTGTCCTTCTGTAATACGGGTCTAAGACTGCACAACTAATATAGGGTACGCGAGATTAGCGGTAGTCTCAGAGTTTGCGACACCGACAAAAAGTGGGTGGAGTGATTCATGAGGAAGGTTAACGTGTATAATTCATTCCCAAAATTCCTAAAGGAACGAATTCTAGGGCGGGAAGCTTGTAATTATAGATATATTTCACAGATAAAGTGCAACAGAGTGCCTCCGTCCGTATAGATCCCATCACGTAAAAAGGACGAGACGGGGTAACGCCCCGCCATCGCCACTATACCAGGAGACGTATTTTTGAAACTGTAGAAATGAATCTTGAATTCGTACACGAAAGTAATTAGTCTACGAAATGAAATTCTACTACTCTTGTTTTTTAGCATTTTTGAATCACTCGAATTTGGTGTTGCCATAAAGTTAGAAAACTTAAAAAGGTTTCGTTCCACGCAGAAAAATAAAAACCGGTAATCAATTATATGAATCGGTAACGCCTTTTTTGAAGAAAGGAACGTTTTAAAAAAAAGTCTACCTACTCAATGTTTTTTGACAATACACAATAGGTTTATGGAGGACGGGAGGAGCTTATGCAGGGAAAATACATTGAAGACTTGGCTGTATGTCTTCATAAATTCCTTTGCCTCCCCGGAAAGAGATAAATTTAACAAAAAAAAACGTGTGTAACTGTCAATGTCACATTGCAAGCTTTCTACTAGTAGAAAATACAAAACGAGTGGTCGGACCCACTCGCTGCAGAATTCACGGAATGAATTTTCAAAAATAGTAATTTAGCGGATTCGCATGCGCATCTTGCCAATTCGTATGCAAATTGGAATTCTCTTGTTTCAAAAATATGTCTCCTGTGTGCGCGCGCTATTGGTACAAAACAATAGCCTAGTCCTAGTACTTTCGGGCGCGACTGTACCCATGCGCAAACTCATCCCCTTCACGATAGCTCAGCGGCCTATTTACATGACGGGATCTATAACATAGTAATATGAGAACTGTGTTGCTACAGATATATAGATACTATATTATAATGTTAAGTAGATACTCGTAGGTACCGAGGCATACCTCGTGACACGGTACGAGTGAAGGTGAAACAGCTGTGCGACTGGTTTATATCAATAACAATAAAAAAGATAAAATCTGTTGTTTTATGGGTAATTTAATATTTTTATAAAGCGGTTTTTTATAATGCTTGCATTGTTTTTTGTGTGTTTTTCTTCTCGGTGGGAATAACAAAGTCATTTAAATTACCTAGCAACTATACTTTGACGGCCAGTTTGGTCGAATGTTAGTGGCGCTGCCTCTTGATCGACAGGTTCTGGGTTTGAATCCCAGTCGGGGCAAATATTTGTGTAAAAAGCAGATATTTGTTCTCGGGTCAAATGGGTGTTCGTGTCCGTCTTTGTGTATGTTCCAAGAGACTCACGACACAAGGGAAAACCTTAGTGTGGGCCTTTTAGTGTGTAGCGTTTATTAAATTAATACAGTTGACAGTGGCGCTGCTAGTAAAGGCAGCTGTTATAAAATGTATGAAATTCCGATAGTTCTCAATTTCGCCACCTGAACGGATAAACTGGGTCATCATAGTCGCTGCCATTGATAGATAGATACATAAATACTTTACTGTATACTTAAAAGGTAAGACAAAACATACAATACAAACTTACAACCAAAAGCGTGCAAGGTCGGCCTTATCGCTAAAGATCTCTTTCAGGCAACTCAAAGCGAAAGGAAAACACAACAAAACCGGGAGTAGCGCAAAAGTGTGAAAAAAAAAAGATTAAGAAAAAAGAAAAGAAAAGAAGATAAATAAGATTAGAAATTTCCTTCCACGCTGGACTGGGAGTGAAAGAAAAACTTAGAATGTGCCAGCTGTCTACTCTTCCCAGGCATATTGTAAAAATCAGTAAGTGGGACGTGAGGGTCTTGCTGTATCATGGGCGAAAGGCTGACCACCTCTCACTATTACACAACATGTTCCATCTAATAACCCTCACCATTTGTGTCAAGCGTGGCATTGGGTGGGTTTCTGAAACCACTGATGCTCTGCATACCCCGTTGGGGATTGCAGGCGTGATCGTATGTATGTATGTATTAGAAACAATAATTGATTAGAATAGTAGCCGCCCAGCAGGACCATATCAGCATCTGAAAAACTTATGTAACACTATATCACTATATCTCTCTACAATATCTTGTGGCGCTCGCGTTGCTATAGCGTTCAAAGATATATCTGGCACGTACTGTATCTTCCTATGATTTATTTATCTCAGGAGAAACGACTGATAATGATATGCGTTTGCAAAACTTGTTTTTTATGACGATTAACAGACATGAATATATGGAGTGATATTTTGAAAAATAACAATTCTATAAATAAGTTATTTACTGACAGACTAACCAGAATTAGAACATTAAAATTTTATATCTAAACTAACTTTCCATCCGCGACTTTACTTACGTTGAAGAGCACCGTACGTCATATATGCAGCTCTTGAAAAAACTATTCACACTCAAAGGCCCACACTAAGGTTGTCCCTTGAAACGTAAAAACAGACACCAACACTGCTTCACCAACCTGAGAACAAACATCTGCTTTTTACACAATTTTTGCCCTGACCGGGAATCGAACCCAGGACTCGTAGACCAATAGGCAGTAGCACTACCACAAGACCAACCGGCCATAAGTTTTCCTAAGTTTAAAGAATTTTTAAATTTCTAATATTTATTTTGGAAAAGTTGTAGAATAATATAAATCCTTCCTTACTAATATAAACGCGAAAGTCTGTATGTATCGATGTTTGTTACGCATTCACGCTCAAACGGCTAGGCTAATTTTGATTAAATTTGGTATGGAGGTAGCTGACACCCTAGATTAACACATAGGCTACATAATTTTCCCAAATTCCCATAGAAACGAAGTCCCGGGCGGAAAGTTAATTCTTAATAATTTATGAGTTTTTAACTCTGCTGAATATATTTTTTTACAGAACATTTTGACATGATTGACAAACAAAAACACGTGCCTTTTTATGCTCGTTCTGAAGTATTTTATTCATGTTATGGACCCTCAGTAAGTCTCACTACCGAATCTAATCTAAATATATCCCGGCCACATTCGGTATTTGTATTCAGGATGACAATTTCATGTATAAAGTATTTTTGGACTGCGCGTGAGTTTGCAAATGGTCTTGAAACGTAGGTGTGTCGCCATTGCATTGTTGACTGTTATTCTTGGACAGTGTGTTATTTACTGAAAACTTACTGAAAATAATTTTCTCATTTGTATCGTTGGGAAAACTTGTGTTTGTATTATTGTTGATTACGAGGCATGTGATGGGTGACCAAAGTGGCAATTTATCACGAGCGATTTCGTGCTTCGGAGGGCACGTTAAGCTGTCGGTCCCGGTTGTTGTCGATTGACTACAGTCGTTAAAACCAAGTCAGAGGCCAATGTGCGGTTTGAAAAACTCTGACACCAGGGTTAGCCAAGTTCACCACATACTTGACTATACCTACACGATAAGAAAAGAATCTTCTTAATTTTCGTTTGCAAAAGATATTTTTGGATATGTCTTATAATCTTGTTTCAAAAGACTTAGTCTATAGAAAATTGCTGTAATTATTAAGAAAGAAATTTCATTTTGAGTTTTTGTGTTGAAAGTCGTTTAAAGATCTCGGTCGATTTGAGTTGGATGTCTTGTTCTATGGCAAAATGATAATTTTTGTCCTATTTGTCCCGCTGACGTCATGTTCTGTGGCACAAATGGGAACTACTCTCTTTCATTGAGTTAATAACCTACCCAAGTTGTTTCTGAAGTGACACTAAAGTTTCATATGATAAAATAATGTTTTTAACTTCAACTTTTCTGATTTCCTCCTCTTAATAATCGATATTTGTATGAAAATTTACAATAGAACAATCATATTGCGTTCCATAAATTACACGCTTTATTGACAATCAACAGTAAATACATTATTTTATAACTACTAACGATGACCTAGAGATAGGCTGGCTAGTTCCAACGGATGTACTGACAGACATACCAGCAGTTCCATTATAGAGATACGGAAATTATAGCTCCAACAACAGAACACCAACGTGAGGTGAATAAGCGAAATTAACAAAAAGATGGACTTCGGGGAGCGTGCTCATGAGTTATACGAGCTCATTCCACCTGCCCTTTTCTTATATCGGACTTCCAGACGCACTACGGGGTACCACCCTTACCTAGGTGAGATTCCTTGAATCCGTACTGAGTCAACTTTTATACTGCGCACCGATAAGGAATGGATTAATTCTCTGCCTGCGTCTGTATTTCCGAGCCCACATAACTCGAGTCTCGTTAAAGTTCGAGTGATTAGGCTCTTCTGGATGAGCTTGCTACATCCTCGACCACATTACCGCCTTGGGGTGAACGGTTGAGAATAACACCACCCCATCTCTTTCCGTGGGTGTCGTAAGAGGCGAGATCTGCCTCCTAGTAATCCATCCTAGGCAACGACACCTCAGTTTGTTTTGAATCTGAGGTGGCGTCGTATAGTCTTATGCGCTGTGGTAGGCTCTGTAAAGGGCCGTCTGGTTTGCGACCACCCTCCTAACGAAGTCCGACGCCAAACAGCTTGCTGTGTTCCGTCGGTGCGTGGGAGTACCAATGCCTTAATGGGCATTTTCTGGATTAACTCGCTCCATCGTCGACCTCATCTATGACCTTGGTCAAGATTGGGGTCAAGAGTTAACCCATCCCATAATAATAATTTAAAAAAAAACATCTTCGCCCCTGGGCTAGATCGTGGTCAATAGCAAACCACGCGGATAAGCGTTTTAAAAATACTGAATTCATATGGGTTGATTAGGAAAAGTTGTTGAGTTTCATAGGAAGAATCACCCCGACAGTTTTTCTAAATAATGTAAAGTGATCCCCATAGTTGGATGGAATGAGTTTATATGAAATCTCATGTCACCAAGAGAGTATTCACAAGTTGCAGATTGAAATATGAGACCCAATAAACTGAGATATGCGACACGTGTAAGAAATCATGATCAAACAATAATTTGTGCTAATTAATTCAATGGCTCATTGATTTGCTTAGTTTCCACATATCTATCTGTTATAAAATCAATAATTATTGCATTTATAATAAATTACGAAATCATTCAATCGATTTTATTGTTTCTGCATTTTATGATTCACCTGTTACTGTGCAGTAAATAAGAACAATAATCGCAACGTAGGTGTTTTGTTCTTTTTCTTGTCTTGTTGGCCAAAACAAGATAAAAAGTTGCTTGTGCATTTTTTTTGTACTTAGCACATACTTATAACTTATTTTTTCTATATAATAATCATAATAAAAGTCTTTATTTTCCTTTACAGAGGTAAATTACATACTTCAATTGGCTAGACATACAAAAATTACATTTTTTAAAAAACCTTTGTGAGGGACTGAAGTACGTTGGTACTATTATTTATTCTGTGACTGAAGTCCATACTAGGAATTAACTTATGTCTATATGGTACTAAATTATCAGATTGTACCGTGTTCAAAAATCTATTTGAATCCTCTTATACCGAAAGAATTTTTTTTTTACTAGCCCATATACGTCCCCACCGAGGGGCACGGGCCTCCTTTCGAAACACTAAGGGGATTCAGGCCATAGTCCACCACGCTGGCACAATGCGGGTTGGTGGACCGCTCGTCTTTCAAAGATTTTCTTGGACGGGCGGGTTTCATCACAATGTTTTCCTTCAACGTTAAGCAAGTGATAATTAGAAATCCGTACATAAATCCGAAAAGACGAAAGCATTATTCAAGGATTTTTCGATGATCACCATTACCATATCCTTTCACTTTACCATAACGATCACTTTACCATAACCTACCTATATCCTTTTTTTACCAGCCCATATACCTCTGAACCGAGGGGCACAGGCCTCCCTTCAAAACTATCATAACCCTATAATGCTTTTTTTAATCGGCATGGTGGGTGTCGTTATATAGGTTTCTAGGGGTGCTTCGAAAACCTCATTTACTTAATATCCAAGATGGCGGAAGCCAACTACTTAATATTCAAGATGGTGAAAGCAAACCATTTGATATCCAAGATGGCAGAAGCAAACTTTAAAATATTTTCAAAAGAAAAAGCAAGTATTAACAAGAAAACTTAATCTAGACAAGGGCACGGACATCAAGTCTGTGGATGCTAATAATATCTTTGAAAAAAACGAATATCTTAATGTCGAGTTTGAGAGCGCAATTTGTCATGCATTGCTAGATTTGGTGTACATCATTAATTAAAATCACATTGTGCAAAGGAAATGTATGACGAATTTGCTATCGAACATCATCTACCTATATTAACTGATGCCTGAACCAAAATACCCAAAATATTGATAAGATGTTCATCGGATAGCAAATACTTAGATTATTTTAAATCGACGATTGATAAGTGCTATCATATGTTAGGAAAACCCGAAACAATACAAATAAAGGACATATCGATTCGTCATCAACAAAATCGCTGTACAAAGATTTCATGGACGTCGTACTGAGCGGTCTCTGGTAATACAATACAATACAATATACTTTATTGCACAATTTGACAAGAAATACAATGATGAGACAATAACAAGTAATTTTACAAAAGGTACAATATAGGCGACCTTATCGCTTCAAGCGATTTCTTCCAGGTAACCTTTGGGTATGAAAAGTCACATAGTGAAATCAAGAGCGGGCGCAATAAGGTAATCAACCTTATTGTTGGCCTTTTGGTAAAAATTAATTTAAGCAGATTCCGGTTTTGAAAAAAAATGTTCTGAGAATAACTCTAAAATTTAAAAAAAATATCACTCCTGTTCTGACATTCGATTGCTTATAATTTTTTAACGGCTGTTAAAACCGCATCGAAATCGGTCCATTCGCTTAGAAGTTCTGCCACAGACAAACACAACCGTAGATACACGCGTCAAGCTTATATCCCTTTTTTGTTGGGGGTTAAAAATAAGATTGTATTGGGCCTTTTAAAATTTGAATTCCCATTGCCCCCTTTATTCCCAGCTTCTAGTATCACTTGTACATAGTAGGCAATGGTAATACAATTTTGCGCCGTTTTTGAATAGGGATGTTGACAGTGTTTGATTTTAAGAATTATTGGATGTGAAACATAAAATGATGCTAGAAATATATTAATATCCGAAAACAGCATTAAAATTGGTTTATAAATGAACAAGTTATTAGCATTTATATTAGCGTAAGGACTAGCTATCTCGTTTTGCGAGGAGAGCAAGCTATCTCGTTTTTACCTACGCAAACAAATGGCGGTGACGTCACGTGCCTGTAAGTGCACCTCTTTTTCGTTGTTTGACAGTTTCCCCCTATATTGAAATTTAATAGCATGTAACTTTTTTATTTCTCAAAAGTTTTTAAAAATTATTTCGGTTTTGGATTTTGGATTCAGTTCCTTTTTAAGATACTTAAACAATAAAAAAAAATAGTCAAAATCCCTATTATAAAAAGGCCAATAATTTCATTGACTCGCCACGCGCCAGGACTGAAGCCTATGAAGCGGTTTCCACGTGTATCCTCGATAGCGATAGCGATAGCGGTACAGTCTGCTTGTTATTATGAAATTACAACAAAAGGTCGCTGAAAGCCGCCCACGTGCTGGTATTTAGTAAACTGTTTGAACTCCAAGACCCGTTTTATTCCAAGCACGTGTTTTCGTTTGTTTGGGTCTTTGAACCGACAGGTACTGACTGCGATCTCCAGAGCCCCGATTCTTGTTTTTTTTAGGTTTTTTTTTAGAGCTTCCCATTACTTAGTTCCAGCGACGTCAACTAAAGCTCGAGCACGATATTTCTGCGCGCATGCGCCGCGGTCCTATGTCAAAATGACAACATTGATAAAGGCAAAGGGCGACCAAGCATTTGCGCAGGGCCCTCACGCGATCAAGGTGAAATTGTACCGTCGTCAGTCGAGTGGCGTGCCGCGCGAGTTTTCTGTTGTAATTGTTGGATTGTTCTTGTTGTAATGTAAAGTAGGCATTTTTTAAAATAAAAATACTTTTGTTTGTTTTTTTATTTTTTTAATTTCACGAACATTTTGAATTATAATTTTGATGTCATTTTCGTAATAAGCACCCAAAAACGACACCTATGTCAATATATTAAAGCTTGGCTTTCGCCCCGCCTTACTTTTAACGTGGAACCTTGTATTGGCGAGTAAAAAAATACATAACCCTTTCACGTGTATGGGAGACGCCCGAAAAAAATCTTTTTCCAAGTTTTTATTTTACGCATCTGTGGGATGAATATGAGCATTGAGCATGCCAAATTTCAGTTCTGTAGTACCAAGGATCTTCTATTAGTAAATACATAATAATCTTTATATCTCATCAATGTTTGGCACTAAGTCGACTATTACTCGTTAACTTGAAGGGCCAATTTATCTGTGATAGTTTTCCTTTTAATTTCGTCGCATATTCTACCACCCTGAATTTATGGGGGGGGGGGGACACTTGTGTTTGACAAAAATTTTCACTTTAAAAATTAATGTTTTGAAAAAGGAGTGCTGAATCGAAAAACGTTATTAGTAAGCCCCTACTATCTTTAAAAAACCGACCAAGAGCGTGTCGGACCACGCGCATTGTAGGGTTCCGTGGCAGCATGGTTCAAATATGCAGCTGGCTTCTTAATTCTAAGAGCATATTGTCATAGTTGATGTAAAAATCACCAAATACTATAGTATCAAAAAATGTATTAAAAAGTTTGTAGTTTCAGAAATAAGTGTAGTTTGGCCTAATTATAACAGAATGAAAGTATTGAATGCGCGAGCGAAGCGAGCGCGAATTTTTTTTTTTTGCTATAATATTATTGTTAGGAATAATATAATAAAATCGAGCTGCTGCTAAAGCAGGTCGCGTGGTGATTGTGTATAATTTTGATGTCATTTTCGTAATTAGCACCCCAAAAACCTATTAAACGACTTCTGACATGTCAATATGTTACAGCTTCGCTTTTGGCTCGCCTCACTGTTAGCGCGAAACGTTTAAAAAGCTATCCTATGATATCTCACTCGATTATATCGGCGAGAAAAAAAATCCATTGCCCTTTCACGTGTATGGGAAACATCCGAAAACTTGTTTTTTACAAAATCTTGAGAGGGGACTCGAGTTTGACAAAAATTTTCACTTTAAAAATTAATGTTTCGCAAACGGAGTGCTGAATTGAAAAACGTTATTAGTAAACCCCTTATATCTTTTAAAAAGCTATCCTATGACACCCCATTCGATGATATTGGCGAGAAAAAATAAATTAAGAACTTACAATTTGGTGCCAAAACTCCGCCATATTGTTTTTTTTTTAAATCACCTACCTAAGAACATTCGGGTGTTTGAGACGAATCAAACGATACCTTAATTGTCGAAATTCATTCAGCCGTTTGGAAGATACGAGGTAATAAAGAAATTTACAAACGAACATACATACATACAAGATACGCGTGAAAAACATAACCCTTCCTTGGCAGTCGGGTAAAAATAGAGTCAAAGAACTACCTGTCCCAACTATAATGAGCAAATTATATATTATATATGTATGATTTATTATATTCGTTTATATGTATTATATATGTTAGTATATATATTATTTTTATTTCATTATATTTAAGTATTAATAATATAAGCTCTTCTTTTATTTGGTATTTTCTTACGTTGTGCGCAATTCTCTCTTCCCGTCTTGTACACTATTTCTCACCGATTAGGTTGGCTGGAAGAGATCTCTTCTAGGGATAAGCTCGCCTTTGTACACTTTTTTTATGTAAAATGTTTCCTACTGTGTTTGTGCAATAAAGAATATATAAATTGAGGTGCTCTAACCAACTGAGCTATCGTGCCTTCAGAAGGCATCGGTTAGAGTTAGTTATTTGTATAAGTAAATCCTTCGGCTTACACAAATAAAACAAAAATGTTACATAATCAAAGGCCCACACTAAGATTTCCCTAGTGTCGTGGGCACAAACACCTGATTTTTACACAAATATTTGTCCCAACCGGGAATTGAACCCCAAACCCGTCGAAATCGGAGAATTTTTATAAAACGACGATGCTAATTATCTGCAATAGGCGGTGCCAGGCCCCATATACAATGGATAACAAAGTAAAAAAAAACATAACATACTAAAACTTCAGGCAATTTGACTGTATTCAAATTTTTGTTATAAGTACATCAGCAGCGGGTCCTTTATACAATGTCTGCTCATCGACATGATCTAGTTCAATATTCAACAGAGCGTGTATCCTGTCATCGATTATGGGGTCAAATAAACGGGACCGTAATTGCGGTCATAGACAACAAGATTATTGTAACCAATGCGAAGACATCATCGTGTACTAAATAATTACACAGAGAGACTTTATGTCAAATCCCCCGGATGATTGAGACGGTTTTATACATTTTAATTATTAATTATTGTTATTACTTTTTTTAAATATTAAGTTATTTATTAAACCTCGTTATCAAGCTAATATGTGTATACATTTGATCAGTAATTTGTTGGACTATTATATTTAAATTATTTTCAATTTTTTATAAAAAGGATATATATTTTCAATTTATAAATTATTAATTTTGCATTTTTTTTGTTTGATATTTTTCATTTTGACATTTTTCTTGTGACCAATTTTAATTTTTTTTAATTTTTTATTTATTAATTTTTTTTTCCTTTTTTATTTGTGTCAATTTGTGTACTTCATTAAATTTTGCATGCCTATGGTGGTAAAACATTAGATACTATATTATTATTGTAAGACCTGATTAATGACTATGTTTTTAAGCAAATAAATTGATTGATTGATTGATTAACACTTAGATTTTCGCCTGGGACTTCCTTCCCGTGAGAATTCGGGAAAATTATTTAGCCTATGTTACTAAAAGATAATGTAGGATTCTAATGGTAAAATATTTTTTTTAAATCAGTCCAGTAGTTTTTGAGTTTATTCGTTACAAACATACAAAAATACTTACAAATCTTTCCTCTTAATAATATTACTAGCATTCCGTCCGGGACTTTGTTTTCGAGGGAATTTGGGAAAATTATGTAGCCTATGTTCATGACAGATAATGTAAGATTCAAATGGTAAAAGATTTTTTTTTAAATCGGTCTAGTAGTTTTTAAGTTTATTCGTTACATACAAAAACACAAATCTTTCCTCTTTATAATATTAGTGTAGACTAGTTAATGGCTATCGACTACTGCAGAAATTGGAACGACTATCACCTGCCTGTGAAACAGAACTATAAAAATGTTATTAAACCTAGCTATGATTAGGATTTCAGTTCTGCACGTGCGAATAATCAACAATTACCTGTATACAACGATAAGCTGCCAATCTCGTGTTTAGTGGAGACCAATAAACAATGTTTTACACACCAAGTTTATAAGGCTAAGACCCAATTGCACCATACCCTATTATTTTTAACCGACGATTAGCAATTAAACCGAGATTTGACAATGTCGTTTTCATAATTATTTTTTCAACTTTTTGTCTGATTAACTTCTTAATCTTGGATAAACTAACTAACATTGGATGACGAAATTGGGCCTTAGGAAAATCATTTTAAGTGTAGATTTTTTTTTAATTACATTTTTCCAATTTTTTTTGTGTAAAAAGCAGATGTTTTCTCTCAGTTCTGGGTATTCGTGTCTGTTTTTGTATGTGATGCAAGGACCCCTCATTAAAGGGAAACCTTTATAGGAACCTTTGATTGTGTAGTGATAAAAAATCTATTAATATATTAGCAAGGACGTAGCTATAGCTTTCAGATCCCATCTTAAGGGTCGAGAGGTTATACTAAAAAAAATGTATGTGTACGTAAGTCATTTATTTAAAAAATAATAAGTACAATGTAGGTAAACTCGAACTTGAAACTAGCATATTTTTTTTGGATACGATATGTTTAATTTAAATTTTTATATTAAGCCTCTTGCGTTTCGAAATTAACTTACTTACTATATCGTTAGGATCTGTCTTTACAGCGAGCTCCCGGTGTACGCTCATGAGAGCAAGAGCACTAAGCCTCTCGTCTCCCATTTTATTTCTTATGTAGGTCTTCAATCGTTTGAGGGTGGAGAAACTTCTCTCAGCGGTCGCCGTAGACACCGGGAGCGTCGCTAAAATCTGCAATATTATTTGAATTCCCCCATGACGAACTACGAAAATGTTGCTAGAGTTGAATTAAATTTTGACAGACTGACGCAATAGACATCAGGCTTCGTTATTTTTTTACCATTTATTTATTTATTAAACCTCTTTGCCCTAAGGGGGGGGCTCCGGGACCCCCAGGACCCCCCCCCCCCCCTTAAATACGTCCTTGTATATTAGGTGACTTTCAATTAGTAAGGATGTGATTCTTTCTCCAAGGAAAAATAGGTGAAAATCTGAAGAAAAAAAAATGGGCGATCAGCCTTTGGAAGTCGAATTTGTTTTTTGAAGATTTCATATACATATTTATGTCCCTTGACTTCATTAGATTTCATTTTCGCTAATTAATTATTAAAGTCACCCTATCGGCAAGGTCCTCATAAACCAAATTCAAAATGCACGATCAGACATTTAGAAAACTACGTAACAAAATAGAAAATAGAATTTTATTGAAGGGGTCGGTCGAAATTCACTTCTCCCTCAGCATAATTTATGACGTCTGTAATCCTGTATTTAATTTTGGCTTCAACCAAGGGGAGAAAGTTGTGTAATACTACGTAATTATTTTCTCGTGAAAACTACGTTGCATAATATATGAAAACACATACCCGCTGTTAATAATATTGCATAACTTGGATGGTGTAATGTTATTTCAGTGGTTTCGTAACCACTGCTTCAGTATTATTCAATATTCAATTTTAACGATATCATACGTGTATATAAGATACCTATAATTTTTGTACCTGTAACTGTTTGATTACATACATACATACATAAGCTCCATCTTATCTGTTTGATTAGTTCATTTTATAGTAATTAATTGGTTTTACCACTAAATTCGTCTTGTCGGATTTATGTACGGATTTCTAATTATCACTTGCTTAACGGTTAGGAAAACATCATGATGAAACCCGCCCGTCCAAAAGAAAATTCATTTTCGAAAGACGAGCGATCCCTCACTCCATACAACTTGTGACATTTTTTTATATTTTCAGATAGGTTTCTTAGGGGAAGTTGTTCAGTTTCATGGTGGGAACACCTCCTAAAGTTTCTCTTAAGTAATTAGAAGTCACCTCTATTTTTCGGAATCGCTCGTAGCCTAGTGGTGATCTAAACTGATCAGTGAGGTCAAGCAACGTACACAAAGGCAGGGAACCTGATGGGTGACCAAAGTGGCAATTTATCACGAGCGTTTCCGTGCTTCGGAGGGCACGTTAAGCTGTCGGACCCGGCTGTTGTTGATTGACTAAAGCCATTGAAACAAAGTCAGAGGTCATTGGCGGTTTGAAAACTCTGACACCAGGGTTAGTCAATTTCGCCACACACTTGACTATACCTACGCGATAAGAAGAAGTCTCTATGGATGGGAAATAGCCAATTGTTGAGTACATCCAACTTCTTGGGGTGCGCATCCGAGACTATTTAAATAAGTTGTTCGAGTATAACTCTGATTGGCTACGGAATGTATTTCGATTCGTCATTGTCATCCACATTATAATCACTTTGGCCTTTGTCATCATCCTGGCTTCCAATCTCCTTGAATTACATGGCATTGTCGCCACCAATCCGTGTCCAAATTGAGATGACTAAGGCTTAATTAGGGTAACTGGAACTAAGCCACGACCGTATCGTTTAACGGGTCTATCTCTGTTTGATGTGCTAAATAATTCATATCGTATGGAGTGTTGTTTTTGTTTAGCCTTGTTTGAGAATAACGGCGAAGGCACTTGAAATTGATATTCTGATAATTGATAGTCAAATTTCAGAGCATTTATAGTCAAATTTCGGAGACCAACTGTCCCATGGTTATCATAAAATCATAGTAAAACAAATACTTAAGTCATAAATTAGTCACCATTTCTAACACAAACTTTGTTTAGCGGTACGTTTATCTATACTATATCTATACTAATTTGATTGTTTGTTTGCATTGAATAGGCTCCGAAACTACTTGGGCGATTTAAAAAACTCCTTCACCATCAGAATCTTACTACATGGAGATAGGGTACATGATTTTCCTGAATTCCCACGGAACGAAGTCCCGGGCGGAATGCTAGTTTGTAATAAATAGATAACACCGTTTTGGTCGAGTGGTAGTGGCGCTATCTTTTGATCGACGGGTCCTGGGTTCTATTCCCAATAAGGACAAATATTTGTGTAAAAAGGAGATGTTTGTTCTCGAGTAATGGATGTTTGTGTCTATCTTTATGTATGTTCCGAGGGACCCGCGACACAGGAAAAACCTTAGTGTGGGCTTTTTAGTGTGTAGCGTTTGTGACGCATTTATTTAATGCTATATACAAAATAAAAGCCCATTTGTATAATTGAAATGAAATATAGTTTATTGACACTATTAACTAAGTTATTGCTTACAAAAAAATTAAACTTATGTTAGTTAACCTAATATTATTTATTAAATATAGTGCCAAAAGGACTTGGTTCAGCATAACAGCTAAAACTTAACTGGCGCTGTTTTTCAACTTATAATTGGTCTTTTGGGACAATTACCAAAATGGTTACACTACTCATGGCCTTTTAATCGGAATCGAAGCCAGAACCTATTCATTAAGAGACAGCTTTACCAAACCGTTCGACAAACCCGATTCAAACAAAAATTGTAAGTGTGCACTAACCCTAAAGATGACAGATATAGGCATTAAGTTTGTGTGTTTTCAGGATCACAGTTACGCGTCCTATATACTGTACAAACAGGATAACGGGACGTTTACAGTTTCTATCTGTTTATTCAACAGTTTCTGCAACTGTAGCGGTGCCGCGGGGCGGGGTAGACACCACGAAATGAGGACAGGGCTATTGGCTGTATGTCATATCGGCTTGTGTCTTAAAAAAATAGTGTACCGTAAGTGTTTAGTTTTTCATATGATTGCGCACTTTTTTTATTATTTATTATAAGATGGGTTAACTCTTGACCTCAATCTTGACCATAAAGGTCAAAGATGAGGTCGACGATGGAGCGAGTTAACCCAGAAAATGCCTATAAAGGCACTGGTACTCCCACGCACCGACGGAACACAGCAGACTGTTTGGCGTCGGACTTCGGTAGGAGGGTGGTCGCGAACCAGACGGCCCTTTATAGAGCCTACCACACCGCATGAGACCATAGGACGACACCTCAGATTCAGAAAAAAAAATGAAGTGTCGTTGCCTGGGGTGGATTACTAGGAGGCAGGTCTCATTTGTGTTTCCTTAGTCGCCTCTTACGACACCTACGGAAAGAGATGGGGTGGTGTTGTTCTCAACCGATCACCACACGGCATAAACTTCGACTTAAATTAGGGCATGGGTTGTTTGTTCCTCATAAAGAGAAGGATTTGTCCATTTATTGAAAGAAAGAAAAAAGAAAGAAAAATTGTTTATTAAAGCAAGACCCTCACCCTTACTAATATTATAAATGTGAAAGTAACTCTGTCTGTCTGTCTGTCTGTCTGTCCGTCTTTCACGACTAAACTAATTAACCGATTTTGATGAAATTTGGTACAGAGATAGATTAGAGCCTGGGAAAGGACAAAGGCTACATTTTATCCCACAGTTGGGCACGATATAACCTATAAAGGCCGGCAGAAATCGACACTAAAAAACCCTAAATTCGCAAAGCATGATGTAGTGCTGCATTTTTGGTATGTTGTTTGGATCAGTTAGGGTGATGTAAATCCCAATTTGCAACTTCGAAAAAGTTGTGCTCGCTGCGCACCACGTGATAAACTGCGAAAATTTTCGACTTTTTTCACTTTTTGCTCTAAAAGTCATAAACTATGCGTTTCCGACAAGTAACATTCACTACATAAATGAAGCTAATTAAATTGGCAACAATTTAAGCCTAACCGCAGCTTTCCAAACCTTATAACAACTAAGGTGTGGCCCTTCAAAGATGTTCCGTTTTTCCCGAAAATTTGAAATTTTTAGTTTTGCTCCCGTTTGAAGCAAAATATTGGCAAAACCGCTCGTTCTATGAGAAGGTCGTAAAATACGGTTGTAGTACATTTAATTTTCTTTCATTAGAGCACAGAACAAAGTCTGTGAGACAAATAGTTCACTCACAATATCTGAAAAACAAAAAGGGGGTAGAAATAGATTTTTAAAGAATTGAAACAGAAGGCATATAAAATCATAAAAAGGATAATACTTTTTCATTTGCAGGCTAGGTAAATCAATAAAAGTACAAAATTTGGGAAAGTAAAATAAAAGTTTATACGCAAATTGAATGTTTGAGAAGCTGCAGTCACTCGGCGTTTTTTTTTGGCTGAGGTTCAATTTCTCCTTCCTCCTCAGGTTTCTCACGTTCCTCTGGTTCGTTAAGCTCTTCACTTTCCTGTTCTTCCTCAGCTTCCTCGGGATCATTATCATCTTCATCTATCAAAATCAAGGCGACGTTATCGCATGACTTTCCTCGGCTTAAGCTTAAAGCCGAGTATTTGAGCCCAGCTTTTAGGCAAGGGCATGCCCCCCTGCATCCCGTTTTACATTTGCAGGCTATGATTTTGAGAAGCTGTGGTGGGGCTGGCTCTTTGTGGGTTGTTATTGGAATAAGGCCGCAAGAGCTCATTTCCCAACCCCATTCGATGGGGTCCATCTCTACTCCCAGCCACTTTTGCACTTGGTGGTAGGTGCGGAACGCATGAAAAGAGGAAGCCTCGTTGGTTGGGGGCAGACGTGCAAGATTTACTTTTGCATTTGCCGCTGTCTTCACAAACAGCTTGAACCTCAGGTCGTGCAGTCTCTGAGTATCCGGAACACCTCCGTAAAGTGCCACCAGACACTTTTCGCCAGCTTCAGCAATACTTTCATGCGTTGCATCTGTTAGGAGGAAGAATACAGTATACTGAATGCAACCTGTTCTGCCACGTTCACGTTTCTGAAAGCGCAAGTTGGTGCTGGTAGAACCCAACCCACAAAGGAGAACAAGGAGGTCCACGTCCTCTCCTACAACAATCACATGATGGTTGCTCGTGGTTTTCTCCAGTGCCATCAGAATGATATCATGGTTTGCATCTTCCATCGCTGTCTTCGTTACTATCCCTTCGGCAGAAAATGCAGAGCATAGATATTGAATGAGGCGTTCTTTGTTTCGAAAATTCCCTTCGAGTCTCGAAGGGAGGCCCGTGCCCCTCGGTGGGGGCGTATATGGGCTGCTAAAGTTCTTTGTTTCGGTCATTCGATAACATCTTCTCCTAGGGTACTGTAATGATCGTGGAGGAGTCAAAAACAATTTCACTGGAAGAAGCGGTATATCGTCTTAACCGCTCTGCAGATTTTGTACTCCGATCGGCACCCTCCTGTGGGTACCCATCGAATACCACTGTTACGTTCCTGCCAAAGTGGTTTAAGGTGTACCTGACGTAGGTAGCCACAATTTCCTGTATAGATGAGTTTCGATGCCAGATGACAGTATGCAGGAGGTATCCCCCATCTACTACTACTCGTACATGCGTGTTGGCATTGAGAGAGACGTTTTCAGAGGCTGGAGTGAAAGCTTCGTAAAACTTTGATTTGGTCCCTTTTCGCATTCCTTCTACATTGAACAACGCCATCGGGTAAGGGGCCAATTCAAATTTGAAGTGCTCTTTCAATTGCTCATCTGACTGCTTCATTATACACATAATTAATGGGAGTTTTAGCCAGTTTACACTGTTACCGCCTTCACCGCGTGGAGGTACTCCCAGCTTATGTTTTGATATGCAGATTGTGAGTGATTGTGTTGTGCTCTAATAAAAGAAAATTAAATTTACTACAACTTTATTTTACAACCTTCTCATAGAACGAGCGGTTTTGCCAATATTTTGCTTCAAACGGGAGCAAAACTAAAAATTTCAAATTTTCGGGAAAAACGGACCATCTTTGAAGGGCCACACCTTAGTTGTTATAAGGTTTGGAGAGCTGCGGTTAGGCTAAAATTGTTGCCAATTTAATTAGCTTCATTTATGTAGTGAATGTTACTTGTCGGAAACGCATAGTTTATGACTTTTAGAGCAAAAAGTGAAAAAAGTCGAAAATTTTCGCAGTTTATCACGTGGTGCGCAGCGAGCACAACTTTTTCGAAGTTGCAAATTGGGATTTACATCACCTTAACTGATCCAAACAACATACCAAAAATGCAGCACTACATCATGCTTTGCGAATTTAATGTTAATTTCCACCGGCCTATTAGTCCACATAAAAAACTTATCTAAACTTAAATATACATACCTATAAAAAAGGGTTGGTTTTGATAGGCCTCCACTCAGCAATGTTGTGATCCCTCTCGGGACTACAACGCTGATCCGTGGAAGTACCCTCTAAAATTCACGTACAAATTATATGGTAAAGGTAACAAATTATAAGTCTGAATTTGGCAAATGTTTAGCTTGATTCGTTAGTATTATAGGTATTTGATTATGAATTAAAAAATGTAAGTTGTCGTCGTGCTGACCTGACTCATTACCGCAGCAGGCAGCTTCCCCTTGAGCTCAAATTAACTAAAGTAGACTCATATTATAAAGTGCAAAATTCTTAATTAAACTTTAGTTTTTAAGAGAGAAAAGTCCTTGAAAAGTTCAGGGTCCTTGGGAAGCCCTGCAAATAAAAAAATCATTATTCAACTTCAAGCGTGCTTTCAACTGCTTCTATATTAATTTCCAGAAAAATCATTTTCAAATAAAGATTGCGTTCGAGATTTTTAAACTCCGAACGAACAAAAAACGAAAGGTCACGCGACAAATTTCGAGAAACATTTTACTTGAGTTTCTAGAAGTTTAGAAGAGGTCCCAAATTGTGCCGTTTCTTGCTTTAGAATAGAATAGAATATAAAATTATTTATTACAAAGGACATCACAACACAGAGACATTAAAGGAAAGTGTAATGGCAAAAAAAAACACAAATAACAAAAAAAAATACAAATAAAAAAAACTTAATATCTACCCAAAAAAAACAACAAATATTTATAAATAGTTAATTTAATTAAAAGTGAGTCTTCTGCGTTGTGATGCGCCGTGCAAAAGGGTAGCACTCAGCTAAAGCCATGACTTGAGACTACCACAAGTCATGGCGCTGGTTTTATGTGCACCCTATTCCGACATGACGGCAACAATGTACACACACACACCAACAACGTCTATTTAAAGAATACAATAAAATATAAATAATGTATAACTGCAATGTTATAATAATTATAAAAACACGAATGAATAAAGAGCAATAAATAAATTAAAAAATAAATAAATTTAAAGTGATTTTAATAAATTAAGTGATTAAAGTATATATATCTGAATGAAATTATAAACATTGCCTACACATTTATGTATAACTCAATTATACAATAGTCTTATTTATCTATACATTTATAATCATAAATATAATTCAACTAAGTATACATTTTATGCAAATCAACTGTGAAAATTTCACTAAATGTTTATCATAAATACAATTTAATTATACATATAAGTATACTTATATACACGTGCCTACTTACTTTAAACATCACCATTTTTTTGGCGAGGGAATTACGACATAATTTTCGCTATGTAATTCCTTTTTCATTACCACGTGTTTCCAATTTTTTCCTGTGAAAAGTTTTTGTACAGTTTCGTTAACTCAAACTTTTTACTTTTTTTCATTTGAGTTGTTTAATTTTTCCCCCTTTTACCGACTTCTTACGAAAACGTTAACCTATTTCGAAATAATCATTGCACATTAACCTCAAACATTTCATTTTCAACATTTTCAGAACTCGTTGTCTCTTATGACGTCATTATTTTCGTGTTTGTGAACAGTATAAGCGTTATATTTACTCTTCATAATTTATTAGAGTATTACAAACTTTTCTGGCAATTTTTTCATAAAACAAACATTTAATTTTTTGAGTGGTCAAGGTTTCTCGTGAAAAATTAGTTTTACAGAAATACCAACTGATAAATTTAAAAAATAGAGTGGTTTCAAATTAAAAGGTTAAGAATGTGAAATTAAAGAAGTAAGTTATTAAATAATATGAATTCTATTTACATAGGCTGTTCTTACAACTTGTGCGATTTCATCTCTAGAGAGTGAATAGTCTTTCAGTTTTTTTTTTAAATAAAGATAGTTCTTTAGTTTATTGAGACACTCAAAAACAAATCACTAATTTACTTTTGTATTAACGGGTTTAAAGTAGGCTTTTTCGGAATAATCATTTCTGCAACTGAAAGTAAAAACCACATATTTGTCGTCTACTGCAGAAAAAAATTTCAATATTGACAAAATAAATGTAACCCAGAAGTAAAAAACATATAAAAATGAGGTGATAAAAATCCGGGAGGAGTAACAGACAGTCTGGCACCGTTTCGAGTTTAATATATTGCTTAATGTGAATAATATTTCCGTTACGATGTGGTCGGCGGTCTGTTCTGTGCTGAGCAGACGTGGATGTGGCTGTCTGACGTCATTGAAATATAAAATATGAATTTAAGCGAGTTCTTATTTTATTTTTAACGAGTTTGTGATAAAGCTTTATCAGTAGGTAACAACCCCTAGGTATTACTTTAAAATATCTGTAATATGATATATCTTTACTCGATGTTAGGAACGCGAAAGTTTGTGAGGATTGGAGGTATTTTTGTAAGTCTTACACTAATTAATCGCTTCATATAGACGCAAGTTAAAATTCAAGTTTATCAATAAGATTATAGAAAAATAACGGACCAAGAAGCGCGGGTAGAGGGTGTAGGTAATGAAAGAGAGTCTG
Source organism: Aproaerema taeniolella (assembly GCA_949987775.1). NCBI lineage: Eukaryota > Metazoa > Arthropoda > Insecta > Lepidoptera > Gelechiidae > Aproaerema > Aproaerema taeniolella. The sequence continues at coordinate 6,400,792 of OX465245.1, forward strand.
AAATCTTTTTTCCACCTTAAAACATTATTGTTTCAATATTCACCCTAAAAATGTAATGTAAATGTGCCTTTTGCTGGCCTTAATTAGGACGTACCTCGAATTCCACATTTTTCACTTTCATTTTTCTAAAATCCAACGCCATCAAAATTACGGAGAAAAGACAAATAGTAGCATACTGAATGATATTTCAATCCTAAGGGGAAGCGACCTTTTTAACCATTTGAACGTAAACATACGTAGATATATTCAATAAAGATATTTGATTTGATTTGAAACCCTTTGATTAATATAGCCAGGGCCCAGGGTAGTGGCCACGTGTACCTTTTCTTGCACGCTTGACTGGAAGTGAAAGAAAAACTTAGAATATGCCAGCTTCTAACTTTTCCCAGGCATACTATAAAAACCAGTATGTGGGACTGCTGTATTGTGGGTGAAAGGCTGACAACCACTAACCATTTGTTTCACAACACTTTAAACCATATGTTTCATTTTATAACCATCAGAACGTAAGTCAGAGTGACGTCATTTTAACATCATGATACTCTATCTACCCCTTTTGGGATAATAGTCGTGAGTGTATAGACGGAATATGTCCTAGTCTTGCTAAGTAATTTGACTTTTTTATTAAACTCGTTACATGTGTTTTGTATTAGGTACTGACTTCACCTCCCTTAGAAAATGTGACCTTCTCTCCGTGTAATAAGAGCTTACTGACTGGCGAATTTCCTTTTTGGATATCAAGGGAATAAAAAACATAAAAGCATGTTTTCGGTTACGGCTCCCAAACTTTATGATTGCCTACGAGTATAAAGATGGATAAAGGGACCAAAGCCCTTTGGATATCTTTATGAAATCCCGAGGGAGGGCACTACAAATATTCCTATTTTCTTCCCCTCTATCCTGGTAAAAATATATCTTTGAAGAATTTTTGATACGGGGCAGAGTAGCTTACCCTAAAAAATAAAAGAGCTTCAGTACAAATGCGTTACCTTTAGGAGATCTTGGAGAAAAAACATCGTAAGGAAATCTTTCGGAGGCTATGTTCCAATCCGGTCAGGTTTCCTTGTAACAAAGGCCAAATTAAGCGTATGTCTGTACTTTCGGATGAAAAACGGGACAAAACGTTGATAAATAAACCTTTTTATAAGTGAAAACCCTTTCCAGAGACTCTTGTTTATTTCACAACGGAGAAAAAAGAAATGTTATGTACATTGATGCAATTTTATTCAATCCAAGCAAGATTGACAGAGGTCTCGACTCGAATTTTCCACCATGCTCAATAAACAACATTTCCATAGTGATTTGCAAAAAAAAGACCAAGATGGCTAAAGTTTTAGTAAACTTAGAGACTTCACAATAAGATCCATGTGTATTCAAAAACTTACCTTTGAAAAATTCAAGACAATAATAATTAAACAAAAACTTTGTAAAAGGACTATTATAGAATTTCTTATTGACAACAACTCATGGCAATAAAATGCTCAGCACTAACTCTAAATCGAAAAAAAACCAGTTGCTGATTCATTTTTTTAGGATTTTTTCTGGGCATGAAGAAGCATTTTGCTGAATACTTTTCTTAGTTTTCTGTTGCGAATGGTTTTTTGTACATTTTTTTATATAAAAAAAAATAACGGTCAAGTTAATGCACCTGTTTTTTTTCGATTTCAAAGCTGGTTAAAGTTTGCCACACATTTTATTAATCCTTCACGAAAAAGAAGATTTAAAACTCGTTCATGTTAACTGCTAAAATCATTCCCTTTAGTTTCAACCACACCCTTTTGTCACTGTTAAGTAAACCATGGCAATTCATTCGTTATGTTTGGACAGGAATGACGTCACAGTCGTCAAGAGAGCATAAATCCGAATTACTCTCTGCACTTACGACTTGCGTCATTCCTCTCCGATTTAGCCACACTCCAAGTCAAGTGTGAGTCTGCTTTTCTTGAGTTAATTCTGGATCGGTTTGTCAATGTTTGTCTGTTGGTATGTCTTGTCTGAAGAACGGTTACTGCGGTTGTCTCCTCTTGTGTACTACTGTCATCAAGATAGTAAAAAAAGTTAAGAGTTAATAAATCAAGATAATTGACAACGTAAAAAACAACCGTCTTCAATCGCGAGAATTATCGTTTCCTTTCGCCATCCATGAAATACTAGCTTTGTTGACTAGCTTTCCGCCTCGGACTTCATTTTCGCGGAAATTCAGAAATTAAATAGCCTATGTGTTATGCTTATTACTGCAAAGTTTCGTCAAAATCCGTCGATTCGTTTTTGCGTGAAGGAGTAACAAACATCCATACATCCATTTTCACAAACTTTCGCATTTAAAATATTTTTAGGAAGAGTGGCCATCTATGGTGCTCTTTATCAGTTTCCACTTCATTAAATCTTGCTTGCTGAGAGCAAATGTACGATTTACCTACAATAAAAAAATACCAAAATCTTTACTGCTTTAGGTATGTTGTGTCTATAACATTTGAAGAATTCTCTCGATTTCTCCTCGGATCGCATCATCAGAGCCTGATCAGATTATCAAATAAAAAATGAATTTTCCAATTTTACTAAGAAACTATTCGTGGGTGTCACGCATAATTTACAATTTATCGAAACGGTTTTACTCACGTTTCTTAAAATCGGAATTAGGCCGACAGTTTCGATCCTGTACGAGGATCTTCATCAAAGAGTGAAGCAGGTTATGCGCCGGCGATCGCTTGATCCAATATGGATTTTAAGTAAAATGAGTCAAACCGTTAAAATTATAAAATAATTTTCCAAGTCGTTTCAGCTGACTTCGGAATTATAAAGATTCAGATTAACTGAGAACTTCCTTTTTGTAGTCGGTTAAAAAGTGACAAAAATACTTCAAACGTAAATCAATAAAGTTAAAATACGTTACACACCCGCAAAGAACGGACAACATTTATGATAATACAGTAAAACTTTCGTTGTAAAATAGCCTCTATGAATAGGTTTTAAGGATGATGGATATTTGCGTGCTTGAGGCCATCGAATGGGTAGGTACTGGAAATAAATGTGTAGATGAGACGGCGCGGCGGCGGAGCGACCTTTCAGATTTAACTTTTAAATTAATACAGGATGTCTTGTAATATTTTTATCACTTTGTCTACCTACACTATAATATTTTAAAAAAGAAACAGAGAGATTGTTTGTTTTTTCGCATTGAATAGGCTCCGAAACTACTGCACCGATTTGAAGAATTCTTTCACCATTAGAATGCTAAATTATCCTAGATATTTTTTCCAAATTCCCTAGGGAACGAAGTCCCAAGCGGAATGCTAGTTTTTAAGAAAATAAGAGCTCTGTAGCTGTTCTAATAATAAAATAAAGGATTTAACAACTATAAGGTGCGTTTAATTTTGTTTAACTTATTCCACGAAACAACTACGAAAAAACAAAATCGCAACCCTAGAAATCTTGAGCTCGACTAACTATTATATGTATATTCAACTTTTATACATAGATGCATTTTGGGACATCACTTGGTTCGTGGTTCGACCACGTAGTTCGATCGATGAAACCATGCGAACTTTTTTTCCAGTTGATTCGATTAATCGAACCAATGCGAACCACTTTTTCCCGGTGATTCGATTAAAAGAAATAGCTCAAAAAATGGAAGACACTAAAGGCAGCTAATAGTAGAATGAATACACCCTGTATAAAACAAATCATGTCAACGTAAATGACGCAAATCGGTAAATCCTTGTGTCGTTCAGTGGGCGTCATGTCACCAATGTCATCATGTCAGGAGACGAAAAAAAATAGTGGATTTATTGCATCGAGACGTGGTCTTTACTCGTCTTTCTGGGAAGTGGGGGAGCTGCCAAGTGGGGTACACTTGTTTAACTAGGCCCTATATTTCATAGAACTTATATATTTCACATGTATATGTATTTTTGACACTCAGTATGAACATAAATTCAAATTTTTCAATATTGTCGACTTTTCTCGAATACAACGGGTACAGAGACCCGTACATCAGGTTACCACAAGCGAGGACTCTGTTTAGTTATGATAAGAACGGTTTTGCAATGAAAATGGGGTAACCTGATGCGCTAGTATAGCGGGTTTTTTTTCTATTAAAAATTTTAATAACAGTGTTATGAAACGGGGTCCTTATTTGACTAGGACCTAGGAGAAGAATGAAAAAACAATAAGAGCAATCTCAACAAAAAAAAGGATGTTCTCAAATCCAACTTAAGATGAGTATGGGTTCGCTCTCGACCACAACCTAGCTTAGGGGCAAGATGTAGCAAGCTCATCCGCAGAAGCCTTTTTACTCGGATTTTGAAGGGATTCGGATTATATGCGCTCGGAAATATAAACACAGGCAGTGTTTCATTCCTTGGAAGTGCGCAATATAAAAGATTAAGAAAAGCGTCAAAAGACCATCAAAATAAATGACGTACATTTGAGAGCACGCGATGTCGATGATTGGACCTTTTTGTAATTCGAAAACGGCACGGCAAAATTGTATTACCATTGCCTCCTATGTAATAGTAATACTAGAAGCTGAGAACATAGGGGGCAATGGTAATTTAAATTTCGAAGTGCCGTGCCGTGCCGTAGAATTACAAAAAAGGCCCTACGGTTGCACATTGCTGTATTTTTTTACTTCATAACTGTTAATATGCAAAAAATAAATGGAACATTTTATTCGAACGGAATGGAACGGCACGGGATTACCATTACCCCCTATGTTTCTAGTGACATAAGGGACATAGCGGGCAATATTAATACCTTGGTAATACAAAACCGCGCCCAGGTAATACATACCGTGCGAATTATAAAAAGGCTAATTTGACTTACAATTTAGCATTAAATTCTTTTTTGGTGCTTACTAAAAATTCTTTTTTCGGTTTTTACATTTAATCTAAATTCAAAGTCCATACCACAGTAACTTTCGAAAGAAAAAAATAAGCTTTTTTTTTTTTTTTTTTAAATAATAAATTGCAAGAATGCCCAATCCTTATGAGACTTCCCAGTATTAGACAGTGCGTCTCCAACTGGCTGGAAACTGTCCAAGAAAATGTCCCGAAAATCAGCGCGCGGTTAATTAACTGAGCGCCGTTTGATCTCTATACGACTAAACGGAAAAAAACTCGTTTATCAAACGGATTGAAAAAAAAACTTGTTTTTTGCGCAGCTCTTCTAAATTGAGAAATTTGATCGATGTTTGTACAGCAGGGAACTTTGAAGATAATGTTTTGATTTGTTCATGTTCAAGATAGGGATGTCACTTTACGCAAAATATAAAAGGAACATCTAAGCAGATTACAACATCTAAAAATTAAAGTACAGAAAAATGTTAAAAGTATCACAACAGTTAAAATTTTTTTGGCGCGAATGGGACTTGAACCCACGACCCTAGGATATTTTTATTTTCTTTCCCTAAAATTATTTCTAAATATTCCATCACGCGGTTAAGCGTATTTAAAAATACTGAATTAAAAGGTCGTTTGGCGGTTTGAAAACTGACATCAGGGTCAAGTCAAGTCAAACACTTACTCCCAGCCCAAACGATAAAGGATATAAAGAGCGACGATTTTACTATTTTTACAAATCTTGGAAAATTTACGATTTTTTTTTTACTCAGTGTCCGTTTTTTTTTGTTTTGAACTTAAAACATTGTCAAATTAACAAAGTGACTAAAGAATTGACCTCTCTAAATGTATTTTGGGAAGAATCTATAAAAAAAATCAATAAAAAGATTCGATCTAATTATACAAGGCCTACAGAGTGCAGATTACTTAGTTAGCTATTATTTCAAAGCTTCATCATGCTATTACATACACATGTGAGACAATTTTGTAATGTAGAGGCCTATTTACTGTAAGTACCGTGTTAAAACGAGAGGTCAGATCGAGAAACATAATTATTCACGTACGTACATATACTTATGTGATTAGCGTAGCTGGCTAAAACTAACTACATGTAAACTAATAAAACCGTGAGAAAAAGAATTAAAATGATTATTTCTCTCAAAAACCAGTATGAGCTACATACTTCACTATAAGCTAGACAAGAGGAGCAAAGAACCCACTAATACCGCTATTACACCTGACCTGACTTATAATTAGTGTTTTATTAGCTCTATAACAGTGTCACTGATATGAGTCACTAAAATTCTGTAGAGAGAAAAGTTTTGTTTTGTATTTGTTTGACGACCGCACCGGTTTGGTTGAGTGGTAGTGGCGCTGCCTATTAATCAACGGGTCCTGGATTCGATTCCCAGCCGTGGAAAATATTTGTGGAAAAGAGCAGATGTTTGTTCTCGGGTCATGGGTGTTTGTGTCTGTATTTATGTAAGTTCCAAGGGACCCACGACACAAAGGAAAACCTTAGTGTGGGCCTTTGTAGTGTTTATTATATCAAAGGTATAAAAAAATTGGTGATAGTTGCAATCGAAGACTAAAAGACGCTCCCATGGGAATTTTGACTTAGGTTTAATCTAGGTCTAAATCTCCTAAAGTCTGTTTTTTAAACTGACTTATGTTATTTTGTTGTTGTTTAATTTTAAAAAAAAGTAACCCTTCCATACAACCATTTTTAAAAATAGTCTGAGTTTTACTTTTAATTTTTGTAGTAAGGCTCCAAATTTCTTTAAACAAACTTTTTTAGACTTATTCCCAAAGTCTAGTTAAAAGAACCTTCATACCCAAAGTCGTTCAACTTCATTTAGTCTGGTGAACTTTCCCCTGCGAAATTTTCCAGACGTTTCTGACGTCTGTAACGAGATGTTTACTCCATCCACCCAATTTGCCCGGGCTGATAAGAAGACCCATTTATGAATCGGTCGAAATTCCAGTCCTTTTTTAGAGACTACCCGGGAAAAACATTATCTTTCTTATAGACCTACTAGGTACACTAAAGTCTCTACTATCTAGGAAAGGTGGTGCCCCGGGTGACAAATTCCGAGGGCGGCAAATTCAAATTTGGCAGACGAATAGGTACACTACTCATTGTTAAAGCAACTTTGACCACTGAGAAAAATATATTTACATATCACGGAAAGAGCAGCGCTAGACCAAACGTTGTGGAGTTCTTTCCGGGAGGCCTTATGTAGTGAGCGTCTGATGGCTAAAAAGATGATGATAACAGTAAAAAACATAGGCCGGCTAGGCAGCGATCTCTTCCAGTCAACCCAATCTTAATCCTTATTTGATGAACATCTAATTCTCTGTTTTAAAAATTATTATTTAAACAGATATTAAAAAATCTTCAGTTGACTTAATTTGTTTATCATAGACGCCAATTTTAGCTCTTGGACAATGAAAAAGCTAAACCATCTTCATTTTTAACTAAAAAAGGAAAAAAATGAACATTACTTTTCTACTTAATCTTACGAAGTTTTCTTAAAGACAAAAGAAAGAGTGATTCAGGAATAAGGTCCTTCATAGCTAATCCAATATACCTAACGAATGGAAGATTATATTACCAAAGCGGTCGCAAATTGATTGTGCGATAATGTACACACATAATCGGTTAACATGTCTTGACGTATGTCTTGAATGGTTAGTAATAGTAACTATGTACTTTCCTTGTTTAGCCTTTTCCTTAGCAACAACAAGTTGGATAGATAAAGACACAGAAGTAGCTCGAGCACGATGGCGATAAACTCGCGCGTTGCGCCACTCGGCTGACGCTGAAACTTCACTTTGATTACGCGAGGGCCCCGCGAGCAAGCAAGCCTATGCCCTCTAGCGTTGTCAATGTTGACATTTTGACATAGGACCGCGGCGCATTATGCAGGCTATCACCATCGTACTCGAGCTGCTGGTTGTTTCTTCCCATATGCTGTAATGTTCACACGTAGAACATGATCAATATAGTTGAGCTCAGTACGGAAAAACAAAAATCTTTTTTCTAAGAATTTCATATGCGTTCCTATGGGAATGCTGGAGAGAATCACTCCCTAAAGTTTCGCCGGCTACTTTAAAGTCACCCCCTATAATTTTCGGGGTTAGCCAGTGAGAAATGAATAGGTACTGGAAAATTTATGACAGTTTTGATCAAATATAACTAAAACCATCTATTCGTTTAGGAGCTACTATGCCATATACATACACACAGATACACAGACATACAGATGCACAGATACACACATCAAACTTATCACACCCCTCTTTTTTTTCGGGGTTAAAAATCATATGAAATGAAAATTAGGATAGACGTAACGAAACCTTTTAAAAATATTATTTTAGCTTGAATTAAAGTTGATTCAAACCATTAAATTCGTTTTTATCTTACAGGAAATTAAAAAGCAAAAAACGATTATTTCTTTCAGTTAACAGTTTGAAGCCATAAAATAAACGTGACTTTAATTTCTCGGATCTTTGTTAAAGCATGATAAAAGAAACATAATTTTCAACTTAAAAAAAAATAGACTTGTGGCACTCGGGGACTGCCGCGGTAAAGCTATTGCATAGCATTTTGTATCAACTTATGCAATTATAATTAAAAGCAGCCCTCTAAAAATTTCAAAAAAGTTTATCATTTTTTTTGTTTTTTTACGGAGGCCATCTTGGATTTTAAAATGGATGTTATTTTCGCAATCAGCACCCCCGAAAACCTATTAAACGACACCCATGATGGTTTTTTACAAAAAATACATGTCCGCCATCTTGGATTTCAAAATGGATGTCATTTTCGGAATCAGAACCCCCGAAAACCTATTAAACGACACCCATGTCGGTATGCCCGAAAATTTCATATCCGCCATCTTGGATTTTTGGTGGGGGGAATCGAGACGCTCCGGGCTTTGCTCTTCGCGTCACGATTCCCCCAACTAAAATCCAAGATGGCGGATATGAAATTTTCGGATGGCGGTCGGCGGGTAATATGCTTGGTGACGCTTCGGGCTTCGCCCTACGCGGAGCTCGGCCTTCGGCCTCGCCCTATACGCAGCTCGCCTCGGCCTACGGCCTCGGCTCGCGTGTTCGGCTCGGTCTGCGACCTTGCCTCACCTTAAAAATCTAAATTTGTATGGCGGCCATCTTGGATTTGGGGGGGGGGAACGCTCCGGGCTACGACCTACGCGGAGCTCTGCCTTCGGCCTCGCTTTTTACGCAGCTCGCCTCGGCCTACGGCCTCGCCTCGCAGCGTTGCGTCGTGGTTCGGCTCGGCCTGCGGCCTCGCCTCACCACTCCTTGTATGGCGGCCATCTTGGAAAATGGTGGAATCGAAAAAGTGGAATCATCGACCCCCAAACCCCCCAGATACCGATTTTCGTCCGGATCGGAGCAACTTCAATGTATTATTATTATTATATTATTATATTATTATTATTATTTTATTATTATTATTGTTGCACGCACACAAACACCGTGTCGAAGACTGCCGAACTGAAACGACGTTAGACGGTGCACGGCCTTCAAGCCACACCTCCGTGCCCGTCGGAGTGGGGAGCGTTAGGTTTTTTCGTTACGGAATTTCTGGATTCGGTCCCCGCGCTCAAGGCCCGCGATAGAAGCTATGCAATAGCTTAAAAACAATAGGGAATGCATGATTTTTTTTTTATTTAAAAAATTAATCCTCATTCATTTAATTAACAGTTTAGTAAAACTATTTTTCGAATAACTATGAAATTAAAAAAAGATATAAGCCATCGAAGATTTATTTCTATCTATTTCTAACACAGAGTTTATATGGACGTAGTGACATGTGACGTCACAGTCCATGTCAGATCTCTGTCTAATCGGTGCGTAATTAATAGTTTTAAATGCGTATATCGGCCGTATGTCTTGGCCGATTTTAATTTTAATTTCATTTTTTGTCATCTCAACTACGGTATTTTCATGCTTTGTTAATCAATGCAATAAAAAAAATTCATGCATATTCCTTATTGAAGAAATGAGATTTGGCGCATTTGACAAAGAAGTTTAGATGGGACTACCCTGACATATCTTATTTTTTCGTTGTCCATGGGGACTACCCGAGCGATGACACATTTTTGGGCCCAACTTTGTAGTTCGGCCACCAAAACTTTCGAGGACGCAAACTTAGATTTGGCATACACCCATACGATACCCACCAAACGATCCTAGAATTTTTTTTATATACTGTCGCAATTAGTGTAAGCTGAGTCAATTTTTGGGTCCCAGGCCGAGTACGATAGTGACAGCGCCGCGACAACACCGCGGTCCTATGTCAAAATGTCAACATTGACAACGCCATAGGGCGAGCAAGCCTTTGCGCGGGACCCTCGCGCAATCAAAGTGAAGTTTCAGCGTGAGCCGAGCGCGAGATTGTCGTTATCGTGCTAGAGCTGCTGTATTAGGTATATTGGTCTAGCTGGTTTATATAATAAAATACTTCAAGCATCAGTAGTGCTTTTTTTTAACCGACTTCAAAAACAGGAGAAGGTTTTTACATTGTTGTATGTTAACAAGACAGCGCTGTGAACTAGTTCCATCGCTGAGGAAAATAAAACGAAAACTTGCCAGGTCTTCTCGGTACAACAAACTTTTATTTATCGACTAAACTTTACTCGATTTCCGACGGTTTTAACTCCTTTTACCTCGTAGCTTAGTTTTCCTAGTTCACTGATAAACAGCTTTTCCTCCATTCGTATTCCACGAACCATTTGGTTCTTAGAAATTAAGACTTTTCTTGGAATAGTGCCAAATGGATTGTGAAATAGATTTATCTACTGATTTCTGACTACAGAGGTAATTTATTAACTACATTACTCATATTCGAAGAAAATTAAGTTTATGATCAAGTAAAAATACAATAAAATTGGACAATAAAAATAATAAATGTAATTTGACGTGTTTTAAGTAATTCTATCAAATGAAGCCTTTTTGACTGTTGAATTAAGACGACACAGCATTCCTACCACGGCTTGCGACAAACTCACGCGTCGAGCAACTCAAATGACGGTGAAACATAGATGCCCGAGGGCACCGAATGGCTTGCTCGCGTTGTCTGTCGTTGTCATATCGACACTTGAGATTTGACTGCGAGCACGTTGTACACACGGTGGCACAACAGGGTATACTTCTTGACCTTGATGTCGCCCTTGTCTCGATCGTAATAGTGCTGGTTTTCGTAGTGCAAATAGGTAACCAGGCGTGCTGCTATCTATACTTGAGCTGCTGGAGTATCAACGGAATCCTGCAAACTACCTCGCAACTTAACATTCCGTTAGGGGTGGCGCTGACAGTCAAGGCAGTGACATTAGATTTCGATAATTCTTAATTTCGCCACCAGAGGGGGTCAACAGCAACTATTGTCATTCCACCGCCACTGAGACGCCAATCAATGGCTCTGAGACGTTATTGTAGAAAAAAAATGTTTGTATGTGTTATACAGGGCTTTAGGTAAATCTCTTTCGACCTCTCGGGTGGTAAATCAGTCCATGAAACTGATCAACTTTCCCAAGGAACATAAGTCGAAATACGAAAAAAAAATTTTTAGGTCCTATACAAACACATTTTGTATGGGAAGTCAAAATATTTTTTTCATACTTCGACCTTTGTTCCTTGGGAAAGTTGTTCAGTTTCATGGACTGATTTATCAACCGAGAGGTTGAAAGAGATTTACCTAAAGCCCTGTATTTTTCTTTTAGCGTAACAAAAATCACCTTTTTGAAAAAAAAAAACAGAACAAATGTTGTTTCATTTAACATGTATTTTTATCCTTTCCCTTGAATAACAAACAAGCTACAGTTATAATTCAGCTATAAGTAGTCTAGTACAAATCCTACGTTGTTGTAGGAACCCAAAAATAGCCTCTACTACAGTCCACGCCCCCTCATATTAACAGTTCGTTGGCTTTAAGCCAAACTTCGGCTTTCCGAGACGCAATTTCCATGTGACCCTAACTTTAGCTGCGTAGGTGTATGAAATGTATGTAGATAATTAGATATAGTCGTATAGTAACTTCCTGTCTGTTGTTTCGTTTCTGTAATTATAAATTAATGCTTGTATGGGTTATTCCGACGTAAGCCTCTGTTTTATCAAAATTCGATCAGAAGTTTTTGCGGAAAGAGATGCAAACATCCATAGATCCACTTATTCAAAGATCTCTCTTGACTTTTCACTCTCTTATAAGCTTGAACTTGAGTCGTAATATTTTTTAAAAATATAAATACCATAAATGTCCCACCGCTGGGCAAATGTCCTTTCTTCCACCAATCTTGACCTTGTCCTGTTTGAACGAAGTCTCTGTCTACGGCGTCTAACTCGTCCTGCCAATGCTTCTTTGGTCATCCTCTGCCTCTACGTCCTACTACTATAGGATTTAAATTAATGAGCTTTCTACTTTCGAAAATCTTAACATTGTTATTCAAAAGGTATTATTAATTTGTTAAACAATACATTATTACTGCGAAATAAATCTTCTTTAAAGACAAATTAAGACATTGTACAAATAAAGGCAACGAAATTGCGATTCGGAGTAATGCAAACAAGGAGTCGGGATCCAAGTTCAAAATACTCCCAAGTAATTTGTAAGTCAATGATCTCTACGGGCAAAGGCCTCTTAGAGGTCTATAAACAAACAGTCAATGCCTTTTAGATATTGTGTGAATTAATTATATTAGAGATAGGACCTACATATTTAGCTAAACTATTTTGCGTGTGCGTATAATTTGGGCTGTGCGTTGTGTTAAAATTCAGGAACCAGTTGAAAATTAGCACCACGACTATTACAAGTTATTTTTGCCTTATGCTGAGATGGATACCCTTTTCGGTGCATGTTATCAAATGATAGGCAAAGTTTCATCTGTAACAATTATATTTTTGGTATATTGTTACTGGATAAAAAATGGTTCTAATTCTATTTTAAACAAGAATAATTTTTTTTAACCCTTTTTAAATTTTATTAATCAAGAGCCTTCGTTTCATTCTATTTGCGATTTCCTTTAGGCATGAGCTCCATACCACCCTTTTAGAGCTACCCACATGAAATTTTTCCGTTGTACATTCAGCGAACCTGAAGGCGTGGCCGTCACGTGCCACTGACGCTCCAAGGCCACAAACAGAGCTAGTCACATGCTCTTCCACGCCTACAGAGATGCTTTATTTATATTAATTTAATTGCCATTAGTCAGCTTTGCTGTTGTTTTCATATGGCCTGGCGGCGCCTATGATATAGTATTTTTGGAAATTATGTTAGGCGCTCTGCCATTTTTACTTTAAGAGGGACTCATAGTTGTATATAGAGTGGTCAGAGTGGTATATCGAGTACAAGGCAAACATGACTAACCCAGAGCGGCTGTTAATCTAATCCATGGCATCTCAGTGGCGGTTGAATGACAATAGTGACCAGACCATTTAACCAGGGCCCCGATTCTATAACTTCAGTTGTGTGTCCATGGAATGGAGGCCATTTTATCTGTTCAGGGGGCGAAATTGGGAACTCTTTAATTTCATATACTTACTGACAGCCACCCCTGACCAGCAGCGCCACCACCAACCGAACGTAAAGTTGCAAACTACCTAGCAACTGAAAATTCAGTTGGCGGTGGCGCCACCAGTCCCAGCAGCTGTCATTACTAGATGTATGAAATTTGGATAGTTCTCAATTTCGCGACCTGAACAAATAAAATGGCGACCATTCCATCGCCACACAACTTAAGTTTTACAGAATCGGAGCAATGTTCAGGTGGTGAAATTGCGACCAATCGAAACTCTTGATGTCAGCCGCCCTGAGCAGCAGTGTTACTGCCAACCGAACTTGGCACCGACAGTCAAAGGTGCCGTTATCAAATGCATGAAATAATAGTTCTAAATTTCGCCACCTAGAAGCATATAGAATAGCAACCGCCATTGAGACGCCACCACTTTTTCCGTGTGGTGATCGGTTGAGAATAACACCACTCCATATCTTTCCGTGGGTGTCGTAAGAGGCGACTAAGGAGTCACAATGAGACCTGCCTCCTAAAAATCCACCCTAGGAAACGACACCTCAATTTTTTCTAAATCTGAGGTGTAGTTCGTTGGTCTCTTGTGGTGTAGGCTCTGTAAAGGGTCGTCTGGTTCGCGACCATCCTCCTACCGAAGTCCGACGCCAAACAGTTTACTGTGTTCCATCAGTGCGTGGGAGTACCGTGCCTTAATAGGCATTTTCTGGGTTAACTCGCTCCATCGTCGACCTCATGTATGACCTTGGTCAAGATTGAGGTCAAGAGTTAACGCATCTCATAATAAAATAAAATAAAACCATTGCTTAGTGGAATAGCTGCCCTGGTGTCAGAAAGCGTTTTCAGCTAAATGGCCTCTGAGTTGGTTGAACGTAGCAATGAATTGCTTGGTCGCCTTGCCCTGGCAGTATGAAATACCTTTCATCATGTGAATGATTGATGATCGTTGCATCATGGAAAAACTTTGTTAAATTGCGTTGCCTGTTTTACGCAGTCAATGCTGGAGGTTAAAGTTCATATGATTCATTGCGTAGAATGTATTAATTTGTGAAAAGCATAATAATTTGAATAGCCTTCCTCATTGTCTGGATTCGTGTGTTACTCATACAAATATGAGACAGTCATAATATTTTTCAACACATTTGACATTTGCTCATAAAGTGGGTCTTATATCATTGTTATAAGGTTCATAATGATATGTATTACCCAACCCGTGAGTAATAAAAATAAAGCACTAGTACGTAATGTTTTTTTTTCTAAATTTCAGCTAAGCCAGGGCTCTAAACTCGCCTCTAATGTAATATCCAACTTAGCACAATTGTAGCATAATGTACTATTATATGAACTTCGTTCCCGTGGGAATTCGGGAAAATCATGTAGCCTATCTCCATCGGGGATAATGTAGCTTTCTAATGGTGAAAGAATTTTTCAAATCGGTCCAGTAGTTTCGGAGCCTATTCAATACAAACAAACGAACAAACAATCAAATCTTTCCTCTTTATAATATGTATATGTTATGGACCAAGTGATTAATGCGGGCATTATTAATAATGCCCGGGCAATATTTATAATGTCTAGCTCTACCGGGCAAAGTGATTAATTACTATCTAAGCTTTATTATTTATCATATTGCCCGGTCATTATTATATTGCTACGTGACAATTGGGCAATTTGATAATAAAGCTAAGTTTGATGCGGTGCGGGGAGGGAATTTTGTTTTCACGACCGCCATCTTAGATGTCAAAATCTTAAACGATATCCATGACGAATTTTTACAAAAAATGCATGTCTGCCATCTTGTATTTCAAAATGGATGTCGTTTACGGAATTAGCACCCCCGAAAACCTATTAAACGACACCCATATCAGTTTTTTCAAAAATGTAAGCGTCCGCCATCTTGGATATCAAAATGAACAACATTTTCGGAATCAGCATCCCGACAATCTATTAAACGATACCCATGTCGGCATGCCCGAAAATTTAATATCCGCCTTCTTGGATTTTTTGTGCGGGGAGTCGCGACGCTCCGGGGTTTGCTCTTCTCGTCACGATTCTCCCAACTAAAATCAAAGTTGGCGGATATGAAATTTTTAGAAGGCAGTCGGCGGGTAAAACGCTTGGTGACGCTTCGGGCTTCGCCCTACGCAGAGCTCGGCCTTCGGCCTCGCCCTATACGCAGCTTTCCTCGGCATACGGCCTCACCCCACCTTTAGTATCTAAACTTGTATGGCGGCCATCTTCAATTGGGGGGGGGGGGGCCGCTCTGGTCTTCGCCCTACGCGGAGTTTGGACTTCAGCCTCTCCTTAAACGCAGCTCGCCTCGGCCTACGGCCTTGCCTCACCTACAGAATCTAAACTTGTATGGCCGCCATCTTGAATTGAGAGGGTTGACGCCCCGGGCTTCGCCCTACGCGGAGTTGGGCTCGGTCTGCGACCTCGCCTCACCGTTAAAATCTTAACTCGTATGGTAGCCAACTTGGATTGGGGGAGGGAGACGCTCCGGGCTTTGCCCTATGCGGAGCTCGGCCTTCGGCCTCGCCTTTTACCTTGCTACTTAATCCAAATAATGCGTCTGATTATTTAAATTGTTTAACATTTAGTTTATTTCAAGTTAAATGACTCTACTAATAAAAAAATAGCAATTAAATATGTTTGTATTACTCTGCCCAAAAGGTGATGGGCATTATGTATAATGCCCGGTCAATTTGATTATTTGAATAATTATTATCAAATTGCCCTCTCATATTGGGCATTTTTCATAATGCCCGGTCATTATGAATAATGCCCAATTTATCACTTGGTCCATAACATATAGATAGATAATATAATTTTTTTTTTACTGATACACATAATCATTATTTTCTTAATAAATAAAGAAGTTTCACAAAGAAAAAATGGTTTTATTTATGAATGTTTGTATCACATTTAAAGAATCTTTTACTTTAATGAAAATTTTTGCAACTGAAATGCATACGTTTTGGCAAAGAGCCTCCATTAGCTTAAGTCCTGTGAAAATCTGTACATACATATAAAGACTAGAGAATGCCCGGGATTTCGTTAAACTGAATTTTAGCTTTCTAGGTCCAAGGCTTTGGCTGGGCCTAGATGAGTCAGTGAATCAGGATCTTCAATTTTATATTAATAAATATCCAACCTTCAAATCTATTTCGTTATTATAATTATAATAAAGAAGAAGATAAAGATTCTGCAGACAGATCTCGCAAGGAAAGCTACCTACATAATAAAAATTAATTTGCGCAGTAACCTTTTAAACTGCGCATGTAGAGTGAAGTGAGTGACCTTTCTTCATTGTTCAGGTTCAGTTCAGGCAAACGATGCTAAATGAGATTTCGTGAAACTATAAAGGTTGGATTAAGAATTATTTTTCACTGAGAAATAGTCATTGTGTATTCTTTCTTATCGTGTAGGTAAAATCAGTATGTGGTGAACTTAACTAAAGTTCTTTTTTTTATTATAAGATGGGTTAACTCTTGACCTCAATCTTGACCATAAAGGTCAAAGATGAGGTCGACGATGGAGCAAGTTAACCCAGAAAATGCCTATAAAGTTCTCAAACCGCCAAAGGCCTTTGACTTGGTTTAGCGACTGAAGTCAATCGAAAAGTGACATTTAAACTCAATTATCTTCATTTTATGGGACATTCAGGATGTTACTTAAATAAGCCAAAATTACATAAATACATACAAACATATCGTCGCGTGCTTGTTTCCGCCGCGTGCGATACAAATCTCGTACACCATGTGTTCAAAAAGCACGCGAAGGTTTAAAGGATTTAAATACATACATACACATTCGTTCTTTTGACCCAACTGACTTTAAAGACGAGAATAGTACTGAAAAATCTTTCCCAGGGATGTCGCTTTGCTCTATATTCATTGTAGCACCTACGTGTACTGGCATTTGTATGGCAAAGTTCAAATGAACTAAAGCTCTCTGAAACTGAAATGTTTTCCCCTGATAACGATGCACACAAGCTCCTTACTAAACTGTTGCTAAATGATTTTCGCTCTTGCCCCTACGAAATACGAACAACACAAAGTACTTGTGCTTAGTTGTTCTGGGAATTGGGTGAATGGAAGTGGGTTTGTGACGTCACAGGGCGGGGGAAGGGAGGCTCGCCGTTCCTGTTTCCCTGTAAAGTGAATGAGTGACGCACGCTTGGAGTTCTAATAAGAAGTTAATGTTTAGTATAAGTGTTTGTACATTTAAACAACTGAAATCAGCGGCAACTGAAAATCAGTGTTTTGCCACTTACGGTATAAAACTTTATACTGAGCTGCAACCTGGTTTCCTGCAGCACCCACTTACTTTGCTTTGTTTTTTTATTATGTATATTCTATTTCTCTATGTGAATGAATGAATAAAACTTTATTTGGGAGACACAGGAATTTTTCTTAAATCTAACTTACAATTAAACCCAACAATCGTAACAGTGCCACCCAAAAAGGCGCTGGCTCAGCATTCGCTACAGCGGCGAGGCTGTAGCGCTGATATTCTGCCAGTACCAGAAATAAAAAATAATAAAATAAAATAAACAAAACAAAAAGAGATAATCTTCTGAAAAAAATTACGTTCTATGTCTCGTGCTTATCATATCTGTTACTTTCCTTGCTACTTGTCGTTTATTTATTCCATATTTCTTTGTTTTTATTTATTTATTATAAGATGGGTTAACACTTGACCTCAATCTGGACTAAGGTCATAAATGAGGTCGACGATGGAGCGAGTTAACTCAGAAAATGCCTATTAAGGCACTGGTACTCCTACGCACCAACGGAACACAGCATGCTGTTTGGCGTCGGACTTCGGTAGGAGGGTGGTCGCGAACCAGACCGCCCTTCACAGAGCCTATCACATTGCATGAGACCATAAGACGTCACCACAGATTCAGAATAAATTGATGTGTCGTTGCCGGGGGTGGATTAATAGGAGGCAGGTCTCATTTGTGTTTCCTTAGTCGCCTCTTACGACTAAGGAATGGGGTTGTTTGTTGTATTGTAAAACTCAATCGTTGCTTTTGTGATTGTCTCTTTCTGTACTGTCTCTTTGTAATGTGTACTGAGATGGAAATAAATTTCTTATCTATCTATTTAGTATAGGTTCACTGTCTGGTTCCAGCCAATCCAGCCATCAATTTATTATTGCTGATATGATACTGTTACTGAAATAAAAACATGTTTATTTTTTAACCTCCGGCGCAAAAGAGTGTTAATAAGTTCGACCGCTTTGTGGATCTGTCTGTGTGTTTGTTTGTGGCACCATAGTTCTTAAACGAGTGAACTGATTTGGATGCGGTTTTATTTATTTCAAAGTAGGTTTTCTAGCGGCAGTTCTTAGACATGTTTTATCCAAATCGGTTCATCCATTTAAAAGTTATAAGCTATTAATGTTAGGGGTGATATATTTTATTTTTCTTCTTCTTTCTTACTGTATTATAGGAGACCGAGGTGAGTTATAACAGAGGAGAGTTGATACATCGACGATTTTTGGGAACCTATTAACTATTAGCGAGCTCGCAACAGCGTGTGTTTGTTAGCTCGAGACTTGAACTAAAAAATGCGCGTTGTTGCAAGCTCGCTAGCAGTTAATAAGTTCCAAAAAATCGACGATGTCACAACTCCCCTCTGTCACAACTAACCTCGGTCTCCCATACCTAAATGCGAAAGTGTGAGGATAAATGAATTGATGCTTGTTAACCCTTCCCGCAAGAACAGCTGGATGTTTTTTCGATGAAACTTTGCAGTGATATGCTTCATCAGAATAGGATATAGGCTACATCATTTCCACAGAAATTTCCAGGTGAAATAGGTTATTTTTCCACACCGGCGGGATATTAGTAAAATTCATAGTTCAGCACCAAATAAGCAACCGAAAAGCAAATAATTAGTTTTTTTGTCACGAAAAAAATAGCAAATGATATCATCAAGTCGCTATACTTCTAAAATTGTGTAACGTAATACTACTGCCTATCTTTACTGAATCCTTTTGACTTTTAAGATTTATAATATAGGCGCCTACGTAAAATTTATCGAATGAATTTTCGTGGAAATTTCGAATTATAGATAAGTGTTTGAACAATCAATTTTTTAGTGATTGATTTCTTTATTATCATTAATCACCCGTTAAAGCATTATACAGGGTGTACCAGGAAACCTGTACCAGCGAAGGTCTGTTGTCTGGGGACACCAATACCTATCGATTGGACCCCCATGTATGTTCCGCGATTTTTGTAGTTTAGAAGTTATTATACATTTAATGAATTTTTCGAAAATTTTCACCCAGCATCGATTTCCATTTTATTTTCTCTTTTGGTTTAACATTATTTAAAAAAAGTCTGTATGGTAGATAATGAGGGAAATATAAACTACTATTTAAAAAAATTGGATGTCCCTCGTCATTATGGAACATGGTTTAAATTTAACTTAAATGTTAAAATTGGCACTTCAGCGAAATATTTTCAAAACTTCAAGTTGGTAAAAAAAATAATTGAGACGGACCTGCAGGTTTTAAACAGCTTTTAAAAACTTTGGAAGATATTCAGCTTTACGAAACATACAAAAAATATACCACATAATAGGGCTTTTTAATGAGTAATTCGCGTTTAACGTTAAGGCCATCGTAGGTGGTTCCCTAGCAGCGATTACATAGAACATGTTGTTTCTGAAAATACCACAGACATGCCCAAAAAGTTGTTAACACGCTTGTAAATGATCCTTAGACAAGTTATAGTGATTACTCAATCTTCACGCTATATCCCTTGTGGGGTTAGGAACGATCGATGACTGAAAGAAGAAGCAAGAGTTGTGCCCCCCACCCCACAAGGGAAATAGCGTGAAGATCTAAATTAGTAAGCATCTCAAATTGCAAATGCCAATCAGCCCACGAAACTGAATAACTTTACCGAAGGAAATGTGAAAAAAAATCACATCTTCGTACAACGATCAGGATTTGTCTTTGTATGTATGTATGTATGTAAATCCTTTATTGTACAATAAATATTCTTACAGGAGCAAAATATGGTACTTAAAGTTAGAAAACATTTAATGTTACAAAGGCGGACTTATCCCACTAGGGGATCTCTTCCAGTCAACCTAACGAACATTGAGAAGAAATCTTGATGAGTAGGCGTAAAGTACAAAAAGGATTAGAAAAATTAATAGAATATATACAGAAAGACAAATAAACAATGAAGAACTATACAATACTTAAATAACATTATTAAAAATATAAACATATATTTAATATATAGGTACATACATATATAATGCATATATATATATATATATATATAATAAGGGAAGTTAAAAATGTTTTTTTTTTAATTTCAGGTTCCTTGGGGAAAATTGTTCAGTTTCATGGGGAGAATCACCCCTAAAGTTTGGCTAACTAATTTAAAGTCACCCTACACATATATTCTTTAAAGTTCGAGTGAATAGGCATCTGCTGGGTGAGCTCGCTACATCCTCGACCGCATTTTTACCCTGAGCTAGATTGTGGTCAAGAGCGAACCCTTTTGGCGGTTTTCTACTTGACGGCACGGCAACGGCACGGTGCCGGCGCCGGTAACCAGGGAAACAAAAATGTATGAAAAGGAGTCATCGCCGTGCCGGTGCCCGCGCCGGTCGCGGTCAGAGGAAAACCCTGTCATATATTTTTGCTTCCCGCCGTTGCCGGCGCCGGTGCCGTGCCGTTGCCGTGCCGTATAGTGGAAAAATCAGCTTCAAGTATTACTATTACATGTGCCGTTTTCGAATCATAAAAAGGCCCATAAATTTTTTTAAATCATTATTTATACACTAGCATTCCGCCTGTGACTTCGTTCCCGTGGGAGTTCGAGAAAATTATGTAGCCTATGTCCATCGGGGATAATGTAGCTTTCTAATGGTGAAAGAATTGTTACAATCGGTCCAGTAGTTTCGGAGCCTATTCAATGCAAACAAACAAACAATCAAATATTTCCTCTTTATAATATGTAATAGATATAAAATAGTTATTATTGTTATGTAAGAGCATCATACAGCGTATTTTTATTTAATTGTTAACACCTTTTTGCAGAGACATCCCTAATAAATTAAATGTCATCGGACACCGCGGTCATAGATGATTGTGAAATGACGAAGATTCGTCGTAGTAGGTTATCACGCATCACTTAAATTGTACCTGTTTATTTTAAAAGTAATTTAAGTATTCTAATTTATGCGAACACGACGAAGTGATTCGTGCATGCGTGATTGAGAGCCCTCTACTAAATATAAATTTTGGTCCTATTTAATTGGAGTGCGTATCAGATACTAGCTTTCGGCCCGGGACTTCGTTCTTGTGGGAATTTGTGGAAATTATGTAGCCATGTGTTATTATGATTTTCAAGCTACATACATACATACATACATACTACTGCAAAGTTTCATTTAAAGCCCGTCTAGCCGTTCTTGACTTATCTAAATATATAAAAGGAGAAACTGACTGACTGAATGACTGACTGACATATCAACGCACAGCCTGAACGGCTAAACGTTGGCACTTGAAATTTGTAAGGGACGTAGCTTAGGTACCGTAGAGGTGCACTAAGAAAGGAATTCCCGAAATTCCCAAGGAAACGGGAATTAGCGGGAAAATCCTTTTGTATGAAAAATCTAAACCGCTTAAGTTAGACGCTTGAATTTCGGCATGCAGGTACCTTAGTAAACTTAAAGCGTAGTTGCAACATGATATTGCAAAATTCCCACGGGAACGGGAGTTAGCGGGAAAAAACTTTTGTATGTAAAAATCTAAATCACGTAAGATAGATGTTTTCAATCTGTGTACTCTGTACAAAAAAAAAATTACACGCAAACGAAGTTGCGGGCATCAGCTAGTAAATGGTTATAAATCAGCTCGAGAAAACTGAAGATGGGCAGTACCCTACCTTGTTGAATTTTGGGTTGACGGGAGAAACGTGGATTGAACTATGTAAAAAAGATCAGTAAGTAGGTTGAGTATCGATAAACGTACAAACAGCAGCACGTCAGGTTACTCGATTGCACTACGAAAGTCGGCGCTATTACGAGGGATATAAGGGCGACGTCAAGGTCAACATGTATAGCCTGATGTGAAGCCGTGTGTACATATTTACAAGGCCATCTTATTGGGTTATAGAGGGACAAAATAAAATATACATTTACGGAACTCAAATCAAACTGTCTATATTTCCGTATCTTATAAGGAGAGGTGTGTCTAGCTAGGTAAGTAACTAAGGGGTATGTTACACTATCTACAGAGCGCTTTCTCTAATGAGTTACAATGTCAACTGTATACGGCCATACGGCATACTAACTGTTCTCTACTGAAAAACTTCTTTATAAATATTGGGTCATATGGTCTACGACCATTCCTTCAAGTGCGACAGGGACACATTCCCAATCCATAAGTCAGAGTAGGATAGATTTAGTTTTGCTATTCCAACACATCTTTTGGATAGAACTTCTCTTTCTTTTCTCTTTAGACAAAAAAAAATGCGGGAAAAAATAGTACTTACTACCTAATTTCAGGGTATTGAAAATATCCATACCTAAATAGGTAAGTAACTCTAAAATAAATAAAAAATTATCATCCCCGATATTAATAGCTTATAACTTTTAAACGGCTGAGCGTGACCTTGGTCAAGATGAGGTCTTATAATAAAAAAAAAGCTTAGAACTATCTCGTCAGCTTTCAAAAAAAAACACATCAAAATCGGTCCATTCGCTTAGGAGCTACGATGCCACAGACAAACACACAGATGCACACGTCAATCTTTTAACACTTCTCTTTCGTCGGGGATTAAATGAGAACTAAAAAAATCAATTGAAAAATAATTAGTTTCAGCTGTTATCTATTGTACGTGCAAATAACCTATTTTACAAGAATTTATTACGAAAACAATTGCGATAACTGTTCAATAAACAGATATGAACTGTAAAGTTCCCGTTATCCCGCTTGTTCAGTAAATAGGTCAAGAAGTGTGTAAATTTAAACGTAACTGTAAAATTGAAAAACACAAATTTAGATAACAGATGCTCATTTATTAGAAACTTTTAAGTTATTATAATAGTTACGGCGAAATTACTTTTAAACTAGACAATTTCCCGCAAGGAAAAATATTTTAAAAAATAATCATGACCACATAAAATGTATTGCTTTCCATGGTCTTTTAGGGTCTAAATACATAGTTATGGTACAATCATGGACCCAGTTTGGGCGCAGCAACGTAGGGGAGAGGAGGATCTTCCAACAAATATTTATAAATGCGAAAGTAAGTCTGTCTGTTACGTTTTCACGGCTAAACTACTGAACCGATTTTGATAAAATTTGGTACAGAAATAGATTAGACCTTGGGAAAGAGCTAGGCTACATTTTATCTCACAGTTGGATACGACATTACCTGCAGTCCACGCGGACAGAGCTGCGGGCGGAAAGCTAGTAAAAATAAAATAGAAATGAAAAGTTCTATGTTTTAATTAACAAATTAATGTCTATTAAATTAAATAGGAAATTCGGTTCGTATAATAATAATTTAACGAATGTCAAGAGAAATAATAATTCCTTATACAATCAGCGGATTGCCTTTTTAGAAAAAGGAAAATAAATTAACAATCTTGTTTTAGTTCTTCCTTTGGAAAAGTTGTTCAGTTTCACATGTTAAAGTTTTGCTTAATATTTTAAGGTATATTATGTGTGTATATGTTGAAGTTATCTTCTAAAACAATTATCTTAGGTATTTATCTTACCTAAGCCTACGTGAACACGAACATTCTATTCTTAGCTCGGCCTTAACATACATTCCTATACTGTGTATATGTCACCGGAAAATTGTAAAAACCGTAATATTACTATTTCACTAGTGAAGTCAAAGTCAAAGTCAAAAAACTTTATAGAACATACAGAATGTTACTTAAAATAAGTCAAAGTGTAATTACATGTGCATTTTTGACTTTGCGTCTATTCGCAAAGGCTGTCTTCCTCAGGAGAAGAATAGGCAAGAAAGTGAAAATATAATCCCCCGCAACTTTACCATTTGCCTAGTAAAATTATAAATTTACGAAACTAAGGGCTGCCTGCACGAAATTAGGATAAATTAGGTTGTGTTAGGTTGTCCTAACCTAAAAGTTAGGTTTGGGTTAAAAACTTTTTTAACCTAACCTAAAAGTTAGGTTAAAAAAGGTTGCATTAATATTATAATAAGATCGTCAATGTGGAAAAAAAATGGGGCGGTCCACAATTTACCGAGAGTTTAGAAACTTAGTCAAATTACAATATAACGGGTTTGACAATGTTACGGTGACATATACTTATCTATTTAAATTATATTAAAATTATCAAGAAAAGTACCTTTAATAAGTGTGTTGTTTTCCTTATTTTCTTCGTAAACTGTTTCAAGCCGGCGCCGTGACCCACAAACCGAGATATTTCAGCGAAACATGTCGTAAATAGTCGCAAACTGTCGTAAACTCATTTTATTTCGTAATCAACGAGAACACAACGTTTGAAACAGTGTATTTCAATACAAAACAATATTTTATTTGTTTTTCTTTGAAACGAATATGTTTGTTGTTCACAATTTGGTTATTTTTGCCTATATACTACTAAGTCATTGTTCTTCTAATAAAAGAAGAAGAAAAAAACCTAATGCTATTGGCCAAGTCCAATATTTCCTAATCAATGTTATCTCAATGGCGGGTGAATGACGATAGAGATCATTTTTAACCGACTTAAAAAAAGGAAGATGTTCCATGTTCGACTGTATGTTTTTTTAAATTTATGTTCACCGATTTCTCCGCCCATTATGGACCGATTTTCAAATTTATTTTTTTGTTCGAAAGAGTATACTCCAGAGGTAATCCCATATAAATTTTATCGAAAATAATTCAGCGCTTTTAATAAAATCAACAAAAACAAAAAATACTACAAACCAGAGCATCATCTAAATAAATGAGTGACATTTTCGTTTGTGGTTATCTGCTAATAGGCATAGTAGTCTGCAAAAAATACTGGTTATCTACTTTGTGCGAACTTTTGTTGGGATTGAAGTCGGTGACTCATACGTTTTTAACGTGGAAAATTATATCTATTCTGGTGGCGAAATTGATCGCCACCGCGAACCGAACGTTAAATTGCAAACTACCCTGCCACTGAAGATTCAGTTGGCGGTAACGCCGCCGCCGTTTTAGTCAAAGCAACCGTAATCAGATGTATGAAATTACAACAGTTTTTAAATTTTCCACTTGAACAGATCAAAATGGACACAATCAACATTCCACCATCATTGATACCTGAGTAAGTCCTGAGTCCGCATGACCGGAAAGTAAGACCATGGATGGTGGAGGAAAAAGTATGCTTGGGTTTTTTAAATGTTTTATTACTACTGATGTCTTAAGGTTGCCTGGAAGAAATTGCTACACAGAACAACAAGGCCGCCTGTTGTATACTATGTTCTGTTTAATGTATGTACTATTTGTGTCTGTGTGCAAATAAAGTACATTATTATTATTATTTACAATAAACAACATTACTAGAATTCCCATAGTTCTCGAGTCGCAGGTAGATACGTGATTTAATCAAACAATCTTAAAAAAAACAACTTGATCATACCTTGTGTAACCTAAATTATGTAACTATTTATCTTATCCTCACGTAATTTAACAACTTCTTCATTCAATTGGAAGTTTTTAATGTGAGTGATGTAATTTGAAATAACTGTACCTGTTAATAGTTTATTTTAGGAAATTTTGCACTTACTTATATTAATATTAAGCTGAAGTAGAGAAAAAACCTTAAAACCAAAACTGACTGTATTTCGGAGCTCATATAACCCGAATCTCTTCATAGTTCGAGTGAATAGGTATCTTCTGGGTGAGCTTACTACATCCTCAACTAAATCTTCGCTCCTGGGCTAGATTATGGCCAAGAGCAAACCCATAATCTTTCTTAACTCGTATGTATTGTATATATTGTATTATATATATACATAAACATATATATATATATATATATATATATTATGTATTGTGTATATTATACATTTTTTTATAATATTTTTATCAGGGCATATATCAAATCAAAAAAAAAAATCAAATCAAATCAATCAAATCATTTATTCATAATTATTGTTTACAAATAAAACTTAAGGCTAAGCATTATTAATTTAGAACGAAAATAACATGTGCCTGAACTAGGTTAACTTAATACCTGTATCTCAGGCAAAAAGGGATCTTTTTTTTATATAAACAAACACTTACAAATAATTAAATACCTTAATGTTAAATAAATTCCTTACACCGTAATATGAACTTACTAAGTAAAAACACATTACCCCTCATTTGCGTCGCGCAGTCGGGTAAAAATTTGCTCCACTAACCTATACTTTAAAATACCTTATTAATGTAAAATAACTCGACTGTATGTTTCTAAAATACTTAATTGCAAAATTAATCTATATATAAATATGTATGTATATATATAAATATGTATATATATATAAATTATGTTTATTATTATTTATATTTAGTTTCGTAAGTATAATGTTTATAATTTATTATTTTATCTTTCACTTCGGATGAGATGTGCACCTACCACTCATTCTCACCAATCACCCTAAGGTTGACTGGTAAATAATGCCATTGGGCATTAAGTCCGCCCTTGTACTTTTAGTGCATTAAGTTGAATAAATAAATAAATAAATAATCTTTTAAAAAAATGCATCTTTTGGATTCGAAGCCACAAAAATATGGTTTGCATCGAACCTTCCTACTTAACTGCTATCAGAAAAAGTTTTAAATAGCTTAGCTAATATTAAATGTATCGTACGAGTGTTAATTGGAATATAACGAATTTCTATTTCTGCATTTTAAAAATAGCTTGTTTAATCCAAAAATTAGTACCTACCTGACTGCAATTAGAAGAACCAACGATACCTTTAAATAGCTCAGAGCTTACTATTCTCGTATGTGCTAATTAGAAAATAACGAATTTCTATTTCTGCGTCCAAAACATTATAATTAAGCCCCGGCGCTTCTAGGTTTAACTAGTCAATCCTCAGGCTAACCTAACCTAACCTAGTCAAACCTAGGATAAACCAGTAATTCCAGGAAGAGACTGCATATTGGTCTTTGACTATGACGTATACATAATCCAAGTGTTTCTATTTTACAAAGTTTTTATTCGCTTGCAATGTTTGCAGGTTTGTTTGGGTCAAATTCTGCAACTGAACTTATTTTAAACTAAATTGAACAGAAAGGGGTTTGGAACCTCTTGTATGGGAGCCTGGCATAGTGGTGACCATGATTTTTCGAGACCGTTTGAAAGTATCATACGGGATCTTTAACCTGTACGCTGTAGGACTATAATGTCCGATACATTTTTTGTTTGTCTATACTGGGTGAAAAAGAACTTCCTAGCTATATTCAAAATCCTGAACCAGTATCACTCAAAGAACACATTTATGAAAAAAAAAAAATTTTTTAGATATTTTTTCAATGAGGGGGGGGTCCACCCGAGTGGTGTCTACGTTTAGGGTCCCTCTCAAAAAAGTGGCACCGCCTGAATTTTTTTACACATTTTCAAAAAAGTGTGAGAACAACGTATTTGAAAATATAAAAAAAATGTATTCCCCCTCTTAAATATAAATATGTAAGAGGGAACAGGTTTTTTAAAGAATTGTGCCTTTGAGAGTACGCAGAAAAAATAGGCGGACAGGTGAATGAGGTATCGTACAGGTTAACTGATAAACGGGCACAGGTTAATGTGATTCTATACTAAGAATAGGCAATAAACTACAAATGCTATGATTATTATATTTATGCCCTAGATTTAAAACTTAATACCTAATTTTACAATATTACGACGTAATTGTTCTTAGCAGTGGGATCTTGTAGGCTAGATTAAAAAAAAATTGTTCTTTTATACTACGATTTTTCCTCCATTGTCTTTTACATCCTCCCCCCGGCGAAGTCTTGACGTAGCCTTCTATGGGTTGACAGCGGGCTTGTCCTTCTGTAGCACTGCCAGCTTCGACGTAGGCCTCCTGAAGATCCCTCCTTGCGTGCGGACGTCGGCGCTGCGTGTGTGACCATCTGGACCCGGATAAACCTTCTCTATGACGCCTTTAGGCCATGTGTTCCTGGGTAGTGAGGGGTCGACGACTATGACCACAACTCCTTTTTTTATAGTTAATGAGTTTGCTTTTGACCACAATCTAGTCCAGAAGCAGAAATGTGATCGAGGATATAGCAAGCTCACCAGAATGCCTATTCACTCGAACTTTAAAGAGATGCGGGTCATATGTGCCTGGACATACAGACGCAGGCAGAGAATACAAAGTTGAAGAGTAGCGCTCAGTACGGATCCGGGGATTCTCCACAAGGTAAGGGTGGTACCCAGCGGTGCGTCTGGCTGAACGTCCGGTAGAAGAAAGGGGCAGGCGGAATGATCTCGTGTAGCTCATGAGCACACTCCCCGAAGTACATCTTGTAAAAAACACACAGGCAAGCTACTTTGCGCCTATGAGTCAGGCTTTAGAGTTTACTGTTTACTAGCTTTTTGTCACCAATGAGCCTCCTGGCTCTGCGATCCACCGGTTCCAGGGTGGCTAGGTGATGTTTGGCCGAACCATCACAAAGGTGGCTACAATACTCCATGCACGACCGGACCTGCGCCTTATAAAGGGTTAGAAGTTGGTCAGGCGAGAAGTATCGCTTGACCTTATTAAGGATGCCTAGCTTTTTGGTTGCAGTTTGAGCTTTGGATTCGATGGATGTGCCGAAGATAAGGTTGGCAGATAACTTCATGCCGAGGAGTTAAAGCTCATCAGTGACAGGTACAGATGTACTTCAGAAGTAGGAGTCAGATCAAAAGGACTCCGTTTCGCGGAAAACAGACACGCTTGTGTTTTGGTGGCGTTGAAACTAACCAGATTAATGTCTCCCCATAGGGAGACAAGACTTAAGATTGAGTTCACTCGCTCTAACATTACTTCCCTCTCAGATCGAATTTTATCCCCGCCTTCTCCTGCATTGGACATACGCAACAACTCCAGGCATAAGCATGTCGTTGATGTGCAGCAGGAAACGAGTCGCAGAGAGTACGGACCCCTGAGGAACTCCAGCGTCAATAGCTATGAGTCTAGACGTGAATAGACTGCGGTCAGCCTACGGCGGGAGACTGTGCTTAAAATCCCGCTACCCTCCAAGATGAGTTGCCCAGGACAGTATTGCCCATCAGTCGAGACCGGTCTTAAACTGCGCAACTGACTTCTTCCTTATTTCCCCAATGGCACTGGCACTTCCGTGCACCAGCGGAACGCAGATGTGGCTAGCAAGTCTGCTTGGCGCTGGACTTCGGCGGAAGGGTCCTTCCTTAAGTGGCTGGTGAGGCTGCGATGCGTCTCCTTGAGACACCAATCAGTGTGGGCTGGTACTCCTTCAGCCAGCGCCTCCAGTATTTGTCAGCTAGCCCTGGGGCTGCTCCTATTCTTACTTAAAGCCGTAGTAACCCATCTATTATGATCGGGTCAAGTAAGTGAAGTAGACTGGCCCGTAGTAATCATTTGCTCTTCTTCATCATTTCTATTTCCTGTGCAAAGTCGTCTCGTTGTACTTTCTTCATCCATTCATCGTCAACCTTCTTAAGATGGTCCACTTCCAAATCCTTCTTAATTCCTCTTCATTGATCTATGAAGAGGAACATTCTTGCCGTTGTCCTTATTAAGCGTTCGTAACTTGAGAAGCACTTGATATCAGGTAGGTATGTCGCTTCAGGCTCTACCAGGTGGAGGGCAACTTGCTCGATTTCTTCTCCATGGCTTGGTACATTCTAGGGCCACTCGCTCGTTGGCATCTTCAAAACTTCCGGACCGTTGAACCAGGGGTCTTCTTCATTTTCAGGTACGTAGCCTGCTCGGGTTGCTAGGTCGGCTACGTTGCTCTTCGTGGGTACCCATCTCCATTGGTGGACGGAGGTGAGTTCAGTTATCTCTCCAAGTTGGTGCGCCACGTAGGGTGTATAGCGCCGATTGTTGTTGCGGATCCAATGCAGCACTATCTGGACATCAGTCCAATATATCACGCTGTCGGTATTTCATCTGTGCTCCTTTATTACATGACTGTCCAATCTGGCTCCGATGAGTGCTGCTTGCAACTCCATGTGGGGTATGGTTAGCGCCTTGAGTGGTGCAACCTTGGCTTTGGCTGCCACCAACACGACTTTGACCTCTCCCTCCTCTTGCTCGAGTCTCCAGTAGGCTGCTGCAGCGTAGGCGTCTTGTCTGGCGTCGCAGAAAACATGAACTGGTTCGTCCTATTCCATCTTCTGGCTCCATAGATTCTGTAGCCCAATCTTTGCTGTTATGGTGTAGCAGCTGAGTAGTCCAAGTGGGTCGTAAATACTCATGACTGCGCTAAGTGCTTCCCTTTTGGTCGGAGGGCGTGTGGTTTCTCTGATTTCTTTGTCGACTCTGTTGAGAGAAGTGTTGAACCGTAGCTTGTCGTTCTCGGGGTCCCATAATAACCCGAGTGTCTTCTGTTCCTGTCCGGCACCCATGATTGGCTTAAAAAAATCTATTTCT
Organism: Aproaerema taeniolella; assembly: GCA_949987775.1. Lineage (NCBI taxonomy): Eukaryota > Metazoa > Arthropoda > Insecta > Lepidoptera > Gelechiidae > Aproaerema > Aproaerema taeniolella. The sequence continues at coordinate 6,431,772 of OX465245.1, forward strand.
AGTTTAGAATGAAATTGGTAACAATCTTTATAAACCACTGCTGGCGGATAAAAGTGTAATAATAAATATATATTCTGTATACGACTGTATCCGATTCATAGCTCATTCTCTGCACAAGTTTCGTTCTTGGTGTCATAGCATAAAATGAAGCTATTGTTATAGCCTTTAAAATGACATATAACACAACCTTTATAACACTGGATACGCACCCGCCCAGTCTCTATTATATACAAAATGAAATAAACTATTATTTTAAGGAAGAACGTTTTTATACTGAATAAAAAAACTTTTAGTGTATGTAATTTGATCAATAAGTTTAGGTATTTGGTTAACATACTCGACAGTACTAAATAACAATGAATATCAACAACTCTCATAGTAATCTGACTAGTTTCTCATTCACCTGTCTAGTTTCTCTTTCACCTGTCATAATAAGGCAGGTTAAATAGGCACAGAATAATGAGAATCAGCCGAAAAATAATAATAATTATTAAACGCTTTGTTGTACTGAGCTGGAGAAACCGTTATCTAAAAATAGGCTAATTGAAGAAGGAATACAAATTATTCACATTAAATAAACGATTCAATTTGAAGAAATATCGTGCACAGGATAAATATAACATACCTGTTACAAAACCCAGATCCAGATAGATCGTCGCTGATAGCTTGAAAATTTGGCAACAACGGACATGTATTTCACCTTTGATGCGTAGTCAGTGACTGAGTGCGTTGTTACATGGGAGGAGAGTGGTTCAAATTGCAATAGTGTGAGTGGTACGCGTGTGTGTTTACGGCCACAGGTTGATGACAAAATAACGCCGGACAAAGTTTAACTTAAGTTAATTTAGTACTTACTTATAAATATGAGCCATAATTTACAAAACGACAATGTTTAGTTCACTATCTTTCAATTAAAGTGGACAGAACAAAAGAAATCACTTTATTAATTCAGTCAAATTGATTTTAAATCGATGTAAGTCGCGTTAGGACACGGCAGGTTGATGGGAAACTGGTGTTACAAACTCTTACTGTTCAAGAAATATTCATTTTATTGCCATTAAAATAGCTGGCCTCTATGTAATAAGACTCGATACAACATTTTAATATAACATTTAGTTTACAAAACTCAAAAATTCATACTTTTCTAATCAAAAACTGTACGGCAGGTTACGGTGCCACTTTTTTGAGAGGGACTCTTTAGGAAAAAAAAATCCCCCCCCCCCAAAAAAAAAACTAAAACAATTCAAAGTGTTCAGTAAGTGATACTGGTTCAGGATTTTCAATAAAGCTAGGAGGTTCTTTTTCAACTTGTATATCCTCTATCGATATGCACTGGTTTCATGATTTTTTTTTCTTTCTTTTAAAAATAAACGCTACACACTCAAAGGCCCACACTAAGGTTTTCCCTTGTGTCGTGGGTCCCTCGGATGCATCGTGTTTTGCGTCGTTTTTTTGGAAAATTCCTAAATTTTCGGAAACTCTTGGTTACCACTATGCCACATTTTTCAAATCCCTTTCTCTGTATTTTTAGTTAATATTAATTAGGCGTTGATAATTATGAGTCAATACATAATTCTGCAATGCTGTTATTCTGGTCACGAAGACATTGACAAACATTTGCACATTTCCTTATCTAAAATTGGCTACAGGATGTTTAGACTAGTTATTAATAGACGCATAAAATTATAATTAAGTAATTACGGATGTCATTAATTCTTCTTCTAACATAATTATAAAATTGAAGGTCCTGACCAGAGATAATATAAGTCCTGACTCACTGATTCATCAACGCTCAGCCTAAACCCATGAACCCAGAAAGTTGAAAGGCACAGAGGTTCCTTTAATAAGGTAAGCAAGAGAATTTTACAAAATTCCCACGGGAATAAAGTCCCGGGCATTCTCAAGCTCTTGATATTGAGATTTTTTCTTATCCCATGCTGTCGTGTGAGTCTGTAGATGTTGTATGCCTCCCACGTAAGGCAGTTGTCCCACCGGCAACGATGAACGAGTAGCGAGCAGAGCTAGAATGTAGAAAGGAGTTGGCGTGTCGCGGGGAGCGAGTGCGTAGTTCCGATAGTTTTGTTTAGCTCGGCTATAAGCGAGTGAGCGAGTGAGACGAGCGAGTGTACTTCCAGATCCGCACTGTAGAGAAATGACCACTGGTTGCTCTCTCGGCGGCGGCGTGAGTTCTGATCGCTGAGCGAGCGTTATCTTTCCTAGCTCTTGTCAACCAGCGACAAACTAGTGAAGCATCGAGTCCTCGCCGGCAGTGTGAACAATCAGCGATCAACTATTTGTATATGCATCTCTTTTGTTTACACAGAATGTATATCTATTGTATGTTTCTTGAGCGAGAAAATAGCCGATAGTTAGTCGTTTTCTCGCCGGCGGCGGTGGGACGGTGGGCGGTGGGATTTAGAATACCTTTCACAGAATATCTTGTAATCAAAATCAATTCGCTTCCTTTTGGCGGTAAAGGTTTGTACACGTTTTGACGCAGATCTCTCGAGGCTTCACTTCATCAGAGTAGTTGTTTCTCTAAATAAAATACTAAAAGTCAATTCCTCTTTTGCCCTCTTTCTATTTTCTCGACTACCACTCTCGCTGTATGGTGGAGGCGCCGGGTACCACCCTCGCTATGAGGGGGGCGTGATTAAAAACACTGCAGAGCGGATGTACACAAGTTTTATTACCTTTAACGCGACATAGTAATACGCTTCCTTAACCCATTACACATCTAAACGTTTTCGCGCACGTCTAAGACACTTTGGACGTCTCTCATAGAATGACCCCTGGCCCCGGATTGCTGTCACCGTCTTTTTCTTTAATTCTAGAATGAACTAGTTCAATTTCAAATTTAAACTGATACTTTTTTTTTTTTTGTTAAATTTATCCCTTTCGGGAAAGGCAAAGGAAACTATGTCCATACAGCCATGTCTTCAGTAAAAATCTTCTTTCTTCAACTTAACCTAAGCCCTAAGCTCCTCATGTTCTGCGTAAAACCGGATAGCGTCTGTTTTACGAAAACTGGCGGCGAGAAGCACAACCGCGAGGATCTTTGTCGGTACCAAACGGAGCAGAAACACTGTTATCACTTGAATTTTTCATCACTACACGAATTTTAGTCAATTTACTGCATAATACACTATCACTATTACACATCAAACAACTTTTTCACGCCGAAAACGAAAATTCAATTGACAAAGCAACCGCTCACGCCGAGTTCCCGCCAAAGACCTTAAACTGATACTTGATGACAGCATCCCGACCAGCCAGTAACGTCTGTGAAACGTAGTCCTATCTCGATGAAGACTACGTATCACAGTACCTAAGTATAGTATCGGGTAACTTTAAATTAATTTTTGAACACATGGTGTATGATATTTGTATCGCACGCGGCGTAAACAAGCACTCGACGGGTTAGTTATAAATTCATCCAATATGAGACCTACAATCTGGCAAAAAAGAGTAGAAATTAAAAAGTGGCAACACTGTAGCGTCGTCCCTTTCAAATCAATCTAAGAAAAACGGGACGACACTACAGTGTTGCCACTTTTTAATTTTTAATTTTTTGCCAGACTGTACCTATTTTGGCAGAAAGAGAATGACATTTATTTAACATTGAATGATATCATCAATTATTGGTATTACCACTATCATTCACCATCGTAAAAACCGGCTTGTTATTATCAGTTGAAGTCAGTTTTATCCGCTATCTTTTCCTTTTCGAGCAGTCTCTATTCAGCGACAAAGAATGACTCAGGAATACGGACCGATTCAATTTCATTAGATAAGGATGGCGTCATGAATTTAGGTAGTTCTTTCTAGTCCTGCTAATATTATAAATGCGAAAGTTTGTGAGGATGTATGTTTTGTTACTCTTTCAAGCTCAAACGGCTTGACCAATTTTAATAAAATTTGGTATGGAGGTAGCTGACACCCTGGATTAAGGCGACTACAGCACCTAAATTACGATTTTATGATGCGTAGATAAGCATGACGCACTGCATTAAATCGAAGAAAAAAATACTACGGTAATATTCAGGACATAAACTAGATAAGTAGTTTGCTGAAAACATGATTCAGCACTTTTGGTTCAATAGAAGAAGCTCACAAAGTCACCTCTAAATACCCAATATTGTGATCTTTTAAGCTGTAAAAACGATAGTAAAATGCACACAGGAACTTGAATTTGCTATAAAAATGTTCGTGATTGAACACTCTCGATAAGTAGTTAACGCATTTTTAGATTTAAGCTGTTACCTTTCCATAAATCTCATTTTCTAACTTTCGAACATGTTTTTACGCACGCACGCTTTCATAGTCCGTAAGCTTCGTGTATCGACACTGTTCGCACTGTCGGCCCAGGCCTGTTGAGAGACGGAGATGGACTATTCCTATGTGTGCTGCCTTTATCGGGTGCTGTAGTCGCCTTAACACGTAGGCTACATTATTTCACCAAATTCTCACAGGAAGGAAGTTCCGGGTGGAAAGCTATTTCTAAATAAAACGTTATGAATAAGTCAACCATAGATCTAAAAATTACTTTTCAAATAACCCCTTTGTAACCTTTCCTGATGCAAAGCAACAACGAGTACCCATAGAATTAAAATCTCTTTGCTTACGCGGGCTACAACCTTAATTCTTTGTTTAAAAGTTAAAATTTAGAGTGATACACTCTATGGGAATGCGTGACCCAAAGACGATGCGATGACGAAACATTTCACAACTTTCAGAGTAGACGAAAGTATGCATGACATGGCCCTATTAACCCGAGAAGAGTTGGGACTAAATACGAATCAATAAACAGTGTCATCATACGAGCTACCAATTCCCATTTGATCCTGACCGATCTGACTCAATAGGTCGCAGTGTTTCATAGTTTGCAATTTATTTGAATGTTACCGATTAAATACCTCATGCCTCCAATGTGTGATTGGATCCAATTGGGAGAGCACTAGAAACTTATCGTATGCGAAAGAATTGATGAGCTATGCTACTCTTATGTAAGTAAGTAATCTATTTTCTTCCACAAAAGTCTTACGGTCTAGCTATGATAAATATAAAAGTGCACTTAATTAATTGACAAGATTTTGTGGGAGACTGGTGCCTAAAGTAAGCCGAAACTTGTATTTTAGGACACCAGGAACTCCCCAACTAATATTAGCAGTGGATAAGCTCATACCGAGTTACTTCCCTAAAGAACACAATCAAAATATTTTAAAAACTTCGTTTAAATGTTTTTATGGATAATTATTGGGAAAGCAAGTTTTGACTTCTTGTACAGTTTAGTGGACAGACCTATGGTAAAAATATACGTAGAATAGAAGTTACCTGCGAGGGAGCGGCTACTGTAGAAGTTTGAAAGATGCGGTTTTCGATCTTTATCATATTGTTTCGTTAATTTTGAGGGTGTATACGGAAAAAAAAGAGGAATGAGAAGGATTGAAAAGCACTTATATGTGCCGAAGCTCAAGAAGTTGTCAAAATCTATTGTAAGTTTACGAATGCCGTACCTATTTCGACTGATTCAAAGATAACGTACCTATCAAGGAATGCATGTGACCACTTTATTTTATATTGCTCTTTAACTTTATCATATGATCAATTTCGTCTGAATATGTATACTATTTCTTCAGATGAATTCTCGTGCCGTATTATATAAGTTAATCAAAGGTTCTTGTTGCTGCTTGTTCTTGTTTGAAGGTGAATGACCACATTGACCGCTGAACACAGTCAATATTCTTTATTGGCAGTATCCTTGAGGTTATTAATTAGTATTCGTGTCTGCATAGCAAGTGAAGTCTCTGCTGACGTGTTGAAGCGATTCTAACTAATGCAAAAAAATATCTTTTGGGTTACTCACTGACTCATCAATGCCCAGCCCAAACGCTCGGATTTCTTTCTGTTTTCTCTTGAACCTTGTATTTATTTTTTCCTTGGACCTTTATTTTTGGAAGTTACCTTTATGCAGTTTTGTTTTATTATCTCTTTATTTCTATTCGATGATTTCCATCCACTTCTTAAAATTATTTAAATTAATTTAAGTACACGCGGCAGCACATCAGACTACATATGTTGACCTTGACGTCGCCCTTAACTCCCTCGTAATAGCGTCGGCTTTCGTAGTGTAAATGGGTAACCTTACGTGCTGCTATCTGTACAAGCTGTTTAGAGAATGTAATTTTCTCATCCAAATAGGTTTGAAACAAGTTTTCAAGCTTTTATTTGTAAAACTGTTCATCAATTCTCGTTTTACTGACATTTGCTGCAATATCAAAACGCCATCAATTTATGTCAAATGTGACGTAAAGTGATTCTAGACTCACTGATTATCTGCCTAACCTGATAGGGATTGTAGGCATGAGCGTATGTCATAGCGTTTGTGAAATAAACACATCAAAAGTGTCTTCAAGCAACTGTTTAAATAGTCTGTTAAAGTCTTCCAAGGATGATAAAGAGCTTCAAGGAATCGTTTTCCCTCAACAACAAACTCGTCTAACTAAATCGAAAACACGCTTTCGCCAGCCAAAACCCCAACTGCAGTTCCCAATACCAAAATGTTTACAACATTTACATCACGGGCTGTAATATATTACGGGAATTAGTGGGTTGGGGGGCAAAGCCGTAACCCAGTTTGGGGAGATGTGGGCCACGCGTGTACGTACGAAAACACGGCGATTGACGCAAGAGCACCAGATGGGCATTGTCTTTGGTTACACCTCGAGGAGACTACTATTGGTACTCACTAGAATGTAATAGATTTTATTGAACACGATCCTCGGTGGGGACGTATATGGGCTGATGAAAAGATAAACTGACACAGTGTACAACTGAATTTTTGTTAATCAAAAATGAAAAGACGAGAAAGAAAGTAAAATAAAAAATAAAAATTATTGTGTCAATAAAAAATGCGCTGGCTCAGCATAATGCTTCTGTCAGTTACATAGACTAGTAATTATTGTTTAATTTATAACTTTCCCTTTTTATCAAATATAGTCGGCCGGTTTGGTCGAGTGGTAGTGACGCTGCCTCTTGATCGGCGGGTCCTGGGTTCGATCCCCAGTCGGGGCAAACATTTGTGTAAAAAGCAGATGTTTGTTCTCGGGTCATGGGTGTTTGTGTTTGTCTTTATGTGTGTTCCAAGGGACCCACGACACAAGGGAAAACCTTAGTGTGGGCCTTTGAATGTGTAGCGTTTATTATTATTATTATTATTATGTCTGATGTATCTTAAACATATTCTCTCCGTGGAGGTAGATTTGCACGGGCCGAAGCCAAGTGCTATTACGTTGTCAGTGATAAAAATTATTATTATTATAGTTAGTCTGTATACGAAGTCAACAAACTATAAAGTCTAATTCAAGAAATAATTTATTTCACAAGATTTAAGTCACTTAAAAACTTCAAATAGTCCATTTTCAACCCAAAAGACCTATTAATAAGAAACTCTGACACCTGACTTTTGACCTCAAGCAAACGCGCCGTGCGATACAAATCCGGTATCTAATGTGATACAATTTGGCAAAACGGGTTAAAAACTAACAGAATTGCCAGGAAATGAGGCAAAGGGAGCATGGAAAGTTCCGGAGAGTGTAGGACTGAACAACCCGCAAAGGACGGCGGGATTCTCGAAGGATAAATTTATAAGGATAAAAATAAGGTCGAGCGAGATTTGCGGCCCCTACTAAGGTGTTTTTGGGCCTGATGGGCTGTTTTATACTTATCGTGTTTAGTTTTCCATTCCTTGTTGTTGTTTAACCCGTCTCACGAGCAAGGTCCCGGTAGTGAAAAGTGCACCATGGGCGGAATTTTCTTGCCATTTATTTTTTAAGGCTAGGTTTCTGGAAATTTGATTACTAGGTATGTCAAAAGTATATAATTAAATTACAAAAAAATTATGTAATTAATTACAAAGTTTGTAAATTAATAAACATTGTTTATGATAAAAATAAATCGATGAATGATTACTAAACAGATAATTAAATTACTACAAAAATGATGTATCACTAAGCTGTGTATACGTGTGATTAACTATTTGGGACCTAAAAATCATCAAAGTATTGATATTAATTAACACTGATTACTTACTCTCCTATAATCAACGCGCCACGCATACATGATTTTTGTACGTAAATCAAGCCGAGCTTCTTCAATACCGATGAAATATTATAATTTATAACCGCAATCCGCAACAATAAAATATCTTTCATTCTTCACTAAAAGAGCAAGTGGCTTTGAATCGAGAACTCGTGGTAGAGCCCTCGAAATGTTTTTGCTAGGCTTATCCTTGGTCTGATACGGGTTCATTCCACTCTGGCGAACATTTTACAAATACCCTCCACGATTTTATATAAATTAGCTCGTAGAGAAGAAAGCGGGATGATTTATTTTTCAAAAAACATCGTGTTTTCGAATGAAACGTCAATCAGGTTGGGCGCTTTTATAAGGATCGAACTTTTAATTGAATTTTCAACACATAAAAAATGTTAAAAGGCGGCTTTAGTACCACCTAATATCTTTCTAGCTCAGTAAGCGGTGATCGCATAAAGATTTTTCCTTTTTCGGGGTGTATTCTTATATAATAAATTAAACAATGAGATCAATATATACACACTCAGCAGATATGAAAATAAACATAAAATTTCCAATTGGTTACAAAAATTCGATTACAATGACACAGCACACACACCAACACACACACACACACATACACACACCGCTTTTATCCTTAAGTTAAAATATTTTTCTAATTTTGATCTACTTCATATCCTAAGTAATTTCCGTCCTTAGATATTAGGTACCTATGTATATGTACATTTTAGTAATATTGTTAGCTGCGCGGTGGGCTCCTGGAGACCTGCGATACAGGTTTTACCTAGTGCAAGCTCCAGTCTCCCACTTCTCTATGTGCTCAATTTTTATGTACAACTTTTTTGGAGAAAAATAAACATTTATTATTATTATTGTTCTAATTTTATTTTATCTCAGCCTACGGCTGCCATTCAACAATATTTACGGGCATCAAAGCCAAGTAAAATATTGTATTTTTTTTATTTATTTTTTTATAACTGGTAAGGGTCATCATTTTGCAGAAACCTTCGCACAATGCGGCATGTATTTAGTATTGCTGCTTTCTGTAATGTTGTGTATAGGTATTCTTTAAGCTGTAGTGTTTTTAAACTGCTATGAAGGTGTTTTGGTATTACGCCGATAGCCGTATTATTATTATTATTATTATTATTATAATCATTTATTATTATTATAGCCCAGTTGGTAATGAACCAGACTTGTAATCAGAAGGTTGCGGGTTTAAATCCTGGTGCGGGCCTGTACCACTAAATTCGTCTTTTCGGATTTATGTACGGATTTCTAATTATCACTTGCTCGTGATGAAACCCGCCTGTCCAAGAAAATTCGATTTCAAAACACGAGCGGTCCATCAACCCGCACTGGGCCAGCGTGGTGGACTATGGCCTGAATCCCCCATGTATATGGGCTGGTGGAAAAAAAAATTGGTGGAGAAAAAAAAATCATAAGATGGGTTAACCCTTGACCTCAATCTTGATCATAATGTCAAAGATGAGGACGACGATGGAGCGAGTTAACCCAGAAAATGCCTATAAAGGCACTGGTACTCCCACGCACCGACGGAACACTGCAAGCTGTTTGGCGTCGGACTTCAGTAGGAGGGTGGTCGCGAACCAGACGGCCCTTTACGGAGCCTACCACACCGCATGAAACCATAGGACGACACCTCAGATTCAGAAAAGAATGAAGTGTCTTGCCAGGGATGGATTACTAAGAGGCAGGTATCATTTGTATTTCCTTAGTCGCCTCTCACGATACCCACGGAAAGAGATGGGGTGGTGTTATTCTCAACCGATCACCACACGGTTAGACATGAATATAGGATCACTTTAAATTAGTTAGCTAAAATGTAGGATGTTAATTAGCCTACAAAACTGAACAACTTCCCCCGGCAGGAATATGTAACATTCTGTATAGATAATTGTCCACAGCTTTCATGATTCAGGAGACTTCTGGAGGCATTCAAAGTCGAAGTCAAAATAGCTTTATTTTATGAACATTCAGAATGTTTTTATTTTTATAACGAACGACGTTCCCGTGGGAATTCGGGAAAATCATGTACCTACCCTATGTTCATCACGGATAATGTAAGGTTTCTAATGGTGAAAGAATTTTTCAAATCGGTCCAGTAGTTACGGAGCCTGTACAACCAAATCTTTCCTCTTTATAATATTAGTATAGATTGTTTGCTATTGACTACAAATACTACAATCTAGCCCAGGGGCGAAGATAAGTCAAAATAGGTAGTGAAGTAAATTAAAGGATTTAAATAAATACGTACTTATTCGTTCTTTTGACTTTACTGACTGTACGCCTATTCGCAAACTTGCAGTCTTCCCCAGAGAAGAATAAGCAAGAAACATTCCGAAGTGATTCTACCGTTCCATAGTGGTCTGATTAATCATATTGTTATTAAACGGTTGAAAAGGTGGGAAATCACGGTTAGTTTGATTAGTTCTTAACTAAGCCAAAACAATAGCAGGCAAAAAACGACCAGAGCGTGTCGAGCCACCCGTATTAGTTCCCTAGTTTAAAAACTACAATTTATTACCTACTTGGATTTTTTAAATTCAATAATTCGAATCATAATTTAGTTTTCGCTATCAATTTGTATAACCGTGTAAAATTTCAGCTCTTCTCTGAGAAAAACCGCGTACGGACAGACAGACGAACATAATGAAACTAGTTTACTACAGAACCCTAAAAAGCAAAATGATTTTAACAATATTGCGAAGATAGTTTTATAAAGAGAAGATTCTACGAAGTGAGAATCTCAGTTTACTAGAATAACAAAAGGCTTGCCAGACTACCCCAAACTCAAAACATTTGGCTATCTAACACGTGACTGAAGTAAACATGGATTTTCATTTGTTTTGGTTGGACAGTGCGTCATTACGCACGTTTTCAGGTCGCTTACGTCACGCCAGACAGGTTTCGACGGCCCCGTAACACCATCCCATTTGACACGACACCGACAGTGGGCCATTTCAAATTTTGAATTACCATTGCCCCCTATGTTCTCAGCTTCTAGTATTACTATTACATAGGAAGCAATGGTAATACAATGTTGTCGTGCTGTTTTCGAATTATAAAGAGGCCCATTCGGCGCATCATCCATGCATCACTCTCTTACGCTCTGGCGTGACTTTAGTTAGCGAAACTTTAGGTGCTGATTCTCAAATCAGCAAAAAAACAGCAAAAATCTTACAGAACTTTGTTGTGTCTCGAAAAACTTCGTGTTTGTGAAATTATAACAAACTAGCATTCCGCCCGCTTCGTTCCCTTGGGAATTTGGGAAAATTATGTAGCCTATGTTACTCAGGGATGATGTAGCATTCTAATGGTGAAAGAATTTTTGAAATCGGTCCAGTAGTTTTGGAGCCTTAGTGTATAGACTAGCTTTTCGCCCGAGGCTCCGCCCGCCTGGACTACAGATTATTTCGGGCACAGATGTGGGATAAAATGTAGCCTATGTCCTTTCCCAAGGTCTAATGTATTTCTGTACCATATTTCATTCAAATCGGTTCAGTAGTTTAGGCGTGAAAGCGTAACAGACAGACAGAGTTACTTTCGCGATTATAATATGTGTGTTATTTTTTATACCCTTGAAGTATACCTTAGTTACAAGTGCATGTTACAAGTGCATGTAAATAAACCTATTTTAAACATAACACATATTTAATTAGTAATAAAAAAACAAATAATTAATAAGTTTTCGAACATTTTCCACAAATAATAAAAACTCTTTTTTTCTTAATTTATTTGTTGAGTAAAAAAAGCTGGCTGGTTTGGGTTGTTTTATTTTTAAATTTTCGGTGTGCTGGCGGGAGCGCGCGTCCACGGGTTATATATATTACGGGATTATATATTAGTAGGGATAGGGATTAACAATAAAGTATGTCAATGTAAATTTAAATTATGGTTGACGATAAATCGAATGGGCCTTTTTATAATTCGAAAACGGCACGGCAAAATTGTATTACCATTGCCTCCTACATAATACGGATTTTTGTAGTTAGGAACATAAGGGGCAATGATAATGCAAAATTTGAAATGCCGTGCCGTGCCGTTCGATTTATAAAAAGGCCCAATAGGTACGGTGTTTGTCTCTCGGCAAACAGTGTCTGTCTCGTTTTTGCCATTTGATGAAAATCAACTTATTTTGCGTTCGCACAATAAGAAAATTGAAGCACTGCACGAGACATGAAAATTAAAACGAATAATTTTCCACGTTAAAAACGTTGAGACACCGACTTCTATCCCAACAACAGTTCGCACAAAGTAGATAACTAGTATTTTTTGCAGACTACAATGCCTTTTAGCAGATAACCACAAACGAAAATGTCACTCACATATTTAGGTGATGTTCTGGTTTGTAGTATTTTTTTTGTTTTTGCTGATTTTTTTAAAAGATAAAATTTTCGATAAATTCGATAAAATTTATACCTCTGGAGTACTATATACTCTTTCGAACAAAAAAAGAATTTTGAAAATTGGTCCATAATTGGCGGAGAAATCGGTGAACAAAGTACATTAAAAAAAATACATACAGTCGAACATATAGAACATCCTCCTTTTTTGAAGTCGGTTAAAAAACAATAAAGTACGTATTTCTGAATTCAAATTATTGTACTAGACAATAATTCATAGTAAAAAAGATGTTTGCTAAACCACAACAAGAAATTAGAAGCGCTGCAATTATTATTTTTTAATTACACGTTTCACATGAACATACATTTGTTTACGGATATTACGTTTGACGTAAACGTAATACAGTATTGTGTGTAATGCGATCAAAGCAAAGCTGTGGGCGAATGGATTACATACGGGCTTAAACACGTTTGATTGGTGCGGTGAAAAGTCACGTGAGAAAAAAAGAGCGGAAAATAAAAAATAAAAAATTTAATTTTACAGGACATTTCAGAAAGTAAGCGTTGGGATCACAAAAGCCAAACACACGTCAAAAATACAGTTTGAAACTTCAGTGTCAATTTCAAATGTATTGGAATTTTTAATGGACATAATAAAACGCTTTCTTGTTTGACTATATAAGTGTTAAATCTCTGGCAACTCTTTTGTGGACTCTATCAACAAGTGAAACTGGCTTTCTGCATAAGATAGATATAACATTTAGTCACTCATAAAACACAGCACACAAACAGAAATAGAACAACCGACCCAGCAGCTCCAATCTCCAGCTTTCCATCTAAGCCTTTGCAAACAAAATCAGCTTCGTTACGGCGTGAATGGATGTCTATAACATGTTTATGTTATGACTTTCAGAATGTAAAAACAAAAAAAAAACAAATAAGAGAGTAAGAAATTCGAGGAAGATTTTTTTTGATCTGGTATACATAACAGTCTTTCTGCATTCGAAATACGAATTGACATAGCCGATATGTGTCTCTAAGTGGCTACGTCATTAGTTCGTGGGCCAGTTCGTACAGTCAAGAGCAGGTAACGCTTTACTCTACCAGTTTAAGCTGAGCTCTGATTTATACTGCGCGCCATACAATGCACGGCCGGTCCAAAGTCCAAAGTGTCAAGCTTGACGTGCTCTTGAGTGTACTCACCCACCACGAACCCGTGACTGGCTCACGGTAGGTCAACTCGACCACTTGATGCTCTGTCTACCCTGACTTTATTTAAAAGTAGGAGTGAATTTATGTAACTTCATGAAAACACCGCAGAACTATCAAATAAATGTAACATTTCAGTGTATTAACGCTGACATATCCATGACATATAAGAAAGAAGCCAATTCTATTAAACATTCAGAAGTCCATGCCCTAGTTCTGTATGAATGCAGTAATCCTTGACAGCTGACCTGGAGCCGAACTCATCAATATGTAAGCTTGTTATGGTAGGTAACTAGCTTTTTCCTCGTGGTTTCGTCTCCTGAAAATGCCAACCAAGTTGTAAATTGGACTTGCGTACTAAACGTTGGAAACGTCAACGGAGAATTGTAAAAACCGTAGCAGTACAATTCCACTAGTGAAATTATAATTTAACTAGCATTCCGCTCGGGACTTCGTTCCCATGGGAATTCGTGAAAATTGTAGCTTATGTTACTCAAGGATAATGTAGCATCCTAATGGTGAAAGAATTGTTGAAATCGGTCCAGTAGTTTTTAAGTTTATTCGTTACAAATCTTTCCTCTTTATAATGTACTAGCATTCCGCCCGGGACTTCGTTCCCGTGGGAATTTGGGAAAATTATGTAGCCTATGTCCATCGGAGATAACGTAGCTCTCTAATGGTGAAAGAATTTTTCAAATCGGTCCAGTAGTTTCGGAGCCTATTCAATGCAAACAAACAATCACATCTTTCCTCTTTATAATATTAGTACAGATCAGTAAAATTATAATTCCACAAAACTTTAGAGCCGCCTGCATAAAATTAGGAAAAGTTCGGTTAGGTTAGCCTTTTTTAGGTTAGTTTAGTTTAGGTTGCAACAATATTATGTAAAAAAATTCGTCAATGTGAATATATTTGAGGTAGTTCACAAAGTACCGAGAGATTATAACCTTACTCAGTAAAATTAAAATATTACGGGTTCATAATAAAAAAAATAAACGCTACACACTCAAAGGCCCACACTAAGGTTTTCCCTTGTGTCGTGGGTCCCTCGGAACATACATAAAGACAAACACAAACACCCAAGACCCGAGAACAAACATCTGCTTTTCACACAAATGTTTGCCCCGACTGGGGATCGAACCCAGGACCCGCCGATCAAGAGGCAGCGTCACTACATCTCGACCAAACCGGCCGTCATAATGTTCATCCATTCACTCATATGGTTTTTAAACTAGTAGCAGCAGTCGCCGCGTTTGACATACATTCTAAGGGTTATTAATGTTCTACATCCAGAATGTCCATGTCAACTGGGAGTTGACGCGCCTTTGTACCCCAAATTGCCCGTGTCAACTCTCAGTTGACATGGGCCCCCTGCTGTTCGGCCGTCTATTTTATTGAAATATAGTGGTCTTTGTCTGTTTAAGAAGTATTTGTATATATCTGTCTCGCTTCCTTGTAATATTTTCTACCAATATTAGCCAAAACAATCATCCAGGCCATGAAAAATATTTAAGAAAAAAAAAATTGAAGTTGGCGGTTCCCAAAGAGAATTTAAACTGTGAGTGAAGTGAAGTGAATCTGCGACTGATTGGAATGAATTCAATAATTAAAATACTTACAGTGAGTATATTTACTTGGTTTTTTAGCATTTTCAAGGTAAGTAAACAACTAATGCGTAGACATAAAGTTTTCAGCATGAAACACAAAATTTGGCCTTACATTTGATGGTAAACAATCTTGGCGCGCGATTTGAACGCTCACGTAAATATTGTTCTTCAATTTTGATATTATTTGGCTGTTTTATCATGATAATTGCAATTAATAATGTTAGATCAGGTAATCACCAGACGGCATAGTAAAAAACATCAGCAAAATACGTCAAGAATTTGGTTTTACAAATGTGAAGTGTCGATTGTACGGTTTAAGGCTGGGGCACACTGAGTAATCCGAGTTTCAGTCAGTTTTTTTTTGTAGGTACGAGTTTTTAAATAAAATGCAACATTTGGCCTACGCAAACTGCTTGCGGATATTTTTAACCGACTTCAAAAAAAAGGAGGTTCTCAGTTTGACCTGTATGTATGTATGTTTGTCCGCGATTATCTCGCGTTTGGCTGAACCGATTTTGATGCGGTTTTCAGAAAATTATTTGTTACATTTAGGAGAAGGTTTTAGTTTTTTAACTGACTTCAAAAAAGGTGGGTTCTCAGTTTAAACTGTACCTATGTAAAATAAAAATCAAATAAATTATAGAATTTCGGATTATCTGTTAGACAAGCAACCATGGAAATAAATTGCTTAGCTCCAGAGTTATTCAAATATTAAATCAATTAAAATTAAAAGTAAGAAAATTTATATGATTGACTTAAAAAGAGCGACCCTCGGAGTTTCTTGCCTATTTTGGAAGTGCGTGGGAGTACCTACCAGTGCCTTTATAGGCATTTTCTGGGTTAACTCGCTCCATCGTCGACCTCATCTTTGACCTTATGGTCAAGATTGAGGTCAAGAGTTAATCCATCTTATAATAAAAAATAAAAAATTCTTCTCCTGAGAAAGACTGCACCTTTGCGAATAGGCGCAAAGTCAAAAGTGCTAATGTAATTCATCATATTGACGTGTTCAAGTATCATTTTATATGTTCAATAAAATAAACACTTTTGAGTTTTAGTTTGACTAAGAAAGGATTTTTTGAAATTCAACCCCTAAACTGGTGAAACGGGGGTTCAAAGTTTGTGTGGTGAAAACATTTTTTTTGGAAATTTTGACTCAAAACTTCGTGAGGATATAAGTACCTTGAAGCAAATAAACGGACACGTGTTTCACGATTTTTCGAAAATAAAAGATTTAGAGAATTAAATGGGTGACAAAAAAATAATAATAATAAGCATTTATTTGTCCATTAAAAACATTTGACAATTATAACAACAAAACAACAATAGTTCTTAGCGCGAGCGAAGTCGCGGGAAAAGGCTAGTAAAAATAAAATGAAAATTTTAAGGATTATTATTATTATTTAACTCTTTATTTGCACACACATAAATAGAACACAAACAAAAACATACAAAGCAAGAAAGTGTACAGAAGGGCGGCCTTATTGCTAAAAAGCAATCTCTTCCAGGCAACCTTGGGATAAAGGAGAAATAATAAGTTAGTAAACAGAAGCGGGTGGTGCAAATAGATAGATAGATAGATAGATAGATAGAAAATGCTTTATTTCGGCGTACAACACAGACATCACAATATAGAAAAACAGAAGAAACACAGAAGACACTTAACAGACACAAAGACAAAAACAGATTAAAGGCAAATTAAAGAAATAACAAAAAAAAAACATTTACAAACATAAAACAAAGGGCTGCACTGTGCTGCCTGTGTCGCACAGACGAAGTCGGCGCTGGCTCAGCATAATGCTACAGTTTTACCTGTAGCGCTGATATTCTGCCAGGACCCAAGTGCAGCAACAGTCGCCGCCGCCGCGACACATACGCCGTATGTGTTTGTGTGCGTGTGCTTGTGTGTGTGAGTGTGTGTGGATGGTGGTGGTGTGTACGTGCGCGTGCGAGTGTGTGTCTGTGTGTGTTTGCATGTGGTGCAGGTGTGTAGTGTGTTTGTGTAAACAATATCAAACACAGGAGAAAATATATAATTAAACCTATTAATACCTTTACATGATAATGTAAAAAATAATAATAATAATAATTAAATAGTCAAAACTACCACGCCTAGCTTCAAGAACCAATCAACTGTTTATTCAGAAGATATGAGCGCATTTCCTTTTTAAATTTCGTTTTACAATTTAACTGTCGAATTGGAGGCGGTATATCATTCCAGCACTTACTTGCCGCGTACTTGAAGCATCCCCGAAAAAGAGCAGTTTTATGTTTTGGGATGGAGAAAACCATATTGCTAAAGATGGAGCAAGCTCTTACGTTATGGCGAGGGGTGAACCCTATGAGTTTGTTATGCAAATATTTTGGTTTTCTTGTTTTAACTACATCGAACATTACACTTGCTAAATGAAGTTTTATGCGACCTTCCATTTTTAGAATGTTTGCCCCATTCAAGTATGGCGTCACATGGGTTCTAGGTGGGATGGTGAAGCAGTACCTGGCACAAGCATTCTGGATTCTTTGTATAAGCTTCAGAGACTGTTTGTAAAGACACGGACCGTAAACAGTTAGGCAGTGATTTAGTTTAGATAGAACAAGTGACTCGCAGAGTCTTATACGAAGATCAGTGCCGATATAGGTTCGAACTTTGTACATTGTTTTCAGTCTAAAGAAACAGTTTTTAATAAGTTCGAGTACATGGTCCTGAAACCGCAACTGACTATCCATCATCAGTCCAAGGTTACGTGCTTTATCCACTTGATCAATGTTCTCATTGCCAACTACCAGCTTTGGTCTAAGATAATTGATTTTTGATATTTGATTAAAAATGAAAAGCTTAGTATAATAGGTACCTATTTAAAATACGTAGACATACTAATCGAATATAAGTATATTAAATAAATATAAGTATATAACTATAAATATACATACATACACACATACATACATAAATACATAGCGTAAACAAGAGGACGAGAGAAACACGAGTTGATAAAATAAATAATTACTTCAGGAAATGCGCTCAGGATTCTTATTTGACTACTGAACCCTAATTAAAACTTTTTTTTTAATAGTACCAACTTCAAAAAAGCGAAAAATAAATACAATATCATTTGATGTGCTATGTAGTAACTCCCTACTGGGCTGTTTGAAGTCAGTGCGAAGGCTGCCGCCTTCCTTTAATTTTCATGGCACCGACTTCAAACAGCTCAGTAGGTAGGTACTACATAGAACATCAAATGATATTGTATTTATTTTTCTCTTTTTTGAAGTTGATTCTATTTTTTTTAAAGTTTAATTTTTCATTTTTAGTGCAAATTATAACCTCTTAATTTTTTGAAGTCGGTTAATAAAACAAAGTGTTATCTTTGAAAAGTTTAAGCGATTTTTTATTTTATTTATTTTACATACATACAGTTTAAACTGAGAACCCCCCTTTATTTGAAGTCGGTTAAAATACTGAAACCTCCTAAATGTAACAAATACTTTTCTGAAAACCGCATCAAAATCGGTTCAGCCAAACTCGAGATAATCGCGGCCAAACATACATACATACATACAAACATACATACAAACATACATACAAACATACATACAAACATACATACAGGTTAAAACTCCTTTTTTTTGAAGTCGGTTAAAAAAACTTGTATTAGAAACAGCTCAGGGTGTAGACCAAAATTTGTAAGAGTGGCACCAACCCATCTCGCACCGTTTTGCTGGGCCGTTTTTTCAATCACGCACTTAGTGTGTACCAAACCTTTACGCCCGCCATCTGGCGATAGTTTTTTTGTTTGCTGTTGAATGTATTTTTTGTTTACTGTTGAATACACAAGTGTGATACCTTTTTAGAAAGGGCTTTAAAAGTGCCGTTGGGCATGGTTATTGTTATTTTTGTATGGTATGTTAAGTAGAACAAAAAACTCTGTAAAACTAAGTGAATTCACAGTGTGAATGAGCACTGTTGAACTAATTATCATATATTTCAGTGATGGTAAATGCTATCGCTATGTTTTTTGTTTATTTTGTAAGAATATTAGACTACTTGTCTTGTATTTATTCAATTATAGGCCTAAATGTGGTATTTGTGCATCTGAGATATTTTAAGTTTATCTAGAATTACGGCTCTCGCCGCGAGATTTTTATGCAAAATCAAAGGCTTGTAAATAAATAATTTTGTATGGACAGGTATTTGTTTTAATTTAAATTCCTATTATATATAATCGTAGTAACGTAATATAAAATAAAAAACCCTATGTCATCGCTTTAATTTTTGAGATATGATCGTTTAAATACATGTCATGCTCAAAAAAGCGCTATCTCCGTGTTCAGCGTATCGTAATTCTACAATGTAGTCAAATTATGATAAACAAAACACTTAACTATGTAGCAGCGTTCATACTAAACATAAAAAACATAACACTTGATAGTGTTACAATAACAACTTGAGTCACAGTGAATGGTTCTGTGAAACTCGAGCCGCGCGGCGGAAGTCGTAAAAATGGCGGGACGTCCTAGGGTTGGCGCGCGGCCTCGCTGGGACATGCGGGCGGTTATTAATAAATAAAGAAAGAAAGAAAGAAAAAAAAAATTGACTGCATTATACATTGGTAGACAAATTTCAAAGTTATACTATTCTATTTATGATCTAATCATGCCAATGATCGGGTTCAAATCCTGGTGCGGGCTTGTACCACTAAATACGTCTTTTCGGATTTATGTACAGATTTCTAATTATCACTTGCTTAACGGTGAAGGAAAACATCGTGATGAAACCCGCCTGTCCAAGAAAATTCATTTTCGAAAGACGAGCGGTCCACCAACCCGCATTGGGCCAGCGTAGTGGACTATGGCCTTAAACCCCTTCGTGTTTCGAAGGGAGGCCCGTGCCCCTCGGTGGGGCCGTATATGGGCTGATGACGACGACGATGCCAATGGGCCCCCAACTGAGCATAGTTGTCGTTTCGGAAGAATCTACAACGCTGGTCTTCCGTGAAAACCCAGAGAGCGCTACTAACGCGCAGTCAGATTACACGTAGGTATACAATTAAATTAAGTACCTACTATGAGCACAGAGCATAAATGTAGTGAATCTAAAGAACAGCATCTAAAACTAAAACAAAGCGATTAATGATTTTTTCTATGAAACAATAACAATTAAATGGAACATGAGTATAGAGGTGATAGGTTGTCAGTCTTTCGCCCACGATACAACAATACCCTCACATCTCAATAACTGACTCTTACAGTATGCATGGAAAGAGTTGGCAGCTGGCACATTCTAAGTTTTTTACTTCGAAAAGTAGCTTTCCTATGTGTTTTTTATTGGATGTACTTCGGAGAGTGTGCTCAGAGGCTACATGAGCTCATTCCGCCTGCCCCTTTTTTCCATCGGACCTCCAGACGCACTGCGGGGTACCACCCTTATCTTGTCGAGATCCCTCGGATACGTACTGAGCGCTATTATTCATCTTTTATATTGCGCACTGCCAGGGAGTGGAATTCCCTGCCGGCGTCTGTATTTCCGAGTTCATACAACCCAAATATCTTTAAAGTACGAGTGAATTGAATAGGCTTCTTCTGGGTGAGCTCGCTACATCCTCGACCACATCTTTGCCCTAAGCTAGATTGTGGTCAAGAGCGAACCCATTTTTAATTTAAAAAAAAAACTTCAAATTCAGTCTAACGTGGAATAAACACAATGTTACGGTGACAGATTATTTTACATTACAGCTCGAATTGTTCCATTCGTTGGCAAACTCCATTCTGAAACCACATATTATGTTTTCTTTTTGTATGTGCTAGGCTGAAATACCGAAAACGCTATTGTTGAAAAATATCTACCGTGTTGTAGCTTTTACAAATATGGTCAACTATACCATCTACCGTCATTTGTGTTGTGGTTTATTAAAACGACACGATAATATGTGGTCATGAAACTTCCATTCCATGCTGGATTGGAAGTGAAAGAAAGACTTACAATGTGCCAGCTGCCAACTCTTTCTAGACATACAGTAGAAACCAGTAAGTGCGGTGCGTAAGATTTTATTTATCGTGGGCAAAAGGCTGATAACCTCCCACCACTCAAGTCAAAACAGCTTTATTTCATAGAACATTCAGGATATGTTACTAAAAATAAGTCAAAGTTACATTAAAGGATATACTTACTTAAATACATCGCTCGTAGCCCAGTGGCTCTTGCTGATCTCAACCGATCAGGGAGGTTAAGCAACGTACACAGAGGCAGGGAACCTGATGGGTGACCAAAGTGGCTGTTTATCACAAGCGTTTGCGTGCTTCGGAGGGCACGTTAAGCTGTCGGTCCCGGCTGTTGACGATTGACTACAGTCGTTAAAACGGCCATTGTGCGGTTTGAAAACTCTGACACAAGGGGTTAGCCAAGTTCGCCACACACTTGACTATACCTACACGATAAGAAGAAGAAGACTTAAATACATTTACATTTTCGTTCACTATACTCATGCTCCATCTAATCAGTGCCGGATTTATATTGTTTTTTAGTATAGGCCACTTTATTTTTGCTGCCCCAATGACCTTTCTAAAATAATAATTTTCTATGTGTAATAACTTAATAAGGAAAGCACTAAAGTTAAATAAACTAATTAATTAGTCATTAAGAAAGATGGTTTACTTATAAGAAACAAGAATTACAATTTTACAGGACTTTTTATCAAAATCATTATCCTTACTTATATCCTCGTAATCCGATAGGAATGAGTTTCTATAGGGATTTAACATTAGCATAAACAAACCATGAGAAAACCAGTGAACTTGTTTAGAATAAAAGAATAGAATAGAATAGAAACACTTTATTAAATTGACACAGGAAAAAAACTAAATGCTAAAAACAAATACAAAAAAAAGTACATAAAAACATGGAAACATAACACAAAAACAAGTACTTAATTATTACTGTGCCAATTAATTGGCGCTGGCTCAGCATAAAACTGTTGTGGGCTACCACAACAGCGCTGTTATTCTGCCAGGACCTTGCAAGCTGTGAACGGTTGCGTTTTTGCGACGACTAAGTGAGAGTTAGTGTTTTTATGAAAGTGCGTGTTTGATATAGTAACCCTTTGTTTTTGGTAGTAGAAGTGTATCGTATGTAAAATGTATCGTATCGTATGTTTGACTTTTATCCACTGAAATCGAGTGAGCGTCCTCTGAAACCTGCCGCCCCTACGACGCTGCCGCCCCTAGGCCGCGGCCTATACTATACGGCCTATTGACAAATCCAGGGCTGCATCTAATAACCCTCAGAATGATTGTCAAATCTGACGTCAAGTGGTTCTCAAACTACATGACGTTCTGTGTATGGATGGACATGGGTCATGAAACAGTTTGAAACTGAGAGTTAAGCTACTAATTAAGCTACTAACTACTAAGTTAGTATTGGCTGGTAGGCGACTAATAATAAAACACTTTTTCTTATTAACCCTAAGATAATCAAAGTCTCGGGTGAACAATCAGCTAGCTAGTACTATTTTTAACACAGGACAAAAAAGGAGAGGTGTTATAAGTTATAAGTTTGACGTGTATATCTGTACGTCTGTGTACAAACAATACAATACAATATACTTTATTGCTCTCCAACACAAATAGGGTACAGTTACATTTTATACTAAAGTTAAGTATGTCAGGGTACAAAAGGCGGCCCCATCGCTAAGAAGCAATATCTTGTATTTTTGTCTGACTGTGGCATCGTAGCTCCTAAACGAATGGACTGATTTCGATAATTTTATTTTAGAGTTATGTACAGAGGCCGGCGCATCCGGCTACTCCATTTTTATTGCAAAACCGCTTTTGTCACAAAAGCACAGAGTGCACGCGTGTAACCTGAGTTGCGGCCGTCCGTGCAAAATGGGCCACTGGGTCAACAAACGTGGTAACTGTGTCATCGAACCACACGTTACCTAGGTGAGGCCACAATGTTGTATCGATGGGGGTTCATTCTGTAATTTCTAAGGCTGTGGATTATATCTCTATTAGCTGTAGACTTGCAAGGTCTCTCATAATTAGTCAGTGACTTCAACGCCTTAAAATTGTATTTTTTGTCTAGATTGCATCGTAACGGGAACCTCTGTGCAAAATTTCAGCTTTTTAAGTTCAAGTGTTTGGCTGGACTGGGCGTTGATGAGTCGGTAAAATGTTGATGTGATGACAAAAACGACCACAAAATGAGTTTATGTGTGTGTCTTTCACAAAAATCTCATTCAACTGGAAAGTTGGTATGCAATCACATTTATCGAAGGCCTCCCAGAGATCTTTCACAAGGTCAAGGTCGGCTCAAGTTGATTTCGTTGATTTCGACCACCTTCCACGATTACCACAATTACGCTTCACACCAACGAAGTTTAGACTAAATAGCAAGTCGTCCACATATTCAGTATTTCTGTCCGGGACTTCGTTTCCGTGGGAATTCAGGAAATTATGTGGCCAATGTTACTCAAGGATAGTGTAGCATTCTAATGGGCCTTTATATAATTCGATCACCATTGCCCCCTATGTTCTCAGCTTCTACATAGGAGGCAATTGTAATACAATTTAGCCGTGCCGTTTTCGAATTGTAAAAAGGCCCAATGGTGAAGGAATTTTTCAAATCGGTCCAGTAGTTTTAGAGCCTATTCAATGCAAACAATCATATCTTTCCTCTTTATAATATTAGTGTAGAAAATAACACCATAGCAACAGAGAATCGAATACCCTCGGTATCATAATACTCGTAATAATCCAACACAATGCTGACAATAACACCTGGATATGAGTACGTTACCTTACCGTACAAGTGCAGCGGACTTTGCTCTTTAAACAACCGTGTTACGGATATCTGATGTCACAGCATTCTGTTTCTGAGGGGTAACGTGTATAGAGCATTCTTTTGTTTTTTTATTAAGTTACATTACATACGCTCATGCCTGTAATCCCAGACAGGGTAGGCAGAGTATCAGTGAATCAGAACCACTTGCAACGTTTGACATAAATTCTGAGGGTTATTGGATGAGACCTCATGATGTCAACAATACAGCAAAACCCTCGCATCCCTATTACTGATATAGTATGCCTGGGAAGAGTTTGCAGCTGGTACATTCTAAGTTTTTCTTTAACTTCCAGTCCAGCGTGGAAGTATCGGCAGTTCCACCTATTTGTTCTTTTATTTATGACTGCGGTCAATAATGAAGTGAGTGAACCCAGAAAATGCTAATCAAGGCACTGGACTAGCATAATCGCTGTATTTAATAGGATGCACTATACAGCGGTACCCCTAAAGTCTAAGCAGTGTTTTTCAATCTTTTTGAATTCGCGACCCCTTTGGATCATTCTGGCGACCCCATAAGGTCCCTTAGACCCTTTTAGGCTAAATCTATGTACTACTTCGAAGATTTTAAAACACATGATAGAAGAGTTTGCCGCGGGGTAGACACGGAAAGCGGGGGCATCATTATACAGGCACAGCCTTTTCACTGAAATTGTCTTAGTTTAGTGTAAGATTTACAAATTGTAGTCTTTTTCTTTTACCTGCGACCCCCCGAGTAAGGCTTCACGACCCCCCTGGGGGTCGCGACTCACAGTTTGAAAAACACTGGTCTAAAGAATTTATATAGCGCGCGGACGTTATCCTAGAAATCTCGGTTAAAGTTTCTCAACCATTTAAAACTCCATTGTGCCAAGCTGTGTAAGTAATATCTTCAATGTTTCCGGAATATCCACGGTACAGTGAGTGTTATTTACAAAACATCAAGTAGACTGGTTTGCAGATAGTGTGTAAACAAAGTGTCATCGAATAACACAATGACTTCTATTGTCGTCGTCCGCATCGAGTTACGCGTGAGAATCTGTAGTAAGGCTGTTGCTGCGCTGAAAAATTTTACGCCGATTTTCAAATTTTTGTATGGATGTGTCTATGAGTGATTCCATAGTATTTTATTTGCTCTCTACGATCGACTGATTCATAATGGAAATTACGTATTTAAAATACTATTTTTCACCTAACTCCTAACTGAATATCCCAAAAAAAGTATGACGGAGTCATCCCCCATTTTGTGTTTTGTATAGTACATAACGCCATACTATGGTGACGACAGCTTAGAAGAATGCATTTGGGCCTTTTTATAATTCGAATGGGACCACGCTTAGACCACGTGACTTTTCTATTGTGTCTCTCAATCCCATACATTTTTACCGACTTCAAAAAAGGAGGAGGTTCAATGTTCGACTACATGTTTTTATTTTTATGTATGTTCATCGATTTCTCCGCCAATTATGGACCGATTTTCAAAATTCTTTTTTTGTTCAAAAGAGTATACTCCAGAGGTGGTCCCATATAAATTTTATTGAAAATGATTTAGCGCTTTAAAAAAATCAACAAAACCAAAAAAATACTCTAAACCAGAGCAACATTTAAATAAATGGGTGACATTTTCGTTTGTGGTTATCTGCTAATAGGCATTGTAGTCTGCATTGTAGTTTATGTGACAGTGTCTAGAAATCGAGTCCAGTAATTCTTCTACCGGATATTCAGGCGCACCGCAGGCCACCACCCTTATCATGTCGAGATTCTCCGATCCGTATAAAGAGCTTCTCTTCACCTTTCATATTGCACAGCGCTAACGAACGAAATGTTCGATTAAATATGCATATTTTGTGTGAGCTTGCTACATCGACCATATCTCCGCCTCTGTGCTAGATTGTGATCAAGAAAGAACCCATTCTCAATATTTTTTAAAGTCGTTATAACCAGAGACCATTGTACAGTGACGATGCAATAAACTAATAATAGATCCTAAAAACAAATTCATGATTTACTTATGTTAGTATTTTTAGCAACTTTATCTTTTAGCAACCGAATGTGTAAATTACCTATATCAAAGTGTTAAATCAACATTATAATCGTGTTTTGTTTATCATGGTGTCGTCACTTGTGATATGACGTTTGTTTGTTTATGTTATACTTATTTCGATCGTTTTATGTTTATTTAGAACGTGTAAAAATATGTGTGGATAAGTATTTCTACTTTATAATGGTTTGGTAAAAAGCAGTATGGGTTCCGTTGCAATTTTTAACAACAGGGAATTTTTCATTATGTTTTTGTTGATATAATGTTGGTCTGTTCTATAGTTCTACTATCTCGTCATCAGTCCATATACGTCCCCACCGAGGGACACGAAGAGGTTTTAGGCCATAGTCCACCACGCTGGCCCAATGCGGGTTGGTGCACCGCTTGTCTTTTGAAAATGAATTTTCTTGGACAGGCGGGTTTCATCACGATGTTTTTCTTCACCGTTTAACAAGTGATAATTAGAAATCCATACATAAATCCGAAAAGACGAATTTAGTGGTAGGTACAGGTCCGCACCAGGATTTGAACCCGCGACCTTCGGATTACAAGTCTGGCTCATCACCAACTGGGTTATCTACTATCTTGGGTGACTTAAAATAAGTTAGCGAGACTTTAGGAGCCATTTTCCCCGTAAAACTCAACCACTTTCCCAAAAAACCCATATGAAATTCTCAAAAAAAAATCCTCAGATTTCGTGCCTCATACGACTATCGAGCACATTGGAAATTAATCTACGGAATTTGAAAAAATATTCATATGAAAAATGTCGTTCTGACTTTTTACAAAAAGGTTAGGTTGGGTTAGGTTTTAGGTTACTAGGGCAAACCCTTAACCCGATCGTCTTTGTTTTAGGCTCAAATTTAAGCTGACTAAATTGTCCAGAGGAAGTTTTTTTCAAATTTTTGATATCATTCTTTGTTGCAAAATATCGGGCGCCAAAATCAAAAATTTGGAAAAAATTGAATTGTTTTTCACTATTTCGGCCATAACTTTTTTCGTTTTTTATTTTCTCGAATAATTCTTTTTACACCTTACAGCTCTCGTGAATATGCGTCTTTAGAGCCTTTTTTGAATATCATATTTTCACAAACTCTCCGAGATATAAGGAGATCGCGCTTTTTCTTGAAATCGGAGCCTACACTGGAGCGAACGAAAAGACATTTCCAATGTCAAAATTGTCGACTTTTCATACAATGTCAATCAGCTGATCGATCAAGTTGTATGGAGACACAAAAATCTTTTTTCACATTTCGCCATTTGCCTTAGTGTTTGTTCAGTTTAATAGGATAATTCAAATGTACGGGTTTTTTTAAAATGTTTTTAATAATTTGCTCTACCAGTTTTTATTTCCTTCGGAAGGGTTAAATAAATTGCCGTTTCCAGGAAAGGTTCTGGCTATTGACTATTTAAAACAGTATATTTTTTACTAGCTTTCCGCCCGCGACTGAATTCGTTTGGAAAAGTAGCCTACGTCATTGTCCAGCCCCCGTGCAAATCCGATGCTCCATTACGCTATGAAGGAAGGACAAACAAACAAAGTATACAATCAAATATCAATCAAACGATACACTTTCACATTTATAATATTAGTCAGGATGTTTTATAAAGAGTACTTTTATGACAAACCCTGTAATGCAGTGGTTCCTAACCTTTTTAATATTGTTACCCCTGTAACCTATGAGGAAAACTGATTTTACCCCCATTTAGATGTTATCAAATCAAACAATACAAAGAATGTTTTATCTTTTATTTTAGAGAATAAAATAAATTAATATAAAAAATTAAAAAACCCGACTGCGTAGTAAAAACTGAAAAGAAGAAAACAAGTAAGTCCAGTAGTATAGACTTTTATTATTGAATAACAACGATTTTAACAATCGGGACCCATCATTAGGAAGCCGGATTTTTGATGGGTCCCGACTGTTGAAATCGTTATGTTATTCAATAATAAAAGTCTATACTACTGGACTTACTTGTTTTCTTCTTTTCAGTTTTTATTACGCAGTCGGGTTTTTTAATTTTTTAAACTAATTTATTTTATTTACTTACACTTTTTAGTTAGGGTCAGATATTTATATTTGTTTATTGATCTCCTCATCAGCTATATATATATATATATATATCTCTCTCACTTTGATGAAAATTGAACAATTCCGGAATTAAAAAGTACATTTAAGTGAAAAATCGTAACTAACCAACTTTAAATCGTCATAGATCCTAAACGGTAATTCTGACCAAAAAACGATATGAGAAACCTAAACATGATTTTTAAATACCTATTCAACGATACCCCACTTGACATAGTTCGTTGATTTTCATTTTTTTCTTTTTAATCGGCCCACGCGTTTGGTCTAAATAGTGCCACAAAGGTACAAACATACATACATACATACATACATACATACATACATACATAGGCTGATAAACACATTACCCTCCTTTGCGTCGCGCAGTCAGGTAAAATCTATTTTTCTTTTTGTGTTCTCTGTTTGGTATTTCTGTGTGGTATACAAGATAATTTTTTGCACCAATTTCATCGCATAGAACTTTGAAGATTCTCGAGTTTAAGCACTGCCACGAATATGGTTCACAATTATTATTTTTTTACGATTCTAATAATTAGGTTCTTTGTTACCCCCGTAAAATAGCTGATTTACCCCCGCAGGGGTGATTACCCCAGGTTAGGAACCCAGGCTGTATTGAGACCATACTTCTGAATATTTTTCCAGTGGACTTTCCTTCAGGAATGTTTTAAAATTTTTTCTGCTTTAAAATTCAATTATTACGATGCCACACACAGATACACACGTATTACTTATAACACCCCTCTCTTTTTTGTCGAGGGTTAAAAATTGTTGTGGATATGTCAAATAACTGGTACTTTTTCACTAAAACAAAGAAACCCTAAGGCTACCAACCCTAAAATTGAATACTTCGACAAATATTTATAAAACTATCAGCTACAAGATTATGTAAATATTTAGGTGTATGTTAAAGTTTAAAGAAATATAAAAAGTTATTTTCAGACGTGAATTTATTTTAAATTTAGCATTCAGCCCGGGACTTCGTTCCCGTGAGAATTCGGGAAAATTATGTAGCCTATGTTACTCAGGGATAATGTAGTATTCTAATGGTGAAAGAATTTTTCAAATCGGTCCAGTAGTTTCGGAGCCAATTCAATGCAAACAAACAAATAATCAAATCTTTCCTCTTTATTATATTAAATTCGCAGACGTCATCCAAAGTGTACATATACAGCCGCATATTAGTCGCTATCCCAGGTTGCATTACTAAAACGGGGGCGCTATAACAAACGAAATAATGTATTATTTTAGATAGCGTTAATTGATTACACATAGTTTTGTAGAAGCTGGTGCGGTGTGGTGTATCGGTGTACACTCTATCGGAGCACCAGTCCCAGAGTTGGACGGTAGTAGTGTCGAGTAGGAAAGAAGTGAAACGCTTGAGTGCCGTCGGATGAATGTATATTTATTTATTTTTTATTTTATTTTTTTCTAAATTACTACACTGTTGACAGTTTCACTGAGCAAGTGGCGAGCGCAGATAGCTCTCAGCCCAAAAATTTTAAGTAACAGGCCTAAGGGCGCCCCCTGTGGGGCCGAGGGCTTAGGGCGTTACTGGGAGAGGGGAGTCGGACGTACGTTTGTGGAGAGAAGCGGTCGGGTACGTAACGGTACCACGAAGGGGGGCCGTATTTATACTGTGGCCGCGGCGGTTTTATGCAGCTACCCTACAGTTTTATACTGTTTTTTTTATATTTAGTTAAAATATTAGGCTAAGTTTATACACAGAAGTAAATTTTATTCTGATAGTCGTGGCTGATGTCGCATTGTTGTTATAATTAATTATAGTAATAACATGATCCATAGAACTCGCGCTACAAATACAGCCGTCAATGCACATAAAAATACTTACTACCAGACTATCAGAAAATTTGAAGCGACCGAATTTCAGGATGCATTAATCTTCATAGAAAACTAGTTCAATCCGCATTTCAATTAAGGAGTCCCAATTCTCCATACATGTTTGCAATCTTGAAGTTGCAGAATACTGGTTTTCGCTTGATTTGGAATGCGTTTCAATTGATATTAATTGTCCGCCGGGGTCGTTGAATGAGGACCAAGAAGGTTAAAGTTATAAGTACCTACTACACCGGAAACAATGATATCAACGTGATTCATAAATTTAAATATATATGTATATAAATAAAGAAACTGACTGACAAATCAACGCACGGCCCAAACAGCTGGGACTAGAAATTCCAAAGGCAAGTAGGCTTTTGTTCATCTGTTAATGAATCACAATAATTATTACTACTAATACTGACCAACTTCTCTAAAGCTATCACATCGTAAAGTACCGGCTAAAGTACTTTCATCGTTACACAATAATTAGGTTTTACAGAATACTTTTGCAAAATTCCTCTGTTCTGCTCTGGAACCTACCAATTTACGGGCAACGTCAGTATATGATTATCTTTAAAATTAAGCTAGAATTGGAATGGTACTCATTGTTTTACGTAGGGTAAGTCCCGCTTTTTTTAATTTAAAATCACCCCGAATTGACACGAGTAAAGCCGCGGGCAGAAGCTAGTACCCGATAAAAGAAAATCTAAAATTAAATTCATTAGTAAAATAGGCCCCCAACTCATTTTTTTTATGTTTGGCATACTTTCAAAATGAAAGTTTCACATGATTTACGTGACTGCTTGATAT
Organism: Aproaerema taeniolella; assembly: GCA_949987775.1. NCBI lineage: Eukaryota > Metazoa > Arthropoda > Insecta > Lepidoptera > Gelechiidae > Aproaerema > Aproaerema taeniolella. The sequence goes on from OX465245.1 coordinate 6,462,644, forward strand.
ATTTGAAATAGAGCTACAATTTAATCTAATTTTTATTAATTTTGGATTTTCCTTTTATTGGATGTTTATAAAACACGCTCGCCATATCATCTACGCACGCATTGTGAAGCCTCGAAAAACACCCAATTGGTTTTTTAAGGTCTGGTATAATAAATTAGCGTGACAGTCTCTCTAGGAAACATTTGTATGTCACACACACTTATAATCTGTAGACCCACCAGTGGGTAACTGCCAGTGGGACCACGGGTCGCGAGCGAATAATACACCACAAATCTTATTGGTTGTCCCTGTTTTTGTTACTGTAAAAATGTATTTATTTCTGTTTTTCTTTACTTTTACTTTTTTTGTTCTTTCATATAATATCAATTTCAAGATTACAATCCATACAATTTTATTATTACAAAGAGGAAAGATTTGATTGTTTGTTTGTTTGCATTGGATAGGCTCCGGAACTTCGAAAAATTCTTTCACCATTAGAATGCTAAATTATCCCTGAGTAACATAGGGTACATAAATTTCTCGAATTCCCTCGGGAACGAAGTCCCGAGCGAAATGCCTATACTAATATTTATAAAGAGGAAAGATTTGATTGTTTGTTTGTTTGTTGGCATTGAATAGGCTCCGAAACTACTGGACCGATTTGAAAAATTCTTTCACCATTACAAAGCTACATTATCCCCGATGGACATAGGTTATATAACTTTCCCGAATTCCCACGGGAACGAAGTCCCGAGCGGAATGCTAGTATACAATACATCAGTTATAAATTCGAATTAATACGCAATCTTATCGCTACACGTCTATCAACAGTCATTTGGCAAAGCACTCCACAATACATTCAATAAACAATTAAACATTGTTGGCATCAAACAATAGATTAGTCATTAACATTACGTTACGTACCTATTTAAAAAAGGGCTAGACTATAGACTATAGAGTCAAGGCCATTTTCATATACACACCTACGTAATGAATATTCTGGTGTGCCAATATCACTTGAAATTATTAACCGCAACGTAATAAAGATGAGAATTTGCACAAAAAAACTGAAGAATTTATAACATTTTTTTTATGACGGCCGGTTTGGTCCAGTGGTAGTGACGCTGCCTCTCTATCGGCGGGTCTTGGGTTCGATTCCCAGTCAGGGCAAATATTTGTGTAAAAAGCAGATGTTTGTTCTCGGGTCATGGGTGTTTGTGTCTGTCTTTGTGTGTTCCAAGGGACCCACGACACAAGAGAAAACCTTAATGTGGGCCTTTGAGTGTGAAGCGTTTTTTATTTTTTATTATATTTTTATTAGGTATTTTCTGGGTTAACTGGCTCTATCGTCAACCTTGGTCAAGATTGAAGTCAAGAGTTGTAACCTTTCTCAGAATTAAATAAAAAATTAAATAAAAAAATATTTTTTCAAAGTGACTGAGATATTTAGGACTAGCTTTCCGCCCGCGGCTCCGCCCGCGTGGACTACAGGTTATATCGTGCCCAACTGTGGGATAAAAAGTAGCCTATGTCCTTTCCCAAGCTCTAATCTACCTCTGTACCAAATTTCATCAAAATCGGTACAGTAGTTTAGGCGTGAAAGACGGACAGACAGACAGAGTTACTTTCGTATTTATAATATTAGTATGGATAAAAAGAACTCCCATCTCCGCAATATACTTCAGTTACTCTCATGCTGTACGAGGGAGAAGTTCATGACATACCTCTGATAATGTCATCGGCGTAGTACACACGGCAGCACATCAGGCTATACATATCGACTTTGACGTCGCCCTTATCTTGCTCGAAATAGAGGCGGCTTTCACAGTGCTACTGGGTAACCCGACGTGCTGCTGTCTCTACATAAAATCTGGGTAGTGAAATTAGTCTTTAACACGTACCACCCAAAAAGAAATTTCAAATCGGATGAGTAACAATTTAATTGTTGAGGACACAGTTCATAAGATTAGAGACCAAAATAGGTAGTTTTATAAAAATATTTAAAAAAGCACCTTCTTTAATCAATTGAAACTGATGAATGACTAATGTTTTCCATTACCTTTTTAATTAAGTGTAGATAAATAGAGACTGTTGCCCTGTATTTATTGATGGGGCTTTATTTTAAAGAAACATTCTAATTTTTGTATCTAATGATTTTAATTTAAAAAAAAATACTTACCATAAGTTTTCTAGAAATAGATTTGGCAAGCAACATAGCTTGTACATATACAGGGCTTTAGGTTAATCTCGTTCAACCTCTCGGGTGGTTATATATATATAATGTATATATTACATATATTTGTATTAAGTATATATATTTATGCACCACCTACTACTTCTTATCTTACTTCTGTCCTACCCTAAGGTTGTCTGGAAGAAATTGCTACTTAGCAATAAGGCCGCCTTGTTGTACACTATGTTTTATGTTCTGTTGATTGTGCTGTATGTCCTTGTGTGCAAATAAAGTATATTGTATTGTATTGTATTGTTAATCAGTCCATGAAACTAAACAACTTTCAAGGGAAACGTATGTCAAAACACGAAAAAAAAATGTTTAGTTCACATACAAACTTCATCAGCATATACCTACTTACTTAATGCATTTTGTATGGGAGATCAAAATTTTTTTTTCGTATTTTCACCTTCCTTGGGGAAGTTGTTCAAATGTTCAGTTACATGGACTTATTAACCACCCGAGAGGTTGAAAGAGAGATACATAAAGCCCTGTATAAGATAATTTTAATAAACAAAATAAAAAATAATTACTTACCATAAGTTTTGTAGACATAGATTTGGTAAGCAACAGAGCTTATCCTACATATATATACCTGACCAACACTAACCTAACTAATTCTAGTAATATCCAGACCATTTCCACCAATTAATAACCTAAATTACATGTGTGCCACAAGCGTGTCATACTTACGTAATTAATCCCGTTTGATGAGGTGTGGGCCGATATTTCGCAGAATGAATGAATGACGTGCTACATGGGGGAGGTTGTACCACCCACGCGTGATAAAAATGCGATAGTACTAATCATACTCCAATTCTTTCAAGTTCTTTCATGGGAGCGGCAGGGGATGGTTGGCCTCAACAGAATCTAACAAGTAGATTAACTATTTCAAACATGTATTATATGGCTTTAGGTAAATCTCTTTCAACCTCTCGGGTGGTTAATCAGTCCATGAAACTGAACAACTTTCCCCCAATAATAGGTCAAAATACGAGAAAAAAAATTTGAGTTCCCATACAAACTTCATCAGCATATAGCGTATTTTGTTTGGGAACTCAACTTTTTTTTCGGATTTTGACCTATGTTCCTTGGGAAAGTTGTTCAGTTTCATGGACTGATTAACCACCCGAGAGGTTGAAAGAGATTTACCTAAAGCCCTGTATATTACATGGCCGGTTTGGTCGAGTGATAGTGACGCTGCTGATTAATCGACGGGTCCTGGGCTCGATTCCCGGTCGGAGCAAATATTTGTGTAAAAAGCCGATGTTTGTTCTCGGGTCATGGATGTTCGTGTGTCTTTATGTGTGTTCCAAGGGACTCGCGACACAAGGAAAATCTTAGTGTGGGCCTTTGAAGTGTTTTGGAAGGCTTCTAGTGCAAATAAACGAATTAATCAGTAAATTAAATATTTATTACGCGACATCACAGATCACAGAATTGAATGACAGGACATTTTTTTTTATCAACGATAAGTAGCAGAGGTTTTTGATGTCATAGATTCCAACACTCCTCCTCATCAGAATACCTCTTGCTACTAAGGATCCAACCCAAGCTGCACCCGGCACTCCTCAAACTTTTTCTTAGGCAATGCCTTCGTAAGAATATCTGCGGGCATCTCCTCAGTTCTTAAGTACTCTACTCCAATCACACCTCTTGCGGTTACTTCTCTTATATAATGTTGACGAATATCAATATGCTTCGACTTTGAAGTTATGACAGGATTGCAGGATAACTTTTGTGCTGCTTGATTATCATTATAGATAATAACCTTTTCTTGGTTGTCTTTAATGTCAGCGTGCAGTCTTTGCAGGTGAATGGCTTCTTTAGCACATTCTGTAAGCGCCATGTACTCCGCCTCCGCTGTGGATAGTGCGACAGACTTTTGTTTCCGGGACTCCCAGCTTATAGTAGCTCCACTTTTTATAAAACAGTGTCCAGTGTATGACCTTCTGTCTAAGTTGCATGATGCCCAGTCTGCATCTGCATACCCCTTCAGGGTTTTATCTTTAGTTTTTCGAAAAGTCAATTTTAAATCTTTAGTCCCTTTTAAATATCGCAAGACTCTTTTAGCCGCAGTCCAATGTTCTTTACCATAGCAAGTATTGTACTGACTTAGACGGCTAACGGCGTTTGCGATGTCCGGTCTTGTCGCAACTGACAAGTACATTAGGGCTCCAATGAGATTTCTATACGGTAAATCTTCATCTATCTCCGTTTGTTTTTCTAGTTTTAAATTAATTTCCATCGGTGTGGAGACTGGCTTGGCGTCTTGCATATTAAACTTTTCTACAATTTCTTCAATGTATTTCTTTTGTGACATGGCAATAACGTCTGGCTTGCAATCAAACTCTATTCCCAACCAATATTTTAGCTCTCCAAGATCTCTCATTTTAAATCTTTTGACTAACTCATTTTTAGTCTTTATAATAGCTTTTTCGTCCTTATGAATGATTAAAATATCATCAACATAAACACAAATTATAACAGGTGTTGGCTCCGTTGAGGAGACATAAACACATGGATCAGCTGCAGGCTTGAAATTCATTTCTTTTAACCTTTCATCCAGTTTCTTGAACCATTGCCTGCCAGACTGCTTAAGTCCATAAATGGCTTTATTGAGTTTACAAGTCGTCTCTCCTTTAGTTTTTCTCAGATCTTCCAACATCTTTTTGGCTTTTGTAAAAATGGTAAGATCTTTATTTGAGCTTTCTTCTAAAATTATGTCACTTAAATATTTTTCTAAATTTTGTGGTTTTTCGATAAACAAATTTTCTTCAATTGTACCATTAAGAAAAGCAGTAACAACGTCTAGTTGTCTTATCTTCAAATTTTCTTGTGCAGCTTTGGCCATTAAAGTTCGTATGGAACTTAATTTTACTACTGGCGCGAATGTTTCCGAATAATCAATACCAGGTATTTGGCTAAAACCTCGAGCAACTAGTCTAGCTTTCTTTCTTATGACCTTTTTATCTGCACCAATTTTTTCTTTCAATATCATCTTGCACGTTACTACATTGTGATCTTTTCCTTTTGGCACTACAGACCAAGTTTCATTCAATACATGGGCTTTTATTTCTTCTTTTATTGCTTCTTCCCACGAATCGTCAAGTTTTATTTCATCACATAAGTTGGACATATCATAGTCTTTTGCCCAAACTGGTGATTTCTTGGTCCTTTCAGGCCTTTGACTTGTAGATGGCTCATTTTCTGTATATGAATCACAGGCTTCAGTTTCTGTGATATTTTCTTCGACGCAATCTTCGAAGGGTTCTGTTGCATCTTCTTCGATGCTTTCTTCTAAATAAAACTGTGGTGGCAAACCACTAAACTTTTCAATTTCTTTGTCAGTTTTATTTTCTTTATTTTTATAATACATTTTATTTATAAATCTAACGTCACGACTTATTATCAGCTTATTTTCGACCCAAATTCTGTAAGCTTTGGCGTTTTCACAGTATCCAATGAAAATCCCTTTTTCTGCTCTTGGTGCGAACTTCCGCTTTCTCGTTTTATTTAAAACAAAAGCTTCAACTCCGAATATTTGGAAATGTTTGACTGAGGGCTCATAACCAACCCATCTTTCAAAAGGCGTTTTATTGGTAGCCCTGGTTGGTACTCTATTGGAAACATAGTTGGCCGTAAATATAGCTTCAGCCCAGAAACTTTCCGGCAAATTTGATTCAATTAGCATGCATCGTGCTTTTTCTAACAAAGTTCTGTTCTTGCGTTCTGCTAAACCATTATGCTGTGGCGTATATGGTGCTGACAATCTTCGTGCTATGCCATTATTTCTTAAGTAAGTGTCAAATTCTTGATTACAATACTCCTTTCCATTATCAGTTTGAAGAACTTTTATTTTGCACTTTGCAAATCTTTCCATTTCTTTTTGATAGTCCTTAAACTTTTCTAGAGCTTCATTTTTATTTTTAAGAAAATATACTCTGCAATATCTACTGTATTCGTCTATAAAAGTAATGAAATACCTGTGACCAGCTTAACTTGGTGTTGGCATCGGACCACATAGATCAGAATGTACAGTATGCAGCTTCTCTTTAGCTTTCGTTTCTTCGCTCCTTTCTTTTGGATATGGCAAATTTGTCATCTTTCCTTTCACGCATATTTCACAGTCTTCTAATTTGTCATTTATGTTAAAGCTTAACCCTTTTACTATCTTATTTTTCAGAGCTAGCTTTAGATCGCTTTCATTTAAATGACCTAATTTTCTGTGCCACTCATTAATATCACTCTCTTTGGCATAATGAGATTCTTCATTTTTATTATTCATATTATTAACATAATATAAACCGTTTTCCTTATAAGCTTTTAAAAAATTTTCTCCAGACTTGTTTGTCACTGTGGCATATTTATCATTAAAAATAACTTCGCATCCTTTTTCTGTGGCTTTAGCAACCGAAATTAAATTCATGGTTAGACTTGGTACAAACAAAGTATCAGTTAGATTGATAATCTCTTTCTGTACTTTCATTTTCACTAGTCCCTTACCTTTTATTTCTTCTGACTTGTCAGATGCCAGCTGAAGAGTTTCATTAAGCTCTGTCATGTCGTGAAAAAGGTTTTTGTCATTGCACATATGGGATGTGCATCCACTGTCCAAACACCAATTATTGGTATTAATTTTTTCTTTGTATGTTTTCAAACATAATTCTTTAGAATACAGGCTATTCTGCTGCTTATGTTTTGACTTGTCTTTAAACCAGCAGTCACTTGTTTTATGCCCCAACTTGTTACAGTTGTCACACTTTACTTTTTGTTTGAATTTGTTTTTATTTTTATTTTTATTTCCCTTTTTATTTTTGCTATAATACGCTTCATCTTGTTGCGTTGCTGATGATCCTGATGCATGGCTATCTCTGTTCCTCGCTTCACTCTCTTCAATTATTTTTATTTTTAGCTCTTCAAGCGCCGGTAATCGGTCGCGAGATTCAATTGCAACCCTAAAATTTTCATAAGAGTCGGGTAGACTGTAGAGCATCATAATTGTGAGCAAGTTTTCATTTATTTCCACGTCCATGTCTTTAAGCTTGTCTACAAGATCAATAAAGTTATTAATATGGTCTCGCACGTCATCGCCATTTTGCATTTTCGCCTGAAGCAATCTTTTAAGTAAAGTCGCCATCCGCGCAGGTCCACGGCTTTCGTATGCATTTTTCAATGTATTCCACAATTCCAGTGTGGTTTTACATGACTTCACCAGCTTTAGCTCACTTGGAGAAATAATTAGCAATAGCTCGGCTCTGGCCAATGCGTCTTTTTCTGGTTCTTCTTTTGCAGCAGTTGCGCTCAGGAACTTTGAAAGTCCTGCTTTTATAAGCACTGCTTCCGCTTGAACTTTCCACGTATCATAATTTGTTTTTGATAGTGGTTGAATATTCGAATGAAATTTTGACGTAGCCATTTTTGCACAAACTATTTTTTTTTTTTGTTTTTACTGAATTTTTATATTTTTACGTTATTTTTGCTGCACTAGCAGGCTAGGACGCTGGGCCCATAACCTGAAGTGTTTTGGAAGGCTTCTAGTGCAAATAAACGAATTAATCAGTAAATTAAATATTTATTACGCGACATCACAGATCACAGAATTGAATGACAGGACATTTTTTTTATCAACGATAAGTAGCAGAGGTTTTTGATGTCATAGATTCCAACAGCCTTTGAGTGTGTTGTACTGTTTATTATCTAAATATATAAAAGGAGAAACTGACTGACTGACTGACTGACATATCAACGCACAGCCTAAACGGCTAAACGTAGGCACTTGAAATTTGAAAGGGACGTAGCTTAGGTACCGTAGAGGTGCACTAAGAAAGTAATTCCCGAAATTCCCACGGGAACGAGAATTAGCGGGAAAATCCTTTTGTATGAAAAATCTAAACCGCTTAAGTTAGACGCTTGAAATTTGGCATGCAGGTACCTTAGTAAACTTAAAGCTTAGTTGCAACAGGATATTGCAAATTCCCACGGGAACGGGAGTTAGCGGGATAAAACTTTTGTATGTAAAAATCTAAATCACGTAAGATAGATGTTTTCAATCTGTGTACTCTGTATAAAAAAAATTAACACGCAAACGAAGTTGCGGGCTCAGCTAGTGTTAAAATATATTTTCGTCTCTTCATACAGCTTTTTTGCGATCAGCTGTTTGCCTTTGTATGGGAAGCTGAAATTTTTTGTTTAGTTACATATTTTACAATGCAGTTGCTCGGAAATGGCACCGTAACATGGCCACGGAGTGTACGTTTACGTACCCCATAAAACACATGTCATGTTATGGAATTTTGAAATGAGAAGACGATTTTGAAAAGAAATAAAAAATTTGAACTAATCAGCAAATAAACCATTTTTCATATACCAAAATTCAACTTCAGTAACTATTTTGTGATCCAGTAAAGTATTTTTTTTATTAAATGTTGCATAAAAAGTATGCAAAAAGTGAATAAAATACTGACAAAAATGTATAACGCGATAAAGAGTAGCTGGTTTGATAATTCAGTGACCCTTTTGACAAGTGAGAGTAATACCTTTTTCATAAAGCTTCATACTGGCTTTATAGAATGACAGCAAAGAGTTTTTATGCCTGACAAAATAATTATTTCTGAAGAAAATCTTGATTTTCAGTGAAATAAAATGTAAAAGTAAATTATTTATTTTACTTTTTCAATAAAACAAATCTGATTTCTAACAAATAATTGAACTATTTAATAATTTCTGTAGGCGCAATTGGCATTTTATTTACTTCGCCTTTGCCTCATAAATGTGGAAAAACATTTTGCTCGCCATTGTTTTGCCCGCCATTTGAAATTATTTGTTCAACAAAATCATGTTTGTGTTATAAAAATGTTAATTCCTTAATGTTTTGTGTTGTTAATCGTAAAATATTAGTGCACATTGTTCAATAGTAACACGTTTTCAGTGAATGTTGATTGAAAATACTATATTTTAAGAACTTTGGATACACCTATACGATGTAAGTTTTTGACAACATTTTTTTTAGTTTATTTTCCTCGGCTACTGCATTGTAAAACGTTGAACAATATACGTGCCTTAGGTAATGTGTAACTGGAGCCCTATAAAACACTCGCTTCGCTCGTGCTTTAAATGGGCTCACGTTACACATTACCTACGACACTAGTATCGTTAATAACTATAACACGCCAGTCATATTTAACACGAGAAATGTCTAAACCAACAAACTAACGGCTAATTCTGATTTTAATATATGTTGTTAGGACCACTACCAGTATCGTATATCCAAGTTTGCAGCTTCGAAAGACCTGTACTAACTTTGCAGCTCTCGGAAAACCGCAAAATTTTCGCATTTTTATTTTATTATTCTCTATATAATTCTAAAGTATGTGTTTAAAATTAAAATTTATACATTTATAAAGTAGAACAAAATTGTGAGACCCAGCTCTGTACTAACCGAGAAAGTAAGTATACACACAAAAAAAATTTTTCTAAAAAAAGTGACATTTTTAATAATTCTGAAAAGATCAGGCGTGGCTGCCAAATCTCAAACGAACAATATTTTTCGTTTCACGCAATGTTTTTAACCAAAATAAGTGAAAAAATTTCGCGATTTCCTTAGTAATTTACCTGAAATCTCAGGAAATTAGCACAGGTCTTACGAAACTGCAAACTTGGATATACGACACTGGTAGTGGTCCTAGCAACATATAAAAAAATCAGAACTAGCCGTTTGTTTGTTAGTTTAATATTTATTCGATATGACTGGCGTACCCCTCAGCTTCTTTGAAATCGGTATATTTGAGTTACATAATTTAGTTCTAGGGTGTTCTATTCCAGTGCCCTCCCCTCCCCTGGTTTTACGAGGGGAGGCCCATAAACGACCCTCGATAAATGTTTGAGGCCAGCCGTTATTGGAGGCGTAGATTGCCTGATACCAGACATTACCCGTTTTACGACTGACCCTCTACCAGATTGACCACGTATTTCACTGTTCATTACAACTACGCATCTCATGGTAAGCTCATACTTTAAGCGTTTAAACTAATTAGCGAAAATACATAATGTGAATCAGCACACGAAGCGCTCGTCGCCCAGGGGCTCTCGCTGATCTCAACCGATCAGTGAGGTTAAGCAGCGCACACAGAGGCAGGGAACCTGATGGGTGACCAAAGTGGCAATTTATTACGAGCGTTTCCGTGCTTCGGAGGGCACGTTAAGCTGTCGGTCCCGGCTGTTGTCGATTGACTACAGTCGTTAAAATCAAGTCGGAAGCCATGGTGCGATTTGAAAACTCTGATAACCAGGGTTAGCTAAGTTCGCCACATACTTGGCTATACATACACGATGAGAAGAAGCCCACGTAACTAAACAACTTTCCCCAAGGAAAATAGAGCGAAATATGAAAAAAAAAGATTCACTCTCCATACTTGTGCGACCAGCTGATTTGCCTTTGTGGAAGTCGATATTTTTTTTATTTCAAATAGGTTCCTTGGGCAAAGTTGTTCAGTTTCATGAGTATAATCAACCCCTAACGTTTCGTTAACTAATTGAAAGTCATCCCCTTAGTATCAATATCAGCATACGAACATTAAAAAAAAATAAGAATGTAGAGACAATTTTTTTCTACATTTGCGAATTTTCAGTTTCGTATGGAGTAATATATTATCTGTGGTAAGGAGATTCTTAGGTGACTTCAGTTATAGTCACCACAAGGTAAGTACCTAATTCAGCATCTTCTGATTCATGGTCAACAGATTGTGGTCAAGATCAAGAGCGAACCCATTCGTTATAAAAAAAATGGTCTGAACCGTAAACTTCAGTTAGGTTTAACATAATATGGCTAAGTTGAGGACCTTTTGTCTCGGACCTACAACATAGAGCGATCTAAAGGTTGTTTTGTTATTGTTTTTATGTTTCTCTCTAGTCTTTTTTGTATTACTGTGTGATCTGATATCCAAAATAATAAATCTGTTTGTCTGTTTAACTTTCAGGTTTAAATTGAACACTGAAATGCAAGTTAGATACTACATTTAAGGGTACCCCCGAATCTGTAACAAGAATCACATAAAACCTTTAGAATGAAACAAAAAAAATTCACAGAACTTATTTTTATTATAAAAACATTTGACATCTACTTATGTACTATTAAAAACACTTATCACAGTTCAACATTTAACTACAGTGCTAAAACATATAGTTAAACAAACTATTTTCGTATTTAATTGTACTTTAACATAAAACATTGATGCTCTGCCTACTCTCTAACCCTGATAGGCTTGAGCGTATGTAAGTATGTAACATAAAACATATCAGTGACACATTTCAGATAGCTAGGTACGTTTGTCATAGGCATGTCTAATAATAATAAATATACTTAATTATTATCTAATCAAAAAACGACTTTAATAATTTCACAAATCCGAAACATAAAATTTATCATTTGTTACGAAAAGTTATAATTTTTTGTTTTGTTATCAAGGTTATAAAAAGTATGACTAGTTGCAAACACTTTTTTTGCAATTAGGTACGTAATGATTTGATTTTTGAGGTAATTTTCCTCATTAAAAATTTATGAAAATTGTTATAAAGGCCAGCGCATATGGTTAATCCATTTTTGTTGTAAAACCGCGCTTATTGTAACAAAATAGGGTACATTTCTTACTCAATAGACGATACCGATAGACTCTGATATAACAAATAACATCTATTAAAAGGAGATACCGCACGTATTGTATTCAAATCATTTCCACATTAAAAAATGGTTGTCTGTAAAGTCGGTTTACTGACGATAGTTGAACGTGACAACGTCTTAAGAAAATACTGATGGAATGGTAGCATTTTTCAAAAGAAAATTTTAATTTCATTTGTTTAATAGATTTGTATGTATATAGAGAAGGAGGCAACTGGAAATCACAATGAAATTGATCAAGTTAGATTTATTTGTAAATGTAAATGTACTATAGTATAGCAGCTGTCCACGCAGACGCATCGCTCACTCAAGTAGGAGAGAGATGGATGTCGAACGCTGCCGAACGCAAAGGCCGATTGTGCTTCTTTGTCGCTCGTTCCGCGCTCTCGCTTGCACTTCAAGCCTTACATGGAACGCCTCAGAGCGAGGTAACGCCGCATGAGTCATGTTTTTTCGTGCGTGCAGCCGGCTCTATCGAATTATAAGACGTTGTCACGTCAAAAAGTTTTCATTAAATTAAATCTCTTTCGCTTGCAAATTAAAATGGATCTAGAAGATTCTTTTTAAATATAGAACCAACGCAATCAGCAATAACCTTATACCGACGTGTTTGATTAAACCACATAAACCAATTTCACCTGATTCCTAACATTTTCGGAATATTGTTGACATTTGATAACCTTTACAATGTTCTACTATACGATATAAATCACTTACCCCTTATTCATAAACGTGTTTTAAAGTTAAGAGTATTTAAAAATATTTGTTATTTCTTTATATGATATTTTTTTACACGCTTCTGCGAGGCTCTTAGCTGTCATTATATTTTAAATCACGTTTATTAATTAGGGGGGACTATTGACACTATATCTTCTTTATATAATTACTGTGTTAACGCTTTTTTTGTTATACAATACATTAATAAATTAGTGATCAAAGTCAACTTAAAAATATTATCGTATGTCGATGACAGCATTTCAAAAAAGTGACCTTTGCTGTAACATTGAGAAAATCTAACGTAAATAAGTAATGTCCACTAATGAAAACTAAATAAGCAGAAACGTCCTACATAATACTTACATTATTACATTACAATAATTATATAACAAAAACATACATTTTACTACGAAATAATTTTTCTAAATTCGTAAAAGTATACAAATTCATTATTCTTTGGTCATTCAAGGACCAGAATTAATACCGGTCTTATTTTATTTCCACCCCTAACCAATGAAACTTGAATAGTTTTGCTTTTACGTATTTCTATAATTTGAAAAGCTATATTGTAATACCATTGCCTTCTTTATACTAGTGATGCAACATAGTTGCAAGGAAAATAGGGGGAAATATCTTCTTTCATATCTTTAGATCGTATTTTTCTCTATATTAAAAACTTAAGTAGGTTTAAAGTGCTATTTATTAAATTATTTAAATAAACCTTTTTAAAAATGACGCAGATACTGATTATCTGTTTATTTTTGGTTTGCGAAGTGACGAAACTCCAACTCGTCGATAAATCTTCGAGATTCTAAACCAAACATGAAGAAAATATTTGAAAATTCTCCAAATTCCTGCGTAAAATGATCACACCACGCACTCGTCAAACTCTGGAACCGCTGGAAGAAGTAAGCATTGTCTTCTATGCTTCTTCTTCTGGATGCAAGTTTTCCTCAGCTCCTGGTTGCTGCATTCCTTGTCCTCTGGAAGAGGAGGAAGACTCCTTTTGGGTCGTCTCGGTAGTACGCAATCAGTTGCGTTGCAATTTGCTTCTTTGCATCGAAGCATGTCGACGTCACAAGGTAGAACCGGGAAAGGTAGTTTTACCATCATGTTTGTTATCAAACGGAGCGATAAGAAATGAAAACACTGAAGCACAAACTGCGTTATTCAGACGCGAATCACACAACCAAGCGCTTCGGTGTCGGCGAACGAACTGGCGTGACGACCGCAACGAGTTGGCTTTGATAACATATTTAGATCTACGTATAATTTCGATGTAAACAGAAAACGGTGCCAAACGGGAACTACTCTACTAACAAATTGTTTATGGATATTGTTAACTGTAACCACAACAATAACATGTTGTTAACTATCAAATTCAAGGTTAACAGCAGTCTTACATTGTATAAGCCGTTGCGTCGTAGACACGCCTGCTCATAATCAGCTGATAATAAAATTGGATGACGTGACATGCCTAATTTCCTGCCAATTTTATTTAATAGCTCCTGTATTCTTCCGATGATAAAATTATACCTACTGTCTTTTGAAACCTTTCTTAAATTAATCAAATCTTGATGAAGTGTCATTCATCAATGTATGTCTATACAGAGGAATTTGCTTTTCGATTTATTTTTGACCCTAAATGTCCAGAGACCTTTTTTCAGTATTTTTTAACAACTGAAAAAATATATTTTTAAGTTAAATTGTAGTTATCCTTATTTTATTCAGTGTTGACCAATCGTTTATCTAGTTCAAATAAGTTTGTGGCTAAAATGATTAGCAGACGAGTTGGCGATTAAGATGTGGAAAGTTTTCATTTTGTACGAGTTAAATAAAAATGAAATAAAAGAAAGAATAATCTTAGGAAAACTAAGAAGTAGAAAACGTAGAGCTGGTTAAAGCTTCTATCTAGAGCAAGAAAATAAAGATTTGAATTCTTCTAGAAAGTTATGATATAAGTACAACCGTGATTTGTAATAAAACTTACAAATCGAAAACAATAAAAAAGTTACAAAAATAAATCACAATTTTTTTGGGATTTATTTTTTCGCAACTAAATCTAGGATTGCGTAACTTTTTATTGAAAACAGATAAATAATTCAATTTACTTTACGCAACCACAAAAGTGTTGCAATAGATATTATAAAAGGAAAATAAAACGAAGTTCATAAAAAAAAATACGTCTATTGCAGTAACAGTTTCAAAGTACAATCTCAATTTGTTCTTCAAAGTAATCCAACGTTAAAGCTGTAATTTGTTCCGAAGTTTTCCTTAAAATTATTTCTGGAGCACATGTTCGGTATCAAAAAGTTTCTGGTGTTGTTCGTCTTGAGTATATTTGATCGCACACAAAGTTTGGTGCAGTTGCCTTCGGTGGAAGAAAACGACATATTGAAGACAGAGGCGTCGATTCGGACGACAGTAAACAACCTCTTTTCGCTGCTCCAACTCCAAGACACTCAAGAGAGGTCCAGGATAAAACAGTACACAGTCGTCCATAACTACTTCGTATCCCTTACGCTACAAGACTACAATACCTTAAAAGAAATAGCGCAACTAACAAGAGTCGATAAGAACCCCATACAAAACTATACTACCGGTTTTATTGCTTTAATAAACGAGATTATAGATGAAGAAAATGTGTTGGAAATAGAAAATACAACACAAACCGACATCGAAAGATTCAATTATTTACACGATGAATTACAGAAATTGCAACATTTGAAAACGTCTTACGCGGATCCAAAGATATATGTAGATATTGATGCCGAAGTTCTAAGGATATTAGAAAGCAGTAACATAAATGATGAAGTGGTTAATGCTACCACAGAAAGTGCTTACTCAAAAGATGTTTTAATCAACAGTTCTTCAACACCGGACGCGGTAGAATCCGATTCTTGGAGTAAGTATGATTCCATCAAAAACATTCTCGATTAGAATGCAAAAAATCCTCAAGTCTCGCAATTCTTCCAACGTAAAAAGCTGTGAGATCGAAAGGAAAACTAAGTCGGACAATTTATACAGTACCTGCCTGTGCTGTGCATCTTTAAACACCTATAACTTCATCTTCTTATGGTGTAGGTATAGTCAAGTGTGTGGCGTACTTGACTTGCCCTGTTACCAGAGTTTTAAAACCGCCAACTTGCCCCTGACTTGGCTTGACGTCTAGAGTCATATTGTATAGGTACATATATAAATACGCTCACGTTAATAATCCCTATTGAGATTTATTCTGGAGGCATATCATATTTGAATTTTTGAGTATACACTTTTATAAAGGCGAAATATAACGACACTCGTATCAGAACAAAAATTCCAACAAATCTGCTGTTGGTTGTTGATGAGTTGATGAACAAAGCACATTCTCTTAAAACTAAAATTACAATATTTTTCCAGGTCCAAGTCAAGACCCGGCTAATGATGGACGGCGGATCTACGCAGGTGACAGGGCTAAAATAAAAGACTACCCTTTCATGGCCAGTATTGAGATCTTCAACAAGTTCCAATGTGGAGCGTCTATTATCGAGAAAGACCTACTTGTAACTGCTGCTTCTTGTCTTCAACTGTAAGTCAAGCAGAATTTTGTATCCTTCCCATAGTTTTTTTTTTACTATATGACTACAGATACGCTGTTGGCCGTTGATGGCCACGACAACTTCACCGAGCAAGAGACGCAACCCAAAATCCTCAGCTTTAGGCGTTACTGAGAAATGGGAGCCGAACATAAGATAGATAATAGTTCTACTACTTCTACTTAGTCCGTAAGCCCGCTCTGCCTACGTCATATGGCTTCACGAGAAAATGCATGGCACACAGTCGGTAAAGCTATAAAAAGCTAAAATCAATGGATTTTGCTCTCCGAAATGGCTGGAGGTAAATCCCTTAAAGAGTTTCTTTACTTGATTTTGGCGACTTCGCCATCCAGAAATAATATTTACTGAAAAACTCTGACATTGGTAAAATCACGATTTTGGATGTTGACGTCATTTTATCGAGAATTGAATAGGCAATTTTGAGTTAGATAAGGGCCATCAACGGGACTTGATAGCTTTCTAATGTTAGTTTAAGGTTTTTTGTTAATAAAATAAAATTGCCACTTCACTGTTGTGCATGTGCTTCTTGGTTGAGAGCACGTAGTGTTTTTGTGAAATTTGCTTTGTACTGTATCAACCCGCACTGGGCCAGCGCAGCGTGGTGGGCCGTGGTCTAAAATCCCTATCGTGTTTCGAAGGAAGGGGCGAGACCATCGCTTGGGACTTATATGGGCTGAGTATGGCATTTACCCCTCATGTTATCGAGGGAGGCCCATGCCCCAGCAGTGGAGACGTATATGGGCTGATGAAGAAGATCAAGAATTCTGTGATTGGATTAAAATCTTCTCCTACTAAAATTATTATTGAGAAAGTTTGAGAGAACGGATTAATTGATGTTTTTTACTCTTTGTAAACTAATGAACAGGTTTTGTTGAGATTTGCGGACATCACCATGGGAACGAAGTCACAGACCGAAAGCTAGATCCTATATTGATATATAATTAGGTTGAAACTATATTTCAACCCCGGTTTGGTCGAGTGGTAGTGACGCTGCCTCTTGATCGGCGGGTCCTGGGTTCGATTCCCAGTCGGGGCAAATATTTGTGTAAAAAGCAGATGTTTGTCCTCGGGTCATGGGTGTTTGTGTTTGTCTTTATGTGTGTTCCGAGGGACCCACGACACAAGGGAAAACCTTAATGTGGGCCTTTGAGTGTGAAGCGTTGTTGTTGTTGTTGTTGTTGTTGTTATATCGCATGCAGTGCATTGGAACAGAAAAATATAGATAAATGGTTAAATTTATATTATATTTTGTTGATACGAAAAACTATCACCACATATGTCAGGTATAAACAAACAACATATACATAGATTAAAAGATACAAGTAGAAAAAATTCTCAAATGACAGAGGTCAAAAACTCTTTTCTAACATATATACTATATATGTGTTTCAGAGCCTGGAACAACCGATTCTACCGTGAAAACCCGGTATTCCTCTCAGTCCGAATAGGGTCCGATTTCTACGAAATTGGTGGCGAATTGATACCAGTACTTGAGATCTACTTCTATCCCAGCTACGTCCCTCGTACCCTGCAAAACAATATTGCTGTTATGCGAATCGTGAGACATATCAACTTCAAAAAGAAGAAGAGGGTAAAAAAAATTACTCTGGATGAAAATGAACACTCTTTGCCTTATAATACACCCGGTGTGCTGGTTCTAGGATGGGGTGCGTATACGGTAAGTTTTCTTTCGTTCTGAGTCTTTTTTTAAGTGTTATTATTATCATCCACAGACTTTATGTCTGTGCCTTTGTCTAGATTAAATCTTTTTAATCCTGTTTATAATTATACTATACGATACTCTTCATAGTAGTTTACAATTTATAAATGACTATAAAATAAACATTTGTGTATATTATAAAATGTATAATATGTATATGTCTATTGATTTCTTTGTATATGTATATGTCTGAGTCTTTGGATCTCGTAGATAGGTATGTTTTAAGGTTTTAGCGGAACGTTAAATTCGTTTTGTATGAGGTAGGGTGGCTTAAAATTGGTTAACGAAACTAAATCTGCTAACTCATTATTTTTAGAAGCTTAATCATTATTTTTAGCAGCCCATTTATGATTTCGACTGCCTCGTTTATTATATTTGCTACTTTTTGCTTCCCGATTTTTATGAAGCCTCATTTTTGTCGCCGAGTCAATATACTTAATAGTCGAAAGTTTATTTTTATCGCTAACAGATTATTTTTTAGAAGCTTACCACAGCCACCCGCGGAATTATTTTTGTGTCCTCCATAATTGTATGCCGTTTCTAACGCACAACGACAACAGCACATGCTATACAAAACTGTCCAATTTCTTCAATCGATTTTCAATTATATCTCCAACCATTAGAGTTTACTATCCATTGGGGAAATTTGACAGTTTGTGGTAACCTGATGTGCCGTTGACTGTACATTTTTAAATATTTTCACAGACAAGTAACACGTTGCATAGTCCTATTGAAACGAAGCTTCGCAAGTCAATTCTACCCATTTACGGACTTAATGACTGCGCAGATGTATATTCTAAGTAAGTAACAACTTAACTGAACAGGGCCAACTTAAGTTGTGTGTCGATGTAATGGAGGCCATTTTATCTGATCAGGCGGCGAAATTGAGAAAGAACTATTTAATATTTATATTTTCATCTACCTACAAATTTTGTGGTCAAGAGCAAACCTATTATTAATAAATAAAATAAAAATACTTGCTGACAACTACCCCGACCAGCAGCGGGTTATGAAAGGATAGATCTCCAATTTCGTCACCTGAATCAGTCACATCCTTAATAAACTAATAAAAAAAATAACTAATTTTTAAGTCACCCAAATATGTAGAGGGTAATCTGTGGTTATATTTATTATTTTCTTACAGGCAGTACGTAAAGAAGACAAACTTCTGTGCAGGAATGATTTCAAAAGGCAAAGGCGCTTGCAATGTAAGACATTTGTTAATATTTAAAAACAAAATACAGTTTAAGCAAATACTTAAATGGTGGAATCCATCCAGAGCGTCGGTGGTCTAACGGCTAGTGGGTCGGACTCGTAAGCGAGAGGTACCGAGTTCGATCCCCAGTGCCGCCATTTACCAATGACTCGTTTTCTGAGTTATGTACATTAGTTGTAAACTAACCGATGCTCTTACGGTGATGGAAAACATCTTGAGGAAACCTGTACATTCAGGAGACTGAATGTGTAACCATGATCCAATCCGGTCAGGTCCCCTGTTAGCAGGGTCACGGAGGTCAGATGGCAGTCGCTCCACTGTAATGACTTGACCTGCCAAACCCTGGATAATGGTCAAGCGTACCCCGAATGAGAAACGGGACCAAGCGCTAGGAAGAAGAGGTGGAATCCATCCATTAGGGGCCAATGGGCCATCCATAAATTTCGTCACACGAATTTCATGATTTTTTGATCCCCTCCCCCTCCTTGTCACAGCTGGTCACATTTGTAAGACTCCCCCCTCCCTAGCGTGACGTCACATATTTTGCATATTTTCAATTTTTTGTAATTTTCCAATAAAAGCAGTACTCTCGAAACTCATTGTCACAAACAAAGTAAAAACGTAAAAAGAGTGCTTGGGTTGGGACTGAGTAGGTAAAGTTTGTCATTAATAGTTAACACGTTTTGATACTCATAACACATTTTGAAATGTGATGTCACGAAACTTATGACCCCTCCAAACCCCCTTGTCACACAATGTCACACTTTGTCGACCCCCTCCCCTCCCCTTAACGTGTGACGTAATTGATGGATGGTCTATTACTATGATTCATCATCATCATCATTATCATATCAGCCTATTGCAGTCCACTGCTGAACATAGGCCTCCCCCAAGGTGCGCCACTTTGCACGATTAGCTATAGATTTTTTTTTCCCGGAAACGTAAGTTAGGAAGTTTTCGTAACTTTGGCGCTACACAATGCACCACAAAATCGCGCCCCGCACACGTTCCCCCCGCACCTCGCCGCTGTCAGAATGGGACGTACATTGCTGTTTTTCTTGTTTTTCACTGTTACTGCTGTTTTTTTTATTGCAAAATGGAGTGTATTCGAATAAATAATTCAATTTTAATGCAGAAAATATTTAAAAACCATTCAAATTTTTTTTAAAAAATCCAGTAGAAAATTATTGTCTGAATTCAGGATTTCAGTTTTTCCTAAGCTGTCCCTTACGGCCTGTCTACGTCGTTGAATAAGACCGTCTTTATTTTAAATCTTAAGCTCCATACACCATTTTCTAATGATATACTAGTTAAGCTGTTGACATACTTGAGGCAAATCAGAAAACACTGTCTTCTTAGATACACATATTCCCACCAAGTTTAGAAGACAGGGTTATTCAATATTCATGGTCTGTGTGCCTATTAACTTGTTATTGTTACCTCACTTATACCTAAAAGTGTATATGTATATATGTATAGGCTTTTGTAATAAATATTTATTTATTTATTACTAGCTTTCCGCCCGTGGCTCTGCCCGCGTGGACTACAGGTAATATCGTGCCCAGGAGTGAGAAAAAGGCTAATGTCCTTTCCCAACGTCTAATCTATCTCTGTACCAAATTTCATCAAAATCGGTTCAGTAGTTTAGGCATAAAAGCAGTTACTTTCACATTTATAATATTAGTAAAGATTTGCTCTGATCTCTATTCTGTAGCGAGATGCTGGCGGACCAGGCGTGGTCGGCAAGCACCTAGTGGGAATCATCAGCTTTGGATCACCAGTATGCGGGGCCCCTGACTCTCCCACTGTCTTCACAAAAGTAGGCTATTATTTCGACTGGATTGAAGAGATTATTGACCAGGTAATTTTTGTATATCTATTTATTAGCCTTTTTTAAACCTTGGCATCAAACGAGTACGTATCAAAATACCGAATTTCATAATGCCTAGGTATAGACGAAATACCGAAAATCAAAATATCGATAGTTCAAAATCCCGAAGGAAAAAGTACAGTCACAATACAAAAGTATACAAAAGGCAACTGCGACAACCGCTCAACGCAACTACAGTCGTTTCTGGTACTTCGCCTGCCGCTGCCACGACACGCTCGCTTTGCTCGCTCGGCTCGTGCGACCCAGTTTTAACCAAACCTAACCCAACCAACCCTCAACGGGTTGAGTGGGATAGGTTACTAACAAACCTACTTGTCGCAGTTGTGTCGTATCGCAGTTCGGTCTGTCGCAATCGAACAAAGAAGCCGAAGTAAAGTTTTTTTATAACCACCCAGAAACGATAAAGGCACTCCGATATGAGTCCTTCAGGTTAAAGTTAAGTTTTTTTTTATAACCACCCAAAAAGAATATTTCGGCACCCCGACAGGAGTCCTTTAGGTTAAAAAAGAAGAGTATAAAAAATTGTTATTCAAAAAGTAAATAAGTATGACGATATTTAAACTTTCGGTATTTTGAACATCGGCGTTTTAAACATAGGTAGGTATTTCGTGTATTGGTATTTTTAACTTTCGGTATTCGGTATATTGAACTTCAGTGTTTCAACCATAATGTAGATAAATCGTGTATAGGTATTCCGACCATTAGGTATTTCCAACTTAGGTGTTTTAACTGTCGGTATTTCAATCGTAGGTATTATGAACTTCCGGTGTTTTGATACGTACCCATTAAAACTGTTGTGATTTTATTACTAGTACAGAGGCGACAGATGTGTACGATCCATAGACATTAGAAAGTAATATGGTCGGGTCTATCACACTATGCTACATTGTTTTGTCTAATGTATCAAAAAATAAAATGCGCAAGAGGCTCAACATAAGATAATCACCTTTCCGTAGTTTGTGTCTTTAGAATGCCCAACGCAACGACCTTCGAAATAATCGTATCTTTTTTTTAGTACGTGCCACAACACAAACAGAGGACAACGACGGAAGATCCCTATCCTTATTATCATATCACAGAACCTACGAAACCTTCTTGGTACGTAACTCCAGTGGATAAATCCAAAAAAGGTCTAGATATCGCTGAGGTTTCTGAACCTACCACCAAAGATGTGTCTCAAACGACACACAATTACAATATTAAAAATACCACCTTTCATATACCCCAATCAAACATAAAACGTAATAAACACTTCGCGAGATCAACTCATATTCTGGAAGTGGAGAATAAACGGCCTAAACACGACAGGTTAAAGAAAATTAATCACTTAAGTCATAAAAAAAATCAAGAAGGAAAACAAGAAAACAGTATCAAAGGTAAAAAGACACATAAAAGCAAAAAGAACCGAGACGAAAACTTCAAAAGTTTTCTCAAAACAATTTTCCATGATGAGGAAGAAATAGAAAGGTATTTAGAAGCTATTAAACAACCACTTGGAGTGTCACAAAAACCCGGAATAGGGGAGGAAAGTAATGAACCCAAGTTATACACGCATTTAGGGAAAAAATCATTCGATTCTTTAACTCTGTCGGGCATCAAGCCAACAACTACAACCGAAGTTACAACTAAAGACCAAACAATTGGTATGCTACAACTAATGAACACAAATACCGACATAAATAGGGAACTAAGAAAAGTAGTTACTGAAAATGTATTCATTACAATTCTTGAGTCACAGAGTCAAATACAAGAACAAGAAACATCAGAAGAAAACGAGAATATAGGGAACGAAAATTCAAATTCAACGGAGGTAGAGAAGTCTTCAAATAATAATCTCTTTACTAATGGAATAGTTCAACAAATAGAAAAAATAGATCAACAAATAAAAAAATTACTTGATGAAAGCAAAGATAACAACCCAGAAGAAGAGGATCTTTCTATTTTATGGAACACACCTTACCATCGAAAGAACCAAAATAAGACTGAGACCATCACTAATGTAAATCCAACTGTTAAAAAAGGATTATCATTCGCATTCAACAATTTTATGCTAAATCAACAAAAACTTGTTCCTTCTACTAATGACATAAATACTGGAAAAATAAACAAATACATAACTCGGAGAACTAAGGGACTAACAGCAACACGACCTTTAAAAGTAAAAAAAAACACACAAAAACAACAAAAACATGGATGGACGCCTGGCAAGAATTTTAATAATTATAAAAAATACAATTATCACCAATCAAAATTCACTCCGTCTCAATCTCATATCACTTTTAATTTTCCAATAAACAACACAATTCCTTCACAGACGTGGTACCAGTGGACAACCATTAACAACGACAACGAAAATCATAATATTTCCGAGATAGCTCTAGCTCAGCAAGGAAAAATTAAGTCGTTTAAGACAACTTTATCCTTACAACACAAACAGATGGAAGAAGATATATTCTATGTATTACAAAAGTTTAAAAACATGGCCTTAAATTCAACAGCTACTGAGGGATTGTCGAAGCTGTTCAATGACAGAAAACATAACAAGAAAAAAACCAAACCAACAATACACAATTTTCAAATGACATCAAAACCTTGGTCTTTCGGCGATGAAGTCAAGCAAAACATGGAAAAACAATTAGCGAGATTCTTCAAAAAGGAAGAAACACTTATAAGTAACAAAAAACGTGATTTATCGAAACTGAATAGTCCTGCTGAAACTAAAAACTATAATAAAAATGAAACAAGCAGTGAACTAAATCCTAATGATGAACGGAAAGAAAATCAAGGATCAATCACGTCAGCACAACCTTCTGAAATTGAATTACTTGAGGAACAAATTACTACCACACCACCTACTATCAGTAACTTTTATTATACCCAACCATTATTAAATCAAGGCAATGAGGTCGATCAAAATATAGATAATTCGTTAGCAAAATTACTCGATAATAAAGCAGCTTCTTTTTATAATTTCGAAGGTAGTTTACCTACACTGAGTTTCACTGTCCAAACTAGCTATGATGACATTGAATCAAGTGGAGAAAGAAATCCTTATATGAATAATGTGGCTAGAAAGCAGAAAAAAAATCTAGGGTCTATGACATCAGCAAGTATTACTAACGTTAAATTACTTGAACCAATGAAAATAAAGCAATTTACTGTTCCTTCAACGATGAAAATTAGTAAAGACCATCGAATGGAACGACAGCTAGCAGAATTATTTTTCATGAATATGCATGAATTGGCACATGCCTCTAAAGTCAAGGGAAATACATACACTAGTTCCTGGAAAACTACCAATCCCTATTATACTACAGCAAGCCCAAATGATATGGTACGAGTTCCTGCTCGAACGAAAAATTATAATAACAATGAACTAAATCCTAATGATGAACGGATAGAATATCAAGGATCTACCTCATCATCACAAACTTCAGAAGTTAAATTACTTGAGGAACATATTACTTCCACACCACCTACTATATATGACTTTTATTATACCCAACCAACAGTATTCAATTTTCAAGGCAGTGAAGTCAATCAAAATATGGATATTTCGTTAGCAAACTTTCTTGAAAAGAAAGCAACTTCTTATTATAATTTCGAAGATAATTTACCTACACTGAGTTACACTGTCCAAACTAGCTATGATGACATTGAATCAAGTAGAGAAAGAAATCTTTATATGAATAATGTGGCTAGTAAGCAGAAAGAAAATCTAGGGTCCATGACATCAGCAAGTAATACTAACGTTAAATCACTTGAACCAATGAAAATCAAGCAATTTACTGTTCCTTCAACGCTGAAAATTACTGAAGACCATCGAATGGAACGAGAGCTAGCAGAATTATTGTTCATGAATATGCATATGACAGATGCCTCTGAAGTCAAGGGAAATACAGACACTAGTTCCTGGAAAACTACCAATCCCTATTACACTACAGCAAGTCCAAATGATATGGTACGAATTCCTGCTCAAACGAAAAATTATAATAACAATGAACTAAAACCTAATGATGAACGGAAAGAAAATCAAGGATCTACAACATCATCACAAGCTTCAGAAGTTAAATTACTTGAGGAACATATTACTACCACTCCATCTCCTCTTTCTAACTTTTATTTTACCCACCCAACAGTAACAAATTTTCAAGGCACTGCGGTTAATCAAAACATGCATAAATCATTAGCAGAATTCTTCAAAAAGAAAGAAACTTCTTTTACAAATTTAGAAGGCGACTTACCTAAACTGAGTTCCACCATGCAAACTAGCTATGATGACATTGAATCAAGTAAAGAAAGAAATTCTTATATGAATAATGTGGCTGGTAAGCAGAAAGAAAATCTAGGGTTTATGACATCAGCAAGTATTACTTACGATAAATTAAATGAACCAATGAAAATCACACAACTTACTGTTCCTTCAACGATGAAAATCACTCAAGACCATCAGGTGGAACGACATTTAGCAGAATTAATTTACATGAATTTGCATGGATTGACAGAAATTTCTAAAATCAAGGGAAATACAGACATTAACTTCTGGAAAACTACTAATCCCTATTATACTACAGCAAGCCCAAATGATATGGCACGAGTTCCTGAAGTTGAAGGAAGCACATATACAAAATTTTGGAAAACCAATGATTACTTTCATATTACAAAAAGCCCTTCTGATTCTTTACTACCTAACCAAACTAAAGAAAATAAAATTTTCACTGTTAGTACAACTCAAGATAGTACGTTTACAGAACAACCATTACTAGAAGCATTTATAGGAGATGTGATAAAGGATGTTTCACAAAATCAAGATAACAATGGAGACACGTTAGACAATTTGTCCGTATCAAATTTATCTAAAGAACAGGATACATTAGAGACTTATAACGAAAATTACTTGAAAGACAGATTCATTCAATACAGTACAAAAACAGTTGAAACGACCCCTGAATATATTATCTCCTCTTTGCAGACATCCATAACTTCAAAATTCAAAAACTATATACCAAACAAAGTTACAAAAAGAAATTACATTCGATATCAGGGGAAAAATACCCCCACATCTCTGTTAAGACTGAAATACAATAAATCTCAAATGACTAAAAATGTGTATAAAAAAAATAAAAACAGCTTTTTTACGAAAAAATCGTCACCCTTCAGCCGAAAAATTCAGCTTCAGCTTTCGTCGAAAAGTCGGCTCAAACCAACTTTTACTTACTTTCCAAATAATTTAAACACTTCTAAATATATACCAGGTGCCGAAATCATTACAGATAGACTATCCACTATCACATCTACACCTAACCCTATAACACAGACGTCAAACACTCTCAAATCAGAACCGGTTACGAAAATCATAATAGAAATACCTTATACCATTCCACATAAAGTCAATCCAAAGGTGACGGGGAACTTCATTCAACCCATTAAAGAGATAAACATAATGAATCTGTCAGATACAGATAAGTTAAACCAGTTAGCTAAAATAGTAGAAGTAATGGTAATGAAACCAAACCAGAAATAGAACAACTTTACCAACCTTTATTATCGATGAACGATTTCAACTGAACGATGAAGTACATTGCTGTATTTGGTTTATATCTTCAGTTAAAATCCCATTGTGCTAAATCACATGAGTCACGCGTTTTCTCTTCTTAAAACTAGTTTTTACTAAATGATCATCAGCCACTGCTGGAGATAGGCCTCTCCTGTGGCATGCTACTGAGCTCGGTCTTCAGCTCTCCTCCTCCAACCACTGCCCGCACCTTACGAATATCGTCACCCTAGTTACAGGACACCCTACGCTACGTTTACCGGATCGCGGTCTCCATTATAAAACTCGTCTGTATTAGAGAATTTTTTTAGGGATTGAAAAAATGAATAGGTTAAGTAAGGTTAGGTTATTTTTTAATAGCAGTGAATTCTAGTTTTGACAAAGGCAGTAAGTAAAAACTAGTTTTAACTACAGAAAACGCGCTATAACTAAAAACGGGTTTAACGTAACATATGCATTCAATTGATATCGATGTTGATAATTGGCGTCACGACTCGTGGTATCCGCCCTGGTGATCTAAAGAATAACAATATACATAAAGAAAACAAAAAAAAACAATGAAATCCAAAAGTTCTAATCTGAGAGAACCTGAACATTTTCATAAAATGCAGGAACAAAAGCCTGAACAGTTTGGTTGGCTATAGAATGTTGTACAACATACAAATCTATCTCGGTGATGAAGATGAGCATTGACAACAGATAAACATTTAATACAACCCAGTTGCAGAAACATGCGTTAAAGTTAATCCTACTTTAAATGCCATATTTCCGCATTTTTGACGTAAATAAGGACGGCATTACGTTTAAAAAAGCTTTAATCTTAATGAATGTTTCTATAACACCTGCTCGTCAATGCCATATTATGTGTCATGAAAAAGTCATTAGACCCCCAACGGTCTAGCCGGGTCACAATATTGTACTGAATTTAATTATGATATTTGAATTTGGAATGCAATCGATATAGAGTTTTAAGATCTCCTTGCAACCCATGACCACACGTCAAAATTAGCATGAAAGCTTGTCATAGAAAACCTGCGCCAAGAAGATATTCAAAAATCGAACTGGCCACTACCGAATTAAAAATAAAAAAGGCGCTAAAGTGCAAATCGCTCGCTGTGTTGTTTTTCCAGTTTCAATTTCAAAAAAAATGTCAAGCGTAAGTGATGATGACAGGTGATCTGACTCCGGAGTGCATACAATCCGAAGCCTCTGGCGTTATTGGAAACTTACTAATTGTTTCTATAATAATTGTATCACTTTTTATTGCCTCGCAGTGGTTATATAAAGTAGAGTATGCAACGAGGGGATAAAGGTGTCTTGGCGATCTTGAACCCCTCGAACTCAGGATAACTCCCGAGAGAAGCGAGTTAACCCTAGAATCTCTCATGCTCGGGGTTCAATAAAGCGCCCGTGACAAAATACACTGCTTTATTCCCTCCCTCGTTGCATAATCTACTATTCTGTAACTGAGGAGCGTATATTACGTAAAATAATATTGTGAACCAAAAAAATTGGGAACAGGAAAAGATGCACTGTTTTAATTTTATTAAAATTACCACGATTTATTAATTGACTGGTATGTGTTAATTTACTGCAGCTGTTATATTCTCTTATTTGTAATCTTCGTTTAATTTTTGGATATTAAATAAATTATCTCCAATGCGTTTGTATTTCTTGTAACCTTAGTAAATGGTCTTCACTCAGTTGCAGAAACGTTCATTAAAGTTAATGTTACTTTAAATATCGTACTGTCACTTTCCATCTTGTTCACGTAAGCAAGGACAGCATTACATATAGAAGTTTTAACTTTAATGAACATTTCTGCAACTGAGTGGTAGTGACTAGTGACAAATTAACGGCGAGGCCGATATTTTTTCTGGCTGAAATCGAATAGCACATACTTGAAATTAAATTGGATACGATTTTTTTGTTTTAAATATTATTTCATAAAATTTCATAAAAATGTCAAAAATCACAAACATAAGTGATTATGTCAAAATTTAACAAAAAAAATAATAATTATTATTTTAGACAAACGGTGTTGTACTTTTACTCAGTATTACAAAAGTAATGGTAGTCACTAATTGCTATTGTGAACAGAAGACCAAAACAGTTTTCAGAGGCAAACTGCATAGCATACGCGTATAGTCGGGGCACAAAAGGCGATGCCATTGCTAAAAAAATATCTTCAGAATTCGGATGTGAAGTCATTGTAATAAAAATATGAACTTTTCTTATTGACTCTATATTAAAATTTTACGTTTTTCCATCGTGGTTTTGCAATATCACAGTCCAGTTCCATTTATCTTTTTACGATAGGCATTTGGAAATTTTCTATTAAACAACATTTGCAGCAGGTTGTTAGCAAACAATGTGTGTTCATCACAATAACATAAGATCATCAGTCAAGCAAATATATAAGCTAAACTGGTTTTTATACTTACCTACAAAATGAACAAAATAGTCACAGTGTTAATCATCAATTACTTTATGAAGACAGTAATAACTGAAAATGTAACCACAGAATATGAAACGGCGTATGAAAACCTATTCCGTGTAACCAACTTCCTTATACAAAAGACTATCAATGAACTATTTTTTAAACTAAAACTGAACAAAAACTTCATCGACTTGAACACTAATCGGGTGCTTTTAGCGATGCATACGAAGTTAAAAACAATTTCTAGTGAGAATTACGAAAAATATATAATTGCAGTAGCTGGTGTAAAATATTATGAAAGAGTTATCCCAAATCTCCTTTTTAAAATCGATACACTAATGGATGAAATATTCAATGAACTCTTTGTGATTCGTTACAAAAAGTGTAGGAACAATGTAACGACGCCAAGTGACACTATGCCTAATTTTAGAGCAACGACAGATACATCGTACAATATTTTGAAAGAGTTTATTAAAGCAGAGGGACATTCCATTGAAGATGAAGACAGTCCTCTTGAAAATATAAAAAAGATAATTGAAGAGCGCCTGCAGCGCAAATCTCGTGCAATGTCTAACTTTAAAGTGTGGAGTAAGTACGAGTACTAACTGCTAGAAATCAAAGTGTTTTAGAAATATTCGACTGGGGATTATTCTATATTTTAAAAGATTCGGTATTGTATTGTATGTAAAATTGTTTCCGGCAAGTAGTGAGTATGGGTACTATATTATATAGAGCAACGGGGACACATACTCAATTAAAGTGACTTTTGAGCAAACATTTATCTATGCTATTATGATTTCAGGTTCTACCAATTCTTCAGAGCCAGGAAAACTAAACAATTCAAGAAGAATGTTTGGTGGTCAAACGATAAACATCGAAAAGTATCCTTTTGTGGCCAGCGTGCACGTGAACAAAATCTTTGCATGTACAGGGGCAATCGTCAGTAGAGATATGATTCTATCTGCGGCGAGTTGCGTTCAGGAACAGTGGGTTTCATTTTATTTCAACAATTTGCGAACGTAGCATCTAGTGGTTCTAGAACCGTTAGGGATTATAGGCGTGAGCGTATGTATGTATGTAATTTGCGATAAGGGTTTATGCACGTATTTTTTTATATTTTTATAAATAGCTTGCATCGCTAAATGATCGTTAAAAAAATATCTACGGTGAAAAGTAATTAGAAGTATTTTTTTTCGATAGTTCAAAGTAGCTAACTGAGAACTTTAAACGGCCACCATTTTGGCGCTCTTAGCGTGACGTCACATTACACTTTTTCGACACAGATTTTGGTTTAATTTAACTTTTTTTTAATATATTTCGACTAAAGTTTCACCTAATTCGTCATGGAGCAACATTCTCCATCTATACATAGAACGGTCTAAAACCAATATACAAGTATTAACTCTTACAAGTATTGCTCTTGACTGTTATAGGCTTACATTTAAAACTTACATAGATAAAATAGAAAAAAAGCAAATAAGATTTTTGAAATTATTAGAGATGATTATAAAAAATATGGCTTCTTCCCAAAGGTCCACGGCTCTATTGTTCTTCATTTCCCAACGGGTCCATGAAATTTTTAAATAGCGTTTAAAATTTTCATACATGAATTCCCACTGGGTCCACGAGATTTATCCGAAGTACAATCAGCAAAAACGATACAAAAGTGTTCGTGCCATTAGTATCGGCAGAACAACTTATTAATGACTCGTTTCGTTATTGTAGTAGAAAGGGCCAGTTTAATGTAAGCTTATCAATTGTGGAGATGCGACTATAATTGATACCTGCTTCAAATAGTTCATCTGTGGTGTAACAGAGGTCGCTACGCGCTAGGCTGTGCAACATCACAAAAAAAGGCAAGAGTCTATTAATTAGTGCTTATTTACGTTGCGTGTAGAAACAGAGTGACATAGCCTACCCATCCCTGGCAACCCCATGCCAGGGATGGGTAACGCGCGCTTATTTTTATCAGTTGACCATGCTCTCTTGAAGTGGGCATAACAAACGGTGCAAAGTGAAGTGCATGGACAGACAGAGTTACTTTCGTATTTATAATATTAGTAAAGATTTAAAATTCTCGTGTCGCGGTGTTTATTGCCAAACTCCTCCGAAACGGCTGGACCGATTTTTGTAAAATTTTGTGTGCAGTCGAGGAATCGACCAACATCTATTTTTCATATTTAAAAAAATGAAAATCCACCGGGACAGTTCCCACGGGAACGAAGTCGCGGGGGACAGCTAGTTTACTTATAAAATCAACAGTTTTATATGTGTTGTTACAATTTAAACCTTTTAAAGTTTTCTCTGCCTCTTAAATACACAGTGTTTTGTA
This sequence comes from Aproaerema taeniolella, assembly GCA_949987775.1. Taxonomy (NCBI): domain Eukaryota; kingdom Metazoa; phylum Arthropoda; class Insecta; order Lepidoptera; family Gelechiidae; genus Aproaerema; species Aproaerema taeniolella. The sequence goes on from OX465245.1 coordinate 6,493,998, forward strand.
CACTATTTTTTATGTAATTTTTTTTCCCTACTTTGTTTGTGCAATAAAGAATAAAGAATAAATAAATTCCTTAGTTTTTATAATACAAGGAACTAGAATTTCTTGCTTTGTATTAAACATTTAAATCTTCAATTATGTACCTAAATATAACAAAATTTACGTATCTAGGAACAAAATCACACATTACGATAATGTAAAGCCAATGTTTAATGATGGTGGATGGGTGGGTGCGTGAGTACGTATACATCATTTCGGCCATAAAAGGCATCAGCTAACCATTGGGATCTATTCCGATTTAATACCAAAATGGAATACCAAACGGTATTTGTTTTAATATTTTTTTAATTTATATTTCGGACTAATACCACTCTTCAAAATAATTAAAATCAATTTACGATCTATTCTGAAAATCTTTTAATAATAGTGTTTTTTAATGCATAAGACAATTTTAGTGTAAGACGAGATTATTTACAAAATTATTATACCAGAATAGGGATGTTGACAGTGTTTGATTTTATGAATTATTGTAAGTGAAACAAAAAATAATGCTAGAAATATATATTTATCCGAAAACAGCATTAAAATTGGTTTATAAATGAACAAGTTATTAGCATTTATATTAACGTAAGGACTAGCTACCTCGTTTCGTGGGGAGAGCTAGCTATCTCGTTTTTACCTACACAAACAAATGGCGGTGACGTCACGTATCAGTAAGTGCATCTCTTTTTCGTTGTTTGACAGTTTCCCCCTCTACTAAAATTTAATAGCTTGTAACTCTTTTATTTCTCAATAGTTTTCAAAAATTATTTCGGTTTTGGGTTTGGGATTCAGTTCCTTTTTAAGATAAACAATAAAAAAAAAATTGTCAACATCCGTATTGTGATTTTTTAATGCTTAAGTTAAGCCTTGTACAAAGACAGTCTGATACAATAAAGACTACTTGTTCATCTAGTCACTTTCGTTTATTTCATAATAAATAATATTATTATTTTTTCCTTATACCCACCTTTTTTGTCGACTGTACCAAATATTCTCATGGACCCGCTGGGAAAGAAAATGCTTGTTTATTTTTAATGTGGTGGACCCGTTGGGAATCAAAGTATGAACTTACATTTTTTGAGAACAATAGAGCCGTGGACCTTTGGGAAGAAGCCAAAAATATGTATATTATTTATTCGATTCTTCCTGCTGGCTTGAAACATAAGTACCATAGCAGTCAGGAGCGATTCATTGCGCGAGAAAGTGGACAACAAATACCATACGAGATCGATGTCCTCGGGCAAATTCATAGCACCCCAAGTAACTAACTACTTTGGGGACAGAACTCTGAAGAAGCGAATTCCCTATCTGCTAAATAGTTTGCCCGAGGCCATTCGTCTCGAATCCATTAAGAACAAATTTAAAAAGGAATTAAAGCAGTATTATCTGGATACTCTTTAATAATAATTAACTTAATATACCTATTAATCAAAAATGTTCAAATATACATAATCGTGAAGTGCTAAAGATAATTTTAAAAAAATTGACCCATCCCTAATAGGGAATATTATAGAAGGTGGAAGCTATTAAATAAAGAATATTAGAAGGCGGGAAGCACGTGTCGTCGATGTATGACTCGGTCACAAAATTAGCAGCTAATTTCACAGAATTCACTTCACTTAAATTGGAAAGTCTTTCAGGTACATGAGGAGAATTAGCCCATACAATTTTACTACTAGTTAACTAATTTAATTCATAGGATATACCCATAAAGACGACATCGGCACCCTTCTCATATTCGAACCGAATATTGTAAGTATATCTGAGAGTAACTATGGGAAGCTCTATACAAGCTCAGAAATAAATGGCAGCAATGAAGTGGATCACGGAATTATTTCCCAATCCTATATTAGATGTTATACGGAAAACTGTTAGATTTAGAAACTTAAAACACTAAAAAAAAACATCGAAAAATAACTTCTTTCAGAACACAAACCTTCCGAGGCGAGACTGCAGATTCGATTATTATTAGAATTGGCAGTGACTACACCTACCGTGATGGAGTAACACTGCAAGCAACCGCAGTGTACTTTCACCCAGGTTACGACCCATCTTCACTTCAACACAATTTGGTTTTGATCAAAATGCAGAAGCGAGCTCGACTGCGACAGAAAAAGAAGATCAGAAGGGTGGAGTTCCACAGTAAAAATCACAAACTACCCCCTAGCACTCGAAGTATTACTCTGATGGGGTGGAGTGATCAGGTTATGTATTGGCTATTTTAATTACAATAGGTACTTGTCGTGGACTCAAAGGAAACAAAGGGGGTTACAGAGAAGCCGTTTATTCTTCCAATCCGGTCGGTCAACCTTTTTTCCTATTTTTCTTCCTATTTTTTCTTCCAGAGCTGGCGTATTACTCGAACAAATCGAACTATGTCGGTACTAATTTTTACACCGAGGGGTATGGGTCCGAGAAATGGGTACCTTAAAGAGAGCCGCGGTTCTTTTGACGATTTTAAGTATGAATTTGGCACTCTGGTATTACTTTACAATCATTGACTAAACCTATAACAAACGATATATTTTTAGAAACTGTATTTCTTACCCTATCTATATTCGTATACAATTTTTACATAAATAACTATTTATATTTTTAGAAAAATATATTTTTATAAAAAAAAAATATTTTTTACACTGCTTATAAGTTTAAAAACCTCTATTTTCCTATAATGAAACGATGTGATGTTCAACTACGAGGGCTGATTGATAAGTTTCCGAAACGACAAAGAAAAACTGTAATAATCTGTTTAAAATAAATTTATTTCTCAATATAGTTTCCTTCTACCTCTATACATTTAGTCCAGCGCCTCTCTAATGCCGTAAAACCAGTTTGAAAAAATGTTTTCTCCAACCCTTCAAAATACTCGTCCACGGCGACAATGACTTCATCATTTGATGAAAATCTCTGGCCACCTAGCCATTTTTTTAGATTTGGAAACAAGTGGAAGTCGCACGGTGCCAGATATCTGGGGAATAGGGTGGATGCGGTAGCAATTCAAACCGGAATTCGTGGATTTTGGCGACTGCAACCATGGAAGTGTGAACAGGGGCGTTGTCATGGTAAAACAATTTTTTTTTCTTGACCAAATGAGGTCCTTTTAATCGAATTTCTTCATTAAATTTTTGCAATAAGCTCGCGTAGTACTCTCCATTTATTGTTTTTCCTTTTTGCGGATAATCCACAAAAATAATACCTCGAGCATCCCAGAAAACAGTCGCAGTGTATTATTTGACCTTAGTAGCGGCCAACCTCAGTTTATCAGTTTATCAAATAGGTGTCGTTAACACAGACCTAAGAATAAAACTCTCATCACTCGTTGATCTTTAGTTTTAGAAATATAAAAAAAATTAAGAAAAGTCCATAGAAACCAGAAAAACAAATTATCTCTTTTGTATGTACATATTATTCATAAAACATATTGTAGATTGAAAGGGTCATCCTAAAGGTATGTTAAGAGTAAAAAAATTTGGTAAAAAACTTTCAAAATTTTTAGTAAAAAAAAAATTCTGCAATTTTGAATATAATTTTTTTTCTAAGGCATCTTTCCATATTAGCATTTTTTTTGACTGCGAAATGATTAATGATATCAATACATGTTCCCACAAAAAAAAGCAGATGCTACAACTGCAGGACTTAGGAAATATGATTTTTTTATTTTTTTATTAGGGTTGTCAACTCGAATGATGCGATTTCTAAATAGGCGCTGTTGGTAGTGGTAGGTTTACGTTAATAACTCTGTATTCGTTTTATATGTGTTCTGTTAATGTAGCTTATGTTCTGAGTGCAGAAAAATGTCCTAAAGGGCACACTCCACGCATGCTAGTGCCATTTTCCCATACAAACGTAATTTCCTATTTTCTGCGTAGGTTTATTTTATAGAGCAATAATATTCTGTAATAAAATTTAGATTTGCTAAATCTTTGTCCCCATCATTTGTTTTTTCCATATGTTAATTACAAAAGAAAATATTAGCTTCCGAAAATCCAGAAAAATGTTTTTTTTTATCAGATGTTTAAAAATATTAAAAGATTCATTGTTTCTTAATATATCATTCCAGAAAATTATATGGATATTGTATGAATCAAACAGGGAAACATGTCACCTTGATTTTGTCAAATTTTCAAGCTAAGCGCAATGGAAGTACATTTATATTTTTTTATAATCGCGTCCACTTGCGTTATCTGTTAAGGACAGTTGGATGTAAAAACGGCTCAACTATGTTATAGGTTTTAAAAAAAAGTTCAATTATTTTTCTTCGATGAAGGTTATTGTGTGGTATTGGGAAGGGGTCCGCCCTCGTGAGGCAATTGCTAAGACCCAATACCTATACACAATAACTGGAGAAGCGGGGGTGAGGTGTCATGGAGCCGGCAAAGACCCATGGCACTGCTTTGCCTCAGCAGGCACTGACCCGTTCTGCTGGGGGATGTGCATCTGGGCCCCGACCAGAGGACTTAATGCAAGGGGGGCATGAGGGCGCCAATCCTCACGCTGGTCAGCGAGTGGCATTTGGACTAAACAACGACTCTGGCACTACTACGGCTCCGATTAAACTCACGAGACTGGATATGTTGAATATATTTTTGGAAAAGGCAAACTCATATGGACCTAAAAACAGGCCTCTGGATATTGGCATCGAAGAGCGGACAGATATTGTATTTCATGCATTATATCCCAATGGTGTACCTCTCAGTATAAATATGCATAGGTCATATTTTAAGGAGACTATTACAAAATTTTTGAGTAACTGTGAGAAACGTTACAATGACTGCAAAAGAAACTTTCAGTACTTCCGTAAAAAAAATAAGACATGGCTTGAAACTGCATTTGAAATCAAAGGGCCAAGCATAGAAATACAGAATCCAGTTTCTAATCAAGAACAGGTTCTTCAAAAACAGAACAAGATTCAGGGATCTTCACCTACTATGAACCAAGAAAAATCTTTTGATATCCCATCAACTTCATCTGATATCCCATCAATGTCACAGATAACTGACATCCCACCTACTTCATCTGATATCCCATCAACTTCATCTGATATCCCTTCAACATCACATACAACTGATAAGCCATTGACTTCATCTGCCTACGATGCTCAGAGTGATCGTCAAAAAAGACGGGCTCGTAAAAATTTAAAAGACATTCTGAAAGACGAACCACCGTCCAAAATAGTTAAAGTTCTTTCAAAGGTGGTTGTAAATGAAAAAACTGGGCAAAAACTAGACAAAAGTTCTGCTCAGAATTTAGAGTTTGTCGTCAACGAATGTCTAAAGACCCCAACACGATCTAAAAAAGTTGCAACCACTATAAAATCGAAAAACGAACCTAAACCCTATACCCCTGAAGAAGCTTTGTCTTTAATGATAGATCGGAAGTTAACTGTAGAAGATTATATATATATGCAAAAGGATTTGAAAGAAAGAGGCTATCCAGCTTATCCTCCATATTATAAAGTGCAGGAAGCAAAAAAAATGTGTTACCCAGAAGAAGACATCATCGTTACTGAAAGAGAAGCAAGTGTGTCATTTCAAAGCTTGCTACTGCATACATACCGTCGAATTATTCGATATTGTGATGACACTATCTCAGAATATTGTAGACAAAAACAAAAAGACACGGTTTACTGCACCTTGGAAGGGTCGTGGGGGTTCGACGGAACTACAGGGCAGTCTATTTACAAACAAAAGTTTTCAGATGGTGATGATACTGAAAATTGTTTGTTTGCCACTACATATATTCCGTTATGTTTAAAAACTGATGATGGTTTTGTCTTGTGGGCTAATCCTAGCCCACAATCCTTTCGATTTTGTCGTCCGTTGAGGATACAGTATAGAGCTGAAACCAAAGAACTTATCCTTAAAGAGAAAATGCAGGTTGAAAATGAAGTAGAACATTTAACGGCACTTTATATGGAAACTTCAGATGGCAAAACTATTATTGCAGAATGTAAAGTAAATCTAACTGTTATTGATGGTAAGGTATTTAACATAATCACGGGAACGAATTCTCAGTTGCGTTGTCCTTGTTGTGGTGCCACTGCAACACAATTTAACGACCTGGATAATGTGATTAATAGACCCGTAAATCCTGAAACCTTAAGATACGGCTTAAGCCCTTTACATGCATGGATTCGGATTTTCGAGTTTCTCTTACACTTGGGATATAAAAATGATCCGGGTGTGTTAAAGTGGAGAGTGAGCAAAAACTCATCCGAAGCAAGAATTGTAGAAGAAAGAAAAACGAAAATTCAACAACAAATAAGGGATAAAATGTCATGCTTGGTCGATGTAGTACGTCCAAATTCAGGTACCACTAATGATGGAAATACTGCTCGAACCGTGCTCTCAGACAAAAATCGCCAAATGTTTGCTGACATTTTGGGTGTAGAGACATGGTTGGTCGAGGATTTGCATACTATTTTAGTAGCGCTCTCAAGCGGACTACCAATTGACGGAGAAAAGTTCGGAGAATTTTGCAAATCTCTCGCCTATAAATATGTAGAAAAGTATAACTGGTTTTATATGTCAGTCACACTACATAAAATATTAATTCACGGTCGGCAAATTATAGAATCCAGCTCATTGCCAATAGGTATGTTATCTGAACAAGCCGGTGAATCCCGAAACAAATATTGGCGTTACGATCGGGAACACCATACACGAAAATTAGACAGGAAAATTACTATATTGGATTTATTCCATCGCGCCCTAGAATCATCCGATCCATACTTATCATCTATTACAATATCCAACCGCAAGAAACATAAAATATCTTTACCAATACCAAAAAAAGCTATATCACTGTTAAAAGTTACAACAGATAATGTATCTTTTAACAGTGAAGAGAACAACCGAGGCGAAGACGACATCACACTTAAAACAGACGAAATTTTACTATTATCGGACAGCGAAGATAACGCATAAGACCCAATAGTATAACAATTCTGGGCGTATGTTATAAATTTAGGAAAAGCTTAATCTAAATAATTCAAAATCAATCAAAATCAAAATAATTTCTGTGGTTATTGTGATCAGATTATTCAATTTTTCTTAATTAATCAAATTTTTTTAAGTATGTTTAAGTGACAACCCTATCTCCATAGAAATCAGAAAAAAACTTAGAAATGATATATCTCAGAGGTCCTGCTAGATAAAATTCTTGTTTGAACTTTAATATGTAGCTACATTTTGTACTTACATTTTAAAAGGAAATAAAAATGCTAATACCGCGTTATCACTTTAATATTTAAATATTTCCTAAAATTGAAAAATATTTTATTTCTTGCTTTTTTCAAGAGTCAGAAACATGATTTTTTTTGCAAAACCTGCTAATTTTGACTAGCTTACAATTGGTAAAATTTTACGGACTGATAAATTATGTTTTTGGGAGATAATAGGAAATTTAGTTTTCATTAATGACCTAGAGAAATTATAAAAAAAATTGTATCTTCGAAACTAAGTAAAATAAATACATGGGTGTTTTTTATAATGATTTATTCGAGTTTGAACCTTCATATTAACCAATAAAACAAGCATGGTCGCATCTGAGGTCAAATAATACACTGTGAGTCGCAATCACTTTACCCGCCGACAAAACCGTTTTCGCTTTCTTTGGCCCAGGTTTTCCACTCTCAGTCCACTGCTTAGATTGCTCTTTTGTTTCAGGAGTATAGTGATGTATCCAGGTTTCGTCTACAGCCACATAACGTCGTAAAAAATCGTTTGGATCTCGTTTATACAACGCCAAACACTCCGATGAATCGTCCACGCGACGTTGCTTTTGGTCAACGGTGAGCAAACGCGGCACCCATCGCGCGCAAAGCTTTTTCACTCCCAAATGATGGTGTAAAATATTGAAAACGCGTTCAGACGAAATGCTCACCATCTCTGCTATTTCTCACAACTTCAATCGACGATCGTTCAATACAATTTTGTTATTTTTTTTATCATTTCTGGAGTCGTGACTTCATTTGGCCCTTATTTGGCCTGCCAGACCTGTGGGCGTCTTCACAGCTTTGTCTTCCACGTTTGAAATTAGTTACCCAGGTATGAATTGTACTCAATGCAGGAAAAGAACGGCCTAAAACAGTGTCTAGCTTGGATTTAATCTGGGTTGCTGTTTTCCCTTTCAAAAAATAAAACCTTATTACTGCACGAATTTCCTTTCTTTCCGTTGTGGAAAAAAAGTACAACAGAGAAAGTTCTAGGAGCTCTCTCGAAAATTCTATCTGCTCGATTAAATTCAAATTTGGTGTTCCATATTTGAAAAGATGTCAGAATAAAATAAAATATTTTTTAATGTACATTTTAAGTTCGTCATTTCGGCTAGTTATCAATCTGCCTAAGTATTTATTGTCATTACCTTAGCCTATGTGTTTTAATATATATTTATATCATTACTAGCTTTTCGCCTGGGACTTCGTTCCCGTGGGAATTTTCCTGTAAATTTTCCAATGTTTTTAATAGTTATTCTGCTATTCGGGATGGAGAGAAATACAGCAAAACAGAAACCATGGAAATCGGTCCAGCCGATCTTGAATTATAAGTGGTGTAACTAACATGACTTTATATATTTAGATTTATGTATCTAATCTTATATACTACGTAATTGTTCTTATATGTATACTACGATTTTTCCTCCGCTGTCTTTTACAGAACTTATAGAAGTGAGTTGTTATTATGTGGGTCCTCATAATTTCTGTTTTTCCGCTTACTTCTTTAGGAATAAGGGATTAAGTTCTTAATATTTTATGTTCTCTATTTTCGAGGTATACCTTACCTATAAATGAATGTACAGTCTCAGATAAAGACGTGATTGAGCGCTTGTACACCTAAAGTATCTAAAAAATTAAATACTCAAAATTTAAGAACTACTTCTAAAAAGTTATGTCTAGCAATGCTATAATACAAGTTGAAGATGAAAGTAATGATAATTTGTATACCTGTTCTCTTTTGCAGACAAAACACACAGGCGGAGAAATTTTATCTTTCACTGATTTGGATATTTACAATAAACATGATTGCGAAGAAGTTTACACTTTGTAAGTATTGGGACTTTGTGCTACATAATTACTTAGGTGTTGAATTATTAAAACTTCAAGCAAATTATGCTCTCTTGTTTCAGAAAATATGTGAGCAAGAATACTTTTTGTGCAGGATACATCACAAAAGGAGATGGAGCTTGCATAGTAAGTACTATGATTCAGTGCTACTCATTTGTATAATATATCATCAGTACGTCTTTACCTAGCGGACACGATGCCTGGGGTTGTATTATTCAAGCAGAAGACAAGATATATCCAGTGCTATAAAAGTGTCGTATTATCGCTTCATAGACTAGCAAGATTCACTTACCTACGTCACAGAATCAGTTTATTGTTTTTTTTCCTATTAGCCCATATACCCGGGGCACGGGCCTCTCTTTGAGACAGAGAAGGAGATTTAGGCCATAGTCTGATACGCTGGCCCAATGCTGGTCGGTGGACAGCGTGCATCAAAAAATAATTTTCTTAGATGTGCGGGTTTTATCACGATATTTTCCTTCACCGCTGAGCAAGTGATAATTAATGAAAAATTCATGTGAAAAGACGAATTTAGGTAAAGACCCGCATCAGGATTTAAGCCAGCAACCTTCCGGTTACAAATCTGGCTTACTACGAACTGAGCTATCATTGCTCTTTACAGGCCCGCACCAGGATTTGCACCCGCAACCTTCCAATTACAAGTCTGGCTCATTACCAACTGGGCTATCACATCTTCTCAAACTTCCTAAGTGTCTAAACAGATATTTTGTTTTTAGAAAGATGTGGGAGGTCCAGCCATCATCGGCAGCACACTCATTGGGTTGGTCAGCTTCGGACCTCCAACCTGTGGAACTAAAGATGCACCTACTGTCTTCACTGACCTCGGTCATTACGTCAAATGGATCGATGAAATTTTAAAAACGGTAAATATCCCATTCCTTTGCAATCCTTAAGTACTGGATGCCAGAATCTTTTTTGTTCCTTACTTTTCCTCTACTTTATTTTCCCATAATTTTAGTATATTATTTCTACTTGGGACAGAATCCGCTAAGGGATAGAATCCGAAACAAGGTCATCCGACAGAAAACCGGAGTGATGGATATTATTCAAAAGTGTAGCAAGCTGAAGTGGCAGTGGGCTGGCCATGTCTGTCGCAGAACCGACGAGCGTTGGAGTAGACAGGTTCTCGAATTGAGACCACGTCTTGGCAAACGTAGTGTAGGACGCCCCCCAGCCAGATGGTCAGACAGATGACCTAAAGAAGATAGCGGGTATTAGTGGCTGGATGGAAAACAGCGGAGGATCGTGCAAAGTGGCGCACCTTGGGGGAGGCCTATGTTCAGCAGTGGACTGCAATAGGCTGATATGATGATGATTTCTGCTTGGGGCAAGTGTACTCAAAAAAAATTTAATTTTCATGACGCAAAAAAACATTTTATATTTAAAACGATTTTTTTTAGTATAAAAAGAGATCGATCGCCGCTTCGAACATGCCTTGAAGAGCTTTTACAGCTCGAGTATGATGGTGATAGCGCGCGTAATGCGCCGCGGTCCTATGTCAAAATGTCAACATTGACAACGCCAGAGGGCGTTCAAGCCTTTGCGCAGGGCCCTCGGCGATCAAAGTGAAGTTTCAGTTTCAGCCGAGTGGCGCGCCGCGCGAGTTTGTCGCCATCGTGCTTGAGCTGCTGGTCCATTGACATATGTATTTTGCCCATCGTAGCTTATGATGTCCAAACGTGGTGGTTAACGTGGTGTCAGAAGTCTAAACTCAAGGTTTGCCAGCGAGCAATGGAACGCAGCATCCTGGATGTAAAATTAACTGACAAAGTCAGAAACACCGACCTGCAATAACCAACGTAGAGGATAAATCCACCAAACTAAAGTGGGCCTGGGCTAGACACGTAAGATGCATGGACGAGGAGCGCTGCGCACGGATAGTTACCCACTAGGAGCCACAGAAGGCCATAGACGCCGGGGCAGACCCAAAAAAATATGGCGTGATGAATTGTAGGCATCAATACAATTCCAGGTGGCCAGAACTTGCACAGTATCGCAAGAAGGAGGCCTTTGCCCAGCAGTGGGATCCTACGGGCAGGCTAGATTTTTTTAAAATAATATTAATTAAAATGTGAAAATTACCGCGAAATTACGTCCTTTTAGGTTATTGTCAACCTTTAATATCGCTGTTTAATAAAAGTCATGGTCAACCACTGCTCAAATTTATTATGATTAAGATTTCGGTAAAGAAATCAAAAAGTTATTTTAACTTTTTTTTTTCAGAAATCAAATGTGCGTATTATAAAGCACAATATGTCGTCACCCACAAAGAGCGGTGACTCTACTCAAAACTGGGATTGGCCACCAATAATTGGACAAATCGCCAAAAAGTTACAATCTGGTGTCCAAAGGCTCAGTGCGCCTAACATTAATGATGCGAGAACCATAACCTCAACAGACAATGTTAAACCCTGTGCCCAGAACACGCAAAATGTGGAATGGTCTGAAGAAACCAATGAAATGGGAAAGGCTACTTACACAGCAGGAAAATCATTCAAAGAATTTCCAGGTGTTCGAATGCTCGCAAATTTACTAAACCAAGTCACGGGCAACGCCGGAAAGACTGTTTATGATAACATTAAAAGCAGTAGTATTTTTTCAGTTCTCCCGCAAGTAAAAGAAACAAGTATCAAACAGAACAAGACAGAAGGAACTAACTTTGAAAATTTGGTTAAAAGTAGCATAGACGTCTTGAGACACTTCATATCAGTACGTACACGTGGTAGTACGATTAGTACAACCCTGCCTCCTACAGAATCGTCTTTCTTACAAAACATGTTTGGAACATGGAACATGTTTGAGGTCACAACTGGTTCTTCTATGTCTCGTTCTTCTTTGGCTGTTTCTAAGGCTGTAATAGAACCAAACGTCTTACATTCTACACAAGGAATACAAGTAAAGATAGACACTTCCGAAAAATTTGGTAGTCGTTCATGTTCAAGCGAGGAAAGTAAATATTATTCTCCACAAATTGGACGCACGCCGACACAACCACACAGTATGGAAAATGTTCGACAACCCTCAAATCCGTATCTAGATCTAATTATACCTACAGGTGCACCTGAGGCAGCAAAGAAGCATCCTCGAGAATTTTCTGAATTAATCATCAAACGACTGGGCGAACAATTTTTAAGGATGAATTTACAAAAAAATTCTGAAAGATATAATCGCGCTAAAGAAGATCCTCTTGGTAACGAATTTATTTTATATCTCCTTGATCAGAAATCGAAACACGAAAATTTCATGCCTAGAACAAGTAACGATACAGAAAATGAAAACAAGCTTAAAAATAAAGACAGTGGTTCTGTGGAAATTGCGCCCTACAACTCAAATGCAACTGTTAGAAACGGTAGTTCGTCTGAATACGAATTTTATGAATACGAAACAAATCTTACAAGTAATCAAGATGATGATTTTCAAAACAAAATTTTTTTAGAGAAACACTTCACTTCTACAAACACCAAACCCACGGAATCTATTCAACCCGATACTTTAAACGAAACTACTGTGTCTGATGTTAAGATTGAAAACACACCTATATTGAAAATTATATATCTTAATGAAAACAAACATGTCGTAACTCCTAATAATTATGACAATAAATACGAAAATTCTATAACTACAATAAACAAGGACGAACTGGAAAATATGCAGTACAACTTCAACGAAACCAAAACAATTGAAACTAAATATTCTTCGACAAATTTTAATGATATGGGTACTTATAATGAAAATAAAAATGTTGAGAATGCTATGAATATCGCAAACAAGGAAATAAACGAACCCGATGCAACAAATTACAGCTTCAAAGATACCACTGTATCTTATAACAAGTTCGAAGAAGTATCTTCTTCAACAAATAAGAACGATATGGGCTTTTACCATTACTTTGAAAACAAAAATGACGACAATTCTATGACTAAACAAATAAAAGATACAAATGATATAACACAATACAATTTCAATAAAACCACTTTATCGAATAATAAAAGTGAAAAAGTAATTAATTCAAAAAGGGGTAACGATTTGAGTTTCAATATAGGTGATTTTAATGAAAACAGGAACGTTGCTAATTCAATGAATACCGCAAATGAACCTGGTGATATGCAATATGACTTCACCGAAACCACTACAACCGATAGTTGGATCAAAGGTACCATTGCCAACGATATGGATGGTTTTAATTATAATAACGAAAATAAAAATGTCGAAGATATAGAAATCGATGATCTAAGGGATATTGCTGATCCCAATGATGCCAGACGAGAACTTTTGTATTACATTAATATTTAAATTATGTACTATACTTTCGAAATAAATAATAAAGTTATATTTTTCTTTAGTTGGGTTCACGCACAGAAAACAGCGGTTGTAAAACAGCGGTAATTTTTTTGAGACGCATCCTCTTCAATTGAGTAACGTGCCTTTTGGTAGTGAACTAAAAAAAAAGATTAGTCTACATATTTTGTTCCGCTAAAATTGTGCAATAAATACACAAAATTATACTTCTTAACCTATTGAATTCTTCCAAGTTGACGTGAAAAAACTTTGAATGTACAGAGGCCAGCGCATCAGGTTACTTCATTTTCAATGCAAAACCTCTCTTATCACAGCAGCACTGTGCTATCACGGTTTATGAGATACAGCCTCGGACAGACTTTCTATAAAAACGAGCAAAAACATCATGTTTGTATGGGAGCCCCCTTAAATATTTATTTTATTCTGGTTTTTAGTATTTGTTGTTATAGGGCTAATAGATAAACATCATCTGCGAAAATTTTAACCCTCTAACTATCACGGTTCATGAGATACAGCCTGGTGACAGACGGACGGACGGACGAACAGCGGAGCCTTAGTAATAGGGTCTCGTTTTTCCCTTCGGGTACGGAACCCTAAAAATCAAAACTAGCCGTTTGCTTGTTAGTTTAATATTCGATATTACTGGCGTGGCGTAAGACACAAGTCGGAATTTTCGGTTTTTGGATATGCCCATATTTAGTGTGAAACTGATAAAATAACCTATTTCCGATCAACAATATCTCAGTCTAGATCAATAAACTTAGCAACTTTGTCAATTGAAAACGAAATTGCTGAAAACATCGACTTTGATAACCTTATAAAAGAGTTAGCTGATAGAAAGGCCAGAAAAGTAAAATTTTATTAGTATTTTTCTAAAAAACAGATTTAAAAAAAAATTAATTATTTATTTTAATAATAAATGGTTATTTTATTATGTCCTTTCCCTTTTGTCGTATGGGTTTGAATCGTAGAAATCTCGCCCAGGGCGCTAGTAGTGTTAAAACCGGCACTGGCAGCACAGAGTGCCCGCGCGTGGTAACCTTTGTTGTGGCCGTCCGTACCATCTGCCGATTCTTCCCAGGAATATGGTAAGGTTAAATATGTAGATTTCTCGGCTGTAAATAATTCTTTTTAATTATTTAAACGACTGTTGTGGGAAGTTATCGGTAGTTTGACGTCCACCATAGAATTTCGAATCGGTAGCTAGCCCAACATCCTGGGATGCTGCCTGATGCTGGGATGCTGCCTGGGTGTTGCCTTAGCCAAGCCACAGTATTACAATAATACTGTGGCCAAGCTGTTATCAGTCTGCACCTGAGGTGACATGCGCGTAGAATGCAGTGCAAGAATCACTGATAGGAATAAAAACCCCTGGTTGTAAGACAGCAAACAAAAAATAAAGTATCTTGACAACAATACTAAACGGGAACCATGCGATAAAACCCCAACTGGCTGGTGGCGTACCGTGCGAGTTTGTCGCGCATCATGCTCGAGCTGTAGCTGATACATGATGATTTTTGTGTCGGCATAAACCCCTCTGTTGGGACAATTGAGAGTTACTAGAATTACACGATTAAACATAGACTAGACAGTATTACACAATGTAAGTATTCATTCATTTAAACGCCCGGATATGTTAATTATAACGAGGTGGTTCTTTAATTATAATACTAACAATGCTATTAATCTACGCTCTCGTATCATGAAGTGATACATATTATATTTTATACGACGACTTCAGTTTTTATAGTATTAACAGAAAACAGAACGTCGAGTTATTCATTTGCACAATGAAAGTCGGCACTATATATTAGAAGGTCAATATGTGTAGGCTGATGTGCTGCCGTGTGTACATATTTAATTTCAGTATGTTTTGGTCTGACTGTGGAATACAAAGAGGACTATTGTTTACGAACTCCCTATTATTATCATAGGGCTCCTAGACTAGCGCTTTGTTTAGTTTCTCTGACCTCCCTAACTTTTCCGTATTTGATACAGCACAGGCACCTTTTTTTTTTTATTAATGAAGGGTTCGCTCTTGACCACAATCTAGCCCAAGGGCAAAAATGCGGTCGAGGATGTAGCAAGCTCACCCAGAAGGAGCCTATTCACTCGAACTTTAAAGAGATTCGGGTTATATGAACTCGGAAATACAGACGGAATTCCATTCCCTAGCAGTGCGCAATACGAAAGATGATGAAAAGCGCTCAGTGCGAATCCGTGGGATATCAACAAGATAGGGATGGTACCCCGCGGTGCGTCTGGACGTCCGATAGAAGAATGGGGCAGGCGGAATGAGCTCATGCAGCTCCTGAGCACACTCCCCGAAGTACATCTTATAAAAAATACATAGGCAAGCTACTTTGCGTCTACCTGCTTTCAGTGAAATGCGCCGTGATCAAAAATCGAAATTATAACAACAACGTGTTCGCGCTGTCAAAGCTGAGGCGTGCCGCGCGAATTTGTTGTAAGTAGGATAGGGTTGCCAGATTTTTTTTCAGCCTATAAGGGACACGTGGTTAAATGGGCCGAAAAATACGGGATTGCTGAAATCCCGGGACAAATAAAAAACAAAATTATTTACTGTATTTTTTTTCCTGAGGATTGAGTCAGTTTTAACATATTTTTATTCGTTTTAACATATCTGTAAAAATCAATACAATTATTATTGTAATTTAAAACCCTTTCCACGAAACAGTTTGAGCTAGGAATACTAAAAACGAAGGATAAAATTCGGAAAATGTTAGGGATTTCAGTATTCGAAAATCCTTCGATGATGTTTTACGAACGTGGCTTGTGTGAATTCTTGATTCGATTTCATAATTAAAAACGAAGTACGGTACAAATACGGGACAGAGTCAGTCCCGCCGGGACATTGTAAACTATGCCTAAAATACGGGAAGTCCTGGTCACTAGGTCCGCTGGTTAAAATTCAGTCTACTTTCATGGTTACATAGATAGTTCTAAAATAACGTAAATGCCGGCACAGACCAAGAAATTCTATCTATTCCTTAGCAATGCGAGAAGAGGTGTGATTTTTTTTAGATCTGATTTCGGAGTAAAAGAAAAAAAAATATGGGACGCTAGTTGGCCTTCTGGCCCTGGTATAACTTCTAATATAATAGGTCTTTACCTATGAAGTTGCCGATATTTTCTCAACCTTTATTTTGTTTCATAATTTATTTGATTGAACAGCTGTTACCTACTAAAATGGTTTAAAATCTTGGCCATATAACGGAGATTTTGAGTGAAATTAATACATATTTACTTTGGATTTATTTACTGAAAATGAAGCTCAAATATAGCTCATTTCATCTGCCCTCTGGCCACACATCAGGTTACCACAAGCGTGCACTCTGTGCTGTTGTGATAAGAGCGGTTTTGCAATGAAAATGGAGTAACCTGATGCGCTGGCCTCTGTACCTTCGTTACAATTACAACTTTCGATAAACTAAGTACTATGATGAAAATTAACTTAATGTTGTCCAAACCTTCCCACAAATGTTAGGGTTTCGTATTCCCGAGAAAAAAATCACAAACCTTAGTAAGAAAAATTCAGTTTTCCAAAAAATATTGTATGAAAAACGGCAATTTCATAAATAAAGACCTATTATTAAAAGCAGTGATAGCCCAGTTGGTAATGAGCCAGACTTGTGATCGGAAGGTCGCGGGTTCAAATCCTGGTGCGGGCCGGTACCACTAAATTAGTCTTTTCGGATTTACGTACGGATTTCTAATGATCACTTGCTTAACGGTGAAGGAAAACAACGTGATGAAACCCGCCTGTCCAAGAAAATTCATTTTTGAAAGACAAGCGGTCCACTAACCCGCATTGGGCCAGCGTGGTGGACTATGGCCCAAACACCTTCGTGTTTCGAAAGGAGGCCTGTGCCCCTCAGTGGGGATGTATATGGGCTGATGACGATTAATAGCTTTTACTCTAGTTATACTTTTTTTGCAATACCTGCAAAGATTGCTAAAAATGCGCTGTTTCGTGGCAGAGGCTTCGTGGCGTCCGTCAGAGTCCACACGAAACGCCCCTTGAATAGGTATTCGTATCCCCTCGGTACCTACTGACAACTACCGCAACATTGTTAATTCAATTTAATTATTCTAAAAATGGCTTCCAAAATCGTGATTTCATAATTATTTTAAAAAAAAACAGTTTTTTTTGGATTTCTATTTGTGAGTGCCATGATGAGGGTGGCATGTCTCAAAACCCTCTATAATAAATAAAGAAATATTATAAAGAGGAAAGATTTGTACCTATTTTTGTATGTTTGTAATGAATAGGCTCAAAAAGTACTGGACCGATTTCAAAAATTCTTTCACCATTAGGATACTACATTATCCCTGAGTAACATAGGCTACATAATTTCCATGAATTCCCACGGGAACGAAGTCCCGAGCGGGATGTTAGTAATAAATAAAGATTTAAAAAAAAAAGAATACCGAAGAAACCCTTTACGGGTTGTATTACCCCAGAGCCACGTCCGTTAATCACCAGGGTGCACTACTAGCAGGTGAGCATGATGATGTTGGAGCACTAAGGCCCTTATTAAGAAGACTGAAGTCTATACTTAAGTATTGATTATTATTATTTTATTATTATTATTATTATTTAACTCTTTATTTGCACACACATAAATATACTTAAACTGACAAAAACAAACAAAAACAAGAAACTGTACAGAAGGGCGGCCTTATTGCTAAAAAGCAATCTCTTCCAGGCAACCTTGGGGTAGAGGAGAAATAATAAGAAGGTAAAACAGAAGCGGGTGGTGCAAATATTAATGATTAAAAAAATAAATAAATAAATAAAAATAAAAACTTAGTAACTATTTAAAATACGTAGAAATAGAAATCAAATATAAGTATATAAAATAAATAGAAGTATATACCTACCTATAACAATAAATATATGTATATATATGTATATATATATATCTCTCTTTTTCTCACTATCAAAATAATAAAGACGACTGAATTGATACTTAAGTATACATCAGAGTCTGAGTCGTATTCTGTAATATGGACCCAAGATGAAATGACCCCATACACCGCAACATATTTAACTCTACGTAGGAAGTAGGTAGCAACCCAAATAAGAGATGTATATACTTATACGTAGTTTTAGATCGTCATAAATGTCACTTAACAACAACATGATGGTTAATTTATTTTATGCGAACCGGTGTTATTCTGTTATCAACTTTATCACACGCTGTAGGCGCGTGCCGTGTGGCGTCATTTTTGTATGACGTCGAGTCTCAGGTGGTATGAATGAAAATGCTATCTAGCCGTAGATAGCCAGAAATTGTTTTTGCTCACTAACAAGATTTTTGAAAACATATGTTACAAAATAAGTGATCACAGCCCTTAAGTATCTTATTGTAACCTAGCATTCCTTTCTTATTGTACCTAACCTAGCTTTTCGCCCGCGACTTCGTTTGCATGAAAAAGAAGCTTATACAAATTAAATAAATGAAAAATTGCTTGTTGTCACTTTATCTTTTACATAAAAATAATCGTGTATGTACTACTTAATCGTAAGTATAAATAATGTTGTGAGGAAGGGAAGAAGCTTAGCTTGTGCTGCAATGGAACCGGGTTCTGTGCAGCGCTGTTTTACAGCTTGGCCCTGTATGCAAGAATACAGACAATACAGACATAGAGGGCTAATATCACATTAACGATTAAAATTCATCGGTCTTATTTTTTTTTTTTTTTTGGAAAACTTACGCATTAAATAACACGTAAGCCAAAAACAGTTTTCACTGACAATTTATCACATTCTCGTTGAATCATAATATAAAAAATTTAAAAAAAAAATACTTTTGCTCTCAGTCCAGGACTTATAGCATCCTAAGGGTATATCTATATTAATATTAAAAAGGAAAGCTCTATTTGTTTGTTTGCTTCGAATAGGCTGCGAAAATATTGGACCGATTTGAAAAATTCTTTCACCATTAGAATGCTACATTATCCCTGAGTGACACAGGCTACACAATTTTCCAAATTTCCACGGGAACGGAGTCCCGCGCACCGTGCTTTTATTTATAAAAAGTTGGGTACAATATTATTAAAGTAATATGTTTCATTATAACTTCATGAGCTTTCTAATAGCAGACGCGAATCTTGATGCTTTGTTGTCGAAAATGTTGACTTCGTCATAAATATTGTTGTACTGAGTGCAAGCCCGTAGGTACTATGAATCGGTTCTTAGCATAATTCGTTCGACAGTACGGTAAGGCAAAAGTGCTACGGGAACGCAAAGATTGCTTGGGACATTTCAAGAGGATCTTACTTACTAAGTAAGGTGAATCAACAAAGTTGTTAAATATTTTATATAAGAAGATTATATCTCTGTACTCCCTACGTTTTTTTTAATTGCCAAAGTTTAAATTTTAAGCGTTTAATAAACTTATTTTGAATACGTTCTACTGCGTCTATATATTTATTATATTGTGGATTCCATACAGTGGATGCGTACTCTAAGTTGGACCTAACGAAGGCATTGTATAATAACTTATATCCACGGGGTTCCATAACTATCTCTGTGTGCAATAAATCAGTGTCCTACCACCTAAGTAAGTTGACGCTTGAACCATTCTGTATTTTAATCAGTGAGTTTAAGTCAAGAACACCTTGATTGATGACCAAACTGGCTAATAACTATCAGCATTTTTTTCATCACCTATGTTTATTGGAGAAGGTTTTTTGTTTTGTATTAATTTTATACAGGGACTTAGGTAAATCTCTTTCAACCTCTCGGGTGTTTAATCAGTCCATGAAACTGAACAACGAAAAAAATTTTTTTTTGAGTTCTCATACAAACTTCATCAGCATATAGCGCATTTTGTATGGGAGATAAAAATTTTTTTTTCGTATTTTGACCTATGTTCCTTAGGAAAGTTGTTCAGTTTCATGGACTGATTAACCACCCGAGAGGTTGAAAGAGAGATACCTAAAGCCCTGTACTTATACTCTAGCATTCTGCCCAGGATTCGTTCAAGTGGGAATTCAGGAAAATTATGTAGCCTATGTTACTCAGAAATAATGTAGCATTCTAATGGTTAAATATTTTTTCAAATAGGTCCAATAGTTTCGGAGCCTATTAACAAACCAAAAATCAAATCTTTTCTCTTTATAATATTAGTCTAGCTAGACTATAATAACATAATTACTAATAGGTACACGGGATGACTATAACTTATGGATCGGCACTCCAAGGTCCTCATACACAGCCTTTAAGGCGACTACAGCACCCGATAAAGGCAGCACACATAGGAATAGTGCCATCTCCGTCTCTCAACAGGCCGGCATCGGCAGTGCGAACAGTGTCGATACACGAAGTTTACGGACTATGAAAGCGTGCGTGCGTAAAAACATGTTCGAAAGTTAGAAAAATGAGATTTATGGAAAGGTAACAGCTTAAATCGAAAAATGCGTTGGTATCTTATCGAGAGTGTTCAATCACGAACATTTTGATAGCAAATTCAAGTTCCTGTGTGCATTTTACTATCGTTTTTACAGCTTAAAAGATACACAATATTGGGTATTTAGAGGTGACTTTGTGAGCTTTTTCTATCGAACCAAAAGTGCTGAATCATGTTTTCAGCAAACTACTTATCTAGTTTATGTCCTGAATATTACCGTAGTATTTTTTTTCTTCGATTTAATGCAGTGCGTCACGCTTATCTACGCATCATAAAATCGTAATTTAGGTGCTGTAATCACCTTAACCCGTCGCGCGATTGTTTACGCCGCTTGCGACAGTAATCTTGTACACCGGTGTACATTTGGCGGCCGAAGGCTAGGGGATACTGCACCCATATAATAGACCCGCTGAATCTGCCATATCCTGGACGCATGGGTCACGCAGCGTAACCCGAGTGAAAATCGGAGAGAAGTGCTAGGAATAATGGTGTACCTATTCAGTTGCCAGTAGTTTTGGTGCATGGCGGCAGGACTGAATATTTATAGTCTTCCTATCCTATTTTGATCATAGCAAATGTTAAGCGGTTAGTGTGTTAAATTAAAGTACAGGGACGGTGCAATCATCAACAACCTAATTATTTAGTTAGATCACCATAATGTACACTTTGATATCGGAGGCCAAGATCCACTTTGGATCGTTGAGCCAGCGAAGTAAGTACCTTAATTACACAGGACAGCAGTAAATATTCACTTAGTTGCAGAAACGTAATGTTGCTGTAAATGCCTTATATCACTTTCCATCTTGTTGACGTAAACAAAGACAGCATACGCTTTAACTTTAATGATGGCAGCATCATATTCCCGTAATAACTGGAGGTGCCAGGGTCGTAAAGTCGATATGAATGCGTATGTAGTGATCGATAACAATTTCGTCATAAATAGGTGTAAAAAAGGTGCAAACAAATGCAGCAACGAAAGTCATCCAAGTGCTTTTGTTACTAACCTACGTTTGTAACTAAAAATTGGTTTACCAACATGCCCAAAGCTGACCCTGTGTCCTCAACAAAAACTGTTACAAACCGGTCACCTGTTAATTTGGCACGTGGCACCCTGATTGTCGTGCCAACTTCCGTATTGTTCCTAACTAGTAGTAGTTTATAATTGCACCACTTCATTTCAAATGTCACCAACCCTTCTGCCAATTTACTTAATGTAACTAACTACACAAAACATGCACTCTGCATATTTGCTGAACTACCTACTTACCTATGTTAAACTCACGTTAAACACTAATCTCTTTAAGTTTTTATCTGCGAGGAAGTAAAAAAGACAAAAGAGGTAAGGTAAGACAATGTATCGAGTAAACAAGATTTGAGGAAAAAAAATGAATTAATCAGACTCAAAAAGCAACGTAGGTAGGTAGAGGCAGTTTTGTGCCAAACTAAAACTTAGAACAAAACGGCCTTATTTAAAAGTAGCAGATACTCTTTGTTTTTGTTCCATAGACCATTACTAACAATAAGTAAATACAAAATATAAATTACTGTTTGCTTCGCGTTTTGTATGCTTTAAAATCATGTACATTTGGATGTGTGGCCCTTAATCCTAGGATGAAAACTCCGAGAGATTCGTTCAGTGATGGATAAAAGACTTCATCACCCGCTGAGATGTGTATTGATTTGGTTTCTTTCTCCATAGTAGAATACATCCATTTTGTTCATTCTCACTTCCGCTACAAAGCTGAAATCATCCAGCATGTCGGGTAGACGACTCTTCAAAATGCTGTTAATTGGCAACACTGGCCTGTCACTGTCATGTCATTAATTCAAAATGGCGTCCAAAATGGCGTTGCCTGTGGTGGCTATTGTTGTGAATTGATATTTTTAACAATTCTTCCTTGTTTTCAGATTAATATTGAGTGAAAAACTAATTGGACTTAAAGAAATAAGGTAAGAACAATTTCTGTAAGCTTAATCCAAGCATTTCATATTAATTTAACCGTAAAAACCGGCATCAACGTGTACCAAGTTTTAGCGTCATGAATTATGGTTTCGATCATTGAGGTATATAATTATTTCGAATTATATTTTATACAGGTCGTGATCGAAAACTGTGTAGTAAGATATTTATTTCCACCTACTTGCACTGTTAAGGTTTTGTCAATATAATATGTGAGCAGTCTTGATACAAAAAAATATTTGAATTTGTCGTGAGAAATAGGTTAGAGCTATTATTTTTTACTTTCAGAGTATTTTTAGAGTGGCGATGGCTACACCAAACAGCTACAAACAAAACACTTCAATGTCGATGCCAAGCCCCCAGAACAATCCGCGTTTGTATTCCTTTTACCTTACCTTTTAGTATACATAATTAGACATTTTAGTTAAATAGAACCATTAGGTACTTAGCAATTTGTAGAAGAAAGTAGAAACGACTTTAGAGAGTTATGTATATCTACTAACTGACTTAACATAGAAAACTATCTATGTGGATGCCTTTGCAAGCTTAGCAGGGCTGATTAGTCTTAGTTATGCTGGTATTATAATATACTGCTCCCTCTACGCCAGTGCCAGCCGCGCTCGTCGCATGAAACGACTTCTGCTTTCATTTAATAGTTGCATAGTTACCTACTTTATTTCTTTCAATTCCTTTTTCATTTACACTTACTGTTCTCTTTTGTTGGTTTTGTTTCATGTTATGTTATTTGAAACAGACTACATGATTGCGGGGCCCCCCATGAGTTTCGGTATGATGAAAGGTAATGACCAAAAGTGATTTTATATTATTTATGTTCAAAATTTTGTTCTCACCTCATGCTGTTTTGGATTTAGGTTCTGTGGGGTAATAAAATGTAACTGCACAAAATTTTCCCTTTTCCAAATCACCAACAACCATTTTTTTTGCAATCACTGTTTTCTAATCAATGTCTTCTGTGCTGAACTAGAGCCTACTAAACAATCTACTGCTAGTAACTGCTCTCTGTCACTAATATTAACAACTAAACTTTTCTGTTGAATTTTTAGGCATTAGTGCATATTTGATTATCTTTTTATTTGCCCTGGTCCTGCTCCTGTCCTATCCCTTATGCTTTTTTTTTGTTTTTTCTTTCATTGTATTGCCGCCCCGCTGCTTGGCTTGAAGGCGGTATGAATGCACCGCCGCCGCACCATAACCAATACCAGTACCACCCGCAATACCAGGGTGGACCCCAGATGGGGCACCCAGGCCATCCAGGGCACCAGGGCCACCCGGGTGGGTACGGGTGGCAACAGCAACAGGCCCGTTTCGGTGCAGAGAGCGCGCGGCGCGCCGCCGCCGGGGGCGCAGGGGCCCAGGGCGCTCAGGCTGGCAAGGATGATAAAACTAGCCCATTTGTGTCAACTGTACATTCCCATCCGGGATTTCAACCGCAGAAGATTGGCAAGGGAAGTTCTTTGGTGAGTGGGTTTTATTGTTATGGAATTGGTTGTTTCTCTCCAGCCTTCTAACTATCCCCATGTCGAAAATCACAGAAAAGTAGAATAAACAAACACACTTTCACACTATTAAATCAATTAATATTGACCAAAATTAAAGTAAAAGAAAAATGAAATCACTAATTATTCGTGAAGGAATTGACATTATTATATTCCCACTAGCTCCCCGCCCAGGACTTCGTTCCCATGAGAATTTGGGAAAATTATGTAGCCTATGTGTTAATCCAGGGTGTCCGCTACCTCCATACCAAATTTTATCAAAATTGGTCCAGCTGTTTGAGTGTGAAGAAGTAATAAACATAAAATGGAAATTATTAGTGTAATGCTATTTACCGTTTCGAGCTTTGATTGTAAACTATATCTATATATATAAAAGAAAGTCGTGTTTGTTACAACACTTATAACTCGAGAACGGCTGGACCGATTTCCATGGTTTTTGATTTGTTGTATTTCTCTCCGTCCCGAATAGCAGAATAACTATTAAAAACGGGGAAATTCCCACGGGAACGAAGTCCCGGGCGAAAAGCTAGTATTTTATAAATTATCTAATCTACAGATAGAAAATATTTCACTTTTTTGTATTCATATCTGTTAAATACTTTTTCTGCAATTTTTAACCAATTTTCCAGGGCACCGCGGCCCTAAAACCGCCGAAGCCGCCAGAAAAGCCCCTAATGCCGTACATGAGGTACTCCCGACGAGTATGGGACAGTGTGAAGGCAGCCCACCCTGATCTCAAGTTGTGGGAGATTGGCCGCATCATCGGAGGCATGTGGAGAGATCTACCCGAGTCAGAGAAGTCTGGGTTTGTGGATGAATATGAAGCAGAGAAGGTATGTACATGTTTTAACACTATCACTGTTCCATATTTATAATTTATGCTGATGTATAAGTCACTTAATGAGAGTTAAGGCTAGTTAAAGTGCACACAGATGTAATATTTGCATACAGGACAGTTGAATACAGTCAATTGATAAAAGCAAGGGCTTTCTGTTGAAATCTGTAATCTTATTCTAATAAAGATAGAACATAAATTAAACAACCTAAATGCAAAAACTAACACTGTCAGAGTACCACAATCACTCAACCCTTGTTACGTGACCTATAATATAGTGACAATGGTTGGTTCTTTTGTTTTCCCATCAAGTGTCTTAATAGACGGAGATCCCAAGGCCGCCAGACCTTACTTATTTTCTCAAAAACCAAATGTGTGGCAAATAGTAGTGCTAGTATGTACTAGTAATGTATGAATACCAGCTAACCTGGGCTGGCGGCCAATTTTCAGCTACCAGGTTCTGAAGGGACTTCCAAAAATTACTCACTTGTCTTGAAGTCTGGCTGCTGATGTCTTATAGAATATAATTAATTAAATACAAATTCATGTTCAACACCGCCAGACACTCTCCGTCGGCTGTAATTTCTGCCAGATGCTTTACAGTTCGCAAGTAAATTATGCGATTATACCTACAATCTGAGCCATGATTTTTTATATGATGTTCAGGGAACTATAACAATACTTTTTATAGTACCCAGACTTCAAGACAAGTGAGCAATTTTTGGAAGTACTTTCAGAACCTGGTAGCTGGAAATTGGCCGTCGGCCCAGGTTAGCTGGTATTCATACATTACTAGTACGTACTAGCACTACGTACTAGCATTACTAGTACGCAAAGCATTTATTTAATTGGTATTAATATTCAGTTTCTCTCATGATCCAAGTTTTAATCAATGCACTTGTTTGAAATAATTTGTTAAATGATGATATTTCAAAAGATAGCTACTTGTGTGTTGTTGATTTCCAAATATCACCATCAATGGATGTCGTAAAAGATTACTGACGAATTTAATTCATCACAATCATGATACCTACTTATCAGTCTCTCAATGCCCCAAGTTAAAGGACCAAGTTCATTCTTATTTAAACCTTAGCACCAGCATCCAAGCAACTGATTTGAGCCAACAGATTGTACACTTTTTTTGTTATTCTGATGCAGAGGGATTTTGTCTAGTTCTGAAAAGCTATTGATAAAATCACATAAATAATAATACATAATGAGTTTATATTTGCCTCAGGCGCAGTACATTGAAATGTTGAAAGTGTATCAAGCATCACCCGCTTATATTCAGTATATGGCCCACAAATCTAGAGGTACAAATATTCTTTATAAATATTAAATGTATTGGGATCCATTTTGTGTTAACATGCTACCACCCACTGCCACTTAACATGGGCTAATCAAGTGTCAACACCGACAATTCCACTATACATCTCATTTAGTACCACAAGTAGAAATGTCACAAAAAATTGTTTTCAGTTAATTTTTAAAGTCACTGTACATTTGTGCACATTAAATGGATAGACTTAGGCTAAACATCTCTAGTTTTAGGTTTTAATTTGTAAGTACTACACTACAAACTATACATTTCTGGTGAGATGCTTTCAAACTTAAAAAACATACATTCAAAATAGAAAAATTACTAAAAAGATTTACTATACCTATCTAATGATTATTTTGTGTATCGTGCCCTTTTTGTTACGAAAATCGTTTATGATTCTGAATGAATAAAAAAATTATCATACACATAAAGCAGTCATAATTATTATAAATCTATATTTATGGATAATTCAATATATGAACAAATCCGCGTACTGACCTCAAAGCAGCCATTAAATTGGCATTTTCTGGGTTAACTCGCTCCACTTTCGACTTCATCTACGACCTTGGTCAAGATTGAGATCAGAAGTTAACCTTTCTCATAATAAATAAAAAATAGCCATCTCTGTCCCCTAATATATGGAAAGTAAGACAAAAAACTCAGTTGTTTGCACTAACAGTAGTCTCACTCATTCCTATCCTCTTTTCTTTCTTCTACTAGTTGAGCTATCCAGCTATCTCTAGACTCTAGAGATTTACAGGTCTTGTAAGTTCTTTATACTCGCCACCCTTTGAGTCGTAAAACGACATACGCGAAATAAACGCCCAAAACGCAAAATAACAAAACGTCCAAAGCGCAAAATGACAAAAGAACAATTTGTGGACGACCCCTTAGCTGTGATGGACAGACATGGTGACTATAAGGGCTCCTTGTTGACTAAAGAATCTTAAGAATAATATCTGACTGAAAGAATTAATATTTTTGTCATGTTTGGCTTTTGCCATTTTGCTGTTTTGTCCTTTGGTTTTTTAACCTTTTTTTTGCGTTTGTCATGTTGCGCCCATCTATTTCCACTCGATTTATTCTATATTAGTTTGCAAGTGTCTCACTATAGGTATAATTAAGTGTGATTGTGACTAACACGCACATTAAAGGTTGATTTTGTCCTCCCTACATGCACGTCACATCATATATGTTCCGCACTGGGGTAACCACACCAATCACCACCACGTTTAGTCGGAGTATGAAAAGAGTCTGAAGGCGTACCACAACTCGCCTGCTTACCTTGCGTATATCGCCGCCAAAAATAAAGCAGTTGGTAAGAGGATTATGAAAATTGCATGGAAAAAATTCTGTGACTTTAAAAAAGCTTCTTTTATTTATTATTATTAAATAATTGGTTAATTTTAATGCATGCTCCATTGCAGGACCTCTTTTCTACTCCATTTTAACCAATATGTGTGTGTACAGAGGCTAGCACATCATATTTTCATTGCAAACCGTTCGTATTGTACCTAGCTTTCTCATGAGACTAAAGAGTCTAAAGACTTCCGAATCAACCCATGGGAATTTTGACCCTACTTGTACAGAGAGAAGTTTTCATTGAATTAAGAAATGCGTTCTTTTAGCGATTCAAGATCATTTGTCAACCTCAATCGAATGCAAAGGAAATGCTAATTTCTGTTGTTACAATTAACGTTATGTTTCCCTTGGCAATCAACTCGCAGGAGAGTGAATACTCATTGCTTAAGCTATGGTAGCTGATGTACGGGCCTCTGTAAATTCGTCAGATTGTAAATCTACTACAGACTACTTATTTTTAACTGTAGTTCATGAAATGTAAACAAACACGGCCGTTTTCGCCAAAGGAAAATAATATTCCGGTAACTTTCTTCTCCGGGTTTAAGCTATACAATCCATGCTGATATTATTTTTAAAAATCAACATTTATTCTATGCTATGATAATCAATTTGTCATAATAAAAATTTAAATTTCGTTGGCGGAATTATAAAGCGTGGCTTAGCGGGAGAATAGAATAGTTTATTTGCCAGAACAGTAAATAAGTTGAACATTAGAAATTGCGTTTCTAATGTTCAGCCTTAAGAGCACGGCATGCAAATTGTGATGGTAGAAATTAGTAGCAGACATGTCAAAAGTATAAATAATTAATAACAATGTCAAAAATAATATCAATGTCAAATTAAAAAGTGCGTCAAGAAGCAAGGTATTCATCGACGGAATAGAAACAGTTATCTATTAACCAGGCATGTTATTTCGTTTTGAATTGCTTAGGAGGTAAACATTTAAAGTGTTCAGGTAATTTGTTTAAAATCCTTATAGCCATACAAAAGGAGTTTTTTCTGATGTACAGAGGCCAGCGCATCAGGTCACTATACTTTCATTGAAAAACCGCTCTTATAACAATAGCAGAGAGTGCACGCTTGTGGTAACCTGATGTGCGGCCGTCCGTACATCAACCCTTGCAAACGGAGTATACAGTTTGTTAGCATACAGGAAGTCTGGGTCTCTTATTAGTTTAGTGCAGGGCTGGTCAACTCCAGGATACTCGTAGCTAACATGGACGCGTGACATAACGCTGTCATGTTGATGTCGTTCTATCTGTCCATACTAACGCTATGCGATAAAGCGAGACGGCGGAACGAGATTTAGGCCGTGTGGCGATCGGTTCAGAATATCACCACCCCATCTCTATCCGTGGGTGTCATAAGAGGCGACTAAAGAAACTCAATAAGAACTGCCTCCTATCAATCCATCCTAGGCAATGGCACCTCAATTTGCTCTATATCTGAGGTGTCGTGGTAGCCTCTGTAAAGGACCGTCTGGTTCGAAGTCCGACGTCAAAAAGCTTGTTGTGTTCCGTCGGTGCGTAGGAGTACCAGTGCCTTAATAGGCATTTCCTGGGTTAACTTGCTCCATCGTCGACCTCATCTATGACCTTGGTCAAGATTGAGGTCAAGAGTTAACCTTCTCATAATAAAAAAAAAGATACATAAGACAAAAATTATCTCGCGAGTCTATGCTAGTCCACCAACGAAATACAAATGGCTCATGTTAAGTTTGTTCATATTTTATGAATTACATAAAATTCGTAACTTAATTTAAACAGTGCTTTGAAAACACGTAAATCGCTTGCTTATTATAAAGTTACCTTATTCACAAAGTTAAAAATGAGTTATGTATACAGTTGGAAATCTAGAAGAAGAGAGCTCGACCAAGAAGGGAGGCTCACAGAAGGAACAGCAACAACAGGATAGAAGAATTGATATACAGCCTGCAGAAGACGAAGAAGGTAAGTTAGTTTACAATACAATATACTTTATTGCACACCAACATTATAAAACAAGGTACTGAGTAAAAGTTAAATTATGCACAGTAATAAAGTTAGGGTATAAAATGCGGCCCCATTGCTAAGAAGCAATAATTTAATTTCTTTTTTTTGGAAATTTTCAGAATTAATAATAATAAACGCTACACACTCAAAGGCCCACACTAAGGTTTTCCCTTGTGTCGTGGGTCCCTCGGTACACACATAAAGACAAACACAAACACCCATGACCCGAGAACAAACATCTGCTTTTCACACAAATGTTTGCCCCGACTGGGGATCGAACCCAGGACCCGCCGATCAAGAGGCAGCGTCACTACCACTCGACCAAACCGGCCGTCAGAATTGATTTTTTTAAAATAATTAGCGAAACTTCACGGGGTAAATCTCCACGTTAAAATAAACAATTTTCCCCAGGAAAGCTATAGGAAGTTGTAAAAAAATGGTTATTGACTTTCCTTAAAATGCAATGCCAAATCAAATGATCGCACAAGTTTAAGGCTCGTATTACAGAAGGAGACTCAAGTTTTGATCTATACTTAAGTATTGATTGTCTCTTTCTCTCACTATCAAAATGACAAAGATGTCTGCTACTTAAGTATAGATCAGAGTCGCGTTCTGTAAACAGACTTTAGTGTTATTATAACTAAGTACAACAGTTAGTAGGGAAAAACTCGCATGCCGCCGTCAAAAAACGGATAGACAAAAGAAAAAAGTAACCAATTTTAGTTTTCTTTTCTCCCTAGACCAAGATGAGGGGCTGAGCGTAAAACACGTAGCCTACGCTCGTTACCTACGGAACCATCGACTCATTAACGAGATATTCTCCGACACCGTAGTGCCTGACGTTCGCTCCGTCGTCACCACAGCTAGGATGCAGGTATTGTCTCGCGTATACATTACTCAAACCACATGAGAATAAAGAGCACACTTTTTTATGTTTTTTTATTAAGAATGGGTCCGCTCTTGACTACAATCCAGCTCAGGGCAAAGATGCGGTCGAGGATGTAGCGAGCTCACCTAGTAGAAGCCTATTCACTCGAACTTTAAAGATATTCGGGTTGCAGAGAATAGGGATGACGAATAGAATAGAAAAATCTTTATTTTATAGGACATTCAGGATGTCACTTAAAACAAGTCAAGATTACAATAAAATACCTACAAACATACATTAAACGATTTAAATATATACAGACGCATTCGTTCTTTTGACCCTACTGACTCTGCACTACATTAAGGCGACTACAGCACCTAAATTACGATTTTATGATGCGTAGATAAGCATGACGCACTGCATTAAATCAAAGAAATAAATACTACGGTAATATTCAGGACATAAACTAGATAAGTAGTTTGCTGAAAATATGATTCAATACTTTTGGTTCGATAGAAAAAGCTCACAAAGTCACCTCTAAATACCCAATATTGTGTATCTTTTAAGCTGTAAAAACGATAGTAAAACGCACACAGGAACTTGAATTTGCTATCAAAATGTTCGTGATTGAACACTCTCGATAAGTAGTTAACGCATTTTTCGATTTAAGCTGTTACCTTTCCATAAATCTAATTTTTCTAACCTTCAAACATGTTTTTACGCACGCACGCTTTCATAGTCCGTAAACTTCGTGTATCGACACT
Organism: Aproaerema taeniolella; assembly: GCA_949987775.1. NCBI lineage: Eukaryota > Metazoa > Arthropoda > Insecta > Lepidoptera > Gelechiidae > Aproaerema > Aproaerema taeniolella. The sequence continues at coordinate 6,525,478 of OX465245.1, forward strand.
GTTCGCACTGCCGGCCCAGGCCTGTTGAGAGACGGAGATGGCACTATTCCTATGTGTGCTGCCTTGATCGGGTGCTGTAGTCGCCTTAAAAAAATGGAATTCTGTTTAGTCTGTCATCAAAAGGTCATTAAATATAAAGAGCATCAAAGTTCCGGAGTGGGGGCTTGTGACGTCACTTCTAAGTAAAAATTGTACCAAGGCATGACGTCACGTGAAACTTTAACGCACTGTATCGTCGTCATTTTTCGTTTATGAGAAAAAAGAAAAATACGTTTCCAAAATTTTTTGATAATCTAACTGACGGACTAAATAGTTTTTTTTAGTCGTCTAGCCTATTAAAGAGTAAATGAGATATGTTTAGATATATGTAGTAGTACAGTGCTTCCATTTTCTTATTGTGGTCACGCATATCTCGTATCAAATTTTACAAAGTTGCTTTTTAATTTTGTTGCACAGTCTTATAAGACTAAAAATTTTTCAGTAGTACGATCTTAAACTTTCTTCATGTGTTTTTACATCCAGATCTTAAAGAAGCAAGTCCAATCGCTGACGATGCATCAGAAGAAGTTGGAAGACGAACTTCAACAGATAGAGGAGAAGTTCGAAGCCAAGAAGCGAAAGTTCGTCGAGAGTAGCGAGACTTTCCAGGAGGAACTTAAAAAGGTCAGTTAACACAGCAGTAGCTGTAGACTGAGCTTCGCTTTGTATTTATCCACATAAAAAATTGTCCAAAAATACATATTTAAACTGATCTACAGGGTGTTAAGGACAGCCATTGACTTACAATAAACAACAAGACTTCCAATCGCAATCAAAAAGTGTCCGCGGCAAATGAATGCCTATCACGGCGATTGGGCATTCTTTATGATATGTTTTCTCACTCTTTCATTCTTTTGTTAAATTCTTTTATCCTGCTCACTCATCCGTCAGTTCGTTCGAAAGCTCCGACAGTTTTTGGTTGACGTTTCTTTGAGATTGGGTATCTAATTCTTTTATTGTATATCGATGAGAGACAGCTTATCAAAAATGGAAACCCTAAATTCAAATCATCACTCTGAATGAATTTTCTAGTGGAATTTTCCTACTTTTTTATGTTTTTCTTAGTAATGTAATTATGTATTTGAATGTCTGGAGTGCATTCAAATAGATTGTCATCAGCGTTTAGGCCATAGTCCACCACTCTGGCCCAATGCGGGTTGGCGGACCGCGCGCATTTAGAAAACAAATTTTCTTGGACGTGCGGGTTTCACCACGGTGTTTTCCTTCACCGTTTATCAAGTGATAATAAAAGAAAAATCCATACATAAATCGGGTTGGTAGACAGCGCGCTACAATAAGTAATTAAAACTGGTATTGTTTATGTTAGCACTGCAAGCCAGCTGTAGACGAAGAGACATTCGGGCGTATGGTAGAACGCGCGTTGGAACAGATGCGTCGCGGAGTCAACCCCACGTCGCTCACTTCCGCTGCCGTCCCCGCCACCACTACGCCACCAGCCAGCGACAGGAAGGATGAGGTCAGATCTCTGATAATTTATCTAAATCCTTACTAAATATTATAAACGCGAAAGTTTTGTATGGACGTATGTATGGATGTTTGTTATCCTTTCACGCTAAACCGGCTGCACCAATTTTGATAAAATTTGGTATGGAGGTAGCTGACACCCTGGATAACACATAGGCTACATAATTTTCCCAAATTTCCACGGTAACAAAGTCCCGGGCGGAAAGCTAGTTTAGTTAATAGCATTCCGCTCGCGACTTACATACATTACATACGTACTTCGTTCCTTGTCATTTAAAGATTTATGTAGCATTCAATGCAAACAAACAAACAATCAAATAAGTGAAGATTGCAGGTCCTGACACAGTGGCGTAGCGTGCCTTGGCGGGGCCCCGTATAAAAATTTGTTTGGTGGCCCTTAGGAAGGGTAAAGATTTCTCACAAAAGAATAAAAAAATATTCATCATAATTATCTATTCGTCACTTTTTCCCAAAATTTTTACAAACAATTAAAATTAAATATACACTCTCCTTGCCTTTTTTTCGGCAAACTCATTTATACCTGATGACTGTTGTCATTTCTGAAATAAATAAAAAATTGGGAAGTTTTTATTAATTTTTGCTTATGCACGATGGGGGGCCCCCGCCCGTGACCCGGGGGCCCCGTACAATTGATACGGCAGTAGCTACGCCCCTGTCCTGACACTGACTCATCAACGCCTAACCCAAACCCTTATACCTAAAAAAGCTAAAATTTGGCCCAAAGGTTACTTTTATAACGTAGGCAAGGAACAAAGAAGGATTTTACTTCATTCCCACGGTAACGAAGTCCCAGGCATCCTCTAGTGTTCATTATTTTACTTCATTCCCACGGTAACGAAGTCCCGGGCATCCTCTAGTATTAGTAATTTTCCGAAATTCCCACGGTAACGAAGTCCCGGGCATCCTCTAGTATTCATTATTTATAAAGAAATGAAATGATCTAAGACCTTAGTTATTTAAATATTTTATAGCAGTTGCAATATCAAAATTTGGTCATTATTACATGAGTCTGCTCATGCAGTACAGGTGCCCGTATTACAGAAAGACTCTTGTCTCTATCTATACTGAAGTATTGGTTGTGTCTTTCTCTCTCTATCAAAATGATAAAGACGACTGCTACTTAAGTGTAGATCAGAGTCTGAGTCTTGCTCAGTGAAACTGTAAAAAGCCATCAGCGGCCATCAGCAGTCATGAAAAAAGTCACGTGCTGTAATACGGATCTTAATGTTTATACTATTTGGGACAGTTTATTAAATGTTCTAATCCATTTATTTTTCCTTTATAGCCAATGGATCAGGATCAACCAGTGAAGACTGAAGCCAATGGTCAACTACCCGAAGGTAATTTACATAATCCATACTAATAAATTCAAATTCTTTTATTTTGCTAATAAGGTTACATAATTACAACCATGCAAAATTAATTTAACCATAGAACAAAACAAAAATTTCATAAAATTAAGAAAACATTCGCAGACCGCAGTCTATCTAAAACAATAAGTAAAAATTAAATAATTAAAAACAATATTTAAATAAATTTGCCGATTCCGAAAAATTCATTTAAAGTATAAAATGGCCTTTTCAATAAAAAAAGTTTTTAACTTATGTTTAAAGCTATTAAGCCGGGTCAGGGTCCACAGCGCCTGTTTTCTAACAAAACATGTTATCAAAACATGTTCTCTCTCTTCTCTTACCAGCCCATATACGTCCCCACCGAGGGGCACGGGCCTCCCTTCGAAACACGAAGGGGATTTAGTCCATAGTCCACCACGCTGGCTCAATGCGAGTTGGTGGACCGCTCGTCTTTCAGAAATGAATTTTCTTGGACGAGCGGGTTTCATCACGATGTTTTCCTTCACCGTTGAGCAAGTGATAATTTGAAATCCGTACATAAATCCGAAAAGACGAATTTAGTGGTACAAACCCGCACCAGGAGTTGAACCCGCGACCTATAGCTGTTGTGGCAATAGTAGATTTAATTCTTAGAAAAAACAAGAAAAGATTCCGGGTCCGACACTACCTACAATCACGTTCGTTCAATATTTATCAAGAACTAAAAATTGATGACAGATTTGGTTTAAAAAATTTTTTTTTCGATGTTCAGAAAGTGTTATCTTTATTCCACTCCATTATTTAGTCAAAGCACACAATCTTCAAACCATACGTCTTCCTCTAGTAAGCGCGAACACTAAATGAGTAAATTCCCCCCCCCCCCCCCCCTTCCTCTCCCCGCAGTCGAACGCGGGGGATGTTATCCATTCGCCGCGACAAACATGTTAGTGTTTTTTTTTAGGCTACGCTACTAGGAAAAAATATGAATTGTAGGTACAGTCAAGAGCATGAAGTTTTACACTTGTAGCGCGAGTCTTTGCTTCTATGGCGAATTGGCGTTTATAAGAACGGTTCCAACTTTGGTTGCTTTGCAGTTGGCTACATTTTTTTCATCTCTGGGGGGGGGGGGGCAGCTGCCTCTTTCTGCCCCTCCCTGCCCCCCCTTAGCGACGCCCTTGTACACAGCTATTAAAATCATTAAGATAATTTGATTACGGTTAAACTAGACGATTGTTTATTTCTTAAGTTATAATGTTGCACATTATTAAGGTCATTTTTATTATTATGAGAAGGGTTATTAACTCTTGACCTCAATCTTGACCATGGATGAGGACGGCTATGGAGGGAGTTAACCCAGAAAATCACAGACTATTAATTCCCCAAAAATAAAAATTCTGGGGAATTTTTACATCTTTACTCTGATAAACAAAAAATTTAATAATCCTTACTTAATATTATAAATACGAAACAAACTCTGTCCGTCTTTTTTGATTAAATTTGGTACAAAGAAAGGACATAGGCTACATTTTATCTCACAGCTGGGCACGATATAACCTGTAGTCCACGCGGGCGGAAAGCTAGTCTTTTATAAGATAATCTTTTGTGATTTCAGGTCAGGAAATCAAGGAAGAGAAAATGGATAAGCCAGAGAACAGGGAAGGCGTGCACCCAACAGGGCCCCCGCCGATGTCCGGCCCCCCTGTGGCCCCGGTGGGTCCCCCTGGCCCGGCGGGTCCCCCCGGGCCGGTGGTGCCTCCTGCCCAGCCCCCACAGCACATGGCGTCACCGCCGCATCATGGTAACTACATGCTTATAATAAATCTTTTTTATAATGCTATAAAAATATTCACGTTTAAGATCCACATTGCAGAACGCGACTCAGACTCTGATCTATACTTAAGTAGCAGTCGTTTTTGTCATTTTGATAGTGAGAGAGAGAAAGACAATCAACACTTAAGTATAGATCTTCTGTAATACGGGCCTAAGAAAATTCGTTTTCGTAAGCGCACGGTCCACCAACCTGCATTGGGCCAGCGTAGTGGACAGTGGCCTGAATCGCCTTCGTTATTCGAAGAGTTGCCCATGCCTCTCGGTTAAAAAAAATAAAAAAAATATGGGCTACTATAAATTAGCGAAAAATTAAGGATGTGAATTAGCCCAATGTACTGAACAGAGGTCAAAAATAGAAAAAAAAAATTCACCTCCGTTGTATCTTTTAGAGAACTTCATAGAGGTTCCTTGTGAAAAGTTTTACTTCATGGGGATAATCACTCCCTAAACGCAAACTAATTTGAATTCACCCCATATCAATATAAAAAATAGATACCAAAATAAAATCAGACTAACAGTACCTCTTGGAATTTCAGGCCAGGAAATAAAAGAAGATAAAATGGATAAGCTAGAGCACAGGGAAGGAGTACACCCGGGTGGGCCCCCGCCGATGGCAGGACCCCCCGTCGGTCCCCCGGGTCCCCCTGGCCCCCCGGGTCCCCCTGGACCACCCGTGCCCCCTCCTGCTCAGCCACCGCAACATATGGCCTCACCACCCCATCATGGTAACTTATCCTTACTAATGTTATAAACGCAAAAGTTTGTATGTATGGATGTTTGTTACTCTTTCACGGTCAAACGGCTCGATCAATTTTGATAAAATTTGGTATAGAGGTAACTGACACCCTGGATTAACAACACATAGCCTACATAATTTTCCCAAATTCCCACAGGAACGAAGCCCTGGGCGGAAAGCTAGTTGTGCAATACAATAAACTTCATAAATCTCTTATATACAGGGCATTAGGTATCTCTCTTGCAACCTTTCTGGTGGTAAATCAGTCCATGAAACTGAACAACTTTCCCCAAGGAGCATAGGTCGAAACAGGGCTTTAGGTATCTCTCTTGCAACATCTCGGGAAAAGTTGTTCAGTTTAATAGACTGATTTACCACCCGAGAGGTTGCAAGAGAGATACCTAAAGCCCTGTATAGTTTGTATTGGATGTAAATCTTCCTAATAAAATAAATAAAATAAAATATCTAACCAACTCGTTGTCCCCAGCTATGATGATGCCCCCGAACCCCGCCGCCGCGCCGCACCCCGGCGCCCCCCACCCCGCCGCGCCACCGCCAGGTAACTCACACTTAATATTGCAAATAACATAGATTAAAAAGGCTGGTCATCCGGCGCCACATCTGTCTATCTGTTACAGCGGTTCTAAAACTTTCTTGGCGACGGACCCCTTTGGGAACACTTAATATTTGGGGGAGATAATAATTAATTAATACCTAGTTGAGTTAAACTGCTGGTCAAGCTCCTGGATGAAAGCTCGGGTGCTTGCAGTGACATTAAACTTAGATAGAAAAATAAGTTTTTTATTTTATACACGAATACTGAAAAATAATTAACGAATTTCAGTACCTATTATTCTTTTAGTTTATTCTCGGAGCTCCCACAGAGGCCTTGCTGAGCCCTAGGGTTCCGCGGAGCACACTTTGAGAATGGCTGATCTACAATATAAAAATAAATCTATTTCCCTTGGTCACCGCGTCACGCGTGAACAAATGGAATGTCACAACGCTATGTAAATTCACTGTTGTTTTTAATATTTTACGCTGTTATTATTGTTTTTTATTGCTAAATGGAGTGAATTCGAATAAAAATTTTAATTTTAAAGCAGAAAATATTAAAAAAACTTGAAAAAAGTTCAAAATTTTTTTGAGGAAAATTCCATCGGAAAATCATTGAGAATGATGTTCAGTTTTTCCGTTTCAGTTTTTGCTAAGCTATCCCTTAAACCGGTATATGGTCAGTATGAAAAATAACATGTTTTCATTTAGTAGGTGGTTACGGCGGTGCCTACGGTGGTCGGTACTACCCGGGGTACGGCGCCGGCTTCGGCGGAGGGTACGCACATCCGTACTACCCGCCAGATGTATATTCACACCACCCACATCATCCTCCCGCGCACGCAGGTAAGATAGATAACAACGGGGTAGATAACTAATTTTTTATTGTTTTTTTATTATAGATAGATAGATAAAAACTTTATTCACTGCTATTTCAAACATTTTTGTAATAATCTTATAACTATAAGTTAAACTACAATTAAATAATAAGTAACGCAGTGAAAGGGCGCTGACTTAGCATACGTACTGTGGGTAAACCACTTTGGATTTACCACAGCGCTGATCTTCCGCCAAGACCCAAAAAAGTGACAGAAAGAGCACTTATCCAATGGCATGAATTTAAAAAAATAAAAAATAAAATTCCGTCCGTTATGATATTTAAGGCACTACCCATTCCTGGCATAAGTTCGTGGTATAAAAGACCATAAATTCATGATAAAAGAGACTATAGGTACGTGGCAAAAGGAACCATAAATTTGTATCATCATACATAACGGACCCTAACTTTCTGTAAAATAAGAGAACATAATTTCGTAGGATAAGCCAAGAGACCATAAGTTCGTGGTATAAGTGATGATGTTAATTGAAGACAAAATTCAGAACGCCGTAATCCTAAGCTAACTGGCAAATCCAAAAATAACGGTTTACTTGTATTAACAAAGAATAGGGAGGCCTTTACCCCACCGTGAGATCCAGAGGGTAAATAAAAAAAAATGCATTAAGTATACTTTTCTATTAACCACTCTTCCACGCTTGCTTCAGGACCGCACGGGCCCCCTGCTCCCGGCGCCCCGCCTGGGCCTCACGGTCCTCAACCAGGTCCCCATGGGCCCCAACCAGGTCCTCATGGGCCCCAACCGGGTCCACACGGGCCTCAACCAGGTCCTCACGGGCCTCAACCTGGACCGCACGGGCCTCCTCATGGGCAACCAGGGCCTCATGGACAACATGTGCCCGCTCAGGGTCCGCATGGACCTCAACCAGGTTTACACGGGCCTCAACCAGGTCCACATGGGCCGCAGCCGGGTCCACATGGGCCTCAGCCGGGTCCACACGGCCCGATGGGCCCCCACGGCGGCCCTCCGCACGGCTTGCCGCACCCCCCGCACCCCGCGCCCATGCATCATGACGTCAAGCGTGAGTGGAATCTCTATTATCACATGTACAGATCGATTTATGCAATTTATTATATAATTTTATGTGACTGTGTCTTGTGAAAGGTACCGCTTTGGAGGTTAGTCAACGAGAACGTTTTTTTTTAACAGCCCATATACGTCCCCACCGAGGGGCACGGGCCTCCCTTCGAAACACGAAGGGGATTTAGGCCATAGTCCACCACGCTGGCACAATGCGGGTTGGGCCAGCGATTAACACAGTTACAGCCCCCAATCGTATTCAGCCCAATAAAAACGTTGAATACAATAGAAACGTGAGCGATTTAGCTTTGGTAAATACGTTCAAACTTAACGCGATCGGGGGGCAGTATTTACGCTTAACGACTACCCACAAAGTGGTCTCTTTTACTGGACTCAGCTCTTGGTTTTCATGTGGAGAAAAGGGGCAAACAAAACTGAAATAAGAATGCTTCCCATAGATGTATTGCTATACTTTGTCGCGATCCATACTTTGGGAAATTATGGTGTAGGGTGACAAAAAACAGGGTCGAAAAGACCAAACAGTTCATTGTGCATCCACAGACTTGATGTACGTGTCTTATTAGCTATTACATTTAGGGCCATATTACCGAAGGAGGCTCAAATCTTTTGATGTATACTCAAGTATTCACTGTCACTTTCTTTCACTATCATAATTACAAAGACGACTGCTATTTAAATATAGATCAGAGTCTGAGTTGCGTTCTGTAATACGGACCTTATTATTGTTATTACCTACTTTTTTTTATCAAGCCTATTATCCGTCCCCATCGAGGGGCACGGGCCTCCCTTTGAAACACGAAGGGGATTTAGGCCATAGTCCACCACGCTGGCCCAAAGCGGGTTGGTGGAGTGCTCGCCTTTCGAAAACGAATTTTCTTAGACGTGCGGGTTTCAATACGAAAAGACGAATTTAGTGGTACGGGCCCGCACCAGGATTTGAACCCGTAACCTTCCACTCTGACTCATCTAGGCCAGCGGTTCTCAAACTTTTTTGGCGACGGACCCCTTTTGGAACACTAAATATTAGGCGGAACCCTTAACTAATTAATAACTGGTTGAGTTGAACTGTTAGTCAAGCCCCAAGCTGAAAGTTCGGTCACTCGACAGTTCAATATTTCAAATAGAAAAATAAGTTTTTTATTCTATGCAAGCATTACGAATTTCATTACCTAAACTTTTAGTTTATTCCCGAGGCCTCCACAAAAGCCTTGCGGAGCCCTAGGTTTCCGCAGAGCATACTTTGAGAATGGCTGATCTTATCACGGCTAGGATCAGCAATGTTTATTTATTTAGCTCCAAAGAAGTTTATATGCCTTTAGGGTAAATTACTTACTTCTGTTCGACAAAAATGTTTAAAAACAGCCCTTCAAATCATACTTTTCTTTCAGCTGAGGAGCCACCTGCAAAGAAAGAGGCCGAATGATCTCCGAAACGCGCCGTCAAAAGGCGGCGCAAGTCCTCTTCAAAGGATAACCAGTAAATGACGGTTCCCGTAGGATGATTCGTCATGCTTCTGTCTCTTTTTGACCCATTAATTCAAGTGAGATAGCAGTTATTTGTCGATTTAACGCGGTCATTCTGCAGGGCCTTTGGACATTTGATGTACGTGTAATTTTAAAAAGCCTTGATTGTTTTTGACACTAGATGAAAATTCCGATTTCACCCGCTTTCATCGGAAAATTATAGCTCTAGTTACTCCCTGAAAAAGTATTTACATTAGTGAAAGAAATTTTAAAATCGACCCAGTACTTACAAACATACTTTTCTCTTCATGAGTAGATAATTAAATACTACGCCAGTATCTTTAGGCGATGTGAAAGAGACGGAAGATGCCGCAAACATAAGTCATAGATAGGACGCGTGCGTGCGAGCGAGAAGTTTGGTGATGTAAGGTTGTAGCAAGCAGCCTTGAGAAGAAATTACCTTATTTTGATTTTTGAATGTAAGTTTAGATCTCAGCAGGTGACTGTCATTTTTACTAGAAGACTTATTAAAAAAATATAGAGAAACTCTTCATCTTTATCATTCTATATTCTGTAAGATCCGGCTTGCTTTCTTGGATCATGCATTGTTGTATGTAGTTTTAAAAACTTCATATTTGCATGCATTGATGTTGCGTCTGAATTGAACTTTTGGTGGTCGCTTATTTAAAAAAACTAGGGACAGCTGTCCTGTTTCGCTAACGAAGGGGGGTAACTAGATAACTAATAGATTACAATATTCATTCATTAAATTAGGAGTATACTTACGCATAGTTGCATAAATGTCCATTTTTAATGTTAACTTTAATATCGTACTATCAGCTTCAGTCTTGTTGACATAAACAAGGACGGCATTATATTTAAAGAAGCTCTAAGTTTAATGAACGTTCCTTCAACTGAGCGTTATTCTTGTTTAATATGGTGTAAGAAATATTCATTAGAAGCATAAGAAAGAATCAAAACTGGCGAAGCCAGAGATAAGTTTTCTTAAGAGGTATTGACTATTTTGTGTATGTTAACAAATAGGTAGATGAAGAGTGAATTATTTAAGTTTCAAAATAGCTTATTAGAATAAAAATGTAGACTAAACTGAAACATGAGTTTTCCTGAAAATGGAGTAATTGAATAGCCAAAAGAAATAAATCACTAATTCTCTTTTTTATTTTTCGCAAGAAACTACAGCCACATTTATAATTCATAGTATCAAGTTATTATATAATTAAAAATATGAAATAAACACATGAACAAGATTATGTATGAAGTAAATTGCTTATAATATGCAACACTGGAATACTTTCATCCCTTTGGTAAAAGAATCACTGATGAACAACTTTTCATCTCTTCACCATGGGAAGTTGTTTATCTTCATCACCCAATTCACCTCATCATCATCAATAATTCTTTATTTCATCATCTCTCATCATCTTTTGCCAAAGGGGTTGATGATCATTTTTCTAGTAGGTATATTTTTTATTGTATTCATCTGTTATCATCTTGTATTCGATTGCTGTTTCGGCCAAACTGCACAATGAGTGGTTTACCACTAAGAATTGTACCATTTACCTCTTCCAATGCTTTTATTGAGACTTCTTCAGCTGAAAATGTAAATAAGTATTAGATTTTTATAATACATCATTTCCATTAATTTCAGTCTTTTATTTAAAAAAAAAGAACCAAATAATCAACGGCACATCAGGTTACCATAAACTGTCAAATTTTCCCAATGCATAGTAAACTCTAATGCTTGGAGATAAAATTGAAAATCGATTGAAGAAATTTGACAGTTCTGGATAGCATGATGTGCTGTTGACCCTGTACATCTTTTCTTCAATATTCAACAATATTGATCAATTCTTAAATCTTAAATCAGATTGCTATATTTTGTTGTGGAGAATCTTGCTTACTTTGGAAGGATGCAAATGCCTGTCCCCTCATTCTACCTGACATCAAGTTGATGTCCACGGGTCCACCGTTTTCGAGGTGAAACTGTATGAACAGCAATTGCAACTGCTCCTCAGTTACTGATGGCGATATGTTCTTGATGTATAACACCTGGAAAAAGGAATATTTATGAAAACTGAAAGATTTAAGTATGAAAAATATTGTCAGATCCAATATAAAGTTGAGTGGCTGGTTACCAGGCTTTAGCAAATAAAATCAATCTATTCGCTTTTTTTGGTGCAGGCCAATCTATCACAAAACTGCAGCAGTTATGACATGGTCTCTATTGAAATGCTCTGAATAACCTGGTTTAGCCCTTTATTCCATACAAAACCATGGTGAAGTGCAGAAGCAGCTTTTAATTTTTAAAAGTCATTTCAGTTGAGTCGCTCGTTAACCGCTTCAGCTGTGTTTTTTCTCTATCAACTCTGCCCCTCACCAGTTTTTTATTTTTGTCATGAGCACTGACCTACATTTTAATTTTATCATTAGCTTTAAAAATCTTATACCACTTATGATCCTTACCTTCGATGGCACTCCAGGTTCATAATCTTTGAACCTATCAATCTTCTTAATGTCTTCAATAGACATCTTTGTTCCTTCTAGCAATTGCTCTTCAGCTGGATTGATAGGCACCACAATATCTACTGCTCTGTATTCATCATTATTTTCATCAGATCTATCTTCTGGTTGCAATTCTTCCAACCTTACAATTTTACTGTCTTTTACTGTGTACAAAGTCTGTTTCTTTGGTCCAATCAAGTTATCACTCTTAGACTTCTGTTCGTCATTATCTTTCTTCAAAGACATATCTTTTACATCCCATAGACTGCCAGTTTTACTAACTCTCGAAGAATGATCCAGTGGAGGAATCAATTGCTTTTGCTGAGCTAATATCCTTTCCTTCCTTCTCTCTAAATGTCTTAACATCTTCCTCCTTTTATTGATCGGAATCATATCAGTTTTCAAGTGTCCTAACAGGTTTTCTTCTATTTCTTTAATGTCATTCATTGGGTGTCCTTCTGGATAAAACGTTATTGATTTCTTCTGTTCCAGCTTCTCGAGGAGGTCACTTTTAGATGTACTCGGTTGAAGTAATTCAGAGCTTAAACAAATTAAATTGTAAAATATAATTCAGCCTGGACTAAATATAATTCAAGCATACCCTGAATGTTAAGAAAAAGGAAACAAATAAAAGCTAAGAAGGAGATGTCTCGTATGAAGACTTCAACACAATTAAGAAACTGTCTAAGGATGTTTGCACGCTTATTTAGTTGGTTCTTTTTTATTTCTGATCCAGTTGGTTTGTTTGTGCACCAACACATACAATATTCATATGGAATACAAACCAGATATAGATAAGTGTGCAAACACCCTAAGTCAAGGAATCCGTGCCAATACAATAGCAATTTCAATTCAAATTCTTGATAAAATGGCGCCCATGATTTTCGAGATTTTGCCAGTGTCAGAGTATTCAAATAAAGACTGGTGAAGTTGCCAATATCAAGTAAAGAAACCCTTTTAGGTTTGTAATACGCCAGAGCCTGGTCCGTTGATCAGCACCGCTGGCATGTGAGGATGACAATTTTGGAGCACTGATGTTATGACCACATCCCAATAGCAATAGGGATGTTGACAAATTTTTTTTTGTATATCTTAAAAAGGAACTGAATCTAAAACCCAAAACCAAAATAAATTTTGAAACTATTGAGAAATAAAAAATTTACAAGCTATTAAGTTTCAATAGAGGGGGAAACTGTCAAACAACAAAAAAAAGATGCACTTACAGGCATGTGATGTCACCACCATTTGTTTGCGTAGGTAAAAACGAGATAGCTAGTCCTTACGATAATATAAATGCCAATAACTTGTTCATTTATAAACCAATTTTAATGCTGTTTTCGCATATTAATATATTTCTAGCATTATTTTTTGTTTCACATACAATAATTCATAAAATCAAACACTGTCAAAATCCCTATTTCATCAGGCAATAAATCTTAACAAAGAATTTTACCTGCTAGACTTCTGGTACTCTTTAATCTTTCCATAAACATACTCCAATTTAGCCTTCAATGCTGATGGTTCAATTTTTTTGTATGACTCCAGGTTCTGTGCTTCATTGGCATGATATAGTTGTATTTCTTCATTGCTCAGACCAGCTCTTTTCAGCCACTCTTTCTGCTGCGTATCCTCTTCATCTTTTCTGAACTCTTGGTGCGTTGATACTCCATACTTGGAAATTGGTAATACTTCGGCTCCTTGCTCAAACTCTTTTGGTAGAGGTTCTGTCCTGCAAATTGAAATAGAATTGATTTTTAATCATTATTACACCAAATATATACAAATGGAACTTAATGTAGGTAATGCACCAATGGTTTAATGCAACACAAAGGATTACTAGCATAAAAATGAGGCTGCCTTTCATATGGATTTTCAAATTAATAAACGTAACATTTAATGCGCCTATATTTTTGAGAGCAAGTAAAACTAAATTCTTATTATATTATAATTCTTCTAAAGATACACATATAAGGGTGCTACTACAGTGCCTGCATCACCAGTGGACAAGAAAATAGCGGGAACCAACCGTACGACATTAGTATTTGCGCTAACGAGATCGACCGAGTCCATAGCGAGAGACTCGTCTAGATAGATTCCAAGATAATAAGTCTCTTTCGCCGCAGTCGCCATTCCATTTGACAAGTATGGCGTCCCTGGTATTCCTCCCGAAATGCCTAATTTTTACCAGTATTCGTTAAGGATTGTGTTTAAAACTACACTCTTAAGCAAATGCATTGAGCTACACAATTTTTTCAACAGAACAGTCTAGAATTTCTAATACAATATGCACATAACACTTACGACATATTTGTATAGTATCCAACGAAGTTGTGTTTGTTAACTGAGTAATTACTAAGTTTTCTGGTATTCTCGCAAAATGCCTCCTTCTTTAAGAATATTTCACAAAATCCAATCAATTTTTCAACTAAATACAAGCCTTTGGTTCGCAAAAACATCGACAAAACAAGATGCGATGCGAGCAAAGCAAAGCAAACAAATACCAACCAATCTGTCATTTTTTTTAGGGTTCCTTCAATCATTATTCATTTTGATTTGACAAGCTACATCACTACATGATATGTTGGGGGCGCGAATACAAATATGTAGGGACATTTACTATAAACAAGATATCAACCTCTTAAACCATGTGAAATAGATGTGAACCTGAAATTGTTATTTACAATATTTTAATAAATTACATTGACTGTATGAATCACTTAAACTAAGATACGAGTGACAGCTTGACTTGGGTTTTTTACTTATTGTAGTTCAGCAAATTTAGAATGAGTGAATTGACTTTAAAAAGATAAGAACGAGAGAGACATTGTCTATTTTATATCAGCAGAACCCTGCGTAAATTTTACGACTAATTCTTGGACCAATTATTTATTCTTAAAATTAAAGTGTACTGCAAACGCATAAGCCATATGCCCCATCCAGACTCTCCACGAGGCTACACGAGGGAACGCGAGTACGAGAGTGAAGACGGTGCGCTCATGTCGCCTCGTCTTTCCTCGCCTCGCCTCGCTGTCGCTCCATTTTATGTTGGTTTTTTGGACGCGAGTCAAAGGACGCGAGGGAGTGAGGCGAGGGAATCAACCACACTCTCGCCCTCGCTAAATTTGTTGTTAACTGCTGCAGAGTAAGGACGAGGCCTGTAGTGGGATAAAAGTAGCCTATGTATTATTCTGATGTCTAAACTATATTACTGCAAAGTTTCATCAAAATCGGTCCAGTATATTATAATATTGGTAGGCACATAAAGTAGCTAACGCAGTCACTTGAATCACGTCCATCTTATAGTAGACGTAGCGGACAAAAACGCAGTGTTACATTCTCTTTGGCGGACAACTGAATAAATCGAGAGTGTGGATGGCTAGCACTCCTGCAACCTCCACTCGCCAAACCAAAACTCGTGCGAGTGCCTCGTGGAGGCGCCTCGCGAGAGTCTGGAGCCACTATTAAATCGTCATTAGTCATTTATTTTTATTTACTCATTACATTTCGAACACCATTCAGGTTATAATCAACAAAGGAGAGCCATAGACAAGAAATTGAATTGAATTCCTCTCTCAGAAATGACAGATGTGACGAGTATGGTGGTGTTGCCATCCTCGTCAAAAATAGCATTATTTTTCAACCATTTTCCCTTCCATTTTTAAGTGATGGCATTGAAGCCATTGCTATTCTTGTAAATAATATTTGTATAGTTTCTGAATATATTCCTAATCCTTCTGTTGCTTTGTATAGCGAATTAAATCAATTGATGTCTATTCTGCCTAAACCATTCTTATTATTAGGAGATTTTAATTGTCAGCATCAGAGCTGGGGAAGTCGCAGTTCCAATTATTACGGTGAGGAGATGTTAGATATTTTGGATTCACAGAACTTATGTTTATTAAATGATGGATCTCCCACTCGTTTGACACGACCTGATGAAGGCCCTAGTGCGCCTGACCTCTCCATTTGTACCCCTGACTTAGCTTCTTTTCTATCTTGGCACACTCATAAATCAACTTGTGGAAGCGATCACTTTCCTATTATAATAAATTTTCCGTCTTTATGTCCAGTAAACAAAAATCCCGAACCTCGTTTAAGACATAGGCTTCCCAAGGATTGGTCTATTTTTTCTCAGAAGGTAAATCAGAAAATTCATTTTCTTCCTTCGGTTAATTCTGATAACGGGTTAGAGTGCTCTGAAGCCTTTTCTAAAATTTTGATCGAGGTAGCTGACGAAGTTTTTCCTGTCAAAAATAACAGCGCCCGTAAAGTGCCTTTCCCGCCGTGGTGGGATGGAGAGTGTACCGAGGCTATAAAGAGCAGAAAGGAGGCCGAAAGAAATTATTGTTCAGTGATGACATCAGAAAACTTCGATATATTTACTGAAATTGCTAACAACACCCGAAAGCTTTTAAAGAACAAGAAGTTTGAAGGGTGGAGAAGCTTTTGTGCTTCAATAAACCCTGAAATATCACCGTCAGTTGTATGGCGCAATATACGAAGATTCAGAATTGGTGTCACTCTCTCTTCTTATTGTCCTATGGCTCCTGCTTTGGGTAACCAGTTTTTGGATAGGCTGGCCCCTCCCTTTGTTCCAGAACTCACTTCCATTCATTGCTCCATTCCACAGTTAATTTCAAATTATGACCTCAATTCTCCATTTTCCCTATCGGAAATGAAGGGTGTTTTATCGTGTGTCAAAGATTCATCGCCTGGTGATGATGGAATACCTTACTCCTTCTTAGTTAACTGCAGTGATTCCACTCTTGGTTACTTTCTGGACATTGTTAATACAATAATGATGACTGGAAACATACCTTGTTCTTGGAGGTCACAGTCCATCATCCCAATTTTAAAACCCAAGAAACCTCCTTCGGATGCTGCCTCGTTTCGTCCTATAGCTCTGTCATCAGTTCTGGCTAAACTTGCTGAGCACCTGGTAAAAAATCGCTTAGAGTGGTTTGTTGAAAACAAAGGTCTTTTATCTTCTGGTCAGTGTGGATTTAGAAAGGGCAGAAGCACACTTGATAATATCAGCTTATTCGTGTCGGACATTCGGTTGGCTTTTTCTGTAAATAATTCTGTAGTTGCTGCATTTCTGGATATTACCTCTGCATATGATAATGTCCTTATTTCTGTACTGCAAACCAAATTACGAGCCTTGGGAATCCCTACTATACTTGTTACGTTTATAATAAACATGCTATCTGAAAGGTTTATTCATTTAGATCTCCAAGATGGTACACGACTTTCTCGAAGTGTTTGGAAAGGCCTTCCTCAAGGATCCGTTCTGAGTCCAATTTTGTACAACATTTATACACATGACTTGGAATCATCCCTTAACGGTTCTTCTAAAGTTATACAATATGCCGATGATTTACTCATCTACTCTTCTAGTGTTAGTATTCAAGAAGCGAGTAATTCATTGACCAGTTCTCTTGGCCGTCTCAGGTGTTGGCTTAATGATAGCGGTCTTGAATTATCAGTTTCCAAGAGCTCAGTGGTGTTGTTTACTAGAAAGCGAATACATCCTACAATCGTTGTTACTTATGATAACAATCCTATCCCAGTCAAGTCTGAAGTAAAATTCTTAGGGATGATTCTTGATTCCAAGTTGTCTGGAGTTCCCTATTCCGACTACATGGTTAAGAAATGCCAACAGAATTTAAACATAATTAAATGTCTAACTGGTGTTTGGTGGGGTGCACATTCATTTTCTTTAAAGTTAATTTATAATGCTATAGTTCGAAGTCTTTTGGACTATGGTACTTTTTTGCTGGAGCCTTGTAATATGACCGCTTTGGATAAATTAGATAAGGTACAATCGAAAGCACTTAGGATTGTTTTAGGCGCTATGAGGACAAGTCCAATTAATGCTATGCAAGTAGAAGCTGTTGAACCTCCGCTTAGCTTGCGTCGTCAGTATCTTTCAGACAGATTTCTTTTCCGACGTCTCCAGATTCGTAATCACCCTTTAATGTACATATTAGAAAGACTGTCTTCTGAAGTTTCCACTTCATCTTATTGGAAGCATAAAATGATACCATGTTTAGTAAAAAGTTATCGCAAATATCTCAACATTCAAGTACCTATCGTAACTTCGATCTGCCATCCTCTTTTTACGGTTCCATTTGAAGCATTAACCCTTGCTCCAGTAGTTCGTTTGAGTTTGGGCATTGATAGGGGTGACATCGAAGCAACACACACATTTAATTTCGTCAAAGACTCTGAATTCCATGACTGGCACTGCATGTACAGTGATGCATCTAAACATTCTCCTAATGGAATGGTTGGAGTTGGAGTTCTTCACTCCCAGTACAATATTGTTCAAAAGATCAAACTTCCGCCAGAAAGTTCTGTTTTCACGGGAGAATGTTTTGGCTTATTTAAATGTTTAGAGTATATTCTTCTGGCTAAATTATCAAAAACTGTTATATTTACAGATTCTATGAGTGCTCTTCAAGCTCTCGATAGATTTCCATTTAAATCGAACTCTTTTTCCCCAATAATTTTAGAAATTCGTAATCTTTTATTAAAATGTTTTAAAAAACGGTATTCAGTGGTGTTTGCCTGGGTGCCCGGCCACTCTGGCATTTTGGGAAATGAGCGAGCTGACCAACTTGCTAATGATGCTCTTAATTGTGGTGACATGGCCCACTTTAAAATTTATGCACTTGATTTGGCTGCCTTGACTAGTGTTCAACTTAGAGACTCTTGGGGTGAGGTTTGGGCTTGTAGCGGTCAGGTCAAGGGCAGACACTTTTGGAATATACAGCCTTCGATTCCGGTGAAGCCATGGTTTTGCAAAATCAAACTGGGCCGGAGGGCTACATCTATCATCACCCGCATGCGGTTGGGACATGTGTGCTCTCCTGCTCACTTATTCAGGCTAAGAATTGTCGAAAGTGACTTATGCGATTGTGGTGAGGTGGGTGATTTGGATCATATAGTTTTTAACTGTTCTCAACATGATATTTCTTCTTTTATTCAAAATCTTGTAAATATTGGAATCCTTCTTCCTTCGTCAGTAAAAGTGCTTCTGTCTTCTTGTAATTTTTCTGTATATAAATGCCTTTCGAATTTTATTGAAATTAATAATATTAGGATTTAAGTTACTCCCACATTATTCCTTCCTTTTATATATAGTCTATTTCTCTGATAATATTTATTCTATTCCATTTATAATTATCCTTTCCTGATCCTTGTATTTTCCTTTTTCCAAATTCCGTTCCCGATTCCTTATTTTTTTAATTAAAAGTTTCCTCGCTTTCTAATTATTAAAAAAAGTCATAATCTCGTCATTGGCCAAACGCAAGTCGCGAAGTGCCACAAAGAAAAAAAAAAAAAAAAAAAAGGTTTTCCAATATAAAAATGAGGTAACCTGATGCGCTGGCCTCTGTACAAAAGAACATGACAAATTAACAACGTGGCTGTATAAGCTTAAACTTTTATGCCTAGCTAGGGTCAAAATGTAGAATAAAAAAAAGGAAATATTCATTTTATGAGCAGTGTTGCCAACTTAGTGCTTTCGGCACTAGATCTAGTGCTTTTTTTCATGTATTAGTGCCTAAAATTCGATTTTAGTTCCTAGTGCCCAATCTAGTGCTTTTTAAGAACTTAGTGCTAAATACAATAGGTATCTAATAAAATTACTTGTATATTCATTTATTTAAAAAAAATGCGCATGAGTGTGTACCCGATTTCTATAATTTTCATAAACAAATGTTGGGATGTGGTGTGAGCATGATAGCTTTATGTGATTATAGTTAAGAGTAACAAAGATGTCCGTACTACGGTTTCTTTTATAGGGGAAATCCCTTAAACCTAAGGAAATCACGTTTTTTCTATACTTTTGTCTCGGTCAAACTAATAAGTTTTAAAAAGAGAGAGAAGAATGAAGATTGCAGGGCGGGGCGGGCAGAATATTTGTGACAATATCGGGATAATTTATTGTATTGTGTGAATAACTGAATTATAAAAATTACAGCAATCGAAACCGGGTCCATCAACTTGACAATCTAGCTATTGTTACAGACACTGCAATCAACTCCGACAGCAGCCATCACGACTCGGAATCAGATTTCATTGAAGAATTTTCACATTTAGCGCCCTTTTTGACAATAAATACACAAACTAGTGCTTTATCGCTGTTGGTTTAGTGCCTTTTCGAAAATTGGGTTGGCAACACTGTTTATGAGATTTTATGTTTCTCATAAAAACAAATACTACATACTCAAAGGTTGAAAAAAACGCCAGTTGAACGTCAATCGGGTGGGTTTGTCATTTTCTTGCTTGGGCTATTTTATGTACTTTGCTGGGGTTTTCTGCTTCAATTTGATCAGTTATCATCGTATTTAGGGTAGTAATGGGGTTGGGTTAATTGTTAGTGAGTTTTTGGTCTCATGTCGGGCGGCGGGGGTGAGTTTTTGGCTCCGGCCTCTCCGGCTGCTTATGTGTCAATAGATGATTCTGATTTCAGTGGGAATTTTAAAAAACGGAAGAAAAAATGTAAGAAAAAATGTCACCGCAACCACAAAAGTTCTGATGTTAGTTGCGATTCTTCTATGCGTTCGCGATCCCCCTCCCGGATTTGTCACTCCTCGGATGTTGACATTCCGGCTGGCCAAAAGTCAGCCTTTAATGTTTTTCAGGATTCTGTTTCTCAGATAAGTGATGACGTAAGCTTGCCCGCAGCTCAGAGGACTCCTGCAGTAAGTCCTCCTCATCCAGCTCTGATCATCAGCGCTCCTCAGAGCCAATTATCCGTTCCAAGCCAGGACTCCCAATCTCAGGATATATTCACTCCTGTTGGCAGATCTTTTTACGACAACAATGATAAAGGCCCGTTTGTTGTTCATGTTGTACGTATTGAAAGCTGTCCTAATTCGGGTACTAGACTTCAACCTGTTAACTTTGGTAGGTTTCTGCATAAAAGATATAGGGAATTTCCTAATATTATTGATGGTTCGTTAAAGAGTATAGGTAGAAACCGAATGTCTTTATCCTTCCATTCGGCCGGGGATGCCAATAATTTTATGGGCTCTCCCACTTTGTTAGCTAACAATTACAAGGCCTTTATACCCTCTTTTAATGTTACTCGAATGGGGATTGTTAAAGGTGTTCCTATTGATTTCTCTCCAGACGACTTAATTAATTTGATAAAAGTGCCTTTTGGCTGCGGCAAGCTGCTGAAAGTTCGACGCTTTAATTACAAAAAGAGAGATTCTGACGATAAGTTTCAATGGGTGCCGTCGGAGACAGTTCTTGTCACCTTTGACGGGCAAAACCTGCCAGGTAGAATTTTCCTGTGCTACAACTCTCTGCCTGTAGAAAAATATATTTACCCTACAATTCAATGCTTCTTATGCTGCCGGTATGGCCACACCAAGGAAAAATGTAGGTCGTCTCCTCGTTGCTTTAAATGTGGTGAAGGCCACTCAGGATCTACTTGCGCTATCCCTGAATCTAGTGCAAAGTGCATTAATTGCCTGTCTGAAAATCATTTTGCCATAAGCAAATCTTGTTCCGAATACGTCAGACAGTGTAATATTAAAAAAACAATGTCTGACGATTCTGTTTCTTACTCCGAGGCAGCAAAACTGCATGCTCCTGCCAAGAAGTCTTATGCCAATGTGTTATCTAGCTCCCCTAGTTCTAATGCCAATGTCTCATATAAAAAAACGGTTTACAGGAATCCTCGTCCCCATGTACAGGTTCAGCCGGGTTATGACAAAAGAGTGTACAGCGATTTAGTCCGGCCCCCTCCTTCTTCGCTCCCACGAGGCTATGCCCTCCACTCTGCTCAACCGGCCAGCGGTAATAATAAATTAATGATGGACCTTATTGATCTTATTCAAACAATTATAAAAATTTTTTCTTCCCCTGATTCTTCTACTGATATATTGTCCTCCGTTGCTCCTTTACTAAAATCTTCCATTTCTTCCTTGTTTAATAATAATTATGGGGCAGGTAATCCTTCAATGGAATGCTAGAAGTATTTGTAGTAAAAAACAGGATCTTATTTATTTAATTAACAAATACAACCCCTTTTTAGTTGTGATATCTGAGACTTGGCTTAGGTCGAGCTCGGTTTTTAATCTTTATGGTTACTCTTCTGTTTTAGATTCCAATCCTAGAGGCTATGATGGCTGTGCTCTATTTATTAGAGATTTCTTAAGTTTTAATAGAATCCAACTACAATTAAGTAACCCGAACTTTTATGCTGTTGCTATCCAATTAAAAAAAGTTACCTTCTTGTCTTTATATATTCCTTACCCTTCTCGTTCTATTTTGAATGAAATTAAATCTATTATTGATCGTCTTCCTCAACCAATAGTTATAATGGGGGATCTGAATTGTCATCACCCTGTTTGGGGTTGTGGAAAAACGGACCCTGTTGGTGATCACTTTTTGGAGATTCTGCATTCCTGTAATCTTTGTCTGTTGAACACTGGGGTTCCCACTCGTCGTACTCGGCCAGGTGAGGTTCCCAGTGCTGTGGATCTTTCTATTTGCTCGCCTCAGTTAGCCAGTGACCTTACGTGGTTTACCTTACCTTTCACTTTTGGCAGTGACCACTTCCCTATTATTATTGAGTTTCCCTCCCTTTCTGTTACGAGGCCGATCCCTCCTGACCCTTTATTAAAATTCATCCTAGACAAAAATGGTTGGATTGAATTTCGGTAAGCTCTTGAGTTCAAAGCGAAAAGCCTCCCCCCTTTTAATAACAATGATGTTGACGGTTGTTACTTAATTTTGTTAGAAGCCTTTTCTTTTAGTGCAAAGGCTGCATTTTCTGTTAAGAATTCCTCTCGTTATAAATGTCCTTCTCCTCCATGGTGGGACCGTGAATGCTCTGATGCAATTAAGAGTCGTAAATTTGCCGAAATATCATATAAAAATGACCTTTCCTTATCTAATTATATTGATCTAAATCGAACAATAGCTCAAACTAAAAAGCTGTTTCGTGACAAAAAGCGAGAGGGTTGGAAATCCTTTTGCTCTTCTTTATCTCCGGCTTCATGTTCTTCTTCAGTTTGGAGAAACATTAGATGCTTTCGAAATTCTCGTAATTTCCATAATCAATCTTGCCCTTCCTCTCTGTCGTGGGCCGAATGCTTCATGGATTTATTAGCCCCTCAGTATGCTCCTAATTTCTGTGAACTTTCTCTTCCTTCGCCGGTTTCTCCTCCCCATGAGCTTGATCTTCCTTTTTCTTTAGTCGAATTAAAAAATGTTCTTTCTTCTGTGAAGGATTCGGCGCCTGGCCATGATGGTATTCCGTACTCGTTCTTTTCAAATGCTAATGATTCTATCTTAAATTTTTTTCTTTGTATGGTTAACCAAATTTTGGAAACTGGCAACTGTCCTACTTCCTGGAAGTCTCAGATCATCATCCCAATTGTTAAACCTGGTAAAGATCCTGCTGATCCCCGTTCTTATCGCCCTATTGCCCTTTCTTCTGTTTTCCTTAAAATCCTGGAACATTTAATAAAAAATAGATTGGAATGGTTCGTTGAAAGCAATGGTCTTGAATCTAAATCTCAATTTGGCTTTAGAAAAGGGCGTAGTTCTATTGATAGTTTATCAATCTTCACCACTGATATTCGTCTTTCCTTCTCACGTAATGAGTCCATTGTGGCGGCTTTTTTGGACATCGCGGCTGCTTATGACAATGTTCAGCTCCCTATCCTTAGGGAAAAACTCCATAGGCTCAAAATCCCTGCTAAGTTGAGTAATCTTATCGGAAACTTATTGTCGGAAAGACGTATTATTTTCAGGTGTAACGATGTTTCAATATGCCCCTCCAGGTTCATTTGGAAGGGGCTTCCTCAAGGATCGGTCCTCAGTCCTATTTTGTATAATCTTTACACCTCGGATTTGGAATCATCTGTTGGCCTCTGCCGTTTGCTCCAGTATGCGGATGATTTATTGGTGTATTCATCTTGTGCATCTATTCAAAATGCTGCTAATATTGTTTCTAATGGTCTGCAACTTCTTCAAGTGTGGCTAACTAATCATGGTCTAGACTTGTCCCCCTCTAAAAGCAGTGTAGTAATTTTTTCAAGAAAGAGATCAATTCCAGAAATTCAGGTCGCTATAGGTGGTTCTTTAATTGAAGTGAAAACATCTGCCAGATTTCTAGGGGTGATTCTCGACTCTAAACTTACTGGATCAGAGCATTTTGATAAAACTGTGGTTTCATGTGAAAAGAACCTTAATATTTTACGTTGTTTATCAGGTGTATGGTGGGGTGCGCACCCCTTCTCGTTGAAACTATTGTACAATGCAATAATTCGAAGCACCTTGGATTACGGCTCTTTCCTCTTAGTTCCGGGGAATTGTGATGGTTTAAAAAAACTTGACTCTATTCAGTCTAAAGCTCTTCGCTTGATTTCTGGTGCTATGAAGTCTAGCCCGATCAACGCTTTACAGGTTGAATGCGTTGACCCCCCTCTAAGTCTTCGGCGCCAATATTTGTCAGATCGTTTTCTATTTCGTATTTCTCTTTTTTCTAATCATCCTATTTTTCCAAAGCTGTCTCTTTTGAATAAATATTTCCAAACCTCTCCTTACTGGCGTCATAAGTCTCCTCCTTGCTTGGTTACCAGTTATCAGCGTTTTTCTGCAATCAAAGATCCTGTTTTTAGATATCCCAAGCTCCCTATTTTTAATTTTTGTTATTCTACTGTTTGCTATCAGCCTAATATTGTGTTAAACTTTAATATTTATAAACAAGATCTCCACTGTAATGTTTTGTTTTCTAATATTTTAAATAATGATTGGGAAGGATGGCATACCATTTATACTGATGCATCCAAAGCATCCCGTTTTGGGTGCGTTGGTGTGGGTGTGTTTCACTCTCAGTTTAATATTGTCCAGAAGATCAAGTGCCCCCCGGAATCCTCTGTGTATACAGGAGAATGCATGGCTATCCTGGAGGGTGTGCGTTATGTTCTGCTTTTTAATTTATCTCGTTGCCTGATCCTTTCTGATTCTCGTAGTGCTCTTCAGTCGTTATTGAGTAATCCATTCCAGTCAAAAATTAATCCCATTATTTTCCAAATCAAAGAATCCTTAATTGAATGTTCTAATCGCGGTCTTTCTGTTTCTCTGGGTTGGATCCCTGGTCATGCGGGAATTGTGGGTAATGTTCGCGCTGATCAGGTCGCTAAGGACGCAGTGGTTTGTGGTGACAAATTTCCTTTTAAAATTATCCCTCAAGATCTTCTCTCTCTTCCCTCATTATACCTTCTGAAATCATGGTCTGCCCACTGGAGGTCGTCCAGTAGAATTAGGGGTGCAGCGTTCGCCTCTCTTCAGCCGGATATTCCAAGTAAGCCATGGTTTGCGAAGATTCGGATGGAAAAATTTTTTACTTCCACTATCATCCGGATGAGGATTGGCCATTGCTGCTCCCCGGTTCACTTATTCAAAATTCATGTCAAAGACTCCTCCCTATGTGAATGTGGTTACGAGGAGGGTAATTTAGACCATATTTTCTTCCAGTGCCCTTTATTTAATCACTCTCATTTCTTCAATTCTTTAGTTCTTATAAAAGTTTCTCTTCCTACTAAAATTTCAGTTTTACTTTGTTCTAAAGATCGTAATGTTTACATGTGTTTGGCCCTTTTTTGTAAATTTAATAATATTCATTTATAAAGTGTTTTTTTCTTGCATTATGCCTTCTTTTAATAATTATAATATCGGTATTTGTTTTGGTTCTCAGCTTATTTGTATCTATCTCTTATTAAGTTTTTGCATATGATATCTGATCATTTTTTAAATCATTTTTTTTTTCAAAATTTCGCTCTAATTTTATTTTTTATTTCTAATTGACGTGACACTGGCGTAATGCCCCAATGGGTCGATCGCCACAATTAAAAAAAAAATAAAATAAATACTCAAAGGTTTCTCTAGGTAGTCTGTGATTTTAAAACGCTAGTGTTTACTTATATTCTCATTGTATTCATTCTCTGCGATTTGTGAAATTGTAATTTCCAAAATATAGTTAAAGATGAATCACTGGAACCAGGATAACAACTACTTCCAAATGCAGAACATGATGGGAATGGGAATGGGGCATGCAGGACCACCGATGCCACAACCTCCGAGAAGCAACAAACCTCGTAAGACCTACAGTTTATCCTAAATCATTTTACCAATCCATACTGCCGCCCCGATAAAGAGGCTAATATGTACATTAGGGTCCCACGATTTGGGCGTCACTGATTTTTTGGCAGAAAGGTCTAGACCTAGATAGACCTTGTGCAAGATCTCAAGGTGATGAGATGCCTAGTTTTTGAGAAAAAAATTTAGAAATCTAGAATATTTTCATACTGATTTGCACTTTTTTTTTTGCTTGGCAGAGGCAAAGGTGTCAATGTTCATACAGCCAATGAGTTTGTTTAGTTTTTATTTTGTATGTAAACATTGAAAAAATTGGTTTTAAGTTTTAAAAATTATTAATACTTGTTTTAAAAAGAAAGAAAAAAGACCATGATTATTTGAATTTTATTTGAATCCTTTGAACTTAAATCCAGTTAGGTTCATATAGTTTGTCACAGAACCGAATCAGAGTACCCTGACTCCACATAGTCTTGTCTGCCCTACCCCTAGAGTGTAATTCAAAATCGCGGAGGCACGGAGGACCGTGGCTATACTCCGTGCCGGAGCCATGACAGAAGTAAATTCAGTCAATAATCCTCATGCATTCGGAAAAATCGAATGATATCAAGATCAGGGTTGCCAGACGGGTGCGAGTGAATTATCGTATCAGTATTCGGAAATTATCGTACCAGACCAAAAATTATCGTACGACTGTCAAAACCGTGCGTAAGGATCTATTTCACGAATTTAAAACACTTATTTTTTTAAAATTTTAAAAAAGTATTTCAGTAAATATATAATCACATATGTAAGTGTGGGATCGGCGGGTCGTCGCTACAATCTGATTCAGTATTATTCACCTCTGCAGTTGTGTGAGACGCTTTTGAATATAGAATAGATAAAGTCTTTCGCGACATCATGTTTTCAGTGGGTTTGAAACCATAAAAGCAGTCTTTGGTTTGGTTTTTGACACACTGTGAAGTGAGTAAAGCCCCTTTAACTGTTTTGGTGTGACCATAACCCCAGAAGCCTCATCATGGAATTGAACGTTTTTACATATGCCAATAAATAGTTCCGGAAATAGTGATAAATAGTACTACAATGAAATAAGTTTACTCAATACATTTCCAGTTATAGACAGGTGTCGGTGAGGCTGCTGGGATGACGTTATAGTTCTGAAATAGCTCTCCCCCTGTGCCAAATCTCAAAAATAATGCTTCAGGGAAACCAGAGATATGAGGGTATCTCGGTAAGTATGCCGGGCTGACGTCATCCCAGCATACTCATCACAAAATCTCGATATCCGCTAACTCTTTCCTGTCGGAATTATTGTCAAAAAATAGAAATAGTTCTCAAGTTTGCATATGATGTCTGTGTCATATAATACATATAATATATCAAAAATGACAGTCAAAGTTCTACATACTTTGACTGTCATTTTTGATATTTATGACAAGTATGTGATATAATTATATGAAACTTTCATTTTGTAGATGTCAAACCGTGCAACTGATTACTAGAGTTGCGACTATTTCACTTTTAAAATTAAATTTTGGAATTTATTTTTTTTGGGTTTTTTTGAAACACCTTGTATAACTGGAAAAGTATTGAGGTACTAATTATTTCATTATAGTACTATTTATCACTATTTCCGGAACTATTTATTGGCATATGTAAAAACTTTCAATTCCGTGATGAGGCTTCTGGGGTTATGGTCACGTTTTGGTGCCTCTTGCATAGACGGCACGCTCAAGTGCGAAAGAATAAACTCACTGCGTCCACCGCTCAAGTGCGAAAGGGACACCCAGCCAATGATTAAACTGTCATTCGAGGGGAAATCCCAGACAATAGGGAATATTTTATAAGATTAGATGATTACGAGATACGAGTATTCGAGATTTCGAGAAATGGTTGAAATTAAAATTTGTATACTATTAAACGAATAAACTCAAAAATATTGGACCGATTTCAAAAATTCTTTCACAATTAGAATGCTGCATTATTCCTAAGTAACATAGGCTACATGATGTTTCCGTCAACCCGAGCGAAATTTTTTTTGTCCGGAAAGCACTTCAGATGCCATTGGTTATGTACTTTCTTAAGTATCATGCAGATTATATCATAAAAAAAACGAAATCAAAATTATCTCGCACCGGCGCGAAACCAGCAGAGCTGGGCATCTTTAATCAATAGTTAACTTCGTTAATCCGCTACTCAAAAAGTTACGTTAATCGTTAATCTGTTAACATATGATAAAAATTTCAATTTTATATTTGTAGAATATTCTAGAAGTTAGGGTGTGAGCAAAGGACGCAATGTTCTATTTATTATTTCTCTTTCGGCTCGGTTTTACGGACGAGAGCTCATTCCAGTTGTACGGTAGTACTTATTAGTTCCATAGGTGTGAACTTAACTTATTTTTTCTATGTCTATGGTGTGAACTAAACTTGACTTGACATTGATATAAGACTCCAGTGCAGTGCTATCTGTTGTCGACATTATGAAACTTGTTTTTTTTCTTAAGAACTGCCAAAATGAAAACCCCTCATTACGAGGACGCGACGCGCCCCCGTGGGCGTAGCCAGGGGGCTGGTTTTGGGCGTTCAAACCCTGCCCCCCGAAATTTTTAAAATCATGATCATCTTCCTTTAGCATGGTTCATACTTACTACCTATAAAAGTTTTCAGATCGATCTGCAAGCGAAACTAACGTTGTCCTTTAATCTGCATGATATTCAACCTTAGGGTGGCGAACCATTTTTTAAGATGACCGTACAAAAAGCAAAGTACCTCACGCATTATAAGATTACATATGTAGGGCAGATGCAATGATGCTAGATTAGTGCAGCGAAGACACAATTTTAGCGCGCCCCCCCCCAATCCTCGCGCCCTAGGCTGCAACCTAATTAGCCTAAAGGTTAATCAGGGCCTGTGTATATTAATAAAGTTTTATCAACTAAACAATTACACTTCATCACAATTTTAAAATGTTATGTTTTTTCATAGACAACTTCATCCTTATCCGGTCGGTATCTCTGCAGCTGTATGTACATACACAATTACATTATTTCTAATTTCACTATATAATAATCATTGTTACAGCATTATTGCCTCCACCGCAGTACCTACTGCCGGAGATGAATATGCCAATCAACCCAGCCCCACAAGTTTCGGCACCATTACTCCCTGGCCCACCAACTACGGGCCCACCGCTCATCGGGCCTGTGATGCCTGATAACATGAACTCTGTTGACATGACCATGGGTAGTGATGAAGAAGAAAATGCTAAACAAGCACAGGAGAAAAACGCTCAAGATACAACTGATGAGAAGGAGGATAATAAAGACTCAAAGGAAATTAGGGACAGGGATAACAGGAGTAGGGCTAGGGATAATAGGAGAGACAGAAACAGAGATGAAGGTATTAGAGATGAGTTTTTATTAGTACCTTTTTCAAAAAGTTATGTATTTCACCAGAAAATTGTAAAAACCATAATGTTACAATTTCACTAGTAAAATTATAATCTCTCGCGATCTTACAATTTATTTAGTATAAAATGCATAAAATCAGGAAAAGTTAGGTTAGGTTGCATAAATATTATAAAAAATTCAGTCGATGTGAAAAAAAATAGGACAGTTAACAAAGTACTCGTACCTAGAGTTCAAAATGTTACCAAGTTTTTTGAAAATGTTATGGTGATAATTAATACTGCATAACAGAGCAATGCTTGGACGAAAACATTAAGATCCCTAGATTAAATAATAATCCTATGAAACAGGATATTGTACCAACCATGTATCAACGAACAAGCTACTGACAATACTCGTATGTTACTTTTTATCCAAAATCTGTCAGAGGCACCAGTATACCCTAGGTAGCTATGCCAGCCTTATTGGAAGACTCAGATGAGCATTGCAAACTACTGCAAGCACAATAAAAAAAGTGCTTTAAAAAAAACAAAAATCATACTTTTAATAAAACCATTTTCTTTTTTAAATAACAGGAAGGGGTCGTTATGACTCCCGTGGACAACGCGAACCTTACGATCGTAACCGAAATGATAGAAATCGGGACCGAAGTGACAGATCAAGAGACAGGGAGAGAGATAGACGGGACAGGCGTTCTAAGTGGGGTGATGACAATTCACAAATGCCAGGCGAACCTGGAGGCGTCGTGATGCCAGGTTTGCTTGGCCATATGCCTGGTATGCCGATCAGTATGCCTGGGATGCCCGGCAATGCGCCTGGTATGCCTGGCAACTTACCGGGTATGCAAAACACTATGCCTGGTATGCAGGGCCCAATGCCTGGTATGCAGGGATCCATGCCCGGTATGCAGGGCTCCATACCTGGTAAGTTAATTTTTTGGTAGAATAATCTATTGAATTTGTTAATTATCTGTAGCCTTTAGTGATTCAAACCAACATATTAGACGTGTTCAGATCGGTAGTTTAATGTGTATGTGAAATAAATATATTTTTTTTCTTTTTTTTTGTTCTACCCTGATAGCTCTCAATTCCTTATAAAATATCTATTGTAATTGTTTTTAGGGCAAATTATGCCATCTTATGGCAACATGAATGAAATGGGTTTCGGTCAACAACAGATAGACATGGGCAACATGCAAAACATGGGCAACATACAAAACATGGGTAATATGCCTAACATGGGCAATTTGTCATCAAATATGATGCCTGGCATGAACATGATGATGCCAAACATGATGAATCAAAACATGATGATGAACCAGCAGCCGATGATCATGCCAAATCAGCCAATGTATGTGACTGGTGCAGTCTTACTACCTCCTAATCCTGGAACTACAATGCCAGCTCGTAGGGAGAAACCGCTTGGCTGTCGCACCATCTTCGTTGGAGGTCTTCCTGTAGGAATTGTTCGAAGTGTGATTGAAGAGATGTTCCAGAATTTTGGGACGATTGTGGACATAAAGTTGCACCGTGGGGGAGTGTGCCATGTTCGGTTTGATAATATGGAGAGCGTTGAAAAAGCGTTCATGTTATCTGGTTATCGGGTCAAGACTAATGACATGACGGAGAATGAAGCTACGACTTTGTTCGTGGATTATGCTTTGGTAAGATTTGAGCATTTTATTTTTGAGAAATCCTTCATTCAAGAGACGCTCTTGTTTGACAGTTGACTTGTGGTTTTACATCTAATGTGTTGATTTTTATTTCATTTCTTCAAGACAACAAACAGTTGTACAAGAGATTAATAAAATTTCACAGATAGAATTGTACAATCTGTTCCCTCAATTAAGTGTCAACCCATGTTTCTTGTTTGCTAGTAATAAGATTCAAATTAGAATGAATCTGGCCCGTTTACTTAGGGCATTCTTCTTCTTTTTATCGTGTAGGAATAGTGGCGAACTTGAACTAAGTAAGCCTGGTGTCAGAGTTTTCAAACCGCACAATAGCCTCTGACTTGGTTTTAACGACTGTAGTCAATCTACAACAGCCGGGACCGACAGCTTAACATTGGCACGTTTCCGAAGCAAGAAAGCCACTTTGGTTACCCATCAGATTTCCTGCCTACGTTGCATTGAGTGTATGAATTCTATAATTTACTTTTTTGAGAGTACCTTTTTTGATTTTCTCTTTATTTTTCGTTAATTGAAGAACCTTGTTATACCTTACCTGCCAGAACCGCGACGATCAGCATGAATACGAGAGAAACCAGCGCCTTCGCGGTAGGACTCCTCCTCGGGTGGAGTTCTATAGCGCAACCAACCTCGAGGCTGTCTCCGAGAAGATCAAGAGTGAAGACAAGTTTGCAGAGGCTGCTCCGGTGAGATATAACTCCTTTTTCTCTATAATGGTTAATGGAATAGGACATACACAAGTATACTATAGGAGTAGACGTTCATGCTGGAGACAGTCATGAAGGAGAGCTTTTGGCCGGAGGGCGTGATGTTCCGCCGTTTTCGAGGGAGATTCCCGGTTATAGACACCCACGGAAAAACACCCGGGAAATAGTGTTAATTAAGTTTTAATTTTGTTAAATTATATTTTATATGTATGTTAGTCTGTAAGGTATTTATCTATGGGCCTAGTTGCCTGAAAATAAATGATTTTATTATTATTATTTATTATTTAACACTAATTTTATAATTGTAAGTTAGCCTACCTATTTAGTTTCAATCTATACTAATATTATAAAAAGGAACAATTTGTATTTGTATGATTTTTGTTACAAATAAACTCAAAAACTACTGGACCGATTTCAAAAATGCTTCCACTGTAAGAATGCTACATTACCCCGAGTAACATAGGCTACACAATTTTCCCGAATTCCCATGGGAACGAAGTCCCGGGCAGATCCAATAATAAAACATTGATTCCCGTCTTTAGTAAGATCTATAACATCTTCCTCAGACACTAATATCTTGGCTGGAGCGAGGTGAATGCAACAAGAAGAACGCCAACAGCTTCTATTCACTGATCCAAGCCAGCAACAACCAGGTCCGTCGGCTTTACAATGACAAGATGGCTCTGGACGAGGAATATCAGAACATGAAGATCAGTTTCAGGGACAAATTCGCTTCTATCGTCAACCAATGTAAGTATCTATTATACTGTTTGCTCATGGCGTTTTGTCCCTTTTCAGAATCTAATGTTCTTCCCTTCTTTTTCTTACGGTGAAGGTATAATCAAGTTTGTGGCGTACTCGATTAACCCTGGTGTCATAGTTTTTTAAACCACCAAAATGGCCTTATGGTTTAACGACTGTAGTCAATCGTCAGCGGCCGAGACGGCATCAGTTTTACGTGCCCTCCGAAGCACGAAAACGCTCACGATAAATGCCACTTTTGTCGCCAATCAAGGTCCCTGTCTCTGTGTACGTTGCTTAACCACACCGATCGATTTAGAACAGCGAGCGTCACTGAGCTACAAGCGCTACTATATTCTTTTCAAAACCAACTGTTCCATGAATGCAAGACTATTTTGCGGACACGAAACATTTTATGCATACATTTTGATATCAATTTGCAATGAACGGGGCCGCAGAAACAATTAGGTTTTACAAACTTATTATTGCAGTTTATATGAATGGTTTTCTATAGAACGATGACGGTAAGCAAATTTTTTCAACAGCATTGCTTATTTGTTATCATAGGACAGTTGGTTTGGAATGGATTATAGGTATGCACGATTGACCGTGTGGATCATGGCAGATCAAGTAATCACAGAGGAGCGATTTCCATCTGACCTCCGTGATAATCAACAAATAAAAGGTTGATTATGATAAGCTTCCACGCTGGACTAGGAGCGAAAGAAAAACTTACAATATACCAGCAGCTAATTCTTCCTAGGCTCACCATAAACCAGTAAGTGAGACGCGAGGGTTTTGCTATATCTTGGGTGAAAGGCTGACAACCTATCAACAATACTCATGTTTGATATAATAACCCTTGAATGTCAAACGTGGCTCTAATACCACACCATACTTTGCCTAACCCGACATTGATTTGGTTAGGTGAAAAATAAGGTGATAGTTTGTCAACATTTCATCCACAAAACAGCAAAATCGTTGATTCTCTGTTCATGTGTGTTGCGCAAGCAACTCAAATTGTCTTATGTAAACAATTTAATATTATCAAGTTGATTTTTTTATTGAAATATCCTGGGTATGTTAAAAATCCTTAAAAAATTGTTTACATAATTTACTCACTTAAATGATGTATTGTCACTCATTTAATCATAACCGAATGATTAAAATTTTAGATACTTTGAATGTTTTATTACAAGAACAATAAGAATCGTCATAGGTAGATCCGTTCAGGCGGGTACCTATCTAGAGGTGTATTCCTAATTTAAGGAAAGGGCTTTTATCTCTTCAGCAGCCCTAGCTTACGCAATGAGACTTCACACTCATGAGAGTTGATTGCCAAGGAAAACATAACCTTAAATGTAATAGAATAAGTTTGCATTTCTTTTGCTTTTAGTTGACGTTGACAAATGATCTTGAATTGCTAAAAGGACGCATGCCAACAGTATGCCTGGTAACTTCTCTTAATACAAATATTCTCTTTGTGTTAGTTCGGAAGTCAATACTCTCGTGAGACAGAAATCTCATTGCGTATGCTAGCTACTCTAAGGAGGGAAATGTGACATCCAAGAAGAAAACATCGTTGGACAGTAGAAGTGTGATTTCCTCGCAAAACCAATAGGAAATGCAGGTACAAAGTTTATGTGCATGTACGTAGTCTCTAGAATAAGATCTAAAAATAATAACATACAGCATCGAAAGGGTTTCGTTACAATCGTCTTACAGTCTTAAGAACCCAGGCTTTTTACTAGGTTTTAGTTGTGTAAACTTGTGTACGATCACGTTGTGATAGTGTGCGTACGTACTCGATACTCTTAGGCCCGCATGCCCCGTATTACAGAACGCGACTCAGAATCTGATCCATACTTAAGTAACAGTCGTCTTTGTCATTTTGATAGTAAGACAAAGAGACAATCAAAACTTAAGTATAGATCAAGACTTGAGTCGCCTTCTGCAATACGGGCCTTAGAGCGGGCAGTTCCGATAGATAATATAAGACGACACATAAAGACGGAGCCTTGCAATACGTTACAGCGTCATCTACGTAAGTAACGTAAGTGATGATTATCCGGTAAGTGCTCGTGCTCGTAGGCCAGTGGCTCTCGCTGACCTCAACCGATCAGTGAGGTTAAGCAATGTACACAGGCAGGGAACCTGATGGGTGACCAAAGTGGCAATTTATCACGAGCGTTTCCGTGTTTCGGAGGGCACGTTAAGCTGTCGGCCCCGGCTGTTGTCGATTGACTCCAGTCGTTAAAACCAAGTCAAGAGGCCATTGTGCGGTTTGAAAACTCTGACACCAGGGTTAGCCAAGTTCGCCACACACTTGACTATCTATACCTACACGATAAGAAGAAGATCCGGTAAGTTTTAGTCTAATTAAGATTGCTGATGTTTCACTAGAAAATCAAGTAGGAGTCATCCATATAGCTAATGGGCAAATGGTATTTTTTTATCTAATTACTATATTATTCGACAAAAATCGAACAGGGGACTTACAGAAAAATCTTTGAAGATCCACAACGACATCCACAAAGGTGACAATTACCCGGTAAGTTTCTATCTAGCCGTCATCCGCGTAGTTGTTTATCACCTGTTGGGTTTTAATTATATATTTGATTACGAACGGAACACGAGACCAAGCGGTAAGTCCAAAGGCATCTAACTATGACGATAATGTTGAAATGCTCGACTAAGATGAATCAGTGACAATTTCTTCAAATTTAGTAATAAGAACACAAATACACATCTAGACAAGAGTCCTCGAGAAACGTCGAAAGACAACCTAAGATTAGTAAGTTATTCTACACACCCTTATTTAGATAAGTCAGTGACAATTATCCTGATTCAGCGATTGTAACAATTGCTTTACTTATGCTATATTCTATTTCGAACGAAGTGTCCTAAAATGTAAACTAAGATGACGGTGGCGCGGCGGCGTGCCAGCCGTTTGAAACTTGTCACGGTGTTGTCAGGTATATCGAATTTTAATATTTTGTTAAAAAAATATTAATTTTTGTTTGTTTACGTGCTACCCTGTTTAAAAAGTTAGAAAAATGATTTTACAAAAGTTTTTCAGTGATTTCAAAGAGATTTATTGTATACAAGCAGCGAAATTCAGTGTTTTTTTTGTCGGTGGGTTGTTTGTTTACATTTTTAGTAACTTGGTTTGAAACATAATATAAGTAGCACTGGGGATGTAGTACATCACTTCCGTAAAGCAATATTCAAAACATAATCCTTGACTTTAGAGACCTTCTAGTTTTCTTTAAAATTAAGACTATTATTTTTCAAAGATAAATAGCACGGAGGTGATCCTATATACCTATATTTTAAGTTATCAGTTTTTGACTGCTTATGGGTCTACCAAGCAGTTCAGATTAAACTGACCTACAACTTCGATTGAAGGCGTTAACCCTTTATCAAACCCCGATAAAGCGTGGACTTCTATTAACGTGTGAATGACTATAGTCGAGCAGGTAGCGAAAATTCTATCAGCAGCGAAGCAACAGCGTGTCTCCGATCATTTCACGAAACAGCAGCGTCGCAACATTGACATGTGGCTCAAAATGACAGAGGTATAGTAAACAGAAATACCCAGCGTGTTCATTCAAAGGCGAAAATTCTTTATAGGTGTTAAAGGGCTCATGAATACTGTGAGGCGGTTTCTCCAACACGAAAGATAAAATCTGTTGTTCCAATCATATCTATACTAATATTGTAAAGAGGAAAGATTTGATTGTTTGTTTGTTTGTTTGCATTGAATAGGCGCCGAAACTACTGGACCGATTTGAAAAATTCTTTCACCGTTAGAATCCTACATTATCCTGATGAACATAGGCTACATAATTTTCCCGAATTCCCACGGGAACGAAGTCCCGGGCGGTAAGCTAGTAGTTCATAAAGGTAAGGTAGGTTCTAAAGAAAGCGCACAATAGCAACAGGTAACAGCGATATATCCATTTCAAATTATCTCCTATCGTAGATATGATACCTAAGACGAGATTCTGCTTGTCGCAGTCATGCACCCGAATGCCTAATTTTTATAAGTCAATAAAGCTAAAGTAATTTTCCGGGATATTTTGTATCACTGTAAAAGTTATTCGTTATCATTAGCAAAGGATTTACACGTAAAAAATTCTCGCCTTTGAATGTACACCATATATCATTTGTAAACTTTAGATAGTGAGACAGAAGTATAAAGATAATATGAAAAATGAAATGCAGTAAATCACTGCTCCTATTTTAATATCTGAAGTTTACAAGTTATAGAACGATATCATCACTGAACGAATTGTACACCTTACAAATAAACTATTTTTTATTTTATTTAAAATATTATAGCTTTTTTATTTGCGTTTTCGATTGGGCGCCAGTGATTATATCATCTTTTTGACAATTATTATGTCGTCTAAATAAATTAGATGTAAACTATCTGAACGATACACCTCGACGCTTAAGTTTAAGGCTTTGAAATTGAATTCATGTGTTATAAAAGCCGTTATTTATAGTCTTATAAAATATCAAGCTGTTTATGTAGTAAAAGAGTAGTTAACTTATCCTGAGTAGGCAATCGTAAGTTGGGCGTAGGCTTGTCCCAACTCGGGCGTGCTTTATTGCTGTTTTCAGTTTGTTTAGTCATTTAGAAGGTAGAATTAGGGTAAGTATACGAGGTAGTTATAGGTTTGCAGACTCATCGAAAATACGCTGGCCTGCTGCATAGTATTTTGGCTCATCGCGACAGGTCGACATATAAAAGAAATACATTTATACAAACCAGGTAATTTCATCAAGTAGTGCAGGTTAGAGCTCTTCTTTTTCTTTACCTGTAGGCACAATTAAGCAAGTGAACAATTTGACTAACCCTAGTGTTAGTTTTCAAGTCGCAAAGAATGGTTAGAGTTAGAGGTAATGTACAACTGAATTTTAATATTATTTAAACATTGCACACAATACTATTTCGCTTCTGATAACCATATAACATCCTTCTAACATAAAATCCTATTGTACTACAAAATCTGGAGATAACTATGATCATTAATATGGCAAAGTTCATGAGTTTCACATTCTTGAGGGGTTTGAACTGACTAAGGGGCGGGTTTTTCGATGCTCCAGGGTTATAACAAGCGGCACGAGCCGATGCGACGCCATCTATCTCGCCCGCGGCGTACACGCCGCGTAACTTCAAACTGACAGCGTCAGATGAGCGCGAGTGCATAGCAAGATAGCAGTCATGATCGTGTAAAAAACTTTTCTGTTTTTCAGTAAGCTATACTCGCTAGCTTAAGATAAAGACTGGATTCATATCTCTTTTTGGTTTACTGAACTGGTTACCAATATTTTCAGGTCTCGAGGTACAGATAAGAACTATAAGATTCTCTGTTCCTATTTTATAAAACAAAATGTATTTGAGACCGATACAGGCTATAAAATCTGGCGATTGAAAAACCGGCCGTTATTTGAGTAATATTGTATTTAACTGTACAGAAGGATAACGCATGTTAGCGTAGGAAATAAACGACCCTAGGGTATAAAGATAACTAACACATTTTAAAACAATATTAAAACGAGACTGACGAAATTAAAAAAAAAAATGATAACGCCGTACAATCTCACTAGTAAGTTTATTTTAATTTAGCTTTAAGAGCACGAGTTCCGAGATTATGTTCAAACCCATACCATAACACATTATTTTCTGGCTTTGCATTTATTCACGAA
Organism: Aproaerema taeniolella; assembly: GCA_949987775.1. Taxonomy (NCBI): domain Eukaryota; kingdom Metazoa; phylum Arthropoda; class Insecta; order Lepidoptera; family Gelechiidae; genus Aproaerema; species Aproaerema taeniolella. The sequence goes on from OX465245.1 coordinate 6,563,790, forward strand.
GGTAAGTGAGGTATCTTCTGTCAAAGAGCATCTAACATTTTTCAAGAAGATTCGAGGTTATAAGATAGGCACAAGATTTGACGAGCGATGCCGTATTGAAGTTTACCACGCCATTCTTATCTTCCACAAGTATTCCGGTATGTTTCATTTCCTTGGGGTCATTTCTTTTCGGTAAGTTACAGCATAAACAGTACATAATAGTAGAAGACTCCTCCTTATGGAAGCAATATGCCCGTTTTACCGCGATGCATATTGCTTCAAGCAAGCGCAGAGCCGATGATGTTGTATAACGTTAGCCAGAGAATTATACTCTTCAGATGGTTACATCGCAAACGGTTCGATTTCGCGGGTAGATAAGGTATAAGTATGCCTTATAAAGGTGAGTTTATCGCAGCAAAGAAAAAGAACTAACATACGTTGCCTGAGAAAGCAGGTTGACGAGCGAAAAGTTAGTCCCGCACTTATAATGCTGCTGCCCAACGTCAGTCAGAGAATGTGACTCGGTCTTTAGAAGGTTACACCTACATCGGTTTAGTCGGCTGAATCCCTTCCGTTGATCAGCAGGATGCATCGCAGGCAGGGAAAGTTGGTTTTGAGCCAAAAAGGCAGATACTCTTATGGTTAGTTTTTGAAGCGAAAAAAAAACCTCAGCGAACTAAAGGTAAAACTCACATTGCATACAAATACACACAGACCCGGACAAACGTTACGCTAATACGCCATACAAATGTCATCAGGGAATGGAAGCCGGGACCTTCGGATAGCGGTATTTAATGTAGTAATACTATGATTACAAAAAGGTAAGTTATGATTAAGGTAAGTGATAATAAATCCGAACACTTACAAACGACCAGAAGTACGACGTGATAATTACAGGATTTATACACAACAGAGGTGCGCTATAGTACAGGATGAACATGCTGTTTCTTCAAGTGTATTCCTTATTCCGTGACAATAGAAACTACAATAGTTCTGTCCCTGTCATTCCCGCAGAAAATAGTATTCTGGATTTGCAATTAAAAAACTTGTTTTTGCAGGAACTCGATAACATTAAGGAAGAGTTCAATGCAAACTTCGATGATGAAGAAATAGAGAAGACTGGAAGGAATGTAGTCCCTGCCGAGAGATATGAACAGCTGAAGGTAAGTTTAGCTAGTTTAAGCCCTCTAATAACTTGCTGCATTATATCCGGTCCCCAGCAATGAAATTGCTGTTTTTTTCTCGGTTATAATTTTCTTCAAACTCTCCTTGATTCAACAGCTATTTATAAATTTATTTTTGATTTGATACTTGGTTATATTATCGAGATTTTGATTACAATTTATTCATTTTTGCTTTGGGTTTGTAATTGTAACTGATGACCAGGCTCAAACACGGCTCGAATGACTGGATATCAGTATCAGTGATTATTTTAGCTCTAACTTTCTTACAATTTCAGTAAAATAATCTGGCAACTATCAGATCAACTATTAGTATTTTTATTCCCCGTGTAGTACACTTTTGTCCGCTTCAATAGTATTTCTCTGTCACTTAGGTTAGCTGGAAGAGAACTCATTTTGAGTTAAGCTCGCCATTGTGTATCCTGTTCTCTGTAAAATGTGTGTGTACAATAAAGTATAAATATAAAAAAATAGAAATAAATGTTATCCCAATTCATCCCTTTTTAGAACCTAGCCGATGTCTAAAGTTCGTATTGTTCGCAGACCGAGTACGATAATCTGATGTACGAGCTAGAAGGCTACAAGAATGAGGCGTACCTCGCCAAAGACGAGGCGGAGAGGAAGTTTGAGAAGTTTAAGGCACATTTCATCGCGCAACAAGCTTTGCAGAACAAGCAACAGGTGCGGTATTCTCATTTAACTTTTTCCTAGCGCTTTATCACGATTCAGGTGCTCTACTCTGTACTATCTACGATCGCCATCGACAGACGATAATGGGAGATTTTATGACAGCTTTTTAGGGTTCCGTAGTAATCTACGAACCCTTATAGTTTCGCCATGTCCGTCTGTCCGTCTGTCCGCGGGTTTCCTAAGAAGCCCTTGGTACTACAGAGCTGAAACTTGGCATGATTATACATATGAATCACGCCGACAGAACTGTAGAGTATAATCTTAGAAAAAAAAATTTTTTTGGGTGTCTCCCATAGACGTGAAAGGGCAATGAATTTTTTTTTTCTCGCCAATATTTTTGAGTGGGGTGTCATAGGATAGCATATTAAAAGATAGAAGGGGTTTAGAAAGAACGTTTTTCGATTCAGCATTCCGTTTGCGAAATATAAATTTTTAAAGTGAAAATTTTTGTCAAACACAAGTGTCCCCCCCCTCTACCTGCTAAACGGTTGTTTCTAAAAATGTGGAAAAATTCACGTTGGTAGAATATATAACGAAATTAAAAGGAAAACTATCACACATAACTTGGTCCTTCAAGTTTGCGGGTAATAGTCGACCAAGTGCCAAACACTGTTGGGATTAATAAGAATATATTTACTAATATAAGATCCTTGGTACTACAGAGCTGAAATTTGGCATGGTCATAGATATTGATTGCGCCGACAGATCTAAAATATAAAATTTTGGAAAAAACATTTTTTCGGGTGTTTCCCATACACGTGAAAGGGCGAAAGTTCTTTTTTCTCGCCGATACCATTGAATTGAATGTCATAGGATAGATTTTTAAAATATAGAAGGGGTTTACTAAGAACGTTTTTCGATTCAGCACTCCGTTGAGAAAATTTTTTTTGTTAAAAACAAGTTTCCGGGTCCTACCAGCTAAACGGTTGTTTCTAAAAATGTGAAAAAATTCACGGTTATAGAATATACAACGAAATTAAAAGAAAAACTATCACACATAAGTTGGCCTTTCAAGTTTGCGAGTAATAGTCGACCAAACGTTTTTGGGATTAATAAGAATATGTTTACAAGGTTCCACGCTAAAAGTGAGGGGAGGTCGAAAGCCAAACTGTAACATATTGACATTTTAGGTGTCGTTAAATAGTTTTTTGGGGGTGTTAATTACGAAAATGACATCAAAATTATTTTAACAGCAGGTTGATATTATTTCTAACAGTAATATTGCCGTAAAAAAAAATAAAAAAAATTCGCGCTCGCTTCGCTCGCGAATTTTGTACTTACATTCGGTTGTATTTAGACCAAGACAAAAATTATTTCCGAAATTACAAACTCTTTAATAATACATTTGTTTTTAGGGTTCCGTAGTAATCTACGAACCCTTATAGTTTCGCCATGTCCGTCTGTCCGCAGGTTTTGCTAAGAAACCCTTGGTAGCACAGAGCTGAAATTTGGCAAGGTCATACATATAAATTACGCCGACAGAACTGTAGATTTTTTTTTCGGGTGTCTCCCATAGATGTGAAAGGGTGATGATTTTTTTTTCTCGCCAATATCATAAAATGGGGTGTGATAGGACAGCTTTTTAAAAGACAGAAGGAGTTTTCTAACAACGTTTTTCGATTCAGCACTCCGTTTGCGAAACATAATTTTTTAAAGTAAAAATTTTTGTCAAACACAAGTGTCTACCTCTCTACCAGCTAAACGGTTGTTTCTAAAAATGTAAAACAATTCACGGTGGTAGTATATACAACGAAATTAAAAGAAAAACTATCACACATAAGATGGCCCTTCAAGTTTGCGAGTAATAATCGACCAAGTGCCAAACTTAGTTGGGATTAATAAGAATATATTTACTAATATTAGATCCTTAATAGTACAGAGCTAAAATTTGGCATGGTCATACATACCTATTGATTGTGGTGACAAATCTAAAAAATAAAATGGTGGAAAAAAAATTTTTTCGTGTGTTTCCCATTAACGTGAATGGGCGATGTTTTTTTTTCTAGCCGATATCATCGAGTGCGTTATCATAGGATAGCTTTTTAAAAGATAGAAGGGACTTACTACAAACGTTTTTCGATTCAGCAATCCGTTTAGGAAACATTAATTTTTATAACGAAAAAAAATGTGGAATAATCGAGGGTAGCATTTACGACGAAGTGTACCCTAATCCAAAATGGTTGACATACAAGGTTCCACGCTAAAAGTGAGGCGAGCCGAAAGCCAAGCTGTAACATATTGACATTTCAGGTGTCGTTTAATAGATTTTTGTGGGTGCTAATTACGAAAACGACATTAAAAATATACACCTGCTTAGCTTTATATTATTTTATTATTCCTTACAATAAAATTGTCGCAAAAAAAAAAAAAAATTCGCGCTCGCTTCGCTCGCGCATTAACCACGGAAGAATGGAAATTCTGTTATATTTTGGCCAAACTTTTTAATAGGTATATTTGTTTATAATACTAAGTATAGTATTTGGGGATTTTAACATCAACTATGACAATATGCTTGTCAGAATTAAGAAGCCAGCTGCATATTTGAACCATGCTGCTACGGAACCCTACAATGCGCGTGGCCCGACACGCTCTTGACAGGTTTTTAGTTCAGGATTTTAGTTCTTATTCGTGCCAGATGGCGCCATCAACCAAACCTTGAGAAATTGAAAAACAATCGAATTCAAGAATTAATATTATAAATCGGAATTTTATTTACCAAACATATCACGAGAGCGGTGTTAGTCCAGTTGGTAATGAGCCAGACTTGTAATCTGAAGGTCGCGAGTTCAAAGCCTGGTACCACTAAATTCGTCTTTTCGGATTTATAATTACTAACGGATTTATAATTATAACTTGCTCAACGGTGAAGGAAAACATCGTGATGAAAACCCGCCCGTCCAAGAAAATTCATTTTCGAAAGACGAGCGATCCACAAACCCGATTTGGGCCAGCGTGGCGGACTATGGCCTAAATCCCCTTCGTGTTTCGAAGGGAGGCCCGTGCGTTATTAATCGGAGTTGATATTAGTTTGATAAGGAATACATCCTGCAAAATAAAAACAATAAAAACAGTACAAAAATGTGTTATTTTTTCACTCGTAAAGTTCTCAACGTTTTTTTGTTGTTTTTTTTTGTTGAATGTTTTTTGTTGACAATCGTAGTGTTTAGGTTGCTTTTAGAATTACGTTCAATTTTTTTTCCTTGAGACAAGCCGTGGTACACTCAAGAACTCATCAAGCTTGTCGCTTGTAAATCAAACGCATAGAATCAATCGAAATCATTCTTCTTAACGTATAGGTACAGTCAAGGTCTTGACTTGGCTAACCCTGGTGCTGGTGTCCGAGTTTTCAAACCGCACAATGGCGTCTGACTTCATTTATCGAAATCATCAATGGTAACCCCCAATCTCAAGACAATCATTTAAGATTCATTTTATTTGCAGGTATTCCCACCACTGCCTCCCCCACTACCATTGACCAACATGGCGACAGTGGCGCCCCTCAACAACAAGCCACAACCACCTCCCCCCACTCCCGACGACGATAAAGTAATCACTTCAGGACCCTCCGTGCCAGCATCCGAAGCCAAGCTCATTAGCATTCTAACTGCCTTCCTCATGGTCCATCCTTTAGGCGCCTCACTTGACTATTTAGTCTCCTACGTCAGATCAATGTCGCCTAATGTTACACAAGCCACTGTCAACAATATCTTGCAGAAGTACACCGATGTGTTCGTCCGTAATACCACAGGCATAGGGGCGAATATCGAACACCGTTGGAGCTTCGTCACATTTGATGCTATTAAGGCAGAGTCGCAATCAGAACATGTGGTTAAGTTTAAAATCGGTGAATCTAAGAGGGTTTAATTATTAATAAATTAACAGTTAGATCTTAGCATAAGACCAGGTACTTCTTTGTGAATCGATGGCAAATAGATCGAAGGGAGAGGGCTGTGTTTTATAGGGTTATTTTTAAAACACTAATAACCTTGCGAGACTAGATTACCAACATTTTACTTTCATACAAATTTAAATTTACCGCTCTGAAGGTTAATAACTCTATGGACAGCGCACGGGCGCCCGCCGCCATAATAATTGGTAATTTTTTGGTAAATGTATTGATAGGTGTGGAATGTATTGATAGAATATGAGGTTTAAGAATTTAATACTCTTATAATAAGTACCTAATTCCTTATAAAATAACAGGCGAAAAAAAGTGTATTATTCATAAGCATATTAAATTCTTAAGGTAGAAACAGATAGTAACTCATGGTGAAAGTCTGAAACCTCTACGATGAAGGGCCCCGTTCGGTATAAACTCAATACCTATAATGTATTGAGTTTTATTAAAAGTAGTTGTTTATGATGTAAGCATTCGAGTCCTGTGAGTTTATTGGTGTTTTACAAATAACCCTGTAAAAAAAATTATGGCGAGCCGGTAAAATAAGTCAACATAAAATATGTCTCTGATTCTGTACTTGCATGTTTTAAATCTGTGACTATCCGCCTGTTAACAATAAATGTTCTGAAGGAATTGTACAGTTTTTTTTTATCTCCACAGCATCATAATCTTGCACTATGAAATACCCACACATTGAGGACGACAAGGTTCGCGTGTGATAGTGTATTGTGCAGGGAAATATTATAACTCTTATATTTAAAAGTTATAACCATATAACAGTATGGTGATAAAATAATTCTAGTGATACAGTCTATACTACTCCGTTTGGTAGCGACAAATATCCCGCGGCAGAGCTCGCCTCCATTATTCTCCGTAAACAACTCTATCGGGTTACAGAGAATGGAAAAAGTTTATTCAAGAAAAATACATTGAAGACATAGCTGTATGGAAATAGATTCCTTTGTCTTTCTTTTAGGATAAATAAAAACAGTTCAGTGTTGCCAGATATGGAATTTTCCTTAAATTTGGGGCTTCTAGAAAGGGTATAACTGTTAGGCACAGCTAAGCAAAAACTGTGACCCTGAATTCAGAACAGCATTATGAATGGTTGGCCTGAAACTATTTTTTATATAACACATTGCATTTTACAATGGAAACAATAATAAAAATAAAACCAGCAAAGTGCATCACTTTAATAAACATACTTCTGGTGGCTTAGAAGTATATAAGTAAACATACTTCTAAGCCACCATTGTTATTAACGCACTAACACTCTATGGACTTTGTAAATTGTTTAAATGTTATTATGTCTGAAATAAATATTATATTATTATTATTATTATTTGAGTCTGTTATAGACAAGCAACCACCGCTTATTTAGGTATAATTTCATCGTAGCCCAGTGTCTCACTGATCTTAACCGATCAGTGAGGTTACGCAACGTACACAGAGGCAGGAAACCAGATGGGTGACCAAAGTGACAATTTATAATGAGCGTATCCGTGCTTTGGAGGGCATGTTAAGCTGTCGGTCCCGGCTATTATCGATTGAATACAATCGTTAAAACCAAGTCAGAATCCATTGTGCGGTTTGAAAACTCTGACACCAGGGTTAGCCTACTTCGCCACATATTTGACTATAGCTACACGATAAGAAGAAAAAGATCTAATAACATATAAGTTACTCTATGCTAATAACCCTCAGAATTTTTGTCAAACGTCATGGGAACCACATGATACTTTACCTACCTACCCTGTCAAGGATTGTGGCTGTATATAGCTTTATTTGCTACTCAAACTAAACGGTGTCTATAACCGGGCTCTGTAAGCATAACCTGGGGTTCGGTAAAAAGTACGGAATATGAACTCTAACGAAATTTTGTGCTGGCTAAATTCATTTTTGTGTGCAGTGCAACTATTATAACAACAATAGTTTCGATGAGTTTGGGGGAAATGTACAAAGCCATTTGGCAACACTAAATAAATAAACGTCATTAACGTCAAATGTGTTTATATTCCTGCGTAGGACAGACGTGTTTTAGTTTAAAAAATCGAAATATATTATAACGGATATGAATAAATGGTGGAACTGGTTACTAGCCCTTGCTATAATATGTGTACTGCTTATCGCGGTACCAATATCACTTAATGGAAGTAGGAATAAACAGGAATTAGAGGTGATGTTTAGTGACTACATAGAAAAGTTCAATAAAACTTATAAAAACAACCCGCAGGAATATCAAACAAGGTTTATGCATTTTGTGGTAAGTCATCTTCAATATTTACTAATTATTAACTATGTTAGAGTTGATCGAGACTTAAACTTCATCAAAAACTTGTGGTCTTTTAAGTTCCTATATTACGATTTTGTTCAAGTTTATTGATTATTTATGTGCTTTTTATTCTAGTTGATCATTTTCTGATAGATTCTTACAAGAGTTAACTACTGATACGGCATTTCAAAAAGCAATCCGAAAAATGCAGACCAATTTTTCAATGTAAATTTTAAATTGGCCAGTTGCTCTGATTTGTTTGTCAAATCTACTAGGTCGTTGAACCAATGAATTGTTATTTACAAGAGATAACATTAATTTAAAAATCAAGACAGTTAACCTGGAAAGAAAGAAAGACGGATTTATTATTTACACATAGAATAGTCAAGACCACATATATAGATTTTTTATTTTATTATATAGAAAATGTGTTTTCTCTTCATCACAGTCTAGCTCAGGGGCATGATCATTTTATTCCTTTTTATTCCTAGTTTTCTACCTTCATCCTGGCCTTGCTGCCCCTTTTCCGACACGCCGACCCTTTATAAGTGCAGCTTAGCCATAACCAGGAAATTCCAAATCCATTTACACTATCAGCCCTACTAGTATTACTTACATAATGCATATTACAAGCTTATTGTGACCGAAAACCTATGAAAAATAGTGTTTGCACATGATATACATATACGCATTGGTGAGGGAAAATATCGTGAGGAAACCTGCACATTCAAGAGACCAAATGTTTAACTATGATTCAATCCGATCAGGTTCCCCTGTTAGCAGGGTCATGGAGGTCAGGTGGCAGTCGCTCCACTGTAATGACTTGACCTGCCAAATCTTGGATCATGGTCAAGCGTACCCCGAATGAGAAACGGGACTAAGCGCTAGGAAGAAGAAGTTGATATATCCTAGAGGCTATATTCTATATGTAAACAATACAATACTCTTTGTTGCACAAAAGAAAAAAAATTGTCATTACTAAAATACCACAGCTGGCATATTCTAAGTAATTCTAATTACTTTGCGTTGTTGCTGATTACTTTTGTCTTAGTTTTTAGTTATGACGAAGCCTGTTGCAGATGCGTTTTTGTACATGTCTTTTTTAATACTGCAAATAACTTTTTTAGTTGTTCTTTTACTCCCAGTTCAGCGTGGAAGTATTCATTGCTTTATTTTTTTTGCTGAAGTATTCATTTTTATTCCTTGTTAACCTAGATTTATTTTCCAGGCGTCAGTAGCTGAGATAGACCACTTAAACTCTTTGTCCCGAGGACCAGAGGAGCACAAGGCTCGTTACGGCCTCACAAGACTATCAGACATGTCCAAAGCCGAATATAAAGAAATACACCTGTCAGATGAAAAAATGAAGAAGCCTCCAAGACACTATGGCAGGAATTGGAGCGATAGAAAGAAACATGACAAGGACCGATCAAAAGACGGACATAGAGGCACAGGAGATCAAATTACCAACAACGTGTATGTTATATTGAGAGAGAAAAGGTCTACATTGCCTTTGCAGGTTGATTGGTAAGTTCACTTTTTATAAATACTAGTATTAAGCCCAGTATTTCGTTCCCGTGGGAATTATGTAGCCTATGTGTTAATCCAGGATGTCAGCTACCTTCATACCAAATTTTGTCAAAATTGGTCCAGCCTTTTGAGCATGAAAGAGTAACAAACAACCATACCACAGAATAAATAATAGTACTAACGTATCCATACATCCTCACGAACTTTCGCATTTCTAATGTTAGTAGGATAATATTTTTTTAAAACTACCTCAGTCATGATCAAAAATATTGGCCTTATATTCCGATTCCGGCTCGCATCATTAACTCAAAACCACAAATTTTGTTTTATTTTATTGGGGGAGCTTACAGCTAACACATATAAGGCACATACAAAATACATCCAACAGCCAATTACAAACTTCCAAAATATGGATAGTTAAAACATTAAGAACAACTTCAGCATGAGTCTATATAAACGGGCAAAATATTTAATCTCTGGTAGAAAGAAAAGTACAAATAAAAAAATTGAACAGAATTTAAACCATCACTTGTTATTATCACTTAACCAATCTATACAATTGTCATCCTGTTAGACCTCTTTTAAGGCCAACGCGCATTCGGCATGAGCCATATACACCGCAGTAATTATTTTTTTCTTCTTTTTTTTTCTATTTGCAATCGGTCTTTAGACCAGCAGGTTTCGTCTGGGAGTTTATGCATGTGGAGTCTGTAGTCCATTGACTACTGCTCCTTGATTCAATGTTTTGTCCAACTTCCGGATCTTGTATCGTTTCAGTCTGGGTAATTGAATTTGACATTTGACTGTGCAATCATCAAAAGAAATCGTGTGTGCTTATACGCGCCGCATTTAAGGAACCAGTGGCAGACTTATTTTAAAGCAGCATTGGAATTCGCATACTTAATCTATCAATTTTTCTTTTAACGAGGTATACTCAAAGGCCCACACTAAGGTTTTCCGTTGGGTTTTCGGGCCCTCAGAACATACTTAAAGACTAACACAAACCCGACAGCAAATATCTACTTTTTACATAAATATTTGCCCCGGCTAGGAATCGAACGAGTCGCGTTCTGAACCCAGGACCAGTCGTCAAGAAACAGCGCCGCTGTCACTCGACCAAATCTTTTCTTTTTATACGTGGCCGTAAGCGAATTTGTGTTAATGACGTTAGCCTCATTGGAATTTGCTTGCAGGTTTAATTTAATGTAATTCTTTGAAAAATAGCGTCCCCAAATCGTCATTTATCAAACGTCGGAGTATTTTATCAAAATTAAAATATAGAATGGTGAAGTCGCCAATAAGTATAAATTGAATGAATGAAACTTTATTTGGGAGACAGGAATTTTTCTTAAATCTAACTTGCAATTAAACCCAACAATCGTAACAGTGCCACCCAAAAAGACGCTGGCTCAGCATTCGCTACAGCGGCGAGGCTTTAGCGCTGATATTCTGCCAGTACCAGAAATAAAAAATAATAAAATAAAATAAACAAACCAAAAAGAGATAAACTTCTGAAAAAAATAAATCCAAGCAATTCTGTGCTTCCAATTAAATTCATCAGAAACATAATTAGGTAAAAAATTTGAAAAGTGTAACCGTGACGTGTGACCGGTGTACACACCTACGTGCTTGTATGTAAATTAAAGAAACTCTTTACGGGTTTCCGTTGATCAGCAGGGTGCACAGATTTTAGGCCCGTATAACAGAAGGAGACAAGTCTTGATATATACTTAAGCATTGATTATCTCATTCTCTCACTGTTAAAATGACTAAGACGACTGCTACTTAAGTATAGATCAGAGTCTGAGGCGTGTTCTGTAATACGGACCTAAAGCTCCAAAAACTTCTGCGTAAGGATTGCTGAAAGTTGAAAACTGTCGGTATTTTTGAAACAATAGAATTCCAATTCGCATATATACGAATTGACAAGATTCGCATGTTTCAAAAATACGTCTCCAGATTCGGCGCGAATCATTGCGCGAAGGCTTCGCGAATTCGCTGATAGAAGCGCGTGTGTTTTCGGATGGTGCGCTTTTAGCTTTAAACTCTTATAGCTAAGGTAGAATGATTGGCAAAATGACGTACCCTGAATACAAAATACTAATACAAAAACATTTATTTCCTTTTACATACATAATTAAAATAAAATTGCTGGAGCCTCCATTTAAGCATGTATTGTGCCTGTGCCAGGAGATTCCGCTCTTCCACATTTATTTTAGATAAATAAAAGAAAATAATTAGGTACAGAAAACAAAAAAAATATCAAAATAAGAAGAAAGAGGAAGTATAAGAGGAAGAAGAAAGTGGTTGCATTTCGCGCGAAAATAATCAACGAACTATTTTAAGGTCCGTATTACAGAACGCTACTCTGATCCATACTTAAGTAGCAGTCGTCTTTGTCATTTTGATAGTGAGAGAAAGAAACAGTACTTAAGTATAGAACAAGACTTGAGTCTCCGTAATACGGGCCTAAGACGTATAATAGATTCGTAAAATCCGGCCGGCCGGTTGGTCGAGTGGTAGTGACGCTGCCTCTCGATCGGCGGGTCCTGGGTTCGATTCCCAGTCGGGGCAAATATTTGTGTAAAAAGCAGATGTTTGTTCTCGGGTCATGGGTGTTTGTGTCTGTCTTTGTGTGTTCCAAGGGACCCACGACACAAGGGAAAGTCTTAATGTGGGCCTTTGAGTGTGAAGCGTGTGAGTGTGAAGCGTGTGAAAATCAGAAATTGGCTCAATGCCTGGTGCCACCTCTTTCAACCTCTACGTATCATTAAAACCAATAAAAACAAAAAACAAAAACGTTTGCTAAAAACATTTTTAGTTGAACAATATTTCTATGAATAACAAGATTTTATCCTACGATATCGCATGGAAAAGTGGCCTATGTCACTCTCTAGCTATCTCTGTTTCGAAAAACAAGTCGATCGTTTGCTGCGTTTTGAATTGAAGGAAGGACAAATGCACTATCACAGGATTTTATCGAATATTTAAAAATGCGAAAGGGCAAGTGGGAGTTTGTCCTTTGGGGTCCTCTATAATATTACGTCATCATTACAAATTTTCGAGAACATGAGCTAGATTGTAGTCAAGAGCGAAAACAAAGTTTTTAAAAAAACATCCTGCCGTGTGGTGATCGGTTGAGAAATACCACCCCATTTCTTTCCGTGGTTGTCATAAGAGGCGACTAAGGAAACACAAATGAGACCGCCTCCTATTAATCCACCCCAGGCAACGACACCTCACTTTGTTCTGAATCTGAGGTGTCGTCCTATGGTCTCATGCGGTGTGGTAAGCTCTGGAAAGGACCGTCTAGTTTGCGACCACCCTCTTCCCAAAGTCCGACGCTAAACAGCTTGCTGTGTTTCGTCGGTGCGTTGGAGTACCAGTGCCTTATACGCATTTTTCTGGGTTAATTCGCTCCATCGTCGACCTCATCTATGATTTTGGTCGAGATTGAGGTCAAGAGTTAAACCATCTTATAATAATAATAAAAATAAACCTTCCTCAGCAGTGGGATTCATTATGATGGTGAAAAATGTTCTAATGTCCTTGCCTTTTTTCGTCATAAAATAACCGCATCGAAACCGGTCCATTTGTTTGGGAGCTATCATGTAACATACAGGCAGGTCTCATATTTGTTTCCTTAGTCGCCTCTTACGACACCCACGGAAAGAGATGGGGTGGTGTTATTCTCAACCGATTACCACACGGTGAAACTTGACTGACTATACCTACACGATCAGAAGAAGATCGTCCTTAATATTAACGGTACAAGGTTTATTTCATTCTGTCAAGCTTTATGTGCTCTTGGTTGTTCCAATTTATAACTAAGAATAGTTTTTTAGATAATTATACAGTTACGTCCTTGTTACATTAAAAGGTATCTTTCTGTAATCTTAATAACGAGTGAGATAAGTAAGTAATCTGAAAACATACATTTGGCCATATTGAGAGCAGGACATTATTTCATAATCACTAGTAAGTATAAGTTTACAAGAGAATAGGGATGTTGACTAATTTTTTTTTATTGTTTGCCTATTTTAAAAAGAAACTGAATCCAAACCCCAAAATCGAAATATTTTTTGAAAACTATTGAGAAATAAAAAAGTTACAAGCTATTAAATTTCAATAGGGGGGGAAACTGTCAAACAACGAAAAAGAAATGCACTTACTGGCACGTGACGTCACCGCCTTTTGTTTGCGTAGGTAAAAACGAGATAGCTAGCTCTCCCCACAAAATGAGATAGCGAGTCCTTACGTTACGATAGTATAAATGCTAATAACTTGTTCATTTATAAACCAATTTTAATGCTGTTTTCGGATACTAATATATTTATAGCATTATTTTTTGTTTGACATACATCATTCATAAAATCAAACACTGTCAACATCCCTATACCCGGACTTTGTTCCCCTGTGCATTTCGTTATATCCTTCCTGATTCTTGTTCGTTATAAAAGAAACCATTTTGCCAAATCTAGATACGCTATCAAGCCAAGTTCAAGGCAACAGAACTGGCGAGCAGCACCGTGTGTAATATGACACGAACCATTTGGAGCCACTTTTGACCCCCTCATAACACAAAGACTAGTTCAATAAATATGTCAAAGTCTTATATAGAGACTTACGAGATACATTAAGTTTTCTAGGTCCAAGGGTATGGACTGGGCGTTGATGAGTCAATGAATCAGAACCTCCATTTTTATAGATTATTAGTATTCCGCCCGGGACTTCGTTCCCGCGGGAATTCGGGAAATCATGTTCATCACGGATAATGTAGGATTCTAATGGTGAAAGAATTTTTCAAATCGGCCCAGTAGTTGGAGCCTATTCACCGCAAACAAACAATCAAATCTTTCCTCTTTATAATATTAGTAAAGAAGGAGATAGTAAAAATATAAATTAACGTACACACACTCAAATGAGGGTTCTATCGACATTTTTAGATGGTGCAACATTTACATAAAAGATAAAAATATAAATAATTACACATTTGGTATCACTCCCAACATCCATCGCTTGTAACTCTTGACCGGATTAACCAATTTTGATCAGATATACTTAAGAACCATCTCGATTGTACGTCAGTTTTCAAACAACCAAAAACCGAATTAAAATAGTTCCATAGTTTATAAGCTACGATGCCATATACAAACACACAGATATACACGTTAAATAACACCCCTCTTTTGTAGGGGGTAAATTAAATATCAAATTGTAGAAAAAATAAACAGAATTTTCTGTTTTTTTTTCTATTATAAGATGGGTTAACTCTTGACCTCTATCTTGACCAAGGTCATAGATGAGGTCGACGATGGAGCGAATGAACCCATAAAATGGCTATAAGGCACTGGTAATCCTACGCACCGACGGAACACAGCAAGCTATTTGGCATCGGACTTCGGTAGGAGGGTAGTCGCGAACCAGACTGCCCTTCAAAAAGACTACCACACCGCATGAGACCATAGGACGCCACCTCAGATTCAGAACAAATTGAGGTGTCGTTGCCTGGGGTGGATTATTAGGAGGCAGGTTTCATTTGTGTTTCCTTAGTTGCCTCTTACGACACCCACGGAAAGAAATGGGGTGGTGTTATTATCAACCGATCACCACACGGCACAACACCGTGATATCAATTAAGGGCATCATTGAAGTTTTTTTTTAAATATAAAATAGACTCGTCGTCGGCCATTAATGCATAACAAGGCCGCACGAAAACAAGTTTTTTCGGTTTTCTATACCATTTGCCGTCTTTAATGTATTCCATCTTTAAATAACGTGTTTTAAAGATCTTTCTTAGAAGATTTAACCTCATGTTGACCGATAGATTATTGTTTTACTAATTAGTGATGCAGTGCCTCTATTTTCTTAATGTCTCACAGTGTCTATCTCGTTCCTGTCATTTGAAAATCAACTTTATAGACCAAGATCCCAGGGCAGCCAGACCTTACTTATTTTCTCAGTAACCAAAAGTGTGGGAAAGAGTAGTGCTAATATGTACTATTAACATATGAATACCTGCTAGCCTGGGCCGACGGCCAATTTTCAGCTACCAAGTTCTGAAGGTACTTCCAAAAATTACTCACTTGTCCTGAAGTCTGGGTGCTATAAAAAGGTTTGTTATAATTCCCTGAACATCATATAAAAAAATCACGGCTCAGATTGTAGGTACCATCGCATAATTTACTTGCGAACTGTAAAGCGTCTGGCAGGAATTACAGCCGGCGGAGATTGTCTGGCAGTGTTGATCATTAATTTTTATATTTAATTAATTATATTCTAGAAGACATCAGTACCCAGACTTCAAGACAAGTGAGTAATTTTTGGAAGTACCTTCAGAACCTGGTTGCTGAAAATTGGCCGACGGCCCATGCTAGCAGGTATTCATATGGTAATAGTACATATTAGCACTACTCATTCCCACACTTTTGGTTACTGAGAAATTATGTAAGGTCTGGCGGCCCTGGGATCTCACTCTAGTTACCTATTCGAAATACAAACAGGCAAAACGACATCGACATGACAAAATACAAAATTATGTCACCCGTCCATAAGTTACATATGTTATGACGGACGCTGGACATAATTCTGTCATATGTATTTCATTCTATCGCTTAGCGTCAGCACGAGGAAAAACGACATCGACGTGACAAAATTATGTCACGCGTCTATAAGTTAGATATTTATGTCGGACGCATGACATGATTTTGTCGTATGTATCTCGTTCTATCGCTTAGCTTTAGCACGAGGAAAAACGAGATCGACATTACAAAATTATGTCACCCGCCCATGTTTTTATTAAACGGTTTTTAAACGGTTTTATTTAGCTCACCCCGTTTGTTTTATTTATTATTCTTGGGTCAAATTTAGTTATTCAAATTTCACCCTCTTCCTGTCAACCGATTAATCTGAAATTTTGTTTACACTTTGGATTTTGGTGACAATACAATTATGTTTATTCATTATCATTATAAATTCAAGATGGCCGCCGCTACAAAATGGCGGATAATTTATGTTTTATTAATCCCATCAATATGGGTATCAAATGAAAGGGCTCAACAAGCAGAATACAATATACTATAAAAAATTGAAATCCAAGATGGCGGCCGCTACAAAATGGCGGATAACGTAGGTTTTATCAATCCCATCAATATGGGTATCAAATGAAAGGGCTCAACAAGCAGAATACAATATACTATAAAAAATTGAAATACAAGATGGCCGCCGCTACCAAATGTATGTTTTTAATAAAAACTAAAAACTAGAAAATAAAAATAGGTAAAAAAACTTTTTAAGTTAAACGGTTTTATGTTAAACATACATTGCAATGTTTAAGATAAATGTACTAAAAACCAAAAAATAATAAAATAGATACAGTCGTGGGAATTATAAACATATGCATAGACTAGACTAAAATAAAACCGTGGGGCACGTCAATTGTCTACAAATTATCTACTTAATGTGCCCCACGGTTTTATTTTAGTCTAGTCTATGCATATGTTTATAATTCCCACGACTGTATCTATTTTATTATTTTTTGGTTTTTAGTACATTTATCTTAAACATTGCAATGTATGTTTAACATAAAACCGTTTAACTTAAAAAGTTTTTTTACCTATTTTTATTTTGTAGAGAATAGGTTCGCTCTTGACCACAACCTAGTTCAAGGGCATGCAGAACTCTTTTGCAATACCTAACAATCTGGTGACCCTATATCGAACGGTGATAGCTCAGTTGGTAATAAGCCAGACTTGTAACTGGAAGGTTGCAGTTCAAATCCTGGTGCGGGCCTGTACTACTAAATTAGTTTTTTCGGATTTATGTACGGATTTATAATAAATTTATCACTTGCTCAGCGTAAAAGAAAAACATCGTGATGAAACCCGCTCGTCTAAAGTAAAATTTGTTTTTGTAAACTTGCAGCGTGGTGGATTACCTGAATCCCCTTCCTTATTCGAAGGGAGTCCCGTGCCCCTAAGTGGAGACGTATCTGGGCTGATAAAATAAAACGAAAAACCGGCTAAGTGCGAGTCGGACTCGCGCACAAAAAGTTCTGTACCATTATCTATAAAAACTTGCAAAAAATCACGTTTGTTGTAAGGGAGCCCCATTCAATATTTATTTTATTCTGTTTTTTAGTATTGTTATAGCGGCAACAGAAATACACATCATCTGTGAAAATTTTAAGTGTCTAACTATCACGGTTCATGAGATACAGTCTGGTGACAGACGGACGGACCCTATTATTAAGACTCTGCTGTCCGTCCTTTGGTAGCCTTTGGGTACGGAACCTTAAAAACCCGATAAAATTTTGTCTGATAACCTTTTGATAAAATTTTGTCTGACCAGGCGTGCGAAAGGCGTAGTGGGTGAAGTGCGGGACCAAGGGTTGTGCGGCGCGTGCTGGGCATTCAGCACGGTGGGGGCCATGGAGTCTATGGCAGCCATGAACACGGGGAAACTACAGGAACTTAGTGTACAGGTATGTACATCTTTCTTTACAACTTTTTTTTTAAAGCTTAACACGTTGGCTGCCCACCATACTTCTTTATCCGCCCATATACGTCCCCACTGCTGGGGCACGGGCCTCCCTCAATAACATGAGGGGTAAATGCCATACTCACCACGCTTGGCAGACGGGTTGGCGAGGGTTTTGATATAATTGCAGAGATTTCCCTCTGTGTGCAGATGAACTTGCTTGCATATTTACCTTAGTCGTCTTGTAGGACACCTCGGTAAGAAAAAGTGTGGTGCTATTCTACTCTGCCGGGGACACACACGACTTACACCTACAATATTCCTCTCATGCCCCATCCAAATTTTCTGATCCCACCGGTGATGCTCAAAGCATCGCTCTATTACTGATGGGCCATGAGCATCATCGGTGGGATTAGAAGCTCATTTTTGACTCAAGTTTGACTCTGGCCCCCAAAAAAAATCGGATGACGATTTTAGAGCACTTAGATGCTATGGCCCCGGGCACCCATTATAATTTTAGAAGGATATTATTTTAAATACTATAGTCTATTCGCCGAATGAAGCTAGCAAAGCTTTCTCTTTCCCACATTTACATACAAACTGAAAAGGACAAAAACTATTAAGCCCCGCCCACGAACGCCGGCGACCCTTTGGAAACCATAGGACTCGTTCACAATGCTAATGTTTTAAATATTATAAACAATTTATTTAGCAGTAAAGAAAAAGTTAAAAAGAGTCATTTTAGTTTTAAATTCTAGATAGTGAGGGATTTATATTGAAATAAAAAAACAGATATGAGAGATTGTTTCTTTATTCGTAAGAGATATTTGTATTTGATATTTATTACATAATTTCACAACCTTCTGACTCCGTATCGCAATCGAACAGAATCCAGTACACAAGCCAAGTCCACTAAATACCAAAAACAACAGTCCGGAAAACAAGCCAGGTCAATGATATACTACGGTCGCGATGGTACGTGAGGGAGACGTCTATACGGTACGGGGTGCAACGAAAGACTAATTATGACTTGCAATGTGAACGCGGCCCAAGCGTCTTATCATCGAACAATTACGTGAAAGCGCATAATCTCGGTGCTAGCTTCATTCGGCGAATAGACTATAGCAGCTCTGCCCGCGTGGACTACAGGTTATATCGTGCTCAGCTGATAAATAAAATATGAGAATAATTAAAAAAATTGAAATAAAATATGAAAATCTAAATCTTAAATTAATGGACCTTCATTAAGTTTTAAGATTTAGATTTTTACATACAAAAGTTTTTTCCCGCTAACTCCCGTTCCCGTGGGAATTTTGCAATATCCTTTTGCAACTAAGCTTTAAGTTTACTAAGGTACCTGCATGCCAAATTTCAAGCGTCTAACTTAAGCGGTTTAGATTTTTCATACGAAAGGATTTTCCCGCTAATTCCCGTTCCCGTGGGAATTTCGGGAATTCCTTTCTTAGTGCACCTCTACGGTACCTAAGCTACGTCTCTTCCAAATTTCAAGTGCCTACGTTTAGCCGTTTAGTCTGTGCGTTGATATGTCAGTCAGTCAGTCAGTCAGTTTCTCTTTTTATATATTTAAGACTAGCTTTCCGCCCGCGGCTTCGCCCGCGTAAACTACAGGTTATATCGTATTATATCGTGTCAAATTGTTTCATACAAAAAAAATTCCCGCTAACTCTCGTTCCTATGGGAATTTTTCAAAATACAGCCCTAACTAAACTTTATATTTACTAAGGTATGTATGCATGCTAGATTGAAAATATCTATCTTACGTGATTTAGATTTTTACATACAAAAGTTTTTTCCCGCTAACTCCCGTTCCCGTGGGAATCTTGCAATATCCTGTTGCGACTAAGCTTTAAGTTTACTAAGGTACCTGCATGCCAAATTTCAAGCGTCTAACTTAAGCGGCTTAGATTTTTCATACGAAAGCATTTTCCCGCTAATTCCCGTTCCCGTGGGAATTTCGGGAATTCCTTTCTTAGTGCACCTCTACGGTACCTAAGCTACGTCCCTTCCAAATTTCAAGTGCCTACACACATCAAAAAAAGTTTGCGATCACTTGGAAAAGTGCTAATATTTTTTATTGTAGAAGAATAAAACTTAATCACTTTTTATCTTTTGATTCCTTATTTAAAAATATGAAATTTAAATATAAAATAATTTCGTAATTCAAATGTTTTTTCATTTAAAAAGACAATCAGCCCTTGCTTGCTTTCATTCAGAAATCTGACATTGTCGCAACTTATCAATATTTTCAATTTATTCAAAAAAAAAATAAGTTGGTAACGATGCCGAGAGGATTAACTGCAGTTTTACGAGCCAGAATTCTAACTTTAAGTGGAGAAGGCTATTCCACGAGGGAAATATCACGCAGAGTTCATGTATCCCAATCCTGCGTGGTGACCACGTTGGAGAGGTATCAGGGCATGGAAGATTTAGCTGATCGACCTCGCAGTGGTCGCCCAACTGTTCTTACTGCAATTCAGAAGCGATATATCAGATTACTGGCTGCCCGTGACCCAACAATGAACGCTACTAAAATGAAAGCAAAGCTGCGAGCTGCCACCGGCCGCGAAGTTAGCACCCAAACGATTAGAAATTGCTTACACCAAGCTGGATTACGAGCAAGGAGATCCTGGCGAGCACCTCTGAACTCACAGCAACGGAAGCGGCGCAGATTGCAATGGGCTAGGCTCCGTCAAAATGAAGAAATTGAGGACGAAAGCATCTGGCAGAACTGCTTCTTCGTTGACGAAACGCGGATCAGTACACATCCAGATAACCGACGTGTCCGTGTCTGGAGAAGACCTGGCGACTCTGAAAGGCAGAGAACTGCCACTGGAACCGTTCAGCAGGGCGGGAAATCAGTGTCCTTTTGGGCCGGGATAATGATTGGGGCTAGGACGCCCTTAATCCCGTATCAAGGCACCATGACCGGAGCCATGTACAAAACGATTGCAATCGATGGATACGTCAGACCATTCCGCATCAACCACGGGCGCCAATTCATAATGGTAGATGATAATGCGCCCGCACATCGAAACGGACGTGTTGATGCTGCTCTCCAGCAATACGACATCACCAGGTTAGACTGGCCTGCCGGCTCGCCTGACTTAAACCCGATCGAGCATGCGTGGGATGCTCTTAAGCGAGCTGTTTGGAACCGTCAGCCACCTCCGCGAACAGTGTCAGAAATCAGGGCAGCTGCTATTGAAGAGTGGGACAGGTTACCACAAGAAATGCTAGATAACTTAATTCTTAGCATGCCCAAAAGGGTTTCCGCATGTGTGCGAGCCAGGGGAGGAGTCATTTTATACTAACTATTAATTTTTTCGTAATAAATTTTGTTTGTTTTTTCATTAATTCAAATTTTTCATTACATTACATTTAAGCCAAAATTGCATTTCCTAGCTTTTGTTAATAAAAAGTAAATAATTAATAATGATTCTTTTATTTACTTAGTGCATTTTCATTATAAAACCATAAAACGTAAACAGTTTCTTTAAATAATTTATATTTTAAAGAATACACCTGATTTTGCTACTGATCGTAAACTTTTTTTGATGTGTGTACGTTTAAACGTTTAGGCTGTGCGTTGATATGTTAGTCAGTCAGTCAGTTTCTCCTTTTATATATTTAGATTTCCCAAGGTCTAATCTATCTCTGTACCAAATTTCATCAAAATCGGTTTTGTAGTTTAGCCGTGAAAGCGTTACAGACAGACAGTGATTACAAGTAGGGATTACAATGTGCTTCATTTTAAGCAAGATTTTTATAGCCATCAAGTTTTTAAAGCTCATTCAACTTAATAGTCTCTGGGGCCACTGAGCTCAGAAGCCCCAGAGACTATTAAGATCAAAATAAAAAACACAATTAATTACATAGGCTTAGAAACCTGTAGTTAAATAAAAACAAATCTTTCCAGTTTCTAGACGCGATGAATTTTCTTTCTGCCATAAGTTATGCCTAATGTAAATACTATTATACTATTTGTAGCCTGAAATAAAAGCATATCATTATTATATTATTTTGTTTTCTGTGAAATCAAACCGCGGGCGGAAGCTAGTCTATATCTATCTATCTATACATATTATAAAGAGGAAAGATTTGATTGTTTGTTTGTTTGTTTGCATCGAATAGGCTCCGAAACTACTTTACTAGCTTTCCGCTCGGGACTTCGTTCCCGTGGGAATTTGGGAAAATTATGTAACCTATGTTCATCAGAGATAATGTAGGATTCTAACGGTGAAAGAATTTACCAAATCGGTCAAGTAGTTTTGGAGCCTATTCAATGCAAACAAACAAACAATCAAATCTTTCCTCTTTACAATATTACTAGCATTCCGCCCGGGACTTCGTTCCCGTGGGAAATCGGGAAAATTAAGTAGCCTATGTCCATCGGGGATAATGTAGCTTTCTAATGGTGAAAGAATTTTTCAAATCGGTCCTGTAGTTTCGGAGCCTATTCAATGCAAACAAACAAACAAACAATCAAATCTTTCCTCTTTATAATATTAGTGTAGACAAAACGAAATTTTGCTTGTAATCTATGTATGTTATGTATGTATGTATTTATTCTTTTTTGTAGATGAGCATAAGTTACACAAGACACATTATAAGAAAAATAGTAAAAAGGCGGACCTATCCCACAAGGGGACTTCTTCCAGCCAACCCATTGAGTGTTTGAGAAGGAATAGTCGGCTGGTAGCATTAATCTTGTATATAAAAATTAATCCTTATTCCCTTGGTCACGGAATCACGCGTGAACGGCTGCACCGATTTAGTTAATTATTTTTTTGTTGTGTTTTTTATTGTCAAGCAAGAGAAGGATCTTATGAAAGAAAGAAAAAAGAAAGTTGAAAAAAAAGAAAACAGGACAACGTCTGTCGGGTCAGCTAGTAATAAATAAAAAAGCCTTTATTTTCCTTCACAAGGTAAACTACATACTAAAATTGCCTAGACATACAAATATACATTATTTTAAAAACCTTCGTGAGGGACTGGAGACCATACTAGGAATTAACCTGTGTCGCATTAAATGTACAGAGGCCAGCGCATCAGGTTACTTCATTTTCAATGCAAAACCATTCTTATCACAACAGCACAGAGTGCACGCTTGTGGTAACCTGATGTGCGGCTGTCCGTACATAGGTAATCTATATGGCGGTACATATAGAATTGTGACGTCACTGTTTAGTATTTCCCTCTCTGTATAACAGATAGTTTTAAACATTCCTATCTTTCTTTTTTTTAATGGTATTGAAATGAAAGGAAATCATTTATTATCATATCAGGCATATAATGCCCATAGATAAATACCTTACAGACTAACATACATATGAAATAAAATTAAAAACAATATTTATACCAGACTATTTGTGAGGTAAAAAAGCTTCAACATACTCATAAAATTATAAAAAAATAGTCATCTACCATATTGTGCCGGTCACCCATCAAGGTATAACCACCCCATGGGAGTAACTTATCCTCAGTGATCGAATCGCCACGCCCTTCTTACAGTCTATTGAGAGCTACCGTTTAGCGAAACCATATTTATTGTAATGAAATAAAAGGTAATGTTGTGTAATATTGTGGTTTTATAATGTTTGTCGTTACGCGTGACCCGGCCATAATGACTGTATCTATTTAAATGAAATTCTTCTTTCTTAACTAACTCATCAAATTTGCTGTTTTATTTAATAGTGAGCAGCTCTGATGTATATAAGGTGATAAAAAATAGCTATATTCAAAATCCTGAACCAATATCAATCACTCAAAGAACACATGAAATTTTTTAAAAAATATTTTTTCAATGGGAATAGTTCATTTTTTGTCTAAACGTAGACATTACTTCTACACCAGGCACGCGAGGTGCGAGTAGCGCTCGGGGGGGTGCGCCCGAGTGGTGTCTACGTTTAGGAAAAAAAAATCCCCCCCCCCCAAAAAAAAAGTGTTCAGTAAGTGATACTGGTTCAGGATTTTCAATAAAGCTAGGAGGTTCTTTTTCAACCTGTATAGTTCTATAACAGACTGGAAGCACTCGTAGCCCAGTGGCTCTCGCTGTTCTCAACCGATCAGTGAGGTCAAGCAACGTACACAGGCAGGGGACCTGATGGGTGACCAAAGTGGCAATTTATCACGAGCGTTTCCGTGCCTCGGAGGGCACGTTAAGCTGTCGGTCCCGGCTGTTGTCGATTGACTACAGTCGTTAAAATCAAGTCAAAGGCCATTGTGCGGTTTGAAAACTCTGACACCAGGGTTAGCCAAGTTCGCCACATATACTTGACTAACCTACACGATAAGAAGAAGACAGACTGCTTGTTAAAAAGAAATCAAACTACTTTGGTTCACAAATAGTGTAAAAAAACATTGTGACATTTTCAAAGTTAAGAATTTACCCACGATAAATAAGTTTATAGAACTAGTTTTTTTTTCTAGACAGATCCAGTTAATATATTTGTTTGTTTCTAACGAGTACGAAATAGCAAGGATTTTATAGTACAGAGACCAGCGCAACTGGTTCCTTTTTTTTGTTGGAAAACCGATTTTATTGGTACAGCCTAGAGGGCACGCGTGTAGGATTCTGGTATATAGGCCTCTGTATATAATTTAAATTTTACAAAATTACTTAAACGCTCGACTGGGAGTTTAAGAAAAAACATAAAAAGTGCCAGCTGCCATCTGTTCCTAGGCATATTGTAGAAGCCAGTAACTGGGATACGAGGGATTTGCTGTATGCTGGGCGAAAGACTGACACCTATCACCAATATACTTAATCAAATTCTTGGTAAAATAGCGCTTACGATTGTCGTGATTTTGCCAATGTCAGAGTAGTTTAATGAGTATTAAGGCGACTACAGCACACGATAAAGGCAGCACACATAGGAATAGTGCCATCTCCGTCTCTCAACAGGCCTGGGCCGGCAGTGCGAACAGTGTCGATACACGAAGTTTACGGACTATGAAAGCGTGCGTGCGTAAAAACATGTTCGAAAGTTAGAAAAATGAGATTTATGGAAAGGTAACAGCTTAAATCGAAAAATGCGTTAACTACTTATCGAGAGTGTTCAATCACGAACATTTTGACAGCAAATTCAAGTTCCTGTGTGCATTTTACTATCGTTTTTACAGCTTAAAAGATACACAATATTGGTATTTAGAGGTGACTTTGTGAGCTTTTTCTATCGAACCAAAAGTACTGAATCATGTTTTCAGCAAACTACTTATCTAGTTTATGTCCTGAATATTAGCGTAGTATTTTTTTTCTTCGATTTAATGCAGTGCGTCATGCTTAACTACGCATCATAAAATCGTAATTTAGGTGCTGTAGTCGCCTTAAAATAGAGAATGGCGAAGTCGCCGATATCAAGTACAGAAACCGTTTACGGATTGTATTACGTCAGAGCCTAGTCCATTTATCAGTAGGGTGCACCACTAGCAGGTGAGGATGACGATTTAAAGGCGACTACAGCACCTAAATTACGATTTTATGATGCGTAGATAAGCATGACGCACTGCATTAAATCGAAGAAAAAAATACTACGGTAATATTCAGGACATAAACTAGATAAGTAGTTTGCTGAAAACATGATTCAGCACTTTTGGTTCGATAGAAAAAGCTCACAGAGTCACCTCTAAATACCTAACATTGTGTATCTTTTAAGCTGTAAAAACGATAGTAAAATGCACACAGGAACTTGAATTTGCTATCAAAATGTTCGTGATTGAACACTCTCGATAAGTAGTTAACGCATTTTTCGATTTAAACTGTTACCTTTCCATAAATCTCATTTTTCTAACTTTCGAACATATTTTTACGCACGCACACTTTCATAGTCCATGTGTGCGTGCGTAAACTTCGTGTATCGACACTGTCCGCATTGCCGGCCCAGGCCTGTTGAGAGACGGAGATGACACTATTCCTATGTGTGCCGCCTTTTGCTCAAGAACGATCGGGTGCTGTAGTCGCCTTAAAGCACTAAGATGTTATGACCCACTATACTCATGCTCCATCTAACTACCCTCAGAAACTTGAAGTCAAATGTGACTTCAAGTGTTCCTAGCCTACCACGAAAGAGATTGAAGGCGTTAGTTTTTTAACACGGCGGCCGATTTGATCGGATCGAGTGGTAGTGACGCTGCCTCTTCATCGGCGGGTCCTGGATTCGATTCCCAGTCGCAGCAAATATTTGTGTAAAAAGCAGACGTTTGTTCTCGGATCATGGGTGTTCGTGTCTGAAAGTGCTCATAGCCCAGTGGCGCTCAGTGAGGTTAAGTAACGTACACAGAGGCAGGGAACCTGATGGGTGACCAAAGTGGCAATTTATCATAAGCGTTTCCGTGCTTTAGAGGGCACGTTAAGCTGTCGGTCCTGGCTGTTGTCGATTGACTACAGTCATTAAAACCAAGTCAGAGGCCATTGTGCGGTTTGAAAATTGACACAAGGGTTAGCCAAGTTTGCCACACACTTGACTATATACCTACACGATCAGAAGAAGTGTCTGTTTACATTGAATAGGCTGCGAAACTACTGGACCGATTTGAAAAATTCTTTCACCATTAGAATCCTACATTATCCGTCATGAACATAGGGTACATGATTTTCCCGAATTCCCACGGGAATGAAGTCCCGGGCGGAATGCTAGTTAATTATATATTTATAACAATTTTGCTTCTTAATTACAGGAAGTGATAGACTGTGCAGGGCTAGGGAACAGCGGCTGTTTGGGGGGCGACATTTGTCTCCTGTTGGACTGGCTGTCGTTGACTGATACAGCCTTACAGCCGGACAGCCAATACCCGCTGCGGCTGAAGGACGGGGCCTGTCGGCTGCCGGCTAACGCTACTGGCGTGCGGCTCAGAACTTTTACCTGTGACGAGTGAGTAGATTTATCTATACTAATATTATAAAGAAGAAAGATTTGATTGTTTGTGTGCATTGAATAGGCTCCGAAACTACTGGACCGATTTTAAAAATTCTTTCACCATTAGCGAAAATAAGTGAATCTGTAATTGAGGCACTAAGAGCAAAAGTGGTGTAAGCCACATCTTCGCATC
Source organism: Aproaerema taeniolella (assembly GCA_949987775.1). NCBI lineage: Eukaryota > Metazoa > Arthropoda > Insecta > Lepidoptera > Gelechiidae > Aproaerema > Aproaerema taeniolella. The sequence goes on from OX465245.1 coordinate 6,590,887, forward strand.
TGGATAAACTAAAGTAACTAGGAGTAAAAATAGAACAGATTGAAAACACAAATTCCGATTTAATCGTTCAAACCAGCCGAATAAAAAATGGATATCATTTTTTTTAATTCAACGTAATTAGCCTATAAACTGCAGACAATAGGAGTTAGATAAAAGTTGCTTACGCCACTCTTTCTAAATTATTTTCATTGCCTTCCAGCCTAGTCAGCGATGAAGAGAAAGTTCTGGAGATGTTGGCAACACACGGCCCCGTCGCGGTGGCAGTCAACGCGCTCACCTGGCAGAACTACCTCGGCGGAGTCATTCAGTACCACTGCAGGTAACTCACACTAAACTCACGTTATGATTATGACGTAATATGTTGGCAAAAAAAATCGTTTTATCATACCGATCGGAAGGTTTCATCATTAGGATTATTTTTTGCTAAATAACATAGCATGTAATTCCAAATTAACCCTTCGCGTGATTGTTTCCGCCGCTTGCGATAGTAATCTCGAACACTAGGTGTACAGTCGAGGAATAAAAAGGTTCGTCACCTTAAAGCCGATTTATGCTTGCATTAATGCAGGAGTCAATTATGCCAACATTCCTGAACAAAAACAGTGCTGCTAACATTTAAATCAATAAGACGTTTGCTATCAATTACAAAGTTCGTCATCTAATCAGTTTTCTCTTGCACTTAAATTGCGCAAGAATAATTCCCGCCAACAACATAAACAACAGTGCTTGAAGTTTGCTATCAAAAGATGAAATCAATCAATTTTAATGATGTCTGACGTCTTTGACAGACATTAGAAATGACAACACCTAGTTTTGTTTATCATCATATCAGCCTATTGCAGTCCACTGCTGAACATAGGCCTCCCCCAAGGTGCGCCACTTTGCACGATCCTCCGCTGTTTTCATCCAGCCACTACCCGCTATCTTCTTTAGGTCATCTGACCATCTGGCTGGGGGGCGTCCTACACTACGTTTGCCAAGACGTGGTCTCCATTCGAGAACCTGTCTACTCCAACGCTCGTCGGTTCTGCGACAGACATGGCCAGCCCACTGCCACTTCAGCTTGCTACACTTTTGGATAATATCCATCACTCCGGTTTTCTGTCGGATGACCTCGTTTCGGATTCTATCCCTTAGCGAGATTCCGAGCATGGAGCGCTCCATTGCTCGCTGAGCGACGTGCAATCGGTGGGCCAACCTCACTGTCATGTTCCACGTTTCGGCTCCGTAGTTTTGTTTATAGATCTAACCAAAATAAGTTTCTAATTTATCATAACATGTGCGAATTTTTCTATGATAATAATCTTCTTACTCAACACTAATCTTGAACTTAATCAATTTGAACTTTGTTGTAGAAACCATAAAGCATAATTTTCTAGGCAACAGTCAGTTCTATATCAAATTTTTAAAAGGTAATATGTGCTCGGGGCACGATAAAGGAATCAATTTGATAACTGACGAAAGTTTTCATTCCGTGACTGTATATTTGACGCGAAGGCTTAAGTAATCAATTTAATTTATTAAAATGCTCAAAATGATAGTCGGCTTTTAATTTTTCTAAAAATAAATTTACATTAAATGTTAAAATTCATGGTCTTTCTTTTATTTCTGATGCTATGTTATTTAGCAAAAAATAGTCTTTATGATGAAGCCTTCCGATCGGTATGGTAAAACTACAAGGTGATTTTTTTCCCGGTTCAACCAGGCAATTATTTAAAAATATATGAATGCAGTTTAAATTGTTTTTAAAATTAAAATCAAGTCCTCTTACAGTAATCTACAATAATTAAGTTACTTTCCCTTCATGTGACATAGCCATGGCACGCCCTGTATATTTCAATATAACGAACTTGTATAAAGACATATACTTTATTGCACACCATAGATAACACAAAAACATTACAATAACAGACAAGGACAGAAACAGAAATGTACAAAAAGGCGGCCTTATTGCTAAGGTAGCAATCTCTTCCAGGCAACCGTTGGGTAGGAAAATAATGGAAAAAATATAAAGCAGAGCGGGTGGTGGCTAACAATTAAAAAAAATAAAAGAATAAAATATTTATATTATATTACATAAACTACAGCTCTAATATTTAAGTACATAAAAGTAAAACTAAACTAAATACATAAATAATATTATATATACTAATACTATATTAGCTATACTTGAATAAATAAATTTATGTACAATTCCAGCGGGGCTGCATCAGACCTAAACCACGCGGTCCAACTGGTGGGGTACGACTTGACCGGGGATGTGCCGTACTACATCGCCAAGAACTCTTGGGGGTCGGAGTTTGGCCTCGGGGGGTACCTCCATCTCGCTATAGGGAGCAACGTCTGCGGTTTGGCCAACGAGGTCGCCAGTGTCGATGTTAAATGAGGATTTTATATGGAGTGACTTAGACCCGTATTACAGAAGTAGACTTAGGTCTTGATCTGTACTTGAGTATTGATTGTCTCTTTCTCTCACTATCATAATTACAAAGACGACTGCTACTTAAGGCGACTACAGCACCTAAATTACGATTTTATGATGCGTAGATAAGCATGACGCACTGCATTAAATCGAAGAAAAAAAATACTACTGTAATATTCAGGACATAAACTAGATAAGTAGTTTGCTGAAAACATGATCCAGCACTTTTGGTTCGATAGAAAAAGCTCACAAAGTCACCTCTAAATACCAATATTGTGTATCTTTTAAGCTGTAAAAACGATAGTAAAATGCACACAGGAACTTGAATTTGCTATCAAAATGTTCGTGATTGAACACTCTCGATAAGTAGTTAACGCATTTTTCGATTTAAGCTGTTACCTTTCCACATATCTCATTTTTCTAACTTTCGAACATGTTTTTACGCACGCACGCTTTCATAGTCCGTAAACTTCGTGTATCGACACTGTCCGCACTGCCGGCCCAGGCCTGTCGAGAGACGGAGATGGCACTATTCCTATGTTGCTGCCTTTATCGGGTGCTGTAGTCGCCTTAAGTATAGATCTGAGTCTAAGGTCCGTATTACAGAACGCGACTCAGACTCTGATCTATCTTTTAATAGTCATCTTTGTCATTTTGATAGTGACAAAAAGAGACAACTAATACTTAAGTATAGATCAAGATTTGAGTCGACTCCTTCTGTAATTCGGGCCTTAGTGGCGTTCTGTAATACGGATCTTAGAATATGACTAGATTAATTAAATGTAAGTAGCGTTTATAAGTCATGTGCCATTAGCAGTATGTCTTTTTAGACGTTTGCCTGTTTCCTATTGGGGTAAGCAGAGACCACAATCTTGCCTTTTAGTTGATAATGATAGGCGGTCGTTTACAAAAAGCTCAAGGTTCGATTCATATGAGTTGCAAATTTAACCCATTAACGCCCGTAAAAATGACGCTATACATTTTATTTATTTATTTTTTATTGATATAAAATCGCCTAAATTTAACATTTATATTAAAAAAAAAAATACCCAAGCGCTTACTATACTGAAACTTTGTAATATAAAATACATCTAAATTATGCACTATTTATATTTTTAAACTTACATTAAAATAACCCCATATAAGTACTACTAGGTCCTTTGATAGATACCATAGAAAAAACATGTGACAAATGTCGCATCAACTAGTTACAGCCGCGTGAGTATAGATGGCGTTAATGGGTTAGGAAAACAAACCGCGAGTCTTTCTGTGATCGAGTATAGTCTGGGAAATTATTTGCTCAATTTAAATTGAGACTAAATTAAGAACTAATCAACAAGTAAAGTGATATTTAAGTGCCTCGAATATTTGATCACCAATTTACAATGCTCATTTTTAAGCAATATAGATAGATATAGTTAGCTGTTAGTGTATCCTATACACGTTAGCTGTTAGTGTAGCCGTACTCAGAGACGTCAATTAAAGTTAAGAAGTAATTAAATGTCATGCTATCCTTGTTTATATCAACAAGAGTGAAAGAGACAACATCAGAGTTTAACAGTACTTAACTTTAATTGACGTCTCTAAGTACGGCAGTAAATCAAATAATAAATTAATGCGCAGCTCTATTTTAAATATCTCAATTATGTCACGTTAATATGAAATTTTCATTTTGAAAGATGCCAAACCGTGCAAGTGATTGCTAGAGATGGGACCATTTCACTTTAGAATTTTCTTTTGATTGGGTTTTTTAAAACACCTTGTATAAGTAGTTTAAATCAATTTTTATATTTGTTTTTTATTATAAATAAAATTAAGGGTAAAAAAATGAGACGTAAAATAAGACCTATCTGTTGTTGACTATATGTTTTTATTTATATCATTTTTGTTAAATTGCAATATATTTAATTGTTATTGTAATGTTGTGTGTTCTGACCTCGCGCACGTAGATTTGTAACAAATAACTCTGTTTAAGGTTTACTCCCTTTAGAGGTAAATTTTTTATTCTTTTTGTTTTACTTTTTGTAAAGTCCTAAAAAAAGTTTTTAAGGGCCACTTTCACCAAAAGTGCTAAACGTATTTAACAGCCTAAACACATTTAACTCAGTTGTCAAAGCAACAAAATCTGTCAAATTAAACAAAATTAGTCCTGCTAAATACGTTTAGCACTTTTGGTGAAAGTGGCCCTAAGTCTTTAGTCTAGCTAGACTCTGGGGTTTAGGCTTTGTATTGATTTATCCAATTGTAGAAACGTCCATGTTTAATGCTACTTTTAATATTATACGTCGTGTTGACGTAAACAAGAACGCCATTACATTAAAATAAGCTTTAACTTTAATGGATATTTCTGTAACTTAGTGTTAGTTGGTCATTTATAACGTCATAAGCCTTTTTATTTATTCTGTTAATTACGAGTTTATGACTATTTTTTTATTCAGGGGGGGCTACCACCTAAGCGAAGATGATGCTGATTGAACGAATGAAATGATGTACACTCCTGTGTTTAGTTCATGTGGTTAATCAAGGTCTCCTTATAAAGAAGCAATCGACAAAATTCCATTCGTTCACCCAGCATCAGCTTCGCTTAGGTGGTAGCCTCCCTGTTCTTTCTAGTATATCACTGTGATGAAGTGAACTGATGACCTTGTTCTTAAAGTAATGAAGCAAGTTAACAAATTAAAGAAATTGAGACCACAATTATTATAAAAGGCAGCTATTTTGAAGTAGATTCGATTGTGGTAATGCTTTTGAAAAGAGCTCTACATATGACTTATGGCAGTTATGTATGACTTATTTCGTTTAATAGATGGCACTGAACACCACCAATAACTTTTAAAAAGGTTTATATATCTCCTATAATATAAATATTTTTGTGGATCTTTTCCTAAAGCAATCAAGTTGTATGGAGAGGCGAAATTTTTTTTTCATATTTCGACAGACGTTCCTAAGGGAAAGTTGTTCAGTTTAATTGGCTGATCCACATCCTTTATTTTCGCTAAGTAATTTAAAGTCGCCAAACAGAACAAAGTACATATTATACTTACTTACTTATGTATTAAACATCATTTTTTACATTGATAGCGTTTTAATTAAAAAGTTTAAATGGAACTTATTGTTAATAAGATATTTGTTAAGCCGTTTTTATTACATTTTAAACCAGGTTATTCATAGCCATTCAAATCATTTTTTAACTTGTGAAAAATGATAAGTGTCGTCGCGCTGTAGTGTAGCAGCTCGAGCGAGATGGCGACAAACTCGCGCGGCGCGCCACTCGGCTGACGCTGAAACTTCACAATGATTACGCGGTGTGGCTCAGGCCAGCAGACCCACGGAACTTAAACAATTAATTTAGGTATTCTATGTATGCCAACATAGTGCCTTCCTAGTGCCTATTGATGCCAAAAGAACCATATCTAGTGCCATCATAGTTTAAGAAATATATGTCGTTGTTTGTGGGTCTGCTGAATGGATATCAGCCCAGCAGACCCACCTCTCGTACACGGAAACGGCTAAAGTTAGAGACATGGTTCTAGTTCTAAGCTTTAATGCTTTCATTGGTGCCATCGAGAAAAAAGTTTCAAACCTAGTGCTTCAAGCGTTTCGGAGCTATAACACGATCTTGGTGTGCCTGCTGGGCCGAGGGTTCAACGCAGCAGACCCAACACGATAGCTCCGTAACTAAAAGGTAATTGGTATGAAATCTCATATCAATGTTTAGTGTGTCATTAGTCCCTTAGAATAACATAAAAATATCCGTTAAATTTCACATCCTGCTGGCCTGAGCCACACATTGCGCGAGGGCCCTGCGCAAAGACTTGCTCGCCCTCTGGGGCGTTTGTCAATGTTGACATTTTGACATAGGATCGCGGCGCATTAGCCGCGCTATCACCATCGTCCTCGAGCTGCTAAAGCGGTTTTTTAATAGGTTTTTTAGTATTGTACAAGTACCTAAACAAAACAAAAACTGAAGGAAATAATAACACACGTGCAAATCCCTGCTGCTGTTTAAATGTTGAATGAGAACGTAGTTTATTATTTTTTAAATAATGTGAGGTCTTTTTTTATCACTCCTTTTTGTAGTTATTTTTTTTTTTTTGTTCAACCCTTTGAAAAAAAATAAAATAAAATTCGTTGTCCTCGTGGGTTTTACAATATCCAACACGAACCCCATTAGGGTACATAATATTTAGTACCTAATGTACACATACTTTAAACTCAATTTTTAACCGACTTCAAAAAAGGAGGTTCTTTGTTTAACTGTATATGTATCTTTTTTTTTTCATGTATGTTCACCGATTTCTCTGCCATTTATGGACCGATTTTCAAAATTATTTTTTGTTCGAAAGATTATACTCCAGAGGTGGTCCCATTGTCACCAAGTTAGGATCTGATGATGTGATCCCAGGGAAATCGACGGAAACCCTCGAATTTAATAGGGATTTACATTGTACCTCACGTACTTTATCTTATTTACACAAAAAAGAGAAAACAAATAAGTTTGATAGCCTTTACGTACAACTGCCATCACACCGACTTCAAACAGATCAGTAGATACGTTGCACATTAAATGAAAAGTCTTTAGTTTTTGCTTTTTGAAGTCGGTTTAATTTTTTTATAAAAACTTTATTTATTGAGACCAAGTAATAAGTACCTGATCAATTAGTAATTTACAACACTTTATGTGCTCTTGAAAAGGAGGATAATTAGAGGAAAACAATGAACGACCTAAAAATACAGGGTGTAAGGGACAACTTAGCAAATATTTAAATGGTAGAATCTACCCATAACTATTGGACCAAGATCCCAGGGCCGCCAGACCTTACTTATTTTCTCATAAACCAAATGTATGGGAAATAGTAGTGCTAGTACGTACTAGTAATGTATGAATACCAGCTAACCTGGGCCGACGGCCAATTTTCAGCTACCAGGTTCTGAAAATACTTTCAAAAATTGCTCACTTGCCTTTAAGTCTAGGTGCTATAAAAAGTATTGTTATAGTTCCCTGAACATCATATATACAAAAATCACGGCTCAGATTGCAGGTATAATCTCTGTTATGTTTTAATTAATAAAAGATGAGATTACTTAGATGAACGTTCTTTATTTTATCATGTAACCCATAGACACTCTCTAGATGGACATAGAGCAAACTCCTTTATTTTTAAATGTTTCGGATACACATACAACATCCTTCTCTTCATAACAATGTTATAATAAAAAACTAAAAATAATTCTAAAAATTAAAGAACTGAAAACAAAAACTAGGTACCTCTAATTCTTAAGTCATAATATAACATTATCATATTCATTAACTCTTCAACTATACTAATTAACTTAAATACTAAATACAAATTTTACTTTTGTGAAACCTTAACTATTTCTTAAAACATGTAAAATTGCAAAGAATCTTAATAAACATAATCTTTTAAGTAATTAGGTTTTTTAATTAGTCTCCCTGATCTAGTACTGTACCCATTCTCGTTTGCATCTGTTACAATTTCTTTATAATTATCTCTATCTAATGGTACATTGGTTTCTCGCTGGGTAGTATTATTACTTGTCCCTTCATAATCAACATTCAAATCGTCATAATTAACAATATTTTCTTTATATCGCCCTCCTTTGATTAACATTTTTCTATTTCTTATTATTATTTCTCCTTTGTCATTCTTAATCTTATAAGCTCTAGGCCCTTCTCCTTTCCCTACTATTACACCGCTACTATGAGGTTTCATACTGTTTTCTCCCTGAATCTTTACAACATCACCATTATTTAATTCTGGTAGATCTCTAGTGGTTTTATTATAATAATATTTTTGCCTTAGTTGTTTTTAATTCAATTCTTCCAAATATTCATAATTTCTATTTTGTATGTCTAATGTAGGTAATATACTCCTAACTGTTCTGTTAAATAATAATTCACTTGGTGTTTTACCACTATTTGAGACTGGTATGTTTCTATAAATAAGAAGTCCTAAATAAATGTCTTTGTTGTCATAAACAAGTTTTTTTAAAGTCCTTTTTATAGTTTGTATATGTCTCTCTGCTAATCCATTGCTTTGATGATACTTTGGGCTTACTACTTTATGTTCAAAATTCCAAGCTTTTATAAAATCTTTGAATTCCTGACCCGTGAATTGAGAACCTGCATCTGAATAAAGTATTTCTGGTATTCCATGCCTTGCAAAAATTTGTTTTAAACTTTCAATAGTATCATAAGCAGTCAAAGACCTTAATTCCTGTATTTCAACATATTTACTATATGAATCCACTACAAGTAAGTGAGGCACTCTATGAAGAAAAAAAATATCAGTAGCTAATATTTTCCAAGGTTTTTCTGGTATTTCCTTATCAATCATAGACTCTTTTTTATTATTATTCTGAAAACTTTTACATGTGTCACAATTTTGTATCATATCCTCAATTTCTTTACTCATGTTAGGCCAAAACACTGACTTTCTAGCTAATCTCTTACATTTTTCTATACCCATATGTGCATAGTGTATTTTATTTAGTATTTCTTTTCTTTTACTCTGCGGTATAACTATCTGGTTTCCTTTCATTAACAATCCTTCACACTCTCCTAACTCATCTCTATAGTTGTAGTATATTTTTGCTTCACTTTCTACATCACATTTATTCTCTGGCCATCCTTCTCTCACATACTTACATACTTTTATTAACTCATTGTCTTTAGCAGTTTCATCTATTAAATTTTTTAATTTTGTGTCTGTGATTTTAAAACTATGCACTATCATGGCTACATGTGCTTCAATATCAATATCATATGTTTTTGTTGTGTCATTTAGATAAGATCTGCTTAAATGATCAGCTACTAAAAGTTCTCTTCCTGGTTTATACTTTAACTCAAATGTATAGGGTTGTAAAGCTATTCTAATTCTTTGTAATCTTGCTGGACTTTTGTTAAGCGGTTTTGAAAAAATAGACACCAAAGGCTTATGGTCCGTCTCTACTTTAAATTGTTGTCCATATAAGTACTGATTAAATTTGGTACATCCAAATAAAATAGCTAAACTTTATTTCTCTATTTGACTAAAATTTTTTTCCGTGTTAGTCATTGACCTTGAACCGTAAGCAATTGGTTTCCCCTCTTGCAATAACACTGCACCAAGACCTTCTTTTGATGCATCTACACTCAGAACTAAAGATTTGTCAATGTCAAAATAAGTTAATAAAGGTGGTTCTGTTAAAATTGTTTTCAACTCATTATATGCTTTTTGATGCGATTCCGCCCACAAGAAAGGAACATTCTTTTTGATTAATTGTCTCAATGGAGAAGTTATTTCGGACACATTAGGAATAAACCTACCTACATAATTAATCATTCCTAGAAATCTTAGTAATTCTTTTTGATTATTGGGCTCTTTCATTTCTACAATTGCTCTCACTCTCTCTTTTAATTGAAAAGTCTCAAAAATTTCTAAACTCTCTTCACCCATACAGTGAAGAAAAAGTGCAACTTGTACTTGATCATTTTGCTTCGCCGCTCCCGATGCTATTCGGTAAACCTCAAACCTTTGTTTGAATTTTTTATATTCTTCAGCATTATGCTGTCTGAGCTTTTCTGGGGGTTTTAATCCCATAATTCCTTCATTGGAAGCCATTTTTTTTTCTGCGTTTTCGCGTACCTGTTTCTTTTTGCTTCACCAACCTTATATTTTAATCTTTTTTTACACACATGTTATTTCCTCTTCACCTTAATTGTCTTATAAATATCCTTTTTGCAGCGCCATGTTATGTTTTAATTAATAAAAGATGAGATTACTTAGATGAACGTTCTTTATTTTATCATGTAACCCATAGACACTCTCTAGATGGACATAGAGCAAACTCCTTTATTTTTAAATGTTTCGGATACACATACAACAATCTCATAATTTACTTGCAAAATGAAAAGCATCTGGCAGAAATTACAGCCGACGGAGAGTGTCTGGCGGTGTTGAACATTAATTTTTATATTTAATTAATTATATTCTATAAGACATCAGCAGCCAGACTTCAAGACAAGTGAGTAATTTTTGGAAGTACCTTCAGAACCTGATAGCTGAATATTGGCCGCCGGCCCAGGTTAGCTGGTATTTATACATTACTAATACGTACTAGCACTACTATTTCCCACACATTTGGTTTATGAGAAAATAAGTAAGGTCTGGCGGCCCTGGGATCTACGTCTTTATATATTTTTTTCCGAAAACATCAAGTTAATGAGTTTTCGTTATTAAATTCCTACTTTGACGCTCTCAATGTACAGAGGCCAGCGCATCACTCCATTTTCATTGTGAAACCGCTCTAATCACAACAGCACAGAGTGCATGCATGTGGTAACCTGAGTTGCGGCCGTCCGTACCGTGAAACAGCAGCGCCTGGTTTTCGCTAATATTATGTTTTTAGTGCGAAATTAATTTATTTTAAAGTAGACAATATTAATATTTTAAAAATTTCCCAAGGAAAGTTCTACTAAAAATTTGTCTGAATTATTGTCTGAATTCAGGGTTTCAGTTTTTGCTAAGTTGTCCCTTACACCCTGTATACTCTATTCAATTCAATATGACGAATCAGGAAAAAATGTGCTTTATTTTTTCGAAGTCATTTCCAATCCCTTAGTTAAACTAGCAGTACCTAGTGGTAGATATAAAATTTAGTTTAAATAAATAAATGTAGGTACCTACTTAATTAATAATTAAAAGTTTATTAAAATGTCTCAATATAGCAAATTGAGTACTGAAGGAAAAACTGCGTTTGTTAGACATTTTCTCGGATGTATACTTTCGCTCGCGGGTTTGCTCGTTCTTATTTTCTTAGTGCTATTCGCGTTTTATGGACAATCTTTCACTAGTAATACGGTCGATCCGTATGAACAGCAGTACCGGACCTATTTGACCAACTTCGGCAAATCGTGCAAGAACGAGGAGGAGTTTCGGCAAAGGTTGAATAATTTTCGGGTAAGTGCAAAGATGTTTTTTTAACCGTGTGGTGATCGGTTGAGAATAACACCACCCCATCTCTTTCCGTGGGTGTCGTAAGAGGCGACTAAGGAAACACAAACGAGACCTGCCTCCTAGTAATCCATCCCGGGCAACGACACTTCATTTTTTTCTGGATCTGAGGTGTCGTCCTATGGTCTCATGCGGTGTGGTAGGCTCTGTAAAGGGCCGTCTGGTTCGCGACCACCCTCCTACCGAAGTCCGACGCCAAACAGCTTGCTGTGTTCCGTCGGTGCGTAGGAGTACCAGTGCCTTTATAGGCATTTTCTGGGTTAACTCGCTCCATCCTCGACCTCATCTTTGACCTTATGGTCAAGATTGAGGTCAAGAGTTAACCCATCTTATAATAATAATAAAAAAACCACCGAAAAAAGGGGTGTAGGTAACAAGTTTGACATGTGTATCCGTGTGTCTGTCTGTGGCAACGTAGCTCCTAAACGAATAGACTGATTTCGATGAGTTTTTTTGTTTGAAAGCTGACTTAATCAAGATGGTTCTTAGCTATATTTTATCAAAATTGGTTCAGCCATTTAAAACATAAGCAATCGAATGTCGGAGGTGATAATTTCTTTAAATTTTATGAGTTAAGTATTTAATTACTTACAGGTTACAGGAAAACAACCTTTACTACCCAATCGTTATTGATAGATAGATAGATAGATAGCACACAGTAGCTTCACAGTAGCTTTTATTCACTCGTTTGGGCATAAAAAGGGTCAGAGATACCCGTTTCTTGACCTTTTGACTTAAACAATTAATGTAAAAACCCATTTCTTTACTCTTGTGATAAAAACCAACGAATTAGATAAAAAGGTCTGACAAACATCAACTTCCACGAAATTGCAGAGTTTACTCGACGACGAGCGGAGAAAAACAATATGCAGTGATAGGTGAAGGTCTTTGAGATTACAGAAGTATATTTAAACCCGCGAACTCTATCTAATTTACTATTACTGACTGAGTTGATCGGCCCGGCCGGTACTTCAATCATGTATATTTTTAAAATCTCCATGATATTGTTCCTGACACTACTAACAGTTTCTGTGTCAACTGCGCAAAATCTATGTCCGCATCCACGGTTTCAAGAACTTCATGTTGTAAACAATGTAAACGATTTGCCTAAAGAAAAAAAATTACAAGAGCTGAGTCGACACGCACAAATTACTGATGACATCAGAGCGAGCCGGGGATTTTCAAGAAGTACCAAATACTCATTTTTCACACCTAGTGCCCATACCAACGTTTATGAACGAAAAACAGTAATAGTTCCAAACACAAATGGACAAAAAATAATAGTTTGCGGTTTTCGTACTTTTGTATCCTTATACAATTGTTATTTAAACGGGAATGTGTGGACGTGTACCCACTCGTCTTTTGGTAATGGACAAGGTCTACATCAGTCTTTCCCAACGTGGGCGATAACGCCCCCTTGTGGGCGCTGCAGGCCTAAAGGGGGGCGGTAAGAGACCCAGAAAAAAAAGGGGGCGTTGTGTAGGGCTTTGGGGTCGATTTATAATTTCATCTACCTAGCTAGGAAGACTCTTAGACACCGACTGAGCTCTCGACTCTCGACTACATCTTGTGAACATCAACTAATATTAATTAAGATATAGCTCAAACTCGGTTCGATATAATAGACCGCGGGCAATCATGTTTTAACAAGTTTTTGTTAAATAATCCGATTTGTACATTCCTGTATCAATCGGCTGGTTCTATAATACTTGTTCTTGCTTGTCGAGTACGATTGGGCGTCGAATGAGATAAACGAGTTTATGCACGTTTGTCTTATTCCTGTTGGTGCGTGCTGCTTATGCAATCCTATATAAACGACGTAAATTTATTTTATTTTCATTTGCGGTTTCGCGCATAATAGATAAGCAGTACTTCATTATAACACTTACGTATTTCTCAAAACAAAACAATGTCGGAAGTAAAAAAGAAGAGACGGCAATACTCTGCGGAATATATTAAATTCGGATTTATTGAAAATCCCACAAACCCGTCGTCGCCTTTGTGTCTTCTATGTCTAAAAACATTTTCGAACGAAGCAATGAAGCCTTCAAGACTGCAAGATCATTTGAATAAAATGCATCCAGATAAGAAAGACAAGAATGTAGCATATTTTCAAGACCTAGAGAAGAAGCATAATACTCAGCCAAGTGTATCAAAACTATTTTCGGCGGCTGCTAAGCAAGATGACGACAGACTTCGAGCTTCGTACAATATCTCTTTGTTAATTGCTCAAAAAGGCAAACCACACAACATCGGAGAAGAGTTAATTTTGCCAGCAATAAAGGAAGTAATAACTACTGTGCTTCATAAACCGGCCGCAGATATTATCCGAAAAATTCCTTTGAGTAATAATTCTGTGCAAAGACGAATTGATGAAATGGCTGAAAACATTGAAGAATCATTGTGCAATCATCTGAGGACTAGTCAATTCTCAATTCAGCTCGATGAGTCCACTTTACCAACTAATGAAGCGTTGTTGCTATCTTACGTGAGGTTTATTAAAGATGAGAAAATACGTGAAGAACTATTGTTTGCCAGAAATTTGGAGACAGATACAAAAGGCGAAACCATATTCAATACATTGGAAAAGTTTTGTGAAGAGAAAGAGATTCCTTTGAAAAATATTATATCAGTTGCTACGGATGGCGCTCCGGCTATGACAGGGCGCCATAAAGGCTTCATAGCGTACTTAAAAAATAAAATTCCAGATGTCCTTGCTATACATTGCGTTATTCATAGACAACATTTGGTTGCTAGAAACTTAAGTGAACGACTATTTCAATCACTGCAATATGTCATCAAAGCAGTCAATAAAATCCGTAGCAGCTCTTTGAATGATAGATTATTTCATCAGCTTTGTGTTACTAATGACGAAGATTTCAACCGTTTATTGCTTCATACTGAAGTTCGTTGGCTGTCAAGAGGCAATTGTCTGATTCGATTTTACAACCTGTTTGACTCTGTGATAGAGTTCTTGGAAACTAAAGATACAGAACTGCGCAACAAGCTCATAACATCAAAGAATGATATAGCTTACATGACAGACCTGTATAAATTGTTCAACGACATGAACCTCCAACTGCAAGGCGATGAACTAAATTTAATTAAAACAAAAAATGTCGTTGCTGCTTTCGCAGCCAAACTGCTTCTGCACAAAAAGAATATGGGCAGACGTGAGTTTCACAATTTTCCGAATTTATCAGTATCCTGCAGTAACGACGACTTGTTTGCCTACTGCCAACATTTGGAAAACCTCCACATTGACTTCACCGAACGATACCAGGACATTTTAAACTTGGAAATACCAGACTGGGTGTTAGATCCGTTTTCAAATGTCAACATAGCAATGTCACCTCAGCTGGAAGAAGAACTTATAGAATTGACAACAAACGAAGAAATAAAAATCAAGTTCAAAAATGGATATCAAGAATTTTGGCTTCAAAAACCGATCCTGCAATTGTACCCTGGATTGTGGTCAATTGTTCAACGATTCTTGATAGCATTCCCAGCGTCATATTTGTGTGAACGTGGTTTTAGTGCTGTGGCAACGCTGCTTACTAAAAAGAGAAATCGTTTGCGTGTTACCGAACGTGGCGACTTGCGGCTGTTTTTGAGTAAATTGGAACCTGATATCAACAAACTTATTGAACAGCATCAGATTCAACCTTCACATTAGTTTTTATATAAGAATTGATTATGTTTGTTTTATTTTCAATAAAAGATACTCTGTCCGAATACTATAAAGTTGCGTTTCAATAATCAGTTATAAGTACTTAGCGGTTTTTAAGTATGTTTAAAAAGGGGGGCGTTAAAAAATAATTTATTCTTAAAGTGGGCAGTAGACAAAAAAAGGTTGGGAACCCCTGGTCTACATTATACAGACGATGGTCATTTGTACGAAGATACTACATAACTTACATAACCCTTTACTGGTCACCTTGTTGAACGTCCATTTCGGCAATTTATAATAAAATACTGGCAAATTATATCGTTGTTTATTTGTTTTTTACCCATAAAATACTTACTAGTGTATGGTTCATTTCCAAAGTACCTATTGTTTTACAATTTCTTTTTTTATGTATGTCAGCTTTTACTCAGTATGTTTTTCATTCTCATGTAGAGCTTCTTCAATATTGTAAAATCCAGGTATAAAAGACTAAAGACCACTAGGTATTTTACATAAAAACACAAAAATAAGTATTTGCGCCTATCCCGCTTCTCAACATAACAATTCCATAGGTACCCAAAGAAATTGCTATCGAGATAGACGAAAACAGCTCTTCATTTAAACTGTATGAGAACCTAGCGTGTCGAATTTTTAGTACCTACCTAAAATGACGTCACGAGCGAGATTTAGTGCTGGGAAATCAAGACCGGCCGCGCGAAAACGATTCAAAGGCGCTTGATTAAGTAAAACAATAATGTAAATCCGATTAAAATCGATTGTCATTTAAGGCATAGGTCTCAAGCGAACTGACTTAAGGCGATTAGATCCCTCAATTTCCGAATATTGAGCATTTTGTAAAGCTTACTTCTCATTTATGACTGGCCAGGGAAAGTTGAAAAAAAAATATGTGAAACATCTGTTCAAGGACTACATGTGGAACGTCAGTATTTTTTTTTTACGTCTTTGTATTGTATTTTTAAAAAAATACCACGAGACATCGATTTTTGACTTAAATTCCTTACTGCTCCTAAACGGCTATGATATATGAAAATATTCTTATACTAATTAATTAAGAATCCCTTTTTCTTGAAACACAACGTTTAAATTTTGTAAATCGAACAATATTTTCATTCAAAAGTTACGAAAAACGGAAATCCGAACGTTTAGTTGCAGAGGGTGGTCTGCGCGGGCGCGGGCGGCAGTCCGCCGCTGGCATTCCGACGGGACGGCTGTGTCACTCGTATCCAAACTTTTACGAGCGATAAAGCGTATTTTCTGTTTGCCTGTGTGCGTTGACACAGTATATTTATGTATTAGTGTGCTTAGAGAGTAGTGCAGTCAGACGATATTATTGTGTTACGGTATAGCTCGCGCGTGGACGCTAATTGTACCTACTATTATAAGTTTGTAATCTAGTCGTAATATTTGATTATTTTGCGCTTATAGACGTTTGACGAAATTTAATTGTATTAAGTACTTATGCGGATCTAAATCTATATGATTGAATATATATAATATGTATAGGGTGTTAAGTAATTCGATCTTATCCTCTCAGGTGGTGAATCAGCCCATGACACTGAACAATTTTCGAAAATTCGCTTGCCACACCCGGAATCGAACCAGCTAAAATCCAAAAAAAGTACCCTGTACTTTAATAGTATTGATCGATAGGGTCAATCGTAAGGATAAATCTCCCTAACAAACATAGTAAATTAAGTGAAAGGAAGACCATTAAATCTAAGCTTACAAATTTGATGGGACGTGTTAAAGCACTTTTACTTAAGGGTCCCCATCGTTAGGTTTTATGTAGTTTAATGGTTCTCTTTTCATCTAATTTACCATGTTTGTTAGAGACATTTGATCTTTACGATTTACTCTATCGATCGATACCATAAAAGTGCAGGGTGTTATTTTTTTGAATTTAAGCCGGTTCGATTCCCGGGTGTGGCAAGCGAAATTTCGAAAATCCTTGAATGCTGTTTTGTTTCTTATAGAGCGGGACCTATTCGTAAAAAAGTCTTCAAATAACGATTTTCGTGGGACTTACCTCCGCCATACGAACTACTGGTATGTACTTATTCGGCATATTTTCCTGAACACAAAAAGTGCGGTAGTCACTTTCTAAGGGTATGGAGGGGGTAGCTATGACGTGACGTATTTTATTTACGCTATATTTAGATAACTACTAGACAGATTTACTTAAATAGGGTCTCAAATGAAAGATAATTTAATGAACATTGTTTTATTCTAAAGATTCATTAGTGTAAACCTAGTAACAAAATAATTATTTTCAAAAAACGACATTATGTAAAATTAAACTTTTTTTACTGTGTGAAAAGAACAGAAACCGTTAGGATTACGGTAATTTAGCTCATTATAAAAAAATAGCTACACTTATCAGCATTCTAATGAACCTAAAAACATTTAAGTCGAGCTATAAACAACGGAACTGCAGTCGTCTAAGTGAGCGTGGGTAGCGCGTGACAAAACGGGTAGAATCACAGCAAAATTAAAAAGTATTATGAACAGGCATAATTTTTATTAACAGGCATTTCTTTTTGTCAAAAAATTTTCTTCATTTTGTTACGAACTATTTTCAAAAATTCTCGTAACCAAAATAACGCTTCGTATCGTATCGAAATAAAACTCTTCATACTTGCACGTACTTGCGTTATATTTTAAAACAAAGGACTCAATGGTACTGGGCTGTACTGATGGGTATGAGAGTGTAAACGTACGCACTCGAGGCAGAGGCAGGTCGCTGGCGTGCGAGAGTGTACAGCCGCCATTATATTTTTTACATCGGCAACACTGAGATTCATTCGGAGGAATCCCTGCACCGTGCTGCGACGTGAACTTTGGCACTTGTCGCTTCATTCATTTGAAATCATTTGGTCAGGCCTATGACACTGTTACCAATAGCTGCGAAATTGCGCTGATATCGCCTTTTAAAACTAAAAAACATAGTTGATATTTGATATGGGTTCCTATAAAAAAGTTCTTTAGCTTCATGAGGAGCCCTAAATTTTGCTAGTTTAAAAGCATTAATAAAGCTTTTTTTATTTGAATCTTTGGCCCATTTTAATAAATCATACATGAATCGAAACAGACTCTTGAGTAACTGTTGCCTTTATGTTGTTGCTACGTAACAGCTACTAGTTTGGTACCCTCTAAGTTTAATTTTTTGCCTGTTCTTGAAGGATGATTGCACATTAAACAGACATAGTTAAAAATTCTAATGCAATTGTTTTAAGCATCTCCTTTTCAGATAACTAGATTATGTAATATGACATGCTATGGTTAAAGTTACATTACACGAATCAAATGTTTTTGACCCTGATTGATTTGTTAAATACATAGTTTCATTAAATAATAAAATAAGATAATAGATACATACCCAATCGCAGGGAATATTTTGTTATGTTGTTTGTGGTATTATCTAGATATAACTAAATAAACCAGAACATTAATGAAAATAAATCTCTGACATGCTGCTAGGTAGTAATAAGTAACATTTTATTCATTTAAAAGCAGTAGGTACAGTTTTAAAGTACAGTGTGTAATAAATATGCCTATTGGGTTTCTTCATGGGACAGACTGTCAGCCGACTCACCCTGCACTAGGAATAAATCTGTATTGCAGTGGTAAGATATCTAGTCAGTTCACGAGAGGTAAGGTTATGGTACTTATAGTTGAGTTGTTTTACAAGTGAATAGGCACTTCGCTAAAGGCTTAACCAATTTCCAGAACTAGTAAATAAAAGTGAATAAATAGATTCTCAAATATATACCCATATGTGTTGCCACAATTCCGTCAATATCATGTAGCGCAGAACACTTTACTTTATAATAAATGGTAATCAGCCATTTTGTGAAAAAAATGTGGATAATAACTTTTTTGAGTTACACCCAGGTGACACTTTTAACACTCTCATGTTTTCAAAATGGTTCAATGATAATCAATGGAAAAGTAAAAGAATAAATAATATTTTTCAATGACTATAATCATTGAAAAAATTTGATAGCTATCAACGTCTGACCTTTTTGGCGGGGGCTGTCAGACAACTTGAAAGACTCCTATAATTATTGAATTGTTATCTTTTTTGGTAACCCCAGTGTCATTACACGGTTACACATTACTCTCTCTGCTCTTTGTGGTGGAAAGTTTTGAATTTGAAAATTTAAATAATAGGTACAGTGTGTCCAATTAAGAATAATGCGTAACAAATTTTATGGACTTCCCTACTTTACTCAGTGGTTCGCCCAGAGCAATTCCGTATTCAGTGAAGAGAAATGGGTAAGAAAAGCGAATTCTCTTGCCTTCTTCATCGAATTGGGTTTTGTCAAAATAAACGCTACGCTACACACTCAAAGGCCCACACTAAGGTTTTCTCTTGTGTCGTGGGTCCCTTGGAATACACACAAAGACAAACACCCATGACCCGAGAACAAACATCTGCTTTTTACACAAATGGTTTGATTTAAAGACACCAACTGGCTGTGTTTAAGAAGCTGTTTGTTATTAAAATCTTTGGTCACATTTGACCCAACTTAAAAATTTGCATAGACTTACTATTGATATGAATGCATTATATTCATAATTAATTAACTTCAAATTAATTGAAAAAGTTTTATAAGAAAAATATTTTATAGAAATGAGAAGCGACCAAAATTGGTGCCATTTGTTATCATTGTCAAACACAAAAACTGACCAAGAATTTGTAAATAAAAAAAAAATCTCATTCCTATATTCTGTCCCTGCTACTTCAGCTTTCTCCGAAATAGTTTTTTCAGTCATTAAGACTAAATGGAGAGACGACAGAAACAAAGCCATGTTAAATTTAATTAAAAATTAACTCTTAATATGTTCAATTATAATTTTGACTGTATCGAGGCAGATAAAAGTTTTAAAAAGACAACAAGTTAATAAAATATGCAAAAAGTTCAAAAAAACATGTATTTAAGTAAAACAATAACGAATGCTGTTTTATTTTATCTAATACATTTTTTTTACCTTCTCCCACCTTAATATACTTTATTTCATGAAAAAAAGTTGGTTACCCTAGCGTGCACTTAACTCAGTGACAAGACGCCATCATGACAGTTTGAGGTTATCTTGACATACAGCATGACGTCACAAGATGGCGAATTAAAGGCGATAGCAGCGCCATTTCGCAGCTATTGGTACTAACAGTGTCATAGGCCTGACCAAATGATTTCAAATGAATGAAGCGACAAGTGCCAAAATTCAAGGCGCAGCACGGTGCAGGGATTCCTCGGAATGAATCTCAGTGTTGCCGATGTAAAAAATATAATAGCGGCTGTCCACTCTCGCACGTCAGCGACCTACTTCTGCCCCGAGTGCGTACGTTTACACTCTCATGTCCATCAGTACAGACCAGTACCATTGAGTCATTTGTTTTGAAATATAACGCAAGTACGTGCAAGTATGAAGAGTTTTATTTCGATACGATACGAAGCGTTATTTTTGTTACGAGAATTTTTGATAATAGTTCGTAACAAAATGAAGAAATTTTTTGACAAAAAAATGATGCCTGTTAAAAAAAATGATGCCTGTTCATAATACTTTTTCATTTTGCTGTGATTCTACCCGTTTTGTGACGTTATTTTCAAGATTATTCGTACCAAAATCTAAGTACCTACCGTAGTCAGTTCGGCGCTACCCACGCTCACTTAGACGACTGCAGTTCCGTTGTTTATAGCTCGACTTAAACGTTTTTAGGTTCATTAGAATGCTGATACGTGTAGCTATTTTTTTATAATGAGCTAAATTACCGTAATCCTAACGGTTTCTGTTCTTTTCACACAGTAAAAAAAGTTTAATTTTACATAATGTCGTTTTTTGAAAATATTTATTTTGTTACTAGGTTTACACTAATGAATCTTTAGAATAAAACAATGTTCATTAAATTATCTTTCATTTGAGACCCTATTTAAGTAAATCTGTCCAGTAGTTATCTAAATATAGCGTAAATAAAATACGTCACGTCATAGCTACCCCCTCCATACTCTTAGAAAGTGACTACCGCACTTTTTGTGTTCAGGAAAATATGCCGAATAAGTACATACCTGTAGTTCGTATGGCGGAGGTAAGTCCCACGGAAATGAACTTTATTCTCCTTGGGTCCCGCTCTATTATTAAAAATAAAGGAATGTTTCCTTTGAGTAAAATTTTCTATCTACGTATTTACAATACACAATACAATACAATATTCTTTATTGCACACATAGGATTACAGAATATGTTTATACAGCGAATTTGAAATAATGTATACAAATAGGCGGCCTTATTGCTTAACAGCAATTTCTTCCAGGCAACCTTATGGTATAGGAGTTATAGATTGAAATGCGGGAAAGGCGCAAATATTAATTAAATAATAATTATAAATAAGTTGACTATTTATGCACTAAAAATATATCACACATATATATTTATTAAGATTTATATATATTTATTATATTTATTTAGAGTACTTTCCCTCCAGGAGACGTTAAAAAATTCCACCCTGTATATATGCGACCGGTGAGAATGCCAGAATTGTCGAATAATAGCATTACGTCGATTGCGGCAATCAAAATAATTCAACTTAGATTAAGTATAATTACTTACATACACCGACATCTTTTGTTATTAGAAGTACCTAGTTAGATTCATCAATACAAACTCAAGTGATAGGCAGTAATGTATGGAGTGCGCTTCTGTACATTCTACGCCTGTGTATTCTTTGACCGGTGTTTTCTTGCGGGGTGCGGGTTGTGGCGCGCGGGGCAGAGGGCTCAAACGTCAAGGTCATTGACGACTCTAATCGCCTTAAGTCGAACAAAACTGTGACCGTAGATCACACTTTTTACATGCAAGGTAGGTAAACTTTTACCGTCTATCTCGATATAGGTCTGTGCCCGATGTGATGCCATTGTTGGTTACGTATCATAATAACTACTTTCCTAAAGATAGGAATCCTTAACGGGTTGGCAGCGCCGGCCCGAAGTAAATTTTAGAATTTATTTATTTAGTTTAGGATCTCCAACAGTGGAGTCATATTGAGCGAGATCATAATATGGCGCCTCTCCTGTTTGCTCCTAATAATATATACCTATACCGCAATAATTTCTTTACCATTTAGGCGCTCACCAAGATTTGGCGCCTGGAGCGACCGCTCCGTTCGCCGTATGGGCGGGCCTGCGGGTTGGTTGGGTTCGGCTACTAACAAACCTACTTTTCGCAATTCCGTCGTCGTGATAAACTGATACTAACCTAACCGTATAAACCGTAGGCGAGTCGTCTATTAGGTATTTCTTACGTAGTTGTTGATACATCTCATAGGTAAAAAAACCATTAGGAATAATAGTCCGATAGTGCATTTAACATTAGTTAATCAAAAATGTGTAATTTAAACAGTAGGTACTTGAGTCGACCAATACGCGCAATGAACATAATGTGATTCCACCGTAGTTACCTACATCGAAAATGGTTAAGCTGTGTTTATTATTATGCTACGTAACCGTCAATTCTAAAGTAAGGGTTGTCTTGTGAAATAGGCTTTTGTCTTTTTCACATTCATCGCATAAAAAGAGGAAGTATTTTATTTTAATGAGTGACTTTAAGTAGTTAGCGAAAAGAGAGTTTCTTGCCTGTTCTTCTCTGAGGAAGACTGCACCTTTGCGAATAGGCGTAGAGTCAGTAGGGTCAAAAGAACGAATGCGTATGTATGTATTTAAATCGTTTAATGTATGTTTGTATGTATTTCATTCTAATCTTAACTTCTTTTAAGTGACATCCTGAATGTCCTATAAAATAAAGATTTTTCTATTCTATTAGGGAAGCAATTCTCATGAACAAGAACGACTTTCCCTCAGGAACCTGTAATCCCTACTAATATTATAAATGCGAAAGTAACTCTGTCTGTCTGTCTGTCTGTCTGTTACCTTTTCACGCCTAAACCGCTGAACCGATTTTGATGAATTTTGGTACAGAGATAGATTAGAGCCTGGGAAAGGACATAGGCTACATTTTATCCCACAGTTGGGCACGATATAACCTGTAGTCCACGCGGGCGGAGCCGCGGGCGGAAAGCTAGTATTTAAATAAAACGGACAAGTGCGAGTCGGACTTGCGCACGAAGGGTTCCGTGCCATTACTTATAAAACTGGCCAAGGGTTAGTCGGACTCTAAAAAACCATTATCTCTATAAAAACGGCAAAAAATCACTTTTGTTGTATGGGAGCCCCCTTAAATATTTATTTATTCAACTTTTTAGTATTTGTTGTTATAGCAGCAACCAAAATACATCATTTGTGAAATTTTCAACTGTCTAACTATGACGGTTCATGAGATACAGCCTCGGACAGACTTTCTATGAAAACGTGCAAAAAAAACACGTTTTTGTATGGGAGCCCCCTTAAATATTTATTATATTCTACTTTTTAGTCTTTGTTGTTATAGGAACAATAGAAATAAATCATCGATGAAAATTACAACTGTCCAACTATCACGGTTCATGAGATACAGCTTCGGACAGACTTTCTATAAAAACGAGCAAAAAAATCACGTTTTTTGTATGGGAGCCCCCTTAAATATTTATTTTATTCTGGTTTGTAGTATTTGTTGTTATAGGGCCCATAGAAATATATCATCTGAGAGAATTTCAACTGTCTATCACGGTTCATGAGATACGCCTGGCGACAGACGGACGGACGGACAGACAGCGGTTTTTCCCTTTGGGTACGGAACCCTAAAAAATAGTCGTATAAGTAGTTTACACACTTAAAAGTGCCTCAGTTTAGTGGCCTGAATGCTTAAATTTCGCTGATTTAAAATGCTGTGTTTTTTTAAATTACCTTCATTCTTTCTAGCATTCCATGAGGCAAATAGAAACTCTCAACAGTGCGCCAAACCGCACAGTTGACTACGGATGCACTAAATTCTCCGACATGTCAGCTGAAGAATTTTCTAGAAAGACGCTTTTGCCAGGACGCCTTGGTTACACCTGCAATGACTACGAAAAGGATTGTAATGATGATCTGGCTCTGCCAGCTGAGTGGAAAGACACTGGTATACCAGATAAGTTTGATTGGTAAGTAGTTGCATAGTTAGCACGGCCCGTGACAAACTTGAGTGTCACGGCGCCACTCCAATGACGTGCGCGAGGGCACCGCGCAAAGGCTTGCTCGCCTTCTTGCGTTGACCTTTTGACGGATTTTTTCAACACTTGACCGCGTTGCTTTCACATTGTCCTTTACTTTAGCTGCAGAGCTGAAGCGCTCTTAGCCTAGTGGAGTTTAGAGTACGGCCGTCTGACAGTTTGCTGTGTTCCATCGGTACGTCGGAGTACCTATCAGTGCCTTAATAGGCATTTTCTAAGTTAACTCGCTCCATAGTCCACTGTGGCCAAGATTGAGATCAAAAGTTAACCATCTCATAATAAAAAAATCGATCAGTGAAGCTGAGCAACGTAAATGGGGGCAGAATACCAGATAGGGCGACCATAGAGGGAATTTCACGAGCTTTTTTTGACCATGAAAAAGAAAGAATGAAAGCAATTTGACGGCCGGTTTGGTCGAGTGGTAGTGACACGCTGCCTCTTGATCGGCGGGTCCTGGGTTCGATTCCCAGTCGGGGCAAATATTTGTGTAAAAAGCAAATGTTTGTTCTCGGGTCATGGGTGTTTGTGTCTGTCTTTGTGTGTTCCAAGGGACCCACGACACAAGGGAAAACCTTAATGTGGGCCTTTGAGTGTGAAGCGTTTTTTTATTATTTATTTTTTTTTATTTTGACCCTACAAAAAGGGCACAACCGCCTTGCGGCCTGCTTAAGTTAAAAAATTTTATGTGATCCCAAAGTTGTTGTCGATTACTTACCTAAGGCGCTGTTTATACACAAGTAAAGCGCGGCACGGGGCTCAAAGCAACGTAAAATGAATCTTAAAAGTTACAAAGCAAAGGTTTTTTTCGTCCGTCGCTCCATCTTCAGGCGGTGGATGTCTTTTCGTGGTTCTATTATTGGCAAAAAAAACCTTTCGTTAAACCAAGTCAGGCAGCAGACGTTTGTCGGTTTGAAAACTAACACCCTGGACAAAGCTGTTCAGTTGGGTGACAGTGCGCTTTCTCTAGTTTACTAACCCTTGGGGCAGAAGGGTGTCAAAATTTCAAAAATCGTGCATCTGTCTGTGGAATCGTAGCTTCCAACAGATTAATGGATTTTGATGCGACATTTTCTCACTTTTTACAGGCGCAGTCAAGGAGTTATTGGGCCAGTGTTGGATCAAGGTTTGAAATGCCTCATCTGTTGGGCCATTAGCATTGTTGGAGTTATGGAGTCAATGCTCATGATCAGTGGACAAGCTACGGAGTATTCGCAACTGAGTACGCAGGTTAGTGTCGTTTATTTAGGGTTTTATTATTTATTTAATACAACAGTTGCGAACTATCTTTTCCTGCCAAATACCGCAGTGTCTGAAGATGAAGGTCTTTGACCAGTGTGTGTTGCCAGTGATGACGTACGGCACTGAAACGTGGTCGCTTACATTGGGCCTCATAAGAAGGCTCAAGGGCTTTCAAAGAGCGACGGAAAGGGCTATGCTCGGAGTTTCTCTGCGTGATCGAATCAGAAATGAGGAAATCCGCAGGAGAACCAAGGTCACCGACATAGCCCAAAGAATTGTTAACCTCAAGTGGCAGTGGGCAGGGCACATTGCTCGTAGGACTGATGGCCGCTGGGGCAGAAAAGTCCTCGAGTGGCGACCACGTACCGGAAGGCGCAGCGTAGGAAGGCCTCCCACAAGGTGGACTGACGATCTGGTAAAGATTGCGGGAAGCCGCTGGATGCGGGTGGCGCAGGACTGATCGAGGTGAAGATCCCTGGGGGAGGCCTATGTCCAGTAGTGGACGTCTTGCGGCTGACATGATGACACAAAGAAACTTACATGATATCATTAGAACAATGCACATAAAATTTGGGGTAGGTAGAATATATCATGTTGGGGATAAACTAATAAGCTAGAACTATTTTAGGTATTTTTATTATGAATGGGTTTTTGACTACAATCAACTCACCCAGAAGAAGTCTATTAAAATAAAATAAAAAAAAAGAAAGGCACACTAAGGTTTTCCCTTGTGTCGTGAGTTTCTTGGAACATACATAACCTGGTGAAAAGGTTCAAATTAGAAAGAACTTGGCCCTCTAACTTGGGGCGTTAAGTGTACATAACTTAGATAAAGTCATTGGCTCACGGCGGTACTTAGGGTTGAGCTCGACACCTCTCCCTTAAGGGTCTGACCCATTGCTATCGACTTGTACCTATGCCGCGTGATGATCGGTTGAGAATAACACCACCTCATCTGAGGAAACACAAATGAGCAGATGAGACCTGCCACCTATTAATCTATCCTAGGCAATGACATCTCAATTTGTTTCGAATTTGAGGAGTCGTCCTATGGTCCCATGCGGTGTGGTAGGCTCTGTAAAGAACCGTCTGGTTCGCGATCACTCTCCTATCGAAGTCTGACGCCAAACAGCTTACTGGTTTTGTCGATGGGTGGGTAGTACCGGTGCCTTAATGGCATTTTCTAGGTTAACTCGCTCCATCGTCGACCTCATCTGTGACCCTGGTCAAGATTGATGTCAAGAGTTAACCCATCTCCTAATAAATTACTAACCGGGGGATGTCTTTGGGTGCATTTCTATAGTGCACACTGCACACAGAGATAACTGCGCCGGTTGGTGTCACGTTGAGTACTAAATTAAACTGTCTAACGGGCCTCTACGTGTTGGCTTTGGCCCTATGCACGCCTTCCAAAAGTCCGGGACGCAATTGCCTATGATTCAAGATATGTAGAAAAACTGTTGTGTCCCTCCTTTAATAATAAGATCCATATTATATCGGCTCGCTGAGCGCATGCACCGCACGGCGGAACGTCCTCACTCGCTCCCGGTCGGCTTGCCACTGCCACCGCGCGCCCGCCCCCCGCCGGTGCATCGCACGAGACGACAGATACACTACATCCCTTCCTTATCATTTATTTTTTAAATATTGTTATTTTTTTATTTGATAGTTATTCATGAATAATAAATTACGATTTAATTAATTGTCTTTATTCTCACTTCTAATTGAAAACAACTACTTACGGAATTAAGTTATACCTACACAAAGTAATCCCAGTTGTTAGTGAATTAAACTCTTTAAGCAATGAAAATATTCAACCAGAGTAATCAACAATCAACTTGTGTTTTCCTTCAACTCTTTTTTATTTATTTATTTTTAATTTTTAATTTTATACTGATTTGATTAGTGTCATAACCTTCATCTTCGATATTTTCACTTTGTTCTATACAATCTTCTGTCCGTCTAAAACCGTCCTCTGACCTTCTACCTTCTTTAGGTGTACCTACCACGTTTCGTCTAATCAAAGTCCCAGTCTCATCGTTTCTTAGTTGAACGTCTCCGTTGTATTAGATTCTACAGTATGAGTCGTCGGTTCTAAATGTATACTCAATTTATTGTTTTTTTTTATGTTCTTTATATTGGTAATATACCTTGTCACCTGCTTCCAAATGATATTCTGCAGCACGTCTCTTCCGATCAGAGTATTGTTTCCCTTTTTCTTTTCGCCTTCAATGCTAGCTGCCTCTAAGTAAATGTACAATCCTCTCTTCCACTTCATCCATCGTACACTGACAGAGGTATCTTCCCCACCGTAATCAAATTTGTCCAATGTGTACGGTTGTGCCATTTCGTTAGACGCCTACTTGGCTCAAACTCACTCAAACTCAAAAGTGTTGATTTTCATGGAACCTTACACAAAGTTTTGTTCAATTTTCTCAAATTTCAAAGGTTGAACACTAATGGGAATCCCATTATAGAAGCACATACACCGACCCACAAAAAGCCTGTTACTTTGTGGAGACAACCGTCCCGCAAATCCAATCCATGCTTGCCTCGTAGTGTATACCAATGTTTGCCTATCACAATCCCTCCCGAACACCCGCAATTTTTTTTTAATATGAAAGACATATACTGGGACGCAAATGTCAATACATCCACTTCCCAAATCCAATTCCAAGAGACATTCCGGGCCCCATCCGATATATAAATATAAATCGCGCGAACAGCCCCTTTCCGCAGAACAAAGATACTAATAATGTCGGCAGCTTTACCCCACAGTAAAATACCATATGACATTATAGGCTGTGAAAGTAACCAAAACACACGATTCCCGCGGCCTCAACATCCGACAACAGCTGACGGATCCTTTCAACCACGCAAGCCGCCAAACTGAGTCTGCTTGTGAGGACCCCACTAAAGCCCCGCACCAAGAGAGATACCCAAGAACACAGCAGACTCTACAACCTCCAGCCCCTCATTCCTAAATTCCACACTGCTAGCAATTTGTCTAACACCGGGCAAGCCAACTCAACACACCACGTTTTTTTTTTTTTTTTCATTCAAGAACAGGCCATTTACATTGAACCAATCAACCACCTCAGAGGTCACCGTATTCTCGCCGTCACATTCAGAGTTTCTTTCCACTTTAAATAAGAGTGATGTATCATCTGCAAACAATATACGACCACATGGGCCTCCTTAACAAGAAAAGGCAAGTCTCCAATGTACACGAGAAACAAAAACGGCCCCGGAACCGAACCCTGTAGGACGCCCTCACAGATGGACCCAGGCGATCCAGCGCCGCTAACCTCAACCCTCCGGAATCCATCACTGAAACAAGATTCCAAAAGCCTTATGCCATAGTGATGCAATTCTCCGATCAGAGTCCCATAGCTAACACAGTCGAAAGCCCCGGACAAATCACAGAAGACTCAAAGGCATCAAGTGAATCCTCCCAGGCCCCAAAATGCGACGAATGAGCCCAACACCGGCACCGGCTGCTGAGCGACCCCGCGCGAATCCAAACTGATTAACATTCATAAGGCTATTAGCGTAAAAGTGAGTGGTAATTTGACTAAGGATATATTTTTTTTTAAATCTTGCTAAGTACCGGTAGTATTGAAATCGGACCAAAGTTGGTGGGATCAGACGTACCACCAGCCTTAAACAGAGAAACCACTTTACTGCTTCATCAAAACAGGAACAATTTTAAAAGTTTTAATAATTTCAATCTAATGTGTGAAAAACTTTATAAACTCTGCAGCAATAGGTAGGTACATCGGATGATAAGATTTTACATTAATATTAAGCTCAAAATCAATGTTGTGCGCCCTAACTGTTCCAGTCTCACTACTTATAATTTTCCATGAAGTCTCAATGATATTATTACCATTTTTGATTTTGTTTCTGACAAACATAACCTTCGCCACACACACGTTTAAAAGTTTAGGAATAAGCTCTAACTACTCACTATAGAGATCATACAGCCTTTCCCCGCCTTTTCCAATTCCCAATGTCGCCCAGTCACCAACTTCAAGGAGTCACTAACCTCCAGTGTCTTAGCCTTAAACACAATGTCAAATTCTTGCATAGGTAAACTGAGTACAGAATTTTAAAGTTTGTTAGGATCATCACTCTCAAACCTTAGATCCGGTAATTTGGCGATTATATTACTTCTGTAATTCCCAAGGCTTAATTCACTAATAGGCACATATCCTATACCTATTTCTACAGCCTCTCCACGGAGCACAGAGGAAACTAGCTGGCCTGAGTAATCCGACGGTAACTTATGGATGACAGATTTTTCTAAGGGATTAAAATGTTTATAAATATTATCAAGACAGATTTTAGAAGTTGCGATTTTAGATCTTAGAAGAAAAGATTGAGCAAATTATAGCACTTAAACAAGGATTCCTTTACTAAGAGAACAATCTCTAGCAAGTCAACTTTAAAGTCTCCACAAACAAAAACGTTCTTTATTATTATTACCTATTTTGAATAATGCTTCCTCCATGACTCTTTGCAAAGGATTCGTATGAGGAATTAGGCGGTGTGTACACGTTCAATACAATAAGCTGCTCAAGCTCCATACAGGCCATTAAAGTAGTGCGCTCAACAGACAAGCCCACTATGCCATTATGTTCTTTAAACAAATTGTTACGAGCAAATATAGCGGAACCTCCTCGGTTGTCTAATGATGACCCTGTTCGTTAAAAGACAACTGTAATTTTATTATTCCTAAGAATCATTATTTATTGATTTTTTTTAAATGTATTTAGTTAAGTAGGTTAGGTATATAGTATATATTAATTTATTTGTTCATTGATCTATTATTATTATTTTTATTTATCAATTTATTTATTTTAACTGTATTGTTATTCCTCAGTACGCATGCCACAAGTGCGGACGGATGTGTCACTCTAGAATCGGTTTATTTAGTCACGAGCGGCGTTGCTGATCTCACACAGTCTCTGCCCAAATCATCCGTCAAGATGCAGAGGCCTATGATGATGATCATTATTATTATTATTATTATTATTTTCACCCTATAACTGGCCTCCACCTATTGTGCTTCTACTTCCAGATTATGGCAACCACTTTGGACCACTTAATGCGTATGCTGCCCGGACCAGGGCCATCCTTTTTTATGCACTCCAATAAGTACGTATGCTGCCCGGACCAGGGCCCTCCTTTTTTATGCACTCCAATAAGTGCGTATACTGCCCGGACCAGGGCCCTCCTTTTTTATGCACTCCAATAAGTGCGTATACTGCCCGGACCAGGGCCCTCCTTTTTTATGCACTCCAATAAGTGCGTATACTGCCCGGACCAGGGCCCTCCTTTTTTATGCACTCCAATAAGTGCGTATACTGCCCGGACCAGGGCCCTCCTTTTTTATGCACTCCAATAAGTGCGTATGCTGCCCGGACCAGGGCCCTCCTTTTTTATGCACTCCAATAAGTGCGTATACTGCCCGGACCAGGGCCCTCCTTTTTTATGCTAACATGAATGACACAAAAAGAAATTAAAATAATGTACAGACAACAGCAGCATGTCCGGGTCAGGCTACTAATTCGCGCCACAAAACGCGGTACTATGACAAAACGGTTAAAAACTTGAAGATTAACATGTACAACCCAATCTGCTGTCGTGTGTACAAACTTAGCCCCACCCAGGCATAAACTAATATTCCGTCCGAAATATGAAATGTAATTTCAGTAAGTACAGTGTAATGAAGTTAACTAAAATAGGTAGCAGCTCGAGCACGATGGCGACAAACTAACATAACTGGAACATAAATAGTTTGCATGCTGTGTATGTACTCGTAAGGATTTCAACTTAGATCTATATAAGTTTTCTGAAAGGTTATTTGTAATATTAGTTGTAATCTGTTGTATGTACCTCAAATAAATAAATAAATAAAATAAACTCGCGCGGCGCCACTCGGCTGACGCCGAAACCTCACTTCGACTGCGCGAGGACCCGGCGCAAAAGCTTGCTCGCCCTCCGGCGCTGTCAATGCCAACCCTTCGACACAGGACCGCGGCGCACCACACGCGCTATCACCATCGTACTCTAAATGTAGGTATTCCATAAAATCTGAGACTCGAATACCCCCACGGAAGTAAAATATTATACTTTTTCATATGTAAATAATAAATAAACGCTACACACTCAAAGGCCCACACCAAGGTCCTCCACAATGTCGCGGGTACCCCGCAACACACACAAAGACAGACACAAACACCCACGACCCGCCGAACAAGAGGCAGCGCCACCACTACCCGACCAAACCGGCCGCCTTAGTTAACCTCGTAAGTACATACTTAACTAAAAATAAGCCTTTGAGAAAAATATATAGGTATTTAACTTCTTATCAATAATATTCGAAAGCACTAGAAGATAATTTATGTAAGCAGTTTGAAATAGGTATGTTAATGTATGTTGCCGTAATAGCAAATAATTATGTCTTGTAGGGTAATACTTTTACCTAGGTATTCCACATTGGGGTATTATTATAGGTAGGTAGGTACTAATATTAGCTACTCCATTATTTATTTTACTTCTTAAACTGATTTATTAACTCACTATTTCTAAAAGAGGTAGATGAAAATATTTTTTGATAGCTATTACATTAATTCTAATAACGGAGACTTCTTGATTTGCCTGGCCTATTCCTAGGATTATACCATATTGTACCCTACAAAATGTAAAAGTAGGTACCTAACTTACTGCGTATCCTTATTTTATTAACTTCACTATTTTCCCCTTTTTACATAATGAGATCATTTCTTTTTGTGTATCCACGTAGTTAAAAACTCACAATTAATCCTCGTCGCCAATGTTGTGTCCCTCCTTTAATAATAAGATCCATATTATATCGGCTCGCTGAGCGCATGCACCGCACGGCGGAACGTCCTCACTCGCTCCCGGTCGGCTTGCCACTGCCACCGCGCGCCCGCCCCCCGCCGGTGCATCGCACGAGACGACAGATACACTACAAAAACAAATAATAAAAAAACAGCTAATTTCAGGAACTAAGTGATTGTGCAACAAGTAAGAATTACACGAAAGGTTGTGGAGGCGGGCTAGATGTTGAGGCTCTGAAGTACCTCTGCTATGAACGTACCCCGCTGACTCTCGCTCGGAAGTATCCACTGAAGCTGCGAGACCAGGACTGTCAGATGATACCTACGACTGGAGTGACGGTCTCTTCTTTTGTTACTAAGTGGTATGCTCACCCATCATGATTCGCTGAAGTTAATTTAGTATTTTTAAAACGGTTACCCGCGTGAGAGACATTACGACGTATGTGCTTAGTAAGGCAATGAGAAATATCGCCGCTTGACTTGAAGGCACGATAGCTCAGTTGGTTAGAGCACCAGATCTGACCCTGGGGTCGTGGGTTCAAATCTCATTCGCGCCAAATATTTTTCTTTACCTAAAATTATTCTACACGACTGCCTCAGTCTGTTCGGTTCTTCAACAAAAATACTGATCACGGTAAATAACTACATAATCCAAAAAATCGCGTATAAAAATAAAACTCAGCTGATCAGAGGCTGAATGTGTCACTTTTGGATTGAGACGGATAAAACGCAGATTTTTTAAATTATCTCCAGTCTCGCTACATCGCTACACACATCTAAACTAATATTATAAAGAGGAAAGATTTGTATTTTTATATGTAACGAATAAACTTAAAAACTACTGGACAGATTTCAAAAATTTCTTTCACCATTAGGATGCTACATTATCCCTGAGTAAAATAGGCAAATAAAAACTCTTTCACCATTAGAAAGTTCTCTTATCAGTGAGTGTCATAAGGTACATAATTTTCTCTTATTCCCACGGGCACGAAGTCCCGGGCGGAAAGCTAAATTTTAGTATCTTTAAAACGCTTACCCGCATGAGGGATTAATATAGGGAGAGAAAAATATTCGGCGCGATTATTTATGAGAAATTTCGCCGCTTAAATTGAGGGCACGATAGCTCAGTTGGTTAGAGCACCAGGAGATCTAACCCTGGGGTCGTGGGTTCAATTCCCATTCGCGCCGAATATTTTTCTTCCCTGTAAATATTTGTGAAGTTAGCTTATGTATAAAACGGTAATCTACGTAACACACCTATCACCGGAAAGATTAGTCCATCACAAGCGCCTTTTTACTTTCACTGGATTATATTTCAGTGACCTAACAGCAGAAGAAATAGCTCGAGTGGTAGCTATACACGGGCCCGTGACTGCGGCTGTGGATGCCATACCCTGGCAGAACTACCTGGGAGGCATCATCAGCTATCATTGCAGGTAGAAATTAGCTCCCCCCACCTATGAAATTAGGTTTTTTGGAATAATTATTTAAATTGTTCGAATATTTTAAACCCTTGACAGAAAAATAGGGGTGTTATTAGTTTGACGTTTGTATCTGTGTATCGTTAGTGGCGTCGTAGCTTCTAAACGAATGGACCAATTTTGATAAGGATGTTTGTTTGAAATCTGATCGAGATGGTTCTTAGCTATATTTCATCAAAATCGGTTTAGCTGTTTAAGAGTTCTAAGCGGAAGAATGTTGGGAATGTGAAATCCATACTTAAATCTAATATTAAAAATTTGAAAAACCTCCGACATTTATCTTCTTCTTCTTGTTATAAAATTTCAGGTCCTGATTAACTGACTCGTCAACGCCCACTCCAAACCTTTAGAACTATAAAGCTGAAACTTGGCAAAAAGGTGTTTTTTATGACAGGCAAGCATTAAGAAAGGATTTTTCAAAATTCCACCCCTAAGGGGGTGAAATGGGGATTTAAAGTTTGTATGAAGAAAATTTTTGTTTTGACATTTTGACTCGAAACTTCGTCAAGATAACTTGACGCAAATAAACGGGCACATGTTTCGCGATTTTTCGAAAATCATCCCCTAAGGGGTCAAGAATGAAATGAGTTCGAGCCCCGACCCGTCCACCCACTGGACTTTCCCACTGGTGGGTGGACGGGTAATTCACGATTACCTACCCCTCCACCCACCACGCTAGTGTGAACCGAATTAAGTACTCATTGCGCGAGCGAAGCTACGGGAAAAAGCTAGTCGCTTATGAGTCTTATAACTTTTAAACTACTTACTGCCGTACTCAGAGACGTCAATTAAAGTTAAGAAGTAAATAAATGTCATGCTATCCTTGTTTATATCAACAAGAGCGAAAGAGACAACATCAGAGTTTAACAGTACTTAACTTTAATTGACGTCTCTGAGTACGGCAGTAAACCAATTTTTATCAAATAAAGCTCAGAATCATCTAGATTACGTAGCTTTCAAAATAAATAAACCGCATCAAAATCGGTCCATGCCACAGTCATAAACATATTTACGCAAACACACAGACACTCAGATACACCCGTCAAACTTATAATACCCTTATTTTTTGTGGGAGTTAAAAGGATAGTGGCAAATTACTCAACCGACAGTGGTTAACCTGTCCTTCATTTTCACAGTGACGATTGGAGCCTTATCACCCACGTGGTCCAGATCGTGGGCTACGACAAGACGGCTGAGGTGCCGCACTTCATCGTGAAGAACTCCTGGGGAGAAGACTTCGGAGACAGAGGATACGTGCGCATCGCGATGGATGGCTTCGTCTGCGGCGTGGGCCGGCAGATTTCTTACATGACTGTACAGACCCTGGATAATAAATAGATTTCTTAAATAGACGTATTCGTATTTTCTTTTGTATCGGTACCAGGCGCGACACATATTTTTATACTAGCTTTCCACCCGCGGCTACACCTGCGTGGACTACAGGTTATATCGTGCCTAACTGTGGGATAAAATGTAGCCTATGTCCTTTCCCATACTCTAATTTATCTCTGTACCAAATTTCATCAAAATCGGTTCAGTACTTTAGGCGTGAAAGACCGACAGACAGACAGACAGACAGACAGACAGACAGACAGACAGACAGACAGATAGACATAGTTACTTGCCATATGTGAAAGGGATAACGGATAAAATTGGAACAGTATTAAAGAAACTCTCCATTAAGACTGTATATACTCCGCTGTCCAAAGTAGCAAATCATTTACGAACACCAAAAGATGTTATTCCGTATCTGAATCCAGGTGTATACAAAATTCAATGTAGTTGTGGAAGTTCCTATATAGGCCAAACTAAACGTAGTGTAAGTGAAAGGGTCAAGGAACACATCGCTGCAGTAAAGAACCAACAACTACATAAGTCAGCAATTGCACAGCACCTGTCTTCGGGTACGAATCACTGGATCGAACTTCACGAACCAAAAATCCTCTCCAATGAACGCCACTACTATCCACGGATAGTACGTGAGGCAATTGAAATTAAAAAACATCCGAAGAATTTCAACAGGGAAGATGGATTTCAGTTGTCACCCACCTGGGGACCAGTGATCGAGAAAATAATGTCCAGTGTCGTATCTTCGGATATATCTTCGGAACGTGCCTCCACTGTGAGTACGGTGTGCCGGGAGGTAAACAATTAAAAACGTCATACTCAAATAGACAGTTTTGTGGTTCGACCCGCAGTGAATTTAATTACGCTGAGGGTAGATCCACCACTCCGATGACATCTTGCTGAGACAACAACAGTCTACCCGTGACCACGGCGCGTGCAACCGCGTCGAAACGTCGGGAATAGGTAATAAAATAAATATATATACGCGAATTTAGACCCGTTTTAGAATTTAATTATGTGTTCAAATCGCGAAAGTTTAAAGTGTTAGACATAGTTACTTTCGCATTTATAATATTAGTATGGATTTTGACGAATTCGCCATCAAAGTCGTCTCTCAAACAAAAAACCGTATATAGCTGCTGGTCAGAGGATTGGGTGTGCCCTATGTATCACGCTAAAATGTTTTGTTTGATTTTCGTAATCGGTGCGATAAGACATAAAGAGTGGTTCGTTTTATTATGAAGATTTATTGAAATACAGATATGAAATTATCTGTATTTCAAGTGCGCTTTGTTGTACACTTTCATGTAGGTTAAGTTTGTAACATGTATCTTCTTTTGTTTCACGTAACAAATATTACTAAAGGGTGCCACGGTTAAGGAAACCTTTGTGTAAAATTTCAGCTTTTTAAGTTTAAGGTTTTTTTTATAAACAGGTGTCGCCCCGATCGATGTTATAGTTCGGGTGTTTGAAATTTTGCTTCATTTTAATATTTGTTCGTAAGTAGGTAGGTATATAGATTAGGCAACAAATCAAAAAATTTTAATATTTGTTAAAAAATAAAATAACGATGATACTTATTTAACACTAGCTTTCCGCCCGGGACTTCGTTCCCGTGGCACTTTTTTAGTTTTTTCTTTCATAAGAACCTTCTCCTGACAATAAGGAACACAACAAAAAAAAAATCATCCAAATCGGTCCAGCCGTTCACGCGTGATGCCGTGACAACGAAAATCGGGTTCCATTTTTATATATATACTCGTAGATAGATTAGTGAAAATCAAAATAAATAATAAAATCAAAGTCAAATTTTAATAAAATTATCTTGAAATAATAAACAGAAATGGTAATTATCATAAACTGGACTTAAGGTTTTGTCATGCCCTGCAGCTGTGGGATAAAATGTAGCATAATATGTCCTTTCCCAAGGTCTAACCTATCTCTGTACGTTTCATCAAAATCGGTTCAGTAGTTTAGGTGTCAAAGCGTAAAACAGGCGGACAGACAGACAGAGTTACTTTCGCATTTGTAATATTAGTAGGGAGGTATAAAGAAATTCATATTACTTCGGCACCATGCAATTCTTACCGCAAAGTAGGTGATCTGACGAATTAGAGTCAGGAATTAAGCTTTTCGCCCGCGATTTCGTTCTCGTCAGCATGTTCACGTGAAACAGGAAAAAAATAAAACAATCCCCTGTGTGTATACTCATATTATATAGAGCCTTATTATAACAGGCAAGCGCAAGCCCGCTGGAGTACGTACGTACGAGTATTCTATTTTTTGATAGTTCCTTTGGAAATTTTGGAAAATCCTCTCTTTTCGTATGCCTACATCAATGAATAGAATAGAATAGAATAGAATAGAAAAAATCTTTATTTTATAGGACATTCAGGATGCCACTTAAAACAAGTCAAGATTACATGAAATACATACAAACAAACATTAAAGGATTTAAATACATACATACGCATTCGTGCTATTGACCCTACTGACTCTACGCCTATTCGCAAAGGTGCAGTCTTCCCCAGAGAAAAACAGGCAAGAAACTCTGAGGGTGCTCTTTTTAAACGCATTACAAATTTTCTTATTTTCTAATTTTAACTAAGTCTGAAATAACTCTAGAGCTGAGCAGTTCATTCCCATGGCTGCTCGTCAGTTATGTAATCAGAAATTTTGTAATAGCCCTTTTTGCAAAGTTTTTGTTTAATTACTGTCTTAAATTTATCCAAAGGTAAATTTTGAATACACATGGGAATCTTATTGTAGAAACGTATACATTGACCCATGAAAGAGTTCGTGACCTTGTGGAGACGACTGTCTAGTACATCCAGTTTATGCTTGGTCCTAGTATTTATATTGTGCCTATCGCTATTTTTCTTAAACAAATGTTAATTTTTCTTCACATATAAAAGATTGTCACATATATATTGGGATGCAAAAGTCAGAATATCTATTTCTTTGAATATTTCTCTAAGAGACATTCTAGGTCTCATTTGATAAATCGCGCGAACAGCCCTTTTCTGCAGGACAAAGATCTTATTGATATCCGCAGCATTACCCCACAGTAAAATGCCATATGACATTAGGCTGTGGAAGTAACTGAAATATACGGTTCTCGCGGTTTCAACGTCCGATAATTGACGGATTTTTTTAACTGCGTAGGCTGCTGAACTGAGTCTGCTCGCTAACTTATCAATATGAGGACCCCATTGAAGCTTTGCATCAAGTGTTATTCCTAAGAATACAGTAGATTCCACAATGTCCAGTTTTTCATTCCTAACCTGTACATTGGTATTAACCTGTTTAACATTGGGCAAGGTAAATTTAACACATTTGGTTTTTTTCTCGTTCAAGAGAAGGTTATTTACAGTAAACCATTCAACTACCTTTGAGATCGCAGTATTCACATCGTCATAATCAGAGTCGTACCTCTTCACTTTAAATATGAGTGATGTGTCATCTGCAAATAATACGATCTCATGGGCGTCTTTAACAAGAGAAGGTAAGTCATTAATATAAACGAGAAACAGGAATGGTCCTAGGATTGAACCCTGTGGGACGCCCATACAGACTGTGGACCCAGGTGACCTAGTGCCGTTAACCTCAACCTTCTGGATCCTATTACTCTGGTAAGATTCCAGAAGCCTAAGTGCGAATCCTCTTATGCCATAATGATGTAATTTTCTGATCAGAGTTTCATAATGAACACAATCGAAAGCCTTGGACAAATCACAGAAGACTCTAAGAGCATCCTGCGAGTCCTCCCAGGCCGCAAAAATATGACGAATGAGCTCAACACCAGCATCGGTTGTAGAGCGACCCCGTGTGAATCCAAATTGATTTATATTCATAAGGTTGTTAGCGTAGAAATGAGTGGTTATTTGATTAAGGATAATTTTTTCAAATATCTTGCTAAGGGTTGGTAGTATTGAAATTGGTCTAAAGTTGGTGGGGTCTGATGTACTACCAGCTTTAAATAGAGGAATTACTTTACTATGTTTCATCAGATCAGGAAACACACCATCATCAACACAATTATTAAAAATAAACGCTAGGTGTGGAGCAATACAATCTATTATGGAATTAATCACCTTTACTGAAAGACCATCAAGGTCCGCAGTCTTTTTTATATTTAACATCTTAAAAGTTTTAAGAATGTCGACACTTCTCACATGTGAAAAACTGAAAGGAACCTTGCTTTCGTCTACATTCTGTTTAAGCAATGATTCAGCGAGAGCGGGAGATGAGTCTAGTGACTGAGTAGTAGAGACGGGAATGTCAGCAAAAAATCTTTCAAACTCTGCAGCAACAGCAACATCGGTAGTTAAAATTTTGTCATTTATAATGAGCTTAAAATCAAAATTGCGAGACTTAACCCTTCCCGTCTCACTATTAATAATTTTCCATGAAGTCTTAATGATATTATTACTATTTTTAATTTTATTTCTAACAAACTTAGCTTTTGCTGCTCTACATACACTCTTAAAAGTTTTAGAATAAGCTCTAACATACTCAACAAAAGTTTCAGAATGGTTATATGCTTTCTCACCATAGAGATCATGTAACCTTTCTCTGCTTTTATGAATTCCCACTGTTGCCCAATCACTAAACTTCAAGGAGTCATTAACTTTTAGCGTCTTGGCCTTAAACACAGTGTCAAATTCTTGCTTAGACAATCTAAGTACAGAGTTGAAAAGTACATTAGGATCACTATTATCAAATCTTAGACCCGGTAGTTTGGTGATCATATTATTTCTGAAGTTCTCAAGCCTTGTGTCACTAATCAGCACATATTTGATACCTCTTTCTACAGCCTTTCCACGAAGCGCACTAAAAGAAACTAATTGTCCAGAGTGATCAGAGGGTAGCTTGTGGATAACGGATTTTTCGAAAGGATTAAAATTAGTATATACGAGGAGTGATCAAAAAGTAGTGATAATGAAACAGAAAATAATATATTTTTTAAATAACAAAAATTTGTTTTTCAACATAGTCACCTTCTCTATGTACACACCGAGTCCAGTGTTTCTCCAAAATTTTTAACCCTTTAAAAAAAAATGATTTCTCTTGGCCTTCCAAAAACCCTTCCACGGCCTCTATCACTTCATTATCATCGGCATATCTATTACCACGCAAGTATTCTATTAGTTTTGGAAAGAGATAAAAATCACTAGGGGCCAGGTCCAGCGAATAAGGTGAGTGATCCACTAATTCGAACCCAGCTTGTTGAATGGTATCCAGTGCAACAGCAGAAGTGTGAACCGGCGCGTTGTCCTGATGAAACAAAATGCCTTTACTAAGTTTGACATGTCTTTTCTCTTTTATAGCCTCTCTCAATTTAGCTATTGAAGATGCATAGTAAACGCCTGTTATTGTGTGTCCCTTCTCAAGATAATTAATAAATAATATTCCTTCGGAATCCCAAAAAATTTAGGCCATGACTTTGCCTGCCGATGCTGTGGGTCGAAATTTCCTTGGAGTTGGTGACGACGATCTTTTCCACTGTAAAGATTGTTGTTTTGTTTCTGGATCAAAATGGTGAACCCATGTTTCATCGATAGTGACAAATCGAGCCAAAAAATTGTTAGGATCCACATGAAATCTGTCCAACCGGCGCCTTGAAAGATTGAGTCTGGTTTTCTTCCGATCTTCTGTTAACATTCTGGGTACCCAACGCGCCGAGGCTTTTCTCATACTCAGATTATCTTTTAATTTTGATTGGACACTGCCATATGAAATGCCAGTTTCCTGGACTAAATAACGCACTGTAACACGACGATCGTCTAGAACAATATTTTCGACTTTTTCAATATTTTCCTGCGTAACTGACGTCGATGGCCGGCCCGAGCGGTGCTCATCTTCTGTCGATGTTCTTCCAGTCTTGAATTGAAGTGACCATCTTGCCACAGTAGAATATGGTGGAGCAGATTCACCTAAAGTCTCCACAAAATCACGATGGATCTCTTGCATCGTTAACTTTTTTAAGCTGAGGTATTTAATAACGGCTCGCACTTCGTTTTTCTCCATAATGATATTTTACGTCGGAATTCGTCAAACAACTAGACACGGTTTCTATGTTTCTTAAAATTAAGATTTAATTTTTTGTATCTAACCTCGTAATTAAATGATCTTTAATTATTGGTATGAATGAGTAGATTACGAATGGTACAAGTGGGTCATTATCACTACTTTTTGATCACTCCTCGTATTATCCAGACACGTTTTGGAAGTAGGGGTAATTCGTGTAGGCTCCAGAAAAAGATTAACCAAATTATAGCACTTAAAAAAAGATCTGATTCTACTAGTTTGAGAAGTCTCCGCTAATAATAAATGAGGAATACCCTCTACGAACAGCGGTTTAGGTTACGTCATTAACATCGGAATCTCATTTTGTGCTTTTGGCATTCTGCGCCTAAAGAAACGTGTAAGATATGTACGTATGTATTGATTGAAGCGCTGCTATACAATACATCTGAGTAAATCGGACCATACTGTTTAACGTAATCTGCTTTTGGCTGTAAGTATGTCATCATCCTATCTCCCTTACTTCGAGTTGAAAGTGCTGATAAAATGTGAAGTAGTTCCCCATTCGTAATGTTATTAACTTACACAAGAAGTGTTATTATTTGTTTAAATATGGATACGAGACTAAATTGTTGTTTTTTTCTGTTGTTTTGTGCTGTTTTGGCAACCAATCCAGAGGGTAAGTTGTTTTGTTCTAATTTCTAGCAATTGTATGGTTGGACGAATGATCTAAAGATTTGTATGTTTGCAAAGAATAAATTCAAAAACTCTAAACTTATTTCAAAAATTTCCCCGGTAAAATGCTACATTTTCCCTACACAATGTTCTCGAATTCCCACGGGAACGAAGTCCCGGCCGGAAAGCTAGTGGAGCAATAAAGTAAAGTTAGGTTCATTGGCCCAGTTTTGCTTTTCTTTTAAATCTATACACAAAACATAAAAGGACAAAAAAATGTGTTTGCGATAGCAATTTCGCATCTAAATGGACCTCTATAAAGTGACTTTAAAGCGAAAATTAAGGATGTGAACAAGGGTATCGCCAAGGGGGGGAGAGGGGGGTAGCGAAGGGCGGCCAACCCCCCTAGAGATGAAAAAAATGTAACCAACTTAAAAGCAACCAAAGTCCTGCAATTGACTTGCGTTGCCGATGAATCCCGCACGTCAATACTCTAATAAATTCACTACTTATGGGTATAGTACAGTCAACAGCACATCAGGTTACCACAAACTGTCAAATTTCCCCAATGGATAGTAAACTCTAATGCTTGGAGATAAAATTGAAAATTAATTAAAGCAACCAATCAG
Organism: Aproaerema taeniolella; assembly: GCA_949987775.1. NCBI lineage: Eukaryota > Metazoa > Arthropoda > Insecta > Lepidoptera > Gelechiidae > Aproaerema > Aproaerema taeniolella. The sequence goes on from OX465245.1 coordinate 6,633,423, forward strand.
TGAGGTTAAGCAACGTACACAGAGGCAGGGAAACTGATGGGTGACCAAAGTGGCAATTTATTACGAGCGTTTCCGTGCTTCGGAGGGCACGTTAAGCTAGCATGATGTGCTGTTGACCCTGTACAATAAAACTACCAAGTAATATTACCTACAAATCATGCGTCCGCGCTGCCTATTGTTATAGAGGAATATGCTGTCCAGAGTTCGTAAAGCTTTATTGAAGCTGGCCTCTCCTGTTTGCTCTCAATAATATGTACCTATACCGCAATACCGTCTACGGTCGACTAGGATTTTAGAAGAAATATAATATCGATAACTTTTAAAATCATACTCCCGGACACCGGATGGCGAAGCTTTTAAATAAAATTAAACTGGACTGGACACGTGAGTCGTAGTCATAAAATGACGACGACGGCTGGAACACACGCTTATTTTTCTTTACCATTTAGGCGCCCTCTAGGATTTGGCGTCTGGAGCGACCGCTCCGTTCGCCGTATGGGGGGCCGGCCCTGGAACTGTTCTTATTACAATCACCAATTCGCCATAGAAGTAAAGACTCGCGTTGCAAGTGTAAAGCTTCATGACTGTACTTACAATTCATATTTTTCTCATCCTCCATAAACTTGCCCCCCTGGGCCGAGGGCTGGTGACGTTCTTGTATGTGAATCAGCCCACTAAACTAAACAATTTTCTCTAAGAATGATAGGTCGAAATATGAAATGTTTCGTTATTTATGTACATTCTTTTTATTATATTTTGCTTTTTAGTGTACCTATTCATTCTAAATTTCAATGTATGGGCAAAGGGGCAAAATTTATGATTAAGTATTTTTGCTTTTGGGTTTTTTAAGGGGGGAGGGGTGAAGCAAGGGGATGGGAGAATTGTGAGTTATAACGTACCTACTTACCTATAGGTATAACTCAAAAGCAATAAAACTTAATTATTAATTTTGCCGCTAAAAATCTACTTATAATGAATAATACTATTTGTATGGGAGGTCAAAAAAATTTTTTTGAGAATTCCATAGGGTTCCTTGGAGAAAGTAAATTAGTTTAATAGGGAGAACCACCCCCTAAAGTTTCGTTAACAAGATTATTACGATTTTTGGACAAGGGTAGAGAGAGCTGGGGAAGGCTTTTGATGTTGCTCTATGTAGGCTTTTCATGTGAACAGAATTGCGGGTGAAACGTCCAGTCGAGAAGTTGTAGTAAACAAAACTAGCGTGTTAGTTTCGATGATATGAATAGATTTATTTATGAACAAAGAATAGTTTAAAAATCTACTTATTAGGTAGGTATGTAGGCAGTTATTCATCTATCTAATAAATATCTACAGTCACATAACAAGGAGCTACCAAGAAAGGTAAAGTCGAGTTTGTTAGTCGCCAATTCGTCATACATTGCTTCTAATGCAAAGTGATTTTAACTGGAGACGAAAATCAAATACAGCAATGAACAACATTGTATAACCTCAATCGATAGCCCCTCAGACCGACGTCATAACCGGCATATTTCACGGTACATGTATTGTTGTGTGGCTAACTTCACTAACGTTTATAAATTGCCTGTGTGAATAGCGATAAGCAGTTGAATGACATTCATTGCTGCGCCGGCGCAAGTTAAAACACACATCTGTTGGTAGACCCCCTGGGAATCGTTTTGTAAGTTTTTTACTTACTTTCTTTTGCAAACTATTATTATTTTGTGTACGTATTTTGTAATTAATTACGCCATCCTTTTTAACTTCTTCTTATTAGTAGCCAACTTCCAAATGTTAGTTTCGCAATTTCTTTATACCTATACCTACTTACTATTACTGCTTCTTTCATAAGTTTATACCTAACTAGCTGATTAATACGAAAGCTAGGAACACCGCAATTAGATATCCTGAGTTTTTTGGGTATACCTCGGGTATAAACAATGTGATACTTTGGGGTTTCAAAGTTTAAGAGATAACCTTGCTAGGTTTATGAATGTCATCTTCGTTTGTTTTGTATTTATTACATTTTCACAGTAGTTTGGTGGTAGTGGTAGATAGTTTCGTTTGGATAAAGTATCGAATTTTTAACAGGTATACCTATATTTATTAGATAACAATTGATAATCTGATATTTTATGAGTTTATTATGCAGAAAAGTAATCTACATATTATGTAGATTAAGGCCTGTATTATAAAAGGAGACTCAAGTCTTGATTTGTACTTAAGTATTTATTGTCTCTTTCTCTCACTATCAAAATGACAAAGACGACTACTACTCAAGTATACCTAGATCAGAGTCTGAGTCGCGTTCTGTAATACGGACCTAAGTCACTATATACAGACTTGCCATGAAAAACATTGATTTTCGTTCCTTATCCTTCTCGTTAGTAAAATCTGGCGGCGTGGTTATTTAAGAGGATCGTCTCAGTGTTTTTTTCCCATACAAACGGCGTCAATGGATTCCATCCCCTGAACGTCAACGGATCCCTTTGAAATTTTGGTATAGTGTCAGGAACACCAAAAACTAGGTCCGTACGTTTTGATTTTTTTGACATTTTTAGTAAACAAAAAGATATTTGAGATTAAAAGTCAGAGATTAAAAAAAATTCTCATCATTTAAGAGGTGACTGTTGAAAAACTAAGAACAATTTTGGAAAAAACATAACGTACGGACCTCGTTTATACGCTTACAAATCGATAGAGACCAAAAACATACGAATTTACTAAGTTTTTAGGGTAGGAATTCATTGACGCCTAAACTCATAATTTTGGAAATAAAACTCGGCATTTCGCCGGATAGCTGCAATTGTCCCTTTCGCACAAGTCTGAGGCAGTTGGTCGACATCGAGACAGCATGAAAAACAACTGAGACGCTAGTCCAAACTGAGACGCTCCTCTTAAGGATCGTATTTTAGTCGAGAGACCTTAATAATGTTCGGGCGCCGCCCGGCGTCGCCCGAACATTAGAAGAAGAAGAAGATATCGCTGGAAAGATGAAGTCACCAAAGACCTAAAAGAGTTAAAAATGCCCGACTGGTCAAAATTGGCGTAAGGCAGAATGGAATGGCGCACATTAATGTCCGAGGCCAAGATCCACTTTGGATCGTTGAGCCAGCGAAGTAAGTTACGCAATTAATAGGGGTGACTAAGTATTGTCAAGAATAAAAAAAAAACCGGCCCCTAAAAATAGTTTTAGGTAATGGCTCAGATTAATGAAATCCATTGGATTTCATTAATCTGAGGATAATGGTTTATTTGTAACTGGCAGACAAAATTCATGTTCAGGAGGCAAAATGATAGCAGCGGTAAAGTTAACTTTTGGTGAAAATGGGATACGGAGCCATACAGCCATAATAGCATAGACATAGAAATAATAAGTTAAAATAGACATAGAAATACTATAATACAGTATTTCTGGCTGACATCAGCGCTTGACACACATCTGCGAGGCTGACAGATTATAATTGTTTAGTAGTTTTTTGACTGTTTCATTTATGTTAAGTTCATTTTAAAATCAAAATTATAAACCGTAATAATAAATCTAAATCATACAATGGATACAATTCTCAGCCGTTTTGCTCTGGACAAAATCTGCAGATATGCATGCAGATTACATACTTACCAAATTAACCCCAAAAGACCTCAAAAACAAAAACAAGTTCGGACCGCGCCGCAATTCAAGTTACATTTACGTAATATTCCTATGTTTGTTCTATTCACAAAGCATATATTCAAAGCAGAGTCAAGCAGTCTCTCAACAGTTCATAATCTTGGAGGAACTATTCTAAGTTAACATACCTTGTTGGCAACACTAGACATTGGCGAAATCTACAAAAAGATTAAAGAAATCGAATTCTACTGTGAATCCCTCAATTAGCGAGCTGCGCTATTGCAATTCAACAATAGATTTTCAGCTTTTTTCCTTCCTTATTGAGTAGGTATAATCAAGTATGTGGCGGACTTGATCAATCTTGATATCAGAGTTTATAAACCGCGAAATGGCCTCTGATTTGGTTTAACGACGTAGTCAATGGACAGCAGCCGGGACAAATGGGGGCTTCCTGCATTATGCTGATAAAGACTGCCAAACTGATTCAGATCCTTAATTTTCGCTAATTAATTTAAAGTCACTCAATATACCTAAGTATCACTCGTATACTTATGTTGTACATACAGCACTTACCCATATACCTACTTAGGTTTCGTTTGTCATTGTTTCCAAGTCTACAATGAGTGTACTGTGTCCCCTTTTGTGGAGGAAACTGCTTTGTTTCAGATACCTTGAAGAATCAATTTCACAGCTCACTTTTAAAACTCTATAACTGGATAGAAAAGCGTAATGCCACAATTAAAATGAAATGGTGGACTATGGCCTAAATCACAGAATAAATAATAGTACTAACGCCTAAATACCCTTCGTGTTTCGAAGGGAGGCCCGTGTCCTTCAGTGGGGACGTATATGGGCTGGTGAAAGAAAAAAAAAACTGTAAAAATCAAATATAACACAGGATTTGACTTTAACGCCGGTTTGGTCGAGTGTTAGTGACGCTGCCTCTTGATCGACGGGTCCTGGGTTCGATTCCTGGCCGGGGAAGATGTTTGTTTTCGGATCATGGTTTTTCGTGTCTGTTTTTGTGTGTGTTCCAAGGGACCAGTGAAACAAGAGGCAAACTTTAATGTGGGTCTTTGAATACAAGTATAAAGTGTAAAAATAACGTGGAAACTACATTAAATAAAAAAAAGATTGCATTAGTTTTAAGAAAATGTAAAATGTGTTAAGAGGTTCTAAAACCACATGATGTCGTGAATATATGAATGTGTGTGTAAGAAGAAAATGCAGCTGCAAACATAAATTATTTTTTCGTACAAGGAGTGAGGAAAACAAAGTTATATCTGTTGTTGATAAATAACCACATAATAATTTATATTACAAAAAAGGTTACCGTTTGTCTTTGTGAAATTATTAAAGATTTCGCCATTTTATATATTAAAAGTGAGGTATTAATGACCGTAACCCGCCGTAACCATATTTTGTGATTTTGTTTTTTAAATCTTTGAGTTACTGTTTCATATATCTATTAATAGGCCCTCTGAACAAACCATATACTTATTTTAAGATGATTTCTGTGGCCGATTTAGATTTCATGACTCATTTGGTCCATGAAGAAGAAATGAGTTTTAAAATCTAAACCGGCCACAGAAATCGTCATAAAATAGGTATATATGGTTTGTCAATTAATAGATGAATGAAACGTTTGTCAATTTGAAACGGTAACTCAAACAAAAATTTAAATCAATTTTTGACTTAAGAGATTTTTTAACTTATCACTACATATGGCGGGTTACGGTCATTAAAGACCTCACTTTTAGTATATAAAATGGTGAAATCTATAATAATTTCACAAAGCCAAAAGGTAACCTTTTTAGTAGGTAATATAAATGTCCCCGGGCTATACAGATCTATAAGGTTTAGTGAACTTTATTTGTCTGTAATAGCTTCTCGCGCGGGACTTAGTACCCGTAGGAATTTCGGGAATGAATTATATATAACCTTTATCTTTTCATTTCATTTATTCAAAATAATTATAGCTAACTCCGTCCATTGGTGAAAAGCATATGAAAATCCTTTGAATAGTTTTTAGTTTACCGCGTTCAGAGTCTAAACTTAAGTCAGACAGACAGACGGACGCGGCGGACTTTGTTTTTTAACCCCCGGCGCAAAAAGAAAGGGTTTTATAAGTTTAACGTTTCTGTCTGTGTATCTTTGTATCTGTCTGTGGTATCGTAGCTCCCAACGGATGAACCGATTTTCGTTAAGTTTTTTTTGTGTCATAGATAATTTTATCCCGAGTGTTCTTAGCCATGTTTCATGAAAATCAAGTGTTCAGCCGTTTAAAAGTTATAAGCAATCGAATGTCGAGGGTAATTCAAAATTTTAGTGTTATACAGGTTGAAATAGAACATCCTAGCTTTATTGAAAATCCTGAGCCAGTATCACTTACTGACCACTTTAATTTTTTTAATTTTTAGTCTCGGGCGCACCCCCCGAGCGCTACCCGCACCCCTCGCGTGCCTGGTGTAGAAGTAATGTCTACGTTTAGGCAAAAAATGAACTATTCCCATTGAAAAAATATTAATTTTTTTTTCTCATAAATGTGTTCTTTGTGTTTTTTTTCTCATAAAAATTTTTTTTTCTCATAAATGTGTTCTTTGAGTGATACTGGTTTTACGTCACATTTTTCGTCTGTATTTCAGGACCTAACATGGTGAAACTTTCTGTGAACAACTTTGGTGCTTACAAGGGGGAGGAGGTGAAGAAATACACATGGACGTCAGAAAATGGGTTCTCACTCGTCGCCATAAGCTATGGTGCTATTATTCAGTCAATAAAAGTAAGTAGAAGTGCTCGTAGCCCAGTGACGCTCGCTGATCTCAACCGATCAGTGAGGTTAAGCAACGTACACAGAGGCAGGGAACCTGATGGGTGACCAAAGTTGCAATTTATCACGAGCGTTTCTGCGCTTCGGAGGGCACGTTAAGCTGTCGGCCCCAGCTATTGTCGATTGACTACAGTCGTTATAACCAAGTCAGAGGCCATTGTGCGGTTTGAAAATTCTGACACAGGGTTAGCCAAGTTGGCCACACACGTGGTTATACCTACATGTTAAGAAGACATTAGAGGCTTACGGTATTCTTGGTCATTCACTGCTGTAGGTACACATGCCTCATACTATAATTATGTGTCTAAATTACTGTACTCTTTACACTTTGTAGATAACAAAAATGTAACAAAAAATTATAACAAACAAATGTATTAGGTAGGTATAGTATAACACTTTAAACTTTCGCGATCTGAACACATAATTAAATTCTTAAACGGGTCTATAAATTTGCGTATACGTATACGTGAATTTAGACCCGTTTAGAATTTACGCCGCGTGTGATATACAAATCTCGTACACCATGTGTTCAAAAAGGACGCGAAGGTTTAATTAAGTGTATTAGGAAACACATAATCTCTTAAATTCACACCATCATTCTGAATTTTTTAATATTTTTTTAATATTTTCTTTTTTTATAAATCAAAATTATGAATCCGAATCGAATGCACTCCATTTCGCAATATAAATCAATAGTAATCTCATTCCGATAGAGCGGTACAGAGAAAGGGCCTCGTGCGTACGGCGCAGTTTCTCGTTACCTACTTACATTGCCTAGCCAAAGTAGATGATATGTAGGTAACGAAAACTCCGGAAAAAATATTACTTGTCATGGAAAGATTATTTAAGTATTTATTGAGCTGGCCTTACAACTTTTACCATTGGCGACCCCAATGTGATTGCTTCGTGCGGCAATGTAGCTATCCTTTAAAGTGCGAGTCGGACTCGCGCACGAAGGGTTCCGTACCGTTATCTATAAAAACGAGCAAAACAAATCACGGTTTTTTGTATGGGAGGGAGCCCCTTTAAATATTTATTTTGGTTCTGTTTTTTAGTAATTGTCGTTATAGCGGAAACAGAAATACATCATCTTGAAAATTTCAACTGTCTAACTATCACGATTAATGAGATACAACCTGGTGATGGTGACAGACAGACGGACGGACAGCGGAGTCTTAGTAATAGGGACCCTTTTATTTACCCTTTCGGTACGAAACCCTAAAAACTTTCCCCCTTATTCCAGGTTCCAAACCGCAACGGTGATATAAGCGACATTGTTCTCGGTTTCGACGACTTGCAGTCTTATGTCGATAGGAATGTGGCATATTTTGGCGCAGCAATTGGCCGGTGCGCGAATCGAATAGGTTGCGCCTCCTTCAGGATAGATGGAGTCGAGTATAATGTTGGCAATAATACTGGAGATCACCATTTGCATGGAGGAATCATTGGGTTTGATAAGGTAGGTCTATATTCTCTTCTAGAAAATTCGGTGTTCTTACTAGAGTTCCGTTTACGAGTCTTTTTCCTTGCCATTTATTCTGTTTCTCATTTGAGGTACGCTTCATCATGATCCAGGATTTGCAGTGGCGTGCATAGACATTTTAGGCAGGGTAGGCAGTGAACTTTTAGTGATGAAAATTATTAAGATTTTAGAATGTTAGTTAAAACAACCTAAGGTTATTCAAATCAAAATAACCTGTGCTTCCAAACTTTTATATGTATAACAGTTTAAAAACAAAATGCACGGAACACAAAATAAGCGGTTAGTATACACATAGCCCGTGAGCCAATTATTATGAATGTCTTATATTTTAGTATTAAAATGTCTTACTCGGCCTTTTGCGATAATGTTTACTTTTTTTTTGAAAAGGTTTCGGCAAACAAACATCATCATTACGCAGTTTCGGAAAACAAACATCATCACCACATTTTTCACAACTTATTGTACTCATTTTGTTCTAAACAAATGTCTAATAATCACTATAAACTGATAAAACATTAATTTGCAAAAGTTTTCTTTCGTACTTGCAAAAGAAAAACAATCCATTAAGAAAAAAATGCCGCAAAATTAAAAATCTATAACAGCCCTTCCAAACTTACCAAATATTGACACTTCTTAATTTGGTAGCATCGCTTTATAGGCAGAGCTTTTTTCGCCATACAATCAGTTCGTTAATTTTTCGCGGGGGAGGCGAAACAGCCAATCAGAAGCCAGCATTTTTAAACAAAAAAGGCATTTCAAACGAGTGCTTATAAGCTTCGCCATCTAGCGGCGGCGGCGAGCGGCACTAGTAACTAGTATAGATGGCTCTGTTTTGAAAAAGTTTAAATTCAGTAAAAATATAATGTAGATAACGTGATTTAGTAAAAGTTTATATTCGTTTGATTCTGTGATCGTTAGTGTACATTATATATTCAATTTTTGTTTTATTTTCCTTGAATACCCTAGGGTAGGCACTGCTTTTCTGCTTGTATGGAATGCACGCCACTGAGGATTTGGCAGGTCAAGTAAATGCAGTGGAGGAACTGCCATTTGACCCTGCTATAACAGGGAACCTTAACTAGATTGAATCGTTACACATTCAGTCGGTGAAAGTGCAGGTTTCCTTACGATGTTTTCCCTCACTGCAATAGCATGGGTTATTGGTCATTGGGTACAGAGGCCAGCGCATCAGGTTACCCCATTTTCATTGCAAAACCGTTCTCACTGTAACAGCACAGACTACACGAGTGTGGTAACCTGATGTGCGGCCCTCTATGGGGGTACTGATGATCAAATCTGGTACTTATCTTTTGCTTACGAATTATTACCGCTAGTCACCAGGCCTCGGAAATTTGGTAATGTGAAAAAAAAAATTGTCATTACAGGTGAACTGGAAATCCTCAGTAAACGGCACAAAAGTAACGTTCACTTACTTTTCAAAAGACTTGGAAGAAGGTTACCCAGGGAACCTCGTAGTCTCTGTGTCCTATGACGTGACTAAGGATGGCAAACTTATCATGCAATTCAGAGCCTTCACAGATAAGAAGACCGTCGTGAATCTGACCAACCATTCGTATTTCAACTTAGCAGGACACGAAACTGGGGCCAAAGAGTTGTACAATCATATGTTTGCCATAAATGCTGATAGGTAAGTCGGAGATTTAAAACAAAAATTGAATGACCACAATCTAGTACAGGGATGAACATGTAGTCGAGGATGTAGAAAGTTCACCCAAAAGATGCCTATTGACTCTTGTAGGAGCGAGCTCCTTACATTATGTTTAACCTATATTGTACTTACCTAATTATATTGTACCTAGTCATAAGCTCTAAAAACAGTGACAAAGAAGCATTCACGCACAACGCGCGTGTCCATTCGTTTACATTTCCAGTCATTTATCGATCGTAACAAATTAACAATAACATTCCCTTGTGGGGTAGTAGATCCTACGTTTTGGTCCTTCGAACCGGATGAACTTTAAAGAGATTCTGGTTATACAAGTTGAAAAAGAACCTCCTAGCTTTATTGAAAATCCTGAACCAGTATCACTTACTGAACACTTTTTTTTTTAAATTTTTTTTTGGGGGTGGGGGAGTTTTTTTTTCCTAAACTCAGACACCACTCGGGTGCAACCCCCGAGCGCTACCCGCACCCCTCGCGTGCCTGGTGTAGGAGTAATGTCTACGTTTAGGCAAAAAATTAACTATTCCCATTGAAAAAATATTTAAAAAAAAATTGTTTTTCTTAAATGTGTTCTTTGAGTGATTTCGAATATAGCTAGGAGGTTCTTTTTCACCCAGTATATGCCCAAAATAAAGACGCAGGCAGAGAATTTCATTTCTTTGCGTTGCGCAATATAAATACTCTATTTGTCAACCTTGTCTCTCAAGTGATGCTGATAATATTTAGTTGTTTTCACATGCTTGCCTATTCTGATTGAAAATGGTGAATTTGGTTTCTAGTACCTATTTAGTTAATAACACATTGTCCCCAATTTTCAGGATAACAGAGACAGACTCAGATTTGATTCCCACCGGTCGTTTTATCAGCGTGGGGGGTACTCCTTTCGACCTGCGCATCCCCGAACGGCTGGGTGATGTTATAAATAGCGCTTCTAATATCTATGATGACAATTTTTGCATCTCTACCTTTGGAAATGAGGTACGTGAAATGAGGATTATACGATACAGGATGTAAAGGAACAGCTTTTCAAAAAATTAAACCCTGAATTCAAACTTTCATACTGAACGATTTGATTATCCAGAAGAATTTTCTGAAGAAAATTCTCAATTGGATCATGTTTTTTAATTTTTTTTTGCTTTAAATTAAAGTTATTTATTTTCGCGGAAAATTGCGTGGCGTCAAAGTAGGTAAATAACGAAAACTCTTTTACTTGCCGTGGAAAAAAAATTCTTGTAACCTATCATAGTTGTGTAGATTTCACCATGTATGTATTTTGTTAAATTTCTTGGTTCCACTTTTATATTACGTTCCCTGCAAAAACAACTCAACGGAGCCGAGAATGTAATATCCAATGTGCACGCGTGTCATACGATGTCTTTCAACACATTTGCGAGGAAAAAAAGAAATAAAAACTTTCCTTTGATATTGACGGCAACAAACTATCAATTGCATGTTGCACCTCTGAAAGTATTTCTGGCGGTGTACCCTGTAGGTTTCCTGTTCCACTTGAAGAAGACATTTTTTGTGTTGTATTTCTGACAATAATAACAATCTGATGAATACAAATGCCGTTTGTGAAAACCAAGTGAAAACATCTGAAAAGAGGCGCGATTATTTTTTTCTTTTTCCCTCGCAAAATGAGACTCACATTGACAAGTATGCCATACAGCCAAATAAAAAAATAAAAAACTGAACTATATACATATTTTCAACACATTTGCTCATAAAGTGGGTCTTATGTCATTGTTTTAAGGTTCATAATGATATGTATTACCCAGCCCGTGAGTAATAAAAATAAAGCACTGTTGGTTTTTTTTTCTCTAAATATCAGCAAAGAGATCAGATCTTATTTTATATTTAAAACTAATTGTAAATATTAAACTATTTGTAAATAAAAATTTAATTCCATTAAATCATTTAAATTTAACAGAAAATTATCATTTATTTATGCTAAAACGTGAAAATACGTATATATAGTTAAGTTTTTTTTGGCAGTATGGCATACTTGTCAATGTGAATCTCATTTTGCGAGCGAAAAAAGAAAAAAATAATCGCGCCTCTTTTCAGAATTTTCAGATATTTTCACTTGGTTTTCACAAACGGCATTTGTATTCATCAGATTGTTATTATTGTCAGAAATAGAACACAAAAAATGTCTTCTTCAAGTGCAGAACAGCAGGGGTATTCAGGAGCGTTCGACTATCGAGAACGGATCGAAATTCGATCCGTTTTCGAATGCCTTCGACTCACCGTATTCTACAGCGTTCGGCTCGATCCGAATGTCAAATTTGACATTCGAATTCGGATCCAAATTCAGAAAAGTTCACGATTGCTTCTGAGCATTCGACTTACACTTGTAAATAAATATTTTGTGCTAGAATCAAGCTAAAATTCAGTTTTACGTAGCAATTCGAGTGAGAAATAAAGAAAGAGCAAAACAAGGACCGGATACAATGTCTTCCAACATGGAGATAAGGGATTTTTCTAATTTAATACTTTTCAAGATACCAATTTTCAAAACATATATCATTTAAAAGTCGCTTCCTTGCGAATATCTCACTTTGTTGAGTAATTTGTAAACATATTATCCACCAAGATATTAGCCATTCCCGTGGAATTCAAAGTAAGTAAGTATGTATAATTGGTGTAATTTAAAATACAGATTCTTGCCTTTATTTTCACAAGATACAGAGGCATCGGAGACTCATTATTAAACAAAAATTGTGGTAAGATCTTGTTACAAATAATTTTTAATTTCTGCTTTCATTTTTTTACAGCCTTGCACTTTCTGGCACAAGATAGTTAACATAAATTTTGTAACAAAGGGCCAGGCATCAATGTCTACATCAATAACGCAAACAACTCAGGCACTGAATGCGCCAGAAGTTATGAAGATGTGGATGTGATTTCATAGCATTCACTATCAAGTAGGAAATGTTTCGTTAAAAATAAGATTTGCTTATCTGTGTAATTCTTTATCCTTACTTATTAATATTATAAATGCGAAAGTAACTCTGTCTGTCTATCTGTCTATCCGTCTTTCACGCCTAAACTGTTGAACCGATTTTGATGAAATTTGGTACAGAGATAGATTAGAGCCTGGGAAAGGACATAGGCTACATCTTATCCCACAGTTGGGCACGATATAACCTGTAGTCCACGCGGGCGGAGCCGCGGGCGGAAAGCTAGTTGCTTATAATTAACTTTATATTTAAATTGCCTTCATAGAAATAAAATAACTAGATATATGTACTTATATCCAAATTTTTGACTATTTTCAGAGTATTCAGGCTACCCAACCTAGCCTGATGACCCCGATTTCGCAGGCTGACATGAACAGTCCTGAAGAAAAATTTAATAAAATGCACATGAAGTCAATAAATTGCAACGAAAGGTGTTTGGAGTATTAAAAGGCCTTGGCGTTGTTTTACAAATAAATTGAAATCACTCCATAGTTATTGGGCTGACTGGGCAAAAATCACAAACATGACATGTAAAATGCTCATAATACTTATTTCTTAACTCTCGAGGTAAATGGTTCTGAGAGCACTTATGCTAGTACCTTCTGAATGCTCTGCTTATCCCCATTAAGAACATTTACTTATGAAGATTGACTATGTCTATTTTTAAGTTCATACTTTATTGTTCACTTGCGATGCAAACCTTTTTTTTTCTGTGATAGTACTTATTGCAAGTATATAATTGTATTGTTACTTATTAAAAAAAAAACTTGAACAAAACTGAACATATTATAATACACAGTTTATTTTAAATCACTTTAGTTTTATTTACAACAGCAGTTAGGTATTCTTACAAACATTAAATACTAATTTCTCATTAATAACAATAGTTAAGTAGTGGAACAGTGAGTACCTAGAAGCTAAATTATTAAACCCTATTGTAGCTCAATATTGTAGCTTCAACACACCATCCTACTAATATTTACAAAAAACACAAAGTATCCTACTAATATTTTAGATTCGAAAGCTTGTAAGTATGGATGGATGTTTGTTCCTTCTTCACGCTAAAACTCTCTGACGGATTTTGATGAAATGTCCAATTAATATAGCGATGTCGGAATAGTACATAAACTGTAAAATTTCCCAAATTCCTACGGGAATCAGTATGTTGTACTTGTACGTTTCAAGTTAGTTTCAAGAAAACACAAAATAAACCGCCACAATTTTTTTTTTTAATTTATCCCTTTCGGGAAAGGCAAAGGAAACTATGTCCATACAGCCATGTCTTCAGTGAAAAATCTTCTTTCTTCAACTTAACCTAAGCCCTAAGCTCCTCTTGTTCTGCGTAAAACCGGATAGCGTCTGTTTTACGAAAACTGGCGGCGAGAAGTACAACTGCGAGGATCTTTGTCGGTACCAAACGGAGCAGAAACACTGTTATCACTTGAATTTTTCATCACTACACGAATTTTAGTCAATTTACTGCATAATACACTATCACTATTACACATTAAACAACTTTTTCACGCCGAAAACGAAAATTCAATTGACAAAGCAACCGCTCACGCCGAGTTCCCGCCAAAGACCTAAACCGCCACAACACAGCAAAACAAGATCTTGACACTTTACATCTCGTTTACAAAGATATTTCGTAAATTTTTAAAAAAGTTTTTATAATGAAGAATTATTAAGTTTACCATGGTTAAAAACCATTTAAAAAGTAAATCTATATTTTCTCTAGGCCAGAAATTCATCTAAGAATTAAATTAAAGAAATACAATGATATTTTATAAATGTTATAATTTTTCATTCACTCGGTTATTCGTTCAATCAAATCTACTATCTCCGTAAATGCTTGCACAAACGTGTTATCTATGTCACATAGTTTCCGAAGACGGAAACGAGTCGAAGACGAATCGAACGTCGTTGTGAATAAAGATTTCCGTAGCATTCGACTCGTCTTCGACTCGAGTCGAATTCGGAAAATAGTCGAACGGAAAATAGTCGAACGCTCCTGAATACGCCTGCAGGAAACCTACGTGGGTACACCGCCAAAAATACTTTCCGAGGCACAACATGCAAGTGATAGCTTGTTGCCGTCAATATCAAAGGAAAGTTTTTATTTCTTTCTTTCCTCGAAAATGTGTTGAAAAACGTCGTATGACACTCGTGCGCATTGGATATTACATTCTCGGCTCCATTGAGCCCGAGCCGAACTCGCCTCTAATGTAATATCCAACTTAGCACACTTGTAGCATAATGTATTATTTCACGTTTTGGCATAAATAAATTATAATTTTCTGTTAAATTTGAATGATTTAGTGGAATTATATTTTTATTCACAAATAGTTTAATATTTACATTGAATTTTAAATATAAAATAATATCTGATCTCTATGCTGAAATTTAGAAAAAAAACCATTACGTACTAGTGCTTTATTTTTATTACTCACGGCCTGGGTAAAACATATCATTTTGAACCTTAAAACAATAACATAAGACCCACTTTATGAGCAAATGTGTTGAAAAGACTTTTTTTAATTTTTTATTATAAGATGGGTTAACTCTTGACCTCAATCTTGACCATAAGGTCAAAGATGAGGTCGACGATGGAGCGAGTTAACCCAGAAAATGCCTATAAAGGCACTGGTACTCCCACGCACCGACGGAACACAGCAAGCTGTTTGGCGTCGGACTTCGGTAGGAGGATGGTCGCGAACCAGACAGCCCTTTACAGAGCCTACCACACCGCATGAGACCATAGGACGACACCTCAGATTCAGAAAAAAATGAAGTGTCGTTGCCTGGGATGGATTACTAGGAGGCAGGTCTCATTTGTGTTTCCTTAGTCGCCTCTTACGACACCCACGGAAAGAGATGGGGTGGTGTTATTCTCAACCGATCACCACACGGTTCTAATTTCCAGGGTATAAAGACATTTGTATACAGTTTTTATGGAGTGACTTTAAATTACTCATTTAAAACGAAATAATAATATATTTATTTATGAAAGCTACAAGGGCTCATTTTGTGTTAGTGAAACTTATCCTATGTTAGTATTTTACAAAATGTCAATAAAAAAATATATTATTACAATCAACACTCTAGTGAGGTGGCGCATGATAGGTGAGTCATACCTCACCGCTACGGTACTCAGGATAGAGTTGGAGCTGGCCCACACCCTGCAGAGCAACGACGCAGCTCGCTTCCGCACAATCGCATATAGAAATCATCGAACATACCTGATACGCTGCAGAAGCGGGAAAGCCGCATCAATATCCTGAATCCATTATTATATTGGCCTAGCAGGGCGTTAAATGGTCTTTTGCGTAAAGTTAGTCAACAGGCTGGACGTGTAGAAAACCTGGCAGTAAGCTTTAAACAGGCTTATCTTAACCTTTTCACTACATCGTGCAAACCTGCGGGCCAACATGTTGCATCTGACCGCCAGCGCCCTACGTTCCCTTTCAATGTCTGCATGGTCTTTGAGGACGCGTCGGTGACAGTATGCCCCAGAAACTTGAACTGAAGATATGTTGACAGCCAATTTTCTAATTTCCAGGGTATAAACTTCGTATCACGCGTGACGCATCCACCATCAGGTCGCTACTTGGAGCTATACAGCAACCAGCCAGGAGTTCAGTTTTACACTGGAGGCGGCTTGCCAGCTCCTAACGAAAAAGCTATTTCGGGTAAAAATGGCGTAGGCTACCGACGCCATGGGGCTTTCTGCCTGGAGACTCAAAACTACCCAGATGCCATCAATCATCAAAACTTCCCTAAGGTTATTCTGAATCCTGGAGAGGTTTATGATCATAAGGTTGTCTATGTCTTTGGAGCGGTTAAAGATAACGCCCCTAGCGTTGTTTCTGCGTAGTTTTTATGATTTTATAACACATGGGTGACTTTAATTAAGTTAACGAAAATTAAGAATGCGTATCAGCCTACGAAATTCTACATTCCCCAAGAAACAGGTTGAAATATGAAGAAAAAAGTTCGCTTCTCCATACAATATGTGCGATCAACTGATTCCTTTCATTAGGAGACGTCGATTTTTTTTTTCACAAATGGCTCGCTGGGACATTTTGTTTAGTGTCATAGAGAAAATCACCCTCTAAAGTTTCGCTAACTATTTTCAAGTCACCCCATGTACAGGGAGGCAGTTACATAATTATGTCATCTACATATGCAAGGTTTCTGTCGATGGCAACATTTTCAATTTAAGGCTTGTTTCCAGGCTATGAACAACTTTAGAAAAACGGATTCATGTTTTCGTTTAAATTTTGTATTGAACGTAATTTAATTTATGTTGAGTAAAATATAATTGGATAGAAACGTCTATATTACAAATGCCACATTACATAACAACAATGCAGTTATAAACATATTTCTTATAGATAAGGAATCTAACATATGAACTGTGGTAAAGGCATGAAATAATAAAGACCTTTTCTGCAAATATTCGACTCACGGTCATAAAAAAATTTATGAAAATGACATTAACAAATATCGGGTTAGGTACATAAAAATTCGGTGACCATTGGCTTTACTGTAATATGAAAATGATACTATTTATATGGCATGATTTTAAATTAGTCAGCCAAAATTTTGTAAAATTGGAGGGTGTGTCTGCCCATGAAACTGAACAACTTCCTCGAAGGAGTTCTCAAAAAAAATCTAAAAGAATGTGATTAGGCAATCAGCTGATCGCTCGCACAAGTTTATCGCACGAGGTGGAAACTTATTTTCATATTTCGACCTATTTTATATAGGGCTTTAGGTAAATCTCTTTCAACCTCTCGGGTGGTTAATCAGTCCATGAAACTGAATAACTTCTCCCCAATAATAGGTCAAAATACGAAAAAAAAAATTTTGTGTTCCCATTCATACTTCATCAGCATATAGCGCATTTTGTATGGGAGCCCAAATTTTTTTTTTCATATTTTGACCTATTATTGAGGAAAAGTTGTTCAGTTTCATGGACTGATTAACCACCCGAGAGGTTGAAAGAGATTTACCTAAAGCCCTGTATGTTCTGTGCGGAAAGTTGTTCAGTTTAATGAGCTGATTCATAATTTTCCCTTATTAAAAGTAATCTAAAATATTCACATAATTTTTATATCTACTTGAATATTTTTTGTAATGCCCTAAGTATAATGTTGAAACTAAGCTAATTAAGTTCTATAACTTGGCCTATGCCAGCGCATCAGGTTACCCCGTTTTTATTGCAAAACCGCTCTTATCGCGACAGCACAGGGTAGACGCGTGTGGTAACCTGATGTGCGGCGCTCTGTACTTACCTCCTGAAACACCTCCGACTTCATTTACCTCACGGCTCCCGCATCAGAGAACATAATTATGTTGTGGTACTGACTCCCTAAATATATTTTTTTCCATATAAAAATTAAGTATGTATCTTTTTTTGTTGTATCTGTTTCCTTTTTGTTTAATCATTTAATTTAATAAAAATGTATAATATAAGCACAAAGAAATAAGCTAATCATTTTTGTAAGTATTTATCGTATAAGTAAATAAAGTTTTACAAACCTCTTTTGTTTTAACTTTTACGCGAAAATGAATCGACCTTAGAAAGTAGGTACACCTAAATGAAAAATATTTCAAAAAATCAATTGAAAATATTTTTCCATAAGTAAACTAGACACTTGTACACTTTTGATTGTATGATTATATTGTATGTTGTTGTCTTGCTTTGTGAAGTATGCAATAAAGTATTTTATCTATATATCTAGACATGTTAGTGTCTAAACTATAAAATAGACAGGATTAAGGCGAAAGAAGCACTAATATCTTCAGTTTTGTTAATAAAATACTCGTAACATTGCCATGGTGAAGTGTAACCTTATGTCGCACTATGCTACTAACGTCAACGTGACGTAACATGAGTCCAGATAGTGTCTTAACTATAAAGTATACGCACAGAATTCTGTTTTCTGTGAGTATACAGGATTAAGGCGTAAGAAGCACTAATATCTTCAGTATTGTTAATTAAATACTCGTAACAATGCTACGGTGAAGTGAGACTTCATGTCGCACTATGCCACTAACGCCGACGTGACGTAACTTGAGTCCGGATAGTGTCTTAACTATAAAAAGAAAGGGTTAAGACGAAAGAAGCTCTAACATCTTCAGTTTTGTTAATACAATACTTGTAACATTGCCACGGTGAAGTGTTACTTCATGTTGCACTATGCCACTAACGCCAACGTGACGTAACATGAGTCTAATAGAGTTTGTACTATGAAATACATAGTATAATACCATTAAAAATAGCTTATATTTTCAGTTTTCTTATTAAATACGCGTTACAGATAATGGCTTGTAACTCAAGACGGATGTACTTTAGAGCTGAGCTGCAATAGTAACTATTGTTTGTATGGAAGTACTCTACATGTCTAACAAGGTGGCGTTAGTGTGCAATAAAAAAAAGGCACCAAAACTAGGCATTGCCCTTATAATAAAAACTTTAACTGACACCAAAATGTTAGTTGGGAAGTTTTTTTTTTATTTTTTATTATAAGATGAGTTAACTCTTGACCTCAATCTTGACCATAAAGTCAAAGATGAGGTCGACGATGGAGCGAGTTAACCCAGAAAATGCCTATAAAGGCACTGGTACTCCCACGCACCGACAGAACACAGCAAGCTGTTTGGCGTCGGACTTCGGTAGGAGGGTGGTCGCGAACCAGACGGCCCTTTACAGAGCCTACCACACCGCATGAGACCATAGGACGACACCTCAGATTCAGAAAAAAATGAAGTGTCGTTGCCTGGGATGGATTACTAGGAGGCAGGTTTCATTTGAGTTTCCTTAGTCGCCTCTTACGACACCCACGGAAAGAGATGGGGTGGTGTCATTCTCAACCGATCACCACACGGTTAAAATTAGTATTAAGTGAAGCGCTACTATACAGCTGAGTGAATCGTACCATACTGTTTAATGTAATCTGCTTTTGACTGTAAGTATGTCATCATTCTATCTCTCTACTTCAAGTTGAAAGTGCTGATAAAATTTGAAGTAGTTCCCCATTTGTGTTATTGATTTACAGTAAGAAGTGTTATTTAATGGTTAAATATGGATACGAGAGTATATTGTTGTTTTTTTCTCCTATTTTGTGCTGTTTTTGCAACCAATCCAGAGGGTAAGTAGTTTTGTTCTCATTTGCAATTGTACGATTGGACAAATAACCGATTGGACAAATACTATTGTGATCTCAACCGATTAGTGAGGTTAAGCAACGCACACAGAGGCAGGGAACCTGATGGGTGACCAAAAGAGGAAATTTATCACGAGCGTTTCCGTGCTTCGGAGGGCACGTTAAGCTGTCGGTCCTGGCTGTTGTCGATTGACTACAGTCGTTAAAACCAAGTCAGAGGCCATTGTGCGGTTTGAAAACTCTGACACCAGGGTTAGCCAAGTCACCTCATACTTGACTATACCTAGGTACACGATAAGAAGAAGATTGTAAAAAGGAAATATTTGTATATAAGTATTTGTAACGAATAAACTCAAAAACTACTATACCGATTTCCAAAATTCTTTCACCTATTAGAAAGCTACATTTATCCCTGAGCACGTAGGTTACACATTTTTTACGAATTCCCACGGGAACGAAGTCCCGGTCTATTTTAGTTTCAAAATCAATTAAGATTGATGGTTTGATTGAGGTGTTTTGATTTGAACACTAGACCAATACATACAGTTAGGACATATAAATGGTGTATTCTACGTGTATGCGATAAAAACAATTTTGCATCTAAAATGGACCTTTATTAAGTGTCTATAAATTAGCTAAAATTATGGATGTGAATAAGCTCACGAAAATATATATATATATATTTTTTTAAGATGGGTTAACTCTTGACCTCAATCTTGACCATAAGGAGCGAGCGAGTTAACCCAGAAAATGACTATAAAGACACTGGTACTCCCACGCACCGACGGAACACAGCAAGCTGTTTGGCGTCGGACTTCGGTAGGAGGGTGGTCGCGAACCAGACGGCCCTTTACAGAGCCTACCACACCGCATGAGACACCTCAGATTCAGAAAAAAATGAAGTGTCGTAGCCTGGGATGGATTACTAGGAGGCAGGTCCCATTTGTGTTTCCTTAGTCGCCTCTTACGACACCCACGGAAAGAAATAACACCACCATGGGGTGGTATTATTCTCAACCGATCACCACACGGTTGACTTTCCCCGCGGAAGATAGGTCGAAATATTAAATGTTTCTCCTCGCTATACAACTTGTACCATCAGCTGATTCGCTTTTGTATTGGAAGTCAAAAACATTTTTTGAGAATTTCAATGGGTTTTTTAGAAAAGTTGATCAGTTTCATGGGAGAATCACCCACTAAAGTTTCGCTACCTTAGTTAAAGTCACCCTATAGTATGTTACTAGCTTTCCGCCCGAGGCTCCGCCCGCGTGGACTACTTACAGGTTATTTCCTATGGTTCACCGTTGTCCACCTGGGTGGACGATGGGTAAAAATAATTACCCATGGCCCACAGATGGACTAAATAGGTGGACCACGGGCAAGCAGTGGTTATATCGTACCCAACTGTGGATTAAAATGTAGCCTATGACCTTTACCAGGATCTAATCTATCTCTGTACCAAATTTCATCAAAATCGGTTCAGTAGTTTAGGCGTGAAAGACGGACAGACAGACAGAGTTACTTTCGCATTTATAATATTAGTAAGTAAGGATTTGTTACCTTTACTAGCATTAAATTATCTTTCAAGCCGACCAAGATTATCACGATTTTTGGGCAGGGGTTAGAGAGAGCTGAAGAAGGCTTTTAATGTTGCTATTTGTAGTCTTTTCATGTGCACAAAATTGCGGGTGAAAGATCCAGTCAAACGATTAAGGTATTTATGTACGGACGGCTGCAACTCAGGTTACCACACGCGTGCACTCTGTGCTGTTGTGATAAGAGCGGTTTTGCAATGAAAATGGAGTAACCTGATGCGCTGGCTTCTGTACAAAAAATTGTTACTTGGAACGTGAAGGAAGAGCGAACCATTCGAGAACAGAAAAAAACAAGATAATTTGGTATTTGATACGACACGACCACTTTATTTTCTTCTTATCGTGTTGGTAGAGTGTGTGGCGAGCTAGACAAACATAAAACATATAAAACATTATAGAGGGAAAAATTGAAGGAAAGAGAGGTAGGGGTAGACCTAGGCGGAGCTATTTCGAGCAAATAAAAGAGAAGGTTGAGGTCGTGTCATTCGAGAGGTCAAATCATTAGCAGAGGATAGAGGTGTGTGGCATTAGCCACCGACAAGAGCGCGGCTCTTAAATAGTTTTAAAGCGTGGTGAATTATGGCCTAAATCCCCTTCGTGTTTCGAAGGGAGGCCCGTGCCGTGGTGGGGAAATATGTAAGCTGATTTTTTTTATTATGTAGTCTATTATTCATATCTATAGCCAATAAACAAGGAGCTACCAAAAAAGATAAAATTGAATCTGATAGATCGCCAATTCCTCATACATTTCTTCTAGTAGTTCTAATACAAAGTGTTCTTAACCGGAGACATGAATCAAATACAGCAATGAACAACATTGTATACTTTCAATCTATTCTATGTTAGCCCCTCAGACTGGCGTCACAGCCGGCACATTTCACGGTAATATTATTGAAGAGTTGCTAACTTCAGAAAAGGCGCAAAGTCAAAAGTGCTACTGTAATTCACTATTTTGCTGGTGTAAATACAGCGTGAAAAAAAACCTCCTAGCTATATTCAAAATCCTGAACCAGTATCACTTACAGAACACTTTTATTTTTCGATGGGAATTTTTTTTCCTAAACGTAGACACCACTCGGGTGCGCCCCCCGAGCGCTTCCCGCACCCCTCGCGTACCTGGTGTACGAGTAATGTCTACTTTAAAATGTGTTGTTTGAGTGATACTGGTTCAGGATTTTGAATATAGCTAGGAGGTTATTTATCACCTTGTATTGACAAGTTCAAGAAACATTTTATATGTTCAATGAAATAAACACTTTTGAGTTTGAGTATGAAACTGAACAACTTTCCACATGGGACCTAAGTATATGAAATTCTTACAAAAAAATTCGACTTATCATGCAAAGGCAAATCAGTTGATCGCACAAGTTGTATGGAGAGGCAAAAGTTTTTCCATGAATTTCGACATGCGATTTAAAATAGCGGCGCGGCTTGCGCAGCATGCATTTCCTGATTTAAGGGCTCCCAAACTAATCACATCTTTAATTTTCGCTAACTAATTTAGAGTCACCTATATAAGTACCACTAGACAGTACATATAACACTTATAATACCCATATACCACTTCGGTATCATCTCTCATTGTTTCCAAGTCTACAATGAGTGTACTGTGTCCCCTTTTGTGAAGAAAACGGCTTTGTTTCACATACCTTGAACGATCAATTTCACAGCTCACTTTTAAAACTCTTAGACTGGAAAGAAAAACGTAATGATAATATAAAAATAGCTTTGTTCTCTTCGATCAACTATATAAAGTTGATCGAAGTTTGTTCTGTAAAAATCAAATATACCACAGGATTTGGCGGCCGGTTTGGTCACTACGGCGCTACCTATCTTGATCGGCGGGACCTCGGTTCGATTCCTAGCCCAAGCAAATATTTGTGTAAAAAGCAGATGTTTGTTCTTGGGTCATGGGTGTTCGTGTCTGTTTTTGTGTATGATCCAAGGGGTCCACAACACAAGAAGTCTAAAAAAGTCTAAAAAATGTGGACGATAGGCGAATAATTTCCTAGTGCTACGATACTACGACTAAAAAAAAATATTTTATCAGTTTGAAGAAAATGTAAAATGGGTCAAGCTGTCAAGAGGTTGTAAAACCACATGATGGAGTGAATATATGAAAGTATAAGTATGTAAGAAAAAATGCAGCTGCATACATAAATGTGTTTTTCGTACAAAGTGTGAGGAAAATAAAGTAACGAGTGTATATGTTGTTGATACTTACTTACTAAACCACAGAATGAGTAGATTTAATGAAAAAAGTCTTATAATATTTGGTGAACTTTATTTGTCTGCATGACGACATTGACGACTATGACGTCACATTTTTCGTCTGTACTTCAGGACCTAACATGGTAAAACTTTCTGTGAACGACTTCGGTACTTACAAGGGGGAGGAGGTGAAAGAATACACATGGACGGCAGAGAATGGGTTCTCTCTTGTCGCCATAAGCTATGGTGCTATTATTCAGTCAATAAAAGTAAGTTAGACTCTTAAGGCAGGTTTTGAAACAGTCACTTCCATTATTTCAGTAGTTTAGGAACGGATATGGTTGGTGATTTTATTATCCATGATCCGTACCTTAACTACCGAAATAATGCAAATGGCTCTTTCAAAACCTCGCTCTTTATTTATTTATTCAACTTAATGCACTAAAAGTACAAGGGCGGACTTAATGCCCAATGGCATTATCTACCAGTCAACCTTAGGGTGATTGGTGAGAGTGAGTGGTAGGTGCACACCTCATCCGAGGTGAAAGATAAAATAATAAATTATAAATATTATACTTACGAAACTAAATATAAATAATAATAAACATAATGTATATAATGCCCTAGTAAAAATATTATAAATAAATGTATAATATACACAATACATATATATCTCTTCATGCAACTTCTCTCCTACTGTAGCTCAGAGAGAATATAATTGAAATTAGATAGAATATATCCATATTACAATTATTCACTTACATGTCAAAGAATAAAAAAAAAATGTCCAATAGTTATTAATAATGTCAGCTATAAGCTGGGAGAAAAGGTGGCCATGGCTTGCAGTCCAATCTACTGCTGCAGCATAAGCGAGTCCCACCGCCCGGAAAGTGCGCTCAGGATGCTGTTTGTGCTGCGTCGCAGTCGACTTAAGAGTGAAGCACTTCGCTTCCTCATTATTGCGTCAAAATCGTGGCGCTACAAGCAACAACCTGAATGCATTGCTGTACTGGGAGCAACAGGTTAACGTCTTAGACTTGGAGGATACAATTTTTAAAACCCAGAAATACGGGTCTCACAAATTGTGTCGAAGAGAAGATGTAATTTTTTTTCCATACGAAAATTTTGATTTATTTTCATGCTTCACAAGATCTAGCTTGAAATTTTTGTATGAAACGATATAAAACAAACGTCTGTTAAATTTTTATAAAGTTTGCGGACAAAAAAATTAAAAAATCACCTTGTATACAAGTTTACCCCTTATTCCAGGTTCCAAACCGCAACGGTGATATCAGCGACATTGTTCTCGGTTTCGACGACTTGCAGTCTTATGTCGATAGGAATGTGGCTCATTTTGGCGCGGCAATTGGCCGGTGCGCGAATCGGATTGGTTTTTCCACCTTCAGCATAGATGGAGTCGAGTATAAAGTTGCCAACAATACTGGAGATCACCATTTGCATGGAGGAATCATTGGGTTTGATAAGGTAGGTCTATTTTCTCTTCTAACGCTTTGTTTTGTAGCAAATTTGGTGTTCTCACTAGTCCTATTTTACGAGTCTTCAGCAAATTCATAATCTATCTATCTATACAATACGATCACGCCTATAATCCTTTTTTGGTTTTGGCATAAGGTCTTGTAGTTCGAGAACCATTTGACGGCACATTTAACCTTAATTCTAAAGGTTATTTAATGGAAAATGAATGGAATTGTAATGGTGATAGGTTGTTAGCCTTCGCCTACAATACAGCAAAGCCCTTGCATCCCACTTATTGGCTCCTACAGTATGCCTGGAAAGAGTTGTCAGCTAGCACATTCAGTGTTTTTCTTTTACTAGACTGGGAAGTCCAGCATGGAAGTAAGAAAAAAATCAAATCATTTGTTGCCATTTATCCTGTTTCTCATTCGGGATACGCATGATACAGGATTTGGCAGGTCAAGCTAATACAGTGGAGTAACTGCCATCTGACCCTGTTAACAGGGAAACTTAACTAGATTGAATCGTTGCACATTCAGTCGGTAAAAGTGCAGGTTTCCTTACTATGTTTTCCCTCACTGCAATAGCATGGGTTATTGGTCATTGGGTAAAGAGGCCAGCGCATCAGGTTACCCCATTTTCATTGCAAAACCGTTCTTACTGTAACAGGACAGACTACACGCGTCTGGTAACCTGATCCTGATGTGCAGCCCTCTATACTTGGTGGTACTGAGGATCGAATCTGGTACCTTTCGCTTACGAATCCGTAACGCTAGTCACTATATATATAGGCCTCGGAAATTTGGTAATGTGAAAAAAAAACTGTCATCACAGGTGAACTGGAAATCCTCAGTAAACGGCACAAAAGTAACGTTCACTTACTTTTCAAAAGACTTGGAAGAAGGATACCCAGGGAACCTCGTAGTCTCTGTGTCTTATGACGTGACTAAGGATGGCAAACTTATCATGCAATTCAGAGCCTTCACAGATAAGAAGACCGTCGTGAATCTGACCAACCATTCGTATTTCAACTTAGCAGGACACGAAACTGGTACCGAAGAGTTGTACAATCACATGTTTGCCATAAATGCTGATAGGTAAGTCGGAGATTTAAAAAACAAATTTGAATGACCATTGCACAATCTAGTACAGGGACGAACATGTAGTCGAGGATGTAGCAAGCTCACCCAAAAGATGCCTATTCACTCTTGTAGGAGCGAGCTCCTTACATTATGTATAACCTATATTGTACTTACCTAATTACATTGTATTCTAGTCCTAAGCTCTAAAAACAGTGACAATAAAGCATTCGAGCGCAACGCGCGTGTCCATTCATTTACATTTCTCAGTCATTTATCGATCGTAACAAATTAACAATAACATTCCCTTGTGGGGTAGTAGATCCTACGTTTTGGTCCTTCGAGCCGGATGAACTTTAAAGAGATTCTGGTTATACAGGTTGAAAAAGAACCTCCTAGCTTTATTGAAAATCCTGAACCAGTAGGTATCACTTACTGAACACTTTTTTTTTTTTTGTTTTTTTTAATTCTTTTTTTTTGGGGGGGCGGAGATTTTTTTTCCTAAACTCAGACATCACTCGGGTCACCCCCCGAGTGCTACCCGCACCCCTCGCGTGCCTGGTGTAGGAGTAATGTCTACGTTTAGGCAAAAAATTAACTATTCCCATTGAAAAAATATTAAAAAAAAAAGTTTTTCTTAAATGTGTTCTTTGAGTGATTTTGAATATAGCTAGGAGGTTCTTTTTCACCCAGTATATGCCCAAAATAAAGACGCAGGCAGAGAATTTCATTTCTTTGCGTTGCGCAATATAAATAGGTACTCTATTTGTCAACCTTGTCTCTCAAGTGATGCTGATACTATTTAGTTGTTTTCACATGCTTGCCTATTCTGATTGAAAATGGTGAATTTGGTTTCTAGTACCTATTTAGTTAATAACACATTGTCCCCAATTTTCAGGATAACAGAGACAGACTCAGATTTGATTCCCACCGGTCGTTTGATCAGCGTGGGGGGTACTCCTTTCGACCTGCGCATCCCCGAACGGCTGGGTGATGTTATAAATAGCGCTCCTAATATCTATGATGACAATTTTTGCATCTCTACCTTTGGAAATGAGGTACGTGAAATGCGGATTATACGATACAGGATGTAAAGGAACAGCTTTTTAAAAAATTAAACCCTGAATTCAAACTTTCATACTGAACGATTTGATTATCCAGAAGAATTTTCTTCAGAAAATTCTCAATTGTAACATGTTTTTTTAATTTTTTTTGCTTTAAAATAAAGTAATTTATTTTCGCGGAAAATTGCGTGGCGTCAAAGTAGGTAAATAACGAAAACTCTTTTACTTGCCGGGGAAAAAAATTACTTGTAGCCGATCATAGTTATGGGTAGATTTCACCATGTATGTATTTTGTTAAATTTCTTGGTTCTACTTTTATATTACGTTCCCTGCAAAAAACAACTCAACGGAGCCGAGAATGTAATATCCAATGTGTCATACGACGTCTTTCAACACATTTGCGAGGAAAAAAAATAAAAACTTTCCTTTGATATTGACGGCAACAAACTATCAATTGCATGTTGCGCCTCTGAAAGTATTTCTGGCGGTGTACCCCGTAGGTTTCCTGTTCCACTTGAAGAAGACATTTTTTGTGTTGTATTTCTGACAATAATAACAATCTGATGAATACAAATGCCGTTTGTGAAAACCAAGTGAAAACATCTGAAAAGAGGCGCGATTATTTTTTTCTTTTTCGCTCGCAAAATGAGATTCACATTGACAAGTATGCCTACAGCCAAATAATAAAAAATACTTAACTATATATTTTCACGTTTTTGCATAAATAAATTATAATTTTCAGTTAAATTTGAATGATTTAGTGGAATTATATTTTTATTCACAAATAGTTTAATATTTACATTGAATTTTAAATATAAAATAATATCTGATCTCTTTGCTGAAATTTAGAAAAAAAACCATTACGCACTAGTGCTTTATTTTTATTACTCACGGCCTGGGTAAAACATATCATTATGAACCTTAAAACAATAACATAAGACCCACTTTATGAGCAAATGTGTTGAAAAGACTTTTTTTTATTTTATTATAAGATGGGTTAACTCTTGACCTCAATCTTGACCATAAGGTCAAAGATGAGGTCGACGATGGAGCGAGTTAACCCAGAAAATGCCTATAAAGGCACTGGTACTCCCACGCACCGACGGAACACAGCAAGCTGTTTGGCGTCGGACTTCGGTAGGAGGGTGGTCGCGAACCAGACAGCCCTTTACAGAGCCTACCACACCGCATGAGACCATAGGACGACACCTCAGATTCAGAAAAAAATGAAGTGTCGTTGCCTGGGATGGATTACTAGGAGGCAGGTCTCATTTGTGTTTCCTTAGTCGCCTCTTACGACACTCACGGAAAGAGATGGGGTGGTGTTATTCTCAACCGATCACCACACGGTTCTAATTTCCAGGGTATAAAGACATTTGTATACAGTTTTTATGGAGTGACTTTAAATTACTAATTTAAAACGAAATAATAATAATATATTTATTTATGAAAGCTACAAGGGCTCATTTTGTGTTAGTGAAACTTATCCTATGTTAGTATTTTACAAAATGTAAATAAAAATAAATATTATTACAATCAACACTCTAGTGAGGTGGCGCATGATAGGTGGGTCATACCTCACCGCTACGGTACTCGGGATAGAGTTGGAGCTGGCCCACACCCTATAGAGCAACGACGCAGCTCGCTTCCGCACAATCGCATATAGAAATCATCGAACATACCTGATGCGCTGCAGAAGCGGGACAGCCCCATCAATATCCTGAATCCATTATTATATTGGCCTCGCAGGGCGCTAATGGTCTTTTGCGTAAAGGTAGTCCACAGGCTGCACGTGTAGAAAACCTGTCAGTAAGCTTTAAATAGGCTTATCTTAGCCTTTTCACTACATCGTGCAAACCTGCGGGCCAACATGTTGCATCTGACCGCCAGCTTCCTACGTTTCCTTTTAATGTCTGCATGGTCTTTGAGGTCGTCGGTGACAGTATGCCCCAGATACTTGAACTCAAGATATGTTATGATGATAGCCAATTTTCCAATTTTCAGGGTATAAACTTCGTATCACGCGTGACGCATCCACCATCAGGTCGCTACTTGGAGCTATACAGCAACCAGCCAGGAGTTCAGTTTTACACTGGAGGCGGCTTGCCAGCTCCTAACGAAAAAGCTATTTCGGGTAAAAATGGCGTAGGCTACCGACGCCATGGGGCTTTCTGCCTGGAGACTCAAAACTACCCAGATGCCATCAATCATCAAAACTTCCCTAAGGTTATTCTGAATCCTGGAGAGGTTTATGATCATAAGGTTGTCTATGTCTTTGGAGCGGTTAAAGATAACGCCCCTAGCGTTGTTTCTGCGTAGTTTTTATGATGTTATATTATAATACATGGGTGACTTTAATTAAGTTAACGAAAATTAAGAATGCGTTCAGCCTACGAAATTCTACATTCTCCAAGAAACAGTTTGAAATATGAAGAAAAAAGTTCGCCTCTCCAAACAATATGTGCGATCAACTGATTCCCTTCATTAGGAGACGTCGATTTTTTTTTCACAAAGGGCTCGCTCGGACATTTTGTTCAGTGTCATAGAGAGAATCACCCTCTAAAGCAGAGGTTCCCTAAGTGGGGGGCGCACCCCCCAGGGGGGGCGCAGAGACCTTTAAAGGGGGGGCGTGGGCTACCTATGTAGTTAAGTATAAAAATCTTGCGACCGCTGACAGGATGCATTTGACGGCCGGTTTGGTCGAGTGGCAGCGGCGCTGCTTCTTGATCGATGGGTCCTGGGTTCGATTCCCAGCCGGGGCAAATATTTGTGAAAAAAAAGCAGATGTTTGTTCTCGGGTCATGGATGTTTGTGTTTGTCTTTATGTATGTTCCGAGGGACCCATGACACAAAGGAAAACCTTAGTGTGGGCCTTTGAGTGTGTGGCGTTTATTATTTATTTTATTATTATGCATTCCAGACTGCTCGACACGATCAATATAAAGAGGTAATTTTCAAAACATTTGCGATGCCTTACTGATGAGTTCGGACGTTACTTCCCCAATTCATTTGATAATGACATTTATCGATTGGCGACGGATCCATTTCATGTTAACTTAGATGCACTTCAAGAGGAAGCCTTGGACATTAAAAAAATAGTTCTGCTGCCAAATACGATTTCGGAAAAATGGGTCAATCATTGTTTTGGGTCTAATATTTCTCAATTTACCCCAAAATAGCAGAAAAATCACTTCAATTGTATTTACCCTTCTCAAGTACATACTTGTACGGAAGGGGATTTTCTGCAGTAGGTAGTTGCAATAAAAATCAAGTATAGAAATAAATTTGACATTGGTAGTGATTTACGTTGTGCAATTTCTATGGTTAAGCCGAGAATTGTAAACCTCGTCAAATCCATGCGAGCTCATCCATCACATTCCAATAAGTAGGTAGGTACTACTTACCAAATAATGAGCAATAAAAATAATTGTTTTATTATTGAATACTTTTTTATTCTGACCTGATAATGGATGGGGGCGCGGACTGGAGGATGCAGAATTTTTGCGTGGAATTTTTTTTATGGTCGAAAGGGGGCGCATCTCAAATAAGTTAGGGAACCCCTGCTCTAATGTTTTGCTAATTATTTTCAAGTTACCCCATGTACAGGGAGGCAGTTACATAATTATGTCATCTACATATGCAAGGTTTCTGTCGATGGCAACATTTTCAATTTAAGGCTTGTTTCCAGGCTATGAACAACTTTAAAAAAACGGATTCATGTTTTCGCTTAAATTTTATACTGAATGTTATTTAATGTATGTTGAGTGAAATATAATTGGATAGAAACGTCTATGTTGCAAATGCCATATTACAACACAACAATGCAGTTATAAACATATTTCTTATAGATAAGAAATCCTACATATGAACTGTGGTTAAGGCATAAAATAATGAAGAACTTTTCACCAAATATTCGACTCACGGTCATAAAATAAAATTACTTAAGAAAACTTATTTTCATATTTCGACCTATGTTCTGTTCGGAAAGTTGTTCAGTTTAATGAGCTGATTCATAATTTTCCCTAATTAAAAGTCATCTAAAATATTTACATAATTTTTATACCTACTTGAATATATTTTGTAATGCCCTATAATGTTGAAACTTAATTAAGAGAGGCCAGCGCATCATGTTATCCCGTTTTTATTGCAAAACTGCTCTTATCGCGACAGTACAGAGTGCACGCATATGGTAACCTGATTTGCGGCCCTCTGTACCTCCTGAAGCACATCCGACTTCATTTATCTACAGCCGCGCGGCGCTTGCATCAACGAGAACATATATTATGTGATACTGACTCCCTAAATATATTTTTTTATATAAAAATCAAGTAAGTATGTATCTTTTTTATGTTTTATCTGTTTCCTTTTTGTTTAATAATTTAATTTTATAAATATAAGCACAAATAAATCAGCTAAAATCTTTGTAAATAATAAAGTGTTATTTTATCATATTAATAAAGTTTTTCAATTGACATCTCTCTTGTTTTAACTTTTACGTGAAAATATATCGACCTTAGAAAGTAATACACCTACATGAAAAATATTTCGAAAAATCAATTAAAAGTATTTTTCCATAAGTAAACTAGACACACTTGCACACTTTTGATTGTAAGATTATATTGTTTGTTTTTCTTGCTTTGTGAAATATGCAATAAATTATTTTTTTATCTATCTATCTAGACACGATAGGGTCTTCCTCGTGATAACACTGGTGCAACACCCAGAGTAACCACCGGGAACGAGAGCTTTCGACTTTACTTATTTTGTAGAGGTATAATTGGATTCTTGCATAATTTGGTTATTAAGAATTAGTTATAAGTTTGATTGACATGTGCTTGTTTAGCCAGATAATTTCATTTTATTTTCTTTTTACTTTCTATTTATTTTTGTTGGAATGATTCTAGATTTGAAATGATTATATTATCCTCCTCCCTCCTACATTGCTGCGCCCAAACTGGGTCCATGATTGTACCACAAACCTGTATTTAGACCTAAAAGACCATGGAAAGCAATAAATTTTATGATTATGATTATGATATATTATGTGTCTGTGTCTGTGGCATCGTAGGCCCTAAGCCCTAAACAAACGGACAGTTAAGATGCGTTTTTTGTTTGAAAGCTGACGTTATCGTTATAAAGTTGTTTCTTAGCTATATTTATTTGATCAAAATTGGTTCAGCCGTTTAATTTTTAAATTTGAAGTTATTCCTTGAGACTTCCGCTTTATCACGTAAATCTTATAAATAAAAGTATATTTGCAGTAACTCAAAGAGATGTTAATTATTAGCGTTCAGTAAATAAACTTATAGAGGAGATAAAAGATACGTCTTTACGACCATGAATAAAGTAGTAGATAAGTTATCGAATATAACTTGTAAACTTATTTGTATGGGGGCGAAACACTAAGTGATACCGCAATCAGGGTCGCCTTATCTATTTGCCCAAAGAAGGGGAATCATTATACTTATTAAATATAACACAAGTAATTACAAGTTTGCAAGAAATAAGAAAGAGACAACAACGCTTGAAAAAAGACGTTTTTAGAGATAGGCCACGTTCCAAACCTCTTAAATACCTATTGAGGTTAGGTACTTTTAAAGTTGGCGAAACTTTAGGGAGCTGTCCCTAAAAAATCCATATGAAATCCCTCAGAAAAATTCGATTTATCTTAAACTAGCTTTTCGCCCGGGACTTCGTTCCCGTGGGAATTTTCCCGTCAATTTTCCAATGTTTTTAATAGTTATTCTGCTATTCGGGACGGAGAGAAATATGACAACAAATCAAAAACCATGGAAATCGGTCCAGCCGTTCTCGAGGTATAAGTGTTGTAACAAACACGACTTTCTTTTATATATATAGATTTGAACGCACTAGTTGTGGAGCGGGCGGAAGTTTTTTTCACATTTCGACTTATTCATTGGGGACAGTTTTTCAGTTTTGTGGCGGCGACAATGAAAATATTTTTTTTTACTGGTATCAGTTTCCTCATTAACCGTTTCCTCGAAGCTAACGCATTGGAAATCCTTTCTGCGAACCTTATGCCACTGATGAAGAATGACAGGATTACACCTTATTTGTTTCATATGCTTAATTTAACTAAAATACCTAAGTAGATCAAAAAGAGACAGCTCTACATTCCTTCGTGAAAATGACAGGGACAGACAACTGAAATCATCTGAGGCAGACCTTTGTATCTTTACGGGCTTACGGGGTTTCCTTTTTCGCAGCTCCGGGCGACTTATTCAAATTTGGCAGACAAATACACAAGTAATCACGTTACGATTACTTGTGTATTTGTCTGCCAAATTTGAATATTTTGACCACTGAGAAAATTGAAAGCGAAAGAGCAGCGCTAGGCCAGTCTTTGTGGCGTTCTTTCCGTAGGCTTTGTTCATCAGTGAGCGTCTGATGGCTGAAAAGTATTTTTCCGAATTGGTACTTTTTTACCCCATCTACCCGAGGGTGTTTTATAGCTAACGGGTATTCTCTACTACCACCCCTTAAGGCGACTACAGCACCTAAATTGCGATTTTATGATGCGTAGATAAGCATGACGCACTGCATTAAATCGAAGAAAAAAATACTACGGTAATATTCAGGACATAAACTAGATAAGTAGTTTGCTGAAAACATGATTCAGCACTTTTGGTTCGATAGAAAAAGCTCACTAAGTCACCTCTAAATACCCAATATTGTGTATCTTTTAAGCTGTAAAAACGATAGTAAAATGCACACAGGAACTTGATTTGTTATCAAAATGTTCGTGATTGAACACTGTCGATAAGTAGATAACGCATTTTTCGATTTAAGCTGTTACCTTTCCATAAATCTCATTTTTAGGGTTCCGTACCTCAAAAGGAAAAAACGGAACCCTTATAGGATCACTTTGTTGTCCGTCTGTCCGTCCGTCCGTCCGTCTGTCAAGACCCTTTTTCTCAGGAACGCGTGGAGGTATAAAGCTGAAATATATATCAATTACTCAGGTCTACTGTCCCTTGAAGCTGTGAAAAAATCAAACTTCTAAGCCAACGCAATCAAAAGATACAGCCGTTTATGCCGCAAATTTCCGCAAATTTTCGACACTCGCAAAGGAATCAAAACCTACAGGGTACTTCCCGTGAACTCAGAATCTTGAAATTTGGTGCGAAGCAACGTCTTATAGCACAGATAAAGGAAAAATTACGATAACCGTAAATTTTTAATTACATCATATAATAAAAATATTTTTAATAATTTTAAACTTACTACCCCTTTCCTTATGAACGCGTAGAGGTATTAAATTGAAATTCATATTCAATACTCAGGTCTATAATACCTTTAAGTTAGGTTTGTACGGAACCCTCGGTGCGCGAGTCCGACTCGCACTTGGCCGGTTTTTCTAACTTTCGAACATGTTTTTACGCACGCACGCTTTCATAGTCCGTAAACTTCTTGTATCGACACTGTTCGCACCGCACTGCCGGCAAGGCCTGTTGAAAGACGGAGATGGCACTGTTCCTATGTGTGCTGCATTTATCGGGTGCTGTAGTCGCCTTAAAGGGATCATGATGTATTTCCACTAATACTGTATACTCAGGGTATTAAATAACTCGTTTTGGAACGGTATCTCCAATAAATTAGGAAGCGA
This sequence comes from Aproaerema taeniolella, assembly GCA_949987775.1. Taxonomy (NCBI): domain Eukaryota; kingdom Metazoa; phylum Arthropoda; class Insecta; order Lepidoptera; family Gelechiidae; genus Aproaerema; species Aproaerema taeniolella. Next base: position 6,668,196 of record OX465245.1, read on the forward strand.
AGTAGGTATCTCATTGGTATTGATAACTTCAATTAAAATTATGTAATTGATACTGTACAAGGTCATCGTTTAACTCACATAACAATTATCGGAACAGATATTGTAGTGTTCGCCAATGTAAGCAAGTGTTACAACATTTTGTGAAACTTATCTACTACTCAGTCCGTAGGAAAAAAGTTTGAAAACTTTAACTAGGATAGCATTGCTCGTAAGGGGCCTATAACGAAGTGATTCTTCTAGAAGCTTTCGACGAAAAGGTAAGCGTGACTTTACTATGACGTCCGACGGCGAAGAGTCAGAAATAGAACTTCCTTGTTTGAACTCGGTTAAAAAGATTATTTTTTTCCAAAAAACGAAAAAATATTTTAATATCTAGGAAATTTAAAAACTATTGCTTCAAAAACATATTTAGTTTCTAACTTAGGTGAGATGTAGGTAATACATTTTAATGATAGGCATTATCTATCTATATAAATAAAAATGAATTGTTGTTCGTTAGTCTGATTAAAACTCGAGAACGGCTGGGCCGATTTGGCTAATTTTAGTCTTGAAATATTCGTGGAAGTCCAGGGAAGGTTTAAAAGGTGAGAAAATATGGAAAAAAGGCGTAACGAAGTTTGCCGGGACAGCTAGTTTTTAATAATTTTAAATTTAAGTAAACAGGAGATAGGAGAGTAAGTACTGCCGTAAACGGTGTAAAATTTGAATTTGAACTAGGTAATTTGAATTATTTTATTTTGAATAAAAAAATAATAATATTAAACCTGTAGAAGGATTGGTCCTGACACTTCGCAATTCGAATTCTTCTTCACTTCGAAGATAAAGAATGAGGTCCTGACACTTCGCCGTTAGGTAAAGGCGACTTATAACGACCCTATTGAAATTGGCACCACAATAATCAGAATTAAGTGGCTTAACTCAAAAACTGAAATGTGTGGGAAATGCAGATTAATACTTTGACAAAATAAAAATTCTGAATTAATTTTATTATCTTCTAATACTTTCATCAGTATGATGTTGTAATTAGAATACAGACGTAAATTGCCGTCATGCTATTTTAAGTAAATGAGATAGGTCAGTTTATTTCTAAGGGTGCGAAGTGTATACTTATTTATAGTTAGAATGAATAGTTTTTGAAGCAAATATTTTCTATTCTTAATTTTTTGTGTGTTTCTCATAGTCTTATTGGATTTTACTTATTACAATAATTCTTGTATATTTCTATGTGAAAAGTTAACATGAACTTTATATTTTTCAGGTTTAGCTACAGTGTATAAATTATATAGATACATCTCTATACCTACCTAAGTTAATCAAAATGGCTGAAACCGGCGAAACCTACGTTTACCGTAAGTTTTGTAATTCACTATGAGTTTCAATAGCTAATTTTCAGATCATTTTCCACAAAAATCAGAGGAAACGAATATACGAAACTTACTTAAAATACTTACACACGACAGCATATCAGGCTATACATGCAGACCTTGACGACGCCCTTATCTCGCTCGTCACAGCGCCGGTTGTCTGGACTTAGGACTTCATTTAGTAGCTTTGGAACCTTAGAGCAGTTCTCAAAAAACAGATTAAGTTAACCGTGACACTTTAAGCCAGCCTTGCTTGTTGTGTGGCTGTGGGTACAATCTAGTATATGGCGAAATTGACTAACCTAGGTTTCAGAGTTTTCAAACCGTCAAATTGCCTCTGACTTGGTTTAAAGATTGTATAGTCAACCGACAACGTGCCCGACGTTTAAAGCACGAAACCGTTCGTGATAAATTATCAGTTTGGTCACCCATCAAATCGCACTGTATTCATGTTCAGCTTGCAAGATGAATCTTAGTAACCATAAATAGTTATTCTTATTTGAACCTTAAGGGGCCATCCATAAATTACGTCACACGAATTTAATGGTTTTTTGACTCCCCCCCGTCCTTGTCACAGCTGGTCACATTTGTGAGACTCTCCCCTCCCTAGTGTGACGTCACATATTTTGCAAATTTACACCTAGTAATTATTGAATTAAATTGTTCCGAAATTCTTTCATTTCCATTTAAATTATTTTTATATACATCTTTTCCTTAATAGTACAAAGTTCGTGTTTTAACACTTAGATTATAATAGATTTTGAAATGTGACGTCACAGATTTTAGGACCCCTCCCACCCCCTTGTCACACAATGTAACACTTCATCGACCCCCTCCCTCCCCCTTAACGTGTGACGTAATTTATGGATGGCCCCAATACCAGTAGACAAGATAAGTACTCTGTAAGGATACCTTAACTAAGGTAGCCGACTGTACAAGGATCCTAATTAATTTCAGAGAAAGACAATGTCACCCTTTCGGAGTCAAGTTTCGGTAATTTGGATGGGGATCCAGTCAAGAAGTTCACTTGGAAAACTGAAAGCGGATTGGAAGTCACCGTCATCTCTTACGGAGCTGTTATACAGGCAATCAAGGTACTTATAACGCTTTTAGAGGACCGTGTTTGGTACCTTTATAATAACGTTTGTTGTACACACAGGACATAAATTACAGACATAAGACAGTACATACAAAAAGGTTCCGCTTATTTCTAAAAAGAAATTTCTACCAGCAGACCCGTTGATAGGATAGAGCAAGAAGAAAGGAAGACAGACGTGTACTATAGAAGAAAAATAGATGTACTGAACAAAGAATGCTAATTATTACTTAAATACTAAATATTAAGCAAGAGAGAGCAAGAAGAAAGGAAGACAGACGTGTACTATAGGAGAAAAATAGATTATTATTATTATTTAACTCTTTATTTGCACACACATAAATAGAACACAGACAAAAACAAACAAAACAAGAAAGTGTACAGAAGGGCGGCCTTATTGCTAAAAAGCAATCTCTTCCAGGCAACCTTGGGGTAAAGGAGAAATAACAAGTAAGTAAAACAGAAGCGGGTGGTGCAAATATTTGATTAAAAATGAAAAGCTTAAGTAGTATAATAGTATAATAGGTACCTATTTAAAATACGTAGACATACTAATCGATATAGATCTACTGAACAAATTTTAATGTTAATTATTACTTAAATACTAAATATTACTCAAGCTAAATATAATAAAATATATACTTTTCGACCCTCACAGTCACTTGCTAACCGACAATGCGCTATTTTTGCAGAGCTTGTTTCATAAATCTCTACTAATCCCTGCCAATATTATAAATGCGAAAGTAACTTTGTCTGTCTGTTACGCTTTCACGCCTAAACTACTGAACCGCTTTTGATCAAAAGTAGAGAGATATTAGACCTTGGGAAAGGAAATAGGCTACATTTAATCCCACAGCTATAGGCACGATATAACCTGTAGCCCACGCGGGCGGAGCTGCGGGCGGAAAGCTAGTACCCAACAAAAAGAAAATCCAATATTAATAAAAATTTAGATTAATGCGCAGCTCTGTTTCAAATATGTTAAGCATTTCACTTTTGGATTTTTTATATTGGATATTTTTGAAACACGTATATTAGAAAAGTCTTACAGCTTACATAGTAATACTTTCAGACATACACTCACACCTATTATCCCTTTCGGGGTAGGCGGAACGTCAGTTGACGCCAACGGTTAACAATCATTTTGAGGGTTTTATATGGAACATTAGGGATCATCCATAAATTACGTCACAGGTTAAGGGGAGGGGAGGGGGTCGACAGTGTGTGACATTGTGTGACAAGGGGGTGGGAGGGGTCATACGTTTCGTGACGTCACATTTCAAAATGTATTATGAGTATCAAAACGTGTTAACTATTAACGAATAACTTAAACTCCTCGTCCCAAGCACTCTTTTTACGTTTTTACTTTGAATGAGACAATGAGTTTTGAGTTCCCAAAAAACTAATAACTCTATTAAGTACTGCTTTTATTAGAAAATTACAAAAAATGGAAAATATGCAAAATATGTAACGTCACGCTAGGGAGGGGGGAGTCTTACAAATGTGACCAGCTGTGACAAGGAGGGGGAGGGGGTCGAAAAAATCATGAAATTCGTGTGACGTAATTTATGGATGGCCCCTTAGTATAATGGTTAGGGATATTAGATGGAACCTGAGTAAAATGGTGATAGGTTGTCAGCCTTTCGCCCGCGATACAGTGAAAGCCTCGCATCTCACTTACTGGCTCCTACAGCATCCTGGGAAGAGTTGGCAGCTGGCACATTTTAAGTCTTTCCCTTCCAGTCCAAGTTTTAGATTCTAAGTCTCTCCCTTCCAGTCCAGCATGGAAATTGAGTACATATTTTATATTTAAATACGTTTATGCCAATATAAAAGTCTCCACTCTTGGAGATACTAAACTAAGGCCCGTATTCACCAAAAATATAACCAACAACGGTTAAACCGCGGTTAGAAGATAATCAGACAAAATGTAAAAAAAAATGTATGAAAATGACATTGTCAAATCTCTGGTTAGCTGCTAATCGTTGGTTAAATTTTTGGTGAACAGTGGCCTAAGTACTCGTAAATAAATAATCGAGGTTTTTTATAAAATCTTAAGTTGTGCCTTATTTCAATTGAAGCGTTACTGCTATTTTACCATCCCCAGTTTGGTGACGGTTTGCTAATAAACCGTCGCCCAATCATACGATTTATGTTACTTTTGTATTTCTCCGTACAAAAGCGCCCAGGCTAGTTTTTTAATTGTAGAGAGGAGCATTTTAGATGCCAAGATGAAGGGTTTATGTTTTGCAAGACTGGGTTAACAGGAACAGAGGGACACCAATCTGGTATAGCCCATATCTTCTCCCAGTCCTTAGATTATATTTAGCAACCTAACTTCTTTTATCTTGTTTTTCAGTACCCAGATAGGTACGGTGTCATCAGGGATATAGCGCTTGGATTCGAGGATCTGGAGGGCTACCTGACGATGAATAGTCCCGACCTGACGGGCTGCGTTGTGGGACGATGTGTGAACCGCATTGCCAACGCCACTTTTACCATCGATGGGGTCAGATATACCCTCGATAAGAACTGGAAGAACCATCACCTGCACGGAGGCAGTAAAGGATTTGACAAGGTATTAAATTCCTAAACGTGCCAATAGCCACATCAATCGTTTTGTCAGACGCGTTGATCTATTTCTTCCTGGAATAGGTCTTCTGATTTTTTGGGTTAGGGTCTGCGTATTGCTCCAGGCTTAATACTCAAAATTCCACTCCATCTGAGAAACCCTACTTGGATTCAGTACGATTGTGACGTAGGTTCGCAGTTCCAAACAAAGCTGTAACGGGTATCGATTACAGCCTAGGAGTTGGATCAACTCAATATGAGAAATATGGAGGAAATATATAGGCAAGGCAGTCTAAATGGTTACACTACCATTAGTTCTGTTCAGAGTCTCTTTTGTTAGCTGGGTGCACCGCAGGAACTTTGAGTTTTCATTTAGATACAATGGGCACAGTCATGGATGTTTGCGTTTGGAGGTACCATACTTAGCGCTCAAAAGTTTATAGTCTAGTTTGTTCTGCTCGTAATTTTAATAGAAACTCTTGGATATTTTATTAACTTGGTCCTAGACGTCCTCTTCTAGCGTCATAACCACGCAGGAATAAAGATTCATCGTACTTTCAGGTGAACTGGTCTTCAACAATAGATGGTAAAAAAGTAATCCTCAGCTATTTATCCAAAGACGGAGAGCAGGGTTACCCAGGAGATCTGGTCACTAACATTACATATGAAGTGAATGAAGACGATACATTCCACGTGGAATACTCGGCGATGACTAATAAGAAGACTGTGGTAAATCTGACCAACCATTCTTACTTCAACTTGGCAGGTCATGATGCTGGGGCGAAAGGACTTTATGACCACACTGTAGTTATAAATTCTGATGAGTAAGTATATTTCGATTTCCACATGTCCTTGCACCAAAAATGACATCGATCCATTACTCCATTTCCATGAGAATGAAGGACAAACAAACACACTTCCACATTCAGTCCTGAACTGATTAGCGAGATTAAGCAACGTACACAGGAGCAGGGAACCTATTGGGTGACCACAGTGGCAATTTATCACGAGCTTTTCCATGCTTCGTAGGGCACATTTTGCGAAGCTATTTAGCGGTTTGAAAACAGGAGTTTGCCACGAAATTAATTATACTTATACGATAAGAAGAAGAAGAAGTAAAGAAAAAGATAATAGAAATGGTCTATTTGTTTTACCAAATGAACAGTTTATTTTGTTTCCTATTAGGTTGCTAGAAGGTGATGAAGACTGGGTACCAACGGGGAACCTGAAGAAGGTCGGAGGTACTCCTTATGACCTGCGCGTTGCGCGGAGGCTGGGTGACGTCATCAACCACACGAATGATCTCCGCTACCATCATAACTACGTTGTCAGACGGAGAGGTGATACGGTTGGTAGAAATAACGTTTTAGCTTAAGTTCAGCAGGTTATAGAAGCCGGCCCTTAAAGTAGATGACACCTTATAACTCACGAAACAGTACATAATTTGAATTTGAATCAATTTTTGAGGTCATGTCTAATTGTATTCCTAGCGCGTTTTAGTTCCGTGGTTCGAATCCCGCAATGGACCAAGATCCCAGGGCCGCCAGACCTTACTTATTTTCTCATAAACCAAATGTGTGGGAAATAGTAGTGCTAGTACGTACTAGTAATGTATGAATACCAGCTAACCTTGGCCGAAGGCCAATTTTCAGCTACCAGGTTCTAAAGGTACTTCCAAAAATTGCTCACTTGTCTTGAAGCCTGGGTGCTATAAAAGTATTGTTATAGTTCCCTGAACATCATATACGAAAATCACGGCTCAGATTGTAGGTATTGAGTAATTTTTTGGAAGTACCTTCAGAACCTGATAGCTGAAAATTGGCCGCCGGCCCAGGTTAGCTGGTATTCATACATTACTAGTACGTACTAGCCCTACTATGTATTTCCCACACATTTGGTTTATGAGAAAATAAGTAAGGTCTGGCGGCCTTGGGACCTTGGTCTATTAAAGTTATATTCCGCTTACAAAATGCAAATCTTATGCTAACTTGTAATTGTACACTACTTTAACCAGTATGGACGAGGAACTGAATGAGTCAGAATAGAATGAGAAAAAGGAATTATCCTGCTGCGTGATCTTGAGACGGGGTTCGAAACCCTGATAATGTTTATTATTACAGCCAGTCCTACTTTGATCCAAAGATCTCCATATTGATCGGTCCAGGGGGTCTATTTAGTTAACTATTTAGATCACATCGATTTCGATTGAACATTGTGGATTGATATAACACAATACACCAATCCACAATGTTCAATCGAGATCGACTTCAGCTTTTCTTGCCAGATCAACGGTCCAACTTGTGCTCGGCTTTCTTACGCTGCGCGTTCCAGTGTGTGTTCGCCACTCGGGAACTCTTCTGTTCCAACGGCCGTCAGCCTTTGCCCACTGACACAGAGGTTGTTCAGTTTCTAAAATTCTTGTGCGACATTCATCTTACAGTTCTACGAGTACCAGTTTTATAGGTAGCCTATCACGGTTCATGAGATACAGCCTGGTGACAAATGGACAGACGGACGGACAGCGGAGCCTTTAGTAATAGGGTCCCGTTTTTTCCCTTTTGGGTATGGAAGCCAAAAAATGGTTTATAAAACTAGACCCATACTGAAAAGGAAAGTTAAATAAAAGCTTGTAAAAATATTACAAGATTTGAAGGAAAATTCGTTCCGGTTTTTGAATAAATTTAATTCAACCACTGTTTATAATCGCGGTAGTAACTGTACAGCACTATCTACTCGTATGTTTTTCTGACAATGTTTCCTGTCTTTCTAGGGCGTAACCTTCGTCTCTCGAGTGGAACATCCAACCAGTGGCCGCTATATGGAGGTTTTCAGCGACCAGCCTAGTGTGGTCTTCTACACTGGCAACTTCATCCAGGGTCAAGGACATCCAGATATGTTTGGCAAAGATGGAGCCCTTTACACGCGTTGTGGGGGACTTTGCTTGGAGCCTATGAACCTGGTGGATGCTGTTAATCATCAAAACTTCCCTAGCCCGATTTTGGTGCCAGGACAGGTGTACAAGAACAGGATGTATTTTGAGTTCGGTGCGGAATAAAGTTGGCTCCCGTTGTCCTAATTGAGTTTAGTGGTGTAAGAACAATAGTGTAAAATATGATTTAATATATTATTATTTCTTCACATCAAGTGTAGTGTAATGCTGTTTTATTTTGAAGATTGTCTGTTACATTCCTCAAGCTGATGTGTTTTGATCTTTCATCATCAAATTTTTGGTGAGAGGGGTAGCGTGTGAAGCACTGGTACCTACTTGGGATAAAATCACAACTCCGTAATAACTGTTTTAACCGTGTGGTGATCGGTTGAGAATAACACCACCCCATCTCTTTCCGTGGGTGTCGTAAGAGGCGACTAAGGAAACACAAATGAGACCTGCCTCCTAGTAATCCATCCCAGGCAACGACACTTCATTTTTTTCTGAATCTGAGGTGTCGTCCTATGGTCTCATGCGATGTGGTAGGCTCTGTAAAGGGCCGTCTGGTTCGCGACCACCCTCCTACCGAAGTCCGACGCCAAACAGCTTGCTGCGTTCCGTCGGTGCGTGGGAGTACCAGTGCCTTTATAGGCATTTTCTGGGTTAACTCGCTCCATCGTCGACCTCATCTTTGACTAGGTCAAGATTGAGGTCAAGAGTTAACCCATCTTATGATAAAGAAAAAAAAAATTACTGTTTATTGCCCTACCAAACACAATGTTCACCAATTAATTATTTTGGAATACAAATAGTCACTTATTTCTAAGCCTATCTGAAGAGACGTGTGGAGCGCGTGAGGGCCACGAGAAGAAGAAGGAAGTGTGTGAATGGAAAAATTTAGAATGAGCGTAGAACGTGTGAGACAGAAAGAACTAAGGAGAAGGAACGAGACATGCTCGTTTGCATTGTGACATTTGAAATACCTATGCTGTGTTTACACATTAATGTGGCTGTACGCCACAGAATTCATCATGAGTAAGCAACGGCGTAGCTAGGTAACCAAAGGCCCCCCCAAAAAAATAAACTAGGGCCCCAACTAAACTATTTAAAATCGTTTGTTCCGAATTCGACGTTCTCCAGATTTGTCGTAATCCAGATTCGTCGTACTACTGTGAAACTAGCCTAAGAATACAGGGGAGTACGCAAGTTTCAGATAAAGATGTTCGATCATCATATCAGCCTATTGCAGTCCACTGCTGAACATAGGCCTCCCCCAAGGTGCGCCACTTTGCACGATCCTCCGCTGTTTTCATCCAGCCACTACCCGCTATCTTCTTTAGGTCATCTGACCATCTGGCTGGGGGGCGTCCTACACTACGTTTGCCAAGACGTGGTCTCCATTCGAGAACCTGTCTACTCCAACGCTCGTCGGTTCTGCGACAGACATGGCCAGCCCACTGCCACTTCAGCTTGCTACACTTTTGGATAATATCCATCACTCCGGTTTTCTGTCGGATGACCTCGTTTCGGATTCTATCCCTTAGCGAGATCCCGAGCATGGAGCGTTCCATTGGTCGCTGAGCGACGTGCAATCGGTGTTGTTGGGAATTCCCCTGTATATTGTCAAATAAGTTGCTGATTTATTTATTTCTGAATGTGGGAGAAATGTTCACTAGTTCAATTTATAGTTTGTAAGTCTGAGTCCCAGGGGCCCCCTGAGCTACGCCACTGTGAGTAAGGTTCTCTGGACTTTTAGGCCCGTAAGGAGACTCTAGTCTTGATCTTTACTTAAGTATTGGTTATCTCTTTCTCTCACTGAAATGACAAAGACAATGTCACATTCTTTTAGCGATAAAGAAAATCGAAAGCTATAAAATGTATGGGATTGACAGACACCTAATATTATAAACGCGAAAGTTTGTACGTATGGATGTTTGTTACTCTTTCACGCACTAACGGCTGGACCAGTTTTGATAAAAGGTAAGGAGGTAGCTGACACCCTGGATTAACTCACAGGCTACATAATTTTCACAAATTCCCAGGGGAACGAAGTCCTGGGCCGAAAACTAGTCCTTACTGATCCTTACTAATATTATACTAACATAAAGCTAGATTACCATTATAGGTACCTACCTACGTATAAAAGCGGAAGTTTGTAGGTATGGATGTACGGATGTTTGTTACTCTTTCACGCTCAAACGGCTGGACCAATTTTGATAAAATTTGGTATGGAGGTAGCTGACACCCTGGATTACCACATAAGCCATATAATTTTTCCAAATTCCTACGGGAATAAAACTAGTCTTATAAACCTATTTCCGAACTATCGATCCTAGGTGATCAAAAGACCTTATTCCTGGTTGAATAGTCATAATAAAAAACATTATTTCGTTGTTTACCTTATTTAATAATCTTAAAATAACACACTTACTTACAAAAATTTCGCTATCAGGAACCGCAGGCCTATGCATAGGTCAATGTGTGTTGATAAGTTATCTTTTTAGGGTTCCGTAGTAATCTACGAACCCTTATAGTTTCGCCATGTCCGTCTGTCCGTCTGTCCGTCTGTCCGCGGGTTTCCTAAGAAACCCTTGGTACTACAGAGCTGAAATTTGGCATGGTCATAAATACTAACTACGCCGTCAGAACTGTAGAGTGAAATCTTAGAAAAAAAAATTTTTTCGGGTGTCTCCCATAGACGTGAAAGGGCGATGAATTTTTTTTTTCTAGCCAATATCATTAAATGGGGTGTCATAGGATAGCTTTTTAAAAGACAGAAGGGGTTTACTAAGAACGTTTTTCGATTCAGCACTTTGTTTGCCTAATATAAATTTTTAAAGTGAAAATTTTTGTCAAACACAAGTGTCCCCCCCCTCTACCAGCTAAACGGTTGATTCTAAAAATGTGAAAAAATTCATGGCGGTAGTGTATACAATGAAATTATAAGGAAAACTATCACACATAAGATGGCTCTTCAAGTTTGCGAGTAATAGTCGACCAAGTGCCAAACTTAGTTCGGATTAATAAGAATATATTGACTAATATTAGATCCTTGGTACTACAGAGCTGAAATTTGGCATGGTCATACATATTGATTGCACCAACAGATTAAAAAAATAAAATTTTGGAAAAAACAATTTTTCGGATGTTTCCCATACACGTGAAAGGGCAATGGTTTTTTTTTCTCGCCGATATCATCGAATGAGATGTCATAGGATAGCTTTTTAAAAGATAGGAGGGGTTTACTAAGAACGTTTTTCGATTCAGCATTCCCTTTGCGAAAAATTAATTTTTAAAGTGAATTTTTTTATTAAAAACAAGTGTGCCCCACTACAAGCAAAACGATTGTTTTTAAAATGTGGGACAATTCACGGTGATAGAATATACAACAAAATTAAAAGGAAAACTATCACACATAAGTTGGCCCTTCAAGCTTGTGAGTAATAGTCGACTAAGTGCTAAACGTTGTTGGGATTAATAAGAATATATTCACTAATATTAGGTCCTTGGTATTACAGAGCTAAAATTTGGCATGGTCATACATATTGATTGCCCTGACAGATCTACAAAATAAAATAGTGGAAAAAAAATGTTTTTCGGGTGTTTCCCATACACGTGAAAGGGCGATGGATTTTTTTTTCTCGCCGATATCATCGAGTAGGTTATCATAGGATAGCTTTTTAAAAGATAGAAGGGGTTTACTATGAACGTTTTTCGATTCAGCAATCCGTTTGAGAAACATTAATTTTTATAATGAAAAAAATGTGGAATAATTCACGAGGGTAGCATTTACGACGAAGTGTACCCCAATCCAAAATGGCTGCCATACAAGGTTCCACGCTAAAAGTGAGGCGAGCCGAAAGCCAAGCTGTAATATATTGACATTTCAGGTGTCGTTTAATAGGTTTTTGGGGGTGCAAAGTACGAAAATGATATCAAATTTATACAAGATCACCACGCGACCTGCTTTAGCAGCAGCTCGATATTATTATATTATCCCTAACAATAATATTTTATTAAAAAAAATCAAAAACCAAAAAAAAACTATTAAAAAAAGAAAAAAAAAATTCGCACTCGCTTCGCTCGCGCATTAGATACTTCCATTCTGTTATATTTAGACCAAAACTACAATTATTTCTGAAACTACAAACTTTTTAATACATTTCTTTTTGATACTATAGTATTTGGGGATTTTAACATCGACTATGACAATATGCTCGTAGAATTAAGAAACCAGCTGCATATTTGAACCATGCTGCTACGGAACCCTACAATGCGCGTGGCCCGACACGCTCTTGGCCGGTTTTTTTAAAATGTAAAACGAAGATCACATTTTTTTTCTAATAAGTAAGTAGATTTCTGAACTTTTTTAACTAGTTATGTTTTTACCCACGAGAAAAAAGAGGGGTGTTATAAGTATGACAAGTGTATCTGTATATCAGGGTATCTGTTTGTGGAATCGTAGAGCTCCTAAATGGATCATTTTCAATACGGTTTTGTTTGTTTGAAAGCTAACGTAATTGATATGGTTCTTAGCTTTATTCGAACAAAATCGGTTTAGCCGTTTAAAAGTTATACGCAATAAATGTCGGGGGTTACACATACTTTTTTAATTTTAGGCTTACATATAATACTTACTATACTTTGTAATTGTCATAGAGGGGGAGGGATTGGGGGGTCATACATTGATGTAACTATGACTTTTCAGCTTCCAAAAAGATTATGTTCTATATTATTAGATAGATTCAATACCGACCAACATTCTAAAAGGCGCAGTGCATCGCTTATGCTCTATAATATACTTAGGATGTCTCGTAAGAGACAGCTTATGAAAAACTAAAGACCATTCAGAATGATTTTCCTATGGAATCTTCCTTAGGAACATCAACAAATATAATAAATGTATTATAGGTAATAAAATTATTCAATCGAATGCACTCCATCTTGCAAAAATAACAGCGTAAAATACGAAAAAAAGGAATTTACATCGCATTCTAACAGCAGGTGGCGCCGCAGCGCGGCTTCGCTTTACATTGTGTTAAAGTAGGTAAATTAAAAAAAATCCTGGATTCGCCCGGGAATCTTGTAGCCGATCATACCTAGTTACGAATAGACTTTTCGTCATTTAAGTATTTGCTAAGAAGTCCTTTTCACTGTGTATAGATGACAGGTGGTCCTTGTCGAAAGTGGAAGGCGATTCGAATGATCTAGAATACGGAAGCAGGGTTAGTGCTACCCCTCTATAAAAGTTGGCCCTATAAGGAAGCTTCCAGGTGGTTCTGCGTCTTTCCGTTCTGCCCGATATCTTCCCGGACCTCCCCCCAGGTGAGGTTGAGGCTCCTCTTCATCCCATCGTCGAGAGGAGGGATCAGCGACCGGGGCAGCAAAAATGTTGACAAGTTAAATAGATCCAGGAACACTTTGTAGCGGTCGCTGGAAAGAAAGACCTTTGTAAAGCTTTTAATCCAGAGTTCTAGACTAGACTAATTAAATTTCAGTTTATGCAAAAAGGGACCTCAACAGAAAATAATTGATTTAGTAAATCGCGTTTAAAGTTTTGAGTCGGAATGAGTTTCCCTCGAGTGCGGCCCACTATACCTAAAATAAAAATAAAACTACGGATCCTAAAAATGTTCTGATTAGACAAAAACAAAGCAAAGCTCACAGAAACAACATTCATGAAAAACAAAAAATACCGTTTCCAATGCCTTCAGATCCCTTTTTACGTCACAAATATTTTTACATATGAAAGACACTTCTTTCTAACTCTTCAGGGTACGCTTGACCATGACCCCGGATTAAGCAGATCAAGTCATTACAGTGGAGCGACTGCCATCCGACCTCCGTGATCCTATTAATCCTTACCGGATTATCGGTTACACATTCAGTCGTCTGATGTGAAGGTTTCCTCATGATGTAAGAGTATCGGTTGCCACGCAAAATCGTGAAGCGTTCCACGTTTTTAAGTGGCAATTTATCACAAGCGTATCCGTGCTTCGGAAGGCACGTTGTCGAATAACTACAGTCGTTAACCAAGTCAGGGCCATTGTGCGGTTTGAAAACTCCGACACCAGGGTTAGCCAAGTTCGCCACACACTTGACTATACCTACACGACAAGAAGGAGTATGATTTTAGCCAAATACCTGAGCGTGGAACGTAAATACTGGTATCCTGAGGAGCCACCGGTGCCAAGCTGTTGAGAGCCAATCATACGTTGCACCATTATCACGTGGTTATCTGGAAAAATGTAGACCACATACATGAAAAGGTAAAACTTCCAAAACTAAACACAGTGATATCCCAGATCGTTAGTGAGCTAGACTTGTAGCCGGATGGTTGCGGCCTCAAATCCTGGTGCGGGCCTGTATCACAGATTCGTCTTTTCGGATTTATGTAAGGATTTTTCATTAATTAACACATGCTCAGCGGTGAAAGAAAACATCGTGATGAATGTAACCCGGACTCTTAGAAAATTCGTTATCAGTCCACCAATCCGCATTGGGCTAGCGTGGTGGAATATGGCCCCCCGGTGGGACGTATTTGGGCTGTTAAATAAGTTTGATTTATAATAACTTACAACGCCACTTGGTGATGAGACTGTCGATGTCCATGAGGAGCGTGAGCAGCTGATGGGGCTGCGAGAAGCGCGGCTCGTCGCGGTAGAACGTGATCATGATGGCACCTTGGAGCGCTTTGTGGGACAGCCTGCGTAGAAAAGAAATGTAAACTTCATTTTTAGGGTTTCGTACCCAAAGGGTAAAAATGGGACCCTATTACTAAGACTCCGCTGTCCTTCCGTCCGTCTGTCACCAGCTGCATCTCAAGAACCGTAATAGTTAGACAGTTGAAATTTTCACAAATGATGTATTTCTGTTGGCGCTTTAAGAATAAATACTAAAAAACAGAATAAAATAAATATTTAAGAGAGCTCCCATACATTAAATGTGATTTTTTTTGCTCGTTTTTATAGATAGTGGTACGGAACCCTTCGACTCGCATTTGGTCAATTTTTTAGATTTAACCGTACAAAGGTATGACATATTTTTTTAAGGTCTAACAGTAATTGGTTAGAATTAAATCAATTCCTTTCTCCGTGTGTACCGCTGTGTCAAAGATGGAGCGGTAGATATCTCAGTCTTCCAATCCATACTCATCATGTAGGCATAATTAAGTATGTGATGAACTTGATCTGAAGCGCTCTTTCCCCAGTGGCGCTCGCTGACTGAACCGATCACAGGGGTTACGCAACATTTACAGGAACAAGGAACCTGATAGGTGACCGTTGTGGAAACTCATCACGAGCGTTTACCTGCTTCAGTGAGTACGTTAAGCCGTTGGTCCCGGCTGTTGTCGATTGACTACAGTTGTTAAACCAAGTGAATGCGGACATTTTATTGGGGGTTGAATGAGTCTGACTGTTTTTTAGCCTTAGGTCCGTATTACAGAACACGACTCAGACTCTGATCTTTACTTCAGTAGCAGTCGTCTTTGTCATTTTGATAGTGAGAGAAAGAGACAAACAATACTTAAGAATAGATCAAGACTTGAGTCTCCTTCTGTAATACGGGCCTTAGACATCACAAAGACCTTCATCTAGCTATCAGGGTCAGCGCCCGATGTAAATTTTAGAATTGAGCGAGATCCAATTATGGCGCCTCACCTGTTTGCTCCTTAATATACTCGTATACCTATACCGCAATACCGTCTACGGTTGACTAGGACTTTTGAAGTAATAGAGCGCGCGTCTCGTTCATCTCTTCGCTTAAAATATAGACAATTGAGAAATTTCTTTTTTTTTCTTTATCATTTAGGCGCCCTCTAGGATTTGGCGCCTGGAGCGACCGCTCCGTTCGCCGTATGGGCGGGCCGGCCCTGATCAGGGGTCAAGGTGATGATGAATGTAATTACCTCCTTTCTCCCCTAGATCTGAGGGCATCGTGAACAGCTGGATCGAAGATGGAGCGGTAGATCTCGCGTCTGTTCTCCGCGTCTTGTAGTCTGTGGCGACGAACGTTTTCGCTTGTCTCCAGCTGAAATACACAGAATCATATTTCATCAATTTCCTGTGAAGCTATTTGGTAAGACTCATGTGTTAATACAGCGGCGGTGATAGCCCAGTTGATAATAAGCCAGACTTTTAATCAGAAGGTCGCGGGTTCAAATCCTGGTGCGGGCCTGTACCACTAAATTCGTCTTTTCGGATTTATGTACGGATTTCTAATTAATTAACACTTAGTCAACGTTGAAGGAAAACATCGTGATGAAACCCAAGATGTCGTGTTTCGAAGGGAGGCCCGTGCCCCTCGGTGGGGACGTATATATGGGCTGGTAAGAAGAATATTTACCGTTTTAAAAATAATAACTTATTCGAATACACTTCATTTTTTAAGGAAAAACAAGAATAACACGAAAACCAACAATTACATTGTATTCTGGTGCGATGCGGTATCGCGGCAAAAACCGCAAAAGTAGCTAAAAAACGAAAACATTTTGACTTGGCATTTCCCTCCCCCGTGCCCCTCGGTGGGGACGTATATATGGGCTGGTTAAAAAAAATGATAATATGCTTTTACTGTAAAAAAAAATCAGATCTCAGGCCTGAACTTGCGGACTTTACCTTGACTTTATACCGTTTTGCGGCCTTTTTTTCATATGTACCATGATTGGAAAGTTCCAAGAGCACGATCGCTTATTTTATATCAATACTCCTGTCGTCAATGTACACACGGCAGGAAATCAGACTACACATCACAGGTTGAATTTGACATTTCGTTTGTAATAAAGACAGTTTTCGTAGGGCAAATGGGTGCTGTGTTGACTGTTGTCTGTACATGGGTTATCTTATCACTTTACACCTTGTAAAGACATAAGAATATTTTGACGATCATAAGAATATGCTGTTACTCACAGCAATACATAAAATTGTAAGATTTACGTTTCTATCCATGAATGTATATTAACCTGTGCGGCTTCGATTTCCTCTTTGATCATCTTGTTGACTGCAGCCTGGAACTTGCCCCAGAAGTTGAATCCGTGCTCGGTGAGGCCGGGCGTCCGTTCTAACCACCGCTCTATCAGCGCCAACAGCGCTGGCTCTTCCTCTGATCTAGAAAATCAGAATCGTGGAAGCTTAGCAGTGCGACAGTGCGAGGATGCATAGCGAACTCTTTTTAAGATATACAGGCGCACGCGCATAATCTCATTTGTATATCTGGATCATATCTCTAAGATATATGAACTTTTTTAAAAGTATACCCTCGGTCCGTTAACAGCTAACACTAACATTCTTTTACCAGAGCTGCATTGAGGCTAGGAAAATGAAAACCGTTGGTTGTCACTTGAACTGTAATTAAGGCTCATGTGTGAGCGAGACGAAAGATATACTTATAAACAAATGTGAATGGATTAAAAGACGGAAAATTTTGTTCTCCGGAAGCCGCGTAGCGTCTCTTGTGAACCTGTTTTATTCGACAAACATTATAAATGTAAAATACAGTGAACTCTTAAGAGAAAATATCTTACTTGAGTAGTTCCTTCATGGCTTCAGGGTCATCTCCGAACACGGTCTGGTAGTTCTGGTTGTATTTCACACGGAGAGCCTGCTTCAGACCCAACTGGAAAATATTTGTACATTTTACTATCAAAAATAGCATGAAGGACTCGTCCATATCTTTTCCTTCTAACGTGTCCCATTTCTCATTCGGGGTAGGTACGCTCGACAATGATGGTTATGACCGTACGCTTTAGCTGGGCAAGTGGATTGGTGAGCACAATGGTTACTCTCGCACCGATGATAATCCTGCTGCTTAACCTTACTCTAATAATTTGACTCGGTCTTCGATGGCGGTCGATTCAGTCACCAAATAATCGTCCGTGAACTAGCAGGGAACACGACCAGCAGGAATGACTGGCATCAAGACTAGATGATCTTAAGGTTTTCTCTAGCTAGACTCTATATTTTCTACATTTAGTATTAATATACTGAGGATG
This sequence comes from Aproaerema taeniolella, assembly GCA_949987775.1. NCBI lineage: Eukaryota > Metazoa > Arthropoda > Insecta > Lepidoptera > Gelechiidae > Aproaerema > Aproaerema taeniolella. Next base: position 6,686,147 of record OX465245.1, read on the forward strand.
ATGATATTCGACAGATTTCGTCAATGGTGACCGCTTGGCTTAATATGTAGTTGATCTTGTACCAAAATATCAAAACCTCGTCCTAAATAAGGGCACCTATGTAACAGTTACTTCATTAATTTTGGACAGACTTTACGTATCAAGGTCTAATAATCTAATCTAAATTAGATTATTAGACCTTAATACGTTTGACGGCCGGTTGGTCGAGTGGTAGTGACACGCTGCCTCTTGATCGACGGGTCCTGGGTTCGATTCCCAGTCGGGGCAAATATTTGTGTAAAAAGCAAATGTTTGTTTTCGGGTCATGGGTGTTTGTGTCTGTCTTTGTGTGTTCCAAGGGACCCACGACACAAGGGAAAACCTTAATGTGGGCCTTTGAGTGTGAAGCGTTTATTTATTTATTAAATACCATCGCTAGCGAAACAACGAGTACCTAGTTCCTGCCTACCTTATTCTCCAGCAATCTGAACTGAAGACTTTGGAAGCCGGAGGCTGGTCGGAGGTAGTGGCGGAAGTCCATGAAGTCCAAGGGAGTCATCGTCTCTAGGATCATCACTTGGTCCACCAGGAGCTGTTGACGCAAGGAAAAGACATGATTTAGCGAATTCTATTATTTTTCTTGTATCTCCCTATTAACTTTCCCTAATAGAGCCATATGTATTGAAATTCAACAAAAAAAATTCAACGTCTCATACTAAGGCCCGAATTTCAAAAGGAGACTCAAGTCTTGATCTATACTAAAGTATTGATTGTCTCTTTCTCTCACTATCAAAATGACAAAGACGACTACCAGAGTCTGAGTCATGATCTGTACTTTTTATTTTATTTTTTGACCTATGTTCCATAAGGAAAGTTGTTCAGGAGGTTTACCATGATCGCTTAGCGCGATCCAATTTAGGACCTAAACAAGTCTGCAACGCTTTTTCGTACCACGATGGCTCATAAGCGATTCAATTTTGGCGCTGTTGCGATTCAAAGGCAGACCAGCGACATTTTATGTAGACATTTAAAATGGACCATAGACAACCGAGCAGTTCAAAAGCAGCGCCATCATGGTACCATTTTAAAAAACATTCCAATTGCGAAGCAGTTCAAAGTTGGATCCTAAACAGAAATGCTTTTAAAAGATCGTGGTAGGTACCCAGTTCAGTGGACTGGTTCACATAGTTAATTGCCGTAGCGAATTTAAAGGCACCCTATAAACGGCACCCCGTAGAGGTTCAAGTCACTCTAGGAATTAATCTCATCGTCAAACTTTTACTAACACGATTACCATAATTTAAAATTATTGGTATATTTCAAATATTAACCCGTCGCGCGCATGTTTACTTACGGCGCGTGCGATATAAATCCTGCACACACGGGTGTGCATAAATCGCGCGAGGGTAAATACATTCTTCGATTGGCAAAATTTTTAATTTAAGGCGACTACAGCACTTAAATTACGATTTTATGATGCGTAGATAAGCATGACGCACTGCATTAAATCGAAGAAAAAAAAAACGGTAATATTCAGGACATAAACTAGATAAGTAGTTTGCTGAAAACATGATTCAGCACTTTTGGTTCGATAGAAGAAGCTCACAAAGTCACCTCTAAATACCAATATTGTGTATCTTTTAAGCAGTAAAAACGATAGTAAAATGCACACAGGAACTTGAATTTGCTATCATAATGTTTGTGATTGAACACTCTCGATAAGTAGTTAACGCATTTTTCGATTTAAGCTGTTACCTTTCCATAAATCTCATTTTTCTAACTTTAAAATATGTTTTTACGCACGCACGCTTTCATAGTCCGTAAACTTCGTGTATCGACACTGTTCGCACTGCCGGCCCAGGCCTGTTGAAAGACGGAGATGGCACTATTTTTATGTGTGCTGCCTTTATCGGGTGCTGTAGTCGCCTTAAGGATTTTTATCTAGTTTCTTTGGGGTAAAATGTGGTTTCGCCTGTGTAAACAACGTTGAAATTACGTCATAATTTCCTCGTAGGGGTATCTCATTCGAGAGGATGTGCGATTGTTGACTTGGAGGCACTTCGGTTTGGACTTCAACAGAACCCTCAATCGGTTACTTTCAACCCTTCTTTAATAATGTACTCTTAAGCCCCTATTACAGAAGGAGAGCCGTGTGAGTCCCCGGCAGAGTAGAACAGGACCACCCTCTTTCTTACCGAGGTGTCGTACAAGGCGACTAAGGTAAATATGCAAGGAAGTTCATCTGCACACAGAGAAGGAAAACTCTGCAATTATATCAAAACCCTCGCCACCCGTCTGCCAAGCGTGGTGAGTATGGCATTTACCCCTCATGTTATTGAGGGAGGCCCGTGCCCCAGCAGTGGGGACGTATATGGGCTGATGAAGATGAAGACAGAAGGAGAGTCTTGGTCCATACTTAAGTATTTTCTTTCTCTCACTATCAAAATGACAAAGACGACTGCTACTGAAGTAAAGATCAGAGTCTGAGTCGCGTTCTGTAATACGTACCTACCTTAGTGACATGACTCATCGTGCTTACATCTATCAAAAAACCCTAATCTTCGGGTGAAGGGAGAGCGGTTAGTTTGGGAGTAAATAAATAACAAAATAATGTTTTGATAGACCGCCTGTTGATCAGTTCATTCTGGATAGTGCGATACGTGAACAGCTGAGGTCAGAAGTCAGGGTCTTCATATCGACATCATAACATAACATGACATTATTTACACGTCACTTACTGGAAGTAGACAGATAACGCATCGTTAATTTAAGTACACAAACATTCGTTTGTTTCTAGTAATTTTGACTTTTTTTTTGTTTTTTTATTATAAGATGGGTTAACTCTTGACCTCAATCTTGACCATAAAGGTCAAAGATAAGGTCGACGATGGAGCGAGTTAACCCAGAAAATGCCTGTAAAGGCACTGGTACTCCCACGCACCGACGGAATACAGCAAGCTGTTTGGCGTCGGACTTCGGTAGGAGGGTGGTCGCGAACTAGACGGCCCTTTACAGAGCCTACCACACTGCATGAGACCAAAGGACGACTATCACCTCAGATTCAGAAAAAAATGAAGTGTCGTTGCCTGGGATGGATTACTAGGAGGCAGGTCTCATTTTTGTTTCCTTAGTCGCCTCTTACGACACCCACGGAAAGAGATGGGGTGGTGTTATTCTCAACCGATCACCACACGGTAGAAATAGACTATAGCTAATTTAAAATTTTACCAAATTGTGCGTCAAATTAGTCAGTGAAGAAATAATTATTATAACAGGCGTAAGGGGCTGCTTAGCAATACTAGTCTACTCGTAGCTAGGGTGAGCAAGAAATCTTGGTAAACTCAAGTTAAAGAAGTAACTAAGTACTTTAGCGCTCTTAGGTTATATATTATATTTAGGTTATGTATGATAGTAATTGGAGACTTAAGTACAGATGCCAGGGAATCAGGTAACCCCATTTTCTTTGTAAAATCACTCTTATCATAAAAACACAGATTGCATGCATGTGGTAATCTGGTGTGTGGCCCTCCGTACTACGGTAAATGAAAAAGCTTACTACAAAAGACATGATTTTTACACTAGTTCCACCTGTTTATTTAATATTTTGACCGGTTTCGGTGTTAAAATCAAGTCTTTAATTGGTAATAATAGAATTCCATCAAGAAGCAACAACACAAAATATAAACTACTAGCTTCCCGCCCGGGACTTCGTTGCCGTGGGAGTTCGGGAAATTATGTAGCCTACGCCTATCAGGGATACGATTCTAACGATGAAAGAATTTTTCAAATCGGTCCAGTAGTTTCGGAGCCTATTCAATGCAAACAAACAAATCTTTCCTCTTAATATTAGTGTAGACGAAAAAGCTTACCTTCAAAATAAGCACGACCCTGTTAAGCCTCTTTAGAATCTCCATGGTGTGGCCCTCATCCAGGCCTTCCACATTGAGGAGGGTCCTCACTGAGTCCACCTCGAAGATGATCTGCTTGAACCAGAGCTCGTATGCTGGAATCAAAGAAGGGATGTTTAGTATGATATCGTTTTGGTACGGCAAAAGATCTAATATCCGTATTAGAACGCGACTCAGACACTGATCTATACTTGAGTAGCAGTCGTCCTTGTCATTTTAATAGTGAGAGAAAGAGACAATCAATACTTAAGTATAGATCAAGAATTGAGTCTTCTTCCTGTAACACGGGCCTTACTGGTTAAGTTCAAATCAAATCAAATATCCTTATTTGCTGAAATGTGGTACATACAGTTGTTTTAGGTGTTCTAGTGATACTTCACCTCATAACGTTAAATAGGTAACAAAACCCACATTTTTTGCACCTTATTGAATCATACATCATATCTTATACTTAATTAATACCTAGTTTATTATATCGACAATTACTTATTTGCACAAATGTTTAGCAACATACGTAGAGGAAATTCTCAAAGACGAAAATATATCAAAACATATACCAGACATTTTGCGTCATTAATTGTAAATATTTTCTTTTATTTGAGAGTCCGTCGTGCATTTGACTTAAGTATACATTTTAGCACGAGGTAATAATAATAATGGATCTGAACTACCAGACATAATTATAGACCTTCCTCATCAAACTATGGACTCCAAGTATGATTTGGTCTAGATGTTAAACAAGATTCGAATTGATCTCAAATTCTTCATACATTATTGCTTCTGTACGTTCATGAGACTTCTTATTAAACACAACGGCACATTTAGCGGAACAACTTCTGTTTTTCATACAGTCGAATTAGCTCGGGAGTTCTAAAAATATACGTTTTACGTGCATAACCGCACTGTTGTTTATGCAAATAATAGGTCTTTACCTATGAAATTGCAGTTTTTCATACAATATTTCTGGAAAACTGAATTTTCCATACTAACGTTTTTAGATTTTTCTCGGGAATGCGAAATCCAAATTTAGCAAAATTTTGTGGGAAGGTTTGGACAACATTAAGTTAATTTTCATCATACTTACTTTATTGAAAGTTGTTACTGTAACAACGGTACAGCAAAAATAAGCAATGAAACGGGCAACGGATGAAACGAGCTATATTTGAGCTTCTTTTTCAGCAAATAGATCTAAAGTAAATATGTATTAATTTGACTCAATATCTCCGTTATATGGCCAAGGTTTTAAATATTAAACAATTTTAGTAATAGCTGGTCAATCAAATAAATTATGAATAAAATAAAGCTTGAGAAAAAATCGTCAATTTTATAGGTAAAGACCTATTATATATTCTTAAAATAGTTCACTCTTTTTTTTACTAAAACTGACAAAAAGTTTAGAATCTCTCATGTAGCCAATAGAAGAAAAAACTCTTTAAACTTTTCATACGAAGTTGTATGATAAGGTTTTTGCAATGTTCTCTTTTGGCCATGCGGCACATTCTTGAAAAAAACTTCTTATATGTTTTATATTTTGTTTTTAACAGACAAACATTTTGGCCTAACTGCGTAAAATTTGAATAAGAGCATCAAATAAAAATCTCCATTTATAAACTCTGACTTCATTGTATGAAAAACAGACAATAAAAATCAAACGTTAAATTCCGCTAATTTCCGGCACATAGAAACCGATATCACCTTAATCGTAGTAAATAGCGTTTCTGTTTTATTCTCATTACCTTGGTGGGTGACAATAAACAGATGCTCATCATGAACCGGCTTGTCAGACTCGGCACTGAGCATCCTCTGAGAACACAGCAACTTGTCCAGCATGAGATACTCTCCGTAGAGCATCCCCGCCTCATTGCCCAGCTGTTCACCCTCCTGCCCTATGTCTTCGATTGCTGATCTGTAAAGTACAATAACAAAGTTATGTTAGTTTACGCACGCCCACAACACGCACCAGACATAATAATAATAATAATAAACGCTACACACTCAAAGGCCCACACTAAGGTTTTCCCTTGTGTCGTGGGTCCCTTGGAAAACACATAAAAACAAACACAAACACCCATGACCCGAGCACAAACATCTGCTTTTTACACAAATGTTTGCCTCGACTGGGGATCGAACCCAGGACCCGTCGATCAAGAGGCAGCGTCACTACCACTCGACCAAACCGGCCGTCAAAGTCAAAGTGTTTATAAGATTAACAGCAGGACGAGCATGATGCACGCCATTCGGCTGACGGTGAAACTTCACTTTGATTGTACGAGGGCCCCGCGCTAGGATTGCTTAACCTCTGGCGATGTCAATTTTGACATTTTGACATAGGTCTGCGGCGTATTCGGCGCGCGAGCACATCATGCTCGAGCTGCAGCAACCGGTAATCAGAGTAGCAGGCGCAGAAAAGCCGTACGAAAGTGATTCTATTTTGTTACATATGTTCATATAGTTACTACCTACAAAAAAAAATGTACCCACGGATTTTTCTCGAGAGTTAAAAAACAGAGCACCCTCCACTAAGCTAAGTACCTAAAGTACCTACTTAACGACCGGTTTGGTCGAGTGGTAGCGATCCTGGGTTCGATTCCCGGTTAGGGCAAATATTTGTGTATAAAATTGATGTCATGCGGGTGTTTGTTTGTCTTTGTGTACATTCCAAGGGAACCACGATGTCCACGATACAAGCGAGAACTTTAGCGTGGGCACAGATGATATAATACTATAGTAGTGTGGGCGTTTCAGTGTGTAGCGTTTTTTTTGTTTTAAATAGGACCTATACTATATTTAAATAGATCTAGATGGGGGACAACAGACTCCTACCCCTGTGCCTTTCTTACCTGTCGTAAGAAAACTACGAGCACTCAACCCTATATAATTATATATGTAGAGACGTAATACATGCGAATTTGAAAGAAAACGATTTTGTCAACTAGGTAGGTGCGAAGTAATCCGAAGAGATTCCGAACACGATCGCCAGGGCGTGCGTTATATAGCACTGACTAGCCACTGACGAGTTGACAGGTTCGGGTCGCCTTGTATTACGTCTCTATATAGGGTTGAGTGCTCGTAGTAAGAAAGTAAATTGTATATACCCTGAAATATATACCTATATTGTGGTTAAACGCTGAACTGTAAGTTTTTGTCAGTGGAAACTGTTTTGGCCTTGTATTCTTGTGTTTTTGTTATTTTTTTATGTGTGATTATGTGTTGTATGTTTCCTTTAGTAAATACGTATAAAATTAAATAAAATAAAGCAGTTTTCAATGTTAGCGAAAAATTAACCCACTAAACCGGTAATACTGTTATTGTATATTTTGTGAATAAACAAAACTTTTCTTAATCGAAAATTTTAAACAATTTATATATAAAGACGAGGCGTAAGTTTATGTATGTACCTATGTAACAATTGCTTCTCTGTTACATAACTTGTGCGATTGAAGAACGATAATGATTATAATTTAACTGTCTGCATTCAACAAAACTGAACTTGTTCTATAATAATTTAATAAACTTGAATTACCGGTCTCTATATGTAAACAAAAAACACGAGGCTGACAAGTGGGAGCTCTTAATTTACATAGGGTTCCGTTACATTACATGCAAAAACTGAAAGGAGATTGAGTTGAGTTGTCAACGTGTCATATACAAACTTCTTTCGATTGAAAGATATAATTTTTAATTTATTTAGCGAAACATTAGGGGGTGATTCTCCTTGTGAAACTGACAATTTTCCCCAAGAAACCTATACGAAATTCTCATAAAAAATTATGAACATAAAGTCAAATCAGTTGATCGCACAAGTTGTATATTTATTTATAAGGATTTATTTGTCTGTGGTTACTTCAGGTTGAAACAAATCGAGCTGGCTGGGCGTCTATTCCTCTAATCAATGACAATCTCAATGGCGGTTGGATGACCATGGAGGCCATTTTATCTATTCAGGTGGCGAAATTGAGAACTATTTCATTTTCATTTACTTGCTGACAGCCACCCCTAGCAGCTTCCCCGCCAACTGTCTAGCAACGGAACATTCAGTTAGCGGCGGCGGTCATCAAATAAAGAAAGCCGCCTTAAGGCGACTACAGCACCTAAATTACGATTTTATGATGCGTAGATTAGATAAGCATGACGCACTGCATTAAATCGAAGAAAAAAATACTACGGTAATATTCAGGACATAAACTAAATAAGTAGTTTGCTGAAAACATGATTCAGCACTTTTGGTTCGATAGAAAAAGCTCATAAAGTCACATTTAAACACCCAATATTGTGTATCTTTTAAGCTGTAAAAACGATAGTAAAATACACACAGGAACTTGAATATGCTATCAAAATGTTCGTGATTGAACACTCTCGATAAGTAGTTAACGCATTTTTCGATTTAAGCTGTTACTTTTCCATAAATCTCATTTTTCTAACTTTCAAACATATTTTTACGCACGCACACTTTCATAGTCCATGTGTGTGTGCGTAAACTTCGTGTATCGACACTGTCCGCATTGCCGTGCCGGCCCAGTCCTGTTGAGAGACGGAGATGGCACTATTCCTTTTGCTCAAAAACGATCGGGTGCTGTAGTCGCCTTAACAGATAAAATGGACACCATTGTCATTCCACCGCCTATGAGACGCAATAGGCTCAGATTGTTATTAAGGGATAGATAGTTGGAAGGCAGAATGGAGTGTCATAGACTACTTGTCCACGCGAACGAAGTAGCTGGCGAAAAGCTTGTTACAAATACAAGGGCGACGTCAAGACGCAGACCGATGAGCTGTCGTGCGTAGTACGTGAGTAACTGGGCCCCGATTCCGTAACTTCAGTTCTGTGTCGATGGAATGGAGGCCATTTCATCTGTTCAGGTGGCTAAATTGAGAATTATTTAATTTTCATATACTTGCTGACAACCACCCCAACCAGCAGCGCCACCGCCAACGGAACGTAAAGTTGCAAACTGCCTAGCAACTGAAAATTCAGTTGGCGGTGGCGCCACCAGTCAAAGCAGCCGTCATTAGATATACGAAATTTGGATAGTTCTCAATTTCGCCACCTGAACGGATAAAATGGTGACCTTTCAATCTACACGCAACTAAAGTTACAGAATCGGGGCCCTGACCAATTCATCGAGGATCTCTAAAAGCTGAGACTATATTCGGCAAGCTGACATGTTTTCGATAATTGTTGCCTCATCCATCTGTCAACATGTCTTATTTTGGATGTAATTGTACGCATTAAGTTACCAGGTCGTTCAACTCTGTAGAACTCCGAAATTGTCATCCCCACCTGCTAGCGCTGCACCCCGTTGTTCAGCAACGGACGAGGCTGGGTGTCGTAAGAGGCGACTAAGGAAACACAAATGAGACCTGCCTCCTAGTAATCCATCCCAGGCAACGACACTTCATTTTTTTTTGGATCTGAGGTGTCGTCCTATGGTCTCATGCGGTGTGGTAGGTTCTGTAAAGGGCCGTCTGGTTCGCGACCACCCTCCTACCGAAGTCCGACGCCAAACAGCATGCTGTGTTCCGTCGGTGCGTAGGAGTACCAGTGCCTTTATAGGCATTTTCTGGGTTAACTCGCTCCATCGTCGACCTCATCTTTGACCTTATGGTCAAGATTGAGGTCAAGAGTTAACCCATCTTATAATAAAAAAAAGGCTCTTACGTACTAAAACCTACAACCCGGAAAGGGTTTCCTTAGTTGATTTTGGCGACTTCACAGTTCTACATTATAATTTTGATTAACTACTCTGTCATTGGCAAAACCACGACTGTGGACCTTTTGTGGACGCAATTTTTCTAAAATAATTGAATTGAGTTTAACTCTTAATATAATCGCGTCTGTTTATCGTTATCTCGTACTAGCATTCCGCTCGGGACTTCGTTCCCGTGTGAATTTGGGAAAATTATGTAGCCTATGTTACTCAGGGATAATTTTACCCTAATGGTGAAAGAATTTTTAAAATCGGTCCAGTAATTTTAAGTTTATACTTTACATATAAAAATACAAACATACTTACAAAAATACAAATCTTTCCTCTTCATAATATTAGTGTAGATAGTTTTTCCTGAAAAAGCTTTAACTCTATTTACAAGTTTATTTCTCGCGGGTGTTTTTTTTTTGCTCGTTTCACGTCTTTTAATGCAATTCTTTGAAAAATGGCGTCTACAATCGTGATTTTACGGGTTGTAGTACGTCAGAGCTTCGTTCGTTGATCGGCTGGGTGAATAAAAAAAACCCCATCTCTTTCCGTGGGTGTCGTAAGAGGCGACTAAGGAAACAAAAATGAGATCTGCCTTCTAGTAATCCATCTTAGGCAACGACACCTCAGTTTGTTTTCAATCTGAGGTGGCGTCTTATTATGGTCTCATACGGTGTGGTAGGCTCTGTAAACGGCCGTTTGGTTCGCGATCACCCTCCTACCGAAGTCTGACGACAAACAGCTTGCTGTGTTCCGTCGGTGCGTGGGGAGTATCACAGTGCCATAATTGGCATTTTCTGGGTTAACTCGCTCCATCGCCGACCTCATCTATGACTTTGGTCAAGATTGGGGTCAAGCCGGTCAAGAGTTAACCCATCTCATAATTTTAAAAAAACCCCACACTTCTAATTGAACAATCTAAAAAGTTAACTTCAAAATGAGAATCACTCTACAAAAGAAAAACATCAGTAGAAACTACTCGACAAATAGCGACTATATAATTGTATGTTTTATAATTTGTAATTTTTATAAGCGGATTTTTATTCGTATTTTGGTCAGATGATTAGATAAACGATTTAAACGGTAAAATTATGAGTAACACTCAAGAATAGATTCTGGATTTACACTAGTAGTAAAATGATCGCATAATTTGTATGAAATGCGATTTTTTATACTCACTTAAATATGTATATCGACTCAGGTTCTTTGGAATAATAGTCGTTCATGCTAAAATAATTACAGGCATAATAAGGTATAAGTTAGAACACCGCAAATGCCAAATCTAATGGCGCGTCATGAGAAACAATTTTCATATTAGAATATAAATGAAGAACAACAGATTATATTGAAATTGTTTAAATGATACCTACCTAATTACTTAAGAATAAATTTATTGTTAAAGTTCAACAGGTTTTTGAACTTTTGAAATTTGAGTGCTGATTAAAAAATATTATTTTAAACGTTCTTGAAACTTATTTATGAAAAAGTGAACTCTATGATTATGAAGAGTGGCTGTTGTGATTCTTCGGGAGAACCTTTTGCCCAGTTGTGGGATTCAAGCAAGACGCCAAAAACTGATTTTACATCTAAAACTTACCTCATTGGACAAGCCATCTTTCCCTACTCCAAGTCGTCTTAAACAATTTAAAAAATGAAATAGAAAAAAATAACAAAAATAAAATAAATGTTCTTAATTCAAATGTGGTTCAAAAACGCGGTTTGAGGTGGCACGCGCTTTCGCCGCGCGCGGTCACTTGATACTGTCGAGACTATCGATACTATTCGATACCGACTCTGTATCAATTTCGTCATTGGCCGTACATTGTAACTTGAGATCTATCCGTATTGATTGACGGACACTTTTTACTCGACCTTTGCTGTGCAAGCGAAGCGAAAAACACGGGAAGTGACGTAAAAAAAATAGTTTTTACGCGCGCAGTAAATCGCGCTATTTGAAGTGCTGCAAGATAGTTGTAAATTAACGTCATCTTTTTATGGCAGATCTGAATAGTCGGGATTAATTTTGCAGAGATAAAAGTGGTCTTATTATAGAGGTGTGAGATGTCGCTCAGTGCATTTCCAAAACCAATTTGCGTTTTATGTCTTCATAAAGAGCAATTTCTCTGCCTGTGTCTGTATTTCCGGAATGGAATGGAATTATCTGCCTGCGTCTGTATTTCCGGGCTCATATAACCCGAGTCTCTTTAAAGTTCGAGTGAATAGGCATCTTCTGGGTGAGCTTGCTACATCCTCGACCACATCTCCGCCCCTGGGCTAGATTGTGGTCAAGAGCAAACCCATTTTAAAAAAAAGCAACACATTCTGTTGGAACTCAATCTTTTTATAGGCATTTTCTGGGTTAACTCGCTCCATCGTCGACCTCATCTTTGACCTTTATGGTTAAGATTGAGGTCAAGAGTTAACCCATCTTATAATAAAAAAATAAAAGAAATCTAGTTAAAAACCTATATCATGCATGTACCATTAGCATATATAAGGATTGTTTTCCGTTATGTATTTCCAATAAATAAATAAATATTACCTAATACAAGTGGAATCGCATCACTATGACACGGTTTGTTATGTAGGAAAATTTTTGCCCAGTTTGTGGTATTTCGCACCTTCAGAACGATTAAGGGCCTGACTCAAAAATTTGATAAAATGTGTTACACAACCGAGAGACTAAAAACATGTCTACGAATGTGATTAATATAAAATCAAACGTACGGCCATCGCATCTGGTTTCTCTATTTTCTTATCTTAACAATACAAAGCAATTTTAAGCAAAACGGGTGAAATAATTACTATCAAAGTTAAAGGTTCTAATATTTAGAATCTGCCAAAAAGTTGACTTTTAGAGATGAACCCTTATCGTTGTGAGGGTGCGATTTATCGCCGTTCAAAAAATCCCATTTGCACCAATTTTATAATTATTTTTCTGTAAATAGGTAATAGGTACACTATTTATTATACGTGGGATTTGCTGCCCGAAATAAATACTTTATATAAATAAATAATCATTTTCCACGTGAGAAAAACGTAATGAATTATCTAAATGTCATTTTGGTTTGTAAGTATTTTTGCGTAACAAACATACAAAATAAAAATACAGTCGAATTGAGAACCTCCTCCTTTTTGAAGTCGGTTGAAAATAAAAAAAACTCTTGATTTTAGGGGCCCTACTTACATGTAAGGTATATACTGGGTACTAGGCACTAGCTACCTACATACTTATACGAATATACTAAGTATTTTAATTTCTTCATAGTAACAAGCACGCGTCGGAATAATGTACTGTACATTCCATAAGTAGGTAAAGATAAAAGGAATCCCGCTACTAGCTGTTGATTCCGTACGCATATTTCGTCCACCAACAACAGGCTCAGGTTCGACTTGGTGCAGTGGTAAGTCTGCCTCTACTGGGAATCGAACCCAGGACCCGTCGATCAAGAGGCAGCGCCGCTACCACTCGACCAAACCGGCCGGCAAATCATGATACTAGCCAATCATACGCAAACAAAAACGTTATTGCCTCATCTTTTCCCGCGCGTTTTTAACTGCCCCAATTGGCTGCGCTTCCAACGAACTCATACATCAATGAATCTATTGTGTACGCAAAACTATTAGACATAAATAGATTTTAAATTAATTTGCAATCATTATACTAACTTGTGACGTGTAACAGCTCGCACTCGCATCCTTACTAATATTATAAATGCGAAAGTAACTCTGTCCGTCTGTCTGTCTTTCACGCCTAAACTGCTGCACCGATTTGATGAAATTTAGTACAGAGATAGATTAGAGCCTGGGAAAGGACAAAGGCTACATTTTATTCCACAGTTGGGCACGATATAACCTTTAGTCCACGCGGGTGGAGCCGCGGGCGGAAAGCTAGTTTCTTATAAAAAGGAAGATTGTTAGTGTTTTATTTTCTTTTTGTCTCTCGGCTAACTTCGTGTTTCGGAAACATTACGCCAGTGAATATACGATTCTGGTAGTGGTGCTTTACAACATATAAAAAAATCAGAACTACCCGTAAGTTTGCGATTTTAGTGTTCAATATGACTGGCGTACCTCTACATAAGAAAACAACATTATAACTCTAAAATAAAATAAAAAAAATGTATCACCCCGGTAGGGTATTCGATTGCTTATAACTTTATTTTTATTTTTATTAAAAGATGGGTTAACTCTTGACCTCAATCTTGACCATACAGGTCAAAGATGAGGTCGACGATGGAGCGAGTTAACCCAGAAAATGCCTATAAAGGCACTGGTACTCCCACGCACCAACGGAACACAGCAAGCTGTTTGGCGTCGGACTTCGGTAGGAGGGTGGTCGCGAACCAGACGGCCCTTTACAGAGCCTACCACACCGCATGAGAACACCTCAGATTCAGAAAAAAATAAAGTGTCGTTGCCTGGGATGGATTACTAGGAGGCAGGTCTCATTTGTGTCCTTAGTCGCCTCTTACGACACCCACGGAAAGAGATGGGGTGGTGTTATTCTCAACCGATCACCACACGGCTCAAAAAACGGCCGAACCAATTTTGATCAAATATAGCTAAGAAGCATCTCGATTACGTCAGAAAAAAAAGGATCGAAATCGGTCCGTTTCTTTAGGAGCTGGGTACCACGATGCTACAGACAGGACACACAGATACACACGTCAAACTTATAACACCCATCTTTTTTTGTAGGGGTTGAAATGCGAAATTCTTAATAATAAACGATAAATCTAATCATGAAAATTGAAACGAAACAACAATTAAGTGCCTAAGTACGTAGTTCTGCATAGCTAGCACAGCCCGCGACAAATTCGCGCGTCTCGTCGGCATCGACACTCCGATGACGGTAAAACTTTTTTTTGATATTTGACCTCTTTGTTTTCACCGAATTCAAATTAATCAAAATTTAAATTATAAATTATATTAAAACATTGATAAAAATACATGTAAAACACATTGATAAAAATACATGTAAGTTGGAAAAAGTTGTTCCGCAGCTCGAGCACAGATTAATGAATAGTTACGCTTGAGCACGATGGTGATAGCGCGCGTAATGCGCCGCAGCCCTATGTCAAAATGTCAACATTGACAACGCCGGAGGGCGAGCAAGCCTTTGCGCGAGTAGCGTGCCGCGCGAGTTTGTCGCCATCGTGCTCGAGCTGCAGTTTTGTGATTCACTTCACATCCTCAATCTAATAAAAAAGTCACCCGAACAACACGTTTAGGTACGAGTGGATTAAAAACTATGTCTAATTCCATGTCGAACCTTGATTGATTACCTAAGTCTGCAGCTCTAGCACGATAACGGCAAACTCGCGCTCGGCTTACGCTGAAACTTCACTTTGATTGCGCGAGGGTCCCGCGCAAAGGCTTATGCTCGCCCTATGGCGTTGTCAATGTTGACATTTTGACATAGGACCGCGGTGTTGTCGCGGCGTTGTCACTATCGTACTCGGCCTGCTGGTTTCCCTTCAAAACGAATAAATCTTTCGCCTTTTTTGGTTATATCTATGGTATTTGTACGTAACAAAAAATAAATTAAACGTCAGTTTCCTTCAGTTTCGCGATGTTTAAATGACAAGTATTTATTATTAATTTACTAACTAATTATTTTTTCAAAAATTTACGTTAATTGTGATATTTACATGCTGAAGAATATAAAATTACGTTGCAATTATGTTTACGACAGCCTCAAAGATGACTAGATGTGGATTGTACGTATAGATATATTTATGTAAAGTATCTTTGATGATATTAGAACGATAGGTTCTAGACCAAGATCCCAAGGCCGCCAGACCTTACCTACTTATTTCTCATTAACCAAAAGTGTGGGAAAGAGTAGTGCTAATATGTAGTGCTAATATGTGGCTTCCAATCCGCCAGCGCCGAAGTCTACGAGCGCTGTGTACTCTGTACTCGGTATTGAAAGGGCCTAATGCCCCAGACTACCTCAAGGAGCGTTTCCACTTTGTCTGTGATGGGCACAGCCGACAGCTGCGTTCTGGTGGCAACCTGTTACTACAATGCCCTCTTCACCGCACGGGATTTTACCATCAATCTTTCACTGTGCAGACGGCGTTACAATGGAATTCTCTTCCGGAGGAAATTAGAAAGGCTCCTAGTCGCAACTCCTTTAAATTTAGAGTCCGCTGTCACTTTTTGAACTCGTTGTATGACTTGAACTGACTTCTTCATTCTTAACTCGTATGTATTGTATATATTGTATTATATATATATATATATGTATATTATATGTATTGTATATATTGTATATTATACATTTATTTATAATATTTTTATTAGGGCATATATAAATTATGTTTATTGTTATTTATATTTAGTTTCGTAAATAATGTTTATAATTTATTATTTTATCTTTCACCTCGGATGAGGTGTGCACCTACCACTCATTCTCACCAATCACCCTAAGGTTGACTGGTAGATAATGCCATTGGGCATTAAGTCCGCCCTTGTACTTTTAGTGCATTAAGTTAAATAAATAAATAAAAAAATAAATTAACATATGAATACCTGCTAGCCCCGACTGCCAATTTTCAGCTACCAGGTTCTGAAGGTACTTCCAAAAATTACTCCCTTGTCTTTTTGTCTTGAAGTCTCTGGCGGCTCTGGGATCTCAGTCTATTCCGCGTTTGATTATTGGCAAGGGCGAAGGATTGTCCACTTTGAGCGGCGATCACTGATTCAATAAATTGGCTTTTTTGTCTAGGTGCAATTGCTGTGCTAACTCGTCGCGCGCTTGTTTACGGCGCGTGCGATACAAATCGTGCGTGCACACACGGGTTTTAATTTTAAACAAGCATAATTGTTCGTTTTAAACGCCACCGACAGCCCCCTCTGTAGGGGCTGTTTAAAGGCTGAAAAAACAGTCACCCACGTAATCCTGGAATGTGTGGGAGTAGTGGGTCAACGGGCACAAATCCTACTAGTAATTAGGTCGCTCTGTGAAGCCTGCGAAATCCCCAGAGAATTCTGAGCTTCTGGTCGGAGCTGAGGTGGCTGGAACAGCCACCGATTCACACGTATGTTGGGCCATTTTAGAGCCTAAATTCGGAAATGGGAGCTCCTATCAACTATCAACTGGGTGCATTAATACCTGGGTTAATGTGTCCCGAATTCCTAAAGGATACAGGCAAAAGCAAAAGACGTGACGCAACGCTAGACGCGACATGTATTAATGCAACTCATCTCATCTAACTGAACTCACTGGGGAGCGGTAGATTCCCCGTGTGGTGATCGGTTAAGAATCTTCCATTCTTCCATCTTTTTCCATGGGTGTCGTAAGAGGCAACTAAGAAGAAATCGAAACATTTTTTTAGAATTTCATACTGGTTCCTTGGGGAAAGTTGCTGACTTGTTCTTGAGTTTCATAGGTAGACTTTCCCCCTAAAGTTTCAATAATCTACAGTCACAGCTTGAATTTTCTGGGCTGGATTTAGAAGAGGCTCATGGGCGTAACCTAAGTTGTCCAATTTCTAATGTACTTACGTTGGTTGTCGTTGATTGTTGCATTTGGTTTACACCTTCAATTTAATACACACGGCAGCACATCAGACTATAAATGTTGACGTCATCCTTACCTCGCTTATTGGCGGGCGCCGCGCCGCCGCGTCAGCTATCCTGGTGCAAATAGGTGTGGGTAACCTGACATGCTGCTGTCTGTAGATACGATCAATGTGTACAGAAGCAATGTAATCTATGAAATTGATATTAATCATGACTCGTCGAAATTTGTCTTAGTAAATAAATAAATAAAAATATAAAAAATCGGCTTCGCAAACTCGTAAAACCAGTCTAATTGGAATCCCAGTCTATGTAGTACGCATGTGGATTTTGCATGTAGTATGTATACCTTCCTATCATTGCCTACCTCGTTACGGAGCTTTCCGTGAGTGTCAGAATGATCGTAAGGTTTTTGTTTTATTTATTTATAAGGTTCATTAACAAATTACAACTTAAGCAAGCATGCTCAATACATATATATATTCTTGTTCATTTATTAAAATTATCACTTATATGTAATAGATGTCTAGTTATTTACGACATTATGCTGAACTGAATTTTTTTCCTTTTTTTATCTAGGTTTTTTGATTTTTTTTAAACGATTTTAATTGTTTCATGTTATGGCTGTAAGTAACTATACTACGAGCAAGTTCTTATAAAAAAGTAAAATGTAGCTGCTGTCGTTACTGTCAACGTCAGAAAAAAGAAACTGTCACTGTGACATTTCTTTGATGTTTTACGCATCTTTATTGTGAAGGATTTTTTGTGAAAAATTGCATATTTTCGGTAGTTTAGTGGCTTCTAAATAAACCTAAGTCGACATCAAGAGTAGCAGCAACGAATGTATGTATCAATCTCTGTTAATTATAACGAAATATGTCAATAAGGCTGAAAATAAACATGGTTGCTCCTTATCATGTTTTTTGTTTTATTTTTGATTATTCGGTCATTGTTTATTGTTATCAAATATTGCGACTTTTTAATTGGCTACCGCCCTCTATCTAACACCAGCAGCTATGCAGTAGTATTATAATTTCGCCGTGTAATCTGCAATGAAAATCACGAGTAAATATCATATCAATGATATAAGGTCTGAGTCACTTGAGATCTCGAGTATAGGTAGCTTTCGGTTAGGTTTTGTAAAAAGAAATTGTGCAATGTCATTGTAATGTATTCACTGCAATTTGGGGCAAATTTACTCAATATAAGAAGTCTACAGGGCAAGAATAATGTATTTTTTATAATCATCATGCTTCAGTTAATAAATCTTATCCTTTTCTAACCGAATTCAAAAAACACCGTGACCAAAAAAGTTCTAAGACCCGTGGGCTACCCCATTTTCGACACGCCGTCCCCACAACTTGGGTTTATTGTAGAGTCAAAAAAAATATTTGTGTAATAGCATATAAGTTTAATTTAAGATATACCTAAGAATATTCAGATACATACTATAATTCTATTGTTTATGAATAAATAAATAATAAAAATAATACTTAACAGTAGAACCATGTCAGTGGTGATATTTGAAAAATTAGCATAGGAGAGACTGGGAAAAATTGAACCACTTCTCTTTTGCTAAATATTGCTACTCATTACAGTAAAGTAGATTTTGATGGTTCATTCTTTTCATCTTTTCAATAAGTTACATTTACTGACTGACTATGCACAGCTTAAACTGGTGCTACGAAACTCCTCAAGCCTAAATGGCAAAACTATGGGAATGGTGGCATTTAAAAAAAGTTTACATTTGCATCTTGTGATGAGAACACGAAAATTAGCATTAAAAGGTTGGGAAACATAACGTTCTTGGTTTTATATAAATGTGGATAAAATGTAATCCAATCTTATTACTTACGATATTTGTTTCACCAAGACTTGATTATGGGTTTTGGAGATACAAAGGTAAGTAAGTCATATACTGGCACTGAATAAGTTATTTTCTTTCTTCAGTTTCCTTTAAGCCTTTGCGTGCCAAATGTACACCTGGCGTACGAGATTACTATCGCAAGCGGCGTAAACAATTGCGCGACGGGTCAACAGTAGAATCATGAGAATTATTTACATGGTTACAAATAAGCACTTAGATTTGAGTGCAGCAGTAAAGTACTTATCTACCCACATAGTTACTATCCTTCATGAAATAAAATATTTTTTAACTAAAGGTGGGGGCCAACACCTTCAATGGGTGAAATGAAATTATTATGAATCATGAAGTTGCGGTTACTGGTATTGCAGTAAGTATACTGATAGCAGGATGTGATAAGTAGTAGAGAAGAGTAAAAAATTTTGACATCGGAATTTTTTGAAATAGGATCTGACCAAAATTTCAAGGCCAAATGCAATTTTTTCGTTTTTGTATCTAATTTGATACACTGCGGCTTGATGGTACGCCCCGAAGTATCTGTTGACCTTTTCAATTTCACTTAGCAGGCTTCCTAACTTAAACTAATTTTCAGAGTGATGGGACAGACCCTATCAGAGCCTGTGACAGAGAAGCAGTCAGCAACATGTCAGGATTCTCGCTATCTCGTGGGGTCATCTTGCATGCAGGGATGGCGCGTTTCAATGGATGACTCCCACACCCACATCCTCTCACTACCTGATGATCCTGGGACGGCTTTCTTCGCTGTATATGATGGGCATGGTGGTAAGATATCTTGTGGGCAGTGAAATAATTTGAAGATTTATATTTATAAGCTTTGATAAATGAAATAGCATTTATAGATTTTTTTAAGGAAGTAACTCATATTTTAGCGATTGTAAAAAGTAGCTGGTGCCATGGACTTATTAGCACCTTTATCTTCAGAGGATTGAGAATAGTGTTTTTTAATTAATTTGCTCAGTTGGTCTAATTGGGTGATGACTTAATGTAATTGAATAAATATAATGAAAGGAATATATTGCTTTCTTTAGCATTTCACAAATTTGTAAACATAATCTGTGATACATTTTAGAAATTTCTTTCATCGAAATAAAATGTATAATAATTGCTTAAAAGGTTCTAAACTTGTGAATATTTAAAGGTCACACCCAAAACCATAGTTTGTTTTGAAATACTATAGTGCTACGATATTAACACCAAGTTGCTGAAATGTACATTAGAGTTAATGCTCATTTAAATATCATTCTGTCACTTTCCATTTAGTTGATGTTAACAGGGACAGCATTATGTCTAAAGAGGCTTTAATTTTAATGAATATTTCTGCAACTGAACATTGATATGACGATTTTCAGTTCTCCTGAGATATATTTGTCCATGCTGGTATATTCAAAAGAGCAGCTTGTAAAAACTTGTAAAAAACGACAAAAGCCAAGCTTAATCTGATTTTGGGTGTACTAAGATCAATCGAGCACCAGCTACTTTTGTTACCAATGTATAAATCTTCAAATTATTATTATTTGTAATCAGGCGCCTCGCAATTCGACCAACTGCTGAATAACTGCATCTCTGGCCCAATAATGCTATTTTGCAAGTGTTGTACACCACTCTATTTGAGATTCTTGATATTAACTGCTGAAAAAACTGCAGGTACCTATAATATAAATTTTTTTCTTTATTATTTTCAAGGAGAGACTTATATTATTAAATATTTTCATTATTATTTTGAAGGAGGATTTATTTTATTTTATTTTTTTATTATTATTTTGAAGCAGGTTTTATGTTATTAAAGTTTTGCTTTATTATTTTGAAGGAGGTTTCATATTATATATTTTTTAAATTATTATTTTGAAGGATATTTTTTAATATTATTTTTTTCATTATTTTTAAAGTTATAGGCTCGTCGTAATCTATTGTTTTGAAATCTCGTGTACATCTATCAATTAGAGACAATACTTCAAAAAGTCGATTTCTTGCAAAATATTTACATTGGTACACAATTGTGCAATAATTTAAATTAAACTAGTTGATATATGATTTCAAATATGAATTCTACTTTCTTTTTTAAAATTGTATTTTATTGATGATTCCGCTCATTAGAAACTTTAATTTGTCAGGCTTTTTAATTGGCTGAACAAACTTTTAATCGAAATAATTTTAAGACAGAATATGTACCTAAGCTGTAAAGTTTGCAATAAACAATTAAAATAAAATTTAAGCATTCTTCTACAAATTTTATTATCATCCCACTTGCCAACTGGATTTTATAATAGAATAGAATCTTATTAAGTTTATTTTGGTACATATTTATTTATTTATAGAAAATTATGCCGCCTCATGTTTAATAAATACTAATAAACCTTAAAATGACTAAACAGGGAATAAGCGCTTATAAGCTGTTTATACTTTTTGTGGTAGACAATGGTATCTGAAGCATTTAGACTAGATATTTGATATGTACAAATCCCTCCCTGGACTGGTCTGCTCGGTATTTTAATTATAATTTATTGCTTCTGTGGATAACTATAAATGGCTTTTAGTGTATAAGTTTTGAATTTAAGATAAGTTTGTAAGCTGTTGCTATCCCAAATAAAAAAAATATAAAAATATTATTTTCAGGGGCCAACGTAGCAGAGTATGCCGGGAAACACTTGCACAAATTCATCACAGCAAGACCAGAATATCATTTGGGGAACATTGAAGAGGCATTAAAACAGGTACTTAACTAAGGCAGCTTAAGTTCATTCTAGATTGCGGAACGCTAGGCGCAGTTTATACAAAAGCGACGTGGCGCGGCGATCAAAACAACTTAAAATGAATAATAAAAATCGTTTATTTCTCCATATTACAGTTTGCACGTATAAAAACATTGAGGGTAGAAAGGGAGGAGACTGGAACCTGCGCTAGGTCAAAACCTGTATTGCAGGTCTCCAGATCCCCGCGTAGCTTAAATTAACTAATTACCAACTGAAATCGAGAATCTTAATAGCTATAAATGAGCGTTTCGCGGTGTCCACTCTTGTACGAAGTACTTATGTATATCTCAATGGCCTCAGATGGTATAGTTACGCCGTTGTCTCACATTACACATTACTTCTCCCTCCCTCTACTACTGTTACGGACGGCCCCATATGACCTACTAGCTTTCCGCCCGAGACTTCGTTCCCGTGAGAATTCGGGAAAATCATGTACCCTATGTTCATCAGGGATAATGTAGGATTCTAATGATGAAAGAATTTTTGAAATCGGTCCAGTAGTTTTGGAGCCTATTCAATGTAAACAAACAAACAATCAAATCTTTCCTCTTTATAATATTAGTATAGACAAGGGGCCGTTCAAGTATAACGTAAGGAGGTTTATTACAATTATTTACCCCCTTCCCCTTGTCAGCAAAAGTAAGTACAGCTCTTACGCCTCCCATGCTTACGTAAACATTGGTGTATGCATTTATATGCAGTGAACAACAAACATTAACTTATAACACGTCATATCGTCAATCGTACCGTTACGAAACAACAGTCAACAGATTGGCGGAAGTAATTAAGATAAGTGAATAGCGCGCGGTAATTCCCCTACTCGGTTCTAAGCGAGTACCTAAACGTATAAATTTTTGTGGGAATCCCCGAAAATGCGTTTCGTTTTTAAGCATAGACAATGTGTGGGTTGCCATTTGTGTAAAAAAATAAATAACTACTGCTGACTTAATCACCATTTAGACCCCCACCAAAAATTGCCTATTTTTGAAGACATGGGTTCAAAAATAAGCAAAGCAAAGACCCCCAGCCCCCCTATAGTGCTTCCGTAACACTTGAATGGCCCCAAACTTATCAAATCTTTTTATACCATTCCAGGGTTTCCTAGACCTGGACCAGGCTATGCTAGAACAATGTATGCTCCAAGAGAAGGTAGCCGGCAGCACAGCGGTCGTGGTCTTAATCAAAGACAACACTTTGTACTGCGCTAACGTCGGGGACTCGCGCGCCATTGCAAGCGTTCGGGGCGCTGTGAGTTTTAGTTTTAAATCTTTAATTTTTCTAGACGAACTTATACAGCCAATTTTATAAAAAAAATGCTCTCGCGATGTTTGTCAAATCGAACAACCTATTAACATTACTTTTTTTGATGGCTCGGAGTAACCTGGTTTCAAATGGATCAAAAGGCTAAACCACATTATTCCGAGCCATTAAAAAACATCAGTGTTACGTTAAAAATAACAGCCGCAAGCGCAATACTGGAGACGTCCCGTTGTTCTACGAAACATTTTTATTTGCAGTAAAATGAAGTTATTCACAGGCAAATTTTATAATACTTTGGCGCACGTATTCGTTCTCAAAATAATTTGGACTTATTAATTCAATAAAAAAAAATAGAATGGAACGCAATGAATTTATCGCAACCAAATAAAATAGAACGAAACCACATTTTCACTATTAATCTATACAATATATGTGACCGTGAAAATGGAAAGGTACAACTTTCGTGATAGTCATTAAGGTTCACACTTAGTGTGATGAACTATTGTAAATAGCTCTTAGTGACCACCCCGAAAGTGTACCTTTTACTAAACACAGTCACATATATATATACAGTTTGTAGTCTTTCCATGGTCCAATAAAAGTTCGTTTCTTACAGAAGCTGCTACTTGTGTACGCCATTAATGTTCTGGCTCGCAGACGTGTTTATTATATGTTTTTTTTTTAAATTTCATTAAAGCATTTTAACAATATGATAAAACTATATAATATGACACCGAAACCCTATCGGGTTTAATATGTGTCGCGTCTGACATTGTACTACATGATTAGTTTATATATCTACATTATTCTAGGTACATACACATAAGGTGCAGCGGGGTAATTTCGACTGGTAAAAAAGAAAGAGCGACTTTGAATTAAAAAAAATAATTAAAATAGCCTATAGCACAGGTTTAATTACCTAGTTTAGGCACCAGCCCCCACAAATAATGTAAAGTTTTTGTTAACTGCTAAATAAGGTTTGAAGAAACAATGTAACAGACTATGTCAACTGATTTAATATCTCTTGTGTAACCTAATTTTTTTGTGGTGTGGAAATAAACATTTTTTCTATTTCTATTTCTAATGTAACATTATTGATAGTGTAATTAATCCTGGCTATAGAAACGTTATTTAGGCTTATGTGTAACGTAAAGAATAGGTAGATGACTGATATTGACTATTATATATTTTATTAATATACATAATATTAAGTGATAGATAGCCCAGTTGGTAATGAGCCAGACTTGTGAACGAAAAGTGGCGGGTTCAAATCTTGGTGCGGGCCTGTACGATTAAATTCGTCTTTTCGGATTTATGTACGGATTTTTCATTAATTATCATTAGCTTGGCGCTGAAGGAAAGCATCGTGATGAAATCCGCACGTTTTAGAAAATGCGCATACATACACACTCACGCCTAAAATCCCATTTGGGGT
Organism: Aproaerema taeniolella; assembly: GCA_949987775.1. NCBI lineage: Eukaryota > Metazoa > Arthropoda > Insecta > Lepidoptera > Gelechiidae > Aproaerema > Aproaerema taeniolella. The sequence goes on from OX465245.1 coordinate 6,710,590, forward strand.
AGGCAGAACATCATGTAGTTCTGGAACTACTTGACTCCACATTTGACGTTTTTTTGAGGGTTATTAGATGAAACATAAGTATAGTGGGGATAGGTTGTCAGCCTTTTGCCCACGATACGCCAACACCCCCGCGTCCCACTTACTGGCATCTACAGTATGCCTCAGAAAGTTGGCAACTGGCAAATTCTAAGTTTTTCTTTCACTCCCAGTCTAGCGTGGAAGGGTGCCTGGGAAGAGTTGGCAGTTCGCGTGGTGGACCATGGCATAAATTTCCTTCGTATTTCGAAAGGATCCTCGGTGGAAAGATATGCAAGGTGATTTTTTAATCAGTAGCCAATTTTTTTGTACGTAAATTTTATAAAAAATTGACAGACCCGTATTTCTTTGTTTTGTATCGTTTCATACAAAAATTTCAAGCTAGATCGCATGAAGCATGAAAATAAATCAAAATTTTTGTATGGAAAATAATTAACAGCGTCCAGTTGACTTGAAACTGCAACACAATTTGTGAGACTCGTATTTCAGCGTTTTGAAAAATTAATTGAAAAAAAAGGGGTATCAAAATATGAAAACTTTCGAAAAAAAATATTTTTCTTCCTCATCTCATTACGTTTTATCAACGTTACTGACACCATAAGAAAAATTTGCCTGGTGATTAAAAAGTCACCCTGTATAGGCAGAAAAAAAACATAATACGATAACAGAATTCGAAATCTAATTTGAAAATGGTCGAAAAATAAGATACTTACAACCTATCAAACATTTTTGCCTATCTCTCTCTTAACAAAACGAAATTTTGTATGGAATTTATATTATTAGCTGTATTAACATCCTTGTCTTGTATTTCTCCCTGTCTAATTGAGAGTCTTAAAAGATATTAAAAACTTTTTAGACCAGTCTATTTTTAAGGTAAAGAAACTTCAATTCAAATAATAATAATAAAAAGTAAGTCCCACGCGAGGGTTTAGCTGTATCATGGGCAAAAAGCTGACAACTTTTCACTATAATTCATCAAGTTTCATCTAATAACCCTAGGAATTTGTCGAATATGGTTTTTGAACCACTGATGCTCTGCCTACCCCGATCGGGATTATAGGCGTGAGCGTATGTTTGTGTATGTATGTAATAAAAAAAAATATCTGCCCTATTGGTTTTAATGCTGAGTACTTTCTAAAACAAAAAAATCCCATCCAATAGGTGGAAGTGTTATCATACGACCACAAACCGAACAACGAAGAGGAGCTGCGGAGGATAACAGCGGGGGGCGGGTGGGTTCAACTGAACCGGGTCAACGGGAACCTGGCCCTGTCCCGGGCATTCGGCGACTACGTGTTCAAACGGAACTACCGACTATCACCGCAGGAGCAGATTGTCACGGGTGAGATGTTAAAGTTATGTGGTCAAAAATACCTCAGTTCTATCCTGGGTCAAAATAAGATCGGTTTTGTTTAGAGTTGTAATACCCTGATTCTGTTTTGGATCAAAATTACCCCGATTCTATTTTGGGTAAAATTACCCTACTCCTATTGTAGGTCAAACTGACCCTGGTTCTATTGACTGCACGGCAATTGAAGGAACCACAAACCCAAGGATAACATTACCGATTGAACCGTGAACATGCGAACCTGGCTCTATCCCGGGCATTCGGGGACTACGTGTTCAAACGAAACTACCGACTGTCGCCACAGGAGCAGATTGTCACGGGCTAGATATTAAAGAGGTCAAAAAGATTTCAATTCTATTGTGGGTCAAAATAAGACCGGTTTTGTTTTGGGTCAAAATTACCCCGATTCTGTTTTGGGTCAAAATTACCCTAGTCATATTGTGGGTCAAACTGACCCTGGTTCTATTGACCGCTCGGCTGTTAAAGCAGTGATAGCCCAGTTGGTAATGAGCCAGACTTGTGATCGGAAGGTCGCGGGTTCAAATTGTGGTGCGGGTCTGTACAACTAAATTTGTCTTTTCGGATTTATGTATGGATTTCTAATTATCACTTAACGGTGAAGGAAAACATCGCGATGAAACCCGTCTTTACAAGAAAATTCATTTTCGAAAGACGAGCGGTCCACCAATCCGCATTGGGCCAGCGTGGTGTACTATGGCCTAAAATTCCTTCGTGTTTCGAAGGTAGGCCCGTGCCCCTCGGTGGGGACGTATATGGGCTGATGACGACGATAGAAAATGAGGGATGCCAAATGAGCTCACAAAATTGAACAACTTTCTTCAAGGAACATAGGCCGAAATATGAAAAAAAAAAATACATTCCCGTACAGTTTCTACTATCAGCATTCGTATGGGATGTCGATTTCTTGGGGAAAGTCGTTCAGTTTCAAAAAATCACTTAACTTTCGCTAACTAATTTCAAGTCACTTCATTTTTTTCAAATAGTTTTCACTTTGATTTGTTTGCGTTGGGATATATGTAGTTCAATAAATGTATTTTATTTGCAGCATACCCCGACGTACAAGTGCGGCAGTTGAACGACGACTGGGAGTTTATTGTAATCGCCTGTGATGGAATTTGGGAGGTGTTGTCCAATGAGGTCAGTGGAAACAGATAATAGATTATGAATGATTTTTTTGCCTGAAACGCATCCTCAACAGGCTCCGTCATACATAACTGAAGATTAAGACAGAAGTAATCAAGTCAGCAACATGCTTCGTCGTGGCTTAAAATATAAATGATTAAATTCCAACTCAAGTCAAATAAATCTCCCCGAATTTCGCCTTGAGAAAATAGTTTAATAGCCTAATTAACATTTTCAATTTTCAGTAACAAAAAAAACTCTTCAATCATTACAGAGATTATTTAGTAAAAATGGAAACCTATCTATCTTACGATATCTGGCCAAATTTTTCTCAATATTTTTAATTCATTTTCTTGTAAGCCGACGAGATTTTGATAGCGACCGGCGATACCACAAAGGACATCATTCACGGCCCATACAAAAAATATCAAAATTTAATTTCGAAAGAACATATTATTCTAAACATTTTTTAGTATGATAGCTAAGCTGTACGACCATTACTAGATTTGTTTTTGACACTTATAAATCTGGATTTTAAATGTTCCGGCCATAGAAAATAGTGTTTCAATAGATTGTGATACAAAACATTTTTCGTATTAGGTTAATGATTAAATTCTAGATTAAAAATGCATTTAAGCTTGAAAATCTATATTTTTAAGCTTAAAAGAGGAAAATTCGTAAAGGTCGTACAGATTAGCTGTCATAATAAAATGTTAAGAATAATGTGTCCTTTTGAAATAATAACTTTACTTTTGTTGGCCGCCACTTTTAAATTTTGTTACGTTTGAATGATGTCCTTTACCACAAAAGCGCCTAAGCAGCTGAAGTTTTTGCTGCGCTGTCTTGCACCCATAAATATGAATAATGTACTCACAGTTGTGTTGATTTCCGTATACAGGAAGTGATAGCATTCTGCCGCGTTCGCCTAGTCTCGGGCTGGGAGCCGGCTGCAGTATGCGAAGCGCTAATGCAGCGCTGCCTGGCCCCTAACTGTGCGACCGGCGGCCTCGGCTGCGACAACATGACCGTGCTACTCGTGTGCCTCGCCCCCTTCCCGCGCGCCCCACAGGTCAGTCACACCTCTATACAACTGTCAGTCACACCTCTGTACCACTGTCAGTCACACCTCTATACAACTGTTAGTCACACCTCTATACAACTGTCAGTCACACCTCTATACAACTGTCAGTCACACCTCTGTACCACTGTCAGTCACACCTCTATACAACTGTCAGTCACACTCTATACAACTGTCAGTCACACCTCTATACAACTTTCAGTCACACCTCTATACAACTGTCAGTCACACCTCTATACAACTGTAAGTCACACCTCTATACAACTGTCAGTCACACTTCTATACAACACCTCTATATAACTGTCAGTCACACCTCTATACAACTGTCAGTCACACCTCTATACAACTGTCAGTCACACCTCTGTACAACTGTCAGTCACACCTCTATACAACTGTCAGTCACACCTCTATACAACTGTAAGTCACACCTCTATACAACTGTCAGTCACACTTCTGTACAACACCTCTATACAACTGTCAGTCACACTTCTATACAACACCTCTGTATAACTGTCAGTCACACCTCTATACAACTGCGCGACCGGCGACCTTGGCTGCACTACTCGTGTATTCGTATCCGTGTTGTGTGTTCCATGATACTAGAGCAATCGAGTCCCCCGCCAAGTCAAGCTACAAAAACAGCACGGCAGCACCTACACTCTTTTTCTTTTTCTCGTATTTATATTTTCCCTTTAATTGATATTGTTTCGAGCCAGTCAAACATTGTTTTTTCTCGAGTTAGCTACTAAACCTCGAGTCTACGTTATGAAAAGAACATTCGTGCCAAATTTTAGCTTTCTAGAGCCAAGGGTTGGTTAGGCGTTGATGAGTACGTGAGTCAGGACCTCCAATTTTATACATTTAGGTTAGCAGGAGTATGCAGTATCAAAATCTCAATTGCGACGTGATCAATTGCTTTAAGCGGTTTTGTCTATCAATCAAAATTTTAACCTACCTACATTTTTTGTGCATGTGAAATTGCATGGGGCTTGCATGTATTTTTTGTCTATTGCATGTTTATTAATATTTGTCTTGTGTGTATTGTATTGACCGAGCTTGCAACCAGTAAGGGTGCATTAAAAGATAAATTAGCTAGAATTAAATTCTTAGCTGAGGTAAAGGGGGGAAATGTTCCCTTAAGGAAAATTCCTTTAAAAAATCATTCAGAATGATGGATTTCAGTTTTTTCTGAGCTGTCCCTTACACTGTATTGCTTGCAAGAGAGAGATGGAACTAATGGCGTGACCGCACGCCGCCTTATGAATGTCTGTGCAAAATCACTGAAGTGTTGTTAGAAACTGATCGCCCTAGATAGCACCTCTACTGGTTACGTGATCGGTGATTTTCTTTGTTGTACAGAGGCTAGCATAATAAGCTACCACATACGTGCAGTCGTGCACTCTGTGCTATTACGATAAAAATGGTTTATAGGCTGGCTTATGTACAGACAGCAGCCCGTAAGGCTACCTATTTGCACTACAAAAGCCGGCGCTATTACGAGCGAGATAAGGTCGACGTCAAGGTCAATATGTATAGCCTGATGTACTGCCGAGTGTTCTTTAAAAGGGCTTCAAAGATTTTAACCTACCTTGAATCTGCCAATCTGCAATTGCGGCCTGCATCTAGCATTATTTGATAGTCGTTCCCATTAATTAAACAAATAAAAAGCAAATTTTGTAAAAATGTCCAATTATCACTTGCTCAACGGTGAAGGAAAAAATCGTAATGAAACCCGTTCGTCCAAAAAAAAATAATTTTCAAAAGACGAGCGGTCCACCAACCCGCATTGGGCCAGCGTGGTGGACTATGGACTAAACCCCTTCGTGTTTCGAAGGGAGGCCCGTGCCCCTCGGTGGGGACGTATATGGGCTGGAAAAATTTTTAAAAAATAATAAAACCTTCAAGTTATAGTTTTACTATTTGCTGCTATTTTAATTCACATCCTCAATTTTTGCTAACTGAGTCACCCTTTTAAATATAAATAACGATTGCTAGATAAAAGGCGTAATAAAATCTTCGAAGCCCTTTACATGAGCATATGAACGGTCGAATAATGCTCAAAAACTTGCTGCTTTGTAACGCATGGCTTTTTCTTCAGACAGGTCCCATGCGATTGGATATGTCGCAACCAAACAAGTACTTTACAATAATGCCATCCCGACGCTTCTCCTAAACGGAAACCTTCTCATCGTCTGCTCAAACTGTGATCTTGCATGCCAAATCGTTGCCCACTTAGCATAGAATGTCCTGTTTTTTAATCCTGTAAAACGTGACAAAAAAAAATATATAAAATTGAAGGCACTTTTTTATTGTATTGTTTACGTGCCAATCGATTGCTTTGTAATTTGTTTTTTATTTTTTGCATTATGCATTTATGATAAAACATAGCTTAACAGTTTTGTGTATGTTTAAATGTGTTGATATGTGTATGTATATAATCAGTAATTCAATACAAACCTTATGAAGTTAGCAAATTGTATTGGTTTTTTGTTTTATATTTAAAAGATAGTTTTAAAGTCTGCCTAAAATATAAGTAAAATAATTGATCTTAAAGACGAACGTTCTGTGCTAAGTTGTCAAAAACAAACCTTCTGAAAATCTATAATATCTATAAGGTTAATACGATCTCACCAATTAACAACAATAGTAAGCTAAGAGTCAGTTGCAGATACGATTATTTAAAGTCAATGGTACTTTAAATATATTAATGTCACTTTACATCTCGTTGTCTTAAACAAGGATGGAATTATATTTAAATAAGCTTTTGTTTAATGTAATAACAGGGTGTATGTCTAAATTGGATAGGATTGCACAAAAATATAAGCCTGGGAATGAACCCGACAAAAATGTCAAAAGAAAATTATAAAATTGACATTTAAATTCTCGGGTTAGTTAAATCCCCGATTAAAAAGAAAACCCAGTGCAATAGGGCTTACATATCCGCCTGATTTGAAGTTTTGGCTATTGTTTTTCAAATCCATTATTTAATTGGTTAGATTGTATTATTGTGGTTTATTTTATAAAGGTATTTGATATCAAAACTCAATCAAAATCTGACATATTATGGTTCTTAAGATATAATGAAGTGTATTATATTATAAAGATTGTATTGCTTGACTGAGGGCGTCTTATTATTTCTTAGGGCGATATTTAAGTGACATCTGCGATTTACATCTCACAATACAATGTTTTTCTAAGCGCTTTTTCTGGTTTCTTGTTCATTCGTAACCATGATCTAGGTTTAGGCAGGTACGATAATTACAGTGAAACAGTTGCCAGTGACCCTGCTACCAAGGGATCTCTGTGACCCTACTAACGGGGATCGTTATCTAAGGTTAGGTCTCAATTTGGACCTTAATGTGGACAATTGGAACATAACCTTCTATAAGAGTAGATTGGGACAACGCTCTGTGAAAAAACGGCTTTAATTTTATTAGAATTAAATAGTATTGCTCCTGAGAAACTTGTACGCCCTCAGATTTGTGTCATATACTAAAGGATTGTTTAGTGTAGACACCTAACGCAATGACGATGGAATATGTACTTTGTGCCAAAGACATAAAGTCCCTTTTCGCTCAAATCAGTCTGAATTAAAGCTAAGTCAGGAATATAAACCACTTTTTATCCAAAAGGACAGTAAACATGTGTAACTTGATCAATTTCAATCACCTTGCAGTTTTTCCGATTTTTTCTAAATAATTTGTGATTACTTTTCATGTGTTTATTTCCGTCTTTGTATGAATTTAAATGTCTTTTGAATTGTAAGACTGAAGAGTGCCATGTGATTTTCATCAAATTTTCTGTTTTTCGTTTAGTTTTCTTACAGGAGTAAGGAAGCGTTTATAGTGAACTAAAATAATCCGTCGTTAGTAAAAGGTTAGACTGTGTTTAGTAAAAGGCACAACTTTCGCGGTAGTCAATAAAAGCGATTCACAAAGCGTATCACATTAATTGTGAACCTTAAAAACTATCCCCAAAGTTTTACCTTTCTATTTTCACAGTCATTATCAAAACTAAGACCTGTATTACAAAAGGAGACTCAAGTCTTGATCTATACTTAAGTATTGATGTGTTTCTTTCTCTCACTATCAACATGAGAAAGACGACTGCTAATCAAGTATAGATCAGAGTCTGAGTCGCGGTCTGTAATAGTAGACCTTAGACTACTAAAATGTAAAATTTTCCCAGCGATGCTCAAGGCGTAACTTGTCACTAATTTTTTACTGAAATACATCTGAATTGAAAGACGTTATAGAGTAGACGCTAGTTAACTTCTTAACCACAATTTTAAATGTGTTACGAGTACAGTAAGCCCATAGTGCTATCCGACAAGGTACTGGATCAATGCTATCTGTAAGCTCCGTCAACTGAGATATAACATGCCATTTTAGTGGCGCTGTTTTCGAAACTGAGGTTACCAGTTACGAAAGAAGAATTTTATTCCTCATTATTAGTTACGAAACGTTCTTATTGACCTAACCGTTTTAATTACGTAAAAACCCATTTTAGAAGGTTACAACTTCTAAGCAGTAAAAGGAATTACTAGCTCGTAACTGATTTTGGTTATCAAACATTTCCTTTTTTTTCCGAAATGGCACGTCAGAATATCTTTGAATCCTTTCATATCAGAGCTTTACTGTTTCAGTTGACAAAGATTATTTCAATTTTAATTAAAAATACACAATTTTGTCATTTGTGTTTATCACATAGGGAAAAAGACCTTTCAAACAAGTTTTTTACCAATTTCCAGTTAAAAATATCTGTTTACTTTTGTTTCACTTTGCGAAATGAGTGTCACGTTTTTGTGTTAAATAAAAATCATGTTGCTTTTTGATGTAATGCTTTTTTATATGACTAACTCAATTATGTGTTTGCCTTGTGTGTTGTTTATTTGTTTTTTGCATGTTATTTGTAATCTTATACAAACAATGCATGATTGTTGATTGTATGACTATATTTAAGACTATAGTAGAGTCTGGCTAGTGGAAGATGAACATATATTTTTTCAGATTTGATATTTTTCCAGACATCTGTATGGAACAGGACACTATTTAATAAAACATAATAATTACTGTGAAAATTGATTACCAATGAGTATATATTGTCTGTCATATAGAGTTAGGTAAGTTTAATATTTGTTGTGAGAAATACTAGCAACAAAAAGAAAGATTTTTCAATTATTGATCTTCCATTCTCATCTTTCATTTGCCAGAGTCTGTTGTACCAAAGATAGAGGCCAAAGTATGAACACTAGTTCAATTTAATTACCATCTTGCCCATCTTAGAGGCGTCAAGAAGCGCTGCAGTGGCGCCATTGTAGCATGTGTCACCACAGTGGCGCCAATATTGCATGACGATTGACCGTGGTATGCCACACCTATTGCCACGTGCCCAATTATTAGCAGTCTCAATAAATTATTAAAACTTAGAGTATACCTTCTTAAGCACAAAGTAACACAAAATATTAATGTTTGGCCTCTGTCTCGATACAATTAGAAAAGTGTATGTCATTTTAGTGCATGTTGTCAGTTTTAACCGTTAATATTTGTATGAATAGTATCTAATTGTTGAAGTGCAGTAATATCGTTCATAATTACCGCAACCGTTTCTATTGTTGTCTACTTCTTTAACTTATATACATATCTCTTGATTACATTTTTAAATTTGAACTTTGATTGAATTTAAGTGTTACGGTCGACTTTCATTCAGGTTTTGGAAAACATTGATTCTTAATTTCGAAACTGTAGAATTTCAATTGCCAGAGAAACTTCTTATGTAGGTATTAGTCGAATACACTGAAGAACAATAAGAACATTAAAAATAACGTTCGTCTTTCCGTACAAATTTTTATCCCTACTATCCCTACTAATATTATAAATGCGAAAGTAACTCTGTCTGTCTGTCTGTCTGTCTGTTACCTTTTCACGCCTAAACCGCTGAACCGATTTTGATGAATTTTGGTACAGAGATAGATTAGAGCCTGGGAAAGGACATAGGCTACATTTTATCCCACAGTTGGGCACGATATAACCTGTAGTCCACGCGGGCGGAGCCGCGGGCGGAAAGCTAGTTAGTAATAATTTAATTCGCGCTCAAAATCAACAGCATACAAGCTTAAATTTTGTATCTATTGGTGAGTAATATAATGTTATTAATAGAGTATTACAGAATATAAGATTAAGCCAAGCTCTTACCCCCTTATTCTTAAACTAAAATTAAGTTACATGTGAGAGCCCCGCAAGAGCGTTTAAAAATATTTCTTTTTACTTTATAAGACCCATCTCTTTCCGTGGGTGTCGTAAGAGGCGACTAAGGAAACACAAATGAGATCTGCCTCCTAGTAATCCATCCCTGGCAACGACACTTCATTTTTTTCTGAATCTGAGGTGTCGTCCTATGGTCTCATGCGGTGTGGTAGGCTCTGTAAAGGGCCGTCTGGTTCGCGACCACCCTCCTACCGAAGTCCGACGCCAAACAACTTGCTGTGTTCCGTCGGTGCGTGGGAGTACCAGTGCCTGTATAGGCATTTTCTGGGTTAACTCGCTCCATCGTCAACCTCATTTTTGATATTTATGATCAAGATTGAGGTCAATAGTTAACCCATCATATAATAAAAAAAATAGACAGGTTTTTACACGCTCCAGCGAGTCTCTAAAATGTCATTTAACGTTAAATTTTTCGTTTATAAGGGGTTAAGTTGACAAGTCTCTTATAGTTCGATCTAAATTGCTGTACCGCGCCTTAGGTATGCGCGGTGAGGCGGGGCGGGGAAGAAATAAGAGCATGAACTCACACGTGATCTCATATATCGGTCAGATCTGGGCCTCGATTCTGTAACTTAAGTTGTGTGACGATGGAATGGAGGCCATTTTATCTGTTCAGCTGGCGAAATATATACTTGCTGACCAGCGCCACCGGCAACCGAACGTAAAGTTGCAAAATACCTAGCAACTGAAAATTCAGTTGGCGGTGGCGCCACCAGTCAAAGCACCGTCATTAGATGTATGAAATTTGGATAGTTCTCAATTTTGCCAACTGAACGGATAAAATGGCGACCACTCCATCGACACACAACTTAAGTTACAGAATCGGGGCTCTTATCCCCCGCCTCACCGTGCACATACCTAAGGCGCGGTACAACGGTGTCAGTTATAGTTGACAAGTGGTATTTGGTCGATTATTTTCTCTGGTTTAGAATACTGACGCACATTCGTTTGTTTCTCTGGAAACCCGTCACACCAAAAAGTATCACATTAGATACAGGATTTGTATCGCACGGCGCGTGAGCTGGTGCGTGACTTAAATGATGTTGTAGTTGTAAAGAAGTATGAAAAGAGAAGCTACCCCAGTTTTACTTAAAAGAACTGTTACTGTACAATATAGGGTATTTACTTACTATTCAATGCAAAAATTATCCACACTGCTTTTGTCTTTTGTCACCGTTTTTGCTTTTAATAAAATAGATTAAAATCATTGGAAATCTTATTATTTTCGTGAATCCCATTTCTAGAGTACCTCTATATCGCAAACAATGACAGGACTTATAATCGAATTAATAAATAAATAAGTAAATCAATTTATTTGCTAGAATACAGTTTTGATTTTATTGATATTTTTCTTGATATCTTTAAAGTTCGAGTGAATAGGCTTCTGGGTGAGCTCGCTACATCCAGCATCTTAGTCTTGAATCACCGTTTCCCATTGGACTAACTATTTTGGTACAACTATTATGTTGGGAAAATAATGCCAAATAAAATGGCAACACTTTTGCTTTTGCAAAGCTTTGAAAATTGCGTTATTTATGACTTATTTTCGAGTTATTTCAATGCCTTATTACCATAGGACATGGAAAAAATAAGGTGCTTATTACACAAAGTTTTCTAGATTAAGTAAATCAACTAGATTGCGGTCAAGAGTGAACCCATTCTAAAAAAACAAAACGCTTTGTGACAAAACAACAAATATTTTTTTGAAAACAATTTTATGAGAGAAGTTTTGAAAATGTTTATTACTTTAACATCGACGTCAGAATTGTGTAAATGTTGTTTTCAACTTTTTTAGTGCAATACACCGAAGTGATAGTCGATTAAACATAAATTATTACCACATGAAAACCATCGGATTGGGTGAAACCAGCTGCCCTAGCATACGCAATGAGACTTTACTCTCATGAGAGTTGATTGCCAAGGAAAACAGAACCTTAAAAATAACGGTAGAAGTTTGCATTTCTTTTGCATTCGAATGTCGTTGACAGATGGTCTTGAATTGCTAAAAGGAGGCATGTCTAAATTCAAACGTAAGAGAAATGAAAACTTATTTAAATATAAATAGGGTCTATTTTCCTTGTGTTGATTCGGAAGTCCATACTCTTATGAGCGATAAGTCTCATTGCGAATTATCTGCTAAACCTAAGACATTTATAATTGTGCGTTGTGTGTACCCCCTCATAAGTGTTTTTATCGCATGTGGCTTTGTGCATTTGTTTTAATTGTTAATTGTGATAAAACTGATAATAATACTCAGGCATATACAACCATGTCATGACTGGGTGATCGCTTTGCATGAAACGGTATGTCTAATTTTTAATTTATTATGCTTTTTTAATATTTCCTTTACACCATGTTACAAAAATATCTCAATGTGGTAATTGTTCGGTTTTTTGAAACAAATCTACTTGTTACTTTTGTAAGTAATGAATCAGTAGAGTACTGATGACGTTGACGACGAAATTTCTTTAGCAAAGTTTTGAATTTTCTATTTTGTGACATTTTGTAACTCGCTGCCCTAGCATATGCAAAAAGGCCCACACTAAGGTTTTCCCTTGTGTCGTACCCTCGGAACACACATCTGCTTTTTACACAAATGTTTGCCCCGACTGGGATTCGAACCCAGGACCTGCCGATCAAGTGACAGCGCCACTACCAAATTCAAACGCAAGAGAAATGAAACCTGTTACAACAAACAAATAAGGTCCATTTTCCTTGTGTTGATTCAGAAGTCAATACTCTCAGTAGAGTTAAGTCTCATGGCGTATGGTAGCTGGTGTATATTGCAAGCTTGTTTTTCTGTCCTCCGATTACGTTTAGTTTGAACGTGTTTATTTGCCGCTCACGTTCCCATTGTATTCTGGACCGAATACAAATCGGGGTGCAGTTTTGTGTCTGTGAATGTCGATCTCACGTATAGTATGTTTTTACTTGTATATTTTTTCTGTCCAACGACACAACGGAAACTTTATTGAGGGCCTTTGTATTAACACGAAATTTACAATTAGAGGTTGCCTGAAACTTTGTTCTCGTGGGAATTATGTAAAATCCTTCCTTGTGGCTTTACTATACTGGGTGAAAAAAAACCTCCTAGCTGTATTCAAAATCCTGAACCAGTATCACTCAAAGAACACATTTATGAAAAAATATATATACCTATATTAATATTTTTTCAATGGGAATAGTTTATTTTTTGCCTAAACGTAGACATTACTCCCACACCAGGCACGCGCGGGGTGCGGAAAGCGCTCGGGGGGTGCATCCGAGTAGTGTCTACGTTTAGGAAAAAAAAATCCCACCGATAATAAAAAAAATTCTTAAAAAAAGTGTTCTGTAAGTGATACTGGTTCAGGATTTTCAATAAAGCTAGGAGGTTCTTTTTCAACCTGTATATAAAAGGAACCTTACGGTCAAATCTCAGCTTTCTAGGTCCAAGGGTTTCAGATGGGCGTTGATAAGTCAGTGAGTCAGGACCTGCAGTTTTGTTTACTAAAAGACATAGCTAAGAAAGTATAACTAGAGAAATAAACTATAAAACTCAGTATTCTGTTTAATATACCATTTTGTGTTACAGGATTCGCAAGACGTCTCGGAGGACCAAGAAATAAATAAAGAGTTAAGTAGTAAGTTAATGACAAACGTGGATGACTTACTTTATGTCGAAGATGAAGAAGAAGACCTAAAATGAAGCAGCTGTATCGTAGCTAACAAAACGGTTCAAATAAAAGTCAATTACTCTTTTAAAAGCTCTCATACCTTTTCTACTGGTTTAAGGCGCTGTTGATATACAATAGACGGGACATGGCGACGCGGAGATCAAAGCAACGTAAATTGTTTTTAAACATATTATGTCGGTTTCTTACCACGATTTTAGTTTAAAATGAGTACCTATCCGATATTTCGGCGCTGTTGCAAGCACCATGCTCACATCACACAATATACGACGTAAATTTAATCTTTATAGCTACAGAACAAAGGTTTTTTTCACCTCTGTCTCCAGGCGACGGACGTCTCTTTATGCTTCTATTTTGGGCAAAAAAAACCTTTGCTCCGTAGTTTTTAAGATTCATTTTACATTGCTTTGATAGCTACGTCGTCGCGTCCCGTCATAAGTGTATGAACAGCGCCTTATGTTGACATAATTTTGTCATATCGAACGAGAGGGCAGTACTTGTCACTACGACAAAATTATTTCACGCGTTTTTAGCCATGGTGGTAAAGTAAATTACTACGTATTGCCACGTTCTCTAAATTATAAAGTTTGAAGCGCTTTTGTAAAAGTTGTGACTTTTATTTTTATCGTTGATGTACGAGGAGCGTTCATTAATTTATCTAACTAATACTTCGCAGAGACATTCTTAAAGTTGAAGCTTGTTGAAAATGTAATGCCGTCCTTGTTTACGTCCACAAGATGGAAAGTGATAGTATGACATTTTAAGAAGCATTAACTTTAATGGACGAAGGCGCTGTGCAACTGAGAGTAAGTAAGGAACAACAGAATTTTAACCAAATATGAATCCATTACTTGGGATACTATAGCGTAGCTCTGAGGAAGCTGGTAACCGGGTCGAGGTGGTAGAGACCAGGAAAAGACAGTTAATTACTTGAATGGTATTTATTAGAGCGAAACCTAACCTTCTCGGCCTAAGCCGCGGAAGGTACTGTGTCAGTTATGTACAAAAGGTCCAAAACGACCCGAATCATTTGAAGTTGGAACCATCGGCTAAAGGCATTACAAAAAGATGGTGAACGTAGAGGTAATAGAACCTCTACAGTACTTACGCTCAACAAACTTTGTCCACTATTGCAATGACGTTATACAATCTAACTAAACAACATACATACGTGACATAAAGAGATATTAGGTTACACTTTGTAGATATGTCACAATTTGTTTAATTGGGTACAACTAGTTGAGCTAGATATTTTATTGAATGCTCCAGCTCTCCTAGGTTACGCAATGAGACTTCTCTTATTAGTACAGGCATCTGAATCACCACAAGGAAAAATAACCTTATTTTATTTAAATAAGTTTGAATTTCTGTTGCGTTTGAATTTGGACTTGCGTCCTTTTAGCAATTCAACATCATTTGTCAACGTTAATCGAATGTAAAAGAAATGCAATCTTCTGCTCTTACACTTAAGGTTATGTTTTCGTTATCAATCAACTCTCATGAGAGTTTAGTCTCATTGCATATGCTAGGATAGCAGGTACTTATACCTATACAATATCGCGAGAGTATTACTATTGTTACTGTTGGACTTTTGAGTAATTCTTGCAATTAATACCAACTTATTTAAGGTCCGTATTACAGAAAGGGACTCAGACTCTGATCTGTACTTAAGTATAGATCAAGACTTGAGTCTCCTTTGTAATACGGGCCTAAATAAAAATCAAAAGGTTATCAACAGTTTTGGGAATAGTGTAAAGTGTATATACCTGTAGTTTTATTGTAGCAATGATTGAAGATATTCTTACTGCAGTGATAAACAGGAAGATGTACACGGAATTGAGTTACTGTTACTTTTTTATCATTAAAGCGAAATTTTGAAATTTATTAAACACGTCCAGTTGCAGAAACGTCTATTAAAGTAAATGCTACTTTAAATGTACTATCACATTTAAAGAAGCTTTAAGTTTAATGAAAGTTTCTGCTCTTGACTTTTAATCTAGTAGAATCTGCTTAAAATGACTTCTTAAAAGATGATAATTCACAGCCCATTTCATGAAATAATATCGTGCGTCCAAAAACTACAATATACTTACCTAACGTTTAAAATAAGTTTTCTTTAAATGGATTCATTCTTCAATTAAAAAACATGAACATAGCAATAAATTTTATGATTATGATGATGAAAAAAAGTCGAACTCTTTTAGCACATCCATCAGGTATGAACCTTAACCATCTCTGCTAACGTAGCATATATAGATGATATACTTTTACATATTGTAACATAATGTCACAGGTGAGAGAATTTTGTCTTTAATATCTCGATCCAATATCCCGTTCTTACACATAGCGCCAGTACGGATCAGTTTGAATTAATTCGACTTGACAAAAGTCTCTTTTGATTGTTTACAATGTCATTTTCATTGTTAACAAACAACTTAGCCAACAAAACCGGTTGCAGCTGAAAACCAGCGTCACGGCTCAGGCTGTGGCATCATACGGCAGCTTGAGCACGATGTGCTTGCGCGCGGAATGCGCCGCGGTCCTTATGTCAAAATGTCAACATTGACAACGCCAGAGGGCGAGCAAGCCTTCGCGCGGGGCCCTCGCGCAATCAAAGTGAAGTTTCACCGTCAGCTGAGTGGCGTGCCGCGCGAGATTGTCGCGTATCATGCTCGAACCGCTGAGTTGCAACCATTTCGGCATTTTATATTTAAGAATACTAAGGTCTGTGATACGGAACACGACTCAGACACTGATTTATACTTAAGTAGCAGTCGTCTTTGTCTTTCTGATAGTGAGAGAAAGAGACAATCAATACTTAAGTATAGATCAAGACTTGATTCTCCTGTAATACGGGCTTTAGTAATTGTATTGCATATTTGCCGAGTTAAAGTTCTTTCTATTCTATCTCACGCACATATAAAAATATAGAAGACTTGGCAACCCTTACAAAAAGTCTTCGATTGGTCATTTTAAGCAGATTCCATTGTAAAATCGTTATTTTTTCAACTAAATTAATTTATATTGACTAGGTGTGCTTTCAAAGGAATTATTCGGACCTTTAGAGTATTAAATGAAAGTCAATTATATTTGTTAGTTTTATAACCAAATTATAAAGTATAGGATATATTTAATAGTGTAGACGAGTGAACTGTTTTTATATTTTTATATTTTTTTATTGAGGTTTAGTATTAAATTGTTTTCAATTTGAGTTTGAAAAACTATTTGCTTTTTTAGATAATTTAGTGTTCCGTGCAAAAACTTTGGTCTTCTTCTTGATAATTCCAGTAAAAAAAAATACTGCATTTGTTGATTATTCCTTTTTAGAACAAAATAAGTTTTCATTTGATCACTTTAGGTTCCGTCCGAATGTTTTTTTTTTTGTTTTAACTGTGTAGAAACATTTCATGGTTGTTATTTCCTTTACCAACATTTTTAGTACCTGCCTGTAACTCTTAAAATCTATTTATTACAATAAAATGACAACCTCGTATATAGGTTGAAAAAGAACCTCCTAGCTTTATTAAAAATCCTGAACCAGTATTTCTCAAAGAACACATTTATGAAATTTTTTCTATGGGAATAGTTCATTTTTTGCCTAAACGTAAACATTACTCCTACACCAGGCACGCGAGGGGTACGGGAAGCGATCGGGGGGTGCGCCCGAGTGGTGTCTACGTTTAGTGGGAAAAAAATCCCCCAAAATAAAAAAAATAAAAAGTGTTCAGTAAGTGATACTGGTTCAGGATTTTCAATAAAGCTTGGAGGTTATTTTTCAACCTGTATAAACGAACTTTACAGAAAACCAGTAATTCAGAAAAACGGTTAACGTTACAACTGCCAGGTGTATCTGCTGTCGAGTGTATTATTAACTAGCTTTTCGCCCGGGACTTCGTTCCTGTGGGATTTGGGAAAATTTTGTAGCTATATGTTAAGGTGCCAGCTACCTCCATACCAAATTTTATCAAAATTGTTCCAGCCGTTTGAGCGTGAAAGAGTAACAAACATTCATACTTACATCCTCACAAACTTTCGCATTTATTATATTAGTAGGATTATTTGCAACATCCTCTATAATTACAATATTTAAAACCGTTGATTGGGTAATTCGATTACTTACTTGCTAATCACATTTGCTAGTCAAAATATTTTAAATTTTTCTTTTTTCTTTTTGGCAACTGTTGTTAATTGGAAGAAGTAGAAAGTGGTCGGTATTTGAAAAGTCTGTTGGATATTGTGATTCATGAAATGAATAATGTTGTTTTATGTCGGTTGGGTCTTACTATACAACGGCAAAAAGTTTGCTCTATCTAGAGAACAGCATCTACAGAACCCTAACTTAGTGTATTGATTTCAGGGCTTGAAACTGGTAAAAAAAAACTAAAATATGTATTTTAACCAGGTTTTTCATTAACACTCGCATAATTGAGTGAAAAAACATTTTGTTTAGGTCCCGGAAAACCTGGTTAAAATTACGCGAGTTTGATTTAATTAAGTTATAAAGTTGAAAAATAATTTACGAACATTTTGTCTACATTTTATATTTGAAAATTTTCTTTTCGTTAGGAATTCCTAAAAAGGTTTTGAAATCATGTTTTGTTATTATTAAAAATTAAAAATGTTACTCTATTATGCCTACTATGATAATGTTTTAGGCACCAATATTAGAAGTAGAAGTGATAGGTCACAATTTGTGATTAAGGTCCGTATTACAGAACGCGGCTCAGACTCTGATCTATACTCAAGTAGCAGTCCTCTTTTTCATCATGAGAGAAAAATACAATCAATACTTAAGAGGATCGACTACCGCGCCCATGTCCATACAAAAAGGGAAAACGTTTTGCTACCCCTAAATCTTCTCCGATTTTGATAATTTTTCACTATGTTGTTGTCCCTATCAAAAACTATGCCTCTATGTTTTCCTTTTTTGAAAATTTTGTTTAGATAAAAAGTTATAAGGATCTGTAATCTTGCTTTATTGGGTTTGAAAAACATTCATTTTAAATTCATTGTATTTCAGAAATAAAGTAAATTTTCGGAAAAAACAAAAAATAGAGGCATAGATTATATTCTGCTGAAAAGATTGATACCAAAAAGTAGTATATTTAGTACAGTTTAGGGGTTGGGAAACGTTTTCCCCCCAAACGCGATTTTCGACAAAAAAATACCTAGAAACACAGCCGAGCTGCAACTGTCTCTATCGCACGTTTGCGAGCGGGGCCGAGCGCGGTCGCGACAGAGAATGATTCTCCAAATACCTATTTTCCTACGCTCGCGGCGCTATAGAATAGTCTTAAGTATAGGTCAAGACTTGAGTCTCCTTCTATAAAACGGGACTATTTACACCTCACAATG
This sequence comes from Aproaerema taeniolella, assembly GCA_949987775.1. NCBI lineage: Eukaryota > Metazoa > Arthropoda > Insecta > Lepidoptera > Gelechiidae > Aproaerema > Aproaerema taeniolella. Next base: position 6,729,490 of record OX465245.1, read on the forward strand.
TTGCTAAAGAAAAGTGTTTTTTATTCTTAAGTTTCAAAGACCCGACCAATTTGAATTGAAGAAGAATTTATGTAATACTAAAATTATATATCGTTTTAACTTAATTGATGATTATTATTCTTGATATATTTTATTGTCTTCCTCTGAAAAATTTCATGTAAATATTAGCTGTAAAAATCGGCGATAGTTATATATAAACAATACTCTAATTAGATAACGAGTCACGTACAAAATCAAAGCTAAATGCTGTCTGTGTGAATAAGATTCAACCTATTTACAACCATGGTACCTAGTAATAAGGTCACGAATAAGAAAATAAAAGCTTTTCGAGTAGTTCCCATCTGTTCTATAGAACTGACGTCATTGGAACAAATAGGAAAAATTGATTCCCAACTGTTCCATAGAACTATTAATACCTCTCTTTCCCAAATTGTTCTATAGAACTAGATAACAAGACTCTTTGATGATTTGATTTTCAACTGGCCACTTGAAATAATTTACCGATTACTTATACGTCTTAATGACTTATTAACAAATTATAAAATAACCTCTTTGAAAATAACGAGCACAAAATGTCTTCGTTTGAGGATATTAAAATAATCTACTTAAAAAAACATTAAACGTATGTAATCGTCATTTATATTTTCATTCCAAACCTTTAACAGGAGCTGGAAATGTAATTTTAACATCATATTGGCTTACATGTTTCTTTTTAAATGCTTCAACTATTTTTAAGATGTGACGATATACGGTAGTTCTCATACAAGGCGGCACACTCTTTAAGTCTTCGGTAATCAGACATCCAAAATATTCATTTCTTTTGTCGTTATCTGGACAATCCTCTGTTATAATTTTAGGTGGTTCATTGTCAACTTGTCCAGGGCACTGTGCTTCCTGCTTTTGAGGTACACTTTCTAATTGTTCATAAGTTGGTGAACCAAATGTGTCATCAATTTCTTGCTTGCTTTTTTTATAAATCGATGGTAAGATACTCTGTGATTCCTCAAAATCCTGAGAGTCTTCGATAACATCACTTAAATACTGTCCTTTTAGCAGTTTCGATTTGCAATTATAGTCCATTTTTGCGTTTTTAAATAAAAAGCTGTTTCAGCTTTCTACACAGAAATGACGTTTAAAAGAATGACAGAAATTGGTAAAAAACATTACATAGAACATTTTTGGAAAATTTCATTCCCAATTTATACTATTGAATGAATCAGGATGAAAACGCTTGTATGTAGTTCTATGGAAAAAAATAAGACAAAATTGTCCAATTTTGTCCCAGTGACGTCAGTTCTATAGAACAAATGGGAACTACTCAGCTTTTCCCCCGAGACCTTTTTTTGCGACGACCCGATGTCTAGTTGGTGTATTGTTGATCGAAGGTAATAATAAAACAAAGAGATTTTGTAAACAAATGAAAACTTTGCCATTTGACAGATGACAGTTCCTAACGTCCGCAAAAGATGTTGTTAGTTCTAATGTAAACGTCAGTACTAGAAGTGCTACACAAAAAGCTACACAAAACGAGTACCTAACAGCCGCAAAGAGAGACATTAATATCCTGAATATCCATACGCTCAGTTGAAACGTTCATTCGACATTCGGACAAAAAGTTATTTAAAGAAATATTTAAAGTAGCATTAACTTTAATCAACATTTCTGCAACTGAGTGACAAACAAGAACAATATGTTGAAGTATAGCTGTCCTATTTCACTGACGTTATATTTAATTCGGTAGTAACAGGCGGTCTTCAGCGCCATCTATGGAATATATTTAATACTATGAACTGTCATCTGAAAAGATCTCATTGATGCGGTTGGTTGCGTAGACTGTCTGAAAGTCTCGGATTCGAACCCAGCCTACGCCATAATTAGATCCTTTAAGTTTAAAAACATCGTTTAACTTGCCTTAATTGTAGATATTAAGAGCAGATTTAATAGCTTTGTCGATTCTTTAAGTGATAGATATAATCGGGGAAATAAGTTATACGGGGCTTTAGGTAAATCACTTTCAACCTCTCGGGTGGTAAATCAGTCCATGAAACTGAACAACTTTCCCAAGGAACAAAGGTCAAATTTTTATTTTAGTTCCCATACAAACTGCGTCAGCTGATAGCGCATTTTGTATGGGAATTTAAATTTTTTTTTCATACTTGGACCTTTGTTCCTTGGGAAAGTTGTTCAGTTTCATGGACTGATTTACCACCCGAGAGGTTGAAAGTTATTTTCCTAAAGCCCTGTATAAAATTAAGCTTGAAGTCAGCTGTAATATACAGTTCTATTTCTATCTGTCATCTATTCATTAAAAACAAATGTAGCAGCTACATTGGTAAATTTATTGACTTGCGAAATCGTAGAATCACAGATCATTTTAAGTAAGTCTAAATACCAATTTATGAACGTCACTGTACTTAGGCAATCGTCCTCCTATATTGGGCCTTGTTCTTCTTTTGGTTAGATATTTCTAAACTCTTAGCGGCCCATATACGTTTCCACCGAGGGGCACGGGCCTCCCTTCGAAATATACGAAGGGGATATAGGCCATAGTCCACCACGCTGGCCAAATGCGGGTTGGTGGCCAAATGCGCGCGTCTTTCGAAAATGAATTTTCTTGGACAGGCGGGTTTCATCACGATGTTTTCCTTCACCGTTAATCAAGTGATAATTAGAAATCCGTATATAAATCCGAAAAGACTAACGAAAATGTTTAAATACGGTTAATACAAAAAGTTATTCTGGAAGTATTTTATTTTAATGAGCTCAAACTTTTTTCCCTGATTGTCCTTATGATTGTGGTAACTATTATATTAGATGTGGATATGTCACCGTAACATTGTCAAACCCGTAACATTGTAATTTGAGTCAGTAAGATTACAAATTCTAGGTACTTTGTGAACTGCCCCATTTTTTTTACAATGACAGACTTTTTTAGAATATTATTGCAACCGAACTTTACCGAACCTAAAAAACTCTAACCTAACTTATAATAATAATAATAAAGCTGTCATCCTCAACACTTGTCGTATAGTTTGAAAATTCCTGTCGTTGACTCCATAGCACTTGGCTTCGGCCCGTGCCAACTTACCTCCTCGCATGGAGAGAATATATTAGATATTATATGTATACAATATAAAAAATAATAATACGTTTATTTCTTCAAGACAGTACACACATACATTTACAAAAGTTCAAAATTATTATGCTATTACAATAGTTTTATGCTTGCATAAATGTCTGCCGCAGTGAGAAAAAAAGGCCTGGGCTCGATTCATGCCAGACTGATAGCAGGCTGGGAACACTGATTTTCAGTCCTAGATTTTCAGATTATACTAATTTCATGGAGTCGGCCCTTAAAGTTTCGTAAATTAATACCTAATTACAATTTCACTAGTAAAATTATTACGGTTTTTACAATTTTCCGGTGACAGAATACATAAAGATATAAGTTTAATGAAATGTTTCTGTCCATGTGAGTAGCCGGCGTTGTTAAAATAACGTTTCACTATGAACGAGTTAGTAGCTAGTCGTGACTTCTGTATATTTTGTTAATCTAAAGGTAAATTGGTAAAGAAAGGTTAAAATTCGGCCATTCATTACGTTGGCTAAAAGTAATTATTTTTCCCGAAAAATGTCCAGTCAAAATGTTTTCGTTTTATAGCTACTTTGGCGGTTTTTACCGCGATATCGCATCGCACCATAATGCGATGTAATTGTTGGTTTTCGTGTTATTCTTGTTTTCCTTAAAAAATTAAGTGTATTCAAATAAGTTATTATTTTTAAAACGGTAAATATTCTTCTTACCAGCCCATATATATGTCCCCACCGAGGGACACGGGCCTCCCTTCGAAACACGAAGGGGATTTAGGCCATAGTCCACCACGCTGGCCCAATGCGGGTTGGTGGACCTGGTCCAATGCGGATTTGTGGAAAACGGTAAATATTAAGCAATATAAAAAAAAATCTAACGAAAATTACACTAGAAAAAATAATTCAGAATTTGTTAAATTCAAGGTTCCAGTTTTCGCTAAATTGTCCCTTGTTGTATAATTGTATGAGTAGTAAAAGACGAGGAAGAAAATCACGTTTGAAACTGTAAACAAACTTTCCATACACATTTTATAGTACTAAAGTTATCAAACAACAAGCTATTAACTCGGTTATAAAAGCGAATTGTATATCTGTATGTCTTCTTACTCCTTTTGTATGTATCTTCTATGACTAAGACCACAGTAGTTTAATGTGGTATATCTATAAGTACACTAGTCAAAAGAATAGTTTATATGTACAGTATCTTATTGATTGTGACGAAAATAAAGTTATTTACATTTTTAGTACAGGTTGTTTCATTTGGTTTAAAGTTTTCCGGAGGTATATGGTAAACTTAATCATACTTTAAATAGAGAAGGTACCTGTAAAGCGAAGAGGATTATATTTATTTTCGATTTTTCTAACCATAAGTTTCCATCCGGGACTACGTTCCCGTGGGAATTCGGGAACATTATTAAGCCTATGTCACCCACTGATAAGATAGCTTCCTATTGGTGAAATAATTTTAAAATCGGTTTAGTAGTTCCAGAGATTACTTCCTACTGATAACTGAAAACACCTTTTACTCATTATACAGTCCTTTTAATTCGATATTTAACAATTACAATGCAAGAACACGAATTTGAAATCGAATCGATTTTTTTCTGAATCTGAGGTGTCGTCCTATGGTCTCATGCGGTGTGGTAAGCTCTGTAAAGGGCCGTCTGGTTCGCGACCACCCTCCTACCGAAGTCCGACGCCAAACAACTTGCTGTGTTCCGTCGGTGCGGCGGAGTACCAATGCCTTTATAGGCATTTTCTGGGTTAACTCGCTCCATCGTCGACCTCATCTTTGACCTTTATGGTCAAGAGTTAACCCATCTAATAATAATAAAAAAAACACAAACTCCGATCCTACGCGCGAAAACGATCTGTCAAGCGGCCGTTTAGTGTTGTGCCACGCCGGGTGGATTGGTAGTGTTGTAATCCGTACATTAAATACGAAAAGACGAATTTAGTGGTACAGGCCCGCACCAGGATTTGAACCCGCAACCTTCCAATTACAAGTCTGGTTCATTACCAACTGGGTGATAGAGCCGTTACTAGGATTCAAATCTTAATAAACAGACTTAATAAACAGATACACACATCTATCTCCCTCACACAAGCAAAACACGTTATGAAGCGGGTAACACGACGCGGTAGTTATATTGTTACACCAAAAATTAGAACCAATTATGGTAAGCGAATGTTTACTTTCGAGGGAGCACAACTTTTTAATCATCTACCTTCTGACTTAAAAAATATTGACTCAGATCGAGTTTTTAAGGCAAAACTAGCTGCTTATGTAGCTCAAAATGTAAATTTGGTGTAATGTTAATTTTGATGTATTGTACCCAGTTATTAACTTTGTACGGCCTTATAACTGCATAAACATGTTATTTGTGGTTTCTTATGTAAGTGACGCCATGTCTTGAATAAGAAATAAAGATCTTTAAACCTAAATCTTTCGCAGTCCGTAACCTTTAAAATTTAAATGAAACGAAATAAAGCACTTCTGCAATCGTTTCCGGAATCCCTATTTACAGCTTCACTCTGTAAAAATTGCTATTCAACCGCAGTCTATAAACAAAGTCATAATTTTTTATTACACAGTTTTTCGTGGCTTTGCCATTAGAATAATTGAAAGGTTTTTCCTCTGCCATCCTTCTAAGGGTAATGGCATTTTAAAATGTAACCATTCACTCTCACTCAGTTTAATTAATTTTACCAAAAATTTTTTTTAATTTTTATTATGAGATGGGTTAACTCTGACCCCATTCTTGACCAAGGTCATAGATGAGGTTGACAATGAAGCGAGTTAACCCAGAAAATGCCAGTTAAGGCACTGGTACTCCCATGCACCGACGGAGAAAGCAAGCGGTTTGGCGTCGGACTTCGGCAGAAGTGTGGTCCCTTTACCAGAGCCTATCACATCGCATGAGAGCATAGGACGCCACCATCTCAGATTCAAAACAAACTGAGGTGTCGTTGCCCAAAATGGATTACTAGGAGGCAGGTCTCGTTAGTGTTTCCTTAATCGCCTCTGACACCCACGGAAAGAAATGAGGTGGTGTTATTCTCAACCGATCGGAAATTTTCCTCATTGAAGGAAGTTGTTCAGTTTGGTGGGCTATTCGCTAGCTAAACACTCAGTTGCAGAAATGTTAATTAAAGTTTAAGCTTCCTTAAATGTAATGCTTGTCGTCCTTGTTTACTTCAACAAAACGGAAAGTGATAGTATGATATTTTATAGTTGACTTAACTTTGGACGTTCCTGTCACTGAGTGGCTTACGTGGGATTTTTACCCGACTGCGCGACGCAAAGGAGGGTAATGTGTTTATCAGCCTATGTATGTATGTATGTATGTATGTTTTTTTTTGAATAAAGATATTAGCATCCACAGACTTGATGTCCGTGCCCTTGTCTAGATTAAGTGTTTTATTGTTAATACTTGTTTTTTCTTTTAAAAATATTTTACTATACTTTTCATAGTAGTAGTTTTTTACTAAGACTTTTATTATTAAACTAGCTTTCCGCCCGGGACTTCGTTCCCGTGGCACTTTTTTAGTTTTTTCTTTCATAAGAACCTTCTCCTGACAATAAGAAACACAAAAGAATCATCCAAATCGGTCCAGCCGTTCACGCGTGATGCCGTGACAACGATCGGGTTCCATTTTTATATATATAGATATTATTGAATAACATAACGATTTTAACATTCGGGACTCATAAAAATCCGGCTTCCTAATAATGGGTCCCGATTGTTAAAATCGTTATGTTATTCAATAATATTTAATAATAAAAGTCGACTACTGGGCTTACTTGTTTTTTTCTTTTCAGTTTTTACTACGCAGTCGGGTTTTTTATTTTTTAAATTAATTTATTTTATTTAGACATTAAATTAACTAAGTAAGTGCTTACTGATTTAAATGTTTATTTTATAAGAAAAAACATATCAAGTAAAGATTCTAATGTAGATCAAGTGTAAGGGACAGTATCAAAAAATTCACAGATTTCGTGCCTCACACGACTATCGAGCATATTGGAAATGAATCTACGGAATTCGAAAAAAAATCGTTTTGACTTTTTGCCTTTTTTCAAAAAGGTTATGCTTCAGGGCAAACCCTTAACCCCATCGTCTTTGTTTTAGGCTCAAGTTGTAGCTGACTGAATTGTCCAGAGGCAAGAACGTCGCCAGCCCTTGGCCCAGCTGGGGGCAAGTTAATATTATGGAGGATTAAAAAAATATGAATTGTAGTTACAGTGAAGAGCATGAAGTTTTACACTTGTAGCGCGAGTCTTTGCCTCTATGGAGAATTGGCAATTGTAATAAAAACGGTTCAAACTTTGGTTGCTTTACGTTTGCTAGATTTTTTTAATCTCTAGCTGCCCCTCCCTGCCCCCCCTTGGCGACGCCCTTGTCCAGAGGTGTTTTTCACAAATTTTTGATATCATTCTTCGTTTCCAAAATATCGAGTTCCAATATCAAAAATTCGGAAAAAATTGAATTTTTTTTCACTATTTCGGCCATAACTTTTTTATTTTTGACTTTCTCGAATAATTATTTTTGCACCTTACAGCTCTCGTGAATACGCGTCGTTTTTGAATGTTATATCTTCACAACTTTCTGAGATATAAGGGGATCTCACTTTTTCGTAACATCGGAGCCTATACTGGAGCGAACGAAAAGACATTTGTCAAAACTGTGAACGATAGGCGCTCATCTGGTTCCTAATTCAACCAGTAATTATATGACACGGAATTTCGAGAGCGACGCTGTGGCCACTCTCTGTGTCGCAGTTTTTTTGCGAATAGGCGCAAAGTTAAAAATGCTATATAATTTAATTCATTTGACTTATTTTAAGTAGGTAACATTCTGAATGTTCTATGGTTCATTTCATTTTTTTGGCCTTGAAAAAAAAATCGTTTCTCAGTATCCATATTTCACCATCGAAGCATATTTGCTAAGCTGTCCCTTACCCTATATGCAAGCATATGCAAAAGTTTCTTACAGTCAATAAACATGTATCATCAGTTCTGACGTGTTATACCAGTAGAATCCAGCACGCGCTTACCCCTATAATTGGATGACCTAAGGGGGATGAAGAGGGGTGGTATATAACCTGAGAGGGGTGCCTCAGCGCAAGAGTGGCGCGACGCCAGCCTCGGCGGCCGTTTTATGTGAGTACTGTTGTTTTTATACTAATTACACCTGCTCTGAAGTACAGACAGCAGTACGTCAGGCTTACCCATTTGCATTACGAGGGAGTTAAGAGTGACGTCAAGGTCAAAATGTGTAGTCTGATGTGCTGCCGCGTGAACAGAGGCCAGCGCATCAGGTTACTCAATTTTCGTTGCATAACCGCTCTTATCGCAACAGCACAGAATGCACGCTTGTGGTAACCTGATGTCGGCCCTCCGTACATACGTTGAGCAAAAAGAGAACGTCTTTATTGTCATACTCGTATAAATCACTTCGAAATACTAAGGGGATTTAAGCCATAGTCCACCACGCTGCGCTGGTCCAATTTGAGTCTACGAAACCATAAAACGAATTTTCACCGTCGAGCAAGTGATAATAAATGAAAAATCCACACATAAATCCGAAAAGACGAATTTAGTGGCACAGGCCTGCATCAGGATTTGAACACGCCATTTTCCGGGTACAAGTTTGGCTCATTACCAATTGGGCTATCACGCGCTAACCTTTGCCTTCCTTAATTTAAATATACAATGGATTTTGGTGACTACTTAGCAGAGACTGTGGCATCATGACTTTAATCTTAAGTATGTACTGTTTAGTAAAATTTTAGGGTCAATTCACACCCGACGCGAAGCTACGCGCACATTTTAATAGAGCCACTCAAAATTGAATTTTACTTATTAAATGAAAAGGTAAACATTTCATTGTGAGATGAGAACGCCGCGGCGCGCAGCGAGGCACCTCGAGGCGCAGCGCTGCGTGGTGCAACGTATTCTAAATTCTTACATGTAAAATTTATAAAATTTAATTTTGGGCTCTATTAAAATGTGGGCGCAGCGTCGCGTCACGGTGTGAACTGACCCTTAGTAATGAGTGCGTGAAACGTGGTCATTAAAGACATGAAAGACATGGTCCTGACAGGGATGTGGTCTTTTAATGATGTGGTCATTCGAGGGAAGTGGACGTTCGGTTCTATTTTGAATCTTTATCTTCAAACTTAAATACAGGGTGATAAAAGACCTCCTTGCTATATTCAAAATCCTGAACCAGTATCACTTACAGAACACTTGTTTTTTTGTCTTTTTTTATTTTATTTTTTCGGTGGAAATTTTGTTTTTTTCCTAAACGTAGACACCACTCGGGTGTACCCCCAGAGCGCTACCCGCATCCCTCGCGTGCCTAGTGTAGGAGTAATATCTATTTTCAGGCAAAAAATTTACAATTACCATAGAAATGTATCATAAATGTGTTCTTTGAGTGACACTGGTTCAGGATTTTGAATAAAGCTAGGATGTTTTTTATCACCCTGTATAAACACTGCCTTATTTCACTTCAAAGTTACTTAGTTCGTATAATAATGCTGAAACTTTTGACGCAATTACCTTCATAGATAGCGGATATGAATGTGATATGAACTTTTAATTTTTTTTGGACACCCACATTCGCGAGACCGTTTTCTTTTAGCATTTTTATTCTCTGCCATAAATCACTTTTTGTTCAGAATTTTAAAATCATAATTTCATTCAAGTATCTGTTGGAAGGAAGAAATCAGAATAAACTGACAAAAATATTTAATGAGATGTGATCAGAAAAAAATACAACCCCTAAAGTACCTTTCAATATACAAAACAACCCCTTTAAAAAAAAACGTGGGATCACCAACTCGTATAAACCGAAGACATAGCAACAAGAATAGTGTCAATTGAATTAAACATGCGTAAGGTTATGTCAGCGCAAGTGGGTGAGGGTCTGTTGCACGTAATCGCGTGTCAAAGAGGATTATCGCCGCCTGCGCATCAGGGGCTTCACGCGTCATGCCTAGGCTTGACCGAGATGAGCGCCGGGAAATGGTATGTATGTATGTAAACACTTTATTGCACATAATAAAAATTACAAAACAAAAGAGATGGATACAAAGAAAACTATGTACAAAGGCGAGCTTATCCCTTAGAGAGATTTCTTCCAGCTAACCCTCGAGAGAAACGAAAGGAGACTAATCGCAGGATCGGCGTACTTGCGCAATAAGGAATTTTAACTAATAATATCTACTTTAATACACTAATTATATTGATAATACATATATATAAAATATATAAATAAATATAATATATACAATATTCTATATAAATATGACTACGTACCTAATGCATATATGATTCTATGTATTATTATTACTGCTCAATTGTTGTGCCCAGTGTTTTCTTAATGCTAACTTAAAGGAGTGAATGGAAGGAGCTTTCCTAATTTCTTCCGGCAAAATATTCCATAAACGTGCCGCCTGTACAGTGAAAGATCGAGTATATGTGAATGGTATGCGAATTGCATCTCTATTTCTTAGCTTTAACGCCTATTGATGCTTCTACCACGCTGGAATTCCACGCTGGACTGAGAGTTAAAGGAAAACTTAGATTGCGCCAGTTGCCGACACTTCCTAGGCATGTATCTAACGTAGCCCAGTGGCTCTCGCTGATCTCAACCGATCAGTGAGGTTAAGGCGATTAGATCCCTCAATTTCCGAATATTGAGCATTTTGTAAAGCTTACTTCTCATTTATGACTGGCCAGGGAAAGTTGAAAAAAAAATATGTGAAACATCTGTTCAAGGACTACATGTGGAACGTCAGTATTTTTTTTTACGTCTTTGTATTGTATTTTTAAAAAAATACCACGAGACATCGATTTTTGACTTAAATTCCTTACTGCTCCTAAACGGCTATGATATATGGAAATATTCTTATACTAATTAATTAAGAATCCCTTTTTCTTGAAACACAACGTTTAAATTTTGTAAATCGAACAATATTTTCATTCAAAAGTTACGAAAAACGGAAATCCGAACGTTTAGTTGCAGAGGGTGGTCTGCGCGGGCGCGGGCGGCAGTCCGCCGCTGGCATTCCGACGGGACGGCTGTGTCACTCGTATCCAAACTTTTACGAGCGATAAAGCGTATTTTCTGTTTGCCTGTGTGCGTTGACACAGTATATTTATGTATTAGTGTGCTTAGAGAGTAGTGCAGTCAGACGATATTATTGTGTTACGGTATAGCTCGCGCGTGGACGCTAATTGTACCTACTATTATAAGTTTGTAATCTAGTCGTAATATTTGATTATTTTGCGCTTATAGACGTTTGACGTAATTTAATTGTATTAAGTACTTATGCGGATCTAAATCTATATGATTGAATATATATAATATGTATAGGGTGTTAAGTAATTCGATCTTATCCTCTCAGGTGGTGAATCAGCCCATGACACTGAACAATTTTCGAAAATTCGCTTGCCACACCCGGAATCGAACCAGCTAAAATCCAAAAAAAGTACCCTGTACTTTAATAGTATTGATCGATAGGGTCAATCGTAAGGATAAATCTCCCTAACAAACATAGTAAATTAAGTGAAAGGAAGACCATTAAATCTAAGCTTACAAATTTGATGGGACGTGTTAAAGCACTTTTACTTAAGGGTCCCATCGTTAGGTTTTATGTAGTTTAATGGTTCTCTTTTCATCTAATTTACCATGTTTGTTAGAGACATTTGATCTTTACGATTGACTCTATCGATCGATACCATAAAAGTGCAGGGTGTTATTTTTTTGAATTTAAGCCGGTTCGATTCCCGGGTGTGGCAAGCGAAATTTCGAAAATCCTTGAATGCTGTTTTGTTTCTTATAGAGCGCGACCTATTCGTAAAAAAGTCTTCAAATAACGATTTTCGTGGGACTTACCTCCACCATACGAACTACTGGTATGTACTTATTCGGCATATTTTCCTGAACACAAAAAGTGCGGTAGTCACTTTCTAAGGGTATGGAGGGGGTAGCTATGACGTGACGTATTTTATTTACGCTATATTTAGATAACTACTGGACAGATTTACTTAAATAGGATCTCAAATGAAAGATAATTTAATGAACATTGTTTTATTCTAAAGATTCATTAGTGTAAACCTAGTAACAAAATAAATATTTTCAAAAAACGACATTATGTAAAATTAAACTTTTTTTACTGAGTGAAAAGAACAGAAACCGTTAGGATTACGGTAATTTAGCTCATTATAAAAAAATAGCTACACTTATCAGCATTCTAATGAACCTAAAAACGTTTAAGTCGAGCTATAAACAACGGAACTGCAGTCGTCTAAGTGAGCGTGGGTAGCGCGTGACAAAACGGGTAGAATCACAGCAAAATGAAAAAGTATTATGAACAGGCATAATTTTTATTAACAGGCATTTCTTTTTGTCAAAAAATTTTCTTCATTTTGTTACGAACTATTTTCAAAAATTCTCGTAACCAAAATAACGCTTCGTATCGTATCGAAATAAAACTCTTCATACTTGCACGTACTTGCGTTATATTTTAAAACAAAGGACTCAATGGTACTGGGCTGTACTGATGGGTATGAGAGTGTAAACGTACGCACTCGAGGCAGAGGCAGGTCGCTGGCGTGCGAGAGTGTACAGCCGCCATTATATTTTTTACATCGGCAACACTGAGATTCATTCGGAGGAATCCCTGCACCGTGCTGCGACGTGAACTTTGGCACTTGTCGCTTCATTCATTTGAAATCATTTGGTCAGGCCTATGACACTGTTACCAATAGCTGCGAAATTGCGCTGATATCGCCTTTTAAAACTAAAAAACATAGTTGATATTTGATATGGGTTCCTATAAAAAAGTTCTTTAGCTTCATGAGGAGCCCTAAATTTTGCTAGTTTAAAAGCATTAATAAAGCTTTTTTTATTTGAATCTTTGGCCCATTTTAATAAATCATACATGAATCGAAACAGACTCTTGAGTAACTGTTGCCTTTATGTTGTTGCTACGTAGCAGCTACTAGTTTGGTACCCTCTAAGTTTAATTTTTTGCCTGTTCTTGGAGGATGATTGCACATTAAACAGACATAGTTAAAAATTCTAATGCAATTGTTTTAAGCATCTCCTTTTCAGATAACTAGATTATGTAATATGACATGCTATGGTTAAAGTTACATTACACGAATCAAATGTTTTTGACCCTGATTGATTTGTTAAATACATAGTTTCATTAAATAATAAAATAAGATAATAGATACATACCCAATCGCAGGGAATATTTTGTTATGTTGTTTGTGGTATTATCTAGATATAACTAAATAAACCAGAACATTAATGAAAATAAATCTCTGACATGCTGCTAGGTAGTAATAAGTAACATTTTATTCATTTAAAAGCAGTAGGTACAGTTTTAAAGTACAGTGTGTAATAAATATGCCTATTGGGTTTCTTCATGGGACAGACTGTCAGCCGACTCACCCTGCACTAGGAATAAATCTGTATTGCAGTGGTAAGATATCTAGTCAGTTCACGAGAGGTAAGGTTATGGTACTTATAGTTGAGTTGTTTTACAAGTGAATAGGCACTTCGCTAAAGGCTTAACCAATTTCCAGAACTAGTAAATAAAAGTGAATAAATAGATTCTCAAATATAGACCCATATGTGTTGCCACAATTCCGTCAATATCATGTAGCGCAGAACACTTTATAATAAATGGTAATCAGCCATTTTGTGAAAAAAATGTGGATAATAACTTTTTTGAGTTACACCCAGGTGACACTTTTAACACTCTCATGTTTTCAAAATGGTTCAATGATAATCAATGGAAAAGTAAAAGAATAAATAATATTTTTCAATGACTATAATCATTGAAAAAATTTGATAGCTATCAACGTCTGACCTTTTTGGCGGGGGCTGTCAGACAACTTGAAAGACTCCTATAATTATTGAATTGTTATCTTTTTTGGTAACCCCAGTGTCATTACACGGTTACACATTACTCTCTCTGCTCTTTGTGGTGGAAAGTTTTGAATTTGAAAATTTAAATAATAGGTACAGTGTGTCCAATTAAGAATAATGCGTAACAAATTTTATGGACTTCCCTACTTTACTCAGTGGTTCGCCCAGAGCAATTCCGTATTCAGTGAAGAGAAATGGGTAAGAAAAGCGAATTCTCTTGCCTTCTTCATCGAATTGGGTTTTGTCAAAATAAACGCTACGCTACACACTCAAAGGCCCACACTAAGGTTTTCTCTTGTGTCGTGGGTCCCTTGGAATACACACAAAGACAAACACCCATGACCCGAGAACAAACATCTGCTTTTTACACAAATGGTTTGATTTAAAGACACCAACTGGCTGTGTTTAAGAAGCTGTTTGTTATTAAAATCTTTGGTCACATTTGACCCAACTTAAAAATTTGCATAGACTTACTATTGATATGAATGCATTATATTCATAATTAATTAACTTCAAATTAATTGAAAAAGTTTTATAAGAAAAATATTTTATAGAAATGAGAAGCGACCAAAATTGGTGCCATTTGTTATCATTGTCAAACACAAAAACTGACCAAGAATTTGTAAATAAAAAAAAAATATCTCATTCCTATATTCTGTCCCTGCTACTTCAGCTTTCTCCGAAATAGTTTTTTCAGTCATTAAGACTAAATGGAGAGACGACAGAAACAAAGCCATGTTAAATTTAATTGAAAATTAACTCTTAATATGTTCAATTATAATTTTGACTGTATCGAGGCAGATAAAAGTTTTAAAAAGACAACAAGTTAATAAAATATGCAAAAAGTTCAAAAAAACATGTATTTAAGTAAAACAATAACGAATGCTGTTTTATTTTATCTAATACATTTTTTTTACCTTCTCCCACCTTAATATACTTTATTTCATGAAAAAAAGTTGGTTACCCTAGCGTGCACTTAACTCAGCGACAAGACGCCATCATGACAGTTTGAGGTTATCTTGACATACAGCATGACGTCACAAGATGGCGAATTAAAGGCGATAGCAGCGCCATTTCGCAGCTATTGGTACTAACAGTGTCATAGGCCTGACCAAATGATTTCAAATGAATGAAGCGACAAGTGCCAAAATTCAAGGCGCAGCACGGTGCAGGGATTCCTCGGAATGAATCTCAGTGTTGCCGATGTAAAAAATATAATAGCGGCTGTCCACTCTCGCACGTCAGCGACCTACTTCTGCCCCGAGTGCGTACGTTTACACTCTCATGTCCATCAGTACAGACCAGTACCATTGAGTCATTTGTTTTGAAATATAACGCAAGTACGTGCAAGTATGAAGAGTTTTATTTCGATACGATACGAAGCGTTATTTTTGTTACGAGAATTTTTGAAAATAGTTCGTAACAAAATGAAGAAATTTTTTGACAAAAAAATGATGCCTGTTAAAAAAAATGATGCCTGTTCATAATACTTTTTCATTTTGCTGTGATTCTACCCGTTTTGTGACGTTATTTTCAAGATTATTCGTACCAAAATCTAAGTACCTACCGTAGTCAGTTCGGCGCTACCCACGCTCACTTAGACGACTGCAGTTCCGTTGTTTATAGCTCGACTTAAACGTTTTTAGGTTCATTAGAATGCTGATAAGTGTAGCTATTTTTTTATAATGAGCTAAATTACCGTAATCCTAACGGTTTCTGTTCTTTTCACACAGTAAAAAAAGTTTAATTTTACATAATGTCGTTTTTTGAAAATATTTATTTTGTTACTAGGTTTACACTAATGAATCTTTAGAATAAAACAATGTTCATTAAATTATCTTTCATTTGAGACCCTATTTAAGTAAATCTGTCCAGTAGTTATCTAAATATAGCGTAAATAAAATACGTCACGTCATAGCTACCCCCTCCATACTCTTAGAAAGTGACTACCGCACTTTTTGTGTTCAGGAAAATATGCCGAATAAGTACATACCTGTAGTTCGTATGGCGGAGGTAAGTCCCACGGAAATGAACTTTATTCTCCTTGGGTCCCGCTCTATTATTACAAATAAAGGAATGTTTCCTTTGAGTAAAATTTTCTATCTACGTATTTACAATACACAATACAATACAATATTCTTTATTGCACACATAGGATTACAGAATATGTTTATACAGCGAATTTGAAATAATGTATACAAATAGGCGGCCTTATTGCTTAACAGCAATTTCTTCCAGGCAACCTTATGGTATAGGAGTTATAGATTGAAATGCGGGAAAGGCGCAAATATTAATTAAATAATAATTATAAATAAGTTGACTATTTATGCACTAAAAATATATCACAAATATATATTTATTAAGATTTATATATATTTATTATATATATTTGGAGTACTTTCCCTCCAGGAGACGTTAAAAAATTCCACCCTGTATATATGCGACCGGTGAGAATGCCAGAATTGTCGAATAATAGCATTACGTCGATTGCGGCAATCAAAATAATTCAACTTAGATTAAGTATAATTACTTACATACACCGACATCTTTTGTTATTAGAAGTACCTAGTTAGATTCATCAATACAAACTCAAGTGATAGGCAGTAATGTATGGAGTGCGCTTCTGTACATTCTACGCCTGTGTATTCTTTGACCGGTGTTTTCTTGCGGGGTGCGGGTTGTGGCGCGCGGGGCAGAGGGCTCAAACGTCAAGGTCATTGACGACTCTAATCGCCTTAAGCAACGTACACAGAGGCAGGGAACCTGATGGGTGACCAAAGTAGCAATTTATCACGAGCGTTTCCTTGCTTCGGAGGTCACGTTAAGCCGTCGGTCCCGGCTGTTGTCGATTGACTACAGTCGTTAAAACCAAGTCAGAGGCTATTGTGCGGTTTGAAAACTCTGACACCAGGGTTAGCCAAGTTCGCCACAATACCTACACGATAATAAGAAGATCTAACGTACAATATTAAATCTGTTTGTGAAAACTTAACTGGCTAATGAATAATTTACATTAGAATAAGTATTTTGTATTGCACAGTTGTATGTTTTCCTAAATAAAGAAAATAAAAATAAAACTTGTAAGACATGTAGATAAAATTTTTTGCAGGATCGTCTATCTATACACTCACGACTATAGTACCTTTTGGGGTAGTTCTGGAATCACTGAGGGTTATACTGCATTCAGCAAAACCCGCGTGCCACTTACTGACTTATACAGTATGCCTAGGAAGAGTAAGCAGCTGGCTTATTCTAAGTTTTTCTTTTATTATCAGTCCATCGTGGAAGTAATATAATTTTAAATTTAATTTAACTTTTAAGATTGTTTTAAAGATTCGCTGTGTTGTTTACTATGCAGCTTTAACCTTCCTGCGCAAAATTAAAATAGTCATTCCATATGAAAAACTAAAAAATACTGTACTTTCTGACAGTCAAAAGCACATCTAAGCTTAACAAAAGCAACCTTGTTCCAATAACATAAGAGTGAACCAATAAAGTATAATACTGATGTGCTCTTCACTATGCTAGGGGAGACCGAGTGAGTTGTGTCAGTGGAGAGTTTTGTGACATAGTCGATTTTTTAAAGACTTGAACTTACAAACGCGTTTTGAGCTCGCTAGCAGTTAAAGATTTCGAAAAATCGACTAAGTATGTCACAACCCACCAGGTCTCCCCTACTGACACTGAAGTAGAAGGAATATCTTGTTTAGTTTGAATGTATGTTGTCAGGTAAGCCCGCCAGTTGGGGCGCACGCTACCCCCACATTTTGCCAGGGTAAACCGACGCCATGGCCGAAAAAAAGGACTTGGAGGCCGTAAGTTATCACTGTGATTTTTTTTATTTATTTATTTATTACTAGCTTTACGCCCGGGACTTCGTTCCCGTGGAAATTTCGAAAAATTATGTAGCCTATGTGTTAATCCAGGGTATCAGCTACCTCCATACCAAATTTGATCAAAATCAGTCCAGCCGATCTTGAGTTATAAGTGTTGTAACAAACTCGACTTTGTTTTATATATATAGATTATTTATTTGCCTAGCAGTGGGACAGAACAGGCTAGCAAAAAAAAACCAAAACAAAGTACATGTGACTTCTTAGGTTCGTATTACGGAACGTGACTCAGACTTTGATCTATACTTAAGTAGCAGTCGTCTTTGTTATTTTGATAGTGAGAGAAAGAGACAATCAATACTTAAGCATATATCAATACTTAAGTCTCCTTCTGTAATACGGGACATAGTGTCTCAATAATTCAATTTAGCGTATTTTAGGGACCTCTTTCTATGAAATTTTTGTTTTTATCCTCAGTTATAATTTTCTTTATACTTTCTTTGATTCAGCAGCTAATTTTGGACTTGAATACTTGGTTATACTATCGAAATTTTGAGTAAAATTTACACGTTTTTCCTTTGGATTCTTAACCAATGAACACTGAACAGGCTCAAATACAGCTTATTTGACCGAACCTCCTTTTGCTCTATTTTACAATTTGCAATTTACCTAAGTAAACTTATCCTGGCAACTAATAACTGAGTGTTGTCCTATCTTTCCCACGAAATATTTCACATTCCCGAAAAATGTTCAAAAATGTTTCTAACAAAATAATCTATATATATAAAAATGGAACCCGATTTTCGTTGTCACGGCATCACGCGTGAACGGCTGGACCGATTTGGATGATTCTTTTTTTGTTGTGTTCCTTATTGTAAGGAGAAGGTTCTTATGAAAGAAAAAACTAAAAAAGTGCCACGGGAACGAAGTCCCGGGTGGAAAGCTAGTTAATTTAATAATTAAATACCTGTTATTGTACTCAGGGTGACCCAGGGCTAGAATGCGGTCGAAAGCCAATGGAGCTGCCGGTGCTGCCGAAATCCCTGACCCTGGAGGAGAAGAGATACCTCCTGGCGGTG
Source organism: Aproaerema taeniolella (assembly GCA_949987775.1). Lineage (NCBI taxonomy): Eukaryota > Metazoa > Arthropoda > Insecta > Lepidoptera > Gelechiidae > Aproaerema > Aproaerema taeniolella. The sequence continues at coordinate 6,748,447 of OX465245.1, forward strand.
GAAAGGGGAGACATGGCGAACGTTAAGAAGTAAGTCTTCCTAAGTGTAAACGGATTATTTACAATAAGTGGAAGGATTATTTCAACGCTCAATCTTTTTTTATTATTTTTATTATGAGATGGGTTAACTTTTGACCCCAATCTTGACCAAGGTCATAGATGAGGTCGACGATGAAGCGAGTTAACCCAAAAAACTGGTACTCCCATGCACCGACGGAACACAGCAAGCTATTTGGCGTCGGACTTCGGTAGGAATGGTCGCGAACGAGAAGGCCCTTTACAAAGCCTACCACACCACATGAGACTATAGGACGCCACCTCAGATTCAAAACAAACTGAGGTGTCGTTGTCTAAGATGGATTACTAGGAGGCAGGTCTCATTTGAGTTTCCTTAGTCGCCTCTTACGACACCCACGGAAAGAGATAAAGTGGTATTCTTAAGGCGACTACAGCACTTGATAAAGGCAGCACACATAGGAATAGTGCCATCTCCGTCTCTCAACAGGCCTGGGCCGGCAGTGTGAACAGTGTCGATACACGAAGTTTACGGACTATGAAAGCGTGCGTGCGTAAAAACGAATCGAAAACCCAAAACCGAAATAATTTTTGAAAACTATTGAGAAATAAAAAAGTTACAAGCTATTAAATTTCAATAGAGGGGGAAACTGTGAAACAACGAAAATATATGCACTTACTGGCACGTGACGTCACCGCCATTTGTTTGCGTAGGTAAAACGAGATTGCTAGTCCTTACGTTACGCTAATAAAGTAATTTTAATGAATTCCTAATATTTTATAATCAAATAATAATTTAAATGTAGTTTGAATGAAACAATAGTGATGAATTTGAATTTGTATAAAACTTTTAAGACTACCCGCCACCTTATTGCATGCTTATTTTATTTAAGCAAAACATGATGTACTTAACTACCTTATTGTCATCTAAAATACCATGTTTTATGCAAATAAATGATTATTGATTATTGAATAACTTATACATTTATATACCAATTTTAATGCTATTTTCGGATATTAATATATTTCTAGCATTATTTTTTTGTTTCATATACAATAATTTATTAAATTAAACACTGTCAACATTCCTATTGTGATATTTGAAATACTCTTGAGGATGTGTACCAATTCTTTTGGAATGTGTCCGGGACGCTTCAGAGAGGAAACTTTTATTCTACGTAAATGTTGGATGTAAATCCATTTAATTTGGGTAGCCTTCAAAGTGTTCTAGCAAAACCCACGTCCAAAAAATATAAAATCTTAGACGAATTTGTGTATTAAAGTTTAAGCAAAAGGTGACTGTTAAATAGAATTAAGGTAGAGGGCTGGCATAATCACTTGACTGATTATGCCAAAAAAGTAGGTAAGTCTTACTCGTATTATCATTGTGGTCGGTTTGCTCAAGTGGTAGTGACCCTGCCTCTTGATCGACGGGTCCTGGGTTCGATTCCCAGGCGATTATTTCAGTGCATTGTCTGCGAAAGTCTAAAACCTTTATGTTCTATAACCATTTTCACCCATTATACCTCTCACCATTATAAAACATGTTCCCTCAGAATTGGTGTCAAACGTGACAAAAATGATCTGCCTACCCTGTTAGAGATCACAAACGTGAGCGTATGCATGCATGTATAATAAGGAAGTCAATACAATACGTTTAATTTTGATTGATCCAATACTCACATTACATATCTTCTCATCTGTAAGTTGCACGTCGCATTGTCTTTATAACATAACATTTTTAAGACGATAATATTTCTGACGAAGAAAATCATAACAATTTTGGGCTCTGTACGAACTGTCGTGTGTGCGACCGGAGACTTTGAAAATGCGTGTAAAATTAGTACTAAGACAGCTCAGTTTACACAATATGAAGTGAAAACAATTGATAATGTGGCCAGTGAAACTAACATACGTGATTATAATTAACATCTATATAATACGAGCTACGAAGTTAGACGACGTTCTAAAAGATAGGGGAAACCTGATGGTCATAGAAACGAAGACATCACTTGGTCATGATATTGTACTGAATCCTCCTGAAGAAAAAGTTAATTCAATCATAGCAAATCTCAAACTAGAGGCAATAAGGCAAGTTTTCGAAGATATTGCGGTCTTTAACCTATCCAGGCACATTCTTGACTATAAACACAGAATGGAAAATTCTAAGCTTTATAAAATTATGAAAATAATGCCCAAAGGAGCATTTCTACATGTACACGATATGGGCGTACTTAATGCAGATTATGTGCTTAACTTAACATATGCTCCTAATTTATATGTCTGTTTCGAAAAAAACTATCCTAAATTCTTGTTTCATAAGAAATATCCAGAAGCTGAGTGTTTTACGACATGGAAGACTATGAAAGAAGCTAGAAAATCGAAAAACATATTACAATTTGATGCTAAACTGTGGAGCCATTTTAGTTTGATCAATAGAAATTCCAATGATGCCTTCCTTGAAAACGACAATGTTTCTCATAAATATCAGCAACATTTTACAATAATCAAACCCCTGTTCACATATAGACCTATCTGGGAGAAATATATCTATGACACATTGGAAGTTTGCAAAAACGACAATATAATGTACATAGAATTTTACAGTGACTTTTCACCACTCTACGATTTGAAAAAGCGATATGATATGAAAACTGTTGCTGGCTTTTTTAAGAAAATTGTACAAGATTTCCGGTCTGAAAACAAAAATTTCTTCGGAGCTAAATTTATCTATTCTCCCAGTAGCACACTTAGCCATGACACGGTAGGAACACATTTAAAAAAGGCAAGGGACCTAAAAAGAGTTTTGCAGAACGACTTTGCAGGATTTGACTTACGTGAATCGGACAATGCAGAGATGTCGTTGAAAGCGTATATGTTGGAATTGGCTCAAGCTGCAGATGACTTCAATTTCTTCTACCATGCTGATGCATCGAGACGGTACGGGACGGTCTCTGAGGAGAGTTTATTTGACGCTGTGGCCTTAAATACTCGGCGAATTGGCCATTCCTTTGCATTGGCTAGGCATCCAGTGCTCATAAAAGAGTTGAGCCGACGAAAAATAGGAGTGGAAGTAAATGCCATTTCAAATAATGTGCTGGAAACAGTCGTGGATCTGAAGAATCACCCAGCTGCTGCCCTTTTGGCTTTAAATGTCCCAGTAGTGATATCAAGTACTGATCCGGGTCTTTGGGATGCAGCACCGTTGTCTGATGATTTTTATGCAGTCTTTGTTAGAATGGCAAATCGTCTTGCAGATTTGAGAATGCTAAAAAAGTTGGCCTATAATTCATTGGTTTACAGCTTATCTGGGGAAAAAGCTCTCATGATGGTTGAATTTGAAAAGCGGTGGAAGCAATTCATAATTACTGTTGCAAAAGGAAATTTTTGATTTTGTCAGTTGAGGTAAAATCATGTCTGTGATCTTCGGGGCTAGCATACGTGGGATATTTTTTAAGTCTGAAGTTTTAGAGTTCCGTCCGTACTGACATCATGTGTTAGACCGAGAGGCTGGATCGAGATACATGACAAAATGATGTCACGTGCGTATGCTAGCTAGCAAACCAGGTCAGGTTTTTCATATAGAGAAACATTGTGTCCTATCAACCTGTTCCTTAAAACTTAACTAGAAATATGATAATATTTTTTAAGAGTAATAACAAACAAATAAAGAAATAAAATTCGTGATAAAGTTGTCTTGTTTTATTAATTTAGCCCGCACTTCGTAAAATTAGTACCTAGTAGGTATTGGCAAATTACCACGATCTTCGGACTGATTGAATCGCCTAGATTGTAAAGGTAAAGTCAGAATTGATTTATTTGATACACTTGACCTCAACTCAGATGAAAATTTTCAGCCGTCAGAACCGACGGCAGATGAGCCCAGAAAAGCAAAAAAAAAAAAACATTATTACCATTTTTATTTAAGCCTGACTACATCCTAATCAATTATATCCTTGCTCAAATGCCACTAACAATTACAAAATAACAAGTTTATTTGTTCCGAACTATTCGCCAAAGAGCGGCGACCAACAATCCAATTACAATCGGACCTAAGTAATGCGATTGTCCGAGAATTTGGCAATTTGACGACAAACCAACCGACTAGATTCGCAGGGAAATACTTGTGTTATTAGTTTGTTAAGTTCTACAACTGAATTTGGTAGATTAGAGTTGAAGGTAGAGAAGTCGTCTACGTCTTATCTCCATTTCCGAGCTCATGTTACCCGAATCTCTTTAAAGTTCGAGTGAATATTAGGCTTCTTCTGGGTGAGCTTGCTACATCCTCGACCGCATCTTCGCCCTTGTGCTAGATTGTGGTCAAGAGCGAACCCATTATTAATCAAACCGCGACAGAGGTTTGACCTAGTGTGGGACCTAGGTAAAGTATATTCTGAATAAGTGATAAATAAATGACAATAAAATAAAAAATCATTATGTTTGATGAAATGAGGACTATCGTGTATAAATTCGCCGCTAGGGGAGCTGGTGTAGCGTGAGGTCTCTGGGCTACAAAACAAAGTCGGGTTTGTTCTAACGCTTATAACCGAGAACGGCTGAACCTATTTTGATAAAATTTGGTGTGAAAGTAGCTGACACTCTATATTAACACATAGGCTACCTAATTTTCCCAAATTTTTACGGGAACGAAGTCCCGGACGGAAAGCTTGTTTTAATATATACTTAAAACAAAGTCGGGTTGGTTTCAACACTTATATTACTCGAGAATGGCTGGACCGATTTTGATAAAATTGGTAAGGAGGTAGCTGACACCTTGAATTAACACAGGCTACATAATTTTCCCAAATTCCCATGGGAACGAAGTCCTAGGTGGAAAGCTAGTATGATAATAAATGCATATTTAGTGGCTCTAGTGACATGTACACAAAATAATTTGTTTATCTATAGAGGTCAAGTCCACTCGGAAAAGGCGAAAGCATTATTTATCATAATAGCTTTCCGCCCGCGGCTCCACCCGCGTGGACTACAGGTTATATCGTACCTAACTGTGGGATAAAATGTAGCCTATGTCCTTTCCCAGGCTCTAATCTATCTCTGTATCAAATTTCATCAAAATCGGTTCAGTAGTTTAGGCGTGAAAGACGGACAGACAGACAGACAGAGTTACTTTCGCATTTATAATATTAAAGTAAGGATATACACTATATTCTATTACACACTACACATATATTCTATTTAATATGGCTTCAGGGCTAAAGGCATGGGTTTAATTCTCATCAAGAACAAACATGTGATGAACATAGATGTTTGTTCTGTGTGTTTGTTGTGTCTGTGTGTATTTATGTATTGTGTATACTGTGTATACACTGTATAGGTCTCTGATATGTGATACGTGAATGTTTTGAAGGGACATAGTTGACCCTGTGAATCGCTACCAACCACTTCTTTGAGACAGTTTTATCTTTCGGAAACTTATGTCCGCCTTTTTTTCCCGAGCAAAACGGGACTGCGCAATACTGCGGCATCGCCAATACGTTAACTCTACGGTAAAATTGTATTAAATATGATTTAAATGTTAATTTTTGTTTTGGTGCCCGTAATAACAAACTTTGACAGCCGTACTTTAGGACCTCACTCTACAGTGGCGCCACCTAGTGAGACAAAAAACGATAGTCCTCATTATGTCTTCTTTGTAGTGCCCCTGTCAATTTATTTTTCTGTGGATGCTCTCAACGACTATAATAGAGAATTTGATGATTTTGATCAATTTGTTTCTGTAGCTAAGGAAGTAGTTGATTCAACTTACTTCAGTATGTATCAGGAATATCATTTTGTCAAACTTATAAATTAAGGTCAACCGACCGGTGATGGATGACTTATCGGTGGAAACAGTAAAGGGCTGTAAGAAGCCCATGAATAGAGATTAATCTTGTTTGGTTCGGAAATATATGTTCAACTAATATATAGAAATATGTATTAAATGTGTGATAAAGCTTATAGAATGTGAAGGAAATTCAAAAACTTGCCCCGAGGAACATAAGTCGTAATCGAAATATGAAAGAGGTCATTTTATTGCTAAAATTAAATCTTTACAATTACTAAATAAAGCTAAATCTGACTGACTGACTTTATTGCTAAAGTTATATCTATGGATATACAGTGCTTATATATTTTTTATTTTCTCTCGAAAAACTGCGTGTTTGCAAAATTATAGTAAAATAACGACAAAGTAAATACGTAGTTTTGAATTCAAATTATTGTTGCCGATAAATCTAATTATTCATAGACATAGAAATGTGTAATGTGCGCATTCGGAAAACAGACGAGACATAACAAGATTAGAAGCATTGTGCAATAAAAATAGGCATTAGTACTCTGAATCATATCTACTTTTCAAACTTTAAGGAAACTTTTATATAAAACTTGAATTTATTTTCTTTGTGAATGAAGCCCCTTTTTAACCGACTTCAAAAAAAGATGAGGGTCTATGTTCGATTGTATTTTTTATGTATGTTCACCGATTTCTCCGCCAATTATGGACCGATTTTCAAAATTCTTTTTTTGTTTTAGAGGTGGTCCCATTTTATAGAAAATGATTCAGCGCTTTTGAAAAAATAAAAAAATACTACAAGCCAGAACATCATCTAAATAAATGAGTGACATTTTCGTTTTTAGTTATCTGCTAATAGGCATTGTAGTCTGCAAAAAATACTAGTTATCTACTTTGTACGAACTGTTGTTGGGATTGAAGTCGGTGACTCATAGTTTTTAACGTGGAAAATTATTATCTTGCCCTTATTTCGTTTTTGATATTGACGGAGGTGAAACACCGCTACGGTATCGTCTTTACCTATTTCTGTTGTAAGTACATATTGTTGCACCATAAATGTAGGTCGGTTTTGTCGATTGGTAGAAGCGCTGTCTTTTGATCGACGCGTCCATAGTTCGCTTCCCGGCCGGGGCAAATATTTTCGTAAAAAGCATGTGTCTGTTCTCGGGTCATGGGTGTTCGTATGTCGTTATGTATGTTCCAAGATACCCACGACACAAGGGAAAACTTTTGTCTGGGCTGTTGAGTCTGTAGCGTATTTTTTTAATTTAAAAAATATATACCTATTTTTTTGTACGTTAATAAGTATTAAAATTAAGCCTCAATGACTTTAAAATTCAAACATCTTTTTTTTTATTATAAGATGGTTATCTAATACCAAATCTGAGTATTCAAAGAAACGGCAGAGTTTACTGTAAGTTTTGTTACATCAGCCTTTATTGTACGATATCTTTGTGATTTTTTCGGATAAAGTATGTATAATAATCAATAACGTTATCGGAAACCCATTGTCTGCAACAATTTTTCACAGGCTGTTTTAACAACCACTGAACGGATGCACTTATTGTTTCAAGACAATTCATGCATGATTACCACGCCAAAAATTCAGGAAAAGACATTCAGTGCAGATTAACATGTCAAGAGAAATCATATTCTTTATTACAATAATTATTCGTGGAACTGCAGGAAAAGATTTAAATGAAGTCTTGACTGATAAATATACATTCCTAGATCTGGAAATGAAATCCATGACGGGACACGATATTGTTTTCACTGACAGGGAGAAGAACGCAAATGAAATGATTACGGAACTAAAAATTGAAATACTGGACGAGAACTTCCAGAATTTTAAGGTGTCTAATCTCTCAAAGCACTTCTTCCACTACAAAGATAAGATGAGACAGACACGGTTGTACAAAATTATCAAAGCAATGCCTAAAGGAGCAATGTTACATGCTCATGATATTGGAGTTCTTAACCCAGATTATGTTGTCAGTTTAACGTATAATCGGAATTTGTTTGTATGTTTTGAAAGGTACTATCCGAAGTTTTTCTTCAGTGATAAGATTCCAAGCGCAGAATGTGATACTCAGTGGCAGTTGATGAGAGACGCGCGACAGTCTTTTGGGGATGTTGCTGAATTCGACGCACAACTGAGAACATATTTCACTTTATTCGTAGAAAAGCCAGAACAAGTGTACAAAGATATTAACAACGTGTGGAGCAAATTTCAGAAATATTTTGTCATAATGAAATCTTTGACATCATACCGACCTGTTTGGGAGCAGTATATATACGATACATTGAAAGCATGCAGAGATGACAATATAATGTATGTGGAAATTTGGAGTACGTTGCCTGCACTTTATGACCTTAAAGGAAAATTTTATGATGGAAAGTACACTGCGCGGTCTTTCAAGGCGGCTGTCGATAAATTTGTGAGAGACTACCCAGATTTTCACGGAGCCAAGCTTATTTACACGCCATCAAAGCCACTGAACCTTACTGCAGTGAAAAGGAATTTGAAGACTGCTAAGATATTGAAGAAAATGATACCGAAATATTTTGCAGGACTGGATCTGTACGGAGAATCTGATTTCGCAATACCATTAAACATATTCATCTATGAGTTTGTGGATTCATCTAATGATTTGGATTATTTCTATCACGCTGATGCGGCGAGTAGTTACGGGATCACTCCAGACGAGAACTTGTTCGATGCTGTCGTGTTGAACGTTCGAAGGATTGGTCATGCTTTCGGCTTGGTTAAGCATCCTGTGCTCCTACGAGAAGCAAAGAAGAAGAAGATTGGTATAGAAGTAAATGTGATAGCAAATAATATCATGAAAATGATAGACGATGTCAAGAATCATCCTCTTGCGTCTCTGTTAAATTTGGAGCTACCAGTCATCGTATCTAGCGAAAACCCTGGGATTTGGGAGGCGACGCCCTTGTCGGATGATTATTTTGTGATTTTCATACGAGTGGCTAGTCGCTACGCAGATTTAAAATTGCTCAAGAAATTGGCATACAATTCCATAATTTACAGTAGTGCTACAAATAAAGAGAAGATGATTGCTGATTTCGAAAAACGATGGCAGCTTTTCATTAATAGTATATTGCACGGGATTGTTTTGAATCCATTGGCATACAGTGAGAAGTTATAATTTTTAATAATTACCTTTAAGAAATATAATTTGTTGTTTGCATATTGGTGACCTCAAACTAGTTAACGAAAGTTAAAAATGTGAATCAGCCCAAGAAACTGAACAACTTTCACCAGATAACATAGGTCGAAACCTTTGAAATATTTACAAAAAATGTTTGCTTTTGTATGGGAAGCTGAATTTTTTTTTAAGAATTTCAAATGAGTTCCTTCGGGGAAAGTTGTTCAGCTTCATGGAGGTAATCATCCCTTTAATTTTTGCCAACTAATTTAAATTCACTTCATAAAGGTAGGGTTTAAAAGTTTAAAATTAGTTGGAGACATTAAAGTAATACAGAAAAGAAAGTGTGTTTTTTATTTAACCGTTGTTAAAAGGCTGTATCAAACTTTACACCAAAACGATCGCGAAACTCATTAGACCAGGGGTGGCCAACTTGGTTATATCCAAGATCTCCTGTTTACTAACGAAACCCTGTGCGACCTACCAATTACATACTTCTTGAAATCTTAAATGAAACAGCATAGTTCAGTACACAATCATGTAGTATTTTTTTATTATATTAAGAGAAAAAACATAAATCTGAAATGTTTTTTTGCCTTGCCACGATCGACTGGATTAACAGTCGCGATCGACCGGTTGGCCACCCCTGCATTAGACCCTTGTGTATCTGCTTGTATGGGATCGATTTTTTTTTTTTTTGTTGTAAGATGAGTTAACTCGCTCCATCGTCGACCTCATCTATGATTTTGGTCAAGATTGAGGCCAAAATCATAGATGAGGTCGACGATGGAGCGAGTTAACCCAGAAAATGCCTATAAGGCACTGGTACTCCTACGCAACGACAACGGAACACAGCAAGTTATTCGGCGTCGGACTTCAGTAGGAGGGTGGTCGCGAACCAGGCGGCCCTTCACAAAGCCTACCACACCGCATGAGACCATAGGGCGCCACCTTAGATTCAGAACAAATTGAGGTGTCGTTGCCTGGGGTGGATTAATCGGAGGCAGGTCTCATTTGTGTTTCCTTAGTCGCCTCTTACGACACCCACGGAAAGAAATGGGATGGTGTTATTCTCAACCGATCACCACACGGCAATTCTAATGCAAAAATGTTTCTTGACTCGACCCGTAGCAGATATTTGTATCGAGTTAAACCTGAGCCACTTATTCATAACGTCATCCCTCAATGATGATGTAGACAAGACATTTCGGAATTCCTATTGTCCAGGCATAAGTGCTTTAGCGTTTATTACTTAGATACTTACCTTCAAGATCCCTTTATAGGCGTATATAGGGGTTGTGCCTGCCCACCCCAGGATGTTGGGCTACTGATTCGAAATTCTATTATGGACGCCAAATTAGTGATAGTGAGTTCTAATTTATTTTCCTCAGAATTCTCCAGCTAGCACATCGAAAAAAGGCAATTGACATAAACTGCGTCGACTCCTTAGGCCGAGGGGCTTTGACCCTGGCCATAGATGGAGAAAATATGGAGATGGTGGAACTTCTGGTCATCATGGGGGTGGACACCAAGGACGCCCTGCTTCAAGCCATCAATGCGGAGTTTGTGGAAGCTGTTGAGTTGTTGTTGGAGCACGAGGAACTTATTCATAAGCCTGGGGAGCCATACGTAAGTGCAATAACTTTTTTTAAACTTAATACTAGCCGGGTATTCGTTCTCGTGGGAATAGGCTAGACGACTAAAAAAAAACATTTAGTCCGTCAGTTAGATTATCAAAAAAATTTCGACACGTATTTTTACTTTCTTCTTGTAAATGAAAAATAAACGACGATACAGTACGTTAATGTTTCGCGAGACGTCACGCCTTGGTACAATTTTTAATTAGAAGTGACGTCACAAGCCCCCACTCCGGAACTTTGATGCTCTTTATCTTTGTATTTTTTTACTAATTTAATCAAGCGAAAAATATGTGTCCCGTATTTTTGGACGGTCTAACGAACGGACTAAACAGAATGCCATTTTTTTAATGTTGTCGTCATCCCTATTTGGGGAATGAATTATAAACATTAATTTTCCTCTTGAATCAATCGGAACATTGGTAAAATCCTTTTTGAAAGTTTTTTAGTTTATCGCGACTCGGCGGGGGAATTTGTTTTATAAAAATCTTAGTGTAATTATTCGAAAACCTATACTCCGAAAGCTATTTCTTTATATTGTGCTATTGGAGGGAAAGAAAATCAGAATGTGGCATAGCCAGTGCTTCCCAGGAAGATTATTAGAGTTAATAAAGAAACTCAAGAATTTTCTGTATTGTAGGAGAGAACCTTTACAATGGAAGTGGTGCTGCCTATTGAGCGACGGGTCCTAGGTTCGATTCCCGGTGAAAAGCAGATGTTTCTTTTCGGGTCACGGGTGTTCGTGTCTGTCTCAGCGTATTTTGGGCCTTTAAGTGTTAAACGTGAAATTAAAAATAACTTAAAAAAAAAACAAAGTAAGTATCACTTTCGATTGCTTATAACTTTTAAACTGCTGAACCAATTTTGATGAAAAATAGCTAAGAACCATCTCTATTACGTCAGCTTTCAAAAAACCAAGTCGAAATCGATCTATTCGTTTAGGAGCTACGATACCACAGACAGACACACAGATACGCAGACATATAGAAACACAATTATACATTATACAGCATTTATCAGTAGTACTGCAAGCTGAAATATAGCATTTTTGTGGACTTCAATTAAGCTATATTTTGAATTGAAAGTCACATGTGTATGGTAGAGTTGAGAACAATGGCTCAGTCAGGTACACTGACTCGCGCCTGCATTTCCTATGTAAAGCAACAATATCTATTTGTCTCTTTCATTCATCGGTGTTTGAATATCGAGCGCTACCGATGCATGAAAGAGACAAATAGATATTGTTGCTCTACATAGGAAATTCTGGCGCGAGTCAGTGTATCCGACTGCGCCACTGTTCCCGACTCGACCCTACTCTTGAAACTTTTGCATTTAAAGAAAGAACACACGTCAAACTTAGAACACCCCTCTTTTTAATCGGGGGTTAAAAAATATTTTTATTGCAGAGTTGGCAGAAAGTAGATCCAAATACGGCTATGTTTACCCCGGACATAACTCCCTTGATGCTGGCTGCCCATAAAAACAACTATGAGATCATCAAGATATTGCTGGACCGAGGAGCAACGCTGCCAGACCCTCATGACGTAAGGTATGACGTTATGGATTCGCTTGATGAGGCTTTTTATAACTGGACAACGGCACGGCAAAATTGTATTACCATTGCCTTCTATGTATCTGTGATACCAGAAGCTGGTAATACAGGGAGCAATGGTAATTAAAATTCTGTCGTGATGGGCCGTGCCGTTCGAAAAAAGGCCAAATGGATTAAAGAAAGAACTACTTTATTTTAAAAATCTAAAGACAATTTTCTAAAGACATCCAAGTAGGTCTTTACCTCTGAAATTGCCATTTTACATACAATACTTTTGAAAAACTGATTTTTTCATACCAACGTCTTTTTGAATTTTTCTCGGGAATCTGAAATCTAAATTTAACATTTTGTAACAAAGATTTGGACAACATTAAAATGAATTTGTATCGTACACTCAAGAGCGCGTCAAGCTTGACACTTTGGACTTTGGACCGGCCCTGCATTGTTTGGCGCGCAGTATAAATCAGAGCTCAGCTTAAACTGGTAGTGTAAAGCGTGAGCTGTTCTTGACTGTACATATTTATTGAAAATTATAATTGTAACAAAAGTACAGCAAAAATAAGTAATGAAACGGGCAACAGATGAAATGAGCTGTACAAATTTGAGCTCCGTTTTCAGTAGGTAAACGCCAGATCCAAATTAATTAGATGACGAAACTCATAGAAATATCACCGATGTTACTTCGGCTTTACGAATTTGGATCAGATGCTGTGAGAAACCACTCTTAACCCACTAAACAAACGCCTAACAGAAAGTTTGTGGCACCTACTCAGAAAACACATAAAAAGAGTGGTTGGAATAATGACAAGCCACTGTCCGCTAAATGCCATGTTTAACATGGGCATCACAGACAGTCCCCTATGCCGTGGCTGCGTGGAGACAACAGAGATTCCAGCGCATGATACGATAGAATGCCACAGCGAGGAAGCACAACGGGCGCAGATCCTGCATAACTCGGGATCCCTATCAGAGGCATGCAGGAACGTAAGAAATCTTGCGTGCTTCAGGCTTGCCCAAACAATATCACGCACAAAGGCCCAATCGAGAGGCTAAGTGCGGAAAACGCCCCATAAATATAAAACCGATCGTAACTTTCCAACAGTTCAAACTAATTCCAAAACTGCCCAACCAGATGCGGCTGCGACGAATGTATCCGAGACTCAACAGAGGACTCCCTTCGGCACTCCCTAGCCCGTCTGAACGAGTACCGAGCTCTGGCCTCTCCCTCACTCATCGCGCTATCTTCAACTGACCCTATCCTCACGGCCTTCCAGCTCTCGTGGGAGCTAAGAAACTTGGCGTTTGCTGAACAGGTTCATTTAAATTATATTTACTTAAGTTTTTTTTATGCCTAAGTTAGATTAGTTCGTTATACATTCAATAGATGGCGCTGCTCGTGTTTTTGTTTTTTCTTGTTTTTCATTTTCTTCGTAATGGGGACCACGACACAAAGTAAGCAACTAACAAACCTATGACATGAAGTAAGTAAGTAACTAATAAATCTATGGTTTGCATACTCAATGACTCAAGTTAAAGGGTAGACTTCATTCTAATTTGAAACTTATGACTAGCAGACAAGAAACAGGGAACAAACGGTACAATCGATAGATAATTGAAACATTTATTCACGTAATCACAGTACACGAACAATCAACATAAAAAAATACAACACAAAAAATGAAATCTAACAAGGAACACAACGCATACAAGTACAATATATGGTAATACAGACTTTTATATGTATATTTAAGTTTAGATAAGTTTTTTAATGTTAAATGAGGGTCTTGCTTAATACAATACAATACAATACTCTTTATTGCACACAAAAAAAAACATAAAATTAACAATTAAGTAACAACAACAACATCACAACACAACATTTAATAAAAAAAAAACTTTGTTTTCTATTAGAGAGAGAGAGAGAGAGTCGTGTACTGTGTCTGTGTGTGATCTTTGGCTCAGCTCAATGTTACAGCAGGGCTGCAAGGCTAATAATTCTGCCAATCGCTACTATTGTGTTCACAGGAGAGCAAATCTGACTACTTAGAGCTCCGCCGTCAGTCGCAACAGTTCGCCGTGGACTTGCTGGATCAATCTCGAAGCTCCCAAGAGCTGGCCATCATCCTGAACCACGACCCCGCAGAGCCTGAGGGTTATACTGATGGAGAGCATATGAAGCTCACACGGCTTGAGCTAGCTATTAATTTCAAACAGAAGAAGGTAACAGTGACAATTTCGTAGAGATCTTTAAGTCAAGTGGTTCCAGCAGCAGCTCGAGCACGATGGCGACAGACTCTTGCGGCGCGCCACTCGGCTGACCCTGAAACTTCACTGATTGCACGAGCGCCCCGCGCAAATTCTTCCTCGCCCTCTGGTGTTGTCAATGTCGACATTTTGACATAAGACCGCGACGCATTCCGCGCGCTATCACCATCGTACTCGAGCTGCTATCGATCTAAATTTCATACATTTGCTGACGGCTGTTTTGATTAACGGCGCTACTGTTAACTAAATGTTATGTTGCTAAGTAGGTAGTGACGCTGCCTCTCGATGACGGCCGGTTTGGTCGAGTGGTAGTGACGCTGCCTCTCGATCGGCAGGTCCTGGGTTCGATTCCCAGTCGGGGCAAATATTTGTGTAAAAAGCAGATGTTTGTTCTCGGGTCATGGGTGTTTGTGTCTGTCTTTGTGTGTTCCGAGGGACCCACGACACAAGGGAAAACCTTAATGTGGGCCTTTGAGTGTGAAGCGTTTTTTTTTTAAGTTGTTTGCAACGTAACATTCGGTTGGCGATGGTGCTGCTGACCGGGGTGGCTGTCACAAATGTATGAGGTTTGGATAGTTCTCAATTTCACTATCTGAACGTTTCCAATGGTCACCATAGTCATTCAACCGCCCGTTGAAACTTCATTGATTAGTAGAATAGTCGCTCAAGTTTTACCTAGTGTGTGAGCCACTGCGAAACGATTTATACCAGTAGTTCTCAAACTGTTTTGGCGACGGATCCCTTTTGGATAACAAAATACTTGGCGGAGCTCTGAAATAATAATAGATTGGTTGAGTTGAACTGTTGGTCAAGCTCCTGGTTGAAAGTTAGGGCGGTCGCAGTTCCTGTTAGATTTAGATGAAAAATAACACTAATTTCAAATTTTAGTACTTACCTACTATTATTTTAGTTTATTTGCAGAGGCCTTGCGGAGCCCTAGGGTTTCGCGGAGCACACTTTGAGAAAGGCTGACTTAAACTTACTAATAATAACGAATTCTTGCCAAAAAATAAATTTATATGTTAATTTATTTTTAGTTCGTCGCCCACCCGAACATCCAACAACTGCTAGCAGCGATTTGGTACGAAGGTGTCCCTGGTTTCCGCCGCAAGACTGCCATGGAGAAGATCATGATAATTATCCGCGTGGCTTTACTGTTCCCTGTATATTGCACTCTTTACATGATCGCTCCTAATTGTGAGACTGGGAAACTAATGAGAAAACCATTCATGAAGTTTTTGATTCACGCGTCCAGTTATTTGTTCTTTTTGTGTGAGTATTTAAATTAGAATAGAATAGAATAGAGAAATCTTTATTTTATAGGACATTCAGGATGTCACTTAAAACAAGTCAAGATTACAATGAAATACATACAAACATACATTAAACGATTTAAATACATACATACGCATTCGTACCTCTGATCCTACTGACTCTACGCCTATTCGCAAAGGTGCAGTCTTCCTCAGAGAAGAACAGGCAAGAAACTCTGAGGTTGCTCTTTTAAATCGCATTACAAATTAGTTCTTTACTTTTTTTATTAAGAGAAGTGTTAACTCTTGACCTCAGTCTTGACTAAGCTCGTAGACAAGGTTGATGTTGGAGCTAGTTAACCCAGAAAATGCCTATTAAGACTGGTACTCCTAGGTCCGTATTACGATTTAGACACTGATCTATACTTAAGTAGCAGTCGTCATGTCATTTTGACAGTGAGAGAAAGAGACAAACAATACTTAAAGATAAAGATAAAGATAATTTATTTGTCACACATGAGTAGGTACAGTAAAATACAGGTGAAATTGTCAAATAGAACGTGTCTTAGCATGTTTTGCCTTGCGGCGTACAAATAATAAAAAGGCATTATAGGGTAGATAACTAATAATCAATAAAAAATAAAAAAATCATAAAAAATAAAAAATTGTCCATAAAATCCAAATCCATCAAACCATTAAATTAAATAAAAATGCATTCCAATTAAGAAAACTTAATACATCAATTCAAAATAGTCCAAATGTCAAAATAATAAATAATATGATTCAAAATAAGAAATATACTTTAAAAATTCTATTTACATTGTATCATTCAGAAATTCATTAATTGTTTAATAGCACTTTCGTATTAAAAATTTATTTAACTTTTTTTTAAATTGTCTAGCATTACATGTTCTTATATCTATAGGCAATTTATTATACAGTTTTGGAGCCATACCAAAAACACCTTTTGCCAACAAGGCTGTATTTGCTTGTCGATTAACAATCTTGCTAAGGTCACGTGGACGTAGGTTATGTCTTACTGGTGCTTGCAAGGTTCTAAACAAATGCGGATTCTGTTTAACAAATACTACTGTCTCTAAATTATACAATGATGGAAATGATAAAATTTTATATTTAATAAAATAAGGCTTACAGCTTACAATTGGTTTCAGTCAAAACATAGCGCGTATACACCGTTTTTGACTTTTAAAGATAGTTTCCCTGTCCGGAGACTCAAGTTAAGATCAAGACTTGAGTCTCCTGCAATATGGGCCTAAGTACCGACGGGCGAACACAGCAAAGCAAACAGTTTAACTAATTAATTTAGTCATTCAATATGAAACTAGGGTTCTGACTTACTGATTCATGAACGCGACTTACTGATTCATGATTCATTAAACCCTTGGAAAGTTGAAAAGCTAAAAATCTGAAAAAATCTACAGGGCTTTAGGTAAATCTCTTTCAACCTCTCGGGTGCTAAATCAGTCCATGAAACTGAACAACTTTCCCAAGGAACATAGGTCAAAATACGAAAAAAACATTTTGATCTCCCATACAAAACGCGCTATATGCTGATGAAGTTTGTATTTTTTTTCTTATTTTGACCTATGTTCCTTGAGGGAGTTCTTCAGTTTCATGGGTGGTTAACCCGAGAGGTTGAAAGAGATTTACCTAAAGCCCTGTATATTGTAGGTAAAAATCTGACAACCTCTCACCAATATAGGTTGAAAAAGAACCTCCTA
Source organism: Aproaerema taeniolella (assembly GCA_949987775.1). Classification (NCBI taxonomy): domain Eukaryota; kingdom Metazoa; phylum Arthropoda; class Insecta; order Lepidoptera; family Gelechiidae; genus Aproaerema; species Aproaerema taeniolella. The sequence continues at coordinate 6,765,868 of OX465245.1, forward strand.
GCTTTATTGAAAATCCTGAACCAGTATCACTTACTGAACACTTTTTATTTTTTATTATTATTATTATTATTTTTTTGCGGGGGGGGGGGGACAACGTAGACACCACGTAGGTACCCCTCGCGTGCCTGGTGTAGAAGTAATGTCTACGTTTAGGCAAAAAATGAACTATTCCCATTGAAAAAATTTTTTTTAAATTTTTTTTTCACAAATGTGTTCTTTGAGTGATACTGGTTCAGGATTTTGAATATAGCTAGGAGGTTTGTTTTCACCCAGTATACATCCATGTATTATCCAGTAACCCTCAGAATTTGTGTCAAACGCGGCACCAGGTGGTTCTGAACCACTGATGCTCTGTCTAGTTGTCTACCCCATACGGGATTACAGGCGTGAACTTATTTTATTTTATTAACTAGCTGATGCCCGCTTCTTCGCTTGCGTGTTAATTTTTTCTTTTGAACAGATTACACTTTATTGACTAAATATTTATTTAGTTTAAGATTTAGATTTTTACATACAAAAGTTTTTTCCCGTTAACTCCCGTTCCCGTGGGAATTTGGCAATATCCTGTTGCAACTAAGCTTTAAGTTTACTAAGGTACCTGCATGCCAAATTTCAAGCGTCTAACTTAAGCGGTTTAGATTTTTCATACAAAAGGATTTTCCCGCTAATTCCCGTTCCCGTGGGAATTTCGGGAATTCCTTTCTTAATGCACCTCTACGGTACCTAAGATACGTCCCTTCCAAATTTCAAGTGCCTACGTTTAGCCGTTTAGGCTGTGCGTTGATATGTCAGTCAGTCAGTCAGTCAGTCAGTCAGTTTCTCCTTTTATATATTTAGATTATGGGTTTGCTCTTGACCACAATCTATAACAGGTGTGAAAGTATGTTATGTGTGTGTGTAAAAAATCTGAGAGAGGCAAAATTTTGCACAAAGGTTCCCCTGGACGTGTAGACAAGGATGGATCTTAGAAGGAAGTACTGGGCATTCTCTAGTGCAGGGATGGTGAACCTTTATGGATTGACGTGCCATTTTTAAAAGAAATGTTGAATGAGTGAGACCATAACGTGCCATCAAATACACTAATATATAAAGAAGAAAGATTTGATTGTTTGTTTGTTTGCATCGAATAGGCTCCGAAACTACTGGACCGATTTGAAAAATTCTTTCACCATTAGAAAGCTACAATATCCCCGATGGACATAGGCTACATAATTTTCCCGAATTCCCACGGGAACGAAGTCCCGAGCGGGATGCTAGTGTTAACTAATTGTGAAAATATTAAACTTAAACAAGATCGCTTCCCGCCCACCACGCCTTCATTCCGTAACACTTAAGTTCGTTAGTTGAACTGCATGGTGAATATTTTTAATTTGTCTACTGCTTGTAGTATAGTAAGTACTATCTATTATATGTTTTTTCAATCAATGGCACGCGTACCGTTGGTTCGCCATCCCTGCTCTAGTGTAATCTCTTTCTGCGTAGTGATCTTGATCCTGGTGTCCCAAAGAGCTGAAGTGCAGGCCATCCAGCTGTTTGGTCCTGAGTGGATGGTCAAAGAGCTGGAGAAGGAACTCCTCAAACAGAGGGGCAACGGACCCACCTACTTGGAGTTGGTCGTCGTCGTTTATGTCTTAGGTAAGTTTAAAATATTCCGGTCGGTCCATATTACAGAACGTGACTCAGACTGTGATCTAATTGAATATAAGTAATTTTATTGTCATTTTGATGGTGACTGAAAGAGACAGTCAATACTTAAGTATAGATCAAGATTTGAGTCTACTCTTCTTCTAAACCGGGCCTAACTGCCGTACTCAGAGACGTCAATTAAAGATAAGTACTGTTAAACTCTGATGTTGTCTCTTTCACTCTTGTTGATATAAACAAGGATAGCATGACATTTAATTACTTCTTATCTTTAATTGACGTCTGAGTACGGCAGTGAGTGTAGAATATTTTTCGTGCATTTATTTAAAAAATACTAACTATTCAACAGATAGCCCATCTTTATAATCATTTATCATTTGATTTGAGATAAACGCTACACACTCAAAGGCCCACACTAAGGTTTTCCCTTGTGTCATGGGTCCCTTGGAAAACACATAAAGACAAACACAAACACCCATGACCCGAGCACAAACATCTGCTTTTTACACAAATGTTTGCCCCGACTGGGGATCGAACCCAGGACCCGCCGATCAAGAGGCAGCGTCACTACCACTCGACCAAACCGGCCGTCATAATAACAAACCTCATCTTTTTTATGTGGAAAATGGTGGCAATCGATGGCTTTTTTATTGGAAAATGGAGAATGACGCGTTCATTCTAGCCCCGCTACCGATGTTTTATTGTGTGGCTCAGGCCAGCAGACCCACGGAACTTAAACAATGAATTTAGGTATTCTATGTATGCCAATATATGATGCCTTTCTAGTGCCTATTGATGCCAAAAGAACCATATCTAGTGCCATCATAGTTTAAGAAGTATAGGTGTTGTATAGGTCTAAGTTTTAATGCTAACTAGAACCATGTCTCTAACTTTAGTCGTTTCCGTGTACGAGAGGTGGGTCTGCTTGGGCTGATATCCGTCCAGCAGACCCACAAACAACGACCAATATTTCTTAAACTATGATGGCACTAGATATGGTTCTTTTGGCATCAATAGGCACTAGAAAGGCATTATATATTGGCATAAATAGAATACCTAAATTCATTGTTTAAGTTCCGTGCTGGCCTGAGCCACTCGTCTTATTGACCAATGACCATACTATAAAGAGCGCCATCTGATTCCTAGAGCAAAAAAAATATCTTGTCCGTTTTTATTTAACAGGTTTCATCTGGGAAGAGACTCAGGAGATATACATAGAAGGGATTCGATCTTATCTTCGAAACATGTGGAATTTTATCGACTTTACCAGGAACTCTCTTTATGTGGCCGTCGCTTTGTTGAGGTTTTTATTTTAATTTATATGTTTTTTTATACCATTCAGTGATCGACAAATTAGTGTCATAACCTCTTTAAAATTACGCAGTGTACCTATCAAAGTTAACCAAAATAAAAAGTCAAAGTCAAAATGGCTTTATTTAAAGAACATTTAGGACATATACAAGGTGTTTAAAAAAAACAAAATAAAAAGAAATTCCAAAATTTTATTTTAGAAGTGAAATAGTCGCAACTCTAGTAATAGTTGCACGGTTTGACATCTTTCGAAATGAAAGTTTCATATAATTAATATGACATACTTGTCATATTTGTAATAGAGCTGCGCAATAAGCTAAATATTTAATTAATTTTGAATTATCTTTTTTTTGTTTTTTTTTGAAACACCTTGTATTAGTTCTTTCAACTCAGAAAACCGATTAATGAAAAATACGGTTGGATTTACTGATACCTTTTGTAGACTGGGCTACTAAATAATTTCACGGATTTTCCGATCTTTTTTTATTTGAAAAATTGTTAGAAAAAAGTAAACAAAAAATGTGTAATGTGTCGTAGGTTCACCGCGTATTGGCAACAGACGGCCGAAATACGACGGGATCCACAGACTAAATTCATACCTAGAGAGCAATGGGACGCATTCGACCCCCAGCTGATCGCTGAAGGACTTTTTGCTGCTGCTAATGTATTCAGGTACACATAGATGCTTCAAAAATACATAAATGTAACAACTTTTCACCTCTTTAAAGTTCGAGTGAATAGGCATTTTCCGGGTGAGCTCGCGTCATACTCGACCGCATCTTCGCCCTTGTGCTAGATTGTGGTCAAGAGCAAACTCATTATTAATAAAAAAACAGGGACAAAGGCTTAAATAGAATAGAAAAATGTTTATTCGGGAAATAACAAAATAAAGTAATAAAAAAAACTAACCACTAAATTCGTCTTTTTGGATTTGTGCACGGATTTCTAATTATCACTCACGGTGAAGGAAAACATCGTGATGAAACCCGCCCGTCCAAGAAAATTCATTTTCGAAAGACGAGCGGTCCACCAACCCGCATTGGGCCAGCGTGGCCTGAATCCCCTTCGTGTTTCGAAGGGAGCCCCGTGCCCCTCGATGGGGACGTATTATGGGCTGGTAAAAAAAAAGTATGAAATTTTTGGTATTTTTTTTGTTTTACAATTATTAAAGGTTGGCAACAAGGCCATTAGCTTAAAAGCAAACATAAAACAAGAAGTAAGCTCCTCTAGTGTTTTGTTTACGGAGAACTATGGCGGCGAGAAGCACTGCCGCTGGATCATTGTCGGAAGAAAACAAAAATTCAATCGGCACAGCAACCTTCACGCCGAGTTCCCGCCAAAGATCTAAAAAAAATTGTTTTCCCGTAGTGCGCTGAAGCTGGTCCACTTGTTCTCCATAAACCCCCACCTGGGCCCGCTGCAGATCTCCCTCGGCCGGATGGTCATAGACATCGTCAAGTTCTTCTTCATCTACAGTTTGGTGCTCTTCGCTTTTGCTTGTGGTATGGGGATTTATTGATTTGCAAAGCAGTTGCTCTGAAATTGACCCGTAAAATGGTCTTACGAGTTCAAAAATCACACGTGATGTAAGTTATTTTGTAATGAGAAGAAGATTTTGAAAAGAAAAAAAATATTTGAATTGATCTGCAAATAATTAACCCATTTTTCAAATACATTAATGGATATTTCTGCTACTAGGTGTAAGTACCTATATTACTTTTAAAAACTCCGGATAGTGTATTAAATATGCTATAACATAAAGATATCTGTACGTTCCAATGACCTAAAATCCAAGTTCAATGAGTATCCCTTGACACGATAACTTTTGTTTTATATAAAGGTTTTTCCTGAAGTTCACAGGTCACTGGACAATACAGTCAGCTGAAGACATAAAATAGATACATTAGAAAGCAGCTTTATTCACTCCAATAACGTGATTTTCATTTTATTTATTTAGGACAACTACACTAATTATTTAAAAATATTAAACATTCAAATAATGAGAACTTGTCCGCCACCAAAATAGATGCGAACATAACAAAGATAACATAAAATAATTTCAAAAAATAATAAAATGTAAAGAAAAATAAAAAAAGTTGATGTAACTAACACACAGCAAAACACATAAACTAACACAAACACAAAGTGACGACACAATTAAACAAACATAACAAACAGTGAACATGAGATTGACTGCCTCCGGAGTGAAGTCCGCTGACTCAGAATTATAAATAATATATAATAATAATACTTGACCCCCCCTACCGAATAAAATGAAGTTTTATATATAAGAAAATATAGTTATATAAGAAAATACTTACGTCATTTTAAAAATTGTGATTAAGCTGGAAAAACTGTATTTTTAAATGTCATTTGAATACCTAAAACATTTCGTGAAATAACTTTGTCCTTATTTAAAAAAAATGGTCAAACAATAAAAATCTGATAGCGTATCAAACATTTTTGTCTATCTAGTGAATTTATATGGCGGTATTCAACTGTGATGTCATCGTTTTGTATTTCCCTCTCTGTCTTATTGAGAGATTTAAACGTTCATATCAAACTTATTTTTAAAGATATTTAAAAACTTTTTACACGAGGCTATTAAGTAATAAGGTAAAGAAAACTTTAATTTAAATAATAATAATAAGTAATCTACCCTATTGTTCTCTTCCCTTGATTTAATTAATTTCGTTCGTTAAAAAAAAAATTGTGTCTTATAACCCGTACGAATAACCTATGGTACGAATTAACTTGAGACCTGGGCCGATGACGTCATTTTCAATATACGGTGTGCAAAATGATAAAATATCGAAAGTGAGTCGAGACACGTATCCGTAACAAAGATGTTATATCTTTGTATATCTTTTTCGATATCTTTGTACATTGAAAATGACGTCATTAGCCCAGCACCTCGAGCACGATGTGTTTGCGCGCGGAATGCGTCGCGGTTCTATGTCAAAATGCCAACATTGAGAACGCCAGAGAGCGAGCAGAGCAAGCCTTTGCGCGGGGCCCTCGCGCGATCAAAGTGAAGTTTCACCGTCAGCCGAGTGGCGTGCCGCGCGAGTTTGTCGCGCATCATGCTCGAGCTGCTGGGGCTGGTGTCAAGTTAATTCGTACGGGTTATAGGTCTGAATCAGCTGCTCTGGTACTTCGCGGACCTGGAGAAGCGGAAATGCTACGTACTGCCCGGAGGCCTACCTGATTGGGACAACGCTGGGGACGCCTGCATGAAGTGGAGAAGTTTCGGCAAGTAAGTGCCTATTCGGGCTTGTTTGAGTGTATGTGTGTGTATGTAAATACTTTATTGTACTACCATCATTATGATAAAAGAACTTTGTAGAGTGGACACCGCGCATCGCAGTGACAGCCACAGCTATATATAGATGTAGCTATAGGATACTAACCTTAGTTAAGTGAGAGATGTGAGACAGTCTTAATATACACACATCAAAAAAAGTTTACGATCAGTAGCAAAATCAGGTGTATTCTTTAAAATATAAATTATTTAAAGAAACTGTTTACGTTTTATGATTTTATAATGAAAATGCACTAAGTAAATAAAAGAATCATTATTAATTATTTACTTTTTATTAACAAAAGCTAGGAAATGCAATTTTGGCTTAAATGTAATGTAATGAAAAATTTGAATTAATGAAAAAACAAACAAAATTTATTACGAAAAAATTAATAGTTAGTATAAAATGACTCCTCCCCTGGCTCGCACACATGCGGAAACCCTTCTGGGCATGCTAAGAATTAAGTTATCTAGCATTTCTTGTGGTAACCTGTCCCACTCTTCAATAGCAGCTGCCCTGATTTCTGACACTGTTCGCGGAGGTGGCTGACGGTTCCAAACAGCTCGCTTAAGAGCATCCCACGCATGCTCGATCGGGTTTAAGTCAGGCGAGCCGGCAGGCCAGTCTAACCTGGTGATGTCGTATTGCTGGAGAGCAGCATCAACACGTCCGTTTCGATGTGCGGGCGCATTATCATCTACCATTATGAATTGGCGCCCGTGGTTGATGCGGAATGGTCTGACGTATCCATCGATTGCAATCGTTTTGTACATGGCTCCGGTCATGGTGCCTTGATACGGGATTAAGGGCGTCCTAGCCCCAATCATTATCCCGGCCCAAAAGGACACTGATTTCCCGCCCTGCTGAACGGTTCCAGTGGCAGTTCTCTGCCTTTCAGAGTCGCCAGGTCTTCTCCAGACACGGACACGTCGGTTATCTGGATGTGTACTGATCCGCGTTTCGTCAACGAAGAAGCAGTTCTGCCAGATGCTTTCGTCCTCAATTTCTTCATTTTGACGGAGCCTAGCCCATTGCAATCTGCGCCGCTTCGGTTGCTGTGAGTTCAGAGGTGCTCGCCAGGATCTCCTTGCTCGTAATCCAGCTTGGTGTAAGCAATTTCTAATCGTTTGGGTGCTAACTTCGCGGCCGGTGGCAGCTCGCAGCTCTGCTTTCATTTTAGTAGCGTTCATTGTTGGGTCACGGGCAGCCAGTAATCTGATATATCGCTTCTGAATTGCAGTAAGAACAGTTGGGCGACCACTGCGAGGTCGATCAGCTAAATCTTCCATGCCCTGATACCTCTCCAACGTGGTCACCACGCAGGATTGGGATACATGAACTCTGCGTGATATTTCCCTCGTGGAATAGCCTTCTCCACTTAAAGTTAGAATTCTGGCTCGTAAAACTGCAGTTAATCCTCTCGGCATAGTTACCAACTTAATTTTTTTTGAATAAATTGAAAATATTGATAAGTTGCGACTATGTCAGATTTCTGAATGAAAGCAAGCAAGGGTTGATTGTCTTTTTAAATGAAAAAACATTTGAATTACGAAATTATTTTATATTTAAATTTCATATTTTTAAATAAGGAATCAAAAGATAAAAAGTGATTAAGTTTTATTCTTCTACAATAAAAAATATTAGCACTTTTCCAAGTGATCGCAAACTTTTTTTGATGTGTGTAGAGTCTGTGCTGAAAACTCGCACCCCTTTTTTAAAGCACGCATTGTGGTCCATAGAATAGAATAGAAAAATCTTTATTTCATAGGACATTCAGGATGTCACTTAAAACAAGTCAAGATTACAATGAAATACATACAAATATACATTAAACGATTTAAATACATACATACGCATTCGTTCTTTTGACCCTACTGACTCTATGCCTATTCGCAAAGGTGCAGTCTTCCTCAGAGAAGAACAGGCAAGAAACTCTGAGGTTGCTCTTTTAAATCGCATTACAAATTTTCTTATTTATTAATTTTAACTAAATCTGAAATAACTCTAGAGCTGAGCAATTCATTCCCATGGCTGCCTGTCTGATAGATAATCAGAAATTTTGTAATAGCCCTTTTTGCAAAGTTTTTGTTTAATCACTGTCTTAAATTTATCCAAAGGTAAATTTTGAATACACATAGGAATCTTATTATAGAACCGTATACATTGACCCATAAAAGAGTTCGTGACCTTGTGGAGACGACTGTCTAGTACATCCAGTTTATGCTTGGTCCTAGTATTTATATTGTGCCTATCGCTATTTTTCTTAAACAAATGTTCATTTTTCTTCACATATAAAAGATTGTCACATATATATTGGGATGCAAAAGTCAAAATATCTATTTCTTTAAACATTTTGTCTAAGAGACATTCTAGGTCTCATTTGATAAATCGCGCGAACAGCCCTTTTCTGCAGAACAAAGATCTTATTGATATCCGCAGCATTACTGGCATTACCCCACAGTAAAATGCCATATGACATTAGGCTGTGGAAGTAACTGAAATATACGGTTCTCGCGGGCATAGACCACGCGTCCTTTAGTCTGCAGGCGGCGCGGCGGCGGGCGCTGATCTGTGAGTAATGATAATGAGACACTCCCAGCAGCTCTAGCACGATAATGACAAACTCGCGCTCGGCTCACGCTGAAACTTCACTTTGATTGCGCGACGGTCCCGCGCAAAGGCTTGCTCGCCCTATGGCGTTGTCAATTGACATCGGACCGCGGTGTTGTCGCGGCGCTGTCACTATTGTACTCGGCCTGCTGCGCGCGGCACGCGCTTACTTATTTTGTTCGCAATGTCTCCTCTGTACGCTAGTAATATAATCTCAAAGACTAGAATCAATATTCTTAAAGGAACAAATTAAATTAAAGATACTAAACCGGACATATCCCAAAAGGGGATCTCTTTCAATCAACCCTAATAAACATTCAGGAGAGTTATGATTTTAACAATTCTCAAGTCTTAAAAAACTTTCGTAATCAAACCTGAATCAAATACTTAACAATTATTATTAGTGAAAGAAAAAGGTTCGACGCGAATGCGACTTGAACACACGACTCCAGGATTAGATCTCGATGTGCTCTTACCAACTGAGCTATCGTGCCTTCAAGTCAAGCGGCGAAATTTCTCATTCCCTTTACTAAGCACATTCGTCATGCGAGTAGGTTAGGTTAGGTAGATTACCCTACGTCCATGGTTGACTAAAGTAAACGAATACTACATACTCAAAGGTATTTCTACATCTACGGTCCATGGTCAAACTTCGTTTTTACTTAGTTACATGACGTACGGCAAGTCAACAAATACATAGCAACGTCATAGCAACGTGAAAATCAACAAAATTATATTAATTGTCAACAGTAACGTGGGGAGAAAAAATTGAATTGACTTGCGTTATTACTTATTTTTGTTGCGTTATTTATGTGCGAACTTATTATTTAAAAATTTTAAGATGTCGGACGTTCAGTTTGGGGTAAGACATACTTTAGGCGCTCCGATAGTCAGAACAAGGCTAGCAGAGCAGGAGGTGGTGTGCATGCCACCGAGGGGTGCAAAGTTCACGCTCGCAGAATGGAAGCTGAGCAACGATATGAGATGCAGGAACACAGAAGACCAGCAGCAACTCGCCGACCTCGTGATGGGCGAGTGCGACCGCGCCATAAACGAAGCAAACGAGCGATCCACTATGCTCAAAGACACCACAGACCACAGACTACATGAACGCATCAAAGACATCGACTTCAACAGAGGCGAACTTCAAATACAAAGAAACGAAATCTGCACCGAATTAGAAGCTCTAGGGGTGTATAAAGTCAGACTCCAAGACTGTCTTGCATCTCTACAGACTAATGCTCTAAACATCGTCCGGAAATGCTTAATGCTGCGTGACGGACGCGTCGGTATCGACCTCGTTGTCGACGAAGTAGAAAGTGCCTTACAAACTGAGATTAACACTATACTAGGCGGTCAAAGTCTCTTGACCAGAGTTTTAGAACAATTGAATGAACAGATGAGGCGCCTGCGCTCCACGAGATACCTGCTCGACCGTGACCTCCAATATAAACAAGCCGCTGTAGACATCGATAAAAGTAATCTTTCCCTTAAACATTCAGACTTATGTCTCGCTATCTACGAAGGCTATGCTAATCTGGACCCGTCCAATATTTCAGCCGATGAGTACAACTCGTATTCAGCAAATAATATCAAGAATGCTGCAAGAGAGGTGTCGAGTGCTCGGCCGATTCGTATGTACATAGACACACTTCTTAAACAGGTAATAGCAGATTGCTGGTCGGCTTACAGGAACTGCAACCATGAGTTCAACCAGCGGATTATCGACACTAAACGAGCGAAGGCTAAATTAGAAGATATGCACCGGGATACGACGCAAAAGATAGCTGATATGCAGCGGCAAATTTTGAAGCTTCAAAAAGCGCTGGTGGATAAAGAAGGTCATGTAGGATTGGTGCACACTAGGTTAGGAAGACGGGCACAGAGGACTGCTGGTGAGCTGGTTAAGGACCCTGGTGGTCAAGCGCTAATGTACGAAGCTGAGATGATAAGAATAAGTGTTCTACAACTCCAGCAAATGCTTCATGAAGCGACATCTTCGTTGCGTTATCTTCTACAGACTCAGATCCAGTTGGAAGAAGACATCAACGTAAAGATGAATACTCTGAAGATCGATGAGGTGGACTGCATGACTCTAAGGCAGACCATGGACTATCACGAATACTAATTTTAATGTTATGTTTGCTTTAGCTGTAGGAATTCCCTTAATAGTTGGTAACCTTTTTTTACTTAAGACTTTCTTTCTAGTTTTTAATTAGTTTATTTTTAATTTAATTATTGTAGTTTATTTTTAGTTTTCAATGATCATAGTTTCTTTATAGTTTTAATTTAATGTTATGTTTGTTAAAGCTTAAATTGTAGGAATTCCCTTAATATTTGTTGAACTTTTTTCTTAAGATTTTCTTTAAGTTTTTAATTAAGTAATTTACTTTTAGTTTTTAATTTTATTGTAGGTAGTTTATTTTTAGTGTTCAATGATCATAGTTTATTTTTAGTTTATAATTTAAATTTATAGTGTTTGATTATAGTAAATGATAACTAAACCCGCTGTTCTTATTTTACCACCACATAATATACATCGAGTACATACATAAGTTACATATGAAATTGCCATCTCATTCTTTCACTGTTGTTTGGTTTGTTACCCGTTTCTGTAGTTTTATTTTAACCGCCTTCAACAAAATGAGGAGGTTCTCAATTCGACTAAGTTTTAATTTTTTTGCACGTTTGTTACGCAATATTCGTAACAAACGCGATAATATCGTATTCTTGGCAAATATTATACATATATGTATTTTTAATTAGATAACTCAGCCAATTGTCGGCGTATATTCAATTTAAAAAAAAATTAAAAGTGTATACTTACTCCTGAGGTAGTCCCATATACATTGTATCGAAATGCATTCAGCGCTTTATAAAAAAATTACGAAAACCAGAAATACAAACGTTTAGATGACATTTTGGTTAGTGGTTCAGAGTTTCAACCAGAGTTTCATTGAAACTCCCAGCTTCAAACACTTCGCATATATTAATTCAACCTTTCTCTCTAGCGTCTTCGAAGCATCGCAGTCTTTGTTCTGGGCGTCCTTCGGCATGGTAGGCCTGGAGAACTTCGAGTTGGCGGGGATTAAGAGCTACACGCGCTTCTGGGGCCTCCTCATGTTCGGCTCTTATTCCGTCATCAACGTCATCGTGCTGCTCAACCTGCTCATCGCTATGATGTCCAACTCCTATGCTATGATTGACGTAAGTACAATGTTTGGTAGAAGGGATATAGGACTCTGTAGTTAATGTCCAAAATGATAGCGTTATACTTTAGGTATTCTTGAAGGGTTGTAGTTGTTTTTCTATGCGAATAAATTCGCTGGCAAAAATGTAATATTTTATTTATATTATGAACTTAATACGAGTTAGTGTCTAATGGTGGTACGCAATATTTATTTTACTTTAATAAATTGGGAAACACGTACTAAAGATAGAATAAATATGTATTTATTCTATCTTTAGTACTAGGTTTGTAAAATGTTATATATATTTAGCTGGAGTAATATGTAGTATCTAAGTAATAATTAGCATTCAATTTGTTAGGTACATCTATTTCTCTCCTATAGTACACGTCTGTCTTCCTTTCTTCCTGCTCTATCCTATCAACAGGTCTGCTGGTAGAAATTTCTTTTTAGAAATAAGCGGAACCTTTTTGTATGTACTGTCTTATGTCTGTAATTTATGTCCTGTGTTTACAATAAACGTTATTATTATTATGGAAACATACCTACAGCATTTAATATATTTACTGGATATAGAATAGCTCAATAATTACAGAAGTCAATAAAGTTTCCACTAAAATCTATTACATTACCGTCTAAGTTAGGTATACATTGTTACGTTATACAAGGATACAGAATTCCACATGAGCAAAGCCGCGGGCGGATAGTAAACTGAGAGTTTTAAAATCTTTAACGAATCGATGATTTTTAGGCGAAGCTAATTTATTCGTAAATTACATTTAAATCCGGAAAAATCACACACATGAAGAGAGCTCAGAAATGTCGCATTCAAACTTCTAAGATTAATTCACGCTTCAAGTTGGGCTTGATATTTAGGGATGCGTTAAGCAATGCTTTGCTCATTGCTGCGATTATAGACTGTCGTTGGTATCTGGGGTATTGAAAAAGATGTAATGTTAATTAGAGATTCAGGATTATAAAGGCAAGCTTTATTTCATACTAGCATTCCGCCCGGTACAGCTGAAAATCAGTTTGTTGTCTGTCATAGACAGCAAGTATGCTGGCTGAGTTCTGTGTCCTATTTGCTTCTACAATCTACATCACATATTTCGCTAACCTTTTTTTAAATGAATTGTACAATGTTTCAAATAGTTAACAAGCTATAAAGTTTATCTATCTATCTATCTATCTACTTTGTTCTCGTGGGAATTTGCAAAAATCATGTACCCTATGTCCAACACGGATAATGCAGGATTCAAATGGTGACAGAATTTTCAAATCGGTCCGGTAGTTTCGCAGCCTATTCAATGCAAACAAACAAACAGACAATCAAATCTTTCATCTTTATAATATTACTATAGATATGGAAAACATTCAGAATGTCACTTAAAATAACAAGGAAAGACATAACATTGAAACGAAATTTTCGCGTGGATTTTCTTTATGATTTGTAAACCTGTTTTTAGGTGGTAAAATGTTTCTAATTGTCTCTACAATTTAAAAAAAATTGTAACACCCTAGATATTCGATTGCTTACAACATTTGAACGGCTGACCCTGTATTTATTTGTATGTCTGTGTATCTGTGTGTTTGTCTTTGGCATCGTAGCTCCTAAATAAACTTATTTCGATGCGATTTCTTTCGTTTAAAAGCTTACGTGATCGAGATGTTTAAAGCTTAGCTTTTTTTTAAAGTTTAGCTTTTTTTGATCAAAATATGAGCAATCGAACGTCGGGGATTAAACAATTTTTTTAATTTTAGAGTTATGTTATATTTCTTACATTACAGCCCACCAGCCCGCATTGAGCCAGCAGCCTAACTCCCCTTTGTGATTCGAAGGGAGGCCCGTACCAAGCCCGTACCCCTCGGTGGGGACGTATATAGACAGATAAAAATATAATATACACGGTGATAAAAAAACCTCCCAGCTATATTCAAAATCCTGAACCAGTATCACTCAAAGAACACATTTATGAAAAAAAAAAATTTTTTTCAATGGGAATAGTTAATTTTTTGCCTAAACGTAGACATTACTCCTACACCAGACACACGAGTGGTGTCTACGTTAAAAAAAAAAAACCAACCAAAAAAAAAAAAGTGTTCTGCAAGTGATACTGGTTCAGGATTTTGAATAAAGCTAGGGGGTGTGTTTTCACCCTGTATAATATGATTTAAAAAATCATTAGCATCCCGTTTTACATCCAGGAACATTCGGATGTGGAGTGGAAGTTCGCTCGTACTCGCCTCTGGATGTCCTACTTCGAAGAGAGCGCGACCCTCCCCCCTCCCTTCAACATCTTGCCCACCCCCAAGCTGTTCCTCAAGTTCCTCGGCTTAAGGAAGAAGGATAAGCTGAGGAAGATGAAGACGAAGGTAAGGATTCCCAGATGAATGAATATAAAATATAATTATTCCCTGTAGACTCTCACCTCTATGGAAGTATACCTATGCACCTGCCATGATCATAATCACTTTAAGTTTGAATGGTAGATAATGCCTTTTAAAAATAAAAAATAAATGTACCTAAATGCTTTTATTTATCAGTTGCAATTAACATTGCTTACACAGAGCCTGTATCGTGGGCGCCAATTACAACTATGATAACATAATTCAACTAGATCGCTATTAGGGTATAAGTCTAAAAAGCGTTAAGTTCGCCATTGTACATCTGTGCATTAAGATATAAACGCTACACACTCACACACTCAAAGGTCCACACTAAGGTTACTCGTAGATAACAATGAACTCTCGTCTCTCGGGTTATTTCAGATATAAAGACTCTAGCATTCATGCCCTAATTTTTGTTTTTCGCCACATCCGAACGTTTGAACGACAGGTTACAAAAGAACACAATACAATGTGAATTAAAGTACAGCCTGGCAAGAAAGTCCTGAAAGAGAACTAAAAAATATTATAACTGGTAACTTTCTTTCTGTCAGTTATCAATCACGTCAAGTAGGTACGTATTGTGTCATTTCTTTTACAAGATATTAGTTAATTGTGTTTTTTTTATTTTATTGTGTTATTGTGGTGATTTCGGTGACCAATTGTGCTCAAAATAAGCAGGGGTGTGATTCGGAGCTCTGCTAGAGGAATCATTTATAAAGTTTATTTAAAATGTTTAGAAGAATTCGAAGCAGGACAACATTTATCCGAATTCAACGATGTTCATGGAAGAACTGCTGATATGACTGGTAAAATGTGGTTTTATAAATGTAATTATATACAATTTGTGTGATTCAACTTGCAATAGCTAGAATAAACCGCTCATAGAATGACTGTTTACATTTGAAATTAACACCCACAAATTTGAGGTTTTGTTTACAAATACAGACAAAGCAGCGCGTTCGAACAATTTTGATCCTTTTTTTGTTGATATGGCATAAATTGGAGAAAGTCATGCCAACACGTAATGAAAATAGAGAGGGATTATTACCAAAGGGGAAAAACTCTGTATGGCCATATTGACAGAATAATTATAAACCCCCAAGATGAAAGCAGCCGTAGTGAAACTAATAACCAGACGAAAATAACCAGCAGACTATTAGAGAAGGATCACGCCAAGATGAAGACGTTGATGTAGATTTTTCTAGCGTGAAATATTTAGATGAAAGCATTTTCGGTTCCGAATAGGCATTGCGAAACACAAAATTGCCTCACAAAATGTTGGATCAGTTGACATCAAGGTACTTTGATTTTTATATAGTAATAATTAACAACTTGCCTCGGACAGACAAAGAACTATCGAAAAATAGTGATAGGCACAATGTAAATACTAGGACCAAGCATAAACTGGATGTCCTAGACAGTCGTCTCCACAAGGTCATAAACTCTTTTATGAGTCAATGTATACGTTTCAATAATAGGATTCCCATGTGTATTCAAAACCATGTGTACCAATAATAGGATTCCCATGGACAAAAAGACAATAATTAAACAAAAACTTAGCAAAAAGGGCTATTACAAAATGTCTGATTATCTATCAGACAAGCAGCTATGGGAATAAACTGCTCAGCTCTAAAATTATTTCACATTTAGTTAATTAGAAAAAAAAATGGAATGAGATTAAAAAGAGCTCCCTAGGAGTTTCTTGCCGAATCTTCTGTGGGGAATAATACATCTTTGGGAGTACGCGTAGAGCCAGTACAGTCAAAAGAACGAATATGTATGTATGTATTTAATGTAACTTTAACTAATTTTAAGTAATATTCTGAATGTTCTATAAAATTAAACTATTTTGATTTTGAATTAAAAATGTATAATATATAGTAAATTGAACAAAACATTTTTTTATTAAAAATAATTACGTTACAATCCATTCAAAAGTTTTATTAATTATTTTCCTTCATACCTTGAACCTACTGGCAGGGTAATCGAGAGATATATATGAAAATGTATGTTTTTGACACCTTTCAAAATAATTATGATGAATGTGATGTATAGCATAAGTATAATGGTTTTCCCGTAATTAATATTTCACAAAATCGGCTAATAGTAATAGATAAAAAATTGTCAAAGTATCAAAACGGTCAAAGTATCAAAACCGTTATTGTCGCAGTATATAGGATGGCCACTAGGCACGATAGTGGCGCCGCCATTATTTTCACGACTTTCTTGCCAGGCTGTAAAGCAAAAACATACAAAAATGAAGCAAGAAAAATAAGGACGGTACCAGATAGGAAGGTACTCTTTCCCTCTTGTTGATGTAAACAAGGATAGCATGACATTTAATTTCTTCTTAACTTTAATTGACGTCTCTGAGTACGGCAGCTAGTGTATCAAAATTGGGTAACCTGATGCGCTGGCCTGTAAAATAGATGTAGACTCAAATCATAGACATAGAAATAAGTTAAATACCACTAGACTGGCTGTTGTCAAATCAAAAACGAGACCATTTGATTTTCACCATTTTGGCGCTGTAGGCGGCAGCGGCAGAAAACCGAACTCGACGTAGTGAGGCCAAAAGTCGATTAGTCGATGTATTCCCAGTGGGGTAGGCAGGCAATCAGCTCAAGTTGTACTTTGCCTTAGTGCAGTACTTTGCCTTGGCAATCAGCTCAAGTTGTACTTTTAATAAGTGAGGACCAAAAGTCGATAAGTCGACTATTTATGTTCTCTAGCGGAATGTAGAGCTTAATTTTTTCTTTTTCCCCAAAAGTATGTAAGTATAAGATGATCTGTTTTTCTTACAGCAGAGCGTCAATTTTGCGTAAACAATAAAACCATTTTCTCACATTAGCATGACTCAAACTAAAGAAATAAGCTTTATCTTTTGCGTTAGTTTCAAAAAATAATAATATTTAAAGCTGTGTTACTTTATAAAAAGTTAAAGTATGTAATTTTTCAAAACTGGTACTCTTTTTTTCAGTTTTGAAATATTATTCAATAGTTCATAAAGCCTACTACTATCCCTTAGCGGGGATCGTGACATGTTTCTAGTAACCCTTATGTATAACCTTTACCTTGAACATTTTCTTCAAATATTGTAGGAACACTACCAAATTTTATCAATTTCTTAGGTACTTCCTATGAAACAGTTAGGGTCAAAATGCTTCGAACATATTTCGTGGCTTTTCTTTGATGTCCAATTCTTCGAAACATTCATATTTTGAAGCCATTTTTTTTTAAAACTTCGTCGGTTGGAAATCTGTTGTAAGAAATTTGGTTGGTTAGGTATTCTGTTTTACTGTTCTTATGAAGATTAGTAAACTCTTAAATATTTATCTAAAATCATTCAAGAGCGTGTCGAGCGACGCGCAAATTAATCAAACATTACTTGTTATCTTGAAAAGCTTAGGTACTAAGGTGTGATTACAGTTTTGTAGTATCAAGGGTCTCTTAGAAAATTGCGAGTAGACGGATATGGCGAAACTATAACTTTGTAGTCTACTACATAACCCTAAAAAAGTAATCATGGGTACTCAACAAAATAAAAACGGTTTTGTTTGCCATTGTACGTAACATTAAGTAATATTTTACACTAATATACCTATAACATGTTTCTATCGACATTGTTTTTATCGACTGTCTTTGGAAGCACTAGCGAAATAAAGCAGGCGAATCAAGCGAAATTGAAAATGCGAAAATTTTATCTTTTATAGTCATTTTAACATTACTATATATATACTTAGAAAAAGAGGAATGTCTTCCCGACAATTTCTAATCATTTAAAGTAGAATTAAGACGTTTTAAAACAAAATTTTTCAATAAAACAGTTGGTAAAAAAACATACTTGTACATTGACCGATTATCTCCTTTTTAGGGTTCCGTAGTAATCTACGAACCCTTATAGTTTCGCCATGTCCGTCTGTCCGTCTGTCCGTCTGTCCGCGGGTTTCCTAAGAAACCCTTGGTACTACAGAGCTGAAATTTGGCATGGTCATAAATATTAACTACGCCGTCAGAACTGTAGAGTGAAACCTTAGAAAAAAAAATTTTTTCGGGTGTCTCCCATAGACGTGAAAGGGCGATGAATTTTTTTTTCTAGCCAATATCATTAAATGGGGTGTCATAGGACAGCTTTTTAAAAGACAGAAGGGGTTTACTAAGAACGTTTTTCGATTCAGAACTTTGTTTGCCTAATATAAATTTTTAAAGTGAAAATTTTTGTCAAACACAAGTGTCCCCCCCCTCTACCAGCTAAACGGTTGATTCTAAAAATGTGAAAAAATTCATGGTGGTAGTGTATATAATGAAATTATAAGGAAAACTATCACACATAAGATGGCTCTTCAAGTTTGCGAGTAATAGTCGACCAAGTGCCAAACTTAGTTGGGATTAATAAGAATATATTTACTAATATTAGATCCTTTGTACTACAGAGCTGAAATTTGGCATGGTCATACATATTGATTGCGCCAACAGATTGAAAAAATAAAATTTTGGAAAAAACAATTTTTGGGATGTTTCCCATACACGTGAAAGGACAATGTTTTTTTTTCTCGCCGATATCATCGAATGAGATGTCATAGGATAGCTTTTTAAAAGATAGAAGGGGTTTACTAAGAATGTTTTTCGATTCAGCATTCCCTTTGCGAAAAATTAATTTTTAAAGTGAAATTTTTTATTAAAAACAAGTGTCCCCCACTACAAGCAAAACGATTGTTTTTAAAATGTGGAAAAATTCACGGTGATAGAATATACAACAAAATTAAAAGGAAAACTATAACACATAAGTTGGCCCTTCAAGCTTGTGAGTAATAGTCGACCAAGTGCTAAACGTTGTTGGGATTAATAAGAAGATATTCACTAATATTAGATCCTTAATACTACAGAGCTAAAATTTGGCATGGTCATACATATTGATTGCCCTGACAGATCTACAAAATAAAATAGTGGAAAAAAAATTGTTTTTCGGGTGTTTCCCATACACTTGAAAGGGCGATGGATTTTTTTTTCTCGCCGATATTCATCTAGTAGGTTATCATAGGATAGCTTTTTTCAAGATAGATGGGGTTTACTACGAACGTTTTTCGATTCAGCAATCCGTTTGGGAAACATTTATTTTTATAAAAATAAAATGTGGAATAATTCACGAGAGTAGTATTCACGACGAAGTGTACACTAATCCAAAATGGCCGCCATACAAGGTTCCACGCTTTAAGTGAGGCGAGCTGAAAGCCAAGCTGTAACATATTGACATTTCAGGTGTCGTTTAATAGATTGTTGGGGGTGCTAAGTACGAAAATGATATCAAATTTATACAAGACCACCACGCGACCTGTTTTAGCAGCAGCTCGATATTATTATATTATCCCTAACAATAATATTATCGCAAAAAAAAATCAAAAACCAAAAAAACAAAAAAAAAACTATTAAAAAAACAAAAAAAATTCGCGCTCGCTTCGCTCGCGCATTAAATACTTCCGTTCTGTTATATTGACACCAAAACTACAATTATTTCTGAAACTACAAACTTTTTAATACATTTCTTTTTGATACTATAGTATTTGGGGATTTTAACATCGACTATAACAATATGCTCGTAGAATTAAGAAACCAGCTGCATATTTGAACCATGCTGCTACGGAACCCTACAATTCGCGTGGCCCGACACGCTCTTGGCCGGTTTTTTCTGTTTATATTTACAAACCAAGTATATTCTCATGGTCACAAAATTGAATATTAATAAAACTTTATACAAAAATTAACTTAGTCTTTAAAATTTTAACAAAATTTTCAAATATTTCAAATTGTTTACAATTTACTGCGTCAAGTTCCGTTCAATTTGTCAAAATTCCTGTGAATTTGTCACTTTCAATGCGTCCTAGAGACAAATGCTGTAATTTATAGAGGACTGCCAGTCCATACACTTTATGTCAGTGACTCAAATACATTCTTTAAATTCTCAAAAAAATAATTGACGATTACTATAAGGCCCGTATTACAGAAGGAGTCACAAGTCTTGATGTATACTTAAGTATTGTCGCTTTCTCTCACTATCAAAATAATAAAAACGACTGCCACTCAAGTATAAATCAGAGTCTGAGTGGCGTTCCGTAATACGGACCTTAGTACCTGTTAAAAAAAATCACAACGTATCTACTTTGAATAGTTTCCGTAGAGATAAAATGATGAAACAAAAACTTCAAAACAATGGTATCCTGTAGTTAAAGTTGTCAGCTATTGTAATTGTAACAATATAATCTGAATAACAGACAAAGAGTAGGTGACAAAATAAATTGAAATAATTACTCTGGAGCCCCATTTTATGCTTTGTTGTAAAACTTTACAAATTCTTCCTATTGAAATATTTCTCCTTTTCTGTTAAAACTTTGTAGCCTACGGGGAATTCATGTAATTTAATTACTAACTACGTAATTGAGTTACTCTTTAGCATTCTAACCTTATGTAGGAATGGTTTTGGTAGGTTATATTACGAGTAAGTATATAATAAATATTGCCGAGTGAAATTCATAAACTTCTGCTTTTTACAAAAGTGTTTTTTACGACAGGTATTCAAACCGCGATTAAGAAGCTATTATTTTGTAGAGCATTATCTCTTCGACCCAGTCTCAAATCTAAGATCAAACAAAATTTAATAACCCTAGACTAGACTAAAAAAAGCAAGTATTAACAAAAAAACCTTAATCTAGACAAGGGCACGGACATCAAGTCTGTGGATTCTAATATCAGATCTTTATTTAAAAAAAACCCTAGACTAAAGGATATTTTTTTATAATAAATTCTACCTTACACACGGTACGACAGCCAGTTTGGTCGACTGGTAGTGACGCTGCCTCTTGATTAACGGGTCCTGGATTCGATTCCCAGTCGGGGCAAATTTTTGTGTAAAAAGCAGATGTTTGTTCTTGGGTCATAGGTAGGTGTTCGTGTCTGTTCCCGAATCTCTTTTAAGTTCGAATGAATTGGCTTCTTCTGGGTGAGCTTGCTACATCCTCGACCGCGTCTTTGCCTTTGAGATAGACTGTGGTCAAGAGCAAACCCATTATTAATTTTAAAAAAAACCAAGTGACCCATGTCATAAGGGTAATCCTTAGTGTGGGCATTTGAGTTTGTAGCTTTTATTATTATTATTTGTTTTTACACTTTGAGAAAGATCTAACATATGTTATACTCATCCTATACTTAACTAACCCATAGGAACAGAAAGAGAAAGAAACAGACGTCCGTTACACAGCAGTAATGCGAGCCGTAGTATGGCGATACGTGTCAGCAATGCATCGCAAGATGGACGATGAACCAGTGACGGAAGATGACATCAACGAGCTCAAAGGAGATGTTTCTGCGTTGAGATATGAACTGTTAGAGGTGTTTGAGAAAAATGGCATGGATGTGTCCTTCACGGATCGTAAGGAGAAAGGTGAGTTTCTAGTAACTTCTAACGCCGGCCTTTATTCTGTTCTATTCTAAGAAATATAGTCTTTTTTGTCTCTTTTCTGTTAAAAAAAGTAACCAAGTTAAGACATCGCCATTTTTAAGAATATCTGCGACATAAGTAGCCAATCGTCCGTCAATTTTTATTTTATTTATGATTAACTTTTTTTTACTGTAAGTGTACGTAGTTTCTCGAAGTCATCAGCAGCTCAAGCATAACGTGAAAATAAATATTAAAAAATTGTCGAACTAACCACGCCAGAGAGCAAGCTTTTGCGAGGTACCCTTGCGCAATCAAAGCGAAGTTTTACCGCCATCGGAGAGCACCCTTATAATTTAAAATTAATAATCGACAATTTATTGGATGATACCACTCCCTATGAAATTTCCCCAAGGAAACCCGATAACTTCATGTAATCTTGACTTGTTTTAAGTGGCATCCTGAATGTCCTATAAAATAAAGATTTTTTCTATTCTATTCTATTCTATTCTTATAAAATTCGCAAAAAGTATTTTTGATTTCTCATATTATCAGCTGATCGCACTTCTTCATCTTCTTCACGATAAGAAGAAGCACATAAGTTATATGGAGAGGAAAAACTTTTTTTTATGTTTCTTACACTTGATGGGGACGAGGCCATTGTATATCGCGAGAATAAATAGATTAAAACTGTAAAACTGAATTATATTAAACGAAATCGATAAATGAGTACATCGTTAGGGGACCCGTATTTATAATATTGCACAAGAAGAAAATTGCAGTCACTTGTTCCTCAAAACTCAAAGTTTAAACGAGTTGACATCTATAAACAAAATGAGGAGATGCCATAGCGACCTTTCGACCTGTATTTCTTGGGGAAACTTGTTCAGTGTAGTGAACTTTATTTTCGCTAACTAATTTTTTGTACTATTCATTTGTTATTTTAGCTTTTATTATACAAATCTATTGTGGAGCAAGAAAGTTGCTGAAGCTTTAATAGTTGCTAATCAAATCCCAAGGCGGGTAAAGTTGATAATTTTAATGGACATACCTACCTGAGTATCTTTTAGGAGGTTTTTAAAGAAGTCTTGGCCACTCTTGGGACTCAGTTTTAAGAAAAGGCTTCTTAACATTTTTAGAAATACTCTAGTTTCTATCGGTTTCTTAAATTATATTTGTCTTTTTAATTATATTTCTGTTTTTTAAAATAAGCATCCAGTTTGGTAGTTAGTTTTATTTGTAAATGTTGGAAATGGGTTAAATTGTTTAAAATATAGCTTCGATTAACAAAACATCAACTGGATCGTCGTGGTAAATAACAGCTTATTTGAGACGTAAGCTCATATTACCGACAGAATCAGGGGAAATGTGTTATATATGTAAAATAATATAAAACTAGATATGCAGTCATACGTACAACTAATCAACAACTTTGAATCAAAATAGTATGCAGATGTTAAAATCTACTTTTTTATTAAATATGTTGTTTAAGATTTTTGTGGCTATTTTCACCGCATGGTAAATCGTGTAAGAACCTGTTTAAATATGTTTAAACATACCCGTTATAATATGTTTAAACATATTATAATGGGTATGTTTAATGTTTATACATACCCGTTATAATATGTTTAAAAATAATATTATGGGTATGTTTAATGTTTATGTTTATACATACCCGTTATAATATGTTATAATATAACGGGTTTAAACATATTATAACGGGTATTTACGACGTATCCGATATTTCGGTGCTGTAATAATATGTTTAAAACTACTTTTTTTTAATCCAGCGGTCCTAGGCAAACGCATGAAGGTGTGGGAGAGACGACTGATGAAAGACTTCCACGTGGCTCCAGTAGCCGTAGACGATGATAAAGCAGAGCCAGAAGACGGGCTCTCCAAGTTCAGGAGGATCGCCAAGTTGGCTGCGGCCACTACCAGCAACGCCAAGTGGGATCAAACCTTGGCTGCCACTGGGGTCTCGTGAGTATAATCTTATATATATAAATAATAAATAAACGCTACACACTCAAAGGCCCACACTAAGGTTTTCCTTGCCCTCGGAACAAACATAAAGACATACACAAACACCCATGACCCGAGACCAAACATTTGCTTTTTACACAAATATTTGCCCCGACTGGGAATCGAACTCAGAACCCGTTGATCAAGAGGCAGCGCCACTACCACTCAACCAAACTGGCCGTAATAAACCTAAAGCGCTCGTAGCCCAGTGGCGCTCGCTGATCTCAACCGATCAGTGAGGTTAAGCAACATACACAGAGGCAGGGAGACTGATGGGTGACCAAAATAGCAATTTATCAGGTGCTCGGACGGCACGTAAGCTGTCGGTCCCGGCTGTTGTCGATTGACTACAGTCGTTAAAACCATTGTGCGGTTTGAAAATTCTGACACTAGGATTAGCCAAGTTCGTCACACACTTGAATAAGAAGATCTTAAAAACCTTTCATAATAATCATAAAAAAACGATCCTTGGTAATAATAATGATAATTACTTAATTTGCTCTATACGAGATAAAATAATACTAATTAGCGTCCCCACATCAACACTGTCAAGGTATATTTAAAAAAAAATTATACAAAAGATTTTAATACAAAAGGTCTGTTCCAGAAAAAAAAAAAAAAAAAAAAAAAAAAAAAAAAAAAAAAAAAAACTGTCAAACGGTTCAGCTGTAAACAAAAGAGCTCTGTGATTTTTAATTAATATTCATTATGTTCTAATGTCTAATTAGTGATTACCAGTTTCATTTACTGATATTATATTATAATAAGTGTTATCAGATAGTTCTAAGTGCATAAATTGTACCATTACGGCAAAGAAAAATTCGTTGTGACGGTTGCCGAAATTTAAAAAGTTTGTGTTATTTTTCTGAATACTATTGAGTATTCCCCATAAATAATTGT
This sequence comes from Aproaerema taeniolella, assembly GCA_949987775.1. Classification (NCBI taxonomy): domain Eukaryota; kingdom Metazoa; phylum Arthropoda; class Insecta; order Lepidoptera; family Gelechiidae; genus Aproaerema; species Aproaerema taeniolella. Next base: position 6,790,665 of record OX465245.1, read on the forward strand.
GTATTATATCAATTACTGACCTGTTAAACCGTAAGTAACAAAACAAGTGTAATTGAAACAATAATATTGTCAACATAACCTCAATCTTGTAGTAACTGTTCACTATATTTCATTCATAGGCAAACAAATTAACACGGCTGCAGTGTTTTTATCTTAATTTATTCCTGATCACCCGGTCTTATAACACCAGCCACCGATTTATTATTATTATCTCATTACGAATTTAGTTGTTTCACAATGTTAACTCGGGGAGCCACGGCTGCTCGTCAACAACAACAGCTAGAAAACAAACTTGACCTAACGCTTAAAGAATTAAAGACTACAAAAACACAATGTGAACAGTTATTATCGGAGAGAGATGATAACGAGAAGGAATTTATCGAAATACTGAATAAAAACAAGATTTTAAAGGGTGAAATGGCCGAAATGCATTCCCATCTAATGGATGTAATGGAACAAAGAGACCAGCTCCAGCGAGTGGTAGACTCATTTGACCGGGACAGTACCACGCTGGAGGAATCACTTCGGCGTGTTACTGCTCTGGAGGCTGAGTTACGAGACACACACAAACACATATCCACTCTGGAATGTGTCTCTGAGGACCTTAGGTCAACTAAAAGGCAATCATTGTTCGAGGAGCTGGTCACTAAAAACCCGGATATGGTTCCTGCCTTTTCGCCCGTGAATAGACAACCTACTATGACATATGTTGATCTTACTTGTGATGAATCCATATACCTACCATTAAATCATAATATGACTCTAAACAAAAATTTGTTTAAAAAGTATGTCAAAGTAGGTAAACTGATTAGACGGTCAAGAACACTAGTTAAGAAAAATAAAAAACTTTTCCATGATAATGTTAAGTTATACGGAAACAACCAAAGATTATATTACAAGATGAAATCATATGACGTTGACACACAGCTGTTACAGTCGGAGGTTGAACGATTAACCCAATCTGTGACTGATATTTCTGCCAATTATGCAACCGCTTTAAAAACTATAGATAAGCATGTGGTGGCGATGGATGAACTATTAGAGTTATCAAAATATAATGCTAGCACATTCGAGTTTCTGACCAGCAATCACTCGTGTAGTTGCAATCAGAATTCTCTGCCGTCCTTGTTGCCTGTGTGTAACACCGCGGCCTCACTCGCACCACCTGCGCAGTCGTGTGACAAAGTCGACGATATCTGTGCTTCTTTCTCGTTATCGAACTACAGTGTAAATTCGTATACTAATGAAACTGGTGAATCTAAGAGTTTACAGCTAAACCGTCACGGGAACACGACTATTGTAAATGTACCCGATTCAAAACTAGGATGTAAATTTAGTAATAAGAAAAATACGAATAAACAGACAGTGGAGGCACCAACGCCCATGCAGTCTGACCCCAGTACTGCATGCGTTGCTGTGACCGTGACACAGGGTGATGGCCGCTCCGCCAGGCGTCGCCGCCGCCGCAAGCGCTTATCGATGGCGGCGTGCGAGGCGGCCGCTGCCACCGGGGCGCGCGCGCCCTCCCCCCCGCCCCCCCCGACTCCACCCCGTATACAGTGCACTACACCCGCCGATGCAAGGGCACAAGCGCCCACCTCACGACCCCGCACGGTACGCACTAGCTATGCGGAGGCATGTCGGAGAGGGGGGGCCGGGGGCATGACTGCTGAAGCGGAGCGGGTATCACCAAAGACTGTGGTTTATTCGGATGACATAGGGAGCGGTTTCGGAGTGGTATTAAGCACTTATTTAAACCAAAACATAATTAATAATAGCTATCCAGGCATAACTTTTAATTCGATGATTTCAAAGATAGCAAATGATAATTTTGATTGTAAAACTACTGTATTAATTATGTTTGGAAACTCTCGAAACATCTCCCGTGCAGACTTAAGTAAGGGCTTGTGCACTTTGCTAGACATTAAAAATAAAACTAATTGTAAGTTCGTTTTTTGTGCCTTCCCTTATTTCAGTAACTGGACGCAAGCACATAACAAATTAATTTTTAAAATCAACACATATGTGCATAGTATTCTATGTAGTCATAGTGACGCTGACGCTATTATGTATTTCGATACAAATAAATTTATTAATAATATTATTCTGACGAAAAGTACTATGTACTTAAGAAAAAAATGTAAACGACATTTAGCTACAACTGTAGCCTATTGCATACATAATTTTAAGACAAATGCTATTAATAATAGCAATATTTATATACAACAAAATTCTTTAAACTAAGTAGTGAGACAATAGGAAATCCCTCTCCAAAAAAAGGACAAGGATTTCCTAGCAACTCCAATATGACTAAGGATGTTCCGTCTGTGAAAAATAATAATTGTATAAACTTGGTGCATCAAAATTTAGAAGGAATGCAACACAAAGAATTATTGGTTGAGCTATTTATTAACTGTTATAAAGTTGATATTTTATGTATTACCGAGCACTGGTTGCGTAGTCATCAGTTAATATTTGGCTTCAATAATCACCAAGTTGCTAGTGCATTCAGCAGAAGTAAAGCCATACGAGGAGGTTCCGCTATATTTGCTCGTAACAATTTAAAGTTTAAAGAACGTAATGACATAGTAAGCTTGTCTGTTGAGCGCACTACTGAATTAGCCTGTATAGAGCTTGAGCAGCTTATTGTATTATGCGTATACAGACCGCCCAAATCATCATATGAATCCTTTGAAAAAATCATGGAGGAAGCACTATTCAAAATTAGTAATAATAATAAAAACATTGTAGTTTGTGGAGACTTTAACGTCGACTTATTGGAAAATAGTTCTCTTAGTAAAAGAATCATATCCTTGTTTAAGTGTTATAATTTGTGCAATCTATTTCTAGAGCCTACACGAATTACCGCAACTTCCAAAACGTGTCTTGATAACATATATACAAATTTTGATCCCTCGGAAAAATCTGTTATCCACAAGTTACCATCGGATCACTCGGGCCAACTAGTTTCCTTTGATGCGCTTCGTGGAAAGGCTGTAGAAAGAGGTATCAAATATGTGCCTATTAGTGACATAAGGCTTGAGAATTACAGAAGTAATATGATCACCAAACTACCAGATCTAAGATTTGAGAGTGATGATCCTAACAAACTTTATAACTCTGTACTCAGTTTATCTAAGCAAGAATATGACATTGTGTTTAAATCCAAGACGCTAAAAATTAATGACTCCTTGAAGTTTAGTGATTGGGCGACAGTGGGAATTCACAAAAGCAGGGAAAGGCTATATGATCTCTATGGTGAGAAAGCATATAACCATTCTGAAACTTTTGTTGCGTATGTTAGAGCTTATTCCAAAACATTTAAACGTGTATGTAAAGCGGCGAAGGCTATGTTTGTTAGAAACAAAATTAAAAATAGTAGTAATATCGTTAAGACTTCTTGGAAAATTATTAATAGTGAGACGGGAAAGGTTAAGGCTCGCAAGTTTGATTTTAAGCTCAATATTAATGACAAAATCCTAACTTCCGATGTAGCTATTGCTACAGAGTTTGAAAGGTTTTTCACTGACATTCCAGTCTCCACTACTCAATCACTTGGCTCATCTCCCGCTCTCGCTGAATCGCTACTCAAGCAAAATGTAGACGAAAGTAAGGTTCATTTCAGTTTTTCACACATAAGAATTGTTGACATTCTTAAAACTTTTAAAATGTTAAACATGAAAAAGACTGCGGACCTTGATGGTCTTTCAGTAAAAGTAATAAATTGTATAATAGATTGTATTGCTCCACATTTAGTGTTTATTTTCAATAGTTGTGTCGATGGTGGTGTGTTTCCTGATTTGATGAAACATAGTAAAGTAATTCCTCTGTTTAAAGCTGGTAGTACATCTGACCCCACCAACTTTAGACCTATTTCAATACTACCAGTACTTAGCAAAATTTTTGAAAAAATTATCCTTAGTCAAATAACTACTCACTTCTATGCTAATAAACTTATGAATACTAATCAATTTGGATTCACACGGGGTCGTTCAACAACCGATGCCGGTGTTGAACTTATTCGTCACATTTTTGAGGCCTGGGAGGATTCACATGATGCTCTTGGAGTCTTCTGTGATTTGTCCAAGGCTTTTGACTGTGTTCACTATGAGACTCTAATCAGAAAATTACATCACTATGGCATAAGAGGAAATGCACTTAGACTTCTGGAATCTTATTTGTGTAATAGGATCCAGAAGGTTGAGGTTAACGGCACTAGATCACCTGGGTCCACAGTCTGTATGGGCGTCCCGCAGGGTTCAATTTTAGGACCATTCTTGTTTCTCCTGTACATTAATGATTTGCCTTTTCTTGTTAAAGAGGCCCATGAGATCGTATTATTTGCAGATGACACATCACTTTTATTTAAAGTGAAAAGATATGACACTAATTATGACGACGTGAATATTGCGATCTCAAAGGTAGTTGAATGGTTCACTGCAAATAACCTACTCTTGAACGAGAAAAAAACCAAATGTGTTAAATTTACCTTGCCTAACGTTAAACAGTTTAATACCAATGTACAGGTTAAAAATGAAAAACTGGAAGTTGTAGAATCTACTGTATTCTTAGGTATCACTATTGACGCAAAACTTCAATGGGGTCCTCATATTGATAAGTTAGCGAACAGACTCAGTTCAGCAGCTTACGCGGTTAAAAAAATCCGTCAATTATCGGACGTAGAAACCGCGAGAACCGTATATTTCAGTTACTTCCACAGCCTAATGTCATATGGCATTTTGCTGTGGGGTAATGCTGCCGACATTAATAAGATATTTGTCCTGCAGAAAAGGGCTGTTCGCGCGATTTATCAATTGAGACCTAGAATGTCTCTTAGAAATAGATTTAAGGAAATAGATATTTTGACATTTGCGTCCCAGTATATATTTAATAATCTTTTGTATGTAAAGAAAAATGAACAATTGTTTAAGAAAAACTGTGATAGGCACAATGTAAACACTAGAAGCAAACATAACTTGGATATACTAGACAGCCGTCTCTACAAAGTAACAAACTCTTTTATGGGTCAATGTATACGCTTCTACAATAAGATTCCCATGTGTATTCAAAACCTACCTTTAGAAAAATTTAAGACGATAATTAAACAAAAACTTTGTAAAAAGGGCTATTATAGAATTTCGGATTATCTGTTAGACAAGCAACCATGGGAATAAATTGCTCAGCTCCAGAGTTATTCAGATATTAAGTCAATTAAAATTAAAAGTAAGAAAATTTATATGATTGACTTAAAAAGAGCGACCCTCGGAGTTTCTTGCCTATTCTTCTCCTGAGGAAGACTGCACCTTTGCGAATAGGCGCAAAGCCAAAAGTGCTAATGTAATTCATAATATTGACGTGTTCAAGTATCATTTTATATGTTCAATGAAATAAACACTTTTGACTTTTGACTTTTGACTTTTTGACTTTTAGAAGTTATAAAGCATACTCGAGACACATTGAGCGATACAATTTTCAGATGAGCAAGTGCTAAACCTGTATTTTTAATATTTACTGCTTTGAAATTAAATTACTAATTCGAGAACACTCCATTTTGCAATTAGTAACAGAATAACAACGTAAAACACGAAAACCAGCAATGTACGTCACATACTGATTAAGTCACGAATGCGCGTTTTCGCGGTATATTGCGTAGCGCAGAAACAGGCCGTAGCTCAGTGACAATGAATGTTGCCGCTAAATGCGACAAAGCACTGGTTTTCAGCTACCACCTGCGAGGTATGCCGAGTGCGAGTGTGGTCGGTGTTGTGTATTGTGTTGTGAAAGTGATAGTGTATTTATGTAGAGACTAGCATCCTGCTCGGGACTTAATTCCCGTGGGAATCCGGGAAAATTATGTAGCCTATGTTACTCAGAGAAAATTAGCGTCCTAATGGTGAAAGAATTTTTGAAATCGGTCCTGTAGTTTCGGAGCCTATTTATAATATTAAGTATAGATAGATATGTATAAATAATTGTCAAATTAATAATATTATAATGTCAATAATAGTAATAAAAAATGATTTTAGTAATAATTATTATTTAAAAATCAAATTTGAAGAGTTGAAGGTTAACAAATGTTAGAAATATAATAAAATTAAAAGAAATGTCATAAGATTAAAATAATAATTATTAATTGAATTGAAAATATTAAAAACCACAAATTATAAAATGTCAAAGTGGTTATTTAGAAAATATGTGATGTTGTCTAAGAAAATCTAAGCAACGAAGTCCTTGGGAATACACAATTAGAAAAAAAAAATACCACCATTTAAATATTTGCTAAGCTGTCTTTAATACCCTGTATATTTGTCATTTAGGACTCAGATCGGTCGCTGCCGCAGTCGAGAATCCTTCAAAAACCAACAAAATCTCCAGCGAGCCATGGACGAGGCTAGGAAACTGGTACTACGCTCACCCTTACCGGGTCTGTATTGCAATATAGAACTTTATGGATCTATTTATAAGGACTAGTTTTCCACACACAACTTCTAACGCGTGGAAAGTGGCATATTTTACACTACAGCATTTAAACTTTGCTCGTAACCCAGTGGTACTCGCTAATCTGAACCGAACAGTGAGATTAAACAATGTACACAGGGGCAGGGTGACCAAAAGTGGCAACTTATCATGAGCGTTTTCGTGCTTCGGAGGGTACTTTAAGTCGTCGGTCCTGGCTTTTGTCGATTGACTACAGTCATTAAACAAAGTCAGATGCCATTGGACGGTTTGAAAACTCTGATACCAGGGTCAGTCAAGTTCGCCACACACTTGATTATACAGTCTGCACGATAAACAACCTATTAAGTAGATAACTGTGGTGTCTGCCTACCTCAATTTGACACGACTGTATTTATAATAATTCACCTAACTTTCCGTACGTGATTATGACAAAAGAACTGAATTTTCCGAATTTAAAAAGGCAATTGTTGCAGCAGGTTCTCGCGGGGCAACTCCCACAGTCGAGATGCCCGTGACCCCCGGCCACACCCTGCTGGAGCTCATCAAGGATATCTCCACGGAAGTAGGGGACGCGGGCCCACCTTCTCCCTTAAAACCAGGTTATAAGAAAAGTGATTGTGTTTCTGTTTTAAGATGGGCTCCTGTGATGCAAACTCTTTCAAAAATCTCTGTAAAGTTCGAGTGAATAAGCTTCTTCGGGAGAGCTCGCTACATTCTCGACCTTCTAGTCCTTGAGCTAGACTGTGGTGAAGAGAATAATTTGCCAATTTATAGAATATTTTGTTATACAAAAACGAGCTAGTGCAGGTTCCACTAAAATGAATCAGATTATAATTCAAGGTTTCAATTATTGCAAAGCTATCTTTCACAATTTAGTCTCTCGCAAATAAAAATAGTGTTAATAACAGGGTCCAAAAAATCGCCAAAATCACCTCCCGTAATTAATGGACGCCCCTAACCAATATTAAAGATTTCAATGATATAATTTATTGATTTATAACAACGAGACGAAACTAAGATTATAGAGTGACCAGTTGTATATTTATGTTTCAACTGTTTTCCCAAATTATTTAACTGTCACAGCTCTTACCCCCACTCCGACGACGGGTGGTCTACTCAGCGCAATGAGCGGTCGAAGTCGCTCTGTATCGCCGTCGCCGTCCACATCTAAGCCCCAGACTCCTACACCAACGGTAAAAAAGCAAACACGCACGTACAAAAGCACACGCACGCACAAATGTATTGACTCGTACACGCATTACGCACCAATGTTTCGTTATTAGACACTAGTTCTTCGCCCGGGACTTCATTCCCGTGGGCATTTGGAAAAATATGTGTTATTCTGATGTCTAAGCTACATTACTACAAAGTTCCATCAAAATCCATCAAGTAGTTTTTTCGTGAAAGAGTAACAAACATCCATACATGTTCACAAACTTTCGCATTCATGATATGAGGATTAATATTTATAAGGCTTTTTTGAACGACACAATGTTACAATACACACAAGTAATTTTCCAAATCGGTCCAGCAGTTTTGCAGACTATTCAATGCAAACAAAACAATCAAATCTTTCCTCTTATTAATATGTATTATTATTAGTGTAGATAAAACCAGGTAAAAAGAGTCAATGTCAACGTGTTGCTCATTAGTTGCGCTGCAGTGCAGGAGTAGATTTTTAGTATAATTTCAGTACGCTGGATCAGCACCGGTATTCTACATCATTTTACTGTAATCAGGGTACTTACCACGATCGTTTAAAAGCATTTCTGTTTAGGATCCAACTTTGAACTGCTTCGCAATTGAAATGTTTTTTTAAATGGTACCATGATGGCGCTGCTTTTGAACTGCTCGGTTGTCTATGGTTCATTTTTTTTCTTGGTTTCTCCAATTTGGATTGGCAAAGGTCCTCAGATCTTAAAGAAATTGAATCGCTTATACGCCATCATGGTACGAATAAGCGTTGCAGACTTGTTTAGGTCCTAAATTGGATCGCGCTAAGCGGTCATGGTAAACCTCCCGATATTCGACAAGACTATAACCGTCACTGTCATCTAGATACCGCAAGAGAGGGATGCACTGAGATTTTCCGTGCGTCGCTTTCGAATCGAATGGTGTAGAATACGGTTGCTGATCAGGGTTTCCTTATTACTTTGAGAAAGTTATGGTTTAACAATTAAGTGATAAATATTTTTAAGTAATAAAATGTTTCTTCGTCACATTAGGCAATATCGCCGGCGCCGCCGTCACCCCGCGGACAAAGCCCCAGATCCATCAGCCCTGTTGGAGAAGAACCTCCACAACCAGGTAACGTCACTATGTCGATTCTTACCAAACCTGTAAGGCTATTAGTGTGTCATAAACTTGCTATGATGATGTTCTGCTGAACTGGGAGTGACAGAAAAACTTAGAATATGCTAGCTACCAACTCTTCCCAGGTATACAGTAAAGTATAAGTCTGTAAGTGGGATGGGAGGGTTTTGCTGTATAATGGGCGAAAATCTGACCACCTCTCGTCATTATACAACTTGTTCCATCTGATAACCCTCACAATTTGTGTCAAACGTGGCATTAAATACCACTGATGCTCTGCCTACCCCGCTTGGGATTAAAGCATGTATGTATGTATGTGTTGCCTGTTCTGTACTGACAACACATCTTGTGCGATAGAACAAGATATATAAGACAAAATTATCTCATGCGTTAGCTATGTTGCTGTCTGCTATGTCACAAAACCAAACCATGTTCAATGAAATAAACACTTTTGAATTTGAATTTGACTCCTCGTCTATTTCTGACAATGCTGTCGACCTGTTCTGTTTCTCTCACGTTGTCTTACTAATGGAACGTATTGTTTTATAATGCCCACGATTTCGGGCGTGTTTGTGTATTTCAAGTTAACAGTAACCTCTATGCTGGACTGGGAGTGAACGAAAACCTTTGAATGTGCCAGCTGCCAACTTTTCCCAGGCGAGGGCTTTTTGCGGGCTTTGCCGCATAGAATAGAATAAAAACAAATCACCACTATATCCATGTGTTATCTAATTCAAAACTCAATTTTATGCATCCGCTTTTTAAGATCAGTTTTTCAAGTGGGATTGTCTGATGCGCTGGCCTCCATAAATACTATTAATACATGTTGAGTTGTTTATGCAACAGAACCAAGTCCTTTAAAAACCAAGAGAGCACCAGGAGACACGCCGCCGAAGGTCATCAAGAGGAAATCTCCCGCCCCTCCTGGGGACGAACTGGTGGGTTCTTCATCGCAAATAATTAGAAATAAAAAAGTTTTATTTAGTATGCTTACTATTACTATTTCATAAACATAGTTACATTCAATGTAATGTACTAAAAAGGTTGCCAGCTCAGCTGATTTTCAGTTGGTCCCATATACCTAACAACTTAGATTTAAATAATTAAACTAATTACATACTGTGTGCGTTTTTATTTTTGTTTGTGTGTAGGTATGTGTTCTGTGTTTTTGGCTGCGTTCATCTGTGTTGTGTATCTGTTATTTCTGTACTGATATTCTAGTTAGAATAATTTAATTCCAATTATATGAATATTTATTTGATATAAGTATTTGAATTTAGAGCAAGTTTTTTTTCGACATTGACTACATGGCCGGTACTTCATACCCTTGGGAATTTTGGAAGTTCTCACTATAAGCCTTGTAAGAATTTTAGCACATTAGCTCCATTAGCTCCAAGAGTTTAGGGCTGGACGTTGATGAGTCTGTGAGGGTCATGTCATGTGTGATGGATGGGTCAGGACTTATATTGATTGAAGCCAAAATCTTTATAGGCAAGTGACACACCGGGCGAGGATAGCAAGCCTGAAGACATCGTGGTGGCCAGACCAGTAGCCCCTGAGATCAAACCTGCAGAGGGAGCTATACCACCTCCTCCACCCGTTGTTAAACCCAAGGTATGATAAAATTTGACTTTTTTTATATTATATTATCAAACGACACCATTATATTAATTTCTTCTAAATAATTGATTATCCCATTATAAAATGTTTTTGCGTGGTGGCTGGGAATGAGGCACAGAAAGCTGGAGATGGGGCTTCTGGAGCCTCTTGTGTTTTATTAATTTCACCGAAACAATGAATTCAGCGTTAGTTTTTTTGATTGAATTTGAATAACAAGACTGTTTAACGATAAGTATGATAATACCATCCGCACGAACAAATATTTCCAATTTTTCTTGCATTTTCTGCCTAAAATTTGGAGAAATGGGCTTAACCAGTCGGAGATTGAGTATGTTCCCCAATTTTCATCAATAGGTCCATGAATTTATCCCTTTCGGGAAAAGCAAAGGGAGTCCATAAAGCCAGGTGTTTTATTTACGGAGAACTAAACTTGAATGATTTTAGCACTGCACAATACACTATTATACAATAAAGAACTCTTTAATGTAGAAAACAAAATGCAATTGTCATGGCAACATCGACCACACAGGATGCATGGCAACCACCTCATGCCGAGTTCCCGCCAAACAAGCTGCACGTGTTTCCTTTTAGAGAAATATAATTTTTGCAGAAAATCGGTCTTACGTCTAAGGATTAAGAGTACAATATAAAATGTGTGAAAATTTGTATGAAATATAAGCTAACCGGTCATTTATAACTCGTAGTAATACTTCTGACCTCTGTTTCGGCACGTATTCGAATTCAACGAACGCCTGTATATTTATTTGTGGGTAGTCACATACCATTGCTATTATTTACTTGTTGCTTATGAAAAAGTGTTTATAATTAGGAAAAAAAGAAAAAAAATAGAACCACTGTTATTTGTTTTCTTAAGGCCGCGTTCACACTGAAAGTTTTGTCAGTCGTCCTTTTTGACTCTGCATTTTATTTCCTATCCCAATCTGTGTTATCTGCCTATCCCAATGGGACAAAGGCGTGAGCTTATGTATATGTATGTATTTTATTGCTTTTTCTTAATAATTTGATAATAACGTGAATACAGCCTACAATTTATGACAAGTTATTATAGAAAAACAAATGCGTAAAGCCCGCCTAGTCGGCGACAGACAATTCCTTTTATGTAAACGCAGCCTTAGTTTGTAAACATTTAATCTTTTAAAAATTCCCAAAACACTTATCTTGTTTAGAGTCAACAAAAGGTATCGACACAGTTTTTGATACTTAATATCCATAGAGATGAAAAAAAAAATTTTTAATTATTATTTTAAGATGTGTTAACTCTTGACCTTAATCTCGACCAAGGTCATAGACCTTGTTTAACAAACGTTTACTCTTTATAATAGGCCCCGATCGCCCCAGCAATGGAAGTCACTCCAAGCACACCTCCAACAATCACCCCTACATCCAAACCGCCATCCCCTCCAAAAACTCCCTCTAAACCTCCTTCGTCCCCTACATTGGCTCCGAAGCCGCCTTCGCCCCCTACTAAGCCATCATCTCGTCCTTCTACCCCTACGCAGAGGACTATATCGCCCGTGCCTACGACTGCTACGCTGCCTGTAAGTAGAAACATGTGTTCTTTAAAAGTGTAGGAATAATTATTGTTCCACTTGAATATGCCAAAAATCCCTTTTTAACCGACTTCAAAAAAGGAGGAGGTTTCTCAATTCGACCGTATATATTATTATTTATTATGTATGTCCGCGGATAACTTCGTCGTTTATGAACGGATTTTGATTATTCTTTTTTTGTTGGAAAGGGAGTATCCCAAGGGTGGTCCCATGGTAAGGAAACCAGGATCTGATGGTGGAATCCTGAAGAAATTGAGGGAAACTCTCGAAAAAATTGTCTTTTTGGGATTGAAGTCGGTGACTCTTACGTTTTTGACGTGGAAAATTATACTAAAATGGAATTCACCTTTCACCTTCACCCTCACAATTTGTGTCAAACGTGGCATCGAGTAGTTCGCTAGAGCCACTGATGCTCTGCCTACCCTGTCAGGGATTATAGGCGTGAGCGTATGTATGTGAATTCATCTTTCAGTCCACTTGAATTCCTTTTTTAGAAAGTCTTGATATATTTAGTACTTATGTGTGTGCGTAGCATGTGTCGACCCTTTTCTGGTGTTTGTCACTTACCTTTGTTTAGAGTGTTGGTTCTTGTCCTAATGTTAGTATTTTCAAACCGCTAAATAACCTCTGACACGGCTTGAAAACAATTATAGTCAATCGACAACAGTCGCAACTGACTGACGAAGCACGAAAACTCGTGGTAAATTAACACAGTGGTCGCCTAGTCATCCATCAATGTGCACTATCTCGTTTATATACCTAAGTTATTTGACTTATTGGTTCTGAACAATGCTCGTCTTATGGGCAACGAGTGCTTGTCTGTCACTCTCTTGTGGTAGGTGCTAAATATGAAATAAGAGGTATGAACCCTAAAGTTTCTTGTAAAAAAATTGCTTCCCTTTGATTAATTGCTTGTTAGTCAACAAAAAGCGTTTTTGTGCTTTGACATTTACTAGTATGTTGTAGTATTGTCTGCTTTGCATTATGTTAAACTCTTTAGTGATTAAAACGAACTATAAATTAAATAATAAATTGATCATTTGAATGGTTATCCTCATTTAATTCAGCGAGTAAACAAAGTAGAACACGCTGGAGGCTTAGAGCATCGACGGGCGGTTTGGTCAAGTGGTAGTGGCGCTGCCTCTGGATCGATGGATCCTGGGTTCTATTCCCAGTCAGAGAAAATATTTGTGTAAAAAGCAGATGTTTGTTCTCGGGTCATGGGTGTTTGTGTCTGTCTTTATGTATGTTCCAAAGTACCGACGACACAAGGGAAACCCTTAGTAAGGGCCTTTGAGTGTGTAGCTTTTATTTTTTATTTTTTTTGTCGGCTCTTATGCTTGTAGGAGATGCTTTGCTTGATAAACCATTTAGCTGAGACCTTGCAAATATGCAAAACTGCTCCACAAAAAATTGCTTGTGTGCATTTTTGATTGCCTGCAGGCTAATTTCACAAAAAACTGGCATTTTACGCTTGTGGCTATCATTTACAACATGACAACGATAATTTTTTTTAAAGCTCAGAATGATAACTTAAGGTAAACATTAATTATCGCGTGTTTTACCAAATTTAAAGTTCTAGCCTTTTAAAGATCTAACTACGACACGACCACTTTATAAAAATACATCATACAGGGGAAGATTGAAGGATTGAAAGGTAGAGGTAGACCTAGCGTCTACCTTTCTTTCTTTCAATCTTTAGCGTGGATAGAGGTATGTGGCGTTTCCTCCACCGACAAGAGCGCGGTTCTTAAATTTAAGAAGAAAATAGTTCTTGTATCCGACTTACTTACAATGAATTCTTATATTAGCTTTTCTCCACCATTCTTCACAGCGCACACCATCTCCGCCTCCAAGCTCTCAGCGGCTGTCATCAACGTCAAGCACCGAGCAGCTCATCCCGCCACCATCGCCCGAACCTTTGCGCCACGGCAAGAAACTCGACGACGTCAAAACCATTAGGAGACAACCTAAAACTGGCTGGCTTTAAGTGTTTTGTTACTGCATGCTTTTGAACAACCTTTATTGATACTGCATACGCTGGTCTCCCATTCGGGTAGACGTAAGCTATAGATTTCCATAGAATGGTTTTATTTTTTGCTTGAAAAAATATGCTTTACAAAGCGTAGTGATTTGCTTGATTTTTTTTGCATGCCTCGTGGTAAACACGTTTTAATTTTTTCTATCCTTGAAACTTTTTTTTTGTAATTATTTAATTTACTTACTGTATGTTTGTTAAGTAAGTACATACTATTGAATAGTTAGTTATATTATTAGTTTATTGGAAATATTTCTTGTGACATATAAATAACATTATGGTATAGAAATCGTTACCAATAAAAAAGGTAATAAAATATTCACCCAATAAAAAAGGTAGCTGTCAACTTTATAATAAGTTAAAGTAAGACCAAAGAAGTAAGAACAAACTAATTTTATTGTAACTTAAACTCTTTTTCATGCATTGGCAAAGCATTAGTGTTGATTAGGTAGATATATTAAGGAAAAATGATGCTGCAAAAATATAGTACCTATTTATTTTGTTTCTGTAAGAAAATACAATTAAAAAATAAACTAAATATGCTCGAGATAAAATGAACAAAAAGTAGATACAACTTTATTTTCCAGCCCTTGAAAGTGCTTTGTCCTGTGGAAAGAAAGAAAATCAGCGGTGACAGTAGTAGGTATTATTTCCCTGTTCCTTTGTTTTGCCAACCATCTCTTCAAATTGTATCAAATAAAGTTTGAATGAGATACAACAATAAATAAAGCAGTGTTTTTTAATATCTTCTTTAAATTCGCGAGCTTTTGGGAAGTCGAAAAGTTCTGGCGACCCCCTAAGCTAAATCTACTATCTACGTTGGAGATTTTAAAATGTAACATGAAGAGTTTGCCGTGGAAGATGGCAGGCATCATTATGTTTGTGGTATAGACTTGTTTCTTAATGGTAGTATATAGGACCTACAAATATGTAAGTGTGTTTTTTTTCTGTTACCCGCGCTTTACGGCTCCCCAGGAGGTCGCGACCCACAATTTGAAAAACTGTGGATACCTACTAAATAACAATGTTTGGTATTTGGTAGCAAACTAAAAAAATAGGTACGTGTAGTGTATGCTATCTGTTCATTTCATACATATAAATGTGTAACTGTCCCATGTTGAAATAATGTAATTTAAACATGGGGCAATTACATATTTGTATGCAACAGTACACTACTTATGTGGTCTCAGCTTATTCAAATTAATAAGACTGTCATGTGAGGATAGTGTATTTAAAGTTGTTTGTCCCAGCTATAATTTTTGGGTAGGCAAAGGGCGGGCGGGCGACCAGCGTCCCAATAATATTTGCATTGGCTATAAACTTACTTTGTGCTTGAAACGTGACGTTCATAAAACGATGGCCGAACAGTACTTACCTATTGTACTGGGTACTTGCATATTTTTCTTTTATACTGCTTATTTATTTTCTATTTTATTTTTAACTGCTTCTAGAATCTGACTGTTTGTGTTGTTATAATTTCAAGCAATTTAGTATTTAAAGCAAGATAATAAAGTAGTACTTGATTATAAAAAGATTATTTCTTTTCCTTTTGGAGACCCTGCACCGCCATTGCCCTTTGGTAATATTTTGGCTACTTATCTTAATTAATTGCATGATTATCAAACGGTTTCCTATTTAATTTATTTATTTAAATTAAATTAATAAAACATGTCAAAAAACAAACAAAAATTTAAAATCCACGTTATTTATTACTTAATATTTATATCCAATTATTGTACTTAAAAGTAAACAGTAATAGTAGATTATGCTACAAGTGTGCTAAGTTGGATATTACATTAGAGGCGAGTTTAGATATAGTTAAGTATTTTTTTATTTTTTGGCTGTATGGCATACTTGTCAATGTGCATCTCCTTTTGCGAGCGAAATAGAAAAAAATAGGGGCCTTTGGCGGGAACTCGGCGTGAGCTGTAGCTTTGTCAATTGAATTTTCGTTTTCTGCGTGAAAAAGTTGTTTAATGTGTAATAGTGATAGTGTATTATGCAGTAAATTGACTAAAATTCGTGTAGTGATGAAAAATTCAAGTGGTAACAGTGTTTCTGCTCCGTTTGGTACCGACAAAGATCCTCGCGGTTGTGCTTCTCGTCGCCAGTTTTCGTAAAACAGACGCTATCCGGTTTTACGCAGAACATGAGGAGCTTAGGGCTTAGGTTAAGTTGAAGAAAGAAGATTTTTCACTGAAGACATGGCTGTATGGACATAGTTTCCTTTGCTATGTTTGCTATGTAGGGATACCATGGACTTAGTACTTTCTCTTTTAAAGGACCGATTACTTAGAAAAATCGTATTAAGAAATATGAAACTTAACCCCATAGCAATAAGGTACACTTTCGACTGCTTCTCCGACAGCCTCTATTGAAACCGAAAGGGACACCGATGTGCGAGGCGGATTGTCTCTTTCTTTTTTCTTGCCAATTTAAAAAAACTTCATTAATCAAAAAAGTCCGGCTTTCACAATGAAGTTAATAACGAAGAAATACGTTGCATTTGAAATGAATTTCAGTTCAAATTGATGTAAATTAATTTTAATCATAATAACTTCGTCATCTTTTCCTAAATTACCAAAAGAAAACGAAAATTTTTTTCAAACCATTTATTACTACTGGCATCCCGTAAAGTGTCATCGTAATGTCATGGCGGCATGCTTTAAATCGTATAAAAATAATTCGTAACGGCAAGGATTATACCAGTTTTTTTAATTAAAATACTGACAAAATGGTAGAAAGATGTTGTATGCACACTTGTTCAAGTGAATCGTATGGTGGATGTAACATATCTTTTCACAAGTAAGCTAAAATAATTTCTTATAAATCTATTACTATGTTGTCCATGATTTCTTGTGTTTGGCGGAGAAAGGTTCTCAACAATGCTGTGCTATTTTATTGCGGAGTGCATAAAGATTCAGAACAAAGACAAAAATGGCTCAACAGCGTTGAGATTAGACAAAAGATAACAAAAAATTCCGTTGTATGCAGCCGGCACTTTGTGCCAACTTGCTTTTATGCTGGGAATTCCCGCCAGTTACTCAAAATGAACGCAATTCCTACTATTCCTCCCACGGTAAAAACTATGTACTATTGCGAAATTGTATTTTTTTGAATTCGCACACCAATACACCATAAATACACGTTACATGTCTACAAAGATCTTTTGGCCCGCGGTTTCCATGGTGACGCCTTTATTTACAATACAAGTTCTTCTAGCTACAACTGTCACCTTTGTAGACCTATAAAATACTACTTAACAGTTATAGTTTTAAATGTAAAGTCCCCACCGAGTGGCACGAGCCTCCCTCGAACAGTGAAGGGGGATTCAGGCCATAGTCCACAACACTGGCCTAAAATGCGGGTTGATGGGTCTTTCGGAAATAACCTTTAGAGGTACGGGTTTCCTCACGATGTTTCCCTTCACCGCTGAGCAAGTGATAACTATTAAATACGAATTAAAAGACGAATGTATAGTGATACAGGCCTCAACCTGGCATCGAACCCACGACCCTCCGCTCACAGGTCCCACTCACTATCCAGGGTTAGTTTATTCCGCCCTCATTCCAAACCGCCCCCGTCCAAGTACAGTTAGCATCATCATCCTTTTCAAACTTGGAGTATTTGAAATGAAACTTCTTTGGGCGCGTTGAGAGTGAAATTTCAAAGTTGCGTCATGGTATTCAATGTAAAAAAAATAATTAGGCCAGGTACAAGGTTGTACCTACCTTGTAGTTTGAAAGCCTAGCGACCTTGCATTAAATCTGGTAGTTCTGATTTTTTGCTGACTTGTTTAGGATGTTACAACCTAATGAATAACCGCATATTTGGAAAATATACCTAGCCACAACGAATCGAAAAAAGGCAAGATTTTTTTAAATGTACCTTTACCCAACACTGTGACGTCACTGGCGCGCGTTGACATCGGGTATATTTTCAAATTACTAAACGCGCGCTTAGGTATTTGAAAACATACCCGAACGCAACACGGCAACGCACTCACTCATTTAGATCAGAACGCCCGCTTAATTTTGACGACGAGTAACGAATTTTCATTAGGTACGTAAAAAGTTAAATAGAGTCATTAAACTTTAAGTTTCATTAAACTTAGTCTTTTAAACTTAAAGTCTCATTAAACTATAGTTCCATTAAACTAAAGTCTAATTAAACTTAAAGGCCCGTTAAACTGAAAATTTAAGCTTTTTCATAAACAACTTTTATCTGCCTACATTTATAATTTTCAGTAGGGATAAAGGAATTTAGAAGTATATTTTGATATATTTTGCAATAACACAACACGGAATTTCCAGTTTGAAAATATACCCTGGAAACGTGTTGACGTCGGGTATATTTTTAAATCCCTAATATGGTAAAACATATTTTTAAAGTATACCTGAGCCCAACACTATAATAGACTCAGCGCCGAACGACACCATGTCAAAAAAAAAAAAAGTGTGATAGGTACTGGTTCAGGATTTTCATTTAAAGCTAGGAGGTTCTTTTTCAACCTGTATACATATATGCTCACGTCAGTAATTCCTAAGGGGGTAGGCAGAGAATCAGTGGCTCATCTTTACCTATTTTCTTGATAAAGAAAATATTTATTACATAACTTCATCGTAACTCAACCTTGTGACATTTGAATGACCTATGGTAAGAAGTACTAGTCACAATTTCTAGTTTTGATTTTTGAGCGAAACAAAATCCAAGATCGGTTTTTAATACAACATTGCAAAGTGTTTTAAATTCCAATCATGTCCAAATGATAGTATCAGGGAGATCTTTAATTTAAACTTCAGTTGATATTTTATAAAATACTCTATTTTTGAAGAAAACTACGAAAATGTGTAGCGTTCTTAAACAGCACCATCTATGGGATGGTGCTGTTTAAGAACGCTACACATTTTGGAAGCTTACCTTACCTCATTTTCCACTACCTCATTAAAAGTTACGTGTTAGACTCGAGTGCCACGATTTTTGACCTTGTGCTCTTTTGATTCTCTCGCTAACGCTCAGAATTCTAATTGTTGTAGCACTCGCTGCGCTTATGATCCAATTTTAAAATCCTTCGCTTGGTCGGTCATCAAATTTGAGCACGCGGTTTAAAGCAACTTTGCACTCATGTATAACAAATATCTCTCTGACTCTCATCAGCCCATACAATGTTTCCACCGAGGGGCACGATGTGTTAAGTTTACCTTGCCCAATGTTAAACAGGTTAATACCAATGTACAGGTTAAGAATGTAAAACTGGACGTTGTGGAATCTACTGTATTCTTAGGAATAACTCTTGATGCAAAGCTTCAATGGGGTCCTCGTATTGATAAGTTAGCGAGCAGACTCAGTTCAGCAGCCTACGCAGTTAACAAAACAATCTGTCAATTATCGGACGTTAAAACCACGAGAACCGTATATTCACTTCCACAGCCTAATGTCATATAGTATTTTACTGTGGAGTAATGCTGCGGATATCAATAAGATCTTTGTTCTGCAGAAAAGGGCTATTCGCGCGATTTATCAAATGAGACCTAGAATGTCTCTTAGACAAATATTCAAAGAAATAAATATTCTGACTTCTGCATCCCAATATATTATATGTGACAATCTTTTATATGTGAAGATAAATGAACATTTGTTTAAGAAAAATAGCGATAGGCACAATATAAATACAAGGACCAAGCATAAACTGGAAGTACTAGACAGTCGTCTCCACAAGGTCACGAACGAAAGTATTCAAAATTTACCTTTGGATAAATTTAAGTCAGTAATTAAACAAAAACTTTACAAAAAGGGCTATTACAAAATTTCTGATGACCTAACTGACATGGAGCCATGGGAATGACTGCTCAGCTTTAGAGTTATTTCAGAATTAGTTAAAATTAGAAAATAGGAAAATTTGTAATGCGATTAAAAAGAACACCCTCAGAGTTTCTTGCCTGTTCTTCTCTGGGGAAGACTGCACCTTTGCGAATAGGCGTAGAGTCAGTAGGGTCAATAGAACGAATGCGTATGTATGGTATGTATTTAAATCCTTTAATGTTTGTTTGTATGTATTTCATGTAATCTTGACTTGTTTTAAGTGGCATCCTGATTATCCTATAAAATAAAGATTTTTTCTATTCTATTCTATTCTATTCTATTCTGTGAAAGGGGGAATTTACTATTTAATAGTTTCTAATAAAAAATAACATAAGATCAAAATTAACTTATATATACCTATGGAACTAAACGGGCTCCTATAGAACTAAGGTCCGTTAGATAAAATAGGAAAAAACAAATTCTAAGCATAAAACTCCAATTTTACAAAAATCCAATATGGATTGCTTGGGGAAAATGTTTTCATGGGAAAAGTTTTGAAATTAAGTTAAAAGCATGTTTTAATGATTTGATTATAAGATGAGACGAAAGGTGAGTTTTTGTTTTATTTTTTCACAACCTAACTACACAACTTTGTGCCGTGTGGTGATCGGCTTAGAATAACACCACCCCATTTCTTTCCGTGGGTGTCGTAAGAGGCGACTTAGGAAACACAAATGAGACCTGCCTCCTATTAATCCATCTCAGGCAACAACACCTCATTTTTTATGAATCTGAGGTGTTGTCCTATGGTCTCATGCGGTGTGGTAGGCTCTGTAAAGGGCCGCCTGGTTCGCGACCACCCTCCTACCGAAGTCCGACGCCAAACAGCTTGCTGTGTTCCGTCGGTGCGTGGGAGTACCGGTGCCTTATAGGCGTTTTCTGGGTTAACTCGCTCCATCGTCGACCTCATCTATGACCTTGGTCAAGATTGAGGTCAAGAGTTAACCCATCTTATAATTAAAAAAAACATTCCCGATGTCCACTACTCTGTGTCCTCCTTGTATATTATCATACAATTTGGTGTTTCATAACAAAAATGTAGTAACGTAAATGTTGCTGATGGTTTGTTATATAAAAATAAAATTACAGGAAAACTTCTATCCTTAAATGGAAGCCTGTATTTGTCTGTTACGTATACTTTGCACTCCCAAAAAAAAATTATAATACGAGTAATCGCATTGTCACCCTACTAGAACGAGACGTTCTGCCTCGTTGCTCTATCTCTTCTTCGGCCCGCGTTTGAGCTCGAAGATTTCTATCCTGATGTATTAGATCCATGAGGGATACTTAAATTTAACAAAAAAAAAAATAGAAAAAAATAATCGCGCCTCTTTTCAGAATTTTCAGATGTTTTCACTTGGTTTTCACAAACGGCATTTGTATTCATCAAATTGTTATTATTGTCAGAAATACAACACAAAAAATGTCTTCTTCAAGTGCAGAACAGGAAATCTACGAGGGTACACCGCCAGAAATACTTTCAGAGGCGTAACATGCAAGTGATAGTTTGTTGCCGTCAATATCCAAGGGAAGTTTTTATTTCTTTCTTTTCTCGCAAATGTGTTGAAAAACGTCGTATGACACACGTGTGCATTGGATATTACATCCTCGGCTCCGTTGAGTCCTCGCCTTCGGCTCGGGCTCTAAACTCGCCTCTAATGTAATATCCAACTTAGCACACGTAGCACAATGTACTATTTGTCACCAGATTATCAAAATTATTTTTATTCGAAAGACTAGTATACTACTGAGGTGATCCTATTTTAATTTAATCGAAATTGATTCAGCGCTTATTGAAAAATCAACAAAAACAAGAAACATACACATTTAGATGACGTTTTGGTTTGTGGATATCTGCTGATAGACACTGTTGGTATTGAAGACAGTTGATTCGTACGTTTTTGACGTAGACATCGAAAATCACATCAATTTATATTTATTTAACTAGTTGTGTTAATGTAATAATTAGGTAACCTATTTGGAAACAACCAATATACAGGCTGAAAAAGAACCTCCTACCTATATTAAAAATCCTGAACCAGTATCACTCAAAGAACACATTTATGAAAAATATATATATATATTTTTTACATTTAGGAAAAAAAAATCCCCCCCCCCCCAAAAAAAACAAAAAAAAAGTGTTCAGTAAGTGATACTGGTTCAGGATTTTCAATAAAGCTAGGAGGTTCTTTTTCAACCTGTATACCTACTATAACTTTATGTCACCGATTGCTATTCTCGATGCTATACCAACTCTGTTTTGTGAATTGAATTGGTTATCACTAAGCATTATAAAGCACTAGCTTTCCGCCCGCGAATTCGCCCGCCAGGAGACGTATTTTTGAAACGATAGAATTCCAATTCGCATACGAATTGACAAGATTTTGAATTCTATTGTTTCAAAAATACGGCTCCTGGACTACGGGTTATACCGTGCCCAGCTGTGGGATAAAACGTAGCTTATGTCCTTTCCCAAGATCTGATCTATCTCTATACCACATCAAAATCAAAATCGGTTTAGTAGTTTAGGTGTGAAAGCGTAACAGACAGACTTACTTTCGCATTGGTAGGAATTATCGAAGGTAGACCCGTGCTCTCAGTGGGGATGTAGACGGGCCGATTAAATTAGCATTATAAATGTTCAAGTTTGTTTGAGTACTCAATTTAATAAGTTTTAAATTTTGCTTATTCAAATTTCGCTCTAAGAAATGATATTCTAACTTCATCTGAAGGTTAGGTAATCTAATCACTCAAGACCGTTATTCTAATTCGCTGAATTGTTTTGAGTTTTTGGTATGGTAGGTAGAAAATTAATTTGTAAACGTTTGCCGAAATTTATTTTCTCATCTTTATCCCAAAAGATGTCTTATTTCTCTGACATACCTAATTAAAGTATGTGTTTTTAATACGAATCCAAATTAATCGTTTTAATAAAATACCTATTGGTATTTTCATGATGAACTTCGTCACGACGTCAGGGGGGACCTATACAAGGAGTTTCAAAAAAAAAAACAAAAAAAAAAGAAATTCCAAAATTTAATTTTAAAAGTGAAATAGCCGCAACTCTAGTAATCAGTTGCACAGTTTGACATTAACAAAATTAAAGTTTCATGTATTTAGTATGATATACTTGTTAATTTGTAATAGAGCTGTGCAATAAGCTTAATTTTAATTAATTAATTTTTTTGGGTTTTTATGAAACACCTTGTATATGGATTAGGTAAAATTAATTATATTTCTTTACTTAGCGGTAACGAATAACTCTAAAATTAAAATTTTTGTATCAATCCTGACGTTCATCCCGCCCTATTTAAAGACGTAATACAAGGCGACCCGAACCTGTCAACTCGTCAGTGACTAGTCACTGATATTAACGCACGCCCAATGACTAAAGAGTAAAAGGACAGGAAATTTCACAAAAATATGCGTGCCTGTAGTAAGCACATGCTAGGGTATCAAAATATCGATACTTGTTCAAAGTATCGATAGGTGGTACAGAGTAAGGTTACTTTATGATAATTGAAAAATAAACAAAATCACAGCATTTATTTACATTTATTTACAATTTGTCAATGTGAAAAAAAAGACCAGTTCACAAAGTACCCAGAGTTTATAATTTTACTAAAGCTTTGACAATTTTAAGGTGACATATGTATGTTTTTAATTGTACAATGATCATACAAAAGATATTTTGTTTAAAATAAAAGCCGCCATACAAAATCGTGACACGAGACCGAAGACCGAGCTCGCGCAGGGCTAAGCCCAGAGCGACCACCCTCTCAATTCCATGATGACCGCCATAAAAGGTTCACTCTAAGAGCGAGGCGAGGCAGCAGGCCGAGGAAAACTGCGTAAAGGGTGAGGCCGAAGGCCAAGCTCTACGTAGAGCGACGCGGAGCGTGACGTTTCACCCAACCTAAAATTCAAGATCTCGGATATGAACTTTTGCGAACCTGATATTTCGTGTCGTTCAATAGCACCCGAAGAAATGCTTAATACAAAAATGACACTCATGCACGCTATTGAAAAAAATCTAGTTATAAAAGTGGAATCTGTTGCCAATATTATTAAAAGATACGCAAAAGCTTGCGAATAAACCAACATGTGATCGTCGAGGTTATCAATCTCCTCGAAAAAACAGACAGAGTAAGGAGGTTAAAGAGTGTGTTAGTGTCAATTTAAGCTAGCATTGCAGGCAGCAAGTATTTTTTGGTGACTTATAAAATAAGTAAGCAAAACTTAAGCTATTATTTATTCTGTGACTTAAGGATGTGAATTCGCCTTCTTTAGAACAACTGAACAACTTTTCCCAAGGAACGGGTGGAAATACAAAATATATATATATTAGTTGTGTTATTATTAGCATCCACAGACTTTATGTCCGTGCCTTTGTCTAGATTAAGTTTTCTTGTTAATACTTGATTTTTAACTATAATACAATACTTTACATAGTGGTTTACAATTTATAAATAAGTATAATAAATATATGAATACATAATGTATATAATATATATTTAAACGAGTGACGGTTCTTCGCTGTTGCATTCAGACCTCAAGGCATCTATGATGGCTGTGTCTCGACTTTTGATCGCCATTTTGAGGTTGTAATTGACCACTTTTCCCCTGCCTGCCGTCTCTGCTTCTTTGATGAATCTGCCTATCGCATCGTTACCATCATCCGCATAATATTTGCAACTGGCGGTATGACGCGATATGGCAACTACAGCATGTGGGATACTGTCGTGTAGCTCCTGCCTGGTCGTTGTAGTACGCACGATCACCACCTTTTCGTACGTCAACCCTTGAGCCTCGTGTATGGTGAGGATGCGTGACCCCTGGTTTTGTAGAGTT
Source organism: Aproaerema taeniolella (assembly GCA_949987775.1). NCBI lineage: Eukaryota > Metazoa > Arthropoda > Insecta > Lepidoptera > Gelechiidae > Aproaerema > Aproaerema taeniolella. The sequence goes on from OX465245.1 coordinate 6,815,379, forward strand.
GTCTTTTCTACTTGTGTATGAACAAGGTACAGGGTTTCGGACTGGGTTCGATCGATCTGTGCATCTGTATAAGGAGTGCGTACGAAGTTTCGACGAGTAAATGCCACTGTAGACTTCTCTAAGGGCAAATGCTACGTAAAAAAAATATATTTAGCTTCTCCATGCAACTAGAAATTGCCTCAGTATGAGATTTTTTCCAAGAATTTCATGGATTCCTTACCAAAAAAGAAACAGAAGGTACAGAAATACTTACAATTTGCAAGGTTTTATTAAATGCTGATTCCTCAAAATGTAAAGAGCATAGGTGGAGTACTTTATGAGGTTTCAAATTATCTTTCCCAATAATGTCAAACCACTTACGTCGCAACTCTTCTTTTTTTGGGAACCTGAAAACGTAATCAAACCAAATACGTACTAATACTAATAATCCTCTCACTTGGTAATGTAGTTTAAAAGAAAAACAAATTTCTAAGGTAAAATAATCATACAGAATAACATTAATTAAATTAATATATTTCCTAAACGTAGGTAACTATAAAATCTTAGCTATGATTTGATTTCGCCATTTCAGTTTTTAGCAAAACTGTCCCTTTACACCTTGAATACAGAAAGTGATAGTATAGATAGTTAAAAACAGCTTCTTATCTTATTTAGCTTAATGTGTCCCACCGCTATTTTAATATAAAAAATATTGTAACTGATCACTCGTACAAATATGCTCTGTAACTAATACAGAATCATCGATATAAATTCGAAAGCCATTATTATTACATCACTAATGTCATTTGTATAGAAATTTTTGTTATGGAAAATATTATGTAAAGTTAGCCAGAAAGGTAATTTAGGGTGTAAAAAACGTGAAAACTATAAAATATAATCTTAGTATTATAGGTTTTAGAAGTATTTTTGGGTTTAATAGGCGTATTTCAACAAAAAAAGGTTACTTACTGATGCACAGTCGTTTGCTTGCTATTTTTGTTAGCCCTGTAGCTGCACTGTTTTACAGAGCACGAAGCCATTTTGTACCTTCTCATCCAATGTTCTGACACTATACAAAACCACAAAACAACTTCTCCTCAACAAAAAACACAATTTTTCACTAATGTTGCTATTCACTTGACAGCTGAAGTACTCACGAGTGAAATGTAAACAAACTTAACAAAAATGGCGGCCGGCCACGCTTCATAAGTATGTATATGTCAAATATTGCGCCTCCATATAAACAAATACTACATACTCAAAGCGCACGCCCTAACGATCGTGTTCGGAATCTTTTCGGATTACTTCGCACCTAGTTGACAAAATCGTTTTCTTTCAAATTCGCATGTATTACGTCTCTATAGGTATATAGGGTTGAGTGCTCGTAGGTAAGCTTTCAAACAAAAAAACGGAGTTAGGAGTTGCGATGCTACAGACGGATATACATACTCACACGTCAAACTTATGCCGGTTTAGTCGAGTGGTAGTGACGCTGCCTCTTGATCGGCGGGTCCTGGGTTCGGATCCCCAGTCGAGGGAAACATTTGTGTAAAAAGCAGATGTTTGTTCTCGGGTAATGGGTGTTTGTGTTTGTCTTTATGTGTGTTCCAAGGGACCCACAACACAAGGGAAAACCTAAGTGTGGGCCTTTGAGTGCGTAGCGTTTAATTTATTATTTATTTATTATATCACCCCTCTTTTGTCGGGAGTTAAAAAGGCAATAGGAAAAACTATAAAAAACTATATATACTTAGGTACTTAAGTACATTAGTTTATTTAATGCTTCATTAAGTGTCATTTCACAGGGAGATTCACAATATTCTCATCCCAAAGATCACTAATAACCCTAATTTAGAGTCATCGCTCTATAAAAGGCGATGGCTGAGGCCCAGTGCAAGGTATTTGGAGAATATGGTTGTAGTTTCAGAGCGTCAAATTCATGACTAGTGTTAATGTCTGATAGACAACTTAGCTCTTTACTGCTTTGTGTTGGGTCACCCGTATTCTACACATTTGACTTGATTCCGACGCTCGGGAAATCTCAGTGCATTTTTCTCGTACGCTATTTAAATGACAGTGACGGGTATAGTATTGTGATATGCAGACCTTCATGGAGGATCGGGCATAACGCAACTTCTTTCTCATTCGGTCATTTCGAAGAAGATAATTCGAATATCAATTTAAAAGGTTTGAAATGGTATTCGATGTCAAGATTCGAAATGATTGAAGATCTGGTCTTGCGCCATTGATTGAGGATTGTGGATTGATTGTAGTGCGCTCGCGGAAGAAGTTCTTGTATGCGTTCGTAGGCGTGCAAATAGCACTTTAATAAGCATTGTTGAATTATTATTACCGTGTAGACGTTGTAACAATAAAATAAGTGTAACAAAAGTGCAGAATTTGATTATAATCGTGTACCTGAAGAAGAACTACATCTTTTACTCATTCGCCCCCAGAATAGTCTTCACAGTATCGTCGAATGCTGTAAAATACGGGTAAAGGTTATTCCTCTAATCTCAATGGCGATGGAATGATAATGGTTGCCATTTTATCCATTCCGGTGGTGAAATTTAGAACTATAAAAATCGAAACCTCATTCAGTTGATGACAACAACCACCCCAAACAGCAGCGTTAAGTTAATTTAACATTCAGTTGGCGGTGGCGCCACCAGTCAAAGCAGCTATGTATGGATAGTTCTAAATTTCATCACCAGTAGCTAGAGCACGATGGCGACAAACTTGCGCGGCACACAACTCAGCTGACGCTGAAACTTCACTTTGATTGCGCGAGAGCCCCGCGCAAAGGCTTGCTCGCCCTCTGGCGTTGTCAATATTGACATAGGACCACGGTGCATTACGCGCGCTATCACCATTGTACTCGAACTGCTCAACGGATAAAATTGCGACCATTGTCACTGTCATTACAGTTTTACGAGTATGGCCATAGAAACTAAACGATTGTATGTTAATATTTAAATAGTAGGTATGTACTTCTGCCCTTTTTAGTAGTAGCTTATTATTTAGTTATATTTCTACGTAAGTTGCAGAATTAAAAAATAAAAATGTTTTTATTTAAGTACTTTTATTTTATACCTGTGATACAATGATTGGGGCGTTTAGCAATGAGTTTTACTAATTTTGTACTAAATTTTAATGAAATTTGTAATAAATATTTTGTTGAAGATCTTAAAACGATTTTAATTTCTACTTCCTAGACATCCATCCAATTTTTATTTTTATTTTTCTTGTATGAAATTATAATAAGGCCCGTGTTCACCAAAAATATAACCAACGGTTAAACCGCGGTTAGAAGCTAATCAGACAAAATGTCAAAAAAAAATGTATGAAAATGACATTGTCAAATCTCTGGTTAGCTGCTAATCGTTGGTTAAATTTTTGGTGAACACTGGCCTGAGGCCATTTTCATACATTTTTTTTGACATTTTGTCTGATTAGCTTCTAACCGCAGTTTAACCGTTGGTTATATTTTTGGTGAACACAGGCCTAAGTAAGTTTATGTTTGGTTAAGTTTGGCTTTTTTAGGTTCGATTAGGTTAGGCTGCATTAATATTATAAAAAAGCCCGTCAATGTGAAAATAATTCAGGCAGTTCACAAAGTAACGAGAGATTGACGGCCGGTTGGTCGAGTGGTAGTGACGCTGCCTCTTGATCGGCGGGTCCTGGGTTCGATCCCCAGTCGAGGCAAACATTTGTGTAAAAACCGGCCAAGAGCGTGTCGGGCCACGCGAATTGTAGGGTTCCGTAGCAGCATGGTTCAAATATGCAGCTGGTTTCTTAATTCTACGAGCATATTGTTATAGTCGATGTTAAAATCCCCAAATACTATAGTATCAAAAAGAAATGTATTAAAAAGTTTGTAGTTTCAGAAATAATTGTAGTTTTGGTGTCAATATAACAGAACGGAAGTATTTAATGCGCGAGCGAAGCGAGCGCGAATTTTTTTTGTTTTTTTAATAGTTTTTTTTTTGTTTTTTTGGTTTTTGATTTTTTTTTGCGATAATATTATTGTTAGGGATAATATAATAATATCGAGCTGCTGCTAAAACAGGTCGCGTGGTGGTCTTGTATAAATTTGATATCATTTTCGTACTTAGCACCCCCAACAATCTATTAAACGACACCTGAAATGTCAATATGTTACAGCTTGGCTTTCAGCTCGCCTCACTTAAAGCGTGGAACCTTGTATGGCGGCCATTTTGGATTAGTGTACACTTCGTCGTGAATACTACTCTCGTGAATTATTCCACATTTTATTTTTATAAAAATAAATGTTTCCCAAACGGATTGCTGAATCGAAAAACGTTCGTAGTAAACCCCATCTATCTTGAAAAAAGCTATCCTATGATAACCTACTAGATGAATATCGGCGAGAAAAAAAAATCCATCGCCCTTTCAAGTGTATGGGAAACACCCGAAAAACAATTTTTTTTCCACTATTTTATTTTGTAGATCTGTCAGGGCAATCAATATGTATGACCATGCCAAATTTTAGCTCTGTAGTATTAAGGATCTAATATTAGTGAATATCTTCTTATTAATCCCAACAACGTTTAGCACTTGGTCGACTATTACTCACAAGCTTGAAGGGCCAACTTATGTGTTATAGTTTTCCTTTTAATTTTGTTGTATATTCTATCACCGTGAATTTTTCCACATTTTAAAAACAATCGTTTTGCTTGTAGTGGGGGACACTTGTTTTTAATAAAAAATTTCACTTTAAAAATTAATTTTTCGCAAAGGGAATGCTGAATCGAAAAACATTCTTAGTAAACCCCTTCTATCTTTTAAAAAGCTATCCTATGACATCTCATTCGATGATATCGGCGAGAAAAAAAAACATTGTCCTTTCACGTGTATGGGAAACATCCCAAAAATTGTTTTTTCCAAAATTTTATTTTTTCAATCTGTTGGCGCAATCAATATGTATGACCATGCCAAATTTCAGCTCTGTAGTACAAAGGATCTAATATTAGTAAATATATTCTTATTAATCCCAACTAAGTTTGGCACTTGGTCGACTATTACTCGCAAACTTGAAGAGCCATCTTATGTGTGATAGTTTTCCTTATAATTTCATTATATACACTACCACCATGAATTTTTTCACATTTTTAGAATCAACCGTTTAGCTGGTAGAGGGGGGGGACACTTGTGTTTGACAAAAATTTTCACTTTAAAAATTTATATTAGGCAAACAAAGTTCTGAATCGAAAAACGTTCTTAGTAAACCCCTTCTGTCTTTTAAAAAGCTGTCCTATGACACCCCATTTAATGATATTGGCTAGAAAAAAAAATTCATCGCCCTTTCACGTCTATGGGAGACACCCGAAAAAATTTTTTTTTCTAAGGTTTCACTCTACAGTTCTGACGGCGTAGTTAATATTTATGACCATGCCAAATTTCAGCTCTGTAGTACCAAGGGTTTCTTAGGAAACCCGCGGACAGACGGACAGACGGACAGACGGACATGGCGAAACTATAAGGGTTCGTAGATTACTACGGAACCCTAAAAAGCAGATGTTGGTTCTCGGGTCATGGGTGTTTGTGTTTGTCTTTATGTGTGTTCCAAGGGACCCACGACACAAGGGAAAACCTTAGTGTGGGCCTTTGAGTGTGTAGCGTTTATTTTTTTATATTATTATAATTTTACTAAGATTAAAATATTAAGGTGACTTATATAAAATTGTAGGTCCTGTCCTGACTCACTGACTCATCAACCCTTCGGTCTAGAAAGCTGAAAATTGGCGTAAAGGTTCCTTTTATAACGTAGATATAGATTAATTAAGAATTTTACGAAACTCCCACGGGAACGAGGTTCCGGGCATACTAGAGGATACTCAGAATAAATAAAAGAAAATAGAACCAACATCAAAAGGTACTACATAGCACATCAAATGATATTGTATTTATTTTTCGCTTTTTTGAAGTTGGTTCTATTCTTTTTTTTTATATTTTTATTTTTCCATTTTTCGTGCAAATTTTAAGCTCTTCATTTTTTGAAGTCGGTTAATAAAACAAAGTGTTAGCTTTGAAAAAGTTTAAGCGATTTTTTTTTACATAAATACCTACAGTTTAAACTGAGAACCCCTCTTTTTTTGAAGTCGGTTAAAATACTAAAACCTTCTCCTAAATGTAACTTTTCTAAAAACCTCATCAAAATCAGTTCAGCCAAACGTGAGATAATCGCGGACCAACATATATAAAAACATATATACATTATACATACATACAGGTCAAACTAAGAACCTCCTTTTTTTGAAGTCGGTTAAAAAAAACAATATTTCTTATTTTGACTGTCTTTGTGACTCCAATTTAATTATTAAATACGTTTTCAAGGTTTCCCGGAATCCTGCACGACGTGAAAAGGGTTAAGTACAGAAAACATCCTCAGGCGATAATGTCCAAAACAATCTTACCAATTTTAATTACTTTGTACGTAACAATAACATTTCCGGTTGGTGCAATGGTTGACCTTTCTTTGATTGAAACACAAATATTATATAATAATTAAGGTAGGAATGTTATTTCTGGATTTCTTGTAATGTATATATGACAAAAATAATTTTCCGGAAAGGAGAATAATTAATTTGCCATGCTTTTGGTCGATTTTTTTTTAATATCTTTAGCGAAATGGCAACGCACGATAAAACCTATATGTACATGTACAAATCATTTGGGGGCACTTATCTATACTATATAATAATATTATAAAGAGGAAAGATTTGATTGTTTGTTTGTTTGTTTACATTGAATAGGCTCCGAAACTACTGGACCAATTTGAAAAATTATTTCACCATTAGAATTCTACATTATCCCTGAGTAACATAGGCTACATAACTTTCCCGAATTCCCACGGAAATGATGTTAGTAGGAACATAAAAATATAGGGAATACTTACTAAGCCTTAGGCATTACGTTTCGAAATTGCTGAGACGAACAGATCGACAACTTTAACTTCAAAAACCATTAAAAAGTCATATTTCTTTCGTATTTTAATAAGATTGTGTGAAAATGGCAAGTTTTAGGTGGTAAAACAGTTTTAGTATAAATATGAAAGGTTTTACACTAGTTATGGTCAAAATTCGCGAAAGTTTTCAGAAAATGGTTTAATTATTAATTAGAAATTTACATTTTTCACAATGTTGTTCAAAAACCCTTTAATTAAGCGTTTTCGGCTATTGAAATTGTCGTTTTTTGAACTTCACGTGCCAATAACTCCGTAACGTGGGGTCCCATGTATTTCTTTATTCGTATAAGAGTTCCCAATTGATTTATATAGATTTTGTCTTGCCATTATTAAAACGGTCGATGGCCGCCAGGCTACAAACAAAAATATTAGTACCCCTTTGGTGTTTGTAAACCAAGTAAAAACAATTATTTACTCAAATGAAAACGCTCTGTAAATATTGTTTTCTTTGTATGAGTAGAGCGCTCATTTGATATTCATTTAAAAACCCACCTTTCCTGTTATGGATTGCTACCTACTTGAGTAAGTATTATTTTCCTTCTTTCTACGTTTTCATTCGCGGAAATGTTTTTGAAATATGAAAGGGTATCTTTCTTTGCTGGCTTTTGTACATTAATTACTGTACCTACCTACTTAGTTGGTTGTAACACGATAATAGGTTTGTATTTTTACCTAGGTAAGAAATTGAACATTTAATTTAAATGCTATCCTTGTTTATATTAATAACATGTATAGTGACAGTACAGAATTAACTTTAATGGATTTCTGCTGCAACTGAATGTTAGAACGTGGTCATAGGATTTGAAATGAAGCGTCGAGTCATATCCTATCTCCGGTAAACAGGTAATCTAACCCAGTGAAAAAAAATCTGAAGCTAGGTCTAAGGTCCGTATTACAGAACGCAACTCAGACTCTGATCTATTCTTAAGTAGCAGTCGTCTTTGTCATTTTGATATTTTCAGAAAGAGACAATTAATACTTAAATATACATCAAGAATTGAGTCTCCTTCTGTAATACAGGCCTACATATACTTACCTGATTAAATTGTTCCATCAAGTATACTATAGACGAAACGTACCTACCTATAACAGGGAAAGGACAGTATTTATCATTTAACTTCGACGTAAACGCTTTCAGCTGTGCTGTGCCTATTCAATGCTGCCAACTTGCAGACACAAACTTACGTAGTTCAGGCGAGTTAGGCACGTGAGCCGTCACGTAATTAACGTCGAACTAACTCGTGCAGTTGAAGTTATACCCAGTTGTGAGCTAAGTTAAAGATTAGTGCTAAATGTAGTCATCGTTAGGGTGAAATGGGACAAAACCTTTTTAAAGTTTCACTATTTAAAATATTGTAAAGTGATAAAACTTGAAGCCCAGTTGGTATCAAGTTTTATCGAAGTTGTGATAGCCCAGTTGGTAATGAGCCAGACTTGTAACCGGTTCAAATCCTGGTGCGGACCTGTACCACTAAAGTCATCTTTTCGGATTTATGTAAGGATTTCTAATTAATTATCACTTGCTTAGCGGTGAAGGAAAACATCGTGATAAAATCCGTACATCTAGGAAAATTCATTTTCAAAAGACGGGTAGTCCACCAACCCGCATTGGGCCAGCGCCTAATTATTCCTATTTATGATAGTTTCCTATGAGTAGTTTGGGGAAAGTAGTTAAGATACATGGGGTGGTGACTTTAAATTAGCTAGGGAAATTTTAAGGGTTTATTCTCCCTTTGAAACGGAACAATTTTTCCAAAGAAACCTGTATAAAATTCTTGAAAAAAACCGGCCAAGAGCGTGTCGGGCCACGCGCATTGTAGGGTTCCGTAGCAGCATGGTTCAAATATGCAGCTGGCTTCTTAATTCTACAAGCATATTATCATAGTTTATGTTAAAATCCCCAAATACTATACTTAGTATCATAAACAAATGTATTAAAAAGTTTGGCCTAAATATAACAGAATGGAATTGTTTAATGCGCGAGCGAAGCGAGCGCGACTTTTTTTTTTTTGCGACAATTTTATTGTAAGGAATAATATAATAATATCAAGCTAAGCAGGTGTATATTTTTAATGTCGTTTTCGTAATTAGCACCCACAAAAACCTATTAAACGACACCTGAAGTGTCAATATGTTACAGCTTGGCTTTCGGCTCGCCTCACTTTTAGCGTGGAACCTTGTATGTCAACCATTTTGGATTAGGGTACACTTCGTCGTAAATGCTACCCTCGTGAATTATTCTACATTTTTTTTCATTATAAAAATTAATGTTTCCTAAACGGATTGCTGAATCGAAAAACGTTTGTAGTAAACCCCTTCTATCTTTTAAAAAGCTATCCTATGATAACGCACTCGATGATATCGGCTAGAAAAAAAAACCATCGCCCATTCACGTTAATGGGAAACACACGAAAACATTTTTTTTCTACCATTTTATTTTTTAGATTTGTCACCACAATCAATAGGTATGTATGACCATGCCAAATTTCAGCTCTGTGCTACCAAGGGTTTCTTAGGAAACCTGCGGACAGACAGACATGGCGAAACTATAAGGGTTCGTAGATTACTACGGAACCCTAAAAACAAATGTATTATTAAAGAGTTTGTAATTTGGGAAATAATTTTTGTTTTGGTCTAAATGCAACCGAATGTAAGTATAAAATTCGCGAGCGAAGCGAGCGTGAATTTTTTTTGTTGGTTTTTTTTTTGTTTTTTTTTTTACGGCAATATTACTGTTAGAAATAATATCAACCTGCTGTTAAAATAATTTTGATGTCATTTTCGTAATTAACACCCCCAAAAAACTATTTAACGACACCTAAAATGTCAATATACAGTTGGGCTTTCGACCTCCCCTCACTTTTAGCGTGGAACCTTGTAAACATATTCTTATTAATCCCAAAAACGTTTGGTCGACTATTACTCGCAAACTTGAAGGGCCAACTTATGTGTGATAGTTTTTCTTTTAATTTCGTTGTATATTCTATAACCGTGAATTTTTTTACATTTTTAGAAACAACTGTTTAGCTGGTAGTGTCCCCCCCGGAAACTTGTTTTTAACAAAAAAATTTACTTTAAAAATATTTTTTTCTCAAACGGAGTGCTGAATTGAAAAACGTTCTTAGTAAACCCCTTCTATATTTTAAAAATCTATCTTATGACATTCAATTCGATGGTATCGGCGAGAGAAAAAAATCCATCGCCCTTTCACGTGTATGGGAAACACCCGAAAAAATGTTTTTTCCAAAATTTTATATTTTAGATCTGTCGGCGCAATCAATATCTATGACCATGCCAAATTTCAGCTCTGTAGTACCAAAGATCTTATATTAGTAAATATATTCTTATTAATCCCAACAGTGTTTGGCACTTGGTCGACTATTACTCGCAAACTTGAAGGACCAAGTTATGTGTGATAGTTTTCCTTTTAATTTCGTTATATAATCTACCAACGTGAATTTTTCCACATTTTTAGAAACAACCGTTTAGCAGGTAGAGGGGGGGGACACTTGTGTTTGACAAACATTTTCACTTTAAAAATTTATATTTCGCAAACGGAGTGCTGAATCGAAAAACGTTCTTAGTAAACCCCTTCTATCTTTTAATATGCTATCCTATGACATCCCACTCAAAAATATTGGCGAGAAAAAAAAAATTCATCGCCCTTTCACGTCTATGGGAGACACCCGAAAAAATTTTTTTTTCTAAGATTTTACTCTACAGTTCTGTCGGCGTGATTCATATGTATAATCATGCCAAGTTTCAGCTCTGTAGTACCAAGGGTTTCTTAGGAAACCCGCGGACAGACGGACAGACGGACAGACGGACAGACGGACAGACGGACAGACGGACATGGCGAAACTATAAGGGTTCGTAGATTACTACGGAACCCTAAAAATTCGACATTCCATACAAAGGCAAATCGGCTGCCGCACAAGTTGTATGGAGAGGCGAATTTTTTTTTCATCACCTATGTTCCTCGTTGTTCAGTTTCTTGTTCTGATTCACATCCTTAAATTTCTCTAACTCATTTAACATACATACATACGCTCACGCCTGTAATCCCTAACGGGGTAGGCAGACCATCAGTGGTTCTAGAAAACCACTTAGTGCCACGTTTGACACAAATAGTGAGGGTTATTATTAGATGGAACATGTTGTGTAATGGTGAGTGGTGGTCATCCTTTCGCCCATGATATAGCAAGACCCTCACCTCCTCCCACTTACTGACTTTTACAGTATGCCTGGGAAGAGTAGGCAGCTGGCACATTTTAGTTTTTCTTTCACTCCCAGCGTGGTAATTCATTTGAAGTCACCCAATATAAGTAGATTCATATACTTATTTTACAAAAGCAGTACCTATTAGGATAAGAATTTCAAAGAAAGACTTGGGTAAATAATACAACAAACATTTAATTAAGTAACCACTATACCTACTTAAGTATTTACTTAGATGTAAACTTACTTACTATCTCAACAACATTGCATTAGTTAGATCTAAAAGTCGGTGACTAAGTACCTATTTTTGTATCTAAAAAGTTAGATAGATTTACCTAAGATAATATTTAATTCATTACTGAATAATACCGTTAAGTATGTATAAGATCACTGAACTGGATGGCTTTCCTCAAAAAACATACAAGGTGTAAGGGGCCAACTGAATAGGCGTTTTTATTTTATTTTTTTATAACGAATGGGTTCGCTCTGTACCACAATCTAGCTCAGAGGCGTTGTATTAATATACAATACAACATTATCTGTGATACAACTAACTTCTTCCACAGATAATATAATACTAAAGTACGTCTTCTAATAAAACTATGAATTCGGTAATTTTTATGGCGCTCAAAAGCATTTAATTTAATTTAATGTTAAAGTTCATACCTACACCCATTTTGGTTTAATTATCTAATTCTAATATTGCTCTACAAAATAAGGCATCTTTGTTTTCTCACTAATTGTCAATTCTTTGGTCAATACCACTTCGATTTCATTTAGTTATTAAATTATGTTGAACCATACCTACACAGCTCCAGATTTTTTCTCTTTTTCCATGATGCTCGTACACATTGTATGATGCAATGTCATTATTTGAATTTAGCCAACTGGCTAGTTAACATTAGTCAGTGGTTGTCTAGTTTTAACAAGATTAATAACTCGGCAATTGCCTTCAACAGCTGCGATAAAATTTTCACAAATTTTCGCAGGTTACCGTTGTAGTTGGTCCAGCCACTTAAATTCGGACTGTTAAGACTTCTAATATAAATCCAGCTGCTCGAGCACAACGTGAAACAACGCGATCAAATGTCAAAAAGTGTCGACATGACAACGCCATAGGGCTTTTGCCCGGTGCCCTCGCGTAATCAAAGTGGAGTTTTACCGTCATAGGAGAGGTGTGACACGCGAGTTTGTCACAGGCCGTGCTAGCTATGCAGTTTTTGGAAAAATAATGGCTGTCTACAATTATTTTCACCTCTTTCTCAGATTTGTTTGTCTATTCATTAGAAAAGAGCGTTAGTCCTTTATTTCGTAAAAAAATCTTAAAGCCAACCAGACACAATTTTGCCGGTCACTTTCGATTTTCCTTTATCAGTTTTAATAGCTGGGGTAGTTGCGGAACTTGATGGAGTAGGACTTATTACAACTCGAGGAGTCGACGGACCTGATTTAGACGGTTTAGTCTCTGGACTCTTTAAAGCTTCTGAAGATTTTGACGGTTCCGGAGATTTAGGTTCAGAGATAGATTCAGGCTTTGCACCAGATCCCGATGCTTCGCCAGTCATTTGTTTGTACTGCGTGTCTAAAGCAGAAGCTGAAAGAATTTGTTCAGACCTTGCTTTTTGGCTTAGTGTAGGTGTGATCGGCTTTTGAAGTTTGTCATCTTCTTCTTTAGTGATGTAGAGGGTTTTTGATGGTGATTCTGGCTCATCTATTTGGATGATATGTTCTTTGTTTTCAAACTGTGGTGGTGGTGGCGGCAGTCGCTTGTCGCTAACAGGGTCAAACTGTGGCGTGCTCGGCTCTGATGTCTCCTGAGACGAGGACTTCAAAGGCCTCGTCTGTTCGGAGCCGCCTTCAGATCCTAAAGGAAAATGAATGTCATAAATATAGCTCCAAAATACATGCTGTATCTAAGTATAGGATAGATCAGGTATTCTAAATCGATTAGGTTATTCGATAAAGGTAAAACTATAATGTCGATTTGTCATGAAAGACAATGCTGCCGTTTAACTTTTCGCTTATTAATATTAATAAGAAGCGTTTTGTTGAATGGACCATTATTGCTATGTAAAATAACTTGATTGATTATTGTAGATTTCATTCTCTACTAACCGGTCAGTTAGATTAGTTAGATCACTATTTTGAAAAGTGTACACTATTGTTACCTTTACCTTCGATGTCCGCCTCAACTCTTATTTCGTTATCTTTTAGTCCTTCGTCGTCCGAATTCTCAGTTTCTGGGATCGGAGTTCTACTGCGGAATGATCGACCTGGCAAATGGAATTCAGAAAAAAAATCATCACATACTTGCCAGTTATATTTTTAGTTTTGTAGGGAGATAATGGAACATTAATCTCCTGAAACGCTGATTAAATTTGTCAAAAAACGCAATAACAGACAACTACTTTAAATTCCACACAATAAGTGAGAAAAAAGAACACATTTTGCAGAAAAAACCATTTAGTTTTCAATTTAGAAACGAACAACTAGAAACGAAGAAGTTATTTCTGATTACGTAAATAAGTTGTCTCGTGTAATGCCGTCTAGCACGTGCTCGAGGGTCTAGGTGCCTGTACTGATTCATTTTTCCCATCCCACGCTATTGCAGTCTTTCAGAGGTTTGTTTTACATTTTCATTAGCAAATAGGTTTCTTGTTGCTAGACCAATTTTTTGCTGTTAGACTCACTATTATAAACAAGTATTTTCAGTTTATAAGTATAAAGCTTGTTTGGATCGTACTAAGTAGCCATCTAACAACTTAAAGTAAGAACTATTTGTTCTAGTAAAGTTACGATAGAACTTCATCTTCTAAGAGCCGATGGCCGCTTCAAATCACATGTCGAATGGAAGTTAGGGTTATAATTTAAATACACACAACAGCACATCAGGCTGCCCCACTTTGACCTTGAGCTCGCCCTTACTGCGCTCGTAATAGTGACCGTTTTCGTAGTGCAACTGTTTACCCTAATGTGCTGTTGTGTGTACATATAGAGTAATAAGTTAAGGATGGTTGTAAAATTTGAATTTCTACGAAGATATGAGCTATGCTGAAAAAATATATTTTTTTATACTTACCGCTTTTACTCTTGGCAGCATGTCTGTTTGGTGATTCAAAGACCTCATCTTCTATGCTGAGGTCTGATGTGGACCCTTTGGTCTCCCGTTCCTTGAAGTCTGACTTGATCTTGCTCCTCATGAACTTAGCGTAGGCCACTCGAGTGGTTGGTGTTACATCACACAATTTCGGATTATATTCTGTAAAATAAATATGTGTTTTAAAGTCGGAGAACAAGTTGAAAGGCCAAAATGTTACTTAGGTTTGAGACATTCAAAGGTTACTAATATCTTTTAATATTGATGGCTGGTCTTTTAATTGACCTCCATTTTATTCTGACGAAGCTAAAATTATAAGCAAAATGTCTTCGCTTCAAAACGAAATTATGATCTTAGCAAGCAACAAAATTAATAATTATAATAAGCTTCGGTGACATCTTTCGCTTTGATAATGTCTTTTAAATCCGAAGTTTAAATCTTTCACTAAATGTGTGGGGATTTCGATGAATGCACATAACACATGAGTTATTGATGTGGCTATCCATTAACTGTGATCGTTTTTGGGCTACAAAGTAGATTGTTTGAACGTTTTGTTACTCGTTTTGAGTGACTGTCATACATACCCAGTAGTTTCTGCGGGTCAATAGTCCTAGCCTGGACGTTTTCCAGGATATGGGCTCGCAGGGATTGCCGAGTACGTCTGAATTCTTGGGCTTCCGTGGTGCCAATAGGATCGCGTTTCACTGTGCTCTTGCGAACCATTGCGTTCCAATCGGGTTTCTTACTAAAAAAGAAAATAAGCGTTCATTATCTTTAGTGCCTATCATCAGCCTCACTTGGCTCGCTGCACCAGCAAAAACAGATGAATATATGGTCAGGAAAATCTTGTGATTTGTAAAATCCAGCAAAGATATGGTGCATGTGATACGTGGATGATATGTTGTTTTTCCATCTTTCATACGACTTTCTTCAAACGAATAATTTTTTGTCAGCCATAAGTCCCTCACCTATCAGTGCTGCCTTTTCTAACGATAGCTTTAGCAATCTGACTGAAGACATCCTTTGGTTTGCTTTCTCGAGAGATGACGTCCTTGATGATGCCCTCCACGATTCCGATCTGGAAGTCTTTCAGGATCCTTCTCTCCATCACTTTGCCTTTCTTTCCGGATACTGGAAACAAATTATTGTATGTTGTATGTAGTGTATGTAGTTTTCTTCGCCATCACGAATCAATGAGGCCCACATCGTTTTAAATAGGAACGATAATAATATAGCGCTTTATCGAATACCTGTTACACTATTAACTGTACTTCGTTACCTGCGTTGTTTCATAAACTGATATAATTGAATGACCGGCCCTGCTCAAAGCCTGCTTTCAGTAAAGTTTCAGAACTCACAACTAAGAAATTCTACTCGAAAGCTAGTTAAATCACAATTTTCATTAAGGTACTTTCTGTTTACCAGTAGCATCCTGGAGGTTGACTCTGGGTGTCTTCATGCCGTTGTTGTGAAGGATATCAATGAGCTCATATCTGAGCGTAGAGATGTCCTGGCGTATCTCCATGACGTCATCCTCGGTCACTCCCACCTCGTCCCTAGCTCGTTGCTCTGCAGTGACGTAGCGCCGGACCAAGATCCGCATTATGGATTCGTGGTCTTGACGCGCTTTTTCGCGGGACTTGTTCTAGTAATTAAAACAATTTTCTAGTAATTAGTAATTAAATCATAACTTTATTTCTTAGTAAAAACCTACATTTGAATGAAATTTGCACAAGCCAATTTTTTTCCAAAATAGTTATATTCTAACACAATTCTTATGATTTCTCCAAACGAATACAATAGATTTTATTAAGTACTATCTTTCCGCCCGGGACTTCGTTTCCGTGGTAATTTTGGAAAATTATGTAGCTTATGTGTCCATCCAAATTTTCGCGTTTATAATATTAGTAAGGATAAGGATGGTTGAAGCGAAAAGCGCGAGGAAACCAAATTAGTTGTTACCACGTACAAAAAAACGAGTCCAAAAGCCACGTTTCCAAAAACACTCACAATAATAGAGCCTCGGTCTCGGTTGTTGAAGCAGTTCTTGATCCAACCGCCAATGTGCTTGGGAGTAGGTATAATGTTAAATGGTGGAGGCACTGTGTCACCATCATCGAAGTATGACATCCAGAGGTTGCTGCGGGCGAACTTCCATTCCATGTCTGCTCTTTCCTGGTTTCACATAAACAACGGTGAGACAGGCATTCGAAACCTTATTTTGTACTACAATATACAGACCTAATGCAATTTAGTGACTTTAGTTAGAGAAACTTGGATGTAAATCTCTTCAAGAAACTGAACAATTTTCCCCGGAACTCATACAAAATCAGTAAAGATATCTAAATATTTTTAGACTTTCAAACACTGAAGAAGTTAGCTGATTGCACAAACTCTATGGGGAAAAAACTTTTTCTTTTTACCCTGTGTTTCTAATGGAATGTCGTTTAGTTTAGAAGACTGATTAAGATCCTTAATTTATAACAATTAAACCAACCTATTTTTTTTTAAATACTTACCTATTGACATTGATAGATAAGACAAATGAAATAGGTAAACGTGATATTTTTGAATAAATTTACAAGCGATTAACTTGTAGGTTGAGGCCTTGGTAATAGGGATGTTGACAATTTTTTTTATTGTTTATCTTAAAAAGGAACTGAATCCAAAACTCAAAACCGAAATAAAAATACAAGCTATTAAAGTTCAATAGAGGGGGAAAACAACGAAAAAGAGATGCACTTACGCATGTGACGTCACCGCCATTTGTTTGCGTAGGTAAAAACGAAATACCTAGCTCTCCCCACAAAACGAGATAGCTAGTCCTTATGTTAATATAAATGCTAATAACTTATTCATTTATAAACCAATTTTAATACTGTTTTCGGATGTTAATATATTTCTAGCATTATTCTTTGTTTCACATACATTAATTCATAAAATCAATTACTATCAACATCCCTTTTGTATACGTAACATCAAACATAATGTAATCATCGCCAGCTTACCGAAATAATCTGATATGAATTTGACATCATAGCAATGAGCATGTTGAGGAGCACGATGATGTTGATCACCGAATAAGACCCAAAGGTCAGCAGGGCCCAGAAACGGGTGAAGCTTTTGATGCCAGTCAGCTCGAAGGTTGTCAAGTCTACCAAACCGAAGGATGCCCAGAAGAGGGATTGTGATGTCTCGAATAAACTGGTAAAATTTACAAAGAATGTTATTTTGAGGAAAATTTTTAGTACCATATTGATAAGTTGTTGAATTATTTAACTAACGTTTTTTTTCATCACTTTGCAATAATGAATTACGAATTTGGTACGAATTTGAACTTTATGTCAGTGAAAAATGTAACCACATATCAGTGATCGTTGGTATGTAATATGTACCTACTTAGCATATCTCCTCCATATAGTGCAAGCACGTTCTTGATTGTCGAAGTCCGGCATTCCATTCGGGAGGTGATAGCATTTATTTTTCTCCAACTCAGCATAGTACCACATCAGCTGATTCAAACCTAATTTGAAGGTAAACGTTACATTAGTTAAACATAGGTGTGAGAATGATAATACTTGCTTGCTTATCGTGTAGGTATATTCAAGTATGTGGCTAACTATAATGGTCCAATTATTCTATTGTAATCATAATATCAAGGTATTTGAATCAGATCTTTCCTGTTTCTTGTAGTGCTTGAGAGGCGTACTTAAGCAGACCACGGTCAACGTGCATAGTTAAATGATAAAAACTGTTTTCGTACCGATTTTGTTGTCTATCATGGATTTCTATGGAGAATCTAATTTTAATGTCAAAACGAAGAGACCGCATCCTTTACTTACCACATCCAAAAGCAAACAACACCAGCATGTAAACGAAGAAGAACTTGATGATATCCAGAATCATTCTCCCGAGAGATACTTGCAGTGGCCCGAGGTAGGGGTTGATGGAGAAAATGTGGACTAGTTTGAGGAAGGAGAAGATCATGCCAGCAGCGAAAGCACCTTCGGAAAGTAGCATCGGGTCGTAAGAGTCCCAACGTTCACGAGGATACCATGGGTCCATGCCGTTTTTGTAGTCTCTCTGGGAAGGAAGATAACAAAATTAACATATCGTAACATCAAAGTTGAGTATCCTAAACATAAGCTTTTCGGGTTTGTGGAAGAAATGTCAAACCTGAGGTCAAACTATCACCTTGTCGATCGACTACAGTCGTTAAATCAAATTAGAAATCCATTGACGGTTTAAAAACTTTAACAATAGTCAAGTTGCGCACTTGACCGTACTTAAACAATTTCCAATACAAGCAAGAATACCAGACATATTTTATTTGTCAAGATTCTAGCAGTAATTTATATTTTTTAAACTTGTGACAACAGTCATAGTGTTATTCATAAGCAAAGGCAAATAATCTAAGGCCCGTGTTACAGAAGGAGACTCAAGTCTTGATCTAAACTCAAGTATTTATTCTCTCTTTCTCTCACTATCAAAATGACAAAAACGACTGCTACTCAAGTATAGGTCAAGGTCTGAGTCGCGTTCTGTAATACGGACCTTAGTAATGAATATTACCTGCACAATATACCAAGAAGAAACCCTGAGACTGATCCAAGCGATGTAGAACATGTTGGTGATAAAATCCACGATGTTCCAGAGGTCACTAATGTACTCTGTGATACCTCCTGTCCACAGAGATCTTATCTCGGCCCATATTAGACCTGGCAATGAAAAATTAGTGTTTTATTTCCAGGTTACAAACTTCAGTTATTGAAGTATACCTAGTTATTGTTTAGGTGAATAGAATTTGGGACGTTGGGAATTGACGTAACGTTTAAAAAAACAAGCCTAATCTAAAAAGTTAGTCTGCGCTTTTAAAATAGTTGCTAAACGAAACACGTGTTAGGCGCATGGAGAAATTAAAAACTGGAAACTTTATTTGAGCAAAACCTATGACCATTTCATCGTAAAATTCGGTGGCTTACAAACTCCGAAAATATATATCTATTAGGATGGTATTTTATGGATAAAGTTACGATGAAGCCACTCGCAACTTTGGTTATAAGGATTTTATCACTTTTAATGGGGGACACACACGTGTACCTACTGCAGAGTTAGATAAATTACAGCGTGCGTTTTGAAGTTTAGCATATCTGAAATCTTTGGCTGAATGAAACCTTGATTTTTTATGTTTCGTCACTAACATAATTATATAACACAAAAAAAGTTCACTATTTTGACAAATTAGGGAGGTGGTCTTTTGACTGGGCCTTTTTATAATTCGAACGGCACGGCACGGTAATTCGAAATTTGAATTACCATTGCCCCCGATGTTCTCAACTTTTATAGTGCAAGAAATCTACAGTATAGTATGGCGAAAGTGAAATAAATTGCAATAGCAGCAATTCTTTTTTTATTGATAGATTAAATTCCCGGCTATCATTTAACGTAAGAATCCAACTAAAAAAGATACAACATACATTTATTTTTATGAGTTAAGTTTTGATATTTTTTGTAAATTTGTACAAAAATGTTAATAAATAACTTTCTGCACTCTTAATCTGATATCATCCAGTTGTTTGAAAGTAAATCGAAATCCAACAATATTTATGATTGATTATGCTATTTTTATTAACTTCAATGTTGTGATAATAAAATAATAAGTAACTGTTGCAGTAAAAAAATTAATAGGCTAATTTTTTTATAGTATAGCTTGAACGATGTTGATAACTAAATTATTTTGAAAATCCAACTAGAAACGTAAAAAAAAAAGATTTTTGCTATTTCTGTAGTCATTTTGCGGACAAAATAGAAATAGCGATAATTTTGGGTAGACTTTGTAATTTATGTTTTAAATAATACGATAATTTAGGAACCATTTTGCCGTGCCGTTTTCGGATCATAAAAAGGCCCTTTTGTTTCTTCACAGGAAACGTTTTCTTTCGTGAAATTCTAATTGAACGACAAATGATTACTACCAGGTTTAGTTGCTAGGCATTTGGTCGAAGTAGTCTACGTAAAAAAAACTTTTTTTCTACGGAAATAATACACCTTAGTAAAATTGTTTCATAATTATCGTTAATTTACTTATGGCCATAGAATTTTTAAATAGAAAAAAAAAACCGGCCAAGAGCGTGTCGGGCCACGCGAATTGTAGGGTTCCGTAGCAGCATGGTTCAAATATGCAGCTGGTTTCTTAATTCTACGAGCATATTGTTATAGTCGATGTTAAATCCCCAAATACTATAGTATCAAAAAGAAATGTATTAAAAAGTTTGTAGTTTCAGAAATAATTGTAGTTTTGGTGTCAATATAACAGAACGGAAGTATTTAATGCGCGAGCGAAGCGAGCGCGAATTTTTTTTGTTTTTTTAATAGTTTTTTTTTTGTTTTTTTGGTTTTTGATTTTTTTTTGCGATAATATTATTGTTAGGGATAATATAATAATATCGAGCTGCTGCTAAAACAGGTCGCGTGGTGGTCTTGTATAAATTTGATATCATTTTCGTACTTAGCACCCCCAACAATCTATTAAACGACACCTGAAATGTCAATATGTTACAGCTTGGCTTTCAGCTCGCCTCACTTAAAGCGTGGAACCTTGTATGGCGGCCATTTTGGATTAGTGTACACTTCGTCGTGAATACTACTCTCGTGAATTATTCCACATTTTATTTTTATAAAAATAAATGTTTCCCAAACGGATTGCTGAATCGAAAAACGTTCGTAGTAAACCCCATCTATCTTGAAAAAAGCTATCCTATGATAACCTACTAGATGAATATCGGCGAGAAAAAAAAATCCATCGCCCTTTCAAGTGTATGGGAAACACCCGAAAAACAATTTTTTTTCCACTATTTTATTTTGTAGATCTGTCAGGGCAATCAATATGTATGACCATGCCAAATTTTAGCTCTGTAGTATTAAGGATCTAATATTAGTGAATATCTTCTTATTAATCCCAACAACGTTTAGCACTTGGTCGACTATTACTCACAAGCTTGAAGGGCCAACTTATGTGTTATAGTTTTCCTTTTAATTTTGTTGTATATTCTATCACCGTGAATTTTTCCACATTTTAAAAACAATCGTTTTGCTTGTAGTGGGGGACACTTGTTTTTAATAAAAAATTTCACTTTAAAAATTAATTTTTCGCAAAGGGAATGCTGAATCGAAAAACATTCTTAGTAAACCCCTTCTATCTTTTAAAAAGCTATCCTATGACATCTCATTCGATGATATCGGCGAGAAAAAAAAACATTGTCCTTTCACGTGTATGGGAAACATCCCAAAAATTGTTTTTTCCAAAATTTTATTTTTTCAATCTGTTGGCGCAATCAATATGTATGACCATGCCAAATTTCAGCTCTGTAGTACAAAGGATCTAATATTAGTAAATATATTCTTATTAATCCCAACTAAGTTTGGCACTTGGTCGACTATTACTCGCAAACTTGAAGAGCCATCTTATGTGTGATAGTTTTCCTTATAATTTCATTATATACACTACCACCATGAATTTTTTCACATTTTTAGAATCAACCGTTTAGCTGGTAGAGGGGGGGGACACTTGTGTTTGACAAAAATTTTCACTTTAAAAATTTATATTAGGCAAACAAAGTTCTGAATCGAAAAACGTTCTTAGTAAACCCCTTCTGTCTTTTAAAAAGCTGTCCTATGACACCCCATTTAATGATATTGGCTAGAAAAAAAAATTCATCGCCCTTTCACGTCTATGGGAGACACCCGAAAAAATTTTTTTTTCTAAGGTTTCACTCTACAGTTCTGACGGCGTAGTTAATATTTATGACCATGCCAAATTTCAGCTCTGTAGTACCAAGGGTTTCTTAGGAAACCCGCGGACAGACGGACAGACGGACAGACGGACATGGCGAAACTATAAGGGTTCGTAGATTACTACGGAACCCTAAAAAGAGCCTATAATAACTCTTTAATTGAAAATTGTGTATCACGCCCGACATTCGATTGCTTATAACTTTTAAACGGCTGAACCAATTTTGATCAAATATAGCTAAGCACCATCTAGATTACGTGAGCTTACAAACAAAAAAAATCGCATCGAAATTAGTCCGTTCGTTTAGGAGCTACGATGCCACAGACAGACACACAGACATACACATACACACGCAAGGATACACACTTCAAAATTATAACACCTTTTATGCTCTAACTCTTTTGTGCCGGAGGTTAAAAATGTCGGAAAGCATGCCAACAAACGCAAAATTACTTGCTATGTAGATGACGACCGTAAATTCTATGAGTCCTGGTAAAGATCCTCGCTCGTGCTCCTTCCAAAACTCCACCAGCTCTTGAAGCCACCGGATCCCAGACCACTCCAGCACCAGGTATTCAGCGCGCTGGGACGCTAGGGACAGAAGGGCTGGAAAAGACCACAGTTTTTACAAAATGAACCGAGACAATCTTGGAAATTATACCGCAGTTTTTGCTAGAAAATATTAAACGGTGGAATCAACCCATAATTAATATTCGGCTAAAACTTTTTTTTCCCGGAAACATCAAGAGTTTTTGTTATTTACCTACTGTGGTGACAATTGATTCCTAGGTATGTGTTACCATGTACAAAATTATAGCTATCAAGAATAGAATAGAATAGAATAGAAAAAATCTTTATTTCATCAGCCTGATAATCCAGCCTGATAATCAGTCTGGCATTAGTCGCTGAGCCCAGGCCTTTTTCCTCACTGCGGCAGACATATGCAAGCTTAAACTTGTTTATTAGGATAAGAATATTTTGAACTTTTTTTTTAATGTATGTGTGTGCTGTTCTGATGAAATAAACGTATTATTATTATTATTATTATTATTTTATAGGACATTCAGGATGCCACTTAAAACAAGTCAAGATTACATGAAATACATACAAACAAACATTAAAGGATTTAAATACATACACACATACGCATTCGTTCTATTGACCCTACTGACTCTACGCCTATTCGCAAAGGTGCAGTCTTCCCCAGAGAACTTGTTACTTACAAGTGCTACTTACATAGGAATAGCATGTATGATGAGCTGTGACAGATGAACTTAACAAACGGCTTCTTCATAAAACGTCCATATTCTGAGTTTGGTGCCAACATGTAGATTGTGCAGTATACCGGGAACATTATACCTAATTTTGCCACCTACAAACAAAACGACATCATTTACATATTTCATTAAATACAAATCTAACTCAATAAATAAATAAATAATAAACGCTACACACTGAAAGGCCTGCAGGCAAAAATGTTTTCCCTTGTGTCGTGGGTCCCTTGCAACATACAGACATGAACATTGAACATGCATGACCCGAGAACAAATATTTGCTTTTTACACATTCTTTTTTACACATGAATTTAACCCAAGATCCATCGATCAAGAGAGGCACTGTCACTATCACTCGACCAAACCGGCCGTCACCTTTACCTTAGCATGGCCGAAATATTAACTAGCATTCCGTCCGGGACTTCGTTCCCGTGGGAATTCGTGAAAATTATGTAGCCTATGTTACTCAGGGATAATTTAGCGTTCTAATGAAGAAAGAATTGTTCAAATCGGTCCAGTGTAGTTTTGGAGGCTATTCAATGCAAATAAACAAACAATCAAATCTTTCCTCTTTAGTTATACCTCTATTTTTAGTGTAGATTTTTTTTTCCATACAACAAAAGTTAGTATACTCGACAGACAAGAGCGCTGGTCTTCAGTCGAGCGAGATATTTTAACACTCAATCAGAGATCGCTTCGTGAAGCCTGTGAATTCCCCGGGAGGATTCTGAGCTTCTGGTCGGAGCTGAGGTGGCTGGACTAGCCACCGACCCACACGCATAAAGGGCCATCTTAGAGCCTCAATGCGGAAACGGGAGCCTTTATCAACTATCAACCCTCAATCAGCTAATTGCTTTTCCTAAGCATTGCCGTAGTATGAGAAGACGAAATTTTTTGAGAATTTAATTGGGGAAAAATCAGTTATAGGTAGTATCACCCCATAAAGTTTCACTAGGTAATATATAATCACCCTATAGTTAAAGTTACCTGCACACATTGTCCGACGATGTTTTTCCTCTTGAAGCCGGGAAGACCTTCATACCAGATAGCACCGAGCAACTGCTGCACGTTTGGGTGAGCCACAAACTAACAACAAACGTAACAAAAACTTAATTAAACTTGGCTTCGTTCCTAGTGCAAAGGCCATACAGCGTGGCAACGTGGCTAGCATCTTGGGCACCTTTGAGCGGGGGGGAGGGGGGGGGTTTGTTTTAAGTTAAATATGACGACGCGTATTGCTGATTAATTTTGTTTTAGTTTTGAGTCGTGACGAAGCCTAGTATTCATAGAATTTGTATAATTATTTAAATTTTATTTTATTTTGACATTGGGTTTTGAATTTGATTATTTTTGACATTATAATTTATGAATGATTACTTTTGACATTTTATGGATTGTTAGCTGAATATTTTTGAAATTTTTCACATGTTATTATTGTATTCCTAATTGTTTGTTTTTTTAAGTTAATATTTGCACACCTTTCCGGTTGAATGCACATATCACCTATTTAATTTTAGATCATTCTGACTGTATTTTCGCAAATAAATGTTTTTTTTTTAATTTATTTGTTGCGGATGCGTCTTTGTACTTTTTACATTTCAGTAAAATTTATTTAATTAAAAGTCACTAATATAATCTCGAGGTTCACACAACCTGACGCCAGACTACGTTACAAAGACACAAGGAGGCAGTTGTCAGACAAAATATGACCATTGCTTAATAGAATCGTGATCAATGAAATATAATATAACGCAAGATAATAATTAATCTATGAAACAGGAAGAAAGCAGCCACTGACATTAATCCTTTAATTAATTAATAGGCTCATAGTAAGCGTGTCACGTTTTCGTATAATGTTAGCACAAATATCCTATTTCCTTTTTGATGGCGTCAATAAAATATAAATAGGGCTGTTTAGAATGTTAGTGAGAGTAATAATAGTAATAATAACCTTAGTTTTATTAAATAGAAGGTAAGATATTGCCTAAGTAGGTTAGTTTTCTCGGATTCATAAAAGTTGAATTATATTAAGTACGACAAATATCGACAAATAATAATTATTTAACAGCTTTTCCGATTTATACTGACTATCTCTTCATTAAATATGGATTGACTACCGTCGTTATGCCAATTTAATTTAAATAAATAAATAAATAAACGCTTCACACTTAAAGGCCCACATTAAGGTTTTCCCTTGTGTCGTGGGTCCCTTGGAACACACAAAGACAGACACAAACACCCATGACCCGAAAACAAACATCTGCTTTTTACACAAATATTTACCCCGACTGGGAATCGAACCCAGGACCCGCCGATCAAGAGGCAGCGTTACTACCACTTGACCAAACCGGCCGCCAATTTGGCTATGGCATTTTACTGTGGGGTAATGCTGCGGATATCAATAAGATCTTTGTTCTGCAGAAAAGGGCTGTTCGCGCGATTTATCAAATGAGACCTAGAATGTCTCTTAGACAAATATTCAAAGAAATAGATATTTTGACTTTTGCATCCCAATATATATAAGTATGTGACAATCTTTTATATGTGAAGAACAATGAACATTTGTTTAAGAAAAATAGCGATAGGCACGTAAATACTAGGACCAAGCATAAACTGGATGTACTAGACAGTCGTCTCCACAAGGTCACGAACTCTTTTATGGGTCAATGTATACGGTTCTATAATAAGATTCCCATGTGTATTCAAAATTTACCTTTGGACAAATTTAAGACAGTAATTAAACAAAAACTTTGCAAAAAGGGCTATTACAAAATTTCTGATTATCTATCAGACAGGCAGCCATGGGAATGAACTAACTGCTCAGCTCTAGAGTTATTTCAGATTTAGTTAAAATTAGTAAATAAGAAAACTTGTAATGCGATTTAAAAGAGCAACCTCAGAGTTTCTTGCCTGTTCTTCTCTGAGGAAGACTGCACCTTTGCGAATAGGCGTAGAGTCAGTAGGGTCAAAAGAACGAATGCGTATGTATGTATTTAAATCGTTTAATGTATGTTTGTATGTATTTCATTGTAATCTTGACTTGTTTTAAGTGACATCCTGAATGTCCTATAAAATAAAGATTTTTCTATTCTATTATATTATATTCTATGACTTGGTGGTTTAAAAATATCTGACACATGATAAGTTGATCATTGACCACTAATAACTGCACGATAAGAAAAATTGATAAACCTTTCAACTATACGATAAGAAAAATTGATAAACTGTCACACTAAATACTGACGCGTTGAACAAGACTACAAATTGTGTTAAAAGGCAGTGGATTCGATTTGCAGTCACGAGCACACAAACATTAAATACAATACCCGTGACACAAAGACGTGTCTTACCATTTTCTGCTTGTACTGGATAGCCAGCTTCAGTCTACCTAGAGTCTGCCGTTCCCCTGGCTCCCAGACATCCAGCTCCCAAGGGTTGTAGTTTAGCATGATCTCCAACTCCTTGGAAGTTCTGGTGTGATCCAGTAGTGACGTTGCGAACTCTTGGCATTGTTGGCGTAGCGCCTGGATGAAGATGAATTTGAAGAGGTTGGCTATTTAAACTTTCAAAATTCACATAAGCAGCAAGATGTTGATCTTCTCCCAATGAGCTCCCAACCGAATAGTCCCATGCCATCAAAGATTATTCCTACTGCCTGCATTGGGTCTTGGGATCTATCCGCTTCATGGGTGGGTGGTCTATGTGGAGATTCTCTAGAATTTCACTGCTGGGAAGGACCTCCCTCAAATAACTTGGCATAAAATTGGCACAGGTAAAGAAAGTACTCCGCGGTACTACTTTCTTACAACCACATAAGGCACATCGAATAAAAGCGATATATTTAAATGGATTTATTGTTAAGTACAATTAATTTTGGTCAAAGTTCTTTCTACTTCTAGTTTTATTCACATGGTATTTTAATGTGCTATTTATTTTTACCTGAACAAATGATTAATACCATGGTTCTTAGTTTTTTTTTTAATTTTTTTGTACAAAGGTAAGTTACTATTTGTTTCAGGTACTTATTACTCGCCAAGCTAAACAGTTTGATAGTGAGTCGCTCTCTTTTTATTTAATACTAGCATCCCGCTCGGGACTTCGTTCCTGTGGGAATTCGGGAAAATTATGTAGCCTATGTTACTCCGGAATAATGTAGCATCATAATGGTGAAAGAATTTTTGAAATCGGTCTAGTAGTTTTTAAGTTTATTCGTTACATACAAAAATACAAATCTTTCCTCTTTATAATAAGTATTGATAGAAAACCTACCACAAATTACTTTACACAAAATAGTATTGTATTTTGTGTTTGCTAGTATTGTATTTGCTAGTATTACCTTGTACTCGACCCTGAATTCAGTCTCCATCCTGCTCAGCCTTCCTAACTCCCAAGACAACTGGAAGGCAGTGAGGAGTGGGTCAGCAGACGAGAGAGCAATCAGGGACGGTGACGTCAGAGCCCGGTACGCGTTGATGCGAGCCTGAGAGTGCCGTAGGGAGTCCTCTTGGGAGGACTTTACGCACTCGTCGCAGCCGCACCTGTAGAGATCATAATTACTTAAAAAAGGCCTCTTCCAAACGAGAGGGAGCTGCAGACCGATTCATAAAAGCGCTGACATTAAGCAGATAAGATGAACAAAAAATGTGTAAGCGCAGGTATCTCTTGTTTTTTCAGAACTTCGTTCGGTAGTATTGGGAGAGTATAGATATTGAACAAAAAAGGATATTTTTTGGAGAAATTAGACTAAATCCGAGATCGGCTAGGGTACCTTAATAAAACAAATGGCACATATCTGTTTTCAAACTATTTAAAAGTTCGTCATGCAAATGGCTTCATTATGTTAATCTGGACATTTATAGAAATTAAATTTTTAATTTTTAACTAGAGGACGCCTGGGACGTCCGAATGTTCTAAGATCCTTCCTTATTCCTTGACCACTTTATAAAAGGAACCCTTGTGCAAAACTTTGGCTTTCTAGGTCCAAGTTTTTTGGGCTGGGCGTTGATAAATCAGAAAGTGAGTCAAGATTCAATGAAAAAAATCTTATAAAAAGTTAATTTAGTGAGCTCTTAGGAAATGATGAACTAAAAAATCCTTTCTTCAAAAGTTTCCGGCATAGCGGTGAATCCGTGATCCGTAACTGATAACCTTGGAGCTACAAACGTGAAATGTTGTAACTTGGATTTTATAGTTTTCTCGTTATTGTCGCTTTATAAAATAAAGAAGAATATTAAAAGAAACCTTACTTTTAAGAAGTCTGAAATTTTTGTTTTTGTTTTGTTGTCACGTCACTCGAAATACATCACGTGCGATAACCGGTCTACTATCTTTACTACTACTGTCATTCCGCCCGCGACTTTATTGGCACAGAAAAATAGCACATGCCACTTTCTGGGCTCAAAACTATCTCTGTGGAAAAATGAGATCAATCTTCGTTTCTCCTTAACGTCGTGAAGATAAGGCCCATGGACCGTGGAATTTTTATTGCGCGAATTATTATATTGTAAAATGTAGTTTTGTTAAAAATTAGAATGGAAAAGTATTTTTAAAATTTCTCCATTTTTACTATCTCCTTGGGTAACTACAACTTTACACCGCAGTGTGATTAATTTTCCTTTGAAATTAATCTTGAGATAAATGTCTTTACCGACAGCCGGTTAATTTTTGCGGCAGTTTGTTCAATGACCGAGAGCGTTGAAAGAAATATCGACATTCGATGTGTTAAAGCTCCTAAGAACGGACTCGCGAGTGCTGTGTTATATCGAAAGAAATATTGTGAATTGTGATGGTCTTACGATGGCGAACTTACATCATAAGGGCCTCATCCCAGCGTTACAGATATTCACTGCTACTGTCAGTTGTGTTTCTATTCAGTTTTATGTGCATAATCATGAATCACCGTAACCAAGTGATATTTTCCACAGAAGAGAATCCTGTAGATTGGTACAATTATGATGCATCTGATACGTATACAATCAATACCGAAGGTTGTATTATACCAGAAATGACGCCTTTTGATGAAGCTATATTAAAGTACGTAGAACCACCAAAAACTGTATCTTGCCCTGATGCTGGTATAAGGATATTAGAAAACAATAAAACCCATATCTGGGTAAATGGAAATGACGAAAATTTAAGATTTTTCAATATTAATAGTACATCGAAACTTTTGTGTTGTTACAAATCATTTTATCGTCCTGACGCTGTAGAAGATATTTATTCGAATCTTATAGATGAACGAATCAAATACAATGAGTGTAAATATTTTAATGACATCATCACAGTGGAAGATGAATTCGTTAAAGTGAGCTGTTTTGTTAATGATAAAGAAATATACTTTCAATATTTTCTATTTACGATCAAAAAGGACATTACCATACACAATTACGTAAAGGAAATGCAAACTGAAAAGCCTGCTTACAATGTTCTAGTGATTGGTATAGATTCCATATCGCGAATGAATTTCTATAGAACCATGCCGAAAACATTGAACTTTTTGAGAGATAAAGAAGCAATAGAAATGATGGGGTACAATAAAGTTGCTGATAATAGTTATCCAAACTTAGTGCCAGTTTTATTAGGACACGCCGAAGAGGAATTAAAGAAGATCTGTCACCCTGTCAAAGATAGCACATATGACGATTGTCCATTTATCTGGCATTGGTATAGAGAAGCTGGATTTTATACAGCGCTGGGAGAAGACAGTGCTAAACTGGGAACGTTTAATTATTTAGAACTATCAATGAACGGATTCCAAAAGTCTCCCACCGACTACTATTTGCATCCATTCATGCGTGAAGCTGAAGCAAATGCAGGTAATAACAAAGATTTTACAACATATTTATGCATGCAACAAAAATTTTTCTACAAACTTTTGCTTGATTATATCGAAGATCTTACTGAAGTATTGAAATCATCTAAATTGTTCGGCTTCTTTTGGGAGTCGACTATGTCTCACGATTATCTTAACTATCCGATGTTAATGGATGAAGACTATGCTGATTTCTTCAGAACATTGAATTCTTCAAAATATTTAGATGACACAATAATTTTCTTGATAAGCGATCATGGCATCAGATGGGGTCCAATTAGATCTACAAAACAAGGTAGGTTTGAGGAACGATTGCCATTTATCTTTATACTAACCCCACCATCATTTAGGCAAAATTATAGCGAAGCTTTTAATAATTTGAAAGATAATTCTCGGAAACTTACCACTCCTTTTGACTTACACGAAACTTTAAACGATCTGATTGATTTGGATAATATCGAGAATGAGAAAGTTGCCATCAGAAGTAAAGAGTCTTATGCAAAGAAAAGAGGAATAAGTTGGTTCTTACCTGTACCTAACAATCGCACTTGTAAAACTGCAGATATAGCTGATCATTGGTGTACATGTCATGAAGATAACCCGATAAGTATTGAAAGTGCCGAAGCAGTTAACGCTTCCACGGAACTTTTAAAGCATTTAAATAAAATGATCTTGAAGCATCCGCAGTGTGTGAATTTGGAACTTGCTGAAATTATAGACGCAGTAAAAGTGGAAACCACATCACATGTAGAAGAAAACGATTGGGAGGAATATTTGGTTTTAATCAAAACTAGGCCAGGTGGTGGAATGTTTGAAGGTACACTACGTCAAGAAAAAGGTGGAAAATGGACCGTGACTGGAACTGTTAGTCGTTTAAATCTCTATGGACGCCAGAGTGATTGTGTACACGACAGACTGTTGAAATTGTATTGTTTCTGTGACGAAAATGGTAAATGAAGTATTAAGATAAACAAAAATAGTTTAGTGCAGTGCCATAACCGCTAACATACCTCTTGTCTGTTATTTACTTCGTTACTTATCTGTGAGCAGCAATAAAAAATATATTTTGCATAGTTTTTTTTCTAAGGTCTAATCTTTTTGACCAATTCAACTTAAGTTTAAGCTTCTTGGCCGAAATTATGCTACACACACATATACTTGAATGTGAATTCTTGATTGTGTGGTAGACTATTTAGAAAATAAAAAAAAATTAAATAATAAATGTAATAGTAAATAGTAGTCAATACTATGGTATCACTTTTCACTCGGTAATCTTTACTCGTTAGTACACACGGCAGTATATCAGGCTATACATGATGATCTTGAAGTCGCTCTTATCTCGCTCGTAATAGCGCCGGCTTCCGAAGTGCCTATGGGTTATCTGACGTTCTGCTGTGCTGTTTCTAAAGCCGTTGATGGTTAAAGACCTGTACCTACTTGACGTCGTGAGGTATGGGGAGCGTGGCTCCTCTGTCCAGGAGTATCTTGAGGATCTCGTAGTGGTTCCTGTGCGCCGCCAGGATCAGCGGCGTGATGTCTGGAGTGAAGGTCGCAGCTGATGTGTCGACGGACTCCCAACTCTGAAGGAAACATAGGGGATTTAAACAGCGAAAAATAAATATGTTACCGGAAAATTTTAAAAACCGTAATTTTATTACAATTTCACAAGTAAAATAATATTCTACCGCAATATTACAAAAAAAAAAAAATTTCGTCAATGTACAAAAAATGGAGGCAGTTCACAGAGTACAGAGAAATCTTAACTAAGTAAAATTACAATATTACAGGTTTGACAATGTTACGGTGGCATGTACGAAAACGAAATTCACAAAAACGAAAATTCACTTTTTGCCTGCTTTTTGTATGAAAATGGTCGAAATACGCAATTTTTTTTTTTCGTCACCTTTTCACAAATTTCAAGTAAAACAAAATTTATTGATTAGAATTTAAAATTCAGGTTTAGCACTTGCTCGTCTGAAAATTACAGCCCTCCATGTATCTCGAGTATGCTTTTATAGCTTCTCAAACAGACCTCTTTTGTATGAAAAATCGTGCCATATCCCTAGACCGTGTTGAAGTGTGTATTTACTTTGTAACGTAGCACTATTGTTGTTAGTTGAATAATCTAAAAGAAGGTTAATGACATAATAATCCCCTAGGGATTACTATAAACCGTAGGACAAACAATGTTTTCGTGTCATATTATGAAATTAAATATTTACTCTTGTATACTTAATGTGGGTGGTTGTCAGTGAAAGCATAATGTACGCTTTGAGCCCAGTGGCTCTCGCTGATCTCAACCGATCAGTGAGGTTACGCAACGTTAAGCAACGTACACAGAGGCAGGGAATTTATCACGAGCGTTTCCGTGCTTCGGCGGGCACGTTAAGATGTCGGTCCCGGCTGTTGTCGATTCACTACAGTCGTTAAAACCAAGTCAGAGGTCATTGTGCGGTTCGAAAACGCTGACACCAGGGCTAGACAAGTTCGCCACATACTTGACTATAACTACACGATAAGAAGAAGAAGAATTATTTACAATTTTGGCTAAATTTTTTTAGAACTGTCATTCGCGGTATCCATACAAGCTATTATAAGGTTCATGAATAGTGACGAGTAATATTGGGTAAGAGCTACCAACATTTGTGACCACAGGATTAATATTAACGAGTGATATTTACCAAAACATTATTTTTTACAAAATGACAGTGACAAATATCGTCTCGTTGAATCGAAGTGTCATCGAATAATCACGAATAATAATGTCCTACGGTTACAAACCTGTTAATACTGCTAAAAAAAATTCTTACCATGTTCCTTCGTAATAATAAGTTTGTAAAACTTATTAAGTTTGTAAAACTCATTATTACAGTTAATACAAATGTTTTTTTTTGAGGCCCGTTCAAAGCAAATTCAAAGTATGCAGAACTAGTTTCGTATGTGCAAAATTATTTTTATTTATTAAAATTATAAGACATTAAAAATAACACTGTTTCTTAAAAATAAAGCCCCACAAAACTGCTTGAGCAGTTTGTCTGCTAGGGCAAGAGTCTTAACTTCAATTAGTAGGTATAAACTTAATAAAAAAGGTGTTGAAAATCTAATTCATTGGTTTCAAGTGATTGGAGTAGATGCTTTTTTAATGGAAATGGAGCTATGGTTGTGTAAGCTAGAACATACTTATGCTTAAGGTTAATTGGAAGAATTTTACAGACCGTGAATAACATCCTATAATTATTTTTACATTTATTTTTTGTCTTTTTATATACAAGTAGATTTAAAAATCCTAACTGTATATTCTCAAGTCTATTTAAATTTGTTTTAGTTCCTTGTATTCATTGGACAGTTGGTTTGAAATGTAGTCTTCTTTTAAGGAATGAAGGACGTATGTATTAAAGGGGGGGAGGGGAAGAAGGTTGCTAATTACACTACTGGGTAGAGTTTCCGCGCGAGTTTTTTGTCTGCTCATGATTCAAGTTGGAATGAACTTGGGTCTCTAAAAGGGGGCTCTATCACTGCGAGAATATTTTCAACCTTATTCCTACTTACATAAGGTTCACCAGGAACGTGGTTTTGCTCCTCCCATTGTAACAAGAGCTCTACCGCTTCCACGTACTCTTCCTTGATAGCATGTAGTAAAGCGTCCTGAAATAAGAATAATGATGTTAGATTGAAATTGATGTACACACGGCAGCACATCAGGCTATACATGTTGTCCCTGACGTCGCCCTTATCTCGCTCGTAATAGCGTCAGCTCGTAGCGTCGTAGTGCAAATGGGTAATCTGACTTGCTGCTGTCTGTACAATACAGGGCTTTAGGCATATCTCTTTCAACCTCTCGTGTGGTTAATCAGTCCATGAAACTGAACAACTTCCCCAAGGAACATAAGTCAAAATACGAAAAACAAATTTGAGTTGTCATACAAACTCATCAGCATATAGCGCATTTTGTATGGGAGATCAACTTTTTTTTTTCGTATCTTGACCTATGTTCCTTGGGGAAGTTGTTCAGTTTCATGGACTGATTAACCACACGAGAGGTTGAAAGAGAGATACCTAAAGTCCTGTATAGCGGCACGTCAGGTTACCCATTCGCATTACGAAAGCCGACGGTATTTCGAGCAAGATAAGGTCAACATGTATAGCCTGATGTGCTGCCGTGTGTATCAGGTGACGAATTACTTATAGCGAAACTTTTAAAGAATTATTTCTAAGAAAAGGCCTTAAAAAGACCTGCAAACTTCCGACTCTCGTAACTCAGTCCGGACTGAGTTTAGAGGTATGCTTCGAAAGAAAGTTTGGTCCGTTACACTATTTTGTACTAGAAAAACAAGGTTTGGTTGATGGCTGCTCGAAAAAAAAAGACTCCAAAAAGACGCCAATTTCCGGCATTGGCTTTTGTATGGAGAGGTAATTTTTTTTGGTGACGGTAGCAGGGTCTAATATTTCCTGAGGCAGGACGTATTTAAGGAAGGTTTCATCCATCCCTTTACTATCTGTAATGTTCGACTACGAATAGAAATTTTATGTTTTTTTTTAAATTTGAAAACACTTTTTCTTACGGTCCCACACACTTTTCCAGCCTTAGTTGCGAAAATATAGAGCAACGTCTATGTTTCTAAAGATGCTCTCAGGTGTGCTGTTTTGCAGTATATGGGTAACGTTGCACTTTTTTAAATATTATCTTTATCAGGTACCTATCTTCTTACTCACACCGAGAATAGTTATTAACGATACTAGTGACGTAGGTAATGTGTAACGTGAGCCCATTTGAAACACGAGCGAAGCGAGTGTTTTATAGGGCTCCAGTTACACATTACCTAAGGCACGTATATATTGTTCAACGTTTTACAATGCAGTAGCCGAGGAAACGAAACAAAAAAAAATGTCAAAAACTTATATCGTATAGGTATATCCAAAGTTCTTAAAAGAGTATTTCCAATCAATATTTACTGAAAACTTGTTACAATTGAACAATATGCACTAATATTTTACGACTAAACACAAAACATTAAGGAATTGACATTTTTATAACACAAAAATAATTTTGTTGAACAAATGAAATAAACAGCAACGTTCTAACCGAGTTGGGTTGCATCTGGTTCGCTTGCAGTAATGCAATTAAGTAGTTACTTCTAACCTGCTGGAAAATGTAAATTAAAAATCAAGACGATCCCAGAGCTAGGATGTGTCTGGTGTACGTTAATTATGATCCTTAAGGCCAGCTAGATAGTACCTGCCTAGTACAGGCGCCTATTTACATGTGCAGCTCGAGCACGATGACGATAAATTCGCGCAGCGCGCCACTCGGCTGTCGCTGAAACTTCATTTTGATTGCGCGAGGTACTCGAGCTGCTGATCACTACGTTTTACTTCATTCTTTATCAGCAACTCAAGCACAGTGTGAAAACATGATCAAATGTCAAAATAAAAAAAGCAAGCCTTTGCGCGGTGCCCTTACGCAATCAAAGTGAAGTTTTACTGCCATCGGAGTGGCATGACGCGCGAGCTATTCGCGTCATGCCACTCCGATGGCTATGCTGAGTGTGTGTGCAGCAAAGGCCAAAACCATAAATTTACAGCTGACAAAAATTATTCTACGAATGAAGCATAAATTATACTCAAACACTTCACAAATACTTATAAGAAAAAGGAGCGTTAAATCAACTTTACACCTGCATTACAAGCACAACCCACGAGTTGCCGTGATGGCCGTGAACTTCACTTTGACAGCGATTAACGTATAATCACCGTGTAAAATGAAAAAAAATCATATGTCTTCAGTATAGCAAGATATAATAAGTATACAGCTGTTTTCAGAAGCTTGATCTAGACACGGCCGGCTCGGGTCATGGGTGTTTGTGTTTGTCTTTATGTGTGTTCCAAGGGACCCACGACACAAGGGAAATTCTTAGTGTGGGCCTTTGAGTGTGTAGCGTTTATTTATTTATTTATAAATTAAATAAAGATAATAGTAGTTATGAGGATTAACAATCAACGACATGAAGCAACGCTGTAAAATAATTACTTCTCATGTTTAAAACTACCTACCGAGTTGTACATTTAGTAAATTGATTTTACTAACTTATTTAATGTTTACGTACACCTGTATCACTACTTCTATTGAAGATAAAATGTTAAGCGGGTATCACAGCGTTGAGTGATTACATGTAGTACATTAACTACTTAATTGAACTGAAAATATCAAGATGAACCAGTCTCTTTTACTTTTGAAAAGCTTTGTCGAAGGAAAAGCGTAATAGCTGTATAACAACACTAGCATCCCGCTCGGGACTTCGTTCCCGTGAGAATTCGGAAAAATTATGTAGCCTATGTTACTTAGGGATAATGTAGCATCCTAATGGTGAAAGAATTTTTTAAATCGGCCCAGTACTTTTTGAGCCTATTCATTACAAACATACAAACATACAAAAATATGTACAAATCTTTCCTCTTTATAATATTAGTATAGATAAATACAAAAAAAACTAGTTAAAAATTTAAATGGTCGTGTAAAGTAACATTGCAAGGCGTGTTAGTAACACTGAAAACCTGTAGGGCCAGTGTTCACCAAAAATTTAACCAACGATTAGCAGCTAACCAGAGATTTGACAGTGTCATTTTCATACATTTTTTTTGACATTTTGTCTGATTAGTTTCTAACCGCGGTTTAACCGTTGGTTACATTTTTGGTGAACACGGGCCTAGGTAGCTTAATTCATCTTATAAGTCTATGGAAGAGTCTTAGAACTGGAAGAGCCTTAATTTTTGACGAAAATGTTTGGCCTTAACTAGGTTATGCCAGTTAGGTTGCGTAACTCCTTTACAATACTCTGTTAGCCTACGACCGAAATTTCGAAGCGTTGGGTGTCAGTACACCTTTGTCTTGTGCTATACAGATGGCAGTGACAGGTAGTGACAATTCTACCGATCGTCGGTCGATCGTAGATTTACAGAGTAGATGAACTGGTTGTTCAAAATACCGACTTCAAAAAAGGAGGAGGTTCTATGTTAGACTGTATGTTTTTTTTTCCGATTTCTCTGCCAGTTATAGACCGATTTTTAAAATTCTTTTTTTGTTCGAAAGAGTATACTCCAGAGGTGGTCCCATATTAATTTTATAGAAAATGATTCAGCGCTTTTAATAAAATCAACAAAAACAAAAAATACTACAAACCAGAACATCATCTACATAAAGGAGTGACATTTTCGTTTGTGGATATCTGCTAATACGCATTTTAGTCTGCAAAAAATACTAGTTATCTATTTTGTGCGAACTGTTGTTGGGATTGAAGTCGGTGAAGAGTATCTCGGCAAACTGTGTCTGTCTCGTTCTTATCTTTCGAAAATCAATTTACTTATTCGAAATACGAAATTGGCCGAACCACAATAAGAAAAAAAAGCACTGTACTTTTCATGAGATGGAAATACCTATTTTTATAGCAATTTGACGTTTACCTGTAGCTCAATAAGAGTTAGTTATGGCAATGTACCGCGGATCGTGTAAACTATCGCAAAAGATTTCCCAGGGGAGAGTGAATGCTCAAGAAAAAGATTTTTTTTCTCCATTTTTATTTACATCTTTTTCCATAAATCTATCTGCGTTATTTCTATCATGAAAAATATATTGGGTATTCTTTTCAGATAGATCAAATACATTTGTCGAGACGTTTGCATATTGACGGCCGGTTTGGTCGAGTGGTAGTGACGCTGTCTCTTGATCGGCGGGTCCTGGGTTCGATCCCCAGTCGGGGCAAACATTTGTGTGAAAAGCAGATGTTTGTTCTCGGGTCATGGGTGTTTGTGTTTGTCTTTATGTGTGTTCCGAGGGACCCACGACACAAGGGAAAACCTTAGTGTGGGCCTTTGAGTGTGTAGCGTTTATTATTTATTATTATTTATTATATAATAAACATTATTTTTACAAATCGTTATGATTAATATTATGTTGTTTCAATTCTTGAACTTTGAATTATTTATGTACTTGCACTTTGAATTTGAAGCGCTTGTAGCCCAGTGGCGCTTGCAGTGAGCAACGTACACAGAGGCAGGGAACCTGATGGGTGACCAAAGTGGCAATTTATCACGAGCGTTTCCGTGCTTCGGAGGGCACGTTTAGCTGTTGGTCCCGGCAGTTGTTAATTCACTACAGTCGTTAAAACAAGTCAGAGGCTATTGTGCGGTTTGAAAACTCTGACACCAAGGTTAGCCAAGTTTACCACACACTTGAACTATACCTACACGATTAGAAGAAGAATTAAGTATTTATGAATTGATAGATAAAATTGTACGACAGTTTAAAAATCTTAACCAATATTTTAAGTAAGTAATGTTTTGTGGCGGTTTGAAACTACACGGGATTAACGAAACTTTAACACGTACATTTATTTATTTATTTATTTCATGCTTTCATTTGTTACAATAGTTCTTACAGTCTAAAAATAGTTCCAACATGAAACCCTGTTAGGGCACTGCACTCAAACAATACATATAACAATGTTTAAATAAAATAGTCTTGATATATAAAACAAAGTCGGGTTTGTTCGAACACTTACAACTCGAACGTTAAAGACTAAACAACATTTCCCGTGGAATTTTGAAATATTTATTCAACAACTATCAACTTATCGCACAACAATTACTTTTTTCCCTTTCCTTGGGGAAAAGTGATCAACATTCTAAGGCACGTATCTCAAGTGTCATTTTGAACTCTCATCATCCAAAACTAGATTTGAGTTCAAATCAAATGTTAAGCATTGACCTTATACAAGAAAGCATTTTAAGTTAAATTATGTCAGCTGTCAGCTGAAACTAGTTTTAAATCCCGATTTGATCTCATCTCATTTTTTTATAGTCTATGGATTAATAATAATGGAAGTCTGTTTTGATTTGCATTTTTGGTATTATTGACAACATGTTTTACATTTTACGCAGCAACTTACGTTTGTATTTCAACATTGTACATTGAATAGGAACGGTGGAACTGTCTAAGGTGTCAAAAACTGATAGATGACAGGAAAAAAACGCGGGAATGCTCAAAGAGAAAAGTTAGAAAGCCTGACTCACGTAAACAAAGATCAGACCTGACATCTGCTGAGTGACATTTCAAATATCACCTGGATGTCACTCAGCAGATATCACTCAGTGGAACTTTGATCAACGAAAGTGACGTTCTAGAATACAATCTCAAATTAAAAGTTGTACAATCTTGATTTACGACTGAGACGCCTTCAAGAATACCTTGCCGTGTGGTGATCGGTTGAGAATAACACCACCCCATTTCTTTCTGTGGGTGTCGTAAGAGGCGACTAAGGAAACACAAATGAGACCTGCTTCCTATTAATCCACCCCAGGCAACGACACCTCAATTTGTTCTGAATCTGAGATGTCGTCCTATGGTCTCATGCGGTGTGGTAGGCTCTGTCTAAAGGGGCCGTCTGGTTCACGACTACCCTCCTACCGAAGTCCGACGCCAAACAGCTTGCAGTGTTCCGTCGATGCGTGGGAGTATCAGTGCCTTATGGGTATTTTCTGGGTTAACTCGCTCCATCGTTGACCTCATCTATGACCTTAGTCAATATTGAGGTCAAGACTTAACCCATCTTATAACAAAAAAAAACCTGCCAGAAGGCTTACAAATCAAATTCAGTCTCCCAAATTATCCATCCATAACTCAATTCTTGATCAATAGCATCCACGATTTTCGTGATTTTGCCAATGTCAGAGTATTTTAATGAGTATTAAAAAAGAGGATGTCGGAGTCGCCAATATCAAGTAAAAAACCTTTTTCAGTTTTTCAAAAGGCCAGAGAGCAGGGTGCATCGCTAGCGACTGAGGATGACGATTTTAGAGCACTACAATGTTATGACCACATAGACTTATGAAGAATAGCGTTTTCCCGCGGATATGCTCGCGCAAAGAACTCTTGACCCCTTAGGGGATGATTTTCTAAAAATCGCGAAACACGAGTCCGTTTATTTGCTTCCAGATGTATCTTGACGAAGTTCCGAGTCAAAATGTAAAAAAAAATGTTTCTCCATACAAACTTTGAGCCCCCATTTCACCCCCTCAGGGTTTTTAATTTAGAAAAATCCTTTCTTAGGGCTTACCAACGTCATAAAACAAACCTTTTTGCCAAATTTCAGCCTTCGTCTAAGGGTTTGGGCTGGGTGTTGATGAGTCAGTGAATCAGGACCTCCAATTTGATATATAAGTAAGAAGATTTGAATTTAAAACACAATAAATTAATGAATCACAGTCAGTAAAGGATTAAAAGTTAAAAAGGCGTCACAACTTCGTATACACTGAACCAAATAGGCGTATAGATCCTTTGGGACTCATTCAACATCCTGTGAAAGGAGTCATAGAGACGCGAGGCAACATAACCTTTTACAGTTATAAAATGGTTATTGCCAATCGTCCCCAACTATAACATAAAAGAACAATGTCAGCAGGGTCAGGATTTGGACGTTGTTGTTTTTATGCGAAAGAAGAGTACCCATTTTTTAAGCGACTCCAAAAAAGGAGGAGGTTCTATGTTCGACTGAATGTATCTTTTTTAAATGTATATTCATCGATTTTGCCGCCATTTATGGACCGATTTTCAAATTTTTTTTTATTCATAAGAGTATTTTACGAATAAGTCTTATTGGTAAGTCTAATAAGACTTAATAAAGTTGAGGAATGCATTGGAAAATTGATGTTTTTTTTTTGTAGATTGCGTTATGAACACTATTTAAAAATATAATAATATTTAAGCTACGTTTATCTACACTAATTATTATAAAGAATAAAGAGTTGTATGTTTGTAACGAATAAACTCAAAATACTGGACCGTTTTTGAAAATTCTTTCACATGTCTGTGTCTTTCACTAATAGAAAGCTCTCTTATCAGCGCATTACATAGGGTATATTATCCCGAATGCCCACGTAAACGAAGTCCCGGTGGAAAAGCTAGTTAAAACTAAACCATCAAAAACTAAATTTCAACTTAACGTGATAAAGTGATAAATGTATTCCGCGCGATTTATGCACATGTGTGTGCGGGATTTTTACCTATCGCACGGCGCGTAAACAAACGCGCGACGGGTTAAATATTAAATTTAGGATTTCAATCATAATGATATGTTTAGGTAGCTCTATCTATACTATAGTAGCGTTGTTATTGGGTAGCTAGCTTGGTAGCCTACTAAACTTCCCAGAGCAACAAAGGTCGTGCGCCGGCTGGGGCGGCGGGAGCCGGAGACTCGGGGCACGATGAATGAAGAAAAAAAATTAAGCAGGATTACATTTATTTGATTATATCAATATATATGTTTATTTATTACAAAAGCATAAAAACAGTATACTATGAGCGGGCGTGCGACTGCGACGGAAATTCAATGAGGGCTATCGCGTATGTATTCGCCGCTAGGGGCGCTGGTGTAGCGTGAGGTCTCTGGGCTACAATCTTCTTAATATATAAAACAAAGTCGGGTTTGTTCTAACACTTATAACTCGCGAACGGCTAAACATATTTTGATAAAATTTGGTGTGAAAGTAGCTGACACTCTATATTACTACATAGGCTACCTAATTTTCCCAAATTTTTACGGGAACGAAGTCCCGGGCGGAAAGCTTGTCTTAAATATACTTAAAACAAAGTCGGGTTGGTTTCAACACTTATATTACTCGAGAATGGCTGGACTGATTTTGATAAAATTTGGTAAGGAGGTAGCTGACACCTTGAATTAACACAGGCTACATAATTTTCCTAAATTCCCACGGGAACGAAAGCTAGTATGATGATAAATGCATATTTAGTGGCTCCAGTGACATGTACACAAAATATTTTGCTTATCTATAGAGGCCAAGTCCACTCTGAAAACGCGAAAGCATTATTTATCATAATAGCTTTCCGCCCGCGGCTCCACCCGCGTGGACAACAGGTTATATCGTGCCCAACTGTGGGATAAAATGTAGCCTATGTTCTTTCCCAGGCTCTAATCTATCCCTGTACCAAATTTCATCAAAATCGGTTCAGTAGTTTAGGCGTGAAAGACGGACAGACAGACAGACAGAGTTACTTTCGCATTTATAATATTAAAGTAAGGATAAACACTATATGTATATATTCCATTCAATATGGCTTCAGCGCTAAAGGTTATGGGTTTAATTATCACCAAGAACAAAGAACATAGATGTTTGTTCTGTGTGTTTGTTGTGTCTGTGTGTATTTATGTATGGTGTATAGGTCTCTGATATGTGATACGTGAATGTTTTGAAAATATATAGTTGACCCTGCAAATCGCTACCAACCACTGCTTTGAGACAGTTTTATCTGTCGGAACCTTATTTGCGCCTTTTTTTTCCGAGCAAAACGGGACTGCGCAACACTGCAGCATTGCCAGTACGTTAGCTCTACGGTTAAATTGTATTAAATATGATTTAAATGTAAATTTTTGTTTTGGTGCCAGTAATAACAAACTTTGACAGCCGTACTTTAGGACCTCACTCTACAGTGGCGCCACCTAGTGAGACAAAAAACGGTAGTCCTCATTGGGTCTCTGTCATCCCAGCGAATGACAGCTAGAAGTGTTCAATTTCGAATTTGGATTGGTAATGCCAAAACTGAAGAGTAAAAATGTCGCAAAAAGAGAATGGAGGAGGATGAAGACGAGACGCATGCCGCCTCGTTACAGTCGTCACACCTACGCCTCCCCAAAATCCATACATCATTCAAGTTGTTCAGTTTCATGCGCAAATTCGCGTTTAGAAGTTCCTCTGGTTATTTAAAGGTCACTGCATAAAAATCTGTTGCTGATTCCATTCCTTTTCTGCTTATGAATTTATTATAGTCTGTCCAATTTTCTTTTGTATGGCCCTTTTTTCGTGAAAAGGGACACATTTTGATGAAGGTCAGTTTTATTTTTAGGTACTGTCTGAAATACCTATATGTATTACTTATTGGGTCGCACATAAATTGCAACCTTTAGATTAGACTATACAAATACATAGTAATTTAAATATATTAAATGCATTTAACGGTAAATAAACGGTATACTGCATGTAACGGTAAATAAATGATTTGTATGTCTGTGTAAATCTTGGATCAGTTAAGCTGTTATAACCTCAATTCAACTATCTGAAAAATGGCGCCCAAAATCGTGATTTTGCCAATGTCTGAGTCTTTTAATCAAAATTAAAATATAGTGGAATGGCGAAGTCGCTAATATCAAGTAAATAAACCATTTGCGGGTTGTAGTACGCCAAAGCCTCGTCCGTTGATCAGCGGGGTGCACTGCGTTGTTGTTGTTTAATTTATCCCTTCCGGGAAAGGCAAAGCAATCTATGTCCATGCAGCCGTTGTCTTAAGTTTTTTCTTTCGTGTAGCTACCCCTGTTGACCGTTAACCGATAGTGTTTTTGTATAAGGAAAACTTTCGTTGACGAAAAGCACTACCGCGGGATCTTTGTCGGAACCAAAAAGAGCGAAAATACCATATCGCTTGAATTTTTTATATCACTACACTGTTTACAGTTGGTTTACTGCACAATACACTATCTCTAAATGCACCCCTAAATACAACTTCTTTTGCCTGCATCAGGTTGATTTGTAAACTTTTGCTGATTAGTTATTCTTTTGTTTTTCCTGTCATTAATTTTTTCTTCACTTTGTTGGTTTTTTGCACATTTTTGTAATAAATATCGTATAAAGATCAAAGCAGTGTATTTCCTTGAACTATCTTAGTTAAATTACAGTTGGTTTCAAGTGCAGTTACGAATATTTTTATTACAAATTATTTTGTAAACTACACTTAACCTTCCGGAAGGAATATTTTGAAAATGTTAAGATTAGAACAAATTCATACAACGTTTACGATTGAAGTTATATACTTAGGCTCCTTGGGAAAAGTTGTTCAGCTTCATGGGAGAATCACTTCCTAAAGTTTCGCTAATCTTTATGTAAACAATTACATGTAGAAAAATGAAGTCGCTTCCGCTGTCTGTTCGCTTAGATCTCTTAAACTGCTCAACGGATTGAAATGCAGTTTTCAGCAATAGATAGTGATTCAAGAGGAAGGTGTATATGTATAATTCACTACCGAAATTCCCACGGGAACGAAGTCCCGGG
Organism: Aproaerema taeniolella; assembly: GCA_949987775.1. Taxonomy (NCBI): domain Eukaryota; kingdom Metazoa; phylum Arthropoda; class Insecta; order Lepidoptera; family Gelechiidae; genus Aproaerema; species Aproaerema taeniolella. The sequence goes on from OX465245.1 coordinate 6,859,650, forward strand.
CGGGAAGCTAGTATTATATCGAGTTCGAGTGAAGATGCATTTTCTGGGTCAGCTTGCTTCATGCTCAACCGTATCTTCGCCCATGTGCTAGATTGTGATCAAGAGCCACAATCGATTGTGATAGATTCTGATTGTGGTCATTATTAATAAAAAAATGTTTTAACATATATATTTTTCTTCTTACCAGCCCATATACGTCCCCAACATAGCTCAGTCAAGTTAAATATTATTAGGGGGTCGTGCTTGCAAAAGGTCGGGTCATTCTGAATTTTTTATATGTTGTTAAGACCTAAACCAATATTAAAAAACCAGATTTGCAATTTCCAAAGTGCTGTGCGAGCGGCGGTGTGACCAAAAAACCATGAAATTTTCGGTTTTTTTTCAGTTTTTGCTCAATATCTTAGTGAAGGAAGGGTCTGATCAGTATAGTCGCTTGAATACTTTTAAAGTATAGTAAATTTGCTACAATTTGAGACCAAGACGAGCTCTCTACAGCTATTGGTTCCCAAGATACAGTTCTTCGAAAACAAACTGGGACGGTACTGTTCACCCAAGCCTTTACCGGGTGCGATACCACCTCAGCACCGTTTGGCCAAGGAAAGACCAAAATCACCACACTCCTGAGTAAGAATGAACTACTTGCTTAGCAAGTGGAGGTCTTCCTTCGCCCAGACTCCACCCCACAAGCCGTGAAAGAAGCCGGCATCAAGTGCTTTGTGGCTCTATATGGGGGTGACATCGCGAGGGACACTTTGAATTTCCTCAGGTATAAGACATTTGTCACTTCAATGAGTATAAACCTAGCCCGTTTGCCACCGACAGAAGATGCCACAGGCCACCATGCAGCAAGGTGCTACCTCCAAGTGCAAAAGTGGCGGGGAGTCAACTTGAATCCCACTGATTGGGGGTGGAAGATGTCTTCTCAGGGAATCATTCCCATCGCCACCACCATGGATCCCGCACCTCCTGCCCTTCTGCGAAAAATTTCCTGTAAATGCAAGAAAGGGTGCTCTGGGAGCTGCTCGTGCAGAAAGGCTGGGCTCCGCTGCTCAGTCCTTTGCCAGTCATGCGGTGGCAAATTGCGCACTAACGTCCCGGAAGTGGAGCTGAAATGCTCGGATGATGAAGACGACCCGAATACAGACTGGGGGCCTCTCTCAGCGTCCATCACTGTCGACGAGGAACCATCTTCATACGAACCCAAACCTGGGTCATCAAAGATGAAAAGAAAGGCATAATTTGGCAACCAAAACACATTACCTACATGATTTATATTACTTTTCTTAGAGGTACTGTCAGATTATGTTACTTTAGGTAACTGTTGTTTTAAAACCACTGGGTATACAGATACTAGTTTGATCTCAAATGAAAGATAATTAAATTTACTACAACTTAACATTTGATGTGGGATGCATATTTTACAAAATAAGTGAACGTTCCGAAAAAAAAAACACTTTTTGCAAAAAATTTATGTTTTCGAAGAACTGTAACTTGGAAACCAATAGCTGTAGAGAGGTCGCCTTGATCTTAAATTGTAGCAAATTTACTATACTTTAAAAGTATTCAAGCGACTATACTGATCAGACCCTTCCTTCACTAAGATATTGAGCAAAAACTGAAAAAAAACCGAAAATTTCATGGTTTTTTGGTCACACCGCCGCTCGCACAGCACTTTGGAAATTGCAAATCTGGTTTTTTAATATTGGTTTAGGTCTTAACAACATATAAAAAATTCAGAATGACCCGACCTTTTGCAAGCACGGATTTACATCTAGACTGAACTAACAAGGGGAACGAGCCTTCCTTCGAAACACGAAGGGGATTTAGGCCATAGTCCACCACGCTGGCCTATGCGGGTTGGGGGACCGCTCGTCTTTCGAAAACGAATTTTTCTTGGATGGACGGGTTTCATCACGATGTTTTCCTTCACTGTTACGCAAGTGATAATAAGAAATCCGTACATAAATCCGAAAAGACGAATTTAGTGGTACAGGCCCGCACCAGGATTTGAACCCGGATTACAAGTCTGGCTCATTACCAACTGGGCTATCACCGTTTGTAAATTGCTTAATATTATTTACAATTTTATTTACAACTAGCTTTCCGCCCGGGACTTCGTTCCCGTGGCACTTTTTTTAGTTTTTTCTTTCATAAGAACCTTTTCCTGACAATAAAGAACACAACAAAAAAAGAATCATCCAAATCGGTCCAGCCGTTCTCGAGTTTTGCGCTTACCAATAGATTTAGTGATTCATTTTTATATATAAGATATATTTTTACCTTAACTTTAATCCCTGCAGATAGCAATAGTTTGATAAGCTCGATGTTTTCGTTCTCTATGGCTGCTATTAAGGCTGATCTGTTGAGCGGGTCAACGCAGTTGACGTCCAATATGTCAGGGCTCGAAGAATACTGGTCTATTAGCCTGTGGAAGAAAAATTCCATTCAATGTTGAACTCTGACGATTTCTAGTAATGTTACGGATAAATCATGAAAATGGTTACTTGCAGCTAATCTAATGAAGTAAGTATAGGTTAAAAACTTAACGAGAGCCCTTTTTGCCAGTGTGTGTGTGCAGTGAGCAATGAGTTTGCAAACCGTACGTTATTTTTTAATCTTACTAGTATCATAAAGAGGAAAGATTTGATTATTTGTTTGTTTACATTGAATAGGCTCCGAAACTACAGGACCAATTTGAAACATTATTTTACCATTAGAATGCTACATTATCCCTGAGTAACATAGGCTAAATAATTTTCCCGAATACTCACGGAAACGAAGTCCCGAGCGGAATGCTAGTGTATAGTATGTTTATTCGAATTCTTCACACACACAAGCTTTTACCTATACACAGTGTGTACGTACATATACATCAAAAGTATTACCTCAAGCAAGGTACAAAATGTTGTTTAATTTTTTTGAATATAGACGCAAAATTAGATAGATTTTTGAATAGGTAAAAAAATATGTATTTGAAAATGTAGTCCCTGATGTTAGCAAATAAGACTCAGTTTTAGTGTCAATAAATACTCGTTGTATTATAACACTCTTTTTTCTTGTCAGGGGTTAAAAAGGAATCCCTGAAACTTCGTAGCGGGACACAATAACATGCTTAGCACAAATCTACGATTCGTGGCCTCGCAGTGTGATAATACATTTGAGTAGTACTACGCAGACATACAGACAGCTTTATACATATAAATCCGATTACAGCACTTGTAACGATTCGTCCAGATCGGCAGACCTACTTAACGGGCAGAGTCGAGTGACCGAATTAGTTGGTTTTTGTTGCTAGGGTCAGCTTTGACAAAGTTTATGTGATAGTCATCATTGTACAGGGTCAGCAGCACATCATGCTATCCAAAACTGTCAAATTTCTTCAATCAATTTTCAATTTTATCTCCAAGCATTAGAGTTTACTATCCATTGGGAAAATTTGACAGTTTGTGGTAACTTGATGTGCTGTTGACTGTACAGAGGTCAGCACATCAGGTCAAGGGTGTCGCCAGCTCTTAGCCGAGGTGGGGGCAAGATAATAGTATAGAAAAATATGAATTGTTGTTACAACAGCCGGGACCGACAGCTTAACATGCCCTCCGAAGCACAGAAACGCTCGTGATAAATTCCCACTTTGGTCACCCATCAGGTTCCCTGCCTCTGTGTACGTTGCTTAACCTCACTGATTGGTTGAGATCAGCGAGAGCCATTGGGCTACATGTGCTACAAGTCTTTGCCTCTATGGCGAATTGGCGATTAAGTATAATATCAACTGTTCCAACTTCAATAATTTGTAAAGCTTTAGCATAAATATATGCTGCAAACAGAAACAGAAAAAAAAGAGGAATACATTTTATGCGCGCTACAAGCTTTCGAAATTATTTTATGTATAAAGAATATAATATAGTTTTATGCAAGATTCATATATATGCATAAACATTGATGTATACATAATACCCTCAGATAACATTTCCAGCATGACACTTGCATACATTTTTTTTTGTTTTAGTACAACTGCATTTTAAAATAAAAGCTTGTTTTAAAAAAAAGTTTTTTTTTAATTATAATTATATTTATAATTCGAACGCCACGGCACAGCACTTCAAAATTTGATTGCCCACTATGTTCTCAGCTTCTATTATTACTATACAATTTTGCCGTGCCGTTTTAAAATTAAAAATTTTGAATCTTTCAACGAATTGCCACCACGGTATTCTACATTTAGGCCCGTATTACAAAAGGAGACTCAAGTCTTGATCTTTACTTAAATATTGATAGTCTCTTTCTCTCACTATCAAAATGACAAAGACGCCGAGATCAGAGTCAAAGATGTAAGATTTGATAATGCAGGCAGTCTCCCTACTTATATTTTTGGTGAGAGCGAATTTTGGAGTGACTGGCTGCGTGGATGATTTTACCTTATTATAACAACAAGACGACAAGTGGAGAAGTGAATGGCATCTAGACAAAACCTAGCGATTTTTGATGCTATTTATTTGATATGCATGTAACAACTTTTGTATTAGAAATTAAATAAAAAAAGAAATAGCTCAATGGCTGCGGAATGACAATTATTGCCATTTTATCCATTCAGGTGGCAAAATTGAGAATATGTAAATAAATTAAAAGTGTTATAAGGTTGCCTTGAAAAAATTGCTGTTTAGCAATAAGGCCGCCTATTGTACATTTTTCCGTGTTTTTATGTTTCTGTGATGTCCTGTTTTATTGTGCAATAAAGTATATATAATAATAATAATATAATATAAATATGACGTATGACGTGAATCTGTATTCTGTCTGTAGCATCGTAGCTCCTAAATGAATCGACCGATTTCGATGCGGTTTTTTGTTTGAAAGTGACGTAATCGAGATGGTTCTTAGCTGTATTTGATCAAAATTGGTGATACAATTTATTTTAATTATAGAGACATACAAACTTATTTCAAAAATAAGAAAGTACCTAACAGAAAGAAAAACAGTGCACGCGGATCACGCGGACATTGACTGGCGCTATAAAGAATATACCTTTAACTCAGCAGTGTATTTATGTGGTTTGAAAATGATAATGACCAACCTTTTAACAGTAGCATAGTCGCCTCTATCAGCGTGTAGGAGGTACGTCTTCTCTTCTCTGGTAAGAGGACGTTCGCTGACGTGTCGGAGGTCATGCTGACTGTTTCGGAGGGCCTCCTGGGAACTGCCCAGCAGCTCCTCGCGAGAGCCCTTGCTCATGGTCTGTGAAGAGAGGAATAAAGGTAACCATCTTATAACTCCATGGGACTTCGTTCCCGTGAAAATTTGGGAAAATTATGTACCCTCTGTCCATCACGGATAAAATAGGATTCTAATGGTGAAATAATTTTTCAAATCGGTCCAGTAGTTTCGGAGCCTATTCAATGCAAACAAACAATCAAATTTTTCCTCTTTATAATTTATAATTTTTTAAATTTTTCCGCTACACACTCAGAGGCCCACACTAAGGTTTTCCCTTGAGCTGTGGGTCCCTGGGAACACAGATAAAGAGAGGCACAGACACCCATGACCCGAGAACAAACATCTGCCTTTTACACAAATGGTTGCCCGACTGGGAATCGAATCCAGGACCCGCCAATCGAGAGATAGCGTCACTACCACTCGACCAAACCGGCCGTCAAACATAACATATTGTTTAAGATTCTCGAGTTATTTTCACTAGTTTTAAACGTATTACAATGGATTCTCATGACCTACATGGCCAGTCATGACCTACGGAGCCGAAACGTGGAACATGACAGTGAGGTTGGCTCACCGATTGCACGTCGCTCAGCGAGCTTTGGAACGCTCCATGCCTGGGATCTCGGTAAGGGATAGAATCCGAAATGAGGTCATCCGACAGAAAACCGGAGTGATGGATATTATCCAAAAGTGTAGCAAGCTGAAGTGGCAGTGGGCTGGCCATGTCTGTTGAAGAACCTACGAGCGTTGGAGTAGACAGGTTCTCAAACGGAGACCACGTATTGGCAAACGTAGTGTAGGACGCCCCCCAGCCAGATGTTCAGATGACCTAAAGAAGATAGTGGGTGGTGGCTGGATGAAAAAAAGCGGAGGATCGTGCAAAGTGGCGCACCTTTGGGGAGGCCTATTGTTCAGCAGTGGACTGCAATAGGCTGATATGATGATAATGGGTTCTTTACCATGATTTTTGTTTTTTAATGAATATCCGATATTTTGGCGCTGTTGCAAGCACCATAATCACGGATGAACCGTCAAAGATGATCCGAGATCATGGTGCTTGCAACAGCTCATTTAAGACCGTTATAATACATCTTATAACAGCCTTTATAAGGTCTCCCCCATTGAGTGTATATCAAACTGCAGGCTCATTCCGCCAAAAAACTGCAACAACGCTTTCCGGCTGCCATTTTTGATGTTTAGTTGCAGTGCTGTGCATCAAGACGTATTATTTTATTATTTCCTGCAGAGAAACACACACACCACACCACAGATTGACCACAGAGACCACAGACTGCCACTTGCTACGATCCAAATACATACTATTCGGATTCGGGTACTCCTAACACGGCCTTTACTCAGTACATCACCAATTTGGTATAAATGCGTTTGCCTGGGACGCCTAGAGTTAGTGCTCTTTATAGCACTATAGAGAGCACTATAAGTTTTTTATTTATTTTAAAACACCAGGACACGTTAGCGTAATAAGTGTACCATTTCTAAAAGGACGAGTTATACATTTTAACTGCCACATTTACACGGAGGAGACAAAAAAAATCTTATTTGGCTGTTCTCTTTTCATAAAAACTTTTCCCCGAAATATAGGTATCACAATTCACTGAATTATAAAATAATAATGTCCATTGAACACAAAAACTGAAGAATAACTGGAGGGAGAAATAGGATACGTAAACAGGCGAAGTGTGACTTCCAAATAACCAATGGGGTTCCGTGAAGAAAATTTTGAATAAGCAGGCACTTAAATAGTAATAAATTGTCTCGTCTACATTTTTATTAGAAGAGTTAGTGTTTTCTTTATTTTATTTATGTTTTCTTTGTTGGTAACTTTTTGTATAAATTTTATTTCATTAATAATTGCTATTTTATAAGGTTTTTATTGTTGTGAAAAATATTATAACATTTACTAAATAGTACCCCGTTGAGGCATTGCCCCGTTAGAAAATAATCATAAATTAAATTAATTTCTTTCGTTAATTTTCGTCACATTCATGCAATAAACAACAATAAAAACTAAAATCATTTCATTTGTCTTATAAAATATTAAAACATATTTGAAATATAAAATTAACTCTTAAAATTACAATTATTACTTAATAAAATTTACCATTTAACTGAATAAAGACAAACTAGTTTATATTTTACATTAGATATAGGATTTGTATCGCACGGCGCGTAAGCTGGTGCGTGACTTATTAAATTATTGACTTGACAGTGGAATAAATATTTTTATTAACCATATTTTTTATACATTAGTTACTTTGTTATGAAAGTTATGATAAGGTACCTACTATTTTGTTTTAATTGGATCAAAAACGTGAGAGACGGCGAGTGTGCTTTTCTTTTTTTTTTCCTAGCGTCATGTTTTAATAGAGTACGACGTCATTTTGCACCCCTAAATACTGGGTGAAAAAAACCACCCTTGCTATATTCAAAATCCTGAACCAGTATCACTCAAAGAACACATTTTTATGAAAAGAAGAAATGATTTTTTAACTATGTTTTCAATGGGAATAGTTCATTTTTGGCCTAAACGTAGACATTACTCCTACACCAGGCACGCGAGGGGTGCGGGATTATTTATTCTGTGGTGCGGGTAGCGCTCGGGGCGTGCGCCCGAGTGGTGTATACGTTTAGGGAAAAAAAAATCCGCCCCCCAAAAAAAAATTGTTCAGTAAGTGATACTGGTTTAGGATTTTTAATAAAGCTAGGAGGTTCTTTTTCAACCTGTATATGCGTAGTAGGAGGGCAGCTGGCCTAATATGTGCACCGAGACTTCACTCTCCTGAAAATTGTTTGCCAAAGAAAACATGACCTTAAATGTAACCCCAGAAGTTTGTATTTCTTTTGTATTTGATATTTTTAATTGCTTAACTTAATTTTATGTTTTAAATTTCCAAAAACTTGTTCCAAGGAGGATATAATGCAGGCCTCAGACAATGCTATCGCTGCTGTAAATAAAATTAAATCGTGATGAGTCATTGACTATGTAAAGAGATGAAATTTTAGAAGTAAAATTTTGTAAGCAAAAATAATATTTCTTCACAGAACCCTAAAACAAATTTGCTTGAATTTAACAGGTCAGGGTGGATGGACAAACACGCAAAATGATATGCAAATAATTGACAATCGATTGCTCTTTTTATAGAAAAATCGCTTGATTCTTTATGATTTTGTTTGAAAATTGCTGAGCAGAAAACAAAAGAATTCGAATATACCAAATTTAGTCAAAAGCTGGCAGTATTTTTTTAAAATAAAGTGACCTAGTTTTATAAAAACTTTAGAAGCGTTTTACCTAACGTAAAACACAATACTTACATTTTATATTTGTTTGCCAAAATAACATACAAATACAGAAAATGCGTGAACAAAAAAATGAGTGTACTGCTGAGCTGTTTGAAGTCGTTACCAAGCCAAATAAGTTTGATAGGCTATACGTTCTCGCACCGACTTCAAACGGTTAAGTAGGTGCGTAGCACATTAAATGACATTGTCTTTATTTTTCGCTTTTTTGAAATCGGTTAAAGAGGCGGCCCGCTGTTGCTTAATATCAATTTTCTTAAGGCAGTGTTTTTCAAACTGTGGGTCGCGACCCCCTGGGGGGTCTTCAGCCATACTCAAGGGGTTACGGGAAAAAATGACAATTATTTATAGGTCTTACGCTACAATAAGACTCTATAATTTCAGTAAAAAGGCTGTGCCTGTATATGATGCCTCTCGACTTCCACGCTTACCACACGGCAAACATTTTACATTTTATTTTAAAATCTTCGGTCTTAAAGGCCTGGGGGTCGCCAGAACTTTTCAACTTCCAAACGAGTCGCGAATTCTAAGAGATTAAAAAATACTGCCTTAAGGTAACCTTAGTCGTAATTCGGATACCTACCTACTTATAACTAAATAAAATACCTAGACGAACGTTGTTGCAGCTAGCCACTCCAGCCATAAGTCCCAACAAACCAAGTGGCATTAAGTCCCCGTAGCTAGTAGAAAAATACCGCGACACAATATAAATCAGGCTTTACACGTGCTTTACGAGGTCACGTGGCATCCTTTGTACAGCTGAACACAGATCAAGGTTGACACTTTTGTACCTAATAGGGCAAAAAATCGAAGTCCGATCGCAACACTCCTAAAAACCCGAAAAATAATAAAGTAAACTTGAAAATTCAAATTCTTAGCGATAGCCGCCTTGCGCACTTCTGTACTTAATTAAACCATGTTAAACGTTTCAAAAGCTTGTATAAAACTAGGTCACTTTATTTTAAAAAATAACTGCCAGATTTTGACTAAGTAAATTGGTATTAGAATTTTTTGTTTTCTGCTCTGCTAGATCTGTAGCCCGGGGACATTATGTTACAAAGAAGGTTACCGTATGTCTTTGTGAAATTATTAAAGATTTCGCCATTTTATATATACACATCAACACTGTCTAGGGATATTGCACGATTTTTCATACAAAAGAGGTCTGTTTGAGAAGCTACAAAGGCACCGTAACCCGCCGTAACTATATGTAGTGTTTTTTTTTTTTAATTTTTGAGTTACCGTTTCAAAATACATGGCTTAAGGTATCTCTCTTTTAACCTCTCGGACAACTTACCCAAGGAACATAGGTCAAAATACGAATGTTCCTTGGGGTAGTTGTTCAGTTTCATGGACTGGTTAACCACCCGAGAGGTTGAAAGAGAGATACCTAAAGCCCTGTATATCTGTTAATAGGCCCTCGAACAAACCATATACCTTTTTTAAGATGATTTCTGTGGCCGGTTTAGATTTCAAGACTCATTTGGTCCATGAAGAAGAAATAAGTTGTATTACCATTGCCCCCTATGTTCCTAGCTTCTAGTATCACTAGTACATAGGAAGCAATGGTAATAAAATTTTGTCGTGTCGTTTTCTGATTATAAAAAGACGCATCAAATTTTTTGAGAATGTTATATGGTTTATTTGGCGATAGTTGTTCAATTGTATGGGGATAAACACCCCTTAAGATTCGCCATACAATTTTTAAAAGTCGCCTCATATAATAGCGACGGAAAAATAAAAAAAACGTCTAAAAAGACAAGCTTTCTCACTTGTGTGTTATTTTTACATATTTCGTTCGAATAAGAGAGACAATCGTTCTCTGTAGCTACTTTTGAATGTACAGAGGTCAGCGCATCAGGTTATTCCATTTTCATTGCAAAAACGCTCTTATCACAACAGCACAGAGTGCACGCGTGGCAACCTGAGTTGCGGCCGTCCGTACGTAGTGGTGTTTGTGGAGTTACTGATGATGTCCTGTCATCTTATCTCGGGTTTACTGTAACTAATGTTGTTGCTTCCATGAATACTTCGTTGCAATGTTTTTATTTTTTACTTTAGTATTATTCTTCAGATACTTACTTGCTGGACTGGGAGTAAAGGAAAAACATAGAATGTGCTAGCTGCCTACTCTTCCCAGGCTTACTCTAAAAGTCAGTAAATGGGACGCGAGGGTTTTGCTGTGTTGTGGGCGAGAAGCTGACAAACTCTCACTACATATATTATATTTAATCTTATAACCATCTGAATTCATGTCAAACGTGGCATTAAATGGTTTTTAGGCGTGAGCGTATGTATGTATGAGCATACGTATTTTTTTTATTTTTTTTATTATAAGATGGGTTAACTCTTGACCTCAATCTTGACCATAAGGTCAAAGATGAAGTCGACGATGGAGCGAGTTAACCCAGAAAATGCCTATAAAGGCACTGGTACTCCCACGCACCGACGGAACACAGCAAGCTGTTTGGCGTCGGATTTCGGTAGGAGGGTGGTCGCGAACCAGACGGCCCTTTACAGAGCCTGCCACACCGCATGAGACCATAGGACGACACCTCAGATTCAGAAAAAAATGAAGTGTCGTTGCCTGGGATGGATTACTAGGGGGCAGGTCTCATTTGTGTTTCCTTAGTCGCCTCTTACGACACCCACGGAAGGAGATGGGGTGGTGTTATTCTCAACCGATCACCACACGTATATGTAGTCTTTGATTCTTCAGTAAAATTCAGTTTCAGTTTATTTTTATTTTAAAGAGAATTAAGTTTTCGTTAATTTGTTTTTAGAGGACACTTGAATAATACATAGTAGTCTATTACTATTTGTTTTTATGAATACCTAGGTGTAAAACCTCTATAATACTGAGTATTAAATTACTCACCACAGCGTTGATATTAGCATCGAAACGCACCCGGATTCTATTTGATTTTTTACGCCTTCTCATTTTGTTCTGTTTATATGTATTGTTTCACCTCCCGAATATTTTATTTTGTTTCAATTTTTTATAACAACACTGGTCAAAAACGCCATTGGTTTACGGAATTATGGTTTGAAATTTGATTTTCTCGCTATTTTTGAAAAAATAGTAATGTTACAGATATTTCTCTCTATTTAAAAAATAATAGCAATCATATTATCAATTTATCACAAAAGTAACACTTTTACATTGGTAGTTTATATTTATTCATCTTTTGTCACTTTTTAACACACATTTAAATGAACTTTTTACACACACCAAAATGTAGGTTTTAAAACATTTGTGTTGAAAAGTAAGTCATAATGTGATTGTAACTCTGAATCCCAAATTTAAAAACGAACTGGCGGAAAAACTTTCATTTGTTTTGAATCGGCACTAAAAAATATATTTCGAAACTCTTCTATTTCACCCAACGGTTACAGAACTACTAAATCATTGATTTAAAAAGATCATGTAAACATATAAATACTTGTCTCTAACGATAGACGTATGACGGGCCACTAATTTAAGAGATCTCTTTCGAAGGATAAAGCTATTTTTAGTGCGAAGATTTTCAGCGTTTAGTAGTTTACAGACTTCCGAATCTAAACAAATGGCACACGCTTTCAGTATGGGCAAGTAGGAAGCTGTCTTAGTCGAATATTTTAACTTTTCTGCTATTTTTTAATTTTGTTTTTTTTTCGACAAAGTTTATTCTATTTATGAAATTGAAACATGCATTTAAAGGTCTTTTGCGGGAACTCGGCGTGAGCAATTGCTGTCCCGATTGAATGTTTGTTTTCTACATTAAAGAGTTGTTTAATGTATAAAGTGACAGTGTATTGTTCAGTAAAATAAAACAATGTGTTCAAGTGATATAGTGTATCCGCTTTATAGTTGATTGAAGATCCGCTCCGATTAGTTCCTACAAAGATCCCGCGGCAGTGCTTCGCGCCGCCATAGTTTTCCGTAAACAAAACACTACCGGTTTACAGAGAATCGGAGGAGATTATTCATAAGAAATACATTGAAGATATGGATGAGCATAGATTCGTTTGGATAAATAAAAAAAACATACAATTGAGAAACGTAGACCTAGAGCAGTCTTTCCTAAACTTTTTAAGAGCGGACCCCTTAGTACAAGCTTGCCGTGATCAGTGGAACTCACTCCTCTAGAAGAAACACTCAATATTATCAAGTGTGTGGCGAACTTGGCTAACCCTGGTATCAGAGTGTTCAAACCGCACAATGGCCTCTGACTTGGTTTTAACGACTGAAGTGAATCGACAACTGCCTCCCGGCCCTCCGAAGCACGGAAACGTTCGTGATAAATTGCCACTTTTGTCATCCATCAGGTTCCTTGCCTCTGTGTTTGTTGCTTAACCTCACTGATCGGTTGAGATCAGCGAGAGCCACTGGGCTACGAGCGAATTCAATTCTAATCAGATTGTTTGTTTGACAAGATTTCGTCCACAATACAGCAAATCTCTCGAGTGCGTTTAGTTGAGTCTTACAGGATGCTTGGAGAAACCTGACACATTATACGTGTATTTTTTTATCATAGAGATTGTTGTTTTTTAATTTATCCCTTTCGGCAAAGGCTAGGGCGAATCTATATCCAAAAAGCCGTTGTCTTTAGTGTATTTCTTGTTTATAAGCTGCTGTAACTGATAGTGTTTTGTTTATGGAAAACTATGGCGGCGAGAAGCACACTATTTTATCATCACACTGCTTTTAGTTAGGTTACTGCAGAAAACATATTCACTTTCCTACATTAAACAACTCTTTAATATAGAAAAATGCGATTCAATCAACACAGCAACCCACCCTCACACCAAAGACCCTCATCATAGAGCTTAAGTATACGAAAAAAATAATTATTCAAATTTTATATTCATCAGAACTGGTATTATTTGCTATCACTTATTCCAAAGACGTTTTATGAATTTAATAGGTAAAACAATGGCGAGAATTTTCATAAAAATTGGGTCCATTAAATGATCTTTATTTATACACCTATTTTCAGGTTTCTTTATGGCGTTGTTTATACACAAGCGACGTGGTGCATCGATGCGGCGATCAAAGCAAAATAAAATTAATCTTAATACCTACGGAGCAAAAGTTTTTTTGTCGAAATTAGAAGTACGAAGAGATATCAGTCACCTGCAGCTCTAGCACGATAACGACAAACTCGCGCTCGGCTCACGCTGACACTTTGATTGCGCGAGGGTCCCGCGCAAAGGCTTGCTCGCTCTATGGCGTTGTCAATGTTGACATTTTGACATAGGACCGCGGTGTTGTCAGGTCTCTGTCACTATCGTACTCGGCCGCTGAAGACGGAGCGACGGACAATAAAAACCTCTTAGCTTTTAAGATTCAGTTTATAGTGGAGAGCCGTTAGGTTTCAACCTCGGAACCCAGTTCCACTGTATGTATTTTCGTGAAACTTTTTTTATTGCATTGTTGGAGGTATTAATAAAAAAGTTTACCCCTCAAGCCGACCTCAATTATACCGGTATTTAGGAATTCCCATACAAAAAAATCATCGCATTTATTCACCCACTTACAAAGATTTCCTCGTCAAATCAAAAACATTGCAGCCGTAAGTTTGAAATTTTGCATAGATAATCATCAGATACTATGAAAAAGTATTTCCTGAAAATGTTGACATGCTCTCTATATTAGTTTGAAAGATGCGACTGAAATACCAAACATACATATCAACTAGCGGACGCCCTACAATTCGTCCCCATGGGAACTCCGTGTAATCTCTTTTAGGTAAGCTCCCACAATATCTGAAGATCATCTTTGCAAAACTTCAAACTTGCAGCTTCAATAGTTTTGATTTTGCATGGATATCTTTGTCAGTAGGTAAAACAATCCGACCCTTCTTTGTATGGGAATTCTTAAATACCAGATACAATTGAGATCGACAAATTTTGATGGGTAAACTTTATTATGTTTACCTCCAATAGTGTAATAAAAATTTTTTTATGAAAATCCATTCAGTGGAACTGGGTTCCGAAGTTTTGACGATTTTTGTTCCAACGGCCCTCTAGTATTACGTTGCTGTGATCGCCGCGTCGTGTCGCCGCGCCACGTCGCTTGTGTATAAAATAAACAGCGCCTTACATATTTTCCTGGGCCCCGATTCTGTAACTTCCGTTGTGAGTCGATGGAATGGAGGCCATTTTATCTGTTCAGGTGGCGAAGTTGAGAACTATTAAATTTTCATAGAGTTGCTGACAACCATCCTGACCAGCAGCGCTACCGCCAACCGAACGTAAAGTTGCAATCCGAACGCAAAGTTGCAAGCTACCTAAAAACTGAAAATTCAGTTGGCGGTGGCGCAACCAGTCAAAGCAGCCGTCATTAGATGTATGAAATTTGGATAGTTCTCGATTTCGCCACCAGAACGGATAAAATTGTGACCATTCCATCGACACACAACTGAAGTTACAGAATCGGGCTGTTATAATACTTCTGAAATACAAAGTGTAGATACATAGGCTGTCCATGGTAGAACGGAGTGGTAATGCAAAGGGGTTAATGGGTACTTTTGCATCCGGAATGATTAATGAATAATACATATCAACATACATAACAGCGATAAGCATCCATATTGATGCGTTTAAAACAACAGAAACTAACATTAACATTCACACACAACAATAAATAAAAACATATTTGACATTTATAGAATAGAGTACCTAACTAATAATGATAACTGAGCTTATTTACTTATACTAATATTGACATCTCATATTATTAAATCTCTTATTTATTTTAATGACTTAATAACTAGCAATGCATGACGTTTTTTTTTCAAAATAGTGATTCAAATACATTACCTATATCAATAAATAAATAAATTTAAAATAAATAACCAAAAGTGCCAGTCTGCCTGCCGTTCCACTTTTGAAATGCCCAACAGGGTTCATATGTTTAATGTACCTCTAGAAGCACATATTTTAGAATAAGACCTTTTATACTCTGTACATATGAATAGCAATAAATGATTGAATTGAATTGAATTGAAAAACTTCAACACTTAGAAATCGTAGGTAGATAACTCGTATAGAAACAGCACATAGTGCAAACATGTGGCAACCTGATCCGCGGCCTTCTGTACAATCCTTACTAGTCCTTATCCTTCCCTACTAATATTACAAATGCGAAAATTTGTTTGTATGGATGTTTGTTCCTCTTTCACGCTCAAACAGCTGGACCAATTCTGATAAAATTTATTATGGTGGTAGCTGACACTAATCCAGAGGTTCAGCGTCCTCCATACCAAATTTTATCGTATTCCAGCCGTTTGAGCGTGAAAGAGGAACAAACATCCAGTCCCAAAAGCTAGTAAAAAATAAATAAATAAGATCTTGAAGGATCACAAAACAGTACCTTGCTTGCTTAAGTCCACCACAATGTCATATCACTTCACTCTGTCTGGCCGGAGCCGTAAGCTACAACGCAGGCCGAGGCAGGTCGGCCGCGCGTCCCCAGAGACACTACCGGACATCATTCTAAATGTACTTCGTTAATCGAATTTGAAAACTAGGGGTGGGTTGTAAGTGTGTGGTTTTATCGATGTTTGCCTTATTACAAAGAAAGAATTAAAAATTTATTCACCACAAAAAAGGCGACAAACAACATACAAATACATAATGAAGTGAAAAGGTGCTGCCTCAGTTAGATTGTTTTTCAGTCAGCACCTATTTCGAAGCGTTGCTATCCTTAATTTCACATCCACTCACGCCTATATGCCTGATGGGGTAGGCAGAGCATTATGTGGTTCACATAGTAGACATAAATTATGAGGGTTATTAGATAAAACATAAGTATTGGTGGTAGGTTAAGTTGTCAACCTTTCGCCCACAAAACAGCAAAACCCTCACGTCCCACTTACCTGACACATTCCTTGCTCAATATAATAAATGTTTAAATATTACGTTTAGGCTTCTAATGAGGCTTACATAACACCCTAGGTGACTATGTAAGCCTCATTAGAAGATTAGAAGAAGATTTATTCTAATTTTCGAAACCAGCGACTAATTAGGCTTCTTACTATTTTTATATTATAAAATCTTTCTAAAGATTATTTTACAATACTTGAGCGGTTAATATCTAACCCTCTTTTTTATTAAGAGGCTTAATCAAGGTTATACTTGTTGAGTTTATAACTTAATTAGCCTTAATCAATTTGTTAAAATTACTTTTTTTTATAAAGGTTTCATTAATGTTTTTTGTGCTCATGCCCTGTAGAGGAAAGTTTAACGTTTTGAAATTTCTTTGGATATTAATAATAATAAATAATCTTCATCGCCCTCTTTTCATAAACTAACATGGTACGAGTATCTAGAAAATGGAACAGAAACAAAAGAATTAAAGTGACAAATAAAGGGTAATAAAATTAAATTGTTACCACGTATTTTATTGTTAGACGCACATATGAAATTAAATAACATTTTGTGAATAAGCTTAACGACGGTCAACTGCCTTCAATTCATTTGTAATATCGAGGGAGATTATAATTTGACTTGTGAAATTGTAATATGAATTTTTACAATTTTCCGGTAACAAATACATAACATTCACCTGATACATGATAGTTTTATCGATATAAACTTCGCTTCCCATCCCTATCGTCCAAGCTAGGTTAATGCCATTAATGTAAGTCCATACAACATGTCGATATGTTTAAGTTTTATATCAGAGTCGTCATTTCATTACTATATTCACTAAATTGCTCTATTACATAGTAGTATATATCAATTTACGATGATTTGTTCACTATTTGATTACCGAAATGACACCTTATTATGACCATTTACTTAGCCGACACTAGCTGTGATTAGATTAGATTAGATTAGATATATTTATTTCATATAACAAAGCATACAATGACAAATTAAACTAATTAGTCAGTTCAGCTTAAGTTATGATCGTCACAAAAAAACAATAATAAATTGTATACATAAGTATACCTATGACTTTGTTCTGTTCCTATGACTTTATTTCCGTGGAAATATATAGATTAAGTTGCAAGCAAGAACCATAAGAGTCCATTATAAGCTACTCATAGCTACAAAAATCAACTAATAATACTGTGATAGTTACTCTGCAACTGCAAGCTTTAGGTCCAATTTCACCATACTCTGTTAGTTAATCCACGATTAAGAAGTTAATCAGACAAAACGTCAAACAAAATGTATGAAAATGACATTGTCAAATCTCGGTTTAGCTGCTAATCGTCTGTTAAATAACTAACAGAGTATGGTGAAATTGGGTCTTATTATCCCATTTTAAAAAGTAACAACAAACATGTCTAAATTTTATTACGGTGTCAATATCGTTGAAAGAACATATTTGAGGAGTTCTTTTTTTTTCAGGATTTTGATACCCCTTTCTATCGTCTTTGGTGATAAATTAAAAAAAAAACGCGTGTGTCTGCGGTCTCACAAATTGTGTTAAGGAGTACTGTTACCAAGACATACAGGTCTGTATTTCAGAACGCGACTCAAACTCTGATTACTTAAGTAGCTGTCGTCTTTGTCATTTGTGATAGTGAGAGAAAAAGACAATCAATTAATACTTACGTTTTATGCTTGGAAAAAAGTTTTGAGAACTTTCTAACATACTTTTCAATATTTTCATGGTTATTTTCACAAGTTTTTGACATATTTAAACAGGTTCTAATCTACCATAGTTTTATGAGACGTAAGTATAAATCAAAACTTGAGTCTCCTTCTGTAATACAGACTCGCAGACAGACATACAGATACACAGGTCAAACTTATAGCACCCCTCTGTTTTTGTTGGGCAAGAAATAATGCTTAGGCACAAATTCAAATGAATTTTAAACCGCTTGACCGCTTTTCTTTCGCCGCTTGACTTGAAGGCACGATAGCTCAGTTGGTTAGAGCACCAGAAGATCTAATCCTGGGGTCGTATTTTTTTATTTTTTTATTATAAGATGGGTTAACTCTTGACCTCAATCTTGACCATAAGGTCAAAGATGAGGTCGACGATGGAGCGAGTTAACCCAGAAAATGCCTATAAAGGCACTGGTACTCCTACGCACCGACGGAACACAGCAAGCTGTTTGGCGTCGGACTTCGGTAGGAGGGTGGTCGCGAACCAGACGGCCCTTTACAGAGCCTACCACACCGCATGAGACCACAGGACGACACCTCAGATCCAGAAAAAAATGAAGTGTCGTTGCCTGGGATGGATTACTAGGAGGCAGGTCTCATTTGTGTTTCCTTAGTCGCCTCTTACGACACCCACGGAAAGAGATGGGGTGGTGTTATTCTCAACCGATCACCACACGGTTTAACACACGGTAGGTTCATATAAGTCCCATTCGCACCGAACATTTTTTTCCCCTAAAAATTATTTGTGAATTTTAAATGATCGCCATTTTTGTGGCAAAATTATTTACCAGTTTCAACACTATTATATCAAAGGTTCTATCGCTGAAATAACATTAGCTGAAGGGGCCACGCTCGCTCCAGTGCCTACGATCGAATTATCTAGGAACTAAACGGGTTTAGAACTAGGTAAACTAGGTAATATGGTAGGAAAATTGTAAAACTTTTGGTTTTGGTTTGAATCTATAACTTTGTAGTAAAGAATCCTTACTAAAACATGAATGTGGTAGGTACCGTCACACATTGCAATCGCGATAAGATTTGTAATGGAATTGACAAAAAAAAACAAACCTTGAGTTGGCACTGGTACATTCAAAATTTTTCCTTCTGGCCAGTCCAGCGTGGAAGATCCATAAAAACTAGGTTTATTCTACAATCACGTGGTCCATAGCGACTGAACCATCATAATAGACTTGAGCAGTATGACCTGGAACTAGGCTAGAAACAATATTGTGCTTACGTAGGCAGAACAAAGACCTGGGCAAAGGTTACACTTACACAGTCTAGGCCAAGACCCTGTACTACAGGGCTATTTTAGTGACCGCTGCTGACATTGCTCAGTGGTTCTCAATATGGTCACAAGCATTTTTTTCTTCAAACTTTGAAAATAAATACCATGTCTAGAAATAAAATAAAAATTACACAACGCTAAATATGTTATAAAACATTTTCGACCCTGATAATTAAAAAAAAAATGAAAATTTATTTATTTCTAGAAGTAATTTTTACATTTTCACTTGAGCCGCTGCCGATATCGATAATTATATCGCCATCCCGATAAATATCGCCAACCTCCATAAATATCTCACCTCCTAAAGTTTCATTTACTAATTTAACGTCACTTTTGGTCACCAAAAGTCAAAGTCATGGTCAAAAATAGCTTTATTTCATAGAATATTCAGAATGTTATTTTTAAAAGTCAAAATAGTGAATTACGTTGACATTTTTAATTTTGCGCCTCTTCGCAAAGGTGCTGTCTTCCTCAGGAGAAGAATAGGCAAGAAACTCAGAGGGTTGCTGTTTTTAGCTCAATCATATAAACCTTATTTCTAATTTTAATTGACTTAATGTCCGAATAACTCTGGATCCTTATATAGTTCCCTTCAATACCCTTCTCCGAAAGTTTGAGAGCCACTTCTATGCTAATGAGCTTAGTCCCTACTGGACAGCGGAACGAGGCCTTTACGTAACGTAAACAGTGCACGTAGAGTGCAATCCAGTTACAGCTTGGGTAACTCGACTTACCACCCGTGCATTGTTGGCTTGCACAACCAATCAACCAGAGAATCAAGGAGACAACACTTACCCACGGCTGTGTTGACCATAGGGGTAGGCAGGGCGTCAATTACTAGAAGACCATTTGCGACTTTTAATTGTTCTTTTTTTTTAATATAAAATGTGCTCGCTCTTGACCACAATCTAGCTCAGAGGCAACATTTGAAGTGGTCGAGGATTTAGCAAAGTTACTCAGAAGATGCCTAGTACTTAAAATTTATAAAGATTCAGGTTATAAGACTGCGAGTTTAGACCATAGAAATGTAGAAAGAAAAAAAGAAAAAATTTTTTTTTTTAATCGCCCGAAGTTCGTAGTACTTCGTAGCTTATTCGTAGCATATCGTAGAAAAGGCGACCAATTGTTGTTAGCCCCCGACATAAAAGTGTCTGTGCATCTGTGTGTATGTCTGTGGTATTGTAGCTCCTAAATGAATGGACCGATTGCGTTGTATTTTTTTTGAAAGCTGACCTGATCGTGATGGTTCTTAGCTATATTTAATCAAAATCGGTTCAGTCGTTTAATAGTTATAAGCGATCCAATGTCCAATGAAGCGCTCGTAGCCCGGTGGCGCTTGCTGATCTCAACCGATCAGTGAGGTTAAGTAACGTACACAGAGGCGGGGAACCTGATGGGTGACCAAAGTGGCAATTTGTCACGAGCGTTTCCGTGCTTCGGAGGGCACGTTAAGCTGTCGGCCCCAGCTGTTGTCGATTGATTACAGTCGTTAGAACCAAGTCAGAGGCCTTGTGGGTCTGAAAATTGTTAGCCAAGTTCGCCACACACTATACTATACCTACACGATAAGAAGAAGTTCTAATGACGGGAGTCATACAATTTTTGTATTGAGTAACAAAACGATAACATCAAAAAAAAATACACACTCAAAGGCCTGCTACACACTCAAAGGCCCACACTAAGGTTTTTCCCCTGTGTCGTGGGTCCCTTGGAACATACATAAAAAGACAAACACAAACACCCATGACCCGAGAACAAACTTACACAAATGTTTGCCCCGACTGGGGATCGAACCCAGGACCCGCCGATCAAGAGGCAGCGTCACTACCACTCGACCAAACCGGCCAACCAATCTAAATAGTTATTTTATTGTTATTAGTATTTAATTCGTTTTGCGCAATATATAATGCTGTTATTTCTCAGAATTTAATATAATTAAAGCCTCTAAATATCTTAACGGATAGTCCTCGCGATACTCTATAGGATTCAGCCCTTTACGTAATGTTTGAATAGTGGTAGGCCCCAGTCATCAAGACCTTAGAGTTTAAATAGTAGGCAGGGTTTTACCTTTATTTTCGAGGCGACCGACCAGTTTGGTTCAATAGTTAGTAAGTTAGCTTCTGAACCGACTGTCCTGGGTTACTTTTCCGGTCGGTGCAAATATTTGTGTGTAAAGACAGTCGAGTCAATGTCAATTCAAAATTTGGAAAAATGGCTTTCATGGTAATGAGCCAAATGTCCATCCATATTCTCACGCCAATAATCCCAGTCGGGGTAGGCAGAACGCCTTGTAGTTCTAGAACCACTTGACACCACATTTGATATGAATTCTGAAGGTTTTCAGATGAAACATGAGTATAGTGTAATAGGTCGTCAGCCTTTCACCAACGATACAGCAAAACGTTACGTCCCTCGTTCTGACTGCTACAGTCTGCCTCAAATGAGTTGGCAGCTGACTGAGATTTCTGAACATGTTAAGTATAGATTTATATTTACTCATATTAAAATTACTTAATAAAATAAATTATTTAAAAAACAAAAAACCCGACTGCAAAAACATCAACAGATAAGTAACGCACTAAAAAGAACGAAACAAGATAGAGAAAACAAACTACTAAAACTAAAACCCAATAAACTCTACTATGGTTTAACAGACTGAATTATGAGTTGAAAGCCTAAGTTACCTGAATAATTTACATTATGTTTGGTAGCAGGCGGGACCCTTTGCTAATTATAAACCGAAAGAAAAATAATGGGTCCCGCCTGGTTGATATTGGCGAGAAAAAATAAATTACGAACTTACGATTTGGTGCCAAAACTCCGCCATATTGTTTTTTTTTAATCACCTACCTAAAAACATTTGGGTGTTTGAGACGAATCAAACGATACCTTAATTGTCGAAATCCATTCAGCCGTTTGGAAGATACGAGGTAATAAAGAAATTTACAAACGAACATACATACATACAAGATACGCGCGAAAAACATAACCCTTCCTTGGCAGGCGAGTAAAATAAAAATAGAATAGTGAACAGACAAAAGGAAAAGTATGAACTTAAGTAATTTGACATATTTAAGTAAAAACCTGTTTGATTTTGCTTATTTACCTACTCCACACTTAGGTATTTCATGGGAGAGCGCTGCTTATGAAAACTACTTTCCCCACCTCCTGTTTCAATAGTCTAAGCGATCAAGAATCCCTTCCCCGCTCGACCGTGAATAGGCGTCAATGACAAATAGTTTGCGTGTATTGTAGGCAGACTAATAGCTGTCTGAAGAAGGTAAATGACGCCTAAATTTAGACGGATTACATTGTCATTCAGAATTGACGGCTCTGGGGAATAATAATCTCTTTTTCGTTTGACCGCAACCGCTTAGGTATGTGCGCGGCTAAGGTAAGATCTGACTGACAATATGAGATCACATATGAATTTACTAGTTTTCCACTCGGGACTTCGTTCCTGTGGCAATTTGGTAAAATGATGTTGCGTAAGTGTTAATCTAGGGTGTCAGCTACCTCCAAACCAAATTGTATCACAATTGGTCCAGCCGTTTGAGCGTGAAAAAGTAACAAACATCCATTTAAACAAACTTTCGCGTTTATATAAGGATAAAGTAAAGAGGCTCTTTCTTTTAGTCCCCGCCTCGCAATCAGGCTATACCTTGATGTCTCCCTTATCTCGCTCGTTATAGCGCCGCGCCGGCTTTCATAGTAAAAATGAGTAATCTGATGTGCTGCTGTCTGTACTTAAAACTCTACTAGGGCTTTGGTAATGTACTTATCAAATGACCGACCTCCTCGTGTGTAAACACGGCTGAAGCGCTAAAAAAATATCGATACAATAAAATTAAAAGTTTTGAATCAGATTTCACAACATACATAAACTCACGCCTTTGTCCCATTGGGGTAGGCAGATACCACAGATTGCCACTCGCTATGATCCAAATACCCCTCTTTCGCTTCCTTTACATTCATAATTCGCTTCATACATGCTCTTCGGATTCGGGTACTCCTAACACGGCCTTTTCTTGGTACCTACATCACCAATTTGGGGTAAGTATACGTTTGCCTAGGGCGCCCTCTTCCGTACCTTCCAACTACATATACAACATAATTAAATTAAAAGACGAAACTCTATAGATTCTCTGTTCTGTTAACGCTTTTTAAAATCTTTTTATCCTTTTCTTTAAAAAAAAAGTGTAACAGTTATCCTCGGTGGAGTCGTATTTAGGCTGATAAAAAAACATTAATATAACCACACAAACATGACCATCTAATTTAACTACACATTCATGCAGCGATAGTATATGCAGTTATTGGTAGAAAGCAATGCTAGAAAAGTACACAATTCAGAAAGTGATAAAGTTTTCTTCGTACCCACTGGGAATCTATGAAATTCTGCGCAAAATTGTGATTTCCATATGAGAGTATTAATATTCACCCCAAGTGTGGCAAAATGAAGTTTTTCTCAGAAATTTACCCCGTATTGTTGGTAGACGTGGACGCTTTACTAAAATACACTTGAATATGGCGTTTTTAACGTGGAAAATGATTAGTATTTTAAATTGTGCTATCGTGGATGAGCCTTCTACATATAGCAGAAAGACCAATCAAAAACAGTGGAGAGAAAAGTTTTACAGAAATTTTGGAAAGTGAAATTAAAACGTCTTCTTATTATAATGTAATGTCATCTGATAAGTATTTGTCATCAACCACATCATAAAGCTCATCAACCTGTAGATAGTATTTTATATTCCCATCCCCCCGCGCTATAAGTTTTGTCACATCTCCAATTTTTAGCACACTAAACCGTTTCAGTCGAATTGGTTGTAATGGTGTCCTTTTTTCCGATTTTTCAGCGTCTTCCACTTGTTCAACCAATTCCAAATATTTATCAGATTATGATTTATGATTTTAACACAAAACAATTATAATTTTCCACGTTAAAAACGTATCAGTCACCGACTTCAATCACAACAATAGTTCGCACAAAGTAGATAACTAGTATTTTTGCAGACTACAATGCCTACTAACAGATAACCACAAACGAAAATGTGAGTTAGATCACTAGTCGACAGTTTCCATATAGCACGGGTAAAGTAAGACTAAAAATGTCTGTTTAGCGGCAAAATATGTAAATCATTGAAACTTTGTTTATAACTTTATCTTGGCATTAGAAATGAAAATCTGCCGAGTCCTATCAAAATTTAGGGGTCCTGCCTCCTCCCAGGGGGTAAGTATGGGCAGGGGGAAATGTTTAAAAACGCACATTTTACAAACTAGGCGATTAAAATCAAAACTAATAAGCTATAAGTTTGAAATTTTGCAAAGATGATCTTAAATTATTGTGGAAGCTTACCTAAAAGAGACTACATGGAGTTCCCATGGGAACGAATTTTAGGGCAGACGCTGGTTGATACTTAAGTTTGGTGTTTCAGTCGCAGCCCTCTATCTTTCAAACTATTAGAGACAGCGTATCCAAATTTTCAGAAAATACGTATTATGATAGTATCTATCGTAAAATATAATAAATAAAATTATAAACCTAAACCACAGTGAGGTCCCCATCCGACAAACGTTCAAAATATCGCATTTATTTAACAACTTTTGTTACTGCTCTGTTCCAAAAACCATTTGTCGTAGAATTACTGTTATTGTTTACACTATAACTCAGAAATTTTAGAATACGTGCATTCGATGTATATGACTTCGTTTTATTATGATATTACAGCAATTCTATGACAAATAACTAGGTAAATGTCACAAAAACAGTTCAAGTGCGAGTTTGTGTTTAAACATTTTTAGCTTGAATCCGACTCACTCTTAACTATTTTTCATAATGTAAAGTGTGTTTTAAATGTGTACTAAGTTAGGAATATATGCATTATACAGTTTTTGAAATAGAGCAGTGACAAAAGTTGTTCAAAAATGCGATATTTTTGACGTTTGTCGTATGGGGACCCCACTGTGGTTTAAGTTTTTTATTTTTTTTTATTGTATTTTACTATAATCACTTTTATAATCCGTATCTCCTGAACATTTGAAAATGCTATCTATAATAGTTTAAAAGATAAAGGGTCTGCGACTGAAACACCAAACGTACATATCAACTAGCGGACGCCATACAATTCGTTCCCATGGGAATTCCGTGTAATCTCTTTTAAGTAAGCTCCCACAATATCTGAAGATAATCTAAGCAAAATTTCAAACTTACAGCTTCATTAGTTTTGATTTTGCGTGGAAATCTTTGTTAGTGGGTAAAAAATACCGATTCTTCTTTTGTATGGGAATTTCTTGAAACCCAGTGGAGGGGGTTGGACCCCAAAATTTTGGTAGGACTCGGCTGATCCACATTTCTAGTGCCAAAATAAAGATGTAAACAAAGTTTCATTGATGTACATATTTTGCCTCCAAAATATGCTATTTTTCCCGTGCTAAAAATTTGTCACTTTCGTTAACTCGTCACTCATTTATTTGGATGATGTTCTGGTTTGTACTATTTTTTTTTTGTTATTTTTTTTTTATAAACGCTGAAATATTTCAGATAAAATTTATATGGGACTACCTCTGGACTATGTTTTCTCGAACAAAAAAGAATTTTGAACAAAAAAGTCAATAATTGGCGGAGAAATCGGTGAACATACATTAAAAAAACCATACAGTCGAACATAGAACCTCCTCCTTTTTTGAAGTCGGTAAAAACGTATAATGTTATATTATTTCACTGATATTTAAAACAATAATACGAAACAGTTTAATCGCCCTGAATGAGCGTTTAAAATCAACAAGCGGGGTAAGTGAGGACGCCGGGGGCGGGCCGGAGGTCAGAAATACGATCAGGGGTCAGAAATACCTGCATGCACAGGTCCCGATACGTACTCGTTTAAACATTTTTGACTATATACGAAAAAATTGTGCAGACTAGGCCAAAACAGTTAATCCTGAAGTGTACTTATTCATATAAGGCTCAACCAGTTCCGCCTAGGTTAAACTAGTTTCTCCTATCGGCTATAGGATAGACCAGTTTAGCTTATTCTGTGCCGGTTTATCCTATCGTATAAAGGATGAACTGGTTTGGCCTAGGAAAAACTTTTTTTTTACCAGCCCATATACGTCCCCACCGAGGGGCATGGGCCTCCCTTTGAAACGCGAAGGGGAATTAGGCCATTGAAAATTAGTTTGTCCTAAAATCGGGTTTGGCCGGTAACACATATATTTTCTTCAATTCCGATTCGCTACATAAATGAACACATACTCATCCAATTTCAAATTTTATTACTCTGGTAGTCTAATTCTATAGAGGTATTCAGTTTCAATTTTTTAAAGTAGCCAGAGATTAAATCTATATAGGGCACCGAAAATAGAATATAAGTATTAATGAAGTTAGAAAAACAACCAGCGATGTCGCCAACAGAAGTGATACGAGGATATATAAAAGAAATAAAAAATAAAATTAAAATGGTCAGCTTTTTGAACATTGTCACCGTTATCCGGTTGTTTTGTGGATATCGTTGCTGTTTGGGAACCAGAAGATTTGTCCAACTGTTAATAATATGTTATTGCCTATTTATCCCGGCATGGATCATCAGCAAGCATATTATAGTTTTTAGAACAGGAGTTGCTCTTCGCAGCTCATTTGGCTTAATTATCACGGAATATGTTATTAAGATAACAGTATCCTTAATAACAAAAGACGTTTACTTTCATAAATACCGTTCAGATATTAATAAGTTGGATGCTCGAATTGGATACAAGTACTCTGATTACAATCTCATTGTCACTAAGACGTATTTAATTGTGGGTTTTGTAAAGGAGTGTTTGTCAGTTACTATGGTTTTCATTAAAACACACTCCATCGCGCTTTACACTGCAATCCTCATAATCAGTAATGATATTGGCTCTTTTCCGAACTTAATTATATACGAAATGTTGCTGAGGAGAATGCAATTTCTCAGGAGGTCTTTAGAGAATAATCTAAAATCCATAGATGACGTAAATCAGAGTTTGAAAATACATAAGATCAGAGAGACGCTGCTAAATTACCGGGCTCTGATGAACATTTTGAAGCGCGTTGACGGACCGTTTAACTTCTTGGTAAGTAGACTATTTTCAATGTCTCTTCTTGCTTTGTAGTTTTACACCGTAGATAGTTTAGTGGCAGTGACGTTGATTCCTGATCTCTAATTCAATTATTTGAAAAATAGCATCCACAATGTCATGATTTGTCCAGTGTTTGAGTATATTAATAGAATGGTGAAGTCGCCAATATCAAGCAGAGAACTGACGAGGCCTTTAGATCAACTGACGAGGCCTTAACAAACCCTTAAAGGATTGTTAAGGCCTCGTCAGTTGATCAGCAGGTTGCAGGTGAGGATACGATCTTGGAGCACTAAGATGTTATTACCCCACACACCCCTCTTGATCAATAACCTTGGGGAAAACGATAGTTGATGTTAAAAAGAAAACGTTTTCGGGTTTTACCAGTGTTTTTGTATGTTTCAGAAGACTGCCAGCAAACTAATTAGCACCATGTGGTGCTTCTTCAAGACTTACTTAGTTTGGGTTTTTTAATTTATTTACATAATAAAAGGAAAAGTACTATATTTTAAAATACAAAATTGGCAGTTGCTCTAAGTCGCAGCCTTGGGGAATTAGATAGCGCTGCTGTGTGAAGTTTCCTAAAATATAAGGCGACTACAGCACCCGATAAAGGCAGCACACATAGGAATAGTGCCATCTCCGTCTCTCAACAGGCCTGGGCCGGCAGTGCGAACAGTGTCGGTACACGAAGTTTACGGACTATGAAAGCGTGCGTGCGTAAAAACATGTTCGAAAGTTAGAAAATTAGATTTATGGAAAGGTAACAGCTTAAATCGAAAAATGCGTTAACTACTTATCGAGAGTGTTCACTGTTCAATCACGAACATTTTGATAGCAAATTCAAGTTCCTGTGTGCATTTTACTATCGTTTTTACAGCTTAAAAGATACACTATATTGGTATTTAGAGGTGACTTTGTGAGCTTTTTCTATCGAACCAAAAGTGCTGAATCATGTTTTCAGCAAACTACTTATCTAGTTTATGTCCTGAATATTACCGTAGTATTTTTTTCTTCGATTTAATGTAGTGCGTCATGCTTATCTACTCATCATAAAATCGTAATTTAGGTGCTGTAGTCGCCTTAATAGGAGAGTGTGTGACGTTCAGTATTCAGTTTTGAAACCATATGTCCATTGTTTCAGTTTATGACAAGTTTGTTGCTCTCCTTACCCATGTTAGTGTTGGATCTGTACGAATTAACTTCCTTGATCTTGAAATTTTACGAATCAGAAAATCATGTAAGTATAACTAATTTAGTGTTTATTAATTTTTATGGATTTATTTGTAATGTCACATTCAAGGTAGCTGTCATGAAATGTATGAGGTTTAGGTAGTTCTCAAATTCTCAATGTCGCCACCTGAGCGGATAAAGTAGCCACCATTGTAATTCAACCACCGCCATACACTATTGGAATAACCACCCTGAAGCATTCGACCGATACTTTGGACTTAAGAGCTTCAAATGATGACATTTGAAATACAAGTCACTTGCTCTATCGACGTGACAGTGACAGTATTGACAAGTATCAATCGTTTGTCGGTTGTAGACCAAGGCCAAGGTTAATAGATATTATAGACCAAGATCCCAGGGCCACCAGACCTTAGTTATTTTCTCACTAACCAAAAGTGTGGGAAAGAGTAGTGCTAATATGTACTGCCACGGCCAATTTTCAGCTACCAGGTTCTGAAGGTACTTCAAAAAAATACTCACTTGGCCTGAAGTCTAGATGCTATTAAAAGTATTGTTATAGGTCTCTGATTATTATATAAAGATTGTAGGTTACCGCATAATTTACTTGCGAGCTGTAAAGCGTCTGGCAGAAATTACAGCTAATGGAGAGTGTCTGGTGGTGTTGATCATTAATTTTTATATTTAATTAATTATATTCTATAAGACATCAGCACCCAGACTTCAAGACAAGTGACTAATTTTTGGAAGTACCTTCAGAACCTGTTAGCTGAAAATTGGCCGTCGGCCCAGGCTAACAGGTATTCATATGTTAATAGTACATATTAGCACTACTCTTTCCCACACTTTTGGTTACTGAGAAAATAAGTAAGGTCTGGCGGCCCTGGGATTTCATTCTATTACTACAGTATAGCTAATACGACCCGCGAAAAACTCGCGCGTTACGCCTAATGGATAAAAGCAGCAATCACCCATACATTCTAGTAAAATTTGTATTGAGATTTACGAAAATTATTTATTTTTTAGTCCCATTCCATATTGATGCTTTTAATTATGGTGTCCCTACCGCTGCGGTACCTGCCTGCTTTTATTGCTGAAGCCATTGCCAAGGAGTTTGAACTCATTGAAAGGGTCATCGTGAGTGAGGCAGCTGATTGCACCGGTAAGGATAAAGTGACTTCAAATTAGCTAGCAAAAATTAGAACTGGACAACTAAACAACGTATAAAAATAGGTCAAAACATGAAAAAAATGTTACCTCTACAATCTCCATACAACAGTGCGATAGGCCTTTGTCTTAGAAGCTGAAATTTTTTCAAGAATTTCGTAAAGGTCAATAATAATTGGGGAAAGTTATTCAGCTTCATAGGAAGAATCACGCCCTATAGTTTCGCTAATTAACTTAAAAGTTAGCCCATATGTGTATAAAAGCTTGTAGTTCAATAAAGTGTTGGCATATTCAACGTTTTTTTAAACTACTTATCGAGAGTGTTCAATCATGAACATTTTGATAGCAAATTCAAGTTCCTGTGTGCATTTTACTATCGTTTTTACAGCTTAAAAGATACACTATATTGGTATTTAGAGGTGACTTTGTGAGCTCTTTCTATCGAACCAAAAGTGCTGAATCATGTTTTCAGCAAACTACTTATCTAGTTTAACTTGGTTTGGTTTTTCAGATTTTTTTTGCCCGTGCTGAATATTTTTGTTGTTTTGCCTTTTTTATCCAAATACTTCCCATAGGAACATATGTTCTTAAATGGGTATTTTCGGAGAAATCATCAATCAAAATTTAAATATTTCAAAACCTTTCTCCCATAAAACGAGTCCTAAGTTGGTACACTTTTATTGATATTTAGTTTCAATCATTCATAATTTAGAATACGATAATGCGACGTTGTCATTTCTTACCTAAAGGCGATTTATAGGAAATAAACATTTTTACCGAATTATTTTGTATGAAAAATAAAAATTTGAAATTATTAATAATTGAAAAATAATGTATATGCTATTTGATTCATATACGTGGTCTCATTGATACCCTGGAATTATGGGATATCAAAAAGAACAGGTTGTATATTTGTATATATTTAAAAAAGATAGAATTCATAAACACCTTACAATTTTTATGACTCCAAAGATCCTATATCACTCATCTTTGTTTTCACAGACGAGACTGCCCGTGGCTATTTCCACATGCTCTTGGTGTACACTCGCACTCGCGCATTCCGGCCGACAGTATGGCGTCTAGTACAGTTGAACGCTAAACTTCCCATCACTGTGCTGTCACTTGCTGTCACCTACTTCATCGTCTCTTTACAGACGACTAAGATACTCGACAGTTCTATCGCTGGGAGCCAGAATAGTACTGCGTAAATGAATTCATCATCCAAGTCAGCCGCAAGACGTCCGTCCACTGCTGTACTAAATACTAAATTATGAAAAAAATATTTTTAAGTATCCAATGGGGAAGGTAGGACAAAATTTAAAAATAAACAAATGAAAGAAACGTGAAATAAAATAAACTACTTATTTATTGTTTATGCAAAGGAAAATTTCACAAAGAGCCGTTTAAGTGCGATCAAGCGTGACACTGAACTTTAAACAATTACCATAAACAATTTAAAAAATCTAACTGGTGTTTAACGAATCCTTAAACCTTAAATAGTTAGATGAAAAATACCAAAAATCTAATTATGTCACCTTCCCGATTGTTATATTATTATGTAAATGTAGTCAAGCTTAGGGCGAATCTTTATATTTCTGCGCGTTTAATGTGAAGATCTTCGAGACGCCTTGATTCAAAACTTTTTAAACCACGACCAAATTTTAAATTTGCAAGGTTTCTGCGCGTTTAATGTGAAGATCTTCGAGACGCTTTGATTCAAAACTTTTTAAACCACGACCAAATTTTAGATTTGCAAGGTAACCACACTAGAGAGAATCGTCGCGACGACATTAACCTGGACTGAACAATGAACATGCTGGAGTCGCTACCGCTGGCGTGGAGATATAAAGGATGTAAGGGACAGCTTAGCAATAAGACAGACAGACAGACAGACAAAGAATTTATTCATTGCTTTAAAACAGACACACAACATTCAAAACAGTCAGAAGTACAAATACACATAAAAGGTTACAGAGTTATTTTAGTGTTGTGTAATAACTGAAACCCTGAATTCAGGCCATCATTCTGAATGACATTCCAGTGGAATTTTCCGCAGGAAAATTTTCGAAATTTGTCAATGTTTTTAATATTTCACAGACACACAGATACACACGTCAAACTTATAACATCCCTCTTTTTTGTCGGAGGTTAAAAATGGTTTCACGAAGCAAGCGTTACAGCACTAAGGATACCACGCAATGCACATGTATTATTAATATTATTATCAGGGAGGCTATTCCACTGACCAATGGCGTCTCACTGGTGGTTGAATGATATGGTGACCACTTCATTCAGGTGACAAAAATAAATATCTAAACTTCATTTCACTTAACTTCTTGATAGGTTATGGCAAGCGGTTCGTTCTTGAATGAATGACCATTTACTGCCAGTGCCAGGTAATGGAGGAGACAAGAAAACTGATATGAGCTGTAACCATGCCACAAATAGAAAAAGGCGAAAAGTTTGTAGAATAGGGACCTTGTTAAGATATAAAATAAAATAATATAGAGCAATATACAATTTTAAATGTGTTCTTTGAGTGATACTGGTTCAGGATTTTGAATATAGCTAGGAGGTTTTTTTCACCGAGTATAAAAGATTATTAAATATATACTGGGACGCAAATGTCAAAATATATATTTTCTTAAATCTATTTCTAAGAGACATTCTAAGTCTCATTTGATAAATCGCGCGAACTGCCTTTTTCTGCAGGACAAAGATCTTATTGATTTTTTTAAATTTTTATTTTTTAAGATGGGTTAACTCTTGACCTCAATCTTGACCATAAGGTCAAAGATGAGGTCGACGATGGAGCGAGTTAACCCAGAAAATGTCTATAAAGGCACTGGTACTCCCACGCACCGACGGAACACAGCAAGCTGTTTGGCGTCGGACCCTACCATACCGTATGAGACCATGTAGGATGCCACCTCAGATTCAGAACAAATTGAGGTATCGGTGCCTGGGGTGGATTAATAGGAGGCAGGTCTCATTTGTGTTTCCTTAGTAGCCTCTTACGACACCCACGGAAAGAAATGGGGTGGTGTTATTCTCAACCGATCACCACACGGCGCAAGTTGTTACGTAGTTTGCAACTTAACGTACAGTTAGTGGTGGCTTTGTTGGTCGGGGAACGGTTGTCATCAAGTGTATTAGGTTTCGGTAATTCTGAATTTTGCCACCTGAACGTATAAAAAGGTCACAAAAAAATGTCATTCAACCGCCATTGACATACCATTAGTTATATTATACAGGGTGGTCCAAATAGTGATGTTAAATCCAAAAATACCCCACGTAAGATGTTCCATGATTTTTTTGTAGTTTAGAAGTTATGATTTTCTGTGGCATGGTTTATTTATCACATGAAAGGGTGACACAAGGTGACTGTGCTGCAAACAAAAATTTTCGAAAATTGTTACTATTAAAGAAGGTATGATTTTTTTAAGTAGCGCTGGCAGAAAATTCGAAAAAACGTTTTCAAAAAATAATAACTTCTAAACTACATAATACATGGGGTATTTTCGGATTCACCCGGGGGTGAGGAATCTAAAAAAAATTTTTGAACGTCACTATTTGGGCCACCCTGTATATACACCCTGGGTTTTTTGACAATCGTTTTGCACGTAACTCGGAAATGTACTAATTTGCATTGTATTTAATGTTAATGTGATTAAAATCACTGTGTATTAATAAAAACGTATTTGAATTTTACTTTATCCTATCTTTCTAATATAATAAATATTAAAGTTTGTGATGATGTATGAATCGTCACGAAAAAAGTATGGATGGATTTTGATTCCAAAATCCTAACGGGAGTAAAGCCCCGGGCGGAAAGCTAGTAATATTAAAAATGTGAAAAAAAGCGAAATAGGCTATGTTTACACAAACAAAGTCGCGGGCAGCGACCTAGTCTGTTAATAAAACAAAGATCACAATAAATGTTTTTTTTTATAGATAACGGGATTATTCTTGACCACAATCTAGCCCAGGGGTGGAGATGTGGTCGAGGATGTAGCAAGCTCACCCAGAAGATGCCTATTCACTCGAACTTTAAAGAGATTCGGGTTATATGTGCCTGGAAATACAGACTCAGGCAGAGAATTCCATTCCTTAGCGATGCGCAATATAAAAGATGAAGAGAAGCATTCAGTACGCATCCGAGGAAGGGTGGTACCCCGCGGTGCGTCTGGACGTCCGGTAGAAGAAAGGGGCAGGCGGAATGAGCCCGTGCAACTCAGGTGTTCTTCCGAGTATACTTAATAAAAAGTCACACCAACTAGGTACTTAAAATGAAAACTAGTTTTAGCAATAAATGTTTTCATTAAATTCTTTCATTCT
The DNA here is from genome assembly GCA_949987775.1 of Aproaerema taeniolella. Classification (NCBI taxonomy): domain Eukaryota; kingdom Metazoa; phylum Arthropoda; class Insecta; order Lepidoptera; family Gelechiidae; genus Aproaerema; species Aproaerema taeniolella. The sequence continues at coordinate 6,893,869 of OX465245.1, forward strand.
TGACTGGAAGTAAAAAAAAAACTTAACAAAATTTCCAGCTGCTAGGCATTTAGGAGTCAATAATTGGGATCTCAGGGTATTGTTGCCTATTCTTCTCCTGAGGAAGACTGCACCTTTGCGAATAGGCGCAAAGTCAAAAATACTAATGTAATTCATCATATTGACGTGTTCAAGTATCATTTTATATGTTCAATGAAATAAACACTTTTGAGTTTGAGTATGTTGTACTTTATACGAAAGGCTGAAAATCTATCACCACTAATATCTAACAACCCTCAGAAAACGTGGCCTACCCCAACAGGGACACACAGTGGCGTAGCTAGGTAACCAAATGCCCTGGGGCCAAAAATAAACTAAGGCCCGAACTAAACTATTTAAAATCTTTTGTTCCTTATTTGTCGTAATCCAAATTCATCATACTCCAGATTTGTCTTAATCGTAATACCAGTCGACGTCATAATAACATTAAAAACCAAAATATAAATTGTAACTTATTCTAATGAACCAATTAAAACTATTTTATGAAAACAAAATAATAAATATACCTGTTACTGTATTTTTTCAAATAAGTTGCCATTATTAAATAATAATAATAATGGTTTATTTCGGTTAACTGTGACCCATAAGTTCTAATTACAAAGACATCATTAAATTAAAAAATAAAATTAAAAACTATACAAATATTACAGAACATTACAATTTATAAATTATAAAATTAAAATCCATATTAAATAAAACCATTAAATTCAAATTCAAATAAAATTGTAAAATCCAAATAAATTATCTATTAACATTCAATTAAAATATATATGTATAACATTCCAATCGCAATAAAATTATAAAACTGAAATCCAAATCTATATATATAAAAGAAAGTCGTGTTTGTTACAACACTTATAACTCGAGAACGGCTGGACCGATTGCCATGGTTTTTGATTTGTTGTATTTCTCTCCGTCCCGAATAGCAGAATAACTATTAAAAACATTGGAAAATTGACGGGAAAATTCCCACGGGAACGAAGTCCCGGGCGAAAAGCTAGTAAATAATAAAATTGTCATCCACATAATACAATTAAAGTATAACTATACAATTAAAGTCGCGTTGCGGGAATCTGGGTTATTTTATATTTCAAATGTGAGAGGAATTGTCACTAGTTCGATTTTTATAGTTTGTAAGTCTGAGTCCGAGGGGCCCTCTGAGCTAGGGGGCTCCGGGGCACTGCCCCGTCTAGCCCTCCAGTAGGTACACCACTGAGTATAAGTATTAGTCAAATGTGTGGCGAACGTGGCTAACTATAGTCGTGGTATACCAAATCCTCCACAGTACACGGCGCACGCCTTTGGAACTCCTTGCCTAATGCTATAAGATCCGCGCAAACCTTAGCCATTTTCAAAACTTTGCTGAGGAGGCACTTTGAACTGCTTTGCAATTATTAGTTCCTTGTCGTCGAGTGATAGTCGGCTGGGTTGTCTCTATATAGTATTCCTTATGTGTTTTTTTGTTATTATATTTTTTTTTCCTTTCTGTAAAATGTTATTACTTTTCCATTGTGTATTTCCGTAAGATGTATGTTATGTATAGTATATATATATATATATATATATATATTATATGTATTTATTTGTGTTAGGTATATTGTATGTGTGTAATGTAGTTTATGTAAGTATATTTATGTATATATTTTTGCACCCACACTTATATGGTGTAATTTCATCTTCTCCATACCCAAAGGTTGCCGATAAAATATTGCTTCTTAGCAATGGGGCCGCCTTTTGTACCCTAACTTTATTACTGTTCATAATGTAACTTTTACTCTGTCTCATGTTCTGTAATGTTGGTGTGCAATAAAGTATATTTGTATTTGTATAGTCTTTTCAAACCGCACAATGGCCTTTGACTTGGTTTTAACAACTGTAGTCAATCGACAACAGCCGGGACCGACAGCTTAACGTGCCCTCCGAAGCATGGAAACGCTCGTGGTAAATTGCCATTTTAATAACCCATCAGGTTCCCAGCCTCTGTGTACGTTGCTTAACCTCACTGATCGGGTGAGATCAGTGAGCGCCACTGGGCCAGGAGCGCTTCTACACCAATCATAGGAACTTATAAAAAAAGTGTAGGTAAAATGATTTAATTTCAGAATTTTTAGCATTTTCTTACTTAACTTTTATGCTTTCACATATTTTGGTTCATTTTTTATTTCTTAGAAATCTTGTGTATCGTATGTATTAAGTTTACAAATTATAACTTTTAGTGGAAGTGATTCTGAAGAAAAATGAAGAATGAATTGGAGCGTAGCGCTTTACATTTATTTTAACCCCAATTGCTCCACCATTCTGAAAAACCAAAAAGTTATTAGGCAGTAAAAATGGGTACGTATTACAATACCGAAAATTCAAAATACCGATGGTTGAAAAACCTACGCTTAAAACATCGAAAGTTGAAATACCGAACGGTTGGAATGCCGATGTTCGATATAACTAAACATATAATACCGATATTTAAATGACCGAATGTTCAAAATACCGAATTTAAATGACCGAATGTTCAAAATACCGATGTTTACATGACCGAACATTTAAATGACCGAATATTCAAAATACCAATGTTTAAATGACCGAAAGTTCAATATACTGATACACGAAATACCTATGTTTAAAAACATCGATGTTGAAAATACTAAAAATTGAAATGCAACTACAGTCGTTTCTGGCACTTCGCCGGCCGCTGCCGCGGCACGCTCGCTTCGCTCGCTCGGCTCGTGCGTTGGGGTCGCAGTTCTAACCAAACCTAACCCAACCAACCCTTGACGGGTTGGTTGGGTTAGGCTACTAACAAACCTACACGTCGCAGTTCCGTTTGTCATATAAACAGAGAAAATAAAACATTTTTACTATTGAAAACTTTATGGACAGGATGTCCATAAACCGAAAACTAAAATTCGGTATTTTAGTTTTCGGTATTTTAGCCTTCGGTATTTTAGCCTTCGGGATATTAAGTCATAGGTATTTCAACCTTCGGGATTTCAAACTTTCGGTCAAACAAACATTCGGGATTTCAAACTTTCGGTCAAATAAACATTCGGCCATATAATTTTCGGTCTTTCGTCCATAGGTCTTATGAAATTCGGTTTTCTATACTTCGGTATTGTAATACGTACCCGTAAAAATCCATATAATTATTGTCGTACCTAAAGGTTGAGAAACAGGAGAGCGATTCCACTAATTAATGGCGTCACAGTGGCGGTTGAATGACCATGGGCCTTACATACATACATTACAAAAAAAAATACACATACAGTCGAACATAGAACCTACTCCTTTTTTGAAGTCGGTTATTTTTAAACTCTTTATTGCAAACTCTTTCTTATTTTAATATTTGTGATATTTGTGTGTTTTAATATTTCACAAATATTAAAATAAGAAAGAGTTTGCAATAAAGAGGTTAAAAATAACCGACTTCAAAAAAGGATTAGGTTCTATGTTCGACTGTATGTGTATTTTTTTTTGTAATGTATGTATGTTCACCGATTTCTCCGCAAATTATGAACAGATTTTCAAAATTCTTTTTTTTTTCGAAAAAGTATACTCCAGAGGTGGTCCCATATAAATTATATCGAAAATGATTCAGCGCTTTTAAAAAAATCAACAAAGACAAATAAATACTACAAACCAGAACATCATCTAACTAAATAAATGAGTGACATTTTCGTTTGTGGTTATCTGTTAATAGGCATTGTAGTCTGCAAAAAGTACTAGTTATCTATTTTAAGCGAACTGTTGTTGGGATTGAAGTCGGTGACTCATACGTTTTTTTAACGTGGAAAATCAATATAATACGAAAACGGCACGGCAAAATTGTATTACCATTTCCTTCTATGCACTAGTGACACTAGAAGCCGGGAACATAGAAGGCAATGGTAATACAAATTCTGTCATGCCGTGCCGTACCGTTCGAATTATGAAAAGGCCTAATCGAGGCCGTTTTATCTATTACACCATTGATTATTGGAATAGCCATCCTGAAGAAGGTACTTAAGTAGTTAAGTAGTACTACTTAACTAGAACTACTTTACTTACTGAATTTTTAGTAGTACTCACTTAACTTAGTTTGACCTTAGCTCTCCTTAATAATAAGTAGTAAGTCGGTAAATCTTTTTACATAAACCGAAGGTTGTTCTGGTGCCGCAAGCTTTTAGCTCCGGGTCATTAGGCAATGTACGAATTACTCAGACTACTACAAATCATAGTCATGGAGTGCCACAGCCGTGATTTGCAATCATTTGTCAATTTCTTTGTGTTCTTCTTCAGGTTTAGGAACCGGGTTACTTATGTGTGAATATAATGGTCAAATAGTGAAAGTCCAGTTAGTGATCGCTTTTTTTAATTTTCCGACTGGAATCACAAATATTAAAATAAGAAAAAGTTTACATACAAGAGTTTGCAATAAAGAGTTTACATACATACATACATACATGTTATAAAAAAAGACAACGGCACTCCGGGACTCCGAAAACTTGAACATTAACGTTGTGAATTAATATGGAAATAAAACAAAATACACAAAAGAGTCCGTTATTCTCTCAGCATTCGAACCCTCGACCTGTTGCTTACAATCTGGCAACTTTTCTACTCGACCAAACTATCTACTTTCAATTCAGTAAAATAGTCTATCGGTATTTGCGCACAGATAAAATGGCCTCCATTCCATCGACACACCACTTAAGTTGCAGAATCGGGGCCCTACTAGATGCAAATCACCAATGACAATGACGTACATTTCAAACCAACGAGTTTGTTAGTATTGAAGTTTGCCTATTGTGTTCTATTCAGAGGGAGACATTTCCTAATGAATGCGGATACTAAACGCTCACTGATTATAGATCGATAGTACTGGGGAATCTATCATGGGAAATTCATTGCTTATACTTCTAAACGGCTGAAACAATTTTGATAAAACCACGTCTCTAAGACCAGTGTTCACCAAATATTTAACCAACGATTAGCAGCTAACCAGAGATTTGACAATGTCATTTTCATACATTTTTTTTTAAATTTTGTCTGATTAGCTTCTAACCGCGGTTTAACCGTCGGTTATATTTTTGGTGAACACGGGCCTAAGAATACCATCACCTCAGCTTCCACCAAAGTTTCGCTAACTATTTAAAAGTCACCCCATATAAAACCACTGGTTAAAATTGACAAACACAGTACACGTAAATAAACAAATACTTAAACGCTGCACACTGTGTCGTTGGAACATACACAAAGACAGACACAAATGCCCTTGATCCGAAACATCTCACCGGAAATCGAACACAGGACCCGTCAATCAAGAGACAGCGCCACCACCACTTGAACAAACCAGCCCTCTTATTTATTTCTTTATAATTTCCTCCGTTGCTTAGGTCTTTAAAAACTTTAATTACTTTCGAGTTCATTCAAAGAGCGATGTAAAAGACATCCTGTCAATTTCCGACAGACAACATCCTGCAACAGCTCTGCAATTTGAATGATAGAAGATGGAGAAAGATACATTGTGTCCATAGAATTAAAAGTAAGAGGACCGGAATGAGTAATCAATCTTTAGTCTAGGGTTTTTTTTTGCAAAACACCCATAAAAACAATTGTCAATCGTGGCGTCAAGTAGATCTAAAACGACTTTAAGGAATGGTGGATTGAATTAATGTTTTCCTAGTAAGGTACTCGTAAGCCACCCAATCATCACCAGCGGGCCGAGCATAATCTGCGAGTCGCGCCAGTCAGATACGAGATGAGAACGTGCCAATATCTACCACCCTGTGAAGGGCCATCTTGTTCGCGACCACCCTCCTACTGAAGTTCGACGCCAAGCAGCTTGCTGTGTTCCGTCGGTGTGTAGGAGTACCAGTGCCAGGCGTTTTCTAGGTTAACTCGCTCCATCGTCGACTCATCTATGACCTTGGTCCAGATTGAGGTCAAGAGTTAACCCATCTTATAATAAAAAATAAAATAACGATTATATTCACTCGTCGCGCGCTTGTCTACGGCGCTTACGAACTTACGATACAAATCCTGCACACAATGGTGTGCAAGAATCGCGTGAAGGTTTAATTACATACCAAAAGATTATCTATTTATCTATCTATCTATCTGTCTATATCTATCTATCAATCTATACATATTATAAAGAGGAAAGATTTGATTGTTTGTTTGTTTGCATCGAATAGGCTCCGAAACTATCGGACCAATTTTAAAAATTCTTTCACCATTAGAATCCTACGTTATTTGTGATGAACATAGGGTACATGATTTTCCCGAATTCCCACGGGAATGAAGTCCCGAGCAGAATCCTAGTACATTGATATGTTTGCAAGTATCAAAACATATATGAAAACCTTAAAAACATATTCTTTAGGAAAATGCATACTAAAACAAACATAAAAATCATATTAAATTGTAGCGAGCTAGCGAACAACTTCTCCCAGCGACTCATATAAACTCTTACAGATTTTCGAGGGGCGTTATGTGCCCGAGGAACCTCGTTTTTAACTTTTAAAACTATCAATAAACTAAAAAAAAAGGAGACGGTGAAACTTCAGAAGAGACCGTGATCAAACGTGATCCGCTGTCAGGTCTATGGCGGGAACTCGGCGTGGGCAGTTTGTCAATTGAATTTTCGTTTTCTGCGTGAAAAAGTTGTTTAATGTATAAAAGTGATATTTTATTATGCAGTAAATTGACTAAAATTCGTGTAGTGATAAAAAATTCAAGCGATAATAGTTTTTCTGCTCCTTTTGGTACCGATAAAGATCCTCGCTGTTGTGCTTCTCGCTGCCAGTTTTCGTAAATTAGACACTTAGGTTAAGTTAGAGAAAGAAGATTTTCACTGAAGACATGGCTGCATGGACATAGTTTCCTTTGCCTTTCACGAAAGGGATAATATAAAAAAAAAGTGATCCACTGTCAAAGTGAAGTTAACCGCCATCTTGAGTGGCGCAACTCGTGGGTGTGCTCGGAATACAAATGGTAGGCGTCGAAGACACCCATTTAATAACAGATAAGTACAATAAAAATCATTCCAAACAGACCACAACGAAACAAACAATCTTCAGTCTGTACAACTTCTACTGGATTTTATTTCAAAAAATAAACCCGTACGAATTAACTCGAGACCTTGGCTGATGACGTCATTTTCAATGTACGCGTACGGTGAGCAAAATGATAAAATATCGAAGGAGAGTCGAGACGCGTATGCGTAACAAAGATGCTATCTGTACTTAGCGCAAGGCCAGCGCGGGACACAGCGCGGGGAGTCGGGAAGGGGGTTGTATTCTTGATGCAATCTCTTTCGATCTGTCTTTTTTCTTTAAATATCTTTTTAGGAATAACTTCGAAGTGTGCTTTTAAAAAATAGACCTTTGAAAACAAAAGAGGTAAGTAATATTTTCTTGGTCTTCCCTCTTAAAACTCTAAGCTCATTTTCAATTCAAACAAGAACAAAGGATGCCGTTGAAAGAAAATTAAAAGTATTTAAATATTTTATCACTCGTTTCAAAGACATGCTACTGATAAGTTCTGAAAAGTTTTTGTCAGCTAATATTTTCATTAATATTGGTTGACTTTAAAGCGAAAATAAAGTATGTGAATCAGCTCACGACTTTTCCGCCATGTGGTGACCGGTTGAGAATAACACCACCCCATCTCTTTCCGTGGGTGTCGTAAGATGCGACTAAGGAAACAAAAATGAGATCTGCCTCCTAGTAATCCATCTTAGGCAACGACACCTCAGTTTGTTTTCAATCTGAGGTGGCGTCTTATGGTCTCATGCGGTGTGGTAGGCTCTGTAAAGGGCCGTCTGGTTCGCGACCAGGTTCCTACCCGTTGAGCAAGTGATAATTAGAAATCCGTACATAAATCAGAAAAGACGAATTTAGTGGTACAGGTCCGCACCAGGATTTGAACCCGCGACCTTCGGATTACAAGTCTGGCTCATTACCAACTGGGCTATCATTTATTAATCTTACTTCTTACTAATATTATAAAGAGGAAAGATTTGAATGTTTTTTCGTTTGTTTGCATTGAATAGGCTCCGAAACTACTGGACCGATTTGAAAAAATATTTCACTGTTAGAAAGCTAAGTACATTATCCCCGATGGACATAGGCTACACAATTTTCTCGAAGTCCTGGGTGGAATGCTAGTATATGAATAATTTTATTTTATTGAGAACACATTGCATGCTAGATGCTAGCTAAAAATATGAGATACCAATAATATTTTTATTATTCCACCCGTAACGACCGTATTTACTGCAAATAAAGATTACTTACTTACTATTAATTTCTTCATTAAATAGGAGCTCAGTAAGTATTTTTCTTCAAAACACAAGTTGTTAGTGACACCCTATTATTACTGGAGTTAATCTGAAAGTTGAGCGTTAACTAACAGCCAATTAAACTGTGGACATCATTAACTGAGTCAGTTACGAGGGAAAGTCTCGTTTCATGTTGTAAGATGTTGTTGGAACACGTTTATTTCTTTTTGATTTTGCATCGAAAATCACAGTACACTTAATGGCCCAAGTTAGAGGGCCAAGTTCATTCTAGTTTTAACCTAATCACCAGTAGATAAGAATCATGGGTGAAAAGTTAATTGAGCGAATAGACTGTACCTACGAAGACAGCACATAGGTAGTCTTATTTTGTACTAGCATTCCGCCCGGGACTTCGTTCCCGTGAGAATTCTGGAAAATTATGTATCCTATGTCTATCGGGGATAATGTAGCTTTCTAATGGTGAAAGAATTTTTCGAATCGGTCTAGTAGTTTCGGAGCCTATTCAATGCAAACAAACAATCAAATCTTTCCTCTTTATAATATTTTTTTTTTTTAATTTTAGAAACCGCTTCTTTTCCTGTCACTTTGGAAATTACAACATATTGCTGTCTATTTGTTTTTTTTTTTATAATATGTAATAAATGTCAACTTATCTATAATAATTAACAAATAAATTAATTTAATTATTAAGTCAAAGGTCAACGTTATTAAACAGGTTATAAAAATGTCAATTTATGTATATGTATAGATATAGAATATAGATTATAGATGGATATAGATTAGTATAGAAGATTAATTTCTAAACTGCTCTGACAACCTTACGCGCTCGTAGAAGCCCTCGTAGCCCAGTGGCGCTCGCTGATCTCAACCGATCAGTGAGTTAAGCAACGTACACAGAAGCAGGGAACCTGATGGGTGACCAAAGTGGCAATTTATCTCGAGCGTTTCCGTGCTTCGGAGCGCACGTTAAAGTGTGGTCCAGGTTGTTGTCGATTGACTACAGTCGTTAAAACCAAGTCAGAGGCCATTGTGCAGTTTAAAAACTCTGACACCAGGGTTAGCCAAATTTGCCACACAAGAAGACCCTTACAATTTGTGTCAAACGTAGCATCTAGTCACTAGATTCTAGTGGTTCTATGTAGAACTAGTGCTCTGCCTACCCCGTTCAGGATTATAAACGTGAGTGGATGTATGTATTATGTATGTGTACTGTTTTTTTTACTGTATCTTATTTTGTGAGCTATGCTCGGAGTTTCTCTGCGCTATCGAATCAAAAATGAGGAGATCGGCTGGAGAACCAAGGTCACCGACATAGCTCCAAGAATTCCTAACCTTAAGTGGCAGTGGGCAAGGCACATATTATTGCTCGTAGGACTGATGGCCGGTGGGGCAGAAAAGTCTTCGAGTGGCGACTACGTACCGGAAGGCGCAGCGTAGGAAGGCCTCCCACAAGGTGGACCGACGATCTGGTAAAGATTACGGGAAGCTTCTGGATGCGGGTGGTGTAGGATCTATTGATGTGGAGATCCTTGGGGTAGGCCTATGTCTAGCAGTGGAGGTTCTGTGGCTGTCATGATGATGTTGATGATTTTGTGGGCCAAGCAAATAAATTAAGAAACTTCAATTTCTTTTGTGGCATTAGTGCACACACTTAAATTTAAGTGTGTTAAATCCCTTTCTTTACGTTCTCTATGATTGGATATTTAAATCGCTGTAGCATAACCCTACACAGAAAAAAACCTAAAGATAAATATTTGACGAAGTCGTTTTTCCCTTTCAAACCTTTTGAGTGGATAATCCTTTACATGTGTATAACCAGGCCTCAGAACCTCAGGTATGTGTAGTAAGCAGAAAAACAAGTATCCGTAAATTCTTTTCGAGGGGTCAGGACCGATTTTGAGCTTTTCTTTTAATGGCGCTCTTGAAGTTTTTATTTTTCGACGGCCTATTGTGATTTTTCTCAAGGGCCACATTCTTCTCTAAAGTTTACCCTTTTATCGTAGATGCTCTTGGCCACTACAAAACAGACACGAACACCCATCGAATATTTGAAATGCATTCTTTTTTACCAAACTGACTCTTTCCAAAATGATTTTTGTTCCTTTTTGAAACCAACTAACAAAAGTAATTGAGAGAGGTTTCTAAGATACGGTATTTTATTTCAATTTCTAACTTGATTGGTTTTTACGCCCGGCAAACTTTTGTTACCATGCCTCCTATATAGTGATACTAGAGGCTAGGAACATAGGGGGCAATGGTAATTAGCAAGGGTAAAGTAAGACTAAAAATGGCTGTTTAGCGGCAAAATATGTACATCAATGAAACTTTGTTTATAACTTTATCTTGGCACTAGAAATGAGGATCTTCCGAGTCCTAACAAAATTTTGGGGTCCAACTCCCTCCACTGGGTTTTAAGAAATTCCCAACAAAAGAAGAATCGGTATTTTTTTACCCACTAACAAAGATTTCCACGCAATTTCCAAACTATTGAAGCTGTAAGTTTGAAATTTTGCTTAGATGATCTTCAGATATTGTGGGAGCTTACCTAAAAGAGATTACACGGAATTCCCATGGGAACGAATTGTAGGGCGTCCGCTAGTTGATATGTATGTTTTCTGTTTCTAGGATCTGTTTCCAAGTCGAAAGATAGAAAAGTTATCTGTTGTAACATATAAATAAAAATTATAGTCTTGTAACTTTTTCTAGAATAACTTTTAGCGGGTTATAAAGTATACTTATATTAAATGTAATTCATCATCTTTGTTCATAATTTGAAAAGCTATTACAATTCCTAATCTATCAATAATTGAACAACTTTTAGTGTATTATTATATTGAAATTTATGCAGCATTGCAATTCATAACCTCTGTAGCCGGATCTACTTATCAGCTTAAGTTTTATGACTGAGATAAGACCTATTTTACCTATGACATTGCAAGGTCTGTGCAGAATTGCTTATTGGCAGCGATAGTATGTAATTGGTTCTAAAATTTTAAAGTCATGAAAACCAATTTAAATTATCAGAATTGATTAAAGACGTGCACATCTTGAGCTAATTAGTTACTTGGTTGCAGAAGTTTATAATATTAAATATAGTTTATTACATATGTGCAGAATTTACAAGCAGTTTTGTTCAATATTAATTAATGCACACCTAACATTTGTGTTTACTTAATAACATATTTTAATAACCTGGGAACTATTAGGATTTACAACGTTAAAATTTAAAAATATAATAAGCAAAATTTAGAATACTTTGTGAAAAGTTGCAGGAATGGCATGTCGAGTGAACCGTCTTGCTAATTTTTTAGGATTCAAAATTGATTCTTGATCCCTATATATTAGTGGAAATCCATACTAATAATGAATTTTGACTCAAGTTCTCCGGTGGTCAAATTATGACTTAATCAGCGCATGTTTATACAGAATATGAAGAATGTCAAGATTTTACGACTTTCGTGAACTCAATCAGTTATCTTACCTCAGAATTTTATTAATCGTAAAATTTTATCAAACTTTAAACTTCAAAACAAAAATTTTTTAAGACTATGAAGACCTTATCTGGCACAGTAAAAATATCTAATTTAGGATACCTAATTGGAGATTTTGTATAATTTTGAAACTTTTCATATAGTATTAATACAATCTGCGGAACTTGAGTTTTCCTTTGTTGTTTGAAGAAGTGTTCGAATAAGAAATGGACGTGCCACCACCCGTACCACCAAAACCTACAGCCTCTAAAATCGATGCGATTTTAGGAAGGGCGTTACCTATAGCTGAAAAAAAACCTGCACAGTCAAACCAGTAAGTACAGTGTGGATTATGTAACAATTTTGGACTATTGCACGCCTCATAAGCGGAGCGTTGAGGTAGTACTCTACTCTCGACATATCAAAAAAGCAGGTTTTCGAAACTTAAATTGACTTTTTTATTACTTATATTGCGCTTATAAGATAATGTACGTGCACGTATATCAATAAAAATAATGTGTCAAACACGTAAAATATAATTCGACAACAATTATTTAGTTTAACACAGTAAATAAATTAGTTAAAAATAATTTTTCTTAGACGTCCGTATGTTTGTGTGTATGGATCCGTGTATGTGGCAGGGAAATTAGTCGAACAAATTATCGTACCGGATTATTTTTTTTATTATTATTTAAAGTATCGCTTGGCGCAGTTTGTCAATTAATATGACTGCTTAATTCACTATCGTTTAATAATTATTTATAAAAGACTAAAATATGACTGTGTATTTGTATATCTAAATTTACATACAAATGAAGATTTAATTAGCCTGTAAGTTGTATGTAAAAAGTAGAGATCAGCGCATGCGCTATGTAAATTTTATCTTAGGAAATGGCGCGGAATTTAAATTGATAAATTTTTTCTTGTTATTTTAATATTAAAGACTTAATAAAATTTTTGATCTTAAAATCTATGTAAATAACTGCTATGAGGCGTGCACTTTTGGATTTCCCAACTTTTTTCAAATTAGATGTGCTGAAGAAAACACCAGAAAATTTTTTCTTTAAAAGTTTTGGCTAGTTCATTTTGCCCAAATTTTTTTTATGTTTGTTTAGATACAATGATTCATTGAATATTATCGTGGGCTCCTTGCTCATAAAGAACCTCAAAGAGATTTGGCGATAAAACAATTTTCGTGTTTATTTAATTTCGTTATCATCTCTATGAATGTGACTTTTGCCCGCGGAATTGAATGTAAAGATCAAAATAAATCAAAATTGATAATTTTTTTATCATTGCAGGTCAAATATGAATCGACCGGGAACTTCTCTTCCGCCGAAGCCGGAAAGGTACAAAACAAATATGTACGGCTCTTCGCAGGCCCCCCCCGCCTTCCTCCAGCAAACTCGGAAGAGACGCTTAAGTAGTTATATTTCGGGAAGTCCCAAGCATCTCAAAAACTTTCCAGGAAATAAGAAATGTCAAGTAGTGATATATATTTTTTAAATAAACATATTTTTGATATTCTGAGTTGTCAACAGTAACTAGATATCCCCGTCTCTATTAATTGGGTCATAGATTAATTAGTTGATAACCTTTTTTAATAGCCGAGATAAACTTAACCATTGCTTATTTAATTAGTGAATGATAAAATAATAATTCTAAGTTTTTTTAGTGATAATTAGCAGGGTAATTATTTCGGAACTGATTAAGAGGCACAATCTCTAAAAATTATGCAATATTTATTACTTTACAATCGATAAATAATTGGAAGTTGACAAATTTCAATTTTGATAAGAAATAAGATACTTAAAATTAACGTTTGGACAAAATCTTATAGCGATAGTAACACTAAGTTCATTATCATCTAACAACAATTTATGTGCATTTGTTTACCAGATAATTGTACAATTTCTTTATGGAAAAACGATTTTTAAGACAACAATTTTAACCATCTTCAATTCAAATTTTCGATTATTACTCAAATTGAATTCAAGTAAAATATTTTAAAGTTGTAAAGTGCTTTCGTAATTATAAATTTCGACTTCGAACCTTTTCCTGGTTTCAGTCGCAGCCCCTCTATCTTTTAAACTATTATAGACAACATTTTCAAATTTTTAGGAGATAAGTAATATGAAAGTGACTATCGTAAAATAGAATGACAAAAAATAAAAACTTAAACCACTGTGGGCATACGACAAACGTCAAAAATATCGCATTTTTTAACAACTTTTGTCACATCTCTATTTCAAAAACTATATAATGCATATGGAAAATAGGGAGCAACGGTGAGGAAGATAGTAAAGTTAAAAAGTACTCACTGCGTGCGCTGGTTCATCGTCATCAGCCCATTACGTCCTCACCGAGGGGTGCGGGCCTCCAAAATATGCTATTTTTCCTGTGCTAAATACAAATTCTGCCGTGCTATGCCGTCCAGATAAATGTACGGTGTGCCTTTAGAATAAAGACATATTTTTGAATCAGTCTTCTTTTTTTGTTATTTTTTTAAGATAAGTAAGTTCTAATAGTTTTAGATTTATGTAAACAGCGAGTTAGTAAACCATCTCGAGTGATAAAAAAAACTCAAAAGTAAAACTCCTCTTTACTAAAATTCAATAAAAATTTTAGAAAAAAGAGATATACTTACTTATGCTGGTGAAAAGCACTTTTAGCTCATAGAATCTTACCGTTTGGACTCATTCAGTGCGGTAAAGCAACCAGGGCCAAGAAACCTTTCATACGTACACCCATAATCCCTAATGGGGTAGGCAGAGCATCAGTGGTTAACCACTATTAGATACCACGTTTGACACAAATTGTGAGGGCTATCGGATGGAACAAGTTGTATAATGGGAAGAGGTGGTCAGCCTTTCGCCCATTATACAGCAAAAAACTCGCATCCCTCTTACAAACTTTTACTGTATACCTGGGAAGAGTAGGTAGCTGACACATTCTACGTTATTTAAGGGGCCAGGAACATTAATGAGGAGATTATGAACCTTGATGGGGTTATGGATAACATATTGGCAATTAATCACGAGTGATCACGTGCTTCACAGGGCTCGTTTTTGGTCGCAAAGGGTATTAATAAGATAAGGCAAAAATTGACAAAAAAAACTCCAAAGTTCACAGTCAGAAGGTTATTTATTTAATACTGCAACATTTTCGTACATAAATCTTAATAAACTATTGTTTTAATTTAGATAACACCAAATTTATACATTTAACTTTCGTTATAATATTTATAATGCAATTTAAGTACCTACAGTTTGTTGATCTGAATTTTGAATGTTTTAAGAGTGCAAATGTATATCAATTTGTGCCTATCTAGCTTCTCAATATAACAATTCCGTACCCAAAGGGCCTTTTTATATAATTCGAAAACGGCACGGCAAAATTCCTATGTAATGGTAATACTAGAAGCTGAGAACATAGGGGGCAATGGTAATTCAAATTTCGAAGTGCCGTGCCGTGCCGTTCGAATTATAAAAAGGCCCAAAGGTTGTCTGGAATAAGGTCTTGAACTAAACAATAAGGTCGCCTTGTTGTACACTTCCTATAAATGTCACGTTTCTGTTATTGTACGTTCTTGTGTGAAAATAAATTATATTGTATTGTGTTTATGCATGGACTAATTATCTCTATTAGTCCATGGTTTATGTGTTTTTGGGTTAGAGCAAAACTTGATAATTCGGTGATTTTATTTTTCGATCAGATATTGTAGAAAAATTATTATGACACAGTCAATAAAATTTCTTGCAAAGTGAATGTCTAAAAATCAAAATCTAAATCTAAAAAGTCAATTAAATTTTGCAAATGTTAAATTTTTCATTCAAATTACATTTTATAAAACTTATGTGATCTAGAATATATTATATGACCTAAAATATAATATGTAACGAATAAATTATCACTGAATTAGTCAAGTTCAGAGTTTTGAAATTTAAGCTCAATAATTCGTACCAACGACAAAATTCAAATCAACAAACGCCTGTTTTAGAATTAGTTTCTAATTCTATAACGATAAATATCCGAAAACTAAACTATACCCAGCCTTATAATTACTAGAGTTTCGGACATTTATCCGAATTTCAATACATTTTACCTACAAGGTACGAAAACAAGATAGATAAAATATTTTTCTTAAAATTGTTTTTTTTTCAAAATTTAAAATGTTTTATAAACCCTAACTCTGTTCTAATATCTTTTAATAAAAAAATATAAATTTTTGGCTTAAAAAGGAAAACTACTTTTCAACGTATCAATTTATGTGAATAATTAAATGGAATACGAAAACAATATCAAAGAAAGTAAGAAAGTACTTATAATATAAACATTATTAGAAAGATTTATATATTTCATTTAGAAATTGAAATAGATAGATAATAAATAACATACTTTTATACACTTACGTATTATTTTTAATTGGTTTTGCATCACATTAGCCTCGACATTCGTTTGCCGTTTGAAAAATCTTCTCACGATGTTTTTTTTCTTAATTTTGGGCTGCCAAGGTACCTATTTACGTGGTCCGTTGAGGTCTTTAATTTAAATTAATTGTACAAAGACAGTTCGAATAAAAACGCTGGGCTCTGTAAAATAGCTAGATTGTGGTCGAGAGAGAACCCATTCGCTATAAAAATATTTAAAATATACGACATTCATGTTACTATGTCAACTATTAAATAAAATTAAATGATTTTTTTTAATAAGAACTTAATAAAGAAAAATGTACAAAATTTTGTCGATGTAGTGGCATTAGTATCTATAGTATACTTTTATTTCTCATGCGTGTACAATAAAGTTTACTTGAAATGAATTAAATAGTTTCCAGTTTATATTGCTATTCGGCTACATTAGAAACCTCAACAAACATCGTAAGAATCAAAGACATTAAAAATCACAACGCGATCGTATCACTAGTGGCAACCCTGGCAGTCCTCCACTGCCCTCTTCCTCCTCTCCACCTCATCATCCCCTTCCCCAAGCTCCTCATTGTCCCTCCCGAGCCTCACGAAGTGGTCACGAGCACGACTCTTCCTCAGAGGGTATTTATCAACCATAGGATCCGAAGTCTGCTCATACCCTAGAGATTTCTCCTCATCAGCCGATCTCCCCAATCTGATGAAACTTGGATCACGACCGAATCTTACGAAGTTCGCTGCGCGTTTATTCTGACTGTCAAGTTCGTTTTCGTAGGATCGGAGCAGGGTTATAAGGTCATCTGCGGTCAAAGTTAAAGGTTGTGAGCGGCCCAGGCGAAGAAAGCTGTTCCCGCGGCGGCTTTGTCGTTCAAAGGAGTCTCTGATGTCCGCTGCTGATGGCTCAGGAGGATAGGATCTGCCGAACCTGTTGGAGAAAGGTTTCTTGATTAATATATTGTTTAGGAGTCACAGTCAAAGTTAAAATAGGTTTAGTTTATAGATAATTTACTCTAGAGTGCTTTCAGATTTAGTTATTCTGTAATCACAATCACCTAAGCGTAATTTAAATAGATAGATAGACCAGGGATGTGTTCCAAGTCGAAATTTAGAAAAAAAAACCCGCGAGGTTAGAAAAATTTTTTTTGTTTACTAAACTGGTCGCTAACCTTAACCTTGACTCGTCAAACTCTAGAGCGCGCGCAATAAGACAATTTACGATGACAAAGTCCCAGAAAACTTCGACCAGCTGACCTCGGAATTCTAGCCGGTCATCAACTCGGAATTTTGTTTTCCTTCAGGTCGACTTTCGATGTTTTTACCGAGTAGTTCCGAGGAATTTCCTGCTAAAAATTTCGGCGAATTTTCACTCATAAAAAAACCCCGCTCCTCTCTTAGGGGGGACGCATAAGCCGCCATATTAGTGAGCATGAGATCAAATTTAAAAACCAAGACCACCCACATCAATTTGGCGCATAAACATGCCCTGAAAGTCCGTTATTTTGCGTTTTAGAGCCGACTCTCTGTCTTAAGTTACAGGGGGGTCGTCCGATCTGAACTTTGAGGTGAGGAATCGGACCCCCGGGTGCCCGAGAGTCATTTGCAACCCGTCTTGTCTCCCTGCGCACCAAATTCGGTCTCTAATGGCGGCCGCAACTTAAGGAGAGTTTGCTGTTTTCCTCTCGCCGGCTTGTTTACGACAATATTTATTTGTTTGTTGACAGATTAATAAGAAAAATCTTGTTTTCCATTAAGCTGCCAACGGAAGAGGGCAATAAATCTAAAAAATCTTCTCGGAAGAGCGCTTTTGCAGTTGACAACGCATAAAGACGATTAACGTCGTCGTAAAATTATGAATATTTTAATCTTATTGCATTGAAAACAAAGTTGTGGATTTTAAAATAAAAACAAGAATTGTAATGATCTCAAATATTATAAACTTATTAATAATTAAAGCATATTCCAGCATTGCGATAGTTGCATTGTAACTTATCACACGATTGGAAGATCATGTACGGACAGAATGAGATTTAAATTCCGCGTACAGCTCGCTATCCGTCGACACAGTAGCGAGGAAAAAGACAATGGTGTTGTTGATAAAGTAATAGAGGTCCAAGGACTCGAGACTGGAGTGCCTCTGCTGTCTGATGGCGAGCGCAACTGAAGGCACTGATATGGTCCCTGAATTTACCAGCTGATGCAGGCTGATGTCGAGGGCGCAGAAGGCGGCAGCTCTGCCAGTCCCCGAGCTGCTGTGAACGACCACTGGCCCAGCTGGAAGCTGACTTTTGGCGGAGGCCACGTTCCGAAAATGTCGGTGCCTTCTGTTCACCTCGGCCAGGAAGCAGAGCAGGGCTGGGATGTCAGTGATGCTCCCCTTGGGCCAGTCCAGGAACTTCAAATGCCGGATTTCCCTGCATTTCTCGGCATTTCGGTTGAAGAGATACATGATCGTCTCGACGTAGGAATCGTGGACCTGGGTACGCATGGTCGTGATCGAGAAATCCGGCAGGGAGCTGGACTTGTCTGATAAGTCAGGTTCGTCGTCGCAGTTGAGCATCACGATAACTTGGGTGTTTTCCTGCCAAATCATGCGCCAGAAGGCGTCCAGCGCATTGTCCTGGGGCTCCAGCGTCAGGACGAAGCCTTTCTGGCTGTCGAAGCCGGATACGTAGTTGGCGTGGATGAAGTCCGAGTCTGGTCCTGATCCTGCCAGCAGAACTCTAGAAAATCCCCAGCATTTCAGGCCCAGGCAGCGGTTCATTGGGATGTTCGCCTTCTTTCCGTAGTTCGTGCAAATTCCGGTCAGTGGCGTGTTGATGATGGCGCGGTGCTCTTTGGAGATCCTCTCGAAGTACTGGCATTCTGGTCCTGCTGCTAAACGGAGGTAATCGTCAGCGTTGTGGCTCTGGAAGACGGAACCCATCTTTTAGGACGATTGGAGAAGACACTTATTGGTGCAGAGAATGCTGGCGCAATACTACGGACATCTCAGAGCATAGGCGGCTCATATAGCCGCTGCTATCAGTTGGTCAGCCGATCGGTTCTTGGAAAACCAAAACGATAACGGTCGGTAAACCCAGTTACTATCTTGACTTCAATTTTGACCTCCTACGATCAGAGGTTATCAGGATTTGAGCGAAAAAGACACAAACATTGGACAGTTAAGCTGATGTGACTTTATCGTACGAGCAGTTAAAATCCAACAAGGCCCTGCTATCCCTTCCCAATCAGTCTAATCGATTTCTAACCACAATTCGGCTTCCTAACGTACGCATGTGTGTCGATGTGACGTCAGCGGCGCCACACCGTCTGCCGCGTTAGTTTAGCGCTAGAATTATTTCGTTTATCAACAAACGCGCGTACGGAAAGCTATTTTAGCACGCGGATTATAGTCTGCTTGGAGCAATGAATCGTCGGGATGTAAACAGCAATTATGCCCGAATTATTTGACGGTTTGTTTGAAATTTCGCCGGGGTTATGAATGGGCTTTTAGGCGATGATTGTTTTGACACCAGATGCATGTTTGCGCCAAGATTAGCTGGGTTACTGCGATGCACCCTAATTTGCCGACAGATTTATGATCCTTTATTACGGTCAGGCTTCCGCGTAATTATTCCTGTGACCAGATCTGGGGGTCCAGTCGCGCATCAAAACGTTACGGACAATCGCATGGAAAATTCTCACCGCTCCAGTCTTAATGGGATTCAAACAAATCTCAAACGTCAAAATGGCGCGGTCGGCGTATCAGTTGGTAATAAAAATGATGATTAGGCCAATAAGAAGCATGAACCCCCTTATTGAGCGGGTTATCTTATCACACGTGAACCGGGCGTGTTTGTTCTCCAGCATTGAATGTGGGTTTTCCCAACCCGGGTTCAATGACGGGGTCAGCGCTTATCGATGATGAGTAGAGGTGAACTTGGAACGTTCCCGGAGCGAAACGGAACTAGTTCCGGGAATCATATCCGTGGAACTATTTAATGTTTTCAATTCTCATGAAGGTTCAACTAACAAGTAAGTAGACGGCGAATAATACTATCTTATACTAAACAAAGAATGAATTCTGATTGGCATTCAACTCAGAGTTCCACAAGAAATCACTAACCAAAAATGAGTCTGCTAATCTTCATCGATTGATACGCGGTCTAGAAGCATAATTGCATGCTTTACTGCTTGTTGGTAATGACGGTAGTGACAGACAAAAATAGAACTAGTGAACCCAGATGGCCAGAGTTTCTGAGCAACGAGGTTGTCTGCTAATGTTTGCAGTAAATTTGACGTCAACTTTGCGGTAATTGTTGCTGGGCAAAATGTTGTATGCAAGTTCAACCGAAATCTGCAGCTGCAATTTGAAGTAGACTCGTCTGCAACAGTTGCAATTAAACCATGCGGGCAACATTCGGGTAACTTAACCGAAATGGTTGTCGAGTCAACCCAGAGAGCCAGAGTTTTAGTACAACTAGTTACACTTAAACGGTTAACGTCAAGTTCAGCTTAACTTCACGTCAACTTTTCGAAGTTGCAGCAGTTGTAGTCGAAATGAATCTAACTTGCTCCACCAGTTCACGTGAAACTAATGCCGGAATAATAAGAGAAGTTATTCTATAGGTTAGAACACAAACAGTTAACCTTAAGTTGACTGGAAGTTTAACTCAACCGGGTTTGTGTTATAACTGTTAGCGTAAACTTGATGTAGAATTCCGGGTAATTGGAAAAAATAGACCGGAAAAAATGGACCCGGAAAAAATAGACCTGTAAAAACTAGACCCGGAAATAATAAACCCGGAAAAAATCGATTCAGAAACATTAGACTAATTTTTGTGGTTTAGAACTGTGCTTGGAAAAAAATGTAAAATTTATAAAATTGATCCACATGTATTTGTGTTAAATGGGCGGAAACTGTGTTTTTACTAGAGGTGGGTAGTTCCGGACTTGTATAGTTCCATGAACTATATCTTTTGTCGGATACGTATCCAATCATTCCACAAAATTCACTTTAGTATACTCGCATCACTAGTTCTATTTTTGTCTGTCACTACCGTCATTACCAACAAGCAGTAAAGCATTGAATTATGCTTCTAGACTGCATATTAATCGATAAATATTAGCAGAATCATTTTTGATTGGTGATTTCTTATGGAACTCTGAGTTGAATGCCAATCAGAATTCATTCTTTATTTAGTATATGATAGTATTATTCGCTGTCTACTTATTTGTTAGTTGAACTTTCATGAGAATTAAAAACATTAAATACCCTAGCGAATTTGGTCATACCGAAAAAATACCTAATATATCTGCTGTATTTCAACATGATTTCGGTGATTTTCTGGTATATTTTCGAAAAAATACTGAAATTATACCCAAATAATGCTTCTCTTTAGAGTATATTTGTGAACTTTTTATACTAAAAAAATACCCAAAATTTTTTTTAAAGACATACTCAATAAAGTGGTGCTTTATTGCCATGATACATATTTTACATCATTATTATTATAATTTATATGATTACATATACATAATTTCAATTGGATACAGCGGAAATCAGGAACTGATAGGTTATGAAACGAATAAATGTTTATTCCAATTTCTACTCAATTATGAGAAGTAATTTTATTTAACTAATAAACAAAGAATGAAACAACTTATAATATCTGAACCTGGAATCGAATAATATGTTTTTTTAATTTTTTTTTAAACCGATTTCGCTCTTGGTCGCCTGCTATGCAGTTGTTCGATGACGTTTTCTCTTCGTATTCACTTCCATTCGTTTTTTCACTTTTCTAAATTAAAAAAATAATAGCAAATAAACAATTTAATACAAAATATGCTTTATATTTAGTAAATAATTAATTTTGAAATAAAATGACTTAACCAAAGCTAAACAGCTGTATCCAAACACTACGCCACACATACAAATGGTGTCTAGTTGATATAGCAGAAAATGAGCTTATGACATTTTACTGATCTGCGCGACCTGTAGGCCAATCGATGAACTAAATGTAGATTTTTTTCAGTATAATTTGGGTATAAAAAGTTCACAAATATACCTAATATTTACGGTAATTTCGGTATTATTTCAGAACAATTACGACAATGTCCATAAAATATACCCAAATATTATTGAATGTGTACTATACCCAAAACAGACTCAAAACATACCCAAAACTTCGGTATGATCGAATTCGCTAGGGTAGTTCCACGGATATGATTCCAGGAACTAGTTCCTTTTTGCTCCGGGAACGTTCCAGGTTCAATCCGCAATTTCTTCGGAACTACCCACCTCTAGTTTCTACAGAAGAATGTGTTAACATGACCCGAATGTATCTATGTTGAAAGCGTGAAAAATATGCTTTTATAAGAAGTGTTAAATTGACATATAAATCATGAATTATTTTAATTCTATTACATTAGGGTCTGGTCGTTCTGAGTCTATTTTTTACAGGTCTATTTTTTCCGGGATTCAGAATTCCGGCACTAGGTTGCCGTTAACTTTCGATCAGGTGTGCTATCTGGGAATTTTCGGTGTCAAGTTGTGGTCAAGTCATAGAAAAACTGAAATGCAACTCTCTCTCTCTAACTTCTTTCCGCCAAGTTGACTGCAAATTCCAGTCGTAGATTTCCGTCAAGTTCCGGACGAAATGGCTATCTGGGTAACGTAAATTTTGTGGAACTATCGGATACGTATTCGACAAAAGAAATAGTTCATGGAACTATACAAGTCCGGAACCACCCACCTCTAATGATGAGTAAATCAACCGACGCGACAGCCAAATGTCGCATCATATTGAGTATTCTAGTGACTTGAGCTCTTTTGGAGCGCTAACGGCCGATAATCAGTTTAGTGCTTCATTGTTATTGAAATGTGAACGCATTGATAGGTCCACTTTGGAATCTCCAAGTTTGATAGCGCGGAGGCGGGTGTTATAAATAGCTCCCGGTGTTCCAGTCGCTATTGCAAACCCGGCGTGAACACAGCTCCTACGTTCCGGTAAAACAATTCCGTAATAGTCAAAACTCTTACCCGTTTGTTCGTCCAAGTGGTAACGTTTGCTCGATGGACTTCGAATTAAACTCTAGAGGCTCCAACATGGCGGAATACCAGCCCCTTACTGCCGAAATCCGGGTGCCAAAGGAATGGCCGGTAGAGGCTGCGCGGTCCGTGATCGTAGACGTCGTCAAACTGGGAATCAACCGCCATCTGTCGGGCCAAAAGGTCATTATGACCGTTGGCAAGGTTTCGGCGCTGGTTGTCGAGAACGAGACCCGCACGGGGTATCTTATGGAAAGGACGGAAGACACGTGAGTTCCTTTTGTGTTTTTTTTTATTGGGAACTTTCTTTCGATTGTCAGTTCTAACCTCCAAACTCTTTGGGTTCCAGAGACGATGACGAGGCTTACAAGGTCGAGCTGCTCATGCCCGAGAAGGCGGAGATGATCTCGCTCAAGCCGAGTGGTCGGGAACGCGAGCCGGAGTCGGTGTAAGTCCGAGGTTGGGAAATTCGTTGAGTTTCTGAGCTCTGAGTTTATAAATTGAAACCTTTTGCTTTGCTTTCAGGCAATTGCTGCCTATGAACCTGAGGTCCGACCACCCGGTGTCGAGGATGCTCGTCAGAAGGTCCGACCGGCACAAGGTTGTGACCGTCGTGCCCAACATTGAAAAGTAACTCTCATACTTACAGTCTACTTTGCCAATTCGATGCCCAGGAAGGTTAGAATTGACAACTTCTGTCGTTTCTTGCAGGATTCTGTCCCTCAAAGGCATCACCGGCCCCGAGATTTACGACCACGTGTTGAAACTAACCTACAGAGTGCCGAACGTCAGCTGGCTTGATGACTCGGAGTGAGTACAGACACTTTTCGCTGAAATAAGGCCCCGTGTCACTAAAACGCACCGATTAGCCGGTGCTTTGCAAGAGAAAGGTTTCAACTTTGATTATTTTCAGGCCTAAACAGGAACCAGAGCCGACGACGTCAGCAGGATCTTCAGTATCTGTGGAGCGGGTTACCGACAGCGACTGGGAGGTTGTCTGCTTCGAACGCGCGATGGCGCCTCGGTGAGTTTCTGAGTTAGCAACGCAGGTCGCATTTTTGACGACGGGTTCAGTGCAAATGCATCCGCCATGTTTTTAAAACAAGCTAACAAGAGATTATTGCAGTTGAAAATTACATTTCAACACAGGCGGTATCAGTGTTAGCATTTATGGTGGGGCTTACTATGTATTCAGAGCTGTACACGGAAAGAAAATCCTAGTTAAAATTCCAACAGTAACATCGTAATCCAGGGCCAGACTTTTATTATCGTAGAGTTTACAATATTGTATTTCAAAATTTGCTATTACTAATACAATTTTTCCAATGCTGGTATCGTAATCTTAACAATAGTTCCTGGTAAAAAAAAATTTAAGAAAAATTACAATGCTGCATCGTAAAAATCAACAAAAAATAAATTCTAATTTAAAATCCATAAAAATTGCTGTATTTTTCTATTAATTTTACGTTTTAGTAGATCAATCATTACAGTACGGCTTTTTAAAGAATACAATGTAAGTTTTTAAGAATTACGACGTTGAACTGTAATTCGCTATGAGTGCGAGCGAGAACAATCGTATACTGTGTGTGAGTAAGAGAGCCAGAGTTACAACCCGTCGCGCCATCTGATAAAATCATTGTTATGATGCCTGTAGATGTAATAGTAATGTGGTAGTAAAATAAAATGTATTGAAAAAGTTATTTACAAAAACCTCCGATGGAGAGCGCACGACCGCTCAATCGTTTCCTTGTAAGAGAGATAGTTTTTAGGTGTTAAGTTCCAAAAAAGAAATAATTTTTATACTCCCGAACGGAGTGTACTTGTCGATGGATTTGGTTGTATCACAACTAATACCAATTTGTCTGTAATACGACATGTGAATTGTCGTATACTTTTCTTAAAAAAATTTAAAATTTTTTAAAATTAAATCATTAATAAAAAAATGAAAAATGAAAAATAAATTAATAATTAAAAAAAAAAATTTTACGGTTATTCAGGGCAATTTTTCATTTGTCGGTAAATTAAATATGAAATATTTTTCTTTATTTATCTATGAAATTTTACTTTTCCGACTTAGATATATAGCTGTTGTCAATAGTATACTTTATTAAGTAACATCGTAATTTCAGAGTTGACGCATAACACTGTATAGTCTTTTAGGTAGTATAATTTGCTTCACAGAATTTCCGACGCAGCATCGTAAAAATTAATTTGTTTTGGTTCGAGTCCGCCAGAATGATGTTCTATAAGATAAATTACGATGTGTTCATAGTAATTTTTCGTATAAATTTCTTTCCGTGTACACGGAAAAAAAATTGAATGAAAAATTACAATAGTCACATCGTAATCCAGGACCGGACTTTCAATATCTTATCTTTTATAATTCCAGGTTTTTAAACTTTCTGTATTCCTAGCAATTTTTACGATTACGATGTTACTATTGTCATTTTTCATACAATTTTTTTTCCGTGTAAACAAACATAGTCCTAAGTGGAAGTAAGTGAGCAATAGCCCGTAAGGAGGCAGCGCCAGTGAGTAAAAGAGACAGCAGTAGCACAAACTATATGTCGCGGAGGAGCTACCTCAATGCGCCGATTCCAAAGTCTAAGGCGGTTTTCATACAAACGGCTGGACACGTACGCGGCAGGTATTGAGAAATTTCGAACCGGGAGACTTATTGCGGCCTGATTTGAGGTTATGCCTTTGTTCCAGGCGGCGATGGACAATCTGCAAGACAACGTCCACCAGGATAATGATAGCCTTAGGTGTAGCTTACCTTGTGTTTTTGATTTACTATGTGGTGCTTGAAATAAAGAAACATTGAATGCTCAACATAAATTTTAATAAAAATTTCTTACAAACTTATCAGTCTCATTGACTTTCTTACACTATTTAGACCCTAGACACTTAGAACCCTAAAAACCGTCCAGTTTAAAACCGTCAATGCCAAGAGGAAGGTGTCACAACACTGTCAAAACCTAAAAGTCTCCATAGCCTCTGGAGTCTCTAGCAAATCCTATCACTCATCATCACTAGCCGCATCATCGCTGTCACTTCGGCTGGGCTGGTCACCGTCAGCGCCAAGTTCCCACAGCAAGTCGACCATCTTGGCATCGCGCCTCTTCCAAGCCACCTGGAAGGCCGTCATCCTGGCGTAGTCGCGAGCTTCCAGGTCGACGGCGTCCTGCCGACAGATCCAGCGCACCAGCTGGTAGTCCTGGTGGACGACAGCAATGTGGAGCGCGGTGCCTCCTGAGGCTCTCTCAGGCGCGTTGATGTCCGCTCCCAGTTCCACCAGCGCCTCCATCAGCTGAATGGCCTTCGGTCCCCGGTGGTTCCTGGCGACGATGTGGACGCACTGGTACCCTTCGAAGTTGTAGTCTCGGAGCAGGTCTTCGTTCGCCTCGTCCAGCCAGAATCCAGCTCGCAGGAGCAGGCCCACGCAGCCTTCGTGGCAGATTTCGTGGAGGAAGTTGTTCCCGACCCTGTCCACAGTCCCGAAGATCTCGCTGATCACAAGGGACTCCATCGTTCCAGAGGTTCCAGCGAAAGTACCGAGCCAGAGCGGTGCCAAGTAGGTACTGATAGGTTGAAGTGCAAACAAATGTATGCGGTCGATACAATAATAGCCGGGTTTTCCAAGAGTTATCGACGGATGCTATGAATAAAACATAACAACGCTTCGATGTTTTCCTTTTAGGTGACATAAATAGTTCGAGTTATCGCCGCACGGCCATTCTTAGCGACGCTAATAGGCTTTTAGGTAAACAATGGGTGACATTTCCAAATTAGACGCGATGATTTGAATCTAATGAGGCTTCATCAATCATTGGCTTGGAAGGTCTGCAAAGCAGGCCTTGTCTATTCGGTTTGTTTCCCTTTCGTCGAGGTAGCTCTGGGTCATTCCCAACTCCCCCGCAACGTAGACGTAGACGGCCTTGTAGCAGAGAATGTACTAGTCAAAGGTATCCAAGCAGCTGTGCCTGCTTCGGCGGATTCGTCTGAAAGCATCAGCTACCGACACCTCACCCGAGTACCGAACCTGCGTGACACAGGAATCCAGGACACAAAACGCCTCCACGCTGACACCATCATCTCCATGAACGATATGGTCGAGACCCATTTCGTGCTACTGGAGTTCACTTTAGAGGCCATTCCGGTCGTTAAATTGGGCAAAACCCGGAGTTCAGTGTCAGTATTTCATCAAAGTGGCGGGCTGCCAACTGAAACTCGTTGGGTTTTCCACAGGAATTTGTACGGGTGACATCATCCGCCGATAACTGTTGGGTATCGGGTTCGAATCGGGAATGTATTCGATGTGGTTTACCTGTTTCTCTCGAAATTCCGTTTCCTGCCTGCATTCTTTCGATTGTTTTTCAACCTCTGGGGCATTGATGCGGCCCCTCAGGGGTCCGCAGGCCCCCCGAGTGACCCTCGTGGGTAGGGGGCCCAGGACTCTGCTCTAGGAGGGTGTGAAGCCAAGATTTGTTCGAAATTTTAGTTCACTCCGTAAAAAGCTAGAAATTGTAAAACATATTCGGCGTTTGTTTGGCTCTAGTACCCAAACAATGACTCATAAATTCGCACAGTAAATTCACTTCTAATAAAATTGCATAATTTAACAAAACAATCATCATAATCTGAGTTATCGACCGTTGGCAGTGACCTTGGCACCGCTTTCGTAAGGTCACCATCCAAAAGAAAAAAAAAATTTGCCAAGTCCACTAAGTTTCGCGATCGCGAAGTTCCCTGTAGATAGATAAATACTTTATTGCATACTTCACGGGGAAAAACAAATATTTACAATATAATCTTACAATCAAAAGTGTGCAAGGGCGGCCTTATCGCTAATCAGCGATCTCTTCCAGACAACCCAAAACGATAGGAAAAACAGAAGAAAAACCAAGAGTAGCGCAAAAGTACAAAAAGAATAAGAAAGAAAAGAAAAGAAAATAAATAAATAAGTCAATCATACATGTAATTTAAATACAGATTCATTCATTCACTGGGTACAACTTGTTTATGATCTACTTTTTGCTACCTACTTACGTTTCGAATACAGGAATACAGGATAACAATCAAATTAATAGTAAATGCTGCCGAATTTGCCGTTGTTCAAAATTTCCGAGTTCCCGAATACTTTTAAGTGGAAATTTTAAATCTAATCAAAGGAAGAGCGCACTTAAAACATCCTTTGTGCATGCTTTTCATATGCAAAGTAATTTAAACAAATTTCAAACGAGAAAGGGGTTCATGTGACGTACTTAAGGAGGGATTAATGTTAATGACATACTCATAAACGATTTTGCTGGAGTTACATAATCGCTTTCCGCCCGCTACTTTATTTGCGTAAAGAATATCCTCATTCTTAAGGCGACTACAGCACCCGATAAAGGCAGCACACATAGGAATAGTGCCATCTCCGTCTCTCAACAGGCCTGGGCCGGCAGTGCAAACAGTGTCGATACACGAAGTTTACGGACTATGAAAACGTGCGTGCGTAAAAACATGTTCGAAAGTTAGAAAAATGAGATTTATGGAAAGGTAACAGCTTAAATCGAAAAATGCGTTAACTACTTATCGAGAGTGTTCAATCACGAACATTTTGATAGCAAATTCAAGTTCCTGTGTGCATTTTACTATCGTTTTTACAGCTTAAAAGATACACAATATTGAGTAGGTATTTAGAGGTGACTTTGTCAGCTTTTGCTATCGAACCAAAAGTGCTGAATAATTTTTTCAGTAAACTACTTATCTAGTTTATGTCCTGAATATTACCGTAGTATTTTTTCTTCGATTTAATGCAGTGCGTCATGCTTAAATACGCATCATAAAATCGTAATTTAGGTGCTGTAGTCGCCTTAACTGACTTCAAAAAAGGAGGAGGTTCCCAATTCGACAGAATGTTTCTTTTTTTTTGTATGATTGTTACGCGAAAACTCCGGCCGATTTTAAAAATTATTTTTGGTTCGAAAAAGTTACTCTTGAAGTGGTTTCATACAAATTTTATTGAAATTGATTCAACGTTTTGTAACAAAACAAATACACATTTTATGTGGATGAAGTCGGTTAATTCTTACGTTTTTGAGGTCGGCTATAATTACATTACAAAACTTATTAGGCAATCAGCTGATAGCATAAGTTGTGAAAGTTTTATCTTAGTTCGCTAAACTAGTCGTGTTTGATGTTAGCTAACTTTAAATGCTTAGTTTTGATAAATATTACGTAAACGTCGTTGTTCATAAATGTGCTTTATTTAACTGATTTTCTTCATCAATTCATTTAAATCAAATTAAACTACACCCAATATTGAAAAACTGACTAAAAAATAAAAACAGGGACACCGCGGAACAAAAGAAAAAGATAAATGTAACAGGCTTGAAAGGATATTAATGTTTTTATCCAGACAAGAATCATTTGCTCTGAGACGTTTCTAAAAAACTAAAATGTCTTTTGGAATAAAGACATTACAAAACCATCAATTTCTTTTGCCGTGATACGTAACTCGGTAAGTAAAAATTACTGGGTATGATCATTGAGATACAGGAAAGATATTTTAGAGTTCGTAACATCTTAGTGCTCCGAATTGTCATCATCACCTGCTAGCGGTGCACCAGGTGATCAACGGACAAGGCTCTTGCACTATAGCGCATTACAACCTTTAAAAAAGGTTTCTTTTGCAATATTTCGACATTGGCAAAATCATGAAAATCGTGGACGCCATTTTATCAAGAAATGCATTGAAGATTTTGTAAACGTTGTGACTAATTCCTTTCTCCACAATATAATAATTGTTAACTTGAAAGTCCACCAACCTTTCAAGTTTCTCTCTCTCTAAAGATTATTTAATCTTTAGCAAAAATTAGCCAACGACCGTAGTCGCTGGCTCTGACAATGATCTTCCTCAAGGATTAATGTCTTAATTCGTTCTCTCTAGAGACTATTTAATCTCTTTATAAAGATCATTGTCAGAGCCAGCGACTACGGTCGTTGGCTAATTTTTGCTAAAGATTAAATAATCTTTAGAGAGAGAGAAACTTGAAAGGTTGGTGGACTTTCAAGTTAACAATTATTATATTGTGGAGAAAGGAATTAGTCACATTTGGTGCCGTGACCAGGATGAGTCCGCACGGCCAGTGATGGTTATAAACCATCACATTTGTTGCTTGTGAAAAATGGAATAAGTTTTAAAACTTTGGAATCTCAATCATTGGTTATTCGGAAATACAACCTGAAGTTTATGCTGGGGGTTGTATGGAATGGGGGTTGTATTACTCTCATTAGTTGTAAGATGAGAAGTTTAAAAACTTGTAAATAAATGGAGTTTCCATTGTTGCAGGTACTGATCATCTAAGTTGCTGAAGGGTGATTTCAAGTAAGGTTTGCCGCAGAACCAAGCCAAATTACAGTCGAGTACAGGGAGCTCGAACTGCTTATGAGTCATTTTATATGAACTCCATTAGTTAAGTGTAATCAGTGATCTGTGATTTGACAAACATAAGGACAAATCTAAGATTTGTGAATATGAGTGATTACGAAGAGGAGCATCTGGCTGAGGAGCCGCAGCCAATAAAGGAGCCAAAGAAGAAGAGACAGGCGAGAGGAAGAAAACGCAAACACGAAGAAGAAGAAGGAGTTGAAGGCGCTCCGCAATTCCAATCAAAGGAAATTGGAATGTTGTATAAACTGTTTAAGAAAACAACGGACTCCATAGAGGGTCGACTGATAAGTCTGGGAGATGAAGTAAAGCGTGTGCAAGAAGTGAATCAGACTGTAAGAGTGTTAACCCCTGAGAGGGGTTCAACATCTTCTCCAACCACATCGGGTACGATTCAGCAACATGAACGACCCTATTACAACATTAATTGGAATGTGGAGAAACCGAAATTTGAAGGGAACGGTAAGGTTCACCCAGTGGATTTTGTAGAGGAACTGGCGGGGTATTTAAGGAAGGTACCGACTGGCAATGGAACAAATGACATTGACATTATAGTCGAATGTCTAAAAGGAGAAGCCAGAAGTTGGGCCAGAATATACAAATCCCGATGGGAAACATTTGTGGATTTTAAGAAGGATTTCCTAGATGTTTACTGGGGTGAATCTGCCCAAGCCAAAGTTAGGAGGAGTATTACCCATAATAATTGGGATCGAAGCAAGACTCCGTCGATGTTATCGCATTTTATTAGCCTGACAGGGCAGGTTAAAATGCTTAACTATGAAGTACCAGAAAAGCAGCTGGTAGATGATATTATGAGACATTATCCGAAAACAGTACAGAGTTTATGGATTATTTCCCAAGGGAAAACGATTCTCGAAGCGACGGAATTCTTGAACAAGGTGGATGATGTTCATAAATTTGATACAGACAATAATAAACCACCTTTAAGAGAAAAGAGAGATGAAAATAGTGGTCAGAGCAAAAGCTCAAATTATAAACCGAACCTTAATTATAAATCAGTAAGAAAACCACAAGAAGGCCTAAAGGACTATAGGGATGGCCAGAAGAATGACAAACCAAAGGCTCAGGCCGCAGTAATAGAGGCAGAACCTCTTACTGTTGATACGAATAATTTAAATTGATAAATACTCGCCCGGAAGGTTCCTCCGAGGCGAGTAGAAGCAATATCAAAGGGAATATTGGGTACAATATTATGGTAAAGCAAGGGTGGAAACCAGGTGAAACCTTAGGAAATCCATTAAACCCAAGAGCATTGAAAGAACCCATTACAGCCGTGGGCCAAACAGATAAGAGAGGATTTGGATATGTTCCTCAAAAAGATAACTTGATACAAAAGGTAGTTGGAGTATTGGCGAAACGAAGCGATCGACCTGCGGAAGACTCGGTCACCTTTCAAGAGATAAATACGGTATTTGAAGAACAACCGGAAGAGATGGAGTTAAATGAGATGAAGGCCGAGTTAAAGATCATTTATATGAATTTGGAGATAACTGTATTGTTTGATACGGGCAGTGATATAACATGCATATCTGAGAGTTTATTCTTACAGATTAAAGAGATCGACAAAACACTGCCAGTCATGCCCGTTAGGGCATTCCAAATAAGAGGCGCTATTGGACAAAAGAGCGCTAAGATACAACAAGCAGTTGTTCTCCCCATTCATATTGGATCTATGGAATTGCCAACTCCATTTCTAATAGTGCCTAATTTACTTAGGCCTATGATATTTGGGTTCGACTTTATGAGGAGACATCAGGTGACCATGGAGTTAACCAAAGAGAAATCAGGCTTCATAATTGGACAAAACGATAAATACTACTTTGTAAAGTTTGAGAGTAGCAATATTAATGAGGAACAAACTGATTCGAATCTAATCAAATCTGTAAATACAGTCAATGCGGACCCAATTAAAGTTGGGAAAGAGTTAAAGTTGGAAGATAGAGAGAAGCTATTCTCCATATTAAATAAGTACCCAAACTTATTTTCGGAACAGTTAGGAAGAGCCAACTGTTACGAGCATGAAATTGAAATGTTGGATGATATTCCAATAGTCAATAGGTCTTATCCTATACCATATGCATACAAAGCTAAGATGGAAGCTAAGTTGGCCGAGATGGAGGAACAGGGTATCATAACGAGGTGCGCCACACCATATTCTAGCCCACTTACATTCGTATTGAAGAAGGATGGTTCAATTAGAGTCTTATTAGATGCCAGAGGCATTAATAAAAAGATGGTCGCTGAAACGGAGAAGCCACCATTACAATTGGATGTAATGAACTCGTTTCATGGAGCTATGCATATAACGACCATAGACCTAAACAATGCCTACTTCCAAATACCGATTAATAAAGATGGACGAAAATATACCGGGTTTACCTTTGAAGGTAAATCCTATGTTTACAATGTTCTACCTCAAGGTCTTAAGACATCTGTTGGGAGCTTTAGTAGGGCTATGGATAGGATACTTGGCCCAGACGTCCGAGAATTTTGTGTAAATTATCTGGACGATCTTGCGATTATGACAAAAGGCTCTTTGGATCTGCACTTGGAACATGTAGACAGAGTATTGAGTAAGTTGAATGAAGCTGGACTTACTTGCAACTTATCAAAGTGCGAATTTATATGTACAGAAGTAAAGATGTTGGGCTTTATAATTTCGACAAACGGGATAAGCGCAGACCCAGATAAAATCAAAGCAATTAGGGAGTTCCCCTCCCCTAAGAAAGCAAAACAGATGAGAGCTTTCTTGGGTCTTTGTAATTTTTATAGACGCTTTATTCCTAACTATAGTACAATTACTATACCATTATGCGAACTGCTAAAGAAGGATAAACGCTGGAAATGGAGTGAAAGAGAACAAAAAGCATTTGATGAGATTAGGGACGAGTTCCTTAACACGATTAAGTTGCATCATCCAGATTTTATGAAAACGTTTTATTTGCAAACAGACAGTTCAGGTATCGGCTTAGCCGGCGTTCTTTACCAAAAGGATGATGAAAACTCTATGAAAATATTGGGATTTCATAGCAAAGCTCTCAAAGGAGCGGAACTGAACTGGACTGTTACTGAACAAGAGTTCTATGCAGTTATAGCTTGTCTAAAGAAGTTTGAAACTTACCTAAGAGGAAGTAAGCTATACATATTAACTGATCATAAAGCATTACAGTTTGTAAATAATTGGAGATTATATAATAGCAAGATAACGAGGTGGATAATCTATTTGGAGCAATTTGATTATGAGGTGCAACATATTAATGGGAAAGACAATATAGTACCAGATGTACTATCAAGGTATCCACCCAATAGTGACATTGTACAAGAAACAAAGATTTATTGCCCAGAGATTCTGTACATAGAAAAGCATTGTAATAAGCAATTGAATGCAAATTTAAGAAAAATTGAGATGTTACAAGAACAAGACGAAGATATTAAGTCAATAAGAAAGGAGAAAAAAAAAATGAAAAAAGAGCATTTTTGGAGCGATGCTCTATAAAGGATAATATATTATATTTTAAGCCTGGGGTTAACGATAAGGAAGTAGTATATATGCCAAAATGTATTACTCAAGATTTGATAAAACAAGCTCACCTGGAGATGGGACACCAGGGTGCTTATAAGATTGTAAAATATGTAAAATTGAGATGCTTTTGGAAAGGTATGGGAAAGGAGATCCTACAGGAGCTAAGGACTTGCCATATTTGTCAACTTTCCAAAAGTAATAATATCAAACATGTAGGACCGATGCAGCCGGTCCTACGGGAAGATGTCGGTGACTTAGTCATGGCGGACATATATGGACCTTTGCCTGCTGGGGTTTTTGGCTATACCCATATACTAGTCATACAAGACACATTCAGTAAGTTTGTGAAGTTGTATCCATTAAAAAGGGCAACCGCTAGTGCGGTTGTAGCGAAACTGAGTAATTTCGTACAGATAATCAAGCCCAAGGCGATTATGACCGATAATGGAAAACAATTCATAAGTAAAGTATGGAAAAAGTTTTGTGGAGATAACAAAATTAAGGTACTATACACAACAGTAAGGAACCCGAGACCTAACTCCACAGAAAGAGTGAACAAGGAGATGGGTAGAATGTTCAGGACTTATTGTAATGGTAATCATAAGAGCTGGGCCACATTGTTGCCAGAAGTGGAAAAATTGTATAATAATACATATCATGACAGTACTGGATTTACTCCAAATGAGGTACTGCATGGGGAATCAAATAGAATGTCGTTTGATCGATATCTTTTCTTAAAGAAAGGACGCTTGGATGTAAATGTTATTAGAGAAAAGGTCAGAGAGAACCTTAAGAAAGCAAGTGAGGATAGAACTCATAAGTACAATAAGTACCATAGGTTGATCCAATATAAGATTGGAGATTATGTTAAATTAAAGAGATGTAATATGTCGAGTGCTGAGAAAAAGATCATAAGCAAATTCGATTTATTGTATGAAGGCCCATATATTGTCGCAGAAGTGCCAAGACCCAATGTATACACTTTGGTGGACCCTGAGACTAATGTAGTCCGGGGTAATTTTAATACAATAAATATTTCAAGGTACTATAAATAAAGATAAGGTGTTGTAGCGTAATAAGGAATGTGATACCAATTACTCTTAAGAGTAATGCATAAATTGGCTTTGTGGCGAAAAGCAATTTTGAAGATTGAGATTAAAACAAAGACTTGGCTTTGTGGTGAAATAATCATTATAAGAATAATTGGTAATTAATTAAGAAATAATATGTTGGGGTTTTTGGTGGATTGGGAGTGGCCCAATCTATTCTACTCTTAGTCTTCTCAACATAATAATGAGATTGCCAGAAGTTGAGAAGTCAAGCATTAAAGTGAGTTTAAGAAAATTGTGTTGAGAGGTTGGGGTAGGATAGATTGGTGGGGTGTAGGGCGGCCACTCTTCGGGGAAGGTAGTTTTTTTTTTTTTAAGAAAAATTAAAGATATGAATTATTGGAAAAGTTATGAAAACAAAGGTGGTTGTTTTGGTAAGGTAAAAGGACTTGGAGGTTCAGATGTGGTGGTACTGTATTATGCAGGGGAATTAAATATGAGTTATTAACTTATATTTAATTCAAATATATTTGTGATACAATGTCGGCCTACTTGGTGATATATGCAATGTCCAAGTGGTATTGTATTATATCGTGAAGCTGGGTTAATAGGTCGTTTAAATTTGCTATATTGGGTTGAAAACAGAGTAATTTCTATTACTCTACATCTGATATAGCGGAATTTTGCATTACTAAGTGTTGGAACTTAGTTAACTGTTATAATCATTTTAGAGTAATCTCTCTAAGTCCGAGTTGAGTGACGATGTTATGAAAACGA
Organism: Aproaerema taeniolella; assembly: GCA_949987775.1. Lineage (NCBI taxonomy): Eukaryota > Metazoa > Arthropoda > Insecta > Lepidoptera > Gelechiidae > Aproaerema > Aproaerema taeniolella. Next base: position 6,929,918 of record OX465245.1, read on the forward strand.
ACTGAAACATATACGAAAATCGCATGAAGATAAGATATGGCGTTAGCACGCGTTGGGTATGTTATTCTTCTCCAAACTGTAGAAGGGGAGGTGTGTTGGGTAACATGCGATAGGTTTGTGCCGATCCTAGAAGGAGGTGGTCTTGAACAAACATTGCTCATACAACGTTTTAATCAAGAAGATATGAGAATGTAAAATATGCAATAAGAGTGAAAGTTTTTATTTTATTTGGGGAGATAAAATAACAAACAGATGGAAGAATAGGAGTTGAACACATAAGTGTTCAAAAATAAGTTGGTCATTTGTAAGATTCCTTCTGATGGCTATAATAATAATGCGATAGTAATAATAATGAACAATTATTATTAAATACCAGCCTTAGAAGACTGGCTCTTGAGTCATGTCTATCTTTGGTAAATTCCACTATAGCGAAGCTATAAGGAATTTAGGGGGTTGAATGTAACGACATGCCCCTGACGGATTGAAATATTAAGTTGGGGACTTATATTTCAATCTTAATATTGTTGGAAGATCAATATTGTTTTGGGAATATGATAGGACTTGTTCTTAAGCTGAGCTCTATCTAATTCCATCAAAATAAAATTTTATATCGTTCCTGTATTAAGATTTTCTTTTTTTGTATGAAAACGCGGACGATCATTTAAACTCGTTCATATATGTACAGGCGGGGACGCGGACCCGCCGAGACGTGAGTAAATGTTGTCAGAGAGGAGATATCAAGTGGATATCGTAATAGCCTCAATGATGAAATACAATATTACTAAAACATGTCGGGTAGGGACTTGGCTCTACTTAGACATGTGTGAATGATACCGGAGAGGAGATACCTAGGAGATGTCGTAACAGCCTCAGTGAAGAGATACAATTCACATATCATGTCATGTACAAAATCCAAAATCCAAAATCCAAAATCCAAAATCCAAAATCCAAAATCCAAAATCCAAAATCCAAAATCCAAAATCCAAAATCCAAAATCAAAATCCAAAATCCAAAATCCAAAATCGGAAATCCGATTTTTGGAAATTGTGCTGGGAGCTTGGTCTGGTTTCAGATAATGAGAAAGACACATGAAAAGGTACGGAATGTGGTTTGCAGACGTGATTACGACACTTTTAAGAATAAAAAAGGCGTGCACGCCGACAAAGGGACGATACATTAAAACTTGAAAGTACGAATCTGTTGTAAACTAGCATAGACGACCGGATCAGTGTGAAAAAACTCCACAAAACGATAGATATCGATTATCAATGTTCCTTAAGGTTCACATATGAGATTCGTATCGTCATAGCCTTCGAAATGGATTAAGGATTCAGCGCAAAAGTTTGGAATTATTGTACATAGTCGAGATCAGGACTATAAACAATCACAGGTAGTAGTAACTTCGGTGAACAGCCTTCGAACGCATTACGGTTGGGTCACCAACCTAAAAATCATGTAAATACAGGCAATAGTAACTTCGGTGAACAGCCTTTATAGCTAGTCGAGATAACGACGATAAATAATCATAGGCAGTAGTAGCATTAGCGAACAGCCTTAAATGGATATAAAATCCACGAATGAAAATAAGCTTTGGTATTTTATATCTTAGCAAATCTCACATCAAATATAAGAGACGTTAGTAGTCACAAGCGAAAGCGTTTCATATAAAGACGTTTGGGTAGCGTCTGTAGTTTACAGTCCTTACCTACTGTAAACTACGTTAACCACCTATAAGGTGGAATATTAAGTTGGGGCACCAACTATAAATATATGTAGGTAAGTTTTTACCGTTCTTTTAGAGAACGAGAAACAGACAATAGTAACTACGGTGAACAGTCTTCGAAAGCATTACGGTTGGGGCACCAACTATAAAGAAATGTAACTTCAGGCGGTAGTAGCTTCGGCGAACAGCCTTTCGGTATTGGTTTACTGGAAAACATACAATAACGGTTGGGTCACCAACCTTAAAGAAATGTAACCTCAGGCGGTAGTAGCTTCGGCGAACAGCCTTTCGGTATAGAATTACTGAAAACACACACTAAATACTGGAGTTACGACTCGAGCTCTTGAAGAGCCGGAAGGCGGTCTTCAACATGGGCGTCGGGAAGCCGACTTAAAATAAACTTGTCGGGCAGCCGACATAAAATACACTAATTAGAGTCGGGGAGCTGACTATAAACGATACTGCATGACGTAAGACCTTGCCGAAGGATCGTAGCGCAGGCAGTCCGGGCTATGACCCAACCAAGGGAGCTGCCAATTGCTTTGGAGTTCTCGGGCAAGACCCACCCGATCGGTTTCAGCCACAGAAGTGGTTGTGCCGATCCCTCAAACAGTCTTCGGACTGCAACGTTCCTCAAACAGTTTTCGGACTGCAACGATACTGAAGGGATCAATTGTTACCGGTGGGGGTCGCCTCACAATCCGCATAGTAGAAGATAGGATGTCGACCATAGAAGGGAGCGGTGGCCGGAGCTCCCTTCCTCTTCACCCCCATAAACTATATGCTTGTCTAACCAAAATTGCTTATTCAGGGGTGTTAAAGAGACTGGCAACGAATAAGCAAAGATTGAGATACCAAAGTACTTAAAAAGGCTCTGGGTACTATATGACAAAAATAAACATAACGTAGGGATCCTTGGGAAAGACCATTGCCATTGCCAATGACTACGGTCATTGGCTATTTTATAAAGAGATTAAATAGTCTCTAGAGAGAACGAATTAAGACATTAATCCTTGAGGAAGATCATTGTCAGAGCCAGCGACTACGGTCGTTGGCTAATTTTTGCTAAAGATTAAATAATCTTTAGAGAGAGAGAAACTTGAAAGGTTGGTGGACTTTCAAGTTAACAATTATTATATTGTGGAGAAAGGAATTAGTCACAACGTGGTACGTCAGAATGGAGTAATTGCTCATTAGTCATCAAACAAAAAAACAAAGTGAATATGTGCTTAACCTTTCGCGTGCTTGTTTACGCCACGTGCGATACAAATCTCGTACAAAATAGCAAAAAAATACTAATTTTATATTTTTTTAATGGAAAGCAGTTTGACCGGTTCCAAGAGTTAAACCGTCACGCTATAGAAAGTCGGCTTTAGGTCGACAGTTTCGATCCTGTCGATGATTTTAAGGGTGGGAGCTAGTGACTAGTAGTCCTGCTAAAGTATTAATACTGACTTGATATGACTAGGTATACTGCTTCTGGGTATAGCAAGCACTGCATAAGTCCTGGAGGGCTATTCTACTAAGCAATGGCGTCAGAATGGGGGTGGAATGACAATGTTTGTCATTTTATTCGTTCAAGGGGTGAAATTGAGAACTATACAAGTTCCATACATTTGATGACGGCTGCTTCGACTCGCGGATCCACCACCAACTGAATTAGAGCGGGACCCATTCGTAAGAAAGTCTTCAAATAACGATTTTCGTGGGACTCACCTCCGCCATACGAAGTACTGGTATGTACTTATTTGGCATGTTTTCCTGAACTCAAAAAGTACGGTAGTCACTTTCTAAGGGTATGGAGGGGATAGCTATGACGTATCAAAGATGGCGGCTGGTCCTATTTTATTTACGCTATATTTAGATAACTACTGGGCAGATTTACTTAAATAGGGTCTCAAATGAAAGACAATTTATTATACATTGTTTTATTCTATAGATGCATTAGTGTAAAGCTAGTAACAAAATAAATATTTTCAAAAAACGACATTTTGTAAATTTAAACTTTTTTTTACTGTGTGAAAAGAACAGAAACCATTATGGTTACAGTAATTTAGCTTATTATAAAAAATAACTACACTTATCAGCATTCTAATGAATCTAAAAACGTTTACATCGAGCTGTAAACAACGGAACTGCAGTCGTCTAAGCGAGCGTGGGTAGCGCCGAACTGACTACGGTACTTAGATTTGGGTACGAATAATCTTGAAAATAACGTGATAAAACGAGTAGAATCTCAGCAAAATGAAAAAGTATTATGAACAGGCATATTTTTTTTATAACAGGCATAATTTTTTTTGGCAAAAAATTTTCTTCATTAAATAATGATTTAAAAAATTCGTAAAAAAACGAAAAAATTCGTTCGTAAAAATTTACGAACTATTTTCAAAAGTTCTCGTAACAAAAATAACGCTTCGTATCATATCGAAATAAAACTCTTCATACTTGCACGTACTTGCGTTATATTTCAAAACAAAGGACTCAATGGTACTGGTCTGTACTGATGGACATAAGAGTGTACCTAAACGTACGCACTCGAGGCAGAGGCAGGTCGCTGACGTGCGAGAGTGTACAGCCGCCGTTATATTTTTTACATCGGCAACACTGAGATTCATTCCGAGGAATCCCTGCACCATGCTGCGCCGTGAACTTTGGCACTTGTCGCTTCATTCATTTGAAATCATTTGGTCAGGCCTATGACACTGTTAGTACTAATAGCTGCGAAATGGCGCTGCTATCGCCTTTAAATCGCCATCTTGTGACGTCATGCTGTATGTCAAGATAACCTCAAACTTCCATGATGGCGTCTTGTCACTGAGCAAGTACAAGTACGGTATTATGTATGATTGCTCTCATGGTTCGCACAGGCGTTTACTGAAGTGCATTGCTAAATAAATGCAGTACTTATTATCAGTTTTCATCGCGGAAATGACTAAAATGCATTTATATTTATTTTATTTTATGATTGTCATAAGCATCTTTTGCCATGTGTAACCCGTATTATTACCATTTAGCTTTGATTCCATATAAAATTTTGTTATTTATTTTGTAGGTACGTGAAAAAAATTATTTTCGAGTGTCAAAACTATCAACAACATTTGGTAACAATTTTATATCTAAAATAAATACATTTGTTTTGCAAATTATAATATAAGTTTTTTTATGACTACTTTATAATAAATCTAAACAAACAAATGTGAATTACACCTTATTTATTCTATGCCTAAAACTAACGGACTGATTTTTATGGAATGTGCTGCTCCAGATTAATAAATAAGCTACTTTTTATTCTGAAAAAACTGAACCTTATGTTCCAACAAATGGCGTAGTAAGTATTAGTAAATGAAAATATGAACAGTGCTTTCTGCAATTCTTTCTATCGATAAATAGCTAATTCGCTCAGTCGAGCTTTCAGTGAACCGGCTTATCTGCAAATCGTGCCATCGGCAAAAAAATAATATTTAGAACGTCTTTTTGGCGAATTGAGCTGTCGGCACAACAAGGTATCGGCTGAAGATTTTTTCTTTCAGCCGATGGTCGGCGAACAGTGATTTTTATATACAATTTTATCGTTCAAGAGTAATTCTATGAACCCTTGCGAGCTCGAGTTGAGTGCTCGTGTATTTTATGTTGAGTTTGAAGTTGAGATTCTTGTCACAAATCCTCCTCCGTCGACGATTTTTTCATCTTAGGTTATTTTTGCAACCTGCTTTAACATGGAAACGCTTAAGTGTTGTGTTGGTGGTTGCACTGCAACAGGTGAAACGCTAAGGTTTTTTGTTTCCCGAGAAACAGTTATCTAAGAAGTTTGTGGATATGTCTTTTCTCGCGCCAACACATCCTATACTCCTTGAACTCTCTGAAGAGCAATTGTTGAAACAATGCGTTTGTCAAAAACATTTTGACAAAACGCAATTCGATGAAGAAGGCAAGAGAATTCGCTTTTCTTACACATGTCTCTTCACTGAAAACGGAATTGCTCTGGGTGAACCACGGAGTAAATCTGTTACGTATTATTCTGAATTGGACACACTATACCTATTATTTTAATTTTCAAATTCAAAACTTTCCATCACGTGGGTCAGCTACAAAGAGCAGAGAGAGTAATGTGTAACCGTGTAATAAACTAATGACACTGGGGTCACCAAAAAAGATAACAATTCAATAATTATAGTAGTCTTTCAAGTTGCCTGACAGCTCCCGCCAAAAAGGTCAGACGTTGATAGTCATTGAAAATTTTTATTTTTTCGTTTACTTTTCCATTGATTATCATTGAACCATTTTGAAAACATGAGAGTGTTAAAGGTGTCACCTGGGTGTCACTCAAAAAGTTCTTATCCACAATTTTTTCCCAAAATGGCTGATTGCCATTTATTATAAAGTGAAGTGTTCTGCGCTACATGATATTGACGGAATTGTGGCAACACACATGGGTCTATATTTGAGAATCTATCTATTCACTTTTATTTACTAGTTCTGGAAATTGGTTAAGCCTTTAGCGAAGTACCTATTCAGTTGTACAACAACTCAACTATAAGTACCATAACCTTGCCTCTCGTGAACTGACTAGATGTCTTACCACTGCAATACAGATTTATTCCTAGTGCAGGGTGAGTCGGCTGACAGTCTGTCCCATGAAGAAACCCAATAGACATATTTATTACACACTGCACTTTAAAACTGTACTTACTGCTTTTAAGTATTTAAGTAATGTTAGTTATTACTACCCAGCAGCATGTCAAAGATTTATTTGTTTGTTCTCGGGAAAACCTTAGTGTGGGCCTTTGAGTGTGTAGCGTTTATTTATTTGTTTATTTATAATTATTTTCGAGAGCAAAATGAGGATGATACCCCAGAAATGACTTTGGTGATTGGAAGGGCTGGTACGTATATTTATTATTTAATGAAACTATGTATCTAAAAAATCAATCAGGGTAAAAAACATTTGATTCGTGTAATGTAACTTTAACCATAGCATTTCATATTACATAATCTAGTTATCTGAAAAGGAGATGCTTTGCATTTTTATTTAGATTGCATTTGAATTTTTATCTATGTCTTTTCAAAGTGCAATCATCCTCCAAGAACAGACAAAAAATTAAACTTAGAGGGCACCAACCTAGTAGCTGTTACGTAGCAACAACATAAAGGCAACAGCTACTCAAGAGTCTGTTTCAACTCATGTATGATTTATTAAAATGGGTCAAATATTCAAATAAAAAAAGCTTTATTGATGCTTTTAAACTAGCAAAATTTAGGGCTCCTCATGAAGCTAAAGAACTTTTTTTAAAGGAACCCATATCAAACATCAACTATTTTTTTAGTTTTGAAAGGCGATAGCAGCGCCATTTCGCAGTTATTGGTACTAACAGTGTCATAGGCCTGACCAAATGATTTCAAATGAATGAAGCGACAAGTGCCAAAGTTCACGGCGCAGCACGGTGCAGGGATTCCTCGGAATGAATCTCAGTGTTGCCGATGTAAAAAATATAACGGCGGCTGTACACTCTCGCACGTCAGCGACCTGCCTCTGTCTTGAGTGCGTACGTTTACACTCTCATGTCCATCAGTACAGACCAGTACCATTGAGTCCTTTGTTTTGAAATATAACGCAAGTACGTGCAAGTATGAAGAGTTTTATTTCGATATGATACGAAGCGTTATTTTTGTACGAGAATTTTTAAAAATAGTTCGTAAAAATATTAAGAAAAATTTTTTGACAAAAAAAATGATTCCTGTTAAAAAAAAATGATGCTTGTTCATAATACTTTTTCATTTTGAATGATGCTTGTTCGTAATACTTTTTCATTTTGCCGTTTTGTCACGTTATTTTCAAGATTATTCGTACCAAAATCTAAGTACCGTAGTCAGTTCGGCGCTACCCACGCTCACTTAGACGACTGCAGTTCTGTTGTTTATAGCTCGATTTAAACGTTTTTAGGTTCATTAGAATGCTGATAAGTGTAACAATTTTCTTATAATAAGCTATATTACCGTAATCCTAACGTTTCTGTTCTTTTCACACAGTAAAAAAAGTTTAATTTTACAAAATGTCGTTTTTTGAAAATATTTATTTTGTTACTAGGTTTACACTCATGCATCTTTAAAATAAACAATGTATTTTAAATTATCTTTCATTTGAGACCCTATTTAAGTAAATCTGCCCAGTAGTTATCTAAATATAGCGTAAATAAAATAGGCCTGGCCGCCATCTTTGTTACGTCATAGCTACCCCCTCCATACCCTCAGAAAGTGACTATTGCACTTTTTGTGTTTAGGAACATATGCCGAATAAGTACATACCAGTAGTTCGTATGGCGGAGGTAAGTCCCACGGAAATGAAGTCATTCTCCTTGGGTCCCGTTCTAAATGTCAAGTTGCTTAGAAATGCATATAAACTTCGGTTGGCGGTGGCGCTGCTAGTCGGGGTAGTTGTCATTAAATGTATGTGTATTTTGATAGTTCTCCATTTCGTCATCTGAATGGATAAACCATTTTCACCACCGCCATTGGGACGCCGTTGATTAGTGGAATAGACGCCCAGTAGTGGCTTCCAGCTAACCTTACCCACACTGCTGCCCTTACTTCCACTCATCATCTTCATCAACACTGACCTGAGACTACGGTCTATCGCACTCCACTGTCTGGCCACCAGGTCTGGCGAGCGCCGCACAGGTCCAGAAGTGGCTCCCAGCACTAACACCACCCACACTGCTGCTACCACGCCCCTCCCCTCATCATCATCAACACTGACCTGACAAGACTACGGTCTATAGTACTCCGCCGCCTGGCCTCCTGGTCTGGCGAGCAATGCACAAGTCCAGCAGTCGCTTCCAGCACTAACACCACCCACACTGCTGCTACCACGCCCCTCCCCTCATCATTATCAACACTGACCTGACAAGACTACGGTCTATAGTACTCCGCCGCCTGGCCTCCTGGTCTGGCGAGCAATGCACAAGTCCAGCAGTCGCTTCCAGCACTAACACCACCCACACTGCTGCTACCACGCCCCTCCCCTCATCATCATCAACACTGACCTGACAAGACTACGGTCTATAGTACTCCGCCGCCTGGCCTCTAGGTCTGGCGAGCAATGCACAAGTCCAGCAGTCGCTTCCAGCACTAACACCACCCACACTGCTGCTACCACGCCCCTCCCCTCATCATCATCAACACTGACCTGACAAGACTACGGTCTATAGTACTCCGCCGCCTGGCCTCCTGGTCTGGCGAGCAATGCACAAGTCCAGCAGTCGCTTCCAGCACTAACACCACCCACACTGCTGCCACCACGCCCCCCCCCCCACCCCTCATCATCATCAACACTGACCTGACAAGACTGCGGTCTACAGCATTCCGCCGTTTTGCCTCCAGGTCTGGCGAGCGGCGCACAGGTCCAGCAGTGGCTCCCAGCACTAACACCACCCACACTGCTGCTACCACTCCCCCCCCCCACCCCTCGTCATCATCAAAACTGACCTGACAAGACTACGGTCTATAGCACTCCGCCTCCTGGCCTCCAGGTCTGGCGAGCGCCGCACAGGTCCAGCAGTGGCTCCCAGCACTAACACCACCCACACTGCTGCTACCACGCCCCCGCTCCCACGCATCTTCGATTGGGGCTGTTGAGAAGAAGACTTTGTTAGATGTTTTCCACCTCATCGAAACCGGTCCATTCGTTTAAGAGCTGCGATGCCACAGACAGACACACAGAAACGCAGATACACACGTCAAACTCTTTTTTTTTCGGTGGTTAAAAATACATACACACATTGGCCAGTCCACTTAACTAAATAACTTTCTCCAGGAAAAATGGGTCGAAAATTGATAGATTGTTTTGCTTTTGCATCAGACTTGCGCACTTAATTGCCTTGTTCAGGAGTTGGTCAGTTCCACGGAGAGATAAACTTTCTAAAGTAACGTTAACTAAGTAGAGGTCTGTACGATTATTGGTCGTTTAACAACTTTGCCAAACAAATAGATGCCTAGTATTAGGATTGAAATAAATAAATATCTTGGAAAATTCACGCAGCGCCATCTAACCCCAACCTAAGCATGGCTTGATGAGTACTGGAAAACTAAAACACCTACTTATACTTATTTATTTAGCAATTTATTGCATACATGACAATTAAACACATAAGTACAAGAAAAGATAGACGACACAATAGGTGCAGCTTATTTACTTATAATCTAAATATATAAAAGGAGAAACTGATTGAGTAGAGGTCCACTAAGAAAGGAATTCCCGAAATTCCCACGGGGACGGGAATTAGCGGGAAAATCCTTTTGTATGAAAAATCTAAACCGCTTAAGTTAGACGCTTGAAATTTGGCATGCAGGTACCTTAGTAAACTTAAAGCTTAGTTGCAACAGGATATTGCAAAATTCCCACGGGAACGGGAGTTAGCGGGAAAAAACTTTTGTATGTAAAAATCTAAATTAACACGCAACGAAGTTGCGGGCATCAGCTAGTGTAAACATATACGAGTATGTATATGTCACCAGCAAATTTTAAGAAGTTAATTACAGTTTCACTAATAATAATCTCCCACGATATTACAATTTGCCTAGTAAAATTATAAATTTACGAAACTTTGAGGGTCGCCTGCAGGAAATTAGGATAAGTTAGGTTAGTTTAGGCTTTTTAAGGTTCGGTTAGGGTAGGTTGCATTTTTTTTGCCAGCCCATATACGTCCCCAACTAGGGGCACGAGCCTCCCTTCGAAACACCAAGGGGATTTAGGCCATAGTCCACCACGCTGGCCCAATGAGGGTTGGTGGACCGCTCGTCTTTCGAAAATGAATTTTCTTGGACGGGCGGGGTTCATCACGATGTTTTCCTTCACCGTTGAGCAAGTGATAATTAGAAATCCGTACATAAATCCGAAAAGACGAATTTAGTGGCACAGGCCCGCACCAGGATTTGAACCCACAACCTTCCGATTACAAGTCTGGCTCATTTGGTAATGACTTTTTATAACATTAGGGACCATCCATAAATTATGTCACACGTTAAGGGGTGGGGAGGGGGTCGACAAAGTGTGACATTGTGTGACAAGGGGGTGGGAGGGGTCATAAGTTTCGTGACGTTACATTTCAAAATGTGGTATGAGTATCAAAACGTGTTAACTATTAACTACAAACTTAAAACCTCCTCAGTCCCAAGCACTCTTTTTACGTTTTTACTTTGGTTGAGACAATGAGTTTTGAGTTCCCAAAAAAATAACAACTCTATTAAGTACTGCTTTTATTAGAAAATTACAAAAAATAAAAAATATGCAAAATATGTGACGTCACGCTAGGGAGGGGAGTCTTACAAATGTGACCAGCTGTGACAAGGAGGGGGAGGGGGTCAAACAATCATGAAATTCGTGTGACGTAATTTATGGATGGCCCCTTAGATTGCATTAATGTTATAAAAAGTCCGTCAATGTGAACCAATGGGGCAGTTCATAAAGATTTTATAATCTTACTAGGTCAAATTACAAAAAAGGTTTGACAATATTACGATGACATATATAAAAACCCAGCCTAGACTCCTCATTATTACTTGCAAATACGATTTTAAACATTTGTTTTGCTCGAGAGTCGAACCCAAGGCAAGTATTTACCAGCTTAGCTCCCAAGCCCGTCATTTAACAGAAACCTAACCTAACAATTTATGCCGTGTGGTGATCAGTTGAGAATAACACCACCCCATTTTTTTCCGTGGGTGTCGTAAGAGGCGACCAAGGAAACACAAATGAGACCTGCCTCTTATTAATCCACACCACGCAACGACATCTCAATTTGTTCTGAATCTGAGGTGGCGTCCTATGGTCTCATGCGGTGTGGTAGGCTCTGTAAAGGACCGTCTGGTTCGCCACACCCTCCTACCGAAGTCCGACGCCAAACAGCTTGCTGTGTTTTGTCGATGCGTAGGAGCACCAGCGCCTTAAAAGGCCTTTTCTGGGTTCGTCCTTGACCTCATCTATAACCTTGGTCAAGATTGAGGTTAAGAGTTAACCCATCTTATAATAAAAAAAAAATAAAACAAATCTGTAATGGCAATGACCTAGTAGTGTTTTGTCGATGCGTAGGAGCACCAGCGCCTTAAAAGGCCTTTTCTGGGTTCGTCCTTGACCTCATCTATAACCTTGGTCAAGATTGAGGTTAAGAGTTAACCCATCTTATAATAAAAAAAAATTAAAACAAATCTGTAATGGCAATGACCTAGTAGATCTAATAGACTTAGCAAGTCCTAGTATATAGAACTACGTATAGGTACTTACATTGTTAAGTATTATAGTGTATCTAAGTAGTGGATTTGGTAGAAACCCCACAAGGATCACACGTGAATCTTAACAGATAATTGGCCTGTCACAATAATCTGCTTTTTGACTTATTGTATCTGTTTAAATCATTGCTAATACTTATCCGATTCAAACCAAATGTCCAACGAATCCAAGGCTATTTTGCGGACACGAAACTATTTTTGCTTACATTTTTTAACCGACTTCAAAAAAGGAGGAGGTTCTATGTTCGACTGTATGTATTTTTTTTAAGTGAAATTTCTTTAGCGGCGTTGTGCACTTTGAAGTATGGGTAAAAAATGTTAAACTCGCGTGAGGGTCACGTGTCTGTTACGTGACCCGGCGGTCGAAAATCCGTAAGACGGAGGGGTGTTTAATAAATATAGGAAATTAAAACTGCAAAAGTCAAGATTTCATCCGGTGTCAAAATAGAAAAAAATTAATTAAATATTAATGCACAGCGTTAATGTTCAAGTTTTCACTTCTGCCAGCACTCACGGAGGGCAACCCGTTGTTTTTTTTATGTATGTTCACCGATTTCTCATCCAATTATGGACCGATTTTCAAAATGCTTATTTTGTTAGAAAGATTATACTCCAGAGGTGATCACATATAAATTTTATCGAAAATGATTAAGCGCTTTAAAAAAAATCAACAGTAACAGAAAATACTACAAACCAGAACATCATCTAAATAAATGAGTGACATTTTCGTTTGTGGTTATCTGCTAATAGGCATCGTAGTCTGCAAAAAATACTAGTTATCTTTGTTGTGCGAACTGTTGTTAGGATTGAAGTTGGTGACTCATACATTATACATTGTTTTGCATTGAACGGACTGTAAAAACAAGTTGGTTTTACAAACTTATTAATTGCAGTTCGTAAGAAAGCAATGGAATCAAGACCCAGGACTTCCTCAGGTGCACTAATGCACTTTCTTACTGACTCTTCCATGCTTAGTCCATAACCTTGGAACTAGAAAGCTGAAAGTGTACTTTTAAGTAAAGTTTTTGATATAACGAAGATCCGGGCACCCGGTCGTAAAAATATTTAAATTCAATAGCCCCCAAAGCAATGGGCAATCTTTGTTCTTCAGATTATTTAAAGTACTTGCTTATTAAAGACCCTTAGATAAGTTTTTATTGATGGCCCAATCATTAAAAATCACAAAAAAGTACATAAAAAAACACAATATCATAAAAATATCATTCATGGTTTGAAAAGAGGCGCATTGGCGCATTGCATTCCATCTTCTTATTATTTTTTTTATTTTTTTATTATAAGATGGGTTAACTCTTGACCTCAATCTTGACCATAAAGTTCAAAGATGAGGTCGACGATGGAGCGAGTTAACCCAGAAAATGCCTATAAAGGCACTGGTACTCCCACGCACCGACGGAACACAGCATTCAACTTATTTTGCAATTAATTCTGCAATGAAACTATCATTTAAAGTTTTATAAAGTAATAGTTAACTTGGAAAATTTAATTACATCGATTCCTTATTGAAATGCTTTATTTTTCCACAAGTTCTATTGACTCAATCTGCATTCACTTAAGTTTGGTGCTGCAGTATGAATCAATGAAAGCACTTAAATTTAAAGTGCGCAATTTGTTTTCTTTTCCAGCTAAAAGTAAGAAAACAACTTCCCACAGTTTTATCTTCTAGAAAAACTGAATGGCAATCAGGGAAAATGCAATCACGGAAACTTTTTCAAAGATCTCATTCTGGTAAGAGCATTTCCTTGCATTTCAAAGATACAGTCAAACCCAGAAGAAGGTTGGCATTTTCTTTGTGACGTATTTTGTGCGGAAAAGGAAAGCTAAAAGTGTGACTTCATTTGTGAAACTAGACAACACTAGACATTTACAAAAGCTGCTTTATTTGTATCTTAAATAACGTTTTAAGCGAGGTGTTAGCAAAGGTACGTACTCAGCAAGAACAAAATTTAACAAACAAGGGTTGAAAACTAAATGAAGGGATCATTTCCTGAAGCGATTTAAAGGCAAAGTTAATTCACGAAGTATATTTCAGTAACGTATTTATAAGCTATGGTTTTCACATCTACACTTTACTGCACTGTACTATAAAGAGGAAAGATTTCATTGTTTGTTTAAATAAACTCTAAAACTACTGTACATTATTAAGTCATAAAGTCAAGATTTTTTTGGGAATTTTATATTGGTTGTTTGGAAAAAGTTTTATGGGTGAATTAACTTACTAAAGTTTCGCTTTCTGATTTAAAACCGGCCTATACCCTGTTTTTTATTCTCAGAGACTAAATTGACATATGCAAATGTCAAATTTACAAATAATGTTACCAGTTTTTTTTAATAGTGTTGTACCTAAATTGTCGATTTTTGAATCGAAACTTTAAAAAAATGTAATAATAATAATTTTGTCTTTATTAGATGATTAGCTTCTTATTTTTCTATGATATTAACATTTTAAAAATTATTATCAAAATAAATTTATAATAAAACCTCTTTTAATGCTTATAAACAAAAAAAGACAGTTGCCATTAGTGTTGTTCCCAGCAGTAAAATACGACAATTCACGCTCTTATTTATGACAAAATCACTAAACTTTTAAGAAATACGGCACTTATTTAAATATGACAACAGCAAACAACTTTAAAAAAAGAAAAATCTAACGGTAACTATTCTATTAGTTATTTGTGTATGTTAGCGAAAAACACGGTAATTTCTATTTTTGATACGGCAACCCTAAAAACGATTAGGGACATTACGTTACGTTTAAAGTAAGTATTTCCTCCCTTCTCTTTAAGTAATATAAAACCGGCACTTAATTTTGATAACATCGGTTACCGTTAGTGGCACATCACTATTTAAGATTTGCAAAAAACTGGCAACCCAGGTATTGTCAATTTAGTCTCTGAGAATAAAAAACAGGGTATAGTGCGAGTCGGACTATAAAAACCACTATCTCTATAAAAACGCCAAAAAAATCACGTTTGTTGTATGGGAGCCCCTTAAATATTTAATTTATTTTAATTTTTAGTATTTGTTGTTATAGCAGCAACCGAAATAAATCATCTGTGAAACTTTCAACTCTCTAACTATCACGGTTCATGAGATACTGCCTCGGACAGACTTATCTATAAAAACGAGCAAAAAAAGATGACGTTTTTTGTATGGGATCCCTCTTAAATATTTATTTTATTCTGGTTTTTAGTATTTGTTGTTATAGGACCAATAGAAATAAATCATCTGTGCAAATTTCGTATGAAAATAGTTAGACATTTTGTATGAAAATAGTCGCATTTACGCAATTTTTTTTTCATTTTCGTCACGTTTTCCCAAATTTCAAATAAAAGAAAATTTATTAATTAGAATTTAAAATTCAGGTATGGCACTTGATCGTCTTAATATTATAGCGCTCCATCTATCTCGAGTATGCTTTTGTAGCTTCTCAAACAGACCTCTTTTGTATGAAAAATCGTGCAATATCCCTAGACCGCGTTGATGTGTATTTAATTTATTTTAACTGTCGTCAAAAAATCTTTTCTTTTGGCTAATCGTTACATTATCAACTGCTCTTATCCTTTTTCATAGAGTAATTGCAATTCAACTTTTAAGCTGCTCTACTTTTGACTGAATAAATAAAATTAATTTTCTCACAAATGCAAGCCATTCAGGTTTTCAGTTACCTCCTACGCAAGGAAGGATTTTGAGGAGACAAGGTCGCCACAGCAGACTTTCTGGCGCCTCTACTCTATATACCCAGACATACGGTGAAAAGTCAATCTGATATAGTCAAGTGTCTTTGTTGAGCTCTATAAGTTGTTATTTTGCAAAGTTTTTCGGGTTTTTTTCCGTACAAACTTAGTAGCTTAGTAGTAGTTTTTGTATGCTTCTGGTTTATACAAGTTTAACTCTAACAAAAGCTTTTATTGTCATGATATGTCCTTAAGAGCTTTATTTCGCCTATATTTAAGAGTTTTTTTTTTATTAGAAATATTTACTAACAATCAGTATTCAACTTTAAATAAGGTAATGAATATAGAGAATATGTTCATTGTTCACCTTTACATATAATATCACGGGTAAGGTTATCAGTATCTACATATAAGTCATACAGGTTGTAAAAAAAACATTGAATATTTTGAGGAATGTTAAATTATTGATCATTATCATAATAGACGACATTGTTAGTAACAACACTAACATGAGCTAGTTTTTTATTTTAATTTAGAATAAGACATAGGTACTAATATAATAGATCACGAGGAAGGCACGACACAGGCCAGGCCTAGTTTAGAACACTAGTATTTAATCATTTTGACAACGTATATTCATTTTTAACTAGCTTTTCGCCCGGGACTTCGTTCCCGTGGGAATTTCCCCGTCAATTTTCCAATGTTTTTAATAGTTATTCTGCTATTCGGGACGGAGAGAAATACAACAAATCAAAAACCATGGAAATCGGTCCAGCCGTTCTCGAGTTATAAGTGTTGTAACAAACACGACTTTCTTTTATATATATAGATATAGATAAAAACGACAAGGGAAATAAAAAGTTCCAGGTAAATTCTAGTTATAAAACAAATTTTTTGTAAGAAAATTGAACAAATTTTTGTGCTTACATGTAACTGTTTATAAAAAGCACCCTACAGTTATTTTGCAGCAAGTGCAAAAAAATTACGTAGCTCATATATATTGCGAAATGTTACACGAAAACGAATAGATAACCTATGTAATCCAGTCACGCATGAAATTCACTTGCAATTTGAAACGGAAGCTTACATTCAGGTACGGTTTCGACCGGACCAACCGGTAAATTTGAAACGTTGCATTCCAAAGTCCGGAATTGAACCTAATTGCGTTGTAACCGCAATCCTCATTTAGCAAACACAGTAACCAATCACGTTCAAACCTAACATAAACAATCAAATTCAGCGGACCAAAAGTGGCTTTCATCTTCATTAGAAAATGGGAAATTAGGTTACATAATTATGTAATAGACACATAATAATGTAATAGACAGGAGCATCGGTGGTCTAACGCGTCTTCATCCTCCTTCTCCATTCTCTTTTCGCGACATTTTTACTCTTCAGTTTTGGCATTCCTAATCCAAATTTGAAATTGAACACTTCTAGTTGTCATTCGCTAGAATGACTCAGACCTAACTGAGTTTCCGTCGCAGGCGCACGCCCGCTCATAATATACCGTTTTATGTATTATACCGTTTTAAGTGTTTCGTATAATAAATGTAATCCAGCCTAAATGTAATCTTCTTATTATTTTATCGTGCTCCGACTCACCCTGCTCTCGCAGCCAGCTGGTACAACGGCTACCGGGTCAGACTCGTAAGCGAGAGGTACCAAGTTCAAACCCTAGTGCCGCCATATACCAATGACTCGTTTTCTGAGTTATGTACATTAGTTGCACACAAACCGATGCTCTTACGGTGAGGGAAAACATCGTGAGGAAACCTGCACATTCAGTTGACTGAATGTGTAACCATGGTCCAATTCGGTCAAGTTCCCCTGGTAACAGGGTGACGGAGGTCAGATGGCAGTCGCTCCACTGTAATGACTTGACTTGCCAAAATCCTGGATCATGGTCAAGCGTACCCTGAATTAGAAACGGGACTAAGCGCTAGGAAGAAGAATAATGTAATAGACAGTGTGGTCGAGTATGAAAAATAAAGAAGACCATACACTGTATAACTGTATAGTATAGTACTTAACAAAATACTTAAATGGTGGAATTTACCCTTAACTACAAGTCTTTATTTTTTCCCGGAAATTTCAAGTAATGGAGCTCAGCTCGTGCGTTGAGGGTCGCAGTTCTAACCTAACCTAACCCAACCAACCCGTTAAGGGTTGGTTGGGTTAGGCTACTAACAAACCTACTTGTCGCAGTTCCGTCTGTCGTAGTCGAACAAAGAAGTCGAATGACTTATAAACAGACAAAATCAAACATGTAATACATTTCCGATTGTTATTTAGGAATTGTATAGATTTCCTAGAAAATGTATCAAATAAAATCTCTGAGTTCGGGGAGTATAACATATGAAAATCCTATTGCGGCTAAGATCGCGCCTATTTTCGAAAGTGTATGATTCTGAATAACGGAAGGGTTTCCGTTATAATCTTCTGAACTACACTACGGAATCCATACCTGATTCCAGCGCGCTCACTGATCTGAATAGTGGAAGGATTTTAGTGATCATTTCTAGAAATCTTGCTCGTAAAACCTCCCGCATCTCAGACCGGTGCCGGTGCTGTGATCCGGTAGCATTTCCATAAACGCAATGATGTATAGTAATAAAATTTTGGACATATAATCCTTATCCTGACTAATTTTATAAACGCGAAAGTTTGTTTGGATGTATTGATGTATGTATGGATGTTTGTTACTCTTTCACGCTCAAACAGCTGAACCAAATTTTATACAATTTGGTATGGAGGTAGCTGACATCCTGTATTAACACACAGGCTACCCAAATTCCCGTTCCGCACGGAAAAAGTCAGATATATATCTGTAACGCCAAACTGTATCCCTTATATAATCATCTTCATCAGTTCTCTTAATCGCGTTCCAATTTTGGCAATGACAAGTAGACGCAAAGGTTAACAACACTTCAAAAAATTTGCTTACATACATCACATCAGCAAAAATAATATGACATATCACTCTCGTACCGTGCCGACGACGTGTCATCGGATACTGACAAGGATCGCAAGGGGACCCGCGATATGCATTACTGTTAAGCCAATATAGCAAGATGTCTGCCGAATAAAGACGTCAGCTTGAGAAAAATTGAAAACGATTTTATATTCTACGTATTCAGTCGGTTTCTTGTTTTTAAAAGAAAGATTATATGTCACCGTGAAATTGTAAAAACCGTAATATTACTATTTCACTAGTGAAGTTATAATCACATGCGATATTACAATTTGCTTAGTAAAATTATAAATTATAGCAAATAATCAGAAATACAAAACAAAAGAGATGGATACAGAGAAAATTTAAAGTACGAAGGCGAGCTTATCCCTTAGACGGATTTCTTCCAGCTAATCCTTGAGAGACACTAAAGGAGACTAATCGCAGAATCGGCGAACTTGCGCAATAAACCAATTTTATTTCACTTTAGGTTCGTAGCACTTTAAGTTAAACTACCCGTCTAATTAACAGTGGGATAAAAAACCGAATGAGATCAAAGTTCTCTAATTATTTTAGTAATATTATTACACTATATGACTTAAATAATATATTTTCAATGATAATTAAGAGGTAAATCATTGGTGGGTGAATGTACAAATATTTATTTCTCTTGTTCCAGGTATTTAAATGAAAAACAAGAATTTTCCACGAATTCTAACAAGCTTATCCGACCACACACATTATTTGCGGAGCTGGTAACAAAATAAATAATTTCACAGCTGATCCCATGAGACTTAGAAAAATATCTTTATTTCTCTAAAAATATGTTGTACAGGTTGTGAGGGACTTATTAAATACTGAAACCCTGAATTCAGAACATCATTCTGAATAATTTTCTAGTGGAATATACTTCAGGAAAATTTTCAAAGTTGTGTCATATTCTTTTATGTATTCTGCTTTAAAATTAAATTATTTTTATTATACACTCCCTTTTGCAATTAAAAATAATCACAAAAGCGTGAAACACGAAACCAACAATGTTGCATTCTGCAAGCGGCGCGGCGCGGTTTCGCGAAACATTGCGTAGCTTGATCGAAGGCGTAGCGCAAAAGAAGGTAAACAACCAAAACTTTTTAACTTGGTTTCGGTAAAAAAAATGTTAGCCCATCGACGTCATGGGTAGATTCAACCATTTAAGTATTTGCTAAACTGTCCCCTTACACCCTGTATAAATTAATAGATTTCTCATGTTCGAGTGAATAAGTGAAGAAATGTTCAAGATAACACCATTGTTATAATTATTTATTTACCCCCTTGTCAGCAAAACTAAGCAAAGCTCTACAAATGCTCACGTAAACATTGGTGTATATGCATTTTGTGGGAATCCCCGAAAATGCGTTTTGTTTTCAAGCATAGACAATGTGTGGGTTGCCAATTGCCATTTGTGTAAAAAATTAAATAACTACTGCGGACATAATCACCACCTAAGCCCCGCCACCCCCCATGTCATCAAAAATAAGCAAAGTAAAGACCCCCCGCCCCCCTACAGTACTTAAACGGCCCCATTTCACCTAATTAAACGTGCATCAGACGTAGTTACAATGACTGCCGTTGGTTTCCGAGACTAAGACAATAGCGAGATACAGTCGGCAGGCCATCGCATCTGTAGAGGCAAAAGAGGAAACATGACCTCTATAAATAGCTGTTAGATATCTTATATTACACTTGAGGCTCTTGACTGGTTATATTTTGCTTTAAACAAATAAATAAAACAGTCTTTATACCAGGCACTGTCATAATTTCAAATAACTATAATTCGGAAAAATTATGTAACTTTTGTTTATTCTTAGCAATAGCTGAGGTAAAGGCGGGACACTTGTCATATCTTGCTTGCGAACTAGTGGCGTATCAGTGCAAAAAAAAACAACGGGTTGCACTCCGGGTGTGCCGGCAGAAGTGAAAACTTGAACATATATCACTTCCTTGGGGTCTACTCTCCCTCCGTCTTCGATCAGGTCACGTGTCCTGACGCGAGTTTAACATATTTTACCCATCCCAAAAAGTGCATAACGCCGCTAAAGAAGTTTTCACTTCAAAAAAAACAAATTTCTGTGCAAAATCGGTCGCCATAGATTGCACCTCTATTGATTACTTCATCGCTTTAGGAAACCTATAGATAAATTGATGACTAGATGTAAGCCAATACTACTTAGCGCAACAATCTCCAACCACATAACGTAACGTTTGTCTTTGAAACCACAAAGCCACTGAACTAAACAAGCGGTTCACTGTAATCTGTAATACAGGGTGTTGATTTGCGACAACCACCGACTCAAGGACGGTAATAAACGTGAAATTCATATATATTTATAAAATCTTTAATAAAAAACTGACCCATTAATGCCTAAAAAGCAATGAGTAACTTGCATTGTTGTCTCGCACAATCAACCTTGCGCGAGTAGGCACATGCGGCCCTTTTCGGCCGTACGTATTCGATGCGCAACGATACTTTGGCTACGCGAAATGTTATGTGTCCCTAAATTATGAAATTAATGGATTATTCCATGGAAATTTTAGATATTTTTTTAGCATCAATATCGTGTATACTACCATCCCTGAGTCGGGGGTTGTGACCAAATTAACAGCCTGTATAATGATGTTCATAATAAATATATCATCTCACTTCCATTCTGGACTGCGATAAAAGAAAAGCCTAGAATAAGCCAGATGCCTACTCTCCCCAGGCATACTGTAAAAGTCAGTAAGTGGGACTCGAGGGTTTTGCTGTATGGTGGGCGAAAGATTGACAACCTCTCACAACTTACATCATATTTCATTTTATAACCCTCTGATTCAATGCCAAACGTGGTATCAAGGAGTTTTAAAACTGATGCTCTGCCTACCCCAATAGGTTACAGGAGTGTACAAACATTGAGAATAATATGTTACTTTGTCAAAAGTGCTATTATCAAAAGTGCTATTATCTTGTCTACATAGTGTTTTATTCCATATTTAGTCGTCTGTTGTCAATTTATCTATATCTATACATATTATAAAGAGTTTTGTTTGTTTGTTTGTTTGTTTGCATCGAATAGGCTCCGAAACTACTGGACCGATTTGAAAAATTCTTTCATTATCCGGGATGGACATAGGATACATGATTTTCCCGAATTCCCACGGGAACGAAGTCCCGCGCGGGAAGTATTAAAATAAAACAAAGCCGCCATGTCGTGATCGGTTGAGAATAACAGCACCCCATGTCTTTCCGTGGGTGTCGTAGAGGCGACTAAGGAAACACTAATGAGACCTGCCTCCCAGTAATCCATCTTAGGCAACGACACCTCAGTTTGTTTTGAATCTCAAGAAATAACCCATCTCATAATAAAAAAAAAACACTACAGTACAGTAGAAGAGAAATTTAGTTTAAAATATGTTGATTGCAATAAAATAATTTTTCTATTGATTTTTTTGGGTCCAAAATTAGAATTAAATCATTTTTGAGAAATATATCTGTTAAAAAAATAGATAATAGGGAACTCTATTTTGGAACCCAAATTTTTTTTCTTTATTGCCGAAAATTTAGTATTTTAAAATGTTTGCTATATTTCTTTTTTGCGTTGTGTTTTTTCGCTTAAAACTCTTTGTCACAAACGCAATAGAACCCTGATCATAAAACCTGCAAATCTTTTCATAAAAAAGACTTGGCTGTATTATGGCTCCGTCCTTTGCCTATCCTGATGGATAAAATAAAACCACTCCTGCTTAGTACTTGACATCTTTAACCGACCTCAAAAATGAGGTTATCAATTTTCCCTCGTTTTCTTTTAATTCCATGAACCGAATCCAAATATAGAAAGTCGTAAACGGAATGATGTACTCAGTGTTTTATTCTGATCGTTAAGTTTATTGTTAAGACTCGGTTAAGTGTCGATTTAGTCTGCTCCTTTATCTCTCGATTCGAAACCACAGAACAAAATAAATAGAGCGGCCCTATGTCTTATAAGGCGCTGCTTATACACAAGCGACGACGTGGCGCGGCGGCGCAGACATAAAAAGCATAGGTTTTTTCGTCCGTTCCGTCGGCGAATGTCTCTTCGTGCTTCTAGTTTAGGCATAAAAACCTTTACTCATTAGCTATTAAGATTCATTTTACTTTGCTTTGATAGCCGCGTCACATCGCTTGTGTATAAAGAGCGCCTCAATCTGTGATTTCCAGTCTTTTTAAATTCGCGACCCATTTAAAACTTTCCTGGGTAAAGATAACTCAAATTTAACATAACACTGTTTAGTGTTTATGTGTAACAAGGTCGACGACCCATCTCATCGATCGTTAATACCAGTTCCCATATAATAAAGCTCTGAGTCGTTTCTGGAAATGTGCCAAATAGTTCATTTACATGTAGCATCTTTATCTAAGAGATCTGGAGCGATAATAAAAATAAGTAGTCTACAGCAACTTAGTCTAAGTTTGTTAATGCTGTTCTCTCCTCAACTACTTACATGACACATTATTGTGTCGTGACTTTTTTTAGAAAAGAAAAACCATTTATTCGGTGCTTATAGAAACAACAAATTAAACTAAATTAACACAACACAAAACAACTGGGCCCCGATTCTGTAACTTCAGTTGTGTGCCGATGGAATAGTCGCCATTTTATCCGTTTAGGTAGTTTAATAGAGAACTATCCTTTCATACATCTAATGACGGCTGCTTTGGTGGCGCCACCGCCAACTGAATTTTGAGTTGCTAGGTAGTTTGCAACGTTACGTTCGGTTGGCGGTTGCGCTGCTGGTCGGGATGGCTTTCAGCAAGTATATGAAAATTAAATAGTTCTCAATTTCGCCACCTGAACAGATAAAATGGCCTCCATTCCATCGACACACAACTGAAGTTACAGAATAAGGGCCCTGAACGGCGTGGAATGGTGTGCGCACCGAAAAGATTCTGCCTGAGCATGATGTTGCAGACTACAGTAGCAATCTGCAACACTGTTTATTCTGACAGTGCCTTAGTGGCGATGAGCGATTTTACTCCAGCAGCTCTAGTACAACGTGCTTGTGATAAAAGTGACTAAATGATAACGCCAGAAGATGAGTAAGCCTTTGCACGGTGCCCTTGCCCTCGCGCAATCAAAGTGAGGTTTCACCGTCATCTGAGTGGCCAAGTGCACTATTTTTTAAAATGTGGCTCATCTTTTGGGCTGTAGTTAGACTATAATGACCTACGTAACATCGCTAGCGAAAAGAAAAAATATAGAAAAACAGTTTTAACACGTTCGTGCATGCTTGTCACCTTAGTCAAACTATGTGCCGTGGCACATCCTGGCTCCATACAAATTCAGACGACATTTATAGATGTACCGCCGTGTTACAAGACAAGTTTCACCTACGTTGTCACGCTTTCGACTCTTGACGTTAATGTTATCCCACGTTCCAACACAACTTACACCTAGATTTTCCTTGTAAAAAATTAACATCGTGTAATGAAGTCTATCAGTGAGTGATTAGACTTCGAAATTCTGTGCATTTGATAAGAAATATCAAATACAAATTAACGAAATAGAGAAGGACCAATCTGGGATCCACGAAGTCCGTATTTATACGGATGGATCTAAGATAAAAGCCTGTACTGGAACAGGGGTCTTCTCCCTTGATCTGAACATACATATATCACTAGCTTTGGGACTACTGAGGTCAATCTTCCAGTGCGAATGTGTAGCTATAACAAGTCGCCAATGCAGCCACCAGAAGGGATATCCAGGATTCCAACATCAGGATACTCTCTGATAGTGCCTCAATACTGAGAGCCGTGGAGACCAAACATTTTTCTGTTTTTTTTTTACATCTGTGGAATCTGTAATTCTGATTAGAATGCGGTACATTCAAAAAACGACATAAAAAGGTAAAAAAATATTTAGAAATAAATACTAACGACGTTATTTTCGATTTTCAACGTGCTCCCGCTAGCGACGCACAAGTCAACTACTAGTATGGCGGTTCCATACAACAGACGACGTTGTGACGTTGTGCGTTTGTGTGTACGTAAATGTGAAGGTTTGTGTGACTATAGTTTAGGTATAAAAAATTATATACGCTGTGGCTCAAGAACTTTGAAACAATAACATGATGCGGCGGTGTGACGTCACTCCCTAAAAAATATACGGAAAGCTGACGGTATTCAACGTTGTGCATAGAAATTGAATTTTTGTAACGACGTCATAAGACGTTGTGCCGCATCATGTAAATTAATTTTGGACGTCCAGTGGCGTTGTTAGTCTGAACGTGTTAATTTACATTTATATGCTTTAATGCCATTTGAGGGTTTAAATAGAGACTTAAAAATCATTATAAAAGTGTTGGACCTCTTCACAGGTGTATTAGGACTCACATTTTCTCCCAGCTCGTCTATAAATAGCGTTCTATGTCCCGTGTTGTTCACTATTTGGAATTGATAAGGGAGGTTAAGCATTGTACACACGGCAGCACATCAGGAACCCAATTCTGTAACTTCGGTTGTGTGTCGATGGAATGGAGGCCATTTTATCTGTTCAAGTGGCGAAATTGAGAACTATTTAATTTTCATATACTTGCTGACAGCCATCCCGACCAGCAGCGCCACCGACAACTGAACGTAAAGTTGCAAACTACCTAGCAACTGAAAATTCAGTTGGCGGTGGCGCCACCAGTTAAAGCAGCCGTATGAAATTTGATGTATGAAATTTGGATAGTTCTAAATTTCGCCACCTGAATGGATAAAATGGCGACCATTCCATCGATACACAACTGAAGTTACATAATCGGAGCCCTGGTTATACTTATTTTTCATAAAGAATGGGTTTGCTCTCGATGCGACTTAGCTGAAACTTGGGCTCTTGAGCGGCATCTTTGTATTGTTTTGGTATTTTCCATTATTGTAAAAAAAAATGTTTTCTTTATGCCTTCATATAACATTTCATGTTTTCTTGATGAGGTAAGCTAGTCTTTAATGTAACAGTGATACTTACAACTATACTAAATCGAACTACGACACAAGACATACTTAACCATGAGTTACTGAGCTAAGTTCATGTCACAAACTTGTATTTATGAGGCTCTGAGGGTATCGGGAATAGATGCTTTCCGAAAACTATTATTTTTGGCAGGGAAAAGGACCTAATCGACGCGTCAACTTCGTGAACATATTTTACGATTTTTTTTGCCAACTACACAGGTGTAGGAGTTTAGTAAGGCTAAACAATTAATTCTTTAAAAAAATCAGAGCTTTATGTTATAGTTTGAACAAATACAAAAAAATATATCAACTGCTGGCTTTTTTTGGTTTTCTTTTTAAACTTAGTAAACGCTAATTTAAAGCCAATTAGATTGAGTTTTATCCTATGACTATAATCAACTATTGGTTTGATTATGCATTTTGTAGTCTATTTTATTATTATTAAACATGATTTTGTTTGGTTATTCTAACTTGACCAATTTACAAAATATGACACTTTCAGTGATACCCTGATTTTTCAACATTATCCTAAACAACTCGAAAACAAAAGAAGATCGAGGACTGATATTAAGCATAGAGTGATCTTAGGACCTGCCAGTACACCACCTGAAAGAATGACCAAATCCGTCGTAGGGGGCCACTCTTGTTCGCTTAGCCTGCTTAACGCTTAATCCAACTTTGATGAGCTGAGCTAAAGCATGAGAACGGGTAGTACAAAAAATATGAATCTGGTCTTATCCTATGCAGGATTAAATGCCCTCTAACTTTTATGAAGGACAGTTTTCGATATTGTAAGTCCTTTTACGAGATATAACGGAAAAATCGCAGAAATATCCCTTTTGGGGTACATTTTTACCCCCATCACTTACGCACACCTCCGCCGAGGGGGAAAACTTAGGATAAACTTATTTGGCAACAAATGAAGCTATTAAAACAATAAAACTTTTTGTAGGAATTAAATCCGATATGAATTCTAAGCCAATTGGGCTATAGTGAGGGACTACCAAGCAAATAATTAAATGATGGAATCTACCCATAACCATGATGGACTACAAGTATTTATTTTTTCACGGAATCGTCAAGTTTAGGAGTTTTTGCTAATTACCTACTTTGCCGCTACGCAATGTACGTGAAACTGAAACCTCGTAAGCCCCTCGCATAGCGCCGCTGTCAAAATGCGATGACATTGGTGGTTTTCGTAAATCATAAGTAAAATTGTGGTTTTTTTCGTGTTTGAAGCTGAATTCATTGTTTTTTATTGGAAAATGGAGTGTATTCGAATAAATAATTAAATTTAAATCAGAAAATACAAAAAAAAAATATTCAGAATTATGATCTGCGTTTAAGTTTTCAGTTTTTGCTAACCTGTCCCTTGCAATACAGGGTTTGTTATCTGGCTAGCGATTCTGTAAAAATCAGTCATTGTCATTACACTGAAACCCTATCGACACTATGACGGCATTATGAGATCAGTGGTCTCACAGTGCCGTCCAAATGATTATCGTTGCAATCTCAATCGTCTCTCAATAGTTTGAGAAAATGGTGGCGAGTTCCAGCCAGAGTCACGTTATTCAGAGACAATACGTAAAAATTTTCGAAACGTCAATGCCACTCAGAAGTAATCACTGTCAGTGACTTGCCATGATGTAATTATCATCTGGGGGCTCGGTAGTGCGTCCTTCCCAAGTAGAGCAAAAACAAACAAAAAAGGCCCCATTTTTTCTCGGAGCCCATTCAGGACATTTTCGAAGTGCGAATGTAACGTTAACCACTTCAATAAATTTTATATGGGTTATAAGTGTTCGTAAGTACCTACCTGTCAAAAAACTATCACACACCGTGTTGAACTCGACTGTCTAGTATCGAACTTCATTTTTTAAACCTGCCCTAAAGTATCACTGATTAGCTTTTAAAAATATCTGTAATGGTTCAGTTTGTTGCCTGGAAGTAATAAATCAAAACGGCTGATAAATGGAGTCTTTGATATACTTATATTTTTTGGTGTACAATAAAAAGTATTGTATTGTGTTGTATTGGGGCTAACTGTTTTAGAAAATATAACTTATTTTATAACTCAAAAAAACTTATGTAAAAAAAGTTCCTTGTTACACTCTGAGCCATTTCATTGAGTCTTAAAATAAATATTAATGCAAAACATGATAAATCTTACTTCATCTGATTTTCGTATTTTGAGCTGCTATTCTTATTTCTAATTGGAAAAATAGAAGTGTATTTAAATAAGTAATTTAATGTTACAGCAGAAAAATTTAAGAAATATATACTTAGAAGATTTTATAGTTATCCTAAGGGATTATCTTTTGTATTGCGCACTGCCAAGGAGTGGAATTCTCTGCCGGCGTCTGTATTTTTGAACTCATACAATCCGAATATCTTTAAAGTACGAGTGAATAGGCTTCTTCTGAGTGAGTTCGCTACATCCTCGACCATATCTTTGCCCTGAGCTAGATTGAAGTCAAGAGCGAACCCATTCTTAATAAAAAAAAACAACGAGTTGCACTCCGGGAGTGCCGGCAGAAGTGAAAACTTGAACATTAACGTACCTAGTGCATTAATATTTTATTTAATTTTTTCTATGCTGACACTGGATGAAATCTTGACTCTTGTAGTTTTAATTTCCTATATTTATTCTCCGCCTTACGAATTTTCGATCAGGGTCACGTGTCAGTCACGTGTGCGTAACATTTTTACCCATACTTGAAAGTGCAAAACGCCGCTAAAGAAGTTTTCACTTAAAAAAATTATATCCCACAACCTTTTTAAGTAGAGAAACGCAGTGCGAGCATGTTGCGAGACTTGCTTCTTTTTATATGTTTTTCAATTGGATAGTATTTAAATTGTCAGAATTTCAATTTCTTTATTATTGTTATATATCTAACATAAAATGTACCGAAAGCTTTTAAAAACCAGGTCAGAAATAAGTAAAAGCTTGGAAACAGGCTTCAAATATTGTACTTTTGAACGGATTACGGGTATCAACTGCTGCAGGTCAGTCTTTTTAGTTTTTATCACAAAAATTGCTCTTTTAATTTTTTTGTCTTTATCTTTACAAAATCACGAATTACTCGTGGTTCACGCTTATCTCTTTGCCCTCATAACCTGTGTGACGCTTGAGAAAAACATAATATTATGTTTTTTGGAAAACACAGCAAGAAAATAGGTGCATCGCATTTCTTATATTTGAATTCTTGAAGAAGTGATTACCACTTAGCGTTTATCTGTTTCATACCTAACTACGACGAGAGTCTTAGCTGACCAGTGACCATCTGACCCAGCTGACTTACATATTGGAAATAGCTCAGCATGCTGTAAATTATTTATATGAATTACTTTTATAAATTGCAACTTTTATTCCAGGTGTGAGTCGAGGGTTTAAACTTGTAAATAGGGACAAGAATTGAATCTGCACAACAGGCAAGGAGAGGCCATTCAAAAAGTTGATTTTTTTCATGAAAATTAAATAATTATCGGAATATCTACAAAAAGTACGATTGAGCATAGTTTTGCAGTAGTAATTTAATAATGATTCCTAATCTAATAAATTCCAAACATAGAAAGCATAAGGATTATTGGTTTTTCTGTTCATTTCACCCAGTAGTTAGGTATTCTGAATGTTATCTGTCCTTATATTTACAATCAATGGAAACCTGCATTCATTGCTGGTTGCTGTACCGGGACTGTATACGATACCTAAAACACTGTGTATGTGTAGTGTATACTATATAATCTCATTCCATACTCTATTTGACTATTCCAGAGCTTTTATACAAACAATCCCTGGGGATTCTAGACAATACCTGATTTCATAATCTTGGTTTCATAAATTCTATAATATAAAAGAAAGTCGTGTTTGTTACAACACTTATAACTCGAGAACGGCTAGACCGATTTTGATCAAATTTGGTGTGGAGGTAGCTGATACCCTGGATTAACACATAGGCTACATAACTTTCTGAAATTCCCACGGGAACGAAGTCCTGGGCGTAAAGCTAGTTATAAATAAATAAAACGCCATACACTCAAAGGCCCACATTAAGGTTTTCTCTTGTGTCGTGGGTCCCTCGGAACCCCTTATAAAGACAGACACAAACACCCACGACCCGACAATAAACATCTGCTTTTAACACAAATATTTGCCCCAACTGGGATTCGAACCCAGGACCCGTCGATCAAGAGGCAGTGCCACTACCACTCGACTAAACCAGCCGTCAATTGCTAGTAACATTATGGTAACATTATACAACCTTAATGCAATCTTACTGTTCAGCAAGTACTTGTAACTTCGTTCTTACTTAGACATAGACATACTTCTGTAGAAACTCTAGGAAATAAAATTTTCTAAAACATAAAATTCCAAAATAGAGTCAGAGATGTTTCGGCTTTTACCATCCCATAAGTACCACTTTTCAACCGACTTTAAAAAAAGGAGGAGGTTCTCAATACGACTAAGTTTTTTAGGGTTCCGTACCCAAAGGGAAAAAACGGGACCCTATTACTAAGCCTCCGCTGTCCGTCCGCCCGTCCGTCCGTTCGTCTGTCACCAGGCTGTATCTCGTGAACCGTGATAGTTAGTCAGTTGAAATTTTCGCAGATGATGTTTTTTCATTGGCCCTATAACAACAAAATTTGTTGTTTTTAGTATTTAATACTAAAAACCAGAATAAAATAAATATTTAAGGGGGCTCCCATACAAAAAACGTGATTTTTTTGCTCATTTTATAGAAAGTCTGTCTGAGGCTGTATCTCATGAACCGTGATAGTTAGACTGTTGAAGTTTTTACAGATGATGTATTTCGGTTGCTGCTATAACATCAATTACTAAAAACTAGAATAAATTAAATATTTAAGGGGGCTCCCATACAAGTCCTCAATGACCTGTATTTCTATACAAAGTATATACATGTATAGAGGTCAGTGAAGTTTCGAAAGACTTGTTGTAAAGTAGTCATAGACATAGAAAAAATAACTGTGCATGTCATAGACATCTTTATGTCAGTGGTGCATTAACATGACTTCAACTTATTTCTATGTTTATGAAATGGAATAATACTTATATGGCAATGACCTATCATACAACTTATACCAAGTCAGTGTTTCATTGAGAAATCATTGAGAAACGATCGGTGGACATAGACAATGGATTTTGAACGATAAGTTTTCCATTTGGAAGTCATTAAGGTGTTCATTCAGCTTACACTCCACTGACACACTTCTGAGACACAACTTTCACCCTATCGAAACTCAACTGAAACCCTATCGACATCCAACTGGAGTTACAGAATCGAGGCCCTGAACATATTGTACCACTTGGAATCTACAGATATTAAATTAACGCCAAGAATAGCCAAGGCCTTGTCATTTTGTTAATTCGTAACTTTAATTATTAAGAATCCTTACGAATTTACAAGGACCGACATCAAAGAAAACCTTTTGGATTGACAAAATATTTCAAACCAATTGAACAATTAGCCCTGTCTGGCGATTCTCAAGTTCTTTCCGTACAGCATATTTTCAAGTGCCTTCAGAAATGAGGAGATCACTTTGATAAGTTTTTTTCGATGATTGTAACCTTAAAACCGACTAGCTTCTTCTTATAGTGTGTGGCGAAATTTACTAATCCCGAATTCAAAGTTTTGAAACCGCCAAAGGGACTCTAACTTAGTATAATGACTGTATTATTCGACAACAGCCCACGACTTCATTCGCGTTCTCAAAATGTTATTTAATTATTTATTTTTTATTTTATGTGTGTTACGCGATAACTCCGCCAATCGTCGGCGGATTTTCAAATTTTTTTTTTCGATCTAATTGAGATTCTCCTACTTTTTTTACAGTTGGTTCAAAATACCTAACATTATTGATTTTACAAAATAAATGCTTAATATGCTGATTTAATCAAATAATTTTCCTTATTTTTTTAAATCTATCTGTACACTCACTTAAATCTATCCTATAATGCCTTTCGGGGAAGGAAGTTTTTTTTTATTGAAATATTTTAAAAGAAACAGTAATTGCTTAACCTAATGATCTAACTTATACCACAATATGGTTTGTCTGTAGACCATTGACCGTCGCCTGTCATCTCGTATCAGTGGGTAATTACAAAAAAATAAAAATAAAACTACGGGTTGCACTCCGGGAGTGCCGGCAGAAGTGAAAACTTAAACATTAACGTTGTGCATTAATATGGAAATAAAACAAAATACACAAAAAGAGTCCGTTATTCTCTCAGGATTCGAACCCTCGACCTGTTGCTTACAATTTGGCAACTTTTCCACTCGACCAAACTGTCTACTTTCAATGCAGTAAAATAGTCTATAGGTATTTGCTTGGTATTTGCGCACTATGTGCGCATAATCATTGACATCGTTGACATCTGTCACAGAGATAATTTTACCATAGGGCTGCCATCCGTCCGGGTTTCCACCCATACTTCAAAGTACACAACGCTGCTAAAGAAGTTTTCACTTCAAAAAAGGTGGCAACCCTATCCTACGCATTTTCGATCACATCTGACGATCACGGTCACGTGACATCTGACGCGAGTTCATCGCGAGTTTAACATTTTTTCCCCATACCTACTAAAAGTGCTCAACGCCACTAAAGAAGTTTTCACTTCAATAAATTCTACAAAGCGAGAATCAGTGAAGCAAAAAGCATCGTACACGACTTTCTAGACTGCAGTTCTAGACCCACTTGATGCCATATTCATTCTGAAGGTAATATATGAAACATGAGTACGGTCATAGGTTGGCATTGTCAATCATGATACTGTGAAACCCTCGCATCCCACTTACTGGCTTCTTTTTTTTATCGTGTAGGTATTTATTTACAGTTCTTTGCACACATGACAAATATATATAAAATTACGAAAAGAGATACGACACAAAAGGTTAGCTTATCTCTAAAAAGAAATTTCTTCAGCAAACGCAAGCCACGGAAAGTTGATCTGAAAGGCAGATAGAGCGTGCAAAATACGTAATATACCTACATAAACTATACTATAATTAAACTTATATTACAAAAATAAGTACATAGTCAAGTGTGTGTAAAACTTGGCTTGGTTTTAACGACTGTAGTCAATCGACAGCAGCCGGGACCGACAGCTTCTGTGGTGTGCTCACAAAAAGTTGGCAGTCACATTTGACACATTCTAAACTTATTTTTTATTCCTATAGTACGGACAGCCGCAAATCAGGTTACCACACGCGTGCACTCTGTGCCGTTGTGATAAAAGCGGTTTTGCAATGAAAATGGGGTAACCTGATGCGCTGGCCTTTGTACATTTATTTTATACTATCATTCCGCTCGGAAATTCGTTCCCGTGGGAATTCGGCAAAATTATATAGCCTATATCCATCGGGGATAATGTAGCTTTCTAATGGTGAAAGAATTTTTCAAATCGATCCAGTAGTTTCGGAGCCTATTCGATGCAAACAAACAATCAAATCTTTCCTCTTTATAATATGTATATGTCACAGTTAAAACCCATTTTTCGTTACAACTCGTTTTCCCTAGTTAAAATTAGTCATTACTTAATGCCTTTGTTAAAACTAGAAATAATCAGTTAAAACTAGAATTTACCACTGACATATTTGATTTTCAGATAAAACTAGTTGTCACATCGAGCTATAGTTAAAACTAGCTATAGTTAAAACTCCCCCCCCCCCGCGGAGATGAGATTATATCGGGGCAGAAACTGTAGGTTAGGTTTGTTAGTAGCCTAGCCTAACCAACCCGTTAAGGGTTGGTTAGGTTAGGTTAGGTTAGAACTGCGACCCCCAACGCACGAGCCGAGCGAGCGAAGCGAGCGTGCCGCGGCAGCGGCCGGCGAAGTGCCAGAAAAGACTTTGGTTGCGTTAAACGGTAAGCACAACAACAACATAACCCACAACATAACCTCAAGCCAATCAGAATAAGGTATGATGAACTCTAACCTCGGTCGGAACAGTTTTAACTGACTCGCTTCGGGAAAACGCGTTTTGTCTTGCAGAAACTAGTTTTAACTGATATTTGATTCAGACATTAGTCAATTCTAGTATTAACAAAGGCATTAAGTAAAAACTAGTTCTAACTAAGAAAAACGCGTTCTATCTACTAACTAGTTTTAACTGCAACATACATATATATAGACCATCATTCAAATCATTTAAAGATCATCATTTTAAATATCATAAATAGGAAACTATTCCGCTTAGTTAAATGAACTGAAATAAAACCTTATCTGTTCGTAGTTGATTGATTTTATTACATGGACGCCAATTCCTAGTAAATGCTGACTTACCATAAAGTTCAAAGGTATGTGGAGTTAGCTAAAACTAATGATATTAATTTACCGGCACTAATGAACCCACGGTTATTCCTTTCTAGAAACTGTGAGAAAAGTTGATCGCTCTTTACCAACTTCATACTCGTAAAAGGTGGAGGTTCTAAATGTTCTCGTAAGTATGTTTGGAATATACACAATGAAATTTGAAGAAACTTCATTATTTTAATCAGTCCAGCAAAGTGAACATTTGTATGAAATTTGTAGAAAAAAATACGACTTTTTACCGACTTCAAAAAAGGTGGAGGGGAGGTTCTATGTTCGACTGTATGTTTTTTTTAGGTATGTTCACCGATTTCTCCGCCAATTATGGACCGATTTTCAAAATTATTTTTTTGTTCGAAAGAGTGTACTTCAGGGGTGGTCCCATATAAATTTTATCTAAAAAGATTCAGCGCTTTTAAAAAATTCCACAAAAACAAAAAATACAAACCAGAACATCATCTAAATACAAGAGTGACATTTTCGTTTGTGGTTAAGTATCTACTAATAGGCATTGTAGTCTGCAAAAAATACTGGTTATCTACTTTGTGCGAACTGTTGTTGGGATTGAAGTGACTCATACGTTTTTAACGTGCAAAATTATCATACAAATAGTCACCAGTGATTCAGTTCGGTCATTCAACGCATTATTAACGCATATTCTGGACTTCTAAACAATGTCATATTCTTCTATACTAATATTAAAAGAGGAAAGATTTTTATTTTTGTATGTAACGAATAGGCTCCGAAACTACTGGATCGATTTTAAAAATTCTTTCACCATTAACACGTTCAGACTAACAACGCCACTGGACGTGCAAAATTAATTACTGCTACATGCTACATTATCCCTGAATAAGGCTACATAATTTTCCAAAATTCCCACGGGAACGAAGTCCCGAGCAGGATGCTAATTTAGCTATAAAAATTAATCTCTTTGCTACGTGATTTTGGTGGAATCGCACTAATGCGGACAACCATTCATTAATAAAAATAAAAAAAAACCATAAGTACATATACAAAACAACCGCAGGTACACTGACGTACATACACGTAATAAAGAAAAGGTTAAAATGTTATCCTGGAGTGTTGTGTGGTTCAGAGTGCAACAAAAAGCCCATAGCTCAATATAACCTTTGTCCAAAGGACAAAACACTGGTATTCTGCTATAATCTCATTGTGCACTGCCAAAAAGTGGAATTCCCTGCCGGTGTCTGTATTTCCGAGCTCATACAACCCAAATATCTTTAAAGTACGAGTGAATAGGCTTCTTCTGGGTGAGCTTGCTACATCCTCGACCGCATCTTTGCCCTGAGCTAGATTGTGGTCAAGAGCGAACCCATTCTTAGTAAAAAATAAAAAAAGCGTCCGTCACGAGTGCTCAGCAGCGAAAATGAACACTAAAAACAGACACAATAAAAACCCAGTCCATGTCAATCACACACATTAGTAACCTAAGTTATCGATAATAGAATGTAACATTGGCTAGTCTTCTAAAGTTTAAAGTTTAATTAATACTACAAGGTGAAACTTGAATGCTTTGACAGTATTTTTGGAGTGTGGTAATTGGTTAATAATAACACCACCCCATTTCTTTCCGTGTGTGTCGTAATTGGCGACTAAGGAAACACAAATAGGACCTGCCTCCTATTAATCCACCCCAGGCAACGACACCTCAATTTGTTCTGAAAATTAGGAGGCGTCCTATGGTCTCATGCGGTGTGGTAGGCTTTGTGAAGGGCCGTCAGGTTCGCGACCAGCCTCCTACCGAAGTCCGACGCCAAACAGCGTACTGTTATCGTCGGTGCGTGGGAGTACCAGTGCCTTATAGGCATTTTCTGGGTTAACTCGCTCCATCTTCGACCTCATCTATGAACTCGGTGAAGATTCTTATAATTATTTTAAAAAAACAGTTACAATGCAAATCTCGAAATTGTTTAAATCCATACTATACTAATATTATAAATACGAAATTAATCTCTCTGTATGTTGCGATTGTTGCGCTTTCACGCCTAAACTACTAAACCGATTTTAATGAGAGGTACAGAGATAGAATAGACCTTGAGAAAGGACATAGGTTACATTTTATCCCACAGCTGGGCACGATATCACCTGTAGACCACGCGGCCGGAGCAGCGGGTAGAAAGTTAGTAATAATAATATATATTATGTAAATGACATATTTCGTAGATGTAAATATCAAAGGGAGATGTGGGGTCGTTTCGTAGGCCTGCCTAATTGTTTAGTTAATACTTAAGGAGAGGAGGCGCCAGGTGTAATTTTCACCTATGAAGATTCGGTTTCAGATGTCACTTAAGCTGAAAGCTGTTGTCTCTCCACCTTATAGGCTTTTATAGACAAACAATGTCTGCTCTAGGTTTACACATAAAATAATAATAAATAATAAATGCTACACACTCAAAGGCCCACACTAAGGTTTTCCCTTGTGTCGTGGGTCCCTTGGAACACACATAAAGACAAACACAAACACCCATGACCCGAGAACAAACATCTGCTTTTTACACAAATGTTTGCCCCGACTAGGGATCGAACCCAGGACCCGCCGATCAAGAGGCAGCGTCACTACCACTCG
Organism: Aproaerema taeniolella; assembly: GCA_949987775.1. Taxonomy (NCBI): domain Eukaryota; kingdom Metazoa; phylum Arthropoda; class Insecta; order Lepidoptera; family Gelechiidae; genus Aproaerema; species Aproaerema taeniolella. The sequence goes on from OX465245.1 coordinate 6,966,480, forward strand.
AAATTATAAATATGTCATTAAATGTACTCGTATACAGGGAATTAATAATAATTATTAAATATGGCTAATCCGCATTGGGCCAGCGTGGTGGACTATGACCTAAATCCCTTTCGTGTTCGAAGGGAGGCCCATGCCCCTCGGTGGGGACGTCTAAGGGCTGGTAATTTTTGTTTTATTAAATCCTGAGGCCTATGTTCAGCAGTGGACTGAAATAGGCTGAAATGATGATGATGATTGTGTAAATGTATACAGGGAAAAAGAGCCCACTTAGCTAAGCCGGAAAACATAAATTAGACCATAATTCTGAATGATTTTCCAATGAATTTTTCTTCAGGAATTTTTGTCGCAATTTTAATATTTTCTGCATTAAATTACTTATTGTTGAATACAGTCCGTTTTGCAATAAAAAAATAAGAATAATAGAGTAAAACACAAAAACTAGCAATGCACATCGCATTTTGATAACGGCACGGGACGCGGTTTCGCGGTACATTGCGTAGCGCCAAATTAGGTAAATTACAAAACTCCTTAACTAACGAAAATTTTCTGAGAAAAAATATTGTAACCGATTATGTTGGTAGCTAGATTCCACCATTTAAGTATTTACTGAGCTTTCCCTGATTTTTTATTTAAAAAAAAAAATCTATGCCCACGTGCTTGCTTTCCCATCATAATCACTATACTAATTGTCAATCTATTGTTCCAAAAGAGACATAACTAGTGTATTCTATTAGTTTAATAATGAAAGGGTCCAGCAAATGTAAAGCTATTATGACAACTAATAGCCTTTGTGCCTCCGGAGATTGATGGACTATTCGTCATGAGAGGTCCTTTTTGACCCTACAAAGTGGGCAGATTAGTCTGTAGGTTAACACTGGTCATCTTTTAGAGTAGATGTTATTAATTCATAGTTCATTGTTAAAATTTCAAACCACCTTCTGACCTTAGGAACTCTTACTATTAGCTATTATTATTTTTTTTTTTTTTTGCTAGCCGATATATAAGGGGATTTAGGCCATAGTCCACCACGCTGGCCCAATGCGGGTTGGTGGACCGCTCGTCTTTCGAAAATGAATTTTCTTGGACGGGCGGGTTTCATCACAATGTTTTTCTCCACCGTTGAAAAGTTTTTAACTACCTACTTGATTTGTTTACTAATTACAAATGTTTACGAATCACTGTGTTATATTAACTTATTGTGAAAACCGCCTCAAGATTTTTTATTTTGAACTTTATTTCTAAAGTTTTAAATAATTTTAAAGACAGACACGAACACACATGACCCGAGAACAAACATTTGCTTTTTGCACAAATATTTGCCCCGACTGGGAATCAATCTCAGGACGATTTGGTCGAGTGGTAGGTAGCGCCACTACCACTCGACCAAAGGGGCCGTCAAGATACATAATAGTGGGGATATACTGACTGAAGACAGTTGTATGAAAAGTGCGAAATGCAAAAAAACTACAGTTTACATTTACATTCTAAAAGACAGTCATAAGTTAAACTTACTAAATTATAACTTACTCTCTAGTTTTAATTAAAATTCTAAAACCAGTAATAACCCTAAAACACGTTAATGAACAAAGTTGAGTTGAAGTGGAATTTATTTTTTAAATCCAAGTGACTTCTTTGTTTCTAAGGTTATCGAGTCTTAAAAAAAATAGAAAAAAATAAGACTTTGAAAAGCTTTTCCATTTCCCTTCTGCAAAATATCGTGAATTTAGGTATAAATACTTAAATTAACTAGCGTGAATAATGGCTGTGAATCAGCCGACGAAACTGAACAACTTACACCAAGGAACATAATATGGCTCAAAAAAAAAACCTCTTTTTTATTATAAGATGGGTTAACTCTTAACCTCAATCTTGACCAAGGTCATAGATGAGGCCGACGATGGAGCGAGTTAACCCAGAAAATGCCTATAAAAGGCATTGGTACTCCTACGCACCGACAGACACCAAGCTGTTTGGCGTCTGAGTTCGTTAGGAGGGTGGTCGCGAACCAGACGGCCCTTAACAGAGCCTACCACACCGCATGAGACCATAGGATGCCACCTCAGATTCAGAACAAATTGAGGTGTCGTTGCTTGGGGTGGATTACTAGGAGGCAGGTCCATATGTGTTTCCTTAGTCGCATCTTACGATACCCACGGAAAGAAATGGGGTAGTGTTATTCTCAACCGATCACCACCTCTTCATCAGCGATCAGCGATTTGTCATTGTATGGTAAGTAGTTTTTTTTAAGGACTTTTATATCGAGTCCTTGGGGAAAGTTGTTCAGTTTCATGGGGAAAATCACCTCCTAAAGTTTCGCCAACTAATTTAAAGTTACCCCTTAAAACCACTTTCACTTTACTTCAGATTTCGTACTTCCGTAATCAATTTAATTTACGTCGTAATAACTACTTTTCTGTCTCCATTAATTATTTTGAAGAAATATAATCTCATCATTTTAAAAGTACGCAGGTAAATTATTTCAGTAAAGATTTTACTGATCGCAGCAAAATAGCGATTAATGTAAAGAAATCTTTTGAGATAGGTTAATGTAATTTACCTGTTATTTAATTGAATTATTGCGGAGCTTTCGTTACTATCTTTAACAGAGTTTACCCATCTCATAATAATATATGTATAACATTAATAAAAACGTTTCACAGAAACTTAAGAAATTCCTATTAGAATATTGCAAAAAAAATCATACGTTACATCAAGCTTTCAAACTGACCCAGCTTTTGACAATAAAATTTATGTACAACGAATTTCAGACATAATATAGTATTTTAGTATAAAGTGAAACCCTTTGAATTTGTTGTCAAAATTAAAAATTAATCGCGTAAAAAGAATCGTCAAAGAGTGTCTGTCCTTTATTTGAACATAAAATATTTTTATTGTTAACTCTAAACAACAATTCTCTGAAATAATATGTTTAATACCTATCACAATTGAAGGCAACAAAAGTTAAAATGTTCAGGGTGACTATTTTTTCTTAGTTTGTGTGGCCAAGACACAAGGAAGACCTTATGGGCCCTTGAGTGTGGTGTGCGAGTGTTTTATTGAGTTGGATTATTTTAAAGATAGTAGGTTTTCAAATTAGATTCGGAATGTATCAGATTTTTTTAGTTACTTAGCGATTAACTTTTTTTTTTAATAATCTGTACATAAATCTAAAAAAGACGCGTTATGTGGTACAGACCCGAACCAAGATTTGAACAAGACTGGTTGTTTAACCAACTTTATAAATGATAGGGGCAATTAATAAAAAACCAGTTCACTCTGTACGAAAAACCTTGCGTATGACAGTGAAAATAATTTTTAATTTATTCAAAAAGCTTTGTGTCAGACAATAATGACAACACATGGAGGCGATGTTGGAAACTACAGGCCGATCTCAGTGCTCCCTGCTCTTTCTAAAATATTTGAAAAGTTGTTGAATAAAAGACTACTTCAATATTTAGAAAAATACAAATTACTATCAAATCAACAATTTGGATTTAGAGGGGGCAGGTCCACTGAGGATGCTGTAACAGCGTTGAGTACACAATGTGCTGAACGTCTAGATGAACACAAAAAATGCATCACAGTGTTTCTAGATTTAAAAAAAGCGTTCGACACCGTCTCTCATCCCATCCTACTAACCAAACTAGAAAAAATGGGAGTCAGGGGAAAACCTCTTCTCTTGTTTAAAGATTACCTAAACAAAAGAAAACAGTGTGTTAAACTAGACACTTGTACAGGGGATTATGAGGATGTAAATTATGGAGTGCCTCAAGGTAGCGTCATTGGCCCTACTTTATTTCTCATATATATCAACGATTTGTGTGATATGCGCATTGATAATGCCAAGGTGTACTCATATGCTGATGATACGGCGATTGCTTTCTCAGGTGACTCTTGGCAACACGTTAAAATTGCTACTGAGATAGGTTTAAGACGAGTGAATACTTGGTTACATAACAATATTCTGACATTAAACACTACAAAAACCAACTACATATGTTATACAATATATAATGACTCACAGCCAAGAAAGGATTTTAAGATCGTAATACACCACTGTAATAATACGCTGCCTTCTTCGAGCTGTGACTGTCCACTTATACAAAAAGTATCACAGACAAAATATCTTGGAGTTATCTTAGACCAACGATTGTCATGGTACCCACACCTTGAATACATTTCTGCTAAAATAAGAAAACTCTCCTGGATTTTTAAAACCTTGCGTCATGTGGTTCCGGGAATGGTTGCTCGACCGGGGCATGCCCCAAGAGATCTGCTGAGAGAGATATATCTCGCTCTCGTTCAATCGATTCTTGCATACTGTCTCCCGATATGGGGTGGTGCTGCGAAAACCAGATTTATTGAAATCGAAAGAGCTCAGCGCGGTCTACTTAAATTAATGAAATTTAAGAAACGAAGGTTTCCAACCAACAAAATTTACGAAATAACGCAATTATTCTCTGTGAGAAAATTATATGTTTTCCAAACTGTCCTGAAGAAGCACAGGGAATCCCAGTACGACCCTAACTTAGCTTCTAGACGTCGAAAAGGTATAGCGATGATGGTGCCGCAAACTAATACGACTTTTGCTAGTAGACAGTACAGCAAGCGGTCCTGTAAACTGTATAATGCTATTAACAAGAAACTTAACATATATCCTAAAACATATATGGAATGTAAAAAATTACTTCACACTTGGCTAGAACCTCTGACATACGATAAACTTGAAGATATGTTGGAGTGGTAGTGGAAGCTGTTATGAACAGCTTCCGATCCCAAGACACAGTCGTAGGGCTACCTAACCTAACCTAACATAACATAGGATTAAAAGGGGATACACACAAACCCACGATACACACTTACACACACACATAAACATATACACCCACACACATTCACACCCACACACCTACACAGACACACACACACACACACACACACACACACACACACACACACACACACGTCACTCATAGGTATTCTCAGTCACACCCTAATTGTTTTTTTTTTTCTTTTTATTTAAATTATCATGAAGTACTTTACTGCCTGAACTCATGAACATTTTTAAATTAAGTAAAAGCTGTTTATAAAAAATTTAGTTTACTCACCTGATGTATGTGACACCTAAAGGAAGAGCGGTGCCTCCTAACACAAGTTTTAAAAAAACTTAAAAGGAGACTCCAGCCCCCGTATCAATAATGTAAAATGTTTTTTGGTGAAAATAAAGATTTTATTTATTTATTTATTTATTATAATGACATAGAAATTTTATAAAATTATCGCTATGATAAGAAATAAGTGACAGTAAAATACAAAAAAAGTTCTATTTAAAATTTGAAAGAAATTGAGGTGACAAAAGAAATAAATTAATAAACTTGAACAATAGCTTTAAATATTTAACAACTTGAATTAAATTACACGTAAATACTTTTGAATGTAACTCGTCCTTTACCTATATTACTACCTATATACTTACGCCTATAATCTCTTTCAGGGTAGGCAGGACTTCATGTTGTTCTACAACCACTTGTCGTCACTTACCGACTTACTGAACAATAATGAGCGTCACAGCTTGCTGTGACATATGCTGAGCCTAGGCCTTTTCACCATCACACACAGAATCTACACATATTGCACCACACACCTTATTGCTTGTTTTTCCATGTTTTCTTTTACTTTGTTTGTTTGTTTGTTTTGTAACGTGTGCTGTGTGTTTAGTGTGTATAAATGTAATGTCTATGTCTAATGGAAGGGTATTCCACTTATCAATGGCATCACAATGGCGGTGGGATGACAATAGTCGCCATTTTATTCGTTCAGGAGGCGAAATTGAGAACTATTCAAATTTTAATCATTTAATGACAACTGCTTTGACTGATGGCGCCACCGCCAACTGATGTTAAGTTGCCAGGTAGTTTGCAACATAACGTTCGGTTGCGGTGGCGCTGCTGGTTGGGGTGGCTGACATCAAATCTATGAGGTTTTAATAGTTCTCAATTTCACCACCTGAACAGGTAAAATGGTCACCATCACGGGTGTAGCCAGAATTCTGTATCGGGGCACGGGGGGGTTTAAGATCTGCTTTGACCACAGATGTACAGTCAGCGTCAAAATCATGTGAGCTCCTAGAGTAGTCAAAATGATCTAAAGAACACAAGAGCAATTTCATATGCGCAGTTCGAATCATCATATTGTTGTAAGCACCCTAGGTGTTCAAAATATCTTATTATCATTCTTTCATATTTATAAAAGCAGTCAGGATGTTCAAAGTTATGTTAGCAAATAATGCTCTCGAAGGTATCTATATATGCCAACATAATTATGAACGACCTAATAGCTTACATGTAATTGGTTAGGGTAGATGCTTAGATGTATTGACTACTCTGTATGCATACAACATTATGCATACTGTTACCGCCAATATAAATAAGATAGTTTGTCCATCAGATAAATTTGACTACCTTGGATGCTTACATCTATATGATGCTGACTGTACTTCTTTCGGGAAACACTGACGAGTGCAAACAAATCGCTTCGTCAATTTCAGAACTGGTCGAAAAATTTGGTGATAACACAACCAGTAATGCGGATACTACTTTACGGTGTTTCGCAGAGGGATAAAGGCAGGAAAATGATCATGATTTTGAAAATTTCTGGTGGGGGTTGAACCCCCAAAACCTCCCCCCCCCCTGACTATGCCCATGGTCTTCATTGTCATTCAACCGCCATTGAGACGCCACTTATTAGTAGAATATACGCCCGGTGAGATAAATGCTTCCAGTCCAGGAAGATACCTTCATTTTCATTAGTCGCTGTTTTCAATAATAAAATGTAAGTTTAAAACGGTGCCAAGTATAAAACGAACAGATATTTCACTTATCCTCTTGTTATGTTAAATATTTGGAGAGTATCCAACTGCCACTCTTACTTATTAAGATATTTCGTTTTCCTTTTATGACAATCTGGTTTATTGAACGGAGAACATTGTGAATAATATTAACGGATTAAGAAATCCATCTGTGGTGGGTAAATAGGGTAGACGACTATTTTTTTATGAATAGGTATTTAAACTGAAGCTTCTTTACCTTATAAAGAGCCTGGTATAAATAGTTTCTTTTTATCTTTAAAAATAAGAAAGTATATGAACGTTCAAAACTCTCAATTGGACAAAAAGAGGAATACCAAACGGTGACGTCACAGTTGAGTACCGCCAATTGTAAATTTCGTTTTGTGAGAAAGAAATAAACAAAAATGTTTAGCTATAAGTTTTTTAATTATCGACCAATTTCAAATTTAATTTCGAATTCCGTTATTATATTATTTTTTAATATATTATCTTACTAAATATACCGTATTCAATATCAGTCATCCAATAACGTCGGTTTGCGCATGTGGTAATGACGCTGCCTCTTGAGAAAAAATCATTGGTAAAGACAGCAGCAAGTGAAATTACCCATTTTCACTATGAAGGCCACCACTAGGTAAGACGTCAAAGTCAACATGTTTAGCCTGATCTGTTGCCGTGTGTACAGAGGCCAGTCCATCAGGTTACTCCATTTTCGTTGCAAAACCGCTCTTATTGCAACAGCACAGAGTGCAAGCGTATGGTAACCTGATGTGCGTCCCTCTGTACATGGCGGTACCTACATAGAATCGAACTTTTTACCTCACAATCACGAGTTACGCCACCGACAAAGATAAATGATTTAATGTCAAAAAGACAGAAATAAAAATAAAAATTTCGAAAAAGAAAGAGAAATAAAAATTTCAGAAATAAAATTTAGATTTTTTTTTTGTAGAAATAAAAATTTCAATGTGTAGAAATAAAAATTTAATTGTCTCCTCCTCAATCTTGTAAAGGTACAATCTTGTTAAAATTGTGTTACTTTCACTTTCTCGTGTTTTTCTTCCTTTCTCGTAGTTAGTAGAGATAAAAATAGAATACGTGGATGCTCCCGCGTATACCCTTAGGTAGTTTATGAATTTGTTGCGTAGATAATGAGCGAACTGTTTTATAAAATTATTTTTTTCTGTTCCTGTCTTTTTTGTCTCATTTTTTGTGTTCTGATTTATTTTAATGCTCAATCGATGTTTAAATGGGTTTTTTTGTTTTACTTTTCCACAAAAAAAAGTTATAGTGTCGTATAACGATAAATTGTATTTTAACTAAGTATAATTTTATCTCGCAAAAAAAAACATGTACATTTGTAAGAATCCTAAAAACTTGAAACTTCTTTCGTTAACCTTTTCTTGGCAGCAAGACTTGTCATTTTTTGGGATATTTAAATGATAAACGGGATTAGATACTAGCGACCCACCCTAGTCTTTCCTGTGATTTCTTAGGAATTTTTTATAAAATTTCTTTACCAGCCCATATACATTCCTACCGAGGAGCATGGGCCTCTCAGGACTTAACAAATAAAAAAAGTATGAAATTATAATAGGTCTTTACCTATGAAATTGCCGTTTTTCATACAATATTTTAGGAAAACTGAATTTTCCATACTAACGTTTTTGGATTTTTTCTCGGGAATGCGAAATCCAAATTTAGCAAAATTCTGTGGGAAGGTTTGGACAACATTAAGTTAATTTTCATCATTCTTACTTTATTGAAAGTTGTAACTGTAATAACGGTACAGCAAAAATAATCAATGAAACGGGCAACGGATGAAGTGAGCTAGATTTGAGCTTCTTTTTCAGCAAATAAATCTAAAGTAAATATGTATTAATTTTTTTAACCGTGTGGTGATCGGTTGAGAATAACACCACCCCATCTCTTTCCGTGGGTGTTGTAAGAGGCGACTAAGGAAACACAAATGAGACCTGCCTCCTAGTAATCCATCTCAGGCAACGACACTTCATTTTTTTCTGAATCTGAGGTGTCGTTCTATGGTCTCATGCGGTGTGGTAGGCTCTGTAAAGGGCCGTCTGGTTCGCGACCACCCTCCTGCCGAAGTCCGACGCCAAACAGCTTGCTGTGTTCCGTCGGTGCGTGGGAGTTCCAGTGCCTTTATAGGCATTTTCTGGGTGAACTCGCTCCATCGTCGACCTCATCTTTGACCTTATGGTCAAGATTGAGGTCAAGAGTTAACCCATCTTATAATAAAAAATAAAATAAAAAATTTGACTCAATATCTCCGTTATATGGCCAAGGTTTAAAATAAAAAACAATTTTAGTAATAGCTGTTCAATCAAATAAATTATGAATAAAATAAAGCTTGAGAGAATCGGCAACTTCATAGGTAAAGACCTGTTATTTGTATGAAATTAATTATACAGCTTAAAAATGATCTTATGTATTATTAAAAACCCACTTGCACGCATATATAGGGCTTTAGGTATCTCTCTTTCAACCTCTCGGGTGGTTAATCAGTCCATGAAACTGAACAACTTTCCCAAGGAACATAGGTCAAAATACGAAAAAAAAAATTTTGAGTTTCAATACAAACTTCATCAGCATATAGCGCATTTTGTATGTGAGATCAAATTTTTTTTCGTACATATTTTGACCTATGTTCCATGGGGAAGTTGTTCAGTTTCATGGACTGTTTAACCACTCGAGAGGTTGAAAGAGAGATACCTAAAGCCCTGTTTAAATTTCTACATCTATTTATCGCCTTCAATAATTTGAATTAAAAAAATACGTACTTTACTATCGTCTCGTTTTAACTTTAATGTCTATTAATTCATGTTTATAGTCTACAGTAATTAAATTTAAAATAACATACTCACTTTATTTTTGTTTTGTTAAAATGTTGGAAAAGCAAAGTTTGCCGAGAACAGTAAAATAAGATAATTATCTCCGTTAAAAACGTAAAAATCAGTCGTCTTTAATGCCTATCAGCAGATAACTACAAACCAAAACGTCATCTAAATATAATATACGTGTTTTATTGTTTTTATTGATTTTTAAAAAAGCGCTGAATTAATTTCAACAAAATTTATGTGGGATCACCTCTGAAGTATTACCTACTATACCTACTACTCAAAAAAGAATAATCAAAATCAATTCAGAATTGACGGAGTAATCGCGTAGCAAATATACAAAAAAAACCGTCGAATTGAGAACGTCCTCCTATTTTTGAAGTTGATTAAAATATGAGTACTATAGAACTTCACAGTCAATCTTAATTTAACATCTTTTTATTTTTAAATGTCACTTACAAAACCGTAAGTAAAAAAAAAATAACAACAACAATCTTTACAAACATTACAGATTACGTAGACGTCCTGTTTCCTGTTAAATATTTTATCTATCTATCTATCTATCCTGTAATAGTTTTAAGTTCAGTTTAAATTCGTTATAAAATGAAGTAACAACGATATTTTATTTTAATTTAATTTTTGAACAACCGATAAAAAAATTGTTTTTAAATAATTTTCAAAAGTTACTAAAAATCAAAAAAGAAGTTTTCTTCGCTAACTTAAAAGTTTTTCCTAAACTTCAAAAGCTCACTTGAAAAAGTTTACGTATTTTTCTAATAAAATAAAAAGTGATTCGTAAGGAATATTAACACTTAAACACTAATCATAATCACTACCACAAAAAATAATTAATTTTATCACATACCTAATTTACGGAGTAACACGTCACTTCCGCGCGGCTTCGTAGCGCGTCTACGACGTAGCGGTGGTCTACGGGATTGTGGCCGTAGCACAGCTGCGTAGCCTTTTTATGTACCTCCATGGCAGGACTGCTAGAGCTTTCAGAGCGTGGGAAAATATCCGAAAGCTTTTTAAGATTTTTTTAAATATCCGTACACCGGATCCGGATATTGTGCGATACGTATGTACTTAAGAATTATTTATAACTTTGAAAGTTTGGATAGAGAAATCCATTGATTTAAGTATTTTTTTTAATGTTTCGTTATCTTTAGAAAGGCGATGATTCAAATTCAACTTTTATTAATAATTTATGTAGTCGTGTAAACTTCTTTATTTCCTTTTTTTATTTTTTTACTTTACGGTAACTGGAGAGTAGTAATTTTTATTTTATTTTGTGAGTAATATAAATTAAGTATATTTAACTAATAACATATTAACTTATCATATAATGAATTGACTTTATTCGTTAGCAACATTTTTTGAATGAAAATAAACTACTTTCCTCGAACTTATAACTAACTAAAAACAATAACAAAAAGTTACTTTTTCTTTATAGAAGTTGTTCAGTTTATTTAATCGGTTCTTTTAAAAACACCCTATACATAGATAAGTTATAGATGTTTTGTAGATTTTCCAAGGACGCTGCGCTGTATAGCTTCGCCCAGGCACCGCGCACGAACATGTTTCGGATATAACAGAAGCTCCTTGTATCCGTAAGTCGCATCTTTATTCACCTATGACGTCACAGTTGGCGGAGGACCAAACACCATGACACCATGAACGTGGGCAGTGGGTACAGTTACACACATAAGTTATTGAGGAATGCAGATACCATCTTATTTATAACTGTAGATTTACGCCCCGTACAGTTATTGTAGTTTATGTTCTAAATTGTTTAGCTTTGGGTACTTACATGGCTTTTTGCAATATATGGGTAAGTAAGTGTATTTTATTTCAAAGTATCTTTCTGATCGTTTTATTTTTAGTGTACCTACAGGTAAAGGTTATAGCCAGTTGGTAAAAGAACCAGTCTTGCAATCGAAAAATTGCGGGTTCAAATCCTGGTATCACTAAATAAGTCTTTTCGGATTTCATTTATTATCAATGGGCTATGTGCAAGATTTTAAAAATAATTTGATTTTTTTATTTTAAGTAGGTTTAAGGTCCCATATTCAAATAAAAAATATATCAAACATTTCTGATCATAGATAAAAAAAATATTAATTTTTAAAATTTTGGTTACGATTTGTTGCTTACTACAGCATTCTACGGTTTAATTCCTTTGCCAAAGAAAAAAAAGACGTTTGACAGTTGGTTGACACATAACCTAATTGTTGTGTTTTTGAGTTGTTGGTTGTCGAGTTTGTTTCTGTTTCGTGGTTTTGATTTTTTGGATATTTACTGACGACTTGTCTTTGCTACCTAGACTCGTCTTTGCTACCTAGACTCTACCGTTACCTTCTGTTTCGTGGTTTTGATTATTTGGATTGATATTTACTGACGACTTTGCTTTGCTTCCTGGACTTCCGAACTTTCGCAATACACTGGATTCTGACACTATGGATACCGCTCAGTTCGTTAGAGCTGATTCTACCAACCAACCAAACTCAGAAATAAACAACTAAATACAAAATGAAATAGGTTATGTTTTTTTCTTACGTGAAATGACAGCTTGGCAAAGAAATACGATTGCATAATGCCGTACTCAGGATTGATTTACCGTACTGAGAATCTTTTAATTATTATATTTTTATTTCAAAAGATATATTTAATATATTTGTTTAAGAAGCGGGACCTTATTCCTTTATGTTAAATAAAAAATTTAACGAAATTAAAAATATTTTTAAAATGTCAGACATAGCCCATTGCTCAGCGGTGAAAGAAAACATCGTGATAAAACCTGCACGTCTAAAAATATTAATTTTTGAAAGGAACGCGGTTCACCAACCTGCATTGATTCAGCGTGGTGGACTATTGCCCAAACCATCTTCACAGATTTAAAGGAAGGTTCGTGCCCCTTGGTGGGGACGTATGGGCTGATGATAAAGTTCCAATTTTCAAACTGCTAAATACATACATACTCACACGCCTATAATCCCTAACGGGGTAGGCAGAACATTAGTGGTTCTAGCGAACTACTTGATGCCACGTTTGACACAAATTGTGAGGGTTATCAGATGGAACAAGTTGTATAATGGTGAGAGGTGGTCGCCCATTACACAGCAAAAACTGCTAAATGGTGTCTGTTAGATCTGTGGCTATCCAACAACAGCTCTCTCTGACGGTTTAACGTGCCCTCCGAAGCACGTAAAAGGCTTTTGATAAATTTCCTCTAAAATCACTCATCATAGTGCACCTAATAACCTAATAATTTATTTGATTTATTTAATAAAATATGGCGCGACGAGCTGGACGCCTTTTGTAAGGCATGGCCGCAGGAAGCACAAGATAGGGAGTCATGGAGGGAACGGAGAGAGGCCTTTGCCCAGCAGTGGGACACATAATGGCTACATAAGATAAGATAAGATAATAAAAAAAACTATAGATATACACGGTTATTTGTTCTAAGCCAATTACAAATCTTCGCCATTAGAAATGTTGCTTAAACCTCACTAATTAAGAAGTTTTTCATAAAGTTTTGATAAATGCTGGTCAGGTTTAGGGTTCATATAAAAACCCACATGTTTTTACCTATTGCTTTAATGTAGTGTTAAAATAAAATTAAAAAGAAACTTATGTAGAGTGTTCTATAGGTAGGTATTGCGTTCGTTGACCGTGTAAGTACCAAACGTAGAAATTTGACGAAAAACTAGGGTCGAAGACTTAGGGAAGCGAATAACGGGATTACGGTGGAAATGGGCAAGAAACTTGGCTCGGAGGGACGACGGACGGTGGACCAAAGCAGTCACATAAAGAAATACGAATTTACCAAACCACAATAAGATGACAGAAGCATTTTATGTTGATTTTTAACCGACTTCAAAAAAGGAGGTTCTCAGTTTGACCTGTATGTATATATGTATGTTTGTTTGTATGTATGTATGTATGTTTGTCCGCGATTATCTCGCGTTTGGCTGAACCGATTTTGATGCGGTTTTCAGAAAAGTATTTGTTACATTTAGGAGAAGGTTTTAGTACTTTAACCAACTTCAAAAAAGGGGGGTTCTCAGTTTAAACTCAAGTAAAATAAAAATAAAAAAATCGCTTAAACTTTTCAAAGCTAACACTTCGTTTTATTAACCGACTTCAAAAGATTAAGAAGTTATAATTTGCACTAAAAATGGAAAAATAAAAAGGAACTTTTTTTAAAAAATAGAACCAACTTCAAAAAAGCGAAAAATAAATACAATGTCATTTGATGTGCTATGTAGTACCTACCTACTGAGCTGTTTGAAGTCGGTGCCAAGAAAATTAAGTTTGATAGGCCACCTTCGCACCGACTTCGAACAGCTCAGTATTTAGGTACTACATAGCACATCAAATGATAATATTGTATTTATTTTTCGCTTTTTTGAAGTTGGTTCTATTTTTTTAAAGTTCCTTTTTATTAAATGGCAAGAACGTACACAGAGGCACGGAACCTGATGGCTAACCAAAGTAGCAATACAAGGTGTTTCAAAAAAACCCAAAAAAAGAGATAATTCAAAATTAATTAAAATGTGGCTTATTGCGCAGCTCTATTACAAATATGACAAGTAAGTATATCATACTAATTATATGAAACTTTCATTTTGAAAGATGTCAAACCGTGCAACTGATTACTAGAGTGGCGACTAAAAAAAATTAAAATTAAATTAAAAATTAAAAATTAAAATTAAAAATTAAAAAAATTAAAATTAAATTAAAATTAAATTTTGGAATTTCTTTTTTTTTGTGTTTTTTTAAACACCTTGTAAATCACGAGCGTTTTCGTGCTCCGGAGGGCACGTTAAGCTGTCAGTCCCGGCTGTTTTCGAGTGATTACAGTCGTTAAAACCAAGTCAGAGACCATTGTGCGGTTTGAAAACTCTGACACCAGGGTTAGCTAAATTTGCCGAGATACATTTAAAAAAATCGAAGCATTAGACTTATTCAGCCATCCATCCTAACAAACAATCACGTTTGTAATATTAGTTGACTGGAAGAAATCCCCTCGTGGGGTAAGTCCGCCTTTGTAAACTTCCTACTACTGTAAACTTTTTATCCTCTGTATTATCATTGTACAATAAAGAATAAATACATACATACATTAGTAGGATTATTTTCTATCTATTCTAGCTAACATACAATCAAATATTTTAATTTGTTGTTGGCATTTCTGTCCGTAACAGTCTTTTTTATAAAAATAAGGTTTGGTCTTGCAATAGAATTCAACGCGATTTACTTCGGATTTGAATTATTAATTTCAAGTTGTGGCCTTATTCTTAAATAAATAATGTTTTATTGCACACGCTAATAAATCTTAAAATAGAAAATTTGTGTTACCCCTGACATTCTATTGCTTATAACTTTAAGACAACTGAACCAATTTTGGTCAAAAATAGCTAAGAACCATCTCAATTACCTACATCAGTTTTCAAACAAAAAAAAAACGCATTGAAAACAGTTTATTCGTTTAGGAGCTACGATACCACAGACAGCCACACAGATACACAGACACTCGGATACACAGGTCAATCTTATAACACCCCTATTTTTTGTCAGGGGTTAAAAAGGGATCTACGACATCATGGTAGTATCGCAACATATAGTAGAAGTATCGTTTGTGGCCACTGTACCTTGTATGGCCATTTATTGTTTAAATAAACGATAGAAATTAATTTATATTATTAAACCATTACAAACTCGATTTGTTTTAATATACATTTTTTTTTAACTCAACAAAAATATGGTTATAATATTATAGTTTTTTATAAATTAATTCAAAAAACGGCAATTCTACATAGTCACGGAGGTCAGATGGCAGTCGCTCCACTGTAATGACTTGACCTGCCAAATCCTGGATTATTTTCAAGCGTACCCCAAATGAGAAACGGGACTAAGCGCTAGGAAGAAGAAGGAGAAGTAACATTACATGCTACTCAGTAGTTTTTCAAGAACACATTGCGACGCGCCCGATTGCAAGGTCTCGGTATAGTTATATTTGATACTAGCTGCCTGCCCGCGACTTTGTTCCCGTGAGAATGGTCTCGGTGGATTTTATTTATTTTTAAAATATAAACCTGGTCGTGACAATAAGGAACACAACAAAAAAAGAATCATCGAAATCAGTCAAGCCGTTCTCAAGTTTTAGCGTGACCAGAAGAAATAGGGGTTCATTTTTATTATTATACTAGCATTCCGCTCAGGACTTGGTTCCCGTAGGAATTCGGGAAAATTATGTAGCCTATGTCCATCGGGGATAATATAGCTTTCTAATGGTGAAAGAATTTTTCAAATCTGTCCAGTAGTTTCGGAGCCTAATCAATGCAAACAAACAATCAAATCTTTCCTCTTTATAATATTATTAGTATAAATAGATAGATATAGATAATAATATAATTATATGTATACAAGAAAGATAAAATTATTAATTTATGAGTTACTGGCTCAAATGGCTCCGCGAAAGTAGTTTCATCGTGAGTCAGGATTTACTAAAACTTGGTAACAGTACATCTGTCTGTCTGTCTGCAAGAACTGGCGAGTTGCCAAGCCGTCAATGACACCCACGTACTAATGCTCTGGTGTCATTAGCTTACTAAATCATATTTTGGAAGATTTAGATAAATAATCAAGTAAACAAATACTCTTATAGTAATTTTACCAGATGTTTATTACAGTATCTACTAGCTTCCCATCCGGGACTTTGTTGCCGTGGGAATTTTGGAAATGAATTAAAAACATAAACCTTCTTAAATAACATCGTCCATTGGTGAAAACCGTATAAAAATCCTTTCGGTAGTTTTCAAATCTCTGACTTCCGGAACCGCCGGCTTGACGTGCCCTCCGAAGCACGAAAACGCTCGTGGTAAACTTCCACTTTTGACCACCGATCAGGTTTCCTGCCACTTTGAACGATGTTTGACCTCACTGATCGCTTCCGATCAGCGAGCGCAACAGGGATACGAGTGTTTCAGATTTATAATAGTGTACTATAAAATAATATGTAGGGGGCGATAGATGAGGGTAATTAACATTGTAGACGACGTTAGCAGGGACTCGGGGCTCATGTGACGGCGTGACGGCGCCACCGAGAGTCGTTATGGCATATGCTGTCGCATATATATATGTATGATAGCGGATTTGGTATGTTGAAAGGTTTCGATAAGTTAGCGCTGGATTCATATGAGAAGGAAGTAGTTTTAAACCAGCAACTTAATTAACGTGCGGCCATTGAGATACAAGTAAGTACTTTATTAGAGTGGACACCGCGAATCGCTAATTTGTGGCACGCGCTGAAAAGTCCTTAGTCTGCGCAGTGGCGGCGGGCGCTTATCTATGAGTAATAAGACCAGCCCACTGCCACTTTAGCTTGCTAATTTGGTGAGCTATGTTGATGATTCTGGTTTTCTGGCGGATTATTTCGTTTTTAATCCGATGCCTCAAAGAAACACCAAGCATTAAAAACATATCTATATGATATGATCAAAATTATACAAGTTTGAGCAACTCGAAAAGCGTTAAGATCCTAACGTCAGTCAGTGTTGTACCCACATCTCGCCTTTATGATTATAATTCCGGGGCTGGCACGACATTATCAGGATTATCATCATTTCTCACTGGGCGTAAGTCCGTAACTACAATTGATGGTGGCGACTTGGATTAGCCAAGGTATGTCTTCTCACAAAGGGCGCAACTCTGTCATGTTAAGTAGGTACGTCCTACTGTAAAGGAGTCTACACACCGCAGCCGCCAAAAGTCAGCGAAGAATTGAATAAGAGGCCTACAAAATTACATTATGATCTTTATTAGTATAAAAATACACAGTATAAAATGTAAAGAAATACCTAGATCAGGGCCCCGACTAACTACTTAATTTGAAGTCGTGTAGTACTGGGCCCCGATTCTGTAACTTCAGTTATGTGTCGATGGAATAGTCGCCATTTTATCCGTTCAGGTGGCGAAATTGAGAACTATCCAAATTTCATACATCTAATGACGGCTGCTTTGACTGGTGGCGTCACCGCCAACTGAACTTTGCTAGGTAGTTTGCAACTTTACGTTCGGTTGGCGGTGGCGCTGCTGGTCGGGGTGGCTGTCAGCAAGTATATGAAAATTAAATAGTTCTCAATTTCGCCACCTGAACAGATAAAATGGCCTCCATTCCATCGACACATAACTGAAGTTACAGAATCGGGGCCCAGTACTACACGACTTCAAATTAAGTAGTTAGCAAAATTAAAGGATGTAAATCTGCCGCCAAACCTAAATTGAACCATTTTTCCCAAGAAATATATCTCAGTCAATAAATGAATATTTTATCTCTTTAAAAAACTTTGTAGGGATCATTCTAAAAAGAATGAAAATAAGGAGTTGAAAATTTAAAGATTTTTTTTTTAGCTACTTTGTTTTAAGAAGTGTAAAATGAGGTGTCCTTATATTACTAATAAAAGCAACATTGTTTTTTATTTGTGACTTTATTAATAGGTGACATTGGTTGTAATTAGGGTTACCAACTTTTTTTCTATCAAATATAGTATTTTTGAAGTTATTTCCTTAAAAAATATAGTAGATGGCAAAAAAAAGAATAAAAATATAGTATGTGGTTAAAATGTGACTTTATTTTTTAAATGAATATTTCTTACATATTGCTTTGCGCCTTAATAATTACATTTTTTTTTAAGTGTTCATATGCTTCATTACAATCAATTTTTAGGTTGAAAAACACCATTAATTCGCATTTTATTAAATTTAAAAAGGCCCTGTTACGCTCGTCTCGCCATTTAGTTTTCATCACAGAAAATATGCGTTCTGTAAACGCTGATGTGGCTGGTATTGAAAAGAGGAAAGATACAATTTTTAAAATGTTAGGCATTTCTGAATCATTTAAAAGAAAAACTTCTTGCCATTTTTCAACAGTTGATTTAGCAGAAAACAACAGACAGAGACAGAAAAGGCCCTTTGAAACGTACGATGCATGTACG
This sequence comes from Aproaerema taeniolella, assembly GCA_949987775.1. NCBI lineage: Eukaryota > Metazoa > Arthropoda > Insecta > Lepidoptera > Gelechiidae > Aproaerema > Aproaerema taeniolella. The sequence goes on from OX465245.1 coordinate 6,985,187, forward strand.
ATGCGATGACAACAGCTCTTCTATCGTAGCGATTGCGCGCGTAATATTCGCGGTAGACGTAGAGTAGAGAGAGGGCGCGGGCTTTAGTTAAGGCTGCGTTCCGGATTACGCAAAATATAGTAGTTTCGCCTACTATATATTTTTTATAGAAATATAGTATTTGATGCCTTAATATAGAAGGATACTATATTATATAGTAGGGTTGGCAACCCTAGTTGTAATTAGGTTAAACTAAGAACTATTTTAAAACTAGGCTGCATTTAGCTTTGATTCTGTATGTGACTTGACCCATTATCCAGTTGGAGTATTGTAAATGGTAGTAGGGTATGATGTCCTCAAATTCCTCTATTTATTGTATCAAGATTTATAATGCGTCGTTGACTTGGCCACTTCGCCAAGTTTCGTACAAAAAACAACCCAAAAAAGGATATTTGATTGCCCAATTTGCCCAGGCCATGGAACGCTGCGCTGTTTTAAAACTTTTTGGGTTTTATCATCACTAAAAGCTTACTGCCGCCCTAGCTTAAAAAGTTAGCCTTGTGTGCCCCAGACATTAGGTATTCCGCAGTGATAAAGGTCAACAACAAACTACAATAGAGCGTCTGATCTGTGAACGTAATTACTTATTGTAAGCGAGGGACGTAGTGTCGTAGTAATGATGTCAACACCTAGTTATTTTCCTCCACAGAGGCGCCGATGAGACGTAACCTGACACCACCTTCAACAGCCTCATTTGTTATAAGATGTGACCGGCCAAGCGTATACCTAATAATTAGTTGAAAGCATGTTAAAAGCTTACTTGCTAAGTTGGCAAGATTCAAACATCTTATTCCTCAGATTAATGAAATCCCGCCCCCTTTATAACAGTGTCAACAATATTAAAAAGTCTCATTAAAACTGTTTGATTTAGAAAAAAAATCATTTTACGACTTTTTTTTTAATTCTTTTTAGGACAAAAAGATTATCAGAATAATTTATATAGCAGACCAACAAGATTTTATTTTTATTTGAAATATTGATCTTACAAAAAAAAAATTAAGAGATGAATATGTATCGATGATGAATTTTTACTCAAAGTATCATGTACATTTGGATGTGTGGCCCTTAATCCTAGGATGTAAACTCCGAGAGATTAGCTCAGTGATGGATAAAAGACTTCATATTTGCATATTGAAATCATTTGTGACGCAATATAGTTCAAGAATTATTGGCAAAAAAGTATGGGCCACACAACCAATGAAACCTCGATATCTCCTAAAATACTGAATGTTTTGCATTTTTTTAATACTCACCTTCAGTAACGGAAATTCTCTTCATTTGTAACACCTTCGCAACTTATGTGACGCAGTATTGGCTGAAGCAGAAGGTTTTGAACGTGATCCACCCATCCAAATGCTTCAGAATTTGATTCACGTTTTTCTCTCTGATGAGAGTTTCATAAAAAGATTTTTGCCGCTATATGCTGTCATATATTATATGTGATAGAGCCAGCGTCGTTTTTTTTATCTCGGGCTGTTGGTTTACCAGATATGAAGTGGGCCCTACGTAATCCTCTGGCCCATAAATAAATGTAAATATTTTCCAAAGTATTAGGTTTTTTGGGTTGATTTATAGCCAGAACCGATTTTTTTATGAGTCACTGTAGATGTTAATGATAAAATTGGGGCTCCGTCAACCGGTTCATCTTATTTTCATTACTGAGAATCGCAGGCATTTGGTTGTGTGGCCCATACTTTTTTGCCAATAATTCTTAAACTATTGCGTCACAAATGATTTCAATATGCAAATATGAAGTCTTTTATCCATCACTGAGCGAATCTCTCGGAGTTTTCATCCTACGATTAAGGGCCACACATCCAAATGTATATAAAGTATCCAGTCCACTCATGTCTGTGACCCAGTCCCGTAAAAAATGTGACAAACACATAATATAGTTATTTCCTTCAAAGATCAGGCTGTATGGTCTGAAGACCATTGCCTATTCATTATGGATAAACCTAGAAAAAAATAAGATTTGTTGGCTTGTTGCTGTCACTGGGGTCTTTGGCGGGGGGAACTCGGCGTGAGCGGTTGTTGTCATTTGCATTTTCGTTTTCGGCGTGAAAAAGTTGTTTAATGTGTAATAGTGATAGTGTATTATGCATTAAATTGACTAAAATTCGTGTAGTGATGAAAAATTCAAGTGATAACAGTGTTTCTGCTCCGTTTGGTACCGACAAAGACCCTCGTGGTTGTGCTTCTCGTAGCCAGTTTTCGTAAAACAGACGCTATCCGGTTTTACGCAGAACATGAGGAGCTTAGGGCTTAGGTTAAGTTGAAGAAAGAAGATTTTCCACTGAAGACATGGCTGTATGGACATAGTTTCCTTTGCCTTTCCCGAAAGGGATAAATTTAACAAAAAAAAAAATGCTGTCACTGTCATCCGTCAATGTCAGTTTGACCGACGAGGCTATTTCTACTGACCTTTATTTTTTTAAATTTAGTATTGGCAAAGGATTACATGAATGTACAGCCACACTTTTTTTTATATTTAACACTGGCAAAGGAGTAATTCATTATACAGCCACTTGTTAGGGTTCCGTATCCAAAGGGTGTGTTCGTCCGTTCGTCTGTCACTACTCACCAGGCTATATCTTATGAACTGATATAGCTAGAGAGTTAAAATTTTCATAAATGATTTAATTCTGTTACCGCTATAACAAAAAAAAGTCAAATGCGAGTCGGACTCTGGCTCCCATAACTTTGCATTTTTTCAACCAAAATACTCCCGAAGAATTATAGATTACCTTTGGTGTTGGGTAAAGTTTCAGGCATTCTATTCTATTCATAAAAATGCACTTTATGAATAGGCATACCTATTCTTAAACTGGTAGCTAATCCAACACAATGCATGAATATGCCTATTTTCCATGCCTTTTACGGATGCTACACTGTGTCTAGCCGACGACGCGGTATCAGCATGGCAGGGGCAAGAAGACTGCTTTCGACACCCAGAAAGCTTTTCTAGAAGTTTATAGTTTAAGCTTGAAGCGCTCGTAACCCAGCGGCTCTCGCTGATCTCAACCGATCAGTGAGGTTAAGTGACGCACACAGAGGCAGGGAACCTGATGGGTGACCAAAAGAGGCAATTTATCACGAGCGTTTCCGTGCTTCGGAGGGCACGTTAAGCTGTCGGTCCTGGTTGTTGTCGATTGACTATAGTCGTTAAAACCAAGTCAGAGGCTATTGTGCGGTTTGAAAACTCTGACACCAGGGTTAGCCAAGTTCGTCTCGCATTCTTGAATATACCTAGGTGTTGTAACATTTCATTATGATTACTTATTGTGTAAACGGAACGGACTTAGATGAATGAATGTGGAATGGAACGCATGTGTCAGATGGATGAAAGAAGCCTGTGAAAGAGGCCTATAAAAAAAAGCTTAATGGCGCATACTTGTTGAGAGAATTTAATTAAAACTACTTTTAAAATATTGCAGCTTTTATTCATTATTAACACATGGTGGCAGCGGAAAAAGATAGGTAACAATGGAGAAGCCAGTTACGGTGAATACATCATCAATTACGGCACCAGAGCCCTACGATTTTGTCCCAGAAAATTGGGACAAATGGAGGAAGAGGTTTGAGAGGTACCTGGTCGTAAGCAGCACAGCAGGACGCGCAGAGGAAGACAAAATAGATCTATTGTTATATTTGATGGGCGACAAAGCCGAGGAGTTGGCAATTCAGCTGGAAATATCAAAGTCGGGCACTTCATTGAAAGAGGTAATAAACAAAATTAACAACCATTTCAACCCTAAAAGGAACGTAGTTTATGCAAGATATGCATTCAACACGAAAATACAACTTGAGTCTGAAAGCTCAGATGAGTTTATCAGGAGCCTCTATGTATTAGCAGAACACTGTGAGTTTAATAGCAGCATGAAAGAAGAATTGATTAGAGACCGATTAGTGGTGGGCTGTAGGAGTCAGAAGGCCCGCGAGAAGATGTTGTTAAATACAAATCTAAAATTAAAAGATGCAACAACTATTTTACAAACAGTAGAAGATTATGAAAAGGGTGGTAGGATGCTGAGTGAGGGAAAAGAATTAAACAAAATAGAAATGAGTAAGCAAAAGAAGGAAGCATGTTGGTTCTGTGGAAGAGATAGACATTCATCACGGCAACAATGCCCAGCTATCAAGGCGCAGTGCAAGAAATGCGGCAAAGTGGGACACTTTGCGAGATGCTGTTTGAAAAAAGTTATGAATATTAACATAAACCAAGAAGAAAATACAAATCAAGAGGAGAATCAAGACTGCAAGAAGGTGTGTGTGATTAATGGAAACAATAAATACAATGTGGAGGTGAAGGTTTACAAAGATAATATATGGAAATGTAACTTATCCTTTTTGATTGATACAGGCGCTGATATAGTAGCGATTCCTGAAGAATATGTCAAGGATCTGAAGAGTTTGAAGCCATGCCTGGTGGACATCAAGGGTCCTGATAGTAACAGTCTAGTGGTAAGAGGTTCTCTTACTCTTACTCTTAAGTATGCAGACAGAACCTACATGGGTGAGGTATATGTTGTCAAAAATTTGAAATCACCAATTTTGGGTGTACCTGCTCTGGATGCTATGAATATGATTAATATAGTAGGTGTAAATAGGATTTTCAATGCCAGTACAGTAGCTGTAGAGAAAGAGTTTCCAAGAATATTTGATGAATTAGGGGTATTCAAAGAAATGTTTGATATTCAACTATTGGATAAAAACAAGAGTTTCATACAATGCACACCTAGGGTAGTTCCTATTCCTTTGCTAGATAAAGTTAAAGCAGAATTAAATCGCTTGTGTGAATTAGGAGTACTATCTAAAGTAGAAAAGCCAACACAGTATGTATCACCTATTGTAGTGGTTCCTAAGGGTGATGATGGAGTAAGGATATGTGGAGACTATACAGAATTGAATAAAAATATATTACGACCAATTTTTCCTATTCCAAAAGTTGAAGTCACATTAGCGTTACTGAAGGGTTCAAAATATTTCTCTAAAATTGATGCAACAGCAGGGTTCCATCAGATTCCTCTAAGTTTTAATTCTAAGCACTTGACAACAGTGATTACACCATTTGGGAGGTACATGTACAATAGATTACCATTTGGTTTGAATTGTGCCCCAGAATATTTTTCTATGAAATTTTCAGAATTATTTCATGATTTGCAGGGAGTAGTGACTCATGTAGACGATGTCTTGATTTATGCTAACACAATAGAAAAACATGATGAGATATTAAGAGAGGTTTTGAAAAGATTAAAAGAAAAAGGAATTACTATAAATAAAAATAAATGTTGTTTTGGGGTAGAGGAAGTCAAGTATTTGGGTCATATTATTAATTCTGAAGGGATTTCTCCAGACCCATCTCGAATTGAAGCTATAGTTAAGTTTGAAATACCCAAAAATAAGAAACAAGTCATGCAGTTTTTGGGTATGATTAATTTTGTAGGTCGATACATAGAAAATAGGAGTGAAATATTACACCCACTGTTTATGCTTTTGAGAAATGATGTACAGTTTACTTGGGGTTTTGAACAACAAACTTCATTTGATCTTGTGAAAAGAAAATTATTAGAAGCACCTATTCTAGTACATTTTGATCCCTCAAATAATATTATCATAGCGGCAGACAGTAGTTCATATGGGATTGGTGCAGCACTAATGCAGGAAAATCAAAATAGAGATAGGAATATTGTAGCATATGCGAGCAGAACTTTGACAGAAACAGAAAAAAGATATTCTCAGATTGAAAAAGAATGTTTAGCTTTGACTTGGGCAGTAGAAAGATTTAAAGATTATATTTATGGAATTGAAATATTATTAGAAACTGATCATAAACCATTAATTCAAATATTACAGACGAAGCCAATAGACGAATTAACACCAAGATTAATGTCTTTTAGAATGAGACTAACTAGGTTCAATTATTCTGTAACTTATATACCAGGAAAAAAATTAGTGTTGCCAGATGCTCTATCTCGTAATCCTTTAAATGAATTTGATAGTATCAAGCTAGATGAAAATGCGGAAATGTATGTGAGGACAGTATTTCAGAACATACCTTTGAGAGATCAGCTTTTGGAAGATATTAAAAATGAACAGGAGCAGTGCAGTATATGTAGAGTTTTGAAGAAGTACATAACATCAGGATGGCCCAGCCAGTCTAAGCTTTCAGATGAGTTGAAACAGTATTATCAGTATAGGTACGATTTTTCGATTGGTCAGCAGGGTTATTTAATGTACAAGTGTCGTTTATTTATACCACAAAGACTGCAATATGCTATGCTAAAAAAAATTCATGAGGGTCATTTGGGTATCAATAAATGTAGAAGTAGAGCAAAACAAACTATGTGGTGGTTGGGCATGGCAACACAAATAGAAAGAATGATACAAAATTGCAAGGAGTGTGTACAAGAAAGACATAATAATAAGCAAGATATAATTTTAGAAAAAACTCCTTCAAGACCTTGGCAAAAGATAGGAATAGATTTATTTCATCATAACGCATCTTGGTATTTGGTATTGATTGACTATTATTCTAGGTATTTGGATATAAAAAAATTGAATTCGTTAACCGAAACAAATGTTATAGAACAGTGTAAAGAAATGTTTTCAAAATTTGGCATTCCTGAAGTAGTAAGGACAGATGGGGGTCCTCAGTTCAAAGGGAAATTTAGTGAATTTTCAAGGTTGTATAATTTTGAGCATATTGTAAGTAGCCCATATTATGCTCAGAGCAATGGCTGTGCAGAGGCAGCAGTTAAAATAGCTAAAAATTTATTAAAGAAAAATGAAGATGTTTATATGGCTTTACTCATATACAGAAATACACCATTAGATACAGGATTTAGTCCAGCAGAGCTCATGTTCAATAGAAAATTGAGAGACAATCTTCCAAGGTTGTCGAGCTCTTTGCAAGAGGTAGTTAAATGTAGATTAGAATTTCAGAAAAAAGAAATAGAAAAGAAAGAGAAAGTTGAATCATATTACAATAAAAGACATAATACTAAAACACTAAGAGTTTTAAATGATGGGGAAAGAGTGTGGGTAATAGATTTAAAAGTATTTGGGAAAGTAGTAGGAAAGTCCAAAGAACCTAGATCATACATAATAGACACTTCTAGGGGTCAGTTTCGCAGAAACAGATATCATTTGATACCTTTTGATGATGCAGAAGAGCAATGTTCAGGTTATAGAGATCAATGAGATTTAGGGATACAGGACAGTGTAGAAAATGTAGACATGGAAAATAAAAGTTTTGAAAGTGTAGATAAAATTCAAGAAAATTGCGAAAAACCAGATTTAGGGCATGATGGGGCAGAGCAGGTGCATCCAAATAAGGAAATGTCAGACACAGTAAGAGTAAGTAGACAGAGACGTCCACCAGAATGGCTAAAGGATTATGTTAGGTAAAAAGTGAATCTTATAGGTAGGTTTAGAGTAGGTAATTAAGTATTAAGTCTTGATTGTTTTTTTTTAGTAGTTGATTATGTTAGAACTTCATATATTATGTTTTGTCTAGGAGGAAAAGTAAAAATTAAGTTTAATTTAGATTATGAGACGGGATTGTCTGTTTATAATTAAGTTTGTTGTGTACATTAGTTATATGTTAATGGTTAGATTGAATTATGAGGGACATAAGTATTTGGTTTGACTTTTTAGAATAGGTACTGATAAGTTGTTTAGTAATAAGTTTTATTTCCTTTTCAAAAGAGGGAAGATGTTGTAACATTTCATTATGATTACTTATTGTGTAAACGGAACGGACTTAGATGAATGAATGTGGAATGGAACGCATGTGTCAGATGGATGAAAGAAGCCTGTGAAAGAGGCCTATAAAAAAAAGCTTAATGGCGCATACTTGTTGAGAGAATTTAATTAAAACTACTTTTAAAATATTGCAGCTTTTATTCATTATTAACACACTAGGTACACGATAAGAAGAAGAAGATAGTTTAAGCTTTTGAAAAGCTCCAGCGATATCAGCTCGGAATCAATACCAGTGTTAGAACAATTTGTTCTTTTAATAACAGACAACAGCACGTCAGGTTACCATTTTCAATACGAATGTCGTCGCTATTACGTCCGAGATAAGGGCGACGTCAAGGACAACATGTATAGCCAGATGTGCTGCCGTGTCTACGACAAAATGAGTGAAATAGAAGATAGCCTTCCACGTTGAACTGGGAGTGCAAGTTAAACTTAAAAAGTACCAGCTGCCAACTCTTCCCGGGCATACTACAAAAGTCAGTAAGTAGGACGCGAAGGTTTTGTTGTATTATAGGTTTATAGGCGAAAGTCTGAAAACCTCTCACTTTTATACATCATTAGTTCATCTAATAACCCTCAAAATTGTTTGTCGAACGTGGCATCAAGTGGTTCTAAGACTCCTTATGCACTGCTTACTCCAATGGGTATTAAAGGCGTGAGCTTATTTATGTATGTATGAAGGGTAGAAGATACTCTCCGATGCTTTTAGTTCTCAAACCAAATCATTTTCTTTCAGCAATCAGTAAGTACTATTCAGTACCTAGTCATCTAGCTAGACAACCTCTAAAATGGAAAAAAAAACTTTTGACTAAACTACTGAACCGATTTTGATGATTAGGGTGTCATTAGAAAGCAGATGTGAAGATTTGTTTTTTATGTCACTTCCTTACACCCTCCCAATTGGATTCCTAAAAAGACATTAGAACGGAATAAACATCATCGATGTTGTCATTTGACCTCTAAAATACGATAAGGGTGGGGTCCAGCTGGCTTCCACATCTTAAAATACTCATTGTTGTATCCTCATGTGTCCTCTAAGAATATCTATATTTTTCAAATTGCCGCCCCGCTTAATCAGCAGTAGGTATCAGTAGAACCAGCAGTAGGTATTAGTAGAAATAGCCAAAACAAACAAGATTGCGGCCAATTTTAAAGATTTCTACAATCATTCATGACAAAGACCGAGATGCTGTTATAGTAATTTAATTAGTTTTTGTTTCGTTTTACTCGTCACTAATAACAACCGAAAAAACACATCTGTCAACTCGGGTATTTGGCGCTATGTAAAATTATAGAGTGAGACAAAAAATCATTTTTTGTATGGACTTATCTTTGGTCTCTTTCTTTTTTATTGACTGAACGCTTTTCGTGTGAGAAAAGCGGACCGTGGGAGGTTAGTGAAAATAGTATCAGCCCAGTTTGACGATTTTGTTTGACGTTTTGTGTTTTTGCTACTCATCTAACGCGTCGGTTTTGTGTTAAATTCTGTAAAAAGCGCTAGTATTTCTTTTTTAAATCCTTATTCAGAATGGTAAGTGAAATTTTTGATTTTTAAACCTTACATTTATCTATAATTCTTTGGCCGAGTTAAATAAATCAAGTTACAATTTTGCTTCGTCATTACCCGGTAATTCTGAGTTATTTCGATGGTTTTGGGTATCTTTTTGGTGCATTATCACTAAGTATTGCATTTAGCTACTGAATTTAACTTAAAATATCAGTTTTTGACTAATTTTGCAGTAAACATTTGATGTTTAGCAATGTAACCTAACCTAACCTCTTTTTTACAGTTTAGGAATCAGTATGACAGTGATGTCACGGTTTGGAGTCCCCAAGGGCGTCTCCACCAAGTGGAGTACGCTATGGAAGCTGTCAAGTTGGGTTCCGCCACCGTTGGTCTGAAAAATCGCCAGTATGCTGTGCTTATAGCTTTGAAAAGAGCAGTGAGTGAGTTGTCAGCTTACCAGAAGAAAATTATTCCGATTGATGATCATATTGGTATTTCTATCTCTGGACTTACAGCTGATGCTAGAATGTTGAGGTAAGTAGCAACTCCGAAAGGTTAGAGTAGAATCAGTTGCGGAGCCTTTTTTCTATTTCCTATGCAAAGGCTAAAAAGTCACTAGTACAGCTTTCAAGCTTTCAAGGTGAGAATGTACATTAGGGTCCCACGAATTTGGGGGTGAGGGGGGAACCTCCCCTGAGAAGGGGGAGGTGAGGAAACCCCCCTTTTTATTTATTTTTTATTTTGAGGTTAGGTTCAGACAAAAATACGGTAATTTGACCAATTAAGTGGGCGCAAGGGGGGTTAGGACTACGGGAATGGGAGGTTGAGGCATACCCTACTATGAGGAGGGGGGCGCGACCCCCCATTTCAGTAAAAATAAATATTTTTTCAGTTTTTTTTTTAAGTTTGGCTCAAAAATCAGACATCCAAGCCATAAAAAAGTTGACGGTAAGTTTGTGGTGTGTTTACAAAATTGTTTCCTGTATCATTAGATATTTCCGAATCCATGAGGATAATTGACAAAATCTCCTTCTGTGATGGCTCCGGCATGGAGTATCGCGGCGCTTGCATGGTTGTACCTAGTTCGCAGGTAGGGGTCTTCACTCGCCTTCGCAGCTTTGGCAATTTGGTCTCAGCCGCTACGGCTCACTCGACCCTGCCTACTCCTAGCCACACGCGGCTCGCCACGCCCCTCCGCGCCTCCGCGATTTTGAATTACACTCTAGGGGTAGGGCAGACAAGACTACGTGGAGTGGGGTACTCTGATTCGGTTCTTTCACAAACTACATGAACCTAATCTTACCACTACCGGAGCAATTGTCTGGTGGCATAAAACCACCATACAAGCAAACAGGAATGACCTAGCAAAAGTACAAAGACTTGCAACCCTAATGATCACAGGAGCGATGAGAACCACTCCATCAGCTGCCTTAGATGTATTATTGGGATTGCATCCTCTGGAATTGGAAGTTAAAAATAGAGCTATGGAGCAATGGTGGTATAGGATGAAGTCAAGCCTTGAATGGAAAGGGAACTTCATGGATAAAGGACACACCATATTAGATGGAAAGTATGGAGAGAAGTTGTGAATGATACTTTCTAATAATGACCTCATCAGGAAAATAGTAATCTTTGACAAAAAATACAGGATCCATATAGGAGCTAGAGAAATCTGGAGCTTGGACATACAAGATCCAAAGATAGTGTGCTACACTGACGGCTCCAGGAAAGAAACAACAAAACTATCAGGACTGGGAATACACATCATGAACCAGGTAGATGGCCAAGTTACCATGCACCTGGGAAGATGCGCTAGCGATCACTGAAAACAAAGAGAACATAGTATACAGTGATAGCCAGGCTGCTTTGAAGGCACTAAACAGAGCCGAAACTAACTCGGCCCTAGTAACAGAATGTAAGGAGGCTGTTAACGCCTTAGCCAAAAAGACCAAAGTTACCATTGCCTGGGTGCCGGGGCACGAAGGACATATAGGTAATGAGATTGATTGATGTGACATTTATCGGCCCGGAACCCAGGCAACCTATATCAAGTAAAATCAGTAAAGGAATAATAAGCAAGATCATAACAGAAGAAGCCAATTTAAGATGGAAGCACAACAAACAGTGCCGCCAGGCAAAAATCTTCCTAAAGACATGAAAAAAGACAGTCGAAGCAACTTCTAAAGCTAAATAGAAAGGACATCAGGATTGTAGTGGGTCTGCTCACGGGACACTGTCCTTTGAACCGACACCTAGCAATAATGGGCCTAAAAAGTGATCCCACATGCCCAGAATATGACAAGGAGGAAACAAGTCTCCATTTCCTGACTGAGTGTCCAATGTACGCGCTGGTAAGATGGGAGACAATAGGCTTGGATGAGGTAAAAGAAGAACAAATACAAGAGCTTAACATAAAGGATATAATAGGGTTTGCTAAAGCTTCGGGTAGGTTCAAAGAGGTGGAACTGTCAGTGCAGAGGTAAAACTCATGCGCTGTTGTGGGGAACTGGGTGAAATGGTCCCAAATAAGTGGACTGATCACCCGCCTGTGCCTGACGGGCGTCCCCTCCATAGATACACTGGGCGTCAAAAATAAGTAGTACAGTTTTAAAATTGCGATTTCTCCCAAACTATAAAACTTAGACCTTTGAAACAAAAAAGGTTAAAAAGAAAATTTAATCTTATTCAATAAAAACTTCATGCATTATAAGAACTTATAATGCTTGACTTTAAAAAAAACGAATAAATAAAAACACTTTTTTTAAACTGTTGAAAGGTGTTGTCTTACTTAGGATTTTTGTGTTTGACACATTCGCTGCTGATAAAGCAATTGTAATTGAAAAGCATAGGTATCTTCAGAGAGTAAATTTGACTAATCATGCCTCTTTCACCAGAAGAATGTGCAAGAATCTTAGCTTTTCTCGAAGTGGGCATCAGTATGCGTCGTACTGCAAGGAGGGTGGGTGTAACTTTAAGAACGGTTCAGCGAGTAAAGCAAAGGTACGAAGAGACTGGAAACCATCTAAGGAGACGAGGTAATGGCAGACCCAGGTGCACAAGTACCCGAGAAGATCGCTTTATTGTTTCCACTGTGTTAAGAAATTGACACCTTAATGCAGTTGAGGTTCAGCAACAGCTTCTTCGGACCCGAACAGACTACATCAGTGAGAGTACAGTGAGAAGAAGACTTGCTGAAGCTAACCTGAAGCCTCTAAGACCAGCAAATGGCCCCAAACTTGAGACAGAGCATCGCGTAGCAAGACTACGCTACGCCCGTCAACACGTACAATGGGGCGAAGAAGAATGGGCTAGAGTTTTATTCACAGATGAGTCTCGATTCTCTTTATACACTTCAGATGGACGGCGGAGAGTCTACAGACGACCCGGTGAGCGATACATTCAAGCTTGTATCTCGGAAAGAGTCCAATATGGCGGGGGCTCTGTACACGTATGGGCTGGTATCTCTTCAGAGAGTCGCACAGAGCTTGTGGTAATAGAAAATGGGACTTTGACTGGTGAAAGATATGCCTCGGAGATCCTCAACGAGTATGCAGGGCCATATTTAATAAATATGGGTGATGGAGCCATCCTAATGCATGATAACGCCCGGCCACACACTGCTCACCACGTACAAGAGTACATTCAGGAGGTTGGCATCAACTTGATGGCTTGGCCATCGAGAAGCCCAGATCTCAACCCGATTGAACACGCCTGGGATGAGCTTGGGAGGCTAGTCAGAAGGCGCAGTCCACCTCCTGCCACACTCAGGGCTCTAAAACATGCGCTGATAGAAGAATGGGAAAATATTCCCCAACACCGCCTCCGAAACTTAGTGTTCAGCATGCCAAACCGGATCCAAGCTGTAATTAGAGCCCGAGGCGGCAACACAAGTTATTAAATTGTGAAAAAGTTCCAAAACGTGAAAATTAAGTGGTTGACATATCGTTAAAAATTGATACTTTTTAGTATTTATCTTAATTTTAAGTTTGAAACTTTATTCATGCCAAATAAAATATAACTTTAATAAACTTCGTTAAGTTTACTATAAACTGCTTTTTATTTCATAAGTGTAACTACTATAGTTTAGGAGTAATTGCAATTTGAAAAGTGTACTACTTATTTTTGACGCCCAGTGTAGATAGATAGATACCACTACCGGGGTACTCTGATTCGATTCTGTGAACCTAATTTTTTAAACTTTAAACCAATTTTTTTAAATGTTTAAATACAAAATAAAAACGAAACATACTCATTGGCTTTATGAACAAAGTCAAATTAGTATGAAAAATTTTCTATATTTCTAGATTTTTTTTCTCAAAAACTAGGCATCTCCTCACTTTGAGATTTTGCACAGGGTCTACCTAGGTCTAAACCTTTCTGCCAATAAATCAGTGACGCCCAAATCGTGGGACCCTAAAGTACATATTAACCGCTTGAAATAATAAAATAAATAATAAATGAAGTTTTTTTTTCACTAATCAATCAAATGTCTGTCACAATTAATGTATGAACTCAGGCGTACCCAACGGCAATTCCGAGTTCATAGATTTTGTTATAAATTCATTGATATGTCATACTGATGAATTTGTCTCATTAATTATACAAGAGGAGGCTTTTGCCCAGCTGTGGGATAGACATGGCTGAACAAACACAATTTAAGGTGCTTCTAATAACCCCTCGTGCGATGCACACCCGTGTGTGCAAGATTTGTATCGCACGGCGCTTAAAACAATCACGCGACAGGTTAATGTCTCTCCGCAAAAAGTATCTGTCTCGTTCTTGTCATTTGAAAATCAACTTATTCAAAATATGAAATTTGTTGAACAACAATTATAAAATAGAAGCACTGTAATCAGATTTGGTCTTAAATCAATAACTATAAATTCTTTAATCAAATCAATAGGAAAATTTTAAATCAATAACTATAAATTCTCTACTTTCCAGTCGTTTTATGCGCACCGAATGCCTCAATCACCGCTACTCTCACGACTCTCCTTTGCCAGTGGGCCGTCTCATTAGTCTTGTTGGTAACAAGATGCAGATCTGCACGCAGCGGTACGACAAGAGGCCGCTTGGTGTTGGCTTGTTGGTCGCTGGCTATGATGTAAGTTTTTTAAGAAGTATCGACGCATTTTTAAACCATAAAGCGCGTTGCTACGGCTAATAAATTGTTACTATCACTTTCCTGCAAAATATCTTGAAGTAAATTTATCGTATTTCCATATTTCTATTTTATTGTTACTGCAATCTTGTAAACTGTAGCCTATTCTATAGGAGACACAGGTCATGGCAGAAAATCAGTGATTTATTCATTGCACCTTCAAGTACACATACATACATACGCTCACGCCTATAAATAATCCCTAACGGGGTAGGCAGAGCATCAGTGGTTCTAGCTAAATACTTGATGCCACGTTTGACACAAAATGTTGAGGTTATCAGATGGAACAAGTTGTATATTGGTGAGAGGTGATTTCCTATCTATCTATCTTAGAGGAGACGCCCGCCAGGCACAGGCGGGTGATCGCTCCAGTTATTTAGGACCATTTCACCCAATCCCCCATAATTTAAGTTTTTCTGCCACTTTTAAGTTTTTTTATGTCGTGTGGTGATCGTTTGAGAATAATACAACCACAGAATAAATAATAGTACTAACGTACAGAAGTCTCACTCCCTAACAAAAGTCAACTTTAGGCATAAAAAATTGCCTACTATTGCAAGCGGCACAGGCTTGCAAGAGAAATTGAAACTTATAGTCGGCCGCTAGCGTTCATACCTATTCTATTCCGCACCGCCGACTCGATGCCGCGTTCGCGACAAGAGCTCAGGGTGAACACTCGCCGCCGATTTAGAGGTAATATTATTATTGAAATTAATTAACAAAGATAACACTGCTTATAAAATCAAGAGTAACTTTAGTTAGGAATGTAGTAGGTAAAAACTCAAGTTAACATAACCAACTATGTTATTTGATACCTAGCCTGATGTTTTTTTTTTCACTAATCAATCAAATGTCTGTCACAATTGGGGTTGGAAAATTTTTGGAATGGTTTACAAATAAAGCGCAAGGTCTAGACAGGTCTAGACATCATAGGTCTAGACACTCATAGCAATCATACTAACTACAGACACCTACAGCCTATTGTGATGGCAAAACGTGTTTCTGTCTAGTTTTAATATTGTTAATAAGTAGATACACTTATTATTTTGTTCAACTCGCGACCAATACGGTCAGCGCGCGCGCGGCGTGTAGCAGCCCGCGCTCGCTGGCATACTCAGTATGCCCGCCGCGCGAACATGCCTAAACTGCGGAGTGACACCCCCCTGAAACAACCCCATTTCTTTCCGTGGGTGTCGTAAGAGGCGACTAAGGAAACACAAATGAGACCTGCCTCCTATTAATCCATCCCAGTCAACGACACCTCAGTTTGTTCTGAATCTGAGGTGGCGTCCTATGGTCTCATACGATGTGATAGGCTTCGTAAAGGGCCGTCTGGTTCGCGACCGCTCCTACCGAAGTCCGACGCCAAACAGCTTGCTGTTTTCCGTCGGTGCGTCGGAGTACCAGTGCCTTATAGGCATTTTCTGGGTTAACTCGCTCCATCGTCGACCTCATCTATGACCTTGGTCAAAATTGAGGTCAAGAGTTAACCCATCTTATAATAAAAAATTAAAAAGCCACTCCCAGGCCAGTTAGGAAGGATGTAAGTTTAGTGTAATTTTGTAAACTGTAGCCTTTAGCAGACACAGGCCATGGCAGAAAATCAATTATTTACTCTTTTTTTTTATCAATTTCTAGGACCAAGGCCCACACATATACCAAACCTGCCCATCAGCGAACTACTTCGATTGCCGGGCGATGGCCATCGGCGCCCGCTCTCAATCGGCGCGCACCTACCTCGAGAAGCATTTCAACAGCTTCCTTGATTGTGAACTGAATGATCTCGTCGCCCATGGGCTGAGAGCCTTAAGGGATACACTGCCTAACGAAGTTGATCTTAATAATAAGGTCAGTTTTGTAATAAATCAAATCAAATATCTTTATTGTTTATCGAGAGTATACAGTGTAGATCTTATTTTATAATATAGTATAGAAACATACTCTATATGCCAGTCAGGGCGTACAATATGCTATATGCCAGTGTTTTTCAATCTTGTTGAATTCGCGACCCCTTTGGATCATATAAAGTTCTGGCGACCCCCTAAGGTCCCTAAGACCCTTTTAGGCTAAAGGCTAAATCTATGTACTACTTCGGAGATTTTAAAACACATGTTTGCCGCGGGTTAGACGCAGAAGGCGGCGGGAGTCATCGTTATAAAGGCACAGCCTTTTCAATGAAATTGTCTTAGTTTAGTGTAAGATACCGTTTACCGTGTGGTGATCGGTTGAGAATAACACCACCCCATCTCTTTCCGTGGGTGTCGTAAGAGGCGACTAAGGAAACGCAAATGAGACCTGCCTCCTAGGAATCCATCCCAGGCAACGACACTTCATTTTTTTCTGAATCTGAAGTGTCGTCCTTGGTCTCATGCGGTGTGTTAGACTCTGTGAAGGGCCGTCTGGTTCGCGACCACCCTCCTACCGAAGTCCGACGCCAAACAGCTTGCTGTGTTCCGTCAGTGCGTGGGAGTACCAGTGCCTTTATAGGCATTTTCTGGGTTAACTTGCTCCATCGTCGACCTCATCTTTGACCTTATGGTCAAGATTGAGGTCAAGATTAAACCCATCCTAAAATAAAAAAAGATTTACAAATTTTTGTCTTTTTCTTTTACCTGCGACCCCCCGAGTAAGGCTTCACGATCCCTATGGCGGTTGCGACCCACAGTTTGAAAAACACTGCTATATGCTAATACTAGCTTGAATACACTTATAGGTATAAATTCAGAATATAACACGGTTTTTTTCACTGTAATTTTTGGGAAAGGAAAATGTTCGGCGAGAAACGGACTTGAACCCACGACCCCAGGATTAGATCTCCTGGTGTTCTAACCAACTGAGCTACCGTGCCTTTAAGTCAAGCGGCGAAATGTCTGATTCCTTTACTAAAGCACATTACGTCATGCGCGTATACCTTTCCTTAAAATCATTTGTATTTTTTATAATATCCTTAATGCGATTACATCATCTTCAGGCGTCTCTTAGTTTAAACTATTTATCCTTACTAATATTATAAATGCGAAAGTAACTCTGTCTGTCTGTCTTTCACGCCTAAACTACTGAACCGATTTTGATGAATGGATGGAGATGGATACAGAGATGGATTATAGCCTGGGAAAGGACATAGGCTACATTTAATCCCACAGTTGGGTACGATATAACCTGTAGTCCACGCGGGCGGAGCCGCGGGCGGAAAGGTAGTTGGTAATAATATGGAGTTACATCAAGAAACAATAACACAAAGTATAAACTACATTTTATTTTTAATTCCAGAACGTATCAATAGCAATCGTGGGTCCAGACACTCCTCTCCGAATCAGTGATGAAGCCGAGCTGGGTCGGTACCTAGCGCTAGTGGAGGGAGAGGAGCGGCGCGGGGGGGGCACCGCCACCGGCGACGCGGGGGACCCGGACACGCAGCCCGCGGTATGTAGCAATAGCAATTGCAGGCATAACTCCAGACATAGCAATCATAGCACACATATGGCAATCATAGATCCAGACACGCATAGCAATCATGAGATCAGACACTCATAGCAATCATAGGTCCAGACAGGCATAGCAATCATAGGTCCAGACACGAATAGCAATCATAGGTCCAGACACGCATAGCAATCATAGGTCCAGACACGAATAGCAATCATAGGTCCAGACACGAATAGCAATCATAGGTCCAGACACGCATAGCAATCATAGGTCCAGACACGAATAGCAATCATAGCTCCAGACACGCATAGCAATCATAGCTCCAGACACGCATAGCAATCATAGGTCCAGACACGCATAGCAATCATAGGTCTAGACACTCATAGCAATCATAGGTCTAGACATTCATAACAATCATAGGTTTAGACACTCATAGCAATCATAGGTCCAGACACTCATAGCAATCATAGGTCCAGACACTCATAGCAATCATAGGTCCATATACGCAGTGGTATGTATCGTCTTTCACGGTTCTAAATTAATAAGATAGGTAATCTTTGTTATTTACATGCTATAGGTAATAATAAATAACCGATAATTATGTAAGTGGAGGAAGTAAGACAATCTACAAAATAAGAATAAAACGTAAACTATAAGAGCCTCCTTAGCGAAACCCTTAATTGAAAATTTTAAACCTTCGTAAGATTTTCGGGTAGAATTTTACTCGGATTTTTTAAAACTAGTTAAGTTTCTTTTTCTTTAGCAGTTAAGTGATTAATACCATCAGATTTTGTTATCAATAACACTCCTGGGGCTCCACTCTGTACTATTCTACAAAGTCAAAATAGCTTCATCTCATAGAAAATTCAGTATATTACTTAAAATAAGTCTCTTCTTGCTCTATCCTATCAACAGGTCTGCTGGTAGAAATTTCTTTTTAGAAATAAGCGGAACCTTTTTGTATGTACTGTCTTATGTCTGTAACTTATGTCATGTGTGTACAATAAACGTTCTTATTAAAGTAGTGAAGTACATTATAGGATTTAAATACATACATTTTCGTTGTTTTGACTCTGCTCCTATTCGTAAAGTTGCAGTCTTCTCCCGAGAAGAATAAGCAAGAAACTCAGAGGGGTGCTCTGTTTCTCATTACTTGACTTATTTTCTAATTTTAATTTAACTATTTAAATAATTTTAGTTTATTCCCATCGACCAATAGACGGCCAATAATTGTCACTATCTCTCACTGTCATCTGTATAGAGCTAGACAGAGATGTACTGACATTCAATGCTTCGAAATTTCGGTTGTAGATAGTACAGAATAGAGCCCCTGTTTCGCAGTACTTTCCGTGGCGCCACAGTAGCTAATAAGTACCGAAAACCTTTTACGTTTCCAGGAAAAGTTAGTTTCTTGTAACTGTTCTATTATGGGTACATGATACCACCATTTAAGTATTTGCTAAACCGTCCCTTACACCCTTATTTTGTTTATTTTGAGTGTGCTCTTTATTAATAATACTAACTTATATACGAGTCTGTCAGTACCATAATATCAAACGAAATACTTTAAAATGTATTATCTTTATTTAATCGTAGCTAATTAATAATCGGTGATAAAAATATGAAAACAATGTGAAAGTAACTCATAATGAATAACCCAATGTCAGTGATGTAGATAATGAGTGTTAATTTCGTCAAATGAGACAACGACTCCGTGGCGCAACGGTAGCGCGTCTGACTCCAGATCAGAAGGTTGCGTGTTCAAATCACGTCGGGGTCAAAATACTCTTTTTGTGTTTTTTTTTAAATATTTCTCATAAAGAACAAAATTTCAGTTTTTTTTTAATTTTAACTAATTTATTTTCATTAAAAAATGTTTGTGGTATTAAGGAATGAAAGGCAAATTATTAAATGGAATTATACTAAAAATCAATTCAGTTAATGAAAAACTTATTTTTTTTAAGGTTTTCCTATTTTTTGTTCGCAACAAAAAGACTTCAATATATTTTAATTATGAATATATTTAATGAAGATGAGGTTTTTGTTCTCTAAGTGATTTGTTTGTGTCTGTATGTGTGTCGTATAATTTCCTTATAATATATCCGTTAAGCAATAATATCTCTTCCAGTTCTTAACCCCTTTTAATTAGCTTAATTTTATTCCAGGTGGCAATGGACACAGAGTAAGCTCTGATCGCCTATCGCCGCTGGAACATCTGGAGAGTGCAGAACACCTAGAGGTGGTTCCAGAAGTGACTCAGCTATTCCGGTGTGCTGCTTCGCCAAGATTTCCACCTTCCTTCTGGTTTAGGGTCAAAGATTGGCCTTGGCCAGTGTTTAGACTGAATTTAGGATTTGTGCTTGTTATGTAATTTTTTTATGATTATGATTTATAGTCCGCGAAAAAATGCACCTTTTTACCGTAAAGAAGCATGAAGAGACATCCGCCGCCTGAAGACGGAGCGACAGACGAAAATAACCTTTGCTCCGTAGTAATTAAGATTCATTTTACGTTGATTTAAACAGCACCTTATATAGAAAGGCGAAACGTGGCTATTACGCTACAAAATATTACAACTCTTATTTACTATTTTATAATACACCACAATGTCAACCTAATTTCGTAGGATTATACTGTTTGTATTACCCTGCCAAATTAAAAAAACCTATGCTAAAGTAAAATACTATACAAGCGCGAAGACCATATCTTCGCTTCTGGGCTAGATTGTGGTCAAAGGCAAACTCATAATCTATTTTATACACTCATTCTGACGGAAAGTGTAGAACTTAAGAACTCTTTGAATACATTTTTGAATCTCATGTACTAATTAATCAATTATTCAAAATATTTTTTTGGTCAAACAAAGAATCTAACAAAATTATTTTCTGATTGATATCAGGTGACAAATT
The DNA here is from genome assembly GCA_949987775.1 of Aproaerema taeniolella. Lineage (NCBI taxonomy): Eukaryota > Metazoa > Arthropoda > Insecta > Lepidoptera > Gelechiidae > Aproaerema > Aproaerema taeniolella. Next base: position 7,005,993 of record OX465245.1, read on the forward strand.
ATCTCAGTCCTATTATCCTAATAATATTATAAATGCGAAAGTTTGTAAGGATTTATGGATGTTTGTTATTCCATGATGTGACGAAATTTTGCAATGATGTATGGGAAAATGATACAGCTTAGGTGTTGGTTTGGTATGCAACAAATTAACACTTAAGCTACATCATTTCCCCAAATTCCCACAGGAAAGAATTCCCAGGCGGAAAGCTAGTTTAACATAATTTTCCACGTTAAAAACGTATGAGTCACCGACTTCAATCCCAACAACAGTTCGCACAAAGTAGATATCTAGTTTTTTGCGGACTACAATGCCTATTAGCAAATAACTACAAACAGAAATGTCATTCATTTATTTAGATGATGTTCTAGTTTGTAGTATATTTTGTTTTTGTTGATTTTTTTTAAAAGCGCTGAATCATTTTCGATAAAATTTATATGGGACCTCTTCAGGAGTATACTCTTTCGAACAAATAAAGAATTTTGAAAATCGGACAACAGTTGCCGGAGTAATCGCGTAACAAATATACAAAAAAAAAAAAACCGTCGAATTGAGAACCTCCTCCTTTTTTGAAGTCGGTTGAAAATGCGCTCTTACCACAACCGATCGCGAAAATCTTAATGTATTTTGAAAATTATTTGTTCTACTATAATCTCGTATTCATAAAAAAACGTACTACCTAACACAATCTTTTATTAGTTTAAACACTGGCCAAGGCAGAAAAAGGTAAAATGCATTTTTAACATATATTTTGCATATTTTCACATTGTATTCTTTTCTCTATCACTACAAAAATAAAACTTCAAAAATGTTTATAAAATCGTTGTATATTTCATTTTTACATATTAAATCTTTATAATATATACATCATATTTATATATGTTTAGATTTCATAAAGAAGAGAAGGACGTTCATAAGAAAAAACTGCTTTTTCGACTTTCAGTTTGATATTCTATAAGAGCAGTTATTTTTTGTTTGGCAATCAGACCTCATTTTTAACAGTTAGAGGTAATGTGTTTGTAGTATGAAACGGTGCCTGTATATATATCACGTACGAGTTAACTTGAGACCTGGCCTGACGAAGTCACCTTCAATGTACGGTGTGCAAAATAATAAAATATCGAAAAAAATATACAAAGATATACCATCTTTGTTTACGGATATGTGTGTCGTCATTCTTTCGATATTTTATCATTCCACACACCGCACACCGAAGATGTCGTCGTCGGGCTAGGTCTCAAGTTAACTCGTACGGGTTATAGGTGGCGGTTATAGGCGAAAATTAAAGATATCCTTTCTTTCGGTCATCTCGTGTGTACGGTAGATGTCGCCTCTCGCCTCGCCGCGCACATATCTAAGGCGCGATATAGCGATTTCGTTCAAACTTATATACGTAATATAGGTAAAGGGTACGAAATAATCAACATGGAAGAAATATTAGGTAGGTACTTAATGACTAGTCCTAACTATATTACAAGATAGCTATAAACAGATTGGTGGTTTGTCATATATTTTTGGCATTGGACGCAAATCATTTGTATATTCTTTTTTCAATATAATTAATATTTATTTTCTATTATCCACACGTCTTAGCACCATTTAGATTACTGTTTATGATATTTATAAAACTCTTATTGTCATTTTGAATTGATAAAATGGGTGGTTTACATTTATTAATATCAAAAAAAAATTAGGACGCTAATCTGCCTTTGAAACTGAACAACATCCCCGGAAAATTATATGTAGCTTACAGATGAAATGTGGTGAAATGCGTACTCATCATAAAAAATACATTCACATAACAATTCATGCGAGTAGGTATAGAAAGTAAATTTTTTTCAAATAAAAAAGTATTTCTATTCTAAAACGAGATCAACTGATCGCGCGGCCATATCATTTTTTATTATTTTAAGTATATAATAATAATAATACGTTTATTTCTTCAGAACAGCACACACATACATTAAAAAAAGTTCAAAATATTCTTATCCTAATAAACAAGTTTAAGCTTGCATATGTCTGCCGCAGTGAGGAAAAAGGCCTGGGCTCAGCGACTAATGCCAGACTGATTATCAGGCTGGCAACACTGATTTTCAGCCCTCGCCCAAGAGAGGGCTGAGATATATCATTTTTTTGCAATTTATAATGGGTTATAAGTGTTATAACTTATATCTTAAAATAATAACTTTTTAAAAATATTATATATGATTAGATTTTTTTGTTATATTCCTTGGAGAAGGTTGTTCAGAGTGGCTTGATTCACATCCTAAATTACGGTAAAATTACTCCAGCTAAAGTGTTATTTTAATTAAATATCGCAATATTTCTTATTGGTAAAAGTAGAATTTTAGCACCAATGATATATTACACAGACGATCAAACTAAAATCTAGTTAATATCTTCTGAGCCTTTGCTAAAACTTGAGGGGACACTTGTCATGGGCGAAAAAATATATTGAGAATACTGCATATTATGTACTTATACAAGTGTTTCAAAAAAACAAAAAAAAAATTATTCAAAATTAATTAAAATTAAGCTTATTGCACAGCTCTATTACAAATTTACAAGTATGTCATATTAATTATATGAAACTTTTATTTTGTAAATGTCAAACCGTGCAACTGATTACTAGAGTTGCGACTATTTCACTTTTAAAATTAAATTTTGGAATTTCTTTTTTTGTTTTTTTTTGAAACACCTTGTATTCATTTACCGACTGCTGAGTAAAAGAAGATTCACGAAAGAAATATACAGTGATAATGTAGCTAAAAGGGTCAGAAAATGGCGCCCTAGGCGAACTTACTTAAACCAAAATGGTGACATACTGAAAAAAGGTCGTATCAGGAGCACCAACTTATCTTTATTTAATTCTTAATGTGTGTACAACACATACATAAAATTACAAAATACATACAAAGAGAAAGGACATGTTCAACGGCGAGCTTAACTCAAGCAATAAGTTTTCTCAAGCTATGTGAGAGGAGAGGCATTTTTATGTCTATGGGAGCGCCCTAACCCAACGAGCGTGTATGAAGCGAATTATGAATGTAGAGGAAGTGAGAGATGTGTTTGGATCGTAGCAGGTGTCATACTATGAGCTTATGTATGTATGTCTTATGCCTATGTTCATAAGACATACATATACACAAACATATGCACCTGTTTCCCGCTCAAGTGGTCTCAAAGGCATCATTCAAATGATAAAATATTATACACTTATATTGATAATTTGGAAAATACTTCATTTTGGATAAGTTCTTTGATCAGAACTTATTTATGGTAATTTCAATCAAGGTACATCTTTGGGACGTTATAATAAAACTCTTAAATATACAAAAAATCCTTGATAATGTATGAATCACTAGAACTTGGGTCTAAGAACAAAACAAAAGGTTAATCACAAAACGATGAGGCCCAGAAATGCGCAAAGTAAATTCATCTTTTTAATTTGGGTTTAGTAAGTTCAATTGATCTTGTTTGCATAACCCGATTCAAAAATCTTATATTTTTCCATAGACAACTATTAAAAAACCGTAAAAAGGATTCGGAGAACCTGGCTTAGGTTTTAATCTTTAAGAAGCAAGATAAACAGAATTTAAAATTTACCCAAAATTCTAGTAATTCTTACATCACAAGTAATATTAAAGCTTCGTTGTGTCATACGAGGGTATCCAGAACATAACCTGGTCCGCCATAGTTCAAATTCTGAACGGAATGGTCTAGAACAGGGACGTAGCTGTCTTGCAGCAAAATCGGTTGTCTGCTTGATGCTTCATTAAGTTGCCTTTCTAAAATTGCATTCTGCAGTTCTTCTTCTTCTAACTGTAACGTCAGTTCGTCTAAAAGCTTCATTCGATCTTCTATCTCCTTCTCTGCTTTGCCTAATTCAATGTTGTTACTCTGCATCTCTTTTGCACTTATAGCTAACTCCTCTTCTATTTTGTCCATCAACATTGTCACTTGAGTTACGTTTTCGCAACTGTTAGCTTTGTTTTCGTCCATATATCGTTTTACTTTCGCTGTAAGTCTGACTACTAATTCTTCTTCTCTGTGTAGTCTTTTGTTTATGATGGCGAGTTTCTCTAATAGCTCGATTTCTTCTCGTATTCTTGTCAGCTCATCGGTAGACGCGTCTGAATCTGTGTCATGGGTTTGCTTGAGTCTTTCCGAGTTGACTTGGCATATGTCTGTTAGTTCTTTAGTGAAATAATGTTCTCTCATTAGATGTCTTTCTCTTCTGGATTTATGCTTTGTGTGTCTTCTTGGAGGTGTGCCTGATCCGACCCCAACTCCGCTGTCGCTGTTTCCCGCTTGGCTGTCGTTGACGTCACAGTTCCGTCCGAGGTCTCGTAGGTAGGATTCTAGAAGGTAGTTGGTCCCATGTTTTTCCATTCTGTTCTTGTGGGTTTGGTCTTCGAGTTGGTCGATTAGTTTCTCTTGCTCCCTGTCAAAGGAAAATGTTATATTTAGTTATGTTGCCTGTAAAAGTTGAAAATTGGGTGCTTAAAAATTAGCTACTGAATTCCCAAAATAACCGAAGCAAATTTTAAGCATTTCATATGTCCAAATTGTCCAAGAGTCTTCATAGTTCAGATAAGATCAAGTATTTGCCAAACTTGACTAACACTAAGTTTTCAAACCGCCAAATGACCTGTCTCAACAACCGGGACTCACTGTTTAACGTGCTTTACTTAAAAGCTCGGAATTATTTAATTAGAATGGAGGTTCAACAGCTTATAATAAACACAGTGTTCAACATTACTATAGTCGGTCTCCCTTAACAGCACCCGTATTCTAGCATTCGACTTGAATCGAATATTTGACAAGACTATACCCGTCACTGTCATCTAAATAGCGCAAGAGAAAGATGCACTGAGATTTTCCGAGCGTCGGTATCGCATCAAATGATGTAGAATACGGGTGCAGGTCTCCTGTCCCCGTATACATTGCTTAACCTCACTGTTCGGTTCCGAAAAGCAACCAGCACTAAGCGACGAGGTTCTACCAACCTCAGTTTATCCAACTGCTGATGTATAGTCCGACTTTGGTGCTGTATGACGCTGACGAGTCGTGCGGCGGGGTGGGCTCGTGGCGGGGGGGTGAGCGCGCGCCGGTCCTTGCCTCGGTGGCGCCTGCGCACCGCCCCGCGACTGCCCGCGTCGCTGTCTCGGCCAGAGTCGTCTTCGCCACCACTCGATACGCGGCGAAGAGCTAAACGCACCTGGAAGGAAGTATTTGTACACTTAAGAGCACGCCAAACTTGACACTTTGGACTTTGGACCGGCCCTGCATTGTATGGCGCGCTGTATAAATCAGAGCTCAGCTTAAACTGGTAGTGTACCTGCTCTTGACTGCACCTAGGCATCAGATATTTCGAAAGCTGATTTAAAATTTCAATACTAAATCAAAAGTGCTAAGAATACATTTTACGATCTAGTTAAATTTGACACTTTTACGTAGCCTACCTACTCATAGACTCAGGAGTAAACGCCAGCTGGACTTATACGCTAGTATAATTCTAAGGCTCATTTTCACCATAGTCAACCCACGGTTAGCCTACGGTTACTAGCTAACCAGCAATGGATTGAATAGTTGAGGCATATCTAAGCGAGATAAGTGTTTTATCTAAGCTAACCAGAATTGAACAATACACCAATCTCTGAAGTAACAATAAAAAAGTTATTTTCGATAAGAGTAGATAGATATAATGCCGGTTTTGTCCATATGAACTGGGAGTGAAAGGAAGACATAAAATATGCCAGCCAGCTGTAAACTCTTCCAAGGGATAGTGCATGAAGTTAAGGAAAATGCTCAAGTTTTGCTGAATTGTGGATCATCTATCACCACTTAACCGTAGCGTGTATGTTTATCTGAGGCCACGTGATCCTCTGCCTACCTCTAGAGATTAAGGGATGAATGAATTTCTGGATGACTAAATTCACCAACCTCATGCCTAGCGTCTCCCCAGGCAGCCAAGACATGTAACACAGGGACGTCTGGAGGAAGGGGCCGCTCCACTCCTCGCCATCGTTCTGCAAGGACCCATTCGCCGCTCTCACTGAATCCGGCCCCTGAAACAATCGTTATGAGTGATGATGATGATGATGATCATTAATTTTTGCTATTACCGTGGAGATTACCTGGACAGATTTTACAGAATAAAATTTAATAAAAAAGCATTGGAAAATTTTTAAACCCAAACAATTTAAACTGTTTTTCAGAGGTTTTGGCAATCTTTATTTTTTCTTTAATGGCGAATGGGTTCTCTCTTTACCACAATCCAGCTCAGGGGCGAAAGTATAGTCGAGGATGAGCAAGCTCACTCAGAAGACGCCTATTCACTCAAACTTTTAAAAGATTCGGGTTATAAGAGCCCGGAAAGACAAACGCAGGCAGAGAGTCCATTCCTTAGCGGTGCGCAATTTAAAAGATAAAGAGGCGCTCAGTACGGATTCGAGGAATCTCGACAAGATAAGTGTGGTGCGTCTGGATGCCCGGTACAAGAAGGGAAGAAAGGTGTACTCCCCGAAGTGGATCTTGTAGAAAATACTCGTACATAGGCAATACTTTGCGTCAATGAGCTAGGCTTTGGAGTTTGTTTTTACTGGCTTTTTTCCACCAACGAGCCGCCTGACTCTGCGGCCCACCGATTCGCCAGAGCGGCTAGTTAATATTTGGCCGAATCATCCCAAAGGTGGCTGCAATGCTCCATGCACGATCAGACCTGTGCCTTAAAAAGCCTTAAGAGTTGATCAGGCGTGAAGTATCGCGTGACCTTAGGATGCTTTTCAAAACTGAAAGATTACCAATCATTTTTAATTCTATCTTGAACTATTCCAAATCCTTAAGAAACTTCTAGAACTCATTTACATTCAGATATGAAATTCAAAAAAACTTCAGTTCACCAGAACATGACCGCGTTTTAAAGCCCTTTTTGCGCCATCTAAGTATCAGATTTAATGAGTAACTTCCATGAAGACATACCATCAGGCCCATCGTTCAAAGCGCGCACGATATCCGCGCAGGTGGTATGTGCACGCACACCTCGCACCCACAGCTTCTGCCCCCGCGCAATTACCCCCACCTCCTCGTCGCTGTAGTCTGATGACGATGCCTCCATTGGTCACCTGAGAACAATAATATAAATATAAGAACCGTCAAGAAAAATAGATACATTTATATCGGTTTTCCTTAAATTGAGAGTAGACGGAATATCTTATCGTGAAGGTATCACAAAGTAATGTGTTGAACTTTACTATGTTTTGTGGTAAAGCAGTTATTGCTTAGATATAACTAAACCAATTTTGATCAAATGTAGTCAAGAACCATCTCGATTACATCAGCTTTCAAATAAAAAAAACGCATCGAAAACGGTCCATTCGTTTAGGAGCTACTGTCAAGGGCGTCGCCAGCCCTTGGCCTAGGTGGGTGCAAGTTAATATTATGGAGGATGAAAAAAATATGAATTGTATAAAGGTACAGTCAAGAGCATGAAGTTTTACACTTGTAGCGCGAGTCTTTGCTTCTATGGCGAATTGGCGTTTGTAAAAAGAACGGTTCCAACTTTGGTTGCTTTGCAGTTGGCTACATTTTTTCACCTCTGGGGGGGTGAAAAAATGACCCCTAATGAAAAATGCGCTAGACAGATACCGACAGATACGTAAATACACACGTCAAACTTATAACACCTCTTTTTTAAAAACGATTAGACTTTCATTCTGACATAGAAATCTTGGAATCCGTTTTTTTAGCCGTGGCAATTTAAACAAATCCCTTTTTTAATCGTGGCGTTTAGTGTTTCTAACACATTAAATTCTCTACCTACGCCGGAAGGATTATAGGCGTGACGTAAGTGTATGAATAAAGTATAAAATGCCCAGAAACATGATAAATAAATTATTGCCTTCTTTCAGTGGTCTCAAACATTCATACATAAATACGCACACGAAATTCTTATCGGAGCAGGCAGAGCATAAGTGGTTCTTAAACCACGTTTGACATTATTTCTAAGGGTTATTTATTAAATGAAACATGATAAACATAACAAACATTTCTGACCGTGTGGTGATCGGTTGAGAATAACACCACCCCATCTCTTTCCGTGGGTGGCGTAAGAGGCGACTAAGGAAACACAAATGAGACCTGCCTCCTAGTAATCCATCCCAGGCAACGACACTTAATTTTTTTCTGAATCTGAGGTGTCGTCCTATGGTCTCATGCGGTGTGGTAGGCTCTGTAAAGGGCCGTCTGGTTCGCGACCACCCTCCTACCGAAGTCCGACGCCAAACAGCTTGCTGTGTTCCGTCGGTGCGTGGGAGTATCAGTGCCTTTATAGGCATTTTCTGGGTTAACTCGCCCCATCGTCGACCTCATCTTTGACCTTATGGTCAAGATTGAGGTCAAGAGTTAACCCATCTTATAATTTAAAAAAAAACACAAATTGAGGAAATAATTTTGTTTTAAGTTGTTACGTTCCCTTCGTCCATATTCGTAACCAGACTTTGGTAACCAGCTACGAAAGAAGAATTTTCTTTCACTGTTTCGTAACTAGTTCCCAAAAAAGAAGGTTTGCAAATGTTGAATGGTCAAGAGCGAAACGTTACCCTTCGACAATATCGTACTTAGATAGAAAAGAAATGCACACACGGCAGCAGAACAGACTATACATATTAACCTTTACGTGCGCCCTTATCTCGCTCGCAATAGCGGCGCCTTTCGTAGCGCAAATGGGTAACCTGGCTTGCTGCTGTCTGTACTAGCCCAGAGTAAGGAGAAGTTACTACGTATGTACTTAGATAGGTAGTACGAGTATATAACAAAACTTGGCAAAGCATCCAACTCAGTAAGTAGTTGCATAAGTTTGCACAATTTCGGGGTTGGGCCGCGCCTGGCACGTCGAATAGGGAGGGTGTATCACTATTATCACAATATACCTATAACGAAACTCTACATCTAGAGTAGGTATGTTGTAGGGCGCAATTATACTAATGAAAGCGCATTATCTGCTTACAAAGGGTAGGAAAACACGTTGAGTTAAATGTAACTCAATACCTTTTAACATGATCAGCAGCTCGAGTACGATGGTGATAGCACGCGTAAATGCGTAATGCGCCGCGGTCCTGTCAAAATGTCAACATTGACGACGCCAGAGGGCGAGCAAGTCTTTGCGCAGGGCCCCCACAGGGGCGGCGCCCTTAGGCCTGTTACTTAAAATTTTTGTGCTGAGAGCCATCTGCGCTCGCCACTTGCTCGGTGAAGCTGTTAAGGCCATCAGCGGCCAACAGTGTAGTCATTTAGAAAAAAAAAAAAAATCGTGCAATCAAAGTGAAGTTTCAGCGTCAGCCGAGTGGCGCGCAGCGCGAGTTTGTCGCCATCGTGCTCGAGCTGTAGGAATGTTTGTAAAACTCTTTTCGGTAAAAAGACTTGTACAAAGGCCCGACTAGAGTTTGATGTCGTCAAAAAAATACGCCTAACTTCACAAATGAGCCCTGATGAGTGAACCAAGCAGATAGAATATAATATACTAGCATCCCGCTTGGGACTTCGTTCCCGTGGGAATTCGGGAAAATTATGTAGCCTATGTTACTCAGGGATAATGACATAATGTAGCATCCTAACGGTGAAAGAATTTTTGAAATCGGTCCAGTAGTTTTTAAGTTAATTCGTTACATACAAAAGTATAAATCTTTCCTCTTTATAATATTAGTATAGATAAAGACACAAACATTTCAATTGAGAATGTAACCAGCATAGAAAAGGGTTTTTTTGGAGGTAACCAGTACGAAAATATTTTTTAGAAACTGTAGAAATAGCGTCAAAGGGTCTGAGAGATGATATCATGAATAATGACGAAAATCTGATACAAATATCAAATAGTTCTTTCCCTAAGAAAAATCTGGTACTTAGTACGAACCATATAGGTAGTGTTGTACCTAATTAAGGTCCGGTATACACCACCAAGCCTATTACAGGAAATAACCGACTCCTATCAACGATTACCGGAACAAACCATAAACCAAACAATGCAGCTTTACGATGAAAATGCAATTTTACGAGTACAGTAACGTTTTTGTTTTATTGGTCTAAGGCCGAGTTTCGTAGGAAATATGTGGACTAGGTACAATTTTCTGCAATAAAATTTAAAACTGTGGCTTACAAAATGTGCCATAATTTTCATTAGTTTTGTAAACGGAAATCGTTGTGAAATGAAAATCAGAAGGTTTAGCCGTTTAGTATCGTGTAGGATAGCAATGAAAACCTTAGAAATGTTGTACGCAATTCATTAGTTTTAATTAGGTATATGCTATTAATGAAATTTACTTAAAGTAGGGGTGTGAGTAGGGGGCATTATCACAGAATTTTGAAATATGTATACAGGGTGTTAAGTAATTCGATCTTACCCTCAGGTGGTGGATCAGCCTATGAAACTGAACAACTTTCCCTAAGAACAAATGCCGAAATACGAAAAAAAATTTTGACTTCCCATACAAATTGCATCAGCTGATAAATCATTTTGTATGGGAAGTCAAAATTTTTTTTCGTATTTCGGCATTTGTTCTTAGGGAAAGTTGTTCAGTTTCATAGGCTGATCCACCATCTGAGAGGATAAGATCGAATTATTTAACACCCTGTATAGGTACCTATTACATGCCGCAAGGAAATGGTGAAATCAAGGATAACTTTTTACAGAAAAAGCAGACATCAGTTTTGGTTGCCAAATTTTTACACATTAAGACCTTAACTACGATTCACTCATAAAATATTTAGTACTACGCCAGTATAATCATAAAATTAGCTTAGTTCCTTTTAATTTAAAATCAACGAAGGTGTTCTCCTTGGGTTGCCAGTAAAAAATAATTACCGCACAACATAAAACTTTAAAAAAGGGCAATAAAAATAGCAAGTAATAATATTATAGGTATAAATCCCGTAACACAGTTTAGGCTGGCTGGCTGGTAATTCGAGTGGGTATCGTGACCCGGCACCATTAGAAGCTTCCGCCACCCCTTGGGGTTGCCAGCCCTCAACCCCTGACATTTGCGCCACACCCTGTATATGACTTTTGATGGTGTTTTTGTATTATATTATGTAAATGGCGTATTAACGTAATTTTAGAATTTCGTGCTTTTTGATGTTAGCTAGATTTTTGTAGCTAGGTACTTGGATTCGTTCGCGTGCCTGCTTTTATGGCCTAGACCACAGCCTATATTTAAAGGCATAATAAGTGTCTGTTTGACCCACTTAGTTTGATTACGGATTATAGTTAGTAAAACAACCGTAAAACAACCATTTCGTAACTCAACATGGACTAAATTCATCAAAATAAGTTAGTGATCCAGCAGTTATTAATTAATAAAGTAATGGTCTTCAAGGACAGTTCGTTTTCATCAGCCCATCTTAAAAACAATGAAGGGGATTTAAACTAATAATCCACCACGCTGGCCCAATGCGGTTTGGTGGACCGCCATCTTTTGAAAACTAATTATTACACCTAACAATTTATTAAACCGCAATTTCTTAAATTCTGAGTTTACTCTACTTCTTTTTAAATTTTATTTTATTTTATGGGCCTTTTTATAATTCGAACAGCATGTCACGGCAGAATTTCTATTACCATTGCCTCCAATGTTCCCAGCTGCCTTCTAGTATCACTAGTACATAGGAGGCAATGGTAATACAATTTTGCCATGCCGTTTTCGAATTATAAAAAGGTCCAATAGATCACCCACAAAACGGTCTACTCTCTTGTTCGTTTCTTATTGCGCGGAAATATCGGATAAGTACTTGTTTAAAAAAAATCGTGGTACGAAGCCGTTAATAGTATATTTAAAACTAGTAAAATTGATTCTCCTCATGAAACTACTTTCCATAAGGTGTATAGGACGAAATATGGAGAAAAAAGATGTCTCTTCCTCATATTAGGGCAATAGGGAATATGCATGAATTTTTTATAGCATCGATTAACAAAATATTAAAATACCGTAGTTGAGATGACAAAAAGTGAAATTAAAATGAAAATCGGCCTAGAAATACGGCCGATATACGCATTTAACGATTACGACATGGACTGTGACGTCACATGTCACTACGTCCTACGTCCATAGAAAGAGATAGAAATAAATCTTCGATGGCTAATATATTTTTTAATTTCATAGTTATTCGAAAAAAAGTTTTGTTAAACTGTTTATTGTATGAATGAGGATTATTTTTTTAAATTTTATAGGTTAGGTTATTCAAACCTAATTTTTAGGTTAGGTTAGGTTATTCATACATATTCCCTATTGCTTCGAGAGGAGAATTGTTTTTCATTTTATTATTTCATTGTATTTTTTTGTTTTTTACTGAGAAATTCTTGGTTTGATAAAATAAATTTTACTTTATGTTTGTTCAGTTTAGTTAGTTTAATTTAAAGTCGCCCTATATTAAATGAAACAACTAACTACGCAGATGTAAGTGCAGAACATACTTCAACCCTATATTATCATTAAGTACTTACGCCACAAAATAAACATAAGCTTAGGATCTGACGCCCACCACAGTAAGTAATCTAGTCCTGCGACCTGCCTAATCGTACCCTCTGGATATATCCCCGGATATTTGTGCAATAAACACATCCTGCCTGCCAGGTGGATAGCTCAGGTGCTCGCCCCACTTGGAGTGCACGCAAACCCATCACCAGATTGCTCTGTTCTTGTACACCACCATTTTTGTAGGGATGGGAGACTAAGATACCTAGCTATCGATATCGAGCTTTTTCGTTCACAACACTAAAATATTTTATTACCTACGGTGTTTCTATGAATGCCATATGAATTTTTCAGATTATGAAAAAAATATATGAATATAAAAAATAAATGTAAAATACTGTAAAATGTACACTGTAGAATTCAACAAAAAATTTTGATCTCCCATACAAAATGTGCTATGTACTGATGAAGTTTGTATGAGAGATCAAATTTTTTTTTTCGTATTTCGATCTATGTTCTTTGGGGAAAGTTATTCAGTTTCATGGACTAATTAACCACCCGAGAGGCTGAAAGAGATTTACCTAAAGCCCTGTATAGATAGGTAGATATTTGCATACTTAAAAAGGTAAGACAAAACATACAATACGAACTTAAGACTAAAAGTGTGCAAGGGCAGCCATATCGCAAAACGCTAAACGCTAAAATCTCTTCCAGGCAACCCAAGGCGAAAGGAAAACAGAAGAAAACCGCGGGAGTAGCACAAAAGCGGTGAAAAAAAGGAATTTTAAATATCAATAAAACTATGGACTAGGTATAATTATTATGTAACCAGACACTTCGTTTGGTAAATCAGAAAATAAACACCGTATATAATTTAATTACGTAGCTAAAGGCAGTTCATGACGGACGGCTATATCAAACGTGTTACGTCAGAGTAATCTTAAAGTTTTTGAATTAAGTACCTACTCGATAAGCGTAATTAGAGTGTCTATTAGAAATCTATCGATACCTGTATCTTCCGAGCCCATCTCTACACGTGCAAATTATCAGTAGTCCTCGGCCGCGTAATAACAGGAGCTGCGCACACGCAAGGACGCGCGAAATTATACTATACACACGGACAAATTGTTTGTAAAGCAAGTATTTTTATAACATAAGATTTCGGTACTGTGTGTTAAAAACTCCAGCTTGGTTTCTTAACAACATCTACCTAAGTTAGTTTTTCAGGGGTCTTAGGCAAAATAAACAAAAGATTTATCAACAAAAAATTATAAAGGGTTACTTTTTAATCAGTACACAAATTTTTCTTACGGTGTGAGTAACGTTGATAGAACGTAAATAAGAAGGAAAACATTTTTTTTTCCAAAATTTTCAGATTTTGATACCCCCTTTTATCGTCTTAGAGGATGAATTTTGTAAAACGCAGAAACACGGGTGTCACAAATTGTGTTGAAGAGTACTATTACCAAGTTTCAAGTCAATTGGACGAACTTATTTTATTTTTCATACAAATTTTTTTATTTATTTTCATAAAGTTTACGTACAAAAAGTTTGTGTACTGATTAAAAAATAACCCTGTATAATGTTACTTTTAAAATATTAAATTACTGTGCTTTTTTCACTATCGAAAAAGTAAAACACCAAACAATAAAAGTCAGATAAGTAATCAACCTATTAATGACCAAATACTTACGTCTATACGTAAGAAAAAAAAAATATCTAAAAGTTATAAATAAAAAATATCTACTTCTATAAGTAGATATTTTTTATTTATAATCTGCTAAGCCACTGAAATCTTATCTAATATTAGACCCTTTTTTTTCCTCAAAAAAAAAATTGGTTGCCTGTTTATTATATTCTTTGTAGCTAAAGTTATTGAGGACTTAATATTATATGGTACACCGAGAGATGTAATTAACAATTTTTTTGTCAGCAATTTCATTAAGTTCTTCAATGAACAAATCCTTGTGTAGCACAATCACTACAAAAATAAATAACAAGGCCTGTAAACAAAGGGCGATAGGTTTAATAACCGCAAATAAAAATAATAAGTAGTAGAGGGCATCCTGCGCAAGAGTGGAGACTACAGGTTTCTGGGCAAAAACTCTGTGTGGGATTTGTGTGTAGCCTTAGGGCAGACGATGATTAGGTTATCAAATCGACGCTTTTAGTAAGAAGGATGCAGGCTGATCTTGATTAGTTTTTGTCCGTTCTCTTTGAGAAAAAAGATTGATAGGGTTGGTCAATGGGTTTCTCAGTGTTTACGTCTTTTCTGTTTTTTCATCACGTACGAAGCTTGAAGTATTGTGAGTAAACGAAAACGTGGTAATTGTTCGTACTATAACAACCAGGCAGGAGCTACACAACAGCATCCCACATGCAGTGGTTGCCGTATCGCGCCATACCGTCAGCTGTGTATATTACGCGGATGACGGTAATGATGCGATAGGCAGTTTTATCAAAGAAGCAGAGGCGGCGGGCCGAGGAAAAGTGATTGATTATAACCTTAAAATGGCAATCAAAAATCGGGATACGGTTGTTATCGATGCTTTAAGGACAGGAGACAATAGACAGAAACCACCGCTGGCTTAGGTAAATAAACAGAATAAAAATGTATTTAAGTATATTTTAGTTTCTTTATATGTATTTATTGTAAACTCAAATGGAGTATAAAATCTGTTGAAAATGTAAAATTAGTATTAAAAATATAAATTATAATAAGACAAGGGCACGGACATCAAGTCTGTGGATTTGTGAGAGCCAATAAGATTATTTTCTGGTGTATTTGCTGAGAGTATGTGAGTGTGTTACAATCGCTAGCTATAATGACCGGATACTCTAGAAATACTTACCAAATAATAATATCTTTAAAAAAAACTAAAGTAATGATTGGTGTAACCATTTTCATAGAAAAATATAGTATTTTAGAATTACCTATAGTGAAATAGGTTTACAAAATGTCTATTAACTAGACACCAAGAATAAACGAAGATTGAAGATATAACAATTGTCCACGTGAAAACGTATGATTCAGCCGATCTCAGTCCCAAACAATGCCTATTAATAGCAGATAACCACAAACCAAAACGTCATCTAAATATAACGTGTAAGTATTTTTGTTTTGATAAAATTTAAAAAGCGTAATTTTGATATGCAACCACCTAGGGAGTATACTCTTTTCACGATACAAACATTTGTGAGGAGGAATTGAGAACCTCCTCCTTTTTTTGAAATTGGTTAATAAATAATAAACACTAGGTTTTCCCTTGTGTCGTGGGTCCCTTGGAACACACATAAAGACAGACACGAACGCGCATGACCATAGAACAAACACTTGCTGGTTAAAAATAATCTTATCTGCAAAATAATCATGAAATACTTTGGTAGGTTTTAGCCAAAACGATAAATAGGGAATACAATTAAGCCGTTACAAACTCAACCTATACTTAACATCATGAATTTTGCGATTCATATGAATATGTTAAGGAAATATATTCAAACATTATGCGAAATTATACACTGTGGAAGTGTAAATGAAATCGTTAACTTATCAGGCACATTAATCTTAGAGAAAATGATAAAATGCTTGCAAATGTAACAATTGTTGTAGCAATGAGGAATGTGTGATGAAGATATTAAAATTTGCATAACATTTTGTACTAATGCAAATGTTACTGTAGTTTTATCTAATACCTTTTATTTTTATTAAAAACTTCTGTAGGGGTTGTAACGTCCCTACATGTGATATGGGATGGTATTAGGGGCAAGTAGGTTGCACTATAATAAAATGATCAAGGAAAGCGACAACCACGTTTTTTACCGTATAGTGATTGGTTGAGAATGACACCACCCCATCTCTTTCCTTGGGTGTCGTAAGAGGCGATTAAGGAAACACAAATGAGACCTGCCTCCTAGTAATCCATCCCAGGCAACGACACTTCATTTTTTCCTAAATCTGAGGGGTCGTCCTATGGTCTCATGCGTTGTGGTAGGCTCTGTAAAGGGCCGTCTGGTTCACGACCACCCTCCTACCGAAGTCCGACGCCAAACAGGTTGCTGTGTTCCGTCGGTGCGTGGGAGTACCAATGCCTTTACAGATTGAGGTCAAGAGTTAACCCATCTTATAATAAAAAATAAATAAAAAAACACTCACGACAAGTGCTTTTTTTCACTAAATTAGTTATAAGTTGAAATAGCTGACGCGCGTAACAATTATACAATGTAATGCTATATAAAATACTTCTACAGTTGACTGTACAACTTCTTCGAATAAAGTTGATTTGAATTGGAAAATAGACCATCCAACCATATGCAGAGCTTGTGTTAATTATCTATCAGTATAGCTAACATACGGAACGACAATCGATATGACGACATTATTTCACACGTCTATGTTAGCTATGCTAGGGCTATACGAGTAAAACAACAAATTAGTACAAGTTTTGTAAACGGTTTATGTAGCTAAAAAAAAAGATGAAATCTTTATAACACTTAAAACCTTTGCACTGGGTATGATGCCTACTCGTAAAAGGCGAGTTATTTGATTGTTAAGGTTTAATGTATTATTTAGCGATTTTCATAAATAATTCAGAGTAAAATTATATAGTAGTACACCTAATTCTCAAATTGTTCTAGAATTTACCAGAATAAAAAAAAAGATATAGGTAGAAAATTAAATTGCATCTACACTGTAGTAGATTCTACAGCTTCTACCTACAATTTATAAATACGTAATTACAGTGTTACCATTACCCAAGAAAAACCTAACTAACTCCCGCAAGAAACTCGATACTACGAATCAAATTGTCATTCCCAATGGTTCAACATCTCAAATGACAATTGACATTTTCTCCGGAAGAATCTCAAGTGTTAGGAAGTTGCTGAATGTCTAAAAAAAGAACAGAAGCGTTAAGTTAACTCGAGTTTAGCAGCTTTTTGTAAGCGGGATGTAGACGGCGGGTATAAGACAATCATGGGAGTCGACTTTTGTCTCAGACAACAGAGATTTTTCTGTCTACGTTTACAGAGACGAATTTAGGGCTTGAGGACCCAAAATATGTTTTTATTAAGTAGTTTTGATGACTAGTTCAAACATTTCTGAAGGTTTTTTTTCTCTAGCCTCTCCTACTTTACTGCATTTTATACTTAGCTGTAATATTTGAAAAGGAAGAGCTTTGAAAGGAATGGCTCTGAAATGCTGTGTGAAAAGCAAAACTACCGACGATTATGTACTTATATCAGATTTATAACAGAATACTGTCTTATTAGTGAATAAGTCTTGTTAGAAATTCAAATAAATAGCAAAGTCTCATTTTCATAAAATATTCATTGATTTATGATAAAGAAAAAAGAAAATCAATAAAAAGTTTACTTCCAAGTCGTTATCAATGGAAGGTAACATTAGATCGAAAAAAGAAGCAAAACAATAATCAACTTCAAGGAAAGTACGAGCTCTGATCCATTTTCTTTGATTGCAGTTCTTAGAAACTGCCTAATTGAGCTACGCCGGCATTACAAAGTTAATAACAGCTTTGGAGGCACGAGCCAAATTGCTACCGTTGTTAACGATTCGTATGTTCGAAGAATACAGGTTTTTGTTGCAAAAACAGGAACAAAAATATAACAGACTTCGTAAAAACTTTTAGCATGTTTTTGTACAAGTGGATTTGAAAAATACCACCCTAAAATTTATTGATACAGCAGCCAGTATAGAAACAATGATGAGAGATAGATAAAACATTTATTCTAATAAACAAAGTATGTTTATGAATATGACCACTAAACACACAGAATTCTAACAAAGAACACAAAAATGAACAAGGAATATCACAAACAAATAATACAATACAAATGAAGAGAGTAGTGTGTTTTGTGCCAGTGGATGGACTTCGGCTCAGCTTATTATTACAACAGTGCTGGTAATTTGCAAATTCCACGTATTATTTGAAACGTAATCTTCCTACATACACAATAAATAAATATTCGTTTGGAGTAATATGTGATCACTTGTGTTGTGGAGTCAGCGCAATGAACAACTTTTAGAAGTTTTTAAATAAAACAGGCAAGTGCGAGTCGGACTCGCGCACGAAGGGTTCCGTACCATTACCTATAAAACTAGTCCGACTCGCACTTGGCCTAAGTGCGAGTCGGACTCTATAAAAACCATTATCTCTATAAAAACGGCAAAAAAATCACGTTGGTTATATGGGAGCCCCCTTAAATATTTAATTTATTCAGTATTTGTTGTTATAGCAGCAACCGAAATACATCATCGTGAAAAATTCAACTGTCTAACTGTTCATGAGATACAGCCTCGGACAGACTTATCTATAAAAACGAGCAAAATATCATGTTTTTTTGTATGGGAGCCCCCTTAAATATTATTTTATTCTGGTTTTTAGTATTTGTTGTTATACAGGGTGTTTGGTGCATCGTGTGCCAAACTGAATAGGGTGATTGGAGGGGTCTTTGGCTACCTCTTCAGCCCCCATAAAAAATCTTGGTCCAACTGAATTTTTTATGCGTATTTTAAATATTTTTGGGTGAAATTTTGTAAAAGTCTACATTTAAATTTTTATTTATAAAAAAATGTTAAGTCTAGCTTATTTTTTTTTTAATCTATAATCTGTAACGTTGTACGCTTCTATAGAAACCAAAATTACTCACCAGCAACATCAAGTTTTATTTTACTGACCCGCAAAGTTTTTGAAAGTAAAAAAAAAACTTGAACGTCAACTTTCGTTTCCAATTTGAAAAAAAATAAAAGTGATCACGCTCTTCTGATTTTTTAAAAACATCCCTGAACTGTCCCCTTTCTAATGGTATGCAATATGCCATGAAAAGTTATTAGTAACATCGCTAATGAATTTATTTTCTGGACTTAGTCGAATTTTTCTAATATTCATCAGGTGAAATAAAAACAAGTTTTTGAGTTCACAACATTCACAAGGCAAGTAAAAATTTAAGATTTCGTGGGTTTTACTTGAAATAAAAAAAAATGCATTTTAAACATTAATTTCATAATTTTTAAAGTATTTATAAATCCTGCTCAAAAGTCAGAAATCCTTTCAAATAAAATTTAGTGTGAACGTTTGAGCAGGGGTGATTGGGAATCAGGTAATTGGACCGCATTACCTGCCCAATAACCTCAATGGTGACAATTATTTGGACTTCCTGCAAAATGCCCGAATTATGAGTTCGACGTGTGTAATTTGATGCGGTTTTTTGTATACAAGGTGACCTGATCGCGATGATTAATCTTAGCGTTTATTTTATCAAAATCAGTTCAGCCGTGAAAGCCGGGGTTGGCATAATTTTCGAGCTATGTAATCTAAACCAAATTCTTTCTAAATTCTTTCTAAATATCAGAACAAGGACTTTTAACCTTATTTTACGTTTAGCACGGTATTTTAGCGTTTAGCATATAATTTTAATATTTTTAATCACTTTATTGTGATTAAAAATTGACTTGACTTGGCCGTTACTAATTCGGTTCCAAATATGTTTTTGTATTAGGGACCCTGACTCCCTTCCTTAATCCATCTCTGTGCCCTTCTCAGTTAAGTACAGTAACATCAGCGATAAGGGCTAATGTAGCTTTGATGAGGACCTTATCATATTTGGTGAGAGCGATTGTTTGTCAAAACCTCGCACGAATGATGTGAACGCACCTTAATCACCCACTACCGTTTACAATAGAACATTATGAACTTGTGTTGTAAATGAATATTTGTAATGTGAGATAGATGAGTGATTGATAATGATACATTTATCACACTTAACACGTAATATTTTTTCATAATGTAGGAGGAGGAGTTCATGTAGGTGATAGCCCAGTAGGTATAGAATAGAATAGAATAGAAATAATTTATTGTCGCCACACCATGCACATAGTTACAAATAACATGCAAACAAACAAAATAAAAAATAAAATAAAAATAACAAAATCAAAATGTACTAAACCTATTTAACATAATGTGTCTTAATCTAGGTTGCGGATCACTATGTGCATGCCGCAGTGAGTCAAAAGGTTATAACTCAGTGCGGTCAAACACTGATTTTCAGTTATAACCTGAGGGGCGAGTACGAGATTTAATGAAAATAAAAATATGAAGAAGTGATGGATGTATGAAATTTGTGTAAGTCCGTGAGTGATGTGTGTTGTGCAGTTCCTGTGAAATGCAAAAAATTAAATAAAACTGTAAATGTTGTACTTACGCATAGATATTAATTTTATATAAACTTATATAGAAACTTTAGAAAGCATATATACATACAATTGTCATGGGTCAACTAGTTTATAGAGTTTTTGAGAAAGATAATAAATAAGAAAATAAATGGGAACGGACTTTAATCCGAAGCCAGACTTGTAATCCGAAGGTCGCGGGTTCAAATCCTGGTGCGGGCCTGTACCGCTAAATTCGTCTTTTCGGATTTATGTACGGATTGCTAATTATCACTTGCTCAACGGTGAAGGAAAACATCGTGATGAAACCCGCGCCCGTCCAAGAAAGTTCATTTTCGAAAGACGAGCGGTCCACCAACCCGCATTGGGCCAGCGTAGTGGACTATGGCCTTAATCCCCTTCGTGTTTCGAAGGGAGGCCTGTGCCGCTCGGTGGGGACGTATATGGGCTGGTAAAAAAAAATGTCGGAGTTCAAATGCAGGAGAAACAAGGGACTCATCACATCAGTGACAGGAAGCTATTAAAAATAAGCTCCAAAGCCTAGCGTTTTTTTTAGACGTTAACTAACTTGCCTACGTGTTTTTTAATTACAAAATGAAATTCGGGGAGTGTGCCCAGGAGCTGCATGAGCTCACTCCGCCTGCCTCTTTCATCTATCGGACGTCCAGGGCCCCGATTCTGTAATTTCAGTTGTGTGTCGATGGAATGGAGGCCATTTTATCTGTTCAGGTGGTGAAATTGAGAACTGTTTAAATTATACCATCCCTTCTTGTTGAAATCCCACGGATTCGCACTTATCTTTCATATTGCGCACGGCTAGGGAAATTCTCTACCTGTGTCTGCATTTCCGAGCTCATATAACCTGAATCTCTATAAAGTTCGAGTGAATAAGCTTGTTCTGGATGAGCTTACTACATCCTCGACCACATCTTTGCCCTTGAGCTAATCTTTGCCCGGATTTCTTACCTATCTCTGGATTTCCTCTGTTCTCACAAAGTAGTTTTTTTTAAACTGTAGGTAAGTAGTACTACATTACATTAATTAATTAAGTATCGTAGTCCAGGGGTGCTCGCTGATCTGAACAATAGGATTAAGCTACCTGATGGGTGATCGAAGTGGAAATTTATCACAAGCGTTTCCGTGATTCGGAGGGCACGCTAAACCGCGCAATGGTTCTAGCTGTCGTTGTTATTCAACCAAAAAATTGTGATTTAAAATGTGATAGAAACGTTTATTTATTTTGTAATTCAGAGTGAAATACTACTTACTTCAATTGTCGTATAACATTTTTTTTATGCACCTTCTGATAAAGTATTCCACCAAGACTGTGGTAATAGCGGATCAGCAACTTTGTTACGTTTCTTTGTCCCATCAGCGGAGATGGGACAATCGACTGCAAAACAATAAGGAGCCGTTACCATGCGCAGGCGCACCGCCCCTATAGATTACTGCATAAGTTGGATTGCCCGATGGTTTAACCGTATACTTCAATAACCTAACTGTCGCTTTTGTGTGTGGTTTAAAGTATGGAAGATTTAGTTCTATGGAAGCTTAAGAGGAGCGTCTCAGTTTGGACTAGCGTCTCAGTTGTTTTTCATGCTGTCTCGGTGTCGACCACCCACCTCAGACTTGTGCGAAAAGGACAATTGCAGCTTTCCGGCGAAATGCCGAGTTTTATTTCCAAAATTATGAGTTTAGGCGTCAATGAATTCCAACCCCAAAAACTTAATAAAATTGTACGTTTTAGGTCTCTATCGATTTGTAAGCGTATAAACGAGGGTCGTACGTTTCGTTTTTTTTCCAAAATTGTTTTTGTTTTTTCAACAGTCACCTATTAAATGTTGAGAATTTTTCTGGCGAAAAATGCTGACTTTTAGTCTCAAATATCTTTTGATCCAGGGATTCGTTGACGTTTAGAGGATGGAATCCATTGACGCCGTTTGTATGGAAAAAAAAAACACTGAAACGATCCTCTTAAGAAGGCAACTAAACAAAATTAAGAAAATGGTTTCTAGCTGTAGGTTTTAATTATCGGCGAAAATTGGCTTAGGGGGTTGTCATAAAAAAACGATAAAACAAGTTGCCTCAAAACTTATTTTTTTTTTTATTTGAAATAAAAACATCCAAAATTACATAATTTAATTGAAATTAAGTACATAATGTCAATAAATTAATTGCTTTCTGTAACGTGGCAATCTGCGTCGCAATTCCGCTTGCACGAGGAAGATCAAAGAGGATGGATACAAATCATTGACAAAAAATTACACAAAGATTTTACTTCTGACTTTTTATTGATTCAAAATGTCATAATTTACTTTTTAATAATGGTACCCCAAAGATATCAAATCAAGATAATTATGACATAGAGAAAGTAATTATTAGATATGAAAGAGCTCACCAAATAGGTTAGCTGGTATTCATACATTACTAGTACGTAGTAGCACTACTATTTCCCACACATTTGGTTTATGAGAAAATAAGTAAGGTCTGGCGGCCCTGGGATCTCCATCTAAAACGGAATCTATCGTGTAAGTCGATTTTTTTTTCAGTTCTGTCGTAATTTCTTTTTCTCGGCTGGAAATCGAACCACAGCTTGGACTGTTTTAATAATCTATAAAACCGCCGTTTATTCATAACTTATACTATCCATAAAGCGTGAAGAATTATCCACACATTATTTACTACGACGACATAAAGACAATGTAGAAGTTCTTAGTCGTACAGTCAGCTGCTAAGCTAGCTCACCCATGTTATTCATAACTTTAAAATATTTTATTTGTATCATCCTCCACATTCATCGCTTGAAACTCTTAAACGGCTGCACCAGTTTTGATATACATAGTATAGCTTAGAACCATCTCGAATAAAAACCTCATCGAAATCGGTACATTTTATAACACTTTAAATTTTCGCGATTATATCTATTTACGATTTAGACCAGTTTTAGTATTTAATTATCGGTACATGTATTTAGCAGCTACGATGCCACAGACAGACACACATGTCAAACTTTTGACACCTCTCTTTTTTATCGGGGGTAAAAAATCAAGAAAAACAAACGGACATTCGTTAAAACTGGTGCAAATAAGGACAAACCTTACAACCAACTTGTTTTTATAGTAAATGGAAATAGAAACCCGCGTGAATAGTGACAATAAATCAACAATAATTAATGTATTGCGGATACGGAGGCTCTTGGCAAGTGATTTATAATATTGTTGCACCAGATCGGCTCATTTCAAGGCAAAGAGAATGGATTATCTTTTTATTATAACTTACAAACGCACTTCCAGACATACTGCAAATTAATGTACACATACACACTGTAATACGGACTAAGGTGTAATACGGACCTTAGTCCGTCGCAGTGGCAGTCGTCTTTGTCATTTTGAAAGTGAGAGAAAGAGACAATCAATACAATAAAATACAATATACTTTATTGCACAATTTGAAAAGAAATACAATGATGAGACAATTACAAGTAAACTAACTAAGTAGGTAAAAGGAATACGGAAAACAAGAGAGGAAAAGTAATTATCAATACTTAAGTATAGATCAAGACTAGAGTCTCATTCTGTAATACGGGCCTAAGAAAGGGCCCTAATCGCGATATTTGTACAAAGTTCTACGTTCGTTTGGCTAAACCAGCGTTTTTCATCTTTGTCACTGAGAACGAGAAAATTGCTCTATGTAATCGATGGGATCTACATTTTTCTAAACCAATTTAGACTGACCCGTATGCTATAAAAAGAGCAAAGTAGGAAAGTCTAGTAGCCAGGCCAAGGTGAGTACGAAGGGCATTGTTGTATCATGGGCGAAAGGCTGAAAACTTATCACCAATATACTCATTTTTCCATCTAATAACCCTCAGAATGTATTGTCAAACGTGGTGTCGAGTGGTTTAACATCTATGTGATTCTCTGCCTACTCCGACGGGGAGATAAGGCGTGAGTATATATCGAGTGACATAAGCTACATACTCTTTCCGAATTCCCACAGGAACCAAGTCCCAGGCGGAAATCTATTATCATTTTTTAATTTACATATAATCCCAGGTCCTAATTCACTGACTCATCAACACCCAGCCCAAACCCTTGGACCTAGGAAGCTGAAATTTGGCTCAAAGGTTCTTTTTATAACGTAGGCGAGGAATAAGAAAGGATTTTACGGAATTCCTACGGGAACGAAGTCCAGGGCATCCTTTAGTATACGTATGAGTGTTCGAGACGTATTTTTCTCTCATTCGGCTCATTCCACATAGATACGGCTCTGGCCTCCCTAACAGTTTGTTTCACGAGCTCAAACCTATAATTCATCGGCGCGACGTCTTAACTTCTTGTGTTACGTACGACAAAGATAATCATGTAATATAATAGCGATACAATTTCTACACAAGTTAATTCACACGTGTATACAATCACTGTACTTTTTACCGCTGTATATAAGCACTGATTAATAGTCATTATGATTAGCTATTGAGCTGGGTAACGTTTTGTAGTCTTTATCGGAGTAAAATATGACATAACCGTTTTTAATTTTCTGGTAAATAAGTTAATAGTTAAAAAAACGTTTCCGAAAACAAGCTTTTATTTAAATGTGTTTTTTTTTTGTTTTTTTCTCTGCGAACCTTTTCATTTCGTACCCTTAACACGGGAATGGAAATTAAAATGACTAGACCGCCATCTTGGGCGGTCCGCCATATTGGATTTAAAGTGACGTCACTTAGCTAACCCAATTTGTGCATCCAATTTATGCAAATTTTCAGTTCAAACGGTTGAGTGAACTGCATAAAATTCAGTTGCAAGATTGGATTCGAACAAACATACAAAGATACATTGCAAGTTAATTAAAAGCTTGTAAAATACAAAAAAGTTATGAATATTTATAATAATAACTCCTTTGGAAGGGTACATTTAAGGAAAAGGCACACATCTCAAATGCCAGCTTAAGGAATCATTAATATTTTGGGATACAGTCGGTTTGAGTTGTTAGTGGGTAACGCTGCCTAAGATCAATATGTAACGCAGATCAATGGTTCCTGAAGGCAAAAGATTTGTGTGAAAACCCTAGTTTTTTGTGAGGACTAGTCAACGTATAAAAAATTGTATTTTTTGAATTTGCTTTGAAAATCAAATTCAACGTTGAACAAAGACAAAAAGCAAAATTGTTCTATTAAATTCTGCAACTCTTCATTTCTTCTCTCTTCTTCTCGAAGAATGTGACCACGTTAAGCTGAGGCATCAGGAAATTCACGGGTATTCTTTCCAACTCCTGTGAATTCTCCCAGTGCCAAGGCATACCATAGTCTTTCTTCTATGTTCTTTCTTCGTTGCTTCTTCTAATCTCTTCTGTCTTCAAAAAATATTTTTCATCATACCCATTCTTCTTCTTTATTGACTCATATAAATCCCACTGCTGGGCAAAGGTCTTTTATAAACTGGGAAGATCTGCTCTAAGCAGGAGGGTAGGCTTTAAGTAATCGCAACATCGTGCCTATAACAGGCACCAAAATTAAAAATAAGTAATTATTTACAGGTTGTAGTAGGAACTCCAAGTGATTTCTTCCAGGCAACTTGGGAGGAAGAAGTTGCGCGTATCAAGAATTTTTAAATGAAAATATTTTTTGTGAAATGACAAACAGAAGTTTATAATAAGCGGATGAATTTCCCATACAGGTAAAATGCGCGTGGCATACACAAGATTTCCAAATGGAATTTCTATCGAACAGAAGTTATTGTCTGCATGTTGGCCCGAAGAAATCACTGCCCTCTTTTTTTTAAATTACCAAATTATGCAGTGTCCCGGTATTATTGTGGTAGACCGCAAATTTCCGTACCGTCCCGTTTACAGATCGGTACGGTTACCGTCCGTAAATTATGTTCCATTGAAACACGAAGATCGGCCTTTATGAGGTGTGATACCGAAATTACGGGAGTGACCGGTATTTTTTGATTGTATTATGCTTTAAAAAAAGTGAAAATATAGCGCTCGCTAGGTAAACATAAGGTGAGGATTTTGAAGTCGATTGCGTTGGCATTTCGCGATACATTGCTTCTGCTATATGATACTATATGATTTCCATTAATGATATAAAATCAAGAAATACCGCGCTCTAAGAATCGCTTTCTATCTATGCCATTGGTTGGTTCCATTGTCATCCCTTGAGATTGTGTTTGAATCCGGGGATGATTAGACACTTTGCCTAATTCACTACTTTTGTTAATTCGCAACTTTCCCTAATTCGACACCTTCTACCGGACTTTTTCCTTCTTGGTTACTTTTCCTGTTGGTTACTTTTTATAAATGTACACTAAATTTTTCCCATACCTTTAACGAAATCTGCAATATTATAAGCAGAAAATTATGAAAGTAAGAGCTCTGTTCAAAATAGTTCGTGAAACTTTTTGATGAAATAAATACTTTTATTTGCAATTTTCTATCTAGCAAAATAATATATTTCATTCTGTATTAATTTAGTAGAGAGGTTATTTAAGAAATAATCTGATTAAATAAATTAATATTAATGTGGGATTCGCATAAATTACTTTATATTCATAAGTCGGTGATTGTGAATACGGTTACTGGGCCATTGACCGCGATAGTTTTTTTTTTCATGTTGTTTTGTTATATCTTTTGACGGCCAGTTTAGTCGAGTGGTAGTGATGCTGCCTCTTGATCGACGGGTCCTGGGTTCGGTTCCCGGTCGGGCCAGACATTTTTGTAAAAAGCAGATGTTTTGTTTTGTCTCGGGTCATGGGTATTTATTTATGTTCCAAGGGACTCACGACACAAAGGGAAACCTTAATTTGGGCCTTTGAGTGTGTATCGTTTATTATTAAATATTTGTTATTACACTGGGCGTCAAAAATAAGTAGTACAGTTTTAAAATTGCGATTTCTCCCAAACTATAAAACTTAGACCTTTGAAACAAAAAAGGTTAAAAAGAAAATTTAATCTTATTCAATAAAAACTTCATGCATTATAAGAACTTATAATGCTTGACTTAAAAAAAAACGAATAAATAAAAACACTTTTTTTAAACTGTTGAAAGGTGTTGTCTTACTTAGGATTTTTGTGTTTGACACATTCGCTGCTGATAAAGCAATTGTAATTGAAAAGCATAGGTATCTTCAGAGAGTAAATTTGACTAATCATGCCTCTTTCACCAGAAGAATGTGCAAGAATCTTAGCTTTTCTCGAAGTGGGCATCAGTATGCGTCGTACTGCAAGGAGGGTGGGTGTAACTTTAAGAACGGTTCAGCGAGTAAAGCAAAGGTACGAAGAGACTGGAAACCATCTAAGGAGACGAGGTAATGGCAGACCCAGGTGCACAAGTACCCGAGAAGATCGCTTTATTGTTTCCACTGTGTTAAGAAATCGACACCTTAATGCAGTTGAGGTTCAGCAACAGCTTCTTCGGACCCGAACAGACTACATCAGTGAGAGTACAGTGAGAAGAAGACTTGCTGAAGCTAACCTGAAGCCTCTAAGACCAGCAAATGGCCCCAAACTTGAGACAGAGCATCGCGTAGCAAGACTACGCTACGCCCGTCAACACGTACAATGGGGCGAAGAAGAATGGGCTAGAGTTTTATTCACAGATGAGTCTCGATTCTCTTTATACACTTCAGATGGACGGCGGAGAGTCTACAGACGACCCGGTGAGCGATACATTCAATCTTGTATCTCGGAAAGAGTCCAATATGGCGGGGGCTCTGTACACGTATGGGCTGGTATCTCTTCAGAGAGTCGCACAGAGCTTGTGGTAATAGAAAATGGGACTTTGACTGGTGAAAGATATGCCTCGGAGATCCTCAACGAGTATGCAGGGCCATATTTAATAAATATGGGTGATGGAGCCATCCTAATGCATGATAACGCCCGGCCACACACTGCTCACCACGTACAAGAGTACATACAGGAGGTTGGCATCAACTTGATGGCTTGGCCATCGAGAAGCCCAGATCTCAACCCGATTGAACACGCCTGGGATGAGCTTGGGAGGCTAGTCAGAAGGCGCAGTCCACCTCCTGCCACACTCAGGGCTCTAAAACATGCGCTGATAGAAGAATGGGAAAATATTCCCCAACACCGCCTCCGAAACTTAGTGTTCAGCATGCCAAACCGGATCCAAGCTGTAATTAGAGCCCGAGGCGGCAACACAAGTTATTAAATTGTGAAAAAGTTCCAAAACGTGAAAATTAAGTGGTTGACATATCGTTAAAAATTGATACTTTTTAGTATTTATCTTAATTTTAAGTTTGAAACTTTATTCATGCCAAATAAAATATAACTTTAATAAACTTCGTTAAGTTTACTATAAACTGCTTTTTATTTCATAAGTGTAACTACTATAGTTTAGGAGTAATTGCAATTTGAAAAGTGTACTACTTATTTTTGACGCCCAGTGTATTATGATTTGTTATTATTATTTTAATTATCTCAGCATCAACCTAAATTAAAATCCAAAATTCATTTTAATTAAGATCCATCCATACAATCACACCTATAATCCCTGACGGGGTTGGCAGACTATCATATGGTTGACATGACGCCACGTTTGAAATTCTAAGGGTTATTAGATGTAACACGAGTATATTATATTTATTATATTATATTTATATTATACTTATTTGTGTTAGGTATATTGTATGTGTGTAATGTAGTTTATGTTAGTATATTTATCTATGTATGTTTGCACCCACACTTATATAGTGTAATATCGTCTTCTCCACACCCAAAGGTTGCTGATAAGATATTGCTTCTTAGCAATGGGGCCGCCTTTAGTACTCTAACTTTATTACTGTCCATAATTAACTTTTACTCTGTATCATATTCTATAATGTTGGTGTGCAATAAAGTATATTTGTATTATGAGTATAGTGGTGACAGATTGTCAGCCTTTCGCCCACGATACAACCAAACCCTCATGTACAGACAGCTGCAGAGATACCTGACCACCCCTATGAAATAAGGATGAAGTTATTTCACGAAGTTTTTAGGTATTTCAATGATATTTTGTACTTATATTAATATAGTTTTGTCAACTAAACAATTACACTTAATCACGATTTTAAAATTTTATGTTTTGTCATAGACAATAAGACAACTTCATCTTTATCCAGTAGGGGTGGTCAGGTATTTCTGCAGCTGTCTGTACCACTTACTGGCTTCAACAGTATGCCTGGGAAAAGTTTGCGCTAGCACATTCTACGTTTTTCTTTCACTCTTAGATATCAAATATATATATATATATATATATATATATCAAAATAAAATAGATATCAAAATAAGCGTTTGGTTTCGTACGTTTCATATCCGGGTTTTTAAAGTATTTTTTTCTTTCCATGACATGAAACATAAAATGCTGTGGATACCTAACTAGTTAGTACTCATGAATTTTTTTCGAAACTCTTTTCTTCCAGCCAACTACGAGTATGAACTGCTAGCCCAAACCTAAACCTAAACAGTATAATTTTGTCTTATGTATCTCGTTCCGCCCTCTCATTTCATCAGTACGGAACAAGCAGAATGACATTGACAAAATTATGTGACGCGTCTGTGTTAGCCCCGCCGAATATGTCCCAACAGTTTGTCATTTTGATAGTGAGAGAAAGAGACAATCAATACTTAAGTATATATAAAGACTTGAGACTTCTTCTGTAATACGGGCCTTAATTCAATTCAACAAAACTCGTCTGAACATACGAATGATACAAGTCAAATATTCCTTAAATAACCCTGCAGATAACCTTCAAGTAAAATCGATGTTATACGTTACCATGCAGGGAATCGAATATTATACAGGATGTAACATGTAACGGACAGCTTAGCAAATACTGAAACCATCATTGTGAATGATTTAACAGTGAAATTTTTCTTAGGATTCAAAATTTAGTCATATTTTTTTTTACTTAAAAAAACCCATTAAAAAACATTTTTATTAAAAGCAATTATAACAGCGTAAAACACGAAAACCAGCAATGTAAATTGCACTCTGTCAGCGGGGCGCAGTTTCGCGGTATTAGTAACATTGTGTAGGGAAATAACGAAATCTCCTTAACTTGACGTTTCCGGCAAAAAACAATTACTTGTGGCTGATCACAGTTATGGGTAGATTCCACCATTTCAGTACTTGCTAAGTTGTCCCTTACACCTTGTATATTGAATTATACACTGACTGTAATATTTGACGAAATGCTTTTACATAAATTAAATAAGCCTTATTATACAGGGTAATTTTTTTATCACTATCCAAATTTTTCTTACGGTGTCAGTAACGTTGATAGAACGTAAATAAGGAGGAAAAAAAATTGTTTTCCAAAATCTTCAGATTTTGATACCCATTCTCAACGTCTTAGAGGATGAATTTTGTAAAACGCAGAAACACGGGTGTCATAAATTGTGTTGAAGAGTCCTATTACAAAGTTTCAAGTCAATTGGACGATGTTTTTTTTTCATACAAAAATTTTGATTTATTTTCATGCTTCAGACGATCTAGCTTGAAATATTTATATGAAACGTACAAAAAAAAATACGGGTCTGTTAAATTTTCATAATGTTTACGTACAAAAAATTTGGATACTGATAAAAAAATCATCCTGTATTTGGAGGCTTAAGGAATCGAATCAAAAGTCAAAAATTGCTTTATTTTCATAATGTTTCTTGAAAACGTCAAAATAAATACATTAGCAAAATAGTGAATTACATTAGCACTTTTGACTTTGCGCCTATTCGCAAAGGTGCAGTCTTCCTCAGGAGAAGAATAGGCAAGAAACTCCGAGGATCGCTCTTTTTAACTCAATCATATAAATTTATATTATAAACCTTATTTCTAATTTTAATTGTCTTAATATCTGAATAACTCTGGAGCTGAGCAATTTATTGCCATGGTTGCTTGTCTAATAGATAATCAGAAATTCTATAATAGCTCTTTTTACAAAATTGTTGTTTAATTATTGTCTTAATTTTTTCTAAAGGTAAGTTTTGAATACACATGGGAATCTTATCATAGAAGCGTATACATTTGACCCATAAAAGAGTTCGTTTCTTTGTGGAGACGACTGTCTAGTAAATCCAAGTTATGTTTGCTTCTAGTGTATACTTTGTGCCTATCACAATTTTTCTTGAACAGTCGTTAATTTTTCTTAACATATAAAAGATTATTAAATATAAACTGTTCCTTACACCCTGTATTCACCGTAGGTAGGTATATAGCCAACAATTTCCTTAAAATAAAAACACGCTAAATAATTCCAAACTCCAGTCAAATTACTTCATTACCAATTATTGAAATTAATAAGGGAAAAGCGACTTTTCACGTAACGCTTACGATTCAAAATGGAGTGTTAAGTTTATGTTGTTACCTGGTTGCCTAGGAGAGGTTAGGAAAACAGTGCAGAGGTGGTATTTTATAATGACGGGCGTAAAGGGAAGTGATTTCTATGGAAGGGGGAGCTGTGACGTCAACACTTGTTACTTTATAATCGATTCATGACTATCGCCAAGTGAGTATTATTCTAAGCAGTGATAGCCTTAATTGGTAATGAGCCAGACTTATAACTGGAAAGGTTACGGGTTCAAATCTTGTTGCGGGCCTGTACTACTAAATTCATATTTTTCATAAATTATTATCACTTGCTCAGCGTAGAAGAAAAATATCGTGATGAAACCCGCATGTTTATGATCCCGCATTGAGCCAACGAAATAGACTATGGCCTATATCCCTTCGTGTTTCGAAGAGAAGCCCGTGCTTCTCGGTGGTGACGTATATTGGCTGATAAAAAAAAAGTAGAAATTGCTATCTAGCAATAAGGCCACCTTGTTGAACATTGTTTTCTATGTTCTGTTTATTGTACCTACTGTATGTATCTGTGTGCAAATAAAGTACCTATGTTATACAGGGTTATTTTTTAATCAGTACACAAATTTTTTGTACGTAAACTTTATGAAAATTTAACAGACCCAATTTTTGTTTTGTTTTATATCGTTTCATATAAACATTTCAAGCTAGATCGTCTGAAGCATGAAAATAAATCAATTTTTTTGTATGAAAAAAAAATTACTTCGTCCAATTGACTTGAAACTTGGTAATAGTACTCTTCAACACAATTTGTGACACCCGTGTTTCTGCGTTTTACAAAATTTTATCCTCTAAGACGTTAAAAAGGGGTATCTAAATCTGAAAATTTTGGAAAAAACAAATGTTTTCCTTCTTATTTACGTTCTATCAACGTTACTCTGACACCGTAAGAAAAATTTGTGTACTGATTAAAAAGTAACCCTGTATTGTAAGGAACTAATAGACAGACACCAGCACGTCAGGTTACCTATTGCAATATGAAAACCGGCGCTATTACGACCGAGGTAAGGGCGACGTCAAGGTCAGCATGTAAAGCCTGATGTGCTGCCATGTGTACAATCTACCCCCAAAGTTTTACAGTCAAGAGTACATATATGAGACTTGACAAAAAGCAACTTCATAGCGCATCAGGTTACTCCATTTTCATTTCAAAACCGTTCATATCGTAACAGTACTGAGTGCACGCGTGTGGTAACCTGATATGCGGCTCATTGTACCGAAATAAAGTAACAAACACGACATCCACGTTAAACAACATAATCAGAGTAACAATGTCTACCCAAAACCCAATCCTTTTGATAACAATAGGTCGAAAGGGGACATTTATGTACCCTAGTTTAGTGGAGGTCAAACGTGGTAGGGTGGTGGTATCACCCAGTGGGGTCGAAGGGGTTGGGTGGGGTTTTCACTGTGATTTTTAACACGCAATCTCCTCCTTAATTCTGTTTTTATGGTGAAAATGGGCGGATGGTGGTATGATTAATGGTCACCTCGTATACTTGGCCAAAGGCTTATCGTCGCTTTGAATAGAAAGTCTAAAGGTTCGAGAATGTTTTGACTTTATAAAAGCAACGTAGGGTAAGGTGGGACACAGTAAAATCGGAACAAATTACATTAGTCTGTGACACAATTAATGCTTTGTTATACCTGTGTAATAAGTTCCAATATAACACATTGAAGCGCTCGAAGCCCAGTGGCTCTCGCTGATCTCAACCGATTAGTGAGGTTAAGCAACGTAAACAGAGACAGGAAACCTGATGGGTGACCAAAGTGACTCTTTATCATGAGCGTTTCCGTGCTTCGGAGGGCACGTTAAGCTGTCGGTCTCGGCTGTTGTCGATTGACTATAGTCGTTAAAATCAAGTCAGAGGCCATTGTGCGGTTTGAAAAGTCTGACGTCAGGGTAAGCCAAGTTCGCCACATACTTGACAATACCTACACGATAAGAAGAAGAAGTTCCAATAAAATGTTGGAAAAGTTAAAATTGTTTTACTGTAGGTGCTTTACCTATACACTGGGGCAGGGAATCTTATGACAATTTATCACGAGCGTTTCAGTGCTTCGGAGAGCACCTTAAGCTGTCGATTCCGGCTGCTGAAGATTGATTACAGTCGTTAAACAAAGTCAAAGGCCATTTGGCGGTTTGAAAACCAGGACTAGTCAAGTTCGCTTCATACGATCTACGGTATAAGAAAGCAAATTATTTATTTGAAACATAATTGTTATGTTTCAAATCTATTGTTTGTCCACATCGAAATAGGTTCATTCGTTTAGAAGCTACGATGCACCACAGACACACTGATCAAACTTATAATTATAACACCCTCTTTTTTCGTCTGGCGTTAAAAAATAGTGCTATAAGTAGTATAAGTACCTAGTTAGAAAAAACTGTTGATAAACTTCTAAAGTAACAAAAACGTCACATTTCATTTGTAGAGCTGTGTACAGAGGCCAGGACATCAGGTTACTCCATTTTAATTGCAAAACCGCTCTTATCACAACAGCATAGAGTGCACGCATGTGGTAACCTGAGTTGTGCCCGTCCGTACATGATGGCTATTAATTTACACCCTTTTCATGGCTTTTTTTTCCCACCGCCCACAAAGTCCGTTATAAGTTCCCATGGGCAGTGGTCACCCCACATAATTAAATAAATTGACCTGACCGAGGCAGGATCATGTGACCCGTTCTATCGTAGGAAGGATTTTATCCCTACTAATATTATAAATGCGAAACTCTGTCTCTGTATGTCGGTGTAAGCGCCTTCACGCCTAAACTACTGAACCTATTTTGATGAAATTTGGTACAGAGATAGTTGAGACCTTGAGAAAGGACATAGGTCACATTTTATCCCACAGCTGGGTACGATATAACCTGTAATCAACGCAGGCGGA
This sequence comes from Aproaerema taeniolella, assembly GCA_949987775.1. Classification (NCBI taxonomy): domain Eukaryota; kingdom Metazoa; phylum Arthropoda; class Insecta; order Lepidoptera; family Gelechiidae; genus Aproaerema; species Aproaerema taeniolella. The sequence continues at coordinate 7,040,898 of OX465245.1, forward strand.
GTCTAAGGCGGAAAGCTAGTTTTTTTTTTTAACAGCTCATATACGTCCCCACCGAGGGGCACGGGCCTCCCTTCGAAACACGAAGGGTATTTAGGCCATAGTCCACCACGCTGGCCCAATGCGGGTTGGTGGACTGCTCGTTTTTCGAAAATGATTTTTTCTTGGATTTCATCACGATGTTTTCCTTCACCGTTGAGCAAGTGATAATTAGAAATCCGTACATAAATCCGATAAGACGAATTTAGTGGTACAGGCCCGCACCAGGATTCGAACCCGCGACCTTCGGATTATAAAAGTCTGGCTCATTACCAACTGGGCTATCAAAGCTAGTAAATTAAATAAATTGGGAAACAGCAAATAACAATAAAAATTACGAATATCGTGTGCTTTTTGCATGCAGTTGCTATGACGTGCAGACTTAGCATGTTTAATGCAATTTAAAAAAGCATTATTTTTCTTTCTCGTTCTGTATTTTTTGCAGCAATGCAGAGTCGCATGTTACAGGCATCGATTATACGTTCCATGCATTTATCGATTAGGGACCTAACCGTAGTCTAAAGTACTAGATCGTGTAAACTGATTTTGGTTTGCTGTGTGCTATTTACAGATTCTGACGATTTGATAAAAAGTTTTTATTTAACTTTGTAGCTAGTTTTTTAAGTGCTTTTACTACTCTGCTCTTCAAATTAATATAATAATAAAATAAACGTAAACCTGAAGAAACTTTGGTTAAGCTTAATTATACCAAACTTCGCTCGTGCTAAATTGCACCTATCAAGGTACATGTGATATGTAGTCTTTCCCGAGATGGGACTCCGTTTCACAGACGTTACTGGCTGGTTGGAGTGCAGCAGGCCGAGTACGATAGTGACAGCGCCGCGACAACACCGCGGTCTTATGTCAAAATGTCAACATTGACAACGCCATAGGGCGAGCAAGCCTTTGCGTGGGACCCTTGTGCAATCATGCTAGAGCTGCTGTCATCAAGTATCGATTTAAATTTGTTGAAATTGAACAAGTTCATTCTATAATAAAAAGAAAAGACGGTGACAGCAATCCGACCAGCCAGTAACGTCTGTGAAACGTAGTCCCATGTCGGTGAAGACTATAACAGTACCCTGCCTCGTGTACTTTACTTAACCTCACTTATTAATTCCGAACAGTGAGTGCGAATGGGCTACGATCTAACATTAAAAATGTTGTATTATCCTCGACATTCGATTACTTATGCCTTTTAAACGGCTAAACCAATTTTAGTCAAATGGTCAAACTGTCCCCTTCGTGTTTCGAAGGGAGGTCCGTGTCCCTAGGTGGGGACTTATATGGGCTAACTAGCTTTCCGCCCTCGTCCTAATTTTTTTTTAAATCCTAATCAATTCGTGCGTTCTGGAGTTATAGCGTCAGGAAGGAAAACCCGACTTATTTTTATATAGTAAATAAAAGAAAAAAAGGTCAAACTGCTGTTTTTGACAATAGTACTCCTAAGAAAATAGGAGTACTGTATGCATGGTACTTTGGTTATTAAACCGGTCTTATTAAAAGGCGGCCGCCCACGATGTTTAAACAGGCACTTGAACGTGTGCAATCAACCAATAATCACATGAAATTGTCTGCCAATTCCAGAGATAATTATCATGAGATATTCTTACATTAATTATCACCTTGACCTTTTGTTTAATTTCGTTTTATGGTATGAAAATGCGCCAAGGGGTGTAAATACTCTCTTCGTCAATGTCACCTCGGCCAACACCCTGTATTGGGTAATTAACCAAAAAGAGGGGTGTTATATGTTTGACATGTTTATCTGTGTGTCTGTCTCTGGCATCGTAGCGCCTAAACGAATGGACCGATTTCGATGAGCTTTTTTTGTTTGAAAACTTAATCGAGATGGTTCTTAGTTATGTTTAATTAAAATTCTTTCAGCCGTCTATAAGTTATAAGCAATCGAATGTCGGGTGTGATACAACATTTATAATTTTAGAGTTATTGCCAGATTGTCTTTGTCACCGTCACCTTAATAGATAGTGTACAGAGGTCAAACTAACTTAAAAAGCCGGATCTCAAGCAAATAGCCAGCGAGCTTGAATGAGGGTATGCAATTAAATGAATAAACGCAGCAATTACCTATCAATTAGTAGGTAATGTTCCGCTAATGCGCTGGCATCATGCGACTTCCAGAACACGCACCATAGCTGTTTTTGCCTCCATAAGATCTATTCTAATTATGTTTTAAAAAGAAGCGTTTAGTCAAGGATAGTTATAAAAAGATCTGCCACACGGACGAAAGAATTTTCCAGCTGTCATCTTATGAAGAGTTAGTAAAATAAATTTAAGATTTCGCCGTACTTTTTTTTAAAGTGGGTTCGTTCCGCAAAGCTTGTGAAATCCCAAGAAGGATTCTGAGCTTCTGGGTGGAGCTAAGGTTGCTGAAGTAGCCACTGATCCACACGCATAATGGGCCATTTTAGAGCCTAAATGCGGAAACGGGGGCCCCTACCACTAATCACTAAAAGTGGGTTCGCTCTTAATCACAATCTACTAGCACAAGGGCAAAGATGCGGTCAAAGATGTAGCAAGCTCGCACCCAGAAGAAGCTCGGAAATACAGACGCAGGCAGGGAATTCCATTCCTTAGCAGAGCGCAATATAAAAGATGATGAAAAGCGCTCAGTGCGAATGCGCGGGATTTCGACAAGATCAGGGTCGAAATCGATAATTTTCGAAGTATCCTATGAGGCTAAATGAGCGTAAATTGACGCTCCAAGCCCCGTCAAAATGCTTCTTCTTATCTAGCCTATGTCGTCCCACTGCTTGGCAAAGGTATCTCTTCTTTTCCCCCAATACTCCTTCTACAGTCCTTTCATCTGCCAGTCCCTATTGAATTTATTAAGACTGGGAAACGAACCCAGGACCCGTCGATCAAGAAGCAGCGCCACTACCATAACGCATAAACCGAAATTTTGCGTCCTAACAAAGGATAGGTAGGCGTCAAAACATTTAATTTACAATTCCAATGCAAATTACAAAAATAATGCGTTAGGCGTCATTGAATGTCTGGCGTCTGTCCACAGACTAATAAGAGATACCGTCTGTTGTCCAAAATGTCCCGTCAAATCGTCCTTTGTTTCGTCATCTGTCAAGTCGAGTCAAAAACTGTGGCTATGCACAAAGGAGTCCGCAACACGGAACTTTAAATTAAAACGTTGCTACCCGCCTCAAAATGATACTGATATGGTATCAGGCGCGAAGATCTTCCTCCAAAGGCTATTTATCTGTGTTTATGTATAATTAGGTATATAATTAACTGCTAACGGTTAGTTAAACCGTCGGCATCAATATGCGGACAGCTACCGACTAGATTGTTAGTTAAGAATAAGGAGGGGAACTATGGCGTGACTTTAAATTAGTTAGCTAAATTTAACTACTTAGCTAACTAATTTGTTTGAATTAGTTAAGATGTGAAACGAAACACGAAACTGAAAAACTTTTTGTCAAAAAAAGAGTGGGAAGACTTCTATACTTAATTGATTAGAAAGCGGTTCGTCAAAAATTGCCTACGTAGCATTTCTTGGTGGATTTTTTTTAATGTAGACTTGGTTGTGACAACAGGACCACATTAAAAATATATTCATATAACTGGGTTGAGCCATTTTGACTTTGAGTGAGACTAAGTAAGCGAACAGTAATGATTTTTTTTTATATGTCACTAGCTTTTCACCCGTAGGAATGTTTTCGTCAATCTTCCAATGTTAAAAACATAGTTATTCTGCTATTCGGGATAGAGATAAATTCAACAAATCAAAACCATGAAATTTGTTCCAGCCTTTCTCGAGTTGTAAGTGTTCGAACAAACCAGACTTTGTTTTAAATATTAAAGAAGAAGAAGAATATATATCTATTACTTGTTATATTTATTGTCTACAATATAATAATTAAAATATAGAATTATTTTTAAAACGCTTACCCGTGTGAGCCCCATAATCCGACCCCAGGATTAGACCAACTGAGCTATCGTGCCTTCAAGTCAAGCGGCGAAATTTCTTATTCCCTTGCATTTAATTTCTCATCCTGGGGTCGTGGGTTCAAGTCCCATTCGCGCCGAATATTTTTTTTTTCCTAAAAATTATTGGTTAAAATATAGAGTTCTTAAATTTATTGTTTTGTTATAATTTCGGAATTTTTTTTTATAATTTTGCCGAAAGACAATAACAAAAAGAAGCACTGAAAATTTGATATTGGCTCTGGCTCTACGCTCTAATTTGATATTGCCTACTTTCAGAGTTAGGCAGAGGAACTGTTACCTCGACCATCACTAGCAATAGTTCTTATACACTATGTTCCGTAATGATAGCGACTCTAATCTCTGAGCAACCCGATAAATGATTAGCCTAATGATTGGGACATCCTGCGCATTTAAATGATGCCTGTGGATTAGGTGCTTTATCTTGGTATCCCTTTCATGTTTCCGTTATTTTTATTATCTAAGGATATTTAATTTGTATTGTAGTAAGAGTTTCCGGCAAGATCCGTTCAAGCGTAGCATCAGCCCATATCTTCCCGTCGGCTCGCCAATACTAACTTTTTTAACTGTGACGACTTTTCAGACAATGTATAGTGCTGAAAATGTGTGGCAAGATTTCGGATGTGGCGACATTCTATAAGCCCGTATCGTTAAAGTATTATTTTCGTCCTTAATTCTTTGGGAAACCATATTTAGGCTTTAGTTTAGATAACAAAGAAACAAGTCAAGAGTCATCTGCCAACAAGTAACATTTAAAAAAGGACCTCGATCCCGTTCTCTTTTCGATCGCTTTCGATTAAGGCAGCTGTTCTTTCTGAGGAATTCACACGTTTTCATATTATGAGGGTATTTTAATATTCATTACGTAAGACGTGGTATGAGTAAAGGCGGAGAAATAGGTTCTAGAAATAGTGATCAAAATATTTTTTGGCTTTAAATTAGTGATCAAAACTTTAAAATGTGATTCAGCAACTTTTCCCAAGAAACATAGGTCTAAATGTTTAAAAAACATCCCACTTTTTAAAAATTTATAGTGGGTTTTGATATTGAACGCAATCTAGCTCCAGGACGAACGAAGATATCATTAAAACTTGAACGGTCGTATAGCTAGTACAGCCCGCGCCAAACTTGAACACCACGCTAATTCGATGGCGTGAAACTTTACTTTGATTGCGCGAGTGCACCGGGCAAAGGCTTGGTCGTACTCTGGTGTTGTCATTTCGACAATTTTCCGACATTTGAGCGCGTTGTTTTCACATTGTGCAGCTGATCTTGCTATAGTGTAGGAAGTCAAAACACGTTGATATCACAAAAACGTGACTAAACGAAAGTTAAAAATTTTGGGTATGGAAAAATCATTTAAACCAGAGTTACACATTGTTTACGAGTAAGTTGTTTTAATTTTTTTGTGGCAAGATCCTTTATTTTAAAAGTCTTTTAGTGTGTATGTGCTGTTGGTGTCCCAAATAAATAAATAAATCCTTAATAATAATTTATGAACGCGACAGTTTGGATGAATGGATGTATGGATGTTTGTTACTCTTTCACGCTCAAACGGCTGGACCAATTTTGATAAAATTTGGTATGGACGCAGCTGACACCCTGGATTAACACATAGGCTACAAAATTTTCCCAATTTTTCACAGGAACGAAGTCCCGGGCGGACAGCTAGTTGTTACATAATAATCAGGCAAGCCACGATATGCCAGCTACGAAGATTAAAGGCTTAATTTAACCACAAAACCTTCAAATTATAAGGTTGTAACACTTAAACTGATTTAAATAAAACCACATATGTTTCTAACTAGATGTAATAACTAATAATAACAAGCAGGCAGGCTGAAATATTACTAAACCGCAAAGTATGAAACTCAGCTTATTCACCTGTCACGTATAGACCAGGGACGAAACCAGGGCAAGAAGGGGTCAAGTAGATTTGCTTCCTCTTTCCGATTTACCTTATATATAACACTAGCTTTTTCTTGCGGCTTCGCTCGCGCAAAGAACTCTTTTAGTCACCTACTTATTTCATTTGTGACCCCTTAGGGGACGATTTTAGAAAAATTACGAAACACGAAGATTCGAGTCAAAATGTCCAAAAAATTTTTTTTCTCCATACAAACTTTGAGCCCCCATTTTACCCCATTAGGGGTTGAATTACGAAAAATCCTTTCTTAGTGTTTGCCTGCGTTATAAAAGACACCTTTTTGCCAAATTTCAGTTTTCTTGGTCTAAGGGCGTTGATGAGTCAGTGAATCAGGGCTTCCAATTGTATATATAAGATTTAACCCTTCTTCCTTTCTGGACTGGGAGTTAAAGAAAAACATAGAATGTGCCAGATGCCTACTCTTCCCAGGCATACTGGAAAGTCAGTAAGTGGGACGTTTAGCTTTAGCTGTAGTTTAGTTGTAGTGTGGGCAAAAGGCTGACGACCTCTCACCAATGACATCATATTTCATCTTACAACCCTCTGAATTTATTTCAAACCTGGCATCAAGTGGTTTTGAAACAACTGATGCTCTGCCTACCACAGTAGGGAATATAGGCGTGAGCATATGTATATAATTTAGCCCGGGTCGATCTTCCTCAGATTCTCTTTTTAGTTTTTCTTCGCTTATAGTTTTAAGCTTGACTATGTCAATATGTATCCAAATGCTTTTTTTAGAAATTACTGTTTTTTTCCTTTTTTTCAAACGTTTGTTTGATATTTTTTTATAAGTACTTTACTGTATGCCGTGAAGAATAATGCAGTCAATAATTCCGTCAGTTTTATTTTTTAACTTTGTTGCATTACATCATAGATTTACTAGTTTATAATACATGTAGCGTTCAGTAGATAACTATTATTATAAGAATTAATAAAAATTATTCTGTGATGTCACTACTTTAAGTTGATGGCCTGCTTAGGCCACACAAACGCAAACGCAAGAGACCACTAGTCCTAATAATAAAAGAAACCGCATATTGTTAGAAGCCTGAATACGTCTCTGGCAGAAGCTGCTCCGGTTTTAAGCCAATAAAGGCAGAAATATGTAAACGACTCAACTTTTTCCATTCGTAAATCACCGCCGCCATCTTTTATTTAAAAGGAAAAATCTTCGCTTGGGAAATACGTTAAACACGTCGATAATGTGCAATGAAGAGAATTTCAGTTATTAACTGGCTATCCGTCCGCGACTTTAATTGAGTGGAAAAGTAGCCTATGTCTCTCTCGGGCCCCCAACCATATCTGTGTTGAAAGGACGAGAATATTTTCATAAATATTAATTGTCCACGTTGAAAAGGTTAGGATCCACTCATTCCAACAATGCCTATCAATAGATAACCAAAAATCAAAACGTCATCTGTGTTTTTTTGCTTTTGTTACTTTTCTTTTAATTTTTTTAAGCAAAATTGAGTTTATGGGGTTATACTCCTGAGGTGGTCCTCAGGAATATTACCTACCAATAAAAAAATATATCAATTCTTAATTTAGCGGAGTAATCGCGTAACAAACATACAAAAAACTACAGTTCAACCTGCCCTTTTTTTGAAGAAAATGTTTCTGCAATGAACCCATGAGAAATTCTCAAAAAACTTTTTAGTTTTCTTTTATTACTCATTACCTCATTAAATCGAGATGTTTTGTACTCTTAGCTACTATATTTGTGTAATAATATGCTAATGACTTGCTACCTGGTATTACCTGTTAGTTTTTGTCTGTCCTAACGCGGTCTTGGTTCCTGACCAACCTCAACTAGTCATTTATTATCTCTCAGGAAGTTTGCCCGAGGTACGTCATCGAATAAATTGATTTATAATGCAAACAATTCTTCAAAGGACTCCGCTGACTCCTGTTTAATTGCAAAAACTTAATAGAATTAGTTGAATAATGTATCTTATTAGTTTCTCTATGAAATTCGGTGGAAATTCGTGTTAAGGAAGATGAATTGATTAAAAATATATGAATAGCTGAACATGTAGCGGTGATAGCCCAGTTGGTAACCGGAAGGTCGGGGGTTTAAATCCTGCCTGTACAAATAAATTCGTCTTTTCGGATTTATGTACTTACGGATTTCTAATTAATTATCACTTGCTCAGCGATGAAGGAAACAACGTGATCAAACCTGATGCACGTCTAAGAAAATACGTTTTTGAATGGCGCTGTCCACCAACCCGCATTGAGCCAGCGTTGTGAACTATGGCCTGCGTCCCCTTCCTTTTTCGAAGGGAGGCCCGTGCTCCTCGGTGGGGACGTATATGGGCTGGTAAGAGGAGCTGAAAAATGCGTTGAGTTGCTTCGAGAAAAGGGTGTACGGCCGGTGTTGTTTTTGTTGCTCGACTTGTCATGCCTCATGATAATTTCTGGTAATAAAAGTTACTAAACTGAACTTCAAAAGATCTACTCCTTTAGTGTGACTTACCTTGACGAGCCGGGTCGTGTCAGAGCATCATTTTCGATGTTCCTATCTACAGATAGGTATCTGCAACAAAAAAACAAGAAATTTGTAATTTAAATCACCAAAAAATTGTTCTAGAGTTTCCGTGCTTCGGAGGGCACGTTAAGCTGTTTGTTCCGGCCGTTGTTGATTGACTACAGTCGTTAAAACCAAGTCAGAGGCCATTGTGCGATTTGAAAACACATGATAAGAAGAAGAAGTGGGATGACAGGTTGTTCGCCATTCGCGCACAATCTCAAGTCCACTTACTGATTCTTACAATATGAAGGCCTGAGCACTGGTAACCCATAAGTATTTATAATCATGTTTGAAGCTAGATACGATACAGGTTGGGGTCATAAATGAGTTTTTGTCGGGTCCTGTCTGTGCTGCAGCCAAAATAATATGTTTTTTACTAGATAGTGTGATAGGTTAAATAGTTTAAGGTACTATAGGACTGACATTTACGTTCTGTAAAAAGTCTTGAATAATAAATAAAGAAAAAAGTATTTATAATGTGAATAACAAAACATGCGTGATCTATGATAAGTCTACAGAAAAGTGTAAGTAACTAACTACTTTAATCAATAAGTAAAAATAAAGTTTTATTAAATGCTATAAATTGTTAAAAAAAATATTTATTCAATAGTTTTAAGGAGATATATTCACATTAAGCACACCTAAAATTGTAGTAACCTTACAGAGTTTTTGTTGGATTCTCGTACTTTTGTAAAACTCCAAAACTTTCTACATTTTTTGATTCACAGAACTTTCCTAAGGAAACCTATATTAAGCATAAAGTCTGCTATACGTGCTATTTCTGACTTTTGTAGTTACAAAATCTCAATGACCTACTCTGATTGCTCATCAGGATATAACTAAATGTATGGGACCCGAAAAATTCCCCCGCCTCTGAAATTTGGCATGTGATGAAGTTAGGTAATAAAATTACAGATGTACAATAATCCAAAAGATTTTCATAGGAGAAGTTAGACATCTAACGTAACCTAACCTAAACATGAAAATGGCTTACAATTCACGGTGAAAGAAAGTACATAAAGTCCGTATACAAAAAGTATTTCTGTCTGAGGAAATTATTCCCGGAGTGTTATAAGCGACTAGCTGATGCCCGCAACTTCGTTTGCGTGTTAATTTAGATTTTTACATACAAAAGTTCTTTCCCGCTAACTCCCGTTCCCGTGGGAATTTTGCAATATCCTGTTGCGACTAAGCTTTAAGTTTACTAAGGTACCTGCATGCCAAATTTCAAGCGTCTAACTTAAGCGGTTTAGATTTTTCATACAAAAGGATTTTCCCGCTAATTCCCGTTCCCGTGGGAATTTCGGGAATTCCTTTCTTAGTGCACCTCTACGGTACCTAAGCTACGTCCCTTCCAAATTTCAAGTGCCTACGTTTAGCCGTTTAGGCTGTGCGTTGATATGTCAGTCAGTCAGTCAGTCAGTTTCTCCTTTTATATATTTAGATTTCATGTTTAGGTAAAAATACCTAACTTCCCGTAATTTTTTTTTTTGGATTATCGTACATCTGCAATCTGTATTATCTAACCTAATCACATGCAAAATTTCAAAGGCGGGGTAATTTTTCGGTAGTCTTACAACAAATATCTTGGTTGACAGGTCTACTACTGCAGCGCATATGTAAAGACCCTCGTGACAGCCCTGATGCCGCATTAGAATCCAGTATCCGTAGACATGCGTCGCGGTAAACCTAGCCTTGGTTAGGACATAACCTACATACTGCTGTAATCACTCGATAGTACCGACAGCAAAACTGATTGATGTATTTTTAAATAATTAAATAATAAATAAATAAATATATTTTTTATTGGGAAACCAACAGTTAATAACAGTTTTTGACTTAAATTTAATTACTAGATTCTAATTAACCAATTATAGGTATCCACTGGTGCATTTAAGGAACAAGCGTGTTACAATTAAAATACTTTTACTAAGATAATTTAGAGAAAGACAAGATGAAAGATTAGTTACGGCCTCACTTATAACATCCACACATTGCGTAGTATAAGCTTAAATGACCAAAAAACATTTAAAAAACAGTGTTTGCGCATGGTATACGCTGTGCATAATAATTTTTATTTATTTACTGTTTATTGTCCACAATTTACGAAACATACAAAGAGAGAGACGACACAACAACAGGCACTGCTTATTTCTAGGAAGAAATTTCTTACAGGAGACCAAATTATTTTTTTAATGTGGAATTTAAAAAAAAAAAAATTCTAGTTTTTTTAATCAATTTTTAAAGTTAAGTGTTCATGCCTGATCGCATTTGAATACTTTTTTGTGAAATTATCCTTTGCCATAGGTAGAAAAATGAATTTAAAAAAATCACCTCTCCACACAATTTGTGCGCTCAATTGATTTGCCTATGTATGGGAAGTCGAATTTTTATTTTAAAGTTCGTGTTTCGGGAAAGTTATGTAGTTATATGGGAAGTACCATCCTCTGAAGTTTCTTTATCTAATTTAAAGTCACCCCATATGTATATTTTTATAATTAATGGGTTTTTGCTTGACCACAATCTAGCACAATGGTGAAGATGCGGTCGAGGATGTAGCAAACTTACCCAAAAAATGCCTATTCATTCGAACTAGAAAGAGATTCGGGTTATATGAGCCCGAAAATATATTCTGCCGACCGTATCATATAAAATGCGCATGACCAACGAGCCTGGCTTTGAGTTTTTCTGCCGATTGCCAATTAACAGTTATTGCGACAGACCCACAGCAGCCGCAGTCTCCATTAAATTAGACATTTGCTTTAACTTGACATCCACTTATTTATTTATTTTTTGGTAATAAGGGAATTTAAAGTAACGTGTAATTTTTTTTGTTTATAAATTTAAAAAGGCAGCACTGGACTCTGTTCCCATATGAATTTTGGAAAATCCAGCCCACCTACACAAAAAAATTTAAACAAAAAAAATTAACAAAGAATTTTTAAACAGGATTCTGGAAAGTACAAATAGCAACCTTATAGCCAAACCCCGCTGTCGACGATTGTGCGGCGATGAAGGCAAGTTGGCGCAGATGCAAATCGAGCAAGTTGGCGCAGATGAAAATCGAGCAAGTTGGCGCAGATGCAAATCGCGCAAGTTGACGCAGGCAAATCCCGCAGGTTGGCATATCACTCGTACACCGATTTCCCGCCTCATCCCCCCAAATTGTTCAGAAGGGTTCTTTTCCAGCAGTGGGATTACAAGAGCTGTACATATTCTTGATAACGAGGCTATGAAATTGTAAATCATTTAATAGGTAGAACCGGTTACAAGGAAATTAGCTAAGCTTTAATGAAGTAATAAAGTTCTTATTTATAATGTCTCACTTTGAATTAATAGTAGGTAATAATCTATAAACATAACTCATTTAAGTAACAACTTGTTGGCGTAGTAGGAACTAGAAAACTTGATAAAAAGTATTTGCATTTACTATAATTTTACTATTCAGAAATATTATAATGAGTTCTATTTTTATCACCTAAAAATAGAACACATTTCAAAAAATGAACCACCTAAAAAACCAAACCTGAATTCACCTAAAAACAGAACTCATTTCATTTCATTCCGAAATGTCAGGTTAAGATTTTGTATCAATTATTATGAACTATGGTTCATAGATTCATAGGTCTATAATGTGACCGCTTTTGAGTTTAAGGCCCGTATTGAGATTCAAGTCTTGATCTATACTTAAGTATGGATTGCCTCTTTCTCTCACTATCTAAATGACAAAGGCGACTACTCAAGTATACCTACAACGTGTTTCAAAAAAATCAAAAAAAAAGATAATTCAAAATTAATTAAAATTAACTTATTGCGCAGCTCTATTACAAATATGATAAGTATGTCATATTAATTATTATAATTTTTTACCTTTTAAAACTTTTGTTTTGAAAGATGTCAAACCGTGCAACTGATTACTAGAGTTGCGAGTTGCGACTGTTTCACTATTAAAATTAAATTTTGGAATTTCTTTTTTTTTGGGTTTTTTTGAAACACCTTGTAGATCAGAGTTGGAGTCCCGCTCTGTAATACGGACCCGAGTCGCCAGTCGTGGCCGTGGCTCTATTGTTTTTCTCACGTGCCATTGGTTACAGAGGTTCCCAAACTTTTTTTTCTCATAGACCACTTCCAAAATTTTGCTGGTTTCGGTGGACCCCCTCCCTGCAGCTACATTTCTATCATATTCCCAAAACTTGAAAAAAAAAGTGAAGATTAGATCTAATTAAGAAAATTTGCGTTGCGGCTGAGTTTCAACCACGAATTAACAGTTTTCAAAAAAAAAGCGAGAATTGATTGGTTTATTAATTAATTGATTGTGCTGTGAGTGGATGTCAAAAAATTTAAGGTGGCCAATCAAAAAAAGTTATTCCATCCAACTTTACATTTTTGACATCTCACTCACAGCACAAGGAGCATTTTAGTTTTTCGCTATTAAAAACAGATAATTTTTTGTGGACCCCCGCTTATACGAATTGTGAACCCCCATTTTTTTGTCACACCAACGTAGACCCCCTTCGAGTCTCCCGTGGGGGGTCCACGGGAGACTCGAAGGGGGTCCACCTGGACCACTTTGGGAATCAATGGGTTACCTAATACTGGACTTCTAGACGATTCTTTTAAAGATAAAGAAAATCTAAGGTTATAAAATAAATGTATGTAATCGCTAACAATGTCAAAGCCCCCTGATTTCTGTTGTTAATCAAAATTTAAATAGTGTATTTAGTTCGCCTAAAGTTACGTTGCTATCTTGTGCTAAATCTTTCTGTCTAGACAAATTGATTATACTTTCAAACCTTAGAAACTAAAATGATTGACAGATTATGACTAAGTAATCAACCAGTAATACGCAGACCTTTGGTACCTAGTTGAATTTTGAGTTTTTAAGAGAGATTGCTGAAATCAAATAGGGAATTCAACATTGCCTTAGTATGAATGATTTTCCACGTCATAAAAACGTATGAGTCATCAAACAACAGTTTGCACAAAGTAGATAACTAGTATTTTTTGCAGACTACATTGCTTATTAGCAGATAACAACAAACGAAAATGTCACTAATTTATTTAGATGATGTTCTGGTTTGTAGTTTTTTTTTGTTTTTGTTGATTCTTTTAAAAGCGCCCAATTATTTTCGATAAAATTTATATGGGACCACCTCTGGAGTATACTCTTTCGAACAAAAAAATAATTTTGAAGATCGGTCCATAATTGGCGGAGAAATCGGTGAACATACATTTAAAAAAATACAGTCGAACATAGAACCTCCTCCTTTCTTGAAGTCGGTAAAAATGGAAATTTTTTTGTTCCTTATTGAAGTTGTTCTGTTTCATGGGAAGAATCACCCCCTGAAATTTCGCTACCACGCTCATAAAATGAGTCATCATCATCATCATATCAGCCTATTGCAGTCCAGTGCTGAACATAGGCCTCCCCCAAAGTGCGCCACTTTACACGATCCTCCGCTTTTTGCATCCAGCCACTACCCGCTACCTTCTTTAGGTCATCTGACCATCTGACTGGGGGCGTCCTAACTACGTTTGCCAAAACGTGGTCTCCATTCGAGAACCTGTCTACTTCATGAAATGAGTAAACTGCCCAAAATAAGCCTTGGCCCAAAGGTCTTCAAACCAGGACATCAACTTCACAAAAAAAAGAGACCAAATCAAAATGGCCGCCATAAATAACTGCATGTCAGATCTGATGTAGAGCGAGATAACTGTTACAAAATGTTTGACAATTTAGGGTGTTTGACAGACAGTGATTTATTGGCATATTTCACTAAGTGCCAGTAGCTGCTACTTTCTTAGGAATGCTTTGATTTAAGCAATTTAAGGTTGGTCCGAGATACGTGAATTTAAGCATTAAGACCTGATTGTGCCTATGTTATTCCCGTGATGATTTTAGGATAATATATCTAGCTTATATAAATAAATAAACGTTTTGATTTATTCAAGAATTTACCTATTATTAAGAATTTAGGGACCCACGACCCCAGGATTAGATGTCCTGGTGCTCTAACCCAGCGGTTCTCAAACTCGGGGGTTCCGCAAAAATTCAAGATTTTGATGTTTTCTTTCTAGTCTAGCTGGATTTGTAAATCGCTTCACCTTTGATATATTTAGGTATTTATTTTAAAAAGTCCTTCATTTAAAGTCAAAATATACTACAAGATGCGAACACCTAGCCACAAAGCCTCGGTATGGTGTGATTTCAAGTAAAAAAACAATGTTACAGTTAAATTCTTACTTGAGCTAGGGTGTAGTGTACACACATCAAAAAAAGTTTACGATCAGTAGCAAAATCAGGTGTATTCTTTAAAATATAAATTATTTAAAGAAACTGTTTACGTTTTATGATTTTATAATGAAAATGCACTAAGTAAATAAAAGAATCATTATTAATTATTTACTTTTTATTAACAAAAGCTAGGAAATGCAATTTTGGCTTAAATGTAATGTAATGAAAAATTTGAATTAATGAAAAAACAAACAAAATTTATTACGAAAAAATTAATAGTTAGTATAAAATGACTCCTCCCCTGGCTCGCACACATGCGGAAACCCTTCTGGGCATGCTAAGAATTAAGTTATCTAGCATTTCTTGTGGTAACCTGTCCCACTCTTCAATAGCAGCTGCCCTGATTTCTGACACTGTTCGCGGAGGTGGCTGACGGTTCCAAACAGCTCGCTTAAGAGCATCCCACGCATGCTCGATCGGGTTTAAGTCAGGCGAGCCGGCAGGCCAGTCTAACCTGGTGATGTCGTATTGCTGGAGAGCAGCATCAACACGTCCGTTTCGATGTGCGGGCGCATTATCATCTACCATTATGAATTGGCGCCCGTGGTTGATGCGGAATGGTCTGACGTATCCATCGATTGCAATCGTTTTGTACATGGCTCCGGTCATGGTGCCTTGATACGGGATTAAGGGCGTCCTAGCCCGAATCATTATCCCGGCCCAAAAGGACACTGATTTCCCGCCCTGCTGAACGGTTCCAGTGGCAGTTCTCTGCCTTTCAGAGTCGCCAGGTCTTCTCCAGACACGGACACGTCGGTTATCTGGATGTGTACTGATCCGCGTTTCGTCAACGAAGAGGCAGTTCTGCCAGATGCTTTCGTCCTCAATTTCTTCATTTTGACGGAGCCTAGCCCATTGCAATCTGCGCCGCTTCCGTTGCTGTGAGTTCAGAGGTGCTCGCCAGGATCTCCTTGCTCGTAATCCAGCTTGGTGTAAGCAATTTCTAATCGTTTGGGTGCTAACTTCGCGGCCGGTGGCAGCTCGCAGCTCTGCTTTCATTTTAGTAGCGTTCATTGTTGGGTCACGGGCAGCCAGTAATCTGATATATCGCTTCTGAATTGCAGTAAGAACAGTTGGGCGACCACTGCGAGGTCGATCAGCTAAATCTTCCATGCCCTGATACCTCTCCAACGTGGTCACCACGCAGGATTGGGACACATGAACTCTGCGTGATATTTCCCTCGTGGAATAGCCTTCTCCACTTAAAGTTAGAATTCTGGCTCGTAAAACTGCAGTTAATCCTCTCGGCATCGTTACCAACTTAATTTTTTTTGAATAAATTGAAAATATTGATAAGTTGCGACTATGTCAGATTTCTGAATGAAAGCAAGCAAGGGTTGATTGTCTTTTTAAATGAAAAAACATTTGAATTACGAAATTATTTTATATTTAAATTTCATATTTTTAAATAAGGAATCAAAAGATAAAAAGTGATTAAGTTTTATTCTTCTACAATAAAAAATATTAGCACTTTTCCAAGTGATCGCAAACTTTTTTTGATGTGTGTAGTGTGAGCACTCCTTTATATTAAACAATGAACAAGCTGCTTTATAGTTGTGACGTATGTGACCTCTAAATACGTAGTATTTAATAAGATAGGCATTACCATATTAGGAGAAATGTACCAATAGTAATTGTGCATCATTTA
This sequence comes from Aproaerema taeniolella, assembly GCA_949987775.1. NCBI lineage: Eukaryota > Metazoa > Arthropoda > Insecta > Lepidoptera > Gelechiidae > Aproaerema > Aproaerema taeniolella. The sequence continues at coordinate 7,057,318 of OX465245.1, forward strand.
TAGTTCAGATATCAGGTTTCATGACATGTAATTTAATATTGTCAACTATTGTCAGAAAGTGTACTCGGAACTCAGTATATATATTCATCAAAATTTCTAATAAAGGAGTGTTCACACTACACTACAAGGGTTCCACCTAAAAAAACAGTGAACCAAAAAGGGTTCCGTAACCTTGATAAAGCTAAAAGCCAAGGCAATTTTCGAAGTATATTATCATCACTCAATATGTTTTATTTGTAAGGTATACTTTTACAATCTGACAACTCCATTCCCGCCTAATGGCCGACATGAATATTCAAAAACTTACACACAATAGAGTCAAATATATTGTTACGAAAATTGTTTTTTAATTGTCGTTTCTTTATATTGACGAAATATTGAAATGTAAAAGTTGAACATTAAAATCCTATGCTATAATAATATTTATAATGTGAAAGTATGGAAAAACTTCTTACTCTCTTACTTAAAAACTAGATACTCAACGGATTTTGATGAAACTTTGCTGTAGTGTAACTTAGAAGTCAAGATAACATCATCATCATTTTCAGAATGAAGTCAGAGTAAAATTATGTACGAGTCCATATCAGAAGACTCACTTATAAGTACACAACCAAATTTTTCAGAATAACCAGGTTGAAAATTATCGTCAAAAATACATTTTAGAGTTCCGTATTAAAATGGTTCTAAATAACCCTTATAATTATATAAATTAATCTGTGTTCTTATGGTGATATGGTGTCATGTGTGTCACTCCACATTCATAATTATTTTTTAGTTTTATTCCTTAAAAACCTAATTCAGACATTAAAAAAATAAAATTTTCTCTGTAAGGCTTCTGAGTTTTATCGTTAAAAAAAAATAAAAGGATATTTCTGATTGTAGCCATTGTAATCGTGCAATAAAATGACCAATCTAGCCAGTAACATCTGCCGTGTTTTTCACTGCAGTAACCCTGTGGGCGATGACATACTACACGAAACGCTGCGACATAAATCAAAACACTAGTCAAAATACACGTCTGATAGGGTAAAGTCACGCTATGGAGGACTTTGCATAGCGCTCGCAATAAAAAAAAAACAAAAAAATCTACGTCTAGACTCTGCTGGCTGTTAAAAAGAGAAATAAAAAATTGCGGCTTTTATACTTTAACTTTTTTTCTTTATTTTATCGTGTGGGTAGGTATAGTTATCTGTATTGAAACATTAATTCAGCCTGGTGTTAAAGTTTTCAAACCACCGAATGGATTGGTTTAACGACTGTAGTCAATCGAACAACAGCTGGCACCGCCTTGAATCACGGAAAAGCTCGTGATAAATTGAAAACTTGGTCACCCATCAGTAAGCGTCACTGGGCTACACTACACTTAGTATATAGCGCTTATACTATACTTATTGTATAGTGTTTACACTATTTTTGGACTAGAGGCCCTTTGTATGTTACCTAATATGAAATTTGTATGTTATAACAAATTTGTATGTTAAATTTGTACATGTTTGTTTTAAACTCAACTTCTGAAAGTAAAGGGTTACTTTCAGAATACAAATATTATTTTATGTGTAACTGATTGGTACCCCATTGTACTCGGCGTTTTGAAAACTGAGACACCAGAGATAGTTCAGTTTGCTTTATACATGATTATACCTAAACGGCAAGGAAATAATCACCAATGAAATCAGGCAGAAGTAACATAAAAATTATTAATAAAAATCTTCTTCTACGCTAGACTTGGATTCAAAGAAAAACCAAGAAAGAGTCAGTTGCCAACTTTTCCCTGGAATACTGTAGAAACCAGTAAGTGGGACGCGAGGGTTTTGCTGTACTGCAGGCGAAAGGCTGACAACCTATCACCACTATACTCATAAAACCTCAGAATGATTGTCAAAGTGGTTCCACAACCTCATGACGTTCTGCCTACCCCAAAACCCCAAGGCGTGAGAACTTAAGATATAGGTACAATTATCGTGTCACAGTGTTTCTAACAAAACTCCTCCGAAACGGCTCGACCGATTCTTATGAAATTTTGTGTGTATATTTAAAACTAGCTGATGCCTGCAACTTCGTTTGCGTGTTGATTTAGATTTTTACATACAAAAGTTTTTTTCCGCTAACTCCCGTTTCCGTGGGAATTTTACAATATCCTGTTGCAACTAAGCTTTAAGTTTACTAAGGTACCTGCGTGCCAAGTTTCAAGCGTCTAACTTAAGCGGTTTAGATTTTTCATACAAAAGGATTTTCCCGCTAATTCCCGTTCCCGTGGGAATTTCGGGAATTCCTTTCTTAGTGCACCTCTACGGTACCTAAGCAACGTCCTTTCCAAATTTCAAGTGCCTACGTTTAGCCGTTTAGGCTGTGCGTTGATATGTCAGTCGGTCAGTCAGTCAGTCAGTCAGTCAGTGAGTCAGTTTCTCCTTTTATATATTTAGATAGGATGTAAACTATTTTTCCCAAATTCCCACGGGGTCTAGTTTAAATAAAAACCTTATACTCGCTCTCAAAACGTGCTCTCGCCTCCTTTCACGGCACGCGTCAACCCACAGACATGTCGTACCATAAATGAACAAAATGTATTATAAAAATACTAATAAAAACTTTACGCCGCGCGGCTTCTAATTTTAGAACATACCTATTGACGTTTTATTTATGAAAGTTACTAGGAACGTGGATGTCGGCCACGATTATACCACCCCCTTGCTTTATGTGTGTGTGTGTGTTAAGTATATATATGGCAGTCAGTGAATTTCTGAGTATTTTATAATGGTATTTCGATTTAGCTGCAAGTAAGTAGAAAGATATATATGTACGGTTTGGTCGAGTGGTAGTGGCGCTGGGTTCGACTCCCAGTCGGGGTAAATATTTGTGTAAAAAGCAGATGTTTGTTCTCGGGTCATGGGTGTTTGTGTTTGTCTTTATGTGTGTTCCGAGGGACCCACGACACAAGAGAAAACCTTAGTGTGGGCCTTTGAGTGTGTAACGTTTATATATTTGTAATTTTATAAAAAAATGGTTTTTTTTCCCCCAAATTCCTGCCTAAATCGGGTGAGGTAAGAAATGCAACTGCAAGCTTTAATATTTTTTTACATTTTAAATATGAAGTCTTTATTATATGTATAGGCTTTAAATTAGTTAGCGAAACTTTAGGGTTTGGACCTCGCCATGAAACTTAATAACTATCCCCAAAATGAACCTATATGAAATTTTTAGAAAAAGCCTTTCGATCACAAAGAAATTATGACCGATATTTTAACTGTAACCTACGTATACATTCTTGTACGGAATCCTCAGTGCGCGAGGAAACTTGCACTTGACCATTTTTTAAAATAATACAATGATTATGATAGACTTGAGAACCTGCTTCCTTTTTTAAAGTGGGTCAAAAATAAACATATACCACTTAAGACTTAAATATGCTAAATAAGTATTAATTACCAACAAAACTTGAGATCTTGCTTCATTCTCATGTTCTAAAGACAAATTTAAAGGTTGGAAGCTAAATGGGATCTTAGAGATGCGGTTCTATTACGCAGAATCATTTATTTTAAAGTTTATTTTAAAAAAATAATTTCTCAGTTTTCGTTCAAATTTTAGATATATATTTTAAATGAACTAACACATGTCGATTGCATGAAATGAAAATGATGTCACATAATATAAATATCCTAGTAAATGCAATAACATGAGCCCCGAAATTTAGTATTTAATGAACGAATTTTAATTATCAGATGAGTTATTAAAAGTAAATCAAATAAGAACTATAATAGCCGGTTCCTCTCTATATACGTACACATACATAAACATACATGTCATATTTTCGATTATCTTTTTAATTTAAGTTTTTTTCCTCAAAGTCATGTTTATTTTTATGTTTATTATTGAAAATATAATGGCCTTTGTTCAGGCTGCAACATAACGCCAGCAAGATTTTAAAAATCGGCCATACAATACGTGCCAAAGCAACAAAAGAAACATTTCGCATGACTAACATAGGAGCCGTCGTACGGTGGTACCTTTATACCCTTTGCAAAGGGGTGACGTAACATAGGCCATTACGTAATTTATTTTATATTGCATAGTTTTGGCACTTTTATTAGAATTTTTCGGACATCCTGTAGCTTATTTGGGGAGTGCTTTATTGATTTCTGTCGTAATGAGAGCTTAGTTAGGCGTCTGTAAATTTTTAAAAGTTTAGTAGGTGAAATTTCAGTTTTTCAGTTGAAATACCGTAGTATGAATAATACATAAAGTTTGTATACTATAGGTGCACAAAATGATAATTGAAGCTGAAAATATAAATTTAATTACGAACAACACATTTCCAAAACATTAACCACCAAAACCTTAAATATATTTAATAGCTTAAACACATTTAACTCGGTTGTCAAAGCAACAACATCTGTCAAATTAATCAAAATTAGTTTCGCTAAATACGTTTAGCACTTTGGTGCAAGTCGCCCTAAGTGTAATTAATTCTAAATTTGCGTGCTAAAATTTCATTTGGATTAGGTGTATGCCGAATAGTGATTATAATTTAATTTGTTAATTAAAACCAAACAATCGCCCTAATGGGTCCGCACCTCAACTTACCTGTGTATTCGGCAATGCAGATGACGGGAAAGAAAGATTCCGCTAAAATAGACTTAATGTCAACGTATTACAGATCTTTTTAGTTAAACTTAATTTGATTGCTGACTGCACAGGTGAGATACCTAACAATGTTTGTAAAAGCTCGTTTATTCAACTGTGTACACTCAGCCGTTATTACAAGCTCAAGTGTACCTTACACCAGGTTTTTAATGAAACGAAAACATTAAAAAAATAAGAAAAAGCGTTAAAAGAATCTTCTTACCACGTTTCTGTGCCGCGCCATTTTGTTTTCTGTTAAAAATAATAAAATGTATCAACTTTTGAAAACAGAACAGTTTTAAAAATACGAAAAGAGAATGTAATTGAAAAAGTCGACATATATTTTTCAAAAGCGTTCCAGAGCGTTGACGTCATCGTTCTAGAAAATTCTAATGGCACTTCAAAATTTAAACTTAACGGCTAGGAATCGATTATTAGGAGGCTTACTCACAGGGCGGCCTGAGCCTTGAGCGCTGAGTCTGCACCACGAGCATTTTCGGGGCTTAATGGTGCTTCTGCTTTGGGTTGCCACATAAGAATGGTGCGAAGGTTTCCGCCGTGGGTTTCCCCATATTGGGGTGTACCACCAGGTGGATTTGACAGCGCATGCGTGGTGAAGGTGGGGTGGAAAAATATTGATTATTTCTTTGATGGGCTGATAAGGGGCGCCTGTATTCACGGGTAGACAAATTGCTAGGGGTGGTGATTCTACGCGAAGGTATTAATTATGTAGCGGCCGGCATGATTGATTGGTCAAGCTGATCGAACTCCATACACTTTTACGGATAGCTTTGAAAGTTCTGTCTAGGCTTTGAAATAGGGTGATTCAGAAATAACTACTCTTGAAATAACTCTCAAATTAAAATGTCATTTCATCCCTGACATTCATCGCTTCATAACTTTTAAGCGGCTGAACGAATTTCCAGCTTTCATATAAAAAAAACGCAAAAAATTCGCTAGAACCACTTGATGCTAAGTTTGACAAGGATTTTGAGGGTTATTAGATGGAACATGAGTATAATGGTGATAGGTCTTCAAACTTTCGCCCACAATATATTTTTTTTATTTTTTTTTATTAATGAAGGGTTCGCTCTTGACTACAATCTAGCCCAAGGGCAAAGATGCGGTCGAGGATGCAGCAAGCTCACCCAGAAGAAGCCTATTCACTCGAACTTTAAAGAGGTTCGGGTTATATGAACTCGGAAATATAGACGCAGGCAAGGAATTCCATTCCCTAGCAGTGCGCAATACGAAAGATGATGAAAAGCGCTCAGCACGAATCCGTGGGATATCAACAAGATAGGGATGGTACCCCGCGGTGCGTCTGGACGTCCGATAGAAGAATGGGGCAGGCGGAATGAGCTCATGCAGCTCCTGAGCACACTCCCCGAAGTACATCTTATAAAAAATACATAGGCAAGCTACTTTGCGTCTATGAGCTATAGCAAAACCTTCGCATCCCACTTACTGGCTTCTGCAATATGCCTGGGAAGAGTAGGTAGCTGGCACATTTTTATCTTTTTCTTTCAATCCCAGTCCAGCATGTAGGAGTTTCATGTTGTGTTTCAGGAATATCTTAATTTGACATTATATTATAATCGATCGTCTGTTTGTTCTGACTACATATGAAATAGGCGCGTGAGTGTATTTTGTTCTTCTTTTATAATTATGTATTCGATGCAGGAAAAACAATATTTTATATTTTTCTGAACTTTTTCATAAATTTTTAACTTCAATTCAATTCTTGGTGGTATATGCAGTTATTTATTTATTTATGTACACATTGTATATTTATATATTATAATTATAACCTATATACATAATTATTCTATTCCATTAGTCTATTATTTTCTGTAAGTATTACTCTGTACTACTCTCGACTTCGTAAAGTTGTCCCTAAAACAAGGGTTGCCTGGAAGAGATTGCTCTTAGCGATAAGGCCGCCTTTGCGCACTTTTGTTTAGTTAAGTATGTGAAACTTTTTTTGTGACTGTGTGCAATAAAGAATTTCTATCTATCTATCTTGATAAGATTGAAATACCTTCCAATTTAAAGTTATAATATGATCCTTGATTTTTGTGATTTGGCCAATAATCGTACTTATTTGAGTGGGTTTTTAAAGTATAGAATGGCGAAGTCACCAATATCAAGTAAAGACACCTTTAACCGACTTCAAAAAAGGAGGAGGTTTCTCAATTCGACCATATATATATTTTTTTATGTATGTCCGCGGATAACTTCGTCGTTTATGAACCGATTTTGATTATTCTTTTTTTTTTGGAAAGGGAGTATCTCAAGGGTGGTCCCATGGTAAGGAAACCAGGATCTGATGGTGGAATCCTGAAGAAATTGAGGGAAATTCTCGAAAAAATTGTCTTTTTGGGATTGAAGTCGGTGACTCTTACGTTTTTGACGTGGAAAATTATTAATGAGGAATTTAGGAATTTGTTGAAGTAGCAGTTTTTCTATAAAGTAAAATAAAGTTTGTAATTGAACATCCTATAGGAGGTACTTACTCGTAGGTACAATCAAGAGCAAAAGTTTGACAGTTTTATTGTAAAGAAAGAAACTGCTTTTGACAAATATTCTTTGGGCTGTGTACATAAATATTTGTATTTGGCCCAGATTTGGGTGGTATTGCTTTGTTAACCTATAATTACTATTCGAACTTAGTTATTGGTATTTGTTCGATACATGGATAGACAATTTGGACATGGTTACCAATTACAAACCAATCACCATTGTTTTCCATCATCTAGTAATCTGACTTATAAAGTAAATTTGCTATGATACCATTAAGTTTTATCTATCTATCTATCTTTCTAAAAATTTAGTAAGAACCAGTTATAATTACTACTCACAACACCATTTCGAAAAAAAAATTCACAAGATAGTGATTTAAAATTAAACGGAAAATCTTTAATATCTAATTGTCCTATCTCAAGCTTGAAGTACTGAATGGATTATAAAGTTGACCAAATATTACGTTTTAAGGTGTCAAAGCCGATTATCGTAGCTTCATTTTGAAATCGTTCTTAATGTGGATAGTAAACGGCCATTAAAACCGCGCGTTCGTGATCGTGCGATAGAAATTACAGCAATTAGTATAAAATCACCACAGATACACAGACTTTATAGACATTAGACGTTCATTCATCATTTTGGTTAGGTTGTTGGATATAAAATAAAATATATACAAACACTCAAGCCTATTATCATCCCTGTCGGGGTAGGCAGAGCATCCTGTGGTTCTAGAACAATGCATCTTACTGGCATCTACAGTATGCCTGGGAAGAGTTGGCAGCTGGTTAATTCTATTTGTATTAATAAATAGCAGTGATAGCCCATTTGGGAATGAACCAGACTGTAACCGGAAGGAAAGGGTTCAAATCCTGGTGCGGGCCTGTAGCGCTAAATTCGTCTTTGCGGATTTATGTACGGATTTCTCATGGATTATCACTTGTTCAGCGATGGAGGAAAACATCATGATGAAACGTTTAAGAAAATTCGTTTTCAGAAGGCGCGCGGTTCATCAACCCGCATTGAACCAGCGTGGTGGACTATGGCCTAAATACCTTTCATGTTTTGAAGGGAGGTCCGTGCCCCTCGATGGGGCGTATTTGGGCTAATAAAAAAAACAGTGATCGGAATAGGTAGTGCTAATTTGCCTAAAGTTCGAGGAACATAAACGAAAGTCGGGGACTTCCTTATTGATTGTATTACTTATTTTGTGTCTCGGAAAAATCAGCAGACATTTTTTTTATGATTTACAATAATATATAGTATGATCTATGTACATTGTATGACGTTTGTACCTATTAGTTTCCTAGTTGGTCAATGCACAATTGTCCACGTGAGTGATTGTCCGATCAAAAGTACAAATCAACAAAGTGACTCATTGTTTGTTTAATTGACCAATATTATCTTTACTCCATAATTGTGAAACAACTTTCTGAAAATATCCATGGGGCAACATTTTAAATAAGTAAGAAAAACTATATTTTCGCGCTGGACTAGGAGTGAAAGAAAAACTTAGAATGTGCCGGCTATATGTATACCCACTCTTCCGAGGCAGGGTTGGAATTAGTAATATAATTAACTATTTTGGCGCAACATTTTAAATAAGTAAGAAAAACTATATTTTCGCGCTGGACTAGGAGTGAAAGAAAAACTTAGAATGTGCCAGCTATATGTATACCCACTCTTCCGAGGCAGGGTTGGAAATCATAATATAATTAACTATTTTGGGGCAACATTTTAAATAAGTAAGAGAAACTATATTTTCGCGCTAGACTAGGAGTGAAAGAAAAACTTAGAATGTGCCAGCTATATGTATACTCACTCTTCCGAGGCAGGGTTGGAAATCATAATATAATTAACTATTTTGGGGCAACATTTTAAATAAGTAAGAAAAACTATATTTTCGCGCTAGACTAGGAGTGAAAGAAAAACTTAGAATGTGCCAGCTATATGTATACTCACTCTTCCGAGGCAGGGTTGGAAATAGTAATATAATTAACTATTTTGGGGCAACATTTTAAATAAGTAAGAAAAACTATATTTTCGCGCTGGACTAGGAGGGAAAGAAAACTTAGAATGTGCCAGCTATATGTATGTATACTCACTCTTCCCAGGCAGGGTTGGAAATCGTAGTATAATTATACTATTTTTACCAGAATTTCATTAAGTGTATTATGTAGTATTGTAATGCCAGTATACTACGCGAAAGTACCAGAATTTTATCGACCAGTGGAAGGGTAGTTTTTAATGTATTTTTTTACTATTTCCTGTCTTTTTGACAGAATAGGAGTTGTTATGTATTTTATCTATGAGTGTGAGTGAGATGACGATTACTTATATGCACTTTCTTGTGTATGATCTTGCAATTTTCTTAAATATGCTAAAATAAGGTAAAACAAACAGTTTTATATATATATATATATATATATATATATATCGCCGTTTCTATCTTACTTTAACTCAAAAAAACAAGCTAGAAATTGAAACCCTCACAATTTGTGAGGGTTACTTATCAGATGGAATAAGTTGCATAATGGTGAGAGGTGGTCAGCCTTTCGCCCATTATACAGCAAAACCCTCGTTTCCCTCTTACATACTTTTACAGTATACCTGCGAAGAGTAGGTAGCTGGCACATTCTAAGTTTTTCTTTCACTCCCAGTCCAGCATGGAAGTCTCTTTAACTAGATCTTTTATTTTCGTTCTCCTTCAACTTATGGCGTCTTTATAAAGTATCATCAAGTTTAACGGTCGTTTCTGAAACTCGGTGTTAAAATCAACTAAAAGGTCTAAAACCTATGAAAATCTCGTTTTTTTCTCAAGCTTCATTTTATTCATAATTTATTTGATTGAACAGCTATTACTAAAATTGTTTTTTTATTTAAAACCTTAGCCATAAAACGGAGATATTGAGTCAAATTAATACATATCTACTGTCGATTTATTTGCTGAAAAAGAAGCTCAAATATAGCTCGTTTCATCCGTTGCCCGTTTCATTGCTTATTTTTTCTGTGCCTTTGTTACAGTTACAACTTTCATTATAGTTAGTATGATGAACATTAACTTAATTTTGTCCAAACCTTCCCACAAAATTTTACTTAATTTGGATTTCGCATTCCCGAGAAAAATCCAAAAACGTTAGTATGGAAAATTCAGTTTTCCAAAAATATTGTATGAAAAACGGAAATTTCATAGGTAAAGACCTATTATAATGGAGGTCTCTTCAACGTGTAACTCGAACCTGTTTTTCTATAACTAAATATTTCTTTCTTTTTCCTCATTTTATTACGTCATTAATTTCACCATTGAACCATAAAAGTTATTATAGTTTCAACGTAGTATGCATAGTGCGAACGTGACAAAAAGCGCAGTGCGGCACTAAAGTAGGTCACAGGACTTCCTAGAAAAGCAGGGGTGGTGAGCATTGCGATTGGTGGCCACCTAACCACGTCAACAACCATTTTTAGGGTTCCGTAGTAATCTACGAACCCTTATAGTTTCGCCATGTCCGTCTGTCCGTCTGTCCGTCTGTCCGCGGGTTTTCTAAGAAACCCTTGGTACTACAGAGCTGAAATTTGGCATGGTTATACATATTAATTACGCCGACAGAACTGTAGAGTAAAACTTTAGAAAAAAATTTTTTTTCGGGTGTCTCCCATAGACGTGAAAGGGCGATGAATTTTTTTTTCTCACCAATATCATCGAGTGGGGTGTCATAAAATATCTTTTTAAGAGATAGAAGGGGTTTACTAAAAACGTTTTTAGATTTAGCACTCCGTTTGCGAATCATAAATTTTTAAAGTGAAAATTTTTGTCAAACACAAGTGTCCCCCCCCCCACTACCAGCTAAACGGTTGTTTCTAAAAATTTGGAAAAATTCACAGAGGTAGAATATACATCAAATTTAAAAGGAAAACTATAAAACATAAGTTGGCCCTTCAAGTTTGCGAGTAATGGTAGACCAATTGCAAAACATTGTTGGGATTAATAAGAATATATTTACTAATATTAGATCCTTGGTACTACAGAGCTGCAATTTGGCATGTTCATACATATTAATTGCGCCGACAAATAGAAAAAATAAAATTTTGTAAAAAAAAACTTTTCGGGTGTTTCCCATACATGTGAAAGGGCGATGGATTTTTTTTTCTCGCCGATATCATCGAGTGGGATGTCATAGGATAGTTTTTTAAAAGATAGAAGGGGTTTACTACGAACGTTTTTCGATTCAGCAGTTCGTTTGCGAAAAAATAATTTTTAAAATGAAAATTTTTTTAAAATATTTCACGAGCATTTAGCATTTACGACGAAGTTCAGCCTAATCCAAAACAAGTGCCATACAAAGTTCCACGCTAAAGGTGAGGCAAGGTTGAAAGCCAAGCTGTAACATATTGACATTTCATGTGTCGTTATAGGTTTTTGGGAGTGTTAATTACGAAAATGACATCAAAATTATACACAATCACCACGCGACCTGTTCTTTAGCACCAGCTCGAAATTATTCCTAACAATATTTTTGTTGCTAAAAAAATTTAAAAAAAATTCGCGCTCGCTTCGCTCGCGGATTAAATACTTCCATTCTGTTGTATTTAGCCCAAAACCAAAGTTAGTGTCCCCCCCCTCTACCAGCTAAACGGTTGTTTCTAAAAATGTGAAAAAATTATCGTTGGTAGAATAAGTATATAACAAAATTAAAAGAAAAACTATCACACATAAGTTGGCCTTTCAAGTTTGCGAGTGATAGTCGACCGAGTGCCAAAAGTTTTTGGAATTAATAAGAATATGTTTACAAGGTTCAATACTATAAGTGAGGCGAGGTCGAAAGCCAAGCTGTAACATATTGACATTTTAGGTGTCGTTTAATAGGTTTTTGGTGGTGTTAATTACGAAAATGACATCAAAAGTATTTTATCAGCAGGTCTATATTATGTCTAATAATATTGTCGCAAAAAAAAATATATATTTTTCGCTCGCTTCGCTCGCGAATTTTATAATTTCATTAGGTTGTATTTACACCAAAACTTAAGTTATTTCTGAAACTACAAACTCTTTAATACATTTGTTTTTTATACTATACTATTTGGAGATTTTAACATCGACTATGACTAGTGATGAACGATACTCAGTCTTTTAAGGCTTTTAATAAAGACTCGCCTTATTTTTGGCGCCTCACGACTGATTCAGTCTTTTAGTTCCCAACCTTTAGTCATAAGACTAGCTTTTTTAGTTTAAGTCTTTTAACGTAAAGAACTGAGCTGTTACTTAAACAGCTTAAAGGACTTAAAAGACTGGCGACTCATTATCTGGGAAGTCGACAGTCGTAAGGTATGTGTTGATAGAATGTAAATATCTCATTTTATCTCCTTGTCAAATGTTATCAAAATGTATTTAGTGGTTTAGGCGTTAATTATTCCTTTTGTTTGATAGGTTACAAAAGAAATATTTAATATCACACACAAACTGCGGTGCGATCCCTTTTACATAAAAGAACTTGAGTCGTTTAAGTCTTTTAAAATTAGCTGGAGTTGGTTAAGTCTTTTAGTATTTTGAAAACAACTCGAGTCGTTTCAGTTTTTAATCTTTTAATAAACTACTAAGTCTTATTAATAAAAACTCGAACTTTCAGTCTTAATTTTAGAGTCAAGTACTGTAAGATGAAGGGGAGTCTTTTTAATAAGCCTTAAAAGACAGTCTCTTTCATCTCTAACTATGACTAACGTTAGTACACCCGTTTTAAATGAATACGTAATGTAAACAATTTTTATACAACCATTTGCATCCACGCGAGGTGGTTATTAAACAGATGATTTTTTTTTCCTTGTGGCGCTGGAATCTATATTTCTCCTTTAGTTACCTTCTTTCTTTGTGACCTCGTTTTTATTAGACATTATTAGCAATTCAACCGTCCATATGCTCGTAGAATTAAGAAGCCAGCTGCATATTTGAACCATGCTGCTACGGAACCCTACAATGCGCGTGTCCCGACACGCTCTTGACCGGTTTTTAATCAAACAAATCAGCTATTCGGCCATGAATAACATCGGCGGACACCTACCTATTCGTATGTACAGATAGAAGCACGTACTGTTGCTGTCTGTAAGTACACCACACGTCTTTATAATACAAGTAGTCGTAAAAACGAAATTTATAGTTTCAACATTAATTCACAGCAATTAATCACTATCATTCAGCGGGCCAGTAAAATAAATTAAACTCGCATTTGTCGGCAAGCAGAGACAAAGACAAGGAATTAGTTTTTGTATTTACTAATTAATACATGTTACATGAGGCGTATCTTACTTACTAATCGTTGAGCCTTTGATCCTCCGATTAAAGATATAAAAGTTTTTTTTCTGTGGGGAGTAGCTGAGAGAATTTACAATAGTTACGGTACTTGATATTTTATTTACAAACTGTAAAATAAACTACAATAGAACAGTAAAATAGACTACAATAAAAAACGTTTTCATTACTCATACTCTGAAAGTAGGTCTGAAGTTGCCTAAGGGGCTTGAAAGTAATACTTTTCAGGCCTAGGGAGAATCGCTTTCAATTGACAGCTGTCAAATTAAGTATTAAAAACAACATGTTCCGACAACCTATACAGCCACTCTATTACAGCGCGATGTAAAATTGAAATAACAAAAGTGAAGTATTCATTGAAGAATATTTTTTTTAATAACTTTATAATAATATACTTTTAGTTTTATTTCTTTAAAATAACATAGATTTTGGCAAAATATTTAAAAAAAAATTAAATGGTGAAAATGAAAAATCATGGCTGAATAGCTGGCCAGTCACAGAAAAAAAACATAATAGGCGGGAAAGTGACATTCCGATCTTCATTTGTTTTTTAGAGTTGTAAAGTTTTGTTCATACTTCTGGATTGCTGAGGTTTGTATGAATGCAATGAGTTCAGCTTATTGATGTTGTTATTTTCCTTGTATTCGTAATGAAAAGCACAGTGTTTACCTCGGGTGAAAAACTTATTTAGTCCCTCGATCTATTGGCTCCACCCCGTATCGGGAATTAAATAAGTTATTTTCACCCCTTAAGTAACAATGTAATATACTTATATGTGACTTTAAATTACATTGCGAAATTTTAGGGGGTTATTCTTCTTATAAAACTATGTTTTTTTACCGCGTCCGTCCCCACCGAGGAGCACGGGCCTCCCTTCGAAAAACTAAGGAGATTTAGGCCATAGTCCACCACGCTGGCCCAATGGGGGTTGATGGACCGCTCATCTTTTGAAAACGAATTTTCTTGGACAGGGGGGTTTCATCACGATGCTTTCCTTCACCGTTGAGCAAGTGATAATTAGAAATCTTTACATAAATCCGAAAAGACAAATTTAGTGGTACAGGCCCGCACCAGGATTTGAACCTGCGACCTTCGGATTACAAGTCTATCTCATTACCAACTGGGGTATCACCGCTTATATTACCAACCCAAAACTTAGTCCTGTTAAAAACGATATTTCTTTCCTCCACAAGACCTAGTGTCAATTAAATAAAGTGCCCTATTAGTGTAAAATAGCGCAGTCTATCTGCATAGTGCAAGCTTCCATACAAGTGCATACAGCTGGTGCAATTGCACATGTTTTAATTGCATTCGTATTTAAATAAACGTCGAATAAGTATTGCACATTTCGGCATACGTTCGACAGTTCGTGCATAGATATATGGATGGGACGGTTATAGAAGGGTCTATAGGAGTATTATTATTTTAAATACTTCTAGATCAAGTACTAAACACTCCCAACCCGTGTTTCACCTCTAATATAACACGTGGTACACCCAGTAATCTTGAGAGTAAATATAGAAAAAAAATTGCCCTTGGTACACCCAGGTGGATGAAAGAGGTGAACCACTTGTTGGGAGGGGTACTAAATATGGGGTGACATTAAAATAGTTAGAAAAACGTTAGGAGGTTATTATTCCTATGAAACAAAACAACTTTCCCCAAGAAACCTATATAAAGTTCTCTAATAAATATTTCGACTTTCATACAAAGGCAAATCAGCTCAAGTTGTATGATGGCGAAAGGTTTTTTAATTTTTCGACCTATTTGAGAAAAGTTGTTCAGTTGTGTAGGCTGAATCAAATCCTTATTTTTGCTAACTAATTTTAATGTCACCCCAAATAGCTGTACCCCGTGACTTTGATCGCATCATTGGTTTCTCTACAAATACGAAGTTTATATTTAGATTTTTTTTAAGCCCACGATTGAAAGAAAATCACTAGATTTAATAACAAAGTAACACCAAACAGTGGCGTAGGTTCCGGAGGGCTAGGTGAAGCAGTGCCAAGCTAAGGGGTCCCCTCGGACTCTTACTTACAAACTATAAATCGAACTAGTGATCTTCCACATTCGGAATATAAATAAACCAGATTCCAGGAAAGCGAATTTAGTAATTGCAACTTATTTGAAAAAATACAGGGAAATTCCCAACAAGTCTCGAACATCTTTAATTTATTCATTAAAATAAGTTACGATTTGTATTTGGTTTTTTTAATTTTATTATGGAGTCGAAGTCGACTGTATTACGATGTATCTTGAGTATGAAAAATCTGGAGTACGTCGAATTCGGAACAAACGATTTTAAATACGTAGTTTAGTTGAGGCCCTAGTTTATTTTTTGCCCTAGAGCCTTTGGTTACATAGCTACGCCACTAACACCTAACCCTCAAAGGCCCACAAAAATTCTCTACTTATGTCAATAAGACACGACCTCGCTGATCACGAAGACGACACAGTGATTAGGTATGAATCTATATTTACTATAAGATTAGGAGACAGATTCATTACCAATTAAATTAAAAATTGTTGTCTAACAAATAGAAAAAAGTTATAAAATCAGAGTACTTAACTTACATATTGTATTCCAATATGGGACGGGGCTGCAAAAACAAAGTTCCTAGAATTAGAGCGTACTCAAAGATCACTTTTAAAAGTTATGAGTTCTAAACCTTACCGATTTCCCACCGTCGAGCTGTACCGTGAATGTAACCTCCTATCAGTGAGGAAACTATACGTTCTTTGCACAGTCTTAAAATTACATAAAACCCTTCGATTTGACTTTAAAAGTATACAATTTAGGAGAAGGAAGAAAAAAGTGGCTCCAGACAAAACAGTAAAAACAAATTTTGCCTTTATTCAATACTCAAAACGATCCACTTTCTTATATAATAAAGTAAATGATATGCTAGATATACACCCCTTGTTGCATTTTGAAGCTAAAAACAAAATCACAACTTGGTTAAAAACATTAGACTACGAGCAAACAGAGTTGCTGTTTCATGTAATGAAATAATAGAAATTAAATTAAATAGTAACATATTTTTGTTTATGGATGTAATGGTGGTTCTTATACGTGGTATAAATAACTCATAATATTTTATTATTATATAAACACCTCACATAAACACACATACACAGACACATACACATACACACAAAACACACACACACACGCACACACATAAACGTGCTCTTATATATTAATTTATACCTACCTATACTCTTAGTCACATCACTACTTCACTAATATTTTGAAATCTGTTTTTTTCTTTGTCTTAACTATTTTATTTTATTGTAAGAATTTCCTACTTATTTACGGAAGAGCAGAGCCTCCCAACACAAGTATTTAACATTACTTAAAGGGAGTGCTCTTGTAACATAATATAATAATGTAATGCTAAGTTAAGGAAATATATATATTTTTTTTAACTAAAATAAAAAGCCACTTTTTGACAGTAAAAAAGATAAGTGAAGAAAAAAAGTAAGTACAAAGTTCAACTGCCTCTACTAAAGGACAAATCGATCATTACTCATTATTATCAGTTAGGTACTAAAAATATATTGTTAACGTAGACGGCCAGCTCCTTTCATGATGTAGAAAAACTAAATTATTCAAGGAAACCCCGCTGGATTTTAATGTAATGTTTTGTGTAAATAATAGAAAGTACGTGAGAAACATAGTAAGCGCCTATTAAATTCGAGGGTTTCCCTAGATTTCCATGAGACTCCAATATTTGATCCTGTTTTGGTGACGATGGAAACACTTGTCTTTCGAAAAAAAAATTTTTTGAAAATCGGTCTACAAATGGCGAATAAATTTGTGAAGATACATTCAAAAAAATACATACAGTCGAACACAGAACTTCCTCTTTTTTTGAAGTTGTTTAATCAACAAACTTTAAAGATAAAACTAAAGTCACGTATGATTTATTGATATAAAAGCGGCGTAATGGATTTAATGCTAGCGAGCGTGTTTACTTTTCACAAAGGCACTTCTATATCTGAATAATGAATACTCTACGATCAATACTAGATAGGTGCTGTAAGCCTTCCTTGAGTCCTTAATAAGGACGACAAGTGTCGCTCACGGTTTTAATAAACAAAATAACAGAAAACTGATGATGTTTTTCTGAAATCCATATCTTAAGTAGGAAGAGAGTTCAAGATCTTGTTTAACGCGCGTAATCAATGGAACCTATTGGGCCTTTTTATAATTCGAAAACGGCACGGCAAAATTGTATTACCATTGCCTCCTAATTAATAGTAATACCTACTAGAAGCTGAGAACAGAGGGGGCAATGGTAATTCAAATTTTGAATTATAAAAAGGCCCATTATTTACAAAAAATAATTATTTTTCTGTCTACTTTCTTCTTACCAGCCCATATACGTCCCCATCGAGGGGCACAGGCCTCCCTTCGAAACACGAAGGGGATTTAGGCCATAGTCCACCACGCTGGTCCAATGCGGGTTGGTGGACTCGTCTTTGGAAAACGAATTTTCTCAGAGATGCGGGTTTCATCACGATGTTTTCCTTCACCGTTGCGCAAGTTATCATTAATAAAAATTAATTATCTCATGTATCAATGTTAGCTATGCTATGGGCTACTCAGTTTCATAATCTCGTAGTAGTTACAGTTTTTTAAACTAATTAGTACCTATTTATAATGTCTTACACACATTTTGTTTTTTATACTAATTAAATCAATTACCAATACAAACTACCTCACTCAAGAAAACAGGTTCGCTCTTAATAATTAAATTAGAACTCAAACGCCTATTAGGTCACACCAGTAGCTCAAAGCTTGACTAGACCTAGGTTTCACGAGTGGCCTAATAATGTTAATCAGATGAATGAATTTTAATAAACTCTATCGAATACGGCTTTGTGGCTTGTCGCTACAAGCTCAGTCAATATGGCATCGGCTTCTTTTTATCTTTTTTTTCTAAAAAAAACTATAGGGCTCCTAGTTGTAAAGTGGTTTATTAATTAATTACTTATAATGACTCGGTAGATACCTGTTCCAGCTTCAGATAAGCGTGTAGATAGGTTCCTATAGATAAAACATTTATTTGTCAGATATCGACCGTGTTAGTCAATATACGTCAGTTTAGAAAACGTGCCGTTAGTCTCAAAAAGTATTATAAAATGCCGAAAATTAATGGCTAAAAATTGGCTATACTAAAAATATCTCGTCATCTTCATGTGCTGAACATAGGCCTCCCCTAAGGATCTCCACATCGATTGGTCCTACGCTTCCTGCAATCTTTACTAGATCGTCGGTCCATCTTCTTGGAGGCCTCCTACGCTGCCTTTCGGTATGCGGGCTCTACTCGAAGATTTTTCTGTCACATGAGGAATGTGCCTTGCTTATTGCCACTTAAGGCTCGAAGAATTTAGGTATGTATGTAAGTGATTCAATCGCGCAAAGAAACTCCAAGCATAGTCCTTTCCGTTGCGTTGCCCTTTGATTTTAATTTCTGCTTATCCAAAAAATGTAACCTTCTTAACCTTAATGTTTCAGTCATGATTTGATGTCTTTTCAAATTGCTCCATCATCATTTGGAAGTAGCTGAGAATAATAATCTTCAAAGTCCTCCTCCATAACCATTCCCTTTAGCAAACAAAATCAATGTATTTGCCCAAGATATGCAATGTGATGTTGGTTGAACTAATCAGCTGTTGACCAATGAATGTACACGTCAGAATTAATTGCTACCAACTATTTAGATACCTATTTCATAGAAATAGCGGCTTTTAATTAGAAGCTGGATTATTTGCATTTCTCTATGGACTTAAGAGAAGCCGTTTCCTTTTAAGCTAGCATTTTCAATAGATTAAGTAAAAGCTTTTGTATATTAGGTGAATCGAGATGGTTCTTAGTTATATTTGTTCAAAATTGGTTCAGCCGTTAAAAAAAGATAGTCAAAGTTAAAATAACTTTATTTCTTAGAACATTAAGGATGTTACGTAAAATAAGTCACAGTTACAACTTAAATACAAACATACATAATCGTTCATTCAGGATGTTACATTTAAGGATTTAAATAGAAGCATTAAATAATAGGTCTTTACCTATGAAATTGCCGTCTTTCATACAAAATTTTTGGAAAACTGATTTTTTTTAGTAACGTTTTTGGATTTTTCCTGGAAATACGAAATCCACAGTTAATAAAGTTTTGTGGAAAGGTTTGGACAAAATTAAGTTAATTTTCATTATACTTAGTTTATTGAAAATTGTAATTGTAGCAAAGGTACTTAAAGCAATAATAAGCAATAAAACGGGCAGCAGATTTAACGAGCTGTGTTTAAGTTTCGTTTTCAGTAAATAAATCCAAAGTAAAAATGTATTAATTATACACAAAATCTTCGATATATGACCAAGTTTTTAAATAAAAAAACAATTTAAGTAATAGCTGTTCAATCAAATAAATTATGAACAAAATAAAGCTCGAGAAAAATTCGGCAATTTCATACGTAAATATCTGGACCTATTATTAGCAGTGGGTTATACAATTTTATAAAATTTTAGAGTTATACAGAACTGAATGCAACATTTTACACCAACAATCATAATAAATAACATCTTTCAAACTCACACCATAATAAAGAACCACATGTGAGCAAGACGAAAAGAATAGGCCATTAAAATAAACATTTCTGTTAATATACCTTAATTGTTAATAATTTACCCTTATTGTTTATAATTTATATACTTTCTCTGTTAAGTAATACTATAATTATACTTCTTGTGATTATTGTTAAGTGGGGGTCGTTTATTGTGTGATGTGTATCACAAAGTCAATTACTTGCCTTGTATGTGGTGACTTCCAATTTAATTTATTTTATTTTTTAATAATGAAACTTTAGGGGGTTACTTTCCCCATGAAACTGAACGAATTTCCCTATGGAATAAAATAATCCTTACTTATATACTTATCTTTTAATATTATAAATGCGAAAGTAACTCTGTCTGTCTGTCTGTCCGTCTTTCACGCCTAAACTACTGAACCGATTTTGATGAAATTTTGTACAGAGATAGATTAGACCTTGAGAAAGGACATAGGCTACATTTTATCCCACAGCTGGCCACGATATAACCTGTAGTATACGCGGGCATAGCCACGGGCGGAAAGCTAGTAATAATATATAATAATACTTAATACATTTATTTCAGGCAATTACAACCTATATTTATACAGACTACATATACTTACAATATTTAAAAAACAAAAATATAAGTAAGTTGGTGATCACTGATCATAAATTAATATAAATAAATAAGTTGGTTTGCGAAACTTAAGGGGTTGATTTTCCCCATGAAACCACTTTCCCCAGGGAATGAAATTGCATCGTAGGGGCGCTCTACTTTCAACCTTTTACTTATCACAACTTTTTAGGACACACTGTTGGTATACTTTTTTTGTCAGCCCATATACGTTTCCGTCTACGGGCCTTCCTTCGAAACACGAAGGGAATTCAGGCCATGGTACACCACGCTGGCCCAATGCGCCTTTCGAAAAACGAATCTTTCATTAACGTGTGGGTTTTATCACGATGTTTTCCTTCACCGCTGGTGACTGTGTTTAGTAAAAGGTACGACTTTCGGGGTAGTCAATAAGAGCTATTTGCAATAGCTCATCACACTAATTGTGAACCTTAACGACTATCACGAAAGTTGTACCTTTCCATTTTCACAGTCACAATTAATGAAAAATCCATTCTAAATCCGAAAAGACGAATTTAGTGGTACAGGCTACCAGGATTTGAACCCGTAACCTTCCGGTTACAAGTCTGGCTCATTGCCAACTGGGCTATTACCGCTGTACTTAAACTTTTTAAACTCTATAAAACATCTCCTTCCCACGACAAATCTAAGTCATTAGCAAACTGTTTCAAATGGCACCGATAGTTTTTACTTGCCAACCAATTTATTTAAGTCCTTTATTGCAATAAATCTTACTGCTTTGAAGTTTCGTTAAAATTGAGTTGGTAGGTATTTATAGTACGTGTAGTGCCTATAGTAAGTAGTTGTTCAGTATAAAAAACTTACAACTTTACATGTTATTTGCTTTTTATTAACCCTTGACAAAAAAGAGGGATGTTTTAAGTTTGTCGTGTGGATCTTTCTGCGGCATTGTAACTACTAAACTTTTGACGCGTTTTTTTGTTGTTTAAAAGCTTACATAATCGAAATATTTATTAGCTATATTTAATAAATATTGGTTCAGTTATAAGCGATAAACATCAGCAGGCCGAGTACGAACTATCAGGCAGCGGCGCGACAACACCGCGGTCCTATGTCAACTTTGACAACGCCGTAGGGCGAGCAAGCCTTTGCGCAGGACCCTCGCGCAATCAAAGTGAAGTTTCAGCGTGAACCGAGCGCGAGTTTGTCGTTATCGTGCTAGAGCTGCTGGGGTGATACAATTTTTTAAATTTTAGAGTTATTTTACTTTATTTTTAATTCTGTAACTATCAATCGGCTGTGGACTGTAATTATGTTTCTGTCTCGAGGCGTAATCGGTAAATGTCAATCTGTTTCTACTTTATTGGAGCACTTGTTGTGGGTCACAACCGTGCTGATATAACACCAAAGGATATAACTTAGTTCGTAATTGATTACATGTAAAATGAAAATGTGTTGTTTGTATTAATTTTTTTAGCTGTTTTTATTATTACAAGCTTTTATTTGACTTCCCCTGTTAGTTAGTACCTATGTGTGGGACAAATCTTGCAACTGAATTTAAGACCAGTTCTCCTCAACCGATTGAGCTGAAAGGTAGACTTATGTAAGTACGATGACAATGCAATGTTATGGTACCATTGAGCTGGTCTGATGATGGAGTCTGGAGGTGGCCATAGGAACTCCTAAACGAAACGGCGGAATCGCATCGAGTTTGGGCTTGTTCGATTCGTATCGACGAGTACTTTGCAGCAAAGTAAGTCTTTGCTCCTATATGGCAGAAAAACTTGTTTTAAAAAAAAGTTTTTTAATTTTAGAGTTATTGGGAACTTATAGAATCGAAGTGAGCTACAGTTTATTTTTCCCATGTCTATGGCTACAGTATAAGTGCAGCGTTGGTACAGCGTGAAATAAACGTGGTCAAATGTCAAAAAAGTGTTGGAATGGCAACGACAGACGGCGAGCAAGCTTTTGCGCGGTCCCTCGCGCTATCAAAAAGAAGTTTCACCGTCAGCCGAGTGGCGTAACGCGCAAGTTTGTCGTAGACTTTGAAGCTATTGTTTTTGATGACAATAAAGTACAGTCAATGGCATGTGCCAGCTGTTAATTTCCGCAATGGATAACTCTAATACTTGGAGATAAAATTGAAAGTCGAATGAAGAAATTTTACAGTTTTGGATAGCATGATGTGCCGCTGTCCCTGCATAATATTGCTTGATATGGCTTTCGCCTATTTTCTATTTCCATTCTCTGTACATTATATATTTTTTTTTATCTGGAGATGTAATTTTTTTTAGACAGCGATTTACATGTACAACCAATCGATATCATTGGTGATAGCCTCATTAACTAGGTCAACATTCAGTAAAAACCGATACTTACATCAAGGCATATATTAACTAATCGTTCAACATCCAAAAATCCGATATAATACATTCCACAAAAAGCATTAAATATAACATTTCACGCCCAACTTAAGGGCCCATTTACACGAGGCGATTAATAAAATAATCCGATACAATCGGTAACCTACATACGGGACCCATTGTCTGTCAGTCTGTCCAGCAAATTACGACAATGTAATTTCTGGTACAATGGAAAGAAAAGACAGGATACACGCTGTGTGATTGGTGAAAATGTGCGAGGTTGAAAAATCTTTTTTTTTTGTATTTGCATGTGCTTTTGAATGGGAGTTGTTGCAATTTTTGTTACATTTTCCTCTAATTGCAGTTTGTTGTATACAGCGTGTTTATACAGGGCTTTAGGTATCTCTCTTTCAATCTCTCGGGTGGTTAATCTGTCCATGAAACTGAACAACTTCCCCAAGGAACATAGGTCAAAATACGAAAAAAAAATTTAATCTCCCATACAAAATGCGCTATATGCCGATGAAGTTTATATGGGAACTCAACATTTTTTTTCGTATTTTGACCTATGTTCCTTGGTAAAGTTGTTTAGTTTCATGGACTGATTAACCACCCGAGTATCTTAAGCCCTGTATGAGTTCCTTGGGGAAAGTCAAATCAAATCAAGTCATTTATTGCCAGGAGTGGTGATACATCATGATTTATTAACATAAAACTAGCTTTCTGACTTCGATCCCATGGGAATTTGGGAAAATTATGTAGCCTATGTGTTAATCCAGGGTGTCAGCTACCTCCACACCAAATTTTATCAAGATTGGTCCAGCCGAGTGTGAAAGAGTAACAAACATTCATACACACAGACGTTCGCGTTTATAATATTAGTAAGGAAAAGATTAGATCTACACACCTAACTGGGGTTTCCAACAAGCAATTTTAAATTTATTTAAAAGAATACCTAATTAAAACAATTTATAACTGAATAATGTTATTCTCACGTATCGTTTAAGTAACGTTATGGAAACATTAAATTAACATCAGTCATTAAGTCGTTCAGTTACATGGGGTTTGAATCTAGATTCATATCTCAAAGTTTCGCTAACTGATTAGAAGTATTTCTCTAGTATTTAATTGCTGATCAATGTAAGTAATTATGCCAAAAACCTGAAATAAATGATTTTTTTTATTTCTTAGAGGCACCCAATAAGTAATATGCAAAAATTTTATACTTTAATGAATGTATAGAAGAAGACTAAAAATTTCCTAGAATTTATGAAAAATAAATAATTGCATTGTTTCTATACCTATTATGTGTAGTTTCAAAAAAATAACATAAATAAAACCCATGTACATAATAGTCACAGAATTGCATAACGTTTCGCACTATTTTATTTTCCTTGGTGTGACAGTGTTGCTAGCGTCCAACAATTGGCGGAAACTGACATACGCAGGCGATCCACATGGCAACACCGCGTGATCAACTTGCGAAATGCACATTGCACACTATATTCCATGGTGTCACAGTGCTATAGAAAATAACAAGTAAATTCGAGCCCCAAACTACTATGAAAATTAAATTCAGAGTCAAAATAGCTTTCATTTCACAGAATATGCAGGATGTTACGAAAATTAGTTCAAAGTTACGTTAAAGGATTTAAATACATTCATAATATATTCGTAATAGCCTAGTTGGTAATGAGCCAGACTTGTAATCCGAAGGTCGTGGGTTCAAATCCTGGTGCGGGCCTGTACCACTAAATTCGTCTTTTCGGATTTATGGACGGATTTCTAATTATCACTTGCTCAACGGTGAAGGAAAACATCGTGATGAAACCCGCCTGTTCAAGAAAATTCGTTTTCAGAAGACGAGCGGTCCACCTTCGGTCCACCAACCCGCATTGAGCCAGCGTGGTGGACTATGGCCTAAACCCCCTTCGTGTTTCGAAGGGAGGCCCGTACCTCTCGGTAGGTACCGGTGGGTTCCCCATATAAGTCCTGGCATATACGTCCCTGGTAAAATAAAAATTTAAAAAATGGGCTGATGGCTGATAACGCAGAATGGCCCAATCGAGAGGCTAACTGCCATACTCAGAGTCGTCAATTAAAGTTAAGAAGTAATTAAATGTCATGCTATCTTTGTTTACATCAACAAGAGTGAAAGAGACAACATCAGAGTTTAACAATACTTAACTTTAATTGACGTCTCTGAGTACGGCAGTGAGTGCGGAAAACGCCCGATAAATTCAAAATTAAGTATTATAAAAGTCTCAAATAAATAAAAAAATAACGGATTGTTAAAGTTAATACAAATAACAAAATTATTTCGACATCGCTCTGAACAGTATGTAAGGTTGCGAAAAGCGGAGACGGCAGATTCATCAATGCACCGGCGCGTGAGCTGACGTAACGTTGGGGAAACCATTTTATGATTTTACTGTACCATTGTGGTAACGTGGTGTAACACTTTGTGCTGCAGCTTTGATACTTACCTTATTTGTTTAAGTTGTGCCAGTTGGTAATTAATTTTCAAAAAGTTTTTAATGGAGATTGATATGAGACTCTATAGAGGGTTCAGTTGTTCAGTTTATTGGGATAACTCGCATCTTAAATGTTTAATAGTTTAAAGTCATGGGCTTTCAAATTTGCGAAGCATAACTTTTTATTTATTTATTATAAGATGGGTTAACTCTTGACCATAAGGTCAAAGATGAGGTCGACGATGGAGCGAGTTAACCCAGAAAATGCCTATAAAGGCACTGGTACTCCCACGCATCGACGGAACACAGCAAGCTGTTTGGCGTCGGACTTCGGTAGGAGGGTGGTCGCGAACCAGACGGCCCTTTACAGAGCCTGTCACACCGCATGAGACCATAGGACGATACCTCAGATTCAGAAAAAAATGAAGTGTCGTTGCCTGGGATGGATTACTAGGAGGCAGGTCTCATTGTGTTTCCTTTGTCGCCTCTTACGACACCCACGGAAAGAGATGGGGTGGTTTATTCTCAACCGATCACCACACGGTCAAAAAAAGGCCCGTATTACAGAAGGAGACTCAAGTCTTCATCTACCTATTAAGTATTGATTGTCTCCATATCTCACTAATAAAATGACAAAGACGACTGCTACTCAAGTATAATAAATCAGAGCCTGAGTCGCATTCCGTAATACGGACCTAAATATATTTCTAAAAAAGAATTTCGACTTTTCACAGCAATCATCGGATTGCGTCCAAGTTGCATTAAGAGGCTCTTTTTTTAATATTTCAAACATGGAGGGTTGTTCAGTCCTGTGGGCTGATTCACGTATTTGGCAGCTCCGGAACTATAATTTTTTCGAACCGGGGCAAAAACTTTATAGTGGCGCCCCCTCCCTTCAGTGTTTGAGAAAAACTGTTAAAACTGACAAATGAGTAGCATTTTTTGTGACCCTTTTAAAATAAAAAGACGGGATTCCCCTGGCAGCAAGATCACGCGCACTACGCGTTCAAAAAAAATTACTTGATCTGTTAAGATGCGTTCATAAATCATTAGTATGTGTTCAAAAACTAACTGGGCGTATGGAAATACAAAAGTTGGTTTTTTAACCATATTATAATATTAAGACTCGATTTCTTGATAAAAACCTATGAGATTGTAGAAAAGAGGCTTCACTTCAGAAAAAGAGGATTCTTGTCTCAAGGAAACTGCCGCAAGGGGCAAGTGCCCCGGTTGCCCCCCCCCCCTTAGATCCGGGGCTTATTTGGTGACTGATATGAAATCACAAAATAAAGATAAGTAAGTTTATTCTTAAAACTATAAGTTTAGTCACCGCATTAAAACAAATAAACAAATCGTAACTCACAAGACCTTTTATTGCAAGTTATAACGAACAATAATTTACTACCAGCCTTGCTCCGGATTTGAGCAGCATATTGTATATACTTGTACAGTCAGTCACAGATAAAGGTTAAGTCTTTACTAGTATCAGTAGGCTTTACTCTTATTCAAAATACCGCTATGTTACACACACTGTATTAAATGTGTTATACACCTGGTAGTTTGGATTTTTTTTTTACCAGCCCATTATACGTCCCCACCGAGGGGCACGGGCCTCCCTTCGAGACACGAAGGGGATTTTTAGGCCATAGTCCACCACGCTGGCCCAATGCGGGCTGGTGGACCGCTCGTCTTTTGAAAATTTTCTTGGATGGGCGGGTTTCATCACGATGTTTTCCTTCATCGTTAAGCAAGTGATAATTAGAAAACCGTTCATAAATCCGAAAAGACGAATTTAATGGTACAGGCCAGGATTTGAACCCACAACCTTCGGATTACAAGTCTGGCTCATTACCAACTGGGCTATCCCCGCTTCTTGGATAAAATACTCATAATATATTTCGAAAAAACATACAATATTACTTTATATACGCTCACGTCTGTAATCCCATACGGGGTAGGCAGAGTATCAGTGGTTCAGAACCACTTGATGGCACTCTTGACATAAATTCCGAGGATTATTAGATGAAACATGATGTATAGTGGTGGGAGGTTGGGCCTTTTTATAATTCGAACGACACGGCACGGCACGGCACGGCACCTCAAAATTTGAATTACCATTGCCCCTTATGTTCTCAGCTTCTAGTATTTCTATTACATACTAGCTGTCCCGGCCAACTTCGTTACGCCTTTTTTCCATATTTTCTCACCTTTTAAACCTTCCCTGGACTTCCACGAATATTTCAAGACTAAAATTAGCCAAATCGGCCCAGCCGTTCTCGAGTTTTAATCAGACTAACGAACAACAATTCATTTTTATTTATATAGATAGATGAGGTAATGGTAATAAAATTTTTGCCGTGCCGTTTTCGAATTATAAAAAGGCCTGTTGTCAGCCTTTCGCCCACAATAAAGCAAAACTCTCGCGTCCCTATTATGGACCTTTATAGTATGCCTAGGACAACGTGGCAGCTGGTATGTTCTAAGTTTTTCTTTCACTCCCAGTCCAACGTGAAAGAACAGATATAACTGACTTTATTGACAGATACCTCTTCGATTACAAATGATTCTGCCTTTCCCATCATTCATATACATATTCATTCCTCTGCCATATATAAGTATATTCTCAGTAATATGACGCCATGCGCGAGTGCAGACATAAACTGCATAAACGCGCATAATTTATATGCAACTCATATAAGCAATGTGGGCGAGATTTCATTCACACTTCAATTCCATATAATCACGCCTATAGTTCCTTTCGAGGTAGACAGAACGCCATGTGGTTCTTCTTCTTATCGTGTAGGTATAGTCAAGTGTGTGGCGAACTTGTCTAACCCTGGTGTCAGAGTTTTCAAACCGCACAATGGCCTCTGACTTGGTTTAACGACTGTGGTCAATCGACAGCAGCCAGGACCGATGGCTTAACGTGCCCTCCGAAGCACGTAAACGCTCGTGATAAATTGCCACTTTGGTCACCCATCAGGTTCCCTGCCTCTGTGTACGTTGTTTAACCTCACTGATCGGTTGAGATCAGCAGGCGCCACTGGGCTACGAGGTTCTAGAACCATTTGACACCCTTTCGGACCGTTGGTTCCACTGCTTGGTTCCACTGATGGGTCCAGCAGGATTTCAAAATACTCATGTCTCCACTGATGCACAAGGGTGGAACTAGGAGTATTTTGGAATACTGTTGTTTCCATTTGTGTCATGGGAATACTGGCCGATTAACTTTGATGGCACTGACACTTGAAACTGGCACCACTTTTAATCTTCATCCTGAGATTAATTAGATGGAGCATGAGTTTGGTGGTGATAGGTTGTTTACACTATACTTTAAATACACTTTTTTACAGATTAATTGATTTGAAATAAATGGTAAGTTGCTAAATAATTTGCAACTTAAAGTTTAGGGCCCCGATTCTATAACTTCAGTTGTGTGTCGATGGAATGGTTGCCATTTTATCCGTTTAGGTGGCGAAATTGAGATCTATCCAAATTCCATACATCTAATGACGGCTGCTTTGACTGGTGGCGCCACCCCGAACTGAGTTGCTAAGTAGTTTGCCACTTTACGTTCGGTTGGCGGTGACGCTGCTGGTCGGGTAGTTGTCAGCAAGTATATGAACACTAAATAGTTCTCAATTTCGCCACCTGAACAGAAGAAATGGCCTCCATTCCATCGACACACAACTGAAGTTACAGAATCAGGGCCCATTTGACTTTACGGTGGGGCTTTAGGGATCTGTCTGTCTGTGATAGTTCTCAATTTCGCTCTAGCACGATAACGACAGACTCGCGGTCGGCTCACGCTGAAACACTTTGATTGCGCGAGGGTCCCGCGCAAAGGCTTGCTCGCCCTATGACGTTGTCAATGTTGACATAGGACCGCGGCGTTGTTGCGGTGCTGTCACTATCGTACTCGGCCTGCTGAACGGTTAAAATGGACACCATCGTCATCAAACTGCCGTTAAAACACCAGTAATTGGCATTAGCGGAATAGCCGCTGATCTCATAAGTTACACACAAGGCGACAGTGGACTTCTTTTTTTTTATCAAGTGACCAACTTCCATACAAACTTTCATCTCATATTTCAACCCTAATAAGACTTTTTTCGCAATTTTTCCAAGCTCTGGTCTATTTATCAAAAAAAAATCATCTAAATAGATTCAGTAGTTTAGGCGTAAAAGCGTAACAGATAGAGTTACTTTCGCATTTATAATACTAGCTTTCCGCTCGCAGCTCCGTCCGCGTGGACTACAGGTTATATTGTGTCCAGCTGTGTGATAAAATGTAGCTTAAGTCCTTTCCCAAGGTCTAATCTATCTATGTACCAAATTTCATCACAATCGGTACAGTAGCTTAGGCGTGAAAACGTAAAAGACTGACAGAATTACTTTCGCAATTATAATATTAGTAGGGAAGGGATGGCAGGGAAGTAGGGACTAGTAGGAATTAGTAGGGATTAGTAGGGATTTTTCTTTATAATTGAAAGCCACCTACATTATAGACATAGACATAGACAACGTTTATTTTTGCATCTTCAGCACACACAAATTTAGTAAGACATTAACAATACACTAAAAATTATTTTAAAGACTAATACATATAAATAAGTGTGTGCTGCAGTGACAAAAAAGGGTCCCAGCTCAGCATATTGCTCTTCCCCACAGGTAGGAGCGCTGATATTATACGGTGTAATATCAATCCATTTAATTAAGAGTGATCCTAGACCGGTGTGATAGCGGTAACGAGGTACTAGTAGCATTCGTGATAGAGTAACAAATACAGTCAACAGCTCATCAAGCTTGTCATTTACTTCTAATTGCGCTCTTGTCACAAAGGATCAAGGGGTTTGGCTGTGAAGTTGATTTACTTTTAGCTGTATAGCCCGGTCAGGTGCAGGCAAACTTTAGAATAGTGTATAAAGTTGAATCCTTTTTTTTTACCAGCCCATATACGTCCCCACCGAGGGGCACGGGCCTCTCTTCGAAACACGAAGGGGATTTAGGTCATAGTCCGACACGCTGGCCCTTTTGAAAAATAATTTTCTGAGACGTGCGGGTTTCATCACGATGTTTTCTTTCACCGCTGAGCAAGTGATAATTAATGAAAAATCTATACATAAATCCGAAAAGACCAATTTAGTGGCACAGGCTCGCATCAGGATTTGAACCCACAACCTTCCGGTTATAAGTCTGGCTCATTACCAACTGGGCTATCATCGCAATTAAAAAGTAGATTTTTGACTATTTTTAAATTATGGATGTAATGAACCGAAATATGAAAAACAGACTGCCTTTACATACAACAACACTTGTACAGTCAAGAACACGTCACGCTTGACACTACCAGTTTAGGCTGAGCTCTTATTTATACTGCGCGCCATACAATTCAGGGCTGGTCCAAAGTCCAAAGTGTCAATCTTGACGTGCTCTTGACTGTACTTGTGCGATCAGCTGATGTATTTATAAGTTTACAGACTGCCAGCAAAAGACTTTAGATTTCGTTTTCTGACTTTTTTTTAATTTTAGGTTTTATCGACAAAAGATGGGAAAAATAACATCCTGAATTTTGCTAACTATTAAACTTTAAATAGGCAGTTTGCGTCCAATGTTTTGGTAAAACTAATCTTTGAAAAGTTCAGGAACGACACTTAATTTTTTTCTGAATCTGAGGTGTCGTCCTATGGTCTCATGCGGTGTGGTAGGCTCTGTAAAGGGCCGTCTGGTTCGCGACCACCCTCCTACCGAAGTCCGACGCCAAACAGCTTGCTGTGTTCCGTCGGTGCCTGGGAGTACCAGTGCCTTTATAGGCATTTTCTGGGTTAACTCGCTCCATCGTCGACCTCATCTTTGACCTTTATGGTCAAGATTGAGGTCAAGAGTTGACCCATCTTATAATTTAAAAAAAAAGAAGAGCCTGAAAGGTGTGTTTACTATGTTGCCTTTTAGTCAATAAACCAATATCTTATACTGTGCAATTTTTGCCAACTCTTCTTCTAAAATATTGGAAGGAAACCTTTGATTAGTAGGGTTGAAAGGACTACGAAAAGTCTTTGTTTTTTTTTCGTTATTTTGTAGTCTATACTGTATACGCAAAGTAAGCTTATACTGTGGCACTGGTTAGTATGATTTACCTCGCTATAATGCTCTTGCGCAGCCGGCGCGATCAATCGTGATCGCTAACCTGCCGGGAACCAAAGTTCAGGGCTCCTATTCTAAACCCATCGAAATCCAGCGATTTGCGAACATTGATATCGAAATGCGAATACCTTCATTACTTTTGTTTTATTTATTTTTAAATGAATTAATTAATCAAATAATGTAATAGATAAATATTATGTTTTTATAAATATAATTTCAACTAATATGTTGACAATTGACATGAGAATATCTGTTGTTATTAATTTTATAAATTTTTAAAACTTATACATTTTAAACTATTATTATTTTCAGATTTCATAATACATTATTGTACGCCATTGGTAGAGATGGTTCTTGGCTATATTTCATTAAAAAAATTGCAGCTGTTTAAAATTTATAAACAATCGAATGTCGAGGTGATACAACATTTTTGATTTTAGAGTTAATTATTTTTATTTCCATTTCCATATAACAATATTGTGACATTAAATAAATGTTTGTAGTAGTTTGTAAGTAAATATGTATAATCAGTTTTACTATCGTATAATAAAATACATTGTATTTTTTAAAACGAAAAGTGAGATTATGTAATGTAATTAGTAAAACTTCTCCTATCGCATAAATTCTGAAATCATGAAAAAGATTCAGAATTTATGCTACAGACTGCCAGCAAAGTTTACAGACTGCCAGCAAAAGACTTTAGATTTCGTTTTCTGACTTTTTTTTAATTTTAGGTTTTATCGACAAAAGATGGGAAAAATAACATCCTGAATTTTGCTAACTATTAAACTTTAAATAGGCAGTTTGCGTCCAATGTTTTGGTAAAACTAATCTTTGAAAAGTTCAGGAACGACACTTAATTTTTTTCTGAATCTGAGGTGTCGTCCTATGGTCTCATGCGGTGTGGTAGGCTCTGTAAAGGGCCGTCTGGTTCGCGACCACCCTCCTACCGAAGTCCGACGCCAAACAGCTTGCTGTGTTCCGTCGGTGCGTGGGAGTACCAGTGGCTTTTGTAGGCATTTTCTGGGTTAACTCGCTCCATCGTCGACCTCATCTTTGACCTTATGGTCAAGATTGAGGTCAAGAGTTAACCCATCTTATAATAATAATAATAATAATCTCTATGGATGAGGTTAGCACAGGACCGTGACGAGTGGCGCTGCAGAGAAGAGCCCTATACCCAGCAGTGGGTTGATATGGGCTAACGCTAATGATGGGATATGGGCTAATGATGATGGCGAAATTGATTTTCAAGAGACAAGAACGAGATAGAAACTGTTTGAGGAATTATGTAAAGCCGAAAAAATGGAAAAGAGATGTCACTTGCGTAAAAATTTAGGTCAAAGCTTAGAGTATACATTAAAGGGTCAAAGTAAAAAATTGTTTCATTTTATAAAACCGGTAGATAGGCCAAGATATTCATAGCTTCTTCTTCTTATCGTGTAGGTATAGTCAAGTGTGTGACGAACTTAGCTATCCCTGCAGCTCGAGCACGATAGCACTATTATTTATTCTGTGACGATGGCGGCAAACTCGCGTGGCGCACCACTCGGCTGACGCTGAAACTTCACTTTGATTGCGCGAGGGCCCCACGCAAAGGCTTGCTCGCCCTCTGGCGTTGTCAATGTTGATATTTTGACATAGGGCCGCGGCGCATTCCGCGCGCTATCACCATCGTACTCGAGCTGCTGGTGTCAGACTTTTCAAACCGCAGAATTTTCATAGCTTATATTCCTTTACCTTGAATAAGTTAGTTCTAAACAATCGTAGATACGTACCATGTTTCTTATCTTCTGGTGATAAAGTTCAAATTAGAATGAAATTGGCCCTTTAACTTGGGGCATTGAGTGTTCTAAGTAATAATTTTTTTAACAATCGATTGTCTGGCGATTTGAATCGAACATTACAATTCAGCTGGTTTCTAAGAAAACGCCGTGACAAATCTCACATGCTTACATTATGAGAATGAATTCCCAGCAGGCACATTGACAAATGTTAAGGAGATTTTACAATGTGTTTGTTTTAGACTGTCCACAAGTGATGGGACTCGCCAATGTTGCAGCGAAGGGTAGGACTGCAAGCCAATGCCACGCTCTCACCGTTGCTGACATGTTTTTGTTATTATTATTGTGTCATCTTATCTGCATTCCTATTTTCTTTAAATATCTCCATCAGCCGATATACGTCCCCTCTGCTGGGGCACGGGCCTCCTCAATAACTTGAGGGGTAAATGCAATACTCACAACGCTTGGCAGACGAGTTGGCGAGGGTTTTGATATAATTGCAGAGTTTTCCTTCTCTGTGTGCAGATGAACTTGCTTGCATATTTACCTTATTCGCCTTGTACGACACCTCGCTAAGAAAGAGGGTGGTCTTATTCTACTCTGCCGGGGACTCACACGGCACGTACTGAGGGTTATTAAATGGAATATAAGTATAGTAGTAACACTAGATTGTCAGCCTTCCGCCCACCGTACAGCAAAACCCTCTCGTCCCATTCACTGGCTTTTACAGTATGCCTGGGAAAAGTTGGTAGAATAGAATAGAATATAAAAAATCTTTATTTAATAGGACATCCTGAATGTCACTTAAAACAAGTCAAGATTACAATGAAATACATACAAACATACATTAAACGATTTAACTACATAATACGCATTCGTTCTTTTGACCCTACTGACTCTACGGCTATTCGCAAATTCGAAGTTTTGCTTTCACTACCTGTTCAGCGTAGAAGAAATGTGTAGCAAATAGTTTTTTTTTTAAATCTTTTTCAAATGTTGAAAGAAGTTTCGCAAATATTTCATTTTTATTTCCCAATGAGACAACCATGACGACAATGTAAAAGCTTCTTAAAAGTTTATGTGAACAAAATTTGAATGTTCCCATACAAATAGTATATAAGATGTTTGAGGTCATACTGGTGGTTTATTTCATTGAATCCATCCATATTGGGGTAGCCAGAGCATCATATGCTTCTAGGACCTTGACATTGTGCCTTTTTATAATTCTAATAGGGTAATGCAAAATTGTATTACCCTGAGAACACAGGGGGCAATGGTAATTCTAATTTCGAAGTGCCGTGCCGTGCCGTTCCAATTATAAAAAGGCCCATTACAGTTTTATATGGCACTAGCTTTCCCCTTTGGGACTCCTTTTCCGTTGGAATTTGGGAAAATCATTTAGTCATTATTGCATTTTTGAAACGAAAGAATTTTTGAAATTGGTCTATTTGATTTGAGCCTGTTTATCAAAAACAGACAAACCCATCCATATTGGATAATATTTTCTCTTTACAATATTAGTGTAGAATCTATACACTCACGCCTATAATCCCTTGCTGGGTAGACAGAACGTCATCTGGTTCTGAAACCACTTGACACAACGTTCGACATGCTTTCTGAGGGTTATCAGATGAAACATTGGTATAGTGGTGGGTGATAGGTTGTCAGTCTTTCACCCACGACTTACAGCAACACTCTCACGAGCCCTTAACAGGCCTCTACAGCGTGCCTGGGAAGAGCTGGCATCAGCTGGTATATTCTAAGTTTTTCTTAAAAAAAACGTATTCCAGATTTCAATTTTGAAAGTAAAATCTATACTGATCATTCCGATTACGCATCTCAACCAATTATCTCAATAAAACAAAAGCATTTTTAACACCACGACAGAGCGAGACAAAAAACTATTTCACAGCTCTCTATGTCACTCAACTGCTATTGAACTGTCAGGGATTAAGTCTGCTAATTAATAGCTAGGAGTCGCTAGTGAAATCAGTTACTATAGTTAAAAACATAAAATGCACATGGTGCCAAGTCTAGTGGCAGCTGTTCAAAAAAAACAAGGAAGTTAGTTTCATGTTTAGATTTTTTTTCAGAACGTGTAAAATGAGAAGAGTAAATGAGGTATGTATGGTTCAGTTAACTAAACTGCCGTTAAACTGTGCTTATGTTTTTTTTTTAATTCTGTAGTAATCGCAAGTCAAAATTAATGAAGCTAAAAATTTCAAGAATGACGTAGTGACGTAGAGTACAGAGGCAAGCTTAATACATCATGCAAATAAGTGAATATATTTATTACTGCCTTCGTAATAATGACTACTAATCATATTGCCAATAATTTATTATCGAACAATCCCACAATACTAAAGATTTACAAAAAGGTAGTTTCGAACACACAGCTCCGAACCAATATGAGGTTCATTATCAAGAAGTAAATCATCTTATAAAAAAACAAAGTAGGATGTTCACAATGAAACGGCTGATTTCTTAATATATTTGACAAAGAAAGTGTTTTTTAACCTCCGACAAAAAAGAGGGGTTTCGACAAAGTTTCGAGTCAAATATAAAAAAAAATGTTTTCTCCATACAAACTTTGAACTCCCATTTAACCATTAGGGGTTGAATTTTGAAAAATCCTCTGAAAGTGCTTGCTTACGTCATAAAAGACACCTTTTTTCCAAATGTCAACTTTCTTGGTCTAAGGGTTTGGGCTGGGCGTTGATGAGTCAGTAAATCAGGACCTCCAATTTTATAAGATGAAAGATGGTTTGGCCATTATTTTTATTTTTTATAACGAATAGGTTTACTTTATATTATGAAGTTATAAGCGATAAATGTCGGGGTTAAAATATTTTTTAAATTTTAGAGTTATTTGAACAGAATGTAAAATGACCATGAGTTTAGTGAAGAACTTGGCGTTTCTACCGTGCACCCGTTACTATCAAAAGTGAAACTTAAATGTGCGAGTGACTATTGTTCGTAACAGTTGAAATGTTAAGAAAATCTATTGTACGAGTTTAAAAGGCACCAATTAAACAATTAACTTCTTGTTAGTATTTTTAAATTTAATTTTGTGAAGTCTACGTAACACATAGGAGGCTTTGTATTATTTTGTAAACCCACTAAGGTAAGTACTGTGTTTTTTTAGTATTTTTTTTATTTTTATTTAACTTAATGCACTAAAAGTACATGGGCGGACTTAATGCCTAATGGCATTATCTACCAGTCTACCTTAGGGTGATTGGGAGATGTACGTGGTAGGTGCATATCACAAATATATGAAACTACTTTAATAACTATAAAACTACACTAAGAACAAAGGAAAATAACTGTGATACCTACTAAATATATAATCAAATGCATACTTGTACTTACATAAAGTAATTATAATAAATATACATACATACAATATGAATATACATAACTATAATAGATATATAAATACATAATATAAGAATGAAGAAGTCAGCTTGAATCATATAACAGCTTCAAAAAGTTTTATGTCTTTATTAGTTAGATAAGACAGCCCTTTACAGGTTGTAGTACGTCAGATCCTTGTTCGTTGATTAGCAGGATACTCGTAAAATGAGGATGACGATTTTAGAGCAGATGTTATGACCCCTCACAGCCCACATAGGATATTAGTACAGGAGGTTTACCATGATCGCTTAGCGCGATCCAATTTAGGACCTAAACAAGTCTGCAACGCTTATTCGTACCATGATGGCTTATAAGCGATTCAATTTTGGCGCTGTTGCGATTCAAAGGCAGACCAGAGACAACTTATGTAGACATTTAAAATGGACCATAGACAACCGAGCGGTTTAAAAGCAGCGCCATCATGGTACCATTTTAAAAGACATTCCAATTGCGAAGCAGTTCAAAGTTGGATCCTAAACAGAAATGCTTTTAAACGATCGTGGTAGGTACCCTGCTTCATGATTGTGACATGACAGGTCTTCTTCTTTCGAGTCGATGGCGCATCGCGACTAAATTTTGTTTGCATAGCGATAGCATTGTCCAAGGCGTTCATTAAGTCCTCCTTGGTACAAGTTTTCGGACATTTGGGACATACGGTTAAGTGGACCATGGTCTGCGGCATTATTCCGCACTGCCATAGCAGGTCCGCTCCGTTTGGGAGAGGACGTAGTAAAGCCTTCCCGAAGAGCGGTACCTTTGCTCGGGCCCTCCCCGTAAGTAGCGGCAGATGCCCTGAAACTAATTACTACACCACGATGGCTAATCAACGACATGACAGGTAAGACATTTTCTTAAAGTTTCATGTCCGTTTCTAATTCAAAAAACCTATTTCTCAAATAACTCACTATTTTAATTCAAGACGAGTAGGTAACTAAATACATACCTAGACTCGTTGACTTGAATACCCCTTTGTATTCTCCATGACAAATAACAGCTCGGTTCTCATGTCCGTCTGTCTGTCCGATCGTTTGTTCGTGCCACGGTACTATTTGTCCTCGCTTGTTTTTTTTTTAATTTGGTTGTCAAGGTCGTGGATTACGGGGCTAATGAAGGTAGTTAATGGTTTTAGTCAAGCTGGCTACTTAATTACTTGACGTTATCTTTATAAAAATATAATTATAAAATGTAATTATAAAAAATAAAGATCTTGACTCACTGATTTATCAACGCCCAACCCTAACCCTTGCACCTAGAAAGCTGAAATTTTACGTAAAAATTCATCTTTTAAGGAAGAAGAAGGATTTATCAAAATTCCCACGGAAACAAGGTCCCGGGCGTCCTCTAGTCTTTACAAAGAGTGACAGCATAAATAGTGAGCGATCTGTCTCAAGTCATATTCCTAAAACCGACATGTACAGACAGCACAGCACGTCAGATTACCCATTTGCACTACGAAAGCCGGTGCTATTACTAGCGAGATAAGGGTGACGTCAAGGTCAACATGTACAGCTTGATATGCTGCCGTGTGTACCATTTTTCCCGTAGATTATTTGCATATTGACCGATGCTTTAATGATAAGTGAAAACATCATTAATTCATGTCACATGATTTAATAGAACCTGCACATTAAAGACGCTTCACACGCTTCACACTCAAAGGCCCACATTAAGGTTTTCCCTTGTGTCGTGGGTCCCTTGGAACACACAAAGACAGACACAAACACCCATGACCCGAGAACAAACATCTGCTTTTTACACAAATATTTGCCCCGACTGGGAATCGAACCCAGGACCCGCCGATCGAGAGGCAGCGTCACTACCACTCGACCAAACCGGCCGTCAAAAAAAGGACTGAATGTGTAACTAAATATTGTGCGTGAATGTGTGTAGGATTCTCTGCTAGCGGGGTGACAGAGCTAGAGGTCAGATGGCAATCACTCCTCTGTTATTACCTGATCTACCTAATCGTGGGCTATGGTTAGTCATGTTAATATAACAAAACCCTGGGAAATAAAACATACACATCAACACAAGGAAAGATTTTGATCTCGAAATTTAGGAACTTAGAAAAATTTCAACGCGTATTATTGAGTTGAATTTAAGTAATGAGAAAATTGTGATCATAGAATGTACTATGAGAGTTTTGATCAAATGTTTTGATGACATTCTATAGCTTACACAATAATGAATTATAATCATGAACAAATTAGATTGTTATTAGTAGTATTAGTACAATACAACATATATCTACTAATTGTTTACTTTAATCTTGTACCAAAACTTCTACGTCAGCTCAGACGTCATCAACTGATGTTAAGGTGCAAAAACGATACAAGGTAAGGTATCTTTCCCTGTTGATGTTATGCATGAGTAATTAATTAAACACGTTTATTATTGTGTATATTTAGCGAACAATAATATTCCCGCCTGGTAAGGATTACATGATGATTTTCAAGAATAAAAACAAACGGAATAAGGTAATTCCTGGTAGTTTTCCTTTTATACTACTGGATCTTTTATGTATTTGGAGACTAAGCGTGAGTAAGTGTTAAAATGACGTCAAAGTGCTTCCCTAAACATTCAATAAGCGTTTATATAAATTGAATGCCAAACAGATGTGTCTTCATTTCAAGTCCAAAAATTGGAACAACAAGTCCTCAGCCTTCGATTTTTAATATTTATTTTGAGATGGGAAACTCGTGTTTCAAAACTCTCAGTGCTGCAGAGCTATTGGAGATGACAAGTCACCCGAATTTCTGTAAGCTCATCCGACGAGAACATTCTCAAGTAATGTCAGTTCCTCTTAGAGGTACAGTCGCTTGTTTTTCACGAGAAGAAAATTTAAAAAAAAATAGATACAGTGGTATCCCGTGTTGGGATCATTCCCGAGTGATAATAAGTTCTCGTGAAAATCTAGTTTTTATGACAATTGGAAAATGCCGCTAATAACTGAAGAAACTGCATCCTACATCCATGCTAACTTCGTGGACGGATTTAAAACTATTAACAAGTATATCTGCACTCAAACACCTATGGAAAATACGTGATAAACTTTTTTCAAATTAATTTGGGAACAGCAGTCTTACGTCATAGTGTCCCTGACAGATATAGATCAAGATAATTTAAAAAATTACCAACTTTGGGTAAATCCTGAAGGTTCTAAGGTGACTTTTGGAAAATATGTTGTCCGAATTCTTGAAATTCAGGAAAAAATAAGTTACACCAGAACCCGAATGCAGATTACTAACATAATCACGAGAACATCTAGGGAAATAACCAACTTTTGGTTTACTGATTGGCCTGACAGCAGCATTCCCATAGGCTTAAAAGAGTTTCTGAATCTTCGAAAAGAGGTCAACCGAGAACAGTCCAGACTGATCGAGGAAGCGGAAAATAGTTTTCAATTACCAGGTCCTATAGTAGTCCACTGTTCTACTGGAGCTGGTTGGACGGGAACTTTTTGTGCTGTAGATAATGCACTGGCACAGCTTGATAAAGAGAAAAAGGTTTCGCTTGCTCAAACCATACTGAAAATAAGGAGTCAAAGGCATACGAGTGTTTTTTCACCAGAACAGTATGCATTTTGTTACAAAGTGTTGGAATATGTTTTATTAGCGGAAGGAAAAAAGTTAAGAAACTATTGATGTTAGCTAAGCGTAATTAATCGAGCACGTAAGTTATTGCTTGTGCACAAGGAACAATAACAGTTATGTCTGATTAGGATCATATGATGGTTTTCTCGAATCATTATGTGCTAATTGACGTCACTTGTGGTAAATAGTTTACCTTTTATACTCCTATACGTTTTTGGAGGCTTAACAGTGACTAAGTGTCTAAATAAGGTCTAAGTACCTTCTTATATAATTAATGAGTCTTTGTATAAGTTGAATCAGGCACGTAACTTCATTGCACATCGAAAAGTTGTAGCTGCATGTCCTCAATCTATGATTATTCTCTTTCTTAAAAAATGGGTAACTCATTTTTTAAAACACGTAGTGCAACAGAGCTGCTGAATATAACAAGTCACCCGGATTTCTACGAGCTCATCCCTCAAGAGCACGCTCGAGTTATGTCATGGAATAATTTTGGAATGGAGGCAATTATAAACTTCTGTGCTGGTTTAGATTTTGAAAAAGACGATTGGAACATGCCGCAAATAGTAATAAAAGCCAAAGAAACGCGATCTTCAATATATGCTGACTACGTGAATGGAACTAAGGACAATCGCAGGTTCATCTGCACTCAAACACCAACAGAAAAAATGTGGGAGGCTTTTTTAAAACTAGTTTGGAGCCAAAGGTCTTGTGTTATTGTGTCACTGATGAATATAAGCCGAGAGAATCAAGAACGCTACCAACTTTGGATAAATCCCGAGGACTCTGAGGTAACCTACGGAAAATATGTAATCAGAATCCTTGGAATTATGGAAGAAGTGAATTTTACCAAAACCCGACTACGGATCACTAATACAACGACCGAAGCATCTCGCGAAATAACCGATTTTCATCTATTCAATTGGCCTAATAACAACTCTTCCACAGACTTGAAAGAATTTTTGAATTTCCGAAGAGCAGTTCACCGGAAACAGTACATGCTAATTGAATACCCTGAAAATGATTTCTTAATGCCTGGACCCATTGTGGTTCATTCTCCTTCAGGCACAGGTTGGATGGAAACCTTCTGTGTTATAGATAGCGCAGTAATAGAGTTATTAAAAAAAAAAAAGTTTCACTTCCTCGCACAGTGGTGAAAATCAGAAGTCAAATACATTCTAGTGTTATTCTATCAGAACAGTATGCGTTGTCTTACAAAATTTTGGAACACATCTTATTAGTGGAAGGAAAAAGTTTAAAATAGTTATGTAAGTTAATCCAGATAATATAGGCAGCTCATAAGCTATAGTTGTGTAATATAGAATCTTGAACGCGCAGTTGTTTTGCACTATTTGATAGCTATTTTGACTTTACGTCTCGTTAAAAGAGTGATAAGGATATTGGGTTTTTTGTGGGAATACCAACTTGGTTTTCCTTGTTAATGATTATTTCGAAATAATACATGTATGATATATGTACAATTTAATTTATAATGTGACTGCTTATGAAATAAGTATACAATTTAAAACGTATCTCACACTCCAGTTATCTATAAGCTTAAAATTATATACTTCATACTCTTACATATTAATTGATTGTTTACTCTCATGGTTAACTATTGTACAACGTAAAAAAATTTGGAACAGCCCATTTTTTAAATAAAGGTAAACGATAAAAAACAATTAGTCTCCATAATTTATTCCTTCCTTGTCCAACGATACTAACATAACATGCTAAGACTTGGTAACAGAAGAAGTAATAACTAAAGTTAGAGAGAGCATTATATCTTTCTGTGCGTATCTGAGATACTGTAGACGCTAAAGAAATCATTCGAGTCTTATTAAATCGAGATATTTCAATAAATAAAGCACAGAAAGTACTTGACCTACCAATACCTCTCTTAGAATGGACTACTATTGGAGGATAAGGGAACTTGCATGGTTTTTGAGTTAATTGTGCCTTGATTTCATCATAATTACGTCTCACAGTTAAAATAAAATCCAAGAAGTCCTCAGCACTGACTGGTAATTTAGAATCAGGCCACGTGGTGAAAACAAAGTGCAAGACTTCTTGCGTAGCCTTGGTTCCATCTGTCACCTCTAATGTTGTCTTAACATAATTTAATTGTACTTCAACCTTCGTAGTTGTAATTTTGAATTTCATGCACTTAAGATATCCTTCTTGATAACACCAGTATGCATCGTACTTATCGTTCCGATTGAAGATTGTCTTCTCACAGAGCATCACAATTATCCGACAGTGATGCATCCATATCGTGCGCCAAAAGTCATACATTGTATGCAGCAAAGGAGCTTGCGTCAATATGAATTTGTTGGTCTGGTCAAAGCCATCAACATAATTGCCGTTGAAGAAGTCACTTCGTTTTTTTTCAACTGGAAGGACAACTCTCGAGTGGTCAAAACAGGGAAGGTACCCATACCTGTTGAGAGGTAAGTTTTCTTTCTTCCTAGCTTCTGTAAACTTTCCATCCACTTTCTTGCAAAGAATTTCCTCGTGCTCTTGCTGAACTGTTTTCTCAAAGTCACTTTTCTTGACAAGTTCTAAAAAGTCTTGGTATTTAAGCTCGTGAGAATATGTATGAGAACACATATCGTGGTAATTTGAAGGTGTTTCTTCGAGACTGCTCCAGCAAGAAATAATGATGTTTATTCATTTAACATGACTTATATGAGGAAACTATGACGCGTAATTCCAATAATAGAACTTTAACATTTATTGTGGTATGGTTCAAGTTCAATTATCAATAAACTAGTAAAGTAAACAAACAAAGCCCTGAGGAAGCGTCCATAAACCACGTGGTCCTATTTTGGCCATTTTGGAACCCTTCCCACCCTCCCTTCATGTTAGTCCAACATAGTCTTTATGTAAGCCCCCCTCCCTTCTCCTAACTATTGGAACGTAGTTTTTTATTCAACAATATGTATTGTTTTTCGCCGCATAGATATTAAAAAAAGTAAAACTTATATTCATGAGATTAACATACTGAAATATATTTATGTGAATCCTGGTAAAAATAGAACAGAATCAATAGACCCGGAAAAAATTAATAACCTAAGGCTGGGCCTTACTCAATGTATTTTCAAAATTTTTATTTTTAACTTTCCGCTAAGAAAATCAATGATTTTCGAAAAATCGGGAAGTTATTGGTTTTACCCCGTTTTTCGAAAATCGAGTTTTCGTCAGATCTCGACGTTTTAAGGTCCTAGGAAGCTTCCCTGACTACTTCTGCGGTGATGTCCGCGCGGCTGTATGTATGTGTGTGTGTGTGTGTGTTTTTTTTTTTTTTTTTTTTTTTTTATAAGAGGTTGTGAAAAAATGCATTTACGCATTCCAGGCTTAGGTGTTTTGCCTGGATATGTCGGACTCGAGCATTGACTGGTGCCTTGTCAATGCTAATACCGACTAAAACTTCCTCTTAACTCTGGCCTCTGATCCTCATGGAAACCGCCGCTAGGCATTACTTCGTGAGGGGAGGATCTAGCTATTGCTCTTCCTTTCTTCTAACTTTTGTCGTTTGCTCTTCTTCTTTCAATGGAACGCAGCTCTGTGAGAACTTCTGTGGCGAAGGTGTTTGTAGCGTTCCAGGCAGCTTTTGTTGACAACATTGCTTCTACTAATGCATCTGGTTGCATTCTCTGGTTCAGGATCCTCTCCAACTCTTCGCGCTGTGGATCGAAACGAGGACATACAAAAAAGACGTGCTCCGCATCTTCAGCAACCCCTGGGCAGGACGGGCACTCTGGAGAATCATCGTGCTTAAAGCGATGAAGATATGCTCGGAAGCAGCCGTGTCCCGACAACATCTGCGTTAGATAATAGTTGACCTCCCCGTGATTCCGGTTTAGCCAGACGTCGATCCGTGGTATAAGACGGTGCGTCCACCTACCCTTGTCTGCGGCATCCCACTGGAGCTGCCATCGGCTGTGTGTGTGTGTGTGTGTGTGTGTGTGTGTGTGTGTGTGTGTGTGTGTGTGTGTATCTATGTATGTATGTAAACCTTGCATAACTTTTGAACGGCTTGACCGATTGAATCCTACCAAATGGCGTTTCAAAGAGTATCATTGCCCTTAGATTTCCTGTAAGTTTGAACTCATTCAGACTGGTAGATTCCGAGAAATCTCAAAAAAACTAAGAAAAAAAATTATTTCAAAAGTGGTTTTTTTGGAATAACTTTTGGATGGCTTTACCGATCTATTCCAAAAACTAATCAGCTCTTAACATTAAAAAACCACATCGAT
This sequence comes from Aproaerema taeniolella, assembly GCA_949987775.1. NCBI lineage: Eukaryota > Metazoa > Arthropoda > Insecta > Lepidoptera > Gelechiidae > Aproaerema > Aproaerema taeniolella. The sequence goes on from OX465245.1 coordinate 7,101,982, forward strand.
TGCCGCAAACCGGGTCAAAATCGGTTCATTTGTTCATGAGTTATCGAAAACGAAAAAAATCGAAAAAAATGAATTTTAACAAAAAACTAAAAATTTTTATCTGATCGATTTGCGCTTAGAAATTGTTTATAGGATTAAAAAAACCACATCGACTGCTGCTAACCGCGTGAAAATCGGTTGACTCATTCAAAAGTTATGGCAGATTGAAAATTTAGCAGTAACTGCTTTACCAAACTTTCATGACACTTTTGAGCTCAAAAGCATCAAATAGCTTTATTAATGAGCTCGAAGAGCTCAAAATAACACAAAAATAAAATTTTTGAGCTCGAAGAGCTCAAAAACATCGCAACTTGTGAACGCTTAATGACTGAACGTAGCGGGAAGTTGCAGGGATGGCCGTTGAGGTTGACCGTTTTCCAAATTTTTTTAATTATTACTCTGAATAAATTTTAGAATTTAAAAATTATAATTTAGAAATTATTGTTTTTCACAATAGACAGAGAATTTTTTTTTGAAAAATTTTTTCTCATAATTTTTGCGAAAATGGAATACTTTGTTTATTTTGAATTATTCTTAATTTTGACGAATATAGGAAAACTTTTTTTTTTAATTTTATTGAAGAAATTTTTCTTATCATTTTTACGAAAATTAAATATACTATGTTTGTTTCGAATTTTTGTTAAATTTAATCGAAATTGGAAAAAAAATTTTTTTTAATAAATTTTTCTTTGAAAAACTTTTTTTCACAATTTTTGCGAAAATGGAATATTTTTTTTTTTTTTTTTTTTATCTAATTGTGTGAGGATTTTTCCTATAACAATGTAATTTTCTTGGCATTTTGTATATCTTGGCTGGATGCTCTAGGCATTGGTTTTGCGGCTGCGGCCGACTTAGAATTTAAGGCTGTACCCGCATTCGCCCTGTGCCCCGCCCCTAGCACAGTGACCTTGTTTGACACTGATCCATACACAAATGTGTGAAAATCAGTGTCATTTAGGGAAACCACAGAAAACCTTGGTCAGGTACAGCCCGGCTACCGGAGCGATCCCTGGCGAGTGTTAAGAGAAGTACTCTAACCCTCGACGGGAATCGAACCCTCGCCTATCCAGTCCGTTGTACGGGCAGCCGAAGGCATCGCGCCTTAGACCGCTCGGCCAACGGACTACATCTCGAAAATGGAATATTTCATATTTATTTTGTTAAATTTTAAGAATATGGGAAAAATTTTTTTTTTATTTTTTTTTTTGAAAAAAATTTTCCGCCAAAAAAGAAACTCGGGGAATTGTTTTGTATATTTTATTAGAAAGATGTATATGTTATTAGAAAGATTTCTACAAAATTTGAAGCAAATCGTCGAGGGGGCGTATTCGGAAGTATCGGTCAACGGATTTAACACGGCAACATGGGACTCATTGTAACACTTTTTTGATGAAAACCCAATTTCAACGGATTTAACAAGGCAACATGTGTGTGAATTTTACATCTTATTCCTAGACCCACACTTATAAACCGAAAAGACTGGTCCATTTTTTTCGGTTTATTTTTTTCGGTCTATTTTTTCCGATTACCATTCATGTAATGGCACGTGACTAATCTGCGTCATGAATATTTCGTTTTAAAACATCACGAACTCCGTGATTCTTGCTTATGGAGAAGAATTGTATACAGTTGAAGCTCCCTAAGGTTACGCTCTCCAAAGTTGCTAGCTCCCAAAAGTTGTCAAAATGCGCTCTCTGTAGTGAACAGGATATTCCCCTACTCTGAGCGTGAATAGAGAATTGAGGTGAAGAGTTTTAGCGCGCGATTCAAACGCTTTTGGAGATGCCTTAAATCTACAACGCATCTAAGTTACGCAATTAGCATGGTGGAGAAAGCAACTTTAAAGAATGGTCTTGAACAGTTCCGTTACGGAGCGATCAACTTTAGGAAGCTTCTACTGTATAGTGTTACTGAGCATTAAATGCTTTCAAATTGTGACATCAACAAAGAGTGGAACATTAGCTAGTTTCAGGGCACGGTACCTATATCATCCACATACGTGTCACCTATATCTATAATATAATAAAAATATAGCGCTAATATATGAAAGTCCGATGTTTTAAAACAAATAAACACTCTGATACGAGGATTTGTTAGTATTTGATAATACTTCATCAACTATATTTCTAAATGATTTTCTCATATATCGTAGGATTTAATTAATCAACAGTTAACAAATCATCTATTGAACCTTCAAAATTAAGTGAATCGTGGTATTTTCCATTTTCTCAGATTTTTAGCTTTTATTTAGGCTAAAGTGATTATATAATGTAAGTCGATGCCGTTAAATTTTTGAAAGCCTCTAGAAATTTGAAAACCTAATCGTTTCTTAAAAAACCTAGTGTAGTATCCGAGCTTTACAATATTTGATATACATACGAAAAAATAAGTACAGTTTGTTAATTTGCTATAATATAATAAAACTAGCGTAACCTGTGCGAATTATTCGCACTGAATATTTATATTATATTAGCATTTTTGTTAATTAATTAATACTTTACATTTTATTTGAAATTAAAAATCTGATAATTCACCGACTAAAAGTATTGGCCCGTTTAAAATTTTTCTCTATTATTTAATGGCGCGATAGATGTCAGCATTATCTGGGACGGGCCACAAAGCTCGGTCCCGGGCATACATAATGTCACCAGATGGCAGCATTGTTGCATGCTGTGTAAATGTACATCTATATATATAATTGTTATTAATTAATTATTTTGCAAAAACAAAAGCAATAATAAATTTTTCAGTTATTGATGCCGGTAGAGCAAACAATTATCTATAAAATGATATAAAATTTATGGGAAGTAATTGTGTGGTTTTTTCACAAAAGGGAGGCAAACATCTTAACCTTAGCGTATTAATATATATGATGATGATGATAATTAATGTTTCTTTCTCGTGGATAATTTGATTTATTAACAACTAATTAATATTTTAATCAATGCGTTCATAATTTTTTCTAAATAAATATAGTTTAAAAAAAAACTAAAAAATACGCCTTTAAAGAATATCGAACTAAAAAGTTAAAAATAATTTTTAAAATAAGCTTAAAACAATAATGAACGAAAAATACTAGTATTATTGTGAAAAAAGCGTCGGCTGCTCGATATATGAAAAATATGGCACAAAGCGCCCAAGCTTTTTTCACAATAATACTAGTATTTTCCGTTCATTATCGTTTTAAGTGTAAATAACGACGAAACTCGAGAATTAAAGTTGTACTACTAGTTTATTTATACAAAGATCAACCCGACAATATATATGCGCTAAGTTATATTATACTGAAGGTATAATGAGTAAAGGATAGGTAGCTGCTCCTTGACCGACGGATCAGATGTGTGTCCAACAGGCCTCTGTAAAACAGCCCTCAGTCCCAACAGCTAGTGGGGGTAGCCCCGGTCACGTGATAAGGGGTGAGCTATCAGGTAGCCGCCACAACAGTTGCCTGCTAGCCCGGGGTAGATGGGTCGCTTCTTACAGTCGGCCTTCCTGATGGTCTTCCGCGTCCTCGCGGTGTTCTGGGTTGACTGATTGATGCTCCAGGTCCCTGGATCCTTGTCTCAGTGCCTGCTTGTCCTGTAATTTTCAAACCAGTCAGCGTTAGTTACGGCCAACCTAGATGGTCATGCATTACCACACAAAACCCGCAATAATAGTACTTCATGCCCATGCTTTAGTTAGACAGAGTCATCACATTGCACTAACTCTGCCTAAATCTCATCATGCTATCATCAGACAATAACCATTCATCCTTAGTGTGCGAACACACCACATCCCGCTAAGGGATCCATCTCTACCTCGCTCTCCTTCTACCTCGCTCTCCTTCTACCTCGCTCTCTTTCTACCTCGCTCCCCTTCTACCTCGCTCTCCTTCTACCTCGCTCTCCTTCTACCTCGCTCTCCTTCTACCTCGCTCTGCAGGTCAGTAACTTGTATCTCTTTTACAAGATTCGTTACTACCTACGAATGATGGCCACCTCAAGAGACCACCACTCTCGGTATTACGTACTCAGATACCAAAGCCACTAGGCTATAGCTGCTCGCAGCATAGCTTCGTTCTTTATACCTGGCACTACCGCTAAGTATCTGGCATCCTTCCCTTTTCACAGGGCCACCAGTACTTGTCGCACATGGATCTCTCTCTGACACGCACGAGATCCATTTAACTTACTGACAAACTAATTTTAAAGAAACAAGGCATTCAGAATGCCTGCGTACCCAAAGGTTCCACGTCTGCTTCGTCATCACTGGTACTGCCCCCGGAGTCTGACTCACTAACCCCCGTTGAATAAGGCTTTAACTTATCTCCTGGGACAATGCCAGTGTATGGCTTCTGTGTCCTTTGTGCACCCTTGACGTCCTCTATGACGTACCGGTCTCTATCAAGCACCCTAGTGATCACATAAGGCCCAGCGTACTTAGGTAACAATTTTTTACTATTTCCATCATTATAGGCTATTACCCTACGAGTCATTACCAGATCACCGCTCGCAAACAAGCGTGCAGGAGCACGTCGTTTATTATATTGCGCCGCCTGTTCTTCTTGTCGACGTTTGATTGACCTAGAAGCCTCCGCTCGAGCTTGTTCCCGGTCGACAGCACGTGCTGGTTCTCCGATGCTATTCAATAGGCGAGATTCCGTCGCATTACGCGGGTTAAAACCAAGGAACACTTCCGACGGCGTTTTTCCCGTACTTGAGTTTACTGTATTGTTAATACCCCAAACAACTTGGTGCAATTTACGATCCCATTTGCTCGGGGTGTCGCTACAGCTGTCAAAACATGTATTATGTTTTTCTCTTCACAAAACTGTTTAAACTGTTTACTAGTAAATGCTGTACCTCGATCAGTAATTACTCGCCTGGGATACCCAAAGTGAGTACTGATCTCATCGAGAAATCTTGTCACAGGTAACGCCTTCGTACTTTTAACAGCTTTAACAAAAACATATTTTGAAAACGACTCTACTATGACTATTAGTTGAGTATTACCTTTCTGAGAACTGGCGACAAACGGACCCAAATGGTCAATGTGTATCGTATGCATTAGTTCCGGTACCTTTTCTATGGGATGCAAATGGCCGGGTCGTTTACCTGCGGGCTCTCTACTATAAAGACAATCGAGACACGAAGCTACATACCTCCGTATATATCTTTTCATAGATGGAAACCAATAATCAGCTTTAACTTTAGCTAAAGTCTTATCAATACCAACATGCCCCATCTCATCGTGACAAAGTCTTACAACATTACGTCGCGCAGCCCGAGGTACTACCCACCTATTCTCTCCCTCAACTATTCGAAAAATACGGTTATTATTAAGTACGTATTCGCCATGAATACGTTGCTCCTCCGCATCATTTGCATCTCGATTAAGTACCTCACGAATATACGCAAGCCGTTCATCTTGCTGTTGCGCACACACAAGCCAATCGTCAACTTCTATTCTTAGCAACCCGATATCTTGTATCGCTGTTGCACATTCATCAGATTCATACGGGCTACGACTCAAACAATCTACATGAGACATCTTAGTTCCCGCGCGATATTCAACTGAGCAATCATAATCCATTACTTGAATCCACCAACGAGCAACGCGGGGAAGTAAGTCGCGTTTCGCGAAAGTTGCGCGGAGAGCACTACAATCGCTTACTATTTTGAAACGCACGCCATACAAATAAACTCTAAATCTTTGTAAACTACTCACTACTGCTAAGGTTTCGAGCTCATAAGAATGGTATCTCTGTTCCTCTTTTGTAGTTTGTCTACTGAAATACGCAACGGGTTTTAAAGATTTGTCTACCTGGGTTTGGAAAAGAATACCCCCGACCCCCAGTTTACTGGCATCGGTATGTAACTCGGTTTCGGCTCTGACGTTATACAGTGCTAACACTGGTCGCGACACGAGTTTTTCCTTCAAAGTCTCAAAGGCAGATTGCTGTTCCTCTCCCCAATGCCAAGGTACAGTTTTCTTTGTCAACTTAGTCAATGGGCTAGCAATTACAGCAAAATTCTTTATGAATTTTCGGAAATAACTCGTCAGTCCAACAAACCTTCTCACCTCATGAACATCTGTTGGCACCCGCATCTTGGCGACAGCCTCAATTTTATGGCTACCAGGCCTAATACCTTGACTATCCACTTCATAACCCAAGTAGTCGATTCTTTGTTGTAGGAATGAACATTTACTAAGTTTAAGTGTTAATTTATTGGCCCGGAGTTGTTTCAACACACACTCCAGTGCATAAAGACCCGACTCAATATCTTTTGAAGGAATGAGGATGTCATCCATGTAAGCTAACACACAAATATTTCCCCTTAAAGGATTTATGACTTTATTGATCAGGCGTTGGAAAACTGCTGGTGCGTTTGCTAACCCAAACGGCATTCGTAAAAATTCATACTGCCCATCTGGCGTAACAAAGGATGTCTTTTCTATTGAGTCCTTCGCTACGAGGAGCTGATAATAGCCCGAAAATAAATCTAAGATTGTAAAATAGAAATTGCCTTGTAAATTATTCAATTGGTCTTCAATAACAGGAAGAGGATGTCTGTCTCTTTTTGTCTTACTATTCAACGCTCGATAATCCACACACATTCTTACCTCACCCGATTTCTTACGTACTAATAATATCGGACTTGCAAATGGTGAATTTGAATCGCGGATGATGTTATTATCTTTTAGCTCGGTGATTATGTCGCGAACTTTTTCGCGCTCGGCGAAAGATAATCTATACGGTCTGTACGAAACTACTGAGTCATCTATCAGCTCAATATTAATTTCCGCTGCATCTGTTTTTCCGAGTTCCGAGGTATCAAACGCAAAACAATCACGGTAATCATTCAACAGCTTTAGGAGCTTGTCCTTTGTACTTTTGGACAGTGATTCATTTACGAGAATATCGTTCATTAAAATCTCACTTTTCTTTTGAGCTTGAATCGAAAATACATTTTTAACTTCCGTTTCTACCGGCGTTTCCGCGTGAGCTCTACTTGCGCGAGCAATGATCTGTCCTTTATTGATTGTTAATGGTTTATCGGATAAATTAACGATAGGTAATAGCCTTGACTTAGTATCAATTATACACCGCGGTATACAATGTTCTTTTCCTGATTCCCCTCGTACGCTAAGCTCTATATATAAATCACCAGAATAACTATCACTTACCAGTACCTCGATGTCTGCACTATGACCCTTTGGAATAGTAACGCTTTCCGCTGAGGTCAACGTAATCTTCCTTGGTGGTAGCTGATCTACTTGGGGAAGGGTTGCGTAAGTATTATCGAATACCCGCAAACTGTCGCCCCGTTGTACCAAGGTTACACTAGGCAACGTCAGGAACGGTTTTCCGATTGGTTGTACCGATCGGTTGGTTGTAGCGTAAGTCCCAGTTTATCGGAATATGACTTCCTCAATGTAATGCAGTCACTTCCTGAGTCAATAAACGCCCTCATTGACACGTTCCCTATTCGAGCGTCCAGAAATCGTTGGTCCTCAGTGGTTGGTACTAAGCCGATGCTCAGCATAGTCTTCTCCTTGTTGCCAGTCTGCGTATCAGGACATCGACTGGCTATGTGTCCATATTTACCACAATTGTAACATTGTACTTGTCTGGGTCGGCTGGTGTCTGACGACCTCGGTCGACTAGTGTCCGACGTTCCTGGTCGACTTGGATCCCTGGAACCCCGTGGAGTTCCTCGGCCCCTTCCTCGACCCGCTTCTCCGTTCCTGGATCCTTCGTCACGCTTGGCGTCCGTCGAGAAAGATGCACCCGCGAGTGTACTCGCGTGAGGTCTGCGAGGCTTTTCGTGTATTTTCCTCGGATATATCCTATCCCTGCTCGGGCGATCCGACGGTTCTTCAACTCGGCTCAAGTAGATTCTCAACTCTTCTGGCGTCTGGAACTCAACACAAGCTATTGTCGCTTTAAGAGACGGATCTTCTATGCCCTGAGCAATACAATCAGCCGCCCTCGCGCCCGAAATGTCACAGGCCTCGACCAGCGCTGCCTTCGCGAAATAGTATTCCATCATGGATTCCCCGTTTCTCTTCTTTCGCTGCATCATCTCCACTAGCCTGTCGGAGTACCTCGTGTGGTCCGTAAATGCTTCACAGAGCTTCACTTTCCACTCAGTCCACGTATACGCGATTGTTGTAAGGCTGTTATACCACTCAGCCGCCATTCCCCTTAGGTTATCCAATGCGTAACATGACGTAGTTGTATCCGACCACTTGTAGATGCGTTGCAATTCATCTACTTTGTGAATCCATGTTTTAATAGTTTGACCGCGTGTCTTTGGATCGAATAGAGGAATGAGCTTTTTACCCTCTATACCCCGTCGTGATCCTGCTGAGACCAGCTCTTCGCTCAGCTGAGATGCTGTAGAGGAGCCCTGGCTTTGGTTAGTCGCCAGGACCGTCACTGCGACAGTTAATTGTCTTAACAATTCCTGCCACTCCCCACCGAATTGAGGTGTACGTCGGTCATCCCCCTCATATGTCACATATGACCGCCTCTAATCCTGTGATCTGGACCGCCTCGTTCCCGCCGGGGACGGCGTTCGGTCTTCCCCCCGGGGCATCTGTCTAGCGGGACGTGATAAGGATCGTCTGTGCCGATTTTCTGCCTCACGATCACGCTCACGCTCCATTTCATCGCGGTCCGCATGATCACCAATCATATCACCTGCTTGTAGATTTATTTTAAGCACTTCACTTCACTTCACAGGTACACGGATTTTCTTATCCCACTTCTGAACTGTAAATAACGACGAAACTCGAGAATTAAAGTTGTACTACTAGTTTATTTATACAAAGATCAACCCGACAATATATATGCGCTAAGTTATATTATACTGAAGGTATAATGAGTAAAGGATAGGTAGCTGCTCCTTGACCGACGGATCAGATGTGTGTCCAACAGGCCTCTGTAAAACAGCCCTCAGTCCCAACAGCTAGTGGGGGTAGCCCCGGTCACGTGATAAGGGGTGAGCTATCAGGTAGCCGCCACAACAGTTGCCTGCTAGCCCGGGGTAGATGGGTCGCTTCTTACATAAGCTTATTTTAAAATTTATTTTTAACTTTTTAGTTTAATATTATTTAAAAGCGTGTTTTTTAGTTTTTTTTAAACTATATTGATTTTTCACTTTTTTTCAACTATTTGATGATAGTTTCTTTTCCGACCATGGTTGTAATGACGGGGAATAACGGGGAATAAGGAGCGCAAAGGAGAGTTACATACAAAGATACGTACATACATACATACAGGTAATTTTGCCAAATTTTCATGTAAAAAAACTACGCAGCCTTTTTTTCACTTCCTCTCTCCCCTTACGTAGCTCAGCGTAGCATTAAAACTTATCCGCCCTCCTTTCACCTGATCAAGTTGCGTAGTTTATGAACGCTCCCTTACTATATTATACCAAATCGGTTATCATAACTTAAATGCAACGTACAATAATTGAGCTACAGCAATGCGTGGCCGGCCCGGTTTGTTAGTAGTGGTATTAAACTCCATTTAAGTTCCTATTAACGTTCTTAATGTTTGGCTGTTTAATATTCCGTTTGTGTATCGTTCAGGGCTGTTTCTTTTTATCAACGCAGTAGTTAGTAACAACTCATGACTGTTTTGCATGCGAATCGATAACAAATTCACTGAAGAGCTACGGTTCTGGGAATTGAGCTAAATACAATACAGATATAGTGGATTATAAAAGCGTGATGAGTGAAACTGTCCTCACTTTCAAGGTGACAGTTGAGTTGTACAGTAGTTCTTGATTCTTATTTGATTAGTAAGTGATATAAAAATTATTACGACTACTATGGCTCACCAGTCTCAACCCCTGACAATCTGTGAGTTTATGAACAAGATAAAAGTGCCAAATTTTAAGGATCTAATCGCCCAAGAGTTTGAGGAATTAAAGTCTGTTCCCATGCAAGGTACCTTCAATCACTCCTTCAGAAATAAGAACCAAAACCGCTACGATGCCATTCCATGCTGGGACCACTCTCGAGTGGTTTTATCTTCAAATGGTACTCAAAAGTACGAGCATCCAGAATTTACAGAATCCTGGTCCAATATTGTGATAACTCGGATAGACAGTCCTTCTACGTATATTCACGCTAATTACGTGGATGGATTTGATGACAAAAAAAAATTCATATGCACTCAAGGCCCAATGGAACATACGTCTGGAGACTTATGGAAGTTGGTGTGGCAGCAGAACAGTCATATTATGGTCGCACTGACCGATGTAGATGGTGACAGTTGTTACCAGTATTGGGTTGGAGCTGATGATCATCGTATTATCTTTGGGAGATATGTCGTGGAGACAGTTGCTACTAGATTAGAGTCCGAAATTGTGATATCAGACCTTAAAATCACTGATGTTACAACTGGAGAGTCGCGACCCGTAACCCACTATTGGTATCCTGATTGGCCAGACCACGGTACACCCGAGAGCTTGCAAGTAGTTGATGAACTTTTAAGAAGGGTAAATAAACAACGAGAGGAATTACTAGAAGTAACCAAGAATAATCTAACAAAACTAGGACCAATTGTAGTCCACTGTTTAGCCGGAGTTGGCCGCTCAGGAACGTTTTGCGCTGCTGATCACGCAATTCGACGGCTAAAAAAAGAAAAAATAATCTGTGTGCAAGAAAGTGTGAAAGCAGTTAGAAAAATGAGACATCGCAGTGTTATGACTCCCGGGCAATATATGTTTATCTATAAAATGATTGAGCATGTACTCTCATCAGAAGAAAACCTACAAGGTGTACAATAATTCTCCCAGTATTTATAATGAACAGAGTTCGATACATTCTGACATAATTGGCACCATGCAGATAAACTTTCTGAGATATATACAGTGAAACCTGAGAGATATTTACTGTTCAATAAAATTTAAGTGGAAAACAATGACTTCATCTTGTCGTGAAATAGCAAACCGATTAAGCAATAGCCCTGATAAAGATCCTGGTGAATTTTGGAGCAAATATTAATAGCAAAGAGACAGCTAGCGTACATACTCCACTTTTTTGTGTGAGCAGAAAAACTATGAACTGGTCAAGTGGATTACCGAATTAAAATACGCAATTTTAAATTTGAGAAATCATGCGGGGTATATATTCCATACTACATAGCTTAATAGAACAACGACTGCCAAATAATAGAAATTTTAACATTAGCAGGAGCCCATCAAAAACATTCTCTTTACATATTGAATACTATAGAAAACTTGATTGAAATTCTCAGCTGACATACTGAGTGGCAAAACTAAATATGTAACAATATTACATAAGCTAATTGATTCCAGACACTCCAAATAATAACGACACAAATAGACTGGCAAATACTTTGGGGGTTTTACCTAACCTTTTATCGCAATTCAAATGACCTATTGCTCCTGGCTGGTAATAAGCTCTAATGAATATTATTCTCTTTAACTCACTGTGGCAGTCCTAAAAAATCTTTATTTCAAATCGCTGCTCATTACGTGTCTAAAAAGAATAGTGAAGATGTACTCCGATAAGTTATTTTACATGCTAAGTGTGAGGAACCACTTGGGAGAAAACTTCTTTCACGAGGTATGGCAAGCAAACTCCATAGCTCTTCTTCGGCGGGCGGCACGATTTCTAGACAAGCCAATCCCTACAATCCTGAATACGAAAAACTATAATGAAAAGCTATGTATCCATATCATCGTGAAGTGCAAAGCATATTATGCGGTAGGTATGATGGAACTCGTTAATCTAGGAGCGGACATCAATAGGAAAGAAGGACACGGTGGTTTCACTTCACTACACTTATGTGTCTGGGAGAAGAATTGTCCTGTAGCTTGAGTGGCTATGTGGGACACTAGACGCTGATATAAAGGCAACAAACTATGCAGGAGAAACTGCGTATCAATTGGCTTATCAAAGAAATGACCACGATATGATGGAGGTTTTAAAAAAGGCTGGAGCCAAGTGTGAACCTTTACTCAGAGAAGACAGTCCGTCAAGTAATGATGATAGTAAAGAGTTATCAAATTATTAAGTGATATCGGAATTTTTTTTTGCGTTACACCCTTTCAAAGATCACAGATCTAATATAAGTTCGGTACCGAGTCCGTATGATTTCTGAAGTCGTTTTTTATTGTTTGTCAAAATTTATGAATGGGCTTATGAATTATTCGAAGTAGTTGTAAGTAGGTAGAGAATATATTCATTACAAACGGGAAGTAAATCGATAATATTAGAATAATAAGAATTTACCTGAATAAAATCTTCAATATTTTTAATGCGCACTATCAAAAAATAATAAATAGTACTGAATCTTATTCAATTTAATTAAACAATTATGATGTACCATGTCTTTTACTTCAATGACTGTTGAAGTTAATTGTAAGAAATCTTCTTGACTTTGAGGGAGCGTCTACACACCTTCAATATAACAATGTTCTATTAATAGAGTGCCTTGACTAGTTCTTTGTATGAGAATTGAACAAACTGGATAATCCTAAATAATTTTCTTGAACAGCCATGTTTAATGACCAATTAATTCTCCTTTTAGAATGTCGCTTGTGTGCGTAATCAAGGGTGTACATCGTACATCTGGGACAACGGTCCTTCACCGTCAAAAAATCTTCTTTATCCATAGTTAGGAAAAACTGCAAAAACATAGTCTATTGGGATAAAGAGCACAAAAGTTAAATTTATAAGACAGATGAGCTATCTCAAAAGACGACATACCTCCAAGACAGTAAGAGATTTTCCGTTGATGTCTATGGGTGCAGTAGTTGGTAATGTCCGTAAAAGCCAAATTATTCTATTTACACATTTTTCAGGAAACATTGCAAAAAATGGGTCATTGTTATTAATCCACTCAGGTCCCATGAAAGTAGAAAACTCCATGTTCTGGCCTTCAAGTTTGATCCTGTAATGGATAATCATAATTGAGGTAGCACTTTTTTAATGTCATTTATTCATTACCTACCTGCCCCGTGCGAAAATTTCGCACAGTATTGTGGACAGATTATTTATTTTTACATTATTGAGTGACCATTGTTTTTAATTTTTTTGGTGATGTACTTAAAGAGTTATAATTGACGAAAAAAAAAACACTTTTGAAAAATAATACATATGGTTAATAAGTTATAGGACTTACTGATGGAGACACTCTACTCGATAAACTTTCGCATGAAACTGACTATTTTTATCATGGATAACATGGTATGTAAGTAAATAATTAGATTAGCTCATAACTCGATTCCAATTTAATTTAATTATTTTTTGTGACGCACTTAATTGTTTTTCTATTGGAACATCTATCGTAATACTCTGCAATAAGGTTTATTTTTCACTAAAGACATAACGCTCATTACTATATTCATATATTGTTACCGATATTATTCAACCTTGACCGCTGATTTTAATTGTAGTGATTAATAATTGGATTTAATTGTACAATTTATATCTGATTGTTTTCAAACTATATCACCGTATTACTGGGCTAATAAATTTGGAGAAAACAAACTTGTTTTAAGAATTTATACTATTTAATATCAATCAAATATAGCCTAACGCTTTTTATGAATGAGTAGTTATGACCTGCTTTCTTCTACAGAAAAATATAGGGCAAATGATATCTCTCATGTAGCAAGAAATTGAAGTGCGCCGTGAAAAAATGGATGAATTAAAGCGAATAAGGATGCGACTCATAGAAATACCTTGTTCCTCTATTGTCCAACTGGACATCAGCAGGATGGAGCGCAATATCTTGAAATATAAAAATCTAATACTGCAAATATATACTATCACTACAATTTTCACCCATTAGATACTGATTTCTTATAATATAAGTTTATTTATTGATTATTTTCAGAAATTTAGAATATCATTAACCATTTTGCAGCTAAAAATGAATGCATGTGAGAGACGTGATAGCTATCAATAATGTTCATTTGCAAGGGTTTTAATGCAGAACAAGCATCTTGCATTTATGTGACGAGAGGATAACTCAACAGTCTCACGCCTGATGCTTCTAATGAATAACACCTGTTTTCGTATAAAGATACCACATGCGGCAGGTAAATATCCATACGACATCGGTCGTTCAGTATAATGAGGGTGTGTGAAAGCTCAGCATGTGTTCACCTAATGAGTCGGACGTTTAAAAAAAAAAATATAAGTTAAAGTTCAAGGATAAGTGTTTACCATATATAAGCTGCATCAAGTGAATCCGTTTTATTTGAAAGTCGATCTTAATCGAATTATCTAATATTAAATTGTTTATTATTACGATAAGTCAAAATGAACCAGCAAGTAAATACTGAATTTTTTTTTTCATTAATTGAAACGTAATTCTCAAGCAAAATTGAAATTTATGCGTCTAATATTTTCTTGATGCATTCAATTTCAACTCAGATGTTTTCTATAAAGTTACTTTTAATGCCTATTTTGTAACAACTTGCAAATTACAATTGAATGATTTTTTCCATTTGTTGCAGCCTAATAAAAATCAGCTACTTGTATAACTAAAATATAAACGGGATTTTATTCTCAGTCAACTCAACTCGCTACAGTGGTGCAAACATAATCTTGAAAAAGTACGTGATGATCCGCTTATTCCAGGAATGATCATTAAGGTCGATAGATTTATCGCAGATCTTCAGAGGGAATTGCTAGAAGTAAACCGTGGTCGTAACAAAACTCGTTAAATATTTGTTTGTTATAAAAATGCTGTAAATCATTTAATTATTATTGACCTCACCAACTCGAAAGATTAGAATCCTGTCCGAGTTTGATATTTAAGTCCGAGGAGTTGAATGAATTTTTCTGAGTTATTGTTTTTTGCGGATGGCTAGTGATTTTGTGTCAATTAGTCCATCAAAATTTCTTCTTCGATAGTACACTCAGAATCCGGTAGATAGTTATTAGTAATCAGTATGACTATACTTTATACAGTACAACCTCGTATCACCAGGTAAAACTTATAAAGTTACATCGGATGCTCTAGTTATTTTCACGGCAACTATATTCGTGCATAAACTATTACATGAAAGTGGGAAAATAATAGAAATATAACTTACAACCAGGTTGTATTGTAGCTATACTATAGTATTGTTTGCTTAATAAAATTTTCTATAGTAAAATGTTAAAATCATTTCATAGAAAGTATAGCCCACTACCTAAATTACTATATAGTTGAATTCTAAATTTCCTCGAAATTTCTTTCTGTGTATAGACAGAAACTTTAGACATTCATATGCGCATAAAGATTACTAGATTAACAAAGATTCTGTATAAGAGTGACGGTCGATTAGCATAGTAGTGATATGTGAGAAGCTCTCCTGTTGAGACGAGATTGTTCTTAAAAAAGGCAAATAAAAATGAAGCTCAAGGATACGTGGTTATTATATAAGCAGCTTTAACTGAATCCGCTTCATATAAAAATTGATCATTATCAAAACATCTTGTCTCTGATAGTGTTATTTACTACAAGTAAAAATGAATCAGCAGGTAAGTACTCAATTTATGTTCTTCATGTAACTGCCTCTGTCAATGGAATAGCAGCTATCTCATAAATGAAAAACGATATTTTTTAGTTTGACCACGTCAGGAAATTTCGAACCCCTTGAGTTCCCTGCTATGATGGATAGTCATTCTTGTATAGCATAAGAGTCTTATATTTGAAAGTAATCCTTTAAAATAGAATCGATTAAAGTTTTGAAATTAGCCGTTGGTCGAAACTCACAAAAAGCAGGCCATGATTCATTATTGACTGAACGTAGAACTTTTCTCAATTACTACTGGCCAAGCCTTAAAACGTAAACTTATTTTTTTATCGATATTTATCGAATATATAGATCCTCTACAGTAAAGTACATAAAGTCTTGAAGTTAGTTATTAGTTGATACTCGCAAAAAATGGCCCTCGAATCATTATTGGTCCAGCTGTGGAACGTGAACATATCACAATATCGAAACATGTCGAATAATATATTAAAAAAAAATTGAGTAGAGGGCGCACCAACGCGCGCTGTTTAAAATTTCTAGAACTAGACTTGCCTTTAAAACAGGATGTAGATGAGTCACCATCATATTGAGAACTTTGCTTACAAAAACTAAACAAATTTTTCTCATTTGTTGCAGTCCGATAAGAACCTGTCACCTGAACAAGTGCAGTATCAAAAAGACCTAATTCGCAGCCAAATCGTTTCGTTAAAATTAACGAAAGATGAGCTCCGATATGTCCAAGATTTTCCACATATTTCAGAAAAGATCAAGGCAATTGATATACACAATGCAGAACTTCAGAAAAGATTGCAAGAATTAGATTCCATTCGTAACAAGACCAAATAAACGTGGATGTGTCATACGCACCATTAAAAAATTGCTTATGATAACATAATTAATATTTTTTGTTTCTTTTAGTTTAATGGGAATCAGGCCCTTAATCAGATACAACTAGAAATAGAACGATACGACAGATAGATTGTATTGATGAAACAATTTAAAAATCAGCTGCTTGACAACTAGATTCTCCTGAAATTAGTAGGGAATCAAATTTTCGATCCGTGGCTAAAATTTTATGAATTTTCATAAAACGTAAGGAATCAAATATTTAATTCGTGACAAGAGTTTTATAAACTTTTGTGAAATTAGATGAATTTTTATAAAA
The DNA here is from genome assembly GCA_949987775.1 of Aproaerema taeniolella. NCBI lineage: Eukaryota > Metazoa > Arthropoda > Insecta > Lepidoptera > Gelechiidae > Aproaerema > Aproaerema taeniolella. Next base: position 7,118,686 of record OX465245.1, read on the forward strand.
TTTTATGAAATCAATGCTGCTATATACATAATGTCATCTCAAAACAGTTTATCTAAATTGTAAGTGGTGATTTAAGAAACTCATAGCATTTGTTATTAGGTTTGATAAATCATAATAAGTATAGATAACAATTCATGGTTGTTTTAAGTAATAAATCGCTGCACTCCATTTTACTTTAACGTGTCAATATAAAACGATGGCGAACTTCATTATGAAACATTTTAAATTTAGACACGTTGATCACGTGGCAAACCATGACCTACAAGCGACCCTCAGTTCATTCCACCGTCTAAACGTTGCTGCGTAATAATGTCGGTCATTGCACTTGTTTTTTAAGCAGCCGTGGCTATTGATTGCTATCAAAACATTCATTACATCCTTATAAGCATAAAATAAATGTATGTATAATCTACTCGAGTGTGGTATATGTAAGCGTTGTCTAAATAGCGCTACACAACAATGATTTAGCATGTGTGTTCAAAGTATACAGGTATCTCACTCACACCTAGCGATAAACCTAAGAACGGAATTGTGAACGTGACCTTGGTCAACGTGTGTTAGGTCACGGCAAGCCGATAATGTAGACTTGTTCTTCTTGCAGTGAACGGAGCTATTATTTCTAGGTTTTTCAAAAACATGTTACGATCTTTTGTCACGTTTTGCACGTGTAAGCGCTCTCATAATGAAAACTTAATATAAATAATAGTTTTTTATATCGTAATATCTGTGGACGCAAAAGTCTAACTTCTTAATGGACGAAAGTCAATGGACAACGTGCATATAAACCGCTAATGTCAATAAGGTGAAGCTAAGCCCTTTAGCGTGACAAAAGCCCTGTAGAAGAATGCCTAAATGACGTCACCTTAGCAATAAAGTTTTGAACAATTATCAAGATTTTATAAGTATATGCGCACTGATGCAAAGAGGATAAAGAAACTAAATTAGTTTCTGAATTGCCTACCATCATTAGCGACTATTTAAGTTTTTAATAACAGCATATTTTAGTCAGATTATTTCATTTGATTTTGCTATTAGAATATAAATTTTAGATAAATTTTATTATCACCTTGCAAGACTTGGTAACATCATAAGTAACACACTCCCATAGATCAATATAGCACGCAAAATAAATGCACAGATTTATGTAAATCATATTTGATGATAAGCGCGTTTTCGTGGCTAATTAGATGACCTGTAAAATATTCGCTGAAAGTAATTTTATGAGTAACAATTTCTGATAATTTTTTTTTTATTAATTTGAAGCAATCATTTTTTGTAAATTTCTACTTGGGAATCATTCCTGTACACGGTCTAGGGATATTGCACGATTTTTCAAACAAAAAAGGCCTGTTTAAAAAGCTATAAAACATATTCGAGATACAAATGGAGGGCTATAATTTTCAGACGAGCAAGTGATAAACTTGAATTTTCAATTCAACGAAAACAAAAATGCACTTTTTGCCTGCTTTTTGTACGAAAATGGTCGAATTTACGCATTTTTTTTCATATTCATCATGTTTTCACAAATTTCAAGTAAAACAAAATAAAGAAGTGAAAATTCAAGTTTAGCACTAGCTGAAAAATTATAGCCCTCCATGTATCTCGAGTATGCTTGTATAGCTTCTCAAACAGACCTCTTTTGTATGAAAAATCGTGCAATATCCCTAGACCGCGTTGATGTGTGTATCAGGTAGGTATCTTCATAAAAAACGATGATTGAGAATCTTCGAAAATTTTAGTATGGCGCTAGATCGAAGTTATTAAACGTAAGAATCTACTGACTTCAATCCCAATGCCTATCAGCAGATAGCCACAAACCAAAACGTCATCTACATATGTTTCGTGTTTGGCACTCCCTTTTTATTTTGTTAATTGGTTTAAAAAGCGCTAAATCGATTTCTATTTATAGTACCTCAGAAGTATACTCTTTCAAATAAAAAAAATAATTTTAAAAATAGGCCAACAATTGGCAGAGTTATCGCATAACAAACATTAACAAAAAAATATAAAGTTCAATTGAGAACCTTCTCCTTTTTTGAAATCGATTAAAAAGAGGTGCTTAGATGTTATTAGTAATCAAATATTGATCAATATTATTTCTTGCCTTGCTATTAATAAAAAAGTGGACGCCTTACCTGGAAAAAAAACACAAACATTATAAGCTGTTATTTTCACATAGTAATAAAATAGAGTGGTTTAATATTTAAAAAAGTCTAATGGATTGTTACCATAGCCCCAGAGGTGATATTAACTTATGACCAAAAATTCAAAATTTACTCAATAATTCATACTGGGCCTTTTTATAAGTCGAACGGCACGTCACGACATGACAGAATTTGTATTACCATTGCCTTCTATGTTCCCAGCTTCTAGTATCACTAGTGTATAGGAGGCAATGGTAATACAATTTTGCCGTGCCGTTTTCGTATAATAAAAAAGCCCATGGGTTAGCAAAAATTAACGAGTGGTTCAGTTTAGTGGGTGAACCACTTTCCCCAAGGAACATAGGTCGAAATATGAAATAATTTTGCCACTCCATTTTTTTTTAAACTATAAGACGAGTTAACTCTTGACCTCAATCTTGACCATAAGGTCAAAGATGAGGTCAACGATGGAGCGAGTTAACCCAGAAAATGCCTATAAAGGCACTGGTACTCCCACGCACCGACGGAACACAGCAAGCTGTTTGGCGTCGGATTTCGATAGGAGGGTGGTCGCGAATCAGACGGCCCTTTACAGAGCCTACCACACCGCATGAGACCATAGGAAGACACCTCAGATTCAGAAAAAAATGAAGTGTCGTTGCCTGGGATGGATTACTAGGAGGCAGGTCTCATTTGTGTTTCCTTAGTCGCCTCTTACGACACCCACGGAAAGAGATGGGGTAGTGTTATTCTCAACCGATCACCACACGATATAAAACCAATATGATCAATATATCAATATAAAACCAATATCCATACAATATGAAACATTATGTATATATATGTTTGTATGTAAGTACATATTTAAACCTTTTAAGGGTTTCAGAACTCTTCAACCACAGCCTTAACCCGTCCCGCGCTTGTTTACATCGCATGCGATACAAATCTTGCACAAAACCTAAGATTGCTTGACAACTAAAACTATTAACAAAACATGTCGTGCATCATAACATTCATAAAACACAACATAGCAATATAGTCCAAGAGGCCGCCGGTCGTCCAGCCGATCGCGTTTCGTTTAATGGGGCGATGTAATCGTTTTATTGTCCAATCGAGGCCCGTTATCGCCGTGCGGTACATCTCGCATGCGAGTGCGATGTTGGGACCGTTTCACAATCGGTGGGAAATTGCACATGGACTCTTTGGCTATGTTATAACTGATTGTTTTAACATTAACCGAGTTCTACGGTATTCGAAATCAGGTTCGGTATTTGTTTTTGAACGGTACTTGTTTGTATGGTATTTGTTTATTGAGGCCCGTAGGAGACTCAAGTATTGATCTATACTTAAGTATTTATTGTCTCTTTCGCTCACTATCAAAATGACAAAGACGACTGCTACTTATGTATAGATCAGTCTGAGTCGCGTGGGTCTTTTGTAGATTTGTAAAAGTATGCATGGTATGGTACAACTTGGCAGATGATTTAGGGCAAACTAATTAGCAAACAAATAAAAATAGCAAGAGTCATTGTCTACTTTTTATTAAACTAAACATCTGTTTACTTAGTATTTTTGAAACGCGCGTGACGAATATTCTCTTATCAGCCCATATACGTCCCCACCGAGGGGCACGGGCCTCCCTTCGAAACAAGAAGGGGATTGAGGCCATAGTCCACCACGCTGGCCCAATGCGGGTAGGTGGACCGCTCGTTTTTCGAAAATGAATTTTCTTAAAAAAAAAACTGTTGAGCAAGTGATAATTAGAAATCTGTATAACATAAATCCGAAAAGACGAATTTATTGATACAAGTACAGGCCCGCACCAGGATTTGAACCCGCGACCTTCGGATTAAAAGTCCGGCTCATTACCGACTGGGCTATTACATGGATATTATTCACAAATAATTTTAGGGAGAGAAATATCTTCGGAGCGAATGGACTTGAACCTACGACCCAAGGATTAGATCTCCTGGTGCACTAGCCAACTGAGCTATCGTGCTTTCAACACATACATACGCTCACGCCTATAATCCCCATTGGGGTAGGCAGAGCATCAGTGGTTCAAGATGGTGGTGTGGTGGTGGATCAGTGGTGCCTTCAAGTCAAGCGAAAATACATTTTTTTTTTAAACTTTATTTCTCTAATAGCTTATATATTATTTCTTAGTCTAAGGAAAACTCCCATTATAAGCAAATTAAAGTTTTACTTGTGTTGGGAGGTTCCAGTTTATAAAATATATATCAAAAAAGTCTAAATGTGAAGGCTCGGAAAAACAGTTGAGATATTTAAACATCTTAAATTAATATGATATAACTTAATTTTTAGGGTTACATTAAAAATTATACAAACGGCGTAAACACACTTGTAAACCCCCACAAGGTTTGTCTAAGGGTCTAATTCTTTATGTCTACTTACATGTTATGTTTCCTTACTCCTAAAGGGATAAAGAGTGATATCTATCTCTATGGACTACTTGTACTTACCATCTTAACGCAGATTTGGTCTCGCTCTGTTTGGTTTCTTGACCGAAGATTACTGACGAGCAGGGCCCCGATTCTGTAGCTTAATTTGTGTGTCGATGGAATGGTCCCCATTTTATCCGTTCAGGTGGCGAAATTGAGAACTATCCAAATTTCATACATCTAACTAGCTGACCCGACAGAAGTTGTCCTGTTTTGTTTTTTAACTTTCTTAATTTTTTCTTTCATAAGAACCTTCTCCTGACAATAATAAACACAAAAAAAAAGAATTAGCGAAATCGGTTCAGCCGTTCACGCGTGATGCCGTGAGCAAGGGAAATAGGGATTCATTTTTATATGTAAGATGACGGCTGCATTGACTGGTGGCGCCACTGCCAACTGAATTTGCAGTTGCAAGGTAGCTTGCAACTTTACGTTCGGTTGGCGGTGGCGCTGCTGGTCGAGGTGGTTGTCAGCAAGATTTTAAAATTAAATAGTTCTTAATTTCGCCACCTGTACAGATAAAATGGCGACCATTCCATCGACACACAACTGAAGTTACAGAATAGAAGCTCAGATGTGGCACTGCGCATGCGTAGCTTATTGTCAATCTCACGGTCAGCCGGATTTAGTTCGATTTGTGATCACCCATTGAAAAAATGGTGTCGAGTCGCACGCAAAATTGTAACAGTTTTGTTAAGTATTCGTTTTTTGATATAACCGTTTTTTTAAAGAAGGTTTACAGTTATATTTGTAGCCGCTCCTCAAGATAATTTGTGAAGGCATTACAAATAAAGTTATTTAAAGTTTTGTGATTTTAAAATTATGCAACACCAAGAAACCCATATGAAATTCAAAAAATATTTTTTTTTTCTTTCGCACTAAGTTGTAATTAACCATGTTTTTAATGGTTCGACAAATGTTCCTCGGGGAAAATTGGTCAGTTCGGTCTATAATTTTCGCAAGTAAAAATCATACCTATACTTTTTTTTATACACTCACGCCTGTAATCCCTTTCGGGGTAGGCACGCCATGTGGTCCTGTAACCACTTGACATTCATTCTGAGATACACATTTCCAGCAGCTCTAGCACGATAACGACAAACTCGCGCTCGGCTCACGCTGAAACTTCACTTTGATTGCGCGAGGGTCCCGCGCAAAGGCTTGCTCGCCCTATGGCGTTGTCAATGTTGACATTTTGACATAGGACCGCGGTGTTGTCGCAGCGCTGTCACTATCGTACTCGGCCTGCAGAAGCTTGTATAAATCCTACATATTTCAATGAATCTTCTAATTTATTTTTCAAATTTAAAAAACTAATTCATGCTTTTATTTTCCCGCAGCTTTTTTCTGAAACTATTATCCATTATCGTCCAATCTTCTAAAAATAACAATTAATTGCTCAGTGGTTATTCTCGTAATCAGAATAGAACGGTCTCCTAGTTCTCACGAAACCTGCTACCAGGATAATGGCTAGACCTGGCTTAAGCCAGTTCTGGCTTAGCTACTACGGCCAACTAGACCCACTCTACCTGACTTACGACTAGGCGTGAAAAAAGTCGCGCGTAACGGGTTAATCTTGTAGAAAAGTACTGTCGTGTTGATAATCTTTAATGACACAAAAAATGGACTGTTTTAAGTTTGGCGTGTGTATCTGTGTGTCTGTCTGTGGCATCATAGGTCCTAAACGAATGGACCGATTTCTATGCGGGTTTTTTTTGAAGGCTGATTAAATGAGATGGTTCTTAAATATAAATTTGATCAAAATTGGTTTAGCCATTTAAGAGTTACAAGCTATGAATATCGGGTGTTTTATAAAAATTTTATTGTAAAAAAAAATTCAGTGTAAGTATAGTAATTTTTTGTAATAAGCACGATTCTAAAGTTTATTGTTTAAGTTCAGACAATAATTATGTTAATTAAAAAATTTACACTATTCACCTTTATTAAATCTAAGACTAAAATACACTAACTAACGCTAGTCATTAAATAATAACATTAATATTAAATAATATTATTTAAAATTATGAAATAATAACATTATTATTATTTAAACATTATATAATAATAATAATAAAATCATTTATTTTCAGGCAACTAGGCCCATAGATAAATACCTTACAAACTAACATACATATAAAATATAATTTAACAAATTTAAAACTTAATTAACACTATTTCCCGGGTGTTTTTCCGGGGGTGTCTATTACTGGGAATCTCCCTCGAAAACGGCGGAACACCACGCCCACCGGCCAAAAGCTATCTTACTATCTTATATGATAGTAAGAAAGGCTTAGGCCAGCTTGGTGGACTATGGACTAAATCCCGTTCGTGTTTCGAAGGGAGACCCGTGGTCCCTATATGGGCTGGTAAAAAAAAGAAGGGCTTGGGTTGGCTTTTTTTTAATATTTAAACCAAATATCATTTTTTCGACCCGACTGTACTTTTTGCGACTTTGTATACCAGTATTACCGATATAGTTTTCGAGTTCATTAAAATAACTAAGACTATCGTGAGAAAAAGTTTGTTTGTAAACAATAACGCAAACCAGTTTGAATTTAAATTATTTTTGCCCGGTTACTTAATTATTTGCATAATTAATATAGGCAGAGAATGCGTTTTACCTAGATAATGCTTATTAAGATTAAAATATAACCTGAATACTTTAACAATAAATAATTCGCTATAAATTGCATAACCTATCATAACTGGATTTATTTTAAACTGGCATTTCGCCCGAGATTTCGGGAAAACTATGTAGCCTCTATCACTCATAGATAATGTAGCATTCTAATAGTAAAAGAATTTTTCAAATCGGTTCATTAGTTTTGGAGCCTATATTCAATGCAAACAAACCAACAAATAATCAAATCTTTCCTCTTTATAATATTTATTATATTTTAAACTAATCTAAACGAATTTTCTACGTTATATTAAAGATTATTTCTATTAGAAGTTCTGTTGTAATGAAAGACTATTTAGATGACTGAATGTGTAACCATGTTCTCAATTTTGCCACCTGAACGGATAAAATGGCAATCATTGCCATTCTACCACCACTGATATGCCATTTATTAGTAGAATTGTAAAATTATGACGGTAATTGTAAATTTTTTGTTACAATTTAACCAAAAAACAGGTAACTAAATACCTAATATTTGATATTTAATGGAATATGTATTTTTAATTCATTTTAACATTTTCAAATTATTATTATTATTATCCTAAATTTTCTAATTATCTCACATTTTGACGTTATGGTTCTCTTCCTGCCTTGACATATGTATTTTATATATGTATTTTAATTTTACTACTGCATTCTTTATGTAACCCTTTTGCATACCATTCAAACGGTTAATTGTGTTAATCTGCCTATCATATACCACCAATGTACTGTACCACATTTATTGCAAATAAAGAATATTTCATTTCACATTTCATTTCATACCAACCAGTAAGTGGGACGCGAGGATTTTTGGTGTATCGTTGGCAAAAGGCTAAATACCTATCACCATTATGTTCCATCTAATAACCCTCACAATAAATGTCAATTGTGGTGTCAAGTGGTTCCAGAACCACATGACGCTGTGCCTACCCCAAAGGGGATTTCAGGTGTGAGTAGGGAGGGATGGAAGTAAATATGTTTTACTTCATGTTTCTGTATAATCATCAATACGATTTCTTGTCTAAAGTTTTTTTTTACCAGCCCATATACGTCCCCACCGAGCGGCACGGGCCTCCCTTCGAAACACGAAGGGGACTTAGGCCATAGTCCACCACGCTGGCCCAATGCGGGTTGGTGGACCACTCGTCTTTCGAAAATGAATTTTATTGGACGGGCGGGTTTCATCACGATGTTTTCCTTTGCCGTTGAGCAAGTGATAATTAGAAATCCGTACACAAATCGAATTTAGTGGTACAGGCACGCACCAGGATTTGAACCCGCGACCTTCGGATTACAAGTCCGGCTCATTACCAACTGGGCTATCACCGCTCGACTCGTCAAAAGTTTAGAATTGAAATCCCGACTGCGCAATTTTCGAGAATAAACTCTCATGGTTGTGATCAAGAATGGTGTTAAAATTGACCACAGATACGTAATTGTGGAATTGCCTTGACACCATCATGGCAATAATCAAACTAAAACCCATAAAATTATTTGACCTAAAAATTATCAAGCCAATAAATACCGCGCTGATTTACTGACTAATAGCTAACGGCATTAAAAACGTTAGCTTTAATTAAGTGAAAAGAATAATTTTTCAATGGTTGGTGAAGGCTGAAAGTAAAACAAAAACGTCTAGTCTTGTAATAAGATTGATCCAGTTTGAGTCTAGATCGGCTCTCTTGTTGGACTATAACTAGAGTAAAAGTTAATGTTCTGTGGTAAAAGTACAGGAGACGTATTTTTGAAACAATAGAATTCCAATTCGCATACGAATTGACAAGATTCGCATGCGAATCCGCTAAATCCATTCCTCCCGTCCTCCGTAAACCGATTGTGTATTGTCAAAAAACATTGAGTAGATAGACTTTTTTTAAAAAACGTTTCTTTCTTCAAATAAGGCATTACCGATTCTTATAATTGGTTACCGCTTTTTTTTTTGCGTTGAATGAAACCCATTTAAGTTTTCTAACTTTATGGCAACACCGAATTCGAGTGTTCCAAAAATGCATAAAAACAAGGTAGTAGAATTTTATTTCGTATACGAATTACTTTCGCGCACGAATTCAAGATTAATTTCTACTGTTTCAAAAATACGTCCCAGATCGAGTGAAAGATTGGGCCTTTGATAATTCAAAAACGGCACGGCGAAATTATATTACCATTGCCTCCTATGTAGTGATATTAGAAGCCAGGAACGTAAGGATGGTTTTAGACATTTTGCCATGCCGTGCCTTTCGAATTATAAAACGGGCCTCTAGGTTTGATTTCAGGTTTTAAAATTAACCTTTAGGTTTTAGACATAGAAACATACATATCTATATTCAATTCTTCTTATCGTGTAGGTATAGTCAAGTGTGTGGCTTGGTTAACCCTGGTGTCAGAGTTTTCAAACCGCACAACCCCTGTTGGTCCCTGACTTGGTTTTACCGACTGTAATCAATCGACAACAGCCGGGACCGACAGCTTAACGTGCCCTCCGAAGCACGGAAACGCTCGTGATAAATTGCCACTTTGGTCATCCATCAGGTTCCCTACCTCTATGTACGTTGCTTAACCTCATTGATTGGTTGAGATCAGCGAGAGCCACGGGGCTACGAGCGCTTCACTGCAACAATACATCATAAAAGAACAAGAACAAAAAAAAACTTTAATGTAAATATTAGTGTGAGGTATTGCAACAGTGAATGGACTCTGACTCAGCAAACGCTGCAAGCGCAAATGCGCCTGAGCACTAATATTCTGCCAGAATCCCTAAGTTTTTCTTTTTGATTTTTATTTTTCACAAAGAACTGCTCCGAAAGGGTTTCGAACCCGGGACCATTGAGCTGAAATAAATCATTTACTTTATTAAAAAAACATACAGGTGAGAACCTCCTTTTTTGAAGTTAGATAAAAATTTGCTTAAGTACTAAGTTGTTGACTACGTAAAGACAGTTCATAACCCCTAGCGTAACACGGCATAAATAAGATATTACTGTGAATTATCCAAAGTCTGAATTTTTGCGCAATATTCACATACAAAAGAGTTCAACGACTCAATTATGATTTGTTTTGTCAGTCCGTTCCAAATCGCTTACTTAAGCAGCATTGTCCGTGTTTGAATTCACAAGCTCAATGTATGACTAACTCGGTGACTAACTTTTTGGGTACTTTGTAGCGATTTATAAAGCAGAATTCATAATATTGGGCTTCTCTCTCTCTTATGTGTTATGTCAACTGTCATAAGTCGAGCCAAACCAATACTACATACTCAAGACAAATTGTACACAAGCAATAATAATAGTGTTAAGTTTTTCTTTTGTACAACTGTTGTTGTGTTTGATAAAAAAAAATACTTATTATTATTTGGCTCCCTAAGTTCAAGAATTCAATTCAAGAATTCAAGAATGGCTAATTCAGTGAAAAGAAAAACGTACGTGCAAGCTAGCAAATCTTTTCGGGCAATTTAAACTCGTTTGTCTATATTTTAAGGTATTATCTCCCTGTCAATAAAGATCCGAAACTAAATGGTTTCTTTCAAGACATTTCGAAAAATTCAGGTTTGATCCTTGCACCTCTATGACATTGAGTCTATGTCATAGACTCCATATCATAGGAACCTCTATGACATAGACTGGGAATCAACATTTTCCAGGCATGTCATGATTGTCATTCGGATTATTTCAGTACGATTCTTTGAGTTCTAACGTTCTAACAAACAAGTAAAAGTGAACCCCAAAAGAACGATTTTTTTGTCACAATGCTTTTATAAACTTTAAACTTATGTAATAATTATTATCTGACATAAATCGCATATAGTAACCACATTTTTTTTCAGTTAGAGAGAGTGCCTACGAAACAAATAATCAAGTGGAACTTTTCCTTTTTTTATTGTTACACGGTGAAAAAAGGAAATAAGGGAGTCACAACACAGTGGGCCTTTTTATAATTCGAAAACGGCACGGCAAAATTGTATTACCATTGCCTCATGGGAAATAGTAATACTAGAAGCTGAGAATAAAGGGTGCAATGGTAATTCAAATTTTGAAGTACCGTGCCGTGCCGTTCGAATTATAAAAAGGCCCATTGGAAAACCTTAGTGTGAACCTTGAGTCTGTGGCATAATTTTTATCTTAAATTTTCCGACAACTCTCCAAGAATGCTCATAGCCCCAAAAACTTCAAAAATAGAGGTACTTAATACCCCTTCCACGGCTCGTTAGCGCTATCTTAAGGTTTAGTAGACCCCCCTCCCCCCTCAGGGTGAATGACCCGACAAATTATGATCGACGTATGCGCACACCATTGTTGGGTAGAGTAACAGATAATGGTGTAGGAATATAAAGTAGCAACTGAATAATGAACGCTGAGTATTTGTGTTTCTGTTTGCTTGTTTAAAGACGTGTGAGAATGAGTTGACATTGAAATGTCGTTTGCATTTTAAAAATAACGTCTGCGTAATATGCATGCTTAAGTCTGGCGTATATTAATTTCATGTTTATATGGCAGGATGGACTGGTAATAGGTAGGGTAGGTACTCAAAATTGGTCGGGGTTGACAATTTACTTTTCGATGGTTTTCAAAGGCCCAGACTAAGGTTTTCCCTTGTGTCGTGGGTCCCTTTGGAACATTCATAAAGACAGATGCAAACACCCATGACCCGAGAACAAACATCTGCTTTTTACATAAAGGTTTGCTCCGACTGGGGATCGAATCCAGGACCCGTCGATCAAGTGGCAGCGCCAGTACCACTCGACCAAGCCGGCAAACAACTGGGAAAAATGGTTGCATTTGTCACCACTCTGGCGTGCCTCCGAAGGCGAAAGTTGGAAAAAAAAATTCACTCGGTGTAATAACTGGGAGTATGATTCCCACTTGTCACTAAGGGGACTAATAGGAACATAAAGGATTCAGAGAGATTAAAATGAATTGTAATTTTTAATTTTCTCATCATTGAAGCCTATGCCTTCCACGCTGGAATGGGAGTGAATGAAAAACTTAGAATGTACCAGCTGCCAACCCATCCCCGGTAATCAGTAAAAGTCAGTAATAGGGACGCGAGGGTTTTGCTGTATTGTGGGCGAAAAGCTGACAACCTACTCTCATCACTATACATCATGTTTCATCTTATAACCCTCAGAATTTTTGATGCTCTGCCTACGTTTGGGATTACAGGCTTGAGTGTATGTACATAATGTAATGTATGTAATGTTCTTAATTACATACATTACATTATGTATGTAATGAATTATAAAAAGGCCCATTAGGTGGAAAGTCACCTAATGGGCCTTTTTATAATTCGAACGGCACGGCACGGCAGAATTTGTATTACCATTGCCCCTATGTTTCCATCTTCTAGTATCATTAGTGCATAGAAGGCAATGTTTTCGGAGTATAAAAAGGCCTAATAGACGCGTCACATAATTTTGTCATGTCGATGTCGTTCTGCCTGTCCCGTTCTGACATTATACAATAAAATGAGAGGGTGAAACGAGATACATACGACAAAATTATATCACGCGTCTAAGGATCGTATTACAGAAGGAGACTCAAGTCTTGATCTATACTTAAGTATTGATTGTCTCTTTCTCTCACTATCACAATAACAAAGACGATTGATATTCAAGTATAGATCAGAGTCTGAGTCGCGTTCTGTAATACGGACTTAAGTTAGCCATGCTGGACTGGGAATGTGTAAAAGACATTAATGTTAAAAGCGTAGTCTAAATAAAATCCTTACTAGCCGTAAAAGCCTAAGTTAACCTCACGTTGCGCCTGCGCTCCCACCGTCGTGCTACGGTTGTTAAGCGGGAAAATCGACGACATCCGATCAGAGCGTTATGGACGCTGAATAAAGAAAACATATGAAATAATACAAAAATGTATCAGGTGCGTTATGTAAGAGGTCAATGGGCCTTTTTTAGGGTTCCGTTCCCAAAGGGAAAAAACGGGACCCTATTACTAAGGCTCCGCTGTTCGTCCGTCCGTCCGTCTGTCACCAGGCTGTATCTCATGAACCGTTATAGTTAGACAGTTAAAATTTTCGCAGATGAGGTATTTCTTTGTGCCCTATAACGACAAATACTGAAAACCAGAATAAAATAAATATTTAAGGGGGCTCCCATACAACAAACGTGTTTTTTTTTATAGAAAGTCATTCCGAGGCTGTATCTCATGAACCGTGATAGTTAGACAGTTGAAATTTTCACAGACGATGTATTTTGTTTTCTGCTATAACAACAAATACTAAAAAGTAGAATAAATTAAATATTTAAGGGGGCTCCCATACGACAAACGTGATTTTTTTGCCGCTTTTATAGAGGTAATGGTTTTTATAGAGTCCGACTCGCACTTGGCCGATATTATAGGTAATGGTATGGAACAAAACCCTTCGTGTGCGATTCTGACTCGCACTTGCCTGTTTTATTTTATTTTATTTTATTACAAGTTTGACTTCCCCTGTTAGTTAGTATGTGTGGGACAAATCTTGCAAGTTAAATTTGATCCACTTCCCGGTTTCCGATTGAGCTGAAATATAGCATGCATATGTATAACGCGTGATAATGCAATATTATGATGACAGGGAGCTGATCTGATGCTGGAGCTGGAAGGTGGCTATAGGAACTCTGCAATAAAACGACACAACTCCGTCGAGTTTGGGCTCGTTCGATTCGTATTGACGAGTGCGTTGCTCCTATATAACAAAAAAGCTTGTTTTAAAAAAGATTTTTTTAATTTTAGAGTTATTATAATTCGAACGGCACGGCACGGCATAGCAAAATTCGAATTACCATTGCCCTCTATGTTCTCAGCTTCTAGTATTACTATTACATAGGAGACAATGGTAATACAGTTTTACCGTGCCGTTTTCGTTATAAAGAAAGGCCAATTGACAGCTTCAAAACCAAATGCTACAATTTCAAAAAATTTAGAAATCGGAGTGTTGGCGTCGTATTATTACTACCCTTAAAGGGTTTCTTTACTTGATGTCAGCGACTTCGCTGTTCGAAGAATTGAATTGAATTTAGCAATGGTTTAATAACGCTTTGTATAACAATACATTCTTCTTTCCTTATCATGTAGGTGTAATCAAGTGTATATATTGAGAACTTGACTAATCTTGGTGTTAGAGTTTTCTTACCGCCAAATGACCTCTGTTTGACGTTTGATGGGCCTTTTTATAATTCGAAAACGGCACGGCAAAATTGTATTACCATTGCTTCCTATGTAATAGTAATACTAGAAGCTGAGAACATAGGAGGCAATGGTATTTCAAATTTTGAATTGTCGTGCCGTGCCGTTTGAATTATAAGAAGGCCCAATAAAACCAGAACTTCTCACTAAATCGAGTTTCAATAAACAAGTAGCCTTTAGTGTCATGAGAAGTATAAAATACATTTATGTTCATATTCCTTCTACAAACTTTGCCAACAAAGCAAAGTTTCTTCTTCAATAAACAATTTCAAATTGAAATGCTCCGTTTACCAGCTGTCATTTCCTGTAGATTGCGGTAACTACAAGGTTTCTCAAGCTTTATGTGGTTTAAGTCATTAAAGTTACTTTTACTAAAAATTCAAGCAAAATTTTCGAAAAAACGATTTTCCCACAGATTTCTGAGACAAATTACTTTTTAGGGTTCCGTTTCTAATAAATAAAAAAGGATTTTCTCAACGCCCATTCTATGTTCTGTATATTTGTTTTGAGTAAATCTCGCGTGGATATCCAGTTGAAGTAAACCTTCGTGCAATTCTTGTACACCCGTGGGAGCAAGATTTGTATCGCTCGCGCCGTAACGCGCGACGGGTAAAAATAAAGCTTTTTTAATTATTTATTGTTGCTCTGTTGTAGATTTTAAATACGTTTCTGCGTTTGTCCTAAGAGATATCAAATCTTTCACCGATCTATTTTACTTCGTCAGCGAGCATTCAAATAGACGCAATCAAATAATTAAATTTTTGTACCTTATCAGTTATTAGGAAGCAATTCAAAAAATGCAAAACCTCTAAGACATTTCCCATTGATTTAAAATCATATTTAGTGTCGTAGATGGTGTTCAAATGCAAAAGTTAGGTTGGTCTTTCACTTTCAAAACGACTTATCTTTTCGACAATATTTTTGTACGGAACACTTTAGCACAGTATTACAATTAGTCTGGCTCGACGTTCATACTTTAACATGCATTTGTACCAAAGAAGAAATCATTTTTATAATTATTGGGTACCTTGATGAACACTACGGAACCCCACGCTCTATTTAGCGTTATCCCTATCACAATCGCGGTGTAGATACCGCAGTATATCATCAAATCTCTATACCTGCGCGCACGCATCCTGAGGGCACAACGGGCCGCAATTAGCCGGTGAAAGCAGATTTGAATCATTCGCGATTTACTATGGTTTGCCAGCGGTCATTAAGGCAACTAGTCACCAGTGTCTTTTTGACAGGCGATAACAGAATTAAGATTAAGAATGGATTATGAGGACTCTATTCGCACGTGTGCTTTTGCATTGTGAAAACGTACTTATCGAAATGTATGAGTCCTGACATCGTGAAAACAACTGTGTACTTATCGAAATGTATGAGTCCTCTCTAAATTTATGTAATTACACCTACGCGCGGGCGCAAATAACGCGTGAATTACTTGCTCCGCCAGCCAGGTTCTTACACCGTGTGACTTTAATGTATAATTTACAATAATTTAGAAAAAAATGTGTAGCCTATGTGTTCATCCATGCTGCCAGCTACGTCTATACCAAATTGTATCAAAATTAGTCCAGCCGTTTGAGCGTGAAAGAGGTACAAACATCCATGCATTCTAGTTAAGCTATAAAATGAATGACAATGTCTCCCCCCTCACCCCTTTGAACCGTGATTAAGGCAGTATTAATAACTTCACACAATATAACTACAACAATACAACACGAGTAACGCAACTTGTAGCGTAACACGCTCACCACACCATGGCCATACTACATGGAAAATATTGTGCAACAGTGTTTTCATACACATTGTTAAGATTATAGAAGAAAAACTTAGGTACATTTAAGAATAGCTCACTTTTAACAGCTGACATGCGATGATAACTGAAAATAAGTAAAGTGACTATACTTACGAATATGATGACTCTAAAAATTAATTAAAATGATCGCTTTCTTAAACGGCTGAACCAATTTTGATCAAAGAGAGCTAAGAACCGTCTCGATTACGTCAACTTTCAATCATAAAGCATAAAGCATCAACAGGATAGGTAGAACGACATCGGCAAATAATTTTCAACCGACTTCAAAAAAGGAGGAGGTTCTCAATTCGACTGTATTTTTTTTTGTATATTTGTTACGCGATTACTCCGGCAATTATAAACCGATTTGAATAATTCTTTTTTTTATTTGGTAGGTCATACGTCAGAGGTGGTCCCATTGTCACCAGGTCAGGATCTGATGATGGGATCCTGGGGAAATCGAGGGAAACCCTCAAATTTTGTAGGCATATACACTGTTTATCAGAAATTATCTTAATCTATGTAGATTTTTGCATCTAATGGTCACCATCTGATGTTGCTGAGCTGATGATAAAGCTGATGATGAATGGTTTAGGAGTATGGGATCTCTGTAACAAAATTATGTAATACCATCGAATTTGAATGTGTTTGAGTCTAATTAATAAGGACTCCGATCCTATGTGATATTCAGGGTCTGATGATGGAGACGGTAAATAGCCATGGGAACTCTGTAATAAAATAAAGCAATTCCGCCGTGTTTGTGCTCATTTGATTCGTCTCGACTAGGAGCTTCATGCTAGTCGATTTTTAACCAACATCAAAAAAGGAGGGTTTTTGGGATTGAAGTCGGTGACTCTTACGTTTTTGACGTGGAAAATTATATCATTTTTTTTTCAGAATAGAGACAAAACATGTTTTTTCATATTTCGATCAATATTTCTTGAGGAAAGTTCAGTTTAGTGGCTAATTTGGGTTGCCTGGACTCTTCCATCGCACAGTTTTACTTTTATAAGTTTTTGTATGGGTTTTCCTTTGACGTTTAGTATTTTGATAATGCTTTTTATAATGGGACTCGAAACTACGACCCCATGATTAGATCGCCTGGTGCTCTAACCAACTGAGCTATCGTGCCTTCAAGTCAAGCGGCGAATTTATTTTCACATTGTTTGCAATAAAATGTTTCTATATATCGGTTGAGAATAACACCACCCCTTCTCTTTCCGTGGGTGTCGTAAGAGGCGACTAAGGAAACACAAATGAGACCTTCCTCCTAGTAATCCATCCCAGGCAACGACACTTCATTTTTTTCTGAATCTGAGGTGTCGTTCTATTGTCTCATGCGGTGTGGTAGGCTCTGTGAAGGGCCGTCTGGTTCGCGACCACCCTCCTACCGAAGTCCGACGCCAAACAGTCTGCTGTGTTCCGTCGGTGCGTGGGAGTACCAGTGCCTTTATAGGCATTTTCTGGGTTAACTCGCTCCATCGTCGACCTCATCTTTGACCTTGATGGTCAAGATTGAGGTCAAGAGTTAACCCATCTTATAATAATAAAAAAAATACATATATATCTGATCCTCATTCTTAATTGTCGCTCACTAAAGTCACCCAATAAAAAGTTGAGTTGGAAACAGTTGTGTTAACTTTATGGGGAGAAAACATCCTATCATTAAAAACACCTTTTTGGCAGCAACAGTCCCAACGGTTACCAACTGTTACGAAGCCCCTAAAACCGTTATGTCGTTTGAAAATCGACGTCGACATCCCCCAGGCTCCACGGTTCGGCGCGCGCGCATGTGACGTCATTTCCGTTGCGACTTCCGGCGGACACAGTCGAGGATAGCCGAGCCAGTCGGTGATTCCGAATTTACATTTTTATGTATTTTATTTTGTTCTGACTAGTGCCAATTTAAGCTAAATAATAGCGAAAACTGCGTAAGGAACCCTGCACAGTACAATACATTACAAATTACTTTATTGCACAATTAAAACAATGATACAAAGCTTACAAATGAAATTTGTGTAAAGGTATGTCGTTTTAAGCGATTCCTTACAGGTATCTTATGGGTATAGAAAAGTCGCAACGTAATAACAAGAGCGGATCCAATATTTCTACAATACATAGTAAGTATTACCAACGAAAATAAATAAAAACAAATATAGAATAATTAAATTATACAGGGCTTTAGGTAAATCTCTTTCAACCTCTCGGGTGGTTAATCAGTCCATGAAACTGAATAACTTTCTACCCCAATAATAGGTCAAAATACGAAAACAAACCTTTTGAGTTCCCATACAAAATGCGCTATATGCTGATGAAGTTTATATGAGAACTTTTTTATTTTTTTTTCGTATTTTGACCTATTATTGGGGGAAAGTTGTTCAGTTTCAATTCATGGACTGAATAACCACCCGAGAGGTTGAAAGAGATTTACCTAAAGCCCGTATATAATATAGAATAATAAAATATAATAATTTATTTTACAAATTGGGTTATAGAAAGAGTTACAACAGCGGGCTCTGCACTAAACAAGCTTGTATCGCAGCTTGCTTGCTTGCTTGTATATTAATACAATTTAAATAATAGATAAAAATAATGTCAAAAATTACAAATATGTCAAAAATTATAAAATAAATTTTATCAGTCAAATAACCCACCCCTTGTCATCCTTGGTGCAAAGGTGCCCATAACACTTGCAGCATTACCACGTTGAATGGCAATGGACAACCTTTACACCAAGTATGAACCGGAGCGGGGCGGGGGTCACAGCTCTTATCCCTAAGACCTACCTCGGCGATGAAGATTAGATAGTAGATTAGATAACCTTCAATCAGCCAGAAAAACTTTAGGGGATTTATTCTCTCTATTCATAAGTTTTTTTTTAATAATTTATAACTAAATCTGTGTATTTAGTGTCTGTCTGTGACATCGAACGAAGCGGCCGATTTCAACGCTTTTTGTTTGAAAGCCTTTTAAGAGTTACTAGCTTTCCGCCCGGGATTTAGTTCCCGTGAGAATTCGGGAAAATTATGTAGCCTATGTTACTCAGGAATAATGTAGCAATCTAATGTCGAAAGAATTTTTGAAATCGGTCCAGTAGTATTGAAGTTTATTCGTTACATACAAAAATACAAATCTTTCCTCTTTATAATAATAGCTAGTGTAGATGTAGATAAGTGGTGAATGACGGAAGTGATATAATTTTTTCATGTTGTATTTTGATAATCTTTGAAACACGAAGTTCGCCAAGAGACGGTAAGAAAATGAAGCACTGTAAGACTTGACACCAAGGTAACTAACTAGCTTTAACTTTATTATTATCCACAATAACATTGACAGGAGGTAAAAACAATATCGCAAACGATTAAGCCCTAAGAACATGTTTAAACCATAACAAAACAGTAAAAAACATAGGGCACGATCTGTTTCTCAACCTTTAGTAAAATAAAAGTAAAATAAATAATAGGTAAAATAATAAAAGTAAACCTATGAAATTGCCGATTTTTTCTCAAACTTTATTTCATTCATAATTTAGGTATTTGATTGAACAGCTATTATTAAAATTGTTTTTTATTTAAAACTTTGGCCATATAACGGAGATATTGAGTCAAATTAATACATATTTACTTTAGATTTATTTGCTGAAAAAGAAGCTCAAATATAGCTCGTTTCATCCGTTGCCCGTTTCATTGCTTATTTTTGCTGTACCGTTGTTACAGTTACAACTTTCAATAAAGTAAGTATGATGAAAATTAACTTAATGTTGTCCAAACCTTCCCACAAAATTTTGCTAAATTTGAATTTCGCATTCCCGAGAAAAATCCAAAAACCTTAGTATGGAAAATTCAGTTTTCCAAAAATATTGTGAAGACCTATTATTAACGTTGTGTTTCAGCAAATAATATTTTTTTAATACTTGGCTGATTTTACTTCTTACAAACAAAAGTAAGAATAGGAGACATTATAAAAATATATTATTACTAAACTGGAACTAGAAGTTTGAAATTGGGCATGAGCGTTGTTTAGCTAAAAAAACTGCTTCGGCCGTAAAAGAAACCAGGGTTGGGTATCTTGTTTCCTAAAAGCCTTTTTTAGCTTGAACTTCTGATGTACTTATTAATTATTCGTTCCAAATTTTCAGCAGAGTATAAAAAACAACCAAAAATCTGAATTTCCTCTTCAGTTAATTCTCCCGACTATGATGGCATCATCGGGATAGCCTGATGATGAAAAAAAAAGTGTTACACTTTGAGAATATCTGCCCTAGGAGCTAAATACACAGGTTTCGGTCGAGTGACTAGTATTTAATCAGTCCAGTCGGTTGCACCTGACACGACCGCAGCTGCGCAGGCGCCGATGCGCGTCGGCACCTTGTGCGGAGCCTTATTGTTTAGAAATCGATTTCTGATACAATGCGGCACTTTACGGTGTCCAAAAGTTTTAAGAACTTTTTGAAAAGTATCTGATTCGCGTTTTCGTTTTTTTGTTTTAATTGTACTACTGCCACTTGATGCTGCATATGTTTTTAAATGTCTACAGTTCAAGGTATAAACTGTTACAATATTGAAGTAAGAAATAAGAAAAATAAAAAATAAAATAAAGATAATCCCTCGAGTTTCTTGACTGTTCTTCTCGGGGGAAGAACAGTCAAGAATTGTTAAAATGTTATTGACCTATTTTGAGCAAAATTTAATGTTCACTTATACAATATTTTTCAAAAAAAAACAAAAAAAAGAAATTTTAGTTTTAAAAGTGAAATAGTCGCAACTCTAGTAATCAGTTGCACGGTTTGACATTTACAAAATGAAAGTTTCATATAATTAATATGACATACTTGTCAATTTGTAATAGAGCTGTGCAATAAGCTTAATTTGAATTAATTTTGAATTATTATTTTTTTGGGTTTTTTTGAAAAACCTTGTTTAATTTGAATTGACTCATTTCGCCGCACGGATAAAATTGACATTATTGTCGTCCCGCTGCCACTGATTTTGAGAGGAATTCTAAATACTTTTTGTTTTAAGTCATAAAAAACTAAAGTTTAATTTATGACCACCACATTAAATTTAAAATGGTGTTCAACTGCACGAACCGGGAAGCTACACTCTTTGTCTGGGCGTCTATTCTACTAAACAATGGCATCTCAATGGCGATAAAATGATAATGGTGACCACTTCATCCGTTCAGGTGGCGAATTGTAGAACTAAAACCTTATACATTTGATGGCAGCTACATTGACTAGGGAAGCCATTGCTGTTTCTTGGCAGTTAGCAACTTAACGTTGGGCTACTGTCAGCAAGTGTATTAGGTTTCAATAGTTGTGAATTTTGCCACCTGAACGCATCAAGTGGTCACCCCTCCGATCGCGGTAAGTTTGAACGTGTTTACCAAAGCTAAACCGCTTAAGTCTCCATTGTATTCAGTCCAATAAAAACATTGAATACAGTAGAAACGTAGCTTTGGTAAACACGTTCAAACCTACCGCGATCGGGGGGCAGTCCATCGGTAGGCGGTTGATGGCAACTATTTTATTTTACTGATAATGGAAGTGGTCACCATTATCAGTAAAAAGGCAATGATGACCACAGCCATTCAACCGCCATTGAGATTTGATGAGTGGAATAGACCCTGGTCTTCCAAACTAAATCGTGTTCCATATAAAACCAATAGGTCACGGCGCTGTGGTATGTAATCGTCTCAAATTAAAGATTCGTTCTTTTAGACGCTAGCTTCAACTTTTGTAATGTGTTACACACGCTATATGATTCAAGTATTTTCTGACACGCGAAACTAACTTTGAGTAGATTTAATACAAAAAATTAGATTTTTTATAGGGTGACATTTAACTTTATGGGGTAATTTTTCCCATGAAACTGAACAAGTTTCCCCAAGGAACCTATATGACATTCTAAAAAAACACAACGGGTTGCACTTCGGGAGTGCCGGCAGAAGTGAAAACTTGAATATTAACGTTGTGCATTAATATGGAAATAAAACAAACTACACAAAAAGAGTCCGTCATTCTCTCGGGATTCGAACCCTCGACCTGTTGCTTACAATCTGGCAACTTTTCCACTCGACAAAACTGTCTACTTTCAATTCAGTAAAATAATCTATCGGTATTTGCGCACTATGTGCGAATAATTGTTGACATCGTTGACATCTGTCACAAAGATAATTTTACCATAGGGCCATAGATAATTTTGCCATCCGCCCGGGTTTCCATCCATACTTCAAAGTACACAACGCTGCTAAAGAAGTTTTCACTTCAAAAAAGGTGGCAACCCTATCCTACGCATTTTCAATCAGGACGTGACATCTGACGATCTGACGCGAGTTCATCGCGAGTTTAACATTTTTTCCCCATACTAAAAGTGCTCAACGCCGCTAAAGAAGTTTTCACTTCAAAAAATCAACTTGTCAATACAGCATTTTTTCCTCGACCCTTCTATATCTAATTTAAATCTTCATCGTGATTGCGACTGTTTTTTTATTATAAGATGGGTTAACTCTTGACCTCAATCTTGACATGAACCTGAGATGACAAACGGACAGAACGTTTAATAAAATTTACGCAACAGTGAATGACATTTCGAAAATGTACATCCATTGTAGTGACCGTCATTAGAATCTTATTTTGCTTATTATGTTTCGCGGTTTGTGGTTACAAAATGAATCAAATAGCCCTGTGTACAGTTGGGGCTGTCTTGTAACTTTCGATGTGGCGTTTGAAAGTTTGTGAATAGAGGTAAAACGTAGATAGTTTTGATCTAAACGCAAAAAAAGTCGGCGAGGCTACATGCTACATCAGCTGATTGCTTTGGTATGGAAAAAAGTCACCATTTTTTTCAATAAAAGTTATTTTGGGGTTTGGTTCAATGGGAAAAATAAATATATGATTGAGAGGGAAATCTCTCCCTACATTTTTGCTAACTAATTTTAAGTCTCCTAATCCATGTTTTGCGCCCTTCGGTAGCTGCCTTCGGTATGGGCTGGTAAAAAAAAACATATTTTGTCAGCTTTTTGTTCTCAGTTGGATGAAAAATGTTCACTCTCGTAGCGTTGAGCTGTAATCAAGTTAGAGCATCTATTCTGTTAGTCTCCGAGCGATACTTTGGATCACCGCATGTCAATCTGATGACAGTGGCAGAATTGACAAGCATCGGCCGAATATCGGTAGTAGACTTGCAGAGTAGACCCCAAGTAAATGACGATACTGGGTCTGGATATATACCTAATTGGTCTATTTTTAGGGATAAGTCACATAATATAGTTTACTACCAGCGCTGTGTATAGTTATAAACGGATTTCAGATTTATATTGCTACTTAAGTATAATTAGATATTAAGATTCTGTTACTGTACCTTTTTGAATAAAATAAAATAAATAAATAAACCCATCAAAGTGCACGACCGCACATCAGCAGCTCGAGCATGTCATCGCGCGTGTATTAATGCGCCGCGGTCCTATGTCAAAATGTCAATATTGACAACGCCAGAGGGAGAGCAAGTCTTTGCGCGGGGCTCTCGCGCAATCAAAGTAAAGTTTCACCATCAGCTGAGTAGCGTGCCGCGCGAGTTTGTCTCGCATCATGCTCGAGCTGCAGGACATGTTTTTAACCCCACTGATAATTGAGCTTTTACTCGCTAACTCGGTAATTATTACTACCTACCTACTTATAATATATAATTAGTATCTAATGTGTGAAAATCTCGATTTTCGGCTTAAACACGCTTTAAAAAATGACTAATTCGGTATTTATAAACTACAAAATTTCCTCTATCAATAAAATAAATATAAAAATTAGAAGTTGACAATGATGGGTCAGTAACATACAGCAATGTATTAATTAGAATCAATATACAATACTTCTCCGAATCATACATCATTCATGGACCGTCTTCCTCGTCCTGACTAATACGAATGGTAATTACTAAGCAGGAGAAGATGTAATTAATAGTAACGGTATCCCAGATGGGCAAGCCTTTGAACGTAGTAAATTGAGAGACAAATGTCTTAATGGATTCTATTACGAACTAGGTTGTTCATAGTTTGATCATTGCCGCTTCTTCTTCTTATCGTGTAGGTATAGTCAAGTATTTGGCGAACTTGACTAACCCTGGTGGCCTCTGACTTGGTTTTAACAGTGAAGTCAATCGATAACAGCCGAGACGGACAGCTTAACATGCCCTCCGAATATAAAACTCGATATTTCAAAACATTAAAGCAATGTTATTCTGATGATGATACGCATACTGTTGTAAGGTTTCGTCAACATTTATTTTTTGCGTGAAAGAGTAAAAGAAATCCATCCAAAAATCGCATTTGCAATATAATTTCAGCATATATTCAACTAATAATATACACAAGACTCTACCTATTTAGAGAATCGGCAATAAAACAGAACATTCGCTTCTCATTTCCTGTACCATAAAATTCAGGTTTTGACAACTGCAGACCTCCTAGGCAGACCTAGGCATCACAAGTTATGAAAATTACATATTACCACTTATCACAGTGCGGTATCAGAGCGGTAATACCAAGGGCACCGATTCTGTAACTTCAGTTGTGTGTTGATGGAATGGAGGCCATTTTATCTGTTCAGGTAGCGAAATTGAGAAGTATTTAATTTTCATATACTTAATGACAACCACCCCGACCAGCAGCGCCACCGCCAACCGAACGTAAAGTTGCAAACTACCTAGCAACTAAAATTCAGTTGGTGGTGGCGCCACCAGTCAAAGCAGCCGTCATGAGATGTATGAAATTTGGATAGTTCTCAATTTCGCCACCTGAACTGATAAAATGGCGACCATTCCATTGACACACAACTGAAATTACAGAATCAGAGCCCAGATGTCCTAGGTAGTAATCTTAGTAGGCTTTAAACCAGATTTTCATGTACAAGTTAGGTTTATAAATGCATTGACGCTGATGATTTTAAAGTTATGCTAGTGTCTGTGTAATGATGTGGCTGTTTAACGTTCACTTTAAATAATGACGTCTAATTGTTGTTTTAGGAATAATTTATTTCTGTTTTACTGTTTTCTATGGGTGTTGTTCCAAGCTGGACTGGGAATAAAAGAACAGTATAGATTGTGCCAGCTGCCTAATCTTGGCAGGCATACTGTAAAAGTTAGTAAATGGGACGCGAGGGTTTTGCTGTTTTGTGAGCGAAAAGCTGATAACCTCTCACGCTTACACCATATTTTTAATTTATGTCAAAGACGGCATCAAGTGGTTTTAAAACCACTGATGCTCTGCCTACCCCGATAGGGATTATAGGCGTAAGCGTATGTATGTATGAGTGTTGTTTTTTAATTTATCCCTTTCAGGAAAAGGCAAATGAATCTTTGTCTGAACAGCCGTTGTCTTTAGTGTATTTGTTCTTTATAAGCTCCTCTCTTTGACGGTAAATCTATAGTGTTTGGTTTACGGAAAACTATGGCGGCGAAAAGCATTGCCGCTGTGATCTTTATCGGAACCAAACGCAGCAGATAGGTAGGTACACTGAATTATTTTATCACTACACTGCACAATACATAATCATTATAATATATTATAAACTCTGTAATTATCTCCGTGGTAATTATAAAGAAGATTAGTAAGAATTTGTATGAACGACAGAGATGTCATTGTCTTTTCCTGACAAACCCCTTTTACAAAATAAAGATTTAAAAAAACTCTGAAATGTAGAAAACTAAAGTTCAATCGACACAGCAACCAAGCACGCAAAGTTTCCGCCAAAGACCTGTTTTCTATGGGGTGGTCGGGAAATAACGAAATTCTTCGTTGGTTGGGGGAAATCATACCGTTTGCCATGCCTTCCAACATGCGTTTTTTTAAAGGTCTTCTATACAGTAAAACTTTGCTACCCTTACTAAAGTTTTCAACATCAATTCAAGAAATTTTTTGAGATAGGTATGTACCTACAGTTATATCTATGAGTACTTTCCGGCTGCAACATACATATACGCTCACGCCCTAATCCCTAACGGGGTAGGCAGAGCAACAGTTACCACTTGATGCCACGTTTGACAAAAATTGTGAGGGTTATCAGATGGAACAAGTTGCATAATGGTGAAACGTGGTCAAACTTTCATCCAGTATATTGCAAAACCCTCGCATACGTCTTACAGGCTGTTACTGTACACCCGGTAAGAGTAGGTAGCTGGCATTTTATAAATTTTTCTTTCACTCCCAGTCCAGCATGGAAGTAGTGGCCACAAGACTAAAAGAAAGTACCTATAAGCAAATCACATATAAAAATGAGTCCAAGCTGGTATAAAGGATAGATTTTCTTTTTTACTAACTGTCCAAAAGTGCTCTTAACATTTTTGCAGTTTCCCGACCATTTGGATCATATCTGGTCAGCTATTTCCCCTAATTTGTGTCATTCGACTAAGAATGCGCCAAATTACCTATTCATACAGTACAATTCATTTACATACATTTGCAAAACTTCGAACAAACTTGCAAATACACAGAGACCTTTCTAGTGTTCTATTATGGGCTTTTTGGATTTAATATGATTTTACGAATTGTAACCTCGTGTCTGACAAAACATATTTAGCCTGACATCAATCTTTACTCAAAGACTTCATTGATGTGAAAATGACGGTACTAAAATAGATATACTTACTGCTATTTTATTTGCTGAAGCTAATATACTTGATAAGCCCCTCAATATATAGATATTTTATTTATTTTTATTTATTATGTTAGCAACAGAGTGTACACCAATTCATTAAATCAAAACAGAACCTTTACAGACAACTTACGGAAAGATTTCTTAAGAACAATATAGACATCAGCAATTAAGATCCAAAACCGGCATTAAAAAAGTTAATGGTTAAGCCCTGGCTTAAAACTCATTTACACACAAAATCGTATCATGAGAAAGTTGTGTGAGAGATGAAAATCTATACAAATTTTAACCAGAATCAGGCAAACATGCGGAGGCCAGAATGAAGATGCGTTATCAAAAAAGAAACTGATCCTATTTATCGCAATTAAAAAGCAGAAACTGCTTTCCTAAAACTGTTAAGTAAAAGGAGCTTTCCTTAAAACATTTATTGAATTTTCTAATAATGAATAGAATATAGAATGACAAACCAAAAAAAAGCAAGAGTGACAAAAAAAACACAACATAACATTACAGAATAGATTGAAAAAACAACATTTAAGAATATATTTAACTGTAGGATACTCGTCCTTATCCTTACTAATATGTATTATAAACGCGAACTCTTTCATTGTATGGATGTTTAATTATATGGATGTTTGTTACTCTTTCACGCTCAAACGGCTGAACCAATTTTGATAAAATTTGGTATGGAGGTAGCTTATATTCTGGAATAACACAATAGCCTATGAATGTAGCACAGGCTAAATCGTTTTCCCAAATTCCTACGGGAACGAAGTCCTGAAAGCTAGTATAAAATAAAAATGCACTTTATGACGTTAAGTGCCTAGATACCTCTCTGTTTTATAGTGCATTGAATTTGCAGAGGACCCGTTCCGTCGGCAGACATATACAACCAACACATAGTCCAAGATTTGACATCTCTAACTGTACTCAATGACTAAATTCTTTGAAATCCAATATGGCCATAATTTAATCAATAGACGACTTGGAAAACAAAACGAGAAGTTTTTGTTTTACTGTTGACTTTTATATATCTTATGAAACTGCATTCTTGCCTTGATTATACACGTGCTTTTTAGATCCAGGTCCCCTGACCTTTTATAAGTCACTAATTTGATCTAAGTATACCTTACCTTGAGGTTGGAATCCGAAGGTCGTGGGTTCAAATCCTAGTGCGGGCCTAAATTCGTCTTTTTGGATTTATGTACGGATTTCTAATTATCACTTGCTCAACGGTGAAGGAAACCATCGTGATGAAACCCGTCCGTCCAAGAAAATTCATTTTCGAAAGGCGAGCGGTCCACCAACCCGCATTGGGCCAGCGTGGTGGACTATGGGCCAAATCCCTTTCGTGTTTCGAAGGGAGACCCGTGCCCCTCGGTGGGGACGTATATGGGCTGGTAAGATGACCTTACCTTCCTTTCCTTATCGTGTAGATATAATCAAGTAAGTATGGTGCGAACTTGACCAATCCTGGTGTCCGACTTTTCAAACTACATAAAGGCCTCTGACTTAGTTTACGACTGTAGTCAATCGATAACAGCCGGGACCGATGGCTTAACGTGCTCTCCGAAGCCCGAAAACGCTTAAAAAAAATTGCCACTTGGTTTCTTGACTCTGTGTAAATTGCTTAACTTTACTGATAGGTCGAGGTCAACGAGCGCCACTGAGGTACGACTGCTTAGTAAGTACCTTTTCTTCATCTAGAGAGTATTCTTCCGACCCTTCCATTCTTACTGTACGTGCCTATGATTTGCCTAATCCCTTTTAGGTGATTCTTTGGGAATCAAAAAAGTAATACCACTTACTCAAAGGTCCACACTAAAATTTCTCTTTCATCATGGATGCTACACACACAATCACAGGCACGAAGAACTCAGACCCTTAAACAAACATCTGCTACATAAATGTTTGCCCGATCGGTAATCGAACCCGGAACCATCGATTAAGAGGCCCTATTACCTCTTAACTAAATCGGGGCGCTTACCTTCTACATGTAGAGTATTGCATTAAATGAATTAAACTCGTACTTACTTCGGAAGGTAGTCGATTCGATATAGTGTGGTTGTGTGAGATATAGATTTTCGATTAAAAGACTGTCGGTGGTCTACCGGGCTGGAAAGATACCGAGTTCGATCCGCAATCTCACCCAGAGCTCGTACCAATGGTTGTAAGTAAATATTTACATTAGTTGCACACCGAAATGATACTCTAACGGTGAGGAAAACAGCGTGAGGAAACTTGCACATTCAAGCGACTGGACGTGCAACCGTGATCCAATCCCGTCGGGTTCCAACAGGCAGGGTCACAGAGGTCAGATAGCAGCGGTTCCAAGGTAATGACTTGACCTGCCAAATCCAGGGTCATAGACAAGCGTAGCCCGAATGGGAAACCAGACTAAGCGCTAGAAAAAAGATAGATAAACCTTCGGAGACCCAAGCGGGTTAAAACTTATACGAAATGCATAACTAAGGTTCTTCACTCTAGAAATCCAACTATTGCCTTACGAGTTACCTGCTGCTTAACTATTAACAACACATAAACGAAGATAGCTTTTACGATTTTATGACTAATGTAATCGTAAAAAAGGCGTCGGTATTGGGTGCCTAAAATTCAATTTTATATGCATAATAAATAAATTGCTATGCAATACCGTGTTTTTAATACACAAGTGTAATTTGATATGGTTTTTCACAGGTATTCTGGCCACCTGCTGTTTGAGAGACCATTTTTAAGAGGCAGTGTTTCTGATTATTGTTTTTAAATGTTGAGTAAAATGATATTAGAGTAGGTAAGTTGTAAACTCTTTCATTTTTAATTAATAAATAAATTATTTAGACGTAGGTATGTTTATTTAAAAAATATGGTCAAGTATTATCCTAGACTAGCTGCATTTTGATACTTTAAGAGGCATGCCCCTTGGTGAGACACAAATGGGCTGTTGTCATGACATTAGTATACGAAGCCTTTGGTTTTTTTTCTTAATATAAATAATGTTTTCGCTCTGTAGCTGCAATCTAGCGTAAAGGGAAAGATGAAATTGAATTTAAAAAAAATTGGGTTGTGTAAGCTGGAAATACAGCAGAGGATTATTTTCCTTGGCAGTGCGCAATATAAATTACTAGCTTTCCGCACGGGACTTCGTTCCCGTGATAATTCGGGAAAATCATATACCCTATGTTCATCACGATTATTATAGGATTCTAATCGTGAAATAATTTTTCAAATCAGTCCAGTAGTTTCGGAGCCTGTTCAATGCAAACAAACAATCAAATCTTTCCTCTTTATAATAGTAGCATGTTCAAGATGTTCAGTGCGTGTTCAGGACCTGCATAGTCTAGTCTAGACATCCACTGGAAGCAAGGGACAAGCAGAACAAGCTTATGCAGTTCCTGAGTACACTTCACAAAGTATATCTTGTAAAATAAATACAAAGGCAGGCTACTTTGCCAATGAGCTAAGCTTTGTAACTTACTGCTAACAAAATAACACTTTTCGCATAAAAGTTTGTCTTCCATCTAATCTAGAATCTGTAGTAACCAGTTGTGACGATCTACCATGACACTTTGTAGCCTCGCATTAAGTATGGAGACGACAGTAAACATAACAGTACCGATAGTGATACTTGTTGTTTGTTCACGTGCGAGATGCGCGTACGCATCCGCGATGTACTGAGCCGGTTTTAGGATGCAAATTACATTACAGATTCAAATGTATCAACCTCGGAGTTTAAAAAAAAATATTTACTTTAACTTAATAAAAATGTGAAAGATTGTTTGTCTTTCCTTCATGACTTACCGGAGCAACGGATCCATCCGATTGGTATAGAGCTTATAGTAGGATGCAACGAAAACAACACAGCCTATTTTTCCAAGCGCACGTACTCGCGGGACGAAAGCTAGTCTCTTATATTCCGATACTATACATATTGTAACGAGAATCTGCCTATATGAAACTAAGGTCCGCATTATAAAAATAAATAAAATACGCTACACACTCAAAGGCCCACATTAAGGTTTTCCCTTGTGTCGTGGGTCCCTTGGAAAACACATAAAGACAAACACAAACACCCATGACCCGAGAACAAACATCTGCTTTTTACACAAATGTTTGCCCCGACTGGGGATCGAACCCAGGACCCGCCGATCAAGAGGCAGCGTCACCTACCACTCGACCAAACCGGCCGTCATTAAGTATTACAGAACGCGACTCAACTCTGATCTATACTTAAGTAGCAGTCGTCTTAGTCATTTTGATAGAAAAAGAGACCATCAATACTTAAGTATAGACCAAGACTTGAGTCTCCTTCTGTAATACGAGCCTTAATGCTTTTCCCATAGAAATAAAATAACATTCTCGAAAACCTTTTTTGACTTTCCATATCTACAAATTGTATTGGAGAGGTGAACATTTTTCATCATATTTCGATCTACTTGTTTCGGGGTACGTTATTCAATTTAATAGGTTGACAGACATATTCAGCGTAAAAAATTCACAGATTTCGTGCCTCACACGACTATCGAGCTCATTGGAAATGAATCTACGGAATTCGCAAAAATTTCGTTCTGACTTTTTTACTTTTTTTTTTTATATAATTCCGTGTTTTCAAAATATCGAGCGCCAAAATAAAAAATTCGGATAAAAAAATTTTTTTCACTATTTCGCCCATAACTTTTTACGTTTTTGACTTTCTCGAATAATTCGTTTTGCACCTTATAGCTCTCGTAAATACGCGTTTTTTGAATATCATGTCTTCACAACTCTCCTAATAATAAGGGGATAGTACTTTTTCGTCAAAATCGGAGCCTGTACTGTAGCAAACGAAAAGACATTTCGAATGTCAAAAAATAAAAATAAATTACTTAATGTCCTATTCATCAATGTTTCTTGGTCCCCCACTTTCAAATCCTTGATTTGTCCCTGTAGACTGTCACTACGGTTTGCTGTGCAAGAATCATCGAAACGTAAACCCCGTTATAATGATGACTTTGGCAGTTTTGAGCCAAAATATGAACTAAAAATTGGTTTCAAACCGAAACTATACCACCAAAAACATTTAGGTGCGTTACAGCAGCTGATGATGATACAGATTCTACTTCATTAACCCCATTATAATACAATATTACAGTATCCTTACTTCCTTACTAATATTATGAATGCGAAAGTAACTCTGTCTGTCTGTCCGTCTTTCACGCCTAAACTACTAAACCGATTTTTATGAAATTTGGTACAGAGATAGATTAGAGCCTGGGAAAGGACATAGTCTACATTGTATCCCATAGTTAGGCACAATATAACCTGTAGTCCACGCGGGCGGAGCCGCAGGCGGAAAGATAGTTCTGTATATGCTTCCATATAAGCAGATATGTTATCTACGCCCGCGCCCGCATTGTTAAACCTCGAAAAACACGTAATTGGGTTCTTTTTCAATAGCTATACAGGTGGGACAATCATTATAGTACGGCAGTCGAGCAAATACTCAAATGGTGGAATCTACCCATCATTAAAATTGGCCACAAGTAATGTTTTTTCCCGGAAACGTCAAATTAAAGAATTTTCGTTATTTACCTATTTTGGCACAAAGCAATGTAACGCGATCACACCCCGCGCGCGGAAACCCCGCGCCGCGCCATTATGAGAGTGCGGTGTACACTCAAGAAGAGCACGTCAAGCTTGACACTTTGGACTTTGGACCGGCTCTGCATTTTATGGCGCGCAGTATAAATCAGAGCTCAGCGTAAAGCGTGACCTGCTCTTGACTGTACAATTTTACATTGCTGGTTTTCGTGTTTTACGCTGTTATTATTCTTTTTTTATTGAAAAATGAAGTGAATTTAAATTATTTATTTAATTTTTAAGAAAAAAATATTAAAAAATGTAAAAAAAACTAAATTTTTCTTTAGTTTAATTCAGGGGTTCAGTTTTTGCTATATACATGGCTTTAGGTATCTCTCTTTCAACCTCTCGGGTGGTAAATCAGTCCATGAAACTGAACAACTTTCCCAAGGAACAAAGGTAGAAATACGAAAAATATTTTTTTCGTTCCCATAATCCTGTACAAACTGCGTCAAAAGTCAAAATTTTTTTTCATACTTCGACCTTTGTTCCTTGGGAAAGTTGTTTAGTTTCATGGACTGATTTACCACCCGAGAGGTTGAGAGTGATTTACCTAAAGCCCTATATATGCCATGAGCGTGAGTCTTCATGCCTTAACTTAAAAAAAAAAACACCACAAATTCCCAGACAAACGTTAAACAACACTACATAAGCCACAATCACACTAATCATTTACAATTTACATGAAAATGGTCCATGCAGTAGTTATTCAAGGTTTCCAAGGTTGTGTTACACAAGAGGTGAGTCATACAGTCAGCCAGTCACGGGTCAATGGATTGCGATGCTCATGCACAGGCTATTATTCATTCTCGTCTACTTTTATGTACAGAGGCTTGAAAAGTAAATTACCCGCAGTTTTAACACGTCAAACTTATAAACCCCCTTCCTCTTTGTCAGGGTTCAAAAGTATAGTATGAATATTGATAGCCCAGTTGGTAATGAGCCAGACTTGTAACTGGAAGGTTGCGGGTTTAAATCCTGGTGCGGGCCTGTACCCCTAAATTCGTCTTTTCGGATTTATGTACGGATATTTAATTAATTATCATTTATTCAGAGGTGAAGGAAAATTTCGTGATGAAATGAAACCCGCAGGTCTAAGAAAATTCATTTTCTAAAAGCGCGCGGTCCACCAACCCGCATTGGGCCAACGTGTTGGACTATGGCCTAAATCCCTTTCGTGTTTCAAAGGGAAGATCTTGCCCCTCGGCGGGGACGTATATGGGCTGATAAAAAATAAAAAAAGTATTAAATTTTTGTACAGCAGAATCGGCATCATTGTCTGGCAAGAAATAGAAACAAACCTGCATCAAAAAACTAGTTAAACTGTTTTAAAAATAGCACACAAGCTGTCACTCTAGTTAGACGAGTAAAGTGAGTTTACTTAATTAGAGTAAGGCATAATCATAAAGGGCAGAGGGCCTTGTTGTAAATAATATATGAAGGCAGGTAAAGTATTGGTGTTAAGAATAGAGTAATAATTTTAAGTACACACATCAACACGGTCTAGGGATATTGCACGATTTTTCATACAAAAGAGGTCTGTTTGAGAAGATTTAAAAGCATACTCGAGATCTATAGAGGGCTATAATTTCCAGACAAGCAAGTGCTAAACCTGAATTTTGAATCCTGGTCAATAAATTTTGTTTTACTGGAAATTCGTGAAAACGTGACGGAAACGAAAACGAAAATGCAGTTTTTGCCTTCTTTTTGTATGAAAATAGTCGAATTTACGCAAATTGTTTTTTTTTTCCTTTTTGTCACGTTTTAACAAATTTCAAATAAAACAAAATGTATTAATTAGAATTCAAAGTTTAGGTTGAGCACTTGCTCGTCTGAAAATTATAGCCCTCCATGTATCTCAAGTATGCTTTTATAGCTTCTCAAACAGACCTCTTTTGTATGAAAAATCGTGCAATATCCCTAGACCGTGTTGATGTGTATATATTTATGAAGATGACATGATAGCTCTTAAACTGACCTAATCGACTATATTTGATTAAAATTGGTTCTTCCCTTTAAAAATTATTATCATAAGTAACTAGCTTTCCGCCCGCGGTTCCGCCCGCGTGGACTACAGGTTATATCGTGCCCAACTGTGGGATAAAATGTAGCCTCTAATCTATCTCTGTACCAAATTTCATTAAAATCGGTGCAGTGGTATAGGTGTAAAAGACGGACAGACAGACAGAGTTATTTTCGCATTTATATTATTAGTAAGAATTAGTAAAGAGCAAGGATGTCGGGGGTAGTACACATTTTTTATTTTTAGAGTGACTATTCTGAAATCCCTTAAGATTTTTGATTAAAATAATATTTTATAATTACAAAGACATAAGTATGACTAATTTTGTATCCATCCATTACGATATAACACTAAAATAAAAAAATTTGAATCACCCCAGATATCCGATTGCTTATAACTTTTAAACGGCTAAACAGATTTTCATGAAACATGGCTAAGAATACTCGGGATAAAATTATCTATGACACAAAAAACTAAAAGAAAATTGGTTCATCAGTTTGGGAGCTACGATACCACAGACAAATACACAGATTTACAGACCCTATCTTTTTGCGTCGTGGGTTAAAAAGATAGTAAGCTGCGTGTTGACAATCTAAAACAACTATTAAGTGGGACGTATTGTATAAATGCGCTCAGGTTACACGAAAATAAACTTTGATTCCTTAACTTAAAGCTAAAACAAGCGCGTTTAAAAGACACAAAAACCACAAAACTTCAACTTCCTCTCAAAGCTCTAATTTTCTTTGTAAACCACTAATTTTCAATTTGACTCTTGTCTTTGCGCAATGGCAGTTAAAAAAGGAAAGCTAACGGTAACTTTCACCGCTTCAAAGTACAATACCAAACGTCGAGCCTGACTCATGCGCCTACGCAGAAGCGAAATGATGCATTTAAAGATACCATAGTCAATCAAGGGCCTCGAATTTGCTATGATAACTCATATTTATCTTGAAATGACAGGTTTTGTGATGGGCGCTATTCTACTAACTACTGGCGTCTCAAATGGCTCTGGAATGATAATAGTGACCACTTTATTCGTTCAGGTGGTGAGAACTATCTTAACCTCGTACATTTCATGACAGCTACCATGACTGACTGAATCCCCGACAAAAAGAGATGTATTTCAGTTTATGGCGTTCAAACAGACAGACAGACGCGATGGGGGATTTTATTTTATAATATACGTAATTACGTATATACATATTATAAAAATGAACCCCTATTTCTCCTAGTCACGCTATAACTTGCAAAAGGCTTGACCGATTTGGATGATTCTTGTTTTGTTTTATTCCTTAATGTCACGACCAGGTCGTTTTTTTTTTAATGAAAATCCACTGGGACAATTCCTACGGAAATGAAGTCGCGTGCGGACAGCTCGTATAGTATAAACATATAGATATGATACACTCAGGAGTTTTTCGGTGCAATAACCTCAGAACTAAACATGTACGGGCTTAATGTAACCTAAAGTTGTTAATCAATTTAAATATTAACCAAAAACAACAAAAACGTCTGACGGTCACAAGGATCAACCTTCAATTTATTTTTTATCCGAAAAAAAAACAATTTTCGACCGAACATAACTCCATCAGAAAGATACTCAAAATAATTGTTGATTTTTGATCCCCGAAGGCATTGTCGGCTCGTTTGGCTCGCGTTCCTTCACGATAAGTCCTTGGGGGCTGGGCAGGCCGGGAGCGAGTCGTGATCATCCCACCCTTTTGGAGAAAGGATGCCGCGGAGAATGTAGGCTATGTTGGAACTAGCAATGTCTTTATTAAAGAGAAAATATTATTAAAGACACACTTTGTAGGTTTAATAGATTTTAGATTTTGGGGGATCAATGGTTGCTCAAGACAGTTAATTCACATCGCTTATAACTCTTAAACTACTGAACCAATTTTGAAATAAATTACTTAAAACCATTTTGATTATTTTAGATTTTGAACAAAAAAGAACACATCTAAATTGGTCAATTCGTTTTGGAGCTAGGATACCACAGACATAGCTCATAGCTTCATATTTGAAGTGAAATATCCCACAATATAGTACCTACTGACATAACAAGAGACGGCCTCAAGGCTCGGTCGACTCACGCTTTGCCCTTCTATTCAAACCTAACGTAAATGCTAGTTTCTGTTACTTGCACTAGTGTGCATTGTGCACCTTTTCAATTCATAAGTATGAATTACTGTGCTGAACGGGATTTTGTGTGTTTGCTTTATGCTTTAGGTCCGTATACAAAACGTGACTCTGACTTTGATCTATGCTTAATTAGCAGTCGTGTTTGTCATTTTGATTGTGAGAGAAAGAGACAGTCAATACTTAAGTATAGATCAACTTGAGTGTTCTTCTGTAATTCGGTTTTAAATAATTTTAAAATAAATTAAGCCTTAGCCTTATTTAAAATATTTTAAAAAAATTATTTCCGCCTAGGTCTTCGTTCCCGTGGGAATTCGGAAAAATTATGTAGCCTATGTGTTAGTCCAGGGTATCAGCTTCCTCTATACCAAATTTTATCAAAATTGGTCTAGCTGTTTGAGCTTGAAAGAGTATCTAATATCCATACATCCTCACAAACTTTCACATTTATAATATTAGTAGGAAGGATATATTTTTATTTTTTTTAAGTTTCGTTATAAAAATATTTGTAATTATAATGTTTCAAGAAATACCTACATCGAATAATTGTTCTGACTCCAAAATGTTTTAAAAATCGTATTATTTGTAACATCTCAGAGGTAACCCCTCATTAGGTACAAAACTCAAACATTTGCTCTCTGTACTCTATAATTTCGTTTCACTGGGCCACGTGAGGGCGTCCACAGCACATGTTATAGGTCTTACAACAGCCTTATCGCTTCCAAGAGATCTCGATTGTTATATTCTGATATCATACACTATATGGCTCATACTCCTACAGTCACGAACACAATTAACTCAACCAAGGCGATCGTATTCCGTCAAGGTACTCGAAAGTGAATCTGTTAAGCCTGATTATGCTTTCGCTGTACCTAACAGTGGGCGTTTATGTCTTTACACGTTGGAGTTAAAATGTTAAGGGACTTAGAGATTTGTATGTTATGGTTTTATTAATCCTGCGTAGGTTTATTTAAATAACCTTTAAATGCATTTAAACTAGTAATTTTTTCTAATGTGCCAACGTGTGGCGTGTTAGCGTTACTGAAATTATTATAATATCTAGAGGCTTCCCGTGAAAATTACGTAAAATCATTTTTTTCCTTGCTTACGTAATAAAAGAAGCCTTTGTGCCAAATTTCAGCTTCCTAGGTCCAAAAGTTTGGACTGGGCGTTGACGAGTTAGTGAGTCAGAACCTATGCAATTTAATATATTAAGAAGATTTTTATTTGTTTGTGGCAGGTAATATTCTGAATTACTGAACCGATTAAAAAAATATCAATGGAGAACTTAAAGGTAATTGACTAGTTTTGTGATGTGAAACTATAATTTCTAACTGATAACCTTAATACAGTAGGACCTCTTTGATCCGAACTCCGAAAATTTACCTGCCATTCGGATTCATGGAGCGTTCGGATTAGAAAAGAGAATCTATATGGCATTTTTATGAAATAAAAGAAATAGTATCGTGAAATTTTAAATTTATATTCATCTATAAATATAACAATTATTAAAATAAAATAAAAAACAATATTTTAGTTTGCAGGGAGGTATTTAGCGATTAATAAAAAGCTTTGTCTTGCAATTTACATAAAAGCATTTTTTCTGGTACAGGAATGTTCACTTGATCAGCTCATTCAAGACAGACACTGCGCTTGAAAATACTGAGGCGGGGCGTTCGGATTATAGAGGACCTGCTGTAACTCTAAAATAAAATATATAATTTTCCACGTTAAAAACGTATGAGTCACCGACTTCAATCCCAACAACAGTTCGCACAAAGTAGATATCTAGTTTTTTGCGGACTACAATGCCTATTAGCAAATAACTACAAACAGAAATGTCATTCATTTATTTAGATGATGTTCTAGTTTGTAGTATATTTTGTTTTTGTTTATTTTTTTTAAAAGCGCTGAATCATTTTCGATAAAATTTATATGGGACCTCTTCAGGAGTATACTCTTTCGAACAAATAAAGAATTTTGAAAATCGGACAACAGTTGCCGGAGTAATCGCGTAACAAATATACAAAAAAAAAAAAAAAAAAAACTGTCGAATTGAGAACCTCCTCCTTTTTTGAAGTCGGTTGAAAATAGATTTTGCTTATAACTCTCAAAAACGACTGAACTAATTTTGATCAAATATAGCTAAGAACGAGCTTTCAAAAAAAAAACGCATCGAAATTGGTATATGCGCTTAGGAGCTACAATGCCACAGGCAGACACACAGATACATACGTCAAACTTATAACACCCCTTTTTTATAGGGGTTAAAAATGTTAATTACGTCATCTACCTCAAGATGAAAACAGACATACCCTTCCATACTAATAAAACAGAGATACACAAATTTTTAGACCAAGGTCACCCAAAGGCAAAAAACTTTTCACCGCATCATCAAAACTACAACCTAATTTTTAAACAGTACTTCACAGACGGATTCTCATGATGAGGCTCATAGTAACTCATTCTCAAAGCGCGGTGAATCGAGTTAGTACGCCACTCACGCGCAACGCGACGCAAGTCCCCCCTTCCCCCTTCGCCTTTACTTCCCACCCGGTTGTCTAAATCTAAATACAGATAACATTTTTTAACGTATGGTTAGGAAACGTTATGGTACGGTCCTTTATATGGTTTCGGAAGGTTTTTTAGAAGTAACGAGTATACATTTATATATTGTGAAAAGAACTATAGGTTTCTGCAATACAATCAAACAATTTGAGAAAGAAATTAGTATTTTATAAGTTTTAAAACTGGACTGTGAAACTTTTATGTATATATTTTAACCACCAATAGAGATCTTGCTTTAATCCTTGGTTGGAGTCACTCTTTTGGCCTTAAGGTAAATCCCAGCAAGACACAGACCATAATAATTGGCAGCTCAGGTTTAATATCCAGAGTTAGCTTTGAAGCCCTGCCACCTGTAACTTTTGACGGCGTTCACATTCCTTTCGCCCAAACCGTGAAAAACCTAGGTGTCTTATTCGACAGATGCCTGTCATGGAGGCCTCATGTGGCCGAGGTCAGCAGGAGGATGTTTGCCGCCTACAGTGCGATTAGGCGTTTTCGAAATTTCCTCCCGACTAAGACGAATATACTTCTCGCGCAGTCTGTTCTTCTCCCTATCCTGGATTACGCGGATGCCTGGATTACGCGGATGTCCCTATCCTGGATTACCCAATCTATCCATTGAGCTGCTGAACAAACTCGAACGGTTACAAAACCTCTGCATCAGATTTATATTTGGCTTGAGAAAATATGACCATGTCTCGAGTTATCGTTCAGCGCTCAACTGGCTTCCTATCCGACTTCGGCGCAATTTCCACATCCTCTCTCTTCTCTACTCAATCCTTCACAATCCTTCTTGTCCTGTCTATCTTAAGACTCAATTCTGCTTCCGCTATTCCACCCATACCCGACACTTACGCTCCTTACATGACCTTTCCTTAAATATGCCTCCCCACTCCACTGACTTCTTTTCCAAATCCTTTACCATACAAGCTGTCCGGTTATGGAACTCCTTACCTGAATCGTTGAGAAAAGCTCCTTCGCTGTCTACATTTAAAAGCCGCCTTAGAACACATTACCTTAATAATTAATGTATGTATCTATTTTATTAATTTCTTATCCATATATTTAGGTATCTCGTTATAGTTTTCCATTTTTGTCCATAATAGTATGTATGTTTATTTTATTTTTTTGTATATTTGTATTGTATTTGTATTTAAATGTTATTTTATTTTATTTTAGGTATAAGTATTTACTTATTGTTATGTAGTTTATTTAATACTGCTGCACCCGCTACTTTCTTTCTCTTCTTGATTTCTCTTCTCCGGTTGCCTTGAAAAAATTGCTGTTTAGCAATAAGGCCGCCTATTGTACATTTTTCCGTGTTTTTATGTTTTCTGTGATGTCCTGTTTTATTGTGCAATAAAGTATATATAATAATAATATTTTATCTCTAAAATTAAAACAATTGTAACACCTTTGACATTCATCGCTTATAACTCTGAACTACTAAACTAATCTTGATCAAATATACTAACCATCTCGATTACGACAGCAAAAATAACCGCATCAAAATCGGTGCATTTGGTTAGGAGCTACGATGCCACAGACAGGACATAAATACACATACACACACGTTAAACTTATAACTTCTCTATTTTTTGGTCGACGGTTAAAAATAAATGAAAAGATGTAGGGTGACGCGTTGATGTCTTTTGTATGAAAAAAACTCTCATATGACTTACAACATCTCATACATACAGTCCAATAAAGAGTCGAATTTCAATGGAATTGAAGACATTATAAGCAAACGCTTGTAACTTTCCTTAGCGATGGTTTTGATTTTGTTCGGGCAGACGTTTAGATGTTTGCTTAACCTAACTTTGTATAACTTTTTGCTATTTGCATAAAATAAAATGTTATGACAGTTTTGAAGGTAAAAAATAAATATACTAATTTTACTCTATTTTCATTGGATGGCTAAATTATTTAGAAAAGTTGAGGATATGAACCAGCTTACGAAACTGAACCACTTTTACCACGGAACATGGGTCCAAATACGAAAACTAATTTTTACCTCTTCATCCATACAACTAGTGCGATCACCTAATAATTTGCCTTTTTAGTCACGAGCAATGAAAACACCCTTAAATTTTAAATTGACTTAGTTACACTACATCACATAAATAAAACATGCTAAGCCGTATCTTATAATTAAGACAGGTAATTCAGACGGTTTAGAACAAATTTTTGTCACCATATTTTTTTATTGGTAAGGGTTAAGATGTTTTATAAAATTTGACAAATGCTCATAACTGTACCTGTAAGGACAATTTTTTTTTAGAATTTCATGGTTCCTTGGGGAAATTTGTCCAGTTTTATGAGGAGAACTAGCCCGTAAAGTTCCACTAACCAATTTAAAATCATCCCCATAGATAATTCATTTCGGAGAAATGACCTGATTACACTGTAATATCAATTGAGCAACGCATGTAATAGTATTATAAGAATTACGATTGTAATATCGTGAGAGATTTGTAATGAACCGTTACATCATAGTATTTTAACAGCTACATTGAAGTATTTTACTAAGGTCACGACTTTAGCAAAAATTGCATTTACTGCTTCTATAGTTATAACCAACTTAAAATATTCATTTCTTACTACCTACTAGTTACCTTATTTGAGGAATAGCAGCGGATGAAGATTTTTGGAGGCTCTACACACAGAGGCTATTGAAGCCTGTTATATTGAAGAGCAAGCGCGGCGAGCCCAAGAATTTTTAGTATGATTATGAAGTTTTAGTATGAAATGATTTCGTAATACATATAACAATTATCTTCTACCCACAGTACATGCATTGCTTAGTTTGGGGCAAGATGCCGTTGTGTCAATTGTCTCCCAATATTTTATACTAAACGGAGCTACAGATACTCGTATGCTACTTTTTCCCACGGATAGAGTCGCAGGCAAAAACTAGTATAGAGCCCACTCAAAATCAAAATGAGTTTGTCACTCGCACAAATGTTTCATTCGATTTATTGCTGACTGTAAGTAATTAAACAGAATTAACGATCTTACAGCATCACTTGCTACACACAGCAGTCAGTGACACATCAAAGGCAACAAAATTGTTACAAAATAGGCCTTATAACTTTGACTTGTAAAGTTTCAAACATATATGACGGCTATTTCATTACATGGCGTCTCAATGGCGTTGGAATGATAATGGTGGCTTCATCCGTTCAGGTTCATACATTTGATGATAGCTAACTTGACTAGCGGCGCTACCGCCAACTGCAGCTTGAGTACGATGGTGATAACGTGCGTAATGGGCCACCGTCCTATGTCAAAATGTCAGCGATACTTCGGAGCACATCATGTCAATCTGATGACAGTGACAGAAGTGACAAGCATCGGCCGAATTTCGGTCGTAGATTTACAGAATAGACCCCAAATAAATGACGATACTTGATAAACCCATCAAAGTGCACGACTGCACATCAGCAGCTCGAGCACGTCATCGCGCGTGTATTAATGCGCCGCGGTCCTATATCAAAATGTCAGTATTGACAACGCCAGAGGGCGAGTAAGCCTTTGTGCGGGGCCCTCGCGCAATCAAAGTGAAGTTTCAGCGTCAGCCGAATGGCGCGCCGCGCGAGTTTGTCGCGCATCATGTTCGAGCTGCAGAATGTTATGTTAGTAAGTAGTTTGCAATTTAACGATGGCACAGGAGTACTCCAAAATGGAGAAGTTAATGTAAGGCTAGCTGTTC
Source organism: Aproaerema taeniolella (assembly GCA_949987775.1). Taxonomy (NCBI): domain Eukaryota; kingdom Metazoa; phylum Arthropoda; class Insecta; order Lepidoptera; family Gelechiidae; genus Aproaerema; species Aproaerema taeniolella. The sequence goes on from OX465245.1 coordinate 7,161,639, forward strand.
CACTAGCCCCTGAAGCTCTTCAGCTGTATCGCTTTGTGATGTGCTCATTTAATGAGCGCATCACGGAGTGATGGGGTTGAGGAGTTTTCAGTTATTTTTATTTTTATTCTTTTTAAGAGGCTTCCAATGAGGCTGGCATAGACACGTATGTGATCTAAAGCCTCGTTTTTTTTGTTAAATCAGATTTAAAAAAATAACGATAGGTTAGAGCGGTGGCGCTGCTGATCTGGGCGGTTGTCATCAAGTGTATGAGATTTAGATAGTTCTCAATTTTGCCACCTGAACAGATGAAATGGTCACCATTGTCATTCAACTGCCATTGAGACGTCAATAGACGCCCGGGATGGAAATATAGTAAAGCGAAAGGAAAAAAAACGTAGAATAGCACCAGACTCTTTCTTACCGAGGTGTCGTACAAGGCGACTAAGGTAAATATGCAAGCAAGTTCATCTGCACACAGAGAAGGAAAACTCTGAAATTATATCAAAACCCTCGCCAACCCGTCTGCCAAGCGTGGTGAGTATGGTATTTACCCCTCATGTTATTGAGGGAGGCCTAAAGCCCAGCAGTGGGGACGTATATGGGCTGATGAAGTATGAATAAGTAAGAAAGGAAAAATAAGCTTAACAGTTTTAGTACTTACGTTAATTGGATAAATCCTTAAAACACATAAATATGTACGTACTTTTGTCTGTACATTATGAAGCTTATTACACATTAACAACTCGTGTAGTCAATACAAAATGATAGTTCAAACTTGACTCTATTACAATGTCATAAAGTTTATATTACTCTGGGTACAGGCAAAGGAATAAATTAACTATGAACATAAACGGCGCAGTAAGGCCTTTGAGCTGAAAATGAGCCGTTGAGTCATAGATCATAAAGACACAACCAACTTACCTATAGTTAACCCTATCTTGTGATACATAAATGAATATTTAAACGCTATATAAGCGAAGTAAAGAGTACTATGTTGTTGGCGCGATAAGTACAGGTTTTTTATTAATATCATTGTAGCTAACTCTAAAATAAAAATCCCTAAACTTTACTAAAATTAAACATAGGTTATCATAGTCAACACAATGCTAGTGTGTAAACTAGGATTTGCAAAAAAAAAATTGAATCGCCTCCGGTATTCATCGCAATTATATTACTCTAGCTGATGCCCGCAACTTCGTTTGCGTGTTAATTTTTTTTGTACAGAGTACACAGATTGAAAACATCTATCTTACGTGATTTAGATTTTTACATACAAAAGTTTTTTCCCGCTAACTCCCGTTCCCGTGGGAATTTTGCAATATCCTGTTGCAACTAAGCTTTAAATTTACTAAGGTACCTGCATGCCAAATTTCAAGCGTCTAACTTAAGCGGTTTAGATTTTTCATAAAAAAAAATTTTCCCGCTAATTCCCGTTCCCGTGGGAATTTCGGGAATTCCTTTCTTAGTGCACCTCTACGGTACCTAAGCTACGTCCCTTCCAAATTTCAAATGCCTACGTTTAGCCGTTTAGGCTGTGCGTTGATATGTCAGTCAGTCAGTCAGTCAGTTTCTCCTTTTATATATTTAGATAACTCTTAAACGGCTGAACTATTTTTAATCTTTAGTTAAGAACCATCTTGATTACGTCAGCTTTCGACCAAAAAAAAACACATCGAAATTGGTCTATTCGTTTTGGAGCTAATAAAAGATACACCATAGACAAAAACACAGACACAGTTGACACGTCAAACTTATAACACTCCTCTTTTTCGACGGAAGTTAATAATGGTATGGTTGACCATTGACCATTCTCAGTAGCTTTCTAACTTGCTTAGTTGAAATAAAAATAGTATGCTAAAAAAAGTATTTATGTATGTATGTAAACTCTTTATTGCAAACTCTTATAGACCAATATAAAAGAAACATAGCTGTGTGCAAAAGCGGACTTGTCCCTGAAAGGATCTTTTCCAATATACCTTAGAGATGGTAAGAGAGAAACAGATTTAGTGTGGGCTACAACTCAATATTGTGTGTATTGCCTATTAAAAAAAGTAAAACTAAGCAAAGTGATCTGATCTCATCTTCAAGTCAATTTCAAATAAAATAAATGTATTCAAAAATAAAGTCAATTTCAAAATTAAGTCGGATATTACTACGAATAGATAAATATATACTAAACTAGCTTTTTCCCGCGGTTTCGCTCGCGCCAACAACTCTTTTAGTCACCCATTTCATTTTTGACCCCTTAGGGGATGATTTTCGAAAAATCACGAAACAAGTGTCCGTTTATTTGCTTCAAGTAATATCTTGACGAAGTTGACGAAGTATCCAAAAAAATTGTTTACTCCATACAAACTTTGAACCCCCATTTTACCCCCTTAGGGGTTACATTTTGAAAACCCTTTCTTGGTGCTCGCTTACGTCATAAAATACATCTTTTTGCCAAATTTCAGCTTTCTAGGTCTAAGGGTTTGGGCTGGGCGTTGATGAGTCAGTGAATCAGGACCTCCAATTTTATAAATATATATAGATATATAAGATAAAAGTATAAAATTACTGATTAATGTTTTAACATCAGCTATACTAAAATCGATAAAAGTTAAAACAGTGAAATACTCTCACTTTCAAGGTAAACAAATTTCTCTACTTAAAAATCAAGAGAAATTTATTTAGTGACTAATATTGGATGAGGCACGTGCCACAGCGCCTTTAAAAAAGTTTTAACAGTTCAAAAGGTCATCCATCATCTTTCCGGACACGACATGACATAGCCTTGACTCGTCATGTTATGAATATTAGCTTAGTCTTAGAAATAGTCTTCTTCCATCTTATAAGTAGCCTAGTTTTTTATTCGGGGTACGCTTGACCATGATCCAGTTTTTGACAGGTCAGGTCATTATGGTAGAGCAGTGCTATCTGACCTTCGTGACCCTGCTAACAGGAGAACCTGACCTGATTGGGTCATAGTGATTCAGTCTCCTGAATGTGAAGATTTCCTCACGATGTTTTCCCTCACCGTAAGAGCATCGGTTAGTGTTCATCTAATGTCAGACAACGAATCATTGGTACACGGCGGCACTGGGATTTAAACTCGGTACCTCTCGCTTACGAGTCTGACCCGCCAGTCGTTAGACCACCGACTCTCTGTTGTTATGAATATCTATTAAAAAATGGTCATGTTAATGGTCACTTAAATATGCTGCATTTAATTTGCACTATTTAATGTAAACACTCTTACGAACAAACATCAGCTTACGAAGCTTCTATAAAAAGGTTTTCGCCGATTAGGAATTGACCATGTGACTGTAGAATAATAGAATGTATAAAAAGTCAGGGCTAATACCACCCTTACTTATACTATCATCACTGTATGATATAAAGTCATCCAAAATGTTGTTTTAACCATAAACCACGTTACTCAAAACTGCGAACTTGTTATCATTTCTTGCTTATTTTTGCGGCACAACTCAAGTTCTAGTGAGTTTTTTTATGATTCTCATAAACACTAGGTAGCTAGTAAAAAAAGGTGTAACGTCGTAAAACTATGCGCACAGCGTAATAAAACATCGTGAAGCATCTTAACACACAAACAAAGCAAACTATAATTACTCACCGAAAAATCCCAAAAAGTTTAAAACAAAAAATCCAAAAAGAAAAAAAATGCACTTAAGTTTAACTGTATATACTTTAAACGTTCACTGCACTACACTTGACACAGTCAAAAATTAACACTTCTTCACTTAAAAAGTTACACAAACTTTTAAATTTTCGAATATCGAATCACTTGTGATTGGTCGACGCACGCGCGATCAACTCCCGCGCAGGTAACGTAGAGACTGGCGCGACGGCACGGCGTAGTGTGACCATGCTTTCGACTTAAAACTGGTCTGAGAAATACTTTTATTTTTTAAACGCTTGAATGAACTATGAGGTCCTTTAGTAGTTGAATATGGTGCAATGCCTACATTCAATGTCAGGTTTTCAATTAATATTGTATAGTTTTAGTCATTACAAGGTTAGCAGTATCATTAATTGTATTCAGGTTAAATAAGATCCTTTCAAAGCAATCTCGAATTTACATATAAAGGGAAAAGTCTTAAAATTTATGACGCACTTTTTAATGAGCTATCTTGATAAAACTCCTCTGCAGTTAAAATAAAGATTTTATTTTCAATTCAAATACAAATGAACTAGAATTAGCACTAAATTATTTCCCAAATGAATGTGACGTTTCTATACGGCTGTTTATTTGTGTACGCTGAGCTATACGGCTGTTTATTTGTGTACCTTTTTCTCATGCTAAGTTAATCACATTTCTTTTTTATCATTCCAATTAATAATTGTTCACGATTTTAATCCTTTTAATTGCAAAATAGCACTAATAGGCGCTAAGCAAGAAACCCTTTACATACTATCTCATAGAAGAAGAAATTATAAAATAGTATTCCTTTTGTAGTGTTACATATTTTCAGAAATTCCTACCAAATGCGCAGAGTATTTCTTCGCCTGGCAGCCCCAGAGTAGTCCCGCACGCCCTCACACCTGTCCGCGGTACGGTAAAAAACAATAGCAAACATTAACAGAAGCTAGTCAGAGTAGTTAGAGTAGTTATACTAGAAAGGAAAGGTTAAGGTATCAAGTAGCTACTACCTTCCTTCGTAAAACTAAATGACTGTTCGAATAGGTGCGAAAGATGAAGTTGTTACTTAATAGGCGCTGGCAGTAGGGTGGAAGGGAGTGCACTTACACCCCCCTGTCCGGAAACAAAATAAATAGGTTTTTTAATATTTCAATTGAGTAGTTCTAGAAATACTTGATGCCGTATCTAAATATATAAAAGGAGAAACTGACTGACTGACTGACTGACTGACTGACATATCAACGCACAGCCTAAACGGCTAAACTTAGGCACTTAAAATTTGGAAGGGACGTAGCTTAGGTACCGTAGAGGTGCACTAAGAAAGGAATTCCCGAAATTCCCACGGGAACGGGAATTAGCGGGAAAATCCTTTTGTATGAAAAATCTAAACCGCTTAAGGTAGACGCTTGAAATTTGGCATGCAGGTACCTTAGTAAACTTAAAGCTTAGTTGCAACAGAATATTGTAAAATTCCCACGGGAACGGGAGTTAGCGGGAAAAAACTTTTGTATGTAAAAATCTAAATCATGTAAGATAGATGTTTTCAATCTGTGTACTCTGTACAAAAAAAAATTAACACGCAAACGAAGTTGCGGGCATCAGCTAGTTTGATATAAAATTCTGAGGGTTACTAGATGAAACATGATGGAGAGTGGAGAGAAGTTGTCAGCGTTTCGCCAACAATACAGCAAAACCTTTGAATCCCACTTGAAATGGGCAGAGTTCACAGTTGGTACAGACAGCGGCACGTCAGGTTACCCATTTGCAATACAAAGCCGGCGCTATTACGAGCGAGATAAGGGCGACGTCAAGGTCAACATGTATAGCCTGATGTGCTGCCGTGTGTACGTTCTAAGTTTTTCTTTTACTCCCGGTCCAGCGTGGAAGTTTCACGGTGAAGATAAACAAACAAATTCACGTTCACGCTTATAATATTAGTTGTTGAAATAATTAATAACAATAAAGCAGGAATCAGACATGAATTACACCTCCATGATTTCAAAATTTCAATTGCACAGGGCGTCTATTCTACTAATCAATGGCGTCTCAGTGGCCGTTGAATGATAATGGAGGCCATTTTATCTGTTGACGCTGAAACTTCACTTTGATTGCACGAGGGCCCCGCAAAAAGGCTTGCTCGCCCTCTGGCGTTGTCAATCTTGACATAGGACCGCGGCGCATTACGCGCACTATCACCATGGTACTCGAGCTGCTGGTGGTGAATTGAGAACTATTTAATTTTCATAATTTTTTGCTGACACCTACCTCGACTAGCAGCGCCACCGCCAACCGAAGTTAAAGTTGCAAACTACCTAGCAACTGAATATTCAGTTGGCCGTGGTGCCACAACTCAAAGCAGCCGTCATCTGATGTATGAAATCTGGAAGTTTCGTGTCGATTTAAGCCCTCGGCATGGTCGCCATTTTATCCGTTCAGGTGGCGAAATTGAGAACTATCCAAATTTCATACACCTAATAAAGATTGCTTTGACTGGTGTCGCCACCAGTTGCTAGGTAGTTTTCAACTTTACCTTCGATTGGCGGTAGCGCTGCTGTATTAGATGGTTGTCAGCAAGAATATGAAAATTAAATATGTAGTTCTTTTCGCCATCTGAACAGATAAAAAGGCCTCCATTCCATCGACACACAACTTAAGTTACAGAATCGGGGCCCTGGTTGCGAAACAGCCGTGCACAGAGGTAAGTTAGGTCATTCTCACCTACAGACGCAAATCAGACTTACCCTGTTAAAGTTCGGAGTTCAATTGCTATTTCCACGACATAGTATGGGTTGGGCTTTCTAAAACAAGATAGGAACCAATATATATTAACAGAGATTATAATAATAATCAAATAATAAAGCATCTGCGTAGGAATAAAGCAGAAACAAAAAAAAATACAAACGCTCACGCTTGTAATCCCTAACGGGGTAGGCAGAGCGTCAGTGGTTCTAGCGAACTACTTGATCCACGTTTGACACAAATTGTGAGGGTTATCAGATGGAACAAGTTGTATAACGGTGAGAGGTGGTCAGCCTTTTTGTCATTATACAGCAAAACGCTTGCATCCCACATACAGACTTTTACTATATAGCTGGGAAGAGTAGGTAGCTGGCATGTTCTAAATTTTGGAAGGAAAAAATTAGGAAAAATAGGTATTCTATTCGCCTTGGCTGAAGCACTCCCGTGCCTCCAAATGCTACAGAATACTTGAGACTTTTATCCCGTGGGAACTCGTACAGGGGATCTTTTATTTTATTTTTTTATTATAAGACGGGTTAACTCTTGACCTCAATCTTGACCAAGGTCATAGATGAGGTCGACGATGGAGCGAGTTAACCCATGAAAGTGCATAAAAGGCACTGGTACTCCCACGCACCGACGGAACACGAAAGCTGTTTGGCGTCGGACTTCGGTAGAAGGGTGGTCGCGAACCAGACGGCCCTTTACAGAGCCTACCACACCGCATGAGACCATAGGACGACACCTCAGATTCAGAAAAAAATGAAGTATCGTTGCCTTGGATGGATTACTAGGAGGCAGGTCTCATTTGTGTTTCCTTAGTCGCCTCTTACGACACCCACGGAAAGAGATGGGGTGGTGTTATTCTCAACCGATCACCACACGGCAAAAATGGTTTCAAAGAGTCTTTAAGAGAGTCAGGAATTTTAAAGTTAGTACGATAAACATACATACATACATACGCTCCGCCTACAATTCTAAACGGGGTAGACAGAGCATCAGTGCTTTTAAAACCCCTTGATGCCACGTTTGACTTAAACATAAAGGGTTATTAGATGAAACATGACGTGGTAAAAAGCAAACGTGGTACACCAAAGCCCTCGCATCCAACTTACTCACTTTACAGTATGCCTGGGTAAAGTAAGCAGCTGGCACATTGAAAGTTTTTCTTTTACTCCCTGTCCAGCGTGGAAGTTACAAAAAATCTATCTGAAAACTGAGCATTACATCCTACAGAAGCCTTTTATAAATAGTATATTCATTATGAATCAATTTATCTGTCTCCTTTCTGACAAAAAAGTAAAGTAAAGTTAAAGAGAGCAAAAAAGTAAAGTTACAGATCATTACGCTGTTATCCTTGTTCTAAATCTACCTCCAATTATTGTCTACCTCATTTTAAGAGGCCATAAATATGCAACATTGTTGCCCAGTATCTCGAAACGAGAACATATCAACGTATATAACACCTCTTTTTTCCGTAAAAGGTTCTTTTAGTGCTTATAAATTCTCGCTTTCTCGTTAAAGTGGAGGCATATTGGAATAATGCAATAAAGGAGTATTTTATTGGACTGTTAGTGTAATCTGTATCGCGAAGTGATTCCAGGGCATCTATTCCACTAATAATAATAAAAATAAATAGACGCTACACACTCAAAGACCGATACTTAGGTTTTCCCTTGTGTCGTGGGTCCTATAGAACATACATAAAAACAGACAAAAACACCCATGACAAGAGAACGAACATTTGCTTTTCACACAAATATTAGCCCCGCCTGGGATTCAAACCCAGGACACGTCGATCAAAAGGCAGTGCTACTAGCACTGTTACCATACTGCGCCCTGATTCTGTTACTTCAGTTGTGTGTCGATGGAATGGTCACCATTTTATCCGTTCAGGTGGCGAAATTGACAAATATTTAATTTCATATACTCGGGACCAGTAGCGCCACTGCCAACCGAACGTAAAGTTTCAAACTACCTAGCAACTGAAAATTCAGTTGGCGGTGGCGTCACCAGTCAAAACAGCCGTCATTAGACGTATGTAATTTGGCTAGTTGTTGATTTCGCCACCTGAACGGATAAAATGACGACCATTCCATCGATACACAACTGAAGTTACAGAATTGGGCCCCTAGGCAAAGAATCAATAGCGGTTGACTAATAATGGTGATCATATTACCCATTCAGGTGGTAAAGTTGACTATCAAAAACTCGTACATTGGATGACAGCCACCCCCCGGCCAGCAGCGCCAACGCCAACCGAACGATATGTTGTAAATTACTTAGTAACTTAACATTCAGTTAGCGGAGGTGTCGCCAGTCAAATCAGCCGTCATAAAATGTATGTTGGATAGTTCTCAATTTCGCTACCTGCAGCTCGAGCAGCATAGGCGACTAAGGAAACACAAATAAGACCTGCCTCCTAGTAATCCATCCCAGGCAACGACACTTAATTTTTTTCTGAATCTGAGGTGTCGTTCTATGGTCTCATCCTATGGTCCTATGGTCTGGTTCGCGACCACCCTCCTACCGAAGTCCGACGCCAAACAGCTTGCCGTGTTCCGTGGGTACTTGGGAATACCAGTGCCTCTACAGGCATTTTCTGGGTTAACTCGCTCCATCGTCGACCTCATCTTTGACCTTATGGTCAAGATTGAGGTCAAGAGTTAACCCATCTTATAATTTAAAAAAAAACACGAAGGCGACAAATTCGCTCAGCGCGCCACTCGACTGACGCTGAAACTTCACTTTTATTGCGCGAGGGTCCCGCGCAAAGGCGTGTTCGCCCTCTGGCGTTGTCAATGTTGACATTTTGACATAGGACCGCGGCGCATTACGCGCGCTGTCACCATCGTACTCAAGCTGCAGCAGCGCCACCGCCAGCCGAACGTTATGTTGTAAGTTAAGGCGTCAACAAAATGTATGTTGGATAGTTTTCAATTTCGCAACCTGGTTAATTGCGACCATTGTCATTCAACTGAGACGCCACTGATTGGTGGAATAGCCATGCAGATTTTATAAAAAAAATAACAATCTTTACAATCAATATTTGTTTTACATTGCACTAGGCGCAGATAAACCATCATGTAATATCGCAATATTGAGTAATCAGGCATTTAACAAGTTAAAAAAATTTAACTTTTAAGCAAACTGGTCCACTTTTAACTGATCTGCCAAATCCTGGGCCCTGGCCAAGCAAATCTCAAAAAAAGGGGCAAAGCGCTAGAAACAGCAAAGATAGAATAACTCTTAAATTAATAATCTTGTGTTACCCCCAATATTTATTGCGTATAACTTTAAAATGGCTTTAAATAAATAAATTTTTTATCAAATTGATACAGCCATTTTAAAGAACCATCTCACGTCAGCTTTCAAACAAAAACAAACCGCATCGAAATCGATCGATTTTTAGGAGCTACGATGTCACAGACAGTCACACATATACACAGACGTACAGATACTCAGATACACATGTCAAACTTATAGCACCCCTCTTTTATTGTAGGGGGTTAAAAAAGGAAATCTTCCAGTGACTCTCAAGGTAGGTAATTTTTAACATATTTACCAAATTTATCGAAACTGAACAATATCAAAAACGGCTGCAACTTTATTTTGACAAAATGTTCTTGAATTAATATAAATTAATGATATCTCAAAATAAAAGTGAATATGCATTTTGCATACATTTACATAAACTTTAAAACTAATTTTAGGATTCCCTCGGCTGGTCAACAAAATTCAAAAAGCTTCTATTTTTTTAATGTGTTGTGTGCATAAAATTTACTAACATTAATTTTTATATTTCTAATTTATTTTAGGTATAATTTTCAAATATTTTCAGACTTTCTTTTCAGAAAAGAAAAAGTAAAAGCTTTCCAGATTCTTACTAAGACATTTTTATAGAGTTTTGTCTACATAATTACTCTATCCACATAATATTATAGTTAATTCATTACTCAGAAGATTCTAGATCCTGATGGATGCTAATTATAAAAATGTACAGATGATGATGATGAGGTCCGATCGATTTCGTAGATTGCGACCTACGACTCCTTCAACTCCTAATTTGTTTGGCGTTCGTGAGCCCTAATATAGCCGATCTTTTAAAAATGTACAGAACCCTAGTCTAAACTCTACATAATCCCCTTGACTGTTTTTTTTTAACAGTAGGGCCGTCAAACTAACGAGTTCTCAAACGCTGCAGGTAAAGAAGCTATAAATTATGTTCCAAATTAAATCAGTAGTCAAGCCAGAGGGGCTGTAACGGTTATACCAAATGTTATTAGCAGAATTAACTAGGGTCGATTAAAAAGCCTTCTTCTTCTTATCGTGTAGGTATAGTCAAGTGTGTGGCCAACTTGACCAACCCTGGTGTCAGAGTTTTTGAACTACAAAATGGCCTCTGACTTGGTTTAACAATTGCAGTCAATCGACAACAGCCCAGACCGCCGGTTTAACGTGCCCTCTGAAGCACGTAAACGCTTGCGATAGAATGCCACTTTGGTCGCCAATCAGGTTCCCTGCCTCTGTCTAGGTTGCTTAACCTCACTGATCGGTTCAGAACGCCACTGGGCTAATCATTTCAAGTATTTGTTAAGAGTCTAAATAATATAATAATAAAATGAAGAAAATGGTTTTTCTCGAATAAAATAATAATAATAAACGCTACACACTCAAAGGCCCACACTAAGGTTTTCCCTTGTGTTGTGGGTCCCTCGGAACACACACAAAGATAAACACAAACACCCATGACACGAGAACAAACGTCTACTTTTTACACAAATGTTTGCCCCGACTGGGGATCGAACCCAGGGCCCGCCGATATGTAGGTATGTATTTACAAACATCAAAGACAATGTGTCAGGGACAGCTCAGCAAAAATTAAACACTGAATTCAGACTATCATCATTCTGAATGCTTTTCGAGATAATTTTCTACAGAAAACTTTTCGTGCTCTTAATAATGTTTTCTGCTATAAAAAATCGAAAACATTTTATTTTTATAACAAACCATCGAAACGCTCGTATGTAACATTTTAACCTTTCCGGAAAAGCTGATCTTAAGTTAATTTGACAATTGAAGCGTTTGTTTGGAGGTGAAAGATTTTTTTTAACAGCCCATATACGTCCCCACCGAGGGGCACGAGCCTTCCTTCGAAACACCCATAATCCACCACGCGCTGACCCAATTTGAAAACATCTAAATCCCCTTCGTTTACCGTGCCCCTCGGCGGGGACGTATATGGGCTGGTAAATTAAAAAAAAATTGAAAACGAATTTTCTCAAACGTGCGGTTTTCATCACAATGTTTTTCTTCACCGCTAAGCAAATGATAAAATTAATGTAAAATCCGTACATAAATCCGAAAAGACGAATTTAGTAGTACTGTCCCAAACCAGAATTTGAACCCGCGACCTTCTGATCAAGTCTGGCTGATTAACAACTGGGCTATCACCGCTCTGAAAGCTTATAAATCCATATTACAATAGTCGATCTACAACGTAGGGAGGTAGTTTGTAAAAGTAACGGGTCGCTAATTACTACAAAACTAAAATAAACTGGTGACCTTGGCTCAGTGGTGCTAGGCCATTAATTCTATACCGGTTTACTGTCACACTGGTTAGTGTTGGCCATTTACTAGTATTTTTGTAACTGATACATAAATACTATCTTATCATCAGAATATCAGTGCCTGCACATTTAGTGTAAGCATTATGCTAAGTCGCATCGCGTTCTTCCTGCGCTGTAGAGTAGTATTTAATTTCGTTTTTTAACCGACTTCAAAAAAGGAGGAGGTTTCTCAATTCGACCGTATATATATATATATATTTTTTATGTATGTCTGCGGATAACTTCGTCGTTTATGAACCGATTTTGATTATTCTTTTTTTGTTGGAAAGGGAGTATCCCAAGGGTGGTCCCATGGTAAGGAAACCAGGATCTGATGGTGAAATCCTGAAGAAATTGAGGGAAACTCTCGAAAAAATTGTCTTTTTGGGATTGAAGTCGGTGACTCTTACGTTTTTGACGTGGAAATTTATTTGTTAACTATGTTCCTTAGCTTAGCTCTATTTTGTGTACTGTCCTACAGAATAGAAAAAATAAACGTATTTTCTTTCTTCTTTCTTTTTTTGATACAAAAATATTACGCTTACCCTTTATTTCTTTTAAATAAAATTACTTTTGAAAATCAAAATGAAATGTCTACACTAACATTATAAAGGGGAAAGATTTGTACGTTTGTAAAGAATAAACTCAAAAAATTGTAAAATGTCTTACTTTTATAATTTAGTTTGTTTTTAAACGCGTACGTGAGGGATATTCACAAATAATTTTGCGGATCCCATATATTTTGGGGTACATATTTATAAAAGAAAAATTATAATTTTTTTCTCCGTAACTTTTTTCTTTCACTCATTTTTATTTTATTAAGAATTTTCAGTAAAAAAAAGAAAGTAGCAGCTACCTAATAAAGAGTTATCGAACATAGTATTACAACCCTAAAGTTTAGTAACACCATAAACTTCTTATCTCAGAATAGAAGTCGCCACAACTTTAATAAGCATCTCTATGAGCATAATGCTACTAGTTTTGAAATTGAGTAGTTACTTAGGGTTTCTGACCTTACGATCATAATCTAAGATACTTGGTAATGGTACCCGAGATATTGTAACGAACCACAAAAGAAACATAATAATGTTTTATTTTATTTGAAATGACAATGTAGACGCCACACACTCAAAGGCCCACACTAAGGTTTCCCTTGTATCATACACGACGATAGACACGAACATCCATGACCTGCGACCACAAATATTTGCCCCGACTGGAAATCGAACCCAGGACCCGTTGATCAAGAGGCAGCGCCGCTACCACTAGACCATGGTTACGGCGGGTTACGGTCATTCAGACCTCACTTTTAGTATATAAAATGGCGAAATCTATAATAATTTCACAAAGACAAACGGTAACCTTTTTTGTTATATAAATGTCCCCGGGCTACAAATCTCGTAGGGCGCCCTGTTACTAGGTGGGCAGTGGTTGGAGAAGGAGAGCTGAAGACCGAACTCAGTGGCGTTCCATAGGAGAGGCTGATGTCCAGCAGTGGACTAACACATGATGATGATAATGAGACAATTGTAAATTGCCGCAAAACTTTTATTCAGATTTTGTTTTTATTATTGAAGTCTCTTATGAGACTAAATTAAAAAACGTTAACTACTAAATGAAATGAACAAACAACTCAATTTATAGATAATAGCGACAAAATAGGAGTTTAATACCACATGACACTTTCGAAAGGAACCAGGCTAATGGCTCTATAAGCGGTTTGTATGGAGCTTAGTAAATTGGTAATGACTAAACGATTTGCGATGCAGTGTGTGAAAGTTTTGGATTCACTTTCTTAGGGAATAGAGGTGCTAGTCTGAAAATAACGGTAGTATGGGAATTGGTAAGTTTAGACAACGCCGGGGACTTAGTTCAAATGGGAATTAACGTCCACACTTCTTCCTAACTAGCTTTCCGCCCGGGACTTCATTTACGTGAGAATTTGTAAAAAATTTGTAACCTATGTGTTAATCCAGGGTGTGAGCTACCTCCATACCAAATTAATATTAGTAAGGAAGGATAGAGGTTAATATAATTTCTGAATGATTTTCCACTTTAATAAATTGCCACTCTTGTTGCTGCTTTACCTAAATGTTCAGCGAGCGCCACTGGTTAGTAAGGTTGGCTCATCTTTTTAACCGACTTTAAAAAAGGAGTACATTCGTTTTTTTTATTAAGATGGGTTAACTCTTGACCTCAATCTTGACCATAAGGGCAAAGATGAGGTCGACGATGGAGCGAGTTAACCCAGAAAATGTCTAATTTTTATGTATGTTCACCGATTTCTCCGCCAATTATGGACCGATTTAAAGAGTACAATCCAGAGATGGCCACATATAAATTTTAACAAAAATGATTCAGCGCTTTAAAAAAATCAACAAAAACAAAAAATACTACAAACCAGAACATCATCTAAATAAATGAGTGACATTTTCGTTTGTGGTTATCTGCTAATAGGTATTGTAGTCTGCAAAAAATATTAGTTATCTACTTTGTGCGAACTATTGTTGGGATGAAGTCGGTGACTCATACGTTTTTATTACGTGGAAAATTATTGGCATTTGATGTTTAATGTAGACGGTTGCCACTTAATGCCCCCTACAATATTATGATAAGTACTACAGCCCTTTAGATTTGGTATTCCTATGAGTATTTAGTTGTTTATACTTAGTAAAGGTTAGGTAACTTTAATAATCGAAGAACATGTGTGGTCCTCGGGTCATAACATGAATATGACAACCTCTATACATGCAAAAGTAAGCTAAATTCTCGATAAATATTGCGAAACCGACGTAATATAAGATGAGTTAATTCAAATACACATTAGTATGACTAAAGTATGATAAAATTGTCATATAGGAATGTACTTAATACTTATCATCATGTTTGGTGCCAAGGCGCCATTCTGCAATAGCATCCGAGGATTCTCATCTATACTAATATTATAAAGAGGAAAGATTTGTAATTTTGTTTGTAACGAATAAACTTAAAAACAACTGAACCGATTTCAAAAATTTTTTCACCATTACGATACTACATTATCCCTGAGTAACATAAGCTACATAATTTCCCGAATTCCCACGGGAACGAAGCGGGATGCTAGTAATATTATAAAGTGGAAAAATTTGTATTTTTGTATGTAACGAATAAACTTACATAAATATATAAAAACTACTGGACCGATTTCAAAAATTTTTTCACCATTAGGATGCTACATTGTTCCAGAGTAACAACGCTACATAATTTTCCTGAATTCCCACGGGAACGAAGTCCCGAGCGGGATGCTAGTAATATTATAAAGTGGAAAGATTTGTACTTTTGTATGTAACTTAAAAACTACTGGACCGATTTCAAAAATTGTTTTCACCATTAGGATGCTAAATTGACCCAGAGTAACATAGGCTACATCCCGAGCGGGATGCTAGTCTTCATTTAAAATTGCAGGCTCTGACTTACTGACTTATTAACGCTCAGCCCAAACCTTTGGCTCTAGAAAACTGACATTTGGCGCAAAGGTTCGTACCATAAACAACCTAGGCAAGGAATAAGCAAGGATTTTTCCAAATACCCACGGGAAATAAGTCCGGACATCCTCAGTTTCAACTATAATGTAAAATCTTCATTGGCTTTTGTCCCGTTTCAATGGCAAACCAGGATTTGGCAGGTTAAGTAATTGCATTTTGGGCCATAGTCCACCACGCGGGCCAGCGTGAAATGCGGGTTGGTGGGCCGCTCGTCTTTCGAAAATGAATTTTCTTGGACGGGCGGGTTTCATCACGATGTTTTCCTTCACCGTTGAGTTATAATTATAAATCCGTACATAAATCCGAAAAGACGAATTTAGTGGTACAAACCCGCACCAGGATTTGAACCCACGACCTTCGGATTACAAGTCTGGCTCACTACCAACTGGGATATCACTTTCATTTTAATTAAGAACGTTAAAACATTTTCTTAGTAACCTTTGTCTTATAGTTGGCGGTACCTACTTACAATGTATGTAATTTAATTATAAGAAGAGGCTGTTATCCGACACAGACGATTAGCTTAAAGGGAGTGGCACCTGCCATTAGTTTTTAAGAATCCATTGTAGAGGAAATAAAAATAAAGATTTATATTTATTTAATTAGCGTGGAATGAATGCGTTTAGGAGCTATGACGCCACAGACAGACGCAGACATACTTACTGATACACAGATACACACGTCAGACTTATAACACCATGTTTTTTTTCGGGGGTTAAAAATACAAAGCAATCAACACTTCCAGATGTTTAATAAACAATAGAACAGTGTACACGAGCTAAATACGACAGATGCGCAGGCGCACCTTGCCTTGCGCGTGCGCCTCTCTGGATCACTCGGCCAGTAGTGGAATGCGACTAGGAATTGGCGTATTGACCTCTAAGGAAATAGGGATAGTGGTAAAGGTCAGTTAGATGTGGAACTTATGGTCCATTTCGGCTAGGAGAGGTAAGGACAGGAAGACACCACTTTACTAGGAAGAACTTTATAATAAGTGGCTAAGTAAAAGTGTGTCTACTTGTCGGTGTAGATACCTAAGTACCTACCTAAGGACTGGCTAAAATCAAAATATTTTTTTTAACATTTTTGACGATTAATACATATTAAGAACTATACTTTGACATTGTAATTTAATATTTTAATTTAATTGAATAATTAATTTATTGTAGTATATTATATTATTCTTATAGGACTACAAATGTCAAATCTTTGTTGTGTGCCTGAAATAAAAAAATATATTTTATTTTTATTTTTTAAATTAAAAAGGTAAAGTACACACTGTTTGGGGTAACTTTAAACCAGCGAAATTTTAACATATTAATCCCTCTATTTTTAAAAACAGGCGACAATTGACGGAGTTGTCGTGTAATAAACGTAAAAAAAAGCATACATTCGAATTGAGAACCTCGTCCTTTTTTTCAAAGAAGGTTAAAAATAAGATTTTCGCGCTGGGTGTCTATTCCATTAACCACTGGTAAATCATTGGCGGTGGTAAATGGTGACCACTTCATCCGTTCATGTGGCGAAATTTAGATCTATCTAAACCATTTAATGACAGCTACCGTGACTGGGGCGCGATTGCTTACTGAGTGTTAAGTTGCTAGGTTGCTGATCGGGGTGATTGTCATCGAGTGTACACGGTAGTTTTGAATTTTGCCACCTGAACGGATAAAATGGCCACCATTTTCATTCCACCGCCATTATGCCTTTTTATAATTTAAACGACACGGCAAGGCACGGAAAAATTTGTATCATCATTGTCCCGTATGTTCCCAACTTCTAGTATCACTAGTACGTATACAGAGCTTTAGGTATCTCTCTTGCAACCTCTCGGGTGGTAAATCAGTCCATGAAACTGAACAACTTCCCCAAGGAACATCAATAGGTCAAAATACGAAAAAAAAAAAATTGAGTTCCCATACAAAATGTGCTATAAACTGATGAATTTTGTATGGGAATTTGTTCAGTTTCATAGACTAATTTACCACCCAAGAGGTTGCAAGAGAGATACCTAAAGCCCTGTATAGGAGGCAATAGTAATAAAATTTTGCCGTGCGTTTTTAGGGGACGCTTTTAGGGTGCGTTTTTAATTATTGAGACGCCATTTATTGGTAAAATAGATGCCCAAGCATATCGGCGTAAGTTAAATAAAAGTGGCACTGTATATCTAAAACCAGACAGACAAAACAATTCATACAATTACAGAAATGGGTAGAACATCAAATCAAATTGCCTGTAGGTACATGTTTCTATGTAAATTAGCCCCGAAAACAAAAAAGGCAGACAATAGGCAACGAACAGCAGTGTTTCGTGTCGAGCATAGAGCACAGAACATTAGTTTCATCATTACATGGTCAGTGGTTCCACTCAGACACGATATTTACACTTTGAAACTAAAGTAAAAACTCAAATACATACAGAGTGTAAAGGACAGCTTAGCAAATACTTAAATGGTGGAATCTACCCATAGCTCTGTGTGGTGGCTTCTGTGTTAATTAAGCTGTTTTATGTACAGTAGATTTACTTAATGCTGTATGTTTGCCAATTTGTTAAAATAAAATAAATAAAATAACTTTCATCAGCTATAAGTAAATATTTTTTCTGGAAACGTCACGTTAAGGAGTTTTCATTATTTACCTATTTTGGCGCTACGCATTGTATTGTGAAACCGATCGTGAAACCGCGCCCCGCGCGTGATCCCCCGTGCCGCGCTGCTATCTGAGTGCGATGTACATTGCTTGTTTTCGAGTTTTACGTTGTTACGATTGTCTTTTATTGGAAAATGAAATGTATTCGATTAAACAGCTTGCTGTGTTCCGTCGGTGCGTGGGAGTACCAGTGCCTGTATGGGCATTTTCTGGGTTAACTCGCTCCATCGTCGACCTCATCTATGACCTTGGTCCAGATTGAGGTCAAGAGCTAACCCATCTTATAATAAATAAAATAATAATAATAATAAAAGGTGGAAGCAGAAAATATCACAAAATATGAAAAACTATTGAAAATTTTCCGGAGAAAAATTCCACTGGAAAATCGTTCAGAATGATTGTCTAAGCCCAGGGTTTCAGTTTTTGATAAGCTGTCTTTAATACCCTGTATACACCGATTTGAATGCGGTTTTCATTTATTTATAAGCAGGTTTTCCAGTGGTGGTTCCTGGACATGTTTTATCAAAATTGGTGCAGCTGTTTCAAAGTTTTACGCGATGAATGTCGTGTTTTATACATTTTTTAAAATTTTAGAGTTATAATAAACTACACATTCACATACACACACACGCATACACACTCACACACACAATAATTTTTGTTTTTATGTTTTTTTTTTACTTTCTATTTTTGCTTTTTGCTTTTTTGTTTTATTAATATTGTATCTAATTTTTATGGAAGAGCGGAGTCTTCTGACACAGGCGTACACGCTTAAAAGAGGACTCTAATCAACATTGTTCATGTACGTGTATTTCAAAAATAAAGAATTTTGTAATTTTAATTTTTTTTGACTAGTTCTCGACTAAAATGATTTTATATTTAACCAAAGCAAATAGTAGTTAGGAGTTAAACCGTTAATAAATATCATGAGTCCATGACAAACATTTTTCTTTGTATTTGGTACCCCTACCGTCAGCAAAACAGGCACGTGTTTAATCGAGCCACAAATAATGTGAAATTTTACTTATTATGTCCTTACCCAAGGTTTTGTCTATCTTTGTACCAAATTTCATCAAAATATGTATAGTAGTTTAGTTGCGAAAGCATAACAGACAGACAGACAAAGTTACTTTCACATGTATAATATTACTAGCTTTCCGCCAGCGGCTCTGCCCGCTTGGACTACAGGTTATATCGTGCCCAGCTGTGGTATGAAATGTAGCCTTTGTCCTTTCCCAAAGCCTTATTCAGTAGCTTAAGCGTTTTTACTTTCTATTTTTAATTTTTGCTTTTTTGTTTTATTAATATTGTATCTAACGTGTTTTTTATGGAAGAGCGGAGTCTTCTGACACAGGCGTACACGCTTAAAAGAGGACTCCAATCAACATTGTTCATGTACGTGTATTTCAAAAATAAAGAATTTTGTAATTTTGTAGCCTATGTCCTTTCCCAAAGCCTTATTCAGTAGCTTAAGCGTGAAAGCGTAACAGACAGGCAGACACAATTAGATTCACATTTATAATATTAGTAGGGAAGTAGGGATAGGGAGTATTTTTTTATATTATGAGATGGATTAACTCTTGACCTCAATCTGGACCAAGGTCATAGATGAGGTCGACGATGGAGCGAGTTAACCCAGAAAATGCCTATTAAGGCACTGGTAATCCTACGCACCGACGGAACACAGCAAGCTGTTTGGCGTCGGACTTCGGTAGGAGGGTGGTCGCGAACCAGACGACCCTTCACAGAGCCTACCACACCGCATGAGACCATAGGACGACACCTCCGATTCAGAACAAATAGAGGTGTCGTTGCCTGGGATGGATTACTAGGAGGCAGGTCTCATTTGTGTTTCCTTAGTCGCCTCTTACGACACTCACGGAAAGAAATGGGCTGGTGTTATTCTCAACCGATCACGTGTGGCGAAGGGGAGTAGGGACAGTAGGGATTACCCAATGAGATCTTTTTATTGGTATACTAGCTTTCCACCCGCGGCTCCGCCTGCGTGGACTACATGTTATATCGTGCCCAACTGTGGGATAAAATATAGCCTATGTCCTTTCCCAGGTTCTAATCTATCTCTTTACCAAATTTCATCAAAATCGGTTTAGTAGTTTAGACGTGAAAGACGGACAGACAGACAGACAGAGTTACTTTCGCATTTATAATATTAGTATGGAAGTATGGATTTTCTATAAGTGGTATTCCACATTCTTTTTGCTGACGCTCTTTTCCGTCACCTAAATGTAAATAAAGTAAGTAGATAATAGTGTAAAGAAGCAAACAACTCCATAGTACGAGCTGGTACGGTAATTAGAAATGTTTTTTAGTATTTTCATCAATCGGTACCAAATAGAGTAAGGAAATGTTTTCAATTATAGATCGCTTGCTAGGTATAGGTATAAGCAAGTATAAATTGCCACTTTGGTCACCCATCAGGTTCCGTACCCCTGTGTACGTTGCTTTACCTCACTGATCGGTCGAGATCAGCGAATGCATCGGAGATACAAGCGGTTCAATGAATAGTTTGCCGTGTGGTGATCGGTTGAGAATAACACCACCCCATCTCTTTCCGTGGGTGTCGTAAGAGGCGACTAAGGAAACACAAATGAGACCTGCCTCCTAGTAATCCATCCCAGGCAACGACACTTCATTTTTTTCTGGATCTGAGGTGTCGTCCTATGGTCTCATGCGGTGTGGTAGGCTCTGTAAAGGGCCGTCTGGTTCGCGACCACCCTCCTACCGAAGTCCGACGCCAAACAGCTTGCTGTGTTCCGTCGGTGCGTAGAAGTACCAGTGCCTTTATAGGCATTTCTGGGTTAACTCGCTCCATCGTCGACCTCATCTTTGACCTTATGGTCAATATTGAGGTCAAGAGTTAACCCATCTTATAATGAAAATAATAAAAAAACTTATGAAAATTTCTCCCATTTTCAAAATAAATATGACAGTTTGCAACCCGACTTTAATCATGGCAATTCAGTTGAGAGAAATTCGAAAGTTTTAGCTAGGGAATTCCCCTAAAATCTTTCTGTGGGTTGGCAGTGTTGTCAATTTAACGGATAGGGATATGTGCGTTATATTATTCATCGATGTGCGTTTTATTGTGAATTTTTAAAGTATTTGTATATTTAATATTTTTACTTGATAAAACCTAACCAGGATAGCGATTCTGTAAAAATCAGTCATTGTCATTACACCGAAACCCTATCGACACTCTACCGGCATTATGAGATCAGTGGTCTCACAGTGCCGTCCAAATGATTATCGTTGCAATCTCAATCGTCTCTCAATAGTTTGAGAAAATGGTGACGATTTCCAGCCAGAGTCACGTTATTCAGAGACAATACGTAAAAATTTTCGAAACGTCAATGCCACTCAGAAGTAATCACTGTCAGTGACTTCAATTCAATTTCTTGTCTATGGCTCTCCTTTGTTGATTAGGCCAATGTCAGGTTCCAAAAAAGGTTGCAGTTTTCTTGGGAGAGTCCAATTTACTCGAGACTATGCCATGATGTAATTATCATCTGGGGGCTCGGTAGTGCGTCCTTCCCAAGTAGAACAAAAACAAACAAAAAAGGCATAGTACCCCATTTTTTCTTGGAGCCCATTCAGGACATTTTCGAAGTGCGAATGTAACGTTAACCACTTCAATAAATTTTATATGGGTTATAAGTGTTCGTAAGTACCTGTCAAAAAACTATCACACACCGTGTTGAACTCGACTGTCTAGTATCGAACTTCATTTTTTAAACCTGCCCTAAAGTATCACTGAATAGCTTTTAAAAATATATGTAATGGTTCAGTTTGTTGCGTGGAAGAAATAAATCAAAACGGCTGATAAATGGAGTCTTTGATATACTTATATTTTTTGATGTACAATTAAAGTATTGTATTGTGTTGTATTGGGGCTAACTGTTTTAGAAAATATAACTTATTTTATAACTCAAAAAAACTCATGTAAAAAAAGTTCCTTGTTTTACTCTGAACCATTTCATTGAGTATTAAAATAAATATTAATGCAAAACATAATAAATCTTACTTCATCTGATTTTCGTATTTTGAGCTGCTATTCTTATTTCTAATTGGAAAAATAGATGTGTATTTAAATAAGTAATTAAATGTTACAACAGAAAAATTTAAGAAATATATACTAAGGAGATTTTATAGTTTTCCTAAGGGATTATCTTTTGTATTGCGCACTGCCAAGGAGTGGAATTCTCTGCCGGCGTCTGTATTTTTGAGCTCATACAACCCGAATATCTTTAAAGTACGAGTGAATAGGCTTCTTCTGAGTGAGTTCGCTACATCCTCGACCACATCTTTGCCCTGAGCTAGATTGTAGTCAAGAGCGAACCCATTCTTAATTTAAAAAAAAAACCGCTAAAGAAGTTTTCACTTCAAAAATTATATCCCACAACCTTTTTTAGTAGAGAAACGCAGTGCGAGCATGTTGCGAGACTTGCTTCTTTTTACATGTTTTTCAATTGGATAGTATTTAAATTGTCAGAATTTCAATTTCTTTATTATTGTTATATATGTAACATAAAATGTACCGAAAGCTTTTAAAAACCAGGTCAGAAATAAGTAAAAGCTTGGAAACAGGCTTCAAATATTGTACTTTTGAACGGATTACGGGTATCAGCTGCTGCAGGTCAGTCTTTTTAGTTTTTATCACAAAAATTGCTCTTTTAATTTTTTAGTCTTTATCTTTACAAAATCATGAATTACTCGTGGTTCACGCTTATCTCTTTGCCCTCATAACCTGTGTGACGCTTGAGAAAAACATAATATTATGTTTTTTGGAAAACACAGCAAAAAAATAGGTGCATCGCATTTCTTATATTTGAATTCTTGAAGAAGTGATTACCACTTAGCGTTTATCTGTTTCATACCTAACTACGACGAGAGTCTTAGCTGACCAGTGACCATCTGACCCAGCTGACTTACATATTGGAAATAGCTCAGCATGCTGTAAATTATTTATATGAATTACTTTTATAAATTGCAACTTTTATTCCAGGTGTGAGTCGAGGGTTTAAACTTGTAAATAGGAACAAGAATTGAATCTGCACATCAGGCAAGGAGAGGCCATTCAAAAAGTTGTTTTTTTTTTTCATGAAAATGAAATAATTATCGGAATATCTACAAAAAGTACGATTGAGCATAGTTTTGCAGTAGTAATTTAATAATGATTCCTAATCTAATAAATTACAAACATACAAAGCATAAGGATTATTCGTTTTTCTGTTCCTTTCACCCAGTAGTTAGGTATTCTAAAAGTTATCTGCCCTTATATTTACAATCAATGGAAACCTGCATACATCTGAACAAGCATAAACGTCACCGACAGTCCCCTCTGTAGAGGCTGCTTGGAGGCTGATGAAACAGTCGCCCATGTAATCCTGGATTGCATGGGAGTGGCAGAACACCGGGCAAAAATCCTTGCAAACATTAGGTCGCTCCGCGAAGCCTGCGAAATCCCCAGGAGGATTCTGAGCTTCTGGACGGAGCTGAAGTGGCTGGAATAACCACTGACCCACACGCATAATGGGCCACTTAAGAGCCTACATGCGGAAAATGGGAGCCCATATCACTTATCTTAACCTGCATACATTGCTGGTTGCTGTTCCGGGACTGTATACGATACCTAAAACACTGTGTATGTGTAGTGTATACTACATAATCTCATTCCATACTCTATTTGACTATTCCAGAGTTTTTATACAAACAATCCCTGGGGATTCTAGACAGTACCTGATTTCATAATATTGGTTTCATAAATTATAAATAAATAAAACGCCATACACTCAAAGGCCCACATTAAGGTTTTCTCTTGTGTCGTGGGTCCCTCGGAACTGCTTATAAAGACAGACACAAACACTCACGACCCGACAATAAACATCTGCTTTTAACACAAATATTTGCCCCAACTGGGATTCGAACCCAGGACCCGTCGATCAAGAGGCAGTGCCACTACCACTCGACCAAACCGGCCGTCAATTGCTAGTAACATTATGGTAACATTATACAACCTTAATGCAATCTTACTGTTCAGCAAGTACTTGTAACTTCGTTCTTACTTCTGTAGAAACTCTAGAAAATAAAATTTTCTAAAACATAAAATTCCAAAATAGAGTCAGAGATGTTTCGGCTTTTACCATCCCATAAGTACCACTTTTCAACCGACTTAAAAAAAGGAGGAGGTTCTCAATACGACTAAGTTTTTTAGGGTTCCGTACCCAAAGAGAAAAAACCGGACCCTATTCCTAAGCCTCCGCTGTCCGTCCGTCCGTCCGTCCGTTCGTCTGTCACCAGGCTGTATCTCGTGAACCGTGATAGTTAGACAGTTGAAATTTTCGCAG
Source organism: Aproaerema taeniolella (assembly GCA_949987775.1). Taxonomy (NCBI): domain Eukaryota; kingdom Metazoa; phylum Arthropoda; class Insecta; order Lepidoptera; family Gelechiidae; genus Aproaerema; species Aproaerema taeniolella. The sequence continues at coordinate 7,186,146 of OX465245.1, forward strand.
ATGATGTTTTTTCATTGGCCCTATAACAACAAAATTTGTTGTTTTTAGTATTTAAATAAATAAAATAAATATTTAAGGGGGCTCCCATACAAAAAACGTGATTTTTTTGCTCATTTTATAGAAAGTCTGTCTGAGGCTGTATCTCATGAACCGTGATAGTTAGACTGTTGAAGTTTTTACAGATGATGTATTTCGATTGCTGCTAGAACAACAATTACTTACTAATAAATAATAGTTTAAAAAAACTAAAAAAACACGCTTTTATTGCTAACCGAACTAAAAAGTTGAAAATATTTTTTTTATCCTGATTGCAGGATAATTCAATTCAGAGTAAAAAGCGTGGGGTGCATTTTACAATATTTTCATAACTCTCTTATCATATATTGTTGTCAATAGAATAATTTTAACATTCAATACATCAAGCACCCCACGCTTTTTACTCTGAATTGAATTATCCTGATTGTAATTAAAAATTATTTTCTACTTTTTAGTTCGGTTAGCAATAAAAGCGTGTTTTTTTAGTTTTTCCAAAACTACGCGCCTGCTCAGTTCACACGCTCTGTCTTTGTTACTCTCATGCAAAGGATCTGCGAAGAGATTTACTAATCCTAACGATCCTAATCAGGATAATGGAAATTTTTTATCGGGTTGTTGCATTGTCATCGGCCCTTAACACGTGTGCAAAGTTTCAAGTTGATCAGACGTCTAGAAACCAGTGAAAATTAGGCTCAAAGATTCCGTTACATACATACATACATACATACATACAACCCGAGCTAATAAAAGCGTGTTAAAAACTAGAATAAATTAAATAGTTAAGGGGGCTCCCATACGACAAACGTGATTTTTTTTGCCGCTTTTATAGAGATAATGGTGTTTATAGAGTCCGACTCGCACTTGGCCGGTTTTATAAGTAATAGTACGGAACCCTTCGTGCGCGAGTCCGACTTGCACTTGACTAGTTTTTATTTAATGTTTGTTCTTCGAAAAAATATACTCCTTTTCGAAAATGACTAGTACTTTTAATTTTTTTTTTACAAAAACAAAAATTACTTACAAACCAAAACGGCATAAAATAATTAGTAACGTTTTGGTTTGTGGTAATTTGCTAATAGGCATTGTAGTCCGCGGAAAATACGATAACTGAAGAAATAAATCATGTAATTTTAAAATATTCGAAGTTCCACAGTAGCACGTTTATGCTACGGTACCCCACACGTCATCTTCCTCTGATGAAGAACTCCATCTCGACCATTAAACTTTATGCACTTGTCCTGCAAGTAGCTTTCAATCAGGCGCTACAGGTAGGAAGGTACCTGATGGTAAACCAGTACCTCCCTTATCGTCCTCCAGGGTAACGAGTTAAAGGCGTTGTTGATATGAAGACTTGCCGCAATCGCGTCCACGTCGAGCGTGACTGTCGGAAACCGAACTGGTCATTCGACAGGTCGGGGCCGACGCTCCACAAGTGCGTGCTGAACCAGAGGAAATAATTCTTTCGAATAGTTTTCCGGCCTCGTCCAGCAGGCAAATGGGGCGGTATGCAGAAAGAGAATCTGCAGACCTGCCCTATTTCCTCAAGAACACCATCGTGCTTCTTTTCAGCCCGTGAGAACCTAACCTAACCTAAGTTTAATTTCATTTAATATACAAAAACAAGAATCGATCTAAAGACCAAGCAAGCAAGCAATTTTTCATCAATGGTGTTCCTTAGATATTTTAAAATTTCCTCTTTTCTCATATCCATTAACATTTCAGAGTTTTATACTGGGTACATCATAGACATAGAAATAATTTGAATACCACTTTCTAAACCAAAAGTCCTCAATGACCTGTATTTCTATACAAAGTATATACATGTATAGAGTTCAGTGAAGTTTCGAAAGATTTGTTGTAAAGTAGTCATAGACATAGAAAAAATAACTGTGCATGTCATAGACATCTTTATGTCAGTGGTGCATTAACATGACTTCAACTTATTTCTATGTTTATGAAATGAAATAATACTTATATGGCAATGACCTATCATACAACATATACCAAGTCAGTGTTTCATTGAGAAATCATTGAGAAACGATCGGTGGACATAGACAATGGATTTTGAACTATAAGTTTTCCATTTGGAAGTCATTAAGGTGTTCATTCAGCTTACACTCCACTGACACATTTCTGAGACACAACTATAACCCTATCGAAACTCAACTGAAACCCTATCGACATCCAACTGGAGTTACAGAATCGAGGCCCAGTTTAGATAGCAGTGGGGCCCCATTTTTTATTTGCCCCAGGGCCCTTGGTTACCTAGCTACGCCACTGGTCTTACCACAAAAATAAAACTAAAACTTAGACAATGTTTAAAAATGGCTGTATGAACATAAATTCCATTGCCTTTCCCGAAACGGATAAATTAAACAACAACAAAATTACATGTTTCGTTGTTTGTAGTAAATCAGTATAGCTAAACCAATGCTAGACACATTACTATTATTAATTTGTGGTTATTGCTGTAACTCTTAAATGGCTAAACCAATTTTGATCAAATATAGCTAAAAACGATCTCGATTACGTCAGCTTTTAAACAGAAAACCCGCATCGAAATCGGCCCATTCGTTTATGAGCTACGATGCCACAGACAGACACACAGAAACTCACGTCAAACTTATTACACCCCTCTTTTTTTAAAATACGTTTGTTTCAAAAGTCTAACTGTTTATCTCGCCATAATTTTCACTTCACCACAATTATTTTCAATGCGACCGACCTAACCATTGTATTAGTAACACGAACATAGTGTTATCGATGGGGAGTTGGCGACACACGAAACGACGCGACGGGAAGGCTTTTAGTGCAAACTGACGCGATTTTAACCCCCGACAAAAAAAGGGGTGTTATTAGTTTGACGTGTGTACTGTGATGTGTAGTCTACGTTACACAATCGCTACTGGCTGGTCGGATTGCTGTCAAAAGGCTGTCAAGTATTGATTTAAATGTTTGAAATTGAATTTAAAATAACAGGTCTTTACTTATGAAGTTGCCGATTTTTTCACAAGCTTTATTTTATTCATAATTTATTTGATTGAACAGCTATTACTAAAATTGTTTTTAATTTAAAACCTTAGCCATATAACGGAGATATTGAGTCAAATTAACACATATTTACTTTAGATTTGTTTGCTGAAAAAGAAGCTCAAATATAGCTCGTTTCATCCGTTGCCCGTTTCATTGCTTATTTTTGCTGTACCTTTGTTAATGTTACAACTTTCAATAAAATAAGTATGATGAAAATTAAGTTAATAAGAGCTAATAAGATTCCCGAGAAAAATCCAAAAACGTTAGTGTGGAAAATTCAGTTTTTCAAAAATATTGTACGAAAAACGGCAATTTCGTAGGTAAAAGACCTATTATTCGCGAACGCAAAAAAAGATGATTTTTTTCGTTTAGAGTCATCGGAAGGTGTTGATTGTGCGCACAAGCGCTGCGTTATGTGTAAATATAAACCGTTAAGTATGTCGCGTTAAATGTATTATATCATATCGTCGGCTTGCAAACAACACCGCGCAAGTCGAAATTTGGCGGTTTTGATCTGTGAATGCCGTTATTCAAAAAATTGTATCACCGCGTAACTATTTTTTCTGTGTAACACCGCATAAGTCGTCATTCCTATCCCCTGTAAAGTGGGTACAAACGACATGCGCGGTGTTGTTAGCAAGTGTAATACCAGCTTTACAGTGTTTAATTTAACGCCCCCAACATAAAGATTACAGTACCTATATATGTGTGTATCTATATGGCTGTTTATCTCTGTGTCTGTCTGTGACATCGTAGCTCCTAAACGAATGAACCGATTTCGATGCGGGTTTTTTTTTAAAGCTGACGTAATCCCGATGGTTCTAAGCTATGTTACATTAAAGGATTTAAACTATGATTTTATTATTTTGTTAATTGTGTCTATATCAGCAGCTCTAGCACGATAACGACAAACTCTTCAACACACTTCACTTTGATTGCGCGAGGGTCCCGCGCAAAGCCTTGCTCGCCCTATGGCGTTGTCAATGTTGACATTTTGACATAGGACCGCGGTGATGTCGCGGCTCTGCCACTATACTACTCGTCCTGCTGGTTCTATGACAACTTTTTAACACCGATAGGCAATTAGTTTAGCACTAACAAAGAGTTATCGGCAGCCGTACATCGCTATGCGGCATCAAAGCTTTTAGAAGGCTTTCAGTCCGCGCATGAAAATGTGATTGCGTGTTCGCTGGCACACTGCACCCTACAACCGTAAGAGTGCGGATACAGGGCAGAAACAAAAATTTATGTCTGATGTGTGACTTTATAATTAAGAATAAGAGTGTGGTGATCGGTTGAGAATAATACTACCCCAACTCTTTCCGTGGGTGTCGTAAGAGGCGACTAAGGAAACATAAATGAGACCTGCCTCCTAGTAATCCATCCCAGGCAACGACACTTCATTTTTTCTGAATCTCAGGTGTCGTCCTATGGTCTCATGCGGTGTGGTCGGCTCTGTAAAGGGCCAGGTCTCATTTGTGTTTCCTTATTCGCCTCTTACGACACCCACGGAAAGAGATGGGGTGGTGTTACTCTCAACCGATCACCACACGGCTAAATTCTTTAGTTCTTTATAATTCAGCTGGTAATATTCGAAAAACAAAGAAGCTTCCAAGCAGTCGACCATTGTAATCAGCTACGAACGATCGAAAGCACAACAATAGTTACCTACTTTAAAACGGCCAGTGCAGTAATATTACGAAATTTCCATAATTCGACCGACGGGCGTTCGTAAGTATAGCACAGAAATCCCCCCTCTCCCGCCTCGTTCCTCCCTGCCTCCCCCCAGACATTTCCGGGTGAGGCCGCGCGTGACGCCGACGGTCACGCACTAGTCTTACAAAGTAAAGGCTGAAGCGAATTTTGGGAATTTGGGGGGTTTCTGAGACGCACTGCCTTACCTTTTTGAGATTTCTCGGTTCAGTACTGACCGCTTCTTTTCAACTATTATATTGCGCACTGCTGAGGATTGAAATTGCCTGCCTGTTTAGTTGAGGTATTCCTACATAAATACTACAACAGTGTCGCTATTGGTTCATAGATCACTTACGCCCACTCTCCTTTATAGTTATTATAGAGCAAGGTATGAAGAATTTGAAATTAATCGTATTCGACTTCAATTTATAGAACATTAGCTTCCCGCGCGGGACTTCGATCCCGTGGGAATTCGGGAAAATCATTGCCCTATGTCCATCCCGGATAATGTAGGATTCTATTGGTGAAAGAATTTTTCTAAATCGGTCCAGTAGTTTCGGAGTCTATTCGATGCAAACAAACAAACAAACAATCAAATCTTTCCTCTTTATAATATGTATAGATGAATATATAGATATAGACAATACAATAAAATTTAGCACATAGTGACTGACATAGTACAATAAAAATCCTTACTAATATTTTAAATACGAAAGTAACTCTGTCTGTCTGTCTGTCCGTCTTTCACGCCTAAACTACTGAACCGATTTCGATGAAATTTGGTACAGAGCCTGGGAAACGACATAGGCTACATTTTATTCTACAGTTGGGCACGATATAACCTGTAGTCCACGCGGGCGGTGCCGTGGGTGGAAAGCTGGTACCTAGGAATATAAAACATAGTGTACAACAAGGCGGCTTTATTGCTTGGTAGCAATTTCTTCCAGGTAACTTTAGGGTAAGACATCAGTAAGGTATAGAAGTAGTAGCTGGTGCATAAATAAATATTACGCATTTTTTAAAAGCCTGGTGTAACGCTGTCACTTTGCGCCTTTAACTTATTCAGATTTTGTTCACCGAAGTAAACTCAAAATGACAGACAGCAAGTATTTCATTATTCAAAGTTTTCCCGAGATGATTGATGGAGCTGAACTTTAGTGTTGCACGAATTCATTTAATTTGCAACTAATGTACAAAACACAAAAAAGGGAATCGAACAAGGTAGGTGGCGACACGGGGATTCGAACTCCGTACCTCTCGTTTACAACGCCGATCAGCTATACGCCACAGATGCCATTAACGGTTTATCAATGGCCATTCCCGTGGAAATTTCGTAATGTCCTACTTTATTCCTTTCCTACGTTATAAAAATTAACTACGGGCCAAATTTCAGCTTTCTAGGTCCAATTGGCTGGGCGTTAAGGCGACTACAGCATCCGATAAAGGCAGCACACATAGGAATAGTGCCATCTCCGTCTCTCAACAGGCCTGGGCCGGCAGTGCGAACAGTGTCGATACACGAAGTTTACGGACTATGAAAGCGTGCGTGCGTAAAAACATGTTCGAAATTTAGAAAAATGAGATTTATGGAAAGGTAACAGCTTAAATTCGAAAAATGAGTTAACTACTTATCGAGAGTGTTCAACCCCGAATATTTTGATAGCAAATTCAAGTTCCTGTGTGCATTTTACCATCGTTTTTACAGCTTAAAAAATACACAATATTGGGTATTCAGAGGTGACTTTGTGAGCTTTTTTCTATCGAACCAAAAGTGCTGAAACATGTTTTCAGCAAACTACTTATCTAGTTTATGTCCTGAATATTTAATGCAGTGCGTCATGCTTATCTACACATCATAAAATCGTAATATAGGTGCTGTAGTCGCCTTAATGAGTCAGTGAGTCAGAACCTTCAATTCAATATAGGTACTTAAAAAAAGGTGTACTATTCAATTCACCTTTATCCCTCGTTAGACGATTTCTACGGAACCACTTCAACAGGAACAGTGCCTGGAATTCGATGGTAAAAAAAATTCAAAAGTGTGGCGTAGTATCATGTTTTTTTTAACGAAGGGTGTGAGGTTAGCTACGGCACATTTTTGTGGGTAGTTACATAAAAAGTGGAATTCTTAGCATTACAATCTGGGTTAAATTTAAGCGTATCCTGTGTGACCGGACGCGTGCGTGCTTTTACCCCACCTGTTATAGCCCGTCCGCTTAACAACGGTGCACTTTCTTAGAAAAAATACTACTTTGTTGTAATAGCTTAGATCAATATTGCTTTGTCCTACATTGCTTCTCAATGAAGTTATTTTAAACTAGCATTCCGCCCGGGACTTCGTTCCGGTGAGAATTTGGGAAAGTTATGTAGCCTATATATGTGTTAATCCAAGCTGTCAGCTACCTCCATACCAAGTTTTGTCAAAATGGGTCCAGCCATTTGAGCGTGAAAGAGTAACAAACATCCATACATACAAACTTTCGCGTTTATAATATTAGTAATGAAGTAATCTTAAGCTAAGGAAGTAAGGATACCTAAGGATGAAGATGTAAATCAAGCAAAACACAGATTTCGAAATCCACATCCTTTTGACAACCTCCAGCTTTGGATTAATTACATTCCTAAAAACTTTTGATAATTAAAAAAATTACCAACTTATTTTTCGGTTATTCATTTCCATGTATCGGGCGATCAGTTAGCATAAATTAAGGCTTTCTCCTAAGAACATAGCTTGAAATATTTTAAAAAAATATCATCTCTACACAACTTTTGACCGATTAGCTGAGAGCTATTTCTTGCCTTAGTATGAGAAGTTGAAACTTTTTTTTTGATAATTTTATGTAGGTTCCTTGAGGAAAGTGGTTCAGTTTCCCGGGAACAATCACCCCCTATAGTTTCGCTATATAAACTCTATACTGCACTGTAGTCGGTCGAATGGCTAACACATCGTTAGGCGGAGTATAAGTAATCTAAGCGATTGTGAGTTGAGATTGTGGGATTGGCCCTTTGCGTGTGGGGCCTGCCTATTGCTAACTACTGTTGTACATACAAGTAAAATAACTTCTAGCTTCTAGACATTTTAAAAACATAAAGTGCACGCCTGTTCTCTACTGAAGTAAGCAGCCAGAGAATTGGTTGTTGTGTGTAAGTATTATTATGTGTTCTGTGGCGTAAATATCCTTAAAAATAATAACATACTTAAACCTATTTAGAGTTTGGCGAATTAGCAAACTAAACTGGCAGTGGGCTGGTCATATCTGCCGTAGAACTGATGGCCGTTGGGGCAGAAATGTTCTAAAATTGGAGACCACAAATCGGCAAACGTAGCGTAGGGCGCCCTGTTACTAGGTGGGGTGACGATATTCGTAAAGTAGCGGGCAGTGGTTGGAGGAGGAGAGCTGAAGACCGAGCTCAGTGGCGTGCCATAGGGGAAGCCTATGTCCAGCAGAGGACTGACGCAGGCATATGATGAATCCTGTTATCTCTCTCATCAGGGATATAGGGCTTAAAGAAAGGATTTCCAATCTTCTCGGTTTTGTACGGCAGATTTAATGACCTTCCAGCCGAGACCAGTTGATGCAGCCTTATTAATCATCTACTGACCACCTCAAAAGGGATACAGTCAGAAGCAAAAATATGTATACACATTTTCCAGGCTCCATAAATTTGTGTAAACCTTTGGTTTCAAAAATATTTACTAAACGTGAATACTGGTATACATCGTACCAGTGGCTACAACTTTATTCTCTTCGTGTCCAGTATTTTTGAAACCAAAGGTTTATACAAAAAAGAGCCTGGATAATGTGTACACATTTTTGCTTCTGACTTGGTGGAATTAAGTATTCACCCATGTTTCTTGTCTGAGTGATAACTTATCACTTTTCACAAGGTTCAAACTAGAAAAAACTTTGCCCTTTAACCTAGAAATTGAGTGAACGAGGACGGGCCCGGCTTTCTAGTGTCATGTTAGGCTTTGTTTGGACAGGTGGTTATCATCTGGTCTCCTCAAAACGTGCCCAATCAGAGTCCATCACCACCCAGCGCCATTACCTTATAAGACTTATACCCATGAGTTTTTGATCAGTAAATTCATATTGAGTGTGTAGCGTCCGTTATAAACGTGGACGTGTATTTGTTTGTTTGTCCCTTATTTACATAAGCGACATGGACGAACGGAGTCGCGGGCGAAAAGCTAGTGGTGTTTAATAAAGTAGGTAAATATCTAAAATAGTAAATCAAACAAAAAAGTTAATTAATTTATTATTTTTATTTTCACTTTTTATTTATATCAACCGGCTATCGTCAATATTGGCATCTTTACAAAATATAATTATCAGTTTTAATGGAAGAATTAAAAACAACGCTTATATTATTTTGGCAAATCCAAATTCACCATAGTGACATTACAAAAATTATGTATAAAACTTCACGTAAATTTTTATATAAAATATACATTTTTTACAAAAATGTAACATGATATTACTAGTCCTATTCTAATTTGTAATAAAAATACTTAACATCAACTAATATTGCTATTAATTAAACATAATAATCATAGTCAAATCAGAGTACAAATATGCATCTTTTTATGAAGTATTATTCTCAGATTATGTACAGGGGAATTATGCTAATTAATAAAATTAAATAATATACAAAATTTACAATCACTAAGGATACAATCGCTTGAACAGCGTTAATATTACGTAATCAACTAAATGACGCAATAATGAGAAATAATATAATATTCAGTTAGGTTTCAGATCTCCAGACCTAATAAAAAATAATTACATAAGTAAAAAAATATATACATTGTCCATTTTTTACTTTCTCATGCCGAGAATATTCATTTTAAATCGACCATTTTATGTTGCACACATGAAATGGTTGATTTAAAATACATATTCTATTCATATTCAAAACAAACACAAAAGAATGTTAGATTTATAGAAAGTAACAAAATGAAAACATCTTTCAGACAAGTACGTCAATATTGCACGTAAATTGTTGCCTCTTATTCACACTATTATATGTAAAACCCGGAAAAAAAAATTAAACATTACTAAAGGTGCTCTAGAATGTTAATGGCACCTCGGCTTTTGTTAAACATTTAAGTAGTAAAGTATTTTTTATTTTTCCGTCTGGGCTTTAAAATTCATATATTATAAAAAGATAGAACAAATGTTGAAATAATGCGTAAGTATTTTCAATTAGCAAATATTTTTTGGGGAAATAAAATTTTGGCGCGAATGGGGCTTGAACCCACGACCAGAAATCGCACGAAAAAAATGTAAACTCATAACGATATACAATAGCTTTGCGGAGTACACAATTACATACATATATTTTCAATTAAAAATTATTTTTAGAGTATCATTATTATAACCAAAATGAAAAAGATTTACCAAAAATGAGCTAGGTACTTAATATATAACAATTTTTTGTTAGTAATTTTCATGTTTCCCTAATTTCCAAAGTTTTTAGCACCGCTTTTTAGCCTGTATATACAAAAGTGTATTTAGCTTGTTTATGAAGTATCAAGTCATTGTAACTCGGTGGTACTCTATACGCCTAATGCGTGAATTGCTTTATTATGACTGTGAAAATAATAACTCGAATTGTCGCTTGACTATGGAAAATTTTGGAAGTTTTCAGTCTTTTTATTCCGTTTACTTTTATATTTTTAATCATTTTATTTGCACTCACACAGTTAACTAGCGCCCTTGTACTTGTATTTAGTATTATGTAATATACAATTTTATGTTACCAAATACCTACTTTAGGAACTAAGAAAAGAGTATGATTTGCTTTTAAACTGTTTTTGTTTCATGATAAGTAGTCAAATAAATATTACGAGGTTGCAATTGTGTTGAAATAATAAAATAATAAAAAGCAGTATTCGAGGTATAATTTCCACAAAACCTTGAAATTCCACAAATCACAATTTTATATACAAAATTAATTAGGTCCGGTGGGATGCCTTAATACGTATTTACATGTTGCATAGTTCCATCTCCCTTACATTTACAAAATCGTTTGGCATTTATTTGTGACTCTCCATACAACTACTTGTACATATATATTCGCGACCAATGGCACGATTGGCTTCCGTATATAAGGCACCAACATCTAAGGCACATATTTTTGTACAACATATAGAAGGTTTATATAAAATGTCTAAGTATAAGTTAAATATTTCAGTAATAGAAAATATGACAATGTTTTTGGTAAACGTCAATATATGCTTTAGAATTTAGGTGATATTTTTGTGGCAGGCACTTGTTTTTAAATATTTATGTAGGTATATGAATCCAAATCCTTATATACCAACGTTAATATTTAAAAAAGTATTGAATTGCAAAATAATACTATACATATAATTATGAGCACTTAATATTGAACTCTTATTTTGTATGGCACAGTGTTTTTGCACAAATATGTACGTACGTCGTGAGAGTTCTGTTAAAAATATATACTATAGGTAATTTACCAATAAAATACATAATATAAAAATGATAATTGCATACTTCGATTCAGTCTTCGATCCAGAAATCTCAATAGTAAATCACAGAATATTATAATTTATAACATATTTGCAAATCCAAGTTTTATGGTGCCTTTTATAGTTCGGTTATTTTAGATCATTTTTATTTTATTTTAATAAGTAATAAATTTGAATTCACAATTTATTTAAAAATAATACTATTGCTGATCAATCTCCATTTAATTTCTAAAAAAATATCAATGTAATAGTGGGAATTTCTGACTTTAACGATGATTATTTTTCATCATAAATACGAATTAAGATCTTCTACAAAGATATTGCAGCGTATCATGCCATTGAACGTTATTGTTGTCAAAATACATTTAAATTGAAATGAAATAGAATAGCTGCATTAGACTTGTTTTTTTCAACATTAAGTGTAATTAAATATAAATCAGTAAAAAATGAAATAAACCAGTAAAAACTAATAATCATAATATATTATAAGGTCATTTTAAGACAAAGTAACTATATAAAGAAAGGAAACCTTAGGTGTTTTTAAAACGAAAAGTAAATTTTCAGGATATAATTGTTCAATAATTTAATCCTTATAGGAGGCCATTTGATTCATTATGATGTCAAAGAACCTCCTTCTTTTTTGAAGAAGGATTATATATTTAAAAAAAAAGAATAAATAAAAATGATCTAAAAACCGTCCATTTATCCATCGCTCACACCTGCACACCAAGTACTCTGTCCACAACGAATTCATACCTATCTTCAGTCTTGGTTTCTTCTCCGGTTTTCACCTCATCCAGTTTAATAATCGGTATCTCCTCCGATTTTTGACATGTCTCTTTCGTCGCGGGTAGATTTTGACATGTATCTTGCGTCACCGAAAGATTTTGACATATCTCTTGCGTTACCGAAAGATTTGGACATGTCCCCTGTGTTACCGAAGTTTCCGGCTCATTCTCGAAGCCAATTTTAGGATTTATACATGGATTTTTACACTCTACAACCTCTGTGTTCTTCTCGTTTGCTTGCCTAATGTCTGTGCATCGATGGTCTCTGCGTAGCTCGTACGATGTTTTAGAAGACCTTCCATCTGGTGTTCTCCTTTCTTCTAAGATCTCTTCCCAATCGTCTTCTGAAAGAATTTCGTCACCTTCCTCGCCTGGCATGACGGGAATCGTGGATTTACTCCTTGTGAAGAACGCCATCTTTTCTCTGCAAAGAAAATGGGCAATTAGTAAAATGAGTTTTGTATACTTGGGACCATATAGTAATACGTTCTGTATAACGCAACTCAGACTCTGATCTATACTTAAGTAGCAGTCGTCTTTGTCATTTTGATAGTAAGAGAAAGAGACAATCAATACTTAAGTATAGATAAGACTTGAGTCTCCTTCTGTAATACGTGCCTCTTGCGTTGTAGATTCGACAAGACTGCTTGTCGCGATTCAAGATTGTGAAAAATAGCGTCCACAATTTTGATTTTGCTAATGTCAGATAATTTTAATCAAAATTAAAATATTAAATGGCCTAGCTCGTGTTTCAACTAGGCACATGTTACACATTACTTGTATCGTTAATAACTATAAACAAGACTCGTATAAACATATTATCTTAAGATATAAGTAATTAATTTGTACTGTCCAATACTGTCCATATAACGTATGTTTCAGCTAGGGTTTATGCTCGAGCTTTCTCGAACTCGAGAAATTTGGATTCATTCGAGACGAGAAAAAAATTACCGGAACTCGAGAATTCTCGAGTTTCGAACATGAATCAAGCCAGACGCGCCGCGCGATTTTTTTTCGTCACTTATCAGTGCCCGCGCTCGTTCATTCATTTGTTCACTCAGTGCCACACTTCATTCGGCACCAATCTAGCAGTAAACTGAAATACCAGGGCCGCGAGACCTTATTTTCTCAGTAACCAAAAGTGTGGGAAAGAGTAGTGCTAATATGTACTATTAACATATGAAAACCTGCTAGCTTGGGCCGACGGCCAATTTTCAGCTGCCAGGTTCTGAAGGTACTTCCAAAAATTACTCACTTGTCTTGAAGTCTGGGTGTTGAAGTCTTATAGAATATAATTAATTAAATATAAAGATTAATTGTCTACACCGCCAGATACTCTCAGCCGGCTGTAATTTCTGCCAGACACTTTACAGCTCGCAAGTAAATCATGCGATTGTACCTTCAATCTGAGCCGTGATTTTTTTATTTGATGTTCAGGGAACTATAACAATACTTTTTATAGCACCCAGACTTCAGGACAAGTGAGTAATTTTTGGAATGAATACCTTCAGAACCTTCAGAACCTGGTAGCTGAAAACCAGTTTCTGAAGGTATTATGTTAATAGTATATATTAGCACTACTCTTTCCCACACTTTTTTAATGAGAAAATAAGTAAGGTCTGGCGGCCCTGGGATCTCAGTTTACTGGTAGAGCCATGCCGAACGAAGTGTGGCAGTGAGCGAACAAATGAATGAATGTCTCTTCTTCCGCCTAATGCCTTCTCGATACATAAAGATACATAGGTAAAGGTTGTCTAGAAACCGTTTACCTTATGATAGATAGATAGAAGATTCAATTCTACAGTGCAAAAGGAAGACAACAGTTTTACCTGCCTTGTGGGTGTTATTAACACAAAAACTTGTTTTTATCCCATCTGTTGAATATTAATAAAATGCGACTAAGTACAGGAAATTAGCGAATTAGTGATGTCACTAAAAACTTTTCATAGCTTATTGCATACCATTAGAAAGCGGACAATCCAAAGATGTTTTGAAAAAAATTGGAAGAACATCATCACTTTTAGTTTTTTTTATTCAAGTCTAAAGTTGAGGTTTCAGTTTAATTTTTTAACTTCAAAAAACTTTGCTGGGCTATAAGAAAAAAACTAAATGTTGCTGGCGAGTAATTTTGATTTAGGTAGAACCGCATACCGATAGAAATTACAGATTTTAAAAAATTAGAGCTGTCCCAAACACTTTTTTTTTTCAGTGAATGTTAAATGCGGACTTTTATAATTTTTCACACCAAAATAAAAAAATGGCATAAAAAGTTCCGTGGGCCAAGAATTTTTATGGGGGCAGAGGAGGTAGCGAAAGACCCCTCTTACGGCCCATTCAATTTGGCAAATGATGCACGAAACACCCTGTATCGCAGCAGATTTCAAAGGTTTTAATAAAAAAGCTCGAGACCCGAGAAAACTCGAAAATTTGACCTCGAGAATTCTCGAAACTCGAGAAACAAAAAAGGTCGAGAAATCAGAAACCCTAGTTTCAGCATTACACATCGACAGTGATTGTCCTAAAGATAATTCATTAACATTAATCATAACATAAGCTCTGCTATTAGCAGAGCATCAAAAATTGAGTATAGACTCATTTGAGTGTTCCCCTCCACGGAAATCTTTAGTAAAAGGCGAAAGATTTATGCGTTTTGAAGGGAAACCAGAGTAACTCAATCTGTTTGTATGGAGACATAAGTACAATCGCGTGACGATCTCAATACCGCGATGTAGAAAATGTAGTCTGACGGCACAGCGCCATCTAGCGGTTTTTTTTAGAACTTAATAGACATTGACAAGGGTTCGACTTTCCAAAGAGGGGTTCTTGTTGCGACGTTTTTTGTTTTTTCTTCTAACAACTACGGGGTTGCAAATATGAGTTGATTGTTATTTATTATATTGTTGCTACGAAAAAAATGTTTTTACCATTGCCCCTCGAAAAAGGGTCCGTTATTCTTCAAAAACAGTGAATAAAACGCTGTTTATTTCACTGAGTGAATAAAACATTTTGAATTTGGAACATGCGCGAATATACGGATTTTAGAAAGAAAACAAAAGAAAATGTGCAAGGAGGTTGCATACTCTCACTATAAAAACGTACTAAAACTTGGCTGAATGTAATAACTGGCTGTGCGGAATATGGCTCGGTTAAAAATTTTAAATTTAGAATAAGGAATTCAGCCAATTGACTGTGCAATTTTCATGCAATTAAAAGTTTCTGTTTCTGTTTTGGTCTCAAAATCATAAAATGAGTTCGACATCCAGTGATGAAAGTGAACCTCTCGTTCCAGAGTCATTTCGCGTTAAAGCAGCAGCTATTGTTGATAATTTACTGTCACAGAGTAATTATTTATCTTTTTCTCGTAGTCAATGGTAAAAAGTAGAGTACCTAACTCGTGAAAAAAAAATTCATCTCGGCTCTTGTAGGTATCCCTCGAAAAGAATTCACCTTTTTTCACTTGTTGGGTAATTTACTATTACCCCTTCAAGCAAGTTTTTAGTGTCATACATATTTGTTGTGAAATTTTGTGAGTAGGTTCGATAATTATATGGTTCAAAACGAAAGATCGGAAAAAAATACGACTTTTGAGGTGTATGACTCCCAGAACCACTGGTTGAAAGTGAAATGATGTTAATTAGTTTTTCAGTAGATAACAGTAAATTAGTATGCCGTATAATCAATACTCAATCATTTATTGCTTTCCATGGTTTTTACATGGCGACAAACAAATAACATTTCTGAGAGCTCATGGCCCCAGGCTGGGCACGCGATTTTATTTGAGAGAGGAGGACTCATGTCAAGCATTTGTCGCTAAAATGAATAAAAAATATTGTTTTAGAATAGGGTTATAATTACTTATATTATGTCATGCGGTTAATATTCATATGGATTCGAAATGTTAATTAATGTCATAAATAAAAAGAAAGCAGTATTAGTCGGTAATAATTAAATGTCCCAGGTTTAAAAATTAAATTTAATGTCAGTTTTAATGCGTAGTCAATGGTAATAAATAAATTTAGATAATTGTGAATTAAACGACGTCATTATAATAAAAATATAGGTTCATGTCAATAATTATAATAAAAAAAGAACAAATTAAAATTAAAATGCCTAATGTCAAAATTTATCTTGTAAATACTCGTCAACAGTATAATAACATTAATCGTATAAAAATTCTTTAAGATTTAAAATAAAATTTAAAATAAATTGTAAGATTTAAAATAAATTATACACTTCACGGTGATAGCCCAGTTGGTAATGAGCCTGACTTGAAATTGGTAATGAGCCTGACTTGAAATCCGAAGGACGTAGGTTTAAAACCTGGTGCGGGCCTGTACCACAAAATTCGTTTTTTCGGATTTATGGACGGATTTCTAATTATCACTTGCTCAATGGTGAAGGAAAACATCGTGATGAAACCCGCCCGTCCAAGATTCATTTTCGAAAGACGAGCGGTCCACCAACCCGCATTGTGCCAGCGTGGTGGACTATTGCCTAAATCCCCTTCGTGTTTCATAGGGAGGCTCGTGCCCCTCGGTGGGGACGTATGAGCTGGTAAAAAAAATACACTTCACATTAACCAACTTACCTAGCCACAGAGATATGTAAGATATAATATAGACAATTTGATTTGAGTTCCGTAAATTTTATAATTTATTTTATCCCTTTATGACTTTGACAACTTACTTGAAAGTGACGAGGTCAGGTTTCCTCCCGCCCTGCCTGGACTTCCTCAGCTTGTATATCTCTCGACAGGTCCGGTTGAGGAGGCGCGCGGCTCTGTCGTTAGCGTCAGGAGTTGACACTAACAGTCGACGTAAAGTGTCGTCGCCGGCCACCCATGACGCTACGGCTGGGTCGCCGCGGGTGCATGCCTCTTCTAGCCTGGAAGTTACAATAGGTTTTAAAATACACCCTAAAGGACAGGGCCCCGATTTTGTAACTTCAGTTGTGTGTCGATGGAATGGAGGCCATTTTCAACCGACTTCAAAAAAGGAGGAGGTTCTCAATTCGACTGTTTTTTTTTTTGTATATTTGTTACGCGATTACTCCGGCAACTGTTGTCCGATTTTCAAAATTCTTTATTTGTTCGAAAGAGTATACTCCTGAAGAGGTCCCATATAAATTTTATCGAAAATGATTCAGCGCTTTTAAAAAAAATCAACAAAAACAAAATATACTACAAACTAGAACATCATCTAAATAAATGAATGACATTTCTGTTTGTAGTTATTTGCTAATAGGCATTGTAGTCCGCAAAAAACTAGATATCTACTTTGTGCGAACTGTTGTTGGGATTGAAGTCGGTGACTCATACGTTTTTAACGTGGAAAATTATATCTGTTCAGGTGGCGAACTATTTAATTTTATATACGTGTTGACAACCACCCCATACCAGCAGCGCCACCGCCAACCGAATGTAAAGTTGCAAATTACCTAGTAACTGAAAATTCAGTTGGCGGTGGCACCACCAGTCAAAGCAGCCGTCAATAGATGTATGAAATTTGAATAGTTCTCAATTTCGCCACCTGAACGGACAAAATGGCGCCCATTCCATCGACACATAACTGAAGTTATAGAATCGGGGCCCAGGTTAGCAACAACTGAAATCCTAAACTAGCCTGGAAGTTACAATAGGTTATATGGCACAGGGTGTAAGGGACGGTTAGCAATAATTGAAACCCTAAACTCAGATCATCATTCAGAATAATTTTCCACGTCAAAAACGTAAGAGTCACCGACTTCAATCCCAAATAATTTTGTTACAGAGGAGTATGGGACAACAAAATAATTTTGTTGTCCCATACTCCTAAACCATTCATCATCAGCTTCATCATCAGCTCAGCAACATCAGATGGTGACCATTAGATGCAAAAATCTACATAGATTAAGATAATTTCTGATAAACAGTGTATATGCCTACAAAATTTGAGGGTTTCCCTCGATTTCCCCAGGATCCCATCATCAGATCCTGACCTGGTGACAATGGGACCACCTCTGACGTATGACCTACCAAATAAAAAAAGAATTATTCAAATCGGTTTATAATTGCCGGAGTAATCGCGTAATATAAAAAAAAAATACAGTCGAATTGAGAACCTCCTCCTTTTTTGAAGTCGGTTAATGATTTTCTAGTGGATTTTTTTTCATGTTAATTTTTTTTCCTGCTTCTTAATTTAAAGTTCCGCTACCTAATTTAAAGTCACCCCATATGTATAATATTCAATGAGAATAAATTGCTCAGCTCCTATGTTAATAAGATAGTAAATCAATTAAAATTAGAAATAAGGAAATTTATATGATTCGAGTTAAAAAGAGAAACCCTCGGAATTATGATGCTCTTCCTACCCCGACAGGGATTAAACGCTACACACTCAAAGGCCCACACTAAGGTTTTCCCTTGTGTCGTGGGTCCCTTGGAACACAAATAAAGACAAACACAAACACCCATGACCCGAGAACAAACATCTGCTTTTTATACAAATGTTTGCCCCGACTGGGGATCGAACCCAGGACCCGCCGATCAAGAGGCAGCGTCACTACCACTCGACCAAATCGGCCGTCAAAAAAAAAAGCCGCGAGTTTACATTTATATGGGCCATTTATGCTACCTGTAAAAAAAAATTTAACATTTTCTGAATGTTCTATGAAATAAAAATATTTTTGACTTTGACAGTCATTTACTCTACACCAAAATTAGTACATGTATGTAATTAGTTGAAGCTCTCGTAGCCCAGTGGCTCTCGCTGACCTCAACCGATTAGTAAGGTTAAGCAACGTACACAGAGACAAGGAACGTAATGGGTGACCAAAGTGGCAATTTATCACGAGCGTTTCCCTGCTTCGGAGGACACGTTAAGCTGTCGGTCTCGTTTGTTGTCGATTGACTACAGTCTTTAAAACCAAGTCAGAGGCCATTGTGCGGTTTGAAAACTCTGACACCAGGGTTAGCCAAGTTCGCCACACGCTTGACTATACCTACACGATAAGAAGATGATTGTATAGTAGGATTGTTACCTCTTCTTAAGTTGTGCTAGGTGTGCGATCTCAGTCCTGAGGTCTGCGAGCCGCGTGTGCTGCGCGCGCAGGTCTAGCGCGAGGTCCAGGGAGGTCCGCGCGCAACGGTTCTTTTGGGAGCTACGTCTCGCGCCGCCTAGCGACATGCGGCCCCATCTGTGCAAAACATACTAATATTATAAAGAGGAAAGATTTGTATTTTTGAATGTATGTATGTTTCTTCCATACTGGACTACAATGTGAAAGAAAAACTTACAATGTGCCAGCTACCTACTCTTCCCAGGTATACAGTAACAGTCTGTAAGAGAATAAGCAGTGCCGGATTTATATTTTTTATGAGTGTAGGCCACTTTATTTCCGCCGCCCTAATGTACCTTTCTAAAATAATAATTTTCCATTTATAGTAAGGAAGGCACTAAAATTAAATAAACGAATAGATTGGTCACTAAGAAATTATTTACGGGACTTTTTAATAGCAAAATCACCTTTAATATCATCATAGTTTATGGTGTTCATTATCACTGCTTCTGTGTAGAGAAGAGCTAAAGAAGTAATTTTTTCGATAGGAATGAGCTTCTATTGGGATTTAATAAAAAACCATGAGAAAACCAGTGAACATGTTTGACTTTTATTCTTTGAAATCGAGTGAGAGTGTCCTCAGAAATCTACCGCCCCTAGGACGCTACCGCCCGCCCCTAGGACGCGGCCTATACGGCAAATAAATCTTTATTTGCTTAAAACATGGTAAATACATAGTTTGTCATGAATAAAGAGAGCAATCATGTTTTGCCAAATTAAATATCTTTAGCATGCACTGGTTTCATTAAAATTAAAAGTTGATAAGTCCATAAACGTTTAAATTAAATAACAAAGTGAAATGGGCGAAAGGCTGACCACCTCTCACCATTATACAACTTGCTCTATCTGACAACCTACGCAATTTGTGTCAAACGTGGCATCTAGTCGTTCTGAACCACTGATGCTCTGCCTACGTGTCGTATGGGATTACAGACGTGCGCGTATGAACGTACCTATTAAAACAGCTTTTCAAATTATCAGTTTTTTGATGAAATTGTGTGCTAACCTCAAAGACCTGCGCTCGCGCACGCTGCGGTCGAAGGGGATGCCGGCGGGCGGCGGGGGGCGCAGCGCGCGCCGCGCGTACGCAGCCATCGACGAGTCAGACTCGGATCTATTCAATCTGGAATAGACATATGTAGATTATAAATACTACCTGTGAACTTAGTTCTTGGGAGCCGCATCGGCGCCATCTAGTATCGAATCAAAGACCGAATTCTATTTATCTTTATTTTATCTACACTATTACAAAGAGGAAATATTTGTATTTAATTTTGTATGTTTGTAACACTCTTCCATATTCACTTTCTTAAAAAAAAAAAGTAACTACAGATAATGGAGATGCGTGGGTTGCCATTTCAACACGAATAAACTCAAAACTACTGGACCGATTTCAAAAATTCTTTCACTATTTGCAAGTCCTGACTCATTGACTCATCAACGCCCAGCCCAAACCTTTGAACCTAGAAAACTGACATTTGGACACAAGATTCCTTTTATAAGAAGGCCAGGAATAAGGAAAGGAAATTCCCACATGGGTTCCGACAATCCTCTAGTTATTGCATAAAAATGCAAGAAATAGTGATTTTTCGGAAATTAACCAATGATGATCGACTTTTTGAACAAAAACCTTGATGTGAATCTTTTTTTTAAACCTAAAGTTCCATTCATTCAATTACTAGAAGTAAGAGTAACGAAATATGAAAGCTTGCAAAGATCAGTAAAATTTATAAAGAGGTGGAACTGTCAACGCTATTGATAGACATATTTCGGCTGCAAATTTTAATTTATGACTAAGAACTATTATATAACTTGAAATGTGCCAGCTATCTTCCCAGGTATACAGTAAAAGTCTGTAAGAGGGATCCGAGGGTTTTGCTGTATAGTGGGCGAAAGGCTGACCACTTCTCACCATTATGCAACTTGT
Organism: Aproaerema taeniolella; assembly: GCA_949987775.1. Lineage (NCBI taxonomy): Eukaryota > Metazoa > Arthropoda > Insecta > Lepidoptera > Gelechiidae > Aproaerema > Aproaerema taeniolella. Next base: position 7,207,219 of record OX465245.1, read on the forward strand.
TCCATCTGATAACCCTCACAATTTGTAAAAACATGGCAACTAGTGGTTCTAGAACCGAGCGTGAGCGTATGTATTTAACTATAATAATATATACAGACCTGCAAATGTACTGTCCTTTGCTGATGCTCTGAGGTTGCGGTGAGAATGTCTGAGATCTTTTTATAGTAGCTAGGGGCTCTTCGGCGCTTGCATTGGCCTGCTGACTTTTCCTATAAACAAAAACATTCGGAACTCAGAAAACCATTGGCAAATAGAACCTCTTTAAAATTTCGTGATTTGAACACATAATTAAATGCTAAAATAGGTCTAAATTTGCGTATATATGACGATTTACCTATTTCCCGACGTTTCAACAGTCTACTACGGCGCGTGCAACCGCGTTGAAACGTCGGGAATTAGGTAAATCATTATATATACGTGAATTCGTATCCGTTGTAGCATTTAATTAAATAGAACCTCCTCCTTTTTTGAAGTCGGTTAAAAAGCAATAACACATGGTAACTTTAAATTAGCTAGCAAAGCTACGGGATAGTGAATTTACTCACGAAATTTAACAACTTTCACCGAAGAACAGTTAGCCCCGTAATACAGAAGGAGACCCAAGTCTTGATTTATACTGAAGTATTGACTGTCTCTTTATCTCACTATCAAAATGTCAAAGACGACTGCTACTTAAGTATAGATCAGAGTCTGAGTCGCGTTCTGTAATACGGACTTTAGGGAATTCTTAAAAAATCGACTTCGCAATGTATGGAGGGGTGAAATGTTTATATTTCCAATGAATACAAATATTTCTTGGGCAAAAATATCAATTTCTTCAATAAAAGGAACAAAGTTTTATCTGATTTGGTGCTTTTAAAGCTCAGTTTAAATTTTCAACCACGATTTTTGCTAGCTTATTAAAAATCACCAAATAATAAAGTAGTAAATAAAACTTTAGCATAGAGTAACCAATATGCTAATGTTAGTTAGAATTGGCTTCAACATTTGATACATTCACATTGTGCCAGTGTCATGCTTTGCTCATGCTCACTCTTTATAAATAAACAATCAAAGAGCGATATTCTGTTATAATAAAGTTATAATATTTATTTTACCATGCATAAATGTGTAATTTAAATATTTAGATTCATATTGACCAGTTAACAGGGACGTCGCTTCGTCGATTACTGATTTTCTGTTCACTTGTTCACGTACTTAAATAAAATAGACTTAAAATTAGAAATTTGAAAAGTTTTACTGATTATTTCCCCAAATACGAAAGACATTGTTTTTTTTAGCTCCAAAAAAATTAAGCTGCCATACTGTAAACTTTCAAGCTAAAATAAATAACGCTGCTTTACTGTGAGCTATTTGTTTTTTTATTTTTGTGTATAATGTGTAAATATGTCTCTGTTAACTTGTCAGCGAATCTAATACTAATGTTTAATTTGTATATACTTGTGTCAATATAAAAAGAATAAATGCATTTAAAGCAAAAACCACGCGTCAATGACACAATGTAAACATACCTATAAAATAAAGCTATGTACAAGTATGTATGGACGGTTTTTTAATTTATTTTTCTATCTTGAAGTTTTCTTGAGGACGACCGTCGGCTTCGATGCGCCTCAGGCATTTCAAGTATCTAGGAAAGGCAGAAACGTTGTATATACCATCACCGGTTAAAAAGCAAAGAACTTGAAGTTCCATTATACTTAATCATATTACATACAATATCACATATACTTACCACGTTATTTTTTAATCAGTACGAAAAATTTTTGTACGTAAACTTTACGAAAATTTAACAGACCCGTATTTTTCTGTTTTATATCGTGTCATATAAAAATTTCAAGCTAGATCGTCTGAAGCATGAAAATAAGTCAAAATTTTTGTATGGAAAAAAAAATAACAAGGGAAATTGACTTGAACCTTGGTACTCTTCAACATAATTTGTAACACCCGTTTCTGCGTTTTACAAAATTCATCCTCTAAGATGTTAAAAAGGGGTATCAAAATCTGAAAATTTTGGAAAATAATTTTTTTCCTCCTTTTTCGTTACTGACACCGTAAAAAAAATTGCGAACTGATTAAAAAGTCATCCTGTGTACAATATACTTGTAAATCTATTTAATTTTTAATAGACTTCAAAAAAAGAGGACTTTAAACAGATCAGTAAGTACGTTGCACATTAAATGCTACGTCTTTAATTTTCGCTTTTTGAAGTTGGTTTATTTTTTTTACTAATTTAATAGTTTATTACCATCACCAAACTAAATTATTATAATGTGACCACACCGAGCATATTTACAAAGTTTTATTTTACTTTAAAAAGTTTACATATACAAACTTAAAATTACTTTAAATATAAGAGATGAACACATTATGAAATTGTTAAAATCGTGCCGGTAGTTTTTGAATTTATCACGTTCAGACAGATAGACGCGGCGAGGGACTTTGTTTTATAATAATGGTTGAACATTGACACTCTTGATTTAAATAAAAAGCTGTTGTCTCGCGCATTGAGTAGTTTCCCATAGTTTTGTTCGTAAAATTATCCCACATTGTACAGCTAGAAGGTTTAAGTAGGTAATCCCTTTTCATTTTCTATTAAGGAAGAGGTGTGTTTTGTCCTTTTAAAATACATATTAAGGATTAATACTTCTTGAAATCAACAATAAGTTTCTATACCACAACCACATAGCTTCTGGAGGTCCGTTTACCATAAAAAATATTTAAAATTATTTTAAAATTAAAACATATTTTACTGTGAAAAAAATACCTTCTATGCAACTGGCGCGCTCCTTCTGGGCAGAAGTTGCATTCCGTGTTGGTTTCCTTCTCTGCTGTGCTGGGATGCAGAAACTCTTCTTCTAAAGCAAGTTCTTCTTCAGGAATGTAGTCGTCGAATGAGTCTTCTTCTACTATCTGCAATAAGGTATTTTTTATGGTTGTATTTTCTTTTCTTAACAAAGCGAAAGATAAAGTCCTTACACATATGCAAAATTAAAAGGTAGTACGTATTATAATTTGTAAAAAAAAACATACAAGTGGAATTAGTGAAAAAAATGTATTTTACTAGCTCAACTTGTATACGATTACGTCAGTATACCGGTCCTTAGTTCACAGTCGAGTAAAAGTTACTTTTCAATAAACCAGAGTAGTGAAAAATAAAAAGCTAATTCCACTAGCTTCATTTTCTTCTAAAATTTTGTTAATGTATTAATAGTAGAATAGGACTAGAGTTTTCCAATCTAATCGAAGCGTGTGCTGAAATCCAAGTTCCATTTTACAGAACGCTACTCATCTTTACTTGAGTAGCAGTCGTCTTTGTCATTTTGATGGTAAGAGAAAGAAACAATCAATACTTCAGTATAGTTCAAGTGAAATTGACTTTTACCTGATTTAGAGGTTCTCTCGACTCGTCATCTTCTGAATCCGAGTTCTCCCCTCCTTCTAGATTGCATTCAGCGCTCAACATACTCTCTGGACCTAAAATCATAAGATTCTGTTTTAAAATACAATAAATACCTATTTAGAAAGCAGCTATCAGTTTTGATGGTCTTGGGAAACCATCAAACTGACAGGCACCATGCCAAAATGTGATTTACTAGCATTCCTACGGGACTGCGTTCCCATAGGAATTTGGAAAAAATATGTAGCTTATGTTACTAAGGAATAATGTAGCAGTCACCCCTTTCTTGTCGAGTAGGTTTAATCAAGTAGGTATGTGGTGAACTTGACTAACCTAATGGTGAAAGAATTTTTGAGCCTATTCAATGCAAACAAACAAACAATCAAATCTTTCTTCTGTTTGATATTGTTATAATTATAAGTAAGATATAATATTGTTATTGATATTGCCTTGTAATGGCCCAACCAAGGAGCAAATTTTAAAGTTTAGCACCTGTCTTCTTCTTCTTATCGTGTAGGTATAGTCAAGTATGTGGCGAACTTGGCTAACCCTGGTGTCAGAGTTTTCAAACCGCACAATGGATTCTGACATGGTTTTAACGACTGTAGTCAATCGACAACAGCCGGGACCGACAGCTTAAAGTGCCCTCTGAGCAAATTTTAAAGTTTAGCACCTGTCTTCTTCTTCTTCTTACCGTGTAGGTATAGTCAAGTATGTGGCGAACTTGGCTAACCCTGGTGTCAGAGTTTTCAAACCGCACAATGGATTCTGACATGGTTTTAACGACTGTAGTCAATCGACAACAGCCGGGACCGACAGCTTAAAGTGCCCTCTGAGCAAATTTTAAAGTTTAGCACCTGTCTTCTTCTTCTTCTTACCGTGTAGGTATAGTCAAGTATGTGGCGAACTTGGCTAACCCTGGTGTCAGAGTTTTCAAACCGCACAATGGATTCTGACATGGTTTTAACGACTGTAGTCAATCGACAACAGCCGGGACCGACAGCTTAAAGTGCCCTCTGAGCAAATTTTAAAGTTTAGCACCTGTCTTCTTCTTCTTCTTACCGTGTAGGTATAGTCAAGTATGTGGCGAACTTGGCTAACCCTGGTGTCAGAGTTTTCAAACCACACAATGGATTCTGACATGGTTTTAACGAATTAACGAAGCACGGAAACGCTCGTGATAAATTGTGGGAAATCAGGTTCCCTGCCTCTGTGTACGTTGCTTAACCTCACTGATCGGTTGAGATCAGCGAGAGCCACTGGGTTACGAGTGCTTCACCTGTTAGCATCTGTTGACTAGTGTCATTCAGTACATCATTAAGTTAATTTTTTTCAGTATTTTACATAAATAACTTACCTCTGTTCCTAGTGAGAGTAGAAGTCTGCGAGGATATCACAGTAGACTCATCAGAACTCTCATCCCTTCTCATACTCCGGAAAGAAAGCACATTGTACCACTTCTGGGACACCGCATCTGGGTCGAAGTCAGCTAGGCTCACTTGAGCACAGCCCTGAAAGAGAAGGACAGCTATAGAAGTTGGTTGAAGAAGGGATGTGAAAGAAAGAGATGCAAAAGTCAGATTTTATCGCTCTCGCCCAGTTGGTTCTTCACATGGCACTCAAGGCTGTTAGCCGAATACTCGAATTTGGCTAGTTTTCATCATTTATTGTGTTTTTAAAATAAAATACTTAAAATGTTGTTTGGCAAAAAATAAGTTTGTAATTTATTAGAATTGAATTATGAAAAAAAAAAGTGCCATCTTAAATAATATTGGCGGCCATTTGCTTGCCATAATTTTATTAAGAATAATCTATACACACAATTTCTTTAATAACCTTGGCATAGTTATTATTATTGGAATAAAATAATTATTAATCAGTATTGAGAATCCATTAAACTCAAATGCTTCTTTAACGAAAAAATAGGGTGAGCCCAATCTCGATGGGGTTGTGTCGTTTTATTGCAGAGTTTATATAGCCACCTTCCAGCTCCAGCATCAGATCAGCTCCATGTCATCATAACATTGCATTGACACGCGATATACATATGCATGCATTTCATCTCAATCGGAAACCGGGTCAAATTTAACTTGCAAGATTTGATTACAGACAAACATCGGGACAGGTGAAACTAAATAAAAGCTTGTAAATAATTTTCCACGTCAAAAACGTAAGAGTAGCCGACTTCAATCCCAAAAAGACAATTCTTTCGAGAGTTTCCCTCAATTTCTTCAGGATTCCACCATCAGATCCTGGTTTCCTTTCCATGGGACCACCCTTGGGATACTCCCTTTCCAACAAAAAATCAAAATCGGTTCATAAACGACAAAGTTATCCGCGGACAAAAAAAATACGGTCGAATTGAGAAACCTCCTCCTTTTTTGAAGTCGGTTAAAAACAGATACTAACCAGACACTCCTGTCCGCTGGCAAGGTTGACTTGCAGCGTGGCGGCCCTCAGCGCGCGGCGGCCGGCCAGCCGCGCCTTCTGCGCGTGTCGCCAGCACAGCGCCGCGCCGCGCCACGCCAGCCCCCCGCACGAGAACGCCACGCCGCAGCCCCCGCCCACCACTAGGGCTCCGCGGACGGCACTACATAAAAAAAAAATATGAATAGGGAATATGCGTGGTTTTTTTTTTATTTAAAAAATTAATCCTCATTCTTTTCTGAAGCACAGATTAAAGTCTATTTCAAGCACCAGTCTCCACACGTACCTTACCCTTGTACGAATGAATACCTATTACTGTTTAACTAGAACTAAGATTTTAAAATAAGTACCCAATGTAAGGTTTTTGTGGAGAATCAAATAAATGCTTTATTTATTTATTTTATTTATGTAATAAACAGTTTAGTAAAACTATTTTTCGAATAACTATGAAATTGAAAAAGATATAAGCCATCGAAGCATAGCAAAACGAAATTTAACATGGAGTTTGTATGGACGTAGTGATATATGACGTCACAGTCCATGTCGGATCTCTCTGTCTAATCGGTGCGTAATTAATAGTTTTAAATGCGTATATCGGCCGTATTTCTTGGCCAATTCTAATTTCACTTTTTGTAATCTCAACTACGGTATTTTCATATTTTGTTAATCAATGCGATAAAAAAAATTCAGGCATATTCCCTACTGCTGTTCGTTTGCCACGCTAAAACTCGAGAATGGCTGGACCAATTTGGTCTTCTTCCTCTTATCGTGTAGGTATAGTCAAGTGTGTGGCGAACTTGGCTAGCCCTGGTGTCAGAGTTTTGAAACCGCCAAATGGTCTCTGACTGTAGTCAAACAACAACAGCCGAGACTGACAGCTTAACGTGCCCTCCGAAACACGAAAACGCTGGTGATAAATAGCCACTTTGGTCACCCATCCGGTTCGCTGCCTCCGATTTGTTTTTTTTTGCCTTGAAATAAAGGTGAAAGTTCAAGGAAGGTTTAAAAGATGAGAAAATATGTAAGAAAGCGTTACGAAGTTCTCCGAGTCAGCTAGTAAATAAATAAAGTGTAAACACTTACACTTCAGTTCCAATGTCTATAAAAAGTGCGTGCAGGTTGCGTGCGCGCAGGATGCTGATCTCTAGCGCGGTCTCGTCGGGACAGTACCGCAATTTGATCTCAATTTGGGCACTGTTCACTGTAACAACCACATCAAAACTAATTAGATTTTTATTAATAACTTAAGAGAAAATTAATGTTAATTAACATCATCGCACAACAATTTTGGGGATATTTAACAGATTTATTTAGGCAACTTGTAGTGACTACACTAATAGGGATGTTGACTAATTTTTTTTTTTATTGTTTATCTTAAAAAGGAACTGAATCCAAAACCCAAAAACGAAATAATTTTTGAAAAGTATTGAGAAATAAAAAAGTTACAAGCTATTAAATTTCAATAGAGGGGGAAACTGTTAAACAACGAAAAAGAGATGCACTTACTGGCACGTGACGTCACCACCATTTGTTTGCGTAAGTAAAAACGACACTCCCCCCACAAAACGAGATAGCTAGTCCTTACGATAATATTTATGCTAATAACTTGTTCAATTATAAACAAATTAAATGCTATTTTCGGATATTAATATATTTCTAGCATTATTTTTTGTTTCACATACAATAATTCATAAAATCAAACACTGTCAACATCCCTATTATTTTTTTTCTGCCAGCACGGTTTCCTCACGAGGTTTTTTCTTCACCGTAAGACCATCTGTTAGTGTGTAACTAATATACATGACATATATTAAGTGAATTTCGCCGCTGGATTTGAATAGGCACGATAGCTCAGTTGGTCAGAGCACCAGGACTGTGACCAGGAGATCTAATCCTGGTTCAAATCCCATTCGTGCCGAACATTTTTCTTTACCTTAACCTTTTCAGCGCCAATGTCTGATATATCAGTTTTTTTTTACTTTAATATCGTTCACCAAGCTTTCGCCATACCGCCCAACATAAAAAAATTCAATTTTTTGATGTCGTGGCGTGTGGTGGGCGTTTTTGACGAAAACTCTTGGCGCTAAAAGGGTTAAAAATGAGTCATTATCGGTACATGGCAACACTAGGAATCGAACTCTGTACCTCTATCTTTCGAGTTTGACCCGCTAGCCGACGCTCTACATAATATAAAATATCTATATTTATATTTATTTCAATAAATATATTATATTTTAAAATTACCTGCGATAGAGTCTCCACCTTGCGCCGCCTCAAACACTCCGGAGTCTCCCGCCACCGACTCATCGCTCACGGCTGCCGACACTGATCTAGTGTTTGTACCTGAGTTAAAAAAAAAACAAATCACTAATCGAACTATGAATCAACCACCTTAGCTTAAAAGTAGTAAAGAATAAAGGTTCTTGAATAGTTCTGCGATGTACTGGAAGGAAAAAAACAGAAAGTACTGATTGTTAGCTCTTCCAGGCATATTATGTAAATTATATCTGCTGTGTAAATATGTATTCATAACTTGAGTTACTGATTACAACATATCGATTAATCACTCGATTGGCTTAAAAAGCTGAGTAGATCCGATTTTCTACACACACCCACACGCACGCACGCACTCACGCACGCACGCACGCACGCATGCACACACACAAATACACACTCGTGTCAATGGGGGGTGCCTGTGTTCAGCAGTGGACGTCTAATTTTGTTTCTCGTGTCAGTGGGAGAAGCCTGTGTCCAGCAGTAAACGTCTCTCGATAGGACAAGTAACTGTATATACTGACCACTAGAAGAGGGAGTCCTAGGCGAGAGCGGGGGCGGCGGGGTTTCAGAGATCGGAGAGAGAGGCTCGCACGGCCGCCCGGGGCCTTGAAGCTGCACTGGTACTGAAACAAAACAGATTGGATTCAGTATCATCATCATCAAACAAACTACACACTCAGGCCCGTATTACAGAAGGAGACTCAAATCTTGACCTATACTAATGTATTGATTGTTTGTTTCTCTCACCATCAAAATGACAAAGACAACTGCTACTTAAGTATAGATCAGAGTCTGAGTCGCGTTCTGTAATACGAACCTCAAAGGCCCACACTAAGGTTTTCCTTTATGTCGTGGGTCTCTTGGAACATACATAAAGACAGACACAAACACCCATGACCCGAGCACAAACATCTACTTTTTACACAAATATTTGCCCAACTGGGAATCGGACCCAGGAGCTGTCGATCAAGAGGCAGCACCACTACCACTCGACAAAACCGGCCGTCAGATCATATCATATCATATACTATGTTATAAAAGTCCCCCGCGCTGCTTCTGTCTGTCTGTCTGAGCGCGATAAACTCAAAAACTACTGAACGGATTTTCAGTCCACCAGTTCATCCGAAGGTTTTTTTTTTATCAGCTCATATACGAGTACGTCGTCCCCTTCGAAGGGCACGGGCCTTCCTTCGTGACACAAAAGGGATTTAGGAGAAAAAAATGTATATGATGATTACATTTATATCATATGCTACGACTAATTCATGAAGTATGCAAATTATCAAAACAAACTATCTGTAAGCAAGAATTTCACTTACTTGTTGCATGTCCAGTGGCTTCGTTCATCCCAGTTGCTACACCTATTCTCATTTCTGCTAATTTCTCTTCGAGTTCTCTCTGCTGTCGCCTTTGCCTTTCCACCTAAAAACAGAAACAATCTAGTAACAGGGGCTAAGGTCGTGTATGTAGCAAGCTTACACAGAAGAAGCCTATTCACTCCAAAATAAGAAGCTTTTAAATGAAATACTTACGAATTTTTATTTTACATTTTTCTCCAAGTAATTAGGTAGCTTAATTCTATCGAGAGAGAAAACTAAAGATTTCTATTGGTTATGCAATATGTTACAAAAACGTCAAAAAATGCAAAATGGCAAAAGATCCCGGCTCAGAAATGGCCAAATTAAATCATAGAAACAATATTTTACTTTTCATTGATAGAAATGGTTGTTCTAGAAACGACCAATTGCCATCATTTATAAGAAGAAGAAGAAGAAAAATAAAACAATAATTAGACAAAAAGAAGCGTTTTAGAAATATTAAATGAAACCAGAAGAAACACGAAAGATTAAAAAAAATACCTGGTTATAAGAAGGTGGCGGAGGCGGTGGACTGGCAGAAGATAGACTACTTCTTGGGGACAAAGAAGGTTGAGAGGGAGAACTGCTGGCTCCGGGCGTAGCGCTTTCAGCGTTGTAGCTCGTGCCTCGAAGTAACCTGCAATACATATGAATGAATGAATGAATTATAGTTATTACTTACTCTGAAGCCGGAGTAGAAGCAATTTGGCTTAAAGGACTCGTATCCAGGCCATAATTGTTTAAAAAAAAGAAGGAGCAATCTTAATCATAAACAAGTACTTTTTGTCAGAATTAACAGTCGACCAAACAATTTCCAATCAAATATTACTTAAGTGTTAATTAGTTACTATTACTCTAAACTATGTATGTATGAATGTAAGTAAAGTTACATTAACTAATTTAAAGTCAATGGTAATACCAAATTCTTATAGCAAAATATTTATTATGTATTTAAGTTACCATAAACTGTAAAATAGATAAAGATAGATACTAAATAAGGAAAAAAGATTACCTTTCAACTCTTCTATGTAAATCCGCCATGTCAATTGGTTTGTCAGCTTGGAACGAACTTGCTATTTGTGGACCTCCGTAGATATCCGTAAAACTAATCCCAGAGCTCAAAGACCCTTTACTACTAGCCGTTGATAATGAACCTAGACTCGAACTGCTGGAGACCGACAGTGTACTCGCTGATAAAGTCTTCAACTGCCCTTCTAGCGCCGTCATAGACGTCAAAGCATCCTTCAACTGTTGAAGCAATAACTGCTTCTCCTCGTGTAACCTCAATCTGTCCGCTATACATTTATTGGACATTTCAAAGGCGTTTTTCAAGTCTTGTTCTAACCTCTTACATTCAGATTGAATATCACTCATTTCTTGCTTCGACCGTGTTCTAGGAGTTATACTCCGCAGCTCTCTTAAAAGCTGCTCTTTCTCTTGGAATAACAAAAGACGGTCTTTATCAGATTCAGCTTGTCCCGGCTGCACTTTATCTTCAAGATCAGCCAGTTGCTGCTGTATTTGTTGTATCCTTTTCCTAGCTTCGTCGTATTGAAGGCGTACCCGCGCCATTTCTGCTAGCCTAGTACCTATTGGCACTAAATCCGCACAAAGATCTGTTTGTGAGGCTGTGCTAAGCTTCTCTTGTGGGAGACTTAGCGTGGATAGATCTGGTGAAGCATCACCAAGTTGTAATCTAGTAAGATCGTCTTTGAGTTTAGCTAATGATTGCATGAGGTCAGCTCGTTCTTTTTCCCCTGACGTAAGAGATTTTTGGATGTTCTTCAGCTCAGTCATGATCGCTTGAGCTTCAGTAATGTTGTAGCAGCCTTGTTGTGAACTTAGTTTTTGCTCCACTCTGTAAACATGAACAGAAAGTTGCATTATATTATGTGCCCTGTACAATAACATCTTTAAGGATAAATTTTATCCACTCTGTCCTTATAACGAAAAATTGCATTACCTATAATTCTTCATAAGAAGTTCTGTGATAACACTAATAGATAAGAATTTATTGCACATTTGTAAGATGTAGGAGATACCTTGCCTAAGAAACTACTTATCCGATTTCAGAGATTGTTTACAATATTTGGAATGGATTTTCGTGGTGGACTATGGTAACAAATAACAGACAGAATCAAGCATAAGTATAGATTTATTAGTCTCATTGAGACAAAGTACGTAAAAGTTACTTGATTGTAGAAGAAAGTTGTTTATGATTACAATTAGCTTGAGTACTTTTGTTCAATATTTATTTTCCTGTTTACAAACAAAGTAAGCTCAGTAAATAGGAAACAAAAGGCTCGTTAGGGCCAAAATAAACAACAATAACATCGACAATAAGCCTGATGATTACAAATTGCATCATATCACAGTGCATTGTTGTGGTTTAATAAACTTCTGCTTGTTTTGGTGTCTCCAACACATAACAAAACTACAGCATTGGTTGTCACGCACTGATTCCTTTCATCTATACACCCACGCCTATTAACCTGATGGGGTAGGCAGAGCATCATAAGGTTTATATTATACATGACGCCACGTTGAACTGATTCTTTCAGTACATAAATTATTGAAAGTAGGTACCAAGCCTCAGCGTATCATCTAATTAGGATATACTAATTACGGTCTTTGAAGGTTGTAAAGAACTATTTTTTAGAAAAATACATACCTATTTCGTTGATTAGAAAATTTCCGTACCTACAAAATATTGTCTTTTCGAATAAAATGTGAAAATGAACGGAACACACGAAAAAGGTATACAGTTTACCGGTTCTGTAGAACGATATACAAAAGTAGGCTACTTTAGCCTAGTTACAAAAAAAGCGATACTAACTCAGCCAAAGTGTCAACTCCTCGTCTCGCGCTGGCAACTTCGGCCCGCGCTTGTCTTAACTCCTTTCTTAGCTGGGCAACCCTGCCTCTCGCCTGGGACACCTCTGAGCGAAGCACGTCGGGGTCATGCCGGGACGTCGTCGACGTCGTCGTCATTGAGGTCGTTGATGAACATACTGATGAAGAAACAATAGACATTAAAATCAATGAAATAGATAGATAGATAGATAAGAAATTTATTTCCATCACAGTACACACTTACAAAGAGTCAGTACAGAAAGAGAAACACAAAAGCAACGATAGAGTTTTACAATACAACAAACAAGGAAATAAGGAACAAATAAACAATAAATAGCAAAGAAAGTAGATAAGATAAGCACAGAGACATAGAGCGTAATAACATAAAGAAACAGAACACACATAATAATAACAATAATTAAAACAAAAAAAAAACAAAGCAAAGTAAGTGTGTGCTGCAGGAAACTAGGTTGCAGCTCAGTATAAAGTTTTACCGTAAGTGGCAAAACACTGAAACACTGATATTGTTGTAAACAGTTACAGGTCTAAATTTTTCAGTAATGAATTTATAGTCGACTTCTTGACGAATTACTCAAGCGTTGATCTCTTCGGTTTCGCCAGTGGTTTTGTAGTAAGTCAAAGGCAGAATGATAGACATAATACAAGTTACAAATGTAAGCTTGTCCTGCTTTCACGCCTTAATGACTGAATCCCTTTAGATGTTTGGTGGGTGGATAGATCAGGCACTGGTGACTGGACCAACAAAGGCCATGACAATCTTGCCGCGTTTGGAAAGCTAGTTTAGATTGAATTTCTCATGGTGTGCATTACATTTTGTTGTCTTTTCTAATTTCGATAGGCGTTTCTTTAAACGCAACTTTAGGTCACGAAACTTCCAATTCAACTGAACAGTTTTCTCCATGAAACTTAAATGAAATTCTCTTTAACCCTTTTAGCGCCAAGAGTTTTCGTCAAAAACGCCCACCACACGCCACGTCATCAAAAAAAAAATTTTTTATTCTTTTTTTTTTTTTGTATGGCGAACACTTGGTGAACGATATTAAAGTAAAAAAAAATATTAAAAAATTTGGCTGATTTATCAGACTTTGGCGGCGAGGGCACGAAACTTAAACGTCTGATATATCAGACTTTGGCGGTGAAAAGGTTAAAAAAAATTGTCTCTTTTTTACCCGACTGCCAAAGAAGGAGGGTAATGTTTTTAATAAATGTGTTTCGACCACATCTATGACCTATAAGGAACATTAGTAAAGGTTATAGATGAAGTCGATGAAGAAGCGAGCTAGCTTAGAAAATGCCTATTTCTTTTGTTTAGAATCCGATTTTTAAAGGTTTCTTAGGGAAAATTGTTCAGTTTCTAAGAGAGAATCACCCCTACTAACTTAAAGTGACCCATAACTAAGAATAATGTCCTGAAGTAACAGTAACGTAAGTAGAAGAGCTCGTAGCCCAGTGGAGCTCTAATCTAAACCGGTCAGTGAGGTTAAGCAACATACACAGAGGCAGGGAAGCCGAGGGGTGACCGAAGTGAAAATCTATCACGAGCGTTTCCGTGCTTCGAAGGGCACGTTAAGCCAGCATACCCGGCTATTGTCGATTGACTGCAGTCCTTAAACCAAGTCAGAGGCCATTTGGCGGTTCGAAAAGTCTAGCATCAGGATTAGTCAAGTTCGCCACATACTTGACTATACCTACACGGTAGGAAGGAAGTATTGTAGGTAAGAGAAAATACTCACGACTCGTTCTGGAAGCAGCTAGGGTAGACAGAGCGTTGTTCAGGTGTTTGTACTCGTCCTGAGCCAGGCACAGCCTCTGCTTCTTCACGTCGTACATTTCCTTCTTTGCCTGTGGACAATGCAAAAGTTCATTTGAGTCTCTGTCATCTAACACTTTGTTGCAGAAACTTATATTAAAGTTAACGCTACTTTAAACCTGTGAATTTCGTGAAGTATATGTTTCTATTATTAACCTATACTAATATTATAAAGAGGAAATATTTGTATTTTTGTATGTAACGAATAAACTTAAAAACTACTGGACGATTTCAAAAGTTCTTTCACCATTAGGATTGTAAATTATCCCTGAGTAACATAGGCTACATAATTTTCCCGAATTCCCACGGGAGCGAAGTCCCGAGCGGGATGCTAGTACAAAATAAATAAATACATATAGGTACAAAAAAAGCTTAGCTCGTAAAATGTTTAAAAAATCATATCTACACTAATAATGGGGAATGCAGCTTATGCGAGTGAAATCACGGGGAACGGCTTGTAAACTATATGCAAAATAATACATCATATCGTATCAATAGATTTCGATTTTTTACATATTAAAAGTGAGGTCTTAATGACCGTAACCCGCCGTAACCATACGTAGTGTTTTTTTTTTCACATTTTTGAGTTGCCGTTTCAGATTTATATACATATCTGTTAATAGACCCTCTGAACAAACCATATACATATACCTATTTTAATATGATTTCTGTGGCCGATTTAGATTTTAACACTCATTTGGTCCATGAAGAAGAAATAAGTCTTAAAATCTAAACCAGGCACAAAAGTCGTCTTAAAATAGGTATATGATTTGTTCAGAGGGCCTATTAACAGATGTATAAATTTGAAACGGTAACTCAAAAATATAAATAACTAGCATACTTACATGGATTTTTTTAAACTTATCACAACATAAGGTTACGGCGGGTTACTGTCATTAAGACCTCACTTTTAGTATATAAAATGGCGAAATCTATAATAATTTCACAAAGACAACCGGTAAACGTTTTCGTTATATAAATGTCCCCGGGCTACAGATCTATATTGTAAGGCCCAATACCATACAAGACAATATGCCGCCTCTGTTCTGTTTGTCTGAACGCGATACACTCAAAAACTATTGAGCGGATTTTCTTACAGTTTTCACCTATGGACGGAATGATTCAAGAGGAAGGTTTATGTGTACAATTAATTCCTGAAATTCACATGGAAACGAACTCCCGTGCGGGTCGATAGTAATAATAAGAAATAAATTGTAAAACAAATTTTGCCCATTTCTCAGATGGTTATGGAAATATTTGAGATGATACATACACAAACACAACCAGATCATAAAACAAAACGTCGCTCTGAACCGAAAACCAAACCTGAGACCCGTAAACGGCTACTTAACATTTGGAGCAAATATTTTGTAACACCTACAGAACATTCAAATCACATAAAAATCTTGAGATTTAATATGAATTTTAAATCTTTAATTCATCATTTTACAAAATATGTGAAAAATTGTATTTGTCAATAATTAAATTAAATGAAGTCTTAAATTCTAAATTCACTTTCATACGTCATATTTATTAAGTAAAATAACCCGCCCTGTGCCGTACCAGGCACAAAAGTGCTATCCATCACACTCCCCGCATTTCCGCGTTGAATAGCAATCGAATCTAATTAACTTTTTTACTTAAAGTATAAACTTGTCTAAAATAGATACCTCCAGCTCTTTCCAACATTGTATTATTTGGGTTAAAAAAATATTAAAAAAAGGATTGTCGCTATCAATCGCTTATTATTATAAGAAGTTTTTTTTTTAGCAATTTTAGACAATATCATTTAGAACCGCAACAATAAGTATTAGTTTATTAGTACAACGTTTTTTTTCCGATAGTTAGACCGTTTTAGTGATATTTAAATTCGAATATTTTTACAAAGATTATTTCATACGATAAATAAAAATAAATAGAAAAGTTATTTTTTCCGCTATTATCAACTCGCAAAATAAAGTGAAGAAATTCCTCTAAAGTTTAAACTGCAAACAATCCTTTACCATCGCCATTAAAAAACTTATTTAACTACGTACTTAAGGCGAAAAAATTTTTCCATCTTAAACACTCTGCTAAAATTAGACTTGATCCCATAATATGGAATGTATTTAAGAGACCCGAGAGGTTAAAGGTGCAAACGATATATTTTCGCCGCTAAAAAACATTTGGGTTTAAAAAAGATTAAGTTACAAACAAAACCAATAAGTATTTTGGGATAAAAACCAAAACAAGACTTTTGGTAAGTATGATGGGTCACGATACTTCACACGACCGTCCGAAATTCATCAAGTCACTTCCAAAATAAACGAGTCATTAGAGCGAAATTCCGAGGCGAGTTTTTGCAATCAACATAAATACATACTGGGCAACGACTTTTGCGTTGGAATGCGTGTAAAAAGCAACATACATCAATTCGTCCGTATCCTGTTCTGTTTCAAGAGCCACAAAATTTAATAATACATCATATCGAAAAGTTCGATCCAATATCAAGTTATTGAATGTTTTTATACGTAGATCGAGAACAGGTTTTGTACATCCGTCACTTCTGACGAACGCTTGAGAGTGGAGTGATATTTACAGTGAAGAGTCTGAGGGAGCCATTCATCCTGCAGGCGTGCTGCAGCCGGCTCCAGGTGTGCGGCGGACACTGCGGGAAGGTGCCGTTCCTGCTGAGCACCTGCGTCGCCACGTAACCTTGCCCTTCATAGTACGCCACATCAGACACCGGCACTAAACGCACTTCCGCGGAACGAATTTGACGCACTGACAAAATGTTCTCGTAAATCGCTTCATCCTCCAAGTTCTGACCTTCGGGGCACAAACGGTAACCGAACTCGCGACTTATCTCGTCCAGATTAGCGTACTCGGGTCGCTTGCGGAGCTCGTCTAGGTTCTGATACTGGGGTTCGTCGCGCACGCGTAAGCCAACGGGGCGCGCGGAGGATCTGTCGACAGACACCCCGTACTCCGGGGGTTGCTTCACCATGCGCGCCAGCTTCCGAGCCCCGAAACAGCCGCGGCACCAACTGTGCGCTCCGGTAGAGGCTGCGCGCGCGCGGAAAGTTGCCGGTTCCGACTCGGGCCCGGGGGGCGGCGGCTGGGACCACATTGTGAGCGCCCGCCGCAACGGACACATCTTAACCCCCAAAAGGGCGCGCGTCGACTGGCGCGGGCGCGCGGAGCTCGGATGGCGCGCAGTGGAATGCGCCCGCGCCGCCGAAAGAATGCAATCTCGGGCGCATTTCGGAGGTCGATCTCTCCGAAGGGCCGGGGTCTGCGCCCGCGCCCGCCTCCCGGGCACCGGCCATTTGTCGTAATAAGTTCGTCGAAACGCGCGGCCCGCCGCCGCCGGCCGGCTCCGAGGTGTCGGGCCCGGCTCGGTAACGGACCCCACTCACCTCCTCCCGTCTCCTCTGCACGCGAATCATTCACAGAATCAAACATAAATTAAAAGGCAATCTCTTCAATTATTTTAGGCATTTTATTTCGACCTGAACACGAACGCCTGTTGCGTCGTACAATAACTTTAAAGACACTTCGACCATTACTTGGAACATGGGTCGTTTAGAAGAAACTTTGTTAACTACGACAATAAACATTGAAGTAATCGCTGTTAATTTAGCTGAAGAAGCCGGCTGCGGCGCAACAGCGGCGTGGAATGCAAAAAGGTCGCACTTCACATGCGGCGGCGGCGGCGCTGTCAGTCTGCAGCGCGGCAGTTAGCGCGCGATTTTCTCAGAT
This sequence comes from Aproaerema taeniolella, assembly GCA_949987775.1. Lineage (NCBI taxonomy): Eukaryota > Metazoa > Arthropoda > Insecta > Lepidoptera > Gelechiidae > Aproaerema > Aproaerema taeniolella. The sequence goes on from OX465245.1 coordinate 7,225,103, forward strand.
TTTCCACGTAATCAATTTACGTGGTTAATGGAGGCCCGAGGGGGTTGCGGGGCGGGGCGCATCTGGCGGCCGCGGCAGGTACATGCGCACATTTTTGTTCCGGAATTCCTTTACACACATTTGCAATCCCGTCCTGGCCGGACTGACTTCATGTCCCAGACTTATCCCAACCGCAGCTGCTTACGAGACTAAAAACTGTGGTCGATACTTTTAAAATAAACTTCATAAACCACTCGAACGCCCAGCTAGTAACAAAACAACGTGGTCTTTACTATCCGAGCTTGCTTCTCACGCGAGACTCGGCCATGGGACTTGAAATAGTTGGCATTTTTTCTAGCTAACTAACCGCATAATTCCTAAGCCACACATGTACGAACGCATGTTTGATTTTTTCCATAGATATGTGGAAATGGAAAACACGTTCATAATGTGTGATGCTATGCTGATTTACTTCCAAGAATATCTGTGTACAGAATTAGGAAAAGACGGATCAAAGTGTAACAAAAAGAATTAAGTTTCAGACAAAAATGCGGCTTATGACTTTCGGAGAAATGCCTGCATGCGTTAGCAGACTTCGAGGAATCTTATAAGATCAAAAAACTGATAAAAATACATTGAATTTTGATGTTCACTCAAATAAGCAATTTTGAAACAATAACATCAGAAAACTTACTTGGCCAGTTGCCTAAATCCTTCACCTATGTACAGAATACTAGATTATGTTTTTGCGAGCAACTGTTCTGTAATTCAGCACCGAAAATAGAAAGGAATGTTTCCGCAATTTCCAAGTTTTCGTATTTATTGTATCAAAGTTTATCTTTGTTCAGACCCAACTCCAGATTAATTGTAATAGTTTTAGATCCTAAGCCCGCAAAGTAAATCTTGCGATTTTGATCACTTATATGCAATAAACGTTCGTATCTGACATCCCTGTAACGATATTTACTAACTTACAGAATCATTCCTTCAAAGAAATCTATGTCCATAACAGGCAGTGGATTTACAACCATTTTCAATAAAAACACTAGAAATTTAATAGGTAACGTGAGAGTTGGCGTTTCTCGAAGAATCACAGTAAAAGGGTTTACTGGAAATGTTTTAATAATTATTTTCTTATTGTTGGGATCTTCAGCTTTGCCGTAGGGGTTTCTAGAGAGCGCATCTGCCTCCCTTGGACCGGTTGGTTTTCGACTCACTCTACCATCATCCTTCTCTTTCCCACTGTCCTTGCCTTTTTACTATTTGCGTCTCACTCGCACGTGTGGCTCCACGTAACTCATTTAACGTCTTTTTCTTCTCGTTGCCTATCTGCTGTAAACGACCGCTGCATTCGAGTTTTCTTTCCCTTTCGAAAATGTATGGTTACTTTGTTTTTATTTTGAGTTCTAATTGGTTACGTAATGGCCTAGTGCCCTAACGACATACCTCTTCCTAACTTTTAAAATTACAGAAGTTTATAGGACACGCATACTTGATCAGCGACACATTTCATACTTACATTAAAATATATACTTAATTTTAGAGTAACCGAGTTAAATCTCTTTTTTAACAATTGATTATATTACTTCAAAATATACTTGTATACGAGTAAATGAGAATATAATATTGAAATAAGTAAAATATTCTACAACCTAACACAAAACCTAAAACACGCTTCCTACAAGAAATTTAAACTCCCTAGGTACTTGTAGCCCTTACAAAGGCGTTTGATAGGGTAGACATCAGTGTCCGTCCGTCGGTCGGTCCGTCCCAAATTCAACCTGGCCAGTGACGCTTTTGTTTATTATAAAGCGATGCAGCCGGAGGCTTGGATGCGATTAACATTCTTCGAATGCCGCACGCCTGCCTTGCCTTCTCTACGCTACGATCCACGCAGATACAACAAGGGAGAGAACTGGGACCGCTTTTATAGGTTATAGACAATTAATTAAAAACGAAGGTTTCGTTATCTTAAATTACGTTTTTGAGTTGGAATAAGTCAACGAATTTTCCACTTATGAAATTTATTATGTTTAAGGTAATGTAAATACTAAGAATCGGCCTGAAATCGCTTTAATTTTCTGAATGTGGTTTTCTTTATTTTATACTTTTTTATTAGATAACCATCTACAGTACAATATTATTAAATTGCACACAAGGAAATTGGTGAATATTTCAACTGTATAAAAAGCCAAAACTAAATAAATTTTCACAGTAATTATAAGTACTTTAAAAAATTGGTTATCTCGCCTCATAGCTTGTCCTGTCTATGAGATTATAAAGGTGGTTCCACACGCCACACGCCCGATGGAAAGCAATCTCGCCAAGAAGCAGTCACGGGCGAGGTCCCGCATTACCATATTACAGAAATGATTACCATTACAACATAATACGCTCAGAAAACCCGGGCTTAGAAAGATGGTCAGACTCACGACCACAAAAGATTTTTGTGAGAACTGACGATGTTTTTTTCGTTTGGCAAAAAGGACAGGCACTTAAAAGTCTTCTTCTTCTACTTCATCATCATAGGCCTCGGAACTCGGAAGTCTTTAACAGACTATTCAAGCAGTTGATTGAAGACACTTTTTTGTGACTAAAAAGTCCTACGCGGGAACGACAGTCTCCCGCAATTTGCACAAGGGAAGTCACCATTGGCATGGCTTGGTTTTGATGCCTTTTAATGCTCTTCTACTTATCGTGTAGATATAATCAAGAGTGTGAAGAATTTGACTAATCCTGGTATCAGAATGTTCAAACCGCTAAATGGCCTCTGATTTGGTTTAACGACTGTAGTCAATCGACAATAGCCGGGACCGACTGCTTAATAACGTACCCTCCAAAGCACGGAAACGCTCACCCATCAATCCTATCATACCTACACAACTGCCTCTGTGTATGTTGCTTTAACTCACTGATGCTTTATTTTAACCGCTCGTTTCAGGTTCAATTCCGGTTAGGGTAAACCAAATTTAAATGTGAAAATCAAAGATGTTTGTGTATCAAGGGACCCACGAGTCCAACAATGGGTCTTAAAGTGTGTGGCATTATATGCAATTGAATGATTCATAATAATTTAATGAAAAGATAAAAAACCTCCGAAATTTTCACTTCAAACTCGAATATCTATTAAACGACTAAACCGATTTTGATGAAACTTAGCTAAAACTCACCGCTAAGAAACCTGCTTTAAATATAAAAAATCGTACCAAAAATCGGGTGAATAAAGAGCTATACAGTGCCACAAGCAAGACGCACATACAGCTGTCAAACAAATAACCCTTTTTTTGCGGCGGAGGTTAAAAAACTTATGGATTACCATTCGGTTACTTTTTTAATCTACTAAATTATTTCAAATCATCCAACACTAAAAACATTGGCAAATAACATTTTAAATAGTCCGTATTGCGAATACAAAATATCAACAAGCAAAAACGCAAAACAAAAATGTAACTTCCATTCCTCGTAGATCACATCTACACATAGACACGATCAGAGAAAGAAACGAAAATATTACTGTTGCATGTTCTTAGAAGACGCGTGACTACATAGTACACCGTCTGTGGAACCATGCACCGCGGGGATCGAACCTGAGACCGCCGAACGCGAAGCAGACGCGGCGCGGACTAGGCTGCTTGCGTAATCACTTGAGCGATGAAATAGTGATACGTATTGTACAAATATATACATACGTCACGTGTTCTATGTGTATTATAAAATTTATACTTCTCAGAAAACGTTTAAATTCTAATCAGTTTGTTTTCAACCCACGATATAAAAAAGAGGTGTTATAAGTTTGACAAGTGTAGCTGTATGTCTGTGTCTATGGCATCGTAGCTACTAAACGAATGGACAGATTTCCATGCAGTAAAGGCCAAGCACAACGAAGTTTTTTACAAAAATATAATAAATTTGAAAGTTTGTGAAGATGTTTGGAAGTTTGTTAGGTACTCAGTCACGCAAAAACTATTTTGATGAAACTTTGCAGTAATATGGCTGAGACATCAGAATCATAGGATAAATATTTACACAGAAACGAAGTAAAGATAAATTACTATACTTACATACATATGGTAATAATTTTCCACGTCAAAAACGTAAGAGTCACCGACTTTAATCCCAAAATAGTTAAAAAATTAATATCTATTGACAATAATAGGGCTTTAAAATTCCCCTGTCCCCTGTGAAACTTCATGTCCCCTGTGACCCCCCCCTTCGGACCGCGCCTGCTTGGGATACTCCCTTTTCAACAAAAAAAGAATAATCAAAATCGGTTTATAAACGACGAAGTTATCCGCGGACATACATAAAAATATATATATACGGTCGAATTGAGAAACCTCCTCCTTTTTTGAAGTCGGTTAAAAAATTCAATTTAACCATTTCGTAAAATAAAGGCACGCAAATCCTCATTTCTAACAGAGAATGAAACTAACGAAGAAAAAAAATACTCAAAAAAGCTTCCCTAATCCCGCAGAATTTTTAAAAAAAGTTACTTCCTCCAAAAACGATTAAAATAGTTTTTTTTTGTCAAGGACGCACAGGTTTGAAAACTTAAGCCTTCAAAAACAGTCGAATAGGAAGAGAATACCCGAATATTATTCATATTAATAAACTCTCGAACGCAACCTAGCGTTACAGCGATTATCCTTCCAGAGAAAAAGAAAAAAATATAAAAAAATTAAAATATATGACAGAAGGCCGAGGATCTTATAGGGCTGTCACAGCGAAGTTGAAAATAATATTCTGGATTATGTGTACATACAGTCGGCCAAAAATGTGGTCTAACACCCTAAGGTTGAAATTCGTTTACATGACATAAAACAGCAAGGTTGATTTACCCTTGCAATAATGAACTTTCATATGTCATCTCATTATAACTGCATTATAATACGTCATCATTCTATCTCTTTCTTTGTTACATTGTAAACCTTAGCGATATTTTGGTTAAGCGGAAAGTTCTGTGAAAACTGACAGACTACTTTCTTGGCCGGCCGTACATAATCAATCAGCAATATAAGTTGAAAGTAAGTCCGCTTTACAACTACTCAGGGGAAACAACAACATTTCTATGGAATATCCGATTTAATTCTATTTTGGACGTGTCGATATTCTGAACGATCTGATAGGCTAGTCAACTTAAATAATAAGACATTTTGGTATTCTAAAAACCTCAAAATAACGAAAAGTCATAGAAAAAAGACAAGACAAAACCTGAAACACATTTTTTTTCTTGAAAACAAATTTCGATTCTTAATATCAAAAGCAAATCCTATCTTTCGTTTGTTTTTTTGTGCAACAAAAGTCAAGACAGTATTTTAGTGACATTTTAAAAAACGTAGATCGTCATTTAGTTACAATATAACTAACTTAAATACAATATCTTAAGAAAAAACATTTTAAAACACCTCAAAACAAACCCTCTGCCAACCCTAAAAGGAGACGAGGCGCGGGCGCACGAAACACAGTTTTTTTTTATGTTTGACGTATTCGTTTTTTATGCTCATATTCTTATTATTGGACCCGGTCGCTCCCGGTGTTACGGACGAGGAATGCGCCCACAGATGTGCGCAAACGCAGACATGACACTTCACATTTACTTTTTTCCTTTTTAACAAGATTTAAAATGCAGATTCTTCGGTTGAGTGAAAAATTAAACTTCATGAATACTGAGTAGAAATATTTAAGAATGTATCAACCTTTTTACTGATTTCAAGTTTGATATGTACAGAACCAACGCTTTGATTATCTACACAATTAAGAACAATTTAGTTACAAAGAATGATGGTAAAAAAGTTACAGAAAACATCCGAATCATTCCTTGCGTCAAGCGGCATAAAATATCTGCTAGCAGCTACATAGATAACAAAAAGCAGTGGAATAGCGCAGGCCTCAATAAATATTTCTACCGTAATCAACCTATCAGCTAGGAACGCTAATCGGGATTCTAGAAATTGCTTAATTACGGCTTTAAAACTTTATGAAATGGCATATATCATTGTGCACCGCTTGCCTTATAGCCCCCGCCCGGCAAGAAAGGGGTGTTAAAATGTTGACGTGTGTATCTGTATGTCTTTGTATCTTTGTGTCTGTGTAGGTATCGGTTTGTAATATCGTAGCTCCTTAACGAAAGGACCGATATCGATGCAGTTTTGTTTTTTGAATGTTTTTGAAAGTAATCGAGTTATAATTATAAGCAATTGAATATAGGGGGTAAACCAAATTTTTAAATTTTAGAGTTATAAATAATAATAATAAAAAATCTGCTTTCTGTTCAAGTGAAGAAAAAAAAACAGTAAAATATGTCTTCGTTAAACATAAACTTTACTTTGTATGATTATGTGGTCTGCGCAGAGTAAGTCAAATGGCCCATTGGATACCCTTTTTCAGCACTATGGACTGCCGCAGGTTAACTTGTGTTAAAGATAAAAAAGTTTCTTTATGACCCTGCTAATCTATGGGCACTGGTTAGTTAGCTACTGTAGACTATCTTAAACCTTTGTATCGATTTTAAAAGCAATGCAATGGTGATATTGACATTGGAAATGTCTTTTCGTTCGCTCCAGTATAGGCTCCGATTTCACGAAAAAGTGCGATGCCCTTATATCTCGGAGAGCTGAGAAGATATGATATACAAAAAAGGCTCAAAAGACGCGTATTCACAAGAGCTGTAAGGTGAAAAGGAATTATTCGAAAAAAGCTATAGCCGAAATAGTGAAAAAAAAAACAACTTTTTCCGCATTTTTGATTTTGGCGCTCGATATAATGATATCAAAAATTTCAGTAAAACTCCTCTGGACAATTTAGTCAGCTACAATTTGAGCCTAAAACAAAGCCGAGGGGGTTAAGGGTTTGCCCTGTAGCCTAACCTTTTTGAAAAAAAGTCAAAAAGACAGAACGACATTTTTTTCGAATTCCGTAGATTCATTTCCAATGTGCTTGATAGTCATGTGAGGCACGAAATCTGTAAATTTTTTTCAGTGTTCTTTTACCAAGTCTCTAAAAGTGGAGGATGATGACTTTACGCCTTGAACTTTTCGATTGATAAAGCGTCTTCAGTAAGACTAAATTATCAGACCTATCTTTGAGACTCTAAAATCTCATACATACACACGATCACGTCTGTAATCCGTAACAGGGTAGGCAGAGCATTAGTGATTCTAGTGAACTTCATGCCACGTTTGACGCAAATTGTAAGGGTTATCAGATGGAACATATTGTAGAATGGTGAGAGGTTGTCAGCCTTTTGCGCAGGATAACCCATTAACAAAACCCTCGCATCCCATTTACAGACTTTTACAGCATGCCTGGGAAGAGCTGGCAGCTGGCACATTCTAAAGTTTATGTTTCACTCCCAGTCCAACGTGGAAGGTAATCTCAAAAATATTCATTAATGTTTCACTATTTAATTCTAAATAAGTCTATGAAATAAAGCTGTCGAAATTTTTTTTTTTTCAACAATCCCGCCATACCTAAATTACCAATAATAGTTTTACAAAAATGTTAGTAGGCACCGAGTCTTTTACAACATCCTTCAGCAATGAATACCCCGCAAAATGCACTATGGGGATTTCCAGAGGCACACACAATAGCAAAACTACCTGCGACCTTCAAAACGTAAACATTTGTGGAATGTTGGAAAAAAAAACTCGTGAGAAATGGTCAAAAAAAAAACCGGCTAAGTGCGAGTCGGACCCGCGCACGAAGGGTTCCGTACCATTATCTATAAAAACGAGCAGAAAAAATCACGTTTGTTGTATGGGAGCCCCCTTTAATATTTATTTTATTTTGTTTTTTAGTATTAGTTTTTCTTCTTCTTCTTATCGTGTAAGTATAGTCAAGTGAACGGCGATCTTGGCTAACCCTGGTGACAGAGTTTTGAAACCGCACAATGGCCTCTGACTGTATTAGTTGTTATAGCGGCACAGAAATACATCGTCTATGAAAATTTCAACTATTACCTTTCACGGTTCATGAGGTACAGCCTGGTGACAGACGGACGGAAGGACGGACAGCGGAGTCTTAGTAATAGAGTCCCGTTTTCCCCTTTGGGTACGGAACCCTAACTAGAGACACTGTGAAGGATGGGAATTGTAAGTTCCAGGAATTCGCGTGCCGCTTAGTGACGGGTTCTTTAGAATGTTTAGTCCTATTGTTGGATAAAGTAACACCTTATTAAGGGAATACTGAGGACTTAGATAGTGTGGCGGACATACCTTGCCTAAAAATAGTGAAAAAGAAAGTAAAAAAAAAAAAATTAAAGCATCGTCTATGTACAGTCAAGTGTGTGGCGAACTTGGCTGAACCTGATATCAGTTTTCAAACCGCACAATGGCCTCTGCCTTGGTTTTAATGACTGTAGTCAATCGACAACACTTAATATGTGCCCTCCGAAGCACGGAAACGCTCGTGATAAATTGCCACTCATATAAGCATACAAAATTAATATGCCACGTTTATATGTCACGAAGCATATAAACTCCTATCATTAGAATGAATAAAATGTGCTACTAACAAAACAGACCCCAGAGAGATGAAGCTGATAGATGATACATTCTTGATGATGAAATCGAATAAAGATGAATGATGACTGAGAAATTAGTCCTTAAGATATATCGTATACATTCAGTGGAAGATAAAGAGTTCACTAATTGGTCTCTGATACTCTGATTTCAATATATCACGGTAACTAGGTAAATTAACAAAATCCAAACAAAGAAAGAAAGCAAGATAAAGAACAGAAACTTCGCTTAAACGTATACAAAACTAACACTTCGTTTTATAACCCAGTTGTAAGAATGTGTCGAGATTTTGACGAGCTTAGTCGTTGCAACGCTCAAATTGATTTGTTTGACTTTAATATTGCGAAATTTAAAAGACAACTTCGTTCTCACTTTTGTTCTTAACTTTTATTTGTGTATGTTTTAATTTGAAATAAGCATTAACATTATTATTGTTATTCATGTTATTATTTCATTCCTTTTTGTGCATCTGATTAATTATTCAGACTTGGAAAATTTATTTTGTCACACACGCCTTCATTGTTGACCGTGCGGGCTAACTTAAATAATTACATATCTGGTTGTGTACACTTCTTCTGGATCGTAGTATAGAACTTTGCATTATTTATTATACTTTGTTTTGTATGTGCTGCTATCTGTTTGTTGTACATAATAAATAAAATAAAATAAAGAAACAAACAGAAAAAAGGCTTGACAACGCCATTAATGGGTACAATATAAATAACAACAACGCAAAAGATCACGGTATCAGGCAAAATCCCGATTCTAACCTTCATTAACTGAACTCAATTACAGAATAGCCAGAAGCCTACAATAATGAAGTTAGAAAGGTAATTTACCGCAGATTAGCCATTTTACTGCGACCTAACTAAAGACAGCTTAATGAGCAAGCTTACCCCGTCAGAGGCAGTTGCTTGCCTTAGGCTAAGAAGCTAATGTAGTACCGGAATATGCAGCAAATTAGATTTTCTCCAAATACCTCATCATATGATTTATTTAAAGATGATTTCATGCTTTCTAAAGGCACGTAATTAATGAACGGAGGCGGAATTGGTATACAGTGAAAAGAAGGCTTAGGCACCTGTGATGTACACTAATATTGTATTGTGAAGTGATTAACTTTATTGGAATTTTGATGAAGGAAATAATCACGAAAATTATCTAACTGCATGTTTTTAAGTAAAAACATAACCAAGACATGTTACAAAATCGTTGGGTGTCAAAGCAAGTGAAAATGTTAAAATCATTCAAACCCGTAATTTCGCGTAACAGGACCAAAAACGGTACAGACGCGTTTGAGTTTCAGAAAGTTATTTCTGTTCCAAAAATAAATGTTAAAGATCGAAATGCAATAGTACATTTTATAGCTCTACAAATATTGTACCTAGACATAAGATCGGTAATCAATACCGCATATTTTTAATCAAACATTTGGGGTTTTTATTCATTTTAGTCGTTTAATTTTTTTTTATTATATGGTAAATGAACACAGAACTTTCACTAAAAAAGCAGGCAAAACTGACAAAATCCATGATGACCTCAAACAAAAAAATACTATGTTGTTGTGCATGTAGGTAGGTATAGATAGAACGGAAGGGACTACTTGCTCAGTTTGTAAAGCAAACACATATACATATACTTATTATACCTATCATATAAGTAAGACAATTTCAGAATACGCACGACCACAGATTACACATACAAATCGATTTTCTTTTCCTTCCTTCCGATTGTTTAATATCATCATGTGCGTATACCTACTGATGTCAGTGTTTACCTATTTGGATGTTTATGTACTTAAATGTATGTATACATTTCCTTACATACAATATATAAGTAACTATTATGTTCAAAACAGAGATACAACAATTGAATATAGGTAGTTCTTCAGAGGGTTATCATTTCAGTTTCTCTCTCAATCTTATCAGCTACAGCTTCAATACATGTCGTTTTAAAGGGTATTTATACTTGTACGGAAAAATGCTTTGTAATTTCTTAGACTAGTATTAATTGACTGTCGTTTAACTGAGATCTTTCTTGCAAACTGTCCCTCAGGTGATCAAATTGTATCAAAAGCCATTATTTCTCCCTTTTTGATTGGGGAGCTACCATGGATCTTCAAACCGATTCGCATTGATCTTAAAATAGTCTTCGCTGAATTAAAAAGCAACAACATTGAATCCATGTTGAATCAAAAACCCCTGTGTCTATAGAAAGGTCCCTTGGCAACAGCGTTATAGTTTGTATAGCTATATGTGTAAATAAAAACGCATTCATTGTTACCATTGCCGGAGGACGAGGTGGAAGGCCAAGGCGGTCGACCTCGACCTTACAGGCGCGTGCGCGTGAGCACTCGCCAACAGAATTTGATTTGGCTATAGAGTTACAGTGCGTCGTAAACTTGGCAACGAGTGACCATGGGTTTAGGAACCTCTGACACTTAAAACTTGCAAGCTGGTGAACAGGGTAAAATGAATGCAGTAGTTTCTTTGGCGAAGTCTTTATTACAGACTCTATTAAAACTTCACCAGATAAAATATGACAGACGAACAGCCCGTTATAAATCAGAATAATGCAATCAAAACGAGAAATTAGTCAAAATCTCAGATGTTCACAAACAAAGAAAAAGTAAAACGTCAGGATACGGCCGCCCTTGCACACTTTTGATTGTAAGACTGCATTGTATCTTACCTTGTGAAGTATGTAATAAAGTATTTTTATACCATTCCCCCTCTAAAAAGCTTCTTTTTTTCACTGAAAATTGGGGATAAAGAGCTCTTTTAGTCACTGTTTTGGTATTTGAATTTAGAACCCTAAAAAGATTCTTTTGCTTCCGCAAAACACGTAAAAAAAGAGCACGTTTTTGTCAATTTTGGTGTTTGAATTTCGAACACTACAATGTATAGACATATGACCTCCATCGCAAAGAATATTCGAAATTCAAACTCCTTGCGCAGATGTCTATTTCTGCTTAAATCTTTCTTTTTCTCGAGTTCATGGTATAAAATATAATGTGCAACTCTTGAATAAAACGGATTTTCATCGAGGGCTATGAATCACTCGCGTCATTCAGAATTCAAACACTTGAATCACTCGCTTGCGCTCGTGATTCAATAATTTAGAAACCTTCATTTGCTCGTGATCCAACTTTGGCCCTCGCTTAAAATCCGTCTTTTATTCCCGAGTTGCACAATATACTAATCTATCTATTTATCTCATTACGCAAATCTCCATTACTGCGCACAATACATCTTGTGTGTCAAAATAAGCAGATTAGAGAATGAGAGATTCCGCCGTATTTCAGTGAATATCAAAAACAAAATTTTCTTAATCTAGCATGTCCCCTTGAGTACATGTCAGTACTGGAGATCGAACTCAGTTCTCTCGGTTATGTTTCCACCAGGTAAGCATTACGCCGTCAACTCTTACGCAACAAGAACCTCCCTTCACACTACAGCCTTTGTAATCCTGTTGTGCGTAAAGCGCATGCGCACCCGAGTTCATCCGATGAAACCAGAGATTGTTTTTGCAGCGAGCGCGCACGCGCCGTCGAACGGCCACGAACGACCTCCTTAGACCTTGGCGACGCACACGCAATTATGTTACCCCTTAGAACTGTGAAGCCTTGAATCACTTGATGGTTTTGCGCACCTCGTGTAGGCATTTTTTAACCCCCAACCAAAAAAAGAGGGGTTTTATCAGTCGATTCATTCATGATTATGACATCTGAAAATTACGCAGGCAGCGCGCCCATTTTTTTTTTTACCAGCCCATATACGTCCCCACCGAGGGGCATGGGCCTCCCTTTGAAACACGAAGGGGATTTAGGCCATAGTCCACCACGCTGGCCCGATGCGGGTTGGAAAATGAATTTTCTTGGACGGACGGGTTTCATCACGATGTTTTCCTTCACCGTTAAGCAAGTGATAATTAGAAAGCGCGCCCATAATCTTCTTTTACTAAATTCAACGAAAATTATTAACTAAGTACGCTGATTGACCAGCTAAACCTTTCCAACATCAGCTCAAAAATTCTTCAACTCACTCTCGCTAACCCATCTATACTAATATTATAAAGAGGAAAGATTTGTATTTTTGTATGTAACAAATAAACTTAAAAACTACTTGACCGATTTCAAAAATTCTTTCACCATTAGGATGCTACATTATCCCTGAGTAACATAGGCTACATAATTTTCTCTAATTCCCACGGGAACGAAGTCCCGGGCGGAATGCTAGTGCTAAAATAAAAAAGCTGGCTGGGCAAATCCTCTATACTCAGATTTTTTCTGTCTTGAAAATTCAGAATCCGTACTCGGACAACTCCGTCCCAGGTGTAAAATTCTAAGCAAGTTCCTCAGTTCCTGCCATTGTACTCAAGTGTACATGAGCTGTAGCATGAGCTTTTATTTCAAACTGAGACAGTGAAAACGCTCGGCATTGTAATCTTAGAAGGCATTGTAATCTTAGGAAAATTGTCCACTCATTTAAACACAAAGAGATAGAGAGTTTGATTTGATAATGGCGAAAAATTCAAAACCTGTTTTTTTTTATTATTACTATAAGATGGCTTAACTCTTGACCTCAATCTTGACCATATCAAAGATGAGGTCGACGATGGAGCGAATTAACCCAGAAAATGCCTATAAAGGCCTTTAATTTTAGATTTTTTTTTTAAATGTTAGATTTAATTTTAGATTTTAGAATTTAATAAAATCTAAAATTAAGATTTTGTATGACCTGCGACATTCGATTGCTTATAACTTTTAAACGGCTGAAGCCTGCACTATTATAAGCGTGATAAAGGCGACATGTGTAGCCGATGTGCTAAATGTACTAAGTGATCCAAGTTATGGTTCTACACTAGAGCAACCGTCAACATTTGATTGAAATACATTAAAATAAAATGGCAAAGTCGTCTACCCTAATATTGTCAAATGATCAAAAAAATGGAGCACCGAAAATTAAAAAAAATTTTAGCCGCCATCTTTTCGTCGAAAAATATTGCGGTAAAAATGTGACAAAGCCCCGTCCGTCTGTCTGTCAGTCGGTTTATGATTTGAGCATGAAAGACCGCATTCCATTGCCGGTCAACGTCATAATAGGGACGGCGATGTGTTGGATTGGAATTATGAACATATTTCGTGTTTTATGTTTCAAGTGTTTTACATATTTTTTTAAATAACTTCGAAGCAATTTTCAGAATTTCTTTTCTTGATTGTAGGATTATTCTTCCACGCTTGACTGGGAGTGAAAAATGTAGAATGTGCCAGCTGCCAACTTTTCCTAGGCGTACTGTTTTGTTATATCGTGGGTGAAAGGCTGACAACCTATCACTCAAGTTCTATCTAATTACTTTCAGGATGAATGTCAAAATTGGCTTCAAGTGGTTCTAGAACTACATGATGTTCTGTCAACCCCGAAAGGGTTTATAGGCGTGATTGTATGGAGGATTATTTTTGTCTAATAAACTGTAGGAATAGATTGGAATTTGTTTAATAGAAATGATGTGTATTTCGACAAGTTGAGAGTCAAATTCGAAAATTCAGGCCATGGAAGGAAAAAATAGTAATTTGTTTTTCTACAAGTTTGTAGAACACTCACATTGCAGACTACAAGCAAACAGTTAAATAAAATCCGTACACAAACCACAGTCTGGTTACAACAACGCAACAAAACATATTTAAAAAAAAGATGATCAGATGCGATGCATATCAATATTTCTTAGCCATATAATTTTAAGTCCGTAAGCCCTGACGTTAAAAATTAATAAATTTGAAGGGAAATATCTCGACTTAAGTCTTGGCGTTTTATTTTACATGACAGTTATGGGAAGAGGTTGCTACTGAGCTACACGGAGATTAGGCGGTCACCTTCAGAACCTTCAAAATAAAAATGAGAATCCGTCGACAATTGGGTATTGAACCCTAACAATTAAGATGTTTTAGGACAGTATTTTTAACCCTCGACAAAAAAGTGGGGTGTATAAGATTGACGTGTGTATCTGTTTATATGTGTGTCTGTGTATCTGTGTGTTTGTCTGTGGCAGACACACAAATACTTATACACATTTTTTTGCAGTATTGTGGGCGAGGGACTGAACCTTTTTATTATATATTTTTTTATTATAAGATGGGTTAACTCTTGACCTCAATCTTGACCATAAAGGTCAAAGATGAGGTCGACGATGGAGCGAGTTAACCCAGAAAATACCTATAAAGGCACTAGTACTCCGACGCACCGACAAAACACAGCAAGCTGTTTGGCGTCGGGCTTCGGTAGGAGGGTGGTCGTGAACCAGACGGCCCTTTACAGAGCCTACCACACCGCATGAGACCATAAGACGACACCTCAGATTCAGAAAAAAAATGAAGTGTCGTTGCCTGGGATGGATTACTAGGAGGCAGGTCTCATTTGTGTTTCCTTAGTCGCCTTTTACGACACCCACGGAAAGAGATGGGGTGGTGTTATTCTGAACCGATCACCACACAGCTCTATCCTATCACCATTATACTTATATCCCACCTTAGTCTAGGCCTTTAAGTCTGTAGCTTTATTTGTTTGTTTTTATTAATAACCCTCAGAATTAATATCAAATGTGCCGTGAAGAAGTTCGACAACCACGATGACATGACGTTCTGCCTACCCCGACATGGATTTTAAGTCGTCTTCTTCTTATCGTGTAGGTATAGTCAAGTGTGTGGCGAACTTGGCTAACCCTGGTGTCAGAGTTTTCAGACCGCACAATGGCCTCTGACTTGGTGTTAACGACTGAAGTGAATCGACAACAGCCGGGAACGACAGCTTAACGTGCCCTCCGAAGCACGAAAAGGCTCGTGATAAATTGCCACTTTGGTCACCCATCTGCCTTTGTATACGTTGCTTAGCCTCACTAATCGGTTAAGATCAGCGTAGCCCACGAGCGCTTCGATAGATTTTAGGTGTAAGAAGATCTAAGAAACTAAGGTCCGAAATGAAGTAGCGTTTACACCTAAACCTGAAGCTAAATCTTTGTCAGACAGATGTATTCTCCCAATTAAATTTCAATTCGGAGGGCAAAAGCTATTACTCTCAAAGCCGAGGCCTGCTATTTGTTTTTTGTGCCTCCAGGTCTTATATTTCCAAATTTTAAATTGCTCCACGCCCCGTCTACCGAAATTGCCTCAAGGAAGGACCATTTGTTGAACGAGGCTTTGGGATAGAAGGCTTTTGAAATATATACACAATCCTATCGGGGCATATACTTGACTTCGATAGTTGATATAATACTCAAGCTATAAGTTTAAAGTCATGAAAACTTTGTTTGGCTTGACATTAATTATAAAAATTAGATAACACTGGCTTTCCGCCCGGGACTTCGTTCCCGTGGGAATTCGGGAAAATTATGTAGCCTATGTGTTAATCCAGGGTGTCAACTACCTCCATACCAAATTTTAACAAAATTGGTCCAGCCGTTGGAGCGTGAAAGAATAACAAACATCCATACATCCATGCATACAAACATTCGCGTTTAAAATAATAGGTCTTACCTATGAAATTGCCATTTTTCATACAATATTTTTGGAAAACTTAATTTTCCATACTAACGTTTTTTTTTATTTTTCTCGGGAATGCGAAATGGAAAGGTTTGGACAACATTAAGTTAATTTTCATCATACTTACTTTATTGACAATTGTAACTGCATCGAAGCCTATTCGTCTAGTAGCTACGATGCATGCCACAGACAGACTCACAGACATACAGTACAGATACACAGATACACATTTGTCGAGGGTTAAAAATCAATGCAACTTTTTTTATTTATTATAAGATGGGTTAACTCTTGACCTCAATCTTGACCATAAAGGTCAAAGATGAGGTTGACGATGGAGCGAGTTAACCCAGAAAATGTTTATAAAGGCACACTGGTACTCCCCACGCACCGACGGAACACAGCAAGCTGTTTGGCGTCGGACTTTGGTAGGAGGGTGGTCGCGAACCAGATGGACATTTACAGAGCCTACCACACCGCATGAGACCATAGGACGACACCTCAGATTCAGAAAAAAATGAAGTGTCGTTGCCTAAGATGGATAACTAGGAGGCAGGTCTCATTTGTGTTTCCTTAGTCGCCTCTTACGACACCCACGGAAAGAGATGGGGTAGTGTTATTCTCAATAACACCACACGGCAACCTCGCACACTTTGTAATAAACCCCACTTCCACTAAGTTAAAGTTTACAAATACACCAACGCCCTACAGCTACCTTTAAAATTGTATGGTCAGCCGTGGAGAGAAGCTGCAGGCAACAACAATAACTCATGAGGGCCCGCGAGACCGAAGCCCTGTCATTTCGATTCGAACCCTTCTCATTTAGAAGCCTTATTGCCTATTGGACGACCGAAACGAATTTTATTACCGAAAATTCTGACTACTGTTTTATGTTGGTTGCTTGCTTACTTTGTTTGCGGCCGTGCTTGATGGGTTCTTTATTGCGTATCGTAAAAAGAAAAGTTCTTTCAACGTAGCCTACGCTAAAAATTACATGCATAGTGTATCTCTTAGGATACAGATAACCCCACAACTGAATAAAGCTTCTATTTTCAACCCCCGATTAAAAATGGGGTGTTATAAGTTTGACGTGTGTGTCTGTGTATCTGTATGTCTGTCTATGGCATCGTAGCTCCTAAACGAATGGATCGAAACCGATATGTTTGTTTGAAAACTTATTATATTCTTAGCTTTATTGTATCAAAATTGGTTCAGCCGTTTAAGAGTTTTAAGCGATGAATGTCGAGGGTGATGTATTTTTTATTTTATTTTAGAGTGATTCACACTAAAATGTTTTCCCTGACCGGGAATCGAACCAGGAACCGTCGGTTTTCGGCTGACTTACAATCGACAGTCAAAGTAAAGTGTCTAAATTGAATTTAGTTAAAATTAAATTGCCCGAAACTAAAGTGCTTATTGGTCCCGAAATCTTGTTTTATTTTGAGGTATGGTGCGCCATCTAGCGGTGTGTCAAAGAACCTCTAAAAGCGTGTGTTTTCAAACTTCATCATCGTTCAACTTGAAGCAAGTTAAGTAGGTGTATGCATGAACGAAAAAAATGATTTTCATTACGTTCTTACAAAGAGGATAGGTATTCATGTTTTTTATGGATGACATATTCGTTTGATCTTGACTGAAAGGCCAGGAGCAAAGATGTGATAAAAGAGCTTCATTCCCAGAAGATGCCATCTCATTTGGTTTTTCGGGT
Source organism: Aproaerema taeniolella (assembly GCA_949987775.1). Lineage (NCBI taxonomy): Eukaryota > Metazoa > Arthropoda > Insecta > Lepidoptera > Gelechiidae > Aproaerema > Aproaerema taeniolella. The sequence continues at coordinate 7,242,840 of OX465245.1, forward strand.
TATTTGAAGTTAGAAGCATTTTTTTTTAAGTTTAATTTTTTCCAACAATATAATATTCTTTTCCGTACAAATAGATGTGTTAAACACACATTGCTGCAGTAGAAAGTGATTTTAACTTAAATCATCTAACAACCCCAGCAGTATATGATCAATCAACATCGTTCAATAAAAATCGACTTCATAGGTGGTAGCCAGGTGTGTTTATGTGTGTCTGTGATAAGTGTACCTACATCAAACAGGGATCGCCTACGTACTAGGGTGGTAACTTAGTTTTCTCGACAATCAGTCACTAAGCTTAGCTGTAATTCTACTGCAACCTGCCATTACAGTAGCAATTGCAGTTTACTGATGTTACTCAATGATATCTTGAGCCAAAAAGGTAGATAGGTAAAGTTGAAATATTGAAAAAAAAGAAGATTTTAAAGTAAATGTGGGGCGAGTCATGCAGACTTAAAATACTTATCGTCATACTTAAAACTACTCAACAGACATGCAGAGTTAAAATACTAAAACACTTATACTTACACCTAAAATACTAAAACAATTATACTTATACTTAAAATACTTATCGTCTTACTTTCGTTTGCAATTTGTAAAGCAAATAAAGAATTTTATATTTTTGTATTTTTTTTCTTTGTACTTAGTAATTAAGTTCCCCGCCAGCTCTGTCCGTCTTAACGCGACAAACTTTTAAGCTACTGAACGGATTTTCATACGGTTCTCACCAATGGACGGAGCTAGTGATTCAAGAGGAATCACACAAATCTACCTTTTTTGTGGTAGCTAGCTTACATTGTGAGGTGTAAAAATAAATAAAAATTAACGCAAACATTATTTCAGTTATTAACGGGTCTGCCAAATCCCATATCATGACCAGGAATACCCAAGCAGATAAACGGCAAACAGAGGAGAAACAAGAAGAAAAGATTTTGACAATGAAGTTGGCCACACCTATCACTTCTACGCATGAATGACAAGGAATTTATTTTAAAAAAATACTGGGCATTGGTTAATTCCGTGAGTTATAACGTCTTACATTTTTCCTCACAAAAATAAATACAATAAAAACATACAAAACTATATATTTTTCTTTAGTAAAATTCCACAATTGAATCCACCTCCTAATACTTACAATATCATTGAAGCTACAGTAGTTCTCACAGTAGCTTCAGAAAGCAGTTATTATTCGAATGATTTAAAAAAGCTGTTGACGTGCAACTTATTTTTTCTTCGCCTTTAACATGTCAGTTAGATGTTTTATATTATGTGGTAGAGATAATTTTTTACATACACATACATAATTAAAAAAATTAAAAAAAGCGGTGATAGCCCAGTTGGTAATCAGCCAGACTTGTAATCCGAAGGTCGTGGGTTCAAATCCTGGTGCGGGCCTGTACCACTAAATTCGTCTTTTCGGATTTATGTACGGATTTCTAATTATCACTTGCTCAACGGTGAAGGTAAACATCGTGATGAAACCCGCCCGTCCAAGAAAATTCATTTTCGAAAGACGAGCGGTCCACCAACCCGCATTGGGCCAGCGTGGTGGACTATGGCCTAAATCCCCTTCGTGTTTCGAAGGGAGGCCCGTGCCTCTCGGTGGGGACGTATATGGGCTGATAAGAGATACATAATTATGCACATGCTCGCGTTGGTATTCGCAAAATAGGATAGGCAGAGATTTTTTTCATATTTTGAGATATGTTGCTCGGGGAATTGTTCAGTTCCGTGCGTTCATTCAACACAGAGCCAGGGAACCTGATGGGTGACCAAAGTGCAATTTATCACGAGCGTTTCCGCGCTTCGGAGGGCACGTTTAGCTGTCGGTCCCGGCTACAGTCGGCCATTGTGCGGTCTGAAAACTCTGACACCAGGGTTAGCCAAGTTCGCCACACACTTGACTATACCTCACGATAAGAAGAAGAAGATTCACATTCTTAATTTTCGCTAACCAATAAAAGTCACCGAATATATTCAAGGATTGGCAAAATCACGATTGTAGACGCCATTTTAAAAAAATATTAATATGCATAGAATTGGCCTGCTGCACAGAGAATATACATGTGGTAACTTGATGTACTGCCCTATGTACAGAGGCCAGTGTATCATGTTACCCCATTTTCATTGCAAAACCGCTCTTATCACAACAGTACAGAGTGCACGCTTGTGGTAACCTGATCTGCGGCCGTCCCTACCTACTACTCTATGTACAAAGGCCAGTGTATCATGTTATCCCATTTTCATTGCAAAACCGCTCTTATCACAACAGTACAGAGTGCACGCTTGTGGTAACCTGATGTGCGGCCGTCCGTACCTACTACTCTATGTACAGAGGCCAGTATATCATGTTACCCCATTTTCATTGCAAAACCATTCTTATCGCAACAGTACAGAGTGCACGCGTGTGGTAACCCGATGTGCGGCCATCCGTACCTACTACTCTATGTACAGAGGCCAGTTTATCATGTTACCCCATTTTCATTGCAAAACCGCTCTTATCACAACAGTACAGAGTGCACGCGTGTGGTAACCTGATGTGCGGCCGTCCGTACCTACTACTCCATGTACAGAGGCCAGTTTATCATGTTACCCCATTTTCATTGCAAAACCATTTTAATCGCAACAGTACAGAGTGCACGCGTGTGGTAACTGGTAACCTGATGTGCGGGCCTCTGTATTCTAAAACTTAAAAAGTGATAACAATTGGGCACATGGGCTGGGCACCCCTCGGTTATATGACTTCGTTATAAAAGTTCCCATGGTAACGGCGTGCAGTTATTGATTTTCATTAAACGGTTACACCTTGAACTTTTTACCGGGCCATGTGATATGCTTATTGCTTTCGTTTGAATAATTTAGGTAATGTCCGGGATATACATACTTTTGATAATAGGTTTGTAAAGCAGACTTTTTGATATATTAAGAGACTTTAGATTAGTTAGCGAAAGTCATTCTCCCTATAAAACTAAAGAACTTTTCCTAAACAGGGCTTTAGGTATCTCTCTTTCAACCTCTCGGGTGGTTAATCAGTACATGAAACTGAACACATAGGTCAAAAAACGAAAAAAAAAATTGAGTTTACATACAAACTTCATCAGCATATAGCGCATTTTGTATGGGAGATCAAAATTTCGTATTTTGACCTATGTTCCTTGGGAAAGTTGTTCAGTTTCATGCACGCGAGAGGTTGAAAGAGATTTACCTAAAGCCCTGTATAAGGAGCCAAGCTAATATAAGATTCGAAAAAAATATTTCGATTTCTCATATTAGGGCAATTAGCTGATCGCTCAAACTGTATGGAGGAGAATTTTTTTTTCCTACTTCGACCTATGTTCCTTGATGAAAGTTGTTCAGTTTCGTGGACTGTGATTTACCTACATCCTTAATTTTCGCTTACTGGTGATGATAAGTTTAAAAAGACAGTTATATCCTTATGAGATTTTAATATCATACTATATATATTATAAAACAAAGTCGGCAAGGCCGCTTCTGTCTGTCTGTCTGAACGCAATAAACTCAAAACTACTGAACGGATTTTCATACGCTTTTCACCAAAGGACGGAGTGATTCAAGAGGAACGTTTATATGTAATATTCATTCCAGACATTCCAACGGGAACAAAATCCCGGGCAGGAAGCTAGTAAGTAATAAATGCTGATAAATTTAACAACTTTCACAAAGAAACTTTTATGAAATTCGCAAAAATAAGTTCGACTTTCCATCTCAACAAAGAAAAAGTTGTGAAGAGGTGATTGACATTCTAAATTATCTGTAAGTAATGAAATGAAAAGAAATGAAATATGGGTACCTCTCAAAAAAGTGGCACCGCCTGAATTTTTTTACACATTTTCAAAAAAGTGTGAGAATAACGTATTTGAAAATATAAAAAAAATGTATTCCCCCTCTTAAATATAAATATGTAAGAGGGAACAGGTTTTTTAAAGAGTTGTGCCTTTGAGAGTACGCAGAAAAAATAGGTGGACAGGTGAATGAGGCATCGTACAGGTTAACTGAGAAACGGGTACAGGTTAATGTGATTCTATACTAAGAATAGGCAATAAACAACAAATGCTATGATTTTTCTATTTATGCCCTAGATTTAAAACTTAATTTTACTATATTACTACGTAATTGTTCTTAGCAGTGGGATCTTGTAGGCTAGATTAAAAAAAAATGGTTGCCTGTAAAGTCGGTTTTACGGGCGAAGATTTTACGTGACATCGTCTTTTTCTCGGTAGAATATTTATTGATACGATTCAATGCGCCTAATTCTCTAGTGCTGCGCGCGCGGCAGACCGATCATAGTTGAGTGGGAGAGAGACGCAAGGCATTCGGCGGGCCTCTCTCTCGTTCGGTGACTCATCGTAACGTTACCGAGCGTTACACTTTTTCATAAGTGACTCCCAGCCGCAACCTAATTTAAGACGTTGTCACGTCAAAAATTCTTATATACTACACTGGGCGTCAAAAATAAGTAGTACAGTTTTAAAATTGCGATTTCTCCCAAACTATAAAACTTAGACCTTTGAAACAAAAAAGGTTAAAAAGAAAATTTAATCTTATTCAATAAAAACTTCATGCATTATAAGAACTTATAATGCTTGACTTTAAAAAAAACGAATAAATAAAAACACTTTTTTTAAACTGTTGAAAGGTGTTGTCTTACTTAGGATTTTTGTGTTTGACACATTCGCTGCTGATAAAGCAATTGTAATTGAAAAGCATAGGTATCTTCAGAGAGTAAATTTGACTAATCATGCCTCTTTCACCAGAAGAATGTGCAAGAATCTTAGCTTTTCTCGAAGTGGGCATCAGTATGCGTCGTACTGCAAGGAGGGTGGGTGTAACTTTAAGAACGGTTCAGCGAGTAAAGCAAAGGTACGAAGAGACTGGAAACCATCTAAGGAGACGAGGTAATGGCAGACCCAGGTGCACAAGTACCCGAGAAGATCGCTTTATTGTTTCCACTGTGTTAAGAAATCGACACCTTAATGCAGTTGAGGTTCAGCAACAGCTTCTTCGGACCCGAACAGACTACATCAGTGAGAGTACAGTGAGAAGAAGACTTGCTGAAGCTAACCTGAAGCCTCTAAGACCAGCAAATGGCCCCAAACTTGAGACAGAGCATCGCGTAGCAAGACTACGCTACGCCCGTCAACACGTACAATGGGGCGAAGAAGAATGGGCTAGAGTTTTATTCACAGATGAGTCTCGATTCTCTTTATACACTTCAGATGGACGGCGGAGAGTCTACAGACGACCCGGTGAGCGATACATTCAAGCTTGTATCTCGGAAAGAGTCCAATATGGCGGGGGCTCTGTACACGTATGGGCTGGTATATCTTCAGAGAGTCGCACAGAGCTTGTGGTAATAGAAAATGGGACTTTGACTGGTGAAAGATATGCCTCGGAGATCCTCAACGAGTATGCAGGGCCATATTTAATAAATATGGGTGATGGAGCCATCCTAATGCATGATAACGCCCGGCCACACACTGCTCACCACGTACAAGAGTACATTCAGGAGGTTGGCATAAACTTGATGGCTTGGCCATCGAGAAGCCCAGATCTCAACCCGATTGAACACGCCTGGGATGAGCTTGGGAGGCTAGTCAGAAGGCGCAGTCCACCTCCTGCCACACTCAGGGCTCTAAAACATGCGCTGATAGAAGAATGGGAAAATATTCCCCAACACCGCCTCCGAAACTTAGTGTTCAGCATGCCAAACCGGATCCAAGCTGTAATTAGAGCCCGAGGCGGCAACACAAGTTATTAAATTGTGAAAAAGTTCCAAAACGTGAAAATTAAGTGGTTGACATATCGTTAAAAATTGATACTTTTTAGTATTTATCTTAATTTTAAGTTTGAAACTTTATTCATGCCAAATAAAATATAACTTTAATAAACTTCGTTAAGTTTACTATAAACTGCTTTTTATTTCATAAGTGTAACTACTATAGTTTAGGAGTAATTGCAATTTGAAAAGTGTACTACTTATTTTTGACGCCCAGTGTACTATTTTTCCTCCACTGTCTTTTACATCCTCCCCCCGGCGAAGTCTTGACATAGCCTTCTATGGGTTGACAGCGGGCTTGTCCTTCTGTAGCACTGCCAGCATCGACGTAGGCCTCCTGAAGATCCCTCCTTGCGTGCGGACGTCGGCGCTGCGTGTGTGACCATCTGGACCCGTTCTCTATGACGCCTTTAGGCCATGTGTTCCTGGGTAGTGAGGGGTCGACGACTATGACCACGACTCCTTTTTTTATAGTTAATGAGTTTGCTTTTGACCACAATCTAGTCCAGAAGCAGAAATGTGATCGAGGATATAGCAAGCTCACCCAGAAGATGCCTATTCACTCGAACTTTAAAGAGATGCGGGTTATATGTGCCTGGAAATACAGATGCAGGCAGAGAATTACATTCCTTAGCGGTGCGCAATATAAAAGTTGAAGAGTAGCGCTCAGTACGGATCTAGGGATTCTCCACAAGGTAAGGGTGGTTCCCAGCGGTGCGTCTGGCTGGACGTCCGGTAGAAGAAAGGGGCAGGCGGAATGATCTCGTGTAGCTCATGAGCACACTCCCCGAAGTACATCTTGTAAAAAACACACAGGCAAGCTACTTTGCGCCTATGAGTCAGGCTTTGGAGTTTACTGTTTACTAGCTTTTTGTCACCAATGAGCTTCCTGGCTTTGCGATCCACCGGTTCCAGGGCGGCTAGGTGATATTTGGCCGAACCATCACAAAGGTGGCTACAATACTCCATGCACGACCGGACCTGCGCCTTATAAAGGGTTAGGAGTTGGTCAGGCGAGAAGTATCGCTTGACCTTATTAAGGATGCCTAGCTTTTTGGCTGCAGTTTGAGCTTTGGATTCGATGGATGTGCCGAAGATAAGGTTGGCAGATAACTTCATGCCGAGGAGTTGAAGCTCATCAGTGACAAGTAGAGATGTACTTCAGAAGTAGGAGTCAGATCAAAGGGACTCCGTTTCGCGGAAAACAGACACGCTTGTGTTTTGGTGGCGTTGAAACTAACCAGATTAATGTATCCCCATAGGGAGACAAGACTTAAGATTGAGTTCACTCGCTCTACCATTGCTTCCCTCTCAGATCGAATTTTATCCCCGCCGTCTCCTGCATTGGACAATATCTCTTCATGACTGTGCTGTCATCTGCGTACGCAAAAACTCCAGGCATAAGCATGTCGTTGATGTGCAGCAGGAAACGAGTCGCAGAGAATACTGACCCCTGAGGAACTCCAGCGTCAATAGCCATGAGGTCAGAGGAGCAGCCATCTATGACTACTCGGATCGACCGTTCACTCAGGAAGTCAGCTATCCAGGAACAAAAGTTGGGAGGTATTCCGTATGCAGGAAGCTTGCCTAGAAGACTTGCGTGCCAAACCCTGTCAAATCCCTCGAGATGTCGAGTAACACGGCGAGAACTTCGCCGTGCTATTCTGAATGGCTTCACCATTGAGCAAGTCGTTATCCTCTAGGTATGTCAGCAACTTGCTGTTCAGTACTTTCTCCATAACTTTACATAGTATGGAGGTGATGGCGATGGGTTGGTAATGCAGGAGTCGGCACGACTACCCTTTTTGGGTACTGGTTGCACGTTGGCAAGCTTCCACGACTTGGGTACGGCTTTAGTACTAAGAGAGAGACGGTACAAGCGTGTTAGTACTGAAGACAACTCGGGACCACAATACCTCAAGACTTTAGTAGGTATACCATCCGGACCACTCGCTTTGTTCACATCTAGACTCTGTAGTGCTCTGCGGACCTCTTTATTATGTATCGTGACTTTCGGCATTGAGAAGTCATTGGCGAGGTATTGACGGCGGCTGATGAGAGCGAGAGTCCAGGAGAGAATTGCTCGCAAAAAGACATGCAAAGAGATCTGCTTTCTCTTTTGCGGAGTGTGCTAGCGATCCATCAGGTTTCTGCATCGGAGACGGCAGAAATTGGTTTCAACAGATTTTGATAGGGACCAGAACTGCTTTCTGCCTGGTTAGCAAGATGCCAATCTGTTCCTTATTCGGCTAATGTGGTCGAAACGAGCCTTGCGGATAACCCGTTTACATGACTTGGCAGTTGCGTTGAACGCCCGCTTCGAACGAACCCTCCTAGCCTGGATTTCGCGATCGCAGGCTCAGCACTACAGAGTCTAGACGTGAATAGACTGCGGTCGGCCTATGGCGGGAGACCGTGCTTAAGATCCCGCTACCCTCCAAGATGAGTTGCCCAGGACGGTATTGCCCATCAGTCGAGACCGGTCTTAAACTGCGCAACTGAATTCTTCCTTATTTCCCCAATGGCACTGGCACTTCCATGCACCAGCGGAACGCAGATGTGGCAAGCAAGTCTGCTTGGTGCTGGACTCCGGCGGAAGGGTCCTTCCTTAAGTGTCTTTTAGGTACGTAGCCTGCTTTTAATTTTTAGGTACGTAGCCTGCTCGGGTTGCTAGGTCGGCTACGTTGCTCTTCGTGGGTACCCATCTCCATTGGTGGACGGAGGTGAGTTCAGTTATCTCTCCAAGTCGGTGCGCCACGTAGAGTGTATAGCGCCGGTTGTTGTTGCGTATCCAATGCAGCACTATCTGGGCATCAGTCCAATATGTCACGCTGTCGGTATTTCATCTGTGCTCCTTTATTACATGACTGCCCAATCTGGCTCCGATGAGTGCCGCTTGCAACTCCATGTGGGGTATGGTTAGCGCCTTGAGTGGTGCGACCTTGGCTTTGGCTGCCACCAACACGACTTTGACCTCTCCCTCCTCTTGTTTGAGTCTCCAATAGGCTGCTGCAGCGTAGGCGTCTTGTCTGGCGTAGCAGAAAACATGTACTGGTTCGTCCTATTCCATCTTCTGGCGCCATAGATTCTGTAGCGCAATCTTTGCTGTTATGGTGTAGCAGCTGAGTAGTCCAAGTGGGTCGTAAATACTCATGACCGCGCTGAGTGCTTCCCCTTTGGTCGGAGGGCGTGTGGTTTCTCTGACTTCTTTGTCGACTCTGTTGAGAGAAGTGTTGAACCGTAGCTTGTCGTTCTCGGGGTCCCATAATAACCCGAGTGTCTTCTGTTCCTGTCAGGCACCTATGATTGGCTTAAAAAAATATATTTTTATGAAGTTTAGAATGAAATTGGTAACAATCTTATAAACCACTGCTGGCGGATAAAAGTGTAATAATAAAAATCTATTCTGTATACGACTGTATCCGATTCATAGCTCATTCTCTGCACAAGTTTCGTTGTTGGTGTCATAGCATAAAATTAAGCTATTGTTATGGCCTTTAAAATGACATATAACACAACCTTTACAACACTGGAGACGCACCCGCCCAGTCTCCTTTATATACAAAATGAAATAAACTATTATTCTAAGGAAAAACTTTTTTATACTGAATAAAACAGCTTTTAGTGTATGTGATTTGATCAATAAGTTTAGGTATTTGGTTAACATACTCGACAGTACTAAATAACAATGAATATAAACAACTCTCATAGTAATCTGACTAGTTTCTCATTCACCTGTCTAGTTTCTCTTTCACCTGTCATAATAAGGCAGGTTAAATAGGCACAGAATAATGAAAATCAGGCGAAAAATAATTATTATTATTAAACGCTTTGTTGTACTGAGCTGGAGAAACCGTTATCTAAAAATAGGCTAATTGAAGAAGGAATACAAATTATTCACATTAAATAAACGATTCAATCTGAAAAAATATCGTGCACAGGATAAATATAACATACCTGTTACAAAACCCAGATCCAGACAGATCGTCGCTGATAGCTTGAAAATTTGGCAACAACGGACACGTATTTCACCTTTGATGCGTAGCCAGTGACTGAGTGCGTTGTTACATGGGAGGAGAGTGGTTCAAATTGCAATAGTGTGAGTGGTACGCGTGTGTGTTTACGGCGACAGGTCGATGACAAAATAACGCCGGACAAAGTTTAACTTAAGTTAATTTAGTACTTACTTATAAATATGAGCCATAATTTACAAAACAACAATGTTTAGTTCACTATCTTTCAATTAAAGTGGACAGAACGAAATAAATCACTTTATTAATTCAGTCAAATTGATTTTGAATCGATGTAAGTCGCGTTAGGACACGGCAGGTTGATGGGAAACTGGTGTTACAAACTCTTACTGCTCAAGAAATATTCATTTTATTGCCATTAAAATAGCTGGCCTCTATGTAATAAGACTCGATACAACATTTTAATATAACATTTAGTTTACAAAACTCAAAAATTCATACTTTTCTAATCAAAAACTGTACGGCAGGTTACGGTGCCACTTTTTTGAGAGAGACTCATATAGTTTATTGACACAATTAACTAAGTTATTGCTTACAAAAAATTAAACTTAAGGTAGTTAACCTAATATTAAAAGGACTTGGTTCAGCATTTGCCAGCTAAAAGCTAACTGCCGCTGTTTTTCAACTAATTTCTGATGTTAACCTAAAGTAATTTAATATCACCCACGTTAACAAATAAAAATCCCAATTTCTTCAAGAAGTGTGGCGACCCTACAAAATCCCGTAATCCGGTCAAGTTTCACTTTATGGGTAAGGCGAGAAGGTGACCAAAAATTATGTATTCGAGATTACTAAAAGACGGATTTAAACACGAGTTAAACGCTACCGGAGAGTCGACTCGTGACCAATCACAGGCATTTTGAAATTCCAAATTTAAATTCCAAGTTTAAGTTGTTTTGTGACGTCATCTAAGTGTAGATTGGACGTATATCTTTCTTTTTAATTGATTTGGGTTTTGACAGGCGTGAGATCACATAAGTTTAATGCCAGTATTACAGAAAGAGACTCAATTATTAATCTATACTTATGTTGAAAATTATCATAAAATCTCGTGGAATACGAAATTTTAAATGGGTCAAAAAATGAATTGGCCGAGCAAGCGTGAATGCCCAAACAGAGCGAAAAAGTCCAAAGACAATTTTCATATATGTATCGACTTCCTGTAATTTTTTTGAGATGCGTTCGAATACGTTTGTTTCTCTTACTATCAAAATGACACAGACGACTGCTACTTAAGTATAGATCAAGAGTCTGAGTCGCGTTCTGTAACAATACGGACCTTAGTTTTGTACAGTTGACGGCCGGTTTGGTCGAATGGTAGTGATGCTGCTTGACCGACGACGGGTACTGGGTTAGATTCCCGGTCGGGGCAGACATTTGTATAAGTAAAAAGCAGATGTTTGTTCTCAGGTCTTTGAGTATGTTCCGGGTCCCTTGGAACATACACAAAGACGAAATGCTAAAAGGCTTTGAAAATTTTAAAGCAAAAAAGTTTGAGAACAACAGGGATTTTGACAGTGTTTGATATTATGAATTATTGTATGTGAAACAAAAATAATGCTAGAAATATATTAATATCCGAAAACAGCATTAAAATTGGTTTATAAATGAACAAGTTATTAGCATTTATATTATCGTAAGGACTAGTTATCTTCGTTTTGTGGGGAGAGCTAGCTATCTCGTTTTTACCTACGCAAACAAATGGCGGTGACGTCACATGCCTGTAAGTGCATCTCGTTTTCGTTGTTTGACAGTTTCCCCCTCTATTAAAATTTAATAGCTTGTAACTTTTTTATTTCTCAATAGTTTTCAAAAATTATTTCGGTTTTGGGTTTTGGATTCAGTTCCTTTATAAGAAAAACAATTTAAAAAATGTCAACATCCCTATTGTATGTACCTATCATTAATTTTTGTGTTACCTTTTTAACTAACTTGTTCCCGGTCATTTATAACGTCTTAATCTGGTTGAGTTTGTTACAAACATAACGCTATTTTTTCCAAATTTGAATATTTGATTATAATCTCTGTGGAAAATGATATAAAATTACTTCTGAAAAGAATTTGGTTTTATGGGATCCATATTTTAAGGTGGCTAATGGCCGTAAAAGTAGGCATTTTAATGAGTTATTTTTGAATAGTATTACGATATAAAGTTCATTACAAACAATCTATTCTGTGGATACCATCATTTTATGTACAGTCCTTTTCCTCGATTAGTATCCACCAATGTTTTGTGGCTGCTGGTGATAAGCCATTTAACTTGGGGAACCGAGTGTACAAAAATTTAAATAAATATATAACCCCAGATATTTTGGGGGGTGAAACACAAAAAATAAATTAAAATTTAATAAACGATTTAAAAAAGTGTCAGTTTCAGTTGGTCAAATTCATTTACAAATTGTTTTTTTTCTGTATTCGTACAATGAAAGTGTAAAAAAATATGAAAATATTTGTTGTATACAATTTTTCTTGCTTAAGCCTACCTTCGTGTGAGTAAAGCCTGAAGCAAAAGCTAGTATAAATTGGCGTCATTAGTCGGCAGGTATGTCATCGGAATCCCACAATAAATGACCAGACATACACAATTTATTATCCGTACATTATTTAAATGGGTTTAATCAATTCATAGCAGTTTGCTACTGAATGAAAAATAAGGTTTTGCATATTATTGGAATGGATATCTGTCTGTGAAGACAAGACCCATTTGTCAAATTTTATATGTAAGTATTCAACTATTTAAAAGTTCTGCTACTAGCATTTTAAAGCTTTCTAATCTACATTTAAGATTCTACTTTTGACATCGTAGTATATCATTATTGTTCATTAGAAATAATAACAAAGTAGAATCTGCCAAAAGTCGAATCGATCAAAAGTAGAATCTGCCAAAAGCAGAATCTGTTAAAGGTGTAATCTGTCCAAAGTAGAATCTGCCAAAAGCAGAATCTATAAAAATTAGAATCTGCCAAAAGCAGAATCTGTTAAAGGTGTAATCTGTCCAAAGTAAAGTTTTATGAGTAGATAAAAGAACGTCATAAAAGACTATCGTTCCGCTCGCGGCAAAAACTGAAACGGACTTTAAAAACGTGAAATCAAAACTAAGACCGGTGACAAACTATCGAGTGCAAGCTCTAGACTAGAGATAATAACCAAATCTATCATTGCAACTTTTATTTTACTAAAGTGTATTTAAAATTCTTGACCAATTGCCTATTCGACAAATCCCACGATTTGACCAAAAGAGGGTTTGACCAATTAGCAATTTGACCAAATGGGTTTCTATCAAATCAATATACAGGTTGAAAAAGAACCTCCTACGAGTAGCTTTATTGAAAATCCTGAACCAGTATCACTTCCTGAACACTTTTTTTTTGTTGTTTTTTTGGGGGGGGGGCGTGATATTTTTTTCCTTAACGTAGACACCACTCGGGCGCACCCCCCGAGTGCTACCCGCACCCCTCGCCTTGCCTGGTGTAAGAGTAATGTCTACCCAGTATAAGATTGCGGGAAAAAGGCAGTGACCCTCGCTCCAGGTCGTTTCTGCTGCAAAGGGGCTATCCATTGCTATCCAGCGCGATAATGCCGCAAGTGTGATGGGTACTTTTGCATCAGAGATAACTCAGGGTGATTTTTAATTTTTAATATGACGATTTTGTATTTTAATTTTATAAATTCATTAAATAAAAATATATACCTACACGAATAGGTTTATTTTATTACTAAAGTTGCACTTTGTATTACGTTAGTCTAGTATATGTTTTTTTTTAATTATTTTAAGTTAAATATTTACTTACCGATGAAGCCCACTATCTACTTCTCACAAGTCCTATCTTGATCTGAACTTACCTGAAAACAAAATAAAAAACCTTTTTATTACAATTCTAAAACAACAATACAGTATTTATATTATTGGATTAAATTAATAAATATTTATATTATTCATAATTATAAGCGAGGCTTAAACTTAGGTAATAACTGTGATATAAATGTAAATATGTATTGTAGAGTATTTTTCTGTAAATACATAGATAAATACGTTTATTTACAAAATACAGTGTACAATATTAGCAATAAACAAGAATACAGTTGTTTATATGTTTGTATATCGGGCATTTTCCGCACTTAACCTTTCGATTAGACCATTGTGCGTTGGAATATGATAATTGTTTAAGAAATTGTTTCATAATTAACAAATAAACTAGTGCTTTTACAACAAAGAGGAAAACTAAATTCTATTTACAAATAAATAAAGCAAAGGCCAATATTTGCTTCTGTAGACTTTTAATCATAAACCACAGCTGAAAACCAATATTTCACAATCAGAGACTTTATCTAGGATCTAGTCTATTCAAGCATCTAGAATTCTAGACCTAGACACAATATGATCTCGGCACAGATTACAAAAGGAGGGAAGATATAACGTATTAACTCGGCCTTATTTCAGCAATTATTTGTAGTGTCACAATGAGTCATAAAATGCGTGAAAATTCCTTTTTTTTAGAGTGCGAAATTACAGTGAACCGGAGTTTCTCACAAGTATTATGTACCCTTAAATACTGTAATTTGACTTAGTAAGATTATAAACTGTCGGTACTTTGTGAAATACCCCATTTTTTTCACATTGACGGACTTTTTTAGAACACTAATGCAACCTTACCTAACCGAACCTAAAACTTAACTTATCCTAATGCATTATCCTAAGGCGGCCCTTTAAGTTTCGTAAATTTATAATTTTACTAGGCAAATTGTAAAAATCGGGATATTAAAATTTCATCAGTGAATTTGTAATGTTACGGTTTTTAAATTTATCCGGTGACATATATATACATATACATATTCCTGTTGGGGTTGGTAGAGCACTATATGGTCGTTGAACAGCATCATACATTCTGAGGGTTATCAGAAGGAACATGCGTATAGTGGTGATAGGTCGTCAACCTTTTGCCCACAATCCTTACTAATATTATAAATGCGAAAGTTCCTATGTATTTTTTTGTCTGTCTGTTACGCTTTCATTGTTAAATTACTGAACCGATTTTGATGAAATTTGGTACAAAGATAGATTAGACCGTGGGAAAGGACATAGGCTATATTTTATCCCACAGCTGGGCACAATATAACCTGTAGTCCACGCGGTAGGAGCCACGAGCCGAAAGCTAGAAAAACAATAAATAAGTTGGGGAAATAAATAATTATTCTTGGATAATAAATTAATATTGCATAATGAATTAGTGCACCAACCCGCATTGGGCCAGCGATGTGGACTATGGCCTAAATACCCTTCTTGTTTCGAAGGGAGGTCCGTGCCCTCGGTGGGGAAGTATAAGGGCTGGTAAAAAAAAATTAGCATAGGAAAGTTCAAATCAAATCAAATATACTTTATTGTACACACAAACAGAAAAATAATTAAAAATAAGAATAAATTTACATAAACCCAAGGCATATACAATAAGGCGGCCTTATCGCTTTCAGCGATTTCTTCCAGGCAACCTTAGGGAAGAATTTGAGAGAGGAAATATCATAGCGGGTGTACTAAAGAAATTATTAAGTTAGAAATTAATTATACCTATTATATCCCACAAAAATAAATATATTAAATACCTACATATTTATATATACGAATAATACTATACGAGTAATTTATAGTTTTTCAGTTTTATTTCTTATAAAAACATTAGTTTAAAAGTCACTCCATATTATACTCAGTGTATCTTCCCTCTTATTCCGAGCTCTAAACGCAATACATTACAAGTATCACAGTAGCGACACTACATCAACCTAACTACCTGTTCCTGACAACGTTTTATTACGTCTTAAACCGTATTTTACGTCGAACTTGATTGTACGTTGCTGAATGTAATGTAGGCACTGTAAATAGTCTATATTGCAAGTTACGACATCTATTTGAAATGGTCTTGGGGTGTGTGTGTGTGTGTTGTGTAAATGTGGGGTACAGTTAGTACTTAAACATAGAGTTCTTCTTCTTATCGTGTAGGTTTGCGAACTTGGCCAACCCTAGTGTCAGAGTTTTCAAACCGCACAATAGCCTCTGACTTGGTTTTAACGACTAATAAATCGACAACAGCCGGGACTGACAGCTTAAAGTGCCCTCCAAAGCACGGAAACGCTCGTGATAAATAGCCACTTTGGTCACTCATCAGGTTCCCTGCCTCTGTGTACGTTGCTTTACCTCACTGATCGGTTGAGATTAACGATAAGATATGATGATAAAGACGTAAAAATATGCCTGTGGGGGCGGCATTTTTCAGTTTAGGCCCACCTCGAAAAAATTAAAGATCCGAGGCTGGTGACACTTCACTTTTATCTACATCAAACAATGCCATGGACCTTGGCTGAGTACCTACATAGTACCTTGTCAGTGCATTGTAGGTGACATTGGGGACATAATGACAGTAATCAGAACAATTGTTTTCCAAGAAAATCATACATCAGAGTAAATATAAAGAGAATTACCTACATACTTTTAAATCTCGTTGCAATTACATGAAAGGGTAGGTAGAGAATCAAGTGGTCAGTGGACAAGTCTGGCGAAAGTAGGGTTCTTTAATTTTGCGAGATTAATTATTTATTTATGCCTACTACTAGATAAGTACTCTGTATGTAAAGAGGCATAGAATACCTACTTTTAACCGACTTCAAAAAACCATCTCAACCAAAAAAAAGGAAGTTCTCAATGTTACCTTTTTTTTTCTTTTTTTTTTCTAAATGACTACACTGTTGGCCGCTGATGGCCTTGACAGTTTCACCGAGCAAGTGGCGAGCGCAGATGGCTCTCAGCCCAATCAATGTTACCATTAACAAGGTATAGTGGAGTTATTCAGCATTTTTTGAATTGAACTGGTTACATGAAAAAAATATTTTTTTAGAACTGACTAATCGCTTAGTCTCGTTTCTCATTCAGGGTACACTTGACCATGGTCCAGGACTTGGTAGGTCATATTTACGTGGAGCGACTGCCATCTGACCTCCTTGACCCTGATAACAGGGGAGCCTGACCGGATGGATCTTGGTTACACATTTTTTTTACCAGCCCATATACGTCCCCACCGAGGGGCACGGGCCTCCCTTCGAAACACGAAGGGGATTTAGGCCATAGTCCACCACGCTGGCCCAATGCGAGTTGGTGGACCACTCGTCTTCGAAAATTTTCTTGGAATTTGCACTACGAAAGCCATCGCTTGGGTTTCATCGTGATGGCTACGAAAGCCATCACGATGTTTTCCTTCACCGTTGAGCAAGTGTTAATTAGAAATCCGTACAAAAATCCGAAAAGACGAATTTAGTGGTACAGGCCCGCACCAGGGTTTGAACCCACGACCTTCAAATTACAAGTCTGGCTCATTACCAACTGGGCCATCACCGTTACTCATTAATTCACCTGAATACGCAGGTTTTACTACATACTCCTCACTATAAGAGCATCGGTTAGTGTGCAACTAATGTCCACAACTCAGAATACGAGTCATTAGTTCATGGAGGCACTGGGAATCGAACTCATTACCTCTCGTTTACGAGTCCGATCCCTTAGCCATTAGACCACCGAAGCTCTTACACGCTCTACTGTACATAAACAAAAACACAACATAACATCTCACAATGTTTTTAAAAATCTTCAAAACATTCGTGACTTTTACGTTTAAAGCCATTCTACCGTGATATTAGCATGAGTTGCTACAAGCAGCGATTCTCATAATCAATTTGTGCAAAACCGAATCAAGACGGAGAGTAAATTTGATGCATCACGCCATTCCATCATCTATAGGGGCTAAACCAAAAAAAAGGACGCTTGGAAGTTTTGGAAGCTAATTCCCCGCTCCCCCCTTCATCCCGACCTTTTCCTCCTCCAAGGACCTTCCAAGAACTGAAGGTCGACGGTAATAACTACTCCCAAACCTACAATTACGTACCCGTGGCAATCAAAACCATAATACGGATATAAGCCTTTTTAGAGTTCCTTAGGTCAACTGAAGGAAGCTGTTAAGTTAGGACCGCAATAGACAAAATTAAGGATGACTACAATCATAAAATATCTCTGTCTCTCTTATTCATAAAACATAACAAAGACATTTCGTTTGACAATATAATTAACAACAGTTATGTACAGACGTTGTGTACGTTAGGTTACAGCACTACGAAAGCCATCGCTATTAATAGCAAGATAAGGGCGACGTCAAGGTTAACATAATAGCACGATGAATTGATGACTATGTCGCCCTGGATACAAACAGAGACAATGAAACGCTTTTAAAATCAAAAGAGCTTGTTCGGCAGCAAGGAAAAGAGTTATGGTTATGTCACGAGTCTATGTTTATTGCTGGAGTTTTCCCCATTCCTAGTTGGTTTTGGCTATTCTCTTTACCTGTGTCATTAATTACTCGATGTTGTGGCTACTCCCGAAGAGCATGCCAGTATGAGTTAATGTGTATTTCATTATCCATAAAACCTCTACGGAACCTGATACTTATAAGTCGACTTTACCAAAAAGCTCTTTTGAATATTTGGGACCAAAATTGTATACTAAGTCTAACCAGTCATTAATCCCAAGAAAGGGAGTGAACAATTAAATATGTATTAGTGTTTTGTATGGGCACCATTTGAATTCATGTATTACTAAGCAGATTTCGCGTCGACTGACAATGCGACATTAATTTTTGGTCCTAGGTTCGAACCTAATTATATGCTAATACAATACCTAGGCTTTGTCCCATAACCAATTGACAATGGATTATTATATACCCGCCATTGCATTGTTGCTAAAGAAGGCTTAGATATTTGCGATTTGCATAGTTTCTAAAAAGGTAAGATCTGGCGTGGCTGTATCATAATATCTTCCGTAATATTTGGATGCCATTGTTCGGTAACTATATGGACTTCATCTATAAAGCGTTGTCAAAAAAATTATAAAGCCACACTGTTTAACCATCCGGAATAGAATGCCTCTTGGTCAAATCAATTTGATGACCAAGGAGGGTATGAAAAAAAAATCCTTACTTCCGACTAATATTATAAATGCGAAAGTTCGCAGAAAGGATGGATAGATGGAAGTTTGTTTATCTTTCACGAAAAACTACTTGACGGATTTCGATGTTACTTTGCAGTGATATAGCTTAGACATCAGAAAAACACATAAGACTATTTATTTTTCCCAAATTTTTAACATTAAAACTGAGTCTTAATAGTAAGTAGCAGATATTTCTCTTGAAATTCAATTCAAACATTCGATCAGGAAACTTCTTTCAAGGACAATGGAAATGCAAAAGAAATTAGAACTTCTTGTGTTAACTTTAAGGTCGAATTTTCATTGACATACAATGATAAAATCTGAGTGTGCTTTGGAGCACTGATATCTTAGCTCAGCAGGTGACATCATATTGTCAACAGCAGTCAAAGTCTACGCATAGGTGTCAGATTACCTTGGCGTGCGTAATTCAAGTCTGATAATGCCTACTGCCGTATACATCCGATCAAGTTACTTATACTTCAGGCGAATTGAACCCTAATGAGTTTATTTTAATTTTGCTACGCTGATGATGTGACTGAAGAGAGAAAGTCCTTCCTTCTAGTTCCTATATTCAGAACTAGCATCCCGCTCGGGACTTCGTTCCCGTGGAATTCGGGAAAATTATGTAGCCTATATGTTACACAGAGATAATGGTGAAAGAATTTTTGAAATCGGTCCAGTAGTTTCGGAGCCTATTCGTTACATACAAAAATACAAACATACAAAACTAAATCTTTCCTCAGATAAGTGTACCGTAGTGTTATGTGTACTACTTGTGGCTTCACGAAGTCGCTGCTAGATCTAATAATAAAGCTACTAATTGTCAATTTTTTCTGTTAATTTCTTTATTTGACATTTTAATTATTAATTTGAAGCGCTCGTAGTCACGTGGCTCTCGCTGATCTCAACCGATCAATGAGGTTAAGTAACGTACACAGAGGCAGAGAACCTGATGGGTGACCAAAGTGGCTATTTATCACGAGCGTTCCCGTGCTTCGGAGGGCACGGGCTGTTGTCGATTAACTACAGTCGTTAAAACCAAGTCAGAGGCCATTGTGCGGTTTGAAAACTCTGACACCAGGGTTAGCCAAGTTCGCCACACATTTGACTATACCTACACAATAAGAAGAAAATTGTTAGTTTGTTATTGACATAAATTTTTAAGTACACTATTTCTTTTGTTTCTTTTTTTGGACATTTATTTTACTTATGATTTTTAATTGTAAGTATAGTAATTTTAAATTATGTAGACCCATCGGAAAGTTTTGTAAGGCAGGTAGTGGCCGAATATGACAAAGCTATTTTTTTAAATATGCTCTAGCTTTTTGCCCGCGTGGACTAGAGGTTATATCGTGCCCAACTGTGGGATAAAATACAGCCTATGTCCTTTCCCAGGCTCTAATCTATCTCTGTACCAAATTTCATCAACATCGGTTCTGTAGTTTAGGCGTGAAAGACGGACAGACAGAGTTACTTTCGCATTTATAATATTATAGTAAGGAAGTAAGAATTGTATAGTAATTTTAAATTATTTAGACCCATCGGAAGGTTTTGTACGGCAGGTAGTGGCCGAATATGACAGACCTACTTTTTTAAATATGCCCATATAGAGATGGGCATATTTATGAGTATAGACTCATACTAGCTTTTCGCCCGCGTGGACTACAGGTTATATCGTGCCCAGCTGTGGGATAAAATGTAGCCTATGTCCTTTCCCAAGGTCTAATCTATCTGTGTACCAAATTTCATCAAAATCGGTTAAATAGTTTAGGCGTAAAAGCGTAACATACAGACATACAGAGACAAAGTTACTTTCGCATTTATAGTATTAACCCGTCGCGCGCTTGTTTACGCCGCGTACGATACAAATCCTGCACACACGGGTGTGCAGACATCGCGCAAGGGTTATGGATTCTGCGAATAAATGATTTGACTTGTAAAGTAATTATAAAATAAGAATTTCTCAGAAAAAAATTTTTAAAGCTATACAATATAACACTATCACAGATGGTATTCTAAGAAAATGTCAATAGGAAATCCCATTCATGCGATAGTGATAACATTAAATTCATTGTAACTATATTATTAAAACATTTTACTCCGCGAAAAGTTACAATAATTATTATAAAATATAACAGCGACACATCCGCAGTGTGAAAAAATAAACACTCAAAGAAAAACGATTGTATTTTTTTTTAAAGTTATTTCTATAATACACACATCAACGCGGTCTAGGGATATTGCACGATTTTTCATACAAAAGAAGTCTGTTTGAGAAGCTATAAAAGCATACTCGAGATATATGGAGGGCTATAATTTTCAGACGAGCAAGTGCTAAACTTGAATTTTCAATTGTAGTCAATAAATTTTGTTTTACTTGAAATTTGTGAAAACGTGATGGAAACGAAAACGAAAATGCACTATTTGCCTGCTTTTTGTAGGCAGGCAATCCCTAGTTATCCCTAGACCGTGTTGATGTGTATATTTGTCTAACAATAATCTGGGGATCTCATTTATACTAATATACGGTTCAAAAGTCGCGTACGTATTATACTTACTAACGCAAATTTTGACCAGTCTTATATTAAATAATGTGCCCAAATCGCAACAGTTTAATTAAAGTGTTCAATCGGGTGATCATTTCTCAAAGTCATACAAAAATTCGTCAGGTGACGAAGGTTAGGTCACGGAGGTAAAATCCTTAAGGCGACTACAGCACCCGATAAAAGCAGCACACATAGGAATAGTGCCATCTCCGTCTCTCAACAGACCTGGGCCGGCAGTGCGAACAGTGTCGATACACGAAATTTACGGACTATGAAAGCGTGCGTGCGTAAAAACATGTTCGAAAGTTAGAAAAATGAGATTTATGGAAAGGTAACAGGTTAAATCGAAAAATTCGTTAACTACTTATCGATTTAATGCAGTGCGTCATGCTTATCTACGCATCATAAAATCGTAATTTAGGTGCTGTAGTCGCCTTAAGGGCTTAGGGGGGTAAATAATACATAGACGGAGTTTTTTATATGTTACGGGATGTTGCCCTTCCAAATTCGATTTAATCAATACGACAACATTTCATTTTCAAACGGTGACAATCCATTTCAAAATCCTTCAAAAATCTTCTTCCTAGCGCTTAGTCCCGTTTCTCATTCGGAGTACGCTTGACCATGATCCATGATTTGGCAGGTCAAGTCAATCCTTAAAAAATGAAATTGGTAAATACAAAAGTACGTTAGTACATCTATGTGTGCATGTACCGACACGCCTGTGTGTGTGTGTGTGTGTGTGTGTGTGTATAGTTTAAATTTGGATTTTTTTTATGGATTGGATTGGTCCAAACCTGAAATCGGGGGATGTCTTGCCTTAGGTCCGTACCTATTACAGAACGCGACTCAGACTGATCTAAACTTAAGTAGCAATCGTCTAATTTTGATAGTGAGAAAAAGATACGAAACAATCAATACTTCAGTATAGATCAAGACTTAAGTCTAATTTTGTAATACGAGCCTAAAAGTCTATAGTAAAACGATTGCAAAATAAAACATGCACATACCGAAGCGTACTTACAATGTCCCTACTATGAGATACATAATGAAGCTAATTTTTATATGCAAGCCACATAGCTAGTAGCCATTGTCTCTGCTTAGAGCTGTTGTGTTTGTGCAACATTGATGTTGCAATAACCGTCATTTGTTTTAAGCTGCATGTTATCAATGAGCTTATTAAATGTCAAAATCAAAGGACCAGTAGCCAGCATAGGTGTAACATACATATAGCATACAACATAATTATGTCATAGATACGTGACATTTTGACATTTTTGTCAGTTTCATGGAGGGAATCACCCTCTAAAGTTTCGCTAACAAATTTGAAGCCACCCCATATAAATCAGAATTTTGATATTTGCGTTTATTTTGTATCTTTAGCACACAAATATAACAAAGCTTATCAATTAAATAACAACACAAGTATATTATAATACTAGCATTCCGCCCGGGACTACGTTCCCATGGGAATTTGGGAAAATTATGTAGCTTATCTGACTTAGAGATAATGTAGCATTCTAATGGTAAAATAATTTTTCAAATCGGTTCAGTAGTTTTGGAGCCCATATCTAGGAATAAAACAAAAACTAAGTGTATCTAGGAATACAGTGACAAAAACGGTTCCAACTCAGTATGGTGCTCTAAACCTATGGTATAGAGCTGATATTCTGTTGGAACCACAATTGCAAAAATATATTATTACAAAAAAATAAATCAGTTAATTTCGTGTCTTTGACATAACCATAATAGTAAATTGAGCAACAAGGGGATAAAACAGTGTATTATGTCACGGGCAGCGCATTGAATTCTGAGCGAAATGAAGGATTCTGTAGTTAATTCCCGAACGTAGTTCGTAAGAATGGTAAGAATCCTGAATGAAGCGAAGGATTCAAGTCTGCCCAAGACTAAGACACTTTTATCCCCGCGGAGCTTACTCTACTTTATACACCTACTGTGAGGTTAAATAAAAAAGAAGTTATAAATTCATCCCATCAATAATGTTTTGAGCCTTCGTTTCTATATCAGAGTCGCTGGAATTACTGGACTTTTTCTCAGATTTATTTAAAAAACTTACAACAAAACAATTCGCTGTAAAAATCACAGATTGAAAATCACCGACGACGTTTTCTTATAATATTTAGTTCCATAGGCAAAGGAAAGTCAATATGAGACATACAGCCAAGTTTTTATGCTAAATATTTTTAATAAAAGTAAAGTCTCTTTGATGTGTCAAATTTTATAGTTAAAATCTACTTGGACCAAGGAAGTTAAGCCTTTTAACAGCCTTGTTTTTTTTTCGAAATTATTTTTGATAGAAGTTTTTGTTGACATTTTGGCGTTCTATATTTAAATGTCATTATTACCCAAGGGAAATACAAGATTATTTCCCTTGAGCTTTAATGGCTTACTTTAAATAGAGAATACTTGACATATAATAATACGTGCTCCAGATGCAGGTGGTGTATAAAATCTTAAATGTAGGTATATCATGGCGTCAAGTGGTTTACGAATGCTCTGCCTACCCAAAAAGAGATAAAGGGCATGAGTGTATGTATGTAGTATTTAATGCATAGGAAAATGCCTACCTATTACTTGGAAGCATCTCTTTAAAGGTTTGTTAAACCAGATATGAAGATGATTCATAAAGTAAAACATTCATAACAGTATTCTAACAAGTCGGGTTATAAAATGCCATAATAATGTCGGTATCTAAAGCTTTTCCGGCCGAGCCCACATACACAGGTAGGTGTTGAGTGTGTTTAGTAGAATCATAGCCCAAAATATAGGTAAGGCGGAAATGTTTAGCCCGCGCTTTGGTTCCGTAGTTAAAACAAGTAATTGTAACAGAGGTGCTTCTATTTTCTTATTGTCTTTCGGCAAACTTCGTATTTCGAATAAGTAAGTTGATTTTCAAAAGTAAAGAACGAGACAGGCACTGTTTGCTGAGAGACATAAAGAAAATAGAAACACTGTAATTATACAGAAGGTATGAAAAACTAGCCTACAAACTTTCGTTGGATTATCCCGCAAATGTGGAGTATAGGTAAAGTAATATAAAAGTAATTTTTAAATTAATGCTAACGACACTTCCTACATTTTTTTAAACCCATAAAATATTTTTTTTTTGCAAACACATTTTTGCATGTAAGAATAAGCAATAAGCAAAAAAAACCTGAAATAAGCAGTGCCTGTTGTGTCGTATTTCTTTTTATATGTCTATTATGTACAATTAACAGTAAATAAATAATTAATAAATAATTCCGTTAAGGTGGCTTTAAGTTCATATAGACCCAAAATTGAGATGTAACGTTATTTATTTATATTATAGCGGGAATTTTCCACAAAATTTCAATGATTAGCTAATCAAAATTAATCAAAGCTTGTTGTGTAACGTAGTCATTTAATTTTCGTTATAGGCAGGTAAAATATGAAATCAATAATCTTTATAGAGATAATTTACATTTATATTGAAAAAAAAAATGGTTGACGCTGAGATGATTTGTTTTGTATGTGTAGTTTTCACAGTCTTAGGTATTTATACTCAGCAATTCTACTAGAACCTGACTACTGTGTTTAATGGGTAGGATATGAATGGCTTTTGTATTGTCTGTCTACTACGGCGTCAGAATTATTACTTACATTGAAAAAACTTAAAGTTCAAACTCTCTTCTTTTGCAGAGACAGGGAAATTAAATGAAACCATTTTCATAGCTAAAGTCAAATCTACAAAGTGTTTCAAAAAAACCAAAAAAAATAATAATTCCAAAATTTAATTTAAAAAGTGAAATAGTCGCAAAACTAGTAATCATTGCACGGTTTGACATCTTTCAAAATGAAAGTTTCATATAATTATATGACATACTTGTCATATTTGTAATAGAGCTGTGCAATAACCTAAATTTTAATTAATTTTGAATCTTTTTTTTGGGTTTTTTTGAAACACCTTGTATAAAACAATGACAAAATTAACAGTTAAAGTAAGCACTAGATTAACCTAAGCAAAAGGAGCCAAACTCAGCATTGTGCTGTACAAAAAACTGTACAGTGCTGATTATGTTATAAGAAATAGACAAGGATTTTTTGTGCAGCAGAATCGCCATCAAAAACAGACGTCAATTTATTATCTACTCATCTTCGCTCTGTTTGAACGAAACACAAGTTTTGAAGTTCAAAGTTTAAGTTAAAATGTGTTAAAAACGTCAAAGACACAATGAGAATAAAAAATCATCCATCAATCACGAAAATGTAATAAGTATAGACTATTCTAAGGTTAGAGATCAGAAAATGAATATGCTTAGGCTACATACCTACTTATTTTTAGAGATCCGTAAAAATATTCAAACCGATTCGACAACTTTTTATTTTTTTTGTTTATTTACTGTTAGTTTGAGGTTTTTGGCTTGTTTAAGATGGTAAGCACATGCCTAGAGAAATAGTTATATCATTTTATTTTCGAAATTTCTTGTAGCCGATTGTATAATGGTATAATCATCTCTGTTACTAGAATTATCGCGAAAATGTTGTTGAATCATTTTAAAGATAACGTTGTACCAGACAATGTTATATTGCTATTTATGTCCTAGGTTTCTTAGTCAGACTCTTTATTTAAACCATTCACAATGATTTGTTTTGTGTCCCTTAATCAATTAATAAATCAATAACAATTATTTATTAATTGATTGAGGGATTTGTATGGGACGTCGCTAAATTATAAAGAAGTGTTTTTGATAGTGTTCCTGACTATCATTAGAATAAGAAGAATAAATTCAGTAATTAAATTAGATTAGATTCTAAGCAATTCTTTTTTGTTTCTTAAGATTTTTGTTTTAATGTAAGTACGTTGTTGCCTTGCTAAGTTAAGAAAATTTTGTGTGTGCTTACAATTGGCAACCATATATACACTTATCTTTTCATAGGTTTTAATTTTCAAATATTAATATGTGTAAATAAATAAAATTAAAAATCATTAATTAAGTATGAGACTTTGGAATCCACTTCGCACTTCCAAATGTTGTCTCCTAAATTAATTATTAAAGCTACGGAACTCTAAACCTAAATCCAACTAAGTGCTTACCAGGTTTTTTGTTTACATGCACCGGTTATCGATCAATTGACGTCAACTCGGGTTATCTGCGATGGCCGGTGGATCGTCACGAGACGAGGCGTATGCGCAGTCTAAGGCTTACCAAAGAGTGGAAAGGCGGGAGTTAGCCTATGGTATAGGCCCTATACTAATTATTTATTTATTTAATTCGACAAATACATTAAATACCAATAGCTTCAAGAAGACACTATTAAACCACACATGGTTTGTCTTAGTTACATAAGGTTTTGGTTCGTCTTATGGTTTATGTGTCTATTTACTTATGTTTAAAGTTTTAACAATGACTTATTAATTGATTGAGAGTTTTGTATGGGACGTCGCTAAATTATAAAGAAGTGGTTTTGATAAAATTATAATTATTTGTAAATTAGCTATAGAAACTCAGTCATAATAAACTGAATATTTTTTTCTCAGGAACTTAGTCGCAGTATCAAAAACAAGATTATGTAGCCTATGTCACCCCCTGATAAGAGAGCTCTCTATACTTGACAGAATATTTGAAATCAGTCCATTAGTTCTTTTATGTATTCGTTACTAACATACAAAACTACGAATCTTTCCTCTTTAGAATATTAGTGTAGATAAAACCAGGTTATAATCCATAAAAAAATGACAGAAACTTTCTCAATGAGACACACGTCGCGTTGCGATGGAGGAAGAGTTTATTAATAGAATTGGCCTACTACAGTGGACTGGAGCACAAAGCTACTGAAGAAGGAGAATATCTACAAAGCAACGCCATAGATATCCAGTACATCTAACTTTTCCACTCTAAGACGGCAGTCATGGGTCGTATGCGCCGACGCATGCCGACCTTTCGCGTCAGAACCATCTGCAAGTAAATATTTTCATTGGAGATGTTCCATTGCTCCTCTGTAGCCTTTACCCTTTGCCCTTACCCCCCTTTTACCTACCAGGCTAAAGTATGTGGAGGGGATTGCAGCTTAAAACGATTGGACGATTGGAAGGTCCTTAAATATAGGGTACCTAACTTTAAATAGGTTACCGAAACTTTAGCTTGTTTTCTTTATTATTGAACCCGGTAATACTTCATTATTATTGCTACTTAAACATGTAAGTATAACTACCTAATTAGTTAAATATTTATTTCATTATCAAACCTTGATATTTTATTTTACCTTCACAAGTCTCGCTATTAGTAGCCCAAATAAATAAAATAACAGGTCATGTCTGTGACATTTCAAGAGGCGATTGACCCTTTCATTGTCAAAACTTTGTATTAGAGCTTAACACAGATACACACGTCAAACGTATAACACCTCTCTTTTTGTCAAGGGTAAAAAATCTGTACATCTGTTTAGAAGCTACGATGCAACATAGAAGAGTTAATCTTACAACACTTATTCTACGTTAGGATTAAAATTAGTTAAGTATATTAAATGCATCAATAATTATAAAATTAAAAATGTTATATCATCACTGACATTTGATAGCTTATAATATACAATTTTGGTGATAGCCCAGTTGGTAATGAGCCAGACTTGTAATCCGAAGGTCGCGGGTTCAAATCCTGGTGCGGGCCTGTACCACTAAATTCGCCTTTTCGGATTTATGTACGGATTTCTAATTATCACTTGCGTATCGGTGAAGGAAAACATCGTGATGAAATCCGTCCGTCCAAGAAAAATTCGTTTTCGAAAGACGAGCGGTCCACCAACCCGCATTAGGCCAGCGTGGTGGACTATGAACACCTCCTTCGTGTTTCGAAGGGAGGCTCGAGCCCCTTGGTGGGGACGTATATGGGCTGGTAAGAAGAGAAGAAGAAGCTTTCAAACAAAAAAAAACCGCAAAGGTAGAGAATCAGTCCATTCGCTTAAGAGTTATGATGCTACAAACAGACACAGACATACAGATACACATGTCAAACTTATAACGCCCCTCTTTTTTGTCGACGCTATAACCTTTCCCGCGTTACGTCACAACTACTCAGTGTTCACTTGCGCTGTCGCTATCAGATATGTTATCAGTCATCGCATTCCTCAGCTATCTCGTCAGGAGGTAGGTAGGTACCCATTCTAGCGGCTAATCTGATCTTATCTGCTTTTAATTACCACAGGGCTGCTTGCCAGCGCTTCGGTTAAGAGAATGATTGTTGGACTTGGCTTGGCGATGGGAGAAGGAATAGCTATATAAAATAGTATATTGTGCAACTCGGGAATAAAAGACGGATTTTAAGCGAGGGCCAAAGTTGGATCACGAGCTATTACATTGGAGTGTTCGAAATTTAAACACTAAAATTAACAAAAAAAGTTCTATTTTTTACGTGTTTTGCGGGAGAAAAAGAATCTTTTTAGGGTTCTAAATTCAAATATCAAAACTGTGACTAAAAGAGCTCTTTATCCCCAATTTTCAGTGAAAAAAATAAGCTTTTTAGAGGGGGAATCTGGGGGAATGGTATAAAGATACTTTTTTCTCAATTAAAAAACTTTTTTTTAAACCCCGATAAAAAAGAGGGGTGTTTTAAGTTTGACGTGTGTATCTGTATGGCTGTAAATCTGTGTGTGGTCGTAGCTCCTAATCGAATGGACAGATTTTGATGCAGTTTTCTTTGTTTAAAAGCTGACGTAATCGAGATAGTCCTTAGCTATATTTGATCAAAATTGGTTCAGCGGTTTAAAACATATAAGCAATCGAAGGTCGGGGGTGGTGATACAACTTTTTTAATTTTAGAGTTATTATGTGACCAAACGAAATTTCTGTCTCGAACGACTGGTATACATAAGAAATTAATTTGTACACACGGTAGCACATCAGGCTATACATCTTGACCTTGACGTCGCTCGTAATAGCGCCGACTTTCGTAGTGCAAATGGGTAAGCTGACGTGGTGCTTTTTCTACTCTCATCTTAATTTTGTAGGCAGTCCCTCCGTTCAGAGGCGCCATTTTAATTCGATCGACAGATAAAAAATGAAAGTTTAATTATTAAAGCATCAATAGATTAGGATAAAAACCAGTAGTTATAGTTCAAGATTTTATTTTGATTTCTATAATCATTATGTAACGGATTTGATATGCCATCTATTGCTCTGCCCTCGGGGAATCATTCGCTACAACATACAGTGTGTCCCTGGATAAAGTGCAATCCCGAAAGGGGATGAAACTAGACCATGAATCATTGACTAGAAAAATATAAAAAAAATATATAAAAAATTATTGTAGGATTTATTGGTAAGTATTTTAAGATTTTCATGTTTCATTAAGGACTCTATGTACAAAAGTATTGATTTCTTCCAAAATAATGGGTCTATTTCTTTGAAATAAAAAAAAACAGTATGCCTGGCGATGACCATGAAATAATACCTGGCGATGACCATGAAATAATAAATAGTCCGCAAAAAAGTAACTATCTTGGGTAAAAAAATGTATTTTTATGAAAAAAATGATTTTTTTAGACGTTGAAAAATGAAAAAAATGATTTCAAAATGATTTTTTTATAATTTTTTTTTATATTTTTCTAGTCAATGATTTATTGTGGATCTGTAGTAGGTCTCCCGCTTACTTCCCATACAAATCTGATAATCCGACAGTTCCGGTAATCCGGCATCGGCGAAAAAATATGGGTGCCGGATTACCGGGCGCCTACTGTATTATTAATGCAAAAGTAACTCTGTCTGTCTGTCCGTCTTTCACGCCTAAACTACAGAACCGATCTTGATGAAATTTGTTACAGAGATAGATTAGAGCTTGGTAAAGGATAAATGCTACATTTTATCCCACAGCTGGGCACGAAATAACCTGTAGTCCACACGGGCGGAGCCGCGGGCGGAAAGTTAGTTTAAAATAAATGAATCACCCCGACATTCATCGCTTATAACTCTTAAACGGCTGAACCAAATTTGATCGAATATAGCTCTAACCATCTTGATTCCATCAACTTTAGAAAAAAAAGATCCATGCGTTATACGTCCCCACCGAGGGACGTATAACGCCTGTGACAGATTGCCACTTCGGTCACCCGTCAAGTTCCCTGCCTCTATGTTACGTTGCTTAACCTCACTGACCGGTTCCGATCAGCAATTACCACTGGGCCTACGAGCCTTTTATTGGCTTATGAAGTTCTTCTTCTTCTTATCGTGTAGGTACAGTCAAGTGTGTGACGAACGTGGCTAACCCTGGTGTCAGAGTTTTTCAAACCGCACAATGGCCTCTGACTTGGTTTTAACGACTGTAGTCAATAAACAACAGCCGGGACCGACAGCTTAAAGTGCCCTCCGAAGCACGGAAACGCTCGTGATAAGTTGCCACTTTGGTCACCCATCAGGTTCCCTGCCTGTGTACGTTGCTTAGCCTCACTGATCTACGAGCGCTTCTATGCACTGGGCTTATGAAATGAAAATGCACTGTTAAAACAGTAAAGAATAAATTTCAAAGTCCACACATGGGACATCTCGGAAACGTACCCATAGCAAAATTGAAAACGTGTTACAGATTCCCAACCAACCTAAACAATGCAAAATCTTCCTTGGAAAGCCAAAAGTAAACACATTTTCCGGTTTTACATCTTGTGACACAAACGCTGATAAGAAACATCTGATAACCACTTTCGTACATGCAATGACGCCTATAAATCCCCTTTCGAGGTAGGCAGGACGTCATGTAGTTGTTGAACTGCATGACGCTACATTCTAAAGGTTATTGAGATTAATCTCTTTTACAATTGTTTGTTGTCTTGAATAAATAAAATAAAAATAATAAATAAATAAATGATAGTGGTGATAGGTTGCCAGCCTTTAGTCTACAATACAACAAAACCATCACATCCCAACTACTGCCTAGGAAAAGTTGGTAGCTGGCACATTCTTAGTTTTTTTTTCACTCCCAGTCCAGCCTGAAATCCAATTATTACCTATCTAAGGTATTACAAAACGTGACTCAGACTCTGATCAAATATATTTGAGAGTAGCAGTCGTCTTTTTCATTTTGATATTGAGAGAAAGAGACAATCAATACTTAAGTATAGATCAAGACTTGAGTCTCCTTCTGTAATACGGGCCTTAGGTAGATAAACGTTTCATACACTCAAAGGCCCACATTAAGGTTTTCCCTTGTGTTGTGGCTCCCATGGAACACACAAAGACAGACACAAACACCCATAACCCGAAAACAAACATCTGCTTTTTACACAAATATTTGCCCCGACTGGGAATCGAACCCAGGACCCGCCGATAAAAAGGCAGCGTCACTACCACTTGACCAAACCGGCCGTCGCCGGCCGGCCGGCGCGGCGTAGATACTTCCCCTTTCCCTTTTTTTAACACATATGTAAAAGAGACATGTAAATCCAGTTGAATCATGAGACACTGACCTCTAAAGCCTCCTGAGCGGTGTGGAGGTAGTCCCTCAGCATCGCCTCCTGGATGCTGAGCCATTCTAGCCTCGGGTCTTCCAACTGCGTCACCTCTGTGAAAAGAAAAAATAACTTTAGCGATTATAGGGCCATTCTAGTTTACCTATGGGTGCCACAAGTCGGGTAATGTCACAGAGGCAGACCCAAAAATCGAAGGCAGGACAACTTCACACAAAAACGACTATTTTTGAATCACTCGCCTCGCTTCGAGCAATATATTTCGTTGATTTGCGTCGATGCTATTGATTTTTGAATTTTTTAACTACTAAGACCCTTTTGCTGAAGTATAGTGAT
Organism: Aproaerema taeniolella; assembly: GCA_949987775.1. Classification (NCBI taxonomy): domain Eukaryota; kingdom Metazoa; phylum Arthropoda; class Insecta; order Lepidoptera; family Gelechiidae; genus Aproaerema; species Aproaerema taeniolella. The sequence goes on from OX465245.1 coordinate 7,275,000, forward strand.
CAAAAAGTTCGGAAATCAATAAAATTGCGCGGAATCCGCGCAAATCAATAAAAAATGTCGTTTGACACGTGGCGAGCGATTCAAAAAATAGTGCGCCTGGTGGTACTTCGCAATTGGGAGAAATGGGATGCGACAATGACTAGACTAGAAACGTGAAAATATTTTAGGGTCCGTATTACAGAACGTGACTCAGACTCTGATCTATATTTGAGTAGCAGTCTTCTTTGTAATTTTGATAGTGAGAGAAAGAGACAATCTACACTTAAGTATAGATCAAGACATGAGACTCCTTCTGTAATACAAGACATGAGAAGAGAATCCTACATGGTTCAAAAAAAAACATTTCATCCAAAGAGAACCTGTCACAATATCCTGTTAACGCAAGAGAAATAAATATTTTGGGGGTATATGGGAGTCATATAGTCATATATAATATCTAGCTCCAAAATCGTAATCATCGCCTGATCAACGGACAACAGTCTGTCGTATTAAAGGATTTGTTTTTTCCAAAGAAGACTATAGTACAAATTGGCTATAGAAAAAACCAGGTGTAGTTTTTTCTCGCCATTTTAGAGTCTTAGTTGGTTACCTTGACATTGACATATAAACAGTAAAAACAATGATGTTCATAGATCACTTTACAATTAACCATTTACTTCATTAAGGGCCGAACATAGACGGAGACACCCTCTACTATATAATTACTGCTGTCAATTAAAATGATATTGAAAATAAACACAAGGAAAATGCGCAAGTCAATTTACTAGCGGTACATTTACTGACGAACGAAATAAAGAAACAGACTCAATTGAACAAGAATGCAAAAAAAACTTTGCATGACAAAAACAGGGGCACGTGCAAAGCTAAAGATAGAATCAGCCAATAACAATGCCTTAGCAACAACGGTAGACAGGCTGGCAGCAAACCTTGATAATACGTACATAGCTACTAAGCGCCATACATTTAGGTAGACCAAAATTCTCTTTCGGCAATCTTCGTATTACGGAAATAAAAATAAAACACCAATGAAGTATGTATGGTGCTGAATTTGAGTTGTTGTAGACGATAAATTTAATAATTAATATACGTGGAAGAAAGATACCTTTGATAAGCATTTGGAAAATCGATGATTTAAAATAGAAGCTTTGTAAGCAATCATGCGAGGGATCACTGTTATGGGTAAAAAAGTACAAAGCTTAAATGGAATTAAGGGGTTTGGATCGGATGCTCTAGAATTGACATTTGAATTTGGTGTCATAGGCCACTCTATGGATGCCTCAAGATTAGCATCAACAATAGTAGACCTTAAAAGCGGTGGCAAGATTTAAAATAAGCAAGATCTAGTCATCCTACGGGATGTGAGAAATAAACAAATAAAATGTACTAGACATTAAACTTGGAGAACATGTCTTTCTATTAAATATCTCTGGTAATGGTAACCATACAAGCTGCCTCAGCCAAACAGAGACTTCTATTTAGGTACACAAAATTAATCAATCACGATATTCTTTAGACCGAAATACATATTGATAAAGGAGAATGTGGCATTTTACTGTCTGGGCGTGGTTCCTTTGTATTGGTAATCAGCGGTGTCACTAATATTACGAGTATTCTGGCTTTGTTTAGTAATAGAATGAGGTGCGATATGATATTATAAAGACAACAGCACAACGGATTATACATATGTGCTACTAAAACAGTACAAATGAGCTTAAAGGGATGTCAATGTCAACATGCGTAGTCTGTACCGTTGTATATTGGGTGACTAAATTAGTTAGCAAAAATTAAGGATGTGAATTAGCCCCAAAACTAAACAAGGAATATAGGTCTGAGTATGAAAAAAAAAGTTGTCGCATCTCCATACAAGTTGTGCGATTAGCTGATTTGCCTTCGGGAAGCCGACATTTTTTCTTGAGGATTTTCTATAGCTTGTTCCTTGGGAAAAGTTGTTCAGTTCAGTTCATAGGGAAAACAACCCTTCATAGTTTTGCTAACTAATTTAAAGTTACCCCATGTTTAGATTAATGTCAAACTGATGATATTCCTCACACAAGATAACACACAAGATAACACACAAGATAAACAAAATGTTCTATTTCCATTTACTGTTTATAATAATAGCGGTTTAACAGAATTCTACATTGTTAGCAGAAAGAGCGAAGTACTTTAGTAACATAAGGAGTTTTTAATCAAAACATCAGAAATTCTACGAAGTCATATCTCTAAAATTTTGTCTGAAACCGAAAGAATTCCACAGAACGTGACGTATCACATATGAATCAGCAAATCCAAGTGGTCTGTTGAACTACCTACTTGTAGCGACGTAGAAGCCATTTCAAGTGTCCCAGAAGCAACGAATAGCCAAGCTTGCATAATCACCAAGCCTTTATGCTAAATGCATATAAATGTGCGTAACATGCATAAGATTTCAAAATTGCATACCACGAATTTTTGCACAGACATACGTAATTACGATTGGCGAGAAAGTACGAAACTCGCAGTGAAATGAGATGGAAGGGTCATACAGTGTAGAAATACGAAATTATAATTCGATTTTTTCTGAGACAAGCCACAAAGTGAAAATTTAACGGGAATATGAAATTATAACAAATATGAATCAACATCAACAGTTAAAAAATAAAAAGTTGTCTCTGAGACTGAACATTGAAAGATTAACGTAGAAGAATAAAAATAAAAAAGAGACAACAAAATAAAACTACCAAATTATACATCGGATAATTCGTAAATACACACACTCATCGGAAAGGTATGCGAAGATTAGCTACCGATCAGTGACGATATCTAATATTAATAATAGTCGTACGATCGAGTGATGGGTTTCGATAAACGGCGATAAACTGGACTGATTTTGGCGATATCAGAAATACAAATATGCTGCAATGCGTGGATATTATCACGTGATGTATGGAATTTTCATTAGAGTAAACGCGGAAGAAATTCGCTTTATCTTGTAAGCAATTTTGGGTGATGGATTAAATGATAGTAAGCACTTTCAACACATTTACACATGACAATGATATTGGTCGTAGTTATACGTATTAGATGATTATTTTAAGTGTACCTCAGAGAGCAATTTGTTAATAAATACCTAGCTATAGGTAATAGAATTTGATTCTGACAATTGCCGCAAGAGCGGGGATAGCCCAGTTGGTAATGAGCCAGACTTGTAATCCGAAGGTCGCGGGTTCAAATCCTGGTGCGGGCCTGTACTACTAAATTCGTCTTTTCGGATTTATGTACGGATTTCTAGTGATCACTTGCTCAACGGTGAAGGAAAACATCGTGATGAAACACGCCGTCCAAGAAAATTCATTTTCGAAAGACGAGCAGTCCACCAAACCGCATTGGACCAGCGTGGTGGACTATGGCCTAAATCCCCTTCGTGTTTCAAAGGGACACCCGTACCCTCGGTGGGGACGTATATGGGCTGATAAGAAAGATGAAAAAAGAATTGCCGCAACGAAAAATGTTGTAAGGAAAATCAGTCTCTTGAAAATTCGAAGATTGACTAGAAGAAGCGTGTCCCAGATTTCAGAGAAGCCTGTGTTTGTTGACAAGATCTTATCACTAATAGTTTGTATGATAATTTTCTCGGTCATTACAGATTTAGTCTGGAAACAACAGCGTTATACATACAAGCAGGAGCAATCATCGTGGCCGGCCTTGCGACTAGAATTGAGAATAATAATTGAAAGATCGGCGCGAGCGCACATTGACTGTCACGCGGCGACAGAGTGGCTTTGGAATGCAGCTGGAAACTATGATTGATTCCTGTCGCTAGGATCTGTGTGTTTGTTCTCTAGTCTAGGCTACCACGTATGCCACTAGCATTGGGTAGTGCCTGGTCAGAGGATCCGAGTAATGACTTCAGACCTGACATGAAACAAAATGATACCAAAGCAGATTTTGGGAAAAATATGGAGGATGAGAGTCTTTGATCGATATTAGTTCCTTTTATAGCTAAATGGTAATGAACCCGACTTATAACCGGACGGTTTGCAGGCTCAAATCCTGGTGCGAGCCTGATGTACAAAATTTGTCTTTTCGGATTTATGTACGGATTTTTCATTAATTATTACTTGCTCAGCAGCAGTGAAGGAAAACATCGTGATGAAACCCGAACGTCTAAGAAAATTTATTTCGGAAGGCTCGCGAGCCAGCGTAGTGGCCTAAATCCGCTCCGTGTTTTGCAGAGACCCGTGCCCATCTGTGGAGACGTATATGGACTTCAAAAAAAATCGTTTTGTCCCATTTTCCGCCAGATCTAATATTCGACAGATTTGTTTGCCAGATTCGTTATTCGAGAAACCCTGTGTATTCGTCATTTCGTGCTGTGTAATTATTATGTGACATCCTAAAGTAATCCGGCAAAACTTTTTGGGAGGACCTCCCAAATTTTCCCCGTTGAATGAATAGCTAGGTACTTAGGCAAGGTTCAAAAAAATTTAGTTGTCAACCCACATGTGACTTCCTTAAATAAATATAATCGTGACGAGGCCTTCGTGCGTTCTATTCGGAGTGATATCGGCAACCATCTAAACTGCGGCTACAAACAATATCGAAACTATACGTGTGACGCATGCGCAGTGGCACATAATATATTATGCACGTGACATAACCCTTCTTTTGTTGTAGACGAAGCCGAAAAAAGAAGGTATGATATGCAGTCTCTTTGTTGTTACAAAGTTTTTATCAAAGTTATCTATTATGTACTTATTGGTAAACAAAGAAACGATTTTATTTTTCCGCTGATTACGGCTGATTTGGTTGAGTGGTTGTTACATTGACTCTTGATAGGCGGATTATAGATTCGATTCCCGGTCGCGGTCGGGGCAAATAATTGTGTAAAAAGCAGATGCTTATTCTCAGATCACGTCCGCCCCGATTCGCGGTACCGGTACGTACCCGGCCGCTTCTCTCCACAAACGTATGTCCGACGGTTCCCTCGCAGTAACGCCCTAAGCCGAGGTTCGAGCCCCACAGGGGGCACCCTTAGGCCTGTTACTTAAAATTTTGGGTTGAGAGCCATCTGCGCTCGCCACTTGCTCGGTGAAGCTGTCAAGGCCATCAGCGGCCAACAGCGTAGTCATTCAAAAAAAAAAAAAAAAAAAAAAACCTCAGATCACGGGTCAGATCGTGTATGTATTTGTGTATGTTCCAAGGGACCCATGGTACAAGGGAAAACCTTAGTGTGGGCCTTTGAGTGTGTATGATCATGTTGATGATACCGATATTGATGACTTTGGTTATTTAGTGCTGGCAAAGAATTGTTCTAAACTCTAGTTATTCATCTATACTAATATTATAAAGAGGAAAGATTTGATTGTTTGTTTGAATTGAATAGGCTCCGAAACTACTGGACCGATTTGAAAAATTATTTCACCATTAGAAAGCTACATTATCCCCGATGGACATAGGCTACATAATTTTCCCGGATTCCCACGGGAACAAAGTCCCAGGCGGAATCCTATTTATTTATTTATTTAACAGTTTATTGTACACAGGAAAAATCACAAATGTTACAGACAAATAGAAAAACGAACACAAAAGGCACAGCTTATTTCTTTAAGAAATTTCTTCCAGCAGACCTGGGACAGTGAGAGGCGTAAAATAAATAAAGACAGACGTGCACAATTAACCACTGAAATCTAAATACTAATATAAACTACATAAAAATACAACTACACATACATATAATATATAAATAATTTATATAAATACACAGACATATATTTTATACATACATAAACAATACATATAATATTATGTTTTCATTATACTGAAGGGAAAGCAACAGATACATAATGTTCCTTTAATTTCTTTCTAAATATCGGAAGTGTCTCGGAATTGCGGATGGGGTAAGGCAGTGAGTTCCACAGTCGGGCTGCATGAACGGAAAAGGAATAGGAGTAGAAGTCAGAGTGATGGGAAGGGATACAGAGGAGTGACCTAACGGAAGGACGAGAGGGCTGGTCAACAGGTTTTGAAAAAGTGAAGCGCTCGCGAAGGTAATTAGGATAAGAAGGATTATGAAGGACATTGAAAAGAAGAGAAAGGAGGTGAAGACTTCTTCTCAGACGAATAGGGAGCCACTTGAGTTTGTATTAAATAAAGAAAGACAGATTTATTGCATAGACATAGACAGCCGTAAAGACAGACAATATTGATGTGCTCGTCCGGCTACAGACAAGAGATAAAAAACCGGCCAAGTGCGAGTCGGACTCGCGCACCGAGGGTTCCGTACAAACCTAGCTTAAAGGTATTGTAGACCTGAGTATTTGATATGAATTTCAATTTAATACCTCAACGCGTTCATGAGGAAAGGGGTAGTAAGTTTAAAAATATTAAAAATATTTTTATGATATGATGTAATTAAAAATTTATGGTTTTCGCAATTTTTCCTTTATCTGTGCTATAAGACGTTGCTTCGTACCAAATTTCAAGATTCTGTGTTCACGGGAAGTACCCTGTAGGTTTTGATTCCTTTGCGAGTGTCGAAAATTTGAGGAAATTTGCGGCATAAACGGCTGTATCTTTTGATTGCGTTAGCTTAGAAGTTTGATTTTTTCACAGCTTCAAGGGACAGTAGACCTGAGTAATTGATATAAATTTCAGCTTCATACCTCCACGCGTTCCTGAGAAAAAGGGTCTTGACAGACGGAGGGACGGACGGACAGACGGACAACAAAGTGATCCTATAAGGGTTCCGTTTTTTCCTTTTGAGGTACGGAACCCTAAAAAGGCGGTTTTCTTAATTTTAACAGACTCAAAATTCACATTCGCGTTGTATCTTCTTCATTATAAGTACGTCGAGTTTCGCAAGCTACAAAATATTGAAAGTTTCAAGCTAGGGTAAAATACTAAAGCGTTGTAAAATAGGTACCTATAGAGTGATCGCATACCTAGATAGTCAGCACTTGCGGCTATAAAGTAAGTATGTAAATTGGAGAAGGCGTTATTAAACGGTGCCTTGATACAGGCCTAGTACTTGGCATTTCACGAGTTTATAAAAAATATTGTTGTGCAAAAACTTGAAGATGCAAGGAAATTGCTTGCATTTTTTAATATCTACTTTAGGATAAGTTTACTTGCTGTTGCATAAAAAAAACATGCACCACTGGGTTTTGAAACTAACATACGTACTTATACATATCTGCTCGCGGCTTTATTATACCCTGAAGGCAGAAGATTATTTAGCCTTTGATAACGAAATTAACAAAATATCTAATAGACCAAGATCCTAGCCAATCCTAGGGCCGCCAGACCTTACTTATTTTCTCAGTAACTGAAAGTGTGGGAAAGAGTAGTGCTAATATGTACTATTAACATATGAATACCTGATAGCTTGGGCCGACGGCCAATTTTCAGCTACCAGGTTCTGAAAGTGCTTCCAAAAATCACTCACTTGTCCTGAAGTCTGAGTGCTTTAAAAAGTATTGTTATAGTATCCCTGAACATCATATAAAAAAATCACGGCTTAGATTGTAGGTACCATCGCATAATTTACTTGCGAACTGTAAAGCGTCTGGAAGGAATTACAGCCGACGGATTGTGTCTGGCGATGTTGATCATTAATTTTTATATTTAAATAATTATATTTTATAAGACACCAGCACCCAGACTTCAAAACAAGTGAGTAATTTTTGGAACTACCTTTAGAACCTGGTAGCTGAAAATTGGCCGTCGGCCCAGATTAGCAGGTATTCATATGTTAATAGTACATTTTTTTTAATATAAGATGGGTTAACTCTTGACCTCAATCTACTCTTTCCCACACTTTTGGTTACTGAGAAAATAAGTAAGGTCTGGCGGCCCTGGGATCTCAGTCTATAAGGGCTAGAGATGCGCGCATGTTACGACATGACAACTGGGTGAAATCCATAGACTTGTTAAGAGTGACAAAACAGTCACGGACACAAAAGTAGCCCTTGCGCGCTAGCCCTAAGGGTCATCCTTTAGATGGAACACAAGTTGGTAATAGATTGCCAGACTCGTTTAAGGCGACTACAGCACCCGATAAAGGCAGCACACATAGGAATAGTGCCATCTCCGTCTCTCAACAGGCCTGGGCCGGCAGTGCGAACAGTGTCGATACACGAAGTTTACGGACCATGAAAGCGTGCGTGCGTAAAAACATGTTCGAAAGTTAGAAAAATGAGATTTATGGAAAGGTAACAGCTTATATCGAAAAATGCGTTAACTACTTATTGAGAGTGTTCAATCACGAATATTGTTTTACTATCGTTTTTACAGCTTAAAAGATACACAATATTGGTATTTAGAGGTGACTTAGTGAGCTTTTTCTATCGAACCAAAAGTGCTGAATCATGTTTTCAGCAAACTACTTATCTAGTTTATGTCCTGAATATTACCGTAGTATTTTTTTCTTCGATTTAATGCAGTGCGTCATGCTTATCTACGCATCATAAAATTTAGGTGCTGTAGTCGCCTTAAAGTACAAGAAAAACCTCTGGTCTCATATAATGCCTGTATGCCTGGGTAGAAATTGCAGCTTGGAATATTTCTAGTCCGACTTGAAAGGTAAGTGAATTGATATAACCATTCTTGGTATTTCCAATTTTAGAATTAAAGTTTTACCATTGCATTGATGGTTGTAGCAAAACCTATAAGCTTATAGGGAGGCCTTTGCCAAGCAATGGAACTACATACACTATTAATAACTCTACAATTTATTTATTTTTAAACTTTAGAGTTACATTCGATTGCTTTGTGATATAACTTTTAAACGGCTGAATCAATTTTGATCTATAGCTAAGAACCATCTTGATTACGTCAGCTTTAAAACAAAAAAAATGCGTTGAATTTTTTTTTTTAAATATAAGATGGGTTAACTCTTGACATCAATCTTGACAATAAGGTCAAAGATGAGGTCGAAGATGGAGCGAGTTAACCCAGAAAATGCCTATAAAGACACTGGTACTCCCACGCACCGACGGAACACAGCAAGCTGTTTGGCGTCGGACTTCGGTAGGACGGTGGTCGCGAACCAGACAGCCCTTTACAGAGCCTACCACACCGCATGAGACCATAGGACGACACCTCAGATTCAGAAAAAAATTAAGTGTCGGTGCCTGGGATGGATTACTAGGAGCCAGGTCTCATTTGTGTTTCCTTAGTCGCCTCTTACGACACCCACGGAAAGAGATGGGATGATGTTATTCTCAACCGATCACCGAACGGTTAAAAAGTTTAGGAGCTACGATGCCACAGACAGATACACAGTTACACAGACACAAGACACAGACAGACACACGGATACATACCTACGTCAAACTTATAACACCCCTCTTTTTTGTCGGGAGTTACAAATAGCATTAATATCTCATCAGACTGTTTCCAGTTCGAATACACCGTCCGTTCGCAAGCTCTAAGACTAAGACTTATTATTTGAACGAAAGCTATCAAGATCCTATCTGCGTACTTGGAAACTTTGTAAAGGGTAAACCTATTTATATCGTTAATGCATTAAGAAGCGGTTAATTTGAAAAACGCCAGCCTCGGGGGTGAAGATAGCACACTTTTATTTCATTATACTTAATGACTCGATGCATTAGCGATGAATATTTCTCTCTAGATAGATATTTATGTGAAATTACTTTGATGGGTTTTAAACATCCGATTTACGAGATAAAATAGATGTTTAATGCAATTATACTTCGCACTAAGTTTATATTATACTGTTATTATACTTTGTCATAAAATTGTCTGGTTTAATAGAAAACTTAGCTGACAACATTTATGATACTATTTTATGACACTTTTATCAGAAATTTACGATAATCTTGTTTAAATGAATTGGTAATTTTGTAAATAATAAACAACACCTGTTTTGACGTAGATTATCAATAGCATGGGCCCTATAATAGAACCCTGTGGTATACCATCGACAACAGCTTATACTAGGCAGTTAAAGTGCGATTTTCACTTTTGTTATAAGGGTTCAAAGCCCAGCGTCTAGCTTGATTTGCTCTGGAGTATGGAGGCTAAGCTTCTCTGAATTTAAGTTCCTGTTTTGAGAAACCACTTTTTAAAGACCTTTCTTGTGTATCTCAACTCTCACCACCCAAGTTCAAGCTTCAAACAAAAATGCTAGAGCTATGCATCGTAAATTATTATCAATATGGCGCTAAGCATGCTACTTTGTGGCACCTAAGTTTTATGTTTAACGATTGAATAGTCAGTCACTTACAAGTTATAGTACACTTATAGAGTAACACAAGTAAGTACAATATACCATTCACTATTTCAACAATTTATTATAACTGATTCTTAAGTCCAATTTATTACATTGTTTGTAAAATATGTAATACTTAGTTGCACTGAATAATGGAACACTAGATGTAAGTAGAACAATGCCTTATTGAAATAATCGCAAGAATTTCATGAAACTACAAAACTCAACGAACTTCGGAATTATCGTCGACTATGGCATCAAGCAGATCTTCGGTCCTTTGATGCTTTGCCCTTCCCCAAAAAAGGCATGACATAACTATAATATACGAATATACTGAAGAACACACTAAACAATACTTCAACTATAATTTTGTGTTTCAGAATGGTGTCATTATTCAGCCCTCGAACAAACACTTAGTATCTGATTGCACCGATAACATAGAGACTATCTCCAGATCTACACGAGTAAAACACTACAATATATGGAATACTAATTTGCATAAGCTAAAAGCAGGGACGACTACCATATAAGCGTCTTAGAAAGACGTAATAATAAATACAAATTCCAACGAGATTCTTACAGATGATACTGTACATAATAATGTAAAATATGTAAGAAACGATAGGAAACGTGCTTAAGAGAAACTATTAAGTATAATGTAAGAGAACTTGAACAAAGTGAAATGATAATGAATGGAAATAAGCAATGTTTTATACAAATCATTGAACGGCAATCATACGTTAATAGTTTTTACTACACTAAAGATATATCCAATAATCATTGATAACATTGCATTTACACTGATGCTATTTAATCAACTATTAAAACAATCTACGCCAACAATTTGCAAGTTATTAATGAAACTATTCAAGTTGAACAACCAAGCCTAGATTCTAGCAAACTTATTGCAATAGTATTTCGATGCAAATTGTAAGCAGTAGGACTTGATTTACGTGAAACTGGTGTCTTTGTAGCATACCAACCCTGCGCTCCTAATGCTGTACCTGCGTTTGCGCATGTTGTACACTAAGTAACGAGCTCAGTGTTCTGACGACATTGTAAATAAAGGTTCTATGCCAATATGGGAACCAGCTTTTCTTGTGTCGTATCTATACAGTAGAGAACTTTCAAGAAAAAGAAATTCTACTGAATTAGTTATCTGCCGCAATTACGATAAAAAGGATTGACAGAGCTGCAACTAAGGTTCACAATTATTACAGACAAGATTTTATTGACCAGTCACATCCACAGAAAACTGTCATAAACATCTGTTCTCGCGAAACAAAGGTATCAGTCGAATCTAAAGGAAATCTTTATTCAGCAAGTTCCTCGTTAGGACTGGCAGTGCCATAGATATCGTTATCTTTATCTCTATCAAGATAGGGCCGTTTTAACGAAGACCCAGATGGGTGGTCTGAAAAACCAAGAAAATGTCGGAAAAACTTCTGGAGCTTATGAATAATGCATAGAAGGTGGCGCGTGAGCATCGTGCGAAAATGCAACGAGATGCGTGTACGCACCGTTACTGACTGTTCACACGGCTGGATGAAGTTCTTTCGATAATGATGATCATCTTTTGAACCACTAATCTATTGATAAAGTTTTTTGGCTCTTTAACTGTACCTACTATTTGTTATCTTATACAAAATATGCATTTTATAGGCTCTTTAGATGTCTATTAAAACGAAAACAATTCAAGTTTTTTGTTTTGATTTTTGTTTTTATATTATTATCTTGCATGTTTGCTGCATTTAAAATCGAATATTAAACATAAATGCCAATTGAGCTTCCAACGTTTAATTTCGAATAGCAAAGGTCCTTTGCAGCATTCATGGAAACAGGTCTTTTGAACATCCACTTTCAATGCAAATAAATATTATAAGATATGTATTTTAAGCGCAGCAATATTTAAAACATGATCGTAGGTGCAGGTATAATCGCACTGGCATAATATACACCTTACAAATACCTGTTCTGACGTATAGATAACGCATGCACTGCACGCTAATTGAATTCTAATGGCAGGCGAAGATAACTATATGCATTCCATTCATAACACGACGTATTTACAGCCTGACTCTAGCTATATTATAGTATAGACATAACCAAGCGAGGACATCAGTGAAACCTACAAAGAGGTTCTTAATGACATTGTGCAAATGTGTAATTCTCTCATCGAATCATAGTTTCCTATCCTGGGGTTTGCTGGAAGAAATTTCTAAATAGAAATAAGCTATACCTATTGTGTCGTCTATCTTTTCTTCTACTAATCTGTTTAATTTTCATGTGTGCAATAAATTGTTAAATAAATAAATAAATAGTTTTCTTTTGCTTTCATAATTACGGTTTTTGTTTAAAAAACCTGTTTTATTGACCACTGTTACTCCAAAAAGAAAGTCAAATAAACCGAAAACAAGTGAAATTACCAAGCAATACGGTATTCTACACCACTGACATAAAAGTTCCACAAGTCAAAGTGTAAATTTTGTCTAATAACTAAAATATGGTTTCATTTTAGTTGGAAGATTTCTAAAACTAGTTCATTTAACTTATCGTCAACACTTTCAATCAGTCATTATTTCCCAACGCTATGTTGAACATAATACTGTATTTAAAAGAAATCCACAAGAACTTTCTCACACAACGTCTCTAAACCAACATATCTTTTGAAATCCAGCAAGCTAGGTGCTGCACATTCTACAGGCACACCATGAATCAAGCTGCTCCATAATTCATACAGTATAACTAAAGCAGGAATCCTTCGCAAACCCTTGCATGGTGCATTTTTCATCCAGCGTTACTGAATAAACCAAACGACATAAATAAGATGGCTTGAGGTTCGATACAAACAAGTCTTTGTGCTAAAATGACTTACGATACGAGTAAATACCTACAATCAAAGACATTTGTTTCAATGAAGAGGGAATTACAGTTTATCGGAATGAAACGGTGAGATTTTTTTCTGAATGGGAGCATTGAATGTAGATGAATTGATATTATAGTGTTTAATAACATATTTCTTTCTTAATTGAGTTCCTGTTCGAACAAAGTAATGACTATATTTCTCACGCCATTGCTATTATCAAATAGACTTTACTAAGGCTTAACATTACAAAACATTTAGTGATTAATTCTGAATTGTAATTTTTTGTTAAGACGGTAACAATTAATAATCCAAGCTAAGGTGCAGATTATTTTTAAACAAATCATTGCTTATATCAATTGACAGAACGGAAGTCGAGATTATTAATTTGAAATACTCGTATGGTAGAATATTCTTACGAGAAGACTATGCCAGGTACAGTCAACAGCACATCAGGTTACCACAAACTGTAAAATTTCCCCAATGGATGGTAAACCCTAATGCTTGGAGATAAAAATGAAAATCGATTGAAGAAATTTGACAGTTTTGGATAGCATGATGTGCCGTTGTCCCTGTACATTAGATCATTTAGATCATCTAAACAGGTAACCCCAGCTACATGAAATGCACTAAGTTGCAGCAACTTCCATTAAAGATAATGCTACTTTGAATATCACACTGTCACTGTCACTTTCCGTCTTAACACATCTTATTAATTGTTGATTTATGTAACAAACATTTTCCTGAAAACCGCATCAAAATCGGTTCAGCCAAACTCGAGATAATCGCGGACAAACATACATACGGGTCAAACTGAGAATCTCCTTTTCTTTTGAAGTCGGTTAACAAACAGGAGTCTTTAAGTAAGTGCCGTTCTGCATAGAAGACGAAGAATCTCTGTAGAATCTTGAAAGCACTATGATTGTATGTACTTACGATTGACATGGTTGATGTAGTAAGGCCCGATTTGAGGATCGTAGGCCTCTTCCCAACCCAGTGGCAGCTCATTGCCGATACAATCCGCGAAAGTCTGTGGTTTTGTATATCTGGAACAAACAAAAACATAACTTAGCACTTGGCAGCCGAGATTGATGGTAAAACTAGCCTTGTAAGAAACGGAAGAACTTGTGTCTAATTACTACTGGCTTCAAGAGCCGAACGTGAACATTCTCCTTCATTAAGTACGGTCTCCTCATGTAGCCTAACCTACTGCCGACACGATAGAAGAAGAAGAAGTACTAAGTGTTCTACAATTGCTGTTAAATTCGCAGGAATCCTTTCCATTTCTTCCTAATTAGGTAAGATAGACCTTAAAGTTTCATATAACATTCAATGTACGAGTCCCAAGTTGCATACTTTGGTTCGGTTACATCCTTATCTAATTCTTACACAAATCATTCGTTTTAAAATTAAAACTTCTTAAGAATTATTGAGAAGTAGAGGCAAAATAGCAAAGAGCTTATCATTATTTTTTTCTTTTAAATCATTCCCATAGCAAGTTTTACGTTAGCCACAGTATGCTTCCCACGAAGGCACAGGGCGAACCTATTAAACCAGCTCCTATTACTATCATTAAAGCAAAATAAAAATAACCGGGCCCCATCATTATTTCGGATCTTTCGACCGGATAATTTCTTCTACTTAGTTATTTGGTGCACTCCCAATTTCTGGGCAGTCTCGTGTATAAACAAGTATACTTTCTGCTCATTATAAATCAGTTCGATGCGAATAGGTTATTTAATATTTTTAACAGTTGTGTAGGCTTAAGATTAAGACTCTGATGGCTTGTCTAGTAATAAAGCCGCCTCTTGTACTTCTTCTGTTTTTGTCTTGCTATCTCTATCAATTAAACTTGTCTGTTGTGAAAATAAAGAGTGCTGTAGATGGTGCATAGTGGGTTGTTTCATGTGTATAATGCCATCATTGTATTGTATCAAACAAAAAATTGGAAAACAGCAACCCCCGTATGACAATTTTGTATTTATATACTGAACTTAGACGTACTCTAGTTTAAAAAACATTAAAAGGGCATGAAAAGTACAAAACTAAAGGCAGGTATGTAAAGATTTTAACAAGCCTAAATCGGTTACACTAAGTCGTGATCAAAATCATGATTATGTATGAACAAGAAGTTCGAACGATTTGTTTCCACAATCTTACAACTACTCCATTCATTACGCATGAACTGTTTGGAGTAGTTTAGAATAATAATCCGATACAAATCGCTGATGTATTCAAGGCTATTTGCATGAACGAAACTACTTTTTGCTTAAGCAGATACCGAATCGATAACGCGTTTAAAAGTTAGGTTAAGAGCAGCAGGTGCAAAATTCTTGTTTGTCTAGATAAGAGTTACGGCTTATAATTAATGTTGGTCGCAATGGCTGGGTACCCCTGGGCGTGGTGCACTGGCGCCAGCGACTTGCTCCACTTGATACGACATCATGATTCACGTCCAGCCTAGTCGAATGAACCACAAAAACTGGAACCAGTGGCATTTCCGATGGTGATGAAACTGCCGAAACTGCCGCTCATCGTACACGCATCCCACTTAACGGTTCTCGAGTCTTTTAATACGGCGTTTATACGGTAGACAGTTATTAAATAAGATTCCATGGCTAATTGACTGCTTTTATGTCCAGTTTTGTGTCAATTGGCAAGTTTTAAAATTGAAAATTTCGAAGTTTGCGTGAGAGTGTCCCGTTTTGCTGATGTTTCGCGACAAGAAGGAAACACGGTAAAATGAATACAGCGAAGGTCACAATTTCAATGGCATGATGTTCTCTGGTTTGTTACATGAATTAGTTGCGCTAGCTCATCATAATTGTGTTGTTATTTCGATGGAGTACCTAAGGCAACCAAATGTGACGTTTGGTATACGTTTGGTATACCAAACGTCACATTTGGTTGCCTTGGTTGGGAATATCCATTGATATATCAATGGATATTCCCTTCCTAGCTACCGAAAGGCGTCCATTTCAAAACACGATCACTCTTATCGAGGTGAGGGTATAGAGAGCGCGTGCGTGTGCGCATCCAATGCATCTGTAGAGCGGGATGGATGTAGAAAAGGCTGTTGTGAGAGAGAGATGGGTAGTGCTACAGTGTTGCGTCGTAATGGAACACAGCAAAACCAGTCCTGTCAGCGGGACGTCAAGTCGGGTTCTCGGAAACGGTGACCCGTGTCACGGAATCCCTAGCCTCACACACCGAGCTTTCACGCACACTCGCCCACGCCGGAATGTTTGTCTCCAATCAAACAACATAGTGACAATTTTTTATTTTTTATGGAATTTTTATGGGACGGGTTAAGTCGACTCCATAATTGGAAAGGTCATGTCAGACGAAGATGGGCTTTTAAAGTGGTATGGTTTATTGAATTATGTTATGAATAAGACATAACATTTAAGTTGTGAATGTAAAAGATACTCACTCATGTATGAAAAACAAAGACAACGTATATGAAAACGTTGATTACAATGCAGTTGCTCGGAAATGGCCCCGTAACATTGCCACGGAGTGTACGTTTACGTACCCCATAAAACACATGTCATGTTATGTAATTTGAAATGAGAAGAAGATTTTGTAAAGAAAAAAAAATATTTAAACTAATGAGCAAATAAACCATTTTTCGTATACCGAAATTCAACTTCAGTGGCTATTCTGTGATCCAGTAAAGTAATTTTTTTATCAAATGATGTATAAAAAGTAAGCAAAAAGTGAATAAAATACTGACAAAAATGTATGACGCAATAAAGAGTAGCTGATTTGATAATTCAGTGACCCTTTTGACAAGTGATACTATTACCTTTTTCATAAAGCTTCATACTGGCTTTATAGAATGACAGCAAAGAGTTTTTATGCCTGACAAAATAATTATTTATGACAAAAATCTTGATTTTTAGTGAAATAAAATGTAAACGTAAATTATTTATTTTACTTTTTCAATAAAACAAATCTGATTTTTAACAAATAATTGAACTATTTAGTAATTTCTGTTGGCGTAATTGGCATTTTATTTATCTTAGCCTTTGCCTCATATTTGTGGAAAAATATTTTGCTCGCCATTGTTTTGCCCGCCATTTGAAATTATTTGTTCAACAAAATTATTTTTGTGTTATAAAAATGTTAGTTCTTAATGTTTTGTGTTTAATCGTAAAATATTAGTGCACATTGTTCAATTGTAACAAGTATTCAGTGAATGTTTATTGGAAATACTATCTTTTAAGAACTTTGGATATATCTACCTATACGATGTAAGTTTTTGACAACATTTTTTTTAGTTTCTTTTCCTCGGCTACTGCATTGTAAAACGTTGAACAATATACGTGCCTTAGGTAATGTGTAACTGGAGCCCTATAAAACACTCGCTTCGCTCGTGTTTCAAATGGGCTCACGTTACACATTACCTACGACACTAGTATCGTTAATAACTATTACTTTACGTTTCACAAAGTCGTCAGGCACATTGTACCATTGACATTGAATTTCAGTAACTGTTTGAACAGTAGCATTCCTGAGATAAAATTGGCAACGAATCTTATCTTAGAATAATGTAAAATTGCGATAACTAACATAATTATATTTAAATGCGACAGATGTACGCTGTAGGAAATTTTCTGAAACTTTTTTAATAGTTTTCTGACTGAAGATTGACACCCCTTTGATACTTCTCATTACAGTACCTTCAGCCAGCTGCGTATTTAATTCAGCCCTCTATGAAATAAGGATGAAGTTATTTCACGAAATGTTTTAGGTATTTCAATGATAAGTTTTGTCAACTTAACAATTAAATGTTGTTATTTCGTAGACAACTTCATCTTTATCCGGTAGCTTCGATCAACTATAGAAAACTAGATACACAGTCCCATACAAAATGAAATTTAAAAGTGTCCTAACTACAATACGTACTTAGATAGTTGTATACCACTTCATGTATTATGAAAAAGTTCTAAAGTGTCAAACATTTTAATCTAATTTAAACCTTAACGTAATATTATAAGGTCGAAAATAAAATCTGTTTAATTTGTAAAATACCACTTTTGGTTTTGAACAAAGGATAACGTAAGACAATTTGATGACACTGGCTGTCACGTAGAACATGGGAGGAGTGGAGTTGCCTTTGTTAATTTTAAAAATATATTAGTTGGGTCGATTTCACATAAAAAAATCTTCGTACAAACTTTTTAACAAACTCAAAATGCTACGAAATGGTGTGGTTTTCTTTTTAACCCCTGATTGTGTTGTGTATTGTGGTATGCAGACCTTCACGGAGGATCGGGCATAACGCAACTAACTTCTTTCTCATTCGGTCATTTCGAAGAAGATAATTCGAATATCAATTTTAAAGGTTTGAAATGGTATTCGATGTCATGATTCGAAATGATTGAAAATCTGGCCTTGCGCCATTCATTGTTGGATTATTGTGCATTCATTGTAGCAAGCTCGCGGAATAAGTGTAAATACGTTCGTAGGCGTGCAATAGCACTTAATAAGCGGTGTCTAACTTTACAGCTGTGGATGTGATATAAAAGTATATAATATTGTAACGAAGAAAATACAGTTTTTTGATTATATCCGTAATTGAAGAAGAATCAAGCTGTTTTAATTTGAACGCCCCCAAGAAACACCGTTGCAGTATGTATAGGAGCATTATAGCTCTTAAACTGATGATGTTAATGGTGCAGTTTATGTTATTCGAAAGCTTCTTCTTGCGCTGGATTTCAGATATGATTTATCAAAATTGGTTCAGCCGTTTACTTTTATGTTAGTTTTTATGGTTTTTTATTATTAAAAAAATCACATTCATTTCAAATTAACCGACGATTAATATACATTACAATTGATAATCACAGCCGCCGCCATTCTTCTTAATTATTGCTTATAAACATAATATTCTATGCTTATTTTTTATGAAATATGAAATAACTTATAAAAAAAGAAAAGAACTGTGTCTTTCCCGATTACACATATATTATGTTTTGATTATTTAAAACTTAGTATAATTTTTTGAACAGAAATGACCTATTGAGATTTAAGAAAGGAAATTAGCTATGAAACTAAATAGATATTTAAGTACAAGAAATAATTTATCTAAAAAAAAAGCAACTAACTCAAAAAAAAAAACATTTGTCTTCTTCGCTGTCATCATCTTTGTCCTAAAGATGAAACATATTTTATTTTATTTTATTCAATACAAGAAACTCCAAATCAAAAGTGATAAAAAGGTACATACTATTTGAGGTGCAGCTGTTTTGTGTAACCTTTTGACTCCTTTTGTAATGACATACGAACCACTTTCTAAAAAATGCTTGGAGCAAAAGACACTACTTTGCGACGGCTAGAAAAAATCTTCACATCTTTGACGTGCGATCACGGATGTCCACTGTCCACATCGCACAGGATCTCTAGGAAAACTAAAAATCCAATAAAACTTTATGTTTGTAAACGTCACGCACGTTAATTTTTTTATTAATTCAATTTTATATGATTAATGGTTTTGCCATAATACTTTTAATGTAAGTATAGAAAACAGAATTAATATATATACTCTTTACACTTAAATTTTATAACACAGATGAAAATGAAAAAAAAACAATAGAAAAAAAAAACAGCGTCTCTATTTGTTTTAGAACAGAGTCACTGCATAACCCGAACAAATGATGTTGAAATACAACGTTATGGATTTGTAAGTTCGGCTAGTGTCTATTCAATTTAAAGGGTTATAATCTCGCCAAATGTTATTAAATTAAACTAAAAAAATGTTTTATAACCTTTTCTTGGCCAAATACCAAGATAATTTCAATTCACATATAATAATTACAAAACTACTTATTTAAAAAATGTCATTCCATATTCCTTTAATGTTCTGGAGGTGTGATTTTTACAATTTTTCACTGCGCACTGAGGCATGGTTACTTTCGGAACGAACGAATGCTACTAAACGAAAAGACAACCCAAAACGTCAAGTGGGTGATCATTTAGTGAGGGAACTTTTTTGTTGTGGATTGTGTATCTAGTTCTTTATAGTTGATCGAAGTCCGGTAGGGATGGTCAGGTATCTCTGCACTGCAGCGGTCCGTACAATATACACGTTGTTTGTAGACAACAAAATACAGTACAAAGAAATGGAAATAGAACTTGTACTATATATCAGCTTTATTGCTTGAAATTAAGAACTTCTCAACGAAGTTACTTCTTACATCTTCGTTTCGAAAATCACATTTTTATCATTCTTGTGTCGAAGTTGCTCATGTTTGCCAGTAATTTGGCAACTTTAATATTTAGCAAAACAAAACATAATATTTAGCAAAACAAAACAAACATTCCACAAACATAAAGGTTTATCTGAGTAACAGGAACAGGCGTTGCAGCACTTATGAGAAGTTTAGAAGTATACATACATATGCTGATTGGATCACCATTAAGCCCAAGCAGCAATCCATTTTCTATAGAAATGCGTAAGGCGATAGTTGACGCTTACAGTTTTGACTTGTATAGTGCTTGTATATTATCAAATTGGTAGATGATTGTGATTGTGACTTATTTTGGGAAAAAGCCCATTGTTTAGGTTTGGTCCCCATTAAATTTTCTGAAATTGTGTTTTTGCACTATAGTAACATTAATAACTCAACTCTTTTGAGATCTAGTATCTCATAAGAATAACGGACAAAGTTATATGTTTTCTAGCAAGAAGTTTGCCGCCCGCTTTGGGCTATTTACCTCCATGCTTGTAGATCCTTCTATCCCTAGTGATAAGCTAACTAGACTCTCAGTAAAGTCTAAATGTCGTCGTCTCTTAATGGTTCTTCTGATAAGATAAACAGCGCAAACCGCCTGGAGAACTGCACACATTCAGCAAAGATCATTCTAGATAGCACGATCGATTATTAGTGCCAAATCGATTCGTTTTTCTTCAGATTTTGCACTCAAGAGCTTTGTCTGACGTAACACTTCCGTCAGAGGTAATTTCAGGCAATTACTCATTTCATGTTGGAGTAATTTCAATAGTCCAATGACCAAGTCCTGGCTTCTGACAAACTTGATGGCGTCTGGACGGTGCCACGCTGTCTCACACATATCGACTGGCAGACCGACACGAACACCTACTAATGCTCTATAAATACCACTAGGGAAGTATTTTAATCCGGATGGCCCGTTTAATGCGCATTCCAATGGGCTTCGAACAATCTTAATACTTTTTTCTCCTATATTCCAGTGAGGCCGTTGCCCTACTTAACTTTCGGTTCACAAGATAATCTGTCATCTGGAACTGTGTCAGTAGACACGGCATAGGATATTAATGTTAGGTGAACAACTCGCTTGATACTAAACAGAGTCATTTTCGTCTTGTGATGTCATTTTATGCTTGTGTATTCACAGCGTTGCTTAAACATAGCAAACGAATGGACAGGATGATTACAAACTTTCCGAGCCGTCCAAAAAAGGCAGCGTGTTAGGGGTCAACGTGATTTCCTATCGCATTCCTAATCGCTGACACATTGCTACAGCGCAGTTATAAACGAATTAAACATTGCAATGAGTTCGACAGAGCGTGCAAACCGGATGATCCAATACGTGAATATAAAATTTCGAATCTGAACCAAACCATGCGTTAAAGCAAACTCATACATAAACATTCTTTCCGAATTACGTCACGACGAAATACCAATCAACTTTATCCCTCAAGCTGTCGTAGATGTGGAAAGTGGTGGTTATGTTGAGTATGCGCGCACGTTGATAATAAAAAATGACGTCACGTGATTCGATCATTGTCAAACGACATTCCAACACTCAGTGTGAAGTGCGTCTCGTTGACACTCACGTCACGTCATCGGACCAAGGTCTCAGCTTCGTCTTGAGACTAGAGCGTGTATTCCTCTGTCTCAGCCTGAATAATAATCGTGCAAAGAATATTCCATCTCAAAGGGACCAGCGACAACTAAACAGCTCTGAATATTCATCGAGCATAATGTAACCGGATTAAACGTACTAACCGTCATGGCAACAGATACGATCCATCATGTTTCAAAACATGTGAATAAACTTGCATCTGAGGCATTTGAACCTGCTCGTACAATCAATGTTGCAGTGTAGAAGTGACGGACGGACAGTGGGTTGCATAAACACTGGGTATATAGGGTTTCCGTCTGAATCACGTCGCATGCCAGCCGGCTTCGTCACGGCGCAGCGCGGCGGGCGCTCGGCCACAGTATCAAACAGCCAAACTCGATAATACAAAGCTCGAAACTGAAATCGAGTGCCACATTACCTAGCGAAATAGTTTTCTCTATATTGTATAAAGCGGCATGGCTTCTCTGTAGTATCTAAATACTTCTAGCGATTAGGAGAAGACAGAGAAGCCATGCCTCGTAATGTGACTAAAGTTTCAGAAATATCCTTATAACGTCTACAAATTAGCTGTTTTCTGACTTCAGGTAACTTAAGCTTGTTCCAAGTTGTCCTACTGTTTACCGAGAAGAACCATCAAAAATACCACATTTTGATTAGCATTATTATTATGGGTGTGACCAATCCAACAGCATTTTTTATTGTTTACTCCGAAATACCTACACTATTTCCTGGAAAAATTATAATAACCACACGCTCGTTTCTGTTTTGGTTTTAAGCATTTCAAAACAGTTTGGTTTGTAGTGTTAGTCTTAAACAGTTTGGTCTTTAACAGTCGGATCTGTGGTATAAGTATTTATGATGGTCTCTATTACTGTCTTCTCCTTGAACAATTTGATCTGTGGCTTTGGTCGGTCTGTACCATGTCTCAGATACTTTTTTGAACTTGGTATTCTACATAATATTGGTAGGTCAGGCACATAGTGGTGGTACTGTCATCTTATGAGCTGTGGCTTGGCGCTCGGCACGCGGCGCGTGCGACCGTATCATGAGTATCACGACACGACCCGCTCGGTCCCCCTCCCCACCGCCCCCGATCACCCGATACCCGCTCTAAATAATGTCAATACAACATGACGAATTGCTACCCGTACCACCGCATTACAATATCGCCGATCGTGGAATTCCAAATTGATATTGCATTGTAGTCACTCCCATTCCCCACAAAATCAGATCTCAGTTGAGTAACAACTGGCTAGTTAGTCTGATATTAATCTGCCATAATAAATATCCTTTCGAGGACTCGACGTCGCCGTCGCTGAAATATATTGTTACTATCTACCAATGTTTAAGAATCTCTTAAGAACTAGCAAAATTAATGGGGAAAATTTATGAGTCTGTTAAGCATTTGTTGTGTAGAATAGATTTTAGCATAGCATATTAATGACGAACATAAAAGTTAAAACAACCAACAACTTTGTCCATTCCGAGAACATCGTCAGTATTTGCATAAACACAAATATAGTAAAAAGAAACGGTGATTTTAAGCGTCCAGCGCGCTCATTATGCAAATATGCAATAGTTAATGTGAAGCTAGATTGTTGAGGAGCAATTTGTACAAGATTAGAATTTGTACGGTCGAATAGAATGTTAGTAGCTTAAGTTGTCGAGAGATGGAATAGCTCTCGGAGCACGGCAGCAATGTTGCTAATGGTTGTAACAACGTTTGTCCGCGACTTCATGGCTCCACAAATGATACTTTCCCAGCCGTAGAAAGTCAAACATTTGGAGTGGTAGATTCCATTGACACGAAGTTGTTATTAGACCGAACGTCGCTGTCAACGACGATCAATCGGAAAGCATGGTTAAACATACGAGCGGACATGCACTTGTGAATAGGCTACATTGACAACATGTGAATGGAAGCCACCGCATTTCTGCGAATGTTTACCGTGGTGCCAAATTCCTCCGGCCATTGTAATGTTATGAATAGCTGACCCGGCAGCGGCAGTGAGCAAGTAAAAAGTGATACAGTTATCAATGTGATAGTTGACCAATTTCACGATACTTAATTCGTGCCAATGGACGGACGTGACAATTGTTAAGTGGATTAAGAATTCTAAAATGCAAAGAAGATCTCAAGAATCGAGTGTGACATTTACCCATACAAAGCAGTGGCGCCTGACTACAATGTTTTCGGAAAACGAAAAATCCTTTTTAAAGGCCAAAAACGCGAATCAAAAGTTATGTAAAATCGTAGTGAGCACAGCCTGTTTCCACCGCCTGTTATCGCGTTAACTTTACAGGTGGCTCGCATACCAGAACGCTTACGATCGCTCGCAAACATCGCCTTACCTACCTACAAACCTGAACGGTCAGATATTGCGAAGAAACAAGGTACATATTGGTGCGAGAAATTGTTTGCCGACTACGGCTGCATATCGCCCACGCCTAACGCGTCGTCAACTATTTATTCAAAATCAAGGATCGTGCCCATTCTCTGTCGACCTCCATAAATGGACAACGAAATTTTGAACCATTCTTGGCACCAATTCCATTGGAGTAGCCCACGCAAATCTTTTTGACTGCGACGACTTGAGTTAGTTTATGAGTTTCAATCGGAGCTATTTTTTTATAATATTGCTAGTTATTTCATATTTAAAGGTTATCTCATCCTTGACCAGAGTTTCATATCACAATTTCCTTTGACTTTCACATCACAATTTACTGTATTTGTCTTTGAGTGTTGTGTAAAGTTGTTTATGACAAAGTTATTGGTCAATGAATAAATGTATTATCTATGATCTACGTATCTCATGGCATGGAGTTTTTGTTACCATTTTTTCAAAGATAATAGTTCTGTGCTTGTACTTACTGAGTGAGACCTCCCTATTACGGAATAAGAACGGTACAAAATAGCATGCTGCTGAGTGTACTTTTGGTCAATATATATCTCGTTGCTATTTGATAATTAAGTTGTTTTATTATTTATTACCAACATGGCTAACTTAATTATTAACCTCGTTAAGTTTTAATTACTTTTGAATAACTAGTTTCAGTACGTAATTCAATCATTAAATAATTTTCATTCAAGAATTTCAAGATGCTCCGAAGTGAATATGTTTTATGCCATTAATAACTTTTCTCGAATAGTTTTCAAAAGTCTGAAAGATGTTTCATCGCTTAACCGCAAATAACTTTAAAAGTTAAGAATTTACGTCCAATTGTAGAAATATGTATCTATTAAAGATAATGCGACTTATATCATACTGTCACTATCCGTCTCATTAACGTAAAAGAAGACGGCATTCTATTCAAAAGGTGGTATTACTTTAATAAATATTTTAGATATGGGCCTCGTTAAATCAAATGTGACTGTGAAAATGAAGAGGTAAAACTTTGGGGACAGGCGTTAAGATTCAGAATCATCGAGATTGCTATGTAAATCACTCTTATTAACTACCCGACAGTTTTGCCTTTTACTAAAACACAGTCAGATCAAAGAAATAAAACAAAGCACTTGGACCAGTGGAATACCATCATTAAACAAGTCAAAGGAGACAGACAATGACAATAACAATTAACGGAAAGAAATAATTAAAAATGTAATCCGAGGAGTAAACAAGTAGTGACGGCAAAACTGATAGCACAGGAATGCTAATTTTGATTAGGAATGAGAGCAGAGTATATTTATCGTAAATGATAACATAAGCCTGCGTGATTTCAAACATGTTTTTAATAGGTATGTTATTACAGCGAAGACTTTATTATTTGTTATGTATGGCACTTTGACTTCCAATGATTCCCGATTTATACCCGATATATTATCTCAAGGATTGCAATGGCCAAAACAACGTTTAACAAGAGGAAACATATTTTTAAAGCCAACATGAGGAGAACTGCTAGAAAAAGTTTAAGTCTACATCTGGAGCATTGCGTTTATGGCTGTGAAACTTGGACGCTTACAGAAAGATATAATAGAGAACAGCTACAGGCTGATTTGTTTGAGGTGTAGCGCTGGAGAAGAATAGAGAGGATTTTTTTTTTTTAATTAGATGGGTTAACTCTTGACCTCAATCTTGACCAAAGATGAGGTCGACTATGGAGGAGTTAACCCAGAAAATGCCTATAAAGGCACTGGTACTCCCACGCACCGACGGAACACAGCAAGCTGTTTGGCGTCGGACTTCGGTAGGAGGGTGGTCGCGAACCAGACAGCCCTTTACAGAGCCTACCACACCGCATGAGACCATAGGACGACACCTCAGATTCAGAAAAAAATGAAGTGTCATTGCCTGGGATGGATTACTAGGAGGCAGGTCTCATTTATGTTTCCTTACTCGCCTCTTACGACACCCACGGAAAGAGATGGGGTGGTGTTATTCTCAACCGATTATTCTCAACGTAATTCACATGGGAAAGAAGTTTCGGGCACCCTCTAATTTATTTTTAATCATAGATTAGTATTCAAATCTCGCTAGACTAAGCGTAAAATATGACTCTATTACTATTTAGCAGATTGAAGTTCGTTTTCAAAAATATACGAAATTCTGATCACGATCAAAAAAGTTCAAGACCAAACGGCAAATTCCAACCTAATAAAATATTAGCATAAGAATGAAAATAAATCGGCGATTCGTCGGGCATGCGAGTCTCGCGTCTGCGTATAAAATCGCCAAGGACAACTTTATCTGAGAGCTTAGGAATGTATAAGAGTAAACAGTGTTGTACGCTATTTTCTGTCTGCGTCTGCGCCACGCGCCGCCAAATGGTCACACCACACAGCATTCGCTACTCGCTCTCAATTCCTACTAGTTCCGTGGAAGTTTTTATTAATTAATCAACTTCAAAAAAGGAGGTGATCAATTCGAGTTTTTTTTTTTAATTATGATATGGGTTAACTCTTGACCCCAATCTTGACCAAGGTCATAGATGAGGTCGACGATGGAGCGAGTTAACCCAGACAATGCCTATAAAGGTACTGGTACTCCCACGCACCGACGGAACACAGCAAGCTGTTTGGCGCCAGACTTTGGTAGGAGGGTGGTCGCGAACCAGACGGCCCTTTACAGAGCCTACCACACCGCATGAGACCATAGGACGACACCTCAGATTCAAAAAAAATTTAAGTGTCGTTGCCTGGGATGGATTACTAGGAGGCAGGTCTCATTTGTGTTTCCTTAGTCGCCTCTTACGACACCCACGGAAAGAGATGGGGTGGTGTTATTCTCAACCGATCATCACATGGAGTTTGGGGTGGCCGGTCAAAAGTGTGTCTGGTTAAAAGCTTTATTCGTCACTTATACCTATGTGTAGTATTGAAAGGATTACAAAGTTTTTATATGTCTGTATCAACTTCTAAACGTGTGTGTCACATTTTATAAGTGATGTATTTACTTTACAATACAATACAATATACTTTATTTTCACACAGAGACATACAGTACAATTGACAGAACATAAAACATAGTGTAGAACAAGGCGACCTATAAGTCGGATTAAAAAAAAATAGTTGGACTAGATGTAGTAAAGGGAGCAGTGCAAGTCTCAAGGACGTATATAAGGGGGGGGGCCCTGGGGGTCCGGACATCACCCCCTCCCCCTAGGGCCAAGAGGTTTAATAAATAAATAAATGGTAAAAAAATAACGAAGCCTTCATGTCTATTGTGTCTGTCAAAATTAAATTCAACTCTAGCAACACTTTCGTCGTTCGTCATGGAGGAATTCAAAAAATATTGCAGATTTTAGCGACGGTCTACGGCGACCGCTGAGAGAAGTTTCTCCACCCTCAAACGATTGAAGACCTCTACATAAGAAATACATGGGAGACGAGACTTAGTGGTCTTGCACTCATGAGTATACACCGGGAGCTCGCTGTAAAGACAGATCCTAACGATATAGTAAGTACCTTAATTTCGAATTAGTTTCAAGTTCGAGTTTACCTAAATTGTACTTACTATTTTTTAAATAAATGACTTACGTACACATACATTTTTTTAAGTATAACCTCTCGACCCTACCTAAGATGGGACCCCCACATCTGAAAGCTATAGCTACGTCCTTGGCAAGTCTCATCAAAATCGTAATTCTTGAGATCTTTTATTTCCCTCAGTTATTTTGAAGTCATTTTATTTTTTACATGTCGAATCGCAGCACTGTACTCAGGTTCGTTAATGACTTGAAATTCAGTTAGAGAAAGAGCGGTATCATAGTACTCATATTTAATTGAATTAAAGTACCTTACTCACATTTTAGCCATGCTCTTACAGAAGTAGAACTACTGCTGACTGAATAAGTCAAAAGCTATTCGTGACTCAAACTAAATATAGCAATAAAAACGACCACAAATAATAAGCTAAATTGTTTGATGCTCATAATTATCTTACTTAATTGCCGCAAAGAAGAATTCCATACAGCCAGTCTTATGGTAACTACGAAGTATTTATCACGCAAAGGATTTGTTGTAATGGAACGCAGTGTGTTCTGTTCAGCCCCTCACGTCACGGTCGAGGGAGTGCGTGCTGCGTGGGAACACTCGCTAAGATGCTATACACATACTTGAGTTACACAATCCCGCGAATACTTCTTATACACAGTGAAAAATATGCATCATTTGTAAACGAACACACGTAATTTAAATATTCACTGAATACCAAGCAATCTCAAGTATGTGCAAAGTGTAATTACACCATTGTTTCTTGTTGACCCAAGTGTTAATTTACCAGCAATTATTAAACCTATTATTCCATTCGCCGGTCATAACATGTAAATCCAAACATTCCAATGTCGGCATCCTTGTTTCCCCGTACTTTGTGCAAATACCCGACGCGGATTTCACTTGTAACATAGAATTATGCATTAATAAGCAACGGAACGCAACACTCTGGTATGCGAGCCGAACAATGTACCGGCGGTGCAGTGAAACTGCATTCAACCGATACGTAATAAACGCCGACAAACACAGGTTTAAATTCCCACTCGCTGTTTAATCGGTACTATCATTGTCTTCCCCGCTTCCTTGCTTAAAGATACAATGCATAGTTTTTTCTCCATTTACAATGTGCAGTTGTCGAACGCTTCTGTGTAGTTAGCTTTTTACCAGCACCGTTCTGGTACCTTCTTCCACCATGACACTTGTCTCGTGAGACCTGCGAAACCGCAAAGTGGCTATTTGCACGCAACACCTCGTTATAGCTGCGTATAAGAAGCCAGCTATTACCAGCGCACAGCACAGTCGAGGCAGACGACGCCACAAAGATTTTTATCTTTTTAAAATGACCATGTATCGGAATTCAAGGGTAAATATGTATTTCGTTATGCGACGATCTTTCCATCTCGGAATGGGAGATTATAAAACTTGCTCTAACTCGACGACATTCCTGAGCCGGGTAAATAATTGCATTCTGGTGGAAGCACGCAGCTTACGAGACTCATAAGTTCATAACTGACGTGAGGGCACATTTTTCATAGTGGAACGTTTAAGTTCTACGTATATAAGGTTAATAGCGTCGTATGCGCCGAGACGTGGCCGGGTTATTTTTAGCATTAATAAATTGGCTTAGTGGCTCGAGTTATTGTGTGCGCGTTTCGCACAAGTAGAATGTGGACGGAGTGACATCCGCGGTGTTAAACACTTCTAGGTCAATTTTGGACTATCGCTGCTCTTTTGACGCCTACTTTACAGCCTTACAAAGGAATGCGTTGAATAGTTTTCACACGTACTTATTTTCTAACCTTGTACCGATATTTCTTCTCTCTTGAGAATTGCGGTTTTAAGCTTTTTATCAGAGCAAAACTTGACTTTTAACATCAAGGTTTATGAGAGTCCATGAGAGTGACCGCTAAGTGGATATTCGAGTCCCTGCATACCAAACCGTATGGCGATATCGAGGAATGCCGTTGCCAAAAGGATCAATAAAAATACTGCTTTATGTTTCCTGTGTCAGCAGACCATTTTATAGTGGTGTCAATGCACTAAGATCAGATCCTTTAAGCTTAATTAAATCCTGCTGTGGTTTTCAGCAGATTACATTGAAACGATACCGTATCAAGTTCTTGTTTGGGAGGACTTTTTGAGGTGCAGGTGAGTGCAGTTTTAAGTTGACTTTTAAGAGAACGTAGCAGGTGTCGTTAAGTCATGTAAATAGATATACCAAGATACTTGATCGGTATTTAACAGGTATGTGTGGAGCACCTGCAGCTCGCAGTGGTGCTAGCGAGGGGCGCGGGGTAGGGGCTGTGCGCCGCTTTAGAAAGGCGCGACCATCGCCTCAGGCCCAAGCCGCATTCTACGGCCTGTCATTCACGCCGCGCAACTTGCCTATGCATTGCATACCATCTCCCACTGCCCTATCCACGCATCGCGCAGAATACTCGCCGCACCTTACGAAACTACTGCTATCGAACCTACTGCCGACCGCACCAATATCTCCACATGCCACATTCGTAGGTACTTAACACATAAACGCTTCATCGAATTACTTCTACGCCAGTTCAGCGACTAACATTACTATGAACCAGTTCCGTGGCCTCATTAGTTGCGTTCCAACGCTATTCAGATAATAAACGAACCTCTTATGAAAACACGGCACTCCTCCAAATACAGTAATGCATTCCGAAGGATAACAAATGATAACCATAATTTGTGTTTAGCTCATTTGTTGTCACTAAATTGTGGAATGTCGTGTGAAATCGACATAGTTGAGAGTGTTTTCAGCCAGATGGCAGGATGGTCGCGATGAACGATCCGTTTGTTTTTGACGATTTATTCTATTTTAAAACACTGTTTACCATTTGAAATTACAACCCGAACAAGAATAACAACTGCACTTACGACCTTTTAGTCTAAAACAGGTCAATCCAAAGAGAAAACACCACAATTTCCATTGGAATGTAAAGTTTTGACATGGGGCTCTTACGGGTTAACACTTCTCTTTGGAAAACTTACCTGTCTCGGGGGTCGATCCACGTAGTTTTTCTGTTGTTGTGGTCGATGAAATACAGTTTTCCGTCAAAGTCCCTTGCATAATCCCATCCGTCGGGCAAGGGTATCTCACCGTTTCGTCTCCTTGGCATATTTCACTGATTAAATCCATTCAAACGAATAACGAAGCACACTCGCGAACTAGCTACACGGCCATGTTGAATACCTCATTACGAGGTGTGACGTCACGCGGGATCAGCCAATGGCAGCGAAGGGCCCCCACGATGGAATGCGGCGCGTACGCGAGCGCGAACACACGAAGCGCGAGCGCGGCAAGTCACTAGAGAGGCGGACGGTAAACTACATGCGACCGCGCGACGCGACCCCGCGCCGGTGACTGAGGCGCCGCGCCGCGCCGGCCACGTTATCACCGCACATGATAATGTTCACCAGCACCTACTGTCTAAACTAAATGCATTCCTCTCCGACGAATGTTTACATTACATACACGGCTTGCCGCACTCACCACGCCACACACTCCAAACCTGGCCAGACTCGCTGCGAAACCGACAAGCAATATAAGCAAACGAAAAGTAGGTGCCTACCCATTGCCTACCCATTCAATCTATTTACGATTCTGCCGTATGTACATACGCGTAACTATAGATAGACACGTACAGCGCGCATTCCACAGCGTAAGTATGTAGAGACGTACATATACAAATTACATACACTGACACTAGCAACACATCTGACAATAATGGCTACAACTACAACAGCCGTTTGTATTTAGATAATCATACAAGGATGTAATGTACTTCATAAAAGAGACAATACTGTAGTAAACATTATTAAGTAGAGTATAATAAGTCATTAAGAATAAGCTATACATAATGCGATTAATGATAAAACAGTAATGTTCACAGACAGCAGATAAATAGATGTATAGGTAGTAAGCGTCTGGTAAGGAAATGCCTGTACGATAGTCGATAACAAAATGAATGAACAACAAGAAGTATTATTATCAGGCAACATAATAAGGACTTCAAAGGCAACATAGAATAACCAAAACAGAAAAAGCGTATTCGTAATAGACAACTATCATCGAATGCTATAACTCCACGATAACTCTCGTAGGCAAATCACTGGTCGCACTTGTATTGAAAACGGTTCCTTCCAAATAAGAGTCTGTTAGAAGTTTAAGAACCACACGATGCTCTGCCTACCCCGACAGGGATATAAAGCATGATTGTATGATTGTTTGTCAGATTCGGGTACATACCTAATCTTGTTGGAAACGACTTACTTTTTGGCTGCATACACCGGCGCTAATTGCTTTTCGCTGTGACTATCTTTAGTGGGAACTTGCGAAGTGGCTTTTTTCTCTTCAGAGGTAAGTACGCTTGCTTGACCATGATTTAGCAGACTAGTAAATAAGAGCAAAGAGCGCGAAGAGTGCCCTACTTTAGTTACGAAATGAACAAATTATGTTACAAAAAGCTGGGCATCCTTAGTAAGGTCAAGCGATACTTCACGCCTGACCAACTCCAAACATTTTATAAGGCACAGGTTCGATCTTGCATGGAGTTTTGCAGCTATCTTTGAGATGGTTCACCTAAATACCACTAGCTGCTCTAGAATCGGTGGAGAGACAGAAGGCTCATCAGTGATAAAAAGCAAGTAAAAAAATAAACTCCAAAGCTTGGCTCATAGACGCAAAGTAGCTTGCCTATGTGTTTTCTACAAGATGTACAGAGGCCAGCGCATCAGGTTACTCCGTTTTCATTGCAAAACCGCTCTTATCACAACAGCACAGAGTGCACGCGTGTGGTAACCTGAGTTGCGGCCGTCCGTACTTGGGGAGTGGTGCTCAAGAGCTGCACAAGCTCATACAGCTTGCCCCTTTCTTCTACCGGACGTCCAGACACGCCGCTGGGTACCACCCTTACCTTGTTGAGATTCCTCGGATCTGTACTGAGCGCTTCTCCTGAAATTCTCTACCTGCGTCTGTATTTTTGGGCTCATATAGTCCAAATATCTCTAAAGTTCTAGGAATAGGCAGCTTGTTACATACTTAACCAGAGCTACATTTTGGTCAAGAGCGAATACATTTTATATTTAAAAAAATGCTACTTGCTCAACCCACCATCCAAGCGGCTATAGCATAGGTCGTCATACTAATGACACCCCTTTTGATTGTTGGGGTTAACAAATGGAAACAGAATAGAACCCGGAACTGCCGATTAAAGGGCAGCGCCACTTCATCAAACCGGTCGTCACAGGCGCCTCTACGTAACGGTAAGCGACGAGACGAAGAAAATTACTCATTGTATGTATCCATATAATATAAGCGAAGCTCATTATTGTCACTTTTTAAGACACTCTTCAAATTTACTGTCGTCCTTGTTTACATCAACAAGATGGCAAGTGATAATATGATATTTAAAGTAGCATTAACTTTAATGGACGTTTCTCCAACTGAGTGTGATCGGCCTCTAAATAAAGTGTATCAAATATCTGAGATTCACAATTTTAAACATATTAGATCCAGATTACTGTACGTACAAGTCCCCTTTCCTACATGAAGGCTTTTTAAAAAACCTTATCCATTAGTTATTCTGTGCTATTAAGGGAAGAGAAGTAGACCGAGCTCCCGTTGCACGAAACCCTACCTCATGAGGTGGCAGCTCAGAAATGTAATGTAGTGATAGATACTACTTAGGAGCGCTGAATTTTAGGAGTTTGCCATCGCATATCCAGGAAGAAGTAATTTTTTTTAACTTTTTGTATAGCTTGCCAAGAAACTGATGCAGATCGATTGCCCTAGACGTGCCGTTCATGAATATATATGGTTGCCTACATTCAGCCTGGCAGTTTTTCTATTCAGCCACCTCGAGCAAGATTTTAACATATATTGTTCTAGGTGGCTGATCAAAAAAACTGCCAGGCTGAATACAGGCAACCGTATATATTCATGAACGGCACGTCCAGGGCAATCGATCTGTATCAGTTTTATCTTGCCACCTGATCTATACAAATACAAGAATTTAAAATAAAAATCTACTTCTTCCAGGATATGCGATGGCAAACTACTAAAATCCAGTGCTCCTAAGTAGTATCTATCACTACATTACATTTCTGAGCTGCCACCTCGTGAGGTAGGGTTTCGTGCAACGGGGAACTATTATTATTAGGGGGAGGCCTTAATAGAGGCTACATAAAAAAATTCAGAAAACTGTAAAATTAACCATTAGGCTGCGTGACATGCCTAGTTGTGATTGATCATACATGGCATGCGGATTAAGATCACTTCAATATCCCCGCCTTTTAAGTCGCTTGAGCCAAGAGCCTCATCTCTTGAGCTTTTTTCACTTTCTCCAGTGTCATGCTCTCTCAGTCAAGAAACGATGAAGGACCGTGAATGAAGATATTAAAACCCGTTGATTGCCGAGCTGACTGGCAAACGGAAAAAACGAAAGAAAAACCGCGACGAGCGAGTTCAGATAAGAAACTTTGACGAGCGAGTTCAGATAAGAAATGATCAAAGAAAACAACGTCATTCGTCCGGAAACTGCGTCTGACTCGTTCTGACATCTTAGTGCTCCAAGTTCGTCATTCTCACCTGATAGCGGGGCACCCTGCTGATCAACTGACCAAAATCTGACTTACTACAACCCGTAAAGGGTTTCTCTAAAAGGTTTTTTTTTTCACATAATCCAAGAGCGATTTCATTTCAAAATGAATGTCATTTTCGTAATCAACACCTACAAAAACCAATTAAATGACCCATGTTTTAGTTAGGAGGGAATCGTAACGCTCCAAGCTTCGCCCTACGTGGAGCTCGGCCTCCGGCCTTGCTCTATACGCAGCTTGCCAAGGTCTTTGGTTACGCTTCGCTTTTAGAGAGAAACTTTGTATGGCGGCCATCTTCGATTTGTCAGGACGCTCCTGGCTTTACCCTACGCGATTCTCGGTCTTTGGCCTCGCCTCGCTTTTAAAGTGAAACCTTGTATGGCGGTCATCTTGTATGGGAGGGACGCTCCGTGTTTTCCCCTATGTGGAGTTTGGCCTTCAGCGGCGCCTTATTGGCAGCTCGCTTCTGCCTTCGGTCTCGCCTCGTGTAAGACTGAAATCTTGGATGGCGGTCATCTTGGATTTGGGGGGTACGCGCTGGGTTTCGGCGTCGCTTTGTACGCAGTTGGCCTCGCCCTCTTCATATTCACATCGTTCTCGGCTTAATGCCGGTCAAAATTCTGATATCGGCCACTAACGATATAAGAATTTTGACTCGCCTTGCATCGGTCATCACCATTGGTAACGGCCGATATCAAGCTCTTCACGAAAAAATCAACCCTAAAGTCGGCTATGCGATTTAAATTAAACCATACCCCCGAAACCTCGGGCTCGTCAACGGCTTGTCAATGGTGACTAGAAAATGGTGCGAATTTCAGCACGTGTGTACATGTCAAAAGATTTGTTGATACTGAGCTGAGCTGTCAAATGAACTTTGATCACTGCCAGCTTCATGCAGTTAAAGACAGCTGTGGTTCATTTTAGAACAAAAGTTGTTAAAGGATCGAATACTTAAAATCATATTTGACGAAATTCGTAAGAAATGGGCGGATAGGTATAGTAGGTACCAAGACGTGGTCGATACAAGGCAGTTTTACCCTACTTTTTGAAGACGTGGTGTTATACTTACCAAAAAGCAAGTGTAGGTAGGTAGGTAACTACTTACCTACCTACCTACACTTGTACCTACGTACCTACTTACTCAAAAAGTCCAACCCTGAAACTGCCTACCTAGCCGCCATGGCCATAGTCGCTATCAAGTAACGCAAAAGTTACAGGATTAATACCTAGATATATTGTAGTCACAGCAGCAATCAGTTTGTAGTAAGGTACTTACCACGATATTCGTCCTTCGCTCGAAGCAAAGCACCAATACACTTGCGAATTCTTATTCATCTCATCTGGGTACTTACAAAACACTGTGTTGGACTGGTTAGCCTTTTCCGACACGTCGAATGTTGCACTTTTTGTAAGTAGGTAGGTACCTATTTACTTTAATCGATGTAAAATGAAGATGTAAGTACGTACCTATTCTTCTCTTTTATTATTCTTGAAAGAGAATTAAAATAAAAAATACTTTTATTCTAAACTTTTATTGACACAAAAAAAGACTGAATCCTCCAAAAAAAAACTGATTATTTGAGCAATTTTTACGAGAAAAGTTTGAAAATCAACGTTTCGAGTCGATGTCAAAGTTTTTTTTTAAATAGAGTGCGTGTTTAATTTAAAAGCCATTTCACCATTCGCAGTCTGTTGTGTTTATTTTTGGTATTTCTAAAATAAAGGAATGTGTTATCCCTGTGCTATTACTTTGCTTTGTATAAAATTTTCAAATATGGATTCTGTGTTGTTTGTTTGTGTTGGTTTGTTAAATTATCTATTTAAAATAATAGTTTAAAAACCTTTTCTAAAGCGGATAGCACACTTCGTAAATGCAAAGATCACGTCTTATTGACATAGACATTAATGACAGTTCGTTCGTCGACAAACGACAATTGTCAACACGTAAGCTCGTCGGGTGCAAATTATTTGATTTCGCTATTTCTTTTATTTTTCTCTTGCGACTGAATTGATTGCTGTAAAAAACAATTAGCTTAACGCCCTAAGATGCCTACAAGCGATAGTGAGGACTTCGAAAGTGCAGACGAGGGTCACAGTACTGTTGACAAAAAGGGAAGAAAAAAGAGGAATTCCTCCTCGAATTACAGCGACAATACTTTGGAATCAGATGGCGATGGAAAAAAAGCATCTCCTGCTTTCGGAAGCGTGAAGAAACCTACAGGAACTGTGGTAAGAAAGTCGCCGTTTAGGTTAAAATCCATTTTTTTAGAAGCTCCCATTCCCCAACTTAGTAAAAACTAACATAAGTACTACGTAGTATTTTGATCATAAATTAGCATGTATTTTAGACTGTCGATGATCATTAATAATGCATGATGTTTGAAGTTTAGCCATATTTGATGTAATACATATTATGTTCCAGGTTGGCTATAATTCAAGAGTTTAGTTAGAATATTCTATGCCATGCCAATGTGGTGAAACACAGCTTTTCTTAAGAATTTGACGTTGTAATCTGTGTTATAATAAATTGTATTTTGCCCATAAGGAATGTCAATAGTTGGTCGCTGGGTCATAGTTTTTAAAAAGTTACCCTTGTACTTTCAAAACGCCAAGCAGAATCAAAATGCAACAAAATACACTCTGACATTGGTGAAATCACATATGGAAACATCACATCTAACAAATTGAACTATTGAAATTATATTTTGATAAAATTCCTTCAGATATAACTAACAGTAAAGACATCCCTTCCATTGTCCCAAAACTTTGACAGTATTGTATAGAATTCATAATAATTTGTCCCTGTTTTACTGTAAAATAAAATGTATGATCCTTTACAGCTGGCTTAGGGTGGCTTAGGTCCTTATAAAAATCAATAAAAAATAGCCCACAAATAAAATAAAAGAACTACAATAAATATTTGATTTGATACCAATCTTCTCAACTACTTAATCTTCGATCCATTATTTAAATTTTCAGGAGGAAACTGAAGGCTGGGATGACTTTGACATAGAGGACAATGAACCTGAAAAAGTGCCTGCAGACAAGACACTTAACAGCACTGAACCATTGCCTTCCCATCCGACTTCTGTACCTAATACGGATGCTACGAAAGCTAAGGTTACTGAAGTTAAAGATACTAAAGCTAAAGAAAGCAATGAAGATACAGGATGGGATGAATTTGATGACTGGGGAGATGAGACTGGCAATAATGCTCTAAAGGTACTATTTTCACTGTCAATTTATTTTATTCTAGATTGCCACCTGGTACTTCATTCCTGTGGGAATTTGGGAAATTTATATACCCTAAGTGTTATTCTGATGTTTAAGCTTTATTACTGTTTTCATCGAAATTCGTCCAGTAGTTTTTGCATGAAGGAGTAACAAACATCTATCTATCGAACCTCACTCTCTATGATTACAATATTAGTAGTATCACTTATATTTCAGCCTGCAACTTTATTTGCATTTATTATTTTTAATATTAAAATTCTTGCTTCTATTTCGGAAGTTTTCATTAGAACCAGAGGAGGTTTGGGGCCCACCCCAGGATAACCCAAGATTCAAAATTCTGTAATGGACGCCAAAATACTGATAACTTCACAAAAAAAAACATTTAAAAAATCAAGTAATCTTCTGGAGCCGAGAAATCTACACATGTACTTATTATAACATACTATAATACAGTGCATTCCATTTAGTTATTTTTAAATACACAGTGTATCAAGCTGGAGTACCTACATTTAATTTTCACCAGGCCCCACCAGAAAAGATACTTATAATGCTTATTGCAACAGCTTGAAACAGGCTTGCCTAGTGTGGGGATACCGGGTTAATACTGCTTGTTATAAAAGCTTCTGATAAATAAATATTTTTTCATTTTTTTTTCTCTTTGGAATGATTTCAGACACATCCACCAAAACCTCAGCCTGACATAAAGGAAGTCACGGATCGTCTAGCAGCCACCACCACAAGTGGGGGTGGTGGTGGAAGTGGATGGGGCTGGGGATGGGGAGTCGACTCCCTGCTTAGCACTGCCACTGCTGGAATCACAACACTTACAAATCAGGTCTCTCAGGTAATAAAACTTCAGCACTCCAGTTAACAAACGAATGATTTTTTTTATTTAAATGTCACATACTACAGACAATATAGATAGGCAATAGATGTAGAACTTATCATAGACAATTTTGATATTTATAACCAACATCAGGTAAGTTCAATTTATTTATTTTTGCCGAGACATTTTTTTTTTTTTTTTATTTTATAGATCACCAACAAGTTACAAACCAACTCTTAATAAAATGGCACAAACTTACAAAAAAATATCAACATTATACCATATTATACCAAGAACATACTGTCAATTAAACAGTCTTAAAAAGACAATTTTAGAAACTTAAAAGTAATGTTTAAATTATATAATATAAAACATAATACATACTAAAAATGAAACAATACAAGATGTAATTTTCATCCATGTTAAACTTTTTAATCCATACTGTGTCTTCGAAATAAATGTAAAGAGACTTTAAATTAGTAAGACAGGATTAAGGCTCATTGAGAATTTCATATAGGTTTCTTAGGAAAAGTAGTTCAGTTTCATCCCCCTAAAAAAAAATTGTCTATCTAATTTGAAGTCGCCCATAAAAATAATAATAATAAAAAAAAGTAAAAAGTAAAAAAAAATTAAAGTATTTGAAAATAAAACACCAGCTTTTAAATCTAACATAATAATAAACTGGAAGTGTCATCAAGTTAATTGTTTGTCATCAACTTTTCAAACCGCCAAATGACTAAGCGCTTTTAAAAACAAGGTTTATTTTTTATTAAAATAAATGAGGATGTTTTTTCATTATAGGGAATAACAACTGTTTTGGAGACCGGCATTGGTGCCCCGGATCCAGAAGAATTTGCTAGGAAGACTGCTAAAGGCACTGAAGCCAATCCTAACCCAAAAGATAGCGCTCCAAGTGGTGCCAACCCAAGTGGTACTAACACAAGTGGTACTAATACTGAAAGTACAGATCAAAGTGGTAGTGCAGGAGATGGAGCATTTCCTTTTGGAAGCATATTGAAGTTTGTTGGTGATACTGGTAAGTTATCCAGGAATAGTGTAATCTGTACCAATTTACTTTTTGTATTTTTTGTTGCAATATAATTTTTTTTCGATGGGAAGCCCATGCCCCTTGTTGGGGACATATGTATACTTATAGGCTGAATAAAAAATATAGTTTTATAATTTTTTTAATTGTTAAATTGTCATGGTTATTACCAGTTTTATGGATTTTTGGTAATTATTGAATTATAATGATATTTTTTAACTATAAATTTCTTTTTCTCACAACACAACGGCGGGCGGCGGATGTGAAATCTTTTCATTTGTATCTTTTCTATTTTCTATCATAAAATTGCAATTTTTTTGATGACTTTTCGCTGACCACCTCTCACCACTTACATCATATTTCTCCGCCAATGAAATTGTATATGAAAATCTAGTGTGTATTTGTACCTCATCGCGAAATAATATAACTGTGTTTAAT
This sequence comes from Aproaerema taeniolella, assembly GCA_949987775.1. NCBI lineage: Eukaryota > Metazoa > Arthropoda > Insecta > Lepidoptera > Gelechiidae > Aproaerema > Aproaerema taeniolella. Next base: position 7,315,028 of record OX465245.1, read on the forward strand.
AAACAAACGTTATAGTCTTCGATTTAATCTTATAAAAACAGAATTATAAAACTACATTTTCAGGAAGCAAAGTAATATCAGGCGGCTTAGATACCTTAGAAACTATAGGACGGAAGACCATGGAAGTACTCCAAGATGGAGATCCAGGCTTAGCCAAGAAAAGGGCCATGTTGGGCCTAGACCCTAACAAGCCGGTGCTATCACAGGTCCTTAGAGAAGCCAAGGCCAAAGCAGACGAAGAGGACAAAGTGAGAGAGGAGAAAAGAGAGGCTAAAGAAGTGCACTATGAGAATCTTTTTGATGATTTTGAAGGTACGTTTTTTTCTTACGTAATATATTTTTGAACACATAAACCTTCCTCTTGAATCACTTTAACCATTGGTGGAAACCGTATAAAATCCGATCAGTAGTTTTTGAGTAAAAACAAAGATTTTTATGGCGTTCAGACAAACAGACAAACATAGGCAACGGGAGACTTTATTTTATAATATAGTATAGTATGAGTAACAGAGAAAGCACCTTATTAACAATTAAATACTTTACGTAACCTATGACTTTTCATTAACATTCTATCATCCGATCTTGTATTTTTTTTTTCGAAAGATAATTTTCGTAACAATAGCTTGCGAAAAGTTTGTTAAAATCAATTAAAGCACAAGTTTCGATCATTCTTAGAAAACGAATATCTCACAAGATTTCCCCTAACTATTTCAGGTCTAGTACATCTTGAAGCTCTAGAAATGCTTTCGAAGCAGGTGAGCATGCGCATCGAGGAGCGAATTCGCGCTGCCACTCCAGAAGAGAAGATAGACAAGAAGGAAACGCTGCAGCAAGTTTCTGGTAAGGGTTTTTTGTTTCGTCTAGTAGTGCGCCAAGATCTGCAGGCACATTGTATTCAAAAAAATGAAATTCCGCGCTTGCTGCTGTTATTTTTGATGTGAAATAGATCTTTTTTTAAAGGCTCGAAATAGTCATTTCTTCTTTTTTTAAAATTTTTTTTACAATAAAATTCTTACAATCTAGCACAAGGGCGAAAATGCAGTCTTAAATGTAGCAAGCTCACCCAGAAGAAGACTATTCACTCGAACTTTAAGCGAATCGGGTTATATGAGCTCAGAAATACAGATGCAGGCAAGGAATTCCATTCTTTGGCAGTGCGCAACATGAAAGCGCTCAGTAATTTGGCGGTTTGAAAATAAGGCTTTATGATAAGAAAGAAAGAACCACAAAAGTATTATAGTTACAGCACTAGACATTGACCAATGTACTATAAAAACTTCCAGAACTATGCGAAATGCCAGAAGAAGACGAGGAAGAGGATGAAGATGAGGAACTGGCCCAGATGAGCAAATCAGACGCATTCCACGAGCGGCTTCAACGAGCTACGCAAGACCTGGGTGTCAAACTTCAGTTCCAGCCCTTGGTCAAGTAAGAAAATACATACACTGACTTAAATATACCAATACCTGAAATGTTGTCGTCCATATACGCATACGCAGCCACTCTGAATGGGGAAGGTGAATTTTTTTTTGTATTTTTTTTTTATCTAACACTAGATTTCCGCCCGCGTGGTGTACAGGTTATATCGTGCTCTGCTGTGGGATACAATGTAGCCTATGTCCTTTCCCAAGGTCTAATCTATCTCTGTACTAAATTACATCAAAATCGGTTGAGTAATTTAGCCGTGAAAGCGTTACATACAGACAGACAGAGTTACTTTAGTATTTATAATATTAGTAGAGACACAGATAATATAATACCTTAATAATAATTTAAGTTTTGAGGATCATTATTACACACCAGTCAGATTTTTAAAATTTTGTTATGTATTTTTTTATAGTTTTTTAAAGTTACGTGTCACGCCTGATCGCACTTTAACGGCTTTCTGTGAAATTTTCCTCTGCCTGAACAATAAACAATAAGTGTTTTTTGATGAAGAGGTGTTCCTGATAAGAAAAAAATAATTATTTGATGGATTAGTTCAGCAAATTGATAAGAGATGGCGCTTAATGTCATGCTAAAACAACGACAGTAACCAACCAATTCATTTCATTTCCAGGCAATACACAGAAGTCCTGGATTGGCTGTCGTCCCCATCAGAGCTGACCATCAAGACCCTGAACAAGCGAGCCATCAGCAGCCTGGCTCAAGCCACGGCTCTAAGCATGGAGCTGTACCATAAAGCTGGGGAGATGTTGTTGGTGAAGAATAGGAGGTCCACTGCGGATGAAGCTGATGCTCTTACTCAGTAAGTTTTTTCAGCCCATATACGTCCCCACCGAGGGGCGCAGGACTCCCTTCGACATACGAAGAGGATTAAGGCCATAGTCCAAGACGCTGGCCCAATGCGGGTTGGTGGACTCAGTTGGTTTTAACACAATTAAGTCACTTAAAATATGAGAAAATAAGGAAAATTGTATGATTGAGTTAAAAAGAGCAATCCTCTGAGTTTCTTGCCTATTCTTCTCTGGGGAAGACTGCGTCTTTGCGAATAGGTGCAAAGTTAAAAATGCTAATGTAATTCACTACTTTTACGTACATTAAACAAGCTTTTCGCCCGGGACATCGTTCCCGTGGGAGTTTGGGAAAATTATGTAGTCTATGTGTTAAATCAGGGTGTCAGCTACCTCCATACCAAATTTTAACAAAATTGATCCAGCTGTTTGAGCGTGAAAGAGTAACAAACATCCATACATACAAACTTTCGCGTTTATAATATTAGTAAGGATTTTTCATTTGAATTTTGAAAATCAAGTTTCCCCTCTTAGCAGGGGCATTTTACTTTGAATCGCAGTTTCAAATAGCGATCTATAGTAGATTTTACAACAAGTGCACAAAACGAGCCATTTAACGTCGAGGATAAAAATGGTTTTGTGGACGAGTTATAAACTCTGCTTTTCACTTCGATTGCGAGGAAATAATAAAATAACATATAATAACAAATTTTATCTTTAAACTTCTGATTATTTTGGCTGTATTGAGTTTTCTATGCCTTACTATAGACCCATTTATGAGTAGATCACTTTGTGCACTAGAGCACAAAATGCGATTTTGTGCAGCATATAGTTAGATCGTTTTGTGCTCTAGAACACAAAAATCGATTTTGTGCTTGTTACTTTCCGAGCATGAGTAGTGAAAAACAAATTATTTCCTATTTCAGACTAACAGTGGTGCTAACAAAACATATGAGCGAAATGGCGAATCTGTTCACCGAGAAACTTAACTCGATCGCAACTTCAGAAGACGCGAGCCAGGCGAACACCTACATCACCAACATATTCTTAGAGGTAAGGCAGAGCTTGTATTACACGACCGTGGCTCCTTTAAATTTACTATAAGTATTATAGTTATTTTTATGTATTTTTTTAAAGCGTGACCACAGATTTAGAATGCCTAAGATGAATATTTTTCTACACCATAACTCTGAAATTTAAAAAAATAGTACAACCCCGACATTCGATTGTTTATAACTTTTCAACGACTGAACTAATTTTGATCAAATATAATTAAGAACCTTCTCGATTATGTCAGTTTTCAAACAAAAAATTCCATTCGTTTAGGAGCTACTATGCCACAGACAGACACACAGACGTACAGATACACGTCAAAATTATTACACCCCTCTTTTTGTCGGGGAGGTTAAAAATAAACTAAGCTAAAATTTATCTTAAAATCGATAACCGTTTCCAAGGGAGGTGGAAACGTAGGTAAATGGGCTTCTTCTCATCGTGTAGGTATAGTCAAGTGTGTGGCGAACTTGACTAACCCTGGTGTCAGAGTTTTTAAACCGCACAATGGCCTGTGACTGTGACTTGGCTAAACGACTGTAGTCAATCGACAATACCTGGGACCGACAGCTTAACGTGCCCTCCGAAGCAGGGAAACGCTCGTGATAAATTGCAACTTTGGTCACCCATCAGGTTCCCTGCCTCTGTGTACGATGCTTAACCGCTCTGATCGATTCAGATCAGCGACACCCACTTAGGCTGTCTAATTAAGCTGGCTGATAATGTATTTACACATTGGCCGTGTGGTGGTCGGTTGAGAATAACACCACCCCATCTCTTTCCATGAGTGTCGTAAGAGGCGACTAAGAAAACACATATGAGACCTGCCTCCTAGTAATCCATACCAGGCAACGACACTTCGTTTTTTTTTCTGAATCTGAGGTGTCCTCTCATGCGGTGTGGTAGGCTCTGTGAAGGGCCGTCTGGTTCGCGACCACTCTCCTACCGAAGTCCGACGCCAAACAGCTTGCTGTGTTCCGTCGGTGCGTGGGAGTACCAGTGCCTTTTAGGCATTTTCTGGGTTAACTCGCTCCATCGTCGACCTCATCTTTGACCTTTATGGTCAAGATTGAGGTCAAGAGTTAACCCATCTTATAATTAAAAAAAAACATAGTTAAGGTAGTTAATTTAAGTATGTATTTTCGTCAGCTTGTAATTTTATATTGTTTTTTTTTTCTTTTCAGGCGGGAAACAGCTCTACCTACATACAGAACGCATTCCTATTAGCACAGCCTATTATACAAATAGGTGCTATCTAAATAAAATAATTTTATTATATTCTTAATTAAATAAAAAATAATTGGTATTACATTATTATTCACACTTCTGTTCAATGTGTGTTCATATACAGGGCTTTAGGTATCTCTATTTCTATCTCTCGGGTGGTTAATCAGTCCATGAAACTGAACAACTTCCACAAGGAACATAGGTCAAAATACAAAAAAAAATCATATCTCATACAAAATGCGCTAGCTGATGAAGTTTGTGTGGGAACTCAATTTTTTTTTTCGTATTTTGACCTATGTTCCTTGGGAAAGTTGTTCAGTTTCATGGACTGATTAACCACCCGAGAGGTTGAAAGAGAGATACCTAAAGCCGTGTATAAACAATTATCTAAAAAAAGTCGATATTTCACACTAATACTTGATCGCACGAGTTGTATGGAGAGGCTTAAAGAGATGGTATTTTTTTATAAAGCTTACCCGCGTAGAGAATTTCACAAAGAATTTTTAGTGAAAGAAAAAGAAAATAAAAATCTTCGGCGCGATTGGGACTTTAACCCACGTCTCTAATCATCAATCAACTGAGCTAACGTACACACGGCACATCAGGTTATCTACCACAAACTGTCAAATTTCCCCAATGGATAGTAAACTCTAATGCTTGGAGATAAAATCGAAAATCGATTGGAGAAATTTGACAGATTGAGATAGCATGATGTGCTGTTGACCCTGTACCTTGACTTATTTTACCGCTTTAGATTCAGATTAATTTACTACTTCATTCAGAATCATTTACTTCATTATTAAGCGGTGATAGCACAGTTGGTGAGCCAGACTTGTAATCCGAAGGTTGCGGGTTCAAATCCTGCGGGCCTGTACCAATAAATTCGTCTTTTCGGATTTATGTACGGATTTCTAATTATCACTTGCTCAACGGTGAAGGAAAATAATGAAAACTGTTGTGTTTAGTAGTAAATAGGGAAAATATACAATAATATGGACTGTGCGTTTGATGGACAATCGAAGATATAATGTCATAGTAAAAGCCACGTCATGTACAAAGACAATTAAATAAGTAAATAGGTTGCGGTCATGAGATTTCATCAGAAAACATCGAGATGAAACCAGTTCGTCCAAGAAAAAATCATTTTCGAAAGACGAGCGGTCCTTCGACCCGTACCCCTCGTTGGGGACGTATATGGGCTGTTAAAAAACCAGGCGATCTTGATTACAACGCAGAACAATTTTCTTGCCCTAAAAATTCTTTGATTGCAGAGTTTTTCAGTTTTACCTGCGAATTCACCATCTCAACAACCGTGTATGTGATTCAGGCTATATTAATAGAAACATAATTTATAATACTTATAATCATGAATATTTTCTGTACTTGTTATATTCCAGAATCTTTACAACTTACTATAAAAGATGCCTAAGTAATTTAATAATATATTTTGTAGATAATAATTATTGTATTAAATGTTTTGTTATAGAATATGCGGTTTTTATTTTATAACTCCATTCTTGTTCCTAGAGCTTGGTCCCGTTTTTCATTCGGGGTACGCTTGATCATTATCCAGGATTTGGCAGGTCAATTACAGTAGAGCAGCTGCCATCTGACCTCCGTGACCCTAACAGGGCAATAACCGGATTGGACCATAGCTACACATTCAGTCAGTCATGTGCAGTTTTCCTCACGATGTTTTCCTTCACCGTAAGGGTATCTATAAGTGTGTGCAACTAATATACGTACCTAACTCAGAAAAAGTTATTGGTATATGTCGGCACTGGTTATCGAACTCTGTACTTCTCGGTCACGAGTGCGACCCGCTAGCCGTTAGACCACAGAGAAAAGGGAACTGGTTAGCCCACAGACGCTCTTATTTGATAACTAGCTCTCCGCGTGGGAATTTGGGAAAATTATGTAGCCAGTGTTCCAGGGTGTCAGCTACCTCCATACCACATTTTATCAAAATTGGTTCAGCCGAGCGTGAAAGAGTAACATACATCCATATATACAAACTTTCGCGTTTGTAATGTTAGTAAGGATTAGCTTTTCGCTGGGATTTCGTTCCCGTGGGAATTTGGGAAAATTATGTAGCCTGTGTTAATCCAGGGTGTCAGCTACCTCCATACCATAAGAAGATTGGTCTAGCCGTTTGAGCGTGAAAGAGGAACAAACATCCATACATACAAAACTAACGCGTTTATAATATGTATCAGGCTTCCCTGACTGTGGCATCGACCGATTTTAATGCGTTTTTTTTATTTGAAAGCTGACTTTAAAATTGGTTTAATCTTCTATACATATTATAAAGAGAAAAGATTTGATTGTTTGTTTGTTTGCATCGAATAGGCTCCGAAACTACTGGACCGATTTGAAAAATTCTTTCACCATTAGAAAGCTACATTATCCCCGATGGACATAGGCTACATAATTTTCCCGAATTCCCACGGGAACGAAGTCCCGGGCGGAAAGCTAGTCGTTTATAAGTTACAAGCCAGGAATGTCGGAACTGATTCTTTTTTTAAATTTTAGAGTCATCTTTTCTACTAACTCGTGCAAAGTTGTGAACATATTGCGTGCAAATGACATATTGATGCTCGAGTGAGGATGCGGTTTTGAAATTCGGGCTTTTGTTGCTTGGGTAACGGGTTCGAATCCCGGGACAAAAGATTGAATGGACAGTAGGCGGCCCATCTGCGCCATTTGAGGTATTGTTACCGATGGAATTACTTCACATTTATGATATGACTAGCAAACCGTTCAGGACTTCGTTCCTATGGGAATTCTGGAAAATTATGTAGGTAGCCTATGTTGCTCAGGGATAATGTAGCATGCTAATGGTAAAAGAATTTTTGAAAGCGGTCGAGTAGTTCTTAAGTTTATTCGTTACATACAAAAATACAAATCTTTCCTCTTTATAATATTGGTGTAGATGTAGTTAATCTTCTAAGGTCATTTGTACTAAAGTAGATACTGTATGTAATAGTAATGTACTGCAGCTCTAGCACGATAACGACAAACTCGCGCTCGGCTCACGCTGAAACTTCACTTTGATTGTGCGAGGGTCCCGCGAAAAGGCTTACTCGCCCTATGGCGTTGTCAATGTTGACATTTTGACATAGGACTGCGGTGTTGTCGCGACGCTGTCACTATCGTACTCGACCTGCTGTATGTCTCTGTGTGACTAACCCTAGTGTCAGAGTTTTCAAACCGCCAAATGGCCTCTGGCGTGGTTTAACGACTGTAGTCAATCGACAACAGCCGGGACCGACGACGGCTTAACGTGCGCCCTTCGAAGCACGGAAACGCTCGTAATAACTATCCACTTTGGTCACCCATCGGGTTCCCTTCCTCGTTGTAAATTGCTTAGGTCATATATCAGCGAGAACCACTAGACTGTGTGCAAGTAAAGTAAGTGTACCTATTGTATTACTAGGCAACTTCTCAAACTGGGAAACTTGGAATATTTTTTGCTATTGACATACATCGAAAAAGTTGTTCAGTTATTTTTGTTCGTTATTTAAAAAGCTAGACGATTTGCTTATTATTCGCAGATTTGTAAACTCTCAATTACAATGAAATTCACTATTTATATAAACCATCTTGATTCAGCTTTAGCACTGGAACTATATCAGCCGTAGACTTCTACCAGAACCGAATTCAAAAAAATTCAGAAGCCATATTTCCAGCGCTTACATGATTTAAGACAGACTGTAAAGCCACGTCAAATATTATTGCTAGTATAGTACCATTTCGTCAGGAGTTATGCTGTGAATATTTAGCATTAATATAATGATAATAGACCGGACAACGAATGCTCAATAAGGTATAGAGGGAAACGCTTGGAACACAATTTTTGACTTCGTAACTTTGTTTGGGTTAGTTAAGAGGTAAACATATCAAAAGTCCCCGCCCGTAGCTGTTAAGCCGAGGGGGGTTTGAAGGTCTCATTTTTTGGTTTTTCGGATATATCTCGGAAACTATGCGCCCTAGCGACATTAGACTTTAGACAAAAAAAGCCGATTAATAGTTTTCACTGTGTAATTAAATTTGGCCTTATAGGCATTTTCTGGGTTAACTCGCTTCATCGTTGACTTCACCTATGACTTTGGTCAAGATTGAGGTCAAGAGTTAACCCATTTTATAATAAAAATAAAAAAGTAACGATTTTCACTTAAATATAGGCTTTTAATTTGGAAATTGTTAAATTTTTATGCAAGTGAGATATGCAGGGTTGAATTTTGTATGCCGCCTGTAGGGGGAAAGTACTCTTAATACTGTAGATAGAAAATTGTACGCAAAGAAAACATTGCTTTATTTTTGAAAAGAAAGAAAGCTACATTCAAGGATTTTCGAAAATTCGCTTGCTACTCCCGGGAATCGAACCGACTAGGACGCATATGCTCAATGTACAAGATTGTTTTTCAAGCGTACCTTGCTTTTGACTGTACTTGTCATAATAGCATGCTTATACGCAATTAACCCATATAACTTAATATCCCCCTCGGGAATCGAACCTGCACTACACCAGTGCAATGTCGCAAATAGTAGAAGGTAAATACGTCTCAAAATTGGCGGAAACGGCGACAATGAGCACTTTGCCCGCCCGGCATCCGGTAGCGTCAGCAACGTAGTCTTTATGGCACACCTGTTGCTTTAAATAAAAATATGCTCAGAAATTGACCGGCCGGTTTGGTCAAGTGGTAGTGACGCTGCCTCTTGATCGGCGGGTTCTGGGTTCGATCCCCAGTCGGGGCAAATATTTATGTAAAAGCAGACGTATGTTCTCGGGTCATGGGTGTTTGAGTTTGTCTTTATGTGTGTTCCAAGGGACCCACGACACAAGGGAAAACCTTAGTGTGGGCCTTTGAGTGTGTAGCGTTTATTATTATTATTATTAATTAGAACAGTAAAATTATATTCAAAATCTGAATTATCGCATTAAATAACATAATCTGTGTTCGCTGTGCCTTTAATACTATAGTGTTAGTTTTTCTATTTGTCTGTATAAATATTTGTGATTTGTCCTGTGTAAAATAAACTGTTAAATAAATAAAATAAATAATAACGCCTCAGCGGTAATTTAATCTATGTATATATCAAAATTAACCTCTATTTCTTCTGGTCACGCTATAACTTAATAACGGCTTGACCAATTTGGATGATTCTTTTTTTGTTAGTTCCCTGAGATATAGAAATAGACTTTATGATACTTACAATCATAAAGCCTATTTCTACGCTAATAGGCAACTGTTTGCGGCAAAAAAATAATAACTGCTGTTTTTCCAGTGCATAGGGACAAGGTGTCGCAACCTTAGCGTGTAAACAAGGCGCTCCGATCGCGATAAAAAAAAATATGTGACTGTATTTAGTAAAAGGTACAACTTTCGGGGTAGTCAATAAGAGCTATTTGCAATAGCTCATCACATTAATTGTGAACCTTAACGACAACGAAAGTTGTACCTTTCCATTTTCACAGTCACATATTTTTCAAGTAGCATTGTGAATGCAGTCTCACTACGAAAGAGAATGCATACTACGTTTGTTGACGTTTGTTTATGGGGTGACTTTAAGTCAGTTAGCGAAACTTCAGAAGATGATTCTCCTCAAGAAAATGAACAATTTTCCTCGAGGAGCGTATATGAAAACCTTGAAAAAAAATTAACTTCCCTTATAAAGGCAAATCAACTTATCGCACATATTGACTCCCATTAAATATGTTATTCATTGAAAAAAAGCGGTGATAGCCCAGTTGGTAATGAGCCATAATCCGAAGGTTGCGGGTTCAAATCCTGGAGCGGGCCTGTACCAATAAATTCGTCTTTTCGGATTTATGTACGGATTTCTAATTATCACTTGCTCAACAGAGAAGGAAAACATCGTGATGAATGAAACCACGAAAATTCATTTTCGAAAGACGAGCGATCCACCAACCCGCATTAGGCCAGCGTGGTGGACTATGGCCTAAATCCCCTTCGTGTTTTGTGGGGACGTATATGCGCTGGTAAAAAAAAAATCATTGAAATATGTATGTATTTCGCCTGAAAATATAAGTAGTGCCTTTTTTATTGATGTCTTTTCTACAGACCCTACTAACCTCAGTTCTACCTGTGCGCCGGAGTCGGAAGTGCCCTATTGTGTTGCGCTCACGCCACTGCGATTTTTTTGCGGATGTTACTCTTTATGCTGATTTTGTTTTGAAGTGTACTACTAAGAAGACATTTTTGAATTGCTCTAATAAATTATAAATTTCATAGTAAGCAGAGAAGCTGGACATTGAAAAGCTATTACAACCAAGATTGATGTGCAAAGTTGTAAACTTTTGATTCAAGTTGTTTTAATTTTTTTAAAGGTAAACGCATGAAAGTATCTTAGGACATTGGTACAGTAATGTCGCAATGTTGCAATGTAATGTCGCACTTGGTTTATACACACTAAAGTAATCCATACCAGGCAACGACACTTCATTTTTTTCTGAATCTGAGGTGTCTTCCTATGGTCTCATGCGGTGTGGTAGGCTCTGTAAAGGGCCGTCTGGTTCGCGACCACCCTCCTACCGAAGACGCCAAACAGCTTGCTGTGTTCCGTCGGTGCGTGGGAGTACTAAGTGCCTTTATAGGCATTTACTGGGTTAACTCGCTCCATCGTCGACCTCATCTTTGACCTTTATGGTCAAGATTGAGATCAAGTGTTAACACATCTTATAATTAAAAAAAAAAAAAGTATGACGCACTAAGATCAATTGTGATGGAAGCTGGGTTACTACAATTTTCTTAAACCAATTATAAGGTAACCTTACTTTAGGTGAAACAGAGACAAAGCTATATGTGAAAAAGGGACAACGCTCTACAAGTAAAACAGTGTAGAAAGATTATTTTCTACCTATGAAACTGAACAGCTTTTCCTGAGGAACCAATATGTTATTATATTATGTTTACTAGCTTTCCGCCCGCGTGGACTACAGGTTATATCGTGCCCAAATGTGGGATAAAATGTAGCCTATGTCCTTTCCCAGGCTCTAATCTATCTCTGTACAAAATTTCATCAAAATCGGTTCAGTAGTTTAGGCGTGAAAGACGGACAGAAAGACATACAGAGTTACTTTCGCATAATATTAGTAAGGAAGTAAGGATGTTCTGTTAATTGTACTGTAATTCTCTGTGTGCAAATAAAGTATATTGTATTGTATTGAAAATGATACTTAAAAAAAACTAGTTCCCATACAAAGACGAATCAGCTGATCCCACAAGTTGCATGGAGAGGCGGTTTTTCTTTCATATGTCGATCTATGTTCCTTAGGAAAAGTTGTTCAGTTTCATGTACTTCTTCTCCTTATCGTGTAGCTATAGTCAAGTGTGTGGCTAGCTTGGCTAACCCTGGTATCAGAGTTTTCAAACCGCCAAATGGCCTCTGACTTGGTTTTAACGACTGTAGTCAATCGACAACAGCCGGGACCGACATCTTAACGTGCCCTCCGAAGCACGGAAACGCTCGTGATAAATTGCCACTTTGGTCACCCATCAGGTTCCCTGCCTCTGTGTACGTTGCTTAACCTCACTGATCGGTTGAGATCAGCGAGCGCCACTGGGCTACGAGTGTGCTGATTCACATATATAATTTTCGCTAACTAATTTAAGTCACCCACCCCAATACATTGCGACAAATAATCAAAGAAAATATTAAATATATTTTTTTGCTTAGGTAAGATTTATTAGTAAACAAGAAACGATTCTTTTATGTCAGATCTTACGGAATTAACTTTACAGATGGGTTTGAACACCTTTTGCCGTCAATTCACTTTTGAGCTTAGGATGCAGTGATTGTCAAACTTTAACAATAACTCTAAAATTAAAAATGTTGTACATACCACCCCCGACTTTCAATCGCTTATAACTTCTAAACGGCTGAACCAATTTTGATCGAATAAAGCTAAGAACCATCTCAATTACGTCAGCTTTTAAACAAAAAAAACTGCATCCAAATCGGTTCGTCTTAAGGAGCTACGTTGCCAAATTGCCACAGACAGGCACACAAATACTTTTTCATTGGGGTTAAAAGATTTTTTAAATGCCACGAGGTTTTCCCATAGAAATAAGAAAAAAAATCTCTGTTCTATATGAAAGCTGACATGATGATTCTGAACTTAACTAAATTACGTCAAAATTTCTTCAGCCGTTTAAAAGTTGTGCTATGAATGTCTGGGGTGGTACACATTTTTTAATTTCAGGTTTATTGTACAAAACTTCGTGTGAGTCCCCGGTAGAGTAGAATAAGACCACCTTCTTTCTTACCGAGGTGTCGTACAAGGCGACTAAAGTAAATATGCAAGCAAGTTCATCTGCACACAGAGAGGGAAAACTCCGCAATTATATCGAAACCCTCGCCAACCCGTCTGCCAAGCGTGGTGAGTATGGCATTTACCCCTCATGTTATTGAGGGAGGCCCCAGCAGTGTATGGGCTGAAGTGAAGTGAAGTACAAAACTTTGAGAACCACAATATCGAAAGGTGTAAAATGAATACAGATTGGCAGAAAGATCCATAAAAGTTTTTTCTTTCAAGTGTGAGGCAGGCTTATTTGTATTTTTGAAGAGTTCCTGATTATTATGCTCGGTTGGGAATATCCTGCTCCCTGCCAAATATGGAAGCAAACGGATGCATTGACTTTACAAGTGTAAGTGTTTGTGCCGTGTGGTGATCGGTTGAGAATAATACCACCGCATTTCTTTCCGTGGGTGTCGTAAGAGGTGACTAAGGAAACACAAATGAGACCTGCCTCCTATTAATCCGTCGTACTATGGTCTCATGAGGTGTGGTAGGCTCTGGTTCGCGACCACCCTCCTACCGAAGTCCGTCGCCAAACAGCTTGCTGTGTTCCGTCGGTACGTAGGAGTACCAGTACCTTAATAGGCATTTTCTGGGTTAACTCGCTCCATCGTCGACCTCATCTACCACCTTGGTCAAGATTGAGGTCAAGAGTTATAATAAAAAATAAAATAAAAAAGTTCTTGGATATTACATTTCAGAATTTATGGAATAACATACGTTATACTTCTTCTTTTTATCGTGTAGATATAGTCAAGTATGTGGCGAACTTTGCTAAACCCTGGTGTCAGAGTTCACAAATCGCACAAAGGCCTCTGAGTTGGTTTTAACGACTGTAGTCAGTCGACAACAACTGGGACCGACACCGTGCCCGCCGAAGCACAGAATCGATCGTGATAAATAGCCACTTTGGTCACCCATCAGGTCAGTATCTACTGATAATAGCGTATTAATCGTGGCCGTCAGTCTTTTATTTAAATGTATATTTTTCGTATTCTTCTCAGTCATGATACTGAAAAACAAAATAACTAGTCCGCCATCTTCGTCGCGCGTTACAACTTAGCTAACCATGCATTGTCACTCAAAATTAACGTGTACGCAAAATTTCAATACAGTCGGTTGAGAGCAACTGCATTAAAATTCAGTTGCAAGATTTGATGCGAACAAACAAACATACATACATACTTTGCAGGTTAACAAAAAGCTTCACGAATGAACCGATTTTACTCAACAATGCCAATCAGCAGCTCTAGCACGATAACGACAAACTCGCGCTCGGCTCACGCTGAAACTTCACTTTGATTGCGCGAGAGTCCCGCCCTATGGCGTTATCAATGTTGACATTTTGACATAGGACCGCGTTGTTGTCGCGGCGCTGTCACTATCGTACTCGGCCTGGGCCCTAATCGCGGTATTTTGCACAACGATTATCGTTCGTTTGGTTTAAAATTGCGTATTCATTTTTGTCACCGGGGTGTGACAAAGATGAAAAACGAGAAAATAGTAATCTATAATCGTTTGGATTTATTTTTTGCTGTGAAAAATTCAAACCAATGGTTATTTTATTAACCAAATAAACAGACCCGTATTTTCTCGCGAAAAACAGAGCAAAGCGGCAAAATTATCCCCAAACGTCTGGTAGCCAGGCCAAAAACCTCAAAAAAAAAGGGGGGGATAGTTTTAATCGTTCACTATCCGTCAAAATAACGATTACATTGCTCAGAGTAAAAGTTCATCAAGAGGTACTTTTCCAACGTAACGATCATATTGAGTAGTAATTTTTTTCATCCATCCGGATAGGCAAAGGTCGGAGCCATACAGCCAAATCTATCTTAAGTAATTTCTTCTACTCAAAGTCTTAATTTAAATGAAGGCTAAAGAAAGCCAAATCTTGAGTTTTCATAGTGAAATACTATTAATAACTAGCTTTCCGCCAAAGACTTCGTTCCCATGGGGATTCGGGAAAATTATGTAGTTTATGTCACCCGCTGATAAAAGAGCTATTTTTGGTGAAAGAACTTTTAAATCAGTTTAGTAGTTATTTCCTACCAAATAAACTGACATATTTTAGATAAGACAGTGAAACTAGTCAATATAATATCAAACTTCACTATTTGTGGGTAGGTATTAGCATAGCTTTAACAAGGATTTAAGTACTCGTAAGAACAGGGGTTCCCTAACTTATTTGAGACGCGCCCCCTTTCGACCATAAAACAAATTCCGCGTCCCCCATGCTCCAGTCCAGATTATTAGGTTAGAATAAAAAAGTATTAAATAACAAAATAAGTATTTTTAATGCTAATTAAAGTTTTACAAAAATCATACAAAAGGTATTTGGTAAGTAGAACCTACTTATTGGGAATGTGATGGATGAGCTTGCATGGATTTGACGAGGTTTACAATTCTTGGCTTAACCATAGAAATCGCACAACACAACGTTAATCACTACTACCAATGTCTTTATTTATATACTTTGTGTTTTTGTAACTACCTACAGCAGAAAATCCCCTTTCACATAAATATTTACTTGAGAAGGGTAAATAGGTACAATTGAAGTGCTTTTTCTGCTATTTTGGGGTAAATTGAGAAATATTTGACTTAAGTTAAGAACATTAAGTACCTAGGTGTATATTAGCAGTTCGATAACGACTTAAGCCCTCAGGATTTTTGACTGAGAAGCTATTACAACACTTATCCAGGATACAGAGGGTTTGAATAAAATAATTTATTTAACATAATAAATCAAGAAAATGTATTAATTAAATTATAACATAGAACACGTGAAAATTCAATAACATAAAAGCCTTTAATAACTATCAAAAATGTTCGACACAGTAAACAAACCACAATAATTAGGGATTAGGTATAGTATAAGTAAGGTAAATTTTATTTTCATTATTTATTCAATAAATCTATAAATCTATTTAATAAGTTTGGTATATAATCCTAAGTCTATGCTTTTAATCTATCATATTTGTCTAAACATAAGGCTTGTAACTCATCTTTCACAAAGTACCAAGAAAAATTACAATTATTTTTAATACGGGCACTATTTAAATACTGGCTTATAGTGTAGAATAGAAATGACTAAGTAGGCCTCTTGACTTCTAAATTGAACTCTTAATCTTGGTACTTACCATTTATCTTTTCTTATTGTTATGTCCGAGACAAAAGTCGAATGTTTTGAATAAATATATTTATTAATTTACTCAATACAATAATTGTTAGAGAGGGCGGTGACTTAGGTTACTTCAAGATGTGAACACGAAGAGGTAAAGAATACGAATGGTTCATGACTCCAAGGGATCTGCCTTATATATGATTTGAAAAAATAATACAATGATATAATTATGCCAAATTTAGGGCAGATAACCTTAAGGTCATATTAATGGTCAATTAGCATATCAAACAATGATTCTTTCAACATCCTTTCAATCATCAAAACAAAATAATTAACCTTGAGAGTTACACGTACAAGATAAGGTGTCGTAAAGGAATCAATTACATGGAAATAGTCATGGTACATAACCATGGTACATAACATTATTATCATTTACTAGCTTTCCGACCGGGGCTCCGCCCGCGTGGACTACAGGTTATATCGTGCGCAACTGTGGGATAAAATGTAGCCTGTCCTTTCTTAGGCTCTAATGTATCTCTGTACTAAACTTCATCAAAATCGGTTCAGTAGTTTAGAAATGAAAGACGGACAGACAGACTATGTCTGTAGTTACTTTCGCATTTATAATATTAGTGAGGATAAATTAAAAAAAATTGTGTCACTTCCTACATTTATTGCTTATAGGTTACTCTTAAACGGCTAAACCAATTTTGATCAAATGTAACTATAAAAACTTTTTATAAAAAAATTTAACCAACTTCAAATAAGCAAAAAATAAATACAATATCATTTGATGTGCTATGTAGTACCTACCTACTGATCTGTTTGAAGTCGGTGCAAAGACATTTTTAGTGCAAATTATAAACTTTTCCTTTTTTAAAGTCGGTTAATAAAACGAAGTGTAAGCTTTGCAAAAGTTTAAGCGAATCATTATAATGTATTATTTATTTTACGTACACACTGATTAAACAGAGAACACCCTTTTTTTGAAGTCGGTTAATATACTAAAACCTTCTCCTGAATGTAGCAAATACTTTTCTGAAAACCACATCAAAATTGGTTCAAACAAACGCGAAATTATCGCGAACAAACATACATACATACATACATACCCAAAGGTTGCCGATAACATATTGCTTCTTAGCAATGGGGCCGCCTTTTGTACCCTAAATGTTGGTGTGCAATAAAGTATATTTGTATTTGTACATACAGGTCAAACTGAGAACCTCCTTTTTTTGAAGTTGGTTAAAAATCATCTCGATTACGTTAGCTTTCAAACAAAAGAACTGCCTTCGAAATTGGTCCATTTGTATAAGAGCTACAATGCCACAGACATAGACACACAGATACACAGACTCACAGATACAAACGTGAAACTCATAACACCCCTCTTTTCTGTCGGGGGTAATGAGATAATCCTGGACAAATTACACGGTGCCATCTAAAATCTGAAACTAAGCAAGGATTGGTACTGGTGCGTTACTTTTTTTTGTAAATACATACATTACTTACAATGGCCGATTTGGTTGGTTGGTATGTGGCGCTGCCTCTATCAACGGGTCCTAGGTTCGATTCCCAGTCGGAGCAAACAATCATATAATAAGCAGATGTTTCGGGTCACGGGTATTTGTATTTGTCTTTGTGTATGTTCTGAGGGACCCACAACACAAGGGAATATAATTTGAGTGAGTAGCGTTTTTTTATTATTAATATCTACATCTACAGTAATACGTATTATATAGAGAAAATATTTAATTGTTTGTTTGCATTAAATAGATAGGCTCCGAAACTACTGGACTGATTTGAAAAAAATCTTTCACCAAGTATACTATATTATGCCTGGATAACATAAACTACATAACTTTATCGAATTGCTATGGGACTAAAGTCCTAGATGGAATGCTAGGTGGGTTTTACCTAAACCCCTCACAAATTTATATATATTTGAAAAAACGATTTTCAAATATGTTTGTGAGTCGGGAATTAAACTTGCAACCTTTGGATCAGAGCTATCAACTAGTGATGCAATGAATACCACTTTTACGAATACGAATCCGAATAGAAATAACGATTTTAATATTCTGCGAATACGAATAGATAAACATAATAAATCAAAGGCAATAAAACCCACTTTACAAGAAATGTGGAAATGTTTTTAATCATCAACTACGGATAACTTTTTATTCAAAAAACAAAGTGTTTGTAAATTGCTGGACTCTGAACGATTGTTTTCCCAGCACGGAGGGAGCGGGATACTCGAGGTGGAGGGAACGATGCCCTTGCGGTTAACTCGCGCTTGCGGTGTATTTCTTGAGCCGACAATGGCTCGTATTCGATGCCCCCTGCGTGTGCAATGTTGTGTAGAACACAACAGACACTAACGATTTGAGCTGCAGTCGCTGGCGCACAATGGAGTTTTCTGTCAGCCAAAAGACACCTTAAAAAATATATAATTTTTGAAAATAAGTAGTTTAGTAAGTCCCTTAATCAAATGAAAGTTTATTTAATTACTATATAAATACCTGCACCGAGCCTTCAGCACCCCTATGCATCGCTCTACCAAGGAACGTACAGAAACGTGGAGATCCGTGAAATAACTTTCTGGGGATTCCGGCTCTGCATTAAAAATTAGAATCATCATGCTTTTTCTTAAGGGATCCCCCCCCCCCCACATCACCTATGAATAAAAATACATTAGATAATAATGTAATTTTGTACGGACGGCCTCAACTCAGGTTACCACATGAGTGCACTCTGTGCTGTTGTGATAAGAGCGGTTTTGCAATGAAAATTAAGTAACCCGATGCGCTGGCCTTTGTACATTAAATATCAGGTAATTATTCTCCCAAACCTTATTATCATGGGAAGACCGCGGCTGTGAGAAGTCTGATGTTCAAATCAGCATCACATCGCCCATGTAAACACGAACAGAATAACAGTATGCTTTTTCGGCCACTTTGAATCTCTATTACTAAAAGACTTACTTTAAGAAACTGAGCTTTGATGATGATTTATATGATTTTATATACCTTCAAATTTTTACTTCTTGAAAAAAAACAACGCGTAAATTAAGATCAATACGTGTACTGCACTTTTTACTCTCTTCGTTTTGTTGTTTTTAAGAGCTATGGAAGAGCCGGGTTCTCCAACATCAGGCAAATTAATTGCCTACTAGGAGTTCCCTATTCCTATTAATACAATTGTCTTTAAAGTGTTTATGAAATAAAATATTTAAATTTATTTTAAATGTTGAATGGGCAACTACGTATATTTTAGTAGTGTTTTCTTTGATCCATCAGGATAGGAGCAAGATAATTTTTATTCATGCTTAGGAACTTAGGTGCTTAGTTAGGATAATCCAAGGTACTTAACACAAACGCTCACCTTAGTCTCCATGTCTAGTGCATCCGAGCGATAGACGGGAGACATACGTGGCCTTATTTCCTCGGCCAGTTCTAGGAACTGCTGGTGTGAGAGGTGATATATTTTCCTGAATTTCGCCTCAGAAATCACAGGCAGCCCTTCCCTGGCCGCGTTATTATTCCGCCGTGTTGCGGCTCTCTCCGCTGCCGCATCCTCTTCCATTGCATCATCAAATAAATCCCACTACAAAGCAAACATTTTTTCCTTCTTTTCCGTCCTCTTTTTTAGAAATCGAGCAAATGAGGTCGCCGCAATAAACTTTTAAAAACAACTATACGTTTCATTTTTTTAGCATTAGAATCTTGTAAAATTTGAGTCTTTCATCTGTCACGTTAATGTGTGGCGAACGAAAAAAATCTAATAATTGCATATTATATTTTTAATTTATATTTTTAGGTTCTAAATGCCCAATAATGTGAGTGTTTATTCATCTTTTTAATAACATTACATTGTAATTACAATTTATACTACGAAACTTAAATTAATACAAATAAAATATTCATTTCGAAAAGTTTAACCTATAAAAGACTTCATTCTTGAAGTTTCAAACATAAACATTGAAGCCAGAGGTTGCAAACATAAAATGTCACGGCACAGGTAAAACGTCACTCTTCTCTCACAAGTGTCACAAGCGATCAGTAAATTTTGCAGTTTGAGGGTTTTCATTTGTTGTTATGTTTTGTTTGTTTTTGTTGTTGTTAATTTTTAAGCGTAAATTGTTTTAAGCCCCCGCAGTAAAGGGGGCCGAGAGAGGTGTGGGCGCGAATGTGTCAGCACGGTTTACCTTATAGTTGTTGTTTATCCTTACTTCCTTACTATATATACTATATTTCATATTTCATATTTCTTTATTTGCCTTGAAATGGTACAATAAGTTCTTAAGCTAATTATCAAGTTCATCATTTGAAACCTTGTACAAGGTACAGCAAACTTATAGTCATTTAAAAAATACAATATTTTCTCATTATTATTATTTTTATATACAATCATCTATGTCAGTTTTTTTTTCTAAGTCTAAGTCAATGTGGTAGATTCTAATAAATTCAAGGTATGTTAATATAATCAATAGTAATAATATTCAATAATATTTTAAATGACAATTAAATAAATTAATTAATTACGGTTAATTTGATAGTTATAATTAAAAAAGTACCTTGTCATAATTAGTAAAATTAAATGTTTCTTTTAGGAGAGGTAATTCAATCATTTTAGATACTCGTCAATTTTAGAATAACATTTTTCAATTAAGTACTGTTTCAGCTTATTGGAGAAAATTTCATAGTCAGATTCATTCTTAATGGCTTCTGGGATTTTATTATATATTTTTACGGCTGAGTAGTAAGGACCCGAACTGTACAGCTCCATCGTTGAGTGTGTTTGTTGCAAATTATTTATGTATTTTGATCTTAAATAATTGTATTTTACATGTTTGTCTCGTTTCAACGTGAATAAGTACATGTGTTTCGTGACAAATAGCGCCGTTGTGAATATGTAAAACGAAGGTAGGGTAAGAATTTTTCGCTGGATAAAGTATTTACTATATTTACTATATTTACATACTATATACAGGGCGACTTGAAATTAGAGGTATTCCTTTGAAGGGGCTGTAGAAGATGGAATTTGCAGTGTTTTTCTAAAGGAGAACCATATGCGAAAGTCTTGAAAGTGAACCATTTCAGAAAAATTTGGAAGTTAGTTATTTTAAAAAAAAATCAATAACTGATTTAAGTATATAAAAATTAATAAAAAAATACTTGATGGTATCCTGATATTTTTTGATTAGTTTTGTGTAACTGATATTTCATTAAATCTGATAGAGCCATTAAATGTACTAGATTGACATAAACTTTAGCACTATGTAGAAAAACGTTTAAAAATTCAACAATAAAATCGAGGAAATTACACAAAAAAGCGAGTTTTAAACAAAAACTCACTGGCCAATGTTCCGTACATACAAGCACAAAAACATCTTTATTTTATCAGCTTTCGAATAAGGCATAATAATTTCAAATCGTCACAGGGATTTGAGATTATTATGCCTTATTCGAAAGCTGATAAAATAAAGAGGACCAATGTAATAGGAGCAAGTCGAAAAAAAATATCAAAAAACACAAATTACATACACGAAAAAAATGATTTATTTGAGTTCATTTTCAAAGTGACTACCCCCGTTTCTACAACAAATAGGCATACTTTTACTCATTTTACTTTTCACAACATAAGTAGTCAGAGTATTGTTAATTTGTTGTGCTGCAGCTATTATTCTTCGTCTTACCGACTCACTCGGAACGGGTTGAATAGTATACAGGGTTTTTAAATATTTTAATTAAATCTATTTCATTTTGTTTCTAAGATCTACATCTAAAATAGCTTCAACTTGCTCTCTGTTTCACTACATATGGTTACGGCGGGTTACGGTCATTAAGACCTCACTTTTAGTATAATAAAATGGCGAAATCTTTAATAATTTCACAAAGACAAACAGTAACCTTTTTTGTAATATGAATGTCCTCGGGCTACAGATCTAATGTTATTGGTGGCACAGTTTGGGCCTTTCAATAAAAAAATTTCAGCTTTTTAATTTATCATAGTTTTTTGTTTGCAACAAAAATGTTTACTACAACTGCTTCTTTGTTTGACGTATGTGTCAAAATAATATTGTTATTTTGACACATACGTTCCTATTGAAACGTTCTTTTTTAGGGTTCCGTAGTAATCTACGAACCCTTATAGGTTCGCCATGACCGTCTGTCCGTCTGTCCGCGGGTTTCCTAAGAAACCCTTGGTACTACAGAGCTGAAAGGCATGATCATATATATAAATCACGCCAATAGAACTGTAGAGTAAAATCTTAGAAAAAAAAATTTTTTCGGGTGTCTCCCATAGACGTGAAACGGCGATGAATTTTTTTTTCTCGCCAATATCATCGAGTGCATTCCATCGAATGGAATGTCATAGGATAGCTTTTTAAAAGGTAGAAGGGGTTTACTAAGAACGTTTTTCGATTCAGTACTCCGTTTGCGAAAAAATATATTTTTAAAGTGAATTTTTTGTTAAAAACAAGTGTCCGGGGGGGACACTACCAGCTAAAGTTTAGCTGCTAAACGGTTGTTTCTATTCACGTTGGTAGAATATACTACGAAATTAAAAGGAAAACTATCACACATAAGTTGGCCCTTCAAGTTTGCGAGTAATAGTCGACCAAGTGCGAAACACTGTTGGGATTAATAAGAAATACATTGACTAATATTCGATCCTTCGTACTCCAGAGCTGAAATTTGGCTTGGTCATAGATATTGATTGCGCCGACAGATCTACAACATAAAATTTTGGAAAAAAAAAATCGGATGTTTCCCATACACGTGAAAGGGTTTTTCTTTTCTCGCCGATACCATCGAATGGAATGTCATTTTTTGATACTATATTATTTGGAGATTTTAACATTGACTATGACTAGTGATGAAAGAAACTCAGCCTTCTAAGGCTTTTAATACAGATTCGCCTTAGTTTTGATGCCTCACGACTGACTCAGTCTTTTAGTTCCCAACCTTTAGTTATAAGACTAGCTTCTTTAGTCGAGGTCTTTTAACGTAGAAAGCTGAGCTGTTACTGAAACAGCTTAAGGCGACTACAGCACCCGATAAAAGCAGCACACATAGGAATAGTGCCATCTCCGTCTCTCAACAGGCCTGGGCCGGCAGTGCGAACAGTGTCCATATACGAAGTTTACGGTCTATGAAAGCGTACGTGCGTAAAAACATGTTCGAAAGTTAGAAAAATGAGATTTATGGAAAGTTAACAGCTTAAATCGAAAAATGCGTTAGCTACTTATCAAGAGTGTTCAATTACGAACATTTTGATAGCAAATTCAAGTTCCTGTGTGCATTTTACTGTCGTTTTTACACCTTAAAAGATACACAATATTGGTATTTAGAGGTGACTTTGTGAGCTTTTTCTATCGAACCAAAAGTGCTGAATCATGTTTTCAGCAAACTACTTATCTAGTTTATGTCCTGAATATTACCGTATTTTTTATCTTCGATTTAATGCAGTGCGTCATGCTTATCTACGCATCATAAAATCGTAATTTAGGTGCTGTAGTCGCCCTAAACTACTTAAAAGACTGGCGACTCATTGTCTGGGAAGGCGACAGTCGTAAGGTATGACAGGTCACAGAGGGATCGCGGAGTACTTACATCGGTTCAAATTAAAGGACAATCCCGGATGCGAGTTTGATCCCGGCGTAAGCGAGTCTGTGTGGCACATATTACTAGATTGCCCACGCTTCGCAGCTGCTAGAATGGAAGTTGAAATCACCATGGACACTACACTAAACAAATCAGCTTTGCACAATACATTAAGACATATGGAGAGTTAATGTGTTAAAAAGGTTAAATAGGTAATAATAATATTAAATGTAACAAGACAAGGGCACGAACAAGTCTGTGGATGCAAAATTAACTTTATATAAAAAAGGTATGTGTTGATAGAACGTAAATATTTAATTTTATCCCCTTGTTAAATTGTATCAAATTGTATTTAGTGGTTTAGGCGTGAATTATTCTTTTTGGTTGATAGGTTACAAAAGATTTACTGAATATCACACACAAGCTGCGGTGTGAACCCTTTTACATAAAAGAACTCGAGTCGTTTAAGTCTTTTAAAATCAACTGGAGTTGGTTAAGTCTTTCAGTCTATTGAAAACAACTCGAGTCGTTTCAGTTTTTAGTCTTTTAATAAAACGACTAAGTCTTATTAATAAAAATTCGAACTTTCAATCTTAATTTTAGAGTCAAGTCCTGTAAGATGGAGGCGAGTCTTTTTAATAAGCCTTAAAAGACTTTAGTCTCTTTCATCTCTAACTATGACCATAACGATAGTATACGGGTTTTAAATGAATACGTAATGTAAACGATTTTTATACAACCGTTTGCATCCACGCGTGGTGGTTCTTAAACAGATGTTTTTTTTTCATTTTCCTTGTGGCGCTGGAATTTAAAAAATTTTGTGACCTTCTTTCTTTGTGACCTCGTTTTTAGACATTATTAGTGGTTTAACCGTCAATATGCTCGTAGAATTAAGAAGCCAGCTGCATATTTGAACCATGCTGCTACGGAACCCTACAATGCGCGTGTCCCGATACGCTCTTGGCCGTTTTTTTTTGTTATGAACGATTGTTTTTTTGTTATGAACGTAACAAAATTGAACAAAATCGTGATCAAAAATGAAAAATATAACGATTATTGTTCTTTGGTAAAGTCGTTAAAATTAGCGCGATTAGGGCCCTGCTGTGAGACAACTACAATTGGAAACGTCATCTAAAATTAAATATTACCTATGTGTGTGTATAGATTTTTTAAAAAGCGCTAAAACTATTTCGATAAAATTGGTATGGAACCACCTCAAAAAAAAGAGATTTTTGAAAATCGGCCGACAATTGGCGAATTTCTAGCGTAACAAACATACAAAAAAAACAGTCAGTCCAATTTAGACCCTCCTCCTTTTTTTAAGTCGGTTATAAAACACTGCAATTGACCATACTGCACAATTCCGCCCCATGTAAGTACTTCCCCTGATCATTATGTCATGTTATGACCTATAGATACCAATTTCACGGCTTGATCACAGTAACTATCGGCTCGTGTTTTTCAATTAATATTTTTTTATTAATAATCACTTCCGATACTGTACTTTAGTACAGTCAAGTGCACTCTTCACATATATTGGATATACACAGAATTTTTTTATTACGATTCCCACTTCTCCTGCTGACAGTAGTCAGAGCTTTGAGTACTTTTTGATTTTTATAAATAACTAGCTTTTCGGTCGGGGACTTTGTCCCCTTGGGAATTTGGGAAAAATATTTAGCTTATCTGTTAATCCAGGGTGTCAGCTACCTCTATACCAAATTTTATCAAAATTGATCTAGCCGTTGCAGCGTAAAAGAGTAACAAACATCCATACATTCAGACGAAACTTTCGCGTTTCTAATATTGGTACGGAAGGACTAGATTATAAATTAATTTGCTAATTAAATAACAATCACAATCCAGACGACATTAAGCAAGCTTTTACCCAGAAAAAGCCTCGAACTTCCCCAATACTCACAATAGGAACCATAGATTTTTATTTTTTGTCGAATATTCGAAGGTTTTTTAATTGTTTTTGAAATGCAAATGAATTGCATAGTAAGCAAAGCCTGCTATGTTTTTGACTGTACAAAGAGAGGGTCACCTGTGTTGTGACTGTACTATTATTTTCAATGGAAAATTAATAACCTGCCACATGCCAAATATTGGCTGCAATGCTTTTTTAAACGTAGGGTCAGCGATGTCAATTTTGTTGTTTGATTAATTTCTATTTTGATCGATTATTTTGTTTCGCACCAGTGACTTTATCGGCCTATATTTACTAGGCACTTATTAGCCCTTAGTTTGTGGCTATTATACTGAATAATATTCTAGTCTAGGATATTAATCCTCAACTGCAGAAACGTGCATTGAAGTTAAATCTTCTTTTTTTTATTATGACAAGGAGTAACTCTTTACCTCAATCTTGACTTAGGTCATAGCAAGACTTTGGAATAACTTACCCCAT
Source organism: Aproaerema taeniolella (assembly GCA_949987775.1). Taxonomy (NCBI): domain Eukaryota; kingdom Metazoa; phylum Arthropoda; class Insecta; order Lepidoptera; family Gelechiidae; genus Aproaerema; species Aproaerema taeniolella. The sequence goes on from OX465245.1 coordinate 7,341,006, forward strand.
GATATTCGCCACTCTAAATCTATTTCCACATTTAAGTCAAAACTTTATAAACACTGCCTTGAAAACTGCCGTTAGTGCTTGTTTATGTTTAAGTTCTCCCTTTATTCGCTGTGCTTGTAGATATAGTATATATATATATATTTATATAAGAAGTCATATATGTATATATAATTTGGTATATGTAGTTATTTATTTATTTATGTACACATTGTATATTTATATATTATAACCTATATACATAATTATTCTATTCCATTAGTCTATTATTTTCTATAAGTATTACTCTGCACTACTCTCGACTTCGTAAAGTTGTCCCTAAAACAAGGGTTGCCTGGAAGAGATTGCTCTTAGCGATAAGGCCGCCTTTGCGCACTTTTGTTTAGTTAAGTATGTGAAACTTTTTTTTGTGACTGTGTGCAATAAAGAATTTCTATCTATCTATCTAACTATAGATGAGGTCGACGATGGAGCGAGTTAACCTTAAAAATGCCTATTAAAGCACAGGTACTCCCACGCAACGACGGAACACAGCAAGCTGTTTGGCATCGGGTTTGTTGTATGGAAGCCCTCTTGTAAATTTATTTAGTCTACTTTTTAGTATTTGTTGTTATAGCAGCAAGCAAAATACATGATCTGTGAAAATTTCAACTGTCTAATAGATCTGTAGCCCGGGGACATTTATACAGCTTGATGACAGACAGACGGACAGCGGAGCCTTAGTAATAGGGTCCGTAACACAGAAATTTAAAAAAGCTTTCTGCAACTGACACCCAGTTAAAGTTAATGCTACTTTAAATATCATACTGCTACTTTCCTTTTCGTTATAGTATACAAGGATGGCATGATATTTAAAATAATTCCACGTCAAAAACGTAAGAGTCACCGACTTCAATCCCAAAAAGACAAATTTTTCGAGAGTTTCCCTCAATTTCTTCAGGATTCCACCATCAGATCCTGGTTTCCTTACCATGGGACCACCCTTGGGATACTCCCTTTCCAACAAAAAAAGAATAATCAAAATCGGTTCATAAACGACGAAGTTATCCGCGGACATACATTAAAAAAAAATTAACGGTCGAATTGAGAAACCTCCACCTTTTTTGAAGTCGGTTAAAAAGAGCTTCCCTTGTGTATAAACAGCACCTAAGGTGTCGTAGTATGACTCTTACCAGCCCATATACGTCCCCACCGAAGGGCACGGGTCTCCCTTCGAAACACGAAGGGGATTAAGGCCATAGTCCATAACGCTGGCCCAATGCGGGTTGGTGGACCGCTCGTCTTTCGAAAACGAATTTTCTTATACGTGCGGGTTTCATCACGATGTTTTCCTTCACCGCTGAGCGAGTAATAATTGATTAGAAATCCGTGCATATATCCTAAAAGACGAATTTAGTAGTACAGGTCCGCACCAGGATTTGAACCCGAAACCTTCCAGTTACAAGTCTGGCTCATTACCAACGGGCTATCACCGCTTCAATATGAATTATTGCTGGAAAAGTGAGTTCAGCGTAACGGTAAGTGTCGACCTGATTTCCTGTTAGCATTCCTGACCAGTGCCGTTATTTTCCCCGACGAGTGTACATACCTGCTCATATGTTGCTGCGAGATTCATACAACAACAGCGCAGCTCTTTTTAAATTTAAAGTGCAACTACGACGGGTCCTGGGTTCGAATCCCAGTCGGAGCAAATATTTGTGTAAAAAGCAAATGTTTATTCTCGGGTCATGGGTGTTTGTATCAGTCTTTAAACAGAGCTTTAGGTTCTCTTTCAACCTCTCGGTTGGTAAATCAGTCTATGAAACTGAACAACATTCCCCAAGGAACATAGGTCACAATACGAAAAAAAATTTGAGTTCCCATACAAACTTCATCAGCTTATAGCGCATTTTGTATGGGACGTTATTTTTTTTTCTTTTTTGACCTATATTCATTAGGGAAAGTTTTTCAGTTTCATGGACGGATTTACCACCCGAGAGGTTGCAAGAGAGAAACCTAAAGCCCTGTATATGTCCCAAGGGACTCGCGATAAAAGGAAAAACTAGCCTCTGTAGCCTCTGTAGCGTTTAATCATGTAAAAAATAAACTGTTGAACTATCAAGTGCCATCAGTTATTCAGTCGAATATTTTTTATCAGCATTAAAAATCCAAATATACGAGTATGAGAGCATACTCGGACATCATCATATTTTTTTTAAGAAACAAACAGTCATTTATAACTTCTAATCATATACAACTTAAAATGAGTAATGATAGACATTTAGTTTCCTAAATTACATTTAGGTATGTACCAAAGTAAGGATACAATAAGTGTTACAAAAAATGTATAAGAGAAGTATGCTACATCTGAGAACAATCATAATCACATAATTTTCTTAAATATTAGAGTAAGAGGAGTTCCTTAGCACGATTTGAGACGAAAGACGGTTACACTCGTTAAATAATCAAAAAATCTATACAGCAGACTATAATATTGATCTTGACGTCGCTTTCATCCCGTTTGTTAAAAATTACCCGTGTGGTAAACGGTTGAGAATAACACCACCCCATCTCTTTCCGTGGGTCGCACAAAAATCGGTTCATACGTTTAGGAGCTACAATACCACAGACAGACACATAATACACAAATACACACGTCAAACTTTTTTATTTCATTTTATTATAAGATGGGTTAACTCTTGACCTCAATCTTGACCATTAAGGCCAAAGATGAGGTCGACGATGGAACGAGTTAACCCAGAAAATGCCTACAAAGGCACTGGTATTCCCACGCATCGACGGAAAACAGTAAGCTGTTTGGCGTCGGACTTCGGTAGGAGGGTGGTCGCGAACCAGACGGCCCTTTACAGAGCCTACCACACCGTATGAGACCATAGGACGACACCTCAGATTCAAAAAAAAATGAAGTGTCGTTGCCTGGGATGGACTACTAGGAGGCAGGTCTCATTTGTGTTTCCTTAGTCGCCTCTTACGACACCCACGGAAAGAGATGGGGTGGTGTTAATCTCAACTGATCACCACACGGCTGATCCACGGCACGGCCTTTCCATAGAAAACCATGTAAAACCAACTTGTTTTTGCGACCAGTGAAATGCTAATCGATGTAAAAATGTATGCCAAATTAGTTTCGTGCTCGCAAAGTAGCTTTGTATTCATTGGACAGTTGATTTGGAATGGAACGAACGGGGAGTAGCTTAATTTTTTTGTGAAACAAATAAAAAACGAAAAACTTAATGCCAGTAACAAAAGCAACAACATAAAGAATGCCCAGACTTCGTTAAGTACATATTTGGAACTGCTAAACTAATGGACCATTATGTAGTCTGTATAAACTGGAAGTTGCCAAGTATTTACCTAGACGGTTAGTCATCATTATATCATCATCACTGTAGTTACCGCACGGGTTGTAAAAAACCAGCCAAGTGCGAGTCGGACTCGCGCACGAAGGGTTCCGTACCATCATCTCTAAAAACGGCAAAAAAACACGTTTGTTGTATGGGAGCCCCCTTAAATATTTATTTTATTCTGTTTTTAAGTATTTGTTGTTATAGCAGCAACAGAAATAAATCGTCTGTGAAAGTGTCAACTGTCTAACTATCACGGTTCATGATATACAGCCTACTGACCAGTAGCTATAAAAATGAGCAAAAAAATCACGTTTTAATCACGTTTTTTGTATGGAATCCTCCTTAAATATTTATTACATTCTGTTTTTTAGTATTTGCTGTTATAGCGGCAACAGAAATACATCTGTGAAAATTTCAACTGTCACGGTTCATGAGGTACAGCCTGGTGACAGACGGACGGACAGATAGACAGACGGACGGATGGACGGCGGAGTCTTAGTAATAGGGTCCCGTTTTTTACCATTTGGGTACGGAACCCTAAAAACACGTACGTTGTGAATCCATGAGATAATATTTGACTCATGGGTAATTTTGTACTATTTTAAACGGATTCAAAAAAGGAGAAGGGACTACCATGGGAATAAATTGCTCAGCTCTAGAATTATTCTGATATTAAGTCAAATAAAATTAGAAAATAAGGAAATTTGTATGGTTAAGTTAAAAAATGACCCTATTAGTTTCTTGCCTATTCTTCTCTGAGGAAGACTGCACCTTTGCGAATAAGCACAAAGTTAAAAATACTAATGTAATTCACTACTTTGACTTTTTTTATGTAACATCCTGAATATTCTATTAAATAAAGAAATTTTTGACTTTGAATTTTAAAATTTGGTATAAAATAGTAGAAATTCTAAAGTATATTTAAGAATGACTTGAATTTTAAGCTAGGTATACTAAACTCCTTATTCCGTGTGGTGTTTTGATCGGTTGAGAAGAACACCACCCCATCTCTTTTCGTGGGTGTCGTAAGAGGCGACTAAGGAAACACAAATGAGACCTGCCTCCTAGTAATCCACCCCAGGCAACGACACTTCATTTTTTTCTGAATCTGAAGTGTCGTCCTAAAGTCTCATGCGGTGTGGTAGGCTCTGTAAAGGACCGTCGGTTCGCGACCACCCCTCCTACTGAAGTCCGACGCCAAACAGCTTGCTGTGTTCCGTCGGTGCGTGGGAGTACCAGTGCCTTTATCGGCATTTTCTGGGTTAACTCGCTCCATCGTCGACCTCATCTTTGGCCTTAATGGTCAAAGATGAGGTCGACCTCATCTTTGATAAGTTAACCCATCTTATAATGAAAAATAATACAAAACTCCGGGCCATGCTGGGGATAATCTTCTTTATCCTATCATTTAATTTTCAAACTGCCTTGTATAACAATAACCAAAATATAAAAATCCACGTCTTGACTGACGAGGTCCCGGGTATCCTCTAGTATTATTATGGATTCTCAAGTTAGTTCTGACCCCGTGCTATAACCCTGGCTTAAAACTTAAATTGACCTTTGTTCCAAGAGCCGCATGATTATAAAAATACGTCCAATGCACCCACGCGCAGAACAATAAAATGCCGTATTTATTCTAATCAGATAAAAAACGAAATATTTTCACCGAATTCACTTTTAAAATGACCGCAGTATTTACAACTACATTTCTTTTACTTAACCAATAAAATGACAAGTTTTTACACTCAGAATTAAAAGTGAAAAGTGTTTGAGGATAAAAATACCAAATGCATTAAGATAAAAGGGACTTGGATGCATAAACGCGCATTATCTTTCTATATTTCATCTGCATAATAAAGAACTGATTTTACGATACCTTTATACTTAGTGTTTTGGGAAAAATGTCGGATCGAGATATTTAACCCTTGAGACTTTTTTCTACGGGAAATTTGATAAATAGACACTAGATCATATTTTCAACCCCCGAGAAAAAAGGGGTGTTATAAGTTTTACGTGTGTATCTGTATGTCTGTGATCTTGTATGTCTGTAGCATCGTAGCTTCTGACGATCGAGATGGTTGATGATGGTGATAAAACGGTGATATTTTAACATTGATGATTAACTGGCGGTTGTGATACGGACCACCAAATCTTTTCTTTGCGAACGTTGTTACTATTTATTCAGACTTCTAATGGGCCTTTTTATAATTCGGAAACGGCACGGCAAAGTTCTATTACCATTGCCTCCTATGATATAGTAATACTAGAAGCTGAGAACATAGGGGGCAATGGTAATTCAAATTTTGAAGTGCCGTGCCGTGAATAATTAAATTCTAAAACTGGTCTAAATTCGCGTAAAGGTAAATAAATATGTATATATATAAGTGACTGTACAACTTTCCCGAGGGAACCTATAAGAAATTTCCAAAAAAGGTGTCCCAAAAAATAGTGTCAAGCGGAAGTCCTGAGGTAGACCATCACCAGGGGCATCCGAATCACCCCCGTGTATGTCCTACGATTTTTTGTAGCTTATAAGTTACAAGGCATTTTATTAATTTTTTCATAATTTCTACCTGGCATCCAATTTTTTTTTCTCTTTTTTTTGAACATTTATGAATATGACTTTTAGCGGTAATTGATAATAACAATATCAGGTACCACCACAAAAAATTAAAAAGAACCTTGGCATTGTGGATCATGGTTTAAATTTAACCCAAAGTTCAAAATTGGAGCCGGAACACAGTTGTCCAAAAAATTAAAGTCGAAAAAAAAAAACACTCCACAAGCTTCCGAGATCTTTTAAAAACTTAAACAAACATTTAGCTTTCAGAATAATGCAAAAAAAATTGTACTTAATACGGCTTTTTTTCTCGTAAACCGCGTTTAAAGTAAAACAGTGAGCATTGCAGGAGCTTTCCTAGTATTAATTACTAGGAGAGCGTTGTTTTAAAATTACAACAAACATCCTTAAAAAATGCTTCAAATGCATGAAAATGATCCTAAGCTAAAAAATAACTATGAAATTTCACGCTACATTTCTTGGGGTGATAAAATGCCTTGTAACTTCTAAACTACAAAAAATCGTAGAACATACATGGAGGGATTCGGATGCCCCTGGTGATGGTCTACCTCAGGACTTCCGCTTGACACTATTTTTTGGGGCACCCGTATATTCGACTTTCTTTACAAAGGCAAATCAGCTGATCGTACAAGTTGTACTCAGGTTACCACACGCGTGCACTCTGTGCTGTTGTGATAAGAGCTGTTTTGCAATGAAAATGGAGTAACCCGATGCGCTGGCCTCTGTCCTACTTTATTTTTCAAATTTTGACTTATGTTTTTTGTACTGGATCGAAGGTATTGTGGTATAGATCTTGAGAGTATATCGCGTTACTATGTAAGACCAATTTGAAAAATTAAATTAAATTCGAAACCAAGCTCTCGTTGAACTCTTTAGGTCTAACCAACTAACGCACAAAGAAAAGACATCAACGAGTTACGCTACATTTTTGTGGAAATTGTTAATTAAGCAAAATTAAATCTTATCTTTGAGAAAATTATGTTGCATTTCGCTTATATTGTACCTCTAATATTTGTAACCCTCGGGCCCTCATCTCCTTTAAAAGTAAATGAAACTTAAAAGTAATCGAATTTTATGACAACATTTTATGACCATTCTTAAAATCGAAATCGAAATATATAAAATAATTAACCAGTAATTATGTGAATTCGATCGAAAAGCAGTTCACAAACATAAACTGCGGGGCTGTATGATGCTAATACCTATATTATCCTTACTAATATTATAAATGTCTGTCTGTCTGTCTGTCTGCCCGTCTTTCATGCCTAAACCACTGAACCGATTTTGATGAAATTTGGTGCAAAGGTAGATTAGAGCCTAGGAAAGGACATAAGCTACATTTTATCCCACAGTTGGGCACAATATAACCTGCAGTCCACACGGGCGGAGCCAAGGGCGGAAAGCTAGTACCTTTATTATATTGTATATGTTAAAACATGTCTCTTTAAGGTTCGAGTGAATAGGCATCTTCTGGGTGAGCTTGCTACATCCTCGACCACATCTTCGCCCCTCGGCCAGATTGTGGTCAATAGCGTACCCATTTGTTATAAAAAATGTATTCAATTATCAAAATTAAAATTTAATGGATTTACGCCTAGATTTATCTCTGTAACCTAGCCTAAGATTGAAATATTTTTTTGTTAACAATATTGCATTTTATTCGACATTCCTATCATAATTACATAATTAACATATTATAAACTGATGTAAAATTATGAATTCAATTTGTATAATTAAAATATGTCTTTTCAAAGGATTTTCAATGTTCACAATTTTACGATTTTCAAATACATACTGGTTGAAAAAGAACCTTCCTAGCTTTATTGAAAATCCTGACCTGAACCAGTATCACTTACTGAACACTTTTTATAATTTTTTTATTTATTTTTTTATTTTTATTTGGGGGGGTGGGATATTTTTTTTTCCTAAACGTAAACACTACTCAGGCGCACCCTCTGAGCGCTAGTCACACCCCTCGCGTGCCTGGTGTAGGAGTAATGTCTACGTTTAGGCAAAAAATGAACTTTTCCTATTGAAAAAATGTTTAAAAAAAATTTTTTTTTCATAAATGTGTTCTTTGAGTGAAACTGGTTCAGGATTTTGAATATAGCTAGGAGGTTCTTTTTCACCCAGTATTTGTTGTGGTGGAATCGAACCCGTAACCTTCAAATTACTAGGCAAGGTCGTTAGCGAATAAGCCAAAATGCTTATTCTTCTTATCGTGTAGGTACGAGTAAAATAGTCAATGTGTAGCGAACTTGTCAGAGTTTTAAACCGCCAAATGGTCTCTAACTTAGTTTTAACGACTGTGTAGTCAATCGAAAACAGCTGGGACCATAAACGTGCCGTCCGAAGCACGGAAACGCTCGTGATAAATTTCCACTTTGGTCACCCATCAGGTTCCCTGGTTCAAAATCAAATCAAATCAAATAAACTTTATTGTGACACACAGGTAATATGTTTGATAGATGGTACAATTTTGGAGTTCGCTGTGGCCTACCAATGGCGTACAATAATATATTATGAAGTCCTAAAATATATTATTTAAAATTATTAATTATTATTATTATTTATTTTATATAATTTATTTTCATTCTCAGTATTTCGGGCTTGTATTTGATGAATCTATCATCCCTAAAAGACTTTTGGAATTTCCTTATCAATGACGAACCGATAAGGCTGACGTCACTCTGTCTAAAAATAAATCACAATTACTTACGCTGGTATTACCGATTGAATAGTAAATTCCATGCCCGGTCCTTTGATTGTTCCCCTTTAGGATACACCTGTGGCTGAAGCGTCCTTGGCCATTGTGTAGTTTGCGCGCCAAGTGCCTGCCAAAATCGGCACACGATGCGAAGCGCGGGAAACCGAGTCAGTGCGGTGTTGCCAGTTTGTAATGAGCCTAAAGAATTTGGAAATTTATTGAAGTTTTGAGATAATGAGATAAAAAAGCATTGAAACTGTTTTGAAATGAAGCCTTGTTTATTTTTGAAATAGTAGGTTTTTTTTTGATAATAAAGATATTAGCATCCACAGACTTGATGTCCGTGCCCTTGTCTAGATTAAGTGTTTTCTTGTTATTATAATACTTGCTTTTTCTTTTAAAAATAGTTTACTATACTTAGCGGGTATACAGCGGGTAGATGCTAAATTTCAAATAGTAGGTTTAGCATCTACCCGCTGTAAATTAATGATTTCCCATTAATTGAATATGACTACGTTTAGATAGTTTCCAGCAACATATTTATTTGTTTGTGTTAAACTAACACAAGGAATGTAATGATTATTTTTACATATTTTTTAAGTAAATTCTATTTTCTTCCTATTTAATTGTGTGTTCTCTTTTAGATGAAACTAAAATTGTTTTTTATTATTGGTGACACAAACCTTACATTACAAAAAAGTCTTTTTAAGTATAATAAATTACTATACAATACTATGCAATACAATACAATATACTTTATTTGCAAAAAGGGACATTATAGTACAATTAACAGAACATAAAAGCGTAGCGTGAGTGTGTAGCGTTTATTTTTTATTTATTTATAAAACATATAGAGCGCACAAACACACGCACACACACACACACCTCTGCCTTACTACTATGTAGTTCTTAGTTTTTATATGTAACTTCATTAATTTTCGTGTAATTCCGTCAAAATAAAATTGTTTACTTTGATAACATAATGTAGAAGAGCGGGGCTTCTAACCTAACACAAGTAAATGTTTAAAATTGTTATATAATAAATAAACAGATTTTAATTTTTGATATAAAGTGTACAACAAGGCGACCTTATTGCCACAAACCAAAATTTCAACAAATCTTTCACTTAATTATAACTTTTTCATCAAATCTATTTGTTACCTGTCGTTGTGGTTGCTAAAATAAAATCATTGAATTTTTGTAACAAAAATTTTATAACACAACATCTTGCCAGATTGCTTCCAAATAGAAATCAGTCGGAAACAGGAATCAAAGTAGTCGTACTGGATGGATATTTGTATCTGACATCCCTACGCGTCAGTCCTCTTGAGACCGGCCGCGCGCGCGCACGCTACCGAGTTTTGAGGTTAGAATTGGCGGGATCCGGCGCCAGGTGTTATAAGCCTCCCCCGCTCTCTCTCGTACCAACCGTATCTCCCGTCTCACGCTACCTGCAAACAGCTGTTCCCTCTCAGGAGATTATTAGTCAGATGTTTCCCAACTAGTCTTGTTCACCTGACTATGGCCGGCGGACGGACGCCGAAGCAGCGAAGAATTGAGATGGCAGCAGCTATGGCTTTGAGGAACATGACTCCAAGAAGACGAAGAGGGAGCTGCAAGTGTCTTTTCGGAGCTCCTGACCGAGATGAGACGAATAAGTTAATGACGGAGCAGTACCACAGGGATCGAAAACGGTTTATTAAAAGGTTTAACTTCGATATTGAGACGGAATGTGTGGTTAAAGCGGCGAAGATGGACTCTCCTGTAAAGTTTTGTGAAGAAGATAAAGAGAACTCTGTAAGCCCGGTGAGGAATGCAGCTGAGGCGTTGGCGTGTATGAGTAATACGGAGCTGAGTGTGCTGGGGTCTCCGAGGAGGGTTGGTAGTGGAGGCAGTTCCCCCCGCACCCCACGGACGCCCCGCACCCCCCGCAACGCCCGCACTCCTCGAACGCCCAGGACACCAGCATCTAGGAGACAGCTGCAAATGACAGGTCAGTACTGAATATGTACTCAGTTTTTGAATGTTTCTTTCTTCCTCATAACAATTTGCTAATTTGACAGTCTTTGAAAGAACTTCAATAATCTAAACTGCAGTAAAATCACACGTAACTGTCTGTATAAAGAATCGAATATTTACTCCTAAACCATATGATAAAAATATCTTAATAATAAAATTATATGTAAGTATATCTCTATGTACGTTAGAGACAGCATCAGGCGAGAACAATCGAAGTTTGGCAAATTAGATAATTTGATATATCTTCTTTTGCTTCTATTCTATAGTTGTAGTATTATGTATGTGTATCTGTATAAGATTTCAATTTTACTGTGCACAAAAGAAAACATCAAGCTTTCAATTTCGGACTTTATACTACTCTTGTCCCAAATGCATTAATCGCATAACTGCTCTTGCAAAATAAAACCAAATAAAAACTGTTATATTGTGACAAATTACATCCGCGACTCCGTTCCTGTAGGAATTCGAAAAAAAAAACTGAATTATTCCTTGTCTACATACCATATATCACTGCAGTATATACTCGTACAAAAATAAAATAAATACTTTTTTATTATCTCACTACAACGAAAGAAGAATAAATTTTTTATACCAATTAAATCTAATTCAAGACATTCTATTCCACCACTACCACAAAAGTAGATAAAACATAAACAAACAACAAGACACCACTTCCTAAACTGCATTTGAAAGCAACCTCATTAGGATTCATTGCACCTTGCGTTGCACTATGCAATACACCAACTTTAATACCATACACTGATCTTAAGGGTCACGAGGTGCGGCGTTGACACAAGTGCACCACAATGGCCTCAAACTGGGGCATCTTATCGGCTCGAATTGTGCAAACATGGGCCCAGAGAGTGCAAATAAAGGTGTGCATGTTATTTGTGCATTAAACTTTGCTTCTAGGTTACGTATTTTTAACCCACGACAAAAAAAAACGTTTGACGTGTAGATTTGTGTATGTGTATTTCTGTATGTCTGTCTGTGGCATCGTAGCTCCTAAACGAATGGACCGATTTCAATGCGTTTTTTTTGTTTGAAAGCTGACGTAATCGAGATGGTTCTTTCTTAGCTATTTTTGATCAAAATTGGTTCAGCCGTTTAAGATTTATAATTATAAGCGATAGAATGTCGGGGGTGATATTTTTTTTTTAATTTTCGAGTTTAAGTGTTTATTGGGCTTTATTAATTCTCAACATAAGTATCCGTTTACATTAAATTCGCATTATCTTTTTTACAATTGTCACTTTCAGTACCTAAAACAAATTTGGAAACGATAACTATTAATTATTCTTATTCTATTCTTTTAATTATTCTTCTTCTTCTTCTTATTCTGAATATAACCTGGTCACAATTTTACATTTTAATTTCACATCCACGAAAAATACACACATACACAAATTACACAACCACTTGATGCCAAGAATGACACATTGACACGAAACATATTCAAAAACATTTGTCTGAAAAATCAGATTTCCAAAAAAATTATGGAAAACATAAATTTCACAGGGACCTTATTGAATTACCTCTTGTAAAAAATAATAATCAATAGATCATAATTTCATAATGATACATATTCATGTCATGTCCTGTCCAAATCCTGAGTGAGGTTCATTGACCGCTTACGTAACTGAGGTCTTAAACCTCTGTTTTTTGTTTCCTCATCCTCCTGCCCACTCGTATTTACTGTACCTCGGATATTCATGTTTTATGAGTATATTCTTTTTACGGACAGGGCCGTCTTTAACCTATAGGAGGCCCTGGGCACGTAAGATCCTGGGGCCCCTGTCACTTTGACAGAAAATTGAAAATTACATTTAGAATTTTTCGTGAAAGAACAATGTTTGCACTGTTTCTTTCCAAAAAAATATTTGCGAATATCCCCCTTTAAGCGTTTTAAAAAAAACTTTACAAACTTACAATGATAATTCTTTTTTAAATCTACTATCTACACACGGCTGCATATCAGGCTATAAATGTTAACGTTAACGTCACCCTTAAGGTGACTACAGCACCCGATAAAGGCAGCACACATAGGAATAATGCCATCTCCGTCTCTCAACAGGCCTGGGCCGGCGCAGTGTGAACAGTGTCGATACACGAAGTTTATGGACTATGAAAGCGTGCGTCCGTAAAAACATGTTCGAAAGTTAGAAAAATGAGATTTATGGAAAGGTAACAGCTTAAATCGAAAAATGCGTTAACTACTTATCGAGAGTGTTCAATCACGAACATTTTGATAGCAAATTCAAGTACCTGTGTGCATTTTACTATCGTTTTTACAGCTTAAAAGATACACAATATTGGTATTTAGAGGTGACTTTGTGAGCTTTTTCTATCAAACCGAAAGTGCTGAATCATGTTTTCAGCAAACTACTTATCTAGTTTATGTCCTGAATATTACCGTAGTATTTTTTTCTTCGATTTAATGCAGTGCGTCATGCTTAAAATCGTAATTTAGGTGCTGTAGTCGCCTTAACTCGTAGTGCAAATGTACCTGGTATGCTGCTGTCTGTACGTTAGTACTATTATTTATTCTGTGTCTGTACTATCAGGTACTAGGTATTTAAGTGTAATACAAAATCTAAATTTCGAGCAAGAAAAGAGAATACCCTCAGCGCTACACTCTTGCAAAAGCTAATAAGCAACAAGTATTCTAGTCGGTAATAACAATTATCTACTAGGGACAAGGGGCCTCATTAATCGTGGGGCCCTGGGCACTTGTCTAGAGTGCCCGTGGGACAGAGGAACCTGTTTAAGGATATTGTAAAACGTAAAGTCTTTACTGTTGCGGGATACATTGTAAAATGGAAATCCGACTTTTGACATTGGCTTTCTTTCGCTCCAGTGTAGGCTCCCATTTCACGACAAAGTGCGAATCCCCTTATATATCGGAGAGTTGTGAAGATATGATATTCAAAAAAGCTCAAAAGACACGTACTCACAAGATCTGTAAGGTGCAACAAGAATTATTCGAGAGAGTAAAAAACTAAAAAAGTTAAAAGTTATGTCAAAATACTGAAAACAAATTCAATTTTTTCCGAATTTTTGATTTTGGCGCTCGATATTTTGGAAACGAATAATGATACCAAAAATTTGTGGAAAATTTCTCTGGACAATTTAGTCAGCTACAATTTGAGCCTAAAATAAAGATGATCGGGTTAAGGGTTTGTCCTGTAGCATAACCTTTTTGAAAAAAGTCAGAACGACATTTTTTCGAATTCCGTAGAATCATTTCCAATGTGCTCGATAGTCTTGTGATTGTGAGGCACGAAATCAGTGAATTTTTTCTCAACAGAAGCTTACATATTGGGTGACTTTTAAGTAGTAAGCGATAATGAAGGATGTATGTATGTATTTTTTTCTTTATACAGAGGATAACAAGTTTACAGTAGTAGAAAGAGTTACAGTAGTAGAAATGGTTTATAGTAGTAGAAAGTTTACAAAGTTGGACTTAAAAATAAAGCTTCTGACTTAAAGATAAAGCTTCCCGCGTAAATATTAGTAATCGTATTTATATACATATGGATATAAATATATTTTTTACTTATCCAAATTTCAAAAAATATAACAAGTAGGTAAATAAATAATTATTTTATTCTTATCTTTTTATACACGCCCACGCTTGTTTAATATTTATGATCAAAACAGTAGTATTTTACCTTTATACACATACACAAGCAGTTTTTTCAACAATGTACCATATTCCATTTAAAAAAAATTGTATGAATCACCAGCTAACATATAATTACGACAACTACAAAGTTAGAACCTGACTGAGCAAATTATAGTTCACGGTAATAAGTCTACTTCTTGCGCCCGCGCAGCGCGAGGATTTTTTGCTGATGCTAAGATCTAAACGGAGTGCATTGAACTTTACAGCTATATTGTAGTTAAAAATAAATTTATGTCTTAACTAGTTTTTGAAAGGATCAAAATTTAATCTAGATTGAGATGTATAGAGTAAAGGCAGAGCACAGAGAATCGATCGATAGACATATAGGTGTATATCGATTAGATGTATGTAAATATAGTATTGAATTTTGGCATATAACACATACAGTGATTCTAAAAAAAACGGCCAAGTGCGAGTCGGACTCACGCACCGAGGGTTCCGTACAAACCTGCTTAAAGGTATTGTAGACTTGAGTATTTGATATGAATTTCAATGTTATACCTCTACGCGTTCATGAGGAAAGGGGTAGTAAGTCTAACATTATTAAAAATATTTTTATTATATGATGTAACTAAAAAATTACGGTTTTCGCATTTTTTCCTTTATCTGTGCTATAAGACGTTGCTAAAGCTAAAATTTGTCATAAAGATTCCTTTTATAACGTAGGCATGGAATAAGAAAGGATTTTACAAAATTCCCACGGTAATGCGGCATCCTTTAGTTTTATTATGAAATGTCGATTTTTTTTTTGAGAATTTTGCTTTAGTTAAGGGTAGAATAACTTATAGTCAAATTAGTTATTTATACTATACAAAATCTTACTCAAGAATTGACAAAACTACTACTAGAAACAAAACGAGTAGCTAAGCATTTTGGTAGGTACCACCCGTCGTGATGTCATCAAAACCTGACCATCCTGACCACACCTTCGCACAAGTCCTTACATGTTATATCTATAGCTAATGGTGAACACATACTCATGAGTCATAGGGGTATGGTAGTACCTACATGACTAATCTACCTTACAAACCGTTTTTGGATTTAATTTTATGCAAATTGGTAATCGGGATATTAATTAAGTTTTTTTTTAAAATGTTTACCTATTTTATAGTTGAACCTCGAAGCTCCGGCGTTCCCAGTTTTAAATAGGTGGTCATATTCTCAGGTTAACCTAACCTAGTCATACTTAGGATAACAGTCATTTTGGGAAGAGACTGCATTACAAGGTGTTTCAAAAAAAAAAACAAAAAAAAGAAATGCCAAAATTTATTTTTAAAAGTGAAATAGTCGCAACTCTAGTGATCAATTGTTGGTTTGACATCTTTCAAAATGAAAGTTTCATATTATTAATATGACACACTTGTCATATTTGTGATAGAGCTGCACAATAAGCTACATTTTAATTAATTTTGAATTAGGTATCTTTTTTTTGTTTTTTTTTTGAAATACTTTGTATACCTCTGACTATGAATTTTTTTAAATATATTTAATCAAAATTTGTTCAGTCGTTTAAGAGTTACAAGCAAAGCAATATAATGTAGTTTTTAATTATACAGTTATATATTTTCAAATTCATATGGGATTTCAAGGGAAAGTCGTTCAGTTTCATGCAGAAATTCACCTCTACAGTTTCGCTAACTAAAGTGACTAAGTTATTTTTAATTAAATAATACTATAACATAATACTGACCTCAAAGAACTAATACTCATTTCATCACCGATCCCCGCAAGGTACCCTTAGTAAGCGAACAATAGAACAATACAAGGAAACGGTCAGGCTGTCGGTCTGTTTGTAGTACGCACCATATCTGGATTTGCCATCGTTACACCATCAAATAAAAATACAAGAGTATAGGTATACTCTTGTATAGAGCGGTGATAGCTCAGTTGATAAGGAGCCAGACTTGTAACCGGAAGGTTGCGGGTTCAAATCCTGGTGCGGGCCTGTACCATTACATTCGTCTTTTAGGATTTATGTACGGATTTCTAATAAATTATCACTTGCTTAACGGTGAAGGAAAATATCGTGATGAAACCCGTCTAAGAAAATTCATTTTCGAAAGACGAGCGGTCCACCAACCCGCATTGGGCCAGCGTGGTGGACTATAGCCTTAATCCTCTTCGTGTTTTGAAGGGATGCCCGTGCCCCTCGGAGGGGAAGTATATGTGCTGGTAAAAAAAAAATTGTAGGTAACCTTATGACATGTATACACAGGCTCACGGCATAGTCCCACTAGGGTAGGCAAAGACCACAGTTTGCCACGTAGAACAACCAAACACACCTCTGTTGTTGTTGTTTTTATCCGTTTATCCGGGAAATGCAAAGGGATCTGTGACCCATACAGCCATGTCATCTGTATTAGTTCCTCCCATGCTCCATAAACCGATAGTGCTTGTTTTACGGGGGACTATGACAGCGAGAAGCACTTTTACCAATACACTATTTTGAGTCTGCACAATGCACTAAGTATCACCGGTTTTCCTTTCATTTAATTTACCATATTTGCAAGGGAGATTTGATCCTTATTTTTGACCCTATAGATGTTTTTTTTATTCCTGCCGGTTCGGTCCCGCAAGTAGCAAGCGTATTTTGTTTTTGTTTTTTAATTTTAGTATATGTCTCCTTTGAAAAGTAAAAGATTGATTCTATGAAGTAAATTTTCCTATCTTCTGCATTTAGAGTACTTTCCCTGCGGGTAGCAATGAAAAATCCCACCCAGTATATTTTTATTTATTTATTAAATATTTCTCTGCATATTACAAAACATCCCACAGAAACATCAAACGTACACCTAGCAACTGTAGATTCCCATAATATTATTATTTTTTCTAAATGTCAGTTGTTGGTTGAACTGGAACCGAACTCAGTACCGTGACGGCGCACCCTTTGGAACCACTACACTATAGCATCATGCGGCGTGCCCTATGGGAGAGGGCAGTGCTTTTTATGATGATTTTAGTTTAAAAAATAACGGCCGTTGTTACCATTGTCAAGCTACGATTTCGATTAGAGTAAAGACCCAGTAGGGTCTTTATTTTTGCAAGTTAGATCTTTTTGGTCGCCCTACACTGCGGTCCCCGTAATAACAGCAATTCCTTTGATATCCTAAAATATTAAACACTTCTATGTAAGTTGAAAGATAAAGTGAACTCAACATTTTACAAATTCGATCTCGAGGTTCTAAGGGATCGTTATATCATATCATACTCTATTATGTATAACAAAGTCTACCGCCGCTTCTTTCTGTCTGGTCGCTTTAAACTCTAAACGGATTTTCATACGGCTTTTACCAAGGACGTAGTGATTCAATAGGAAGTTTATGTGTATAATTCATTCCCGAAGTTTCTACGGAAACAAAGTCCCGGCAGGAAACCAGTATTTCATAGAATAACTCTAAAATTAAAAAAAACTTTTTTTTAAAACAAGCTTTTCTGCCATATAGGAGCAAAGTACTCGTCAATACGAATCGAACGAGCCCAGACTCGATGGAGTTGTGTCGTTTTATTGCGGAGTTCTTATGGCCACCTTCCAGCGCCAGCATCAGATCAGCTCCCTGTCATCATAATATTGCATTGTCACGCGTTAAATTTCAGCTCAATCGGAAACCGGGAAGTGGATCAAATTTAACTTGCAAAATTTGTCCCACACATACTAACTAACTAAGTAACAGGGGAAGTCAAAGAAAAGCTTGTAATGTAAAATGTAATAAAAAGCTTGTAAAAATATAGACGATGGCTGTATGTCTTTAGTTCCCGTGCCTGTCCCAAATGGAAAGAAAATAAAACGTGGAAGACGTATTCTAATTTCAAAAATTTCTTTGGAAGCAGCCAGTAACAGAGGCAGAATGCGTGCCAATTTTAAAAACACGCAAAAATTCTAAATTTAAATTGTCTGATCGTTGCCCTGAGGCTAATTCGACTCTCACAAAAGCATGCACTTTTTACATTGCTCCTTAATTCGAATCAGGCGTTTTTAAATTAGTAGAGAATTTTTGAGAGAGAACTTGCAACTTTACGAAAAAGTCAGCAGTAGGTTAAAGATTAGGTTTGTTGTATAGGGATGAACAGGTAACAAAACGTGAATCCAATTTAGTTATTTTAGAGATATTAATAAGACGGTTTGAAAAGATTCAACAAAAAATTACTTACTATTATTAATTTGTGTCCATAACACTTAGCCGTTGTGTTTTTTTCCATAGAATTTCATAGGATTTTGGGAAAGTTAAAGGATTCTAGAAAAATAAACGAAATGAAGCAAATTCATTAAAGAACCTTCTTTAAATTTCCTACCTAAAAGTTGCCGTAGTTAGGTCAACTGGACTACTGCTACAAGACGATGTAATGCCATCCTTGTTTACGTCAATAAGACGGAAAGTGGCAGTATAATACACAGGGCTTTAGGTAAATCTCTTTCAACCTCTCGGGTGGTTAATCGGGCCATAAAACTGATTTGAGTTCCCATACAAACTTAACATTTAACATTTATTCTTTATTGTACACACATAGTTGGAAACTTAATTAATAATCAATGTTACAAAGGCGAGCTTATCTCTATAAGAGATCTCTTCCAGCCAACCCATCCGGTGTCAGAAAAGCTATAAATTACGGGCACAAGACTGTGTGCATTAATTATAGTAGTTGTAAAAATAAATATTAACAGTTACTACTAAATTACAAAAATACAACATAAGAAATAATACATTTATACATCTATATAATATACATAAATACATGCTATTTAATATAGTGAAGACAGGTAGTACTTCATCAGCATATAGCAATTTTTTTTTCGTATTTTGACCTATGTTCCTTCGGGAAAGTTGTTCAGTTTCATGGACTGATTTAGCACTGGAGAGGTTGAAAGAGATTTACCTAAAGCCCTGTATACGGTATCGTTAAATTTAGTGGACGTTTAGGAAAGGCCATACTTATAAAGCCACATCTCACTTTTTGCTCATCATTTTATGGATGCAAAAAAAATTAAACAAAAATAAAAGATGGACGGATTGACACAGCTTCTTCAGGAATTCACAGTAAATCACAGAAAAAATGCAACCTTAAGACACACACGCGATCGCGATCAGTGATCCTGATCACGCACTGTGCGTTTAAATGATAATTTAATCCCCTTATTCCTGAGTGGTGTCTGTCACGAATAGCACGACTCCATTTTTTTTCCGTGGGTAAAACAATACTACTGCTTTCTGCCCGCGGCTCCGCCTGGACTACAGGTTATATCGTGCCGTGCTGTGGGATGAAATGTAACCTATGTCCTTTCCCAAGGTCTTATCTGCCTCTGTACTAAATTTCATCAAAATCGGTCCAGTAGTTTAGAAATGAAAGCATAACAGTTACTTTCGCATTTTTAGTAGAGCTGATGATATCTGCAGAGCTCACTAGTACGGTCCGCGACAAACTTGCGCGTCTCGCCACTCCGATGACGGAAAAACTTCACTTTGATTGCAAGGGTGTCGAAGCGAAATGAACTGACTTCAAAAAAAACAATAAAGCCCATCTCAAGCAAAAAGGAGAGGGTTCTCAATATTGCTTTAACAAAGAAAAAAAAATGTAAAAAAGTCAGATTTCGGTAAGTTGTCTAGTAAACTAGATGGCCCTTTACAGAGCCTCCCACGCCGCAGATTAAAAAAAAATTGAAGTTTCGTCACCTAGGATGGATTAATAGGGTCAATTTCAACATTTTCAACAAGCCGTTATGGTACAATCCCATGGTACAAGTGGTCCGGCGGGGTATTTTTTCGTCATTTCGGTGAACTTTTTTTCTCTATGGTTGTATTGTTTAATTTATAGCTTATTCAAATATTTATGATGTTTAGATAAATGTTTATCAAATAGAATAAAAATATTATTAACAAATAATGAGGTAAATGCCATTATTTTTGGTGCCACCGAAATGATAATATAATCCACCGAAATGATAATGTTATCCATTGAAATGATAAAAATATCTACCGAAATTATTGTAATGGTAAGAATTATTCTTGTCTCATCTTGTGTTTCCTTAGTCGCCTCTTACAACACCCACGGAAAGAGAAGGGGTTGTGTTATTCTCAATCGATCACCACACGGCTCGAAATAAAACATTTGGAAAAAGATAACATCATCAGAAAACAAAAGTAATTTATTTCTACACTTAAAAAAAATTAACATAAATCACAAAGTCACTTCAGCGATCTCAGCTGATTGCGTTAGTATGAGAAACCAAAACATATTTTTGACAATTTCATATGAGTTTCTTTATAAATGTTGTTCAGTTTTCTGGAGAGAATCACCTAAAGTTTCGCTAACTAATGTAAAGTTAAGTACCTCTTTTTTATTTTATTATAAGATGGGTTAACTCTTGACCTCAATCTTGACCA
Organism: Aproaerema taeniolella; assembly: GCA_949987775.1. Taxonomy (NCBI): domain Eukaryota; kingdom Metazoa; phylum Arthropoda; class Insecta; order Lepidoptera; family Gelechiidae; genus Aproaerema; species Aproaerema taeniolella. The sequence continues at coordinate 7,361,719 of OX465245.1, forward strand.
AGGTCATATATGAGCTCGACGATGGAGCGAGTTAACCCAGAAAATGCATATAAGGCACTGGCTGTTTGGCGTCAGATTTCGGTAGGAGGGTGTCGCGAACCAGACGGCCCTTTACAGAGCCTACCACACCGCACGAGACCATAGGACGACACCTCAGATTCAGAACAAATTGAGATGTCGTTGCCTGGGGTGGATTAATGGGAGGCAGGTCTCATTTGTGTTTCCTTAGTCACCTCTTACGATACCTACGGAAAGAAATGGGGTGGTGTTATTCTCAACCGATCACCACACGGTGAATCGTGGCCTCTGTACCTCATGTACAGAGGTCAGCGCATCAGGTTACTCCATTTTCTTTGCAAAACCGCTCTTATCACAGCAGCACTGAGTGCACGCGTGTGGTAACCTGAGTTGCGGCCGTCCGTCCAAGTTGAATTATATTTTCAGAAACGATTTTGAGTCTTAAACACAGATTATAACCATTAGCGTCATTGTTCAGAATAGGCTTATCTTATGTTAATAATAAACGCTACACACTCAAAGGCCCACACTAAGGTTTTCCCTTGTGTCGTGGGTCCCTCGGAACACACATAAAGACAAACACAAACACCCATGACCCGAGAACAATCATCTGCTTTTCACACAAATGTTTGCCCCGACTGGGGATCGAACCCAGGACCCGCCGATCAAGAGGCAGCGTCACTACCACTCGACCAAACCGGCCGTCAAATCTTATGTTCTTGATGCCTTTGCTATGTATTATCAATTTATCATGTATGTATGTAAATTATTTATTGCTCGAAAACAGTACAATATAACAATTCATGTCATCATATTCATATAAAGTTTTAAATAATTAAGGGAGTGAAAGAAATACTTAGAATTTGCCTGCTGCATACTCTTCCCAGGCATACTGTAAAAATCAGTAAGGGGACGTGAGGGTCTTGCTGTATCATGAGCGAAAGGCCCTGTTGTATAATGATGACCACCTCTCACCATTACACAACATGTTCCATCTAATGGCCCTCGCCATTTGTGTCAGACGTGGCATTGAGCGGTTTTCTGGAGCCACTGATGCTCTGCTACCCCGTTGGGGATTGCAGGCGTGAGCATACGTATGTATGTATAATTTAATTGACTTAAAATCACCAACGAGTTCGAATTATGTTTGTAATTGGCTGTTATGATCATAAAATATGAAAGATGAAAAAACAAAAGCCAATCAGCAAAAATTGAAGAGTCATGCAATGATGAATTAAAAGTAAAACGTGTTTTAATAAACAAGTGAAAATGATGAACCGATGGAGTTTCAATTGCTTGAATTTCCACTTCTGACTTTATAACTAGTATTGTACAATACAAATTATTGTAAAGGTATCCTAAAATGGATTATCACTTTGTTGATGTATTCTCATAGGGCCTAGAGGTATAAAGCTCTCACTGACGAGCTCATGAGCATCGGTAGCTAAAGTATAGCCCCACAGGTCCATTGCGGTCTTGCAAACTCCCTGAAATTTAAGAAAATAAATTTTATTTTCATGCCTATGTCCAGCAATGAACAGATAGATAGAGAATTTATTCATTGCTTTAAAAAATACTTACAACATACAAAACATCCACAGGTACAAATACACATAATAAACAAAAATATTACAGAGTTATTATAAAATAAATAAATAAATCTTTATTTTCACCAAAAAAACAGTTTACATTATTGATACGGGGGCTGGTGTCTCCTTTTAAGTTTTTTTAAAACTTGTGTTAGGAGGCACCGCTCTTCCTTTAGGTGTCACATACATCAGGTGAGTAAACTAAACTAGGAAGTGTACAACTACTTAGATTAATGATATTTTTTTATAAACAGCTGAATGTTCATGAGTTCAGACAGTAAAGTACTTAATGAATGGAGTGTTGGGTGTGTGTCAGTGTGCAACAAAAGGGCCTTAGCTCAGTATAAGCTTTGTCCAAAGGACAAAACACTGGTATTCTGCTATAACCTCATTAACCTGACTTGCTTCTTCTTCTTATCGTGTAGGTATAGCCAAGTGTGTGGCGAACTTTGCTAATCCTGGTGTCAGAGTTTTCAAACCGCACAATGCCCTCTGACTTGGTTTTAACACTGTACTCAATCGACAACAGCGGGACCGACAACTTAACGTGCCCTCCGAAGCACGGAAACATACATACATACATACATACGCTTACGCCCATAGTCCCTAACAGGGTAGGCAGAGCATCAGTGGTTAGCCACTAGATGCCACGTTTGATACAAATTGTGAAGGTTATCGGATGGAACACGGAAACGCTCGTGATAAATTGCCACTTTGGTCACCCATCAGGTTCCTTACTTCTGTGTACGTTGCTTAACCTCACTGATCGGTTGAGATCAGCGAGCGCCACTAGGCTACTATACCTGACTTGCTGCTGTCTGTACTCAACAATACCACATACCTGTAAATAGTTGACATAGCTGAATGGCATCTGATGCCTCCACTTAAAGGGGATGTCTTTGGATATCCTGACGGTAGACCGTCTGTTCTCATCATGAGTCATCGTGTGGCTCAAGAGGAAGTTATCCACTTCTTCAGTTTTGTCCAGCTTTAGGAACTTCAGCAGCTCTTTGATCACCCTATCAGTGTTCAAAGCTAAGTCTTCGAATCGGAGTACTCTGCAAAATAATTCAAGTAATTATCTTTTTTTAACCGATTTCAAAAAAGGGCGAGGTTCTATGTTCGACTGTATGTTCACCGATTTTTCCGCCATTTATAGACCGAGGCGACTAAGGAAACACAAATGAGACCTGCCTCCTAGTAATCCATCCCAGGCAACGACACTTCATTTTTTTCTGAATATGAGGTGTCGTCCTATGGTATCATGCGGTGTGGTAGGCTCTGTAAAGGGCCGTCTGGTTCGCGACCACCCTCTTACCGAAGTCCGACGCCAAACAGTTTACTGTTTTCCGTCGGTGCGTGGGAGTACCAGTGACTTTGTAGGCATTTTCTGGGTTAACTCGCTCCATCGTCGACCTCATCTTTGGCCTTCATGGTCAAGATTGAGGTCAAGAGTTAACCCATCTTATAATAAAATAGGCTACATATTTTTCCCAAATTCCCACGGGAACGAAGTCTTAGACAGAAAGCTAGTTTTATTTATTTCGATTGATGTTCCTTGGAGACAGTAAAGTTTCATTCATTCATTTCATAACTTACGTAAGTCTGTCAGGATGGAACTGCCTCAACCTCTCAGCAACTGCATGGTCATTGACCATATCCTCGCACACTCGTTCTGGGTTGCTGCAGGACTCGTGACGGATGCAGAAATGGTCTTGCATCCTCGACTGCATCATGGCACGAGGGTCTCGGATTAAAAGGATAACTCGCAGGTTGTTTAGCCTGAAATTAAAAACACTTATTTACTCCGACCGGGAATCGAACCCAGGACTTGTCCCGTCGATGCGGAGGCAGCGTCACTACCACTCCATCAAACCGGCAGTCAAACAAACTGATGATAGCCAAATGCAATCTGAAAACGATTTAAGTACTTATATAATTTTATGTTTGTAACGAATAAACTCAAAAACTACTAAACCGATTTCTAAAATTCTTTCACTATTAACACCCCAAAAAGTATCACATTATATACAGGATTTCTATCGCACGGCGCGTAAGCTGGTGCGTGACTTATTGATAAGTGCATGACTTATACATTATCCCTGAGTAACATATAAACGCCACACACTCAAAGGCCCACACTAAGGTTTTCGCTTGTGTCGTGGGTCCCTCGGAACATACATAAAGACAAACACAAACATTCATGACCCGAGAACAAACATCTGCTTTTTACACAAATATTTGCCCCGGCTGGGAATCGAACCCAGGACCCGTCGATCAAGAAGCAGCGCCGCTACCACTCGACCAAACCGGCCGGCCGGCCAAACATAGGCTTCATAATTATTCCGGGATCCCACCGGAACGAAGTCCCGGGCGGAAAGTTAGTAAATAATATCTTCATTTGCTTAATTCCGCTGTTCCGGCTGTTCCGGCCCCCGCCAAGTTTTAAACCCACTCAAAAAAAAACGGTCGATTCGTTTAGGAGCTATGATGCCATCTGTGGCAGACAGACACACAGATATTCAGAAACACATGTCAAACTTAAAACACCCCTCTTTTTAAGTTGGGGCTTAAAAATATTACCCAGTGTCTGTCAAGAGCTGCTCCACAGGAGCAAGTCTGATACAGACTGACTTCACAGTATGGATAGGGAAGAGGCTGCAGAACTTGCTCATGAATGCCGGGTCTAAGCACAGCTGCTGGTTCATTTTGCAGTACTCCCACAGCCTTGTGTTGTGCGTGAAGTATCTGAAATGAAGATTCAAGAGGTTTTTAAAGCGGGATCTGTGCCTGCCTGAGCGTCTATTCTACTATAATCAATGGCCAAGTTCGCCACACACTTAAAAATAAATAAATAAATAAAACGCTTCGTAAATGTTTATTTTATATTTTAAAACGTGTTTCGAAGGGAGGCCCGTGCCCCTTGATGGGGACGTAATATGGGCTGGTAAAAAAAAAAAAAAAATTGCTACACACTCAGAGGCCCACACTAAGGTTTTCTCTTGTGTCGTGGGTCCCTTGGAACACACATAAAGACAGACACCAACACCCGAGAACAAATATCTGCTTTTTACACAAATATTTGCCTCGACTGGAGATCGAACCCAGGACCCACCGATCAAGAGGCAGAATCACTACCACTCGACCAAACCGGCCGTCCACTTGACTGTACCTACACGATAAGAAGAAGAATGGCGTCTCAGTATCGGTTGAATGACAATGGTTACTATTTTAGGTACCATTCAGGTGGTGAAATTGAGAACTTTTGAAATCTCATATTTAACTAGCTTTCCGCCCGCGGGTCCGCCCGCGTGGACTACAGGTTATATCGTGCCCAACTGTGGGATAAAATGTAGCCTATGTCCTTTCCCAGGCTCTAATCTATCTCTGTACCAAATTTCATCAAAATCGGTTCTGTAGTTTAGGCGTGAAAGACGAGCAGACAGACAGAGTTACTTTCGCATTTATAATCTACACTAATAGTATAAAGAGGAAAGATTTGTACCTATTTATGTATGTTTATATGTTTGTAATGAATAGGCTCAAAAAGTACTGGGCCGATTTAAAAAATTCTTTCACCATTAGGATGCTACATTATCCCTAAGTAACATAGGCTACATAATTTTTCCGAATTCTCACGGGAACGAAGTCCCGAGTGGGATGCTAATATTAGTATAGATTAAAATCTACACTAATATTATAAAGAGGAAAGATTTGTACCTATTTATGTATATTTGTATGTTTGTAATGAATAGGCTCAAAAAGTACTGGGCCGATTTAAAAAAATCTTTCACCATTAGGGTGCTACATTATCCCTAAGTAACATAGGCTACATAATTTTTCCGAATTCTCACGGGAACGAAGTCCCGAGCGGGATGCTAGTATTAGTATAGATTAAATTAACCACTCTTAGCAGCGCCACCGCCAACCTAACGTTAAGTTGCAAACTATCATAACAACTTGATATTAGTCCTTATTACCCTAGTGTAAAAATCATGTCTTTTATTGGTAACTTGATATTCAGTTGGCTGTGGACCCGCCAAGTTACAGCAGCCGTCATCAAACGTATGGAATTTGGATGGTTCCTAATTTTACCACTTGAACTGTTGGAATAGCAAAACTAAATCTATCCTACTCTGACTTATGGATTGGGGATGTATCCCTGTCGCACTTGAAGGAATGGTCGTAGACCATATGACCCAATATTTATAAAGGAGTTTTTCAGTAGCGAACAGTTAGTATGCCGTATACAGTTGACATTGAAACTCGTTAGAGAAAGCGCTCTGTAGGAAGTGTAACATACCCCTTACTATTGTTAATTACTAGTTACTTACCTAGGCACAACTCTCCTTATAAGATACGGAAATATAGCCAGTTTGATTTGAGTTCCGTAAATTTATATTTTATTTTGCCCCTCTAACCCAATATGAACGAATAAAATGGCAATCATTGTCATTCCACCGCCACTAAGACGCCATTGAATAGTGGAATAGCCCCTCTCGCTCACCCTCAGGGAACGCCTTTTTGTGTTAATTCGACCCCTTCAAGATTTTATAGCAAATTCCTGTGCAATATGTTTCCTAGATTGGAATAATTTATACTCATAACTAACATTTCAAATTAAAGACAGATTTAATAAGTGGCAAAAGTGGAAAATAATTAAAAAAAAACTGTACCTGGTAACCCCAAGGGTATCGTTGTGATACTGGAAAAACTCTTTGAACGAAGTATCACGGAAATCACATTCGAACACTTTCTTCAACAACCTCACAGCCTGGTCTGCCAAAGGTGGCTCTTTAATCTGAATTACACCCAAATGCCAAAGAGGTTCGTACATGTAATATGTACCAGGAATACTGTTGAGTATTTCACCAAGAAAAGTGCTTCCCGTTCGCCAAGACGACACAATCAAAGTCCTTCTAGGTTGAACGAGCATGTACTCCAAATCTGAGACTCCAGAAACAGTGAAATTGTAACTTAGCATCTCTCTTTCTATCCTCTGTTGCGCTTGTCTCAAAATCTTCGAAACGTCATAGTACTCTTTTCTCTCCTCCACTTTGCATTTTACGAAAATCGTCACTAAGAAGACTAGTAAAATGAAGAAGTAGTAGTATAGTTTACGAAACCGAAACATCTTGGCTTGAACAATGTCGTGTTACAAATGATCGTCATCTGATACAATCGTTTGGCGAATGTCAACACTAAACTCGTTGCTGTATGTGGCTCGGGAACTAGCGAATAAAAACCGGTTGCTATTATAATAGTAATTATCCTTATCCTTACTAATATTATAAACGCGAAAGGGGTTCGAACATTTTTGTATGAAGCCTGGCTTGCCTAAAGTTGCAAGTACATACAAGTACATAAAAAGTCACGTTTTTAATGTACACGTATGAAACATATGCCAATCGATAGAAAAAATAATTACAAACAACAAATACTGATTGACAAAATGTCGTAAGTGATATACTTTCTGAGTAATTTCAGTTTGAAAATGTAAAAAATAATTAAAAGAAAATCATCGTTTAAACTGATTTAAAGTCCATTATCATCATTTTAAAGCATCCGGGGGCCCCGACTAGCATTTAATTGGATTCTTATAATACTAAATGCACAAAAGGATTCTCGTACCTATAATAGGATAAAATGCAAAAAAATATGTAAAATATGTTTTAGGTGAAATTAATATGAAAAAAATCCTTAAAAGCCTGAGTCATCTATCAGTACTTAAAAAATACCATAGAATTAATGTGGTGCGAAGAGATCCGGTTCGTGATAAGTGTCACGAGCCGCATCTCTTCCCGTCCCCCTCTTCACCACTGTCTATGAACCACAGGGCTGTTTACCGCGCCAGGAGGGCAGCATGAGAGAAGCTTTGGATGTTGTCACATTTTTTAAGCTTCTGTACGTATGCTGTCACGTTCCTTTTGATAAAGAATTAATAAGACAACATGCGTAGAGAAGCCTTTTTACCGCGCTTATGTTAGACGGGTAGGTCAAGTCAGTCAGTTTGTCACCGTGACTTGCACCGTGCACAAGCGTTCTCGCTGCTGTAGAAGAAGTTTAAGTTGTTATCTTTTGTGAAGTTATTTTTGTTGATATTTTTGTTATTTCTTGACTGTTAACATTAGCTGTTTTATCTGTTATTATTGACATTTATGCGATGTCAAGAAACTTAGGCCCGCCAGGGTCGCAGTGTTTCTTCTGCGGAATTAGTACTGCTCGCCCTAACGTACGCCGTCCGCGATCACAAATATGATGTTATGAGCTTTGTGAGGGATATTTAAACCATCACCCTTATGTCCAAGAGTATGCCAACCATATATTCCGCGGTAAACCTCATTAACCCTGGTGTCGAAGTTATTGACCTGCTAAAGACCTTCGCAGTGGCTCATGTACCGACTACTATCGCAGATACTTAGGCACTTGAAGCCGGCGCCTTCCGTAGCATGGAATCATCTTTCTTTCGGACAATCAGGTGATTCCCTTGCGGCCTGGTATCCCCACCGGTTACCTCCACCAGTGGGGCCACAAGGATTATTTAGTCTTGATATCCTGTAGTGGATCAGGGGGTACAAGAAGACTTATCAGTACTATTTCTCCACTCATTATGTTGAAGTACTAGCCACTCCTTAGTTCTTATGCTGTCATTGATACGAAGTCAAAATCAAAAGTCAGTGTCCTAACCAAACTGAGGAAAGTCTCAAAATCATAAAGTGATGTTTGTTCGGATCCCGGAACCTATCGAGAAGGTTCCGGGATCCGAACAAAGTTTCCCGCGGCGACGTGGGAAATGGCGTACAAGCGGCGCGAGAAGCGGCGTACCAGCGGCGCGGGAAGCAGTCTACGAGGGGCGGTTCCAGTCGAGCAATGTCTCTGTATTTAAGTTAACGTAGTGACTTTCAATCTTATTTTTAACACTAGACTGTAAGCTCTTCCAACCGTGTCTAGGGCAAGATTGTAGTCAAGAGCACACCAATGAGTATGAGTAATTTTTTTTATTGATAAAGATTACAGTGACAGTGAGTCACAAAATGACTGGTAAAGAACAACCTTGTGGTTGGTCCCTTCCTTTCACCCTGCACCCTTCGCGCCGCATTAACATGGTATTTTTCTTGATAAGGGTTGTAATCAATGAGTAGATTTTGGAGTTTGATTGATGTAGATTTCACCAAAAACATATTTTACATTTTTTTATTGCATTTCCTATTATTTTAATATAACAGCAATCCAATTTAATGCTAGTAGTGGCGTGGGATGCTTTAAAATGATGACAATGGACTTTTAAATCAGTTTAAATGATGATTTCTTTTAATTATATTTTACATTTTCAAACTGAAATTACTCAGAAAGTATATCACTTACGACATTTTGTCAATCAGTATTTGTTGTTTGTAATTATTTTTTCTGTCGATTGGCATCGGTTTCATACGTGTACATTAAAAACGCGACTTTTTATGTACTTGTATGTACTTGCAACTTTAGGCATGCCACAGAGGTTCGATGCTCTTTGTAAGTATGGATGTATGGATGTATGGATGTATGGATGTTTGTTACTCTTTCACACTCAAACGGCTGGACCAATTTTGATACAATTTGGTATGGAGGTAGCTGACACTCTGGATTAACACATAGGCTACATAATTTTCCCAAATTCCCACGGGAACGAAGTCCCGGGCAGAAAGCTATATTATAATAATTCTAAATATACCAGTTACTCTAAATAAACCAGATTCTTCGAAATGCATTTCATTACGATTTAGAAAACATTGATTTAAAATTATGGATATTGGGGACTTTAAATTAGCGAAAATTAAAGATGTGAATCAGTTTCGTAAACTGAACAACTTTTTCAAAGAACATAGGTCGAAATATTTTTAAAAAATCTCCATACAACTTGTGTGATCAGTTGATTTGTCTATGTATGGCATTAAATGTGTAATATATTCATGGGGGTGATCTGAATGCCCCCTGGCACGGGGCTCCAAATTTTTCTTTTGGATTACCTGCTGGGGTACCCTGTATATATTCAATTTCCTGTACCTTATAATATTTTTTTTAAAAGAGAAACTGGAAATTGTAATTTTTTTGTTTTTTTTGAGTGCCCACCAAATGATATGTTAATGTACAACATTTAAAGAAATAAATATTTTTTGAAGATCCTATTTACCAGAGGCAAGAAAATACATAAATATGTAAATTGAATACATAGACAAATACAATACTGGTTTATGAATGGATAGGCCAAGTTGTGCGGTGTATCAATTGAATCCTGACTCATGAAAATACGTTTTGAAATTTTATAAGCTATGTGAAAATAAACTGTTTTTTGAAATCATTGTACTGAGTTGCTACATAAACCACATACGTTCGCAGCCATCTGATACTAACTCTATTTTCCACCCTCCTCAGTATTACAAGTCACAACGACTTTCATTTCATATTAACGCCATTGATATTTCCCTATGTGTGAATCTATTATATGTGAGTATCACATAATTTAAACTGCTGCACAACTTTCATAGCTTTTATACTATGCATTTAGATTTAACTAGCTTTCTGCCCGAGACTTTGTTCCCGTGGGAATTTGGAGAAATTATGTAGCCTATTTGTTAATCCAGGGTGTCAGCTACCTCCATACCAAATTTTATCAAAATTGATCCAGCTGTTTGAGCGTGAAAGAGTAACAAACATCCATACATACAAACTTTCGCGTTTATAATATTAGTAAGGATTTTTCATTTGAATTTTGAAAGTCAAGTTTCCACTCTTAGCAGGGGCCATTTTACTTTGAATCGCAGTTTGAAATAGCGATCTATAGTAGATTTTACAACAAGTGCACAAAACGTCAAGGATAAAAATGGTTTTGTGGACGAGTTATAAACTCTGCTTTTCACTTCGATTGCGAGGAAATAATAAAATAACATATAATAACAAATTTTATCTTTAAACTTCTGATTATTTTGGCTGTATTGAGTTTTCTATGCCTTACTATAGACCCATTTATGAGTAGATCACTATAAATTTTATTTATATAAAATTTTATCAAAATTAGTCAAGCCGTTTGAGCGTGAACGAGTACAACCATATCATCCATACAACCATATCATACAAACTTTTGCGTTTATAATGTTATTAAGGATAAGGAGAGAACAATATTTGATATTTGTTATTCAATTGAACAATTGTATATACTTTATGGTGATAGCCCAGTTGGTAACGAGCCTGACGTGTTATCCGAAGGTAGCGGGTTCAAATCCTGGTGCGGGCCTCTACCACTAAATTCGTCTTTTCGGATTTATGTACGGATTTCTAATTATCACTTGCTCAACGGTGCAGGAAAACATCGTGATGGAACGAAAAAAAGACGAGAGAGTTTTTCGAAAGACGAGCGGTCCACCAACCCGCATTAGGCCAGCGTGGTGGACTATGGCCTAAATCCCCTTCGTGTTTCGAAGGGAGGCTCGTGCCCCTTGGTGGGGACGTATATGAGCTGGTAAGATATACTTTATCCATTTCTATAAAGTCACAAATGAAATTATCAGTCTCTTAAACAATAAATCGCTGTGTTGATGGCCATTCCGCCTAAACTAAAGTTTGATTCTGAGCTACTGTATAAATCCTAGTCTCATAGCAGTTTATAAAACAATTTCTCGCTCTAGAAAATCTAAATACTCTGGTTCCTCTGTGATAGGTAGACCTAGTACATTCTATCCAAGTTCTATAAACTAAAACAATACTACGAGGCACACTGTACGGGAAAAGTATTTAAGAATTTATCATAGTAAGTAAGCTACGATTATATTTATTTGTACATATTGTGTATGTATTTATGGATTACTAGCTTTCCGCCCGGGAGTTCGTTCCCGTGGGAATTTGGGAAAATTATCAATTCATCAGGGATAATGTAGAATTTTTCTAATGGTGAAAGAATTTTTCAAATCGGTCCAGTAGTTTCGGAGCAAACAAACAAACAATCAAATCTTCCTCTTTATAATACACACATCAACACGGTCTAGGGATATTGCACGATTTTTCATACAAAAGAGGTCTGTTTGAAGATATAAAAGCATACTCGAGATACATGGAGGGCTATAATTTTCAGGCAAGCAAGTGCTAAACCTGAATTTTCAATTCTAGTTAATAAATTTTGTTTTACTTGAAATTTGTGAAAACGTGACTGACAACTTCTCACCACTATTGATCATATTTCATATTATAATCCTCAGAATTTGTGTCAAGAGTGGCATCAAGGAGTTGATTACATTTTTTAACGTTCAGTTTCATGGGTAAATTAAAAACCCCTTGAAGTTTCTCTAACTAACTAAAAGTCACCCAATAGATAAAATATTTATTGCCGTGTGGTGATCGGTTGAGAATAAAACCACCCCATCTCCTTCCGTGGGTGTCGTAAGAGGCGACTAAGGAAACACAAATGAGACCTGCCTCCTAGTAATCCATCCCAGGCAACGACACTTCATTTTTTTCTGAGGTGTCGTCCTATGGTCTCATGCGGTGTGGTAGGCTGTAAAGGGCCGTCTGGTTCACGACCACCCTCCTACCGAAGTCCGACGCCAAACAGCTTTCTGAGTTCCGTCGGTGCGTGGGAGTACCAGGGCTTTAATTGGCATTTTCTGGGTTAACTCGCTCCATCGTTGACCTCATCTTTGACCTTATGGTCAATATTGAGGTCAAGAGTTAACCCATCTTATAATAAAAAATAAAATAAAAAATTCAAGATATCGAAGCTCTATGTAGGAAGGACAAACAAACACTCATACTATCCTTCCTTACTAACATTATAAACGCGCAAGTTTGTATGTATAGATGTATGGATTTTTGTTACTCTTTCACGCAAAAACTACTAAATGGATTTTAATGAAACTTTACAATAATATAGCTCACACATCAGAATAAGAATAGTCTGCATAATTTTAAATAATTTCCACGAGAACGAAGTCCCAGGCGAAATGCTAGTTTATATTAATATTAATACACACAAACATTGCGTAAATACTATGTATAGAGTATTGTCGACTTTCCAAGCGAGCTTTGTTATCGCGGCGGTAAAACAAGGCACGGTCGGGCGTCGAACCCGGTACCCTTCGGCTGCGAGTACGCTAATGAGGAACTGTTACCGCGAGATTTTACTTCATTACGTAATGCTAGTAGATGTGGTTTTTTTAACCGACTTCAAAGAAGGGAGAAGGTTTTATTTGTGTTATTTAAATATGTATTAGTTACTTTAGAAGTCTGTTATTCTGTTTGGCGTCGGGCGAAGTCCTGTGTTCCGTCGGTGCGTGGGAGTAACAGTGCCTTTATAGGCATTTTCTGGGTTAACTCGCTCCATCGTCGACCTCATCTTTGATTTTTATGGTCAAGATTGAGGTCAAGAGTTAACCCATCTTATAATAAATAAAAAAATAAACTGGTTCAGAAATAATGTTGTTTATTTGCAAGGAAATACTTTCAAAATCATCTAATTCTGATGATGGAATTATTCAAATACAAACGGCTTATAAATCGACGGTCTCAGATTCTATTCATCTTGTATAAATAGCAGATAAACTCCCTAGGTGGTTTCGTACAAATATTATCAAAATTGATTCAGCGCTTTAAAAAAAACTTCCTTATATTTAGATTACTTTTTAATTTGTGTTTAGATAGATAGATAGATAGATAAAAAGTTTATTTGTCTGCACAGTCACACACATGCACAATTATTCCAAGTGAAAATTAACAGAAGTGTATATAAACTTAATGCAAGTTACCATACATAAGAGAGGAAAAATAAAATAAAAGTTAAATGTGTGTGCTGTAGCAGCGCAAACAGGCCATAGCTCAGCGTTTGTATTGCTAAAAAGCAAATCGCTGATTTTCAGCTACTGCCTAAAGCCAGCGCAGGAACGGAACAGCCAACAGTACAGTAACACGTATACTAAAAAGGCAGGAGTATAAAAGTTACTATTAGTTAATAATAATAATTAAAATACATGCAATGAGATATAAAATTAAACATAATATTAAAAAACATTATAAAATATATTAATTTAACAGTTTAAAGTGTAATATAAAACAAGATAAAATATATGACAAGTGTGACTAGATATAAAACTATTTATCCAACGCAATGGAATATAAAAACACACACAGCACCCAATTGGCTCAGTTATCGCTACCTATGCAAATCATTTTAACAAGCCCAGTTTTTGATTTTCTAAAAGAAATGATTATTAGCTACACTGTTGGGATTAAAGTCGGTTATACGTTTTTAACGTAGAAAACTACATACTATTATAATATTTTATTGTATTAGCCCAGTGGCTCTCGCTAATCGCAACCGATTAGTGAGGTTAAGCAACGTACACAGAGGCAGGGCACCTGATGGGTGACTAAAGTAGCAATTTATCACGAGAGTTTCCGTGCTTCGGAGGGCACGTTAAGCTGTCGGTCCCGGCTGTTGTCGATTGACTACAATCGTTAAAACCAAGTCAGAGGCCATTGTGCGGTTTGAAAAATTCTGACACCAGGGTTAGTTAAGTTCGCCACATCTTGACTATACCTACACGATAAGAAAAAGAAGAAGATTGTATTATTCTAGACAGTATTGTCATATATTCAATAAGAAAATACTAAAAACTTATTTGGATCTTTAAACCCAAAAATTTTATGTGGCACTCTTGAGTTTGCACTCACATAATGTCTTTTTTACGACCATGGTCATAAAAGTAATGGCCCTTGCATTGGCCGGTCAAATTTTAAGTATTGATTGTTGATTGGTTGAAGAAAACCTTACAATTTCTCAGTTACTTTACTTAAAATTGTTTTATGATCTTGAAATTTTTTACGTTAACCCGTCGCGCGCTTGCTTACGGCGCGTGCGATACAAATCCTGCACACACGGGTATGCAAGAATCGCGCGAATTTTTAATAGAATAGAAAAAACCTATTAAAGTATAAAGTTAATAAAAGAAAATAGGCTTTCGCAGTCAGTCACCGACGCTATTATTACTTTATTAATTACTAGCTTTCCGCCCGCATGGATTGGTTATATCGTGCCCAGCTGTGGAATAAAATGTAGCCTATGTCCTTTCCCAAGTTTTAATATAATCTCTGTACCGAATTTCATCAAAATCGATTTAGTAGTTTAGGCTTCAAACCGTAACAGACAGACAGACTTTCTCATTAATAATATTAGTAGGGACTAGAGGATGCCCGGGACTTTGTTCCCGTGGTACTTCGTAAATTCTTTCTTCATTACTTACCTACGTTATAAAAGAAACCTTTGGGCCAAATTTCAGCTTTCTACGTCAAAGAGTTGATGAGTCAGTAAGTCGTGACCTGTTTTATAAATTGATGTACATTACATATATACTTAGTGTAAAGTTTTTGATGTGGCAAAATAATAACTGCGCTAAAATTATTGAAATAACTAACAATAGGTATTTCTATTTTACATTTATTTTTTATTTAATACTAGCATTCCGCTCGGGACTTCGTTCCCGTGGGAATTCGGGAAAATTATGTAGCCTATGTCCATTGGGGATAACGTAGCTTTCTAATGGTGAACGAATTTTTTAAATTTTTCCAGTAGTTTCGGAGCCTATTCAATACAAACAAACAAACAAACAAACAAACAATCAAATCTTTCCTCTTTATAAATAGTATACCTAGATATAGACATTTTTTCGCAACTGAAAATACAAAAACTATACACAATTTGTAAAAACTTGTGTTTACCAACATAGCGCTGCATTATGCATGTTGTATGCAGTTACAACAGATTACATACATTTGTTGTACCGTTACGCAGCCAGGGTTAATGCACTGAAGTTGTATGTTTAACCATTTAATGCGTAAAACTTGAACTTAAAAAAAAAAGGTTAAGCCCTTCACGCAAACCAATGGGTCCATCCTTTTTTTATCTGACCAAAAATTGAAAGTTTTTTTAAAAACAACCTTTCAAATCCAATAAAATATATTCCAAATCAGTGGCTGTAAAGATATTTGAATTTTTTCGTGCTACCTGGAGACTAAATTAATTTTAATTCGATGATATTTTTAAGTTAACATTTTATGGTAATGACGAAGTAAAAGTATTTAGCGCTTTAGGTTTTCGTGATTTCTTTTTGGTTTTACGAATACTTTTCTCATTTTATATCCATAAAATAAAAGTACACAACATGGGTGCTTGTAAATTAAGATTCGGATAACATTTTATCGATATCTTTCATTCATTAATTCATGTTCAAGATGCATTATTTCTCGATCGAAACATTATCACACTGTGTATCATTTCTTGGAAGGCTGAAAGCAAACTTACATTACTGGGAAGCCATTGACACGAATTTTTTAATTTTTTATAAGGTCAAAGATGAGGTCGACGATCGAGCGAGTTAACCCAGAAAATGCCTATAAAGGTACTGGTACTCCCACGCATAGACGGAACACAGCAAGCTGTTTGGCGTCGGACTTCGGTAGGAGGGTGGTCGCGAACCAGACGGCCCTTTACAGAGTCTACAACACCGTATGAGACCATTGGACGACACCTCAGATTCAGAAAAAAATGAAGTGTCGTTGCCTGGGATGGATTACTAGGAGGCAGGTCTCATTTGTGTTTCCTTAGTCGCCTCTTACGACACCCACGGAAAGAGATGGGGTGGTGTTATTCTCAACCGATCACCACACGTTCAATTGAAAAAGAAAACGAAATATGGATGTATTTTTTATTTATACAATATTTTTAATTAGAAGTCGCAAGCTCCGTAAACCTTTATAAACCATTTTCGGTTATTTTTTTTGGTTAATTACATTTTTATTAATTTCGTCAACGAACCTTGCTAAGCAACCGACTTCAAAAAAGGAGGAGGTTCTGTGTTCGACTGTATGTATCTTTTTTATCACAAAAATATTTGCTTACATTTTTTCTAAGTAAAAAAATGTATTTTATTTTATAACCTTCTGTTTTTGGTTCCATAAGTTACGTAAAATTCCAATGTGCGATGGGCACCACTTACATAAATAATACTTACACACAGTAAAGCCCGTAAAATGCCTAATTTAGTTCTTGTGGACATTATAAAGGTAGCAATGTAGATAGGTATAAAGCAAAGCCAGGCCATGCAAACGCTTTCGGTAAACCACATCGATTCCATTGTTATTCCGGAGAACACATAAAAAAATGCATTTAAATATTTTACAATGTAAAACCGTGCGTAACTCAGGTAGCCGAGCGAGCACCTCCATAAAATACAGCCTGTAATACCCACTTTTGTTTTTATTTTTTATGTTTTTTTTTGTCCGCGCATGTCAGTCTCTTGCACAGCGTGCTTGTATCTTTAAAACTGGTTTCTCAAGTTATCCTCGGGTTTAGGCGGAGTTTTTTTTTGATGCGATGATCCCTCTTAATGAATTACACACCGTGTCTTAAAGATGGCTATCATTTTGAGATTTATACGCGTGAAATATTGACAATTGGTTTTTATTATTGCCTGAGCTGTAAATTCCCAGTAGCTTAGATCGCTATTGCAGCAATTAAAATCAACTTTAGTGTTAAGTTAAAAACATTATTTAATTGGTATAATAACCATTTATATTTTTTGTATCATAAAGGTTTAATAAAATTGTTGAATGCTTTTTTTACTCATAGTTATACTCATACGTGAAGGCATCGGTGGTCTAAGGTCTAGAAGATCAGACTGATAAGCGAGAGGTACCGAGTTCAAACCACTGGGGTTGAACGGACGGACGGCCGCACATCAGGTTACCACACGCGTGCGCTCTGTGCTGTTGCAATAAGAGCGTAACCTGATGCGCTGGCCTCTGTACATACATATGACTCGTTTTCTGAGTTATGAACATTGTAGGTACAGAGGCCAGCGCATCAGGTTACTCCATTTTCATTACAAAACCACTCTTATCACAACAGCAGAGAGTGCACGCGTGTGGTAACCTGAGTTGCGGCCGTCCGTACATACACTAACCGATGTTCTTACGGTGAGAAAAAAAATATCGTGAAGAAACTTACACATTCAGGGAATGTGTAACCGTGGCCCAATCCGGTCAAGTTCCCCTGTTACCAGGGTTCAGATGGCAGTCACTCCACTGTAACGACTTGACCTGCCAAACCCTGGATCATGGTCAAGCGTACCCCGAATGAGAAACGGGACTAAGCGCTAGGGAAGGGAGAAGAAGTTATACATATTTATACGACGCACGACTTCTTAGTTTCTTATTAATAGTACCTATACAGGATGTAAAAGACAGCTTAGCAAATACTTAAATGGTAGAATCTGCCCATAACTATCATCAGCTATAACTAATTACTTTTTCCCGTTTCATGTTAAGGAGTTTTCATTATTTACCTACTTTGGCGCTACGCAACGTATAGCGAAACCGTGCCGCGCTGCTATTGGAGTGCGATACACATTGCTGGTTTTCGTGTTTTACGTTGTAATGATTGTTTTTTATTGCAAAATGGAGTGTATTCGATTAAATAATTAAAAAATTATGCAGAAAATATTAAAAAACATGAAAAAAATAAAAAAAATCGAAGAAAAATTCTACTGGAAAATCATTCAGAATGTTTGTCTGAGTCCAGGGTTTCAGTTTTTGCTAAGCTGTCTTTTACACCCTGTATAATAGCGATGAGGTATCTAATATCAATAGAAAGATGATGTCATTTAAGGATCATGTTTATACAAGTTGTGGGAATTTGCGACAGAAACCTAAACTATAGTAAAGCGGCATTTTTGATTGTTATACGAGTATATACTTAAATGCTTATCGTCTTAAATGCTTTGATGCTCTGCCTACCCCGTTACGGATTATAGGCGTGAGTGTATCGACCAAATGCAAGCTTTTTGAATTTAGTGTTATACTCAAATCGCGAGAGATTCCTAAGTATTTTTAAACCCCGACAAAAAAAAAGGTGTTATAAGTTTGACGTGTGTCTGTTTATATGTGTACCTGTGTGTCTGTTGCAAAAGATTGTACTTGTAAAAGATTTCAATCAGTTTCAATTAACAGAAACCAAACGTCTCTAAAATTAGAATATTTTTTCGTGGTGCTACTATTTTTTAACCGACTTCAAAAGAGGAGGTTCTCAATTCGACTTTCTATTTTTTTTAAAATAATTGTTACACAATTACTCCGCCAATGGTCGGTTAATTTTTTCAATATTTTTATGGTCAAACGAGTAACTCCTGATGTAGTCTTATATACATTTTATTGAAAGTGATTTAGTGCTTTTAGGAAAATTCAATAAAAAATAACACATACACATTATATCTTGATGACGTGTTGGTTTGTAGTTATCTGCTGAAAGGCATTGTTGAGATTAAGTCGGTTGATGTTTACGTTTTTAACGTGGACAGTTTATTATTAATAACTTTTGATTTAAGTACAGTCAGCATCGAAATCATGTGAGCTCCTAGGGTAGTCAAAATAATCTGAAGAACACAAGAGCAATTTCATATTCGCAGTTCGAATCATCTTATTGTTGTAAGCACCCTAGGTGTTCAAAATATCTTATTATCATTATTTCATATTTATATAAGCAGTCAGGATTATGTTAGCAAATAATGCTCTCGAAGGTATCCATTAAAAAGCCTATACGCCAACATAATTTTGAACAACCTAATAGCTTACATGTAATTGGTTAGGGTAGATGCTTAGATATATTAACTACTCTGTATGCATACAACATTATGCATACTGTTACCGCCAATATAAATAAGATATTTTGTCCATCAGATAAATTTGACTGCCTTGGATGCTTACATCTATATGATGCTGACTGTACTTAAATCAAAAGTTATTAATAATAAACTGTCCACGTTAAAAACGTAAACATCAACCGACTTAATCTCAACAATGCCTTTCAGCAGATAACTACAAACCAAAACGTCATCAAGATATAATGTGTAGGTATGTGTTATTTTTTATTGAATTTTCCTAAAAGCACTAAATCACTTTCAATAAAATTTATATAAGACTACATCAGGAGTTACTCTTTTGAACATAAAAAAAATAAAAAAAAATCGGCCGACCATTGGCGGAGTAATCGCGTAACAATTATTTAAAAAAAATAGAAAGTCGAATTGAGAACCTCCTCTTTTGAAGTCGGTTAAAAAATAGTAGCACCACGAGAAAATATTCTAATTTTAGAGACCTGGTTGAAATCTTTTACATTATAGTATGTAACAGACACACAGGTACACATATAAACAGACACACGTCAAACTTAAAACACCCCTTTTTTTGTCAGGGTTTAAAAATACTTAAGAATCTATCGCGATTTGAGTATAACACTAAATTCAAAAAGCTTGCAAACTGCTGACCATAGATTCCAGTGTGGGAATGTCGGAAAATTCTGAAAATCAGTGGATGTATCATCGCGGGCGCCGGCAGCCTTTGTCGACATGAAACCTGATGTCACAGGTGGACATTTTTAGCAGAATTAGCATGGGAACGTAATGGACAGAAGGGATAGCTTTGTTCTTAGAATTTGGCACCTGGAGCATTAATTTGGAATTGGATTCGATTTCATTAATGTATTTTTCAAAATTCGCTTTTTTTTTGTTTGAAACTTTTTTTATATTATAAGATGGGTTAACTCTTGACCTCAATCTTGACCATAAGGTCAAAGATGAAGTCGACGATGGATCGAGTTAACTCAGAAAATGCCTATAAAGGCACTGGTACTCCCACGCACCGACGGAACACAGCAAACTGTTTGGCTTCGGTAGGAGGGTGGTCGCGAACCAGGCGGCCCTTTACAGAGCCTACCACACCGCATGAGACCATAGGACAACACCTCAGATTCAGGAAAAAATGAAGTGTCGTTGCCTGGGATGGATTACTAGGAGGCAGGTCTCATTTGTGTTATCATCTCATTTGTCCCTAGTCGCCTCTTACGACACCCACGGAAAGAGAGGGGTGATGTTATTCTCAACTGATCACCACACGGTTTAAATTAACCTAACGTAATTGAGATGATTCTTAGCTATATTTAATCAAAATTGGTTCAGCCGTTTAAAATTATAAGTTATAAGCAATCGAATGTTGGGAGTGATACATTTTTTTTTGTTTTAGAGTTATTATCTTTTCATTGCTTATTCGAGCATTAAAAATTGAGTGTTTTTTTACGTATTAAATAAAGTACTATGTATGACCTAGTCCAAACACATTGTGAAGAGAACTACCTATAAAAAGTTTCGAACGCGAATCAGAATTAAAAGTACAAAATCAGGATAATAAATTAGCGTCGGCATTTTAATTGCAAGCGGAACCGAGATGCACAAATAGTGGGAATATTTTACCGTGGAAACGGGAGCACAGCGTTTTTTACTGTAAAGGATGCATTAATAAAAAGGCTGTATTTCCGCCGGTGAGCGATTTAGTTTGCGAGAAAAAATGGTCTGCTCAAAAGTATATTTTTTTAAACAAGACTAAAATACAAAAAAAATGTATTTCAACAACACAACAAAGAAAAATAAACTCTTTTCTATATCGATACCCGTCGCATAGATAGTTAAAACATGTTTTTGTTTTTATTAAGCTGACATTTAATTATAATTAACGCAATAATTAATTAAGTTATTTATTTGTTTCAGATTACTGGACCCTTCGGAAACACACCGATTCGTCGAGTGACAAGGAAAACTAGAAAAAAACTGTTTATAAGTCTTTTTATTAAATTAATGAAAGATATTGTTTAAATATTATCGTAATTGTAGAAAATGTTTCTTTGTATAGATTGTTTATCGGTTTTTCATGAATGTATTTTAAATTACAAAGCTTACAGGGCACTAATCAACGGGCTAAGATGAACGCGTGAGAGATTTTTTCATGTCGATGATATTATGCCTGTTCCGTACTAACGCTATGCAATAGAACAAGAGGTCAGAATAAGAAACATTCGACAAAATTATGTCACGCGACCATATTAGCTATGCTTAAGGCAGTAAAGGCAATCTTAAGTAAGTAAAATATATATTTTCCCAGATTTTGCTAGAGTAACATACACAAAATAGTACAGTTTTAAGAATACCGCAGCTTTGATGCTGTTGTTTGTATTTTACCTCTGATATATATTCTTAATATAGGCAGACATATCAAATCGTATTCAAATATGTTTATCAATTTTAAAAGCTAGCGAGAATTTTCGCTCAAGAGAAATTACTGGTACTGGGATTTTTCTGGCTTTCCCTGGTCTTATACTATACGCCAGATAAATTGACCAACAGCGGTTATTACGCTGCAAATTTATTGGCTAAAGTGTTTGTATACTATTTTCATATCACCTTAACTTGATAGGACTATACTTTTCGTATAACCCTGCAAAATCAAGTGAATAATAGGGGATATAAAGTATTATACAATCATAGTACCTACCAGCTTATTTTGAAGCAATAGCCCACCAATCCTTGCCTTCTCATTTGGCACTAACTATAGTGGCACTAGCTATCAATAATTGTAAAATGAAAAAGATGTTATACCCATGATATTCATCGCCTATAATTCTTAAACGGCTAAACCGATTTTAATAAAACATGTCTTAGAACCACCGCTAGAAAAGCTGCTGTTAAAAACCGCATCCAAATCGGTTTACTCTACGTTGCCACAGACACTTTTTGCGTCGGTGGTTATAAGTTTTTTACTGCTCAGATTATTTTGAACACTTTACAAAAAAAAAATTGAATGCAGTATATATTATTTTAATTAAATATTGGCTATTTATATAAGAGGCTTTTATGTCATTTTCAGACTTATTATCATTGTAAAAGTAAATCAAATTTCCAACCTTTGAATTTTAGTTTTATAAAATTTAGTTATAGGGTGAAGGTTCCAAAGGAATTTTTATATTAGTTAGGTAAATAGTATGCATGGGCTAAACGTTATATAGACGGAATATTATATTTTGGATGACCTTAATGGGCTTCTTTATAATTCGAATGGCACGGCGCGGCACTTCAAAATTTGAATTACCATTGGCCGCTATGTTCTCAGCTTCTAGTGTTACTATTACATAGGAGGCAATGGTAATACAATTTTGCCGTGCCGTTTTCGAATTATAAAAAGGCCCAATTTTTAGGGGGTGACTCTCCCTGTGAAGCTGAACAACTTTTGCCACGGAACACAGGTCAAATAATGAAAAATTTCACCTCTCCATACTAGAGTGCATCACCAAGTCCCCGATTCTGTAACTTAAGTTGTGTGTCGATGGAATGGTCGCCATTTTATCCGTTCAGGTGGCGAAATTGAGAACTATCCAAATTTTATGCATCTAATGACGGCTGCTTTGACTAGTGGCGCCACTGCCAACTGAATTTTCAGTTGGTAGTTTGCAACTTTACGTTCGGTTGGCGGTGGCGCTGCAGGTCGGGGTGGTTGTCGACAAGTATATGAAAATTAAATAGTTCTCAATTTCGCCGCTTGGTCAGATAAAATGGCGACCATTCCATCGACACACAACTTAAGTTACAGAATCGGGGTCCTGAT
Organism: Aproaerema taeniolella; assembly: GCA_949987775.1. Lineage (NCBI taxonomy): Eukaryota > Metazoa > Arthropoda > Insecta > Lepidoptera > Gelechiidae > Aproaerema > Aproaerema taeniolella. Next base: position 7,384,830 of record OX465245.1, read on the forward strand.
TGTCTACTATGAAAAACCGAAAAAGTGCGTATTTCGAGAATTTCTTATGGGTTCCTTAGGGGAAGTTGTTCAGTGGTAGAATCATCCCCTTAAGTGTCAATAACTAATTTAAAGTCACTCCAGAGGTTTCTTTTTAAATTAAGCTGTATATCTGTATCATATTTTTAAAATAAAAAATATTTTGCAGCAAGATTAAACTCCGTCCACCAAAATTTGTGTGCTAGGTGACTTGTTTTTTTTTGCATTTGTATCATAAATAATCATAATTATAGTAACGTAAGTGGCGTAATGTCTAACACTATTATGGAGTTTCTAAAATCTAGAATATCTAGTCTCTGACACAATGTAGTGTCTCTGATCTCCGCATGAATAAAACGCTCATCAAATATTGTGAGCCAGCTTCCTAATGTAGAATAATAATAATTTTTTTTAATTCAATTAATTATAGTTCAGATTTGAGGTTATCTTATCATATCAGAAACTGTTAAACCGGAACTATTCATTTATTTTTTTGTAATTTGCATGCACTTATTAAAACTGATGTTATAAATGCTTGAATACGTATTGGATGACTTTAAATCAATTAGTGAAATGTAAGTATGTGAATCAGCCCACGAGACTGAACAACTTTTCCCAAGGCACGCAGGTCGAAATATGAAAATAAAATCACAGATTTCGTGCCTCACACGACTATCGAGCACATTGGAAATGAATCTATGGAATTCGAAAAAAATGTCGTTCTGACTTTTTTCAAAAAGGTTTGGCTACAGGGCAAACCCTTAACCCGATCGTCTTTGTTTTTGACTCAAATTGTAGCCGACTAAATTGTCCAGGGGATCGTTTCTCAGATTTTTCATATCATTCTTCGTTTCCAAAATATCGAGCGCCAAAATCAAAAACTCGGAAAAAAAAGATTTTTTTGCACTATTTCAGCCATAACTTTTTTCATTTTTGATTTTCTCGAATAATTATTTTCGCACCTTATAGCTCTCGTGAATATCATAGCTTCACAACTCTCTGAGAAATCGGAATTCGTGAAATCGGAGCCTACACTGAAGCGAACGAAAAGACATATCCGATGTCTAAAGTTTCGCCTCTGTCATGTAGTTAATTGGGGAAAGTTGTTCAGTTTTTATGGGGACATTCATGTATTTTAAGTGTTCATTAAATAATTAAAAGTCACCCATAGTATCAAAACATTTTGTCGGTATTTTAATAAACTATGAATTTTCTTTTGGGAATTTCATATGAACTTCTTTCTAAGGTAAAGTTGTAATTTCATATGAAGGTTTCATCTACATTTTACGCTATACATATCTTGTTATGTACAAGAGCCAGATTATCGTATCCATACTCAGGTTTTATTGCAAAACCGCCCTTATTTTAACAACATAGAGTACACTTTAGTACTCTATGCTATAAACATAGTTACAGGTGCGGAGCTAGCATTGTCTTACATAAATTTTGATAAGTCTGTTTCTTACTAACACTATGAGTTAGAACGAGAGATCAGTTAAATTACCGATGAAAAAGTTATGTCAAGTGTAAATATAAATAATTTTTAGGGAAAGAAAAATATTCGGCGCGAATGGGACTTAATTGAACCCACGACCCCAGGATTAGGTTTCCTGGAGCTCTAACCAACTGAGCTGTCGTGCCTTCAAGTCCCTCACGCGGTTAAACGTTTTAAAAATACTAAATGCTAATATAGCTGCAGGACTAACATAGACGTGTGACATAATTTTGTCATGTCAATGCCGTTCTGCTTGTTCTATTCGATAGCACGCGAGGGCGGAATGAGATACATATGACAAAATTATCTCACGTGTCTGTGTTAGTTGTGCAGCTGAACATAATAACTTACTTCCAGTATTTGGTGCTGGCGACTCCCTATGTGCCTTTTCTAATAAGCCTCGATTTATTTTTAATGGCATTAGCAAATTAACTTGGTTATAAACTGTGTATTAAATATTATGAATTTCTGTTTCAAAAAACGGATATGTGTATTTATAATATTAGATGTATGTAGAACTTATTACGCTTTTTCAATGTTTTAATGTTAATAAATGAATGATTATGATTAACTAAACTTTATTTTATTTTGACCCTGTGTATTCAATTCTTCCATGCGCGACTGGGAGTGAAAGAAAAACTTAGAATGTACCAGCTGCCAAATCTCCCCAGGCATACTGTAGTCTCGTAGAACTGAAGTCATTGCTCGTAGAACGCATGGCCGCTGGGGCAGAAAAGTCCTCGAGTGGCGACCACGTACCGGACGGCGCAGCGTAAGAAGGCCTCCCACAAAGTGGACCGACGATCTGGTAAAGATTGCGGGAAGCTGCTGGATGCGGGTGGCGCAAGACTGATCGATGGAGATCCCTGGGGGAGGCCTATGTCCAGCAGTGGACGTCTTGGAGGTGACATGATGATGACGATGATACTTTAGAAGTCAGTAAGTGGGACGGGAGGCGTTTGCTGTATTATGCGCGAAAGTTTGACAACCTCTCACTTTATACATCATGTTTTTTATCTAATAACCCTAGGAATTAATGTCGAATGTAGCATCAAGTGTTTCTAGAACCACTGATGCTCTGCCTACCCCGGCAGGTATTATAAGCGTGAGCGTATGTATTTCATGGTACTCCTACGCACCGATGGAACACAGCAAGCTGTTTGGCGTCGGATTTCGGTAGGAGACGGCCCTTCACAGATCCTACCACACCGCATGAGACCATAGGACGCCACCTCAGATTTAGAACAAATTGAGATGTCGTTGCCTGGGTTGGATTAATAGGAGGCAGGTCTCATTTGTGTTTCCTTAGTCGCCTCTTACGACACCCACGGAAAGAAATGGGGTGGTGTTTTTCTCAACCGATCACCACACGGCGTATAATAGAGGTATGCCTATATCACCTTACGTGGATACCAATGGGAACCCTATTCTAAAATAAAGTATGCGTCATCTCTTCAAATCTTCAAAATACTTAAAGGAGTGAACATTGAAAATAAAAGGAGTAAGGTTGAAAGGGAACCCTTGAGTCATCGAGAGACGGGAATGCATCAGGAGTGAGTCATCTTGATGAGGCATACTGTTGCTATGGGATTGTGATGCAACATTGACGCAACAATAGGTCCTTTGTGAGGTCTATGTATATATATGTCTATATATTAGGTGACTTTTTATCTATCTATACATATTATAAAGAGGAAAGATTTGATTGTTTTTTTGTTTGTTTGCATTGAATAGGCTCCGAAACTATTGGACCGATTTGAAAAATGTTTTCACCATTAGAAAGCTACATTATCCCCGATGGACATAGGCTACATAATTTTCCCGAATTCCCACGGAAACGAAGTCCCGAGCGGAATGCTAGTAAGTAATAATGATGCTCTAATGAGTTCAATAATGAAATTAAAACTTAGTGCATTTCTCATAGATACAGCGTAGCGAAAAAATCTTTAGGTTTATGTATGGACTCTAGGTTATTGTGCCACCATTAATTCATATGGTGACACAAAAACTGCCCTGAAACGAGAGGGAAACTTTAAATTATCTCAGTGAACATCAAGATGTAAAGCTGAACAACTTTTTCCAAGAAATCCATATAAATAATCCCTATTAATATTATAAATGGAAAAATAACTTTGTCTGTCTGTCTGTTACGCTTTCACGCCGAAACTACTGAACCGATTTTGATGGAATTTGGTACAGAGATAGATAAGATATTGGAAAAGGATATAGGCTACATTTTATCCCACAGCTGGGCACGATATAAATTGTAGTCCACGCGGGCGGAGCCGCAGGCGGAAAGCTATCCTCATTTTATGGCACAATCATTAGTGTGGAAAGGCGACTTTTTTCATATTGCTGCCGGTTAATCTGTGATTCCTGCTATGGTCTGTAAAACGCCTGTCTTTATCACCTTAGCATAAACTTTAGGAAATGACTATGCGGAGAAAGAAAATGTTCTTCAGGCGCTCACTCGTTTGAGGCACCGAACGCCCCCGCCTGTAGTTTTGAAGTTAGCAATCAAATGAACAATGTGGAGTGAAAATGTAATAAATGCGTTTACCTTAATGTAAGGAGTTTGAAACGGTCATAAACTGAATTAGAAATTTTGTTTTCTTCAGGTATAAGTACAGTTGAACTACGAAAACTGTCTGTAATAAATATATAAACAGAATAAGGTCGAAGTCAATACGTATATTTTGATCTTCTTCTTATCGTGTAGGTATAGCCAAGTGTGTGGCGAACTTGGCTAATACTGGTGTCAGAGATATATTGGTGGTATATTTTGATTGCAGTAGGGTTTAAGTGCAGTTTCAGTTTCATTTTTTGAAGACACAGAAGTCGACGTACTATTTTATGTGTTTGTGTTTTCAATCGTATTATCGTATTTTCAAGTAATTGTGAGGTGTGTGTTTATTTATGCATACATATACATATAATACGTATGTATTTACAAAAAAAAATATGTAGTATATCAGCTATCTAGCACCCATAGTACAAGTTTTTCTTTGTTTGGGGTAAGCTGGCGCTGCGTGAATTTCTTCTTCTTATCGTGTAGGTTTAGTCAAGTATGTGGCGAACTTTGCTAACCCTGGTGTCAAAGTTTTCAAACCGCACAATGGCCTCTGACTTGGTTTTAACGACTGTAGTTAATCGACAACAGCCGCGACCAACAGCTTTACGTGCCCTTTAGAAGCACAGAAACGCTCGTGATAAATTTCCACTTTGGTCACCCATTAGGTTCCCTGCCTCTGTGTACGTTGCTTTACGTCACTGATCGGTTGAGATCAGCGAGTGCCCCTGGGCTACGAACGCTTCTGTGTGAAATGTCCAGTAGATTCTCTATTATAAGAACAAACTAATAAATAAATAAATAAATAATCTCTATACTGCTTTTACAGAGAAAAAACATATCTTTCTATGCCTTTTACACATGTGCTACTGGTAGTCATTGACCTCTGAACTTTTGTTGCAATCACAATACATAAATATCACCTCAGCACGTGCATAACCCGTACTCAAAAAAATCTTTTATCCTTCAAGTATCATACAAAACCAAGTGTCAACAATTGCTAAATTAGGCCTCATTTAAAAAGCATTTATATGCAAAAGGAGCGAGAAAATTGATCGTTTTTTATGCGTCAGCGCATAAGGAAGGCTAATTGAGCCAATATGGGGCTGCGATTTGAATTTAGAACGCGTGGATGAGTGATGCGAGCGGGTTTTGATTGGCTATTGTTTGATGCAGCTTGCGCGATCGCATCTGGATTTGGATGCGTTTATTGTTAGCTGCATTAATCTATTAGGAGCGTAGGGTCAAAGTGTAATAATGTTAGTACACATTTTGTAATTATTATGTACCTTTTAGACATAGGCCTAGAAGATCCCACTGCTGGGCAACCTAAGTGTATGTAGATTAGTGGAGAGTCGATTTTTCATATTCTTATTTTACAACAATTTACTAAGTCAGAAAACTAAATTAATATTGTAATCTTAGTTAAAGCAAAGTGCTCGCCACGAATGGGACAAGTAATGGGACATAAGTCAGGATGAGAAATTTCTTTCGCCAAGATTATTTGTGAATATGCCTCACTAGGGTAAGCGGTTTGAAAATTATTCAGTACTTAAGCTACGTAAAATAACATAACAATAAATAAAATCAAAACCTAGGGCTGACGCTTTTGCATTTTCTATTCTGTTTGCCTGACAGAGATAAAAGAAAACTAGAATAAAAATAACGCATCATACTTATACAGTAAAGTCAATGGAAAATTCTGGAACAAAGCATTTTAATTTTAAAGAAGCGGAGTGTATTTTAATTGAGTTTATTGGTAAATAAATAAGAATCGCTTGACTTATGAGCTTTAGCTACTCGTCAATAGATGTCGCTAGCGATCGTATTTCAGAGTTAAGTGAATCAACCTGACGTGCTGCTGTCTGTACCTAATGCCCATACTCAATACGTTAGACAAAGTAGGTTCCGAGTTCTATTCCTGGTCGGGTCAAAAAGTGTAAAAATTAGATGTTTATTCTCGGGTTGGGTGCTTCTGTCTGTCTTTGTGCGAGTCCCAGGAAACCCATAACAGACAAAAAACCTTCTCCACAGCTCCCAATAAACTTTTAAAAATTAAATATAAGTGATATTTACTCAGTGTTGCCACATGAAGTAGACATGAAATCTGTATTTTCATTACAAAAATCCGTATAAAATCCGTATTTCTGTTTTTATTGAAATTCCGTATAACTATCCCGTATTATGATTGAAATTCCATATTAATTCCATATAAAAATTAAACGTAACATTTTTGAGTCAAGATTTAAACCAAAAGAGAATGATTTTCCTAAAAGTTGTTTAGTAGTAGCGGGTCCGTTATCGTTGAAGTACAGTTAACAGAACATAATTATTTCTTGATACATTATTCTTGGTGGTCCTGTACATAATTTATTTCTTGGTTTCGTCTTCATTGAAGAAATTTTGCTGTACTGCCGCACTACAGTGGAGCAAACTCACCAGCGTTGTGACGAAATTGGTCAAAATTAGGTAAAGAACGCTCGAAAACGGGGATCTTTTGAAGCTAATTCTGTGTTTAGAGTAAATCCGTATAAAAATCCGTAATCTTGATTCATCCGTATTGAACTTGCAAAATCCGTACAAATACGGACAAATCCGTATATATGGCAACACTGTATTTACTAAATATCCAAACACTTGGGTTTTCACGATAATGACTATTGACTACGTGTTGGGAGTATTTCTTATCTTTAGATACTGCTCTTCTGATCACTATTTACTACAACTACATAAGTGTTATAATTGAATTTGTACATAATTGAATGCTAATGCATTAATCAAACAATAAAATGTTACTAAAATTATATAAAAAATAAAAAAAATATTTCCTTAACTTAGCATTACATTATTATATTATGTTACAAGAGCACTCCCTTTAAGTAATGTTAAATACTTGTGTTGGGAGGCTCTGCTCTTCCATAAATATGTAGGAAATTCTTACAATAGAATAAAAATAGTTAAGACAAAGAAAAAACAGATTTCAAAATATTTGTGAAGTAGTTATGTGACTAAGAGTATAGGTAGGTATAAATTAATATATAAGAGCGCGTTTATGTGTGTGCGTGTGTGTGTGTTTGTGTGTATGTGTGTGAATGTGTGTTTCAGAGAAAGTGTATGTGTCTGTGTATGTGTGTTTATATGTGGGGTGTTTATATAATAATAAAATATTATGAGTTATTTATACCACGTATAAGAACCACCGTTATATCCATAAACAAAAATACGTTACTATTTAATTTAATTTCTATTATTTCATTACATGAAACAGCAACTCTGTTTGCTCGTAGTCTTATGTTACTGAAAATTTAAAGAGCTGGCTGCGCAAAATAGTGTTCTCTGCGCAAGGACGTATATAAGGGGGGAGTCCTGGGGGTCTGGACCCCCCCCTTAGGGCCAATTCAATCCAATTCAATTATTTGTTGCCTTCATGTGTAGGTACATTGTGTTCTTACAAATGTTTGCTTATGTGTCAACATGAAACCCTGTTAGGGCACTGCAATAGTCAATTCTTTGATTTTATATAATACATATAAATAAGGATGTATAACATTTAATTTAATTTAATTACTGGTGCGTTACACACTAAGTCCGGCTTAATAGTAACTTTTATGTTATTTTTTAAGCAAAGAGGTTTAATAAATAAATAAATGGTAAAAACTAACGAAGCCTTGATGTCTATTGCGTCAGTCTGTCAAAATTTAATTCAACTCTCAAACGATTGAAGACCTACATAAAAAATAAAATGGGAGACGAGAGACTTAGTGGTCTTACTCTCATGAGCGTACACCGGGAGCTCGCTGTAAAGACAGATCCTAACGATATAGTCAGTAAGTTAATTTCGAAACGCAAGAGGCTTACAAAAATTTAAAATATATCGTATCAAAAAAAAATGCTAGTTTCAAGTTCGAGTTTACCTAAATTGTACTTACTATTTTTTAAATAAATGACTTACGTACACATACATTTTTTTTAGTATAACCTCTCGACCCTACCTAAGATGGGACCCCCCCCCCATCTGAAAGCTATAGCTACGTCCTTGTCTCTGCGGGTATCCACGGAAGATCCCTTTCGTCCACTTTCATAACCATGGTTTCTTAACTAGTCAAGAAAAACCACATTCCTTTATTGTTTGACAACTAGTTATTAAACAATTATACGAAATGTTCATCAGCGTAGTATCATGAATCACAGCATTGCTGAGTGGATGCCTATTAAAGCCAACCCTTTACTTTTATATATTTCAGTTACACATACATACATACATACGCTCACGCCCATAATCCCTGGCGGGGTAGGCAGAGCATCAGTAATTCTAGAACCTACGTTTGATACAAGTCAAACATTAAAGTTTATTTAAGTTTTTTTATGTTTAATTAGAGTAAATTAATAAATAAAAAATCTTTCTTTCTTTTCGCAGCTACTCGTATATGATTTACTTCCCTCTTACTGTCTAACCCATATAGGAACACACTGTGATATAAGTAGGTAGCATTTAATGAATAATGTATGTCTAAATTAGGTATACCACACAATAAAATTACAAGCTACACTAAAACTGTCTGTCTGCACATCCACCCTTAGTAATTGGCCGTCTTGAATATATTTCACGGTTCGCGTTGGGGGGTGGGCAGGCGCAACGTCTGCGGTAACTTATGCGGCCACAGTGACAGCCTTAAAACGCACCTGGTAGGTGTAGGTACAGTGTTTTTTTTTTTATCAGCCCAGATACATCCCCACCGAGGGGCACACTATTAATTCAATTACAATTAAGTAAATTAAATTAGAAAATAAGGAAAGCATTTTTTTTACCAGCCCATATACGTCCTTGTAATCCGAAGGTCGTGGGTTCAAATCCTGGTGCGGGCCTGTACCACTAAATTCGTCTTTTCGGATTTATGTACGGATTTCTAATTATCACTTGCTTAACGGTAAAATTTTCGAAAGGCGAGCGGTCCACCAACCCGCATTGGGCCAGCGTGGTGGACTATGGCCTCAATTCCCTTCGTGTTTCGAAGGGAGGCCCGTGCCCCTCGGTGGGGACGTATAAGGAAAGCATGATTGGGTTAAAAAGATCAACCCTCGGAGTTTCTTGCCTATTCTTCTCCTGAGGAAGACTGCACCTTTGCGAATAGGCGCAAAGTTAAAAATGCTAATGTAATTCATTACTTTGAGTTTTTTTAAGTAACGTTCTGAATTTTCCATGAAATAAAGATATTTTTGACTTTGATTACAGCTAAATTATAGTTTCATTTCTACACTCACGCTTATAATCCCTGACGGGGTAGGCAGGGCATCATGAAGTTTGCATGACGACATTTAGACATACTTTCTGAAGCAGGTTACCTGGGGCTCTACTCTGGACTATCTTCGATCTACGGACGACCGATAATTTTAATTGTCACTAAAGTACTTGTCATTGTCATCTGTATAGGGCAAGACAAAGATATACACACATTCGACGCTTTGTTTCGGTCGTAAATAGTACATACATTCACGCGTAATATCCCTATCGTGGTAGGCAGGGCATTATGTGGTTCTCAAACCACTTGACGCTACGTTTGCCATACATTCTGAGGGTTATTAGATGGAACATGGGTATAGTGGTGATAGATTGTCAGCCTTTCCCCCTTAATACAACAATAACCTCATTTCCCAATTACTGACTCTTACAGTATGCCTAGGAAGAGTTGGCAGCTGTCACATTATAAGTTTTCCACTCCCAGTCCAGCATGGAAGGAATAACCTAACTGAAAGTTTAGTTCCTTTTAAAACAAATTATATTAATAAAATAATAACAATAAACGCTGCACACTCAAAGGCCCACACTAAGGTTTTCCCTTGTGTCGTGGGTCCTTCGGAACACACATAAAGACAAACACAAACACCCATGACCCGAGAACAAACATCTGCTTTTCACACAAATGTTTGCCCCGACTGGGGATCGAACCCAAGACCCGCCGATCAAGAGGCAGCGTCAATACCACTCGACCAAACCGGGCGTCATATTAAAATTAAATAATAATAATAATAATCACATCCTCCCATAATAATAATCATGTAAATATAAGAAACCCCCTAACTTACTTGATCTTTCATTAAGTATTTAAAAGCGGTACCAACGCGCGGCGCGGGCGTCAGTTATCAAGCCATAAATCAAAAATAAACGTAACAGTAACGTTCCTTCCATCTTGCGGGGTGGGCAGGGCTCGCCCAGGTGCCGGCAAATTGGAAAAAAGTTAATTTAAACTCCGTCTTCACCCTCCTTGGGAATGAAGACGCTACTTTACATAGAGCTAATAACGTCTAGAACAGACGTAACATATTCGTATAAGTATTCGTAAGATCCGTTAGTTAAAGCTATACTTAATAGGAAAAACCCTGAAATTTTACGCGAGAAAATACACTACGGAGTAATCAAATCACGTATGAAGTAGGCAGGGCATCAATCTCCCGACGAGTTGACAAAAGATTCGAAGGGTTGTTAGATGAAACTTAGATTTAGCTATAAAAGTTTTTGCCCGTGATAAGCATAGTAAATATGGTAAAATTCTCAAGTTGCTAAAATTATTTTACCTACTAACTTTTACAGTACGCCCGTGAAAAACGCAACTAGCTTCTACGCCAGCGTGAAAGATGCCATACATTTTCAAAATAGCTCAGGTAAAGAATAATGGATAAGTATAAAATTAAAAATGTTGTATCACCTCCGATATTTGATTGCTTATAACTTTTAAACGGCTAAACCAATATTGATCAAATGCAGCTAAGAACCATCTCGATTACGTCAGCTATCAAACGAAAAAACTACACCGAAATCGGTTTATCCGTTTAGGAGCTACGATGTCACAGAAAGACACACAGATACTCAGACTTATAGGTATACAGATACACACGTCATACTTATAACACCTCTCCTTTTTGTCGAGGGTTAAAAAGATTTTTCCTTATTACAACAAAAAAAAACAATAAAAATTAAAGTTTTATTCCATCGTTTTATTCATACATGACCTCAGTACGAAAACTGAGGTCAATGGAACCGGCAAATTATTTTATACAATTTTTTTTGCTCGTGTCACTGAAACTTGTAAAATATTCCTATTTTTGACTTTGACAAAGAGAGAATGCGTCTGATTCGAATTACTTATAGATTTTCTCACTTACCATATTCATGAACTTGTGAAAAACAGGAAACTTTACATACGCTCAGATGCAAAAAAAGTCCATTAAATTTAAGGCTTTTTAAAATGTAGTGCCGTCACTGCTTAAGTCAACAAGACTAAAAATGACACTATAAAATTTAAAGTAGCTAAGTGTTACTTCGCTGGCTGAAGAACACTCTCTCAGGGCCCCGATTCTGTAACTTAAGTAGTGTTTCGATGGAATAGAGACCATTTTATCTGTGCAGGTTGCGAAATTGAGAACTATCCAATTTTCATACATTTAATGACGGCTGATTTGACTGGTGGCGCCACCGCCAGCTGACTTTTCAGAAACTTTACGTTCGGTTGGCGGTGGCGCTGCTGGTCGGGATGGTTGTCAGCAAGTATATGAAAATCAAATAGTTCTCAATTTCGCCACCTGAACAGCTAAAATGGCCTCCATTCCATCGACACACAACTTAAGTTACAGAATCGGGGCCCAGGTCATATTTGTAATAGGCAAAGAAGGCTGGTCGAGGGAAGCTCTTTCTACAATTAATTGGCGTCTCAATTATGCAGTTATGGTGACTATTCTACCCGTCTGGGTAGTGAAATTGAGAACTATCGAAATATCATACAATGACAGCCATGACAGCCACAACGACCAACTGAACGTTAAATTGTAAACTGCTAAGCAACCTATCATTGGGCCTTTTTATAATTCGAACGGCACAGCACGGCACGACAGAATTTATATTACCATTGCCTTCTATGTTCCCAGCTTCTAGTATCACTAGAACATAGGAGGCAATGCTAAATACAATTTTGCGCGCCGTTTTCTATACTAATATTATAAAGAGGAAAGTTTTTTATTTTTGTATAAGCGAATAGGCTTCGAAACTACTGGACCGATTTCAAAAATTCTTTCACCATTATGAATGAATTAATGAATGAATGAAACTTTATTTGGGAGACACAGGAGTTTTTCTTAAATCTAACTTACAATTAAACCCAACAATCGTAACAGTGCCACCCAAAAAGGCGCTGGCTCAGCATTTGCTACAGCGGCGAGGCTGTAGCGCTGATATTCTGCCAGTACCAGAAATAAAAAATAATAAAATAAAATAAAATAAACAAAACAAAAAGAGATAAACTTTAGGATGCTACGTTATTCCTGCGTAACAGAGGCTGCACATTTTTTCCGAATTACCACGGGAACGAAGTCCCGAGCGGGATGCTAGTCGTATTATAAAAAGGCCCATTTAGTTGGTGGTGTGGTGGCGCCGCCAGTCAAAGCAGCCGTCATCAACGCCTTTGTAAAGTTTTTCTCCTTTACTGTGGGTAAAGGAATTTAAGTGCAATAAAAAAAAATCAATACATATTGTAGGTAACAGTAAAACATTCAGTTCTTATTTTCTGCATACCAAATTGCTAGACTGAACATCTGTGAATTATATTGCGACTTATTTTTGTATGGGATACATTTTCATTAATGAGTTGAAATGAGCTACGCTTTCAGAAGCAAAATATCGGAAAGGAATTGTATGTTTAACATTAAAGTGCCACAGAATTGGTACAGTGCCAATGGCGGTAAATTAACTACTATTACTATTTTATATAATACTAGTTTTTCCCGCGGCTTTGCTCGCGCAAAGAGCTTTTTTAGTTACCCAAAATTTTTGTTTTTTGAAAAATCGCGAAACACATGTCCGTTTATTTGCTTCAAGGTATAGGTACCTTGACCAAGTTTTGAGTCAAAATGTAAAAAAAAAATCCTTTTACTATTATGGTGGGCGAAAGGCTGACAACCCCTCACTTCTATACTCATATCTTCTAAATATATAAAAGGAGAAACTGACTGACTGACTGACTGACTGACTGACATATCAACGCACAGCCTAAACGGCTAAACGTAGGCACTTGAAATTGGAAGGGACGTAGCTTAGGTACCGTAGAGGTGCACTAAGAAAGGAATCCCCAAATTCCCACGGGAACGGGAATTAGCGGGAAAATCCTTTTGTATGAAAAACCTAAACCGCTTAAGTTAGACGCTTTAAATTTGGCATGCAGGTACCTTAGTAAACTTAAAGCTTAGTTGCAACAGGATATTGTAAAATTCCCACGGGAAGTTAGCGGGAAAAAACTTCACGCGGTTCCCGAAGTTCACGCGGGCGAAGCCGCGGGCGGAAAACAGTTCCATATAATAAAATAACCCTCAGAACGAATGTCAAATATGGCTTCAAGAGGTTTCAGAACCACATGAGGGAATATAGTCGTGTTTATATAGATAGATAGATAGATAATTACACTCGAAATACAATAAATAGGATTTCTCCAATCTTCTTTTTATAATAATCTTATCTAAAAATCCAACGTTCTAAACTCTACGTCCAGATGGCTACGAACCAGTAAAGGCTTCCACCTGGCCCGGGGTCAGACAGACCCCATTGTCTTAGATTGGAACAGATAGCGCCAATTACGGGTTAACTTAGAACCGTGTAAAGGTTGATTAAAGAAACATTATTTTTGTGGGCGCCCTTGTAAAAATAATAATAATAATAATAATAATAAATTTATTTTCAACATGCTTAATACCTAATGTTACATAGTGGTTGGTACCTCCTTGTAAGCTGTTAAGCCTGTGTTAGGAGGAACCGCTCTTCCATACTTATATCTGCTATTTTAAACATTTATATGTTATAGGTATGTTGTAAATAAAAATAAATTTAACACTACTTCCTTATCTAATCTAGCATATTTAACTTACATTAACTAACAATAACACCTTCGCCCACAAAAGAGATGGCTTGATTATGTGAATAAATGAATGTGTGAAAATATAATAATAATAATACCAAATAACCAAGTACACCGACTTATCAGTAGAAATTAAATCACAGTGGCGCGTGGACACAGTCAGAACTATCCCTATAGTAATATCATCAACCGGCGTCATTCCCAAATCTTTACATACCAGCCTGAAAACTCTACAGATCCACCCCCTTACATTCATCCTTATTCAAAAAGCCGTTATTCTTAATACATGTAGAATCGTTCGGAAATTCCTATCTCTAGAGAGTTAATTTTCCCTTGATTTTCACTTATTTATCGTTTGGCCAAAAGCCCGCGATGATAAGTCAACTTAAAACAAAAAATACAAAATATATAAAAAATAAATAATTATAATTGTATTTTCAATATACTTAATTGGTAAAAGTACACAGTGGTTGGTACCTCCTTTTAAGCTAATAAGCCTGTGTTAGGTGGTACCGCTCTTCCATACATAAAATAAATACTTGCTTTTATTAAATTATATCTAACTAAAACAAAACTAAATGATAAAATGATAAAAGTTTTGACATTAAAAATTAATTCATACCGCCACAATCAGCTATTTGAAATTATGTTTTAAAAGTAATGTGTATATGTATTGTGTATGTATATATGTATTCTAATATGTAATCATAATATGTAAATAATTATATCTTAATATTGTTTACTTTATGTATTCCAGTAGCAATTCCGTGTCAATGTAGGTCTTACTCTGTATCCATTTAATTAAAAGTTATTTACATTCCTGATAGCTTTTATCGTATATATATATATTTCTTTGTTAACTTTATTATATAAATAGGCTGAGCGTGTGTGATACTGAGAGCTAGCAAACGTAGTCTTTGTTTTTGGGACACTGGTAACAATATCCTTACGTCTCCTGTTCATTAGTGTAGTGTCATATGGAAGTGATTTGTGTTTTTTAATAATTGTGACAGCTTGTACAGCTGTTTAACCCAAGACAAGAAAGATAGGTGTTATAAGTTAGACGTGTGTAGCTGTGTGTCTGTCTGAGGCATCGTAGCTCTTAGTATGAAACAAGAAGTTACGTTTAGAAAGATTTTTCAATTACTTTAAGCAGTTACTTTTAATATATGTTTCAATAAATAATAATTATGAAGTAACCCGAAGCCATATTATGTAACAACTAGCTTTCCGTCTGGGACTTCGTTCCCGTTGGAATTTAGAAAAATTATGTAGCCTTTGTATTAACCCAGGCTGTCAGCTACCTCCATACCAATATATTTTTTTAAATTGGTCCAGCCGTTTGAGCGTGAAAGAGTAATAAACATCTATATGTTACAGTTAAAACTAGTTAGTAGATAGAACGCGTTTTTCCTAGTTAGAACTAGTTTTTACTTAATGCCTTTGTTAATACTAGAATTGACTAATGTCTGAATCAAATATCAGTTAAAACTAGTTTCTGCAAGACAAAACGCGTTTTCCCGAAGCGAGTCAGTTAAAACTGTTCCGACCGAGGTTAGAGTCATGTTGTTGTTATGTTGTGGGTTATGTTGTTGTTGTGCTTACCGTTTAACGCAACCAAAGTCTTTTCTGGCACTTCGCCGGCCCTAGCCGCGGCACGCTCGCTTCGCTCGCTCGGCTCGTGCGTTGGGGGTCGCAGTTCTAACCTAACCTAACCTAACCAACCTTTAACGGGTTGGTTAGGCTAGGCTACTAACAAACCTAACCTACAGTTTCTGCCCCGATATAATCTCCACGGGGGGGGGGGAGTTTTAACTATAGCTAATTTTAACTATAGCTCGATGTGACAACTAGTTTTATCTGTCAGTGGTAAATTCTAGTTTTAACTGATTATTTCTAGTTTTAACCAAGGCATTAAGTAATAACTAATTTTAACTAGGGAAAACGAGTTCTAACGAAAAATGGGTTTTAACTGTGACATATACATACACACTTTCGCGTTTATTATATTACTAAGGTTGTATACTCTGTATTAACTTTAAATAACTCCTTTTTCTTAAGTCCTCTTCTTCATCAGCCCATATATTACGTCCCCACTGCTGGGGCACGGGCCTCCCTCAATAAAATGAGGGGTAAATGCCATACTCACCACGCTTGGCAGACGGGTTGGCGAGGGTTTTGATATAATTGCAGAGTTTTCCTTCTCTGTGTGCAGATGAACTTGCTTGCATATTTACCTTAGCCGGTAAGAAAGAGGCTGGTCCTATTCTACTCTGCCGGGGACTCACACGGCTTTTTTTTAAAGTCCTCTAAAGTAAAAAAAAATACATATTTCACCCCAATTTGTTAAAAAATAAGCGAAACCCTTAATTAAAATTGTATTTCTCTTAATAACATGGACCGTTGATTAACGGTTCCTGCCGTTTCGTTTTATTCCACAAAAAAGGATTTCAAAGTTTACAAAATATATATATATTCTATATTTTAAGTGGGACATAAATCTAAACTCAACAATTTTATACTAAACTAATATTAGCTCACTTTTTCTTGCTGAACGAATAAAACTTCAATTTAGTATTTTTCAAACGCTCAGCCGCGCGAGGGTATAACAATTCATAAATTGTTTTAGCGTAAGTTCAATATTCTTAAACTCACGACCCCAGGTTAGATCTCCTAATGCTCTAATCAACTGAACTATCGTGACTTCACGTGCTTATTATTCCTTTGAATAAGAAACGCCGCTTAACATTTCATTTCATTTCATTTCATTTATTTAAATAGCGTATATTTATTTTTACAGGAGTCCCAAGTCAATAAATACACTTGTCAGTTATACATATTATCCCCCCAAAAAAATTAATACATTCACACTAAAACAGCACACTTATAAAATTGAATCGGAAATAAAATATTAAACTAAACATTACAAATTAAAAGAAAAACATATAATGTGACATGAAGACACGATAGCTCAGTTGTTTTTAATTTAAAATAAAACACTGATTAAATTGCAATATTATACGATTTTTTAAATTTTCTGGTTAGATATTATAACTGTGTAAGTATATTATTTCGTTTTAATAAAGCTATTTTTGTAGACAAGATAACCCATTGTCAAGACTAGACACGGAACGCATTCTCTGTTGGAGATCTAAATGGCCTTAATTTCAAACACCATATGTCCCTAATGAGCATGACATTGCACCCTCTAAGGGCAACACCGTGATGTTATCACAACATTGGCTTTCGGTGGATGGTCTTGAGGTATTTAGGGTCGGTTTCCCTTCAATAAAGGGTTGCATGGTGACTTACATACTGTGAAATTGTAATTGGTAGTTTTTAAGAAATGTGTTATTAGAGCATTATTGTTAAAATTCTTTAAATTCACTTCCATGCTGGACTGGGATTAAAAGAAAAACATAGAATGTGCCAGCTGCCTACTCTTCCTAGGCATACTGTAAAAATCAGTAAGTGTTGCAAGTTGTCATTTACTAGCACCTTTTTTAGGTTTTTTTTCTCTTTTTTTTTCACGTTTCTAGATATGTATGTATAGTTCTACCTACCCTGATAATTATAGGCGTGAGAGTATGAATGTTTGTTTAAATTGAACCCACGACCCCGGAATTGAACCAATTTAGCTATACCTTCAAGTCAAATCGCTAAATTTCTTTGTGAATATCCTTGGATGATTACTCGCAATTTTATTAAATCTACTGAATGATTTTAAACCAAGCTTTATTAAGGCGACTACAGCACCCAAAAAAGGCAGCACACATAGGAATAGTGCCATCTCCGTCTCTCAACAGGCCTGGGCCGGCAGCGCGAAGTTTACGGACTATGAAAGCGTGCGTACGTAAAAACATGTTCGAAAGTTAGGAAAATGAGATTTATAGAAAGGTAAGGGCGGCTTAAATCGAAAAATGCGTTAACTACTTATCGAGAGTGTTCAATCACAAACATTTTGATAGCAAATTTAAGTTCCTGTGTGCATTTTACTATCGTTTTTACAGCTTAAAAGATACACAATATTGGTATTTAGAGGTGACTTTGTGAGCTTTTTCTATCGAACCAAAAGTGCTGAATCATGTTTTCAGCAAACTACTTATCTAGTTTTATCCTAAATATTACCGTAGTATTTTTTCCTTCGATTTAATGCAGTGCGTCATGCTTATCTACGCATCATAAAATCGTAATTTAGGTGCTGTAGTCGCCTTAAGGACAGTATCTCCCCCTGAAACCTCGAAGCCTTTTTACACAGACCTATCTCGATATAGGTCTGTGCTTTTTTATAACTACAACCCGTTCGCACTAAGTTTGCCGGTCCGTGAAATGCGCATCCCCTCCCCCAACCTGATTAAAAGCAATTAATGTTTCTAATTTTACCCAAATCCACAATTTTTATTAACAATAATAAATAAATAAAAAATTAAATAAGTATAGTTTCTTTCGCCAACGGCAAAGTTAGCGCGAACGGGTACTTACTAAAGATAAATTTCTCTGAATTTGTGTTCGCCGATGTCACATATGCTAGGTATACCGAAGTCATAAATTATCCGTATTGTATGCAGATGTTCCCCTGCGCACGCGCGGACCGCGTAATCGGGTGATTTACTTGCATAGAAAATGGTAATACGCTAAAAGTGTGTTTATTTTTCGAATTGATACAATTTCGTGCAATTTTGTGTTATTAAGTTGATTGCTTTAGGAATAAATTGTTGTTTTACCAAATAACTCAATAAATCCTATTAAAAAATGTTATCATTGAATTACGTTGAAAAAACACTTTCGCTCTAGACAGGGAACACAGAACACTTATAACCAAACTAATTACACTCGCAAAAAAAGAAATAGTGCAATTTAGGGCGATCGTTTCTTACAACACTTCAGTGATTTTTCACTTGTAATTGTAAGACAACACGCGGTCACACCACTAGTTCCATCTCACTCTCTCTCGCAAGCAAAAAAAGGACGCATACCCCCCCCCCCCCCTTACCTCAGCTAATGGTGAAAATTAATTTCTAATTGATTAAAAATAAATGGTGTAAAGTCGAACTTCATAAGTTGGGGAAAATGCGGAGAAGCCGATAGCACACAGCTCCTGAAAGCAAATAACGTAGCGTTGGCAGCTTGCCCCACGGCAACTAGGTATTACAGTACAATGTTAATTCTTTAAAAAAAATAATTAAATGGTTAACTCTTGACCTCAATCTTGACCAAGGTCATAGATGAGGTCGACGATGGAGCTAGTTTACCCAGAAAGTGACAATTACCTTTAATCCAGTCCTTACTGGCACTCCCACGCACTGACGGAACACAGCAAGCTATTTGGCGTCGGACTTCGGTAGGAGGGTGGTCGCGAACCAGGCGGCCCTTTACAGAGCCTACCACACCGCATGAGACCATAGGACGACACCTCAGATTCAAAACAAACTGATGTGTCGTTGCCTAAGATGGATTACTAGGAGGCAAGTCTCATTTGTGTTTCCTTAGTCGCCTCTTACAACACCCACGGAAAGAGATGAGGTGGTGTTATTCTCAGCCGATCACCACACGGTTAAAATACTGTGTAAGTGAAAAAATAATATTTTCTGCAGTAGTATGGTCACTCCGCGAGGTCCGCGTATAGGCGCCCGCGTTCCACGTTTACGTATATTTTCACTTTATCTCTACATCGAAGCCGTCCATCCGTTTGTCCTGCATAAATTAATAAAATTATTTAGATAATTGTCATGGCACAAGCGCCGCAGGAGCCACCCGGAAATATGCGCTGGAGTTTCGGGCACGTACCGCATTCTTAAGGGGAAGCTCTTTTTACTTCCAATAAAAATAATATACTATCGTCATCGTCATCAGCCCATGTACCTACGTCTCCACCAAGATCAAAAGGCACCCGGGCCCCCCTTCCAAATAGTAAAGGTTAATAAAGATTAAAAAAAATATGACCCCGACATCCATAGCTAATAACTTTTATGCGGCTAAAACAGTTTTGATAAAATATACCTAAGAACCATCTGACGTAATCAGTTTACAAACAAAAACAAACAGCATTAAAATCGGTCCATCTGTTTAGGAGCTACGATGCCACAGACAGACATACAGAAACACAGACACGCAGATACACTCGTCAAACTTATAACACCCCTCTCTTTTGTCGGGGGTTAACAAGTGGATACAGTGAACGTGGGTATGCTATGGATTTATAAGTTTACTAGCTTTCCACCCGGGACTTCGTTCCCGTGGGATTCGGGAAAATTATGTAGCCTATGTGTTAATCCAGGGTGTCAGTTACCTCTCTACTAAATTTTATCGAAATTGGTCCAGCCGTTTGAGCGTGAAAGAGGAACAAACATCCATACTTTCATACAAACTTTCGCGTTAATAATATTAGTAAGGATTCCTTTGCAGACACTTAATAAAGAGTCATTGTCGCTCTGCGCACGCGCCACAGAGGGCACTATCGTCGGAGATTATATCGAACCCATCTGCCACATACTGTACCACCCCTGTCCATTCAAATGACATGCCTTAATGATCTAATGGTGATAGCTGAATTACTCTATCTTATCGCGGTCACCACAAACACGCGACGACGATGTATTAAAAAAAACTGTATGAGTTTTATGTTGACTGTTTTAATTTATTTGATGGCAAACGACAATATTTGCTATATAAAGTAAAAATAATAAAGATCAAGGTTCCTTTCACTAATCTTTAACCCAAGGCTTTAGCAAAAATATTTAAAAAGTCAGTTTCAAAGATTCTCAACCTCACATAGAATTGTATCTTTTTATTATTAGTATGTTATGTCACATTTCATATTATTTAGTACGAGTATCTCATAGTTACTTAAATGCTTGTTTGCTTAATCAAGCTGTACGTCCACGCCCAAGGTTCACAATTTAGCGCTATACCTGGGCTCCGATTCTGTAACTTAGGTTGTGTGTCAATGGAATGGTCGCCATTTTATCCGTTCATATGGCGAAATTGAGAACTATCCAAATTTCATACATCTAATGACGGCTGCTTTGACTGGTGGCGCCTCCGCCAACTGAATTTTCAGTTGCTAGGTAGTTTTCAACTTTACTTTCGGTTGGTGGTGGTGCTGCTGGTCGGGGTAGTTGTCGGCAAGTATATGAAAATTAAACAGTTCTCAATTTCGCTACCTGACCTAATAAAATGGCCTCTATTCCATCGACATACAACTTAAGTTACAGAATCGGGGCCCTGACATATGTATGAATTATTTGTTAATGTAATTGTAAACTGTTGTGTACGTCTTAATAAACAAATAAATAAATCTTATTGTTTTGGGCGTTTCCCGAACTTAGGCGTTTGTTTCGGTCCAGCCAGCCAATGTCTTCCTAAAGCACGCAAGACTCTTATATGCCTCTGGGTTATCCATCCTGGGTTATCCATCAGCAAATCTTATGTGCTCTGTATCAAAATAATTGTATAGGTGACGACCACCGAAGCCATGGAGACCAGGAATGATTTGTTCAGCTCGAAGTAGTGCGCCATGTTGAAGGATATCGGCCTGCAGGAGATCAGCTGGCGAAGATCTGATGCAGAGGACCGCAGTGTTGGATCTGAAGGGAAAAATACTTCGGGTAAACATTTTTTTTGACGCTACACATTCAAAGGCCCACACTAGGTTTCCCCTTCTGTCGTGGGCCTAAGAACAAACATCTGATTTTTCACTAATAATTTAGCTCGACCAGGAATCGAACCCAGGACCCGTCGATCAATCAACAGGCAGCGCTGAATCTAGGTTTATTTGTGCGTATACCCGAGAAAATCCTTCAAATCCTGGTGCGGGCCGGTACCACTAAATTCGTCTTTTCGAATTTATCCACGGATTTCTCATTAATTATTACTTGCTCAGCGGTGAAGGAAAACACCGTGACGAAACCCGCACGTCTAAGAAAATTCGTTTCCGAAACGCGCGTGGTCTACCAACCCGCATTGGGCCAACGTGGTGGACTATGGCCTAAATCCCCTTCGTATGTTTCTAAGGGAGGCCCGTGCCCCTCGGTGGGGACGTATATGGGCTGGTAAGAAAATACCCGAGAAACCTTAACCTTTTTGGAATGCGTGTAGATCTTACCAGGGTTCTTATTGAAGAGTAAGTGATCAATGACGCTGACGATTCTTTCCCGCTGGCGGTAGGCTTTCTCACAGTGATGTACCAGGCAAAGAAGGATTGATGCGCAGGCGAGCAGACGGAGTAGGCTGGAAACAGCCGGATAATAACCGGCGTTTTCTGTTGGCTGTTAAAAAAAACAATCCTATTAATATAACCATAAAGGTGAAAGTTTGTGAGGATCTATACATGTATGGATGGATGAATCTTTGTTACTCTTTCACGCTTAAACAGCTGGACTAATTTTGAAAAAATTTTGTATCGAGGCAGCTGACATCCTGTATTAACACATATGCTACATAATTTTCCCAAATTCCTACGAGAACGAAGTCCCGGGCAAAAAGCTAGTCTTTAATTTTTTATTTATTTCTAACCCAAATTATTTTGTATTTGTCGCCATTTGTGCCATTAAACGCAAAATTCATGGCTTTTCTTTCGTTTGACTACATTTTTTCATGTTGTCAAACGATATCTTGATATGCAGGGCTTTAGTTATCTCTCTTTCAACCTCTTGTGTGGTTAATCAGTCCATGAAACTGAACAACTTTCCCGAGGAACATAGGTCAAAATACGAAAAAAAAATTTTGAGTTCCCACACAAACTTCATCAGCATATAGCGCATTTTGTATGAGAGAATTTTTTTTTCATATTTCCCAAGGAACATAGGTCAAAATACGAAAAAAAAATTTTGAGTTCCCATACAAACTTCATCAGCATATAGCGCATTTTGTATGAGAGAATTTTTTTTTTCATATTTCCCAAGGAACATATGTCAAAATACGAAAAAATAATTTTGAGTTCCCATACAAACTTCATCAGCATATAGCGCATTTTGTATGAGAGATTTTTTTTTTCATATTTCCCAAGGAACATAGGTCAAAATAGGAAAAAAAAATTTTGAGTTCCCATACAAACTTCATCACCATATAGCGCATTTTGTATGAGAGAATTTTTTTTTTCATATTTCCCAAGGAACATAGGTCAAAATACGAAAAAAAAAATTTGAGTTCCCATACAAACTTCATCAGCATATAGCGCATTTTGTATGAGAGATATTTTATTTTCAAATTTCGACCTATGTTCCATGGGGAAGTTGTTCAGTTTTATGGACTGATTAACCACCCGAGAGGTGATTAATCAGTCCATGAAACTGAACAAGATAAATACCTAAAGCCTTGTATATTTTTCTTACTGTTCTCCCCTGTGTCGTGCGTGGGTCCCTTGAAACATAAACAGATTCTTCAACTTTTACACATTGTCAAGCTCGTAATATTGTAATTTTACTTAGTAAGATTATAATCTCTCGGAACTTTGTGAACGGCCTCAATTTTCACGTTGATTGTATGCAACTTAACCTTTTTTTTACGTGTAACTTATCCTAACCGAACCTAACAAAGTCTAACCTAACCGAACCTGGATAAGTTAATTTCATGTAGGCAGCCATTAAAGTTTCGTTTAGTTGTAATTTTACTGGGCAATTTGTAATGTTACTAGTGAAGTTTAACATTACGGTTTGTACAATTTTCCAGTTTCGTTTAGTTGTAATTTTACTGGGCAATTTGTAATGTTACTAGTGAAGTTTAACATTACGGTTTGTACAATTTTCCGGTGACATAGGCATTTCAAACGACAATACGCAGACTTTCGTACCTGTGTTCCTATGGCCACCCTCACAGAAACATTCAAAAACCGCACCATGTCAAGAAGCATGCTCAAACTGTTCAGTGTTAACTGAAAAATAAATAAAAACAATGCAATTAAACGAATACTAATCTCATTTATCTGTACTACATAATATTGCGTGACCTTAAAGTTAGCCATTCAGGACGTGAATAAGCCCATTTAATTGACCAAACAATAAAATCAGCTGAGATCTGTCAAGTTATATGTAGAGGCGAATTTTTTTTTCTCATTTCGACATATGTTTTGTGAGGAAAGTAGTTCAGTTTCATTAGTAGAAACGGTAGTTCAGTTTCATGAGTAGTTTCGCTAACAAATTTAAAGTAACCCCATAAAATATCATTTCGAACAAAGCAACAGATCAACCTGTTTTTTACACAGGGGCAGTTAGGAGGCAGAAAAATGACATAGGCTACTTTTTCACCCCAAAGAAAACATGGGCAGTAAGCTAGCTTAACCATAAGAATTAGTACCCAGTTTTTGATCCTTAATAAAAATAAAATGCAAGGATAGAGTTGGCAGCTGCTTTATTTAAATTTTTCTTTAATTTTTTAGTGTAGAGTAGAAGAAGATTACTTTCTACTCTTGTGACATAATCAAAGTACGTTTCGAACTTGACTAAAACTGGTGTCAGAGGTTTTACCTCCAAGGGATGATCAAAGTGCAATTTTAACTTACTCTCATCCCAAACATGTTGTTGATGAACGTACACTGCTCACTCAGAAGCAAATAGCACCGCCCCAACCACCTCATATCACCACGATCACAATGAGGAGTCAGAGGATTGACCCGTGCCCGCATACCCAGGGCCCTTGAGTACCCTTCCGAGTAAAACCAATTCTTATTCCACACTGAATCTTTGAGATTTCCCTTAGAAAACGCAACAGAAACCACATTTTCGCAAACGTTGTAATAATCTTGAACTAAATCTCCAATCACACGTAAACGACACTCGATATTGATGACATGTGCTGTCAAATCCAACATCGTAAGGATCTTAAGGAAGAAGAATAGGTAAGCACTCGCGAAGACCAAAGGAATGGAAAGTCCATAGCCCAAATACCACGCGTAAAAGTCAAAACAAGAAGTCGATATCCATATCACTGTAAATATCCCAATCAATCTCCCAACTCTATTCTTTATCTCCTTAGAGTGGGTTACATCAAGAATATAATCTAAACTTTCATACTGTTTGTAATATTCTTCGCTTATATGTCTTCCGTACATAAAAATGTATATCAAATCTGTTATATACTGAAAGTAGTCATATACCACTTGAATAGCGTCAGTTGCCACTATAGACGCATTTATAAGATTATATGCATAGTTAATTTTATATACAAGGACGTATATAACCAAAGCAAGGAGTAATAAAGCTGATAACGTAGCTTTAAATAAGTAGAAACTTATTTCTTTTCTTGATAACCGTTTTTCAGCACTGTCAATGGAAAAAAGTTGCAATAAAACTTTAAGGTAAAACATGTTGTTTTGGCCCGATTCCGTTCCCGACTGGTATAACTTAATCGATTGTTAATTCATATAGACTTTTGTCTAACCATTTCAATTCAATTTACAAGCAATACTGTTAGAAGTAACTAATTGTTATGTCTTCGCACTTAGTTTTGACCGCTTCGAAACCACTTTAGTGAATATCATGAAAATGTAGTAGGAAACTTTAAAACTAGGAGAATCTAAAAAACACTAATTTTAAGTGTGAACCCTGTCTGTCTCTTATCCTTTATTGTTATGCAAAGATATCTTATAAGATATTTATTTACGTGAACCTTAAATTTAATTACAGTAAAATTTTAAATTAACAACGTAAGTAGCAAGTATAAAAAAGTCATTCTTATACATAGAAATTTTCGGATTACAACATGGCTTGATTAGTGTTATTTATTTTATTTATTAGATCACCAACAGAGTAAACAACAACACTTAAAACTACATATACAATCATGAATCTAGCTTAATTGCAACTCTAATTATAATAGGCGATAACGACATGCGCTATTGATTTCAACAGATCTGTTAAAATTAAATGATTTAAAACAAAAAGGAAGTTAAAAATAAAATAAAAATTAGTAGAACACAAAAAAATTAAGTAAATGAAAACAAAATAAAAACAATCTCTTTAACTTGCACAAAATTATTTCTAACTGAATACTTAACTGGAAAATAAAAATAAATGTACCTATGTATTATGTTCTAATATTGGCTAGTGTTATTAAGATACCTAACTAAACTAAGTAAATGTTTACTTGTATCTTAGGTATTTGTAGCATTATACTTAATGATCAAAAATAACTATTCCGACTTTAACAAAATACGATTTTGCTAATCTCTCGCAGAACATGACGTCATCCACCAGGCTGGCTGGAAGAGATCACTATTTAGCGGTTATTGTAAGGTTTTATATCGACCAGAATATTTCAGTTAGTGATACCAGCACCAAATTTAAGGATGTTGTTAAACATGTTATTTTATGTTAAAAACCGTCGGGACCCCATCTGTAAAGTACCTGGATCCGGAGATATGACGTCATCTTTTTTTGTATGAAAAAAAAAAAGTTCTGAAACCCATCGTGTGTGGTATCAAATTAAAGGGCGTTTTGAGCTGATTCTAAAAATATATCACATCATCACTTTATAGTCACAAATTTAAAATTAAAATAAACATAATTTTTAAAACATACCAAGTTTAGGCAGATGCGACACTGTTCAATATTTTTTTATGATATATACCTCAAATGATACATAACATCCTCATATAAAACCCCAAGAAACCGATTTGGAAAATACTTGCATTTAGTATTTTTTTTTAATTTTTAATTTTTTGCAAAGTGAGGTACTAAAACGATCACAAATGATAAGTTATTTTCGAGCCACTAAGAGGAACAAGGAATGTGAGATGCAAGAAAAGCTCTTTCTCCTGCCTATCTGAGGAGGAGAGGAGGGGAGGGGGGAATTAATACAATAAAAAGAGCGCGAACGGCCTGCTGCAGTATACGCCTGTGTGGAAAACTATCCCTGACGCCAGCAACATCTGCAAGGAACTCTTAGCGTGTAAATGTAAAGAGCGGTGCACGAGATGTAGGTGTGTAAAAAACTATTTAAACTGCACGCTACTTTGTGCTTGCGAGGGATCATGCTCAAGAGAAAATGATCAATAACAATAATATTTATAAGTATCAAAATTCGTCAAAAATAAAGTAGTCTTCCTTTTGTTTGTGTTAACTTCAGATAAGTACAGATACCTACTTTTATTTTCTGTTCTTAAACATAGATTGTATCCATCCCTATCTGAGGAGGAAGATGGGGAACGGGGCTAGGACTATATCCTACTTACCTAATATACCCTGCCTAATAAGGTTCTAGCGTTACAAATTTTGCAGGAACGTTGCAGTATATTTTGAGGGGAACTCCCCCCCCCTCCTCCCTCTCCTCCTCAGATAGGGACGAGAATTTACAGATGGGGTCCCGACGGTTTTTTTACATAAAATAACATGTTTAACAACATCCTAAAATTTGGTGCTGGTATCACTAACCGAAATAATTTTACCTAACAATATAGACTAATTAGTGATAAGTCCGCCTTTGAAAAGTTTCTCTTTTTACTGAATCCCATGTAGTGTAAGTGTCATAAAGAATATACATATATGTAAACATATATGGATTGAACACTTAAATAAAATAACATTATGACTACAAGATTAATTCACTTGGAAACATTCAGCTTCCAATTAAGACCCCCTGATCTGAAATGAAACATTTGTGTAAAAAGAAGATGTTTGTTCTCGGGTCATGGGCGTTTGTGTCTTGTCTTTATGTATGTTCCGAGGGACCCAAGACACAAGGAAAAACCTTAGTGTGGGCTTTTGAGGATGTAACGTTTATTTTGTTTTATTTATTTATTCTTCGAAAACAGCCAACAATAAAGCTACGAAATGTATGTGCTAATCTCAGGAAGTGAATCCGAACGTATTATTAAACAAGATAAATGTGTAAATGCCAGTTCTTTTTCCAAAACCGCAACATTAACAGCACTTCGCGTTATTAATTATTTATAGCGCGTTATTGTACTCATACTTTTTAGAGATCCCTTGAAATATGGTTCTTAACCCGGGTTAGACCCCGGGGTGGTATATTTGTGTGTTTGAGTGTGTAAAGTTGGGATTGTATAACATTTTTTTTATGTAAATGTGTTATCAACAGCTCTAGCACGATAACGTCAAACTGTCGCGGCGCTGTCGCAAACTAACACAGCAGGCCGAGTACGATAGTGACAGCTCCGCGACAACACCGCGGTCCTATGTCAAAATGTCAACATTGACAACGCCATAGGGCGAGCAAGCCTTTGCGCGGAACCCTCGCGCAATCAAAGTGAAGTTTCAGCGTGAGCCAAGCGCGAGTTTGTCATTATCGTGCTAGAGCTGTTGATAATACATTTACATAAAAAATGTTATACAATCAAAACTTTACACACTCAAACACACAAACATATGTATACTCACACACGCACACATATGAATATAACTTTTATTATACCTTAAATGTTGTTGTTAAGTTTTAAAAGAAATATTTAAATTGGCGAATGCAATGTGTTTTATTGAATACTAGCTTCCGCCCTGGACTTCGTTCCCGTGATAAATTCGGGAATAAATTATACATATAAATTGCCTCTTGAATCACTCTATCTATTGCTGAAAACTGCATTAAAATCCGTTAAGAAGTTTAAGAGATCTAAGCGAACAGACAGCGGAAGCGACTTCATTTTATACTATGTAAAGAAAAGATTAACCAAATTGAAATAAAAAATATAAAAAATAATTAATATGAATAATATTACTTTTAAAAAACTAAATTAAACAAAATAAACGTTAATTTAATAGTTACTCAATTCCGCACCATCACTAAATCAATTTAAACCGTTCACTAAATCAATTTTAAGAATCGCGAGAAGGTTTAAAATAAAAATCTAACTACGGAATCCTTTAAAATTCCGTAGCAGCCTTACCCATGACTCGTAGAACTCAATTTGTACATAATTAATGTCACGTTTTCATACCAAAGCTGAAACATAACCGCACCGTACGTTGTATGGACTTAATGATAGTATCTCCTGTAATTTAATATTATTTATTAGGGGGCGTCCATTAATTACGTGAGGTGTTTTTGGCAATTTTTCGACCCCCCCACCCCCTCTGGCGAGATTTGGCTCGACACCCCCTCCTCCCCCCTTTATCTCACGTGAGTTTTATGAAAATGCTTAGTTTTAGTGTAAATACGTTAATTGGTAATTTATTTAGAAAACTTACATAATTTGCCTTATTATTTTTAAACTTTTAATAATCGAACAATAAAAAACAGCTATGATTTACCAATTTAAATTTGAAAAAAAGGATTGTTCTAATTCAGTCCACGGGACTCATGAGTAGTCTTAAGAGTGGCTACCGCAAACATGGTTTAGTTGGTTTAACTTAGCTTTGCCGCAATTTAACAATATTTCTTTAGGGGGAAAATATTACGTGATATTTGTAGAGACCCCCCCTCACCCCCACGTGAGATTGAGTGAGATCCGGCCCGACCCCCTCCCCCCCCCCCAAAACGCCTCACGTAATTAATGGACACCCCCTTATCTATCATGTAGATTAAAGTGTCGCTCATGTGACACTATAAATAGTTAAATACATAACTATAACATTAAAAAAAATTTATCAACCCCCATTTGGTTATAACTATTTGGTCCATATTACAGAACGCGACTCAGACTCTGATCTATACTTAAGTAGCAGTCGTCTTTGTCATTTTGATAGTGAGATAAAGGGACAATCAATGTTTAAGTATAGATCAAGACTTAAGTCTCCTTCTGTAAACGAGCCTTTAACCCTTTGTCTACAGCGGTTAGCAAGGAAAGAGGCAAATACCAGTATGATGCGACGCGGATCTGCGCTTAAGCAGACTACAGGTTAACGGCTGGACCAATTTTGACTAAATACTTATAGCTAAGAGTCATCTCAATTACATCAGCTTTCAAACAGAAAAAAACAGCATCGAAATCGATCCATTTGTTTAGTAGCTACGATGCCACAGACAGACACAAAGACATACAGAAACTCACGTCAAATTTATATCACCCCTCTTTTTTTGTCGAGGATTAAAAATGGTACAGAGGCCAGCGCATCAGGTTACTCCATTTTCATTGCAAAACCGCTCTTATCACAACAGAACAGAGTGCACGCGTGTGGTAACCTGAGTTGCGGCCGTCCGTACAAAATAAGGCCAGGCGTTCCTTCTGTCCATACCGTAAGAGACACAACGTGAAAGTGAATATTTCGTGTGCAATTTTATTCGATTGAATATCTATTCATTCCTCTATTCATTCATTAAGGTAGGCAGATCATCAATGGGTTATTCTTGGGATTATTAAACGAAACGTGAGCATTAGTGGTAATAAGTTTACAGCCAACGAAGTTAACAGCAACCCACACGTCCAGGAGACACGTATTTTTGAAACGATACAAATCCAATTCGCATACGAATTTACAAGATTCGCATTCAAATCACATGCGAATTGGAATTCTATCGTTTCAAAAATACGTCTCCAGGGCGGCTTTCCACTACTGAATGGCGATGGCGTCTCAATGGCTATTGAATGACAATGGTGACCATTTTACCCGTTCAGGTGGTAAAAATGAAAACTGTCGCAACCTCATACATTTGATGACAGCTACGAGTACCACGACCAGCAGCGCCACCGCCAACCGAACGTTAAGTTGCAAACTACTTAGCAACTTAAGGCGACTACAGCACCCGATAAAGGCAGCACACATAGGAATAGTGCCATCTCCGTCTCTCAACAGGCCTGGGCCGGCAGTGCAAACAGTGTCGATACACGAAGTTTACGAACTATGAAAGCGTGCGTGCGAAAGTTAGAAAAATGAGATTTATGGAAAGGTAACAGCTTAAATCGAAAAATGCGTTAACTACTTATCGAGAGTGTTCAATCACGAACATTTTGATAGCAAATTCAAGTTCCTGTGTGCATTTTATTAACGTTTTTACAGCTTTTACAGCATGTTTTTAGCAAACTACTTATCTAGTTTATGTCCTGAATATTACCGTAGTATTTTTTTCTTCGATTAATTGCAGTGCGTCATGCTTATCTACGCATCATAAAATCGTAAATTAGGTGCTGAGTCGCCTTAACATTCAGTTGGTGGTGGCGCCTCCAGTCAAAACAGTTATCATCAAGTGTATGAAAGGAGAATGGGCAACAGCGTACTCAAATACGAAGTTGATTGTAGCATTATGACCTATATTGGTAATCATTGCTCTTGTGGAGTAGTTTAATTTATTCTAAGGCGGCACATCTGAATTCCATTGGAGAAAAAAGGTTTTTTTGGCAAACATTTTTTTTCCATACTAATATTATAAATGCGAAAGTAACTCTGTCTGTCTGTCTGTCTGGCCGTCTTTCACGCCTAAACTACTGAACTGATCTTGATGAAATTTGGTACAGAGATAGATTAGAGCCTGAGAAAGGACATAGGCTACGTTTTATCCCACAGTTGGGCACGATATAACCTATAGTCCACGCAGGCGGCGCCGCGGGCGGAAAGCTAGTAAATAATTATTATTATTGTAAATATATTCTGTTGCTACCACTTTCAGTAATCATAATTATTTTTATTACTAAAAATCAATATTCAGTGATTAAAAGCCAATATAATGATAAAATAACGCGCTACGTACCTTAGATAAAATAATTTGTATCTTTTTTCTCCAATGGAATTCAAACCTGCTTCTAAGAATAATTAAACTAATACACTACGGCAATAAAAAACAACACGGACCATTATGCTACAGTCAAATTTTTGTTTTTGGGTCCAGTGTCCATGCAAAATTACCCATTCTCCTTTGGACAGTTCTCAATTTTGCCACCAGAACAGATGAAATGGCGACCATTGTCCTTCCAACGCCATAGAGGCACCATTAATTAGTGGAATAGCTATCCTGTGGGCCAGTAAG
The DNA here is from genome assembly GCA_949987775.1 of Aproaerema taeniolella. NCBI lineage: Eukaryota > Metazoa > Arthropoda > Insecta > Lepidoptera > Gelechiidae > Aproaerema > Aproaerema taeniolella. Next base: position 7,416,658 of record OX465245.1, read on the forward strand.
TATATTGGCTTCTACAGTACGACTGGTAAGAGTTGACGACTGGGCAGTCGTGCAGCGTGCAGCGTGGAAGTTTAAAAACCTATTTGTAATCTTATTTCTCTAAATGGACTTTTTATTGATGCATTGAACAGCATACTCGCTTGTCGATTGGGATTAATGATGGTGCTTAAAAAACTATTATTTATAATATTTTTCGTGAGTAACAATAGCTACGGATGGACAATCCTTACTCATTTTTATTTCTGTAATTTAATAACTGTTAAAGAGCGGTTTCGCCTTACATTGCGTAGCGCCAAACTAAACAAATAATGAAAACTTCTCAACATGACGTTTCCGGGAAAAAACAATAACTTGTAGTCCAGGGATGGTGAACCTTTATGGATTGACGTGCCATTTTTAAAAGAAATGTTGAATGAGACCGACCATAGGCGTGCCATCAAATTATGTTAACTTATTGTGAAAATATTTATATTAAACTTAACCCTTTTAGCGCCAAGAGTTTTCGTCAAAAACGCCAACCACACACCACGACATCAAAAAAATTTAAAAAAAATTTAATGTCATGGCGTATGGCGAACGCTTGGTGAACGATATTAAAGTAAAAAAAAAAATTCGTCTGATATATCAGGCTTTGGCGGTGAAAAGGTTAAACAAAAGCGCTTCTTGTCCATCATGCCTATTACTCATTCCGTAACGTAGGCTCACTTTAAGTTCGTTAAGTTAAGTTAACCGCTCTTTAAGTTCGTTAGTTGGACGGCATAGTGAATTTTGTTAATCTATCAACTACTCGTAGTACAGTAAGTATTCTGTTATTTATGCTTTGTCAATCGGTGGCGTGCCCAAAATATTTTGTCGCGTACCATATATGGCACGCGTGCCATTGGTTCGCCATCACTGTATGTAGTCGGTCATAGTTATGAGTATATTCCACCATTTAAATATGTGACTGTGAAAATGGAAAGAGTCAGTAGGGTCAAAAGAACGAATGCGTATGTATTATGTATTTAAATCGTTTAATGTATGTTTGTATGTATTTCATTGTAATCTTGACATGTTTTAAGTGACATCCTGAATGTCCTATAAGGCCCGTGTTCACCAAAAAAATAACCAACGGTTAAACCGCGGTTAGAAGCTAATCAGACAAAATGTCAGAAAAAATGGATGAAAATGACATTGTCAAATTTCTGGTTAGCTGCTAATCGTTGGTTAAATATTTGGTGAACACTGGCCTAAAATAGAGATTTTTCTATTCTACTCTATTCTTTCGTGATAGTCGTTAAGGTTCACAATTAGTATGATGAGCTATTGTAAATAAATAAATAAATAAAAAAATAGCTCTAATTGACTACCCCGAAAGATGTACCTTTTATTAAAACTCAGTCACATATTTGCTTAGCTGTCCCTTTACACTTACACCCTGTATTATTAGAATAGAATAGAAAAAATATTTATTTTATAGGACATTCAGGATGTCACTTAAAACAAGTCAAGATTACAATGAAATACACACAAACATACATTAAACGATTTAAATACATACATACGTATTAAACGATTTAAATACATACATAGGTATTCGTTCTTTTGACCCAACTGACTATTATGTACAACTTAACCTCACCCGTATGCGCCCGCGTCTTTTCTCAGTTTTTTATTAAACACAATCAAATTGATATTAACTTGATGAGCAAGAATCTGTTGTATTATAAAACTAACGAGTACGACCACAAGTGGCGCCCTCTATATGTCAAAGATACGGGTGCATTGTCATGACATTATTGTTTCTTTCTCGCTCTTTTGTCAATCTTAGCCACTACCGTTAAACATGAACTTTTTTGTAATTGTTATAGGGGTAAGTGTGATTGCGGAAACACTTGAAATGCTATTAATGTAAAAGTAAGGGTAAAATAATTTGAAAAAAAAAAAACTAATGCGTAGCGGAAATTAATTTACATCTAACTTTGTACACTTCTTCTTATCGTGTAGGTATAGTCAATTATGTGGCGAACTTGGCTAACCCACCCTAGTGTCAGAGTTTTCAAACCGCGCAGTAGCCAAGGGATCGTTCAACAATAACGTGATCATTTTTGGCCGTTTTTTTAACCCTCCCGCCCCCTATGTAATCACAGCGTAATCTTTTGTTTTTAACCCCCCCCCCCCTCGCCTTGATTACGTAATCTTCGTCCGTGCTTAAAATGTAATGTTTGCTGTTTATTATTGGGTCTTAATAAATGACCTAGGAATAAGCTTGTGGCGAGACACAACCCAGTCGTGGTGGGAGGCTGTATTCGGTACTCCATGCTCATCAGTAGCGGCGCCTGCTTGTTTAAATTGGCTTTACAATAATGTTCTCAGGTGGATGACTAAAGTCATTTTATTACTTTTCTAATTAAAAGTATTTCTAGCTTCCACAACACCTTTTTATTTTTTTAGAAAATTTCTTTAGCTAACAAGTTATGAAATGATGACGTAGTCATGGATTCTCTCCCCCCCTCTCCCCCCAAATAATCAGATGTATATACAAGCACCCAACCCCCTCCCCCCCCCCCCTTCCGGTGATTACGTAATTGTTGAATGATCCCCAATCGACAACAACCGGGACCGACTCCTAATTATTGTGTTCAGGGTAAAAACGTGCCCTCCAAAGCACGGAAACGCCTTTGTCTCTGTGTACTTTGCTTAAACTCATATCGTTTGAGATCAGCGAGCACCACTGGGCTACGAGTAATTGTACACTTACTGAATTAATCAATTGAATAAAAAGAAAACGAATAATAAGATAGATATATACTTTATTGCATAATTATAAAGGAAAAAAAGAAAAATACAGTTGAAACGTATAACCAAAAGTGTGCCAGGGCGCTATCGCTAAATAGCGATCTCTTCCAGGCAACCCTAGGCGAAAGGAAAATACAAGCGTATGCATAGGGAGTAGCGCAAAAGTAGTGATACAAAATAAAAACGAAATTTTAAAACAAATAAATAAATAAGAAAACAGGAATGTTGACATTAAAGAAATGAAGTATTGAAGTTTTGAAGTATTTTGAAATGGAATAAAAATATTTTTTCATTGTTGAAAAGTTACCAAAAGGCGATCACAAAAATAGATATGACTGAAAGTAATGGGGTTGACATAGACTAACCACGTGATTTTTCTATTGTGTATTTCAATACCGTACAGTTTAAAACTTTTGTTTTTCACTATCGCTAAAAGAATGTGACAAGTTAAAATGTCTGGCAGCAATCTGTGCTCTCTCTGTAGGTAGAATGTTTAAAAATTACTAAATTACTAAACATGATAAAAAATTGTTTTAAAGGATTTGGGTCCGTATTTAAGTCTGTACTTGAGTAGCAGTCGTCTTTGTCATTTTGATAGGGAGAGAAAGACACAATCGCAATACTTAAGTATAGATCAAGACTTGAGTCTCTTTCTGCTAAACGGACCCTAGAGTTTTACTTTTTATCAAAGAGTTCTTTGTTAAGCTGTTGGCCCTTACGATAAAAACATTTTGTTGCAACTACTCGTCCCTAGATGGCGGTAGAATGCACTACCAATCCTTTACCCTTTTGACACGAAACTGTCGCTAACTTCGAAACCCTATTAGAAGGCAGAGGTTATTTTATTAATATAACAGTAAAGTTTTTACATAAAACAAATTTATATAAAAAATAAGTTATCTCAAGTAATTATAATTAGTAATAACTGGTCGGAGTTGGCACAGGACTGCGATAAATGGAGTAAAGCAGGGGAGGCCTATGCCCAGCAGTGGGATCTGACATGCTTGTTAAAAAAAATTATACTTGAACTAAACATAAATCCCATTGCTATAGACACAACTTATACGTAACTTTCCCCCCGTCGCGTCGCCGTGGAAAAAGTCTTCAAAATTTCGGGATAAAATAGAGTCTTGTTCCTTAAACTATTCATACAAAGTTTTGTCAAAATAAATAGGGTAGTTTAGAAGTGAAAACGTTACAGACGGACGTTAGTTACTGTCGCATTTGTAAATTAGCATGGATAGATAAAAAAAATCAACCGTTTCAAGTTAAAACATTTCTTTTTATATCATCACAGCACAACGTCTTGTTGCACCACCCATTTATCAAAGCTTTTCAAAAAACTGGCAAAAACAGGTCCAACTTGTGTCATAGTGCCATAAATCAAACTGAAAACCACATGTTTTGGTTTATTATTTTCTGGCGAAAAAAGTTTTCAAAAAAAGTACGCCTCGCGCCAAGGGAGTCGGATTTCTGCCATCTGGGTCGTGTCATGCGCGGGAGTCTCAAATTGGATGCGTTTTGAGTTAAATAATGTTCTGTTTACATCTATACTAATATTATAAAGAGGAAAGATTTGATTGTTTGTTTGTTTGCATTGAATAGGCTCCGAAACTGCTGGACCGATTTGAAAAATTCTTTCACCATTAGAATCCTACATTATCCGTGATGGACATAGGGTATGATTTTTCGGAATTCCCACGGGAACGAAGTACCGGGCGGAATGCTAGTATCGTATAAATGGTTTATATAATTTGAATCTTGAATGAATACCTACTGGAATCGAGTAAGGTTTAATTTTTTATAAATATTGTATACTTGGTAATCTAACCAATTAAAAGTCTTTTCTTTTTTTAAATAATCTTGCGATAAAACAGCTCCTTTTATATAAAGGATGTTTATATACAGTTTGTAAATAAAAATCTGTGGGTGCTAATAATATCTTTAATCGTTTGATTTACCCACATGAGAATATATGTATGTATATAGTTGGACTATAGTCTAACACACACGCCTTTTTCTCATTGGGGTAGGCAAAGACCATAGATTGCCACCCTAATCTATCCAAACACACATCTTTCGCTTCGTCTAATTATTATGTTGTTTTTAATAACTACTAAAAACAGGGCTTTTTAAAACACTTTTGCTGTTATCAAAGTCAAAAATAGCTTTATTTTATCAATCATATTTTCCTTATTTCTAATTTTAGGTAATTGACTTAATATCAAAATATCTTCGATCGAAACTAAATCATTCCCCATAATGTTCGACGTGCGTTTTTCACCCTGAGTACATGACTCCGGAGCATCTATCTTCATCAGTCAAAAAGCACAATCCTTCATCGGCGTTGTGCCTTTTACCCTAAAGTTCATTAAGGTTAATACTATTGTGGTCAGGGTAAAAGCGACTATGGTCTTCCTCAAATCGATTTGATATGGGTTAGTTAGATGGATGCGATTAGGGAGAGAGCGCATCTGTTGTATTGGCCTTGAACTTTGTTACTTCTATCAAATTGAGAAAAAAATCCACCCGTTTCACACAGTATAAAATTTTAATTCTTTGAAAATGCCAGTTTTCGTCTCACCCTGGGCCCCGATTCTGTTACTTAAGTTGTGTTTCAATGGAATGGAGGTCATTTTATCTGTTCAGGTGGCGAAATTAAGAGCTATTTAATTTTCATATACTTACTAACAACCACCCCGACCAGCAGCGTCACTGCCAACCAAACGTAAAGTTGCAAACTACCTAGCAACTGAAAATTCAGTTGGCGGTGGCGCCACCGTCAAAGCCGCCGTCATTAGATAAATGAAATTTGGATAGTTTTTAATTTCGCCACCTGAACGGTTATAATGGCGATCATTCCATCGACACACAACTTAAGTTACAGAATCGGGGCCCTGTAGGTTTGTTGGTAACCGCGATCTCAGTAACTAAAATTCGAAGTTTAAGACGACAAAGGATATAGTTTATCTAGCTAGGTAACTTTTTGAGACTTAGCCACAGACTTAAGGCGACTACAGCACCCGATAAAGGCAGCACACATAGGAATAGTGCCATCTCCGTCTCTCAACAGGCCTGGGCCGGCAGTGCGAACAGTGTCGATACACGAAGTTTACGGACTATGAAAGCGTGCCTGCGTAAAAACATGTTCGAAAGTTAGAAAAATGAGATTTATGGAAAGGTAACAGCTTAAATCGAAAAATGCTTTAACTCCTTATCGAGAGTGTTCAATCACGAACATGTTCATAGCAAATTCAAGTTCCTGTGTGCATTTTACTATCGTTTTTACAGTTTAAAAGATACACAATATTGGTATTTAGAGGTGATTTTGTGAGCTTTTTCTATCGAACCAAAAGTGCTGAATCATGTTTTCAGCAAACTACTTATCTAGTTTATGTCCTTCGATTTAATGCAGTGCGTCATGCTTATCTACGCATCATAAAATCGTAATTTAGGTGCTGTAGTCACCTTAAGATTATAGTTTCATAACCTAGCCTTGCGGAACCCTGTATTTTTTTTAGTGCTAAGTTCTTTTTGAAAGTTGTTAATACTTACCAAATACTTATCTAAATTGCGGAATCTATCCATAATGATCGGTTACAAACTTTTTTTTCCGGGTCTTCATTATTTACCTACTTTGACGCTACGCAATGTACCGCGAAACCGCGGCGCGCCGCTGTAAGAATGCGATATACATTGCTGGTTTTCATGTTGAATAGTTACCTTTTTTGCCAAATAAAGTGTATTCGAGTAAATAATTTAATTTTAAAGCCGTAAAGTTTTATCAAATTTTAAAAAACATTAATATTAATTATCTATCAAATTCCATTAGAAAATCATTCAGGTGATGGTCTGAATTCACGGTTTCAGTTACTGCTAGGCTGGCCCTTGCACTCTGTAGAGAAACTCAATGAAATTAACACAAAATTATATGAATTACTTCCTGATATCTGTAACTAGATGAAGTTACATTAAAGTTTAGCCATAAAACGTATATTTTACGGTTTTTTCATTGAAATGGTCCAACGACGGCCCCCTTCGGATGTATTAAATTCAATTAGGATGCCCTTTGCATTTATTTTATCGTGTTTAAATTGATGAACGGATACAGTTCTACATTTTAACCGACTTAAAGAAAACAGGAGGTATTGTTTTTTTTTTTGTTTTTCCTAATCGACTGATTTTAACCCTTTTAGCGCCAAGAGTTTCCGTCAAAAACGCCCACCACACGCCACGACATCAAAATATAAAAAAAAAATAATAATAATGTCGTGGCGTATGGCGAACGCTTGGTGAACGATATTAAAGTAAAAAAAAATGTTGTCTGATATATCAGACTTTGGCGACGAGGGCACGAAACTTAAACGTCTAAGAAAAGGTTAAGAATATATTCGTTCGACAGAATATATTTCTAAGTAGGTCCCATAACATTTTTTGGCGAAATTGATTCGGCGCTTTAAAAAAAAAACAACAACAGAAACAAAAAACACTTATTGGTTATCTGGCGATTTCCCTCGCGTGGAAAAGTAAGCCTTCCAACTATCAATATACAAGAATCAAGTTGATCCACTAATTAATTTATGTAGTTCCAAAAGTTTCAGGATTGTGTAGGGGTAAATCCTCTGAAGATATCTTCTAACTACAATGCTTTATAAGTAAAATAGTTTTTGAGATTTTGGCTATAATTAGTGAGTGACCTTTCGCTTTCATATTTTTATAGAAAACGAAGACAAAAAAGTCAGCAAGATCCTTCGTCAAGTCCAACTGAGGCCTAAAAAGAAAACCTACAGATAGTCAAGAACTAGGTACCAAAGTTCCTCCTAGTCCAAGATACCCGTGATGCTGGCCAAGTTAACAGGCTGGAAGGCCATTAATTGGTGATCGGTCCTAAAATTATCCCGCAATACGAAAAAACACCACTGAAAATTCCCAAAAAACACCACCACTGAAATTCTTAATTTTTTTTTCCCACTGAAAATTTCTACTTACCTTTGATACTTCAATACCTTCGCCTTTCCCTTTCTTCGAAAAGGAACCTAAAAAACAATATTTGTCCATGCAAACAAGAGTAGGCAGCGGTGCGTGCGCGCAGGATTTCCTCTTCATTAGTATGCATGAGATTCAGATTCGGGGCTATTGTATAACTAGAGGTAACACTTACACTTCCCCGTAAGAGGGTGAATTTGACCGGAGGTTATTATGCAAAGAAGTGCCGAGGGCTGGTTTCCTACCTTGAGATTTCTTAACAGAATATTTTAAAATTACATACATAAGATTACGCCTTCGTCCCATTGGGTAGACAGAGACCACATCAGATTGCCACTTGCTACGATGCAAACACACCTCTATCGCTTCCTCTACATTCACAGTTATTTTTGTGATCACACTGATAACACTGATAACACTAGGACAAGTTGGTGCGGTGATAGCCCAGTTGGTAATGAGTCAGACTTGTAATCGGAAGGTTGCGGGTTCAAATCCTGTTGCGGGCCTGTACTACTAAATTTATCTTATCGGATTTTTGTAAAGATTTCACTTGCTCAACGGTGAAGGAAAACATCGTGATGAAACCCGCCCGTCCAAAAAAATTCATTTTCGAAAGACGAGCGGCCACTAACCCGCATTGGGCGTGGTGGACTATGGCCTAAATACCCTTCGGGTTTCGAAAGGAGGCCCGTGCCCCTCGGTGGGGACGTATATGGGCTGGTAAAAAGTTAACTTTACCACTAACTTGAAGCCAATAAGAAGTGGTGTTAAATATCGATGAAAATTAACCTTACATTTCTTAAAAAATAAAACAGTCTATCACTTTACAAAAATGGCTTCATTTTGTAAAACAGTTCATTAACACGGTGTAAGTTAATTTAACGGTTAGTTGAACGTAAATTTTGGACTACCGTTAACTATAACTATGGTTCACGCCGTAATGTTAACGCCCGCATCTTAAATACAGTGAGGCGCGCCGGCACTCTTAAACTGAGGTAAAAAATGAAATAAGTACTTAACTAAACATTCAGAATAGGCCCGTGCTAACTTTTCCAAGACATATTATACGATTAAATATACAGGGCTTTAGGTATCCCTCTTTCAACTTCTCGGGTGGTTAATCAGTCCATGAAACTGAACAACTTTCCCAAGGAACATAGGTCAAAATACGAAAAAAAATGTTGAGTTCCCATAGGTATAAACTTCATCAGCATATAGCGCATTTGGTATGGGAGATCAAGGTACTTTATACTAAGCAAGTATGACTGTCGATCGAATCAGACACAGGGTCCTGCTGGGTATACGGGCATATATAACACCTCTCTTTTTCGGTCGGGGGTTAACAATATGCCACAGGTAGTAGCATTGTGCTCGACGATAGCGATGTAGCGCCCGATATCGCACGGACGACAATGACGGTTGGAGTCACCCAGGTGGAACTGAGGGCGGCCAGGGAAGTGATTGTGGGGCTTCCCTTTACACCTGACATTAGAACACCAGGAGGAGCAAACGGAGAAATAAAAAAACTTTTAAAAAAATACAATTTATGACAAACGTGGCATCTAGTGGTTCTAGAACCACTGATGTTCTGCCTAGGCAGACTACCCCGTTATGGATTATGGACGTGAGCGTATGTATGTATGTTTATAAAAAAAACCGACTTCAAAACAACGAAAAATAAAAGACATCATCATTTTATGTGCTACGTAGTACCTAGGTACTGATCTGGGTGCCAAGCTAAATAAGACTTCAAACAGATCAGGTAGCACATTGAATGATGTTGTCTTTTATTTTTCGCTGTTTTGAAGTATGTTTATTTTAATGTACTCTTTAAAACAATTAACAACAACGTATTATTCTTATTGAGGGTCATATATTATCTCCGAGTATTAGAGTTTACTATCCATTGGGGAAATTTGACAGTTTGTGGTAACCTGATGTGCTGTTCACTGTACTTTGCGAAACTTATATTGGGTGACTTTGAATTAGTTAGTAAAAATAAAGGATGTGAATTAGCCTACTGAAATATAGATGAAATATGAAAAAATATTTTACCTCTCCTGAAAATAAGTTACTTAAGTAATTGTTAAAACACAATTTTTTAAAACCAACTTTTTCACGTGTTTTTTCGTATTCTTCTCAGCAAATCCTTTTTTTGATACACAGTTGTTTTAGACCAATTTTGCGGTTTGAAAACTCTGGGCCTTTATATAATTCGAACACGGCACTTGAAAATTTGAATTACCATTGCCCAATGTTCTCGGCTTCTAGTATTGCTATTACATAGGAGGCAATGGTAATACAATTTTGCCGTGCCGTTTTCGAATTATAAAAAGGCCCTGACGACAGGGTTTGGTCGAGTTTGTCACATACTTGATTATATGGGCCTTTTTATAATTCGAACGGCACTGCATATTGTAAAATACTATCGCCGCTTCTGTTCTAATCATGCTAGAAGCTGGGACCATAGGAGCCAATGGTAATACAATTTTGCCGAGCCGTTCGAATGATAAAAAGGCCCTATCACGGTGTATATATCTAAAAAAGGAATTCTCCACGACAAAGACTTCAAAAACGAGACGAAAAATTGATCAATGAAGCTTGTATGAAAATGGCCGAAGCAGTCACAAATGTTAATTTCCATTCCACGCAGTCCCACGAATCAGATTAGTTTCTTGCTCTCAATCTGAAGCAGGCAGCGCAGCGTGACGCATAGATTGAATGGTTTTGCGACGCGCGTGCGCAGCGAAGGGATTGCTTGACCATTCCCACGGGAATTAGAGGTTGAGCTCCTCCTAAATAATGTTTTTTTCATAAACGGAGTAATGGCGAGTGGGTGTGCATTGTGCAATACGATTACAGAGACGCAAATAGTTTGTAAATTGTTGAATTGTTTTAGGACTTACACATTTTGAGAAGTTCCCGAAGTAATATTGAAGTTTAATTTATGTATAAACTTTTTCCCAACTTTTAGTAACGGGAGTAATTATATTGCATGAACCTTTATGTAAGTAAATATAAATTCATGATTAATTTTTCTCTGAAAATTTTTAAAAGATTTTGTACCAATTTTCAGACACTTGGTCGGCCCCATTTCTTGAAAACTAGTATGTCTGTTTCCGGGCTCATAATATGATATTGGGTTATATTATAACCCGAATATATTTAAGGTTCGAGTGAATAAGCTTTTTTTGATACATCCTCGACCCCATCTTGCCCTGAGCTAGATTGTGGTCAAGAACGAACCCATTTTCTATAAAATAAAATAAAAAACTACTCTACTAAAGTCATAAATATTTGTTTGCTTGTTTGTTTATTTTTACATGATTTTTGCATATAGGTAGCTCATATGCAAAAATGAAGAGTGAAGGTTGAAAGTATGTCACTGAAGAGTGACATACTTTGTCCAATGACTCCAATGTAAAGAAATCTAAATAGCAATTTTTTTCTGAGCAAACAAACAGACTCCCTGGCTCCCTTTATATCTACCTTTCTTATCAGTATTTTTACTTCATGTGAAGCCATTTTCTGTAAATGTTTACGTAATAAAAACAAGGTAACATTTTATAGAAGTCATCATTGAATGCAACGTGCAACAGCGGAAATAGTGGACGTGCCTCTAGTGCAGTCTTTCCCAACGTGGGCGATAACGCCCCCTTGTGGGCGCTGCAGGCCTAAAGGGGGGCGGTAAGAGACCCAGAAAAAAAAGGGGGCGTTGTGTAGGGCTTTGGGGTCGATTTATAATTTCATCTACCTAGCTAGGAAGACTCTTAGACACCGACTGAGCTCTCGACTCTCGACTACATCTTGTGAACATCAACTAATATTAATTAAGATATAGCTCAAACTCGGTTCGATATAATAGACCGCGGGCAATCATGTTTTAACAAGTTTTTGTTAAATAATCCGATTTGTACATTCCTGTATCAATCGGCTGGTTCTATAATACTTGTTCTTGCTTGTCGAGTACGATTGGGCGTCGAATGAGATAAACGAGTTTATGCACGTTTGTCTTATTCCTGTTGGTGCGTGCTGCTTATGCAATCCTATATAAACGACGTAAATTTATTTTATTTTCATTTGCGGTTTCGCGCATAATAGATAAGCAGTACTTCATTATAACACTTACGTATTTCTCAAAACAAAACAATGTCGGAAGTAAAAAAGAAGAGACGGCAATACTCTGCGGAATATATTAAATTCGGATTTATTGAAAATCCCACAAACCCGTCGTCGCCTTTGTGTCTTCTATGTCTAAAAACATTTTCGAACGAAGCAATGAAGCCTTCAAGACTGCAAGATCATTTGAATAAAATGCATCCAGATAAGAAAGACAAGAATGTAGCATATTTTCAAGACCTAGAGAAGAAGCATAATACTCAGCCAAGTGTATCAAAACTATTTTCGGCGGCTGCTAAGCAAGATGACGACGGACTTCGAGCTTCGTACAATATACCTTTGTTAATTGCTCAAAAAGGCAAACAACACAACATCGGAGAAGAGTTAATTTTGCCAGCAATAAAGGAAGTAATAACTACTGTGCTTCATAAACCGGCCGCAGATATTATCCAAAAAATTCCTTTGAGTAATAATTCTGTGCAAAGACGAATTGATGAAATGGCTGAAAACATTGAAGAATCATTGTGCAATCATCTGAGGACTAGTCAATTCTCAATTCAGCTCGATGAGTCCACTTTACCAACTAATGAAGCGTTGTTGCTATCTTACGTGAGGTTTATTAAAGATGAGAAAATACGTGAAGAACTATTGTTTGCCAGAAATTTGGAGACAGATACAAAAGGCGAAACCATATTCAATACATTGGAAAAGTTTTGTGAAGAGAAAGAGATTCCTTTGACAAATATTATATAAGTTGCTACGGATGGCGCTCCGGCTATGACAGCGTACCTAAAAAATAAGGCTTCATAGCGTACCTAAAAAATAAAATTCCAGATGTCCTTGCTATACATTGCGTTATTCATAGACAACATTTGGTTGCTAGAAACTTAAGTGAACGACTATTTCAATCACTGCAATATGTCATCAAAGCAGTCAATAAAATCCGTAGCAGCTCTTTGAATGATAGATTATTTCATCAGCTTTGTGTTACTAATGACGAAGATTTCAACCGTTTGTTGCTTCATACTGAAGTTCGTTGGCTGTCAAGAGGCAATTGTCTGATTCGATTTTATAACCTGTTTGACTCTGTGATAGAGTTCTTGGAAACTAAAGATACAGAACTGCGCAACAAGCTCATAACATCAAAGAATGATATAGCTTACATGACAGACCTGTATAAATTGTTCAACGACATGAACCTCCAACTGCAAGGCGATGAACTAAATTTAATTAAAACAAAAAATGTCGTTGCTGCTTTCGCAGCCAAACTGCTTCTGCACAAAAAGAATATGGGCAGACATGAGTTTCACAATTTTCCGAATTTATCAGTATCCTGCAGTAACGTCGACTTGTTTGCCTACTGCCAACATTTGGAAAACCTCCACATTGACTTCACCGAACGATACCAGGACATTTTAAACTTGGAAATACCAGACTGGGTGTTGGATCCGTTTTCAAATGTCAACATAGCAATGTCACCTCAGCTGGAAGAAGAACTTATAGAATTGACAACAAACGAAGAAATAAAAATCAAGTTCAAAAATGGATATCAAGAATTTTGGCTACAAAAACCGATCCTGCAATTGTACCCTGGATTGTGGTCAATTGTTCAACGATTCTTGATAGCATTCCCATCGTCATATTTGTGTGAACGTGGATGAAATCGTTTGCGTGTTACCGAACGTGGCGACTTGCGGCTGTTTTTGAGTAAATTGGAACCTGATATCAACAAACTTATTGAACAGCATCAGATTCAACCTTCACATTAGTTTTTATATAAGAATTGATTATGTTTGTTTTATTTTCAATAAAAGATACTCTGTCCGAATACTATAAAGTTGCGTTTCAATAATCAGTTATAAGTACTTAGCGGTTTTTAAGTATGTTTAAAAAGGGGGGCGTTAAAAAATAATTTATTCTTAAAGTGGGCAGTAGACAAAAAAAGGTTGGGAACCCCTGCTCTAGTGCATAAACTGCATTGCTGAACGAAAGTGTTTCATATTTCCCAGGCCCAGGCGGCTGTTTTTTCGCACAGATTTTATCAAATTGCCCATGAACATGTGTTTCTTCCACTAATCTAAAAGCTCATTCTAGTCCACTGCTGGATTTAGATCTGCGACTATATTCAGAGTATTCAGAATACTGGATGACTTTAAATTAGTTAGCAAAAATGGAGGATGTGAAACAAAAATGGAGGATGTAAAACTGAACAACATTTCTCAAGAAACAAAGCTGCAAATATGAAAAAAAATTCGCCTCTACATACTTGTGCAATCAGAGGTTTTTTTTTGTATGGGAAGTCGAAATTTGTTTTAAAACATTTTTTTAATGTCCCTTGGGGAAAGTTGCTTAGTTTCAGGGGGAGGAACACCCCCTTACGTTTTGCTAAATAATTTAAAATCAAATCAGTTAACGGAAATTTTTAATTACAACGAAAATTAAGGCATGAATAAGCCCACTTAAATTAACAAGTTACCCCAAGGAATATGAAAAAAATTAAGCCTGCATTTTAAATAAAATATCCCGACCAGGAATCGAACCCAGACACTTGTCAATTTAGACGTCAAAGAGTTCCTATAACCGCTGGACTCAACATGTAGAGTTTTCCTTTTCTGTATGTATACGATTTTGGCAAAATAAATAAAAAACGCTATTTATTTGCGTGACTAACGTAGGTTAGGTATATATTTTAATTTAGGTACACAATAAGTTAATTTTATCAACTAATTTTAGGCGAGAGATAACATATAATTTTGTAATTTTTACAGTCTTTTCCAAAACATTTTCTTGTCTTCAGTAAAAAAATAGTTTTTTTAGTGTAGGTTAAAATTATAAGTACAGTTGCTAAGAAAAGTCTATTAAGTTACGTCTGATTCGTTGCTTTCTTATCAAAAATGCTAGTTTTGGAGAAAATGACCTTCAAGAATAAAAAAAATCAATAAATTACCAAACAATATTGTATTACTTCGGAATTATTATTTTTTACGTTATTTGGCAAGGTTGGCTCACCTGAAATTTTTTTTAACAAAAAATATCAAAATTTTCATCTCAATATATACCGTATACTGCTATCTTCCAAGCAGATTTTCAAAGAATAAAAATGCAACATCAGACAGTAACATTGCTTCTAAAACATGCTATGGGTACTTTGGGATACAGCTGTTTTTGTTTCTTTAAACGAAAAGATATGGTACAGAGAATAATAGGTTTAAAGAAACTTAAAATACATAAAATTAATTTGTCTAAAATAAATAATTTAAAACGTAAAACTAAATTCAGACTGTGTGATAATTGCTTTTTATTGCACAACTTTGTGACATAACAATTATTGTAGTTAAAAGACATACAATTAAATTTTGGATGCGTTATTTTAAAATTAGTTTGTGTCAAAAATAATACACAAGTAATTTATCTGTAACAATCGGTGAAAAGACTACTTATCGTATTTATGATTACTTTTACTATCTTGCTTTATAAAAATCTGGAGATTTTTTTAAGTGTAAATAAATCACAATCTTCTTAAAGTTTGTGAGAGATTTTTCAGATACGCAACTACATATTTCTAAATTAAGTAATAAATACAGTAGTTATCTAACTAAAATTGTATTAAAACGAATCTCACTATTTAAAATAATTTTAAAACTAAAAATTAATAATCCTATCGGTGATCACATTCGTCCATTTCAAAAAACAAAAAAAAACATAAAATGTAAGTGAGTGATTAAAGAATGTGAAAATCACAGTTTTTTCAAAATAAAAATAAATAAAGGTACGCAAGGTGATTTAAATACTTTACATAATTTTTTAAAATTTTTATGAAGATCATACGAAATGTGATGCTAGTAGTGGAAAGACAATAAATTAAATAATTTACAAAACTAATTGAATTAATAACTAATAGTATGCAAAATCAAAGTAACAAATATTTGATAAGAATAGAACGACCAGTCTTTTCATAAATAAATATTTATCTAATTCAATGTGCATTATTAATACTAAAATTATAATAATAAGAATTTAAATACCAAATTATTAAATTTATTGATGTACAGACGTATTGAAAAGCGCAAACTCGTTAGAATTATTCGTAAGCAATCCCTCCTTTCACAAAGTACCGATAATAATTTAACACTTCTCCTTTATTGATTTAAATCAGCCAATGAGAAACCAGGAGGTTTACCATGATCGCTTAGCGCGATCCAATTTAGGACCTAAACAAGTCTGCAACGCTTATTCGTACCATGATGGCTTATAAGCGATTCAATTTTGGCGCTGCTGCGATTTAAAGGCAGACCAGCGATAATTTATGTAGACATTTAAAATGGACCATAATAGACAACCGAGCTGTCCAAAAGCAGCGCCATCATGGTACCATTTAAAAAACATTCCAATTGCGAAGCAGTTCAAAGTTGGATCCTAAACAGAAATGCTTTTAAACGATCGTGGTAGGTACCCTGTTGGTCTATAAAACTGACACTAAGGATATTTTTACCAAAGTAGAAGAAAAAAAAGACTACCATATCACTTGACATAATTGGCTTATTATTTATTGATTGGAAAATAAATGAAATAAATAAAAAATAAAAACTTGGCGATTGTGAAAGAAGGCCCCCATATTTTCATAGCACGATTAGCAACACAATGTTTGATTCAAATCTGCTCGGGATCTATTTAACAAGCTTAAGTTAAAATTTTAAGTATACTTTCAACACCAATTGGGTTATTTTAACCAATCACAAGTCGTGATTTATTTGGTGTAGCTAGTTGCTTCGCCTGTAACTTTTGGCTGTAAAATTATAAAACAGGATGAAGGTGTAAATCATTAAACCAAAGCGAAACAGGTAACATAAGAAAGATGCAACCAATTACAATGTTGCTGAACGTGCTGTTGCTCTTGCTGAATTGCTTCGCTTTTTCAATAGCTATAGACCAATAAGTAAATTCTCAAAATAAAGTACGTCTAAAATATCTTACTCTAATATCATAGCCAGACGTGGCACAGTTCTTAAGCGTTTCAAATGCCCTTTCTTTAATATCCCTTAAATATTACACTAAAATGTCACAGTTTTGACATAATTCAGAGGCGACTAAGGAAACACAAATGAGACCTGCCTCCAAGTAATCCATCCCAGGCAACGACACTTCATTTTTTTCTGAATCTGAGGTGTCTTCCTATGGTCTCATGCGGTGTGGTAGGCTCTGTAAAGGGCCGTCTGGTTCGCGACCACCCTCTTACCGAAGTTCGACGCCAAACAGCTTGCTGTGTTCCGTCGGTGCGTGGGAGTACCAGTGCCTTTATAGGCATTTTCTGGGTTAACTCGCTCCATCGTCGACCTTGGTCAAGATTGAGGTCAAGAGTTAACCCATCTTATAATAAAAAAAAAAAAAACATAGTTTAGCCTGCTTACTCGTGACACCAGGTAAAACGAAACGTGCTTAACTGTGAATTAAATAGCCCAATGATTACTTATTTTCACAATTCACCATTCACACTGATAATAACGACATAACCCACGCCTCTGATTGGTTGCAAATATCTCTGCATGATCTTACCCAATAGCAATTTGCTATGTCGCGATAATTCCCGGCTGCGATTGGCTCACCCTGTTTCTGTACGTGTCATAATTGCACTAATCGAAGCTAATTTTTCGTCTCACTCCTTTGTCATTAGGACTATTAATATCGTTCCTCCTCTTTCTAAGTAACGGAGCCGATTCCTCTTCCTTATTCACTTTAGGAGTGACTTCATTTTGTATTTTCATGGGTAGAAATGACTCTAGCTCTTGGTCTTTCGTATCTTCGGGTTTGGTGTCAGGCTTGACTCCAATCCACTCGTCAGGTCCATCACAGCGATACCATTCGTAGTCTCCTTCGAGGGGTACCTCATTTTCGAAGTCGAAGTTCCACTTCTGCGACTTCTGAGCGCGTTCAGCGGCTATAGACTCTTGGAGTATGTTGGTGAAGTTGTCGATCCTGGCATCGTCAGCTTCGTCTTCGGAAAACAGCCGTCTTCGCACAGGATTATTGGGTGATATTCGATGCATGGTTCTTTGGTCTCGTGAGGTAGTCTGTGGAAGATAGAAAACAGATCTTTATTGGATGTTCTGATTTACAATTAGAATTTGAAACCCTTGGAAAACATTCTAGCTGTCAATGAAATCAGGAATACTGTTTTTATTTATATTTTGGGCGTATAAGCCAACCTGTAGGCCAAATGTCGATGCAGAATCGCCTTCCTTTCAAGTAAAGACAATTCGCAGTAATGAGTCCAAGAAACCCGCAGCTTCTATTTTTGCAACAGCCAACACAATCACAAAAGAAGTCCTACACCAAAACCTGACACTAGAGATCGCTGTGCTTATGAAACTGCGGGTGCAAATCCGTTCTCAGTGCGCTGTGGAAACTCATTGTGATCGGAAGTTTACCAAACACAATACTCCAGGTTTATAAACCATCGGCCATTGCTTACAAACGTTAATAAAGCAAGGTATTCATGCCTGTGTTGCTAAGTTGAGAGACTTCTCCTAAATTGAGGTGTCTCCCACAGTCCGTCGAATGTTAGAGGAGTTCTCGGAAGAAAATGTTTTGTAGAGAGGGATTTCACATTAAAAAGATCCCATTCAAAATTTTCTTATACAATATAGTGACTACATCTTCTTTTTGAATGTTTAGCTGTTTTTTAAGCATATCAGGCCATGCTTAATAGTGTTTCTCAAAAAACAATGCTTTCATAATTTCTTCACAATGAAACTCTAGTTTTACATGTACTTGTACATGTTTATACATGTACTTTGTTTTAAGTTGCTTTTCATAAGGATGAATTCAGATTAGTGTTAAAAAGATGAGGCTGAGAAATAAGAATCTTTTTGAAAAAGACCCAATATTACATTTCCGTAGACATTTGATTGCTTAAAGCTCTGTTTAATGATTGTTTAATAATTTAATATTTAATAACAAACATTTAAAAGATTTTTCCAAAAAGCTATTCACGAAGCTATCTGGCAACACTGATACACAATCTGATGACGGAGAGAGCTGGATAATGTAAACAAAGAAACAGACGCGAAGAATGAATGGAAGTGATGATCGAATGAACGATAATCGTTGCGGTGCGAATTCTCAGTAGCAGGTGTTGTTTCGAGATCGAAGACAGATAGATGAATCGTTTGTGCGAAAGGCATTCTCGTAGAAAGCTACAAGCCCGATATTTCCTACAGGTAAATTTCATTTAAAAAACTACTCCTGCAATGCAAAGCGACGTGTGTCAATGAGCAACTCGTTGACATTGATTTTTTTATGGCTCGGAATAACCTAGTTAACATGGAATATTTTTTTAAATTAAAAATTGGTTCGCTCTTGACCACAATCTCGCTCAAGGCAAAGATGTGATCGAGGATGTAGCGAGCTCACCCAGAAGAAGCCTATTCACTCGAACTTTAAAGATATTCGGGTTGTACGAGCATTCCACTCCTTGGCAGTGTACGTATCCAAAGGATCTCGAAAAGATACGGGTAGTGCCCCACAGAGCGTCTAGACGTCTGATGGAAAAAAGATGCAGGCAGAAAGAGCTCATTTGAAAAATGCAGATGCAGGCAGAAAGAGCCCGAAGTTCATCTTAAAGGCTCGGAAAAGTCTTAATTGAACGTTATTAAAGGGAATTGCACTTCATTTTTTTAACGAATATATTTCATCTCCAAAAATGTATCAGAACCCCATATTTTTGTGTTTTTGACTTAAACTGTACAATAATAATACTCTAAAATTAAAATGTTGTGTCACCCCCGTCATTCAACTCAGCCTGGATCCACGCTTAGGCTTCCTTCCTCTGTTTAATAGTCTAATTCCTAAGCTATGTTGTAATTAAGTATAAATGTTTGGTTCGAGGGTTGGGAGCCTAGTAGACTGTAATACAGGCTATCCGCCTATAGCAGCCACCGTCTGCCACCAATACTGTTAATTTCTTTCACATACATTAATTGTGACATTTGATTAATGAGAAAAATAAAGATGTTTATTTATTCTTGTATTTTTACACAAAGTAGCACAAAGCAATGAAAGGTCTATACTGTTTCTAGCATAAGTTTACCAACCCATACAAGGGTCCCATTCATGTCGACACACAAAGGGTCAGGGTTGGAAATCGTAGTATAATTATACTATTTGTACCAGAATTTCATGAAGTGTAGTATGTAGTATTGTAATGCCAGTATACTACGCGAAAATACCAGATTTTTTATCGACCAGTGGAAGGGTAGTTTTTAATGTAATTTTTTACTATTTCCTGTCTTTTTGACAGAATAGGAGTTGTTATTTATTTTTTCTATGAGATTACGATTACTTATTTATATGCACGTGTGTATGCTCTTACAATTTTATTGAATAATCTGCTAAAATAAGGGAAAACAATATTTTTTTTTATATCGCCGTTTCTATCTTGCTTTAACTAAATAAAATAGGCTAGAAATTGAAACAAAGGATATTTTTATGATTATTTTTTATTATTTTTTTATTATTTCTTTAAAGTCGTTGAAAATCGAATTGTAGTATTATTTTTTGTCAAGTAGTATAATTTTGATCTCCTAGTAGTATAATTTTCTGACAGTCTGATTCTAACCCTGCAAAGAGTCGATGCTCTAAGTCTGAGCCTTTCACAACGTTAGAAATTAACACCAGGATTACTGTGAGATGTACGTACTTATACCATAGACTTAGGTCCATATTACAGAACGCTTCTAAGACTCTGACTTAAAGGTACTTAAGTAGCAGTCGTCTTTGTTATTTTGATAGTGTTTTTTTATTATTATAAGATTATAAGATTTTTTATTATAAGGTCATAGATGAGGTCGACGATGGAGCGAGTTAACCCAGAAAATGCATAAAAGGCACTGGTGTACTCCTACGCACCGACGGAACACGAAAGCTGTTTTGCGTCGGACTTCGGTAGGAGGTTGGTCGCGAACCAGACAGCCCTTCACAATGCCTACCACACCGCATGAGACTATGGTCAGATTCAGGACAAATTAAAGTGTCGTTGCCTGGGGTGGATATTAATCCACCCCAGGAGGCAGGTCTCATTTATGTTTCCTTAGTCGCCTCTTACGACACCCACGGAAAGAAATGGGATAGTCTTATTCTCAACCGATCACCACACGGCGGTTGAGAGAAAGAGATACCTGTACAAGACTTAAGTTTCTCAGTAAATAGTGTTTCTCAGCAAATAGTGTCGGTCTCGTTCCTCGTGTCTGTCTTGAAAATGAAATTAGTTATCATCATCATGTGAGCCGCAAGACGTCCACTGCTGGACATAGGCCTCGATCGGTGGAAATTAGTTATACGAAATAAGAAATTTGCCTAACTAAGTATATACTTTCTGATTCCAAATTTTAATACAAGGTGTTTCAAAAAAACACAAAAAAAAGAAATAACAAAATTTAATTTTAAAAGTGAAATAATCGCAACTCTAGTTATCAGTGGCACGCTTTGACATCTTTCAAAATGAAAGTTTCATATAATTAATATGATATACTTGTCATATTTGTAATAGAGCTGCGCAATAAGCTAAATTTTAATTAATTTTGAATTATCTTTTTTTTGGTTATTTTGAAACACCTTGTATAATGAGCCAAACTAGTAAAAGCAACTTCCATTCCATCAATAATAAAATGGTAACTCTATGTTTAACACCGTACTGCCGTTATGGCCCTCTAATTCAGTTGTTAGATGTTACTGACGTTTCTATTCCAATATTAGCATTTTACATAGCAATTAGTAGGTCTATGGTATTGTTCATGTGGCTTTAGTAGAAGAAACGTAATTGAGAATTGAGACTCTACTGCATTACGATAGAGTTCAAAGTATTGCTAAACATGTAATCTACATTTTAGTTGCATGAAAAGATTATGTAAAAGGTCATCGCTGATCTATCATTTCCATTGCTGTGGTGTGACGAATAATACCACCTCTTAGTGATGCGGTACGCCATAAAGGTGTCTTCAAATTAGTGAACAACTTTGCCCAATGAACATGGGTCAAAATATGAAAATAAAATCACAGATTTCGTGCCTCACTCGACTATCGAGCACATTGGAAATGAATCTACGGAATTCAAAAAAGTAGTCGTTCTGACTTTTTGATTTTATTCAAAAAGGTTAGGCTACAGGGCAAACCCTTAACCCGATCGCCTTTGTTTTAGGCTCAAATTGTAGATGACTAAATTTTTCCGAGGAATTTTTCTCAAATTGTTGTTATCATTCTTCGTTTTCAAAATATCGAGATCGAGAACCATTATGTATGTATGTATTTATTCTTTATTGTACATGAGCATAAGTACCAGTTCTTTATTTTCGGCCATAACTTTTTTCGTTTTTGACTTTCTCGAATATTTTTTTTGCACCTTACAGCTCTCGTAAATACGCGTCTTTATAGTATACTGTACGTACACGTATTTAGGTAAGCAGTAATTGAATTGAGGACCCGGCCAACAACTTCAAAGTTGATTCTATTTTGGTCAAGTGTAATTAATTGCTTTAATTCAGATGAAAATAGAAAATTAAAAGCATGACCTGAAATCATGGGAATTAGGTCCGTGTTAATTACCGAACGCGACTCAGACTCTGATCTATACTTAAGTAGCAGTCGTCTTTGTCATTTTGATAGTGAGAGAAAGAGACAATTAATACTTAAGTATCGCTCTTTTTTTTGTCACTAAGTACCTGGTCACTGTCATCTGTATAGTGCAAGACAGAGCTACCTGTTGAAACCTCTTTATTACAATGAGAACAACCTGGCCATTATGTTTCGTATGTATGTTTGTATGTATACACATCAACACGGTCTAGGGATATTGCACGATTTTCCATACAAAAGAGGTCTGTTTGAGAAGCTATAAAAGCATACTCGAGATACATGGGGGGCTATAATTTTTAGACGATCAAGTGCTAAACCTGAATTTTCAATTCTAATCAAAAATTTCGTTTTACTTGAAATTTGTGAAAACGTAAATTCGACCAGTTTCATACGAAAAGCAGGAAAAAAGTGCATTTTCATTTTCGTTTCCGTCACGTTTTCACAAATTTCAAGTAAAATATTTATTGACTAGAATTGAAAATTCAGGTTTAGCATTGCTCGTCTGAAAATTATAGCCCTCCACGTATCTCGAGTATGCTTTTATAGCTTCTCAAACAGACCTCTTTTGTATGAAAAATCGTGCAATATCCCTAGACCGTGTTGATGTGTGTATTTTTTAATAGGACATACAAGAAAACTTATCATTAGTTCTTGAAATATCCTTATTTCTAAATCTACCCCGATATGTAATATAAACGTGAGTACAATGAATCCTACTACCTATATACAATATAACTGAGGTTTAAGTCTTCTAGGTCACGCGCCAATCTAGAATGTCGTAAATATAACTGAATGCTTCATAAAGAAATATATTTTTTTGACCATGGCTTACATTGGTTATGATAGGATAACTATTATTCTTTAAGTAAGTACTTCTTAGAAGTAAAGTAGGTAATTTACCTACTTATTTACTAGCACATTGTTTATTGTATTCAACTTCCAAAAAATTTAGAGATTCGGTAGTTTCTTAAGCAACCGTTAAGCGGTTTGAAAATTCTGTCACCCTGACAACCCTGGTCGAGTTGGCCATTTATTTAACTGTGCCGACTTTTTTTTAAATTATAAGATGGGTTAACTCTTGACTTCAATCTTTACCATAAGGTCAAAGATGAGGTCGACGATGAAGCGAGTTAACCCAGAACATGCCTATTTGCCTATAAAGGCACTGATACTCCCACGCACCGACGGAACACAGCAAGCTGTTTGGCGTCGGACTTCGGTAGGAGGGTGCTGGTCGCGAACCAGACGGCCCTTTACAAAGCCTACCACACCGCATGAGACCATAGGACGACACCTCAGATTCAGAAAAAAATGAAGTGTCATTGCCTGGGATGGATTACTAGGAGGCAGGTCTCATTTGTGTTTCCTTAGTCGCCTCTTACGACACCCACGAAAAGAGATGGGGTGGTGTTATTCTCAACCGATCACCACACGGTTAAAATTGCCGTGGAAGAAAGAATAAGTAAAATAAAACTAAAAACTTAATTCGTTTGAAACTGTTCTTTACTTGGACCACAGAATATACTTTTATTATAACGAATGGGTTCGCTCTTGACCACAATCGAGCTCAGGGGCGAATATGTGGTCGAGGATGTAACAAACTCGCCCGAAGATGCCTATTCACTCGAACTTTTAAGAGACTCGGGTTATATTCATAGCTTTGGAAACACATTTCTTTAGAATTCAGTGTGATTCCCATTCTCGAAGCGTGACGAAGACGCGCCTGCGCCTGCATTACTATAATATGTTAATATGAAGTGAAACAAATCGTTACTAGATATTTCGGAGGAAGTTGAATACAGTAAAATATGTGCGAGTAAATAAGTACATAAGTTAAAAAGAGCGACCCTCGGAGTTTCTTGCCTATTCTTCTCCTGAGGAAGACTGCATCTTTGCGAATAGGCGCAAAGTCAATAATGCTAATGTAATTCACTATTTTGCTAATATGACGTTTTCGAGAAACATTTTGTATATTCTATGAAAATAAATTTTTTTTTTGGCTTTTTTAACTTTTGATGCGTTCTGTTACAGACTACACTCAACACGAATATAGTGAAAAGCTTCTTCAGGGTTAGATTGCTACCACTTCGATCAAAGTTTTTCCCCCAGTGCTAGCTGTCGATTTTTGTTACAGACGACTTGTTTTGGCGAGTGGCAGCGGCGCTGCCTCATCATCCATGGGTCCTGGGTTCGATTCCCAGTCGTGGCATGGGTGTTCGTTCCTAGGGAGTAGGAACCCATGACACATAAAACCTTAGTGTGGGCCTTTGAATGTGTGGTGTTAAAAAAGGAGATAAAATACAAGGCTTAGACAAAGTGTACAACAAGGAAGTCTTAAGTATTGCTATCTAAGTATACTAATATTATAAAGAGCAAAGATTTGTATTTTTGTATGTTTGTATTTTTATATGTAACGAATAGGCTCCGAAACTACTGGACCGATTTCAAAAATTATTTCACCGTAAGGATGATACATTATCCCTAAGTAACATAGGCTACATAATTTTCCCGAATTCCCACGGGAACGAAGTCCCAAGCGGGATGCTAGCTATTCATAAATAGATAAATTACTTCTGTAAATCTAGGTTGCTTTAAGGGTCCTATGGTCACTGTAGCTCTATCTACCACAAAAGCCAATACCGGCATGCGTATACAATGTGCAAGTACGTTTACTTATTACCATTACATTTTATACAAGACTGCTAAAAACCAGAAAATAACAATCACCCATCAGAAAACATGTAGCCAAGAAAATTAAATCAGAATATGTCTGCGTAGCTTATACAGCTAAGAACATGCCATCAAGCTTTCTTGAAATTGTTACTCGATATTGTAAGGGAATACAGTTGATTTTGCCAGGCCTGCTGTACTATAAACTGAACCTACACGCTGCGTACGCGCATTCATATGCATGAAGGGCGCCGCACGCACTAAAAGGGACGAGCTACCTATCTTAAATCTTCACGCACAGACAAACTAACATTACATTACAACTTTGTATTAAATACTTGCTTTCTGCCAGTGATTTTAAAGCAGATATGTTTAAAATAAGAAATGAACGAAATACAATAAAATTGGAAACACATCAAATTTAACTGATATTATAATATTTTAGGATAGAGAAATCAACAAGACAAAACACAAAGAATACAATCAATCAAAATAAATAAAAAATCAAAAGTGTAGAAATTCTAAGGAGTTCACTGAAAAATATTAAATATTTGCTTAAAAATATTTGGCATTTCTTTTCAGGTTTTCATTAACTTTGCATGATTTGCACTTTGCATTAGACCACCAAGTTTCTCAATCTCAGCACCATAAGATTAAAACTCGCCCAATATACAAGTCTATCACGTCACGTTCTGCCTACCCCGTAAGGGATTTACAGGAGTTAGTGTATGGATGGATGGTACTATGGGTTTACTCCGAAATGATGTAATGACCTGGACTCCAACAAAAAAGATTGCTCAGCACTAAGACCGGATGAATCGAAAAACCGCAGTGGAGGCCTTTGCCTAGCTGTGAGATCAATAGGACAGAAAAAATCGATAATGTAAGTTGACAAATAGAATGCTCACCATGGGTTCTCACGCTTCTACTACTGTGGTAATATTACTCGTACAGCGCTGTAACAATTACTTTCGAGTAGGGTCAGAATAAATAATTCATTAAAATTAGATGCTATGAGAAGATTGTCTGAAATGAAACTGTAAATGTTTCTGTATGATAAAAGATAAAAAAAAACTAATAAAACATCAAAAAACATGAACATAAAACAGAGAAAAGGGTTTTATTTATACACAGTGTGTTGTAATGAAAAGTTTTCGACTCATAAAACTTTATTGTGGGTAAGGTATGTGCCTATGGGTAATTAAAGAAAATGGACAAAGGCACTTAGCACTATTCATCAAAATAGTCTAATACAATACAGCGGTAGCCGTAATAATTCTTAACTAGCTTTCCGCCCGGGACTTCGTTCCCGTGAGAATTTGGGAAAATTATGTACCATATGTGTTAATCCAGGGTGTAAGCTACCCTAGCTCCATACCCAATTTAATTAAAATTGGTCCTGCCGTTCTCGAGTTATACAGGGGCTTTAGGTAAATCTCGTTCAACCTCTCGGGTGGTTAATCAGTCCATGAAACTGAACAACTTCCCCAAGGAACATAGGTCAAAATACGAAAACAAAATTTTGAGTTCCCATACAAATTTCATCGAGAGGTTGAAAGAGATTTACCTAAAGCCCTGTATAGATATGTGTTGGGACAAACCCGACTTTGTTTTATAAATGGATTAAGATTAAGATTTTGTAAAATATGTACATCCTATTTATTTTTCAAATTCTTACTTCCTTACTTAATATTATAAACGTAAAAGTTTGTATGTACGGATGTCCGTTACTCTTTCGAGCAAAAACTCCTGAATGGATTTTAATATAGCTTTATTATAATATAGCTTACACAATCAGAAAAACAAAAAGGCTCCATAATTTAAAAAAAAAGAAATTTAAAAGTAAAAAAAAAATTCCTCAGTTGTGTTGAATGCTTGCTCAACCAGCTCAAAACTAAAACGGCCATACGAGGGTCGGTGGGGTGGGGGAAACACAAGTGCGTTGTAAACTATGATGCGCCGGCGCATCCGCTACACTTTTACTTTTAAACTCAGGATGAAAGTTATAACCAAAGCTATTGTTATAACCCTCGTTATACTTTATAGTGTAAATTAATTTGTAACGTTTAAGATAATGCTTAAAACTTGGTAATGAGTATGCTTTGACTTAAGAAATTTTACTTTAGCGAGTAGGTATAACCTATAACCTAATAATCTAAAGCGGTGATAGCCCATATTTAGCAATGAGCCAGACTTGTAACCGAAAGGTTGCGGTTTCAAATCCTGGTGCGGGCCTGTACCACTAAATTCGTCTTTTCGGATTTATATGCGGATTTCTAATTGATTATATCACTTGCTCAGCGGTGAAGGAAAACATCGTGATGTATATCGTTTTTGAAAGACGAGCGGTCCCCCAACCCCCTTTGGACCAGCGTGGTGGACTATATAGTAAATCCCCTTTATGTTTCGAAGGGACCCCTCGTTGTGGACGTATATGGGCTGGTAAGAAGAACTATGACCACGGAATACTTATGGTATAGCGAAGTTAAAAGGAAAATTATCACAGCTAAGTTTCTGTAACCAGATTCGTAGAAAGCCAGACTAGAAATTCGACTTGAGAATTACCATAAGCCTTGCGGTACAATTAGAACATAAAACATAGTGTGCAACTAGGCGGCCTTCTACGTGGTCTTTGACGCGCAATAGTTGACCATATTTTAATATGCAGTTGGGCAACTACAGGGCTATAGGTATCTCTCTTTTAACCTCTCGGGTGGTTATTCAGTCCATGAAACTGAACAACTTCCCCAAGGAACATAGGTCAAAATACGAAAAAAACATTTTGAGTTTCCATACAAACTTCATCAGCATTTAGCGCATTTTATATGGGAGATAAAAAATTTTTTTTCGTATTTTGACCTATGTTCCTTGGGGAAGTTGTTCAGTTTCATGGACTGATTAACCACCCGAAAGGTTGAAAGAGAGATATCTAAAGCCCTGCATATGAAAAAAACATTTCGTCTCTCCGTACAAATCGAGCGATCAGCTGACTGCCTTAGTATAAGTTGACATTTTCTTTAGAGTTTTATAAAGATTCCTTGGGGAAAGTTGTTCAGTTTC
This sequence comes from Aproaerema taeniolella, assembly GCA_949987775.1. NCBI lineage: Eukaryota > Metazoa > Arthropoda > Insecta > Lepidoptera > Gelechiidae > Aproaerema > Aproaerema taeniolella. The sequence continues at coordinate 7,444,897 of OX465245.1, forward strand.
ATGAGAAGAATGACCCCCTAAAGTTTTGCTTACGGATTTAAAGTCACCCCATATAAACTTACACTGCGTGGACCGACACTATTTTGTTTTTTTTTTTTTATGAAGATAACTACTTGGACTAGTGGTCCACCAACCCGCATTGGGCCAGCGTGGTGGACTATGGCCTAAATTCCCTTCGTCTTTCGAAGGGAGGCCCGTGGCCCTAGGTGGGGACGTATAGGGGCTTTTAAAAAAAAACTACTTAGCGGACAGAAGAGTGAAAAACTGATATAGTGATATAAATTAAACTCCATAATTTAACTGTGAACCTGAACTCCACGGTACGCGGAAGCGGCAATGCGTTCTAAATTTAAACGGGGGAGCGCAGGAGCACGGCTCATTGCGGTGCGCACGCGCGGATGCAAAATGGCGGCTCAACGAACCAGTTCCGGCGGGAAGCCGGCAAGTGCATCCGAAAACTGATACTTTTAAAGAGGGTGATCATCACATTGATCACCTGTGACTTGCGATTATTTTTACTTTTTTGGTAAGTATACAAACTTACTAGTTTTACTCGTAAACATAATAGGTCTTTACCTATGAAATTGCCGATTTTTTCTCAAGCTTTATTTTATTCATAATTAATTTGATTGAACAGCTATTACTAAAATTGTTTTTTATTTAAAACCTTGGCCATATAACGGAGATATTTAGTCAAATTAATACATAAGGTCAATGTGGGTAAGTCCGTCTGGGACATAAGTCCGTCTAGTGCTAATAACTTCTATTTTTGAATAGCGCGCGTCTTCTGTCTGTGTCGATAAAACAGTATTTCATTGAGCTAGCCCGAACTAAAAAACACAGATGTCGCTAGTGTGATAGTTTTAGAATTTATCGGCCCGCTATTTTTTTTGCCATTTTGTGCTTTTAGATGCAACAGTTAGGTGTGCGGATTTTGATAAAAAAAATTGGTAAGTTGGAGGAATCCAGAAAGTTTCTTTGATTACGTAAGTAGTTAATTGATCCCTTTATCTGTTTGTGTAATTGAATCCAGTAATCGCGTTCTAATTACGTATTTATGCCATTGTGAAATTTCTAACCTCAAAATGTAATAGTTGGGCAAGTCCGGCTGCTATAAGTAAGGTAAGTCCGTCATATGCCGGTCTTACCTTATTCCAGATATAGGCAACCTTTTCAGCAGAGACAATTTTTAAACCTTGGGTTACATTATATACATTTCATTTTGGATGGTTATTCCCACAAAAATGAGGTGTACCTATTTGGTTCAACAATGTGTACTTAGTATTACTTAATGTATTTTTGTTTTTCATTTAAATGAAAAAATTGAGAGTTTTCAATACTGATTCAAAACTTTTATCATTTTTTTGAATATTATGAAAAAAGAAAGAGTTCCCAAATAACTTAGTACTTAAATATTTATATGGTTTCCAGTGTACAACACTGTTTTTTGAGATTTTTTATTTGAGAGTTTTTTTTGTTCTTACTTAGGCTAGTGAAAGGTAATTTAAATATTGTTAACGAGTAGTGATAAGAAACAGATTTTATAGTTTTTTATTTAAATTCTTGATACCTCAAACGGATGAGACTGAATAAAATGATCTCATACTTAATAGAATAAAGATTTTTAATTTTCTCATGTGTTTTTATTATATAATAAAATTGAAAAAGTGTTTGAAACCTCTGACACACAGGATATGCCGGACTTACCTTAAAAAAACGTTTGGTATCGGAGCATTGTAATTAAAGCCTTATTTAAAACAGGCTAAGGTTCATATTTGAATGACATTCACGATCCACTAATTGAATTTGTCCCCATACGCATAGGATAACTATTTCTGACTGAAAAAACTTCGAATCACCACTAGACGGACTTGCCTCTCAATGGAAGGTAAGACCGTCTACCCGCCATATTTTTAAAAATAAATCTTAAAAAAAAAGCTGATGGCCCTTTCTTCTGCTCATTGTCAATTTCGGGTAGCCAAATAAATTATCTATCGTAAACGGTCACGCAAGTTATTCTACAGTTAATCTCGACGTCAATAAATCCGGTCAAACTCAAATTTGAGAATAGTATGCCGGACTTACCCACATTGACCTTATTTACTTTAGATTTATTTGCTGAAATAGAAGCTCAAATATAGCTCGTTTCATCCGTTGCCCGTTTCATTGCTTATTTTTGCTGTACCTTTGTTACAGTTTCAACTTTCAATAAAGTAAGTATAATGAACATTAACTTAATGTTGTCCAAACCACCCCACAAAATTTTGCTAAATTTGGATTTCGCATTCCCGAGAAAAATCCAAAAACGTTAGTATGGAAAATTCAGTTTTCCAAAAATATTGTATGAAAAACGGCAATTTCATAGGTAAAGACCTATTATTATAAGGGGAGAATCTACAAACTTAGAGCGTAGCGGGTCAAACTCATAAGCGAGAGGTACCGAGTTCGATGTTAATGCCAACATGATGTTGGTTATGTACCAATAACCATTGGAACTTGTTACGTAGTTTCAGGTAGTTCCTTTTGTGCCTTTGAAACTACCTATAGAAAAAGTATCCAGTTGTTTCAAAAGAACTACTAAATACAGGCACTTACTACTGAGAATAAAAACATTTCCTGTGTTATGTACATTAGTAGCAAAACAGTGAGGGAAAACATCGTGAAGAAACATGCACTTTTACGCGATTGAATGTGTAACCGCGTGATCAAATCCGGTCAGGTTCCCCTGTTAGCGGGGTCACGGAGGTCACAAAACCGTCGCTCCTCAGCAATGAGTTGACTTGCCAAATCCTGGATCATTGTCAAGCGATTAATAAACGGGACTAAAAGTGCTAGTAAACTGTATATCTTCATTACTATTGAAAAAAGTTTTTTTGACAAAATTGCAAGTAGTTGAGTAATTAGGTAGGCCCTTAGGTAGTATTAGCTCAGGGCCCCACAAATTCACGATCCGCCCCTGTATGTGAGCTTTTTTATTTTTGTACAATCCACGAATAACAAAAGTGACCATGCCATATAATAAGCTACCAGGCTTAGAAGAGCTTGAGTCCCTCTCCCAAAGAGTTCTAAAATATCTACATTATTTTCAGTACTACTTTCATGTCCTCTCCTTTCGTTATTTATCTTAAGAAATCAGTGAATACAAAAAAACAATCTCTCCCTCGAAGCGGTGCAAGTATAAAAAGATAAGCGCTGTGGGGGAATTTTCAAAATAGCTCGATTTGAACTACAGCATCTGATGCATTTGGTCCATTCATCTTTAAATGCGTTTTAAACCCCGGACAAAAAAAGAAGTGTTATAAGTTTGACGTGTGTATCTGTGTGTCTGTCTGTGGCATCGTAACACAAACCACGTCATCCAAATATAATGTGTAATTTTTTTTTATTGATTTTTAAAAAGCGCTTTACGAGTATATCAATTTTGTTAAAATTTATACCAGAATCCCATCAGGAGTATAGTCTTTCGAACATCAAAATAATTATAAAAATCGGGCGACAAATTGGCAGAGTTATCGCGTAACAGACATACAGTCGAATGAAAAAGCTACTCCTTTTTTAAAAGTCGGTTAAAAAAGAACCAATTTGTCTCAGAGTGCTCTTAAAATGACGCAAACATTAAGAGACAGACATACGGGTTCTAATTCACGCTTCATTCGATAAACGATTAAGTAATAGCCTCAAATTGGTCCCCAATTTATCAGTTAACAGTAATGCATCTAAGTGCTATTAAATGACTTGAATCTCACAGTTTTCTCATTGAGCCACTCAAATAAACTAAAAGAAAGAGGTCAGGTTATGAGATTGCGGCGTAGCTAAAGTGGAGGTTCGAACACAATCAATATTATTATTATAACTTAAAATAAGCTTATATTATAATTTATAATTATAACACGACATGGGTTGTTATTTTAAATTACACATCGAAATTTGAATTTCCTTACGAAATTAATACTTTGTCCCAAATTAGTTATCAGATAGATTTATAATTTATTGGATAGACGTGCGCACTTACAGTCAAATATGAATTACGATACCCTTATTAATATTATAAAAGCGAAAGTTTGTATTGATGTTTGTTATACTCTTTCACGCACAAGCGGCTGGACCAATTTTGATTAAATTTGGTATGGAGGTAGCTGACACCCTGGATTAACACATAGGCTACATCATTTTCCCAAATTCCCACGGGAACGAAGTCCCAGGCAGAAAATTAGTTTCAAATGAAATAGCGTCTGTAAGCTTGCATTTGTAAAATAAAATCTATGTCCATGTGGATAGGTATATGTTGATATATCTATCACCGGAAAATTGTAAAAACCGTAAGATTAGAAGTTCACTATCACTAGTGAAATTATAATTTCCCGCGATAGTACAATTTACCTAGTAAAATTATTACGAAACTTTAAGGGCCGCCTGCATGAAATTAGGATAATTTATGTCAGGTTACATTAGGCGACTACCCTCCTACCGAAGTCCGACGCCAAACAGCTTGCTGTGTGCCGTCGGTGCGTGGGAGTACCAGTGCCTTTATAAACATTTTCTGGGTTAACTCGCTCCATCGTCGACCTCATCTTTGACCTTTATGGTCAAGATTGAGGTCAAGAGTTAACCCATCTTATAATAAAAAAAAATAGGTTCCGTTAGGTAAGGTTGCATTAATATTATAAAAAAGTCCGTTAATGTGAAAAAAATGGGGTAGTTCACAAAGTACCGACAGTTTATAATCTTCCTAAGTCAAATTACAATATGTATTATGGGTTTGACAATGTTACGGTGACATCTGTCAAAAACGGCATCCATTTAAAGTAATTGCCACGGACGTAAGATAAGAAAAAAATAGGTAATAGCTAAGACGCAATTAAGCAACAATTGAACTAGACTAGCAGTTAAGGCGACTACAGCACCCGATAAAGGCAGCACACATAGGAATAGTGCCATCTCCGTCTCTCAACAGGCCTGGGCCGGCAGTGCGAACAGTGTCGATACACGAAGTTTACGGACTATGAAAGCGTGCGTGCGTAAAAACATGTTCGAAAGTTAGAAAAATGAGATTTATGGAAAGGTAACAGCTTAAATCGAAAAATGCGTTAACTACTTATCGAGAGTGTTCAATCACGAACATTTTGATAGCAAATTCAAGTTCCTGTGTGCATTTTACTATCGTTTTTACATCTTAAAAGATACACAATATTGGTATTTAGAGGTGACTTTGTGAGCTTTATCTATCGAACCAAAAGTACTGAATCATGTTTTCAGCAAACTACTTATCTAGTTTATGTCCTGAATATTACCGTAGTATTTTTTTCTTCGATTTAATGCACTGCGTCATGCTTATCTACGCATCATAAAATGTAGTCGCCTTAAATAACTTAAAGTTAGTATCGTGGTGATAGCATTCGGTGTTTATTTTTAGCCCTATCCCTATTTTCTCGAAGGGTGCTATTCTTAGCTGAGCATGATTAAAAATAAAGGACTCTCAGTTCTCACGTTCTCTAGGAGCGGGGACGGAAGCTGTGGTTCTACATCCTCGTGAGAAACATAGTAAAAACTGATTATACTGCACTGCAATCTGTCTAGCAGTGGCTGTACGAGTAATCAATCACTACATCCTGGATCATAAACGCGTAAGTTTGTATGTATGGATGTTTGTTCCCCTTTCACACTCAATTGGTATGGAGGTACAACACATAGGCTACATAATTTTTCCGAATTCCCGCGGCAACGAAGTCCCGGGCAAACAGTTAGTTTATATGAGAACTCTTGCTTATAACTTTTAAATGGCTCAACCAATTTCGATATATCTTAGAACCATCTCTATTATACTAGCTTTCAAATATAAAACAACACATCGAAATCGGCCCATTCGTTTAGGAGCTACGATGCCACCGACAGACACACAGATACACAGACATATACAGGGCTTTAGGTAAATCACTTTCAACCTCTCGGGTGGTAAATCAGTCCATAAAACTGAACAACTTTCCAAAGGAACAAAGGTCGTAATATGAAAAAAAAAATGTTGACTTCCCATACAAAATGCGCTATCAGCTGACGCAGTTTGTATGGGAACAAAAAAAATTTTTTTCGTATTCCGACCTTTGTTCCTTGGGAAAGTTGTCCAGTTTCATGGACTGATTTACCACCCGAGAGGTTGAAAGTGATTTACCTAAAGCCCTGTAGATACACAGATACACTCGTCAATCTTATAACACCCCTCTTTTTTGTCGGGGGTTAAAAAAGGCCAAACGTTTATCTTTTTTTTTTATTATTATCTACAACTCTACAATACATACTTAGGTTATCTGTGTACATTGTAAGTGCAATGACATCGTACACGGAAGTGGTCACGGTGGTTTGAGTGTGTGAGACTAAACTCGAATGACAGCCGAGACCGCGATCCAGTGAATAGGCTGTAGGAGCCTATAGCCATATGGCCACTGAGATAAATATGTGGTTGCGTGAACACGGAAGTATTATCTCCTAAGCTTAGTGCTTTGTTTCGGTTTAACGTAAGAAACGTTGGTAAATTTAAGGTATAGAATCGCCAGAGATATTAAATAATATCAATTCTTACTAATATTATAAATGCGAAAGTAACTCTGTCTGTCTGTCCGTCTTTCACGCCTAAACTACTGAACCGATTTTGATGAAATTTGGTACAAAGACAGATTAGAGCCTGGGCTACATTTTATCCCACAGTCAGGCACGATATAACCTGTAGTCCACGCGGGCGGAGCCGCGGGCAGAAAGCTAGTATTATAAATGCGAAATAACTCAGTCTGTCTGTCTATGTCCATCTTTCACGCCTAAACTACTGAACTGATTTTGATGAAATTGGGTACAGAGATAGATTAGAGCCTGGGAAAGGACATAGGCTACATTTTATCCCACAGTTGGGCACGATATAACCTGTAGTCCACGCGGGCAGAGCCACGGGCGGAATGCTAGTAATCAATAAACATGACCCACTGGTTCAACAACGCCCACCCCAAACCCTTGGACCTAAAAAGCCGGGCCCAAAGGTTACTTTTATCGCGTAATCAAGGAGTAAGGAAGGATTTTACGAAATTCCCTCGGGAACGAACTCTAGTAAATAAATAAACGCCACATACTCTTTGGACAGATTACAGATAGAGAAACAGTCAAATTGTCATTCCTGTAACGCCCTCCTCTGTAACTAGAACGACACGCAAGCGCAACTGATCAATTTCAAATTATCCCCTTAGTGTGATTTCCTTACTAGGTACGTGATGCTTTCGAAATTGATATCACAGTCTACGCCATTTTTATTTAAACATTGATTTGCCTCCCTCCTCCGAAATGCGGGCCACTCAGCCAACAGGATGAGTGACATACAGCCGATCACCCGTGACGCTGCGCTCGCGCATGACCGCCGGATGGGAGCGCCGACGACTCCACAGATTACACTTATCCGCATAAGGTTGCATGAATTATTAGGTACTTACATCCTAGATTCCTCACTAAACGGGAAAAATGATTTTAATTTTTGTTTGTTTGCCTGTTTATTACTTTTATGCAGGCGAAAATCGACCGAGTTGTAGGAGCCGCCGCTTAGTTTCAGTACTGACTTCTACACATAGGTGTAGGTAGGTGATAGTAACCAAATACTAATGTTCAGTAAATGCTTTATGATTATGACTCAGTATGTATGTATATAAATCCTTTATTATACAACAAAATTACAAAGCAGACACTGATCAAAAAACGTAAAGCGACATTTGGTACAAAGGCGGACTTATCCCACAAGGGGATCTCTTCCAGTCAACCCAGTAATGTTGAGAGAAATCTTGAGCAGGCGGGACGGTACAACCGGATGAAAACATAAATAGAACTAATGAGACTATTAATACTTATATTATAGTAAAATAAGAGAATAACTGTCAGTCTGTTCTTTCTTCGACTGTCAACATCGTGAGCAACTTGTAAAGGCAGGACTTTCAAAATAGAGCCAGAGCGACCACGTCGCCGTCAAGTTAAATAAAACAGAGTTAATAAAGTAATTAGTGCCTTACTGTGGGAGCGTTATCGATGTTTTTTACTCTAATGGTCATTTCTTTGAATTTAGCCACAATGCAATTAAAAATATTAAATTTTTTCGCGACTTTGGCGATATTTGGAGCAGTTGTTTTCGGAGCATACGTCACCACTTTTGTCCTGTCTATACCACTAACCAATGGCATCTCAATGGCGATGGAATGAAAACGGTGTTTACTTTATCCGATTAGGTGGCAAAATTTAGAAGTATCTAAAACAGTGGTTCCCAAAGTTGACTCGGCGGCGACTCACCAAAATGATAAGTCCAAATTTGGCGACCCACCTCGACCTAAAAATTTGTTAAAGGATATGGTATCTTTACGACCTAACGTTGCAGTAACGTACCTAGTTTAGCGCCATCTATCCGGCGCCTGGGGCAAAATTAAAAATAAATAAAAAGAAAATCCCTCATTGGCTAGTTGCATTCGCCACCGCCGCCCGCGCGCTGCCCCGCCGGCGCGCCGCCGCCACCGTGTAGGCTGAGCTGAGTTATAGACTTGGGAAAAACAGTGACTTTTGTATCGCCGTGACTGTCGTTCCAGTTACTTAGAAATCACAGTGAAAAATCACCGTGACTTTGTCACATACGTTATTTTGCTCGATAGGAGCGACTAACCTGACCAAGGAGTATGTAATACTACAAAGTGACACGATCAACCGTCATGACTGGTATAAGTTACGCTATAGGTGTGGGCAGAGGTCGAGTGACTAGAGTATGTTTTTTGTTAGTAACTTTGTTCAGATGTGAAAAAAAATTGTTTTATTTGTTGTTTGATTGAGAGGTAGGTAATTATTTGACAATGTTTTTCTGTTCGGCAAGGTGTAAGACGGATTTAAACCTTCAACAAATGCCTTGAATCCGCGGTCTTTACCACACTGTCTACAGAATCGAAACAATTCCACAAGTAACTACTTTTCATTTTACGAGAGTCCACCATTATGATTGAAAAAACACTGTTTATTTACACTTACCTACACTAAACACTTAAATTTACTCTACCTACATATTTACATCAGTCCAAAATAAAATAAAATAATATAAAACCAATATTCAAACAAATAGCGTCTGAACCGCTTGTTTGCTACTTAGAAACTAAAAAAAACTTAAAAAACTAACGACTTACTTTCACAATTTTTTTACCTGATACAATAAACCATGCCAATCACATCCAAGGCCAAGGAACAATAAACAATAACTACCGGACCCCGCACCTCGCCGCGGCGCGCCGTTATCAGTCACCGACCGTTCGGACCGTTCCACCGCACGCCCCTCGCCGTTCCATCCACCCGCGCGCGCCCTGAGACGCTGTCACGCCCAGTCACGAAGCGGCTGGAACGACGTTATTTTGGAACGTTGATATTTCGAACCAAGTCACTGTGATATCCTTGGTAAGCCGATCACGGTGATTTTTTCACTGTGACGTTATTTATCACCCAAGTCTACTGAGTTACACACGACGTGCGGATGCTGACCGAACCACACGATTTTTGGTGTTACCACCGCGACCCACCTAAAATCTTCTCGCGACCCACCAGTGGGTCGCGACCCATAGTTTGGGAAATACTGATCTAGAATTCTAAACCTCATACGTATTTGATGATAGCTACCTTGACTGGGGGCGCCATTGGTAAGGGATCATTCAACAATTACGTGATCACCGGAAGGGGGGGGGTCGGGTGCTTGTATATACATCGGATTATTTGGGGGGGGGGGGAAGAAGCCCTGATTACGTCATCATTTTATAACTTTAATTAACGTATAGCGAAATGAAAAACTATCTATTTTATTGATTTAACTTTATAGTTCTTACCTTTTTGCATTTTGACAAATGACACACCCTCTTCCCTAAGACCCATAGAAACATAACATAGGAGTCAGTGCTAATACAGCAAGAATTTTAAACACGGACGGAAAAAACGGCCTAAAATGATCACGTAATTGTTGAACGATCCCTAAATGAAAGTTAAGTTGCTGGTTTTAAAGTATAGTTTATTTGTACAGTATGTATTTAATCCTTTAATGTTTGTTTGTATGTATTTCATGTAATCTTGACTTGTTTTAAGTGGCATCCTAAATGTCCTATAAAATAAAGATTTTTTCTACTTTATTCTATTCTAGTTGGCGGTGGTGCTGCTGCTCGGAGAGGTTGTCATGAAATGTATTAGGTTTCAATGGCTCTGAATTTTGCCACCTGAACGGGTAAAATGGGCGCCAATGTCGTTCAACCGCCATGGAAACGTCATTGATTAGAGCAGTTGTTTTTCAATCTTTTTGAATACGTGACCCCTTTGAAAGTTGAAAAGTTCTGGCGACCCCCTTAGGCAAAATATTCGACCTACGTCGGAGATTTCAAAACATACAAAGAGTTCTAAGATAGACGTGGACGACGGGACGCATTATTATACAGGCACATACTTTTCACCGAAGTGGTCTTCTTGTAGTGTAAGATTCACAAATAATTGTCTTTTTCTTTTACAAGCGGCCCCCCGAGTAAGGCTTGAAGACCGGGGGTCGCGACCCACAGATTGAAAACCATTGGATTAGAGGAATGAACGCCAAGTCGGCGGCTCAGTAATTACTAGGTACCCACCATAACTTGATAGGCACTGAACGCCTGTCAATCGTCGATTAATTAACAGAAGTGCGGGCCTCTGTCAAACAATGGCAGCACATGACGACAGCCGCATTGTACCGCGCATCCTGTGCCATTGTTTCATGCGAATACGACACGAGTACGACCCAACCATGAACCGTAGGGCATTATTCAGCATATAGTTATAAGCTTGTTAATTGTTACCGCTATTAAATAGGTATTTAGTACGAATAGATAGTTAAAGTACGGAATCAGAGGCATGGCTAGGGAACCAAAGGCCCTGGCGCAAAACAAAAACTGGGCCCCAACTGAACTGTTTCGAACCGTTCGGTTATTTGTGAACTGTTAAGGTTTTCTGACTATGTTTAACAATAACCTACCCTAATATTGAACAAAAAAAAAACAAGTGTAAGTTTTTTTTTTTATCAGCCCATATTATACGTCCCCACCGAGGGGCACGGGCCTCCCTTCGAAACATAAGGGGATTTAGGCCATAGTCAACTACGCTGGCCCAATGCGGGTTGGTGGACTGCTCGTCTTTCGAAAATGAGCTTTCTTGGACGGGCGGGTTTCATCACGAGCAAGTGATAATTAGAAATCCATACATAAATCCGAAAAGACGAATTTAGTGGTACAGGCCCGCACCAGGATTTGAACCCGCGACCTCCGGATTACAAGTCTGGCTCATTACCAATTGGGCTATCACCGCTTGTAAGAATATGCCTACCCACGAAAAATAAAGAGTTTAACTCTCGAGCGGAAATTTTATAAGTATTATAGTGCTTATTTTAATCGCTTGATTCTAACGCTATAAAATAACATTCAACTAAAAGCCATCTTTATCAATTTGTTATAACAAAGGCGCAATTGAACACCACCCCCCCCCTCGTTCGGTGTCAGTTCCTCAGATCCGGCGATCGAAGCCAACCGATACTTCCTGCGGTCGCCGGTTCGATTCCGAGCCGCTTCAATGGCCCTTTACAATAAGGGGATGTGAAGATCCGATACACTCCACTAAAAATACATACATAAGCTCACGCCCATAATCCCTAACGGGGTAGGCAGAGCATCAATGGTTCTAGAACCACTAGATGCTACGTTTGACACAAATTGTGAGGGCTATCAGATGGAAAAAGTTGCATAATGGTGAGAGGTGGTCAGCCTTTTCGCCCATTATACAGCAAAACCTCGCATCCACTTACATACTTTTACTGTATACCTAGGAAGAGTAGGTAGCTGGCACATTCTAAGTTTTTCATTCACACCCAGTCCAGCATGAAAGTCCACTACAAATATTTTCATTTTAATCACAAGCAAAATTTACGTTGCATTTTTTGCCAAATTGATACGTTTTTTTTTATTATAAGATGGGTTAACTCTTGACCTCAATCTTGACCATAAGGTCAAAGATGAGGTCGACGATGGAGCGAGTTAACCCAGAAAATGCCTATAAAGGCACTGGTACTCCTACGCACCGACGGAACACAGCAAGCTGTTTGGCGTCGGATTTCGGTAGGAGGGTGGTCGCGAACCAGACGGCCCTTTACAGAGCCTACCACACCGCATGAGACCACAGGACGACACCTCAGATCCAGAAAAAAATGAAGTGTCGTTGCCTGGGATGGATTACTAGGAGGCAGGTCTCATTTGTGTTTCCTTAGTCGCCTCTTACGACACCCACGGAAAGAGATGGGGTGGTGTTATTCTCAACCGATCACCACACGGTTTAAACGTAATAAATGTTGGAGGGGAATAATTTTATTGTTTGACGTGTGTACTGTGTGTCTGTCTGTGGCATTATAGCTCCTAAACTAATGGACCGATTTCGATGCTGTTTATTGTTTGAAAACTGACATAAATAAAGATGGTTTTTAGACAGACATGATCAACATGAGTTCAGCCGATTAAAAGTTATAAGCAATCGAATGACGAGAGTGATACGACGCTTTTAATTTTAGAGTACTTAATGCAATTAGCTATTCAAATGGGCAGGTAGCCAGGCACTAGGCATTTCGTCTCTACATACAGTTTGACTTATCATTATCAGGTTGGTTGCCTGAGTAACTGAGTATGAGAAGCCGATTTTTTTTGGGAATCTCTTACGAATCTTCTAGTGTACAGTTGATCATTTGAAGTCACCACATTTCGTAATATTTTGTCTCTAAGCAGAAACTAACACTCAACATTTCAAAATGTTTATGTGGTCAGACAACTTGTTGATACTTGACTATTCCAATTCTTACAACAATTGCAATAGTTATTGCTTTTAGCACAAATCAAGGATTACCATTCACTCGTTCTTTTAAAAACACAATTTACACCACATCGAATTTCACTCACATTCCACACAAGGCGTCAAGCTATGTAAGTCATAATGTAAGGTGATCGGCGCACGCGCCGGCCAAACGACCCATTTCAGGCAACCGCTGATACCCGAGGAATGCCTTGTTCTTGCTTCACTCGAGATAATGTGCGGTGTCGGAACTTATTAGTTGACTCAGGTCCGTATTACAGAACGCAACTCAGACTCTGATCTACACTTAAGTAGCAGTGGTCTGTCGTTTTGAAAGTGAGAGAAAGAGACATCAATACTTAAATATAGATCAAGACTTGACTCTCTTGTAATACGACCTAAAACTGATACACGTTTATATTGGGTGACTTTTGCGCGGTCAGCTGATTGCCTTTAGTATGGAAAGTCGCAATTTTTTTGGGAATTTTATATGGGGTAATTTTAAATTATACACATTTACACTGTCTAGGGATATTATACACGATTTTTTATACAGTAGAAGTGTGTTTGAAAAGTTATAAAAGCATACTCTAGACACATGGAGCGATAATATTGTTCAGTAAAACATAGTTTAAGTTTAAATAGAATTTATATTTATTGAAATATAAAGCAGCTTATAGAAGCTAACAAATTGAAGGAATGAATGACAGAATATTAAAAAAAAACATAACAAGCATAAAGTAAAACTAAATAGATTTTATATGTAAAAAAGAGATTTTATGTATCAAACATAAGTTGCCGGGCGAGAATGGCCAAAGAAAATAAGAATAATTAACTTTAAATCAGTTTTCTTTATTAAAATTAACATTAACTACTTATCTCTGAAAGGTAAAGGATACAGCTTTTTGTAAGACCTTAAAAAAGTTTTATTTCTTGGGCCTATCCTCACTTCGGCTACCTTTACATGACCATCTGGCCTAGGTGAGTTTGTACAATGGCCTAATGGCCACTGAAAATGAGATATTTCGTTATGCTTAATAGCAAAATTGGAAACTAATTTCACATCTGAAGCAAAATTATTGGATTTACATAGGTACCGTAGAACCAGCTACAACGTAACCGTAGAGCGTGTTCTGAAGAACGAGTCCGTCGCCTATTTTAACATTTCCATCCAGTAGTATTTTATAATAAAAATTGGCACCTAATAAAATTGAAATTTCAGATGGATCATTAAAATCAGAATCAGCGAGAACAATATTTTTTGGAATAACAAATTCTGAAGTATCAATTTCATTTTGGGGCAAATCACATGTTATAGAAGTGACTATATGACATTTGACATCAAACTTTATGTCATAAACTGATGAGGGCAGTCTAATGTTGACAAATTGATTTGTTTGGTTCTTATAATTTCCAAGGCCAACAATGTTCGTGTTTTGTGAGAAAGGTTTCAAATCCAGTTTGTCAACAAGAGACTTTTTTATAATTGAAACTTGGCTCCCGCTATCGAGCAGTGCTTTAACAAAAAAGTCATGACCATTTTTGTCACAAAGTTTTACCTTTATAGTAGGTAATAAAACACAAGTACGTGCATTACTATAGGAATGCAACGCCGTAGTAACTGACACTTTTGATGGGATTTCCTCGTGCAGAAGAGTATTATGGTTTTCTTTACAATATTTACAACGAAATGTGTATTTACATGTCTCTGAGTGAGATCGCAAGCATCTAATGCACAATTTACGATTATTTACAAAGCGGATTCGATCTCCAACTGCAGTTAGTTTAAATTTTGGACAAGCATATAGAAAGTGGTCATTGCTACAATAGTCGCATTTATAATTTTGACCAGATTTTGCAGTTACATTGGTAACCTTACTGAAATTACCAGGTTTTTGTTTTGGTCTCTCATCGTTAGAGTCTTTGAAGAACGGCAATCTGTCCTCCAAAGCAATCGCTCTTTTTTCGAGAAAAGATAAAAATTCAGCCAAAGTTGGCATCTTTTCCTGGTCGACTCTACCTAGGTGGTAAGCTCTATTTGTATACGCATCAAGCTTTCTCGATAAAATTGAAATTAATAAAATGTCCCAACTATTGGTGGGCTGTTCCAAGTTTTTTAAAGCATGGAGTTGCTGTTGGATTTGCGAGTTAAAATGTCTAAGCGCTACAGCAGTACTCTTCTGTACAATAGGTAAATCTAGTAATATATTTATGTGGTTGGTAACAAGACGAGCTTTATTTTCATATCTCTTTTTAAGCAGAGAAAGAGCCTCAGAATATTGGTCAATGGCAAGTTAATAATTAGGCCCAGAGCCTCCTCAGTCAAGTACTTTCTCAGATAATAAAGTTTCTGTACATCAGACAGCGTTTTGTTATTATCAATAATAGACAAAAACATGTCAATAAATGGCTTGTACTGAGAAAGATCTTTACCCGAAAAAACAGTAAGCTCTATATTAGGCAATTTTGTATGGGATAACTTATCCGAAGAATTCTGAGGCAATCTCTCTTTCGATAGTTGTTTTATTAATTGATTTAAGCATGCTAATGTCTCAAAGTATTTATTTTCTACAGAACCTATGTCCTCGTTATCATTTTCATTAATTTCCAGGATGATCATCTGAATTTCCTCGTATTCTGTGAAGACGGACTTAAGTTTGTCTCGTCTTGCCTCCAAATCATCCACAGTGGCAGAAAGTTCTACTCGTTGAGCATCGACTACATTTTTAATTCTAGATATACAACCTTTTGCATAAGTACGTTTCTGAACGAGTTTCTTTAATTTAATTTCTTCTGCCATCGTGAATATAATAAATAAGAAATTACAGTACCTTAGTAAATAGTAAAACTTAAAACTTCAGTCCATAAAATTGTTCAAAGATCCACTGCAAACCCGAAAATCATAATTTACTAACTGTAGATACAATACTGTACATGACATCTATAGATGGATTATCTCCTTTCTGTTCTCTCCGGAACGTCAAAAGAAACAAAAGAAAGTTTTTCACAAATATGGCGTAAATGAATGGAATTTTCAATACCAAAACTGCCGATATCTCAGATGCACAAAAGCAAGTTGAATTTAATAAACTGGTTCACTAAACTTTAAAAATCCTGAAGGACCACAAAACTATGTTCAGTAAAACATAGTTTAAGTTTAAATAGAATTTATATTTATTGAAATATAAAGCAGCTTATAGAAGCTAACAAATTGAAGGAATGAATGACAGAATATTAAAAAAAAAACATAACAAGCATAAAGTAAAACTAAATAGATTTTATATGTAAAAAAGAGATTTTATGTATCAAACAATATTTTCAAATGAGCGAGTGCTACACCTGAATATTCAATGCTAATCAATGTAAGTATTTTGTTTTGTTTGAAATTAGTGAAAACGTGACGAAAATGAAAATGAAAATGCTTTTTTCGTTACATTTTAAGCAAAACAAATTTCATTGATATTCAGGGTAAGCACGTGCTTATCTGAAAATACATAATAGTATCCCTCATATGTCCCGAGTATACTCTTATAGCTTCTCAAATATACCTCTTTTGTATGAAAAATCGTGAAATATCCCTAACAAGGGATACTTCAGGAGTCACCTCATAACATGACACTAGCCTTTTGACAGTGACTTCTTTTACGTGGAATAAAAGAATAAGAAAATTCTGATTCACAGTTCACATCCTTAATTTTCCCTACGTCAATGCATCCCACACGATACACGAAAAAATACATTCTTGATGATTCAAGTTCAAAAATCATTGCACACGCAATGTACTCCGAATGTCAGCGTCAAGTCATCATCTGTGACGTGCGTACACGCAAGCATCATTATGTCAGTAGGGTTTAATTACAATAATATGCCACGTTAACATTTAATTAGGAAATTAAACTTATCTCCGAGTTGCAGGCCGGCGTTGTAGGCTTCCATTTCCTGTAACGCACTTGCACTTTAATTTTTAGGGTTCCGTACCCAAAGAGTGAAAAACGGGACCCTATTACTAAGACTCCACTGTCCGTCCGTCTGTCTATCTGTCTGTCACCAGATTATATTTCACGAACCGTGATAGTTAGACAGTTGAACTAAAAAACAGAATAAAATAAATCTTTCAGGGGGCTCCCATACAACAAACGTGATTTTTATAGATAATGGTACGGAACCCTTCGTGCGCGAGTCCTTATCGCATTTGACCGGTTTTATAAAATAGATATGCTTTGATTCAAAGTTTTTGTATATTCAAGTCACTTTCCAATAACATCATCACAACATCTCTCTGAAATACATTTCTTACATTTCTGTCCCGATACATTTTAGTTAAAATTGACTACTTAACCTGCCAAATCCGTGATCCTGATCAAGCGTGCCCCGGACTAAACGTTAGGAAGAAGAGGCTGAAGTCCAGCACCCGTGTCCTACACCATTCGATTCGATACCGACGCACGGAAAATCACAGTGCATCCCTCTCTTTCGGTATGTAGATGACAGTGACGGGTATAGTCTTGTCAAATGTCCGATTTAAGTCGAATGATGTAATACGGGTGCTGGATTTGACCGGTTAGACATTTGCAGTGAAGCTACTGACATCCGTCCTCCTTGCTAACAGGAGGACCTGACCGGATTGGATCATGGTTGCATGTTTCTCACCTGAAAGACTCTCTACAGAAACTCTCAACGGCAGACTACAGATGCGAATTGTCGCCATAAGCCGTATATTTAGATTTAACCAACGCTTGGGAATGAGCTATTTCAGGGCAGTCATTGACACATCTTACTTAGAAACTATGAAATATGAAATGTTTACTAAGATGGCAACTTCGTGGAAAACAATGGTACACAATACTTATTAAAAAATTCGTACTTATTTAAAGATTCTAACCGTTTATTTGTTACTATCTTAGAGTATACAGGTTGAAAAAGAACCTCCTAGCTTTATTGAAAATCCTGAACCAGTATCACTTACTGAACACTTTTTATTTTTATTTTTTTTATTTGGGGGAGGGGGGATTTTTTTTCCTAAACGTAGACACCACTCGGGCGCACCCCCCGAGCGCTACCCGCACCCCTCGCGTGCCTGGTGTAGGAGTAATGTCTACGTTTAGGAAAAAAATGAACAATTCCCATTGAAAAAAATGTTTTTTAATTTTTTTTTTTCATAAATGTGTTCTTTGAGTGATACTGGTTCAGGATTTTGAATATAGCTAGGAGGTTTTTTTTCACCCAGTATAATATACTCTAAGGTTACTATAATAGACCTGATGGTGTAGAAAGTTAGTTTCCACCTTTTTCAAACCGTGAAAATCTTAAATCGCCTTTAGCTTGTGGATGTAGTGATATAAAAATCATAAAAGCTTACAAGAAATAAATAGGGAGGACATATTTCTCTAGATATACTGCGAGTCTAGGAATGTGGTATAGATATTATAGTCTAGGACTTTGATAAGATATACTTCTAGGACTGATCATGAAGTTTTTACCTTAATACTTTAATATGAATATCTTATTAAACTATTAATTTTTACCTTAATAGTGATTCACAACACAACCCATCTGCAATAACTATAAAACGCTTATAAACACATATTGAAAAGATTACGCATAATTTATGTTGTGATTATGATACTTCGTCGAATAATAATAAAGAGAACTCTACCCCAAGATTTTACCCCAAATTCAAAACAAACTACCCTAGGAATAAATAGAAAATCCTCCCCGCGGCAACCCCATACCAAATTAACGCTAAAATCAATAGAAGCGCACGCGCACTGTCGAAAGATCGATATTGTCTTTACTTCGCCCCTCGACGCACATCTGTTGAGAGAATTTAATCCTGCGCGTGATTATTTTAGCTGACGACCGTTACTGATTGTTTGATGTCCATCGAAGGTTTTGTACCAGAGAAGCGACAAAAAGAGTAGGAGAAACTTTTTGGAGAAGATTCTGGGTTAAATTATGATCTTTGAAAGTTTTGTGTAAGGTAGATTTTTGTGTAATATTGTGCGAAGTAAAATTCAAAAGTGAACTGTATTTGACCGTGATAAGAATTGATTTTGCTTTGTAAAATGTTTCTTTTAGCAATTTCTTGTTTTAGAAATTACAGGGGTAAACTGCAGTCAAAAGAATACGTGAGAAAAGATGTTATGTTTACAACAACTTCAATACGTGATTTGATCGATTTTGGAGAAACAAACAACAGTTTGCGTACGTGTTTGGAAATAACTTAGCAAACAATGCAATAATAAAATAGGTGTCATCAAAATCTAGATGTAATGTAAACAATGAAACTATAAATCGTTTACTTATTTTATTATGTAATGATGCGGGTGTTTAGCAATGCAGTAGTTTAGAATCATGGCCAAGGTCAGAATTGTTATTATGAATCTTCATTGTATCTATACATATTACGAGTATAACAGAGGAAAGATAAGATTTGATTGTTTGTTTGTTTGTATTGAATAGGCTCCGAAACTACTGGATCGATTTGAAAAATTCTTTCACCATTAGAAAGCTACATTATCCCCAATGGACATAGGCTACATTATTTTCGTGAATTCCCACGGGAACGAAGTCCCGAGCGGAATGCTAGTAGTCAATAAAACTCCTAAAAGTACAATTCAGATAGATAGGGATAAACTTTGCTCTACAGCAGAAGTGGTGCCTTGAGGACTACACCTTGCCCTGTGAAGATATCAAGGATATGCCTGCAAAAAATAGCACCAGATACCACTCCAGCAGCCCTAACATGAGACTGCTATCTGGAAAATACAAGAAAATTGTCTCACCTTTAGTGAAGACGGAGGAGTAGGCAAAACTGAGGTCTCATCTGCCATGTTAAGCATGCAGGACGTACTGTGCTAACTGATATGATAACCGAAAAGAGGGTATTGTCCCCAACAGATCTACAAAAGTTACAGAGACACTGAGCTTACGAACATAAAGATTCCTAATCCTTCTCCCAAAAGGAGATAAACACTGAACGTAAGATTTTAAGACGTTTTCTTTAAACCTACAATTTTAACGAAACTTGTAAATCCGATGAAAAAAATTAACCATTTAAACACTTACGTACTATTTAATGCGTAATTTAATAGGATTATCTGTGGGGGTATTTGAGGTCGTAACATCTTGGTGCTCCAAATTCGTCACCCTACAAACTCATAAAGAGTCTTTACTTGATATTGGCGACTTCGCCATTCTAAATTAAATTTTGATTAAACAGGATCACGATTGTGGACGCCATTTTTCAAAGAATTGTATTGAATTGATTGTCTGTATGTTTTCCTTCTATAAAAAAAATGATTGGCATAGAAACAAAACTACTGCTCCTGTAGCCTTGTATCGTCGAGTTTGTAAACTCTAAACATACTTGCGTCTGTCACAAAGTTTGTCAAACGGTATAGATAATGCATTCAAAACAGCCGAGTCTGTGGGCGATAATGGAATGCAGTCTACTGCATTTGCATCCTTGTCTACAACTTCTACAAGTCTATTTCTGCATGCAACTTATATCTTACCGAGATAAAACATTTTTGAAAGCATAGCGGAACAAAGTCATCTGGTCTATTTTTGCTAACGATACTTTAGAAGGCGAATCTTCCAACTTTCCCAAAGGAACCTTGAATTCTTAAAATAATAATTCTACTTCCTATCAAGTTAGGTGGAGAGATGAAAATCTTTATTCAGTTTTGTGAGCTGATTCACACTTCATAATTTTTGTTAACGTTTGGTTTGTGATATCTGCTGATAGGCATTGCTGGGATGGAAGTCGGTTATTTCTAACGTTTTAAAGTGGACTATTATTCAGCTTTAAGCTTGGCCTAGTTTTAAGGTTGTGCCATCTAATTACAACAAACAAATCCACCCAACGCAGCCATTTTCGATTTTTTTCCAAACACGAAAGTTCACCAACCGATTGGAAAGTTTACCCTAAAGGATAAAGACAGCCATGTAAGGTTGTCTTATCCATGTTGTCAACAAAAGTTTAAGCAAGCAACACAATCTGCATCCCTTTTAAGACATCCGCTTTAGCCACACGCGCGTCTGTTTGTCTGTTTGCATTTGATATTGTTATAAGATAATTTTAACGCGCATTTAGGATGTACTTACGAGTACATGCTGGATTGGGAGTGAAAGATAAACTTAGAAAGTGCCAGCTGACAACTCTTCCCAGGCATACGGTAGAGCCAGTATGTGGGACACAAGGGTTTTGCTGTTTCGCGGGCGTTAGGCCTGATAACATGTCACTGTATTTAAGATTAATCTAATATTTTGAAGACTTGACAGTCAATGGTGTCATGATTGTAGAACTATGTAGTACCAGATGATGCTCTGCCTATCCCGTCAGGGATTTTAAGCGTGAGTGTATGGATTTAGTATGTGCTGGTCGCTAATAACACCATCTATTCCTCCTGGGAACTTACAGCCTTCCGCCCAGAATATATTATACAACGAGTATCATCTACATGTTATTAGCTTTCCGGCAGGGACTTCGTTCCCGTAGCAATTTGGGAAATGTATGTAGCCGTGTTGATCCAGGGTATCAGCTACCTCCATACCGAATTTGATCAATATTGGTCCAGCCGTTTGAGTGTGAAAGAGTAACAAACATCCATTCCATAATCCTCACTAACTTTCGCATTTATAATATTAGGAGGATATCAGTATGTAAATATTGATCGGCGGGATTTTCTTTAGCTCTATATTTGTGAGAATAACACGAAATGCAAGCAGGCAACCTGATAAAGAGAAAAATAGTTTTCTAATGACAGGTGCATTTCACTACCACCGGAATAGTATACTTAACTAGAAACACCTGCTAATCAGTGAAGGAAAGCAAGATAATTACGAACTTGTTGTTAAGAATGTGCATTTTATTAGTTCGTAACTTAATAGTGGTATGGGTTTCACGACAATTTGTGTTTTCTCCGGCTTAAAACTGGTAGAAAGAAAACAAAATGTGTTATCTGAAATTCTCTTTCTTGAATTCTGCTTTTGTAAGAGTTAGGGTTTCAAGATTTTAACCAGTCAAAGAATTGTATGTGAGAATTGAAACTAGAAGTGAAAATTTCAATCCTCAACACGTTTAATGTATTTTTTTACCGGCCAATATACGTCCCTACCGAGGAGCACGGGCCGGGCCTCCCTTCGAAACACGATAAAAAATATGAAAAGAAAAATATAAAGACAAAAATGTTAAAATTTTTTAATAGAAAACACAAAACAAAAACAAAGTATGCTTATAAATTTCTACTTTTTACAATCCAAAAGATAACGTTAGACAAGCAATAATCAAGAAATTATAGTAGTAGAAAAATTACAATTTTTATGTTTATATCTTTCCTGGTGGTCGATCATTTGAAAGGACACCCCCATGCAGAAAAAAAAGAAAATTATTAAACCGGTAATGAACGCCATTACTTGGGCAATATAAATAATAATGCTACGGACTGTGGACATAGTGGCTCTTGATTAATGTCACTTCAAATTTTGGTTCGTGCTAGGAAATCAACGCAAGCATGGCATTCTTTCACTGTCCTCGCTTCCACCGCACCTGTTTGAATTTACATGGTTTTTAAGCCATAGCTTTATGGTGGACCACGGTATTCCTATAACCAGTTTTTTAGTTCAACGACCTTTTTATTTTGTTTAAGAGTTCAAAATCCGGAGATGGTTTAGACATAGTTTACACGTGGTCAAAATACTATACAGTATTACATATATACATACGCTCACAGTTAAATCCCCTATAGGGGTAGGCAGAGCATCAGTGGTTCTAGAAATACTTGATGCCACATTCGGCATAAATTTCTAGGAGGGTAATTAGATGAAACTTGATATATAATAGTGGGCCTTTTGCCCATAATGCAGCAAAACCCTCGCGCCCCATTTATTGACTTTCATAGTATGCCTGGGAAGATTTGGCAGCTGGTACATTCTAAGTTTTTATTTCACTCCCAATGGAAGAAATTATACAGTATTTTAATATAATGTCTTTAAATTTAACATCGTATAAATAATGCACCTAACATGCAGAATATTGCGAAAGATCGCTACTTGGCCCCTGATTGGGGCCTATGATATCTAAAATATTCTATCTGATACCTGAACAAAGGGAAAATATAAGTTTGAAAAATCAAACGCAAGAGGGTAAGACTCTGATTCTGCTTTCCAACGAAAATAACATGACCCTCTGACCAAAAATTAAAAAATGCTTAACATATAAAATTGAAGGTCCCGACTCACTGACTCATCAACGCATAGCCCAAACCCTCGTCATTTTAAAACAGAGGCAAAGGAAATTGAAGGTTTTTGTGAAATTCCCACGGGAACGAAGTCCCGGGCATCCTTTAATATTCAATAAAACTTACCATTAATTTAGCGATAGTCCAAAATCCAAAATCTTTATAATATCACATAAAACAATATGAAACACTTGTAAATATATAAAATGTTTGATTTTTTTGTTGTACTGTCACTGCACTGTCATAGTAGCAAAACAAAACTGAAAGGCGAATCGCCAAACTGCGTTAGTAAGAAAGAGACAGTAAATTATTAATCGATATTATACATAGGGACTCTATCAAATGGTGATAGAGATAGACTAATATACAATTCGTGGAATAGAAAGGGAGAAAAACAATATAATCAGCTGTTTTGTGCCCTCCAATTTTATGAGGGTGTGATTTTGAAGTGCGCTTGCGTGAGTTTTGCGCATGCGTGTTTAGTAGGTACTAAAGTTTTTCCCATAGCAGCTTATCACTTATCATTATTAGGACCTAAAGGAGAAACTTTATTTATTTTTTGTACTTACTTAAAATTATCATACTTATGACCCGCTGATATTCTTTTGGTGAAACAAAGTTTAAAATCGGTTTGGTAGTTCCAAAGAGTTCCTACAAATAAACTTGCAAACTTTCCTAAAAGGGTAGGCATGGTTCTGAAACCACTAAGATTTTTAACAGATGATATGTAACCTTGTTGAAACTTTGGCCCACAATACAACAAAACCTCCACGTACCTTTTAAAGTCTCAAATACGCCTGGGAACAGTGGGCAACTGACACATTCTATTCTTTTCTTTCAGTCATAGTAAGTCAAGCAATTTTTCGCTCCTATCATCATAAGCTCACATACGTACAGTCAAGAGCAGGTCACGCTTTACACTACCAGTTTACGCTGAGCTCTGATTTATACTGCGCGCCATACAATGCAGGGCCGGTCCAAAGTCCAAAGTGTCAAGCTTGACGTGCTTTTGAGTGTACAGTCAGCTGCTAAGATAACTCATCCCTCTATGAAATAAGGATAAGGTAATTTCGCGAAATGTTTAGGGTATTCAAATAATATTTTGTAAACTATAGGTAATACAGTTTTTTCCAACTAAACAAGCTAAATCACAATTATAAAAATTTACGTTTTTTCATAGATAACTTCATCTTTATTCGGGGGCGAGGGTCGTCTCTTCAGCTGACTGTAAATACGCACGGGCCTTCCTTCAAAATAGTAAAAAGAGTTTAGGCATTACTCCAAGCGCAGCATATTTTTTTAAACATAAAAAACTATAATCAATGCACTCTTAATGCAACCAATCGATATGCACAATCATCTTATTAAACGTCCTAGCAGCAGCTATAACGTACGTGCCTTATCACGTACTGACCAAGGCCGGCGCATGCGCATAATTCGCGATGCATTGTAGTGAAGTCCATTCGACCTTGCTTTTGTTGCACTTATTTCTACGTGACCGTTCTCGAGAATGTTTAGGATTTAGAACTAGCTTGACGTCTGCGACTTTGTTCACGGAAAGTACGTTTACTTTATATTAGTATTTAAACCGTCATGATAATCTTTGTATGTGATGTGACCCTAGAATTTACTGTACAAATATAACGAGGTAGTTATTTTCCAAAAATAATGCCTTATGGCGCCATTTAGTTATAAAACTATTTGAAAAGTTCGTTTTATAAGTTTGTTATCGCTGATATTCTAGCTGATAGGACATACGGTCCAGCTCAACAATTTGCATTTTAAAAAGGACGAACAAAAATAAAATACACACACGAGAAAATCCTGATTTTATAAGGATTTCAGTTAAACTAAATGCGCCCTGCTTTGATCTTTACGTTCCTTTTATTTCGAGAAAAAACTCTACCTCAACAGACTCAGGATTCAGAACATTTACTTAACACAAGATACTCTAATAAAAACGTAAACAACAGCATGAGAGAAAACACAAAAAAGAACTACTAGTACTTTTATATTGCGCACTGTAAAGAACTGAAATTATCTGCCTGCATTTTTATTTCAGGGCTCATACAACCCGAATATCTTTAAAGTTCAAGTAAATAAGAATTTTCTGGTTGAGCTTACTACATCCTCAATCACATCTTCGCTTTAGCGCTAAAGTGTGGTGAAGAGAAAACATTTTAATGGATAGATAGGGTGTTGTAAACTATACTTTTCAAACAAGATTTAGCTTATCATATGTTTGAGACGAAGCCACAACGCAAGGATGCGTACTTGCGTAGGAGGCGGATTTTATAATATTTGTATATGTATTTCATGTGGCTAATACTCTTTGTATCTAGTAGTCTATATATACAAAAATGTATCTCTATTTCCCTTGTCATCGCATCACGTGTGAACGGATGGAACAATTTCACTAATTCTTTCTTTGTTGTGTTTATTATTGTCAGGAGAAGGTTCTTATAAAAGAAAAATTAAGAAAGTTGAGCAAACATTAGAAAATTTAAGAAATAGGACAACGTCTGTCATGTCAGCTAGTTATAAATAAACAAAACCCCAAACAATCAAACATAAACACATCAAGTCTCGAGTGGCTCCTGTCATTAACTCTAAATCAACAAATCACGACACTCATTGAGAACAAGATTAGATTTCCCACAACAAAAGTCGTTGTAACAAATGGTACATAACGCTACGCTTTTTGTAGCTTGAAACCGAAAGTATTCTGCCCTGATAATACTAAAGTGCGTCAAGTGTGTGTGTACTACAGTAATTTTGGGTTCTGTATGCTTTTGATAACGTATTTGGTTTAGGATGGTGAAGTCGTTTACTAGTAATCTCAAATTCGTCATGCATAATCTCTGGACAAAGTGATGATTTTCACTAGGGTTGCTTTGTTTTTAAGCAATGTATGGCGAATTAGGCGAGATCAATCGTAATCTATATCGAACTAACTTTCCGCCCAGGGTTTCGTTCCCGTGGGAATTTGGTAGAATTATGTAGCCTATTTGTTAATCCAGGGTGTCAGCTACCTCCGTACCAAATTTTATCAAAATTGGTCCAGCCATATGAGCCTGAAAGAGTAACAAACATCCATACATAGAAACTTTTGCGTTTATAATATTGTGTAGAGATAAGGAATGCCTCTCAATAGCTTGTAGTACTGACTGCCTCTCTTAATCGATGGTTTCTGGTCCGATTTCGCATTTACGAAATAAACCTAACGAAACGAAAGGTTTACCGCACTAGCGCCACCTACGAATAACTTTTGCATGAACAATTGACAATCTTAATTGACACACTTCCTTACACAATATTGCAAAAGTTTATTACGACAACTGAACCCTAAAACCGGGGTTGAAGAATGCAAACCACTTAAAATTTTAAAGTTGCGTCAAAAAAGTTTGGTAATACGTTAGAGTGGCTTATCATAATCACTTTGTTTCGGATGCAGAAAGTTATTTTAAAATGTCTGGATACTGTTCTTAAGAGGCGACATTTTACGGCAAAATTTTTTTTTATAACGAATGGGTTCGCTCTTGACCATTTTTGCCTTGAGCCCTTTTGACGACAAAACGAATTGCTAATATAAAAAATAGATAAGAACTTATTTTTAAACCAGGTTAAGTTAAGGCAGACAAACTTAAGTTTTCGTCACTTAATGAAAATGTTCCAGTAGTATGTTTGTAAAACTATTTAAACATGTAATTAGGGGTCATCCACATATTACGTCACAGCGTATGGGGGAGGGGGGGAGGTCATACCAAACGTGACAGTGCATGTTAAAGGGATACCAAAAAGCGTGACATAGGGGGGGAGGGGTTCAAAAAGTCGAAATTTTGCGTGACGTAATATGTGGACGGCCCCTGTAAAAATATTTTTACTAAAGATTTTCAGTGTACGACATAAAGCAACTAGCTAAGCTAAGTAATAGGTATATGCTAACTACCTATTCAATTTAATTAATTTGTAACTACCTCTACTAATCAAACATTAAAGGATTTTTGCGACGACCTTAAAGTCTTACCTAAAAATAAGACCTTAAAGTGATAAGTAGAGACTTTTGTACTTTTTAAATGGTCTCATACACGGGAAACCTAAGGTCCTATATTCTAATGTGAGAGTCGTACCAAGACGTCCACGAAAGTTGCGTAGACGCAGCTTCCCAAAAAGTTCACCGACCCCTCCACATGTCACAGCGCTCTGAGATGTTTGTTTCCCAAATTCCCACGTTACGCCATCATCATGGGAAACCACCAAAGAACTTCCATAACATAAATCGATAATGAACTTCTATAGAGTTCGGTTTATTTGGAAAATTTTGCCGAGTCTTAATTTTATTGAAAGGAGTTTGCACTTTCCATGCTGGACTCCCAAGTGAAAGAAAAACTTAGAATGTGCCAGCTAATACGAGGGTTTTGGTCCTCAAACAGACCTCTTTTGTATGAAAAATCGTGCAATATCCCTAGACCGTGTTGATGTGTGTACAACCTTCACGACCAACTTAATAGCTTTTACAATAAGCCAGGTAAGAGTTGGCAGCTGGCAGGTTCAGTTTTTCTTTCACTCCCAGTCCACCGCAGAAGAAAGATTAATCCCTACCTATGTATGATTATAAATATCTGTTGCGCTTTTACGCCTAAACCACTAAAGCGATTTTAATGAAATTTTGTACAATGATAGACTAAACCTTGGGAAAAGACATAGGCTCCCATAAAAAGGCTGAATGGGTTGAATAGAAGATAAAAGTTTGTATGGAAATTGGTCACTGTCGAAGATAACACCATTAAACTTTGTATTTAGCCACTTGATGAGAAACAAATAAATATTTGTTTTTTTTTACCTGGGCTAAAATAAAAATGCTGCCCAAAGTAACTATTCCACGAAGTCGCGAAATCGCGGACTAAAGCTAGTTAGTAATAAATATTTAAAACAATCTATTTCAACTAATTACTAAATCTAAACCACGTTTGAGTATAAAATATACCGCACGATTCTTAACAAATTACGAGTACAAGACAAACTAAATGCGCAGTTTGTCTATGCTCGTTGCACTTTCATATTATAGGATGCATTGTGTAATAATTCTAATAGATTCAACACAAAAAACTCATTATAATTTAAAATAGATAGCTAAATTGATTACTTTATAATGGTTTTTCAAAGCAATAATCGACAATGCACATAAACAAATGACTTGCATTTCTAAGCAAGCAGAAATTCTACATTCTTATTAGAAACCTTTTAGAAATGCTGAAAAGTAAACATTAAATTCAAAAAGTTCAACTAAACTTACCAAAAAATAAAACTCCTTGCTGCGAACCTCTCTTTAAAAAGAAAATAAAATCAAAATTTCCAATTTCGAACACGTAAATGAAAATGGCGGGAAAAGTGATCGCGCATGCGCCCTACGAGCGCGCGCTGCGTTCACGGGTACACTGACAGATGCGCGCGCAACAGCAGCTGATTTTCCAATCTTATCTAAACACAAGTAAATTTCAACCTTAAAACTATTGGTTTAAATTGATATTCGGATTAAAGTTTTATTGTGCATCTAAGAATGTATACAGGCAGTAAGGTTGAAATTAAATGAATTTCTTGTAGAACAATTTAGTTCCTTCTGTTGTTAGGCGTGTTAAGAATTTTCTTGGAATGTTCAATTTAAACTGAAGCGTACTCAGGGTTATGGATGTTTATTAATCTCAGTTATTTAAGAGATCAAGTTTAAAGTAGGTGTACTTTCAAAATGGGAGTTAAAGAATAACTTTTCTGCCCGATAAAGCAATGGAAACTGCATTTTTTCACGAGTTAAAGATATTCGGCAGAATTATCTATGCACTTAGTTACTAAGTATCTGAATATGATTTAGATTCTTATCGTAAAGTCACTTTGAAATTATCTATTTACGTGAAACATTTATGCTTTCTCCTTTGATTAAGATTATGTAATGTCTTTTAAATTTAAAAGATTTGTTTAATTAAACAGCGACACTTTAAAGGGTCCCACAATAGAACAGAACGACTCCCCAAGGAACCTATACGAAATTCTCATAAAAAAAATTTGGTCTGAAGCAAAGGCAAATCAGCGGATGGCACAAGTTGTATGGAGGGTTTTTTTTTTTAATTATATAACATTATAATGGAAAAAAAATTGGGAAAAGTTGTTCAGTTTGGAAGGCTGTTTCCCAGGGAATCTTCAAAGCTGTCTGTAAGGTTTTTTTTACCAGCCCATAGATGTCCCCACCGAGGGACATTATATGGGCTGGTAAAAAAAACATTACCTACTTCAAAACCGATACACAGACATACAGATACACACGTTCAAAACACGACCTCCCTTCAAAACACGAAGGGGATTTAGGCCATAGTCCACCACGCTGGCCCAATGCGGGTTGGTGGACCACTCGTCTTTCGAAAATGAATTTTCTTGGACGGGCGGGTTTCATTACAAAGTTTTCCTTCACCGTTGGGCAAGTGATAATTAGAAATCCGTACATAAATCCGAAAAGACGAATTTAGTGGTACAGGCCCGCACCAGGATTTGAAACTGCAACCTTCGGATTACAAGTCTGGCTCATTTACCAACTGGGCTATCACCGCTAAGGTTTCTTATAGTATTATTTGTATGAAAGTGTAACAAACATACATTCTCAATTCTTGGTAAAGGTTTGCCTCATATTTTATTCTTCTTCTTATCGTGTAGGTATAATCAAATATGTGGCGTACTTGGCTAATCCTGGTGTCAGAGTTTTTAAACCGCAAAATGGCCTCTGACTTGGTTTACATATTTTGTTAGTACCTAAGAAAAACGTAGTTCAGTAACGAAACATACGTAAGTCACTTTACAAAACAAAACAAACGTTACTTAGTTGCAACAAACGTTATAATTCTACTTAGTTGCTGTAACGTACGGTCTGCAACAAAGAACATTATACATGTCCTACTAAGGGCTGACACGTGATCTCTAAGGTCAACTGACCGAGTGTCCTATGTTACGTAGTTCAGAGGTTCCCAAACTGCGCGCCGCCGCAAGACGTAGTCCAGTGAACAATTTAAACCCCCGACAAAAAAGAGGGGTGTGATAAGTTAGACGTGTGTATCTGTATGTCTGTGTATCTGTCTATGGTACGATGCCATAGACAGATACACTCGTAAACGAATAAACAAATTTCCATGCCTTTTTTATTTGAAACCTGACGTAATCGAGATTGTTTTTAGCTATATTCGATCAAAATTGGTTCAGCCGTTTAAAAGTTATAAGTTATAAGCAATCCAATGTGTAAATCAAATTATTTAACAATCATTTAAAATCTTATCTTGTAGCTAAAGCCTATTACAATTTGAACGAGTTTTTCGAAGATAAATACTTGGATAAACACTTAATATAATAACTTAACCACTAAAGTACTTCTGCTCTTTCTTCTGATAACAATGGTGTGTTATTTGAAAATGTTAATTATAATAAATAAATACTTGAAATGTTAATAATTTACATTAAATTGAATTGTATATAAATATTATTTCAAACTTAACATAGCTAGTCGCTCTTCTCCTTAAATTGCTGTGCCCCCACGGGGCGTCACATCAGACTTATTGTTATTGTGTTGTAAGATCTTTTAAGAATTTTTTGTGACTTGCAATAAAGAAATTGAAATTGAGGGTAATACATTTTTTTTAATTTTAGAGTTATAAGTTACATTTTCTTAGATGTCCTTTGTTCGTGCTCGCTTGGCTTGTGCATCGGATGAGAAGTAGCTTAAATTTTGGGAGCAATATTTTTTGTAGTTTTTATTTATTTAAGTGTTCGCTATTGACCACATCTAGCTCAGGGGCAAAGACGTGGTCAAGAATGTAGTAATCGCTCCCAAAATAAGCCTATTCACTTGATTCACAATGAATGAACTGGAAAGTACAGTCGCAGGCAGAGAATTTCATTCCTTTGCAGATTTAGAAAGTTTCTTCAATTTTCAATATTGTTGGAGGACTCTAAAGATTGATTATTCATTTACGAAACGCTACCGGTAGAAAATCCTAAAAGAAAATTAAAAACCCCAAAGTGTAAACGAGCTGAAAAAGTTTGGGAATCCTTGACCTAAGGAAACCTAAAACCCAACCTAGATACTAAACTAGAATTTATGGAACTAGCTATAAATAAGTTTCAGCAAGGTTTTTACTAAAGGTGCTCCTACACGGGCAATTTTTGAGCAATAATTGCCCGGCGAAGTGGAGTGATCTGGAGCAATTACAATAAATTGCCGGCAATTGTTTCGGAAATATTGCCTTTTTTTTTTATAAGATGGGTTAACTCTTGACCTCAATCTTGACTATAAAGGTCAAATATGAGGTCGACGATGGAGCGAGTTAACCCAGAAAACGCCTATAAAGGCACTGGTACTCCCACGCACCGACGGAACACAGCAAGCTGTTTGGCGTCGGACTTCGGTATGAGGATGGTCGCGAACCAGACGGCCCTTTACAGAGCCTACCACACCGCATGAGACCATAGGACGACACCTCAGATTCAGACAAAAATGAAGTGTCGTTGCCTGGGATGGATCACTAGGAGGCAGGTCTCATTTGTGTTTCCTTAGTCGCCTCTTACGACACCCACGGAAAGAGATGGGGTGGTGTTATTCTTAACCGATCACCACACGGCCTTTCCTTGCTCCATATATTCCATATTGCTCAATGTCGCTCATATGAGTTGCCGTATATCCCATCTGTTTGGAAATTTTTGGGCAATTTTCTTTATATCTCCCTTGTACTTATAACTCTGTCTCGTTTTTACGAGAGGTATACAAATACAAACCAATCATCATCGTACTCGCAGTACAATATAAACAGCAAAGAGTTTTTTTCGACAAATTGTGATTTAAGCTATCAATTACATTTATCTACACATCTACAAAATAAGAATTCAGAGGTAAACACATTTTGACAGGTATTATATTTCCCAAAGCTTTAAAGAAAATTAAAAAAATTAGTATGCTTTAAGGCGACTACAGCACCCGATAAAGGCAGCTCACATAGGAATAGTGCCATCTCCGTCTCTCAACAGGCCTAGGCCGGCAGTGCGAACAGTGTCGATACACGAAGTTTGCGGACTATGAAAGCGTGCGTGCGTAAAAACATGTTCGAAAGTTAGAAAAATCAGATTTATGGAAAGGTAACAACTTAAATTGAAAAATGCGTTAACTACTTATCGAGAGTGTTCAATCACGAACATTTTGATAGCAAATTCAAGTTCCTGTGTGCATTTTACTATCGTTTTTACATCTTAAAAGATACACAATATTGGGTATTTAGAGGTGACTTTGTGAGCTTTTTCTATCGAACCAAAAGTGCTGAATCATGTTTTCAGCAAACTACTTATCTAGTTTATGTCCTGAATATTACCGTAGTATTTTTTCTTCGATTTAATGCAGTGCGTCATGCTTATCTACGCATCATAAAATCGTAATTTAGGTGCTGTAGTCGCCTTAAACCTTTAAGGTTCGATTTTTCATTATATTGCAGTTACACCCCGTTTACATTAGCTATGCACTTCTTTGGTGTATCTTGTTGTGTGTATTGCCCGTGAAAGCGCACTTACCTAGTTTTTGTATGTTGCTCCAAATTGCTAGGTAATATGTGGCGATATCTCCAGCAACTAATTGCCAGATATTGCCATTGCCCTACATTGCTCGGTGTGGTCGTGACGTCATCGTTGACCAGTATTGCCCGGAATTGCGCAATTTTAGTTGCCCGTGTAGGAGCACCTTAATACATATATGAATATGTGTCAATATACATCATAATAGTCATTAAAATGATCGAAAAGGTTTATTGTAAAATGGTTGTTGCCCTGTTGTAACATTGACAATGATAATACATTACTATATTTTAATTTAAAAAAATATATATTACGAGACTTCGTTCTCATGGGAATTTGGGAAAAAATAGTTTACGTCGTATTCTTAGACCTACTGAATATACACACATTTCATAAGAATCGGTCAAGCCGGTTACAAACACTGTGATACGAAAATTTTATACATTAATTATATATTTAAAAATATCATTATTGTAGACAGAGACTGACAGATTGCCACTTGCCAAGATCGCCAGTAAATATGATTATAATATACACATCAATACGGTCTAGGGATATTGCACGATTTTTCATACAAAAGAGGCCTGTTTGAAAATATATAAATTATAAAAGCATACTCGAGATACATGGAGGGCTATCATTTCAGACGAGCAAGTGCTAAATTTGAATGTTCAATTCTAGTGAATACATTTTATTTTACTTGAAATTTGTGAAAACGTGATGGAAACAAAAACGAAAATACACTTTTTGCCTGCTTTTTGGTCGAATTTACGCTTTTTTTTTTCATTTTCGTCGCGTTTTCAAAAATTTCAAGTTAAACCAAATTTGTTGACTAGAATTGAAAATTCAGGTTTAGCACTTGCTCATCTGAAAATTATAGCCCTCCTTGTATATTTATATAGCTTCTCAAACAGACCTTTTTTAGATGTAAAAATCGTGCAATATCCCTAGACCGAGTTGATGTGTGTAAATTAGTGTCACGCTTAATATGATTAGTGGCTATCTTTTTTTTTCCTGCACTGTATTTTCGTTAAAGTTCCATAAAATTAACAAACTCGTCCTCTTTCTCCGCCTGTCTGTCCGTCAACGGTCACGGTACGTGCGCGACAACAATACGCCCTCGGAGCCGTCTGCGCCTGCGCACAGATTGAATGAAAGTTGGTTTTTAAAATAAATGAATAAATATTATTTCATCTCTCCGGCCGCGTGATCCTTTTAACACGCAGTGCCCCTTTGAGATACCATCATGTGATGTGATTTGTTTGTACACGAATAAATATTAATATAACTATCTTTTCACCTGGGACCTCGTTCCCGTGGGAATTTATTCGTCAATTTTCTTTTTTTACAGTTATTCTGCTATTCGGGACAGAGACAAATACAACAAATCAAAAACCATTAAAATCGGTTCAGCCGTTCTCGAGTTTAAGTGTTCGAACAATCCCCACTTTGTTTTATTTATATATTAATAATATAAGATTAAGATAATGATAGATACGATGCAGAAAGTTTAAAAAAATTAAAAAACTTAAAAAAAATTAAAAAAATTCAGCTAAAGAAAGTTCTCTTATCAGCGAGTGACATAAGCTACATACTTGTTCCGAATTCTCACGGGAATAATAACGAAGTCCCGGGCAGAACTAGCTTTTTATTTGATAAAGCACTCCGTGGTCTCACATCAGGCATTCAATAAAATTAAATTATTCTATGTTATTATTACATTCTATTTTACAAAATGTTAATAATAAATTAATTTAAGCTAATGAATTTTTCCCTTCGACTACATTATTTTTATGAACGATTTTAATTTTATCAAGTGGTAATTTTGTTAACATACATTCGTTGCAAAAACGTCTATTAAAGTTAATGCCACTTTAAATATAATACTGCCACTTTCCGTCTTTTTGACGTAAACAAGGACGGCATTAACTTTAATTTACGTTAAACGAAAAATTGCCTATAAGTTTATTTACTGAAATTGATAAGATTACTGTTTTCCCTGTAGTTAACATAAATAGCACAAACAAATATGTTTTGTTAATACGATCGCAGTAGCGTTAGTAATAAACAAAATGCAACGCAGTGCATTAGCAATTAATAAACAAATAATAATAAATAAATTGATAAGAACACGCTGACCTTAACTGCGGTCAACGGCCTCTTATCAGTGCAACGTTTGTGCATTATAGGTATCAACAAATGAGTATTTATTAGGAAGTTTTCATCAAATTCATAGAAAAATAACATGTTTATGTGTCACCGTAACTTTTTCAAACACGTAATAGTGTAATTTGACTCTCTTGGTACTTTGTGAAATGTCCAACATTTCTCACATTACCGGACTTAAAAAAAGTTTGACCTAACCTAACCTAACCTAACTTATCCTGATTTCATGAAGGTGGCCCTAAAGTTTCTTAAATTTATAATTTTACGAGGCAATTGTAATTGTATGTAAAATTTACAATTTCACTAATGAAATTATAATCTCCCGCGAAATTATAATAATGTTACGGTTTGTAAATTTTTTCGGTCACATCTAAAAACTTTTAACTATTATGGTTTAAAATTATTACATTAGACTTTAAGGTTAGCGAAACTGGGCCTCACACGAATATCGAGTACATTGGAAATGAATCTACGGAATTTTAGGCTGAAATTGTGGCTGACTTAATTGTCCAGAGGAGTTTTTCACAAATTGATAACATTCTTCGTGTCCAAATATCGAGCGCCAAAATCAAAAATTCGGAAAAAAATGAATTTTCTTATCACTATTTCGACCGTAACATTTATCTAATAATTCTTTTTGCACCTTACAGCTCTCGTGAATACGCGTCTTTGGAGCCTTATTTGAGCCTCTTCACAACTCTCCGAGATATAAATGGATCGCACTTTTTCGTGATATCGGAGCCTGTACTGAGCGAACGAAAAGACATTTGAACCTTAGCGATATTTTTGTTACACGGGAAGTTCTGTGAAAACTGATAAACCACTTTCTTGGCCGGCCGTACATGGTGGCACTGGGAATCAACCTCGGTACCTCTTGCTTACGAGTCTAACCCGCTATAGCCGTTAGACCACCGACGCTTCTTTCAGCCGTCATTACTCCAACTTTTTCTCTTTTCTCCTATTTCCGTTAGGTACTTTCTCATCTATATCTAATTCGATTTTCTCATTATACCTGCCTCGAATGAGACCGTGCGGAACGGCCACAACAAAATGTACACACCGCAGCAGATCAGACTACACATTTTGACGTAGAAATCGCCTTTATCCCGTTCGTCTTAGTGTCGTTTTCGTAGCGAGACTAAATAATCGGATGTGCTGTTGTCTGGTACTCTGTGAGAGTATTTCTCGAAACGCTTCCCATCGGGGGGTTGGAAGAATAGCTTGAGACACTTTTGGACCACACAGAGTGGTCGTAAATGCCACTGATAACGTAGATAGCACTGGAATTTGGGGTGAAAATAGATACCTTTGTGGTATGGCTAGATTGGTAATTTGACCAAAAGTCTTTTGACCGAAAGCTTCATTTTAATATCTTCTCTTTGACACTTGAACACTTCAGCTTCTTAAATTTTGTAAAGAAAAAAAAGTCATAAAACATCTCGCATTGCTGATGCGATCTTAAAAATCAATCTTGCAAATCTTGAAAATGTTCGCGCCTTAAACACTTCCGCATCTGAAGGTTGCTAGGAAGAAGTTTCTACTATAAGCAATAAGGCTGCGTTACTGACACACTGGTGTTAGACTGTCGGTCCCGGCTGTTGTCGCTCGACTGCAGTCGATAAAACCAAGTCAGAGGTCATTGTGCGATTTGAAAACTCTGGCACCAGGGTTAGCCAAATTCGCCACACACTTGACTGTACCTACACGATAAGAAGAAGAAGACTGACACATTT
Source organism: Aproaerema taeniolella (assembly GCA_949987775.1). NCBI lineage: Eukaryota > Metazoa > Arthropoda > Insecta > Lepidoptera > Gelechiidae > Aproaerema > Aproaerema taeniolella. The sequence continues at coordinate 7,481,513 of OX465245.1, forward strand.
TTTTTGGTATTTATAGTTTGGTTACAGATACCTTTAAGCCACAACTTATTTAGTTCACAAAACTTATTCCATACTCCTGTATTTGTATATTCTTGTGTGTAAAAAAGTACATACTTATTACAAACTTTTCAGAATTTTTCATTACTAAGAAATCATTTTGATCTCTACAAAACTTGATCCCTCTCCAAAGCGACGAATAAAAAGGGACTCTTTAAATTCCTTCCGACGAGGACTATGCTCCTGCGCAGAGATCTACGAAAAAAAAGCAATAACACAGGATTCGAAGGACGATGACCTTGCCGACTCTATTCGGATGCGGGAACTATTCGGTGGAGTTTAGTCGCACGAGAATTTAATTATTGAAACACTCACGCCTATAGTCCCTAACAGGGTAGGCAGAACATCGTCATGATAATAGAATTATTTTTTTCCTAGAGGTCATCGTTAACAAAAACGTTTTGGGCTATTATTCAATTAATAGATGAAACAAAAGTAGGTACAGTGGTGATGACTTGTCAGCCTACTCGACGACAATATAGCGTCCCACTTACAATAGTTCTGGGAAGAGTTGGCAGCTGGCACATTCTAAATTTTGCTTTCACCTTTATACTATACAGCAACGATATTAAAAATATTCTGCAATTCGACACATTTCCATTTGCATTATTTACAGTTCAAGAAACAATAATACAATAAAATCAATTAATCAATCAATCAATTAATTTACAGTTCAGAATAGGCAATACTTCGGTGAGTTAATTGTTATGATGCCAATTAATGCAGTTCAATCCGTTGTTGGTAACGAGTCGAGTAATCCGAAGGTCGCGGGTTCAAATCCTGATGCAGGTCTGTACCACTAAATTCGTCTTTTCGGATTTATGTACGGATTTCTAATTATCACTTGCTCAACGGTGAAGGAAAACATCGTGATGAAACCCGCCCGTCCAAGAAAATTCATTTACGAAAGACGAGCGGTCCACCAACCGGCCTAAATCCCCTTCGTGTATCGAAGGGAGGCCCGTGCCCCTCGGTAGGGACATATATGGGCTGGTAAAAAAAAATCCGTTTGGAAAGAACATAAGAATATTGGGTGACTTCAAATCAATAAGCGAAAATTAAGGATGTGATTCAGCTCACAAAACCACCTTTCATCTTTCCCCTAGGAACAAATAGACCAAGATCCTAGGGCCGCCAGACCTTCCTTATTTTCTCATAAACCAAATGTGTGGGAAATAGTAGTGCTAGTACGTACTAGTAATGTAAGAATACCAGCTAACCTGGGCCGGCGGCCAATTTTCAGCTACCAGGTCTGGGTGCTATAAAAAGTATTGTTATAGTTCCCTGAACATCATAAACAAAAATCACGGCTTAGATTGTAGGTATAATCGCTTAATTTACATGCGCACTGTAAAGCGTCTGGCAGAAATTACAGCCGATGAGGAGTGTCTTGCGGTGTTGAACATTAATTTTTATATTTAATTAATTATATTCTATAAGACATCAGCAGCCAGACTTCAAGACAAGTAATTTTTGGAAGTACCTTCAGAACCTGATTGCTGAAAATTGGCCGCCGGCCCAGGTTAGCTGGTATTCATACATTACTAGTACGTACTAGCAGTACTATTTCCCACACATTTGGTTTATGAGAAAATAAGTAAGGTCTGGCGGCCCTGGGATCTACGTCTAAAAGGCCGAAATTTGAAAAAAAATATTTCGCATCTCCATGAAACTCAATCAGCTGATTGCATTTTCGGAAATTTATTCGGTTTTGCCGTATGATGATCGGTTCAGAATAACTCCATCTCTTTCCGTGGGTGTCGTAAGAGGCAACTAAGGAAACACAAATGAGACCTGCCTCCTAGTAATCCATCCCAGGCAACAACACTTCATTTTTTTCTGAATCTGAGGTGTCGTCTTGTGGTCTCATGCGGTGTGGTAAGCTCTGTGAAGGACCGTCTGGTTCGCGACCACCCTCATACCGAAGTCCGACGCCAAACAGCTTGTTCCGTCGATGCGTAGGAGTACCAGTGCCTTATAGGCATTTTATGGGTTAACTCGCTCCATCGTCGATCTCATCTATGACCTTGGTCAAGATTGAGGTCAAGAGTTAACCCTTCTTATAATAAAAAAAAGTTTAATGAGAAGATTCATCCCCTACTTACGCTAACTTAAAGTACCTATAAGAAATAGAACCCACTGTAAAAAAATAGAAAAACCCAAGTCGAATAAACCCACAGTAAAAAAAAACTATGAGTTTCGAAGAAGATATTTGTCAATTAGTCTCGACTTGTGTCACGTCTTATTAAAATAAATTTCCTATGCAGCATACTAAATCAAATAATGTAATTAAACAAGGAAATACGTAATACCTGCAGCCAGTTGAACTAATGAACAACGCATGTTTTTGTAAATTGTAAGACAGGTGTAAAAACACATGCCCAATTTAATGTAAACACATATTTATATTATTTATCCATACTTTTAATTAGGTTAATCGTAATACTTTAATGACATAATTAACGGTACAAACCAGCTTTCTGCTTTCCGATTTAATTGAACAGTTACTACTTACATAAATAAAATTGAGTTTTTCATTATCCTTACTAATCCTTACTTAATATTATAAATGCGAAAGTAAATCTGTCTGTCTGTCTGTCTGTCTGTCCGTCTTTCACGCCTGAACTACTGAACCGATTTTGACGAAATTTGGTACAGAGATTAGAGCCTGGGAAAGGACATACGCTATATTTTATCCAACAGTTGGGCACGATATAACCTTCTGTCCACGCGGGTGGAGCCGCGGGCGGAAAGCTAGTTTTTCATAATTTTTAGAACGATTGGAAAATTCTTGCAGATATAAGGCCGCTCTTCTAAGGCTATCTGTCACTCATCGCCACCGCCAATAGGGAATATGAATGATTTTTTTTTATTTAAAAAATTAATCCTCATGCATTCATGTAAAAAAACAGTTTAGTAACACTATCTTTCGAATAACTATGAAATTAAAAAAGTTAAAAGCCATCGAAGAAATTTCATTTTGCTAGAAAGAGTATTTCTATCTCTTTCTAGCAAAATGAAATTTAACACGGAGTTTGTATGGACGTAGTGACATGTGACGTCACAGTCCATGTCGGATCTCTCTGTCTAATCGGTGCGTAATTAATAGTTTTAAATGCATATTCCCTATTGAAAGTAATGTTGCAAACGTTTGCTACTTTACTTTCAGTTGGCGGTGATGTATGTCCTACTTCCTAATCTTATATATAAAAATGAATCACTAAATCTGTTGGTAAGCGCAAAACTCGAGAACGGCTGGACCGATTTGGATGATTCTTTTTTTGTTGTGTTCCTTATTGTCAGGAGAAGGTTCTTATGAAAGAAAAAACTAAAAAAGTGCCACGGGAACGAAGTCCCGGGCGGAAAGCTAGTCTATATATATAAAAATGGAACCCGATTTTCGTTGTCACGGCATCACGCGTGAACGGCTGGACCGATTTGGATGATTCTTTTTTTGTTGTGTTCCTTATTGTTAGGAGAAGGTTCTTATGAAAGAAAAAACTAAAAAAGTGCCACGGGAACGAAGTCCCGGGCGGAAAGCTAGTAATATTATAAATGTGAAAGTTTGTGAGTATGTATGGATGTTTGTTAATCTTTCACGCCCAAACGGCTGGACCAATTTTGATTTTGGTGTAGAGGTAGCTGACACCCTGAATTAATACATAGGCTACATAATTTTCCCGAATTCCCACGGAAACGAAGTCCCGGGTGGAAAGCTAGTATCTTTTTTATTATTATTATGAAATGGGTTAACTCTTGACCCCAATCTTCACCAAGGTCATAGATGAGGTCGACGATGAAGCGACTCTCCTTATATGCGATGGGTCTTTATAATCTGGAAAAAAATTGTCACCGTAAGAAATGGAAAGGGCGGTCTCCCTAATATGTAACTTATAGGTCTAACAGCTTCTATCTTTAAGGGACAGGCAGGGGAGGGGGTCGACATTGTGTGACAAGGGGTTGGGAGGGGTCATAAGTTTCGTGAAGTCACATTTCAAAATGTGTTTTGAGTATCAAAACGTGTTAACTATTAACGACAAACTTTACCTCCTCAGTCCGAAGCACTCTTTTTACGTTTTTACTTTGATTGAGACACTGAGTTTTGAGTTACCAAAAAAAAATTACGACTCTATTAAGTAAGTACTGCTTTTATTAGAAAATTACAAAAAAATGGAAAATATGTGACGACATGCTAGGGAGTCTTGCAAATGTGACCAGCTGTGACAAGGAAGGGGAGGGGGTTAACAAATCATGGAATTCGTGTGACGTAATTTATGGATGGCCCCTAACATTCAAGCACTTTTCATTCCTCTTACTTTGAACTTCGGAATCCTAGTATCATAGGCGTATTACCAAACTATTTAACAATTTTCCCCTCGATTGCATCCAAATTGACCATTCAGTCGCACTTCCTCATTGGCTGCAGCTGCATAAAAACAAAAGACAAGCGATGCACTCCCCAAACATCCCTTCCTTGAGTTTCTAAGAATTCAATCAAGTAAACTAATGACTCCATATTGTTTTTATTTTTTATAGAGGTCATTGACCTCGGACCACGTGTGATTTAGAGTCACACGTGCGTTTGAGAACATTTTCGTGTCAGACAAAGGTTTCTAAAGATCTTTTCTGAGCATATTTCGGAGGGACACTGAAATCTTTGGGACATGGAAGCTATAGGGTAGTATGTGAATATTTAATACTTCAACTCATTTCCTTTGGAAAAGCTGTTCAGTTTCGTAGGTTGGTATTGACTTATCGCAAACTAATTTAAACCTTCGCATGCTTTTTAAACACATGGTGTACGAGATTTGTATCTCTCGCGGCGTACCTAAACAAGCACGCGACGACGGAATAGGCGACTACATCACCTAAATTACGATTTTATGATGCGTAGATAAGCATGACGCACTGCATTAAATCGAAGAAAAAAAACTACGGTAATATTCAGGACATAAACTAGATAAGTAGTTTGCTGAAAACATGATTCAGTACTTTTGGTTCGATAGAAAAAGCTCACAAAGTCACCTCTAAATACCCAATATTGTGTATCTTTTAAGCTGTAAAAACGATAGTAAAATGCACACAGGAACTTGAATTTGCTATAAAAATGTTCGTGATTGAACACTCTCGATAAGTAGTTCGCATTTTTCGATTTAAGCTGTTACCTTTCCGTAAATCTCATTTTTCTAACTTTCGAACATGTTTTTACGCACGCGCGCTTTCATAGTCCGTAAACTTCGTGTATCGACACTGTTTGCACTGCCAGCACAGGCCTGTTGAGAGACGGAGATGAACTATTCCTATGTGTGCTGCCTTTATCGGGCGCTGTAGTCGCCTTAAAGATGTCATAACATCTAAGTGTTCCAAAATCGTCATCCTCCCGTCCTTGTTGATCAACGGACGGGGCTCTGAAATCGGCGACTTATTATATGTATAGTCATTTTCTATTTTAATATCTATTAAAATAGTCTGCCATTGGCAAAAAAAATTATTATGGGCGCCATTTCATCAAGAATTAAATTGAATGAATATTGATCCGTATTACAGATGACTTGACCTGCCAAGTCCTGGATCATGGTCAAGCGTACCCTGAATGAGAAACGGGACTAAGCACTAGACAAGTCCGTATTACAGAACGCGACTCAGACACTGATGTTTACTTAAGTAGCAGTCATCTTTAAGAGAGAGAGACAATCAATACTCAAGTATAAATCAAGACTTGAGTCTCCTTCTGTAATACGGGCCTTAGAGTCACTCAATACAAGAATGCAAATCCATAAAAAGCGACTCTATTCATTTCTTTAGGCGACTGTCTAACCCCTTTCTTGTCCACACTTGTTTTTCTTTGCAATAAGAACCCTCTCCTTCCACTCCGACCCTCTTACGTATGTGACATCGTATTACATATTCTATTCATAGAACTCTACAATATGTGTTATTATAAATTGTTACATTGGTAAATAATAATATACTATCATTAATAATCCTATTAATATTATAAATGCGAAAGTTTGTGAGGATGTATGGATGTTTATTACTCTTTCACGCTCAAACGGCTGGACCGATTTTGATAAAATTTGTTGTTTTTTTTTGTTTTTTTTTTTATATTATAAGATGGGTTAACTCTTGACCTCAATCTTGACCATAAGGTCAAAGATGAGGTTGACGATGGAGCGAGTTAACCCAGAAAATGCCTATAAAGGCACTGGTACTCCCACGCACCGACGGAACACAGTAAGCTAGCTGTTTGGCGTCGGACTTCGGTAGGAGGGTGGTCACGAACCAGACGGCCCTTTACAGAGCCTACCATACCGCATGAGACCATAGGACGACACCTCAGATTCAGAAAAAAATTAAGTGTCGTTGCCTGGGATGGATTACTAGGAGGCAGGTCTCATTTGTGTTTCCTTAGTCGCCTCTTACGACACCCACGGAAAGAGATGGGGTGGTGTTATACTCAACCGATCACCACACGATATAAATTTTAACAACAACGATTATGGAGGTAGCTGACACCCTGGATTAACACATAGGCTACATAAGTTTCCCAAATTCCCACGGGAAAGAAGTCCCGGGCGGAAAGCTAGTCATACTATATTATAAAACAAAGATCCCCGCCGCTTCTGTCTATCTGAATGCGATAAACTCAAAAACTACTGAACGGATTTTCATACAGTTTTCACGAATGGACGCCGGCGTGATTCAAGAGGAAGGTTTATGCGTAGGGAACAAAGTCCCAGGTGGGTAGCTAGTTGAAGATGAAAGCATTTTTCCGAATTCCCAAACTTATATTTCTTCTCCATTCGACAATTTAATTGTATTACCTTACCTTGTAGAGCTCCCAAGGATTCCCACCGAGCATTTTTCTTTATTTTTCTTATTGCGTACTGCTAAGGAATAGAATTTCCGAGCTCATATAAACCTGGATTCTTTAAAGTTCGAGTGAATAGGCTTATTCTGGATGAGCCTGCAATCGACCGCATCTTGCTCCTGAGCTAGATATGTGGTCAAGAGCCGTAAATAAAATACAGGGTGGGCCATAAATTTTTGCACATTTGAAACATGAATAAAAATAAAACTACTAATATTATTTTGTTGATGATTTATTTAACGTAATAAACATTTATTGAAATTTATTTTTTAAAAATGACATCGTCGAGGTGTGTCCCGTCTCGTTGCTGGCACTCCTGCAATCGACAACGTAAACTTTGGAAAACTCGTTGACACATGCTGCGAGGAATCGCGGCTATCTCATCTTGGATGTTTTCTTTCAATTGGGATATGGTCGTTGGTTTATTATGGTACACTCGACTCTTCAGATATCCCCACAAGAAAAAATCGCAAGGTGTAAGGTCTGGGCTTCTTGGAGGCCATGGAATATCACCTCTGCGAGAAATCAATTTGTTAGGAAACATTTCTTTGACCACCGGTAAAGTCACATTTGACGTATGGCATGTTGCTCCATCTTGTTGCATCCAAGTCCTGCTGTTGTATCCTTCAAATTCTTGTAACTGTGGTGTCAAAAATTCTCGCAACATCTTCACGTATTCCACTGAGTTTACAGTTACGTTATTTCCTTGACTGTTTTCAAAGAAATACGGACCGATTATGCCTTTTGCTGATATGGCAGCCCATACTGTCGTTTTAGGTGAATGAAGGGGTTTTTGGTGTTTAATGTGAGGGTTTTCCGTGCTCCAGTACCGACAATTGTGTTTATTTACGTGCCCATTGATGTGAAAATGGGCCTCGTCCGTAAACAATACATTCTCAAGGCTAGAGAATCGCTCCAACATAGTGTCAGCCAATAACTTACGTTGAATGTAATCGTTTGGCTTCATCTCCTGCACAATTTGAAGCTTATATGGGTGTAGTTTAAGGTCCAAATGCAAAATTCGCCGCAGACTAGTTCTTGGAATTGCTAGAGCCGCCGAAAGCTTACGCGTAGATGATTCTGGATCGTTTCTTACGGAAATTTCAACCTCCCGAATGTTCTCTTCGCTTCTTCTCGAACGTGGCCGCCCTGTTTGTTTAATATTCGTTGTCGACCCTGTTTGCTCGAACTTCTTGACCCAAGCTTTAATTAAATTAACACTTGGACACTCACTTATACGGCGTAATCCGTATTCAACCCTAAATAGGCGTCGTACAGTAACGTAGGAGTCGTTGCTTTTGTAAAAATTTTTTACACAAAAAGCACGCTGTTCTCCCGTGAAGCGCTCCATCGTGACTAAAATTGCACGAAGTGGCGCATCATTCCCCGCACCCCGCGCGCCCCTCCCTCTAACGGTTTTCGAGAAATCAAGTGTTGCTATTTGCAAAAATTTATGGCCCACCCTGTATAACTCAGAAATTAATGCATCTATACTAAAACAAAATACTAAATATTATATGATGACAATGTTTTGTGTGGATTTTATGTTCAAGACAGATAATCAAACCCTCATAAAAACTTTAAAAAAAATACACAAAAAAATGTCATTAACATCGCATTGCTGACATGGTAATTTGATGTTGACATCACATCACATGACGTTGACTCTAATGTGACGTTTTGGCCTTTTATCATGTTATCATACCACAGTTACAGTCGGCGATTGCACTGGGCGTTTATTCTACTAATCAGTAGCGTCTCAATTAAGGTTGAATGAAAATGGTAACCATTTTACCCCTTCACTTAGTTCCCAATTACACAATTGGGAACTATTGAAACCTCATACAGTTTTTTTATTTATTTATTATAAGATGGGTTAACGCTTGACCTCAATCTCGACCATAATGTCAAAGAGGAGGTCGACGATGGAAAGAGTTAATCCAGAAAATACCTATAAAGGCACTGGTACTCCCACGCACCGACGGATCACAGCAAGCTGTTTGGCATCGGACTTCGGTAGGAGGGTGGTCACGAACCAGACGGCCCTTTACACAATAGCACAACACCTCAGATTCAGAAAAAAATGAAGTGCCGTTGCCTGGGATGGATTACTAGGAGGCAGGTCTCATTTGTGTTTCCTTAGTCGCCTCTTACGACACCTACGGAAAGAGATGGGGTGGTGTTATTCTCAACCGATCACCACACGGTTAAAAAGTGGTAGTGGCGCTGCCTCTTGATCGACGGGTCCTGGGTTCGAATCCCAGTCGGGGCAAGTATTTGTGTAAAAAGCAGATATTTGTTCTCGGGTCATGGGTATTTGTGTCTGTCTTTATGAGTGTTCCGAGGTGGGTCCCTCGGAACACTCATAAAGACAGACACAAGGGAAAACCTTGATGTGGGCCATTAAGTGTTTCGCGTTTTATTTATTTATTTGATGATCTGAACGATAAGTGCAAACTACTTAGCAACTTAACATTCAGATGGCTGTGGCGCCGCAAGTCAAAGCAGCGCAGCCGTTATAAAATGTATGAAATTTGGATAACTCTCAATTTCGCCACCAGCAACTCGAGCACGATGGCGACAAACTCGCGCGGCACGCCACTCGGCTGACGCTGAAACTTTACTTCGATTGCGCGAGGAAGGCGCGAGGGCCCCGCGCAAAGGCTTGCTCGCCGTCTGGCGTTGTCAATGTTGACATTGTGACATAGGACCGCGGCGCATTACGCACGCTATCACCATAGTACTCGAGCTGCTGTTGGGATAAAATGGCAAGCATTGTCATTCCACCGCCATTGAGACGGAATTTATTAGTGGAATAGCACTCCTGTTCATAAGCATTGTATGATTTCCGCTTAACTACAGAGGCCAGCATATTATACCCACATATGTGTAGTGTACTCTATTGTGTTGCATTAAGAACGGTTTTGCAGTGGCAATGGGGTAACTTAATGCGCTGTGCGCTGTACCGTACATTGAATACATTATTCGTAACTAATTTGATGATTTTTTGTTCTTTTGTGAATATTTACTATGACCTATCAACCTATCATATAGACCAATTGGGCATTTTCGAGTACGTACAATAATGTGGAATTTTGAACAGGACATTGAACTTAAGAATAATTTACACAACTTTAACTCTCAATCTCTTTTTATGCAGTTTGCAACATTGAAGTATTATGTACTAGGTTTGCAATTGTGATTTTGAATTTCAGAAGCATTTGATTTAAAATAAAAGATTCAAACATTTTATAAAAGCTATATTATTTAGGTTATCCAAATGGATTAAGTGTGTTAAAACATTACAGAATCACGTTAAATCCGTCAGTACCCACTATTCAATATTTAATTGGTAAGTATCTGAAAGATTTTTCATGTAACTTTTATTTAAAAAACTAGGTTTCTGCCCGGTCTTCGTTCCCATGGGACTGCAAAGTTATTTCGAAATCCGTCAAGTATCCATCGTCAAAACTATCAGCACATGTTTAATATTAGTAGGATATGATGTATTGGTATTTAAGCTTCATACATCTAAGCTTACAATTATCTTTCCTATACATTTAAGGGGTTATACGCAGTTAGAATTTTTTTTAATTGTTGTTTTTTTTGCATTTTCAGAATGTTCATATATTCGTGTATATTCTCTGAAAATTTAAAGTTAATCCGATAAATGTTTTCGGAGATATACCCGGATTTGTAAGGCCACGTCAGTGTTAGTATACTACTTCTGAAACTTTAAGCGCGTTTTACTCAAAACGGTATTTTCAAAGTCGGTGAGCACGATTTCTCAGAAACGGCTCAACCAATCAATCTCAAATTTATACACAATCTTTTTAGATATATTCCTCAAGGATTGATTGAAGGAATCAGATGTCAACAAATTTCTACTATTTCTTTTTGACAATTTAGATCGAAAATTTTAGTAAAAAACGAAATTTTTTTTTCAAATAGTCGTCATTTTATCAAAAATCAATTTTTTTATTATTCCTTCGATTAATACCTTCATTAATCTATCCTATTTAAAATGCCACCATGTTTTTTGAGAAATCATGTTTTTGAAAAAATAATCCAAATTGCCGAAATGGTGCTCACCGCCAAGCGCCTTTTTTGGAGGCCGTTTGGGACATCATCTACAGGAGCGATGCACGTGAATATTTTTATATGATCGACATGCTATTGTATTCCTAAAAGTAGACTCTATTTGAATTACCATCATTCGTAATTAATTAATAAAAACTTTTTCTATAAAAAAATCATGAAAAAACGTCTTTTTTCAGCCTTGCAACTGGTATACAAAACAGAGAATGTGCAATACATAATACTTTTGAAGTTCTGGTAGCCCAGTGGCGCTCACTGGTCTCAACCGGTCAGTGAGGTTAAGCAACGAACAAAGAGGCAGGGAACCTGATGGGTGACCAAAGTGGTATTTTATCACGAGCGTTTTCTTGCTTCGGAGGGCACGTTTGTAGTATGGCTAGATTGGTAATTTGAGCAAAAGTCCTTTGACCGAAAGCTTTATTTTAATATCTTCTCTTTGACTCTTGAACACTTCAGCTTCTTAAATTTTGTAAAGAAAAAAAAAGTCATAAAACATCTCGCATTGCTGATGCGATCTTAAAAATCAATCTTGCAAATATTGAAAATGTTCGCGCCTTAAACACTTCCGTATCTGAAGGTTGCTAGGAAGAAGTTTCTACCAGCCAATGTCCTCCCAGAAGCACGCAAGACTTCTTACGTTCCTGCATGCCTCTGATAGGGATCCCGGGTTATGCAGGATCTGTGCCCGTTGTGCTTCCACGCTCTGGCATTCCATCATAACATGCGCTGGAGTCTCTTCTGTCTCCATGCAGCAAGTTGCTACTAAGCAATAAGGCTGCGTTACTGACACACTGGTGTTAAGCTGTCGGTCCGGGCTGTTATCGATTGACTACAGTCCTTAAAACCAAGTCAGTAGCCATTGTGCGGTTTGAAAACTCTGACACCAAGGTCAGCCAATTTCGCCACACACTTGACTATACCTACACGATAAAGAAGAAGAATATTACACATTGCTTAGCAATTCAACTGCGAAAGTATAGAGTATATGGTCCAAGGACTTACAATCCTAACTGACAATTTCGCTCTAATTTAACTTGCACCTTGAAACTCTGTCACAAAATCTCCACTACTTTATTCCTTACTTCACCAACCATTGCGGGTCTTCTGAGCCACTCCCCAGAATTCCTGAAGGCTGGGAAGTAGTGGATTGTTAAAAAGAAGGGGAGAAAGGTGTTGTGCAGTGCAGTGGTACGGGATAATGGTCGGTATCCCGCAATCACTGCGCGGGAGTGACGCGTGAACTGATTTGTGAACGGAGGTGGCACACGGAGGGATTTTTTTGGTAGGTAAGTTGCTCCTGGAATGAAAGAAAAACTTAGAATGTGCCAGCTACCTATACTCTTCCCAGGTATAGAGTAAAAGACGTAAAAGTCTCTTAGTGGGATGCGAGCGTTTAGCTGTATAAAGGGCGAAAGGCTAACCACTTATCACCATTATACAACTTGTTCCAACTGATGACCCTCACAATTTGTGTCAAACGTGGCATTAAGTAGTTCGCTAGAACCCCTGATACTCTGCCTACCCTGATAGGGATTATATGCGTGAGCGTATGTATGTAAGTTGCTTAAACTTGTATAATAGGATAAGAATATTTTGAACTTTTTTTAAAATGTATGTGTGTGCTGTTCTGAAGAAATAAACGTATTATTATTATTATTTGCTTCTTTTTTTCAACAGCGAAAGAATTTGTACAATAATTCCAATGAAACCAACGTGCATTTTTTTTCCAAAAATGTAGCTATGTAAGTACATACTTTTATGAATTATTGAAACTATGCATGTAATTCCAGAAAGAGCGAGGTCTGTTCTACAAATAACTAATTTTCTGAGTTAGTTCTTACATTAGTTGCACACTAACCGATGCTCTTACGGTGAGGGAAAACATCGTGAGGAAACCTGCACATTCAGGAGACTGAATGTGTAACCATGTCGCTCCACTGTAATGACTTGACCCGCCAAACCCTGGATCATGGTCAAGCGTACCCCGAATGAGAAACGGGCCTCTTACCTCTAATTTCTTGCTACATATTAAATTCCAACCCGTGTGTTTCGCAGCAGATGCGCCGGCGCACGCATAAGATTGGCACCTGTCATCCTTGGACACGCTGCGTAGCCACGAGAGGCTCGTTACGCTGTGTCGTACATACTTGTGTTATACTTATTTTATACAGTGATTGGAAGTACTTACCTATACTACCTACACGTATCTAGAACATGCCTTACCCTCGTACAAGATACCGCATATAACTGGTGACTTTAAATTAGCGAAAATTAAATTTAAATTATTTTTTACCTCAAAACTGAACAGCTTTCTCCAAGAAACATAAGTCGAATTATGAAAAAAACAACGGGTTGTACGGGAGTGCCGGCAGAAGTGAAAACTTGAACATTAACGTTGTGCATTAATATTTAATTTAATTTTTTCTATGCTGACACCGGATGACATCTTGACTTTTGCAGTTTTAATTTCCTATACTTAATTAAATATAACATTTTTTACCCATACTTCAAAGTGCACAACGCCAAGAAGTTTTCACTTCAAAAAATTCGTATCTCTATATAAATTTTGTGATCAGCTGATTTGCCATTGTATGGGTAGTCGATTTTTTTTTAAGAATTTTATATAGGTTTCTTGGTAAAAGTTGTTCAGTTTCATGGGTAAAATCACCTCCTAAAGTAAAGCTAACTAATTTAAAGTCACCCCATATAACATTTGGAACTTATACTAGCCGAGCTTCGGTACACTATTTAGTCTTACCAACCCATATACGTCCCAACCGAGGGGCACGGGCCTCCCTTCGAAACACGAAGGGTATTTAGGCCATAGTCCACCACGCTGGCCCAATACGGGTTGGTGGACCGCTCGTCTTTCGAAAATGAACTTTCTTGGACGGGCAAACCCGCCCGGGCAAAATATCACGATATTTTCCTTAACCGTTGAGCAAGTGATAATTAGAAATCCGTACATAAATCCGAAAAGACGAATTTAGTGGTACAGGCCCGCACCAGGATTTGAACCCTCGACCTTCGGATTACAAGTCTGGCTCATTACCAACTGGGCTAACACTGCTATCACTCTTTGGTAACTAACAAATATTTTTCTTTCATCAGTCAACTTAACTTTTTAAGGGCACAAAATTTTACGGGTTACGGGAACGCTAAAATCATTCAAACAAATTAACAACAGTTTTTAAATTCTCAAATCATTTGTCCGGAACTAACCAATTTCTTTAAATTTTAAAATAATGTGATTCCTGCCTTTTAGTCTACTTTTAACCCTTTTTATTTTTTATTTAAGTAAATCGATCACAGACCGTGGAGGTATCGCTAGTCCTTCAGTACTATTGTGAAGAAAATCTTATTGGTTTATTTTTGTTCTATGGCACATAGTGGCTAAACGCTTACCCAATTCTTGACCGCATCTATGCATTGTCGAAGGCGTTCATCATTTCCTCCCTGGTACAGGTCCCCAAATTTTAAGAACATGAAATTAAGTGGACATGTTCGGTGATCACTTTATTTTGAATTTCTGAAATGTACTTTGAAAATAAAAACCAAATTTTAAAAGAGATAAACCTTGATCTATTTGATTTAAAAAATGAAATGAATTTCTCTAGCTTAGTAAAATATTTCTTACTATAAAGTAACAGAGATTGCATTTGGAACAATTAGGCTACAAAAACTGATTACAGTTACACCAGATTTTGTAATTTCCGCTAAAATTAGGTCAAAGGACAACGTTTGAAATGTGAATGATACTGTACCACCTACGCATAACCGTCAAGCTTTGTTATTTGTTAAAATTTTCAATATTATACTTATTTGTAGAACTACCGATCTAAATGCGAAAATATCAAGCAAACTGTAATATCTTCATTTTTCTTTTTTTTTTAAGAACATAAAGAACATAAGTAAAATCAGAGTCCATTCTTATTTATTACTAGCTTCCCGCGCGGGACTTCGTTCCCGTGGGAATTCGGGAAAATCATGTACCCTATGTCCATCCCGGATAATGTAGGATTTTAATGGTGAAAGAATTTTTCAAATCGGTCCAGTAGTTTCGGAGCCTATTCGATGCAAACAAACAATCAAATCTTATAATATGTATAGATAGATAGATATAGACCTGTTATTTATCAATGACCTATTAATCTGAATTTCTTTCAATTAAAATACACTCAGTGCCCCAAGTTCACCAGCAGACACGAAACATTAGTGGATATTTAATTGAAAGAACAGACTGTACCTATTTTAGCCTGAATTTATTTCGAAAACACAGACACTTTTGTGTGTGACAGTCGGTATAGTAATGACACGGTGATTTGGCACGGGACGTGTTTTTTTTTAACGCTCCACCTCCGTCGAAGGACCTGTCAGGATAGCTGATTGGTTTGTTATGGTCAGTCCTCAAACTAAAGAATTTATCATTCATAGATTTATTTGTGCCCAGACCTTTGCCTCTACCTGTATGGGATTCACAAGAAGATTGCACTATTATAGCTATTATACGGCACCATTATGTCCGATTGTTTTATTAAAACATATTATAACGTCTAGCTTTCCGCCCGCGGCTCCGCCCGCGTGGACTACAGGTCATACCGTGCCCAACTGCGGGATAAAATGTAGCCTATGTCCTTTCCCAGGCTCTAATCTATATCTGTACAAAATTTCATCAAAATCGGTTTTGTAGTTTAGGCGTGAAAGACGGACAGACAGACAGACAGAGTTACTTTCGCATTTATAATATTAGTAAGGCGGATATTATAACGTATTCTTAAATGAGTATCCGATATTTCGGCGCTGTTGTAAGCACCGTGACCACGGATAAGCTGGATCGAGAACTGCAAGTATGCTAAGGAGCAGGCAAAACGGTCTTAGATTAAAACCGCGAGAATCTTATCTATACTGATATTATAAAGAGGAAAGATTTGGTTGTTTGTGCATTGAATAGGCTCCGAAACTACTGGACCGATTTGAAAAATTCTTTCACCATTAGAATCCTACATTATCCGTGATTAACAATGCGTACATGGAACTAAGTCCCGGCCGGAAAGCTAGTACAATATAAACAACATTTACCCTGTCTTGTCCCACTTCTGGGTATTTTCTTCCTAATAGGTTTAGATATTGCTTCTTAGCAATGGGGCCGCCTTTTGTACCCTGACTTTATTACTGTCCATATCTAATGTAACTTTTACTCTGTACCTTGTTCTATAATGTTCGTGTGCACTAAAGCATATTGTATTGTATTGCATTGTAAGATTACCACTATTTTTCATCAAGTAACTCTGAAAATATAATGTCAAACGATGCGCCAAGTTATTCTAGAATCATAGTTATGGTGCTCTGCCTACCTTGGTAGGGCGTGAGTGTATGGATGAAAGATAAGATTCCTCAAAGTCAAAATTAGCTGTGCTTGCAATTTTTATAAAGAAGTATAGTGATAAGAAGTAATACATATTAGCTTTCCACCCACGGCTCCGCCCGCGTGAACTACAGGTTATATCGTGCGCATCTATGGGATAAAATGTAGCCTATGTCCTTTCCCAGGCTCTAATCTATCTCTGTACCAAATTTTATCAAAATCGGTTTAGTACTTTAGACGTGAAAGTCTGACAGACTGACAGACAGCTTTCGCATCTATAATATTAGTAAGGAAGTAAAGATTCGCTTGATTTAATACAGATATGTAAGTTTCACTACCCAATGTCTAGTTCTGCTAAAAATAACTTTCGAACCCTCGCCTCTGACAGAAAGGAAATCGGAAATGCATTCTGCGGTTACCAGGTGGTCTTTGGTTTTTGTGGCAACAAGCTATGACTTGCAACGTGTTTTACATCAATCACAACATTACCCTCACTCTAAAACGTAGTCGGGTAAAAAAACAGACTATTCCAGAATCAGATGGTGAAGCACAAAGTGCAAAACTAACATAAAAAGGTGATGAAACTTTGTCGTATATGTATCCTATATCGTTTCGCCCTCTCACACGTCCACGTTAGCCTGGCAGAAGTCATGTAAGTATGACAGCTTTAACTTGACTATTTATTAATAACTAAAATTAAAAAGTGTATCCACCCCGACATCCGATGCTTATATATAACGTAACTTTTAAACGGCTGAACCAATTTAGATCAAATACTATAGCTAAGAACCAGTTAAATTACAATACAATACAATATACTTTATTGCACACCAACATTACAGAAGATGATACAGAGTAAAAGTTACATTCGTGACGTCAGCTTTCAAACAAAAATTCCCATCGAAATCGGTCCATGCATTTAGGAGCTACGATGCCACAGACAGACACAGAGATAGATACACAGATACACAGGTCAAGCTTATAACACCTCTCTTTTTTGTCAAGAGTTGAAAATACAATATTAAAATGCAAGGAATCCGCGCAACGTTACACATCTGTTTTGAGCGGAAACACTTTTTGTCACCGCAAACGCAACCAAATGTACCCGCGCCTGCGCCGATATCCGTTCTAAATAGGTCAATAAGTCACTAACGGTCCCTGATTTTTTTCCTTCTCCCTGACTTCCCGTTTCAAGATGGCGACTACGTGAAATCCCTACTAATCCCTACTTTAATATTATAAATGCGAAAGTAACTCTGTCTGTCTGTCTGTCTGTCTGTTACCTTTTCACGCCTAAACCGCTGAACCGATTTTGATGAATTTTGGTACAGAGATAGATTAGAGCCTGGGAAAGGACATAGGCTACATTTTATCCCACAGTTGGGCACGATATAACCTGTAGTCCACGCGGGCGGAGCCGCGGGCGGAAAGCTAGTGTCAAATATATTCATAATTACATAGATGTATGTCAATGTATGACTTTCCCAGCGGTACTTCGTTCCTGTGGGAATTAAGGAAAATTGTATAGTCTGTGTGCTATTCCAGATCATAATCTGTCTTTCTGTCAAATTCATCCAAATCCGTTCAGCCTTTCTGGCGTGATTGAGTACTCAAAAACACACAAAACATTTATTTGCATAGTTGAGTCCTTTGGGACACAAATAGCTACCAAAAATTCGAACTCGTAGCGGTCAACTACTTATACAATCACTTAAAAAATGACTAGACTTTATTTTCTAACATGAATAAATTCTTTATTGCAAACTGACTATCCTTAGAATAGAATACACCTACCTATACCTGCAATCATAAAACTTAATTTCCATCTGCAAACGGCGGCGCGGTCCGTTCCGTTGTTTCTACAAAAAAAATCTGCGAATTAATATTACTGATTTTATATTTAAAGTAAGTACTTTTTTTTTGTAGTTGTATAAAGCAATGAACATTATTTTCCTACAAAACGCTCCTGACAGCAACACTAAAGAAAAAAAACAAATAAATGTCAATAAAACAACCGTACAAAATTATTCTATCAATACCAAGACATTAACGCACAAAAACTTCCAAACTAAAGTAAATACACCAACGAGTACACGCAATTTCAATAATAAACGGATATTTAACGCGGCAAACACATTTTCCACCTTAAAACTCTTGCACACCGGAAAGAGTTTCATTTATTTCGCGCCATCCGGCGTCTCCACCAACCGAAATTTGGCGCCTTAAAAGTTTGTAGCCAATGGCAGATCTGGCCGCCTTTTTGCACCAATCAGCAGCGGTCCCGCGCTCTTGCCTCGCGTCATTGTCATATCTTGAAAATTAGTACGGCAGTGCAGTGAACCCCGACGGTAAATTGCAGATTTTCCAGTGAAAATATTAAAGAAAAAGTCAATGGTAAGTGTTTATTCTTTACTAATTTATTATAAGATAGAAAACTTTGAATTTTCACGGCTTTTCACTCCATTTTTTGGTGTAGTTTGCAAATAATTCGCAGTTTTATAATGATTTATCAAAAAAAGCTATAGAAGACTTCATAAAAAAAAATGTTAAAAAATTACAAGTATCTCCCAACTTATCATTATTATTTTTAATGGTTTTAATTTCTATTGTGTAAACTATTATTGTTCTTTTAAAACTAATAATGGCCTCGTTTCTAAACCTCAAAATCTAGTCAGTCTTCTTTCGGCAAAATGGCGGCGATACTTAGTGAGCTATAAATATGTTCTCTGTCCTTGTCGTCGAAAATGATTACACTCAAGTGTAAAAGAGACAGCTATAGTTCTGATAGCAATATTCGAGGAGTGCACACGTAACAAGACACGTCTTCGTTCTTCGTAAACAAGTTTACCCTAGTGTTGCCAGCACAATTTAAGTTTTGTTCCCACAAATTGGGGTAATTTCAAATAAAAATAACGATAATGAAATAAGTATAAAATAATTAATTTATTAATTTAAAAACAATTAAACAAAGCAAATTTTAAACCCAAAATGATAATTCTTTTATAGATTAATTCAAATTAGCTCACTTGCACATCTACGCCTATATTTCTTATTGGGGCAGGCAGAAGATACGTTTGAGAAATCTAATAAGATGAAATGTATTTACCTTCGTATTTAGGTTTAATAGATAATATTATTCAATTGGCTTTTTATAACCTATATTTAGGTTCATAATTTAACTACTCACTCAACTTTCATTCATGGCAAAAGTCAGGCGTGATCACTAATCAGACAATAATAACATTAAAACAATATAAAGTAACGTATGAATATTCAATTATGTACATATTTTTTAACATTTAGTATTCAAGTGTAGGTGTTATTTGCCGTCGTTGTTATAAAAGTCCTGGCAACCCCTGTTATTAGTTCTTGCATTTAAGAAACGGCAGATAGCAGCAGCACTGTCGCTCACTTTACTATATTTTTTAAAAACAAAAACCATCTTGTCAACTCCGGAATTTGCAATTTTTTACAGAGTCGAACATATTTTTGAACTCTTGACAACAAATAATTTTAATAAAAAAACCAAGGAACTTCTAAACAAAAACTGGTCATACATTTGATGGTAGTGCCATCTAGCGTCGAGAAGCAGAACTGTTATGCGTGTCGCTTGCGCTGCGTCGCGTGATTCACGCCGCCCGCCGCCGCGCAGGCGCCGCAGTCGGCGAACAAGCCTTTATCGTACGGACGTGTTACGTCACCCGACTCACCTCGTGTCGCGTCGCGTCACTACGACTTGTTTACGTTCACTAAACTTTGTCAAAATTCTCATTGTTATCTGTGCGTGATGAACCTGACTGTTCTTCGGGAATTAGACAACTATCCTAGAGTGTCATCGAACTGATTGTACCTATTATTAATTTGCTAGGTGAAGGCGTCGCGGATGCTATCGGAAAAGTGCGTGCGATTGTATGGTGGACTGGGAGAGATGCAAGCTCTAAGCATGAGGGCTCCGGCCACCACAGTGCTGGACGCGAGGGCTTTGCGCTTGCGCGGAGTCACCGCACTCGACGGCGTCAGAAGAAACCTATTTGGCTGCTCAGACCGAGAAGAAAATAGACGTTTTGTGGAGAGAGAGTTGGCTAGACAGTTGGAGTTGGACAGTCAACGATGGGGCTTCGACTTTGCGAAAGAACAGCCTCTACCTGGGCAGCAGAGGTTTGCCTGGCAACTGGTTCCAGCATCGGCGGTGCCAGCAGCCCTGCGTCGGGCACCGATCACGATCGCCCCTCCCAAGCCCATGGCTCCTACGCAAGACAACAAAGTATCCAGCAGTCCAGAAGCTAACAAGGCACAGAAGAGAATAACAGGTCAGTGCAATCTTTACTCTGTTTACTTTTGTTATCTTTTTTTTTCCATTTACATATAAAAACTATTTTGTTGCGTTTTGAATTAGGTTAGTAGGTTGACCATACATTTGTGTTCGTAATTAGGACAATTTGTGCGGCGCGTGATAGCATCAACAAGAGCATTACTTACCTACCTATCTCTGATTGAATTAGATATGTTAACGATTTATAATGTTTGTTTATATTTATACTACTAACATTACTAATTATAATAATCAAAATCTATGATTTTTAAAATTGTAATACCAATCCTAATAAATAGGAGATAGGAGTATATAAATGTGTCGCCGGAAAATTGTAAAAACCGTAATGTTACAATTTCACTAGTGAAATTATAATCTCCCACGATACCTATTACAACTTGCCTAGTATTATTATTTTACGAAACTAATGGGCCGCCTGCATGAAATTAGGATACCTATACCTATTGTGTTAAGTTAGGTTAAGTCCGTGAATGGATAAAAAATAGATTACCTAGTTCACAAAGTACCTACCGAGAGTTTGTAACCTTACTACCTATGTCAAATTACAGTTCTACGGGTTTAACAATATTACGGTGATAGGTATGCATTAAATACGTGCGAACAAACTTTTTTCTGTTTTATCTTTTAGAATTAGGTACAAGCTGTGTTTACATGATCCACTTTTATAGGTAGGTACCTAACAGGCGTCGGAGTTAGGTACCTACACAATGTTTCGGAAGGTCACATTCATTGATGACGTCACATCCGCAATGCATTATTTACAAAAGCATAGGCAATGGCACCTACCTAGGTAGGTACTTATAGTAATATGATACCTACTATGTGCTGCTGATACTTAGTCAAAAAAGGTAGGTAAGTTTGTTAAGTAATGTAGGTTTTAACAGATTGTTTTTGTTCTGCAAATCTATCCAATTACCTACTACCTACCTAGGTACCTATAATGTTGTTATTATCGATTATTAGGACAATGGATCGGGACCACATACTTAAGTTCAAGTTATTTAGGTCTCTAACTAAACTAAAAAAAGTTTACCTAACTCATGCTATTTAACTGATCCCAAAAAATCATAAATAAATTCTGCCTTTGAAAATTGTATTTTTATTTTATTTTGAAAAAGGAATTGACCTTTTCAATGGCAAAGATTATAAACTATTTAAATTAAATAGGCAGATATGTAATTAGGTAGAATAGGTATTATATATTCTATCCTATGTGCCTATCTATCGTCACAGATAATGTGATATGTACTATACTTTTTTTCATGCTATTGATTAGGTACCTAATTTCATAAAACGACAGACTGAGCGGCGCTCGGAAGCGCAAACGCGTCACTGTTTTGCTAATAAATTATATTCTATTCAGGTAGGTGTTACCTACACACATTATTGTAACGTACGACCGTTTCACAGTAAATGTACGTACCTATCTACTTATGTATAAAATATTTATTTCGTTTTCTTATCTTAATATATGTATACCTAAAATAACAGCGCTTTTTGCGTCTGTCTGACTGTTTATTCGCTAATTCCTAAACCATGCAACGGATTTCGATGCCATTTTCACACGTCGCTTTTATTTAATTTGAATTTACTAATTTCATTTTAACTTAAAAACTAAAAATCAATTTAAATAGGTAGCTCGGTAACATTCAAATGTAATTAACTGTAGGTTAAAACAGTACCTATTTTAAGCTTATTTTATTTATAACTGAAGTTAAAAATTTTAGTCTACATTCTGTTTAACTTTTTTTATAATGTCGTCCACAATCGTTATTTTGTCAATGTCCGAGTATTTTAATCAAAATTAAAATATGTATATGTAGAATGGTGAAGTCGCCAATTTGATACCTATCAGATAAAAAAAACTCTTAACGGGTTGTAATACCTAACGTCAGAGCCTCGTCCGTTGATCAGCAGGGTGCACTGCTAGCAGGTGAGGATGACGATAAGAAAGAGATTTAAGTCTTGATCTATTCTTAAGTTTGATTATCTCTTTCTCTTACTATCCAAATGACAAAGTCTACTGCTATTTCAGTATAGATCAGTCTGAGTCGCGTTCTGTAATTGAGACCTATAGACCAAGATCCCAGGACCGCCAGATTGTTTTCTCATTAACCAAAAGTGTGGGAAAGAGTAGTGGTAATATGTACTATTAACATATAAATACCTGCTAGCCTGGCCCAACGGCCAATTTTCAGCTATCAGGTTCTGAAGGTACTTCCAAAAATTACTCACTTGTCTTGAAGTCTGGGTGCTATAAAAAAATCACGGTTCAATACACGGTTCAATACGGTTCACGGTTCGGTGTATAAAAAAATCACGGTTCAATTGACTTGCGAACTGTAAAGCGTCTGGCAGAAATTACAGCCGATGGAGAGTTTCTGGCGGTGTTGATCATTAATTTTTATATTTAATTAATTATAATCTATAAGACATCAGCACCCAGACTTCAAGACAAATGAGTAATTTTTGGAAGTACCTTCAGAACCTGGTAGCTGAAAATTGGCCGTCGGTCGGCCCAAGATAGCAGGTATTCATATGTTAACTAGCTGTCCGCCCGCGGCTCCGCCCGCGTCCTAATTTTTTTTTAAATAAAAAGTATCCTATAAACCTCACGGAGCCCGAGACCTTTCCAACGAATGCAAAACCGTGGAAATCGGTTCGTGCGTTCTGGAGTTATAGCGTCAGGAAGGAAAACCCGACTTATTTTTATATAGTAGATAGTACGTACTAGCAGTACTCTTTCATACAGTTTTGGTTACTGTTTAAATAAGTAAGGTCTGGCGGCCCTGGGATCTCAGTCTACTAAGACTATTTCCACACACCCCAAGCCCAAAGTCTACACTCTGTACGTCTCGAATGTCGTCACTTGACACCTAATAAAGTGCTGTCAATGTGACACCTAATAGCTTCAGTTAACTTATAGCCAGCGAGTGCCACCTCGGAGTTTAAAACCTATCGCGTTTCGCGATAACAACCCGAGACTTTATCGCGTTAACCTTGGGCCTATTTATTTACTCTACATAAATCGTATTTTATTATTTACTTGCTATTTTTGCAGCAATTGGGTTTAAAAAACAACCTTTTAACAGTTTTGTGAACCAAAATCCGTTGCGTTAATTCGAATAACAAAATTACACGTTGAAAAAATCGTCGTTCTTAATTTGAATTCAAAATCTTCGTAACTCAAAACTTGGTCACCACAAAAACAATTTAATAAGCAGTCAAATATTTACGCGCCCTTTTTGAAAGGTTAAGAAAAAAGTCTTCATTAAAAATTAACTAAGAAAAGGCGTATTATGTCTTAATTTTTAATTGTGCCTTTGCAAATTATTTAATGATGACGTATGTGCGACTTCCGACCCTTTACGAAGTACTTGACACCTTGATGGGCAAAAAATGCAAACAATTAATATCCGATTACAGGGTAGTTCAAGGGTTATCCTTACATTTGACTTACCGCCTTATAAAAAAAAAACTTTTATATGCTAGGAGTATACCAAAAGGGAAGTAAGATTAGAGAAAATAACGTTGTGCTAGAACCTATGAAATAAAAATAACATTACCTTGAAAAATATGTATAAAAGCCCTGGAAATCAATTACTAATTAATTTATAGTCGACAATAATTTAATTAACCGACTTCAAAAAAGGAGGAGGTTCTATGTTCGACTACGTATTTTTTTTAAATGTATGTTCACCGATTTCTCCGCCAATTATGGACCGATTTTAAAAATTCTTATTTTTTTCGAAAGAGGTGGTCCCCTTTATTTTTTTTTCGAAAATGATTCAGCGCTTTTAAAAAAATCGACAAAAACTAAAAATACTACAACCCAGAACATCATCTAAATAAATGAGTGACATTTTCTTTTGTGGTTATCTGCTAATAGGTATTGTAGTCTGCAAAAAATACTAGTTATCTACTTTGTGCGAACTGTTGTTGGGATTGAAGTCGGTGACTCATACATTTTTTTAACGTGGAAAATTATGTTAGAATGACATAAACATTACGATATCGTTGTTTTTAACCCGTCGCGCGCTTGTTTACGCGCAGTGAGATACAATTCCTGCACACACGGGTGTCGTGCTATAAGTTTGACATGTGTATCTATATGTCTGTCTCTGGTATCATAGCTCCTCAACGATTGGACCGATTTCGATGCGATTTTATTTGTGTGAAAGTTGACGTAATAGATATGGTTCAGCCGTTTAAAAGTTATAAACAATCGAATGTCGGGGGTGATAAAAAATGTTATATTTATGGAAACTGGAAGTATGCCGAAATAAAACAAGAAAATAACACGTATCAGCTTAGAATGCCAACTTCTCAAAATGCCAACTTCTTGAAACGCCAACTTCTTGAAATGCCAACTTCTTGAAATACCAACTTCTTGAAATGCCAACTTCTTGTAATGCCAACTTCTCAAAATGAAATGCAGGAATGATAAATAAAATGAACATGTAAAATATCGCAATATAATTTTGATTTGCAAATTTTTTTTTTTAGTGTTTGCAAATAAACGGAAGGTTACTTGTAGCTCTGCCCACCCCGGAAAGGAAAACAGCCGGGAATTTATGTGCTTGTTACACCTGTGAAATTAAATAAACGAGTATTTCTAACTTCTAACAAACTCACAAGTACAAACTAGTAGTACTGTCTAGATAAACGTGTTGACCTAGATAGCTTGTTTGTTTTGACACATGCGGCACCTCCCACCAACTGTCCTATTTTAGACCCCTCATGTGGCTGGATGCGCAGACGCACGTTTACTACATTATATTGTACTTATTGTAGTAAGCACCTTCTTATGTTCATTGATAAAATTATGTTTTTTTTGCCCTTACTCTATCATAAATTCTTACTTTATTATGAAACAAAGTCACGGTACGTGTCTGTCTGTCTGAACGCGATAAACTTAAAAACTACTGAACCGATTTTCATGCGTTTTTATCGAATAGAATAATGATTCAAGAGGAAGGTTTATGTGTATAATTCATTCTTAAAATTCCCACGGACACAAAGTCCCGGGCGGGAAGCTAGTAATATGTATTAGAAAGTTAGTATTAGTCATACATACAGCCTCAGAGATAAATCATGACGTAATTAGGTACTTATATTCAAAGAGATATGACTAGTAGTGTAGGCTCAACAATAGTGAAAACGAATTGTAATGCTATCCTTATCACACCCACGTGGACACGCATATGCCGAGGAGTCCAACAAACCACTTAAACGATCGCAGTATGGCGGGCGTCTAGATCTAATAATAATGCCTAGTTTATTTTTGTGTCCGAACACATCATTTCATTTGTTTGAGTAAAAGTCTGTAGTCTATGCCGGTGGGTCATAGGAATCTTGATTTACCCGTGGACCCACCATCGCCACTTTTGCAGTCAGTGGGTCTATGGGCAAAAAAAAATCCCCGTGGACCCACCAGTGGGTAACGCCAGTGGGGTCGCGGGTCAATATTTCGTTTGTTATATTATACAAAACTCACGCTTCCTCTACATTCATGACGATTTGGATTTTTTTTTTCTATTTCGAATCATTAATGGCTCCTACATTTTACCACTGACTTACATTATATGGAGAATTCCAATATCTTAGAAAAATTGAAATTCTCTTTTAAATTTTGAATCATCGTTAATTGGTGACTTCTTAACTAAGAATTGTATTATATTGTTTAAGATTCTCGCAGTTATTTTGACTAGTATAAGTACTGTTATTAGTTGAAGTTCTGTTATTAGTCGTGATAAGTTTGAAACTATAGAACAGTATCTTTAAATTACTGAACAAAAAGCATTCGAGCTGATAAATCGACAGTATTGCCGTATGTAATAAAAGTTAGAATATATTTACACGTTTAACACTTCCCTCAACCAATTTATTATGAAATTGATGCGGAACCTTGCGTGCTATTTGCGAATTTTCTTCTTGGGAATGTAGACAGATTAAAAAAGGTTGCCTTCTATAAGAATGAGAGCAATTTGTAATCTGTACACAGCGATCAGCTGTTCGGAAGATTATCGCCTTTGTACTCTGTATTTGTACCTGCTATTCATTCTTTGGTGTTTTTTCCTACAACCTGCGTTGCGTAGTCTTACAATGCGCTTCTTTTTTTCGTAGACTCGTTTTTCAATTTAAAAAAGGAATCAATTTTACGCAACTTTAACAATCAAATACTGGCCGTTACATTCTAAATCTAAATGTAATATGAGACGATTAAAAATAAAATTAGAAATAGTTCTAATTTCAAATGTTAACCCTTAAATCACCGCTGAAGCAGATGTGTCATTTTGAATTTCTCTAAGTAAATTTTAAGAGCTCCTCAAGAAAGAAAGGGTCACAAATTGCATTGTCTGAAACTGACCAAGCGTACGAACTAGGCAGGGGGTCCAAAAACAACTGGGTCAATTTTTACCCTCTATTTCTATAATTATACCTTTTCTAGTGTCATTGAACTTTGCATGTTTTCTCAGGAAAGTGGTCTAGTTCCGTAGCTGCGGGGTTTCGAGATTTCTATGCATTAGAATCGTCATTAGAAATTGTTGCAATTTGAATGGGGTCCTTTGTAATTTATATGCGGTCAAGAATGGCTCTTGATGTTCGTTTCCGTTGCAACGGGTTTAGAAGTGCAGCAGATGTTAGATTTAAATGATAGATCGAAAATACTGTATTTTTTGATAAATATTCCATGATATTTCATGTCGAATTTTAGCAAATTCAGTTAAGGGATTGATGAATAAAGTAAGAGGACTTTGCCTATCAGGGGGTTGGAGCTAACGAAAGATTAGATAGTTTTGAGACTCGCTTAAACTTTAATACAAAATGTAACTAAAACCAAGCTTTGCTTTCATGTGCTTCTAATTTCTTGTTACGGGCGAATTCGCTCCTTATTCTAAACTAGCTTTCCGCCCGCTGCTCCGCCCGCGTAGATTACAGGTTCTATCGTGCCCAACTGTGGGATAAAATGTAGCCTACGTCCTTTCCCAGGCTCTAAATCTCTGTACCAAATTTCATCAAAATCGGTTCAGTAGTATAGGCGCGAAAGACGGACAGACAGACAGACAGAGTTACTTTCGTATTAAGGATTTGACAAAAAAAATTGAAAATTGTATACATTTTTTATTATATTTATTATGTCTGAAATAAATAAATAGGTAACACGAAGTTTGCCGAGGGACAAAAAGAAAATACCTAGAAGCACTGTACGCATTTCACTTCACCCTTTTCGCTGCACCACTAAAATTTAATATTCTGCCAGCTGATCTGTCATTATTTTTATTAGATGCCTCCCCTTGACATCGCGTGGTAGATCCGCATTGTTCCGGGGTACAATAGTGCCGACCGGCGCGTGCGCACCCTCGCTCGTGGACACCAACGGCTATATTGATTTTCCAACTGTCATTCTAGCCCTTACTGTTTTGATTTCCTGCCCGTAATTACTTGCAATTTTGAAAATTGTTCCTTTAGTTTATTATTTATGAACAGGCAGTGAGTAATGATAATGACGTGCTATTTAATTTTTTAAATTGATTTTTATTTTACTTTAATATAGGTACTTTCTATAACAAAGACAGTCGATGCCATGATCAAACAATATCACTCTTTTAAAAACATCGAGATGTTATCATAATAAACCGTTGTTAGCGACCACGTTCGTAAACCAAACACTTTCGAAAATCGAACGCGCGTCATCGCGAAAAGCACGATGCGGGCGATAACAAAAAGTTGTCAACACACACGTTCCACATTTGAAAATTCGATATTTAGAGGCTTATTCCGCTAACTCTATACTAAATTAAAGTCTCTTTTATAACGTTCTTCGGAGTTCACTGCCACTTCAATTCAATTTGCAGCACACTTCTCCGTACACACCAAGCGATGTACGTAAACTCATGTCTGACCCCTATGGGTATATTATTAGAGTTAGAACTCCGATAGGGGAGTAGTAACGGTCGCAAGCGCATCTGCGCTCGCGCTTCCCCCGCTTGCATATTGCACCCTTGCAACATTCCGGGTCGAATGACCCAGGGTGCTTTTGCTAGGGAAATCCACCCAGGGTTAATATGGACCATCATCTGTCCTAACAGATCGATTTCAAATTCAGGATAACGTTACGTTGCACGCAATTCTGTTTTTAAATTAAACATCGTTAATAGTCAATTGATGGTTGGACATGGACATCTGTTTTTTTCATGTTATGTTTAACTTGTTGAAGCGATTAAAGTTTTTTTGTTATCCTAACTTCTTCGATCAATAATGCACCAAATAAGACATCGGGTCAGCGAAAAAAAAGTTTCGGTAAGATTAAGTCGTTAGCTTTTATTTTTTTATTTGTTACTTTTTTTTATTATGAGATGGGTTAACTCTTGACCTCAATCTTGACCATAAGGTCAAAGATGAGGTCGACGATGGAACAAGTTAACCCAGAAAATGCCTATAAAGGCACTGGTACTCCCACGCACCGACGGAACACAGCAAGCTGTTTGGCGTCGGACTTCGGTAGGAACCAGACGGCCCTTTACAGAGCCTACCACACCGCATGAGCCCATAGGACGACACCTCAGATTCAAAAAAAAATGAAGTGTCGTTGCCTGGGATGGATTACTAGGAGGCAGGTCTCATTTATGTTTCCTTAGTCGCCTCTTACGACACCCACGGAAAGAGATGGGGTGGTGTTATTCTCAACCGATCACTACACGGGTAAAACTTTACTACTCAGGTTCCATTGTTGTAATTAGGGTTAACTAAAAACTTTTTAAAACGTATTCACGCGGACAGCATTTAGTTTTGGTTATGTACGTGACCCGTTAAAAATGCTAATGTAATTCACTTCTTTGACTTATTTTAAGTAACATCCTGAATGTTCTATGAAATAAACCTATTTTTGACTTTGAGTATATATTTGATCGAAGGTTAACTCACAATAAAACGGGCAAGTGCGAGTCGGACTCGCGCACAAAGGGTTCCGTACCATTACCTATAAAACCGGCCAAATGCGAGTCGGACTCTATAAAAAATTTGCGTTTATTGTATGGGAGCCCCCTTAAATATTTAATTTATTCAACTTTTTAGTATTTTTGTTATAGCAGCAACCGAAATACATCATCTGTGAAAATTTCAACTGTCTATCACGGTTCATGAGATACAGCCTCGTACAGACTTTCTATAAAAACGAGCAAAAAAGTCACGTTTTTTGTATGGGAGCCCCCTTACATATTTATTTTATTCTGGTTTTTAGTATTTTTTGTTATAGGGCACATAGAAATACATCATCTGCGAAAATTAAAACTATCTAACTATCACGGTTCATGAGATACAGCCTGGTTACAGACGGACGGACAGCGGAGCCTTAGTAATAGGGTCCCGTTTTTTCCCATTGGGTACGGAACCCTAAAAATGCTAGTATTACCGATATAATACAACATTCGTAACTCTGGCTGGCTCGAACTTCACAACAACGGCGAGCTAAATTCAATTAAAAAAAAAAAAATATTTTTAAAAAAGGAACGTGAAGAATTCTATTTCACACCACCTGACTGCAAATGTCCAGTACACATTTCCTTGCACTTGTCGTAATTGAGGGAGGCAGCGGCTCGAGACTAATGCCTGACTTTTCTCACGCTGCCCAGTCGCACCTCACGTGTGAACGCACCCTAAGGAAGCAATGTTACTGGCTGGACATACCGAACGCTATGGTTCAATGCGCGTAACGACTAAAGAAGAAAAAAGTGCACAGGTTAAACAGTATTAATTACTGTCATGCAATCGGCTGGTAGATACAAAGTGCTCGAGACCCAAAGAGGACTAATAAGCTTCGCTCCCACCCCGTGGTCCACCTGATTAATTCACTTGGGTGGATCATGAGACATATTTTGTTCCATTCGTTCACCTCAATTAAATTTGAATTTTACTAACCGACTTCAAGACAAAAGAGTTAATCAATTCTACCAGTATGTACAGAGACCAGCAAATCACAGGTTACCATAATTCTTCGAAATACTGTTCTTTTTGCAACAGCACAGAGTGCACGCAAGGGTAACTTGATATGCTCCCTTCTGTAAGTACATATTGTAATAAGTTATACATACTATATCCTAACAGCCCATGAAATCAAGCTGTTGGAAAAATCCTCCCCAAATACTTTAAAGTCACCACTTATCCGTCTTCTGCAAAGCCAACATCGATAAATATGCGTCATGAATATCACCACCTCTTGTCTTCCCATGAGAGTCGAAATTGACGGGTAATAATGACTTTCCGAGTGTTTTATCGCCATCATTTGGTAACCAACCCGCCTGCTATTTTTCAAAAGGTATCAAATTAAAGCTAAAACATAAACAAATCCAACAAAATAATAGCACACATTCATCACTGCATTCGGAACAAAAACCCGTGAGTTTATGGAGGTCAAAACTTTGCAGTCTTTTTTTTAAACGTCCCCAACCGTGTAAATGTCAGTCTTGACAAAGACTAATGAATGTCATCAACTTTTGAGAAGACACTTCAAATTAAAAAAAAATCGACTTTACAAATGCTTTGCAACGTGCAACGTTATGCAAAAGAATTATTAGTTGACATAAATATTTTTTTAACTTTGTAGTCGTTTATTTTTTTTAAAGGCTTCATATACCACTGGGTATTTTACAACTGATGGTTAAAGTTGCAAGCGGTGGTGATACCCCAGTTGGTAATTTGCCAGACTTGTAACCAGAAGTCTGGGAATTTTATGAAGGTTCTAATCGAAAAAAAAACCTTTTTGCGACCTAGATAGATCGTGTAACCGGAGTGACCTTTGATTTTTTTCCCCAGCACTGGACATGGTGGGTTAGTTTGCTTGTAAAAACAGCTGATTGTTATAGTGAGTGACCAAGGCATCGGGGCGGGGATAGCCGTTAAGGATAGAAAGTCACTCTTGCTTTCAAAAATGTTATATTTGTTTTCTGCGAAGGTAACTTCGGGTTTTTTTAACATAAATAAACACGGGTTTTCTCTTAATAGGGACCTATATGGGCTTATGATAGACAGATTGGTACTAGTAAATACTTTATTGCATGCATAAAAACGAAAAAAAAACATACAAAGCAAACTTACAGTTGAAAGTGGGCCTTAACAACGACTTATTCCAGGCTGATGATGATAAATTAGTTCATGTAAAAGTAATACAGATGAAAGCAGCAGCTTTTTATTTAGATCTTAAGAGAGGCAAATACTGTAACGTGCCAGTCCACCAGAGTAGGAAAAGTCTGCACATTTTACAAAAACAAAACCTAAACGACACCATAACAAACCACTTGCCAAACATGTCGAGTAATAAAGCAATTACCCAATAGTTAGCAGAATAGAAGAGTATTTTCAATGTATGTATAATCTAGCCTTTTAGGCTGTTTTTAACCAAAAGTAGGAAAAAAGAATACGGCATATCTCTTTATCGCGTTCCCACTGCCTAACTCCAACCGTCGTTCCAATAAAGCTCCTGTTCACAAATCGATCGAATCGAGGGAGATAATTACCGATATCGTTCACCCCATTTGCTATATTGCATCTATAGTACCCCTTCGTTCCCAGGCAGTGAATGGAACACGTGTTGTTTACTAAAACCAATTGGTTTGTTAATTTTATGAGATCGTTATAAGTTATGGTCTCTGATCGGAGAATCAGTTTGAAACGCGCGTGAAAGTGTTTTTTCATGATCTTGTTGCGCAATCTTCAATCGTTTCGACAAGAAACGCGTATAGTTATATTAATTTACTCGGTACTCCACTGTCCGGAGTTCTTCTCCAACCGTTTCTTCAATTTCATTTTGGTACCAATTTTTCGGCCAATCAATCTTTTATCTTCAGAGATGCCGTTGTCGATATTAGTCTAACAAATGTCATTTTGTACAGAGAAATAAATATTATGATACGTTTTCATTTGTCTCTACACAGTTGAAATGGACATATATCTATTTTTGTTACTTGCCAATATACAATTAATGCGACAGCAAGCGATCAGCATGATACCACATCAGTTTATCGACGTTTACCGCACTCGTGTGAAAATGACCCCCTATGACAGACAACTGCTATCTCTCACAGTTGAAAATTCCGTTAAAACAAAGGGGATTTTTTTCATTCCTCATGTAACATGCGCTGCCATTTTACACCGGATCAATAAATTATGCAACAACAACCATGCACAACATGCGATTGTAGTTGATAATTACCAATTGAATAGGTTATTTGGGAAAGTTTAGCAAAACAGAACTTGTGTGAAAATATAAAAGTTAGAATGCTGACAAAATTGTCACAGCAGCAAGTTGTTACATTTCCTCGCGTCGCGCTCTTTCCGATGCCTATGCCCTGTCCTTTAGTGTGCAATATGCTCGTTGAACCAAAGAACTATATTTGGAGAGTACCCTTATAACTGTTTTTTATTCGAGAGCCGTTAATTCAACCAAAAGACTTAATGAAATTACACGCCATCAATATAATAAAGCACGCATTGCACTAGTCACTAGACGAACAAAACCCCTCAATCACATTTGATTATTTTCAATTCAACTCTGCGTTTCGTTATTGTTTTTAATGGAACGCGTCAATTTCAATTTAGGAACGTGTCGGATTTATTTTTTTAATGTCAGCGCAGACCATTTCAGCCAGCAGCTGTGCTGTGTTATACAAACTATGATTTTTAAAAGTTTTTTTTTTCACGATGAAGTTCTTTTGAACGAAATTTGGTTCATGATAAAATTATTGGCAACGGCGGCGTTCCAAATTTGAATAAAAACGGTAATGTTCCGCATACTGCACTTGTGCAGATAAGCAGCTGTGGGCGTTTCAAATTTAGAAGTTGAAGTAACGGTTTTATTAACTTTCACACTGAATAAGCGAAAATGTTATCATTTTTGTATTTTCTTCTAAAAACTTTTCGTATTGTAGACAATTGTATTTTGTATGAAAATAACATAAAATAAGCACGTTCAAATTGTTAAGTGCACCATACCCAGAAGACCGTGTTAGATGTAACACGATAACTGTGGAAGCGACGTTGTAGTCAACCTACAGTAACGACTTATTCGTGGGAAAAACATCCACTACGCAATTATGTCCTTAAAATCCTGGTAAGTGACTCGTGACTATCTGATTTTTAAACATTTGGGGCTGGGGTTACCATACTTGGAATATTTCCCATAACAATCTAGTATTTTAAAGGCTCTCAAATAACCACAATGGAATTTAAGAAAATGTTCGATTTTTAAACTGATCGGTGATGAGATGACTTATTTGTTGTTAGGTGATTACGAGTAGGTGCTTTTTTGAAATTAGATATTTGCTGATGTATATTTCTTTCCCATCCTACCTTAACTTAACTAGATTTTTAATGTGGCCTTGAAAAAAAACCGTATTACTTGAACGTAATGTGTTTTCTCTCTGCGCGTGTTACTTGTCAATAACTTAATCATAGGTTCGTATAGGTCAGCAACACTATGTCATCATATTGACCCCCTTGTTAGCAATAGTTTAATTTGTTTTAAATATATTAGAAAAACAAGTCAGTTTTTATTTATTTTTAGGCTCTAATATTTCTATGACTCTATGGTAAGCTTTATCGTGTAAGCGTTGTGTAAGGTATTTCCCAAGTGCAATGGGCAATTAACCCGGCGTTGTTGTAACGGTTCCCACAAGGAACTTATATACTTCCCGATAAGGGCCTAGCCTTGCACTTGCGATAAGCTTCCCTTACGGGTCTAGGTTACTAACAAAGATTTTTCTTACAAATAAGAGTCGTTTTACTCTTTTGTAAGTTTTCAATTTAGTTTTCAAAGTGAGAACGATTAGTCTTTATTCATTTTAAAATCAGGGCACTTCCAAATCCAATGTTCGATATTTAAATTTAAACATGGTTAAATAATTCAATTGCACTTTTATTGCACAATTAAAAGGAATTACTTAATCAAATCTATTCTTCAATTAGGATTAGCTACATGTCAAGATTAATTGTTTTTGGGCAATTAGAGTAAATTATTTAAATGCTTATTTGCGAAATGAAATACATTTTTGTGTAAATTACAATTATTAATGAAAATAAATATAAAACGTTGTCATAAGTCGCTGTCGGTTATAAGATTCCATCATTATGTAAATGTTTGTTTCGACCGATTGTTGTCCACACTGGAAGGGCGTGAAAATATTTGATGTATCGCTCAATTATTCGACTCTCACAATAGCATAGGTTAATTCATTATTTATTCCAACATCCACTTGAGACGCGGTCAGATTAGACGAGTCCATTTGGTATACATTCTAATGCATTTCTTCCTTTTGTCAACCCCAAAATCTTTATTCCATTTGACGAGAACAAAAACGAACAATAGACAAGCGTTGACACCGTGCATTCGAAATCATTTCAACGGAATTCCAAATTTAAAAGTTATTCTAAATTCAACATTTTCGAAAAAATATCACAAGAAATAGTTTGAGCACTTTTAACAAATTCCAAACAGATCCTTGAACAAAACTAATTCTTTCTAAGTAGAATAAACAATTGGTCAATAAATCGACAGGCCCTTGAATTTCAATACGTTTATTCAAGTGTGTTGACTTTACCGAACAGGATAGTCGACTGATTGGATGACGTAAGCGTGGGCGAGGACGAAACCTTCCCAAGGATTAATAGTACAAGAGGCTGAAAAAAAATCGTGTAACTAAATATTGTTCACGTTAGAATCAACAATAATGCCTTCTTCTGAAAGGAACCACAAACCAAACCGTTATCTACATATACATATGTTATGTACTGTGTATATGTTTTTGTTGATTCAACTTTGAAAGAAATAATATGAGTTCACCGCTGAAGTATTTATTACCTACCATTTGAAAAAATGATCATGAAAATCCATTCATAATTAGCGGAGTTCTTAATCACTT
The DNA here is from genome assembly GCA_949987775.1 of Aproaerema taeniolella. Classification (NCBI taxonomy): domain Eukaryota; kingdom Metazoa; phylum Arthropoda; class Insecta; order Lepidoptera; family Gelechiidae; genus Aproaerema; species Aproaerema taeniolella. The sequence continues at coordinate 7,517,152 of OX465245.1, forward strand.
AAAAAAATATACATTAAAAACAAAATACAGTCGAATTGAGAACCTGTTTTTTTTTTAAAATAAAAGGGCAAAGAAGGTCACACAAACTAAGTTTAGTTGACACCAACGGCAAAGGAACACGTGTGAACTTTAACTCTTGACAATTCGATTATAATTCTAGTTTCTCGGTCGATCTCATTCTTCGCGGCAGTTCAAGTGTCACAAATGTCCCTCTAAGAATACATCCATCATAGAATGAAGCCCTTGGAATGATGGATAGCTGGCCGTGAATAGAAATTTATGGTAATGTCAAATTGAAATGGTAATCCGAGATAATTATCGAATAGTGAGTACAATTGTATAAATAGCAAATGCACTCGATTCCAGTTTTACACCTCTGTATCCCAGAGGTGATTCACACAGTCCATTTTCGAATTAGATTAAGAACAAATAGTTTCGAATGCTCTTTAGCGAACACATGTGGAGGTTTGTATAAAAATCTTTCACCTTTCGCATTTGTTATGATAATTTTTCTCTTCAATATTTTAGTAAAACAAATACTCCGTGGAAACAGGATTATGTACGGTCGTCACAAGAAAGAATGCTAAATGTATCAAAGTGAATGAAATGCGGGGTATAAATAGGTTCTTTAGAATGTCTCATAAAGGTGAGCTAACCAACCCTTTGACCCGTCAATCTAAATACAAACGCAGCTCTTGATTGATAACAACGACCATAAAACATCTCGAGACGTGACTATTTCTAAAGCGTATTCTTAACAAAACTTCCACCAAAAATTGGATTAAAAAAATTTCCTTTCCTCTACATTACAGCCGGACAAAGAAGCCACTACAATAAAAATAGTTTATTGTTGAAAAATTCATATTTCATTGATGCAGATAAGAAGTGATATAGAGTTACAATCTGAATTGTAGATATGTTTGTATTTGGCTGCGTCTGGCTCCGTATTTGTATAGATAGCATAATGAAGCTAATTGTGTGTGAACTGACACTTGGATAAGATGAAATATGAATATTTATGGTAATTACGCGTTTGATTTACACTTGAAAAGGGACAGTTTTGATTGACGCCTTTGCTATGAATTCGTTTCATTTTTTGACGTTTTCGAGTGCCTTGGGAAATTGTTAAATCCACTTTTTGTGTTCTTAGGTAGTCAATAATCATTGTTCAATTTAAATATAATTCCAATTTTTTAATTAAAAAATGGATTCGCTCCCCCAATTTCTCCTGTTTGTCCCGTTTCACATTTAGGGTACCTTAGCTTTACCGTAATCTAGAAACCTCAATCTGGAATTTCCCAAAGTTTTAGATTTAAAAATCTACCTTTAACCCGCCCGCCGGGTCCGCTTGACAAAACTAGTTTCAAATCCAATCCTAGTAAAAAAATATTTCCGAACTGCGCAACAGTCGTCGACATAGCGCGATAACTGGCCAAGTGCCGTTATGAGGCCCTAAGGGTTGCCGTAACGTAACCTTCTAACTGTTGATTACACACGGTGACGTACCTCAGTGTTCATAGTTTCATAATAGATCATTGTTCACAACCGTCTTTTGTGTAAATAAATAGTTTTGAATTATGAATGAGTAACTTGATGGAAATTCGTCATCATTGTGCAATAGAAATGTGGGAGTAGGCCGACCATTCGCAAAGCTATGATGATGAAGCTATTTTTTGTTGATTGATATGGATTCTGTAGTTTGTAATTCAATTCAATTTCTTGTCTATGGCTCTTCTTTGTTGATAGTTTGTAATTTCCAAACTTTTTGTTTTTTTAGTTTGTGTTTTTTGTTTTTTTTTGGTATATTCACCAAATATGCAATCCATGTTTGACAGCTACCCGAGATTTGACAAGGTAATTTAATTTTAGTGTGTTGGTTGCTTTATTGCGTTTCGTGTAAAACGATTAAATTCGTGATTACATCTGAATCCTAACAGATGTAATGTCATTTTAATAAGTAATTCGAGTGCCGGAATTTCGAGTTTTATGTGTTGTCACTGTAGTTTTAGACTTTTCTAAATGGGTATGAAACCACAAATTGCATTGACTATAACGCTGACGTGTAGAAGAGGTATGCCTTTGTTTAGCAAACATTCGCCGCATTAGCCAGTTGGTTTCCGCATCGTATCTCGGCGCCTGCGCATCGCGGTCGACGAACCGACGCCGCTGTGTTGTTGAACGAACATACAAGTCTATATACAGACCGATGAGATGGCTGCAGTGAAAAAAAAAGTTATAAAAATGAAAAACAAAAAAACATTTTCTTAGAGAAATGTTATTGTTAAAATACATACTGTACACTACATTCAAATAAAGGTAACAGAAAAATGTTTCTTTTTTTTTAAATACCTGAGTATAATCTTAATAAAACTTCTCATTAATACAAAATCAAATTTTGCCAGTTGATGAAATTCATGATTTTCTTACAATGCGACGTAGCAAAAACGAGCGAAAGTTCAGCTCATTGAGTAAAGTGTCGATTATAATTATGAATTTATTTTTTTTAACCTAGTTCGTACACTTAGATATTAACATCTAGTGTGACCGAAGCTTAGAGTGCTCGACCTCTGACGGTAGCAAATTTAACGGTATCCATGACAACAGCGTCGTATTCCAAATTTAAAAGCGTGCGCGTACGCACACCGACGAAAAAACAATTCCGCACTCGCGAATTTATGTGACATTTTATTAGTTTTTGATACTTGTTTAACTTTTACAAATAAATAAAAGCAAACCGTGGTCCGTTATGAGTTATGAATACAACACAAGCGAAACTCTTAAGTTCAATCTTTAACATTTGGCCATTGATTTCATAAATCATTTAATAATCTGTTTGTTTTAAATACGCATAACCTATGAAAGCTTTACCTTATTGTTCATTTTTTTCTCTTCGCCTCTACAAGTGCAATCATCTCTCAACAAGCTTCTCAAGCCGATTTGAAATCCTCAGCAAATGTGTGCATGTTTGTGTTATCTGGTAATTTAATGCTGGCATATAATTTCCTTGATCTAAATCGTAGTCGAAGTGCGTGCGTACACCGGCGGAAACCTGCGGGCGATTTAGAACTATCCTCGCAAACTGCGTAGGCAGAGGTGCTTGAACCCAAAACCAAAGACATTAACTTGAAACTTAGAATTCTCTTTAGTTTGAGGAAATCGCACATTCCAAAAAAAAATTCAATGTTGAACTTGACCTGAGTTGGTGAAAACTGATATACTTACTGACACATATCTATATTTTAGAGGTATTAAAGCCTTAAACCGGAAAAATCCTTTGTTCAATCTATTAAAAAACCAACAGGGTGAATCAAAGTGCCCAATTGGCACTTTAATTACATGACTAAGCAACATTTTGTATGTTCTAAGAAATAAAGCTATTTTTGATTTAACAAAATACATGTTCTTCAATAAGAAATTGATGAATTCAAAAATGCAGTCGGCAAGTTATTATTTATTCTTATGCAGTCGGATCTAATTAAGTTTTGGTATACCAGCAATTAATTTCTAAAAACGGTATCAAAAATCCAGTTTCAGAATTTCAGCTGAAATTACCTACCTCGTAATAGTTGTTCTTTGTTGCAGCTGCTGAGTTATTGAAATATAGCACGCGAGCCGATGATTTCGTAAGATTATGTGTGCATTGTGCAAAATTACTGAATTTTTGTATCGATGAGTGGTTACGTAAAAAACCAGAAGCTTCAAATTTCATATAAAAGAATTGCAATTACGTATATTTAAGCGATTATAAGTATACGGAACCGTCTTCTAATAATAGTAATCAAACTTAACAAACCTGAAGTAGATAATTTCGAATTATTTTGCGCATTTTGAAGCCAGTTTTTATTCAAAAGGGTTGTAAGTAGATAACATATCTAAAACTGCCTAGGCATTTCCAGTTTTAAACTTGTTTTTATATAGATCTGAGGAATAGGCTTGTTGTTTTATCCATAATTAAATCTTGCACGCTTTGCCCATTAGAAGGTTAGCTAAAGAAAACGTCTGCCAGCGAACCTTTGTGACCCTTTTGGGTTATCCCCCCAAAAAGGTACAGAGAGTGGCATTGTGTAATTATTCCGAATAGTTTTAAAGATCTATTTTCGATTTATTTTAATTTGATTCTAATTCTTACTAAATTAATTCAGTGCGGCACTCGCGCTGCGTTATATTGGTTCGTTTGCCGTTTACTCATAACTGAATTTTATAGGTAAAAAATGCATACGTTATCGGTAGACCACCTAAACAAACACACGTGCGACAGAAAAGTAGTATCAATAATATCGACTTAACGTACCTAAGAAACCCTTTCGCAAATGGATACCAATAGAGTTTACAAATAAACAACAGTTCGTCGCACTCTTCTCGCGTACGAGCGAGGGAGATGTAAATATACGCGAGCGTAGAGGACGCGACGCGCTAAGTTGAATAACCTCTTCAGATTTGCACAGAAAATTGCTTCAGGTCAATTTCTCGGATAATGTACCCTGAATAAATAGAGGTTTCTTGTTTTATTAGGTGCAATACCAATTACACGTCATTGCTCTTTTTTTTACAGTAGACTTCATTTTAATCTCAGCATTGGCAATAGATTTTCGCTAAGTTTAGATTGTGTGTGGTGATGAAAGTTAATTTATATGTTCTTACTTTTTTGACAATAACACCTAATTATTCTAATCTAAACAACAATATTCGGCATCGGACACAACATTATTCATGAAGGAAGTTTTTTCTGTCAAATAATTTCTTTATAATATTATAAAGTATGTATATGTATTATGTGTTTGTATTGTGTATTATTATGTATTATTGTGTTCTTTTATTATGCATATACATACAGCGGGGGGTTGCCATCCTCCTGAGCGAGCATCTTGCCTCTATGTGACGCAATTGAGGAGCTATTTTATATCTAGATATAATAACATTTTAAAGTAGTGTTTATAATTAAATCGAACTCAAAGTAAATCAAAAACTAACATTTCTTTTTACGTCGTCTCTGTTCTAGCCGTAATAGCTTTTTACTTAACCGATTCGCACATTGTCATCAACATCATAAAACAAGTCTTCTTACCCGTGTCGGCGCTGTGTAATTTAAAAAAAACCGCGCTATGTGGAATGCGTCTCTAATAGGTGCGTTTGCGCAGTGCCCGCCTGCTATTACTTTGCTACTGGCTTTGATTTTCATTTGCACTTGCCGCATTCAAATTGCAACCGGCTCCTGGGCTAGGTAGACTTAAGAAGAATTATTTTTTATATCTTTTATGTTAATAATCAATATTTCGTCGGTGATTCTAGTTAAAATTGATCAATGTTGAACGTCTTAGGATTTTTCTTAATAAAAGTTTTAAGATAATTTTTACACCAAAGCATCACTGCCAGTAATTTTTAGCGTCTTGAAAAACCTAGAATAAGTCTAGTACCAAGTCTAGTTTGTACCCATAAAAATAATTTTACACCAAAAAGAATGCTAACAATGCAATATTTTAAATAAAAACAGTAACCATGCGTTGACAAATGACAGTCGCCACAAAAACCAGTCAACTGACAGCAACCATTGCGGTTTTTGTTGTAATAAATAATCGTATGCAGATATTACAGAATGAAATTTGTCGATTTAAATTATTTCCACTTGACTAAACCGCGATTCAATCGAACGATGTTTATTTTTTTATCTTATTCAGTTATTATATTACATCTTGTCTTGACATATATTAGGTGTGGATCTGATCTAAGTTACTTTAGAATAGGGTAGAATTTAAAGTTACAGTATTGTAATGTAAAGCTTAACTTTCGGTAAGAAAACAAAAAATTGCATACAATATCATTTTGGTTCTATCAATCTTTTAGTTAAATAAAATAAACCACATTGGCTAATGCCCGAGCTATGTATCTATAATGCACTATCTTGCGCCTATATCTTTATTTCTAGCCTTTACTTTAATCCGTCTTGCAACTATCTTATTAGACTCTTCATTCTTGGAATATTTTATCTGTGCAACCGGTTAGATTAGAAGCTCTTGGAAATTATACGTACTCTCCGTGAGAACTGTTGAGCTATTATTTTAATAAGCACTGGTTTTGTCCAGGCCGTATAATTGTAGGGGAGCGTGCCTGGCATCCTAGCTAAAAAGTAAAAAAAAATAAACGCATGGTGAGTGGCTAGAATTTATGACAGACTTTTTTAGTATGAATCACTCGGTTGATAAGTTTTTTAAATACTTGTTACAATATAAAATGCTTATTGTGCTTTCTATTGTTTTACAGGTAAGCACTTCCACAAGTTCCACACGTCACAACTGGCAACTATAATAGTTAAATTACAAATGGGTAAGTTCAAGTCAAAATGGTGGAAAATGATACATTTTCAATCTTTTATTTTTTCGTTTTTCAAAAATTGAAGTTTTTTGTTATCCCCTAAACCCTTTAAAACAAGTTTAGTTACACCTTTTAAGTTTAGTTACACCTTTCAAACACGAAGCATCCCTTAAAAATGACTTCTTGTTTGCATTCCGTATAAAAAACCACTAAGTATATAACTAACCAGAGTTTGCGCAAACCATTGATACTGTTAACGGTGTTTAATTTACGCATTATGAGGTCTCCATTTTTGTTCTAACCTTTGATGTGGGTCAGGAGAAACATTAAACAGGACGTGTGAAGGAGCAAGTCGTGACCGACCCATTTTTTTAAATATTCGTCCGTGTTTAATGTTAACCCTGTTAGCAACCCTTTGTTCTTTGGTTAATATTTAGTGAGCCTTACTTTTCGTGTGAATTTGACCAATCTTACTATCATCCAGAAACCGTTAAATGCGCCTTCGACATAGTTTTCATCTTTCTAATATCACTTTACACCATTATTTTGGCTATGTAGAGTTTTTTTTTTAAAGTCAAAAACTAAAAATCTACGTTGCACTTGCAATCTGTACGTAAAAACGCATTAAAACTTAACTACGCGACTCGAGACAAATTGAATTACATTGCTCTTTATCTAAACAACATTTTAAGCTCCAGTTCCCAGACTTGTTCGATAGCGAGTTCAAAAGGTTACGGTACGATACAAGTGGGTTACTATTATAGTATGGTCTTAGCTTATCCTTTTTTTGTCCCACTAACCCAGATTAGAAGCCAACTGATAAAGAATTCGGTTACAAACGTACAAAACAGCTTTTTGTTCTGTTCGTATGACATCAACATTAAAACTTCAATGTGAGCAAACTATGCATATTCACATACATAAGACAGGGCACTTGGAAATGACCTAACTAGTACAGGTATTGTCTAGAGTGATGTTTCGTCACAATGTCCTAAAATGCATACTTATATTTTTTCTACATTTATAAAAAAACGGGTTTACTCAAGCCTACTTCACATATTAGTGTAATGAACCTTTTATTTTTAACAAACTTGACTTCAAAATCAAAGGCTTTTACTTTCAAAAGCATCGAGCTAAAAAAACGAGTGCGTTAATCCAACATGTACCATACTCGTATTCTAACTTGAAAGCCATTAAGTGAAGTGGATAGTTTTTTTTTTTAACTTTTTACCCAAATTTTTAGGGTCGAAATTATACACGCACGTGAACGGACAAAAAAGGGACGCAGTCACGGTCTTACTATTTCGACACGTTTCAATTTGGAAAATAAAACGAAAAAAAACTTTGAAAATACATAGATGGAAAATTGACCTGCGTGCGTAAGAAAAGTCTTGGCAAAACGGACGCCGAAGAAAACTTTTCGTTTTGGTTAATAGTTCAATACGAAGATACATATTTCAAGAAATATACTTTGTTTTTTTTTTTTGTTAAATCTTAGTATACTAGACTCGTGTTGGAGAGGTATTTGGCCAGTTGAGGACATTAAATAAATCGTCACAATTTTTTTAAAGTTACATACTAATTAATTGCTGGAACTTGCATCATTTTCCACGAACCATAACGATTAGAATTAGATGAGACGGATTGCTAGCGGGAAAATAACTATTTCTTCTTCATCGTTAACAAAAACAAATACCTACATGTAATGTAAATAGAAAACATCGAAGATAATAATATAATAACTCGTGAACATTCATCTGCAAATTGCATTCGTGCGTCCTTTAATTGAACAGTTTCAATCCTCAAGTGCCCTTTTCTTTCTATAAGTACAGACGATAGCACATCAGAAGACTAACCTGACTTTGACGTTCGCCTATATCTTGCTTGATAGTCACTTTTGCCGGCGACTTCGTCTGCATGAAATAGTTACTTTGCGCAGCATTTTTTTTTAATGAAAACAGGTCGGAATTTCAAAAACACTAAAACAAATATTTATTTATTACTTATCAAGTGCCTAAACACAAAGTTTCATGGTTTTATCTTCATCAAGGACCAACTTCCATACAAACTTTCAGTCCATATTTCAACTCCATTAAGCCTTTTTTTCGAGATCTTCTTCTTCTTCGTTTCAATGGCCGCAAATAAATAAATTAACTTTCGTAAATATATATATATTGTAGATACAACTATATTTTATCGGTCCAGAAAGCAACCAGAGAAAGGGCAGCATCTGTTACCTCCATTAAATCCTCCCTAGTGCAGTTGGTAGGGCACAGAGGACAGGACAACAGATGGACCATGTCCTGTGATGGAGCACCGCAATCACACTCCGACTCGGTGGAGTAGCCCCACTTGACCAGGTTAGACCTGCAGCGACCCACACCTGTCCGAAGACGGTTAAGTGTTTTCCAGGCAGTCCACTGCAGGTCATGGCCTGCTGGCAATTTCTCCGCTGGTTGCAGGAAGTCGGGAGGGACGGGGCAGTTTAAGCTCCAGAGATGCTTCTTGGCCTCTTTAGGGTGAACTGCTATACTGCTAGTGGCCCTTATAAAGCTTTTACGGCTTTTAAGGCGCACTGGGGCTGCAGAGTGGTCGTACAAAGGGTGCCTGTGGTCGGTTTCCTGTGACAGTTTCTCCGTTTCACAGGCTACCTGTCGGCGCACATGCGGTGGTGCGATGCCCGCGAGTGGGTATAGCAGATTAAGAGGGGTGGGTTTGAGGCAGCCCGTTATAATTCTGCAGGTCTCATTAAGTGCAATGTCAACGTCTTTTGCGTGTGCAGAGCGATGCCACACTGGACATGCATACTCGCCTGTGCTGAACGACAAAGCAAGACCTGTTGTTCTGAGAACATGCGGGGCTGCACCCCAGGAAGATGTTGTAAGGCGCCTTAAGAGGTTGTTCCTAGAACCGATTTTTTGTTTTACGTTCTGGCAGTGCGGCTTATAGGTCAGGGATCGGTCTAAAGTAATCCCTAGATAGCGTGGATGTGGGCAGTGCTCAATGTCAACGCCCCGCCACGGTATCCTGAGCGCTCGATTTGCTTCACGGTTCCGCAGGTGGAAAGCACAAGACTGCGTCTTTGATGGATTTGGCCGTAGGCCATTTTGGACGTAATATTGGTCGAGGGTTTCCAAAGCAGACGTTAGCACTTTTTCAGCGTCTTCGAAGCGAGGCGATTGAGCAGCGAGCGCAAGGTCATCGGCATATAAGAAGTGTCTCGTGTTTTGCAGTATGGGCTGGTCATTCGTGTAAATATTAAAAAGGGTTGGGGCAAGAACACTTCCTTGGGGAAGACCGTTTTTTAGGTTTCGCCAGCGACTTTTACCATTGTTGAGATGCACTTGAAAGCGACGATTCCCGAGAATCTCGCGCAATATCTGGACAAAGCCTGAGTCCTTGGTGGTGTCGTGGACTTTAGCAAGAAGTCGCTTTATGTTGACGGTGTCGTACGCGGCAGACAAGTCAACAAAAACGGCACCTGTGACTTGCTGCCGCTCAAATCCATCCTCGATAAACTGGGTGAGAGCGAGTGTCTGGCTAGTACACGATTTCCCCGGTCGGAATCCTGCTTGTTCGGGAATAAGTTGAGGTTCGAGCACTGTTGTTAAGCGATTCAGAAGAATTCTTTCAAAAAGTTTGAAGGTGTGGCAAAGCAGCGAGATGGGACGGTAGTTTTTCGCATCATTGGGACACTTCCCTGGCTTCAGGAGTGCCACGACTTTCGACTTTCTCCACGGCTTCGGTAACTTTAAAGTTTCCAGACACGAGTTGAAAAGCGCCAAAAGCCACGAGACTGCCACAGGTCCGAGGTTTTTAATTTGTTCCGTCGTGAGGTCATCAATCCCTGCTGCCTTGCCACTCCTCAAACCCTTTATGCTGTTAACCATTTCGGTGATGGTGAAAGGTTTAGTAATGTTGTTAGGGGAAGAAGTTGGAGGAAGTTTAGGTTGTCGGTGAATACGGTGGGAAGGTTTCCCGTTTAATAGAAGCTGATGGGCAACTTGGTTTGCGGTCACTGGGCCTGGATTGGATGCGCTAGGTGGGTCGTCCGTGAGTTTCCTGAGAGTTCTCCATGCCTGTTTGCTGTTGTGCTTCATGTCGACACTGGAAACGAGGTTCATCCATGTCTCACGGCGATGTTCTCCCACCTGATTTGTAAGCTCCTCCCCTAGAGCCAGGGTATCCGCAGAGAAGGGGTCTTTTTCAAAGCTGGATTGATATGATGTGAGTAGTTTGGAGTAGTTTTTGTTTAGGCCGGGTATGTATGAGGTTCGACAGCCTCGTGGAATAGTTTTACGTGAGGCGATACGGATGATTTTAATAAACTTATCATAGTTCTCCGGAATAGGTACCAGATCTGCTAGTTTTGAATCTATGTCTTCTGAAAAAGCTTTCCAGTCAGCCTTCTTGAAATTAAAACGGGGTCGGTAAGGGACTATGTTAGGTTTTATGGCAGCAGATATTTTACAAGAAATGGGTCTATGTTGAGTGTGAGGGATGGGGCTTTCGACTTCCTTTTTGCAAAGTGAGCTTATGTTGTTGCTCGCAAAGATTAGATCGGGGTTATAGCCACGACGCCACCGAGCACTATTGAACGATGATGGAAGTTTGGCATCATGAATAAGGGTTAACCCTTTCGCTTCAGCCCATTCTTCGACCGCATCGCCATCGGCATTCGAATCACTATAGCCCCACGACGTACTGTGACTGTTAAAATCACCAATTATTATATTTACTTGACTATCGTTAAAATTGCTTGTTTGGTTGAAAGTGAAAGGGGTGTTTGGGGGTTTGTATATTGAGGTTATAGTGCAGTTTTTTATGTCTACTGATATGGTTTCGATGTCATTTGTATTGTTGCAGGACGTGGAGATAGGTGCGATATCTGACCTAACGAAAACCGCGCTGCCGTATTTTGGATGGGGGATCTCTGCCACTAGTGTCATACCAGCTATTGTTGGTCTTTGCTGTGTGTGATCTCGGTGTGTTTCCTGAATGCACAGGACATCACAATGACTCTCGCGGCAGAAGTCTGAAAGTAGTGAGGACTTTTCCTTGGAAAATCCCTCAACGTTTAAGGATGTAACGTATAGTGCAGGTCTATTGAGGTGGCTCTTATAAGAGCCTTTTTGGGTTGGCGCTGATAAGTGCCTTTTGGTTTGGCTCTGAGAAGAGCCGTTTTGGGCCATTGTGGCAGAAGGATTAGTCACGTCGCTCCAATACTGTCTTCGCTGAGTCAGTCTTGGAGCGGTGTGTCCAGGGTGCGCCGGGCGCTCATGTAAGCTTGTCATGTTCGAGATGAAAGTTAGCCTATGTCCTTTCCTTAGCCCTAGTCTGTCTATCTCTACCAAATTTCATCAAAGTCGGTTCCGTAGTTTATGCGTGAAAGCGTAACAAACAGACAGAGTTACTTGCTTTCGTACGTGCTGTCGTCAGTACAATTCTTTGAAGTCAGTATAATTACGTGTCCTATTAGAGTAGATACAAGCACAATGTCTTCTTAGAACGCGAACAGAGCACCCTTCACGTATCATGTTCGCGGCGTTCGTTCAGCTTAGGCTCAATTTCGTTTTCGTCAAAGGATATGTTAATTTGTAAGTGTTATTGAATGTAATCTGGGCTTTAGACGCCAATATTATTCTATTAATTCTAAGGCTGTCCTGTATAAAGAAAGACTATGAAAGAAATAGACTAAAATAATACAAAAAGCACTTTTTAACCCTCGACAAAAAAGAGGGTTATTATCATTGAGCTATGTACGCTAGTAAATAATACTTCAATGGTTATTATATGTATAAGTTTGACGTGTTTAAGTGTGTGTCTGTCTGTGGTATGCTAGTCTAGTTCTTAAACAAATGGATCGATTTCGTTGCGGTTTTTTTAGTTCATAGCTAGGTTGCTGTTTAGTAGTTATAAGTGATAATGATAAATGTCGGGAGTTACACAATTTTTTTTTCTTTCGCGAAGACTGCTTGCTATATTGAATGTACACAAAAGTATGTATGTAATGTAAAAACATGTACCAATGAAAATACATAATAGATTAATTGATCTACTTGTTTGCTTTTACGTTTAACACACAAGAAGTGGAATATTTAAACTAAATTCTAAATAAATCAGAAAAAAGAATCCAATTCGAAGGTTAGCCCCGCGTAACCCTGAAAACGAGACAGAAATCGTCTATCTCTTTCTATTACTATCTGGATAGCTCGTAAAATGATTTCGGGTCGGGACAAAAAGTTGTTTTGGTTTTTTCTAGGTAGAAAAAAAATCTACTTTTCTTATTGGAGTTGGAGATGTCTCGTAAACATAGTACGAGGTTTTTTGTGGGGGTGAAATTCAAATCTGTTTATCCAACGGTCATTTCGTTGGCGTGGGTTAGCTTCAGTTTGTAATACTTTAGACTGGGGACTCGGATTTACCGTGACAATCTTCCTATATATGTACATGCTTGTCAAAGATTTGTCTGGGGTGACTTTACATTAGTTAGCGAAACTTTAGGGGTGATTGTCCCCCTGAAACTGGACAACTTTTTTTAAGGAACCCTGGGAAATTCTAAAAAAAAAATCGATTTACCATACAAAGGCAAATCACCTATAAGTCTATATATATATATATATATACTAGTTACTATGAAAATCTTACACTGATTTTGTATTTTGAGGTAGGCTACGACTGTATAATTTTCATCTTATCTCATTGTGAGATAAGGTACTTTCTACTTGTCGTAGGCATAGCATCATATAACTCCAAAGGTTTATTAGTAAATAAAATAAAAATAAGGTCACTTGATTCATTTATTTGCATTGTCACGATTCACTGTACTGTATTTTAGACATATTGTTTTAGTTTCAACAAATTACCTAATTCGAGTAAAACTACTAAAATCAACTTTATAATTATGCTTGTATTTTCCTATTATCTGAGTTTATTCTGTATTTTTCTCGTACAAATATTAGTTTTTTTTTGCGGCTAATCTCTATTGCGCAGTATTTTTTCTTATCGCTGAGTAAATTTGGGTCATGTTCTTAATCTAATGTTTCGCAAGTAGTTTAGTTAGCTGGGAATCCTTTTTTTTATGATCTCTTCATATTTGACTTTAATGTCCTCGACTTTTTTTTGTTAGCCAATTTTAGTCACTAAAGGACAAATTTCAAAAATGATACAAAAAACAACAGTTTTAATATTGGTGTAAAAAGCAGATGTTTGTTCTCGGGTCATGAGTGTTCGTGTCTGTCTTTGTGTATGTGCCAAGGAACCCACGACTCAAGGGAAATCCTTAGTGTGAGCTTTTGAGTGTGTACGTTTATTTATTTTTTAACAAAACTTCAGTTTCTTTTCTTCAAAGTGTTGTGCCACTCATGAACTGTTCCAACCACAAATTCAAATCAACCTTTAGACACTTCAGTTTTGTTTTGGGTTATTATAATTATTTTTATTCTAAATGCTCTACAGTATTATTATCCTAATACCCCTAGTTTCTTAGAATTGTCATATAAGTGAGCGATTAAAGTAATTTCTCCAAGACTCGCAACTCACAACTCGACGTTGAATTAACTTAATTTCTCTACCAATTACGAAAAATGATCTTGTAATTGGTCAGATATAGAGGCACGTCTATCTTAGGGGGAAGCTGCATCGCTAGATGCAATCTCGTCAGAGATCCTCGGTCAATGACCGTGCGAGCGAGAAAGCACCACGCGCGCAAGCAAGACAGTGAAGTGCGTACGCACAGAAAAGGAATGAAAATTATTGTTTTATTGTTATCCTTTTTCTGTAGCGTGGGTGTTTTCTATGCGTTTTGTTATTGTTTAGTTGGAGCATGCTGCCTGAATGTAAATCTGGAATAGTAATCTTAATATTCTTGACGCGTTATACGGCTTATATTTTATATTCTTAAAGACGAGTTTCTTTAAAGTTATGGTCGATTTTCGAGCCGTAAAATGAAGCCTAAGCTTGGAGTCGCTTTGTGCAACGATTAAGGTTTATAGAGGGTTTTGTCAGCTTATTCGAGGTCCCAGCATATTGACACGTCCGATTCAATTGGATTGTAGTTGAATGGCTTTAATCTCTTATAGCCAGGTACATTTAATACAGGTGTTTATTACCTGGGCGGCTATTTTGTTCACTACCTAGCAACTTAACAGTTAGTTGGCGTCAAGGCAGCTGTCCTCAAATGCATGAAATTTTGTTAGTTCTCAATTTCTCCATCTGAACGGATAAAATGGTTACCATCGTGGATTAGCCGTCCTGATGATGCTAATACCATGACTTCTTAGTGCTTCAAAATCGTCATCCTCACCTGCTAACGGTACCCCCTGCTGAACAACGGACGAGGCTCTTACCTACGTACTATCCTACCGTAAAGGGTTTCTTTACTTTGTATTGGCGACTTCGCCATTCTATATTTTAATTTTAATTAAAATACTGTTGACATTGGCAAAATCATGATAGTGTGGACGCCATTTTTCAAACAAATGATCAAAGAGTATTTAAAAAAACTAGAAATGGACTTGAATGCTAATACCTGCGACCATTCATCCTGCTCTAAACAGAAAATAAAGTGTAAATTATTCATACAAAATATGTTTGCAATAAATGGCGGGTCTAACTATTAAAAACTTATTTAGTCTCTATTTGAGTTAACTATCATGTGGTACGTAGGTACACTATAGTTGGTAGAAACTGAGAAAATAAAATGAACTTTCACGTAAAACTGACAAAGGAAAACTAAATAAAGTTAAACGCTGACTCATCCCAATTGTCGCGCCTCAGAGTATCCATCATCCTGCCCATTATAACCTCAATTAAATCTCATTACCATACCCCAGTCCGGGGTTCTATTCCTGGCCTTGTCACCACCTTTCTAACCGACCTGCGGACAATAGAACACTTTGAATCCTTTGAAGCTCTGACCCTCCCATATTTGTGTGTTTTGAGCAATAAACAGCGCTTTTTATGCGATTGTGAAGTTTTTTCTAAGATTTAAATGAGAATGCGTGAATGCACATTGTCCGTTGCAAGCTCGTGGATGCATCGTGCAGGTCCTGAGGTGCAT
The DNA here is from genome assembly GCA_949987775.1 of Aproaerema taeniolella. Lineage (NCBI taxonomy): Eukaryota > Metazoa > Arthropoda > Insecta > Lepidoptera > Gelechiidae > Aproaerema > Aproaerema taeniolella. The sequence continues at coordinate 7,532,522 of OX465245.1, forward strand.
AATTATTAGAATTTGTGCTGCAATGCCGAGGGTAGCGGATTCGTGTCCCACGATACGATATGCTCATTGTTGTTAGCCGAGATGGACGTTTGACATGCTGATATTGATATTAATATTTTGCAGTGACCCTCTTCTTGAGAGCTGTATTATTAGATACCTCAATATGAACTTTTAATTATTATTATTTTTTTATATCGTAATATAAGTGAGAATGTTTCGATATATATTGCGATATAATTTTATTCACAGAATTTGGGGAGTGTCAGATCATTGTCATCATCTATTTAAGTAGAATAAAAAATTAAAAGTTTTTAGGCATTTTTTTCCGTCTGTCTATACATTTTGAACGCTAATCTCAGTTCTAGGCTCATTCACAATGCTTTCTTAAATGGAAAAAGTCCCTTACATGCTTATATATATACTGAGGCTTATATAAAATTCTTGGAATTTTCACTCCATTTGGGATGCAAAAATGACCCGAGACACGTTTAAGTTAAAGCACTAAATGACAAACTTACCTGTTTCCCTGCAATAATAATATATAAGAAAGTTTATATCTTTATATGTAACTTTGTGAAGTCGGTTCGTCTGTCTAGTAATTAAGTAGGTTTGTATTCTTTCTTAACACATTCACCAACATAACTCAAAGCCGACTTATAAGGCCGACGCGGCATCACTTTGACGTTCACCTGAAAAACTCAATAATAACAACTATTCCAAGAAAAAATGTTTACAAGGAACACTGACATAGTAATTATCACAGAGCAAATGAACTTAAAGCGTCTTTTGAAACAGTTCCTTACTATTTTATCAAGATCCATGCCACTAGACTTTAGAGACCTTTTTTAAGTTCTATTTAAAGAGAGACAGAGATCTAATTGAGGTGGTGGTGTCCCCTCAGATCGTTGCGGTAGGTCGACAGACGTTAAATATAGGCTCAAAGTAAACATGCGTATGCGCACGTGCTGTGGAAACACCGTCAAACACTGTCTGGAACACTAATAAATATGTAGAACTGAGCGGATAAAGTAATTGTGCCACCAAGGACAGTATGAAGCTATCTTTCCTTAGGTCATGAAATCAAGTAAATGCTACCTAACTCTTACATTACATGACTTACCCTGGTGCGCAGAATAAAGAACAGAATGGTATCGAAGTTTTCAAACCGCCAATAACCTCTGACTTGGTTTAACAACTGTAGTCAATCGACAACAACCGGGACTGATGGTTTGACCTGGCCGAAGCATGAAAACGGCTGTGATACTGCCATCTGGTCACCCATCATAGTGCCCCGCTTCATGTACAGTGTTTGATCTCCTTGATCGACTTCGATCCGAACAGTAAGCGCCTAGGCTACGACTAATAGACTACAGGAGAAATAAATAAATTAAGTGATCATGAATTTTGGCCTGGACACTGTAGTAAAACTCTTGTAATTCGGAAATTCTAAATGTACACACGGCAGCACATCAGTCTACACATGTTGACATGTTTTGTAGTGCAAATGTATAACCTGACGTGCTGTTGTCTGTACTTGAAGACCTGTGAAAATTCCGATACCGCAACGCATAGCGTGCTGAAGTCAGCAAACACAAAAACACGCACGTTTCTAAGAAAAACTAAAATGACGTGTCTTGAAAAGAATCCCAAAGTCTCATCATCATAAAATGCTCATTAAGGTTAGAATATGCTACGATAGAGATCAGTGTCGCTCCACAATTGCAGGTTGTATTGTGGTGCAACAATTTTAAACGTAGTCTTTAATCCTGTAGTCAAGCGACTTTGATGAGGCGAGAACTAATGGTTATTTAATGGACTAGACTTCAGTATGGACAAAGATCCTGGGCGGCTAATTCAGTAACCAAGTCTCTCAATGGCGGTGGAATGAAAATGGTGACTACTTCATCTGTTCAGGTGGTGACATTTAGAACCACAGTTTAGAACCATCATTACATTTGATAACAGCTACTTTGAATGTTAAGTTGCTTGGTAGTTTGCAACTTAACTTTGTTGCCGTTGGCGCTGCTGAGCAAGGCAGTTGTCATCAAGTGTAACAATAACCTCCAAATTAAAACTGGGAGTGTAGGATAAACTTGGAATGTACCAAATGCCAACGCTCCCAAAGCATACTGAAGCCAGTAGGTTGGACGTGAGGGTTTTGCTGTATCCAGGGCGAAAGGCTGACAACCATCACCACTTTATACCCATGTTTCATCTTAAAACCCTCAAAATAAATGTCTAACATGCTGTCATGTGGACATCTCATCGGGGATTATAGATGGATAGATGGGATTTTCTCCCGTAGCTAACTCACAGATTCCAGTTTCTGCAATTACACAGATTGCTTCACTAAGGTGTAAATGTATAATTTACGCACTCTCACGAATGAAGTCATGCGAAAAGCTAGTATCACAATAAATTATACACTTGCAACGTGCAATCATACCAGTCGGAAGGATATCGCTAATATACGGTAACTAACAACAATAGCATATCACTAATTGATTGCTTAATACGAGATATAAACAGGAAGGTACTTATCTAACAGTCATATATAACAAAGACTAGACTTATAGTCTCCAACTTATCATACTGACATATGCCTCTTATGATATAACTTTGAGTGCAAAAGAGATGTAAATAGTTTTGTTATTTCGCAAGTTAATAAATTGGGGTAAAAGGTCAAAGACCCGCATTAAGGAACAATGTAGTAGTATGTAGCACACGTAAGGTCGACTCAGTCGAGTTCCAATTGTTATCATTACAATAAGACCAAACTGGATTCATAAGAAAACGTTTACGTGGACAAAAACATGGGTTTGTGGTTTGTAAGAAACATGATTTTTCACGATCTATGGCTTTTAAGTTAGATCTTTAATATTCTATGAATTAGGGATATTACTTATAGAGAGGCTTTTTCATATTTTGTTACTCCTTTTTAACGCCTTAGAGGATGAACTTTTAGAAACGCAGAAATACGGGTCTTTCGTAATCTTGACTTGTTTTCCTATAAAATAAAGATTTTTCTATTCTATTCTGTGTAGAGCACTTAGAAACGTATTAGAAACGTATTTTCATCCTTAGTATCAATAAATATTTGTATTTAAATTACCTTGAAATTTTCGTATGAAACTATAAAAAAACGTCAATTTCGGGTCTGTTAAATTTCTATGAACTTGAACTTGACGAAATTAAAATCTACATAGCTAGCACAGTCCGCGACAAACTCGCATTGCCACGAGGTCACGGCGCAGAGGCTTGCTTTGCTCACTCTGGCGTTGTCATTTCGAAATATTTTTGACATTGGACCGCGTTGTTTTTACGTTATTCTTGAGCTACTGACCCGTGATTAAAAAGTCAATTGTATGCACCATTATTACCTTGCCAATAACAGATTTCTTACCAATTTGTAGTGCAGTGATAATGATAACGGATGACCTTTAATTTTTTGCGAGAGGAAAATTCCATTTCGTATGCAAATAAAAGTCGAAAGATACCTACCGAGCCGTGCTGAATTCATCGTGTCAACATTGCACTGAGATAACTTTATCGTTATATTTACACAGATGCATCAAAAATCTTACTTCAGACCAACCTCGCCCGTTTTCTTGATAAAAAATTATACAGCGGGGTTTTTATAAAATAAATTCATATTTTAGGGAGTATATTTCGTGCTACGATTTTGAATCGAAGTTAAGAGCTTGTTACTCCATCCTAAATCCATAGACTAATTCGACATACATTGCTGGGAAGCTTGGTTCCGTTAATTTCAACATCTTAACTTCAATCAGCAATGATCGCGGAATTATGAATGTAGGATTGTGTAATTGACCCTCTACTATTTGACGTTTTGATTGCTCACTGCTGCATCCTAGATAATTTTAGACACAAATGCAAAAAATTGGTAATTAATCAGAATGTCTACTAAGCAATGTCCTTCTTAGCATCAAATGGTTAAGTGGAACAAAAGTTCACGCCAATATCTCGTAGCACAGACGACTTTAAATTATTTAGCGAAAATTAAGGTGATATAGTCCACGGAACTGAACAATTTTCGCTCGCTCGGTAGGCATCTCGAATAAATAGAAATCGAGTCGTCTTAAACAGCCTGTATATGTTCTCGTTTATTATATTTATTTATGCACTATTCATACTATAATTATATTAAGCATGTTTATCTCGAACGCGCGTAGCAACAGACAACAGTAGCACATTGTTTTGTGTTGTGATGGAACCATGAGACATGCTGATAGAACAATCAAGTAATTTCCCTGCGTGCCGATAGAAAATAACAATTTTTTTGTCATTCGTGAGAGATTTTGCAGTACGTTGTTGTGTTCAGTTTTAATTTTAGAGATCCCTTTTACACTAAATTAAAGAAATTGACACAAATTTGATATCTCGTTATGCTTTAAAAATGAATCATTATAGGTATCTATATTGTTTTCTGCATTTTTAATGGGCCTTTTTATAATTCGAACGGCAAAGCACGGCACTTCAAAATTTGAATTACCATTTCCCCCTATCAGCTTCTATGATTACTACTACATAGGAGGCAATGGTAATACAATTTTGCCGTGCCGTTTTTGAATTATAAAAAGGCTCATTAGATAAGATTATAAAAGAGATAAATATTCATACAGTATTACTCCTAAGTCAATGTTTGTATGTGAAATGTGGCGACGAGTGGTTCTAGAACCGACATAGATTGTATGCTTGAATTTATGGATGATATTATTAAAGAATAAGATTTTGTACCTATGATTTCTATAAATTTCGAAATTCTATTGGTAGATTTATAATACTAGGCTAAAATATGGGACTGTAGCTGTAACAAGAAATTGTATAAAGGATAATAAAAAACAAAAGATATTTTATAAAGATATTTATTTTATTTATTTATTTAATACTTTTCTTACGTGCATAGCTGTACTACCGCGACACACGCTGTGCACGGGAACGCGGTGCATTTTAGCTGCATATATTAGATCAAAATCTAATTTGTGCATTAATCTCATACTCACCTGGTCATATTTGTGCGTAGGTCTTCGTGGGTTGTGGTGGACGTTATCACATACATTTTCTTGCAAAACGAAGCTATAGATACCCGGGAATAGCCACTACCAAAAGAAAACTGATGGAACTCCTAAGGCAAATAATACTAATCTTTTTAGGCTTACAGAACCCAAAGCAAACGCGTATAGAGCTCACTCATGCACTATATTTTCTACTATCAGCTAGCTTCACATCACACCCATGCGTAGACGCAGACAATGGTGTTTATAGGGTACTAATTACATAGTGCAATTATTATAGCTTCTTTTTCCATCGATATACATTCTATCGAGTTGTTTCGAGTCGAAGAAAACCGCGAGAACGGGATGTTTACCTTTTTACGATACACACTGTCATTAGCTTACTTACTATAGTAAGTTCTTTAAATATTTCCAACGTGATAATTATTGTGAGTAGCAAACTTACAATAATTATCACAGTTGGAATATTTAAAGAACTTAACTAATTTAAGGTCGTAATTAAGGTCACCCTACCTTAAATTAGTTAACAAAATCGAAGATGTGAATCAGCCTGTGAAACTGAACAACTTTTCCAAAGGAACAAAGATCGAAATGTGAAACAAATTCTTCAGACCTTTATTTGAGAGAAGTAAATCTTTTTGAAATCTTTTCGTCTATCAATAAAAGAGCAGGGGAGGCAAAGGCCTAAAAGGCTGCTCTCTTTGCTTGTAAAAAAAACAATTTATATTTTTTTTTATTCACAGTGTGCAATTGAACGACAGGTTAGATTATTTTAGATTTATTTGCTCAGGGTCAAATGAAATTTAATATTAATTCGAATTGACAGAATCATAAGTTAAATCACACTTCAGCTCTCTGTATGCATTACACAAGCACTCATGCAATGTTAATAATGCAATCTTAATCAGAGACTGTAACAAAACCCTCATCATGTTGCGATTAGATTAAAACATTAACAACTTTTACTCTCGGAAACCCGTTGGCGCCCAAACTCAATTAAAAGGCGCCCTTACACGCCTGTCGAAAGTGAAACGAAATCAGTTCCCATGGAGTAATTTGTGCTCATTATTTTGCTTATTTCAATTAATGCCGCCCCTCTCGCTCGGACCCTATAATGTTGATTTTTTGGAGATCTCAAATGTGGGAACCTCTCGCGCCACGCTACGTTGATTCCAACTCTATCCGTTTTGAATATGGAATGATTTCCTGTCTCATTTTAACGGACACGTTCCAGTACGGTTGTGATTGCGTCCCTTAAAGCTTACACTTCTTAGTTAAACATTTTACGTTTCAAAATTATTTCTTAAGTAAACTGTAGCTGTGTCTCGACTTCGCCCCAAATGTCCAGCTTAGGTCCAGTTGCCGACTCTGAAGGTTTGATTACATCAAGGTTCGGCCCTTCTAGATATCGGCAACGGCGAGATTTTTTTATATCAGCAGATTTTAACTGATTTCAAAAAAAGAGGAGGTTTTATTTTCGGCTGTATGTATCTTTTTTTATGTATGTACACCGTTTCTTCGCCATTTGTGGACCGACTTTTTATGAAATATATTTTACCTCTGACACACTGTAGATTCTTAGAACAGTCCTCTTTTTGTTAGAAAGTTAGAAAGGCAGCTTAAAAAAAATGTCGTTGTCTTTTGTAATGCTTATGTATTATTATCTGTATACGTGATTCTTGCGTACTATACACAACAAAAAGGCTAACAAATATTCCTAAACCTCTACGAAGAAATCGTTAAAAAATAAAAACGCGTGAAGAATGCACCGCGCTGTAATAACCCATGTGCAGTAACACGACGGTTATCGCACGTGGCAACCGTTATCACAACCTTGACTAGCTATAAACCCACGGTACGCTTGCTGATACGCTTGATACTCGTTTCACTACTTTCCTATAGTTTTAACCTCAATTATTGAGCACTTAACCTCTGAAAGGACTCGGATTTTACCTATAAAAGTTATCTCTATCTTAAATCTTAATCCTATTTTGTCCTAAGGGTGTCTCTTTCCCTTCAAGACTCAATGTCAAGTTCTTCCAACTGCCAGATCCAATTTGTCTAGTTGTCTCGCCATGTCATAAAAAACCCACGAAAACAAAGACAGGCAAAGAGAAACTAATATATTACTCATAGGGCCTCCTCTTGTAAAGTAAATTATACAAAGAACCAAGGATATACAAATTAATAATAGAAACCGTATTTCCTATTTCGAAGAGTTCAACTGTGTTTCGTCAAAATATTTTTTACAAATTTTATGTAACAATATCGTATTCAATGACCTATAATATCTGTTTTCGATATAAAACACTTAACAAAGCCGTAATACAATTAAAATAAATGAAAAACAATAACGTTCTCACGTACAATGTGACATAACGGCTTCGCTTAGCATATTTTAACAGAATTTACTTTAGCAATTATAGTAAATACAAACTTGCATTGCATTAAAAAGGGCACAGCAGAATTATTCCGCCCCGGTACATCTCAACAGGTCCCTTTATAATTATATCTAAATGTACCACAGTTGAATTTGCATAAAACAATATGGTTTCTAAAGAAATTTGTAATTAAAAGTCGCCCGTAGATTTTTAAGTTTAAGAATTGTAAAGATTATAAACGTTAGAGTGTAATGTTTAATACACAATGAAATCGTTTTGCATGTACGCTTTGTTTAAAGAAATAATATGCAGTGTTTTAATTTTGTGGGAAAATTGTAACTTAAAATAATTATACTATAGACATGATGCAAAGGATTTTTCTTTTTAAATCTGGGTTTAATTTTTTCCCAGAAATATCATAAAATCAAACATATACAAAAAATAGAATCCCACTCAGCCTGAGTATAAATAGCGAATAAATTCCGAAAAAATCTCGTATGTACCACAGTTATGTACTAATTGGTATGGATATCATTTATATAATTTTCTTCGTGTGTTAAAAACAGATTTATATGCGGTTTTATCAGTAAAACCTATAGATTACTGTACCCACATTTACATAATCCAGGGTAAATCTAACCTGTATCTCTGGAGCAAGATCTCACGGGATTTGCATGGAGCTGCGCGTACGCAACTACGCAAACGAGTCTTTTCGCGCTCGTTCCCACGGACCACGCTAACGCCAAGGCACTGCAGTTGCTCTTAGTTTATGATATTAGGATTTATTGACGGTTTCCTATCACTGACTTGGATATTGTAGAATTAATTCTTGGTTTTGTTTTTCTTGGAGAAATTTTTTTACTGGTAAAGTACTGTAGTATTGCGGGAAAAAAGGTAATATGGTTTCCATTCCTTCTGTAAAAAATCATGTTGATCTAGGTTCTGTGACACAATGAAAAAAAAGGCTTACTCCTTAGGGAGCGCAGGACAAATTGATGGTTATTTCATTTTGGAGTCTTCTAATACGGTTGGCGTAGTGGTCTAGGGTGGCTGAAACCTTGCATTTTCATTTTTTTTTGTAGATGAAAAGAAGAAAAATACGTTTACATTTTAGTATACAGACTCTTATAAGACTATTGACTAATGTATCGACTACATGTATCGACTGCTCGACTATTTATCTGGTTTTATCGTAGTTTTTGAGCTCTGCTATCCCATTTTAGAGAAAAGGTGTAAACTCCAAACTAATACATCATTCTCTATGCCTGACAAACGAACGAAAATCCCTACCACAGTAAACTATGTTTTACCTATCTGGAGACATTTAACAAGTCCTAAGAGCTAAACTATAAACATGACGATTTCCCATAACCCATCGCAAACAAACAATCGAATGCAGTTGAGTGTGTATACACTATATTGCAAGACCCACGTTGGAGCACGTGCAAGGCATTGCAAACGCAGATAACGGTACCGAAGCTAGCTGATCCGATATGCATTGCATGTTACATGGCTAATTAGAACCCAAGAGGAATGCTTGCCTTTTAGGTCAGCAGTTTAAATCACCTTCAACAATGTTGATAGTGCATGAAAGAATATACAGGGCTTTAGGTATCTCTCTTTCAACCTCTCGGGTGGTTAATGAAACCATGAAAAAAGAATTTTGATCTTTTTGATGGGAACAAATTTTTTTTTCGTATTTTGACCTATGTTCCTTGGGAAAATTGTTCAGTTTCATGGACTGATTAACCACCCGAGAGGTTGAATGAGAGATACCTAAAGCCCTGTATGTTTCCTACCATACACTCACGTTTGTAATCCTCTTTGGTATAGGCAGAACGTCATCTAGTTCTAAAACCACTCGACGCCACATTTGATATTCATTCTGGGTGTTATTAGATGGAACATGAGTACAGTAGTAGTGATTCGTTGTCAGCCTTTCGCCCAAGATACTCAATATTTTATTGCAGCTCTTCTTTATTTTCCTTTTACAAGATTTTTCGTCCAGCGTTAAAGCAGATATTTTATTATATTTGTATATTAAAAAATCTAGATAAGCTAAGAGGATTGCAAGTTTTTCGCGGCCCGTGCTAGCTATGCTGATCTCAAATCGACGTCAATTCTTATCTTACAGCATTAATCCTATTATTATGACTTCCTTTGACTGTTATATAAAGTCATTTTATAACGGTTTAACAACTGCACCAACGTATAATGAAACTTTTCTTACTTGAAATACAGAAGTTAGGTATACCAAATAGTTATCTCGGTCACTAGCAACCACGTAATCATTTCTTTCATTTTTTGTGTTTCGGCTCTATTTAAATTTAAATTTTCTGTTTCTGCATATTAACGTACCTTCATCTACTGCACCTTCACACCTCATTACACTCACACAGACACTTAACACTTGAATTAGGCCCTAAATTTGTAGTCTTAACATTATACAGTATTAACTCTGTCCCTCGCATCTCACTTGGGCGAGGGCTGAAAATCAGTGTTGCCAGCCTGATAATCAGTCTGGCATTAGTCGCTGAGCCCAGGCCTTTTTCCTCACTGCGGCAGACATATGCAAGCTTAAACTTGTTTATTAGGATAAGAATATTTTGAACTTTTTTTTTTAAATGTATGTGTGTGCTGTTTTGAAGAAATAAACGTATTATTATTATTATTATTATTATACCTACTGCAGTTACTATGTCAAATTCGTTGCGTAATAAAAAAAAGCAATAAAAAAGTATTGAAATATCTGACTGTTAATTTCACTCAACACTTTTTACGACCAACAACGCCCATAATTCCCAACGAAAATCTTACTAAAAGAATCTATAAAACTGTTGAATACATTTCCTTTCCCAAGGCCCGATGACCCATATTCATTTTTGGCATAATTACACTGCCCAGTGCTTGACCAATCGGTTTTATTGTCAACCCTGACCGGTCAGCCATCTTTTTCTTTTCAACTGTCAAACCCTTCCTCTGTTTTACTTTCACACGTTTTAAAATGTGGAATTTGTCCACCAAATGACCGGTCACCTCGTAAAATCTTGTTAGTAAAAACTTAATATGAACGCATCCTGAATAATAATGTCGTAAAAATAATATTTATTATAAAAATCTGTGACGACCCTTTTTTAATTGTTCAAATTTCCATTTTATTGACTGTTCTAAATTTAAATTCATTGCTTTAAAATATTTTGGCAGTTCTAAATTTGGATTCATCGACGTTTTTACCGTACGCGCCCATTTAACTAATTAGTACAAACTTATTTAAAATCAAGCCAACGTAACTAACGCTATGAAACGATTGGGAAGGGTTACAAAATAGATCATTTTGACCACTTGGGTGGGCCGACGGCCTCCCAAACTCTCACAGCGATTAAATCACGATCGAAAGCTTTTTTATGAAGCTTCTTTGGGCACGCAACCCGTATTTAAATGCTATTTGGAACACGTGGAAATGCCTTGCCTATCCAAAATGTTAAGATTTCTCGAGATAAAATCATTTTACATTTGAAAACGCGATAGACGTTGCTGCTAGTGTGTCTGATGCCAAATTTTATGAGTGCAGTGAAACCAAAAAAAAACCTAAAAACAATAACATAAATCACACTAACTTCTTAAACACATCAAGGTTTGTTATAAGTGGACATTGTAATTATGACTCACTGAAAACTTACAAAAACCTGACCTGATGTCCATGTCCGACATAATCTATTGTAAATTGGTAACCTAAGATGGCGCAGCAGGCACTACCATATGGGCACTGGTGGCGGACTTCTAAACCACTAGTCCGGTAATCCGCAATGACCCTATCTGCCAAATGGCGCTTTGCACCCTCAACCTAAAGGGTAATTAAGTTACCTAGCAAATTCCTCCCTGGGTGGCAAGTAAACTAACACCACTGCCAAAATTTGAGCAGTTTTTGGAATTCTCACTTATATGGCTGCGCATAAAAATCTTGAATTAACAAATGGTATTTGCTGTCAAATACTAAACCTTTCCAAACAGTCCTTGAACCGTCTATAATAATGCTTAGTGCTTTCATGTCTTGCCTATAAATCATTATTACTAGCCACAAAAAGGAGCATTTATAATTTAAACAGCAATTGTCCATTGTTTATTGTCTGGCTCGGCCCTCGAGTCAACTACAAGGCGATTCTTCGCAAACAGAATATTCATTTCGTTAATTTACTTAACAAAGCTACTATTACAACTAGCAGAAACATCTAAATAGTCCATTTATAACGGAGCAATTTTTCGTGACCCCAAACATGCACGATTAAACTTGAACGCGAATTCGTTATACAAGCGGAGTTATCTTGAGAACTGAACCTGTTGCCCTGATTAGCATAGCACCGGCTATTGTGGACTATTCATAGCCAAACACCGGGCTTTGTGTGCTTTGTCTGTGTAATACTTAGCAGCATCACCCCTTGTAATACCATCCCTTTGTGCTTTGTCTCGATTGTGAGAGCTGTATTGCAGTAGCAGGTCACATCTCCCAGACGGCAGGTCAAGCGCACAATGCTCACAATGCTTTTCTAAACCGATGTTTGAGAACGCTCCGTGTCTAGTTCCCTTTTGTACGGCAATCTCGCAATAGCGCTCGGATAATTCAGCTGCACCCAGAGGTCGGACATCTCGGAATGACCTTAGGTCATCTCTCACAATTCTCTCGACTATATTTACAACGCTAACCGATGTTTAAGCCGAGTCCCTTTCATCTCCGTCCACGTCTTGTTTGTTTTGGACAATAGCGACATCTCAGAACAATATGGAAGACACAAAAAAACTTTTTGTTCTTCTACTATTTAGCTTCTGTTCGGCCGTTACGCACGTTTTATTGCTGGATTATCGATCTCTTTGTTACCGTTTCGGCTCCCGGTTTGATCCCGAATTTGAATATTAACGATCATGGGAACGATTTCACGGTGGATCTTGATTTTCTCGACGTTGTATCTTTAAAAGTGGATATTATCAGGATGGAATAATTTGGAATAAATGGAGGATTGTTGTGGCAAAGTGCGGGCGCGTGGGCCGGTAGCACCGGTCACGGCCTCGGTTGATTTACGTTTATGGTTGACGTAAACCGAGGATGCAGCCGCTTCAGATTGCAGTTCTCAAACCCGACATCCCGCAATGAAAGTGAAATTAACTTTATCTCGGCCCATTCGCTGCTAATCTTAATCGGCATCGGGGCTCATAAGTATCTAATTAAAATCAGAAGCTGTTTTCAACCACATGGCGACTTTGTAATTTATTTTATCTGAGGCACACGGTAGTCGCGGTTTGTAAATGAAAGTTATCCGAGTTGGTGGTTGAAGTGGTCGATACGTCGGCGCTTTGATCGCCGGGAGCAGCGCAGACGCAACGCTTTGATGTGCCGCCCTGCGGGGTGCGCTTTATTAAACATTCATTAAGGTACTTTATCGTTGCCGCAGCTTACAGAGTCAACAGTAGCCGAGATGATGTATCTAAAAGTATAGCATTTGTAGGGAATTCCGTTCTTTATGAGTTCATTAGCAGCTTAGAAGCAACTAATATTTAAAAAAATAAGTGCTACACAAACCCGTGATTCAAGAACGTTTATATTTTCCACAAGCTTAACCGATTCTTTTAATAAAAATTACAGTCTGGTGACTCTGATTACAGTCGCTAAACATAAAATTGTAAGGTAGAACGAACAGTTTATAAAAAAGTCTGCAATGCAATTATAGGTACCAGGCTGGCAGAAACCGACAGAGTAGCGAGGGTACGCGTCGTAACGTATTACCTAACAACACCTGCCGTGGCTAGACCAGATAAGTGAACGCTCGCGAGGGTGAACGTCCTCGCTCCCTGTCTTGCCCTCCAGGATTTACCGGGACGCCATCGCCATCTTGACTGTGCTGTGGTTTTTCTTTTTTTGAACTTAAATCTTACGTACGCGTATTTTCTATGGGATTAACATCAAGTAATCGAACATTTTAACTGGCTATACAGGGCTTTAGGTATCTCTCTTTCAACCTCACGGGTGGTTAATCAGTCCATGAAACTGAACAACTTTCCCAAGGAACGTAGGTCAAAATACGAAAAAAAAATTTGATTTCCCATACAAACTTCATCAGCATATAGCGCAATTTGTATGGGAAATCAAAATTATTTTTCATATTTTGACCTATGTTCCTTGGGGAAGTTTTTCAGTTTCATGGACTGATTAACCACCCGAGAGGTTGAAAGAGAGATACCTAAAGCTCTGTATATTGATTAATACTATATTTTGTTGTATATATATAAATTACTGTTAATTAACATTTAAGAAAGAATACTTTTAAATTTTTTGCAATTTTCCCTAAAAAGTCAAAAAGACTTGATATTTCAAACCAGCAAAATCAGCTTAAGATTTCGCGGAAGGATCTTTGCGCAATTGCAATGTCTGGAAAACAATATTTATAACTCCAAGTCCAACATTAAATAAAAAAATTGCCAAGAAGTAAGAGATTAGTATTTCAAAATATGAGATGAATCATAAAACAAATTAGATTAACTAGAAATCTGGCAATGGGTAGTACAACAAGCCGGCCAACAATGCATCGACCGAGGTCGTATGAATAATTTCAACATGGACGGCGAGCGTTGAACTTAGCCCGTGCACTCCTGCGCATACGATGTCCGTTTCTCCTTTATTTCGAATATCCCTGTTACTAGGCAGGAAGAACAATATTACATTGATAAAATCGAGAAACGCAAGTGAAAAAGAGGTGTGTTTGGATCATAACAACAGGTGGTAATATATGGTCTCTGCCTACCCAAATAGGATAAAGGCGTGAGTTTATATTGTTATATTTTTGCTAATGTCGTCCGAAAGCTGGCGACGAATGATTGAAAAAATTAATACAAACATCACCGTGGGTATAAAAATTGTATTACCAGCTACAAAAGATAGCCTCAATCATTCTAGCGTTCAAACAAACGCTTGTTTCACAATACATCACAGTGTACACACATAGTAGTCACAGCTTGCAAACACGGCAGCCCGCTTGCCTTTCTTTTCACTCACTTTCACAACTACTGATGCTATTTCTTTGCCACTCTCTACACTGGCTCTGTTCCATTCATTGAGTATTCATGCTACATCTTCTTTTATGCCATAATCACAGAATAAGATAATAATATGTTTGTTTCCGTGATTTCCGTCTCGAGCTACTAATCAGATTACTTCTTCTGATGTGGAGGTATCACCACTATAAATTTATCAAGCAAAGCATCTAACTTGACCAACATCCAAAGAATCTCAAGATACCCAATAGCCACAAATTACTTGTTTATCAAATTATGCAATCTCAGAACGAAACAATAAAATTGACGCCTAAAATCCCATAGCTTAGTAAAAAAAATTAGCAAAAAGCAAAAATATCGTTCGAATGCACGGATCAAAACCCGAAACGTGCCGAAGTATGTTAACCAAATATAAACCAGAAATCTGAAATGATTTTCAGCTGCATTAAGCCCTAAAAATAAACTATATTTTGGTCAAATCTTTCGTCGAATTTGCCAGTATTCGAATTCGCCGGAGTAAAAAGGAAGTAAAAATATGCTTTTGAATTGATGGAACGTCATGCTGATGGTCTAACAAAGCCTTAACCACTTCGGTCTTATTAGTATTTTAAATTTTTCATGTTACTTGTTATCTATCTAGACGACGCTCTAGTTAGAAATGTGGAGTTCCATAAACTTGACATTGCTATTCGTTCCCTAAATAAACATGCATACGTCGTTAATCTTCCTATATTTACCGAGTGCTATCGGTTGACCGTCAATCCTGGTATCGGGTGCCCGCGAAACCATTTCTAAGCAAACAGCGCTGCATGTTGACATTTTCGTTTCACTGTTAACTCCTAAAGGTTCACACGATTCTACACTATATAATTTAACAAGTAAATCCTCAATACGAATGAGAAACTTAAACAACCTCACCGCATTTAACTTTAAGTAAAAAATGGACCCTAACTCAAAAAATAAACTGAAATCTAAATCTAGTGCTAACGTCTAATTTAGGACATCCTGGTGGATTGTAATCTAAATAATTGCTTGCAGACCACAGTCTAGACTATATTTGAAATGACTGTAATATTTACAGTCCGCAGGCACTAATTTAATGTCACTTGTCGGATGGAACAAAGGATTTTTTTTAATAATAAAAAACTACAATGAGAGATAAACGCAAAAAATGAAAGTGTATAAAATACATTGAAATGATCTTTAAATAGGTTAACTGACAAATTAACCTGCAACGTCCGTGAATCATCAATATGATATGAGTAACCAACCTCGACGTTTCCTGTTTCGAGAAGTTATTGTTGTTTAGTGAAAATGGTCCTTGGAAACATATTTGTCACAGTATTGGTTAATCTCTGGCTCATAAATAAAGTAATAAAGCTATTTTAGACTAAGTAAAATTTAATGCTTCCTTCTATTGATTCAAATGGAGTCCTAACACTAACACCTCCGAATGCAATAAAAAAATACTTAGTAAACGCTCTCGTGTTACATATCTTTCCAATTTCGTTTTTTATTGTGAGTGCTGTAAAAAACGAAATTGGAAAGATATCAGATAATATTTAACAAATGTTAAGAGGGAGATACAATGCGCGCTACCTGGATTCGTGTCACTTATTTGTTTAGGCTGCCACGGCTCAAAACCAGTAGCCGAGAGCCCAAACAACCATACATACTCAGATATACCATGCGGAGTGGGATTAGTTTTTGTTGCTTTTTTTATCTCCGCGTCCAGTAATAGTACTTCTTAGGGCTGTAACATCAACCAAGACCTAATAATGTAGTTTATAATCTGTGAAAGAACATTCAACATGGCAACTGGTGGTGTAATGCCAGGTAAATTCTCTCAGGCAGACATTTTGACATCGACTCGCCTTTCACTCGACCTAGATATTTGGGAACGGGTTCTCACACAGCGCCGTTCTTAACTGGACTCGATAGTTCTTACAATACTGTATCCGGCACAGCTGTGCACTGTGTTAAATTCTCTAATGCCAACTGCTACACAATAGAAAAATGGTCTACAAGAGGAAATCTTGACCTTCCACGACCTATTGTTACAAAACACACAAAAGAGCCCTTTTAATAGCAGCCCTATGTGTAAAATAAAAGCAGTTCTGTGGCGTGAGCTAGGGCAGGCGAGGCAACCTGTTTGGTGAGCGGTTGGCGCGGGCGCAGCGCAGCGCCCACGCTGACAAATCCGCGCCGTTTGTTACGATCCCGCACACACCCACACCCGCAACCTCCACACCACACTAACACCCCACGCGAACATGTTACAACATGTTTAGGAACTAACGCGTCATCTAACTAAACCTCATTTGAGTAGTACATATTATGAAATGTGGAAATATGTTTATCCTTCCTTTACGTCGTAACAGTATTGGCGTGTTTTTAAAATAGTCAGTGTATTTTAAAACGACGCAACGCCGCATACGGAAAGCTGGTATTAGACTGTTTTCAAAAACATAAATACGAGTGCTGTAGTACTCGCGTAAGCGGCCGTGACTAAAACTGAAATAACTTTAACAGTTACTATAATGGAATAAGATTACGCCTCGCTTTTACTCGGTTCTGTAAGTAGAACGGCACCAACAATGACTTCCACGCACGCTTTGTAACCTCTGCAATTATGACACAAAGGGATATCGACGTCCAACTGCAACTCGGTACCTAATGACGGACACGACTCCGTTCCCGGATCGTGACCCAGGCATTCTGCGTCATTCTCACGACTTCTGCCATTATCCGCTCGCCCTTCCCTTTGCATCACGAGCCTTGCACAAAGCGAAGAGATCTCATTTCCAGAGATAATTTTGGGTAATGAAACCCACCTGCGGCGTAAAATAAACAGTCGTGTTTGTCGTGTTCCCATGACACGCTTCACAATTATCTATTCATGTGGCGGCGCAGTGTTTCCTGCACTCCTGCGCAGCGGCAGGATCAAACGGCTACGGTGACAAACATCCCGCACGCTGCACCGCATTCACGCTTTAATCGACAAGTTTAGCTCAAAAAATATCCAATTTGACGCTAGAATGCTCATTCTTGAGTCCTTAATTTTTTGTCCTGAATCAGAGATTCCAGTCGCGTAGAAAAACGGATACGCCTGGAAGTCTGTCGAACAACCTTGTATGCACGTGGGCTGGCTGGGCTGCATTGCTATTTGTACTACGATTTTCACTTACTAGCTCCTCCCTTTTCACAATATTTGTAATTACATCCAAAGAGCTAATTGCGTGAACGTTTAAATAATGGACTTCACATTATCTTGATTCTCGATAGGAGCGACACAAATTGCTCGAGCTACCTGTTTCGGCCTTTAAAAATGCAAATTCTTGTAATTCCAACAGACACGCGAGGTTACTTACATTTATTGTGAGGTGATGAAGATGAGCGGTTTAAAAGATATTACTTCGCTTTGTGAGATAGGTTTTGTGGTGTAAGCAATCCCAAAGCGAACTGCGGCAAACAAGTTTGTAAAAGAGAGGCGTTGGTCGCCCGCGCAGATATTTAGGTCGCTAGAAATAACCGCGCCGGCCGGCCGCCTGGCCGCTGTCGCCATGCCATGTCGACATGGAAAATAACAAACTACCCGAACATTCATTACATCACTATGTCTTTAAACACTTCAATAAAGAACCAATTGATCAAACATCAGATAACGAGTCGATATAACCATTGGCATAATTCGATATCTGAATTGACTTTACATAAGAGAAACGATATTTTTTTGAATGTAGAGTTCAACCTACGCATCAGTGTATTAGCATCAGTGTGATAAAAGATTGATAATGACTATGATAATACTTGTTGGTACTAGCGGAACGTACGAGCTTCGCTCCAAGGCCATTTTGTTTACGCATACACCCGCATGTTTACGCGATGAAACCCGTCCGATTCACATATACCACGCGGACAAACACACAAATACTACGACGATACACTACAAAAATTAGTCTCGTTGGGCTAACAAGAAAATGGCGGGAAACGCTTCATTGAACGTTTGGTGGGAGATTACGCAATCACGTGAAAGTATTTTCTTTGACGCGCTGCAACGTAATTTGATTTGCGGATTGGCTGTTTTAAAAAATGCAGTCTGCAGCTTTAGATTTATAGACTTAAGTTGAGAGTAATTTGCCTGTTAGATAGTGGCGGCAGCGGTACACGTTTTCAGTTACGTAATAAAAAGTGTCGCATTCGTCAGCAGCGTCGTTTGTGCGGGTCAAATGTCCTTGTGTAGGTTATGGGCTCGTATTTCCGCGTGTTGTGGTGGAGTGCCCACGTGTCTGAAAGCCGCGAATTTGGCGGGAAACTCCGCGTGCTCCACCCGTCGACCTTGGGCCACTGACGTCATGACATAGTTCCCGACTGCAACCGACGCCACTTTTTGCCGAGATTCGGACGAGTATTATTAAAATCTGCCTCACCTACGCCAGCCAGTTTATTGTAATGTCACCTTGGATTTGTTGTCTCGTAAAATTTCTCGCCTGCGTTTAAACATCACCACTTTGTCACTGCAATTGTTATTAGGCGATTAGCAAAGAGAAACATCCTTCTACTGAAATGTGTTTTCATGTAACTGCAATTCGCGCCACTTTAATGTGACATCATGTTCTCAGGAAAAAAAATTTAACTAAATTACATTTGAATGAACTGCCCCGATGACAATTTCCAGAAAAATAGTTTCAGGATTTTTCCTTCCTTCCTTCAATAGCTTTGTTCTAGATTAATTCTCCGTCAACTAAGCTATTGTATGCTAAGCCATATGTATATCAGACACTTATGCTTTATTTACTTGTCTCTATTGTGCGTGTATATCAGTGGCATCAGTGGGCCACTACATATATACAAATGAGTTTAAATGATCGTCCGCGCTTCGTGTTACTCTGACCTTGGTTGTTTCGCGTGTTACCATGTCGTTTTTTTTAACCGTCTTGCAAATAATCTATCAACATTCGTCGATTCCGGCTACTGTTTGTTTGCTCCAAACAAACCATCTCGATTCTAATCTCAAGGATCTGTTAAGGTATTTCAACGGTTATTAATGCTGTTACAAATTGCCATACCATATTTATGACAACCACCATTTTTTCGGTTTTAGTCGTTTATTTGTGTTCTCAACTTGATGATATTACCTCTGATGGTCATTATCTGTATATTACCTGGAGCTTAATCACCATTAACGTCATCTAACGACTGTACCTTTTTATTTTTCATTCATATTGCTTTTATAAATCAGTTTAGCTGTGGATTCGTCTCGCAATAGTTAAGAAAATTACTAAATATTTTGCGTAAGTCAAAGTTCAGACTAAGTTAGTGTTATCAAAATTGAACTTCTGATTCTAACTGTAAACATTTAAAGTATAAGCACGAATACAACACATGATTGAAATTAAATAACTTAGAATTTTGATCTCCTTCTCACCAGTATCTCACATCCTTTCTATTATAACACAGATTAAACAGTAGTAAAAAGATCGTAAAACTTTTATAGTTATTAGACCATATTTTTTCTAAATTAGAAATGGTCACAAAGGGTGTCGCCGATGCCGGCTAGGGGATTTACGTAGGAAGAAAGGATTCCGACGCATTAAGTTCTGCGTTGTACACTAGCATTTTATGATGGTATCCTTATGGATAGAGTCGTAAAACTGTCAGGTTGTTGTTTAAATTTTAAGGAGTGGTTCTGGTATCCGGGTCGACGCATTCGGCGCTCATAAAGCATACACCCATTGCGCGCGCGCACTTTACGAGTGATTTTATGCATCGCAGCCACTGCAACCCTTTCTGCAATGTTAACAAGCCTCATAAAAGTGCTTTCTCGATTCCGTTTTATTGATTGCCACTTTATTGCCTATCGTAAATGTATGCCGTTACCATCCTGGATATACTGGTTCGTGGTTGTTGCTAATGCTCTTATAATCATGGCGCAAACATCCGGACCTTGTTAATTCAGTCTTCCCTTTAGTTGGATTATAGACTCTAGGATAAATATTAAGTATATTAACATTCAATAAAATGACTTGAAATTGTGCAGTTTTAAATGGATGTTATTTTTCTTATTTCCAGATTTCCTGAAGCCACGCAAGCGGTTATCGGGCAGCGGGAAGAAGTCGCCTGCGCATAAACACTCGCTGGAGTGTAGCCATGGAGCGCACATCCGCCCTCCGAAGGTGGCGCGCCTCTCGCAACCGCACTTCAAGCGTACCAGCTAGAGTCCAGCTGGACTAATACTCCGCGCACCAAGCGTCTACTCATACAACCCTGCTCAGATTGGACACCATCCACTATATCCACCAGGAGCCTCGAGCTGCTTTTGAACGTATTGTCCAAAACAAACCCGCTTTAGATTACTTTTTCTGCTTTGTTGATTATAGGGACTACTAAATTATCGGTTTGCAACTTAACCATGTCAAATAAATCAAAATGTCTTGGTATTTCATTTTGGAAAACACGCTCAAACAGCGCAATCGAGGCACAGGTTGACCCAAGATTACGACAGCAAATTTAGGCAGCTAATAGCCTCCAATCAAGCTGATTAAAAACTTCTATCGTGTCAAAAACACAACACAATAATAAAATTGTTCAACTCCGAGAGGGTAAAAGCAATCGTGCAAATTTAATTTTATCTCTAATTTATTTTGAAAACGGATAGCGCGCGCGCTACGGAGAACAATTATAATAATGTTAAGTAATTCGTAAGATAGTTGTCAGAAATATTAGCGTAACATAATGATTAATATATTCTATAATATCAAGTCACTCACTTTACATCACAAATTGTTGCTCAACACTTCATTCTGCTAAAGATGTAATTCGAAATTTTTCTCCGGCAATATTTGTAATGTGACAATTATTTGTAAGTTTATTATGATCTCTTTGACAAGTAAATTAAGTTATATTAGATGTAGGTGTAGTGGTAATTTCCAAGACTATTGTTTAGGTTGGTATCGCATCGTTCCAGAGTCCATATTCGCGTCACAATATTCCAAAACTTAACACAGTTATTCAAAATCCATAACTTAGTAATTGTTCCTCGAAAGTGTTTATAAGTTGTTTTGGAAATTTAATTTCCATAAACTGTTTCCAAACATTTTCGACGAATTTATAGAAAAATAGATTAGAAGAAACGACTTGCGTTTTTCCTTCACTACTTGAAGAGAAGACTCAAATTGTATCTTCGTGAAAGATATTTAATTAAAGCAATAGCATTGGGTGTATTTTATGAATATCAGATGAAGTAAAATCACCTTTACCTACATGTAAATATATCCACAGCAAAATAGTTTTAGGAAAATACAAATACTCAATATAAGAACTTGTACTTTTAAACTTTTTTGCGAATTATTTTGCTTCAACATGGCTTCAACACTACATAGATTACAGCGTTTTACAAATTTTTGAGTATTTGTGTTTAGAAGTTCGTTCGTACTATTGCAAATTAGTATATCCTTTGTTTGTTGTTGTATTTTAATGGATTTATGATTATTTTAGCGATTGTTTTCTTTTGAATTTGGATGTCTAGACCGCTTAGTTTAGTTCTTTCAATGAGAAAGCATACAGCAGGTTGTCAGGTGGATTTGTAACATTTCTTCAAACTGTAGTCCTTTATCAAAGTACAAATTTAATTCTCGTCGGTTTAGGTCGAAGGGCTGCAGTTTTTTAAAGTAAAAAGACGAAACGATCATATTCATTATATTCATTTTGTCGTATAATTTTCTAAATACTTCTTCGTAAGTAGTTTTCGATACGTTTCAAGTTACATTGTGTAATCAATATTTACTTACAACGGTCGTTGTATTTCACATATTGTTTTGGTACAAACCAAAGTTTGTCTTGACTTCAATGAAATTTATAATGAACTTGTTTAAGAATTTGACTAAAATTAAGAGAACAATATTTATAAACCCGCCTTTGGGCGTTCTTTTACAAAACTACGCGAGTAGACATTTGTATACTTTATGACTTGTTTATAAAAGTTGTGACGTTGTTCTTGATTTATATGAATTGTGTTTGTGTGTGGTGTCTCGGATAGACGCATCCTTTTGGTAGGCTGTTAGCCTACAAGAAAATACACACAAGACAAGTGTTTACGGATCATTCATATTTTTTCATACAATATAAGTTTATTTTTGATGAGCTATAAAACACGAATTGAAACAGATAGAGCATTAAAACTTTTAGTTTATGCAAGTGTTTTAAAAGTTTTGATAAATCCATTTTGTTTAGGTTGTTTTCAAAAATGAGATGAAAATTAAAATTAACTTTTTTTTGCGTTTTGCATGAAAATTGTGGTTAAAAATTCTAATTTTTGTCTTATGTAATGTATTTGTGTATAGCACTAACTCCTACTGAAAATAACCGTCACGATGTGTTTCAAGTCATTTTTATAGATTCTTCTCAAACATACAATCAAACATATTGTATAAAAAATATATATGATCCCTAGACACTTCTGACTTGTATTCTGAGAAAATATTTACTTGGAAAACTATATGTTTTACCAAAACAAATATTTTTTCAGTAAATTAGATAACTTTGTTCGAAACATCACACTGAAAATTATTGGATATAATTTTGTTATTATTGTATCCGGGTGTTATGTGCCAACGACCCTTTAAATCATATTTTTTGAAAAGTGTACTCACATTCAACTGTACATTTTGTAGTACTTCGGTAACATAGTCAGCTACAACTTTTAATAAACGATGGGACATGACGATTTTGATGAATACTCATGTCCCAAGTTCCCTATATACTTGTATATGTCGTACTGTTGCCGATCGTACTTCAATTATACTTTGAAGCACATTTCTAACTTGTAATTTTAATTTAATTTCTCTTAACACCTGTGATGTATTAAATATGATCTCAGAACATAATTTTACTATATGCCATTGTCATATTTAATATTTTTTGTTTAAAATAGTGTTAGTTACTGGGATTTGAATCCAGTGAAGTAACTACATGGTATCCCTGGCGAGTGCAAGAAAAATGGATGAGAAATAATTTAATACATCAAATGTTTATTATTTTATGTGAATAGGTTAAACGTGACTGTAGGTTTGTACATTTCGACTGAAGGAGCGTTTAGTTCGTGGGCGAGGCCGTTGCACTGTACATACACGCACATGTGTAGTAACACGGCGTACGTCAAGTTGTCTGTAAGGGATACACAAAAATATATTTAAAATATATTATGTTTAATTCTATCGATTCATTGAGGCTGCAGAGGCAATAATATTGTAGAGTCCGTGCCAAATACTGTTTATTTTCGGTGGATTCTTTGTGGATTGTAATAGCGTAATATGTATTTTTCTTATAAAGCTGGTACTTTAATTTGTAGGACATTCTGTGTAAGTTGGGCAGAAGAGGCAAGCGTGGCTGTAGACTTATTAACAATAGCAGGAGGTCTGATTCATGAGTATTTTTTTACCTTGTGGACCTTAAGGTAGGCATACGTCAGGTCGAGAAAGTACATTGCTTGGCTATTTCTGACTTTAAGGCCCGTATTACAGAAGGAGACTCAAGTCTTGATCAATACTTAAGTATTGATTGTCTCTTTCTCACTATCAAAATGATAAAGACGACCTATACTTAAGTATAATACTTAAGTATAGATTATTCTGAGTCGCGTTTTGTAATACGGAGACCTTAAAGGCAACCCTCGCTGTTCTCCAATGTGTATATGACCGTTTGATCCTCTTCATTTATTTTAAGTGTAAATCTGCCCAACTAACACTGAATGCTACTCCGTTAGACAGATCATAATACTTTAGTCTTTATACATGTTATATCCACGCTTATCCTTCCTGTACATATACAACCAACCGTCTTATTCATGTTCTATAGTGTATGAGTTCCATTTATATCTTCTAATGTATAAAACTTAAGTTTAGATAAAAAGCTTACTTGGTATTTTGTTGTTTTAATTCTGAATACCCTGGTTCCTTTTAGTATAAAAATTCTTGTATGATGAAGGCGAAGAAACTACACTGAAGAGCCAATAACCCGCCGCGCGCTTGTTTACGGCGCGTGCAATACAAACCTTGCACACCATGTGTGCATAAATCGCGCGAAGATTTAAGCTACCTACCTACCGATCTTATACCGTAAGAGTTAAGGGAAAAATCTTACTTCAACTGTTCAGTTTGACTTTCACTCGAGTAAACGAAAGAGATGCGATCTCTAGAATTCTTGCTATTACAATGTTTTTAAACCTTCGCGCGATTTATGCGCACATGATGTGCAAGAGTATCGCACGCGCCGCGCCGTAAATGAGGGCGCGAGACGGGTTAAAAATAATTTTAACTGAACGTTAAATTAAACTTACAACCAATCGAAACCAAGAGGTCATCGGAGGGCTCAGAATAAGAAATAAAACGCAGCATTGGATGCTCGTATGAAAATGTTTACTGATATCACAATCAATTCTACACAACTACCCGATTACCCATCATTTCGTGTACACAGCGATTACTGATGATTTACATAGAGATACAGCAATATAAGTCAATAGTACACTCAGCCTGCTAAGGCAGGTACCATACAATCTATAGTTAAATACAATTTGTCCACACCTCATGATTAATGCAAAGTTTTGGCGTGCTATATAAAAACTAATCGTTTAGACGCATTGCTAAAAGCGCAAATTGACCAGGCGAAAGAGCATTTTTCTTTGTATGGCAAAAGCGCTTAGGTTCGTTTTTTTCCCCTATAGTTGAGTCAGATCAGTGAAAAAAAACATGAAATAATTTTCAGTTTAGAATGTTTTTTTTTTCTTTTACTCATTTCATTTTTCACTGTTCTAACCTACCGAAAAACCCTTAGATGTTGAGGCGATGTTACCATAATATAAATATCATTTTGCGCTTTAGAATTTTACTCCTAGGACATTTTGCACTTTGGGCATTTTATTCGCATTTGTCATTTTCCGCTTTAAGCATTGTGCGCCATAACGAAACTAATGCTAGTGTACCAACAGTCCATACTAAGTGTTCACGATACTTTAGTGACAAAAGTAAAAAACGTTTATTAAAAAGTTAACTATAAAGTCAGTACGATGTAACAATCTAGTTTAGATTCTGAAGAAAAACGCCGAAAGGGTGTTTTATTTATTAAGTATCAGATTTTTAGGAAAATAGTGGCATTGCAATGTTACAAGATTCTAACACATTTCTCCAGCAAAATGATTCGCATATCGAAAAATACTTAAACCAATTATTGTCCTTTGGTTACCAAGCAACGATGCTGTTAAAACATCGTAATCTGCATACTAAACCAATTGTATTAGCCGCAATAGTAAGTTTGTAAAAACAAACTTGGTTTTGCGCTCCAATTGTTCTAATTTGTATGCAAAACAAGTTTAGTAGGTGCAAAGTAACTTTGTTCCAAAGGGGAAGGAACGGAACAACACAATACATGAAAATGAGTCTGAAACCCTTTGGGCTTTCCGAAGTTTGGAGCTTTTGTCCGGTAAAGTTGTAGAGTATGTGTAAGTATAAGTTTTTCATGACGAAGTAGATAATAAGTTTTTGCTGTAAGTTACCGACTTAGACCCTAATAACATTGCAATGAACAACGTGTACAAACCGTGAGTGTCATATTACAATGGATCATTGTAATATCGCAGGCAACTGCAAATTGAATTATTTCCTCAGATTTAGAACTAAGTACAACAATTTTAATAAAGTGTTAAGTATTAAGTTTGTGTAGAAGAAATTAAAAGTGCATTTTAACTTCTGTTTGCAAAAGATTCATTATTGTCTCAAATACAAAATTGGATGCATGTTAATATTCTTTAATTATAATTTATAATATTCCGTTTACGATAAAATTGTAGGTGGCGCAACAGTCACGACGGGGTTGCAATAGGTTACGACTTTTAATTTTTTTAAATTCATCTTAATTAGTACCTACCTATGGGATAATAAAAATAACACTCAGGGAGAAAGTTTTGAGTTAGGTTCTAAAAATTACCTCACGTAAATGACCACCATTTTCAGCCTTTCGGCGAGCGTTCAATCTCGAGATTATTTCCTCTGGGTTATTTGAAAGACAAGGTAATATTAATAAGCCCAGGACAATCGAGCAGCTGAAGGCCAACATCCGAGCTGCAATACGGTTGCTGACTCATGTTCTGAAGAAAGTAATGAGAAATGTTCTTGAAAGAGCCCGTCTTTGTGAGGCTGAAAATGGTGGTATTTTACGTGATGTAACTTTTAAAACCTAACTCAAAAATATCTCCATGAAAGTTATTTTTACTATCTGAAAATAATTAAATGAATTTAAAAAAAAGGTGTATCTATTGCAACCCCGTCGTGACTTTTGCGCCACCCTGTAGATATACGTAAATACGTAAATTTCGAACAAACAGCGAAACGTACAAACTATTTAATAATTATAGTTTTATATACATTACAGTAATAGAGTTTTACACTTAGGCACATCAATTGTTATAAAATTACGATTTAATTCGAAAACGTGATCCTGTCACCGATATTCCGCTATAACTACCACGACGACGCTACGTTTTTAATGATGACAGTAACTCACGCACGGGGTTACCGTTGCATTAAGTATAATAACTACTAACACAGATTTCAGAATTTTGAAACAATCCAAATATGCTCGAATAAGTATATGAAATATTTAAGAATTTGCTAATCTCTACCACATTTAAATTTTAAAACATATGACTTACGCACAGTTGCATGCTACTTTTAATATATTGCCGTCACCTTCTGTCTTGAAGTAAACAGGGACGGCATTACATTCAAAGAAGCTTTAACTTTAATGAATGTTTCTGCAACGAAGCGTTACTCCTTGTTTTATCCTCTTTCAAAGTTGTTCTATATTCATGTAGATTAGAGTTTTAGTTCAATATCTGTGTGACCATTACTGCTGGTACCGCGCCTTAGGTATTCAGGGGGCAGCAAAGCAGCTCCCGCTCTGTCAGTTTGCCATCATCGCTACCAATTACGTGATACAACGGTAATAGTCATATATTAATAAACATGGAGTAGCGTTGGAGTATCTTTTTTTCTGTTGAAGTTTCCATAGAAAAATGATACTCCACGTTTATTAATGAGGCAGATACCTAGATACATCATCTATTTCAGGCAAATTCGGAAGAGAATAAAAGAGGGCGTTTAAAAAACCAGTGCAACGTCTTTCTCTTATATAATTCTAGTTATACAAAGAAAGAGCTATAAGCGTTACAATATACTGAAGGGGATGTATGGAAAATTTGTACTTTGAAGTTCCCCTCTCTATAATCAGTGCAACTATATATATACCGCAGCTTTTAACATTATAGTATTTGTGTTTTAAGATATATACTTTAATTACACTCTAATTTGGTCGTAATACTACGTTACGGAAATCTATTCTAGCATAAAATAGTTGTGTATTAAGAAGTGCGCCTGCGACTACTAGCCACATCGACACATATCATGGACGCTATAGGATATCGATATTTATTGAAATATTAATATAGAAGACAGCAAATATTTAATTTGGACATAGAAATCACATTTAGTAGAAACGATTAGTCTAGAAATGGCAATATATCTAAATTATCAAATCTTATAGATTTAAATAGACGAAAACGAGATGTAGAAGAGGAAGATGCTCGAGCGAGTGCTACTGCATGTGTTCCAATTGATTTTATTAGAAAGTTTCATTATTTCATAAATAATATTAAAGAATCACCATCAACGCTCTACTGTTTTAAGAACCACATTTTATATAGACTGGAGCGTATTCTATGACTTAAAATTAGTTAGCAAAACTTTAGGTGACGGTTCTCCTCATAAAACTGAACAACTTTCTCCAAAGAACCTAAAATTCTCCCAAAAAAAATCGACTTTCTGACCCCACACATTGTATGTAGAGACGAACATTTTTTTTTCATATTTCAACGTTCATTCGGAAAATAAGTCCTAAGCTACTTAAGCTCAGATCCTTAAAACCCTCGCGCGATTACTGCACATCCGTGTGTGCACGATTTGTATCGCACGTGCCGTAAACAAACGCGCGACGGGACGCCGACTAATTTGACGTCGCAATCGGGTGAGCAATGGGTGAACAACACACGTAGTTAAAATATCACACACAATTCATCCTAGGCCACAAAATCAAATGAAACACGCGCAGATCTCTTTAGAACAAAATTCTCTTCTAAACCATGCTCCGTCCTACACTCACAGATAAAATGTAGACATATAATCCATCTATGCGATTACACTACACCCATAGCTTGTATAAATCTTTGATAAAGTTATCTAAGTAAAAGCCGACTACACTTAACACTTTAATAACATCCCTGATATTGTTTTGGGAACGGCAGCTTGTGTGTTGGAGGTTAGTCTCTGCGAGGAAACTTTAGTTAAAAAATTTGAAGCAGATATAACACTTGAAGTAGATAGTGTATTTCTCTGGCCTTTGTTTGTAAAGGTGAGAAACAGTTACCTACAATAAAAAAAATGTATCGAAACTTACATTAAGCCTCTGGTTGACCACTGCTCGATAATTTGATAGATAACTTCTAATATACTACATATTCTGAACTCTATCAGTATGTGTGAAAGAGCCTTTAAATACAAGCTACTATAGGAATAATATATACTCGGTTTCAGAAACGTTTATTAAAATTGAAGCTTCTTTAAATGTAAAGCCGTACTTCAACAAGACAGAAAGTAATAATTTGATATTTAAATTAGCATTAACTTTAGCGAAGGTTTATGCAACTGAGTGAGTATACTATGCCTACGGTTTCGTTAAATCACGAGCGAATTATCCACGGATACTCTCTGTTAACTAGTCACACAAGATTCATTTTATTCTTACTACAAATATCTAAATACATAAGTAAATACTCACGAAAAGGTTATCGCCACATGCTAAAAATATGTATGCCGTGTAATTTAATACTAACACGGGTCAAAATTCGCGTATACTATATTATGATTTTACGTTTGATCTCAACGTCAGTATTAAATTATGTTTTCAAATCGCGAAGTGTATGTCAAGTATTGTAAATTTCATTTTAATCCCAAAATGACATCGCAACAGGACACTTTGAAACAATGCCCCCCCCCCCATACACAAGCTGCCGTTTCTCTTATCCCTAAGGCCCTAATCACTCTATAAGCTCTAGATTAATATAAAATATTTTAGACATCTATATGTAAATATTGTAAGTCGGTTTGGTGTCGAAGTTAGCGTAAGATACGTCGAGTATGAGAAGCAGTCCAGCAGCCTCGCACCAGTGGACCAAACATGGACGGCAAAACATTTGGTTGGATCGTAATTAAAATGCGGATGAATCTTGATAATTCAGCTTTTGATTTCTGGTATCTATACACTGGGCCAGATAACGAGGCAGACGCCCGCTTCGACCCTTCGAAATGCTGCAACGTTTTTATACTATTTCAATATTGCATAATGCCTTAATTTGATTGTATTATACTGTTCGTATAATTTTGCCAAATTTACTATATGCGATAGTGAAATACTACTCGTATTTTCGAAGCGTAAAGAGCACTGTTCGCCTTCTAATTTGGCGTCAACTATAGGGTGAAATTGCAAAGGTAAAACAGTCAAGTAGAGAAGTGTGTAGGTAATTTTTCCTATTTATTTCTAATGGTGATTATAAGTAGATTTATCAATTTAAACTGCATTGAGACTCTTTATCCAAGAAAGCTGTTTTATTATTTGTAACTAGGTTTTTCATAAAATATTTTTTTTTTGGAAAAGATTACTTCAAAAAGCAGAATTGTAAAGATTCACCCTTTTCAGTGGTATTGAGTGAGATTAAAAAAGCGTACTTAACTCCAAAACCTGCAGCTGTTGATCTCCACATCAAAACTCTGGAATTTTGGAGTTAGGTAAAACAAAACAAAAATCCAGAGTTACTTAAGTGGAATAGAGGTATTAAGTATATGTACAAGCCTTAAAGTTACATTAACAAATGTAAGTAAATATATTTACATTTGTTAGTGTAACTTGAAGATTTGTAGTGTAACTTGGTTTAATCTTCTCACTACCACTTTATGTGTAATGTGCCAGGACAAAATTGGTTCTTGTAAAAATATTTTATAAAATGCTAACTATACGTAATGTTTTAAAATATCATAAATAGACAAATATGATTACAATTGACACATTATGATAAATTGTAAGAAGGTAATTATAGTTGCTCCTCGGGTGATTAAAAAGCAAATTAAAATACAGTCAGGCGCTGCAAAAATTATTTCTTTATAAAAGGTTATATATTTTAAGGCTGAATTTATCATAGGTAACACCCACTTATATTTATATTTTGAGAAATTCTATAAATTCTGCAGCGCCTCAACTCTTGGCTACATTTTTGGGTTTTATCTATCACTTTTTGTTGGGAGAAACGGTTTATAACTTGAAGAGCAAAGGAACTCATTACTGGCAAACTGGACTGCGCAGTAATCTAAAAAATTACAAACTACAGACAAAATCACATTCATATAGTGTACAAATAATGTCCACAAAGATTGGCTTATTAATAAGTCATTAGATTCATTGTACTACTAGTTTGAAAGCTTATTATTATTATCACACATATACCTAATACGAACGAACGTTGATACAAAAGTTAATACTAAAAGAGCCTAGGTCCAGCGCTATTCACTATTGAGTAACAAACAATGCGATTTCAGATCAGACTTGTAATATCATTGAGAGTAACTTTGTTCCCACATATTAACTTCTTTCACTTTGGGACTTGCTGTAAAAACTTTGTCAGGCGCACATACCTATGAAAACTTTGTCAGGCGCACATACCTATGAAAACTTTGTCAGGCGCACATACCTATGAAAACTTTGTCAGGCGCACATACCTATGAAAACTTTGTCAGGCGCACATACCTATGAAAACTTTGTCGGGCGCACATATCAATCCGATACGATAAAATTTCACATTTATTCCTTCAAAATTCTACGTTTTAAATAGACGAAGATTATCTAAATATTCAAATTCAAACGGTGCGCAACATTAATACATCGAAAGATATTCGTAGATTTTTTTTTATTTAAAAATTAATTTTCGCATGCACTTACGAGTATTATTTAGGTAATTCGTGCTTAAACGTTGACATTTATTTTAATAATAACCGTAATACTACTTTGACACTGAAAGCTGATACTAAGCGTATTGAGTAGTTAATTAACAATTAGACACCGACTAAGTAAATCTAAACTGAAAGGTTAGAAAAGCCAAGTAGGTGCATAATCTGATATCTTAAACATGCCCGAACACAAAAGCCTGTTTATCTACTTGGAACCCTAGTATTAGTTATCTAAACTATAAAAAATGAACAGTGAATGTTTAACGCAAGAAGACTATTCAGAGGGAGATTTTATCTTATCTATAGAATTAGAATATTCAGGGTACCCCAAAATCTTCCAGTTCATAAAGTTTTGTTGAAAAGTACTATTTACTATTTAGCACTCAAAATTTAACCTTTTCACCGCCAAAGTCTGATATATCAGACAAATAAAATTACCAATTTTACCATTTTCTATGCAAATAAATGAATCTGAATCTGTATTTTTTCTAATTATTAATGTCGTGGCGTGTGGTAAACGGCACGACATCAATAATTATTTTTTATTGTCGTGGCGTGTGGTGAACGTTTTTGACGAAAACTCTTGGCGCGAAAAAGGTTAAAAGTTTGACAAATACACAAAGATGAAAAGAAAATACCTAGCTTTAAACATCGATTCTCTATTTATCGGAGCATCTTGTTATACCCTGCATATCGTCTGTTGAAACTTATGAACTAAACGTCTCTAACCGGCAAAGAATAAGACTGATTATTGTCTGACACTGGGTTATTGTCTAAACAGCAGCTCTGGCGAAGTCGCCATTGTAATCGACTACATTATGCCACGGTGCCAGTGACGGCAACACTCGAAATATCTGCACCAGACAATCAGTGGTATTCTGTAAAATGTTATCTACTCAGAGCCTGGTGACCTAATATGATTCTTATATCGTTGCTCATAAGGTCGTATTTAGGCTATGGTGATCTAATATGATTCTTATGCCTTTGCTTATAAGGTCGTATCAGGCTATGGTGTGTATGTCCTTTCATCCATTCTATCTTGCTTCAACTCCTTTTGCAGAAGATTGGCTCTGGAAGTTCTGAAAGATGGTATTCAACCCAGAATATGAAATTTGAGACGATCCCACTATAATATTATTTTGAAGCTTCTTCCACTTGACTCCAGAACCTAACAACCGCACATTTATTTGACTCATCTCAGGTTGCCTGGTTGCTAGTATGCGGTAAGCCCACCTCAACTGTGGCTAAAATGTGTTGTGGAGTAAATGTGTTAAAAATTATTTTTGGAGTCGTAGTCGAATGTAATAAGCAGTTTTTGACTTTTATTGTTATTTTAGCATTTTTGTAAGATGGGATCATTCGTAGTATAGAATTTTATCGTGGTAGCATACATTTTCAAGTTTTTGCTTGTCACGTCGGTGGCGATATAAACGCAGCGCAAAAACGGCCCAAGTGCCGGAGCATCACAAAAAAATAAGGAAAAGGAACCAAAAATAAAAGCAAAATAAAAAGGGATATCTGGATGTTTATTTACAATTGCTCTCTAATAATAACTATCTGATTATTATTATTGAAGAAAAACTTAAGCAACATCAGTGCTATATCCCCTGATTACCCACATATCGAATTAAAATGTGTTAATGATATCAACTTGTGTTACACAAGGCCCTAGTACGCTAAATTAAAATGTAAAATACCCATTATTGTAGAATTAGCTCTCAGCTACATGTACCTGAAGGTACTTACACCAAATCATTAAAATCAAAACGTAATCTAGTGTAATAGTTTCACCGATAATAATTATTTGATAAAATAAGAATATAACGTTACAATCACAGTGGAAATTAATAAAACCACACAGCTCCGGCCGAGCCTTGGAGAATACAAACCAAAACGAATAATATGAATAGTAAAAGCGCACACATTAAGAGTATTTGTACATTAAATCTGTCGTATAATAAATTATTGTCAATTTACTAACTCGCTGAAACATAAAAACCACTATCAAGATACAGCGGTGAAACCATAAGAGAATAAATCTAAATATACACATAATGGGGCATGATTTCATTCGGTTGCTTCGCAAAATGCAATTTTATACACATTAAGAATTTTTTATTGCAACAACCCAAAATTTACAAGATTCGTCTAATAAATTGAGTAAGATCACAGAGTGGCGCTGTCAGGAACAGTCGGCGACACATTGAGGTACACATCGGCAATGTTTAGCTCAAAGTGTCGGGGGAAGTCCAAAACAGTCATATTTCGTGCCCCATACAATGTTAAACTACACATAATAAGGCAATTCATCAGCTAATAGAAAGCTTTTAAACAACTAAGAAAAAAAATAGTAAAACATACGATAACATTCCATCGTGAATATACTTAAATAACCCGTTAGGTGTGATAATGTGCTTACAGTTAATAGATCACTAGTGGGCAGACGGTGGTGCGGGGAGCGCGGCCCGAGATCATCTTCAAACAATATTAAAATTACTTTAAGAGTAAGAGATGACGCTCTATACAAAAACGGGGCAGCATTTTACATAAAGTCTGAAACTCAGTGAAAGAAACGTCTAAAATTAAAGCTTCTTTAAATGTAATGCCGTCTTTGTTTATATCAACAAGATCAAAAGTAACAGTATGACATTTAAAGCAGTTCATTCTAATGGACGTTTCTGCAATGGCAACTATAACGCTACAAAATGAGATGTTGAAAATGTTAAACTTTTTTAATATCATAGAAGCCCGCGTAATTTGAAAGGACTGTCTTATAACCTTGTCAAATCAAATGAATCGTACACGATACATGTGATAATAATTTTAATATTGTTTGAAGAGGTCGTATTTAGCTTACAGTGCGCCGAGTTTGGAGGGCATGCGTCGTACGGACACGTCTCTGTTAGATGGGCAAATTAAAAGTCAATTTGTGATTGCTAAATAAACAAAGTAGTTTGCAATACTTTAAACTGGTCTTTGTATTTTGACAAAAATCTCGGTTTTTATGGAATTACAATTATAACTATGATTTTAAAACCAATTGAACAATTCTTTTTGTGCTGGCCTGGAAACAAGACCTGCTAACCAGGATAAAAACACGCCCAATGTACAGGGATGCTATCCAAAACTGTCAAATTTCTTCAATCGATTTTCAATGTAAACTCCATTAGAGTTTACTATCCATTAGGGAAATTTGACAGTTTCAAGTGGTAATCTGATGTGCTGTTGACTGTGCTTTTAAAACAGTAACTAAACATTATACTCTGTCAAATATTTGATTTGAAATTTTTATCTGATTTTTAATTTGAACGCAATTATTAAGAGACGTGCCCCTACGTACTTTAGAAGCATGCAAAAGGAGCATTGTATAAAATAGGCATTATGGTATTATTTAAAACAGTGATAAGACATAACGAAATAGATAACTCACAAAAGAAATCGAGTTAATCGTAAAATAATGACTTAGGAAGTAAGATGATTAGTAATTACAATAATTATAATTGTTTCTGCAGAAAAAATATCAAGCTTTACTAATTATATGATTAACAAATTACGATGGCGTATTTTATGCAATGCCCCGAGAGAACTGGTGATACATAAAAATAACATAAGTAATAATGCAAAACTACAACCATACACAACAAAACAATAGTAGCGTTACCACGAAACATAAAACAGTGTTTAAAGAGTGTTTCAATGTGTATTCAGTTTTATTTATTGTGTAACTGTGATGTTAAATTAAACATTGCATTTTTTTAAAACTGTTTTGAACAATAAAAATTAGTTTAAAACACCCGCTAAGCAGTGTTTTATTTCCTGTGGCAACACACTAAATTACTGTCAGGTAGTATTCCAGATGTTCTACGTTCAAATAAATTAACATTAGTCTTGTCATATAACATTGTTTTCATTTAGGGGGAAAAGGATTTTGCAAATACATCGTAGTTCCAAGTACTATAGGATAGGATAAAAAATATAAATCTTATAGGACTAACATAAATACATCTACGAAGCAAAATTTTCGGCCGTAGAGGGCGGTTGCCCGCCGCGCCAGCAAAGTTATGTGTATCTCAACAATACTATACATTAAAATGACTACGAAAGTTGTACGATATGACTTATTTTAATACTTATATATAGGCGAGCGGGCAGCCGCAATCGACGACCGATTATAGCGAACTCAACGTTCAGACAGCGAGCGATTTTTTTATTTCATTACTACTCATTCAAAATAAAAATAAATAGAGTGGTCCCATGATAACTCAGCAATAACTTTGATAATGTTAAAATGATTTAATAGTCGGCCAAAATACTGGTTTCCAGGCCAGAAAATATTTAAGAAAACTGTAAACGACGCAAAAAATCATGTCTTTATTACATAAAATTATTTATGAGGAGCGTCGAAGGTCGATATTGGACCTATGAAATTTCTAAATTTGACGTTTAAAAAGTGTGGCCACAGCATTATTTCCCTGGGCCCACTTAATATTTTATGCCAAGTAATCATGGGATGAATCTAGGTCTATATTTATTGAATTACTTTTCCGAGTTTTGTGTCATAATTCACAAAGATCATATTTTTTAGGTCTGGGTTGTTGCTATTATTATTTTTATATATTTAGGAGAACAAACAGTAATACTGTATGCAATATTTCAGTACCAAATACATCGAGCACTAACGAACGCATGTTAGCTAAGAACAATAATTTTATTTTTAAATTGAATGATTAGTAAAGAGTGTTACCAAAACTGGGCTACCGAATAGCAAAAATAAGAAAAATAGCGTCATAAACACCTACCCGAATTAACTAAGCCCTTTGCAGTCGTAAATTAATTGCATTAATTTGTTTTAATATAAAGAACAATTAGTTAACAATTTGTTCTATCTAAAAGTGAATATACTTGCACATTACACTCGATAACTATACGTGTGTACTAAATGTTTATAAAATTCTTAGATATTTTTTTTTATTTCGTTAAATATACTTGAATCTACATCTACACGAATAGTCCGTCACCGATCCTTAAACACGTTACCTACATAAACTTCCGTTACAATAACATGGATATACACAGCATAAATGTTTGTTTGTTTGTATTAAACCGACTAAGATACGTGATATGGAACGTAACATAAAAACGTATTAATAAATCTCATACCTAAAGCAAGCCAAATACTCTACGTCAAAGTAAATCAAACTGTAATTGACAAAATTACCGTCACAAAAACAACTAAACTACAAGTTAACTCTCCAACGCTATACGCCATGTTAATACACTAACTTAACACTCAGTCCATTCAGCAATAAGTCACACTCGACCGACAATTAATACATTTCGTATTTCCTACGATTATATTCCCATAATTAAGATTTGGTACAAATACTAAATCTAAGATAAAATATTAGTAAATGCAACCTACTCGCTTCGCTTTTGCAGCAAAAATCATAATAAAATTAACACGAAATTTACAATCCATATTTTACAAGTAACAGATTAACCTTCGTTACATGTTGCTCCGCTCGAAGCAGATAAAATAAACTTATAGGATTAATGCGGTCAGTTCCGATACATCGCGCTACACCGCGCTCTCAGCTAATAAATTACTGAAATTGTTAAATAAATCATTAAACAAACCATACTCAAAGTTAAGTATATCATCGATTCATAAACTAAGCGACTACACAAAGTAGGTCGGGTGAAAACTTTAAAATAATTTAAAATTAATCTAAACAAATCGACTTTGTACGAATCAGTACAAGCCATATTTATATTATAGACATAGAATCTTAGACTTCATGAAAAAACTATTAAAATTGAGTTTCTATAACTCTAACGCATTAATCAAAGCGTATCCATCATTCATTAAAATAAAGTCACAAAATCAGGCTCCCAAATCGAAAAACTGAAAACATCACAATAGTCATAGTTTCGAGTGTCGTGAGTTCGATAAGTCGAAACCAACAAACTTACATTTTTATAACAAACTGGGGATTTCGAAAGTGAAATGCTTGAAATGAGATCTAAAACTGCGTGTGATATATTCTCGTCTCTTTCATAATTATGATGTAAGAAAGAGATAGATGACATCAGACGCAGTTTAAGATGAGTTCGCAATTCAACGTCAAGTAATCTCCAATGTGGTAGCTGTAATTTGTTTCAAGAAAACATACAAAACTGGCCAACTTTTCCTATTACAGTCCAAAAAGAAAACAATCTTCTCATATAAATAGTGAGATCAACTGTCTTTTGTATGAAAGTACGAAAAATTATGAATTTCAGTTTCATTAGGGAAAGTTGTTCAGTTTAGGCTTCTGAGTTTTGAAGTTATTTCACAGATTTAAAACTTTTTATTACTAGGACGAAATGCAGTGACTTTAAATTAATAAGCAGTACCAAATCTCCCAATTAAAATTAACAACTTTCCCCGAGAAGAAATAAAAAATAAAATTTCGCACTGTATGCTTCTTGGGGAAAATAGTTCACAGTAAATTTTCACTTACTAATTTGAAGTCACCCTTTTCTGATATTTTTGTAAAGTCCTTACACGCACTTAGTACGCGTGCCCGCACTTTTAATGCGTACGTACAGTACATGTTGATCTTTCGCACGATACGTTAATCGCGTATTTTGCTATTTTGAAAGTCACCTTATACAAAGTTGTCGGTAGAAAGTCCTTGCACGCACTTAGTGCACGCATTGTTGTCGTTGCGTACGCACATTAACTGAGCGCAGCAACTAGTTGCGTGTACTCAGTCGGTGTACCAAAGATGCTGTTGCGGTACGAGGTAGGTGGGCGAGTATGGTTGCAGGTAGTGGGGTAGCCGTGCGCCGCTGGCGTGGTGGGCGGGCGGCGGGCCCACCGCGCTGGTCACGCCCACCGCGCCCACTGCCCCGTGACCACCGTGCGCGCTGCCCACTGCCCCGCTAGAATAGTATTGGTTTATGTTAAGATAAGTCTAAAAACTTATAAAGTTATTTAATGTTGTAGTTGTAGTAATGAACTAGGATAGCTAGATGGTAATGCCAATGAATATGTAATATTTATTACTACGTACAGTGACACTCTATTCTTTTTTTTTTATTCTGTTCTTCGAAGTTTAGGTAAATATATATCACTCCTTAAAAATCGTGACGTATTTCCAGTAACACTGTATACAAGGTTAATGGGAACTCGACGAAATTCCTGGCAGGACGTGATAGGGCAGCCAAAATGCAACAAATTTAACCCATCTTATGTATGGCCGAAAGTTAATAGTTTTCGAGATTTCGTCCCACGGGCTACCGTCCATAAGCTAGAATTCCGTTAACTGACCCGAGGTTAATTTACACTTTTTGATGCCATCCGAATAAGATGAAAATTCTCTATCGAGCCATATTACTCGTTTTTCGGTTAATGTAGCAAAAGGGGTAAAAAATTCTAGGACACTTTTTAATTATTTTTTTGTATGGCTGCCTCTTTTGCGACATTCTAACCGACAACGGCATTCTAGTTCATGGAGGGCAGCGGTAACGAAGTCCCTCCCGTGAAGCTAGTAGCTACGTCCATTAGCCTAAAAAATTTAATAAATAAAAATAATACATAATATATTGTGTCAGTACTTGCTATAAACTGATCTCATTTTAGTTTTAAGTATGTGTAGGTATAAGATAAATGTTATTATACATATAAGGAAAACATTGTTGCAGTGCCCCAACGGGGTTCGTGTATGTGCTTTAATGATGTAACACCTTAAAAAAACTCACGATACAATAAAGAATTTTTGAATTTTGAATATAGTACGTATACGTACGTGTGGTAGTGGTAGGTGGGCACGTAGAGCGGCGGCGCGGGCGGCAGGTAGCCGGGGGACACGCCGCCGCCCGGCGACAGCACGCCGCCGCCCGCTCTACGGAACAGCATACGTTAGTTAGCATCATCTTATATAATTCTTAGGCCCGTATTACCGCAACATATCTGTACTTCTATATCTATACTAATATTATAAAGAGGAAAGATTTGTATTTTTGTATGTTTGTATTTTTATATGTAACGAATAGGCTCCGAAACTATTGGACCGATTTCAAAAATTCTTTCACCATTAGGATGCTACATTATCCCTGAGTAACATAGGCTACATAATTTTCCCAATAAGGGAACGAAGTCCTGCGCAGGAAGCTAGTAATATTATAAAGAGGACAGATTTGTATTTTTGTATATAACGAATAGGCTCCGAAACCACTGGACCGATTTGAAAAATTCTTTCACCATTAGAATGCTACATTGTCCCTGAGTAACATAGGCTACATAATTTTCACGAATTCCCACGGGAACGAAGTCCCGAGCGGGATGCGAGTTACAAATAAGTTGGCATCATCTTATCTAAGGCCCGTATAACAGGAGATGAGTCTTGATTGTTTCTTTCTCTCACTGTCAAAATTACAAAGACGACTCACGTATAGATCAAAGTCTGAGATTCGTTCTGTAACGAACAATACGGACCTAATTCTTGATATAAAAACAGCAAACTTAAATGTTTTTTTTTTTTCAAATAGGTTTTATTTTATTTCGGCTTCAAATATGGACGATGCGTGCAGATCCCAAAATCTCCGTCTCGAATCGTTCATCGCGCAGACCCCAAAATCTCCACCCGATTCATTTACTGCGCAGACCCCTAAATCTTTACCCCGATTCATTCATCGCGCAGACCCTAAAAACTCCACCCCGATTAATTAATCGCAGACTCCAAAATCTCCACCCCGATTCATTCATCGCACAGACTCCAAAATCTCCACCCCGAATCATTCATTGCGCAGACCCCAAAAACTCCCCTAAAATCTAACTGCAATTCGCGGTACCGATAAACTTGTGTCCAAGTTTTTAAACCGCCAAATGGCCTCTGAAATGTTTTAGCGACTGTCGTCAATCGACAACAGCTGGAACCGACGGCTCAACTAAACGGGCATGTTTCCGAAACACGGAAACGCTCGTGATTAATTCCTACTTTTGTGGTAACCCATCAGGTTCCCTACTCTGTGTATGTTGCTTAACCTCACTGATCGGTTCGGATTAGCAATAATATATTCAACGTAAAATAGAATGGTACTGACTTGTAATGCGCGTGCGGATGATGATGCCAGGCGGTGGGCTGTGGATGCGCAGGGTGAGCGGGGTGAGCGGGGTGGGCGGGGTGAGCGGGGTGAGCCGAGTGCTTGTGGGCAGCCGGCGGCGGGGCCAGGCTGTACTCACGGCAACCGCCGCTCTGTAACAAATAAATATTATTTATCACAAACAAACAGCCAGACATGGATCTATTTGCATGTAAATGAGCAAGAATATTGGGAGAATAAAAAAAATAAAAAAATAAAAAACGTTACACACTCAAAGGCCCACACTAAGGTTTTCCCTTGTGTCGTGAGTCCCTCGGAATACACATATTTTTCTTTCCCTAAAAATTATTTCTTCATATTAGCATTGATAGAGGCAAAGTTATAAATATTTATTAACTAGAGGTTCCCTGGGACTTCATTTTAGGTAAAATTAGGATCGAATTGCTTAGCCTACACAAATAAAATAAAAGATTAAAAATACCTTATATCATAACAATACAAATTTGCTTCAAGTTAAAAACACCCTCTTCAATTCCAAAAACATTTTTCATTATTTTCTTAGTAAATTATTTCTGTAAATCATATTGATCACAAACACAAGAAGGTTGAAAAATAAAGTACTGTAATGCAATACATACGCTATCTCTTTTATTGTGCTGCGCCGAGACGTACTGATTGCATTGGTAGTCATTCGATTGGCGCGCTGTCGACCCACTCTGTAATAGTAACAAGTTGAGCGTTAAACATCTATACTTATTTATGGCTATTGCAATCTAAAGTACTGATTTTATGTCAATTTATATCCGTTCGTGGCTCTTCCTTGTGTTGAAAGTATAGATAGACGGTGATTTAACAAAT
The DNA here is from genome assembly GCA_949987775.1 of Aproaerema taeniolella. Taxonomy (NCBI): domain Eukaryota; kingdom Metazoa; phylum Arthropoda; class Insecta; order Lepidoptera; family Gelechiidae; genus Aproaerema; species Aproaerema taeniolella. The sequence continues at coordinate 7,574,033 of OX465245.1, forward strand.
GCCATGCTACTCAAAAACTCTCTAAAGGAACCCATCCTCAATTGTAAATTTTTATTTTATTCTTCACACCAAGGCAATGTGCTAATTAAATAACGCTCTAAGGAAAAGTTCAGTTTAGTCATCTGCTTAATTTGCGGTAAATAAATTTAATTACATGTAAGTGTGTATATGGGGTGATTTTCTATCTATCTATGGAGGGGACGCCCGTCAGGCTCCACTTATTTCAATGGGGTGATTTTATATTAGTTTTAACCGTGTGGTGATCGGTTGAGAATAACACCACCCCATCTCTTTCGGTGGGTGTCGTAAGAGGCGACTAAGGAAACACAAATGAGACCTGCCTCCTAGTAATCCATCCCAGGCAACGACACTTCATTTTTTTCTGAATCTGAGGTGTCGTCCTATGGTCTCATGCGGTGTGGTAGGCTCTGTAAAGGCCCGTCTGGTTCGCGACCACCCTCCTACCGAAGTCCGACGCCAAACAGCTTGCTGTGTTCCGTCGGTGCGTGGGAGTACCAGTGCCTTTATAGGCATCTTCTGGGTTAACTCGCTCCATCGTCGACCTCATCTTTGACCTTATGGTCAAGATTGAGGTCAAGAGTTAACCCATCATATAATAAAAAAAAAGTTAGCGAAACTTTAGGGGTGATCTTCCCCTTAAAACTAAACAACTTTCCAAAAGGAACCCATATAAAATTCATATTTTTTTTTGCTTTCATATACTAAGACAATCCGCTGATCGCACATTTTGTATGGAGAGGCCTATGTTCCTTGGAGTAAGTTGTTAGTTTCGTGGGCTGATTCACATCCTTTATTTTCGTTAACTTATTTTAAAGTAACCCAATATGTTTGTCTGTTTCTCTCCTCTCAGTGAGTACGTAAAAATGTATTTACAATTTGTATGTGTGTATGTATATAAATCCTTTATTGTACAGTCAACGGCACATCAGGTTACCACAAACTGTCAAATTTCTCCAATGGATAAGTAAACTCTAATGCTTTGAGATAAAATTGATAATCGATTGAAGAAATTTGACAGTTTTGGATAGCATGATGTGTTGTTGTCCCTGTACAACAAAATTATAAAGCAGACAAATTGATTAAAAACATAAAGCGACATTAGGTACAAAGGTGGACTTATCTCACAAGGGGATCTCTACCAGTCAATATAGTAATGTTAAGAGAAATGTATGTGTTTGTTGTATGTGACTGTACTTTTAATTCTAAGCTACATACATAGTGATGATGGTGGTCATGTGTCTCTTGTTTGGCCTGATCCTGCTGCGCAAGCGCTAGGATCCTCTTCTTCTGGCTCTGGGGGGTGGCGACGGGTTGACTCCCCTGACCCCCCGCGGCCGCCTGACCCCCCACGCCCCCCGCTGTGGTGCCGCCGGATGATCGCGATGGCTGTTGCGGTTGTGCTTGTTGCTGGGAAAAATATAAACGTATCTTTATTATCCTGTAGGATACGTTTCAATTCACGTCAACATCGCTCTAATTACGAAGTAGTTCCATTTACGATGTCGCGCTAACAGACTTTGGCAAGTTTCTTATTTCATATATAATTTCATTAGGCAACCGAAATACTTCAAGTTACGCGGGAGTCGTGCATACTAAAGAGTAGAAAAGACAAAACAAACGTACAAGTCGAAAAGTTGAAAAACCCCGACAATTTCATTTCAAACTCAAATATCTCTTAAACGGCTGAACCGATTTAGACAAATCTTAGCTAAGAACCACCGCTAGAAAATCTGCTTTTGAATTAAAAAACCGTAACCAAATCGGTCCACCCGTTAAAGAGTTACGGTGCCACAGACAGACACAAATAGCGGTCAAACTTAACACCACACTTTTTGCGTCGTGTCACAGAATAAATAATAGTACTAACGTACAGAAGTCTCACTCCCTAACTAAAGTCAACTTTAGGCATAAAAATTTGCCTACTATTGCAAGTGGCACAGGCTTGCAAGAGAAATTGAAACTTATAGTCGGCCGCTAGCGTTCATATTCTATTGCGCACCGCCGACTCGATGCCACGTTCGCGACGAGAGCTCAGGGTTAACACTCGCCGCCGATTTACAGGTAAAATTATTATTGAAATTAATTAAGTAAGATAACACTGCTTATAAAATCAAGAATAACTTTAGAAAGGAAGTGTAGTAAGTAAAAACACAAGTTAACATAACCAACCATGTTATTTGATACCTAGCCTACATATCTACTAACTACAGACACCTACAGACTATTGTGATGGCAAAACGTGTTTCTGTCGGATTTTAATATTGTTAATAAGTAGGTACACTTATTATTTAGTTCAACACGCGACCGTTGCGGCGAGTAGCAACCCGCGCTCGCTGCATACTCAGTATGCCCGCCGCAAGAACATGTCTAAACAAAGGAGTGACACCCCCCTGGTCGTGTGTTAAAACCAGATAATATAAAGTACCGTATTGTTGTGGTGGTGACACGTCTGGTGCTGTGTGTGGTGCGGCTCGCGCTTGACGTGTCTGTCGTCGCGGGGCGAGCGCGCCGAGCAGATCACCCCGCCCGGCGCGTGCGCGGCGACAGACGACAGGTTGTTGTTGTTGCTCTGGTTCGGGTTGTTATTCACTGTGTTGTTTGGCGCACATTCTGCACTCACGTCTGTATATAGACGTTGGGAAAGTTATTTATTGAGTTTTTTGATGGTTAAACATGTTACGGGTTAAAGTAGGTGTTAACATATCTACACTAATATTATAAAGAGGAAAGATTTGTACCTATTTTTGTATGTTTGTACTGAATAGGCTCCGAAACTACTGGACCGATTTCAAAAATTCTTTCACCATTAGGATGCTACATTATCCCTAAGTAACATAGGCTACATAATTTTTCCGAATTCTCACGGGAACGAAGTCCCGAGCGGGATGCTAGTTTTTCATAATTTCATGTCTAGTGCCACCCCCTAGTTTCGTTGACTAATTTCAAGTCACCCTATAGATGAGCTAATAATAAAAATGATTCTTCCACCATTTGTAAATCAAAGACAAGTTAAAGTTTAAGTTTAGTTAACTTTTATTGGGATTGTGTGCAATAAAGAACTTCTATCTATCTAAAGTTAAAAATAGAATATTCTGGATGTTACTTGAAATAAGTCAAAGTAGTGAATTACATTAGTTCTTGTAACTCTACGCCTATTATACAGGGTAATTTTTTTATCACTATCCAAATTTTTTATACGTAAACTTTATGAAAATTTAACAGACCCGTATTTTTTTGTTTCTACGTTTCATATAAATTTTTCAAGCTAGATCGTCTGAAGCATAAAAATAAATCAAATTTTTGTATGGAAAAAAAATAACATCGTCCAATTGACTTGAAAAAGCAGAAACACCGTTTTACAAAATTCATCCTCTACGTTAGAAAGGGGTATCAAAATCTGAAAATTTTGGAAAAAATATTTTTTTTCCTCCTGATTTACATTCTATCAACGTTACTGACACCATAAGAAAAATTTGGATAGTGATAAAAAAATTACCCTGTATAGGCAAGAAACTCCGAGGGTTGCTTTTTTTCAATTCCATCATACTTTCCCTATTTTCTCATTTTAATGTTAATTCAAGTAGTAAATACCTTGTTTGAGAGTGTGCTTCGGCTCATCATCGTCCGAGTCTGATATGGTGATGACTGACACGGCCGGTGATGGCGTGTCTCGGATGGTGATGGTGTGCTGGGGCCCGGCGGCCGCCACCACCACTGGGGCTGCTACCTCCCACGCTGCGTTGGTCGCGCTTCGTCCGTTACTAAAGATAAAAAAAAGAATCTTTATGAAACTTATTTCATTTTTATTAAATTTTTTCGGACGGAAAGTAAAGCAAATATTTTAAGTTATTGTAAAAGCTAAAACTACATACACAAGATCATCTCCGGAACCAATATCTATATTGTGAAGGAGTGTATGCTGCGCGTGTTTAGGTCGTGGCTATACACAATATACTATGTTTTTGTTTTCCGAGGCCGACCGAAAATATGTTTTAGTTTTGAGTTTTTTTATGTTATTATAAGTTTCGAAAAAAGATGCGCGGAGACATGCTTTTGGCTGAACTAGGAAACAAATACACAATAGTTTCACCGTCACTTTTTTTATCTCGCATGGGATTCGAACCCACGAGCTCTGAATCAACCGACCGAACCCTCATGTTTAAAAATATAATTAATGTAATTCTGCGTCGGAACGTATCCCTAAGCAGAAGATATTTAGGGTAAACTGCCCTAACTATGAAATTTTCCTTATTTTTTTATTTTTTATTTATTTCGACAAATATATCAAAAGTAACAATAACTTCAAGAAGACACTATTAAACCACATGTGGTTTGTCTTAGTGTCTTATTCTTCAGTCTATACAAGGTAAAACAGTTGCTAATTTCTAATATAACTACTAATACCTAATATTGCGAAGAAATTGTAATTCACAATCAAAAGCTACTAGCTACAGTGCGTTGTGAATGGTCGACAAAAGGGTAGTTTCCGCTAAACTCAAAAATGTCAGCTAGTGAGTATTACCATAATAAACATCTATCTGGGGTTGCCATTTATAAAAATTAGCTGAAATTACAAAATTTTGCGGTGGTTTCATATAAATCACTTTAACTGATGAATACTCACGCATGGTCATGATGATGCCTATGCCGGGAGGGCGGGGTTCCCTCTTTGACTCTCTTCTTCACTGGAGACAGTTGCGTTGGCTCCTTCTTGCCACCACTGCTTGCCATACTGAGAGGTAAACTTACATTATAATTTTATAAATATTTTGTCATAATTTATAAACTACTGTTTCTAAAAAAAAAGAGGATGTTAGCTGCTATTGTTGGAGTGATTTGAAGAAATTTTAAATACATTTTAATTTCTACAAGCAAAAGGTTAGTTTTAGAAGTACTTATTTTTGTTTCCTGCTATTTCTTTTATGCATGTTAATATTTTTGAAAGTATTTCTATACTTAACCCTCAAAATTTGCGCTACTACGCTTTAGCAAGCTAGGTGTATTCCACCTAAAGGTTGTTCTATCTTATTTAGAGGCTTGTACGAGTACATAGCACATTTGATTACGTAGCATTTAATCCTTAGTTCATAATTAGCGTGAAATTAGAGACAGTTCACGTTCGCCTCTAATTGTGCGCGCACACCCTGTCAACTCATGTTTGTATAAAGACAAATAAAATAATTTACGCAAGTTTATCAAGAGTTTTCCTGTCCGTTTATCATGTAATATACTGAGCTGACAAGGCTTTTTTGAAATAGATTTAATTCTAGAGAATTAGGTTGAGGCTTTTGATTACTCTACGTGGCTATGTCAGCCTAATTAGAAATTCATGGAGAAACTCTTTAGCCCCATCAGTCTGTCCTGAGCCCGTTAAACGAACCCATGACAAAACGAAATAGCTGAAGAGCTTCGGTTGTTTGTTTGTTTGTTTATTTGTTTGTTTGTTTGTTTATTTGTTTGTTTGTTTGTTAGTGTGTATATGCACCTGTAGTGGGCTGGCGGGTGGTGGGGCGGGTAGTGCGGCGCGGCGGTCGGCTGCTTCGTCGATCTGTAGACAACCCCACAACACTACTCAACCACGGCTAGCTTACACTTTGGACGTTCTTACTACGTACTACTACGTACTAAAATTTGACAGTAAGAGAGAAATCGGAAACTGAGACAGATCGAATAGTGAGAACAATTGAGCACTAACAGAGAAATCAGACGCTAAAAGGTAAATAAGAGGCGAATTGGGTCGAACATTAAGGTCCGTATTACAGAAAGCGACTCAGACTCTGATCTATATTTAAAGCAGTCGTTTTTGTCATTTTAATAGTGACAGAAAGAGAAAATCAATACTTAAGTATACTTGAGTCTCTTTCTGTAATGCGGACCTAAGAGCGGACACTGAGAAAGATCGTATGGCGAGAAAAATTAAGCACTAGCACAAACAGAGAAATCTGACACTAAAAGGTAAACAATATGGGGAGAATTGGAACCGATACTAAGAAGGAAATTGAAAATTAAGAGTAAAAAAGATAACAATAAAAGGAAAGCAGGCAGTAAGATAGTAAGAGGGAATATTGGACACTAAGGGGGAAAATTCACCTTCAATTGTCTGGCCTGAGTTATTTTTTACTCTGACATACATTCAGCTAAAGAGATAGACAAAAATGATTGATAGGCTGTAAGTTTTCAATTTTTCGGCAATTTTCAAATACGATTTCGAATTCTGTTATCATATGTATGTTAATATATAATCTTAATAAATGTATTCATTATCAGTCATCTATTGGTACCCCCAAAATACTAGTTTTTTTTTTTTTACTTTTCATTAACAACGGGTGCACTCTTGACCACAATCTAGCATAAGGACGAAGATAGATGTAGCAAGTTTACCCAGAAGAAGCCTATTCACTTAAACTTTTAAGAGATTCGGGTTATATGAGCACGGAAATACAGACGCCACGGGCGTAGCCAGAACTTTGTTTCGGGGGGGGGGGGGGGGGGGATTTAAGAAATATATATGAAATCGCCAAAATGCTGCTTTGACCACTGATGTACTTCTTTCGGGTACATTAGACAAAGCACTGAAGAGTACATACAAATTGCTTCGTCAATTTTAGATCTGGTCGCGAAAATTCGGAGGTAACACAACAGATAATGCCGATGATACTTTACGGTGTTTAGTAGGTAGAGGAATAAGGGCAGGAAGATCATGATTTTGGAAATTTCGGGGGAGGGTTTGAGTCACCCCCTGGCTACGCCCATGACAGACGCAGACGTATGACATAATACATACCTCTTGTGATGGTTATGCGAGTGGTTATGCGCGTGGTGATGGTGGAAGTCCCAGGCGGGGTCGGGCAGCGGCGCGGGCTCCACTATGAGCGGCGCGCGCCACTCGCCGACGCCCACGCTGGCCACGTCGCCCACGCCGACGCCCACGCCGTGCTGGTGGTGTGCTGCCGCAGCCGCTGCTGCAGCTGCTGCTAGCTGCTGCACCTGAGTACATCGGGTTATTATGTACTTGTGAGTATAGATTAGTTGGCTGAATTTTAGGGGTGATTCTACCAATGAAACTGATTTTCCTAAAAACATACTTTCCATTAACAATTTTTACCAAAATAAAAAGGCGGTTTTGTGAAAATTCGCCATATATCACAAGGCGGTGGGGAATTGGGGGTGTAGTGAAATGTGACATGTTGCCTCACCACGGGTCACCAAAAAAAGGGGGGCAAAATGCTGAATTAAAACCCCCGACTTTCATCGCTTAGCGGCCGAACAACTTTAATCAAATAAAGCTCAGAATCGTCTCGCTTTCAAACAAGAACTGCATCAACATATCGGTTTATTCGTTAAAGAGCTACGATTCCACAGACCTACAAAGATATACATTTCAAACTTATAAGCAAAGTCAGTTTGTTCGGAGACATAACTCGAGAACGGCTGGACCGATTTTCACGGTTTTAAATTTGTTATATTTGTCGCGGTCCTGAATAGTAGAATAACTATTAAAAACAGAGGAAAATTGACGAACAAATTTCCGTGGGAACGAAGTCCCGGGCGAAAAGCTAGTTTCAATTAAAACCTACCTGGTAAGCTGGCGGGCACAGTATGGACGACACGAACTGGTGCGGGAAGGGCTCGGCGGCGCGCGCCGCGTACTGCCGCGCGCCGCTCACCGCCACGCGCCCGCCGCCGTACAGTTGGTACTGCACACACAAGTCAATCATCATACTATAATTACAATTATATTTCGGTTTGATTTAACTATTAAATAAGTTTTTTTTTTTAAGATGGGTTAACTCTTGACCTCAATCTTGACCATAAGGTCAAAGATGAGGTCGACGATGGAGCGAGTTAACCCAGAAAATGCCTATAAAGGCACTGATACTCCCACGCACCGACGGAACACAGCAGGCTGTTTGGCGTCGGACTTCGGTAGGAGGGTGGTCGCGAACCAGACGGCCCTTTACAGAGCCTACCACACCGCATGAGACCATAGGACGACACCTCAGATTCAGAAAAAAATGAAGTGTCGTTGCCTGGGATGGATTACTAGGAGGCAGGTCTCATTTGTGTTTCCTTAGTCGCCTCTTACGACACCCACGGAAAGAGATGGGGTGGTGTTATTCTCAACCGATCACCACACGGTTAAAATAGTATAATTGGGGGTCAGGTTTTCAAATTGCATGCTACTAACATTTAGGTGGACCACCGGCAAAAAATAGTGGCCGAAGTCCACCCAGGTGAACGAAGCGGGTGGACCACGACCCATACCCGATATTCACAAATAATTTAGCACGTTAGCTCAGTTAGATAGAGTAACAGGAGATCTAATCCTGGGGTCGTGAGTTCAAGTCCGACTCGCGCCGAACATTTTTTTTACCCTAAAAAATATTCTCTCACGCAGGTAGCGTTTTAAAAATACTAAATCATGCTACATATATTATAAAACAAAATCTCTCACGCTTCTGTCTCTCTCCAGATAGGCAGAAAGCAATAAACAAAAAAAACTACGTCCAAGAGGAAGGTTTATGAATTCATTCCCGAAAACCCACAGGAACGAAATCCCGGGCGGGAAGCTAGTGTTAAATAATTCTATAAACAAACATCTTAGCTCGAAGTTGAAAATGCAAAGCGTGTTTATTGCAATTTCTTGCATTACAACAATAAGAAATGACTAGGTCCCTGTATTAGGCAAGCCTGTATGTATCGCAGGAGAACATTACCTTTGAATTCGATTAAAAATATTTTTTCTATATGAAGAGTTATTTTTTATCTTCATCATAAAGGAAGGCAGTAAATCAAGACTTTAATTCTAAACTGGAACGACTATAAATTAGTTTGCAAAACTTTAGGAAGTGAATCCCCCCTTTCAAATGTCCGTTTTTGCGTATATTCCAAGGGACCCACAACACAAGGGAAAACTTAGTGTGGGCCTTTGAGTGTGTAGCGTTCATTTATTTTCCTTCCGGAACTTATCCATACCAACGCATCACTCTAGTTGAGGCTAAATATTACTTTCATGTTTCAACCTATGATCCTTAGAATAAGCAATAATTTGTTAAGTGTAGTAGTCTAATTCACATCCTTAGTTAAAAAACTCAAAGCCATCACATGTAAGAAGATAAAAATTTGTAAAGACAAAGATACTTACCAAGTTATCATACGGCGCCGCTCTAAGCCTTTGCTGATTGATGGTCAAAGCGAGATGATGAGCGGAGGGGGGCGCGGGGGCCACAACCCCCCCCACATAGTCCGGGGCTCCCCCCACGCCGGGGACCACGCCCGATCGACGACACACTTCCATCATCTGTACGCTCGCTTTCACGTTATTGCAGTGTGCGTAGTCTACTAAGTGAGCTAGGGTTACAAACGCGTGGTTTAATGCCTCACCGGGGGTTATTCGTCTTTCCTGGAAATTGGGAAAAGTTATTGTTAGGTTTTGATTGGTTTGAACCATCAAATTTTTGTGTGCGTACTGATTTTTGTGCTTTAAGATGGTCATTTTTAACCCTTTCTTATGATATTGATATTATTAAGTATGTGACCGACTTGACAGAATTTTTCAAACCAATTGGCCTTGACTTGGTTTAAACCATATCGAAAGTCTTGTCATAAATTGCCACTCACCAACTTTCTTGTCCATTGATAAAAAGGTTCAAAGTGATACAAACTTGGCTATACATTTTAAGGAATGTATGTCTCAGAGTGTTGGATAATCTCAAATATCGATTCCGAATAGTGAGCGCCCTTGCTGCCTTAGCATACGCAGCGAGGCTTCACTCTCAAGAGAGTTGATTGCCCAAGAGAACATAACCGTCTCATTGCGTATGCTAGGGTAGCTGGAGACGGAAACTAGTATAACACACAAAACGGGTAAGTATCTTGTGAATTTGTATTCGAATAGGAATTGTAATGATTCAAAAAAGCGTCAGCTGGACCATTTTTCAAGAACAATAATCAACCCGCGTTGGGCCAGCGTGGTGGACTATGGCCTAAATCCCCTTCGTGTTTCGAAGGGAGGCCCGTGCCCTGAGGTGGGGACTTAATGGGCTGATAAAAAAAATCTTCGAGGAGCCGGTGCCCCTCGGTGGGGACGTATAGGGACTACTAAAAAGAAACTTCACAAACCTGGTCCATAGTGAGCATTCTCTTCAATAAGTCAATAAACTCTCGTCTGTCCGCTTTTTCGGCCAACAACTGTCCTCCCTCTAAGTCGGTGGGCACGTTAACTTGTCCGATATCATCGAGACAGTTGAAGATGTATTTTCTTGCCTCTTTACTCTTGATTCCGGTTTCCAATTCATGTTCCTCTGGGGTCTTTAGCCTCCAGAACGGGTATGTGCTGTCGACGTCTCGGTAGAAGAATTTAGCTGTTTTTGATGCGCTGGAATGGAGGTGAGTTTGTTGTTATTTTAAAAGAAATCAATAAAGCAGACAATAAGTCGATTATACAAATTGGTCTTATTTATTAGTAGGTAGGGAAAGAATCCTATTTTACATATGTCAGATTACAAGGATGTATTTTTTGAAAAATGGCGTTTACAATCGTGATTTTTCAATGTCTGAGTAGTTTCACCAAAATAAAAACATATAAATGAAAAGTTTGTAATACGCCAAAGCTTCGTTCGTTTTTCTGCAGGACGCATGGCTAGCAGGTGAGCGGTTTTTCAACATTAAAATATGACCCAACAGACCCCCATACGACACTACAAAGTCAAATATGTTTACTTAAATGCCATAATAATATTTCCATACACATAAAAAAATGTCCACACGTGTTGTAACATGTCCGCACATGTTGCACGTTGTAACATGTCAACGCACGTTGTAACGTGTCAACACATGTTGTAACATGTTTGCATTACCTGTTGAGCATGTGCTCAGTGGGCAGGCCCTGCGTCTGGCTGATGTACCGGATCTGGTCGTACTCCGAGCTGCCCGGGTAGAGCGGCCAGCCCAGGAACAGTTCGGCCACCACGCAGCCCAGTGACCACATGTCTATCGCCTCGCAGAATGCCAGCCCTAGGATTATCTCCGGTGCTCTGGAAAAGATGATCGAATATCGTTAATTTCATCTCGACAAAGGTCATTTATGGCTTGGGTTCCCTACTATACTGTTAAAAACAGTATTATACTTTTTCGGACTACTTTTTACTGTTTAAAAAAAACAGTATACAGTACTGTTCTCAAAATTAATAGTTTAAATAGAAAGAAAGTAAACGTTAATCAAGTGCTGACCTGCGGTGTTTAAGACATTGAAGAAATAAAATACTGTTCATTTTTGACAAATACTGTTTTACCTTTTCCCATCTTAGTAAGTATTCTTTATTTTATGTAATACAAGTTGGCAACCCTATTCAAGGCCCAGACAAGTTGGGCCCAAAAATCTAAAAGTACCGGTCAGCGAAAAAAAAATGATCTCCTGATTGGGTATTTCCATCCAACCAAATTACACTATGGCGCCAAATCTCTACGGTCAACTTTGAAATATAAGAGCAACTCAGGTTACCACACGCGTGCACTCTGTGCTGTTGTGATAAGAGCGGTTTTGTAATGAAAATGGAGTAACCTGATGCACTGGCCTCTGTACTTTGTTTTATAATACATATAGTATGACAAGTTACCTGTAATATCTGCTCTGAAGGTAGGTGTTGCAGACCGCCTTGCTGACGTGGCTGGCGCTGCCGAAGTCGATTACTTTGACGCGATAGGGCTGCCTCGCCGGCTCCACCAACATTATGTTCTCGGGCTTCAAGTCTGCGTGGATCAGGCCCAGTTGCTGGAAGGGACATAAGGGTGATGAATGTTTTGTTATTACCGATTTTATCTATTTTGAGATGATGAAAAGTTTTAAATCGAAAATGAAATACATGACAAAGTCGCCGTACTTATCTACACTAATATTATAAAGAGGAAAGATTTGTATTTTTGTATGTAACAAATAAACTTAAAAATTACTGGACCGATTTCAAAAATTCTTTCACCATTAGGATGCTACATTATTTTTGTTTGTGTGTTGTAGCGTTAAAAAATAAACATTACTCTATTCTAAAATGCTATTTTATCAAATAAGTCTGTATCCATAAAGTTTGTGCGACCATTCGTAGCTTACGTAATTTAATTATTTAGGTGTTTAAAATAATTAAATACTTTCTATTTTTTTAATACTTCACCATAAATAAATTAATAAGTGTACCAAGGAATACAGATATAGCAATAGGCATTTTCAAGATTAAGGTCAAAAGTTACACCTTCTCAAAATGAATAAAAAACAACATATTGAAAAGGTAGAAAAAATAAGGGGAACATTATATCACTAGCTATTACAACCGATTTTGATAATATAACCTACAGAACATGAAAGTCTAGCAGTGGAGATCTATAGCTTGAATGTGGACTTTATTCTACGAAATAAGCTTCAAAACAAAGACAAAAGTTACCTTAAGCTTAAGCAGCGCTGTGAGGACTTGCTGCAGAATAGGCCTGATGTACTTAAGCGGGAGCGGCGAGAACTTGTTCTGTTTGAGGAAGTCGTAGAGGTTTTGCTCCAGCATTTCGAAGACCAGGCAGGTGTGAGATCTGTGCTGGAAGCACTCGTACGCTCGCACGAAGTTGAACTCGTCGGCGGATTCCTGCGACAGTCGTGAGAGGATCGACACCTGGAATAAACATAATTATAAGGATAAGACGAAATTTTTTGGTTATCGTAAAAATTTGTTACGGGGACAACGGAAAAACAAATACCGTTGTAACTGCTGAAATCTAATACCTTCGTTTGCCTAGCGTGGCTATTAGCATTCTGCTGGGACAAGGCAATTGGCTGATCGCACAAGTTTTGTGACCTATATTCCATGGGGAAAGTTATTTATTTTGGTGGGCATCAGCAATGATCACGTCCTTAATATTAGCACAGAATAAATAATAGTACTAACTAATTTAAAGTCGCCCAGTATTTTTAATCTTAAAAATTAGTAAATAAATCAAACCGATTCATTGCTTTATTAGTAAAGGAAAAAAAAAGCGAACCTTATAAGGGCAGGGAAGTACGGACCGCTGCAACAAAGGTTACCGTGCACTCTGTGCTATTGTGATAAGAGAGGTTTTGCATTGAAAATGGAGTAACCTGATGCGCTGGCCTATGTTAAATTAAAATAATCTAGTACCTACCTAATCTATCTATACATATTATAAAGAGGAAAGATTTGTTTGTTTGTTTGCATTGAATAGGCTCCGAAGCTACTGGACCGATTTGAAAAATTCTTTCGCCATTAGAAAGCTACATTATCCCCGATGGACATAGGCTACATAATTTTCTCGAAATCCCACGGGAACGAAGTCCCGAGCGGAATGCTAGTAGAAAATATTACAGAAGTAAATAAAGCTTGTCATCTCTTTTTAGGAATCTTAAAAAATAAACAATCAATGTAAAATCCTCATTTTATTCGATTTAACAATTCCCAAGGAAGCGATCACACGCAGCTGTAAGTAATCTAGTAAATGTGCACATGTGGATATCTTCGATAGTGATAAGGTTAGCGTGCGTGCGTCATTCGTTTCCATTATACATGTGGAACGCATTTGCAACGTTGCAAAATTGTTTTACAGATGTAGTTAGATGTGTTTCTGTGGTTCGTTATTTTTTCACGTGACGTTCATTAGTCATGTGTAAGTGACGCAATTTATATGACTATGGCTTTACTGAATCATTTTTGAATGCATATGTCTAAGGAAAATTGTAAAATCACCCGCGACATTACAACTTTTCCAGTAAAATTATAATCCGCCTGCATGAAATTAGGGCGCCGATTAGGAAGGAGCTGTCCCTAATAAAAAGGAATTTGTGGAAAGAGGAGAGGTTTTTTTTAAACACTACAAATGGCCAAGGTGTCTAGTTTCAATAAGGTATTTCACGGTACATCCAATCAACAAAGTTTCAGCGTAGCTCCTAGACAGCTCCAACTTTAATTAGATACGTTCAAGTTTGAATGACATAGATCCGAGAAAGGATAATCCCCAGTGGGACAGGATGATCCGGTTCTATCCCTTACGAAGTTGGTTGTGCGTGTTAATGGATTTTAATATTCTGATATTGGTTTGTATAACCGATACGTACACGTACGGTTTAAAAAGATTGTGGTACTTTCACAGTCGAGACGCGCGCGGGATGCTTTAAAATGGATTTTCAGATCAGTTTAAACGATGATTTCTTTTAATGATATTTTAGATTTTTACATTTTACATTTTCACATATATTTTTGGTTAGTACCACTGATGCTCTGTCTACCCCGTTAGAGATTACAGGCGTGAGCGTATGCATGTGTGTGTACATTTTCAAACTGAAATTACTCAGAAAGTATATCACTTACGACATTTTGTCAAAGAGTATTTGTTTTTTGTAATTATTTTCTCCGTCGATTGTCATATGTTTCATACGTGTACATTAAAAACGCGACTTTTTATGTACTTGTAGTACTTGCAACTTCATAAAAAAATGTTCGAACCTCTTTGCTGCCAAGCCTAATGCACTAAAACGATTTTTAATGTAGAATTCGTTCATGTTCCTTTCGAACAATTATTTTCTTTTTCTTAAGCATTTTGTTTTGAAAAAAAAAATGGTTTTTGAAACTATGTTATGTTTCTTTTATGTTCTATGTTATTTAAATTTGAAGGTAATACCTGACTACAAAATTAAACCACTATCTTCATCCATCTGTGTTTTGTCGTAGCTCACAAAAATATTTTTGTTTGAGAAGTTCTAAGAAAACATTATCACAGTTTAAGCGGAGTGCACAATAAAGTTGACATTCCAGCGTGACTAAACCAGATTAACTAACAGCTATCTTTCCTACTTTGCGACTTCTTTCGTTTGGTAAAGTAGCCTATGTCACTCTGTAGACCTCCAAAGATCCCCGTGCGAATAATTCACGTCATTCCATTGCTCCGTGACCATGTGAAGGAAGGACAAACACAACAGACTTTTACATTTTATAATATTGAGTAAGAATAAATTAGAAGTATGAAGATAGTAAATGTATTTTGAAACTGTCTAAGCTTTAAAAGTGCTTTAATTCATTAAAATAAAACTTCTTTCCACAGGAAAGAAGTCATAGGTGGAAAGCCAGTTATTTATAAGATAAATGAAAGAAATGACAATCCAATCACCGTATTACACGAAAGACGAAAAACGCACATAAGTTTACTTTCTTAATACAGTGTATCTCAGCCTATATCCAACATAGAGTACAGAATTTGAGAGACAGGCCACTCCGAAGTACAAACACAAACATTTTGACAACTGGCGAGCAGCCAGCCGCTATAATGGAGCAAGGAGGCGAGCCAGTGAACATCCGAGCGAATCCCGCTAATAAATGGAAGTAATAAGCCCTCTGACAGCTTGCAACTTTTTACTTCTATCTATTCTTCGTCTGCACCGTCTTTTGTTTCCTGATAATGAAGTTATTTTTTTATTTGGTTTGAGGAGTACGGTTTTGGCGTTGATGTTCATTGATAAAAAGATTTTCTAATAGATAAAGTTCTGTCCTATACCGTTTTCAATTATATTTGTTTTCTTGTCATCGCGTAGGTATAGGTCAAGTGCGTGGCGAACTTGACTAACCCTGGTGCCAGAGTTTTCAAACCGCCAAATGTTTTAACGACTGTAGTCAATCGATAACAGCCGGTATCGACATCTTAACGTGCTCTCCGAAGCACGGAAAAGCTCGTGATAAATTGCCACTTCGGTCACCCATCAGTTTCCCTGCCTCTGTGTGCGTTGCTTAACCTTACTGATCGGCTGAGATCAGCGAGCGCCACTGGACTACGAGCGCTACAAATCCTAATGTCAAAAAAGTTCTGGGTTCTTTTGTCTTTCGTAAGTTGAGTACCTACCATTGCACTGTTACTTGATTCTAAAACTTAGAGCTTTATCCACTTCACACAACACATACGACTTCCCCAAGGGTCGGTCCTACCGATCAAGTCAGAGGCCATTGGGCGGTTTGTAAACTCTGACACCAGGGTTAGCCAAGTTCGCCACACACTACACGATAAGAAGAATAAGAGTACAAAAACATTAGTTGTTACCTCAATCTGTCCTTGGCGCGCATAGCTGGGGTGGTTCTTGAGGATCTTGATGGCGACGATCTCGTTGGTGCCCTTCTTCCAGCACTTCACCACCTGGCCGAAGGTCCCGCGGCCGAGGAACTCCAGCACCTCGTACCTGGACATAAAGTTTACTTAGAAACTGAAGATTTTGTTAATTTAGGAGCCTATGTACGCGTCAATGGTGCATATCTCCATATTTTTTGGTAGGTTTTTTCGACCACACAAAATAAAACAAAATAGAATAAAAATTATAATATTTTCGGATCATTTTGGAGTCGATTAGGGCGGTTTGGGACGATTATAACATTATAATTTTCCCTTATAATATTTTTTGTTTGTTCAAATATATCATCATCATTATCATCATCAGCCTGTGTCAGTCCACTGCTGGACATATGCCTATGTTCAAATATATGCTTATCTCAAATTTGCATTATATATTTTTTTCATAATTTTTAGAAATTTCCTGCTTTAATTTTCACAGCAATTTTCCATTCATGTCAATATCAATCTTGAAGAGGTTAAGACTTGAAAAACATCAAATTGATGGCTACTGCATTTTTTTTGTAGAGCTCAAAATTTCGTGCTGCGCGTATTTGATGTGTACTCTCGAAGAAAAATTGGCTATCTCAAAACTCAATTATTTAAAGCAGCGGTTCTCAAACTTTTTCGGTGACGGAATCCTTTTTGAAAACACGTTTGTTGTGTTTTTGAGTGTTATGTCTGTGTCCAAATGTTTGGCGGAGTCCTTAAAATTTGATTGAATTGAACAGTTAGCTAAGCTACCGACTGAAACTTTGGATGCTTACGGTTTCATATAATAAGGTAGATGGATAAAATCTTTATTCACTACTCGCGTTACGCATTTCAATGATATCCATTTAGTGTTAAATATAGTCGATACCTACTTTTTCAAAGCCCCCACAGAGGGGACCCCTAGATCTACGCGAAGCACACTTTGACCGACTTAAAACTCACCTATTAGACGAGGAGTAGAGCACCTCATGTTGAACCAGCTGGTAGTCTCCGTCACCAGCGCAGCCGGAGCCTGCACCGAGGTCATCAGAGGTCATCGAGGTCATTAAGGTCGCAGGACGCCGCGCACACCCGCATGCACACAGATTCGTATTCGACATATTAGCTACACATACATTAGGAAACAAAGCTTAGTTTTCTAAAAATATGTATCTATGAAAGTACAGAGGGCCGCATATCAGGTTACCACACGCGTGCGCTCTGTGCTGTTACGATAAGAGCGGTTTTGCAATTAAATTGGGGTAAACTGATGCGCTGGCCTCTGTACATGTACCACCTCTTAAAACAAGCTTCTTCCTTAAAAATGATGGCATTCTAAGGTTTCTAGAATACTGCGATTTCTATCAAAATAAAATGATGATAATACATATTATACAAAATCCTGAGAGTTAGTTTTTAGCCCTCGTATTCTAGTTTGAAACCGAGGAAGTCGTTTTATTATTTTTAAGAGGTGGTAAAAGGGGGACTTCTATTCGATTAGGGAGTAAACAAAAATATCTACATTTTAGAAAATGGGAACTCAGCAATATTTATAAGCATCAGGGATTTGAGAAGTCAAAAGCATGCAATAACTTGAATACAGAACATACTAAAGTTCAATAAAAATTAAATACTTAGAACTCTGTATTACGGAAGTATTTGTAGGGCATAATTGTCTTATTTCCATTGTGGCACACTCCCCAAATAACACTGGTGGGCTGGTGGCATCATATCATATTATGATAAACTACCATAAATCGCACTGAATTCTGGACTAAAGAAATCGAGTATTTACCGTAACATTGAGAATAAAAATTTAAATGTTTTGAAATACTAAGGCCCGTATTACAGAAGCAGACTCAAGTCTTGATCTATACTTAAGTATTGATTGTCTCATTCTCTCACTATCAAAATGACAAAGATCAGAATCTGAGGTCAGTATTACAGAACGCGACTCAGACTCTGATCTACACTGGAATAGCAGTCGTCTTTGTCATTTTACAGCGAGAGAAAGAGACAATCAATAATTGCTGATTAATTTTGTCTTAGTTTTTTAGTTATGACGAAGCCTGTTGCGGATACGTTTTTGTTTATTTTTTTTTCCATTAAATACATTTTGATCAATAATCTGTAATACGGGACTGAGTCCCGTATTTAATTCTACAAATTTGAACTTTATCACTACCAGACAAGAAACATGAATGGATACTTAATTGAGGAACAGACTCTACATTTTACTACCTTCCATGATTGAGGATATAGTCGCTATGCTTTTGACTTCTCCATAATAAAATCTAAGTGCATCATTGATTGGGCAGTGCAAGTCAATCGAACTACAGGGTAGAACAACAGCAATGCATTGTTACCTCCCGACAGTTGGTTCAACATGGACATCCCGTCAAAATACAGCATAGGCGAAGCACCTACATACTGGGTGACTTTGATTTGCGAAATTAATGATGTAATGTGAGTCAGCCTACCCACTGAACTAATATCCCCAAGGAACCATAACAAACATACATATTGTAGGCAGAGCATCAGTGGTTCTAGCGAACTACTTGATGCCAAGTTTGACACAAAATGTGAGGGTTATCAGATGGGACAAGTTGTTTAATGGTCAGCCTTTCGCCCTAGAGGTGGTCAGCCTTTCGCCCTTTATATAGCAAAACCCAAGCATCCCACTTATTGACTTTAGAAAAGTATGTAGCTAGCACATTATACATTTTTCTTTCACTCCCAATCCAGCATGGATAAACAATAACATATAGGTTGAAATATGTATCTTGTTCCTAGCTTTTTGTACCATTTCTCATCATGGGTACGATTGACCAGGATTTGATTTCATTTTAGGTTGAAATATTTCCATATTTCCTACAGATTCCTTCGGGAAAATTGGTCAGTTTCTTCGATTAATCAGCACAAAGTTTTGCTAAACAAATTTAAGTCACCCCATATGAGCCTATGGTGCAAAGCCTTCGGTCTATTTGTATGAAATATAACATTATAGTAAAAATGACAAGTTTTGAAAACCCGAGTCATCTTTAATACAAATTTAAGGACTTTGTAAACGTAATGTGTAAGTATTAGATATGGGTATGAAAATAATGTATTGTACATATGTAGTGTGGTGTGTAGCGCAGGAAATAACTTCAGTGACGTAAGTACATTGCTCGATAAGAGAATAGAAAACATTCCTCTCGTGTTTCCACAAAACAAAACATCATTACATTCTAGTTCTAACAACAGCAAATGTTGTGCAACCTTATTGTAGTTTGAATTGTTTTTCTATGGTTATTTTTTTATGTAATAATGAATTACTGTACAATGTCATAAATGTGAGCAATAAATTACATGACTATGTTGCATTACATACCTATATTTATTGTGGTTTTTACCTAAATATCAATCAAAACGTAATAATTTCAAAATAATAAAAGGTAAGAACATGTTTTCGCAAGGAACAATAAATATAAATAAAAACCAAATATCCAGTTAACTTTATGGTTGCTTTTAGTTTTTTTTTGTGAATCCTATACTATTAAACGAGCTAATTTTGTATGTATTATACATACATGTATTTTAAATTTTAATGTTTCTAATGATTTTGATGAAAACAGGTTTTATTTTTATAAACAAAACACTTTTAAGTTCTTTTTAATTATCATTAGTCTTAACGTATCTTTACTGTTTAGAAATAATCTTAATGGTTTCATATTGGTTAAAGATATAAAAGGTCATCGACTTACTTTAAGAAATATCGTTTTACGCACTTTCATCAACTGAACTGAAGTATATTGACATTGAATTATTAATTTACATTAATTAACTGATCATTTAATTGTGTGCAAATGAAACAGAGTTTCAATTGTTGTGAATCGGAGAGCAGTCTTTGTTATCTGGGCAAGTCAAAACAGTTTTGACTTATGCATAGTCAGTAGAAAATTAAGGTAATCTAGATTTATTTGTTAGATATTGTTATTGTAAGAGCGGTTTCTCTATGAAAAGTACATATTCCTTATTAATCTTATTCAATATTTAATGCGCAGATTTGTTTGTATATCTGTTATCCGACTAAAAATAGGGCTAAAACTAGGTGTAACCGTAATTCGGGTACTAGCGGTAACATATCTTGATCTCGCCCGGCACAGTATTTCTTGATCTTGTGTTTAATTGTATCTATTAGATATGTGTGTGCGTGTCTTATGTTACTTTGCTGCTATGTAAATTACGTTTGTGAACCATGTGCAAGTATACGACCTAAACGTGTCAGCAACACATATACGAAATTGTTTAATTATATTAACTGTGTATATTTGTGTCATGTAACATTACTATATGAGTGACATGTGTGTGAATTATGTGTATGTTAGTTACAAGTGTATGTGAGTGACATGTGTGTGAGTGATGCGTGTGTTAGGTTAGGTGAGGAGGTAACAACAATAGACATTACGTTTGTGGTTACCTTGCGGCTGGGGGTGAGTGGCCCCGGCCGCCGGTAGCTGCTTGCCGTGCGCCGTGGTCGCGGCGGGCGCGGCCGCCTTGTGCCGCGCTGTCCCTGCCCCCGCGCCGCCGCCCGTCGCGCACGTCCCGCCGCTGCCCACCACGACGCGCTGATCGCTGCTATCTCCGACCCTGAAACAATAAAAGTACATTTATTTATTGTATTACTGACTAGCCTTCTATATCCTTCTCCAAGCTCTTGTGTTAATTCTATAATAGCATAAGATTTGATTTCGATATATTTACTGGATCTGTGGTCTCTGCTAAAAAACGATACTAAATAGTCTCTCTTAGCTTAAATACTTTACTTTTCTGTGAAATATTTCAAAGCTTTACACAGTTAGTTGAGTTTATCACCTCCTTGACTGTACATACACGACAATAAGTCGAAAATAGTAAAGCGTAGTTAATTTTATATGAGCATGTTCTGTTCAGTATAAGTAGGGACAATTCTGTACACCTTTATGTTAGCCACAAATAATTAAGAATTTTATACCCAGTTTGTGAATCTAATAAAAGAAGGACAAATTATCTCTGTACCAGAATTCCTCACAATTTGTTCAATGGTTTAGGCTTGAAAAGGTAACATGAAGAGAGTTACTTTCGCATTTATAATATTAGTATGGATACAAAAACCGTTTCAAGTATACTAAACATACCTAACATCAATATACCCCTAAAGTTTGTCCAGATGATGCAAAGTAGATAGAATCATCCAATACAGTCTCATGTAGTTAACAAAGGCCGCATTAGGACTCTAAGCGAGTCTATTATAGTGTGGGTAGATAGTTATTTTAGCCTTCTCAGCTCCAATCAAATGCTCAAATCCTCCTGGGGATTTCACAGGCTTCGCGGAGCGACCTTAATGTCTAGTAAGATTTTAGCCCATTAATCTGCCTATATGGGATGACTTTAAATTATTTAGTGAACTTGGGGCGGTTCCCCCCATGAAACTGAACTGAACACAAAGTGTGGAACGATATTCCTCCTCCTATACGTAACGTTATATCAAAATTCAAATTCAAAAATGATTTACGTAAACATTTTTTGGCTCTTCAAATGCAACCAACTGCTTGAAGCTGCAGCCCACCCTCTGTAGCGTTATACATTTTTTATTTTATTTTTTGTTTTATTTAATTTTATTTAATTTTTATTATTGATTAATATATTACTGCTGGCTTTTATATATCACCATTACTACTTCTTCCTATTCGCATAATACAATTAATTAATTTAATTCAATTTATTTTATTTTTTAACTGCCTCGATAGCGTGTCGGACGTTGAACAAACTGGTACTGACAGAATACCAGCGCTGCAGTCCAGACTGGTATTCTGCAGTACTAGTACTGCAGCAATATGCTGAGTCAGCGCCAATTTGATTGGCATGATACAGATAACACGGTGTAAAATAGTTTTATGAAATTATTTGTTTCTGTTTCTTACTCTGTTTACTTCATTGTTTGCTTGCTGATTCATGTTTACTTGTATGTTTGTTGTTTGTCTATTACTGTGTTGTGCTGTTTTATGTCAATTGAATAAAGTGTCAATCTATCTATCTACCTTTTCCTAAGGAACCCATATGAAACAAAAAATCGACTTCTCACACTAAGGTTTATCTATCAGCTGATCGCTCAAGTTATATGGCGAAGTTTTTTTATATTTCGACCTATGTTCCCTAGGGAAAGTTGTTCAGTTCCATAAGGAGTATCACCCATTAAAGTTTCTCTAACTAATTTTAAATCACCCAATAGATTGTTAATTATGATTTGATGAGCTTGAGTGTATTAGTTGTCAATATCACCGCTCTTTTCCCACTACTGCCTCAGTAGTTAACAATACAATTCTGTTTTAATGAGTTGAAGAAAATCAGGCATTATAATAAGTAAAGGACTTTTAAAGAGCTAATTACGGTAATGAGTCTTTAACCCAAAGCGAAATAAATAGCACAGCAAATCTGCTTCAAATGAGGTTAAACAAATTACATTTAGCAAACTATTTTTGGTTGGCGGAAGAACACGTGGTGTATGTAAAAAAAAGGATGCCTTTGAAAAACATCCACAGAAGGATTTTTTTAACTTCCACTACCGCAATAAGTTATTCCGTTTATCTTATCTATTTGTATGGCATGTGGTTTTGTGGTAGAAAATAGCTATCATCACGGCCCATTCAGACAGATACGGTACTGTTTTCAAAAATAAATTTGCATGATTATCAGGAGTCCGGTATCATGGAGAATTTCGTGAAATCCTTCCATATTCCTTGCCTATGTTATAAAGTAATATATGTGCGAAATTTCAGCTTCCTAGGTCCAAAGGTTTAGGTTGGGCGTTA
Source organism: Aproaerema taeniolella (assembly GCA_949987775.1). NCBI lineage: Eukaryota > Metazoa > Arthropoda > Insecta > Lepidoptera > Gelechiidae > Aproaerema > Aproaerema taeniolella. The sequence goes on from OX465245.1 coordinate 7,597,000, forward strand.
ACGAATAAGTGAGTGAGTTAGGACCCTGCACTTTATAAGATACTAGCTTTTCGCCCGGGACTTCTAATTTCTAATGGTGAAAGAATTTTTCAAATCGGTCCAGTAGTTTCGGAGCCTATTCAATGCAAACAAACAATCAAATCTTTCTTCTTTATAAATTAATAGTATAGATATAAAATAATTTATATTTTTTTTATATATTAAGATTTTATTTTCTTAGATTGGGGTTAACTCTTGACCTCTATCTTCACCAAGGTCATAGATGAGGTCGACGATGGAGCGAGTTAAGCCAGAAAATGCCTATAAGGCACTGGTACTCTTACGCACCGACGACGGAACACAGCAAGCTGTTTGGCGTCGGACTTCGGTAGGAGGCAAATTGAGGTGTCGTTGTCTGGGGTGGATTAATAGGAGGCAGGTCTCATTTATGTTTCCTTAGTCGTCTCTTACGACACCCAGGAAAAGAAATGGGGTGGTGTTTTTTGACGGCCGGTTTGGTCGAGTGGTAGTGACGCTGCCTCTCGATCGGCGGGTCCTGGGTTCGATTCCCAGTCGGGGCAAATATTTGTGTAAGAAACAGATGTTTGTTCTCGGGTCATGGGTGTTTGTGTCCGTCTTTGTGTGTTCCAAGGGACCCACGACACAAGGGAAAACCTTAATGTGGGCCTTTGTGTGAAGCGTTTTTTTTTTATTCTCAACCGATCACCACACGGCAAGATAATCTATGCAAGGTTTATCGACAACAAATGTTATACTTATTTGAGCGGAGTAGTACGCATGGCTGCGAGCGACAAGACGGTCCCCTTTATAAAAAACCTGGGTTAACTCAGCAAGGTTTGGTAGTTCTATGAACACCTGCTTTATTATTACTCTTGACGCCCAGTGCTTTCTTTATGTGGTTCTTACGATTATAATTATCAAGGGTTCCTTCGACTTCAAACATATCAGTAGGTATGTAGCTCATTAAATGCTTTATATCTTTATTTTTCGACGGTTTTATTTTTTTCACAGGTTTTTTTATCTCCTGATATAGCAATAAGTTCGCCTTGTTTTACACTACGTTTTATGTTCTGTATGTCTGTGTGCAAATAAAGTATGTTCTTGTATAACCTTGCATGATCTGAAGGCTCTTTCTAATATTAGATTAAGAAAAATAATTTCCCTACATAATAAACATTATGTAATCACATTTTGCAATGTTACTAAATACAAAAAGTTCTATTCCTTTCTATTTTACACGCCTACTATTAAAATTAGCGCAACCAGAACAGCGGAATATAAGTTCATCGTACGAGATTCTGAAACGACATTGTTTTCTGAACACTATCACATATTTGTAATAATTAGAATTGAGCAAGAATGCGAAAGTGTAAACCTGCTGCGTTTACCGTTATTCATTAATTACTAGAGGAACCCGAATTCGGGCAAAGGGCCTGTCCTTTTCCTGCCTATAGGATTGCAATGTTTGAATAAAATTCGGCAAACAGAAAGAGATGCATTCATTTGAAATATAGAGACAGGTATACCTGCCGACAAACTCGCGTGCCAATACTAACTCTTCAATGAGGAAAAGTTTATGAAAATTAACAATTATCTAATACCGAAAGCAGTTATTAGAATTTGCAAATTAAATAGGTAATTTGCGTTTCCAAGTAACGAGGACTATTACCATATTCCGACAGTAATCAAGTATAATTTTGTGCCACAATGATTCATCATATCTTTTATAATTATCAACGCTATGCTAATGATTTATTGAAATGAAATTTTTTTAATAGAACAAGGTAAAAATCCCCAGTTACACTTCATTTTTTAAATATGTACTTAGTTTTATCGCAAACCTTGCAAGTCTTGAAAGCTAATATTGAAGAAGAAATCGCCAATTTGGAGCCAGATATTTTGCGAGCAACAGTAAAAAATGCCATATAAAGTGAAAAACATTCCCCCTGCCATTCATTCAGTCCTTATAACTTTTAAACGGCTAAACCAATTTTGATAAAATATAGCTAAGAAACATCTCGATCATATCAGCTTTCAAACAAGAAAAAAATCAAAATCGGTACACTCTTTTAGGTGCTACGATATCACAGACCGACACACAGATACACAGACATACATGTTTAACTTATAACACCCCTATTTTTGGGTAGGGGGTTAAAAACGAGCACAATCTATTGTGCATCAACTCGGGAGTGGCCATTTGAGCGATACACTTTTTTCAAATTAATGAAATCAATTTTACACTTTCAAATAAAATTTTCATGAAAACGGAACTATGGGGAATAAGTTTGCTCTTGACCACAACTATAAATTTTATCGGATTATATGAGTTCGGATACAGAGACGCATGCAGAGAATTCCACTCCTTAGCAGTGCGCTATTATACTTTCATACCTTATTAATAGTACTAGAAATAACTTATTCTAGTACTGCAGACTAAGATTCACTTTTCAGTAATACGCCAGGATATCTAAGATTATCTTTTCGCTGACAAAGAAAGTAAAAATATATATTGCGAATTTCAACTCCTTTTCTAATTTGGCAAACCTACAACATTACCTCGATACTCATATCATCACAGAATTTATTTAACAAGCATACGGGTTGCGAAAATAAAGAACTAAATGTAAAAATAACTTACGAATCGAAAAGATCATCATAGTCGTCTTCAATATAATCTTCCTCCTCATACTTAATCCTATGCATTGACAGATCCATGGTTCACCATCACAAATACTATCAAATATACACTATTTTTTAAAATATTTTACACTTTACACTCCACTTTACTATATGTTTTTTGCTAAATGATAATTATATCAAGTATACGTCATAAGGACGCGAGCATTTTAAAATTTGGTAAAGCGTTTCGGGTAAGCGAGGCGCGCGTACGCATTCTGAGGGTTGTAGAATGAATGCGCGGTATTATTATAGGGGGTAGAAGGGTGTGCGGTGAAGGGTGGGAGGGGTGCAGGTAGCAGAGGGTCGGGCAAATCCCACGAATTCCCCGTATTGCCCCAGCTCATTCAACGGCAAAAAGCTGCGCTTACGCACTAAGCAGCCATTTTTACTCGCAATGTGTTTGCCCGTTCCACAATTTTGATACGTCCGTCACACCTGTTTAGATTATACCTGTATGGTCTTAAATTAAATGAAAATTAAAAGCAAGAGGTCTGAAACCATTACTTTATTACATGGAATTATTTTTTTAATGGCTGAAATTAGTTTTACCTGGTAACACCTGATTACCCGAAACAAAAAATCTTACATGTTGCCATATTAAAAAGGGAAGATTGGTTTGGTTTGGTTTACCTACGGCAATCGGGAAATTATTAACACTACTAAATATCCAATCCTACGATACTAAAAAGTTCTTTCACTAATAAACTTATTCAAAATGAACAGGCGAAAATTAAAACTATACATTCTAGGCTGGACTTGAAGTGAAAGAAAAACTTCGAATGTGACAGCTGCCGGCTCTTCCAAGGTATACTGTAGGAATCAATAATTGGGATATGAGTTTATTATTGTATTATGGGCAAAGGCTAACAACCTATCTCCACTCTACTCATAATCCATCTAATAACCCTGAAAATGTATGTCAAACGTGGCGTCAAGTTGTATTAGAACCACATGACATATTTGTGGCTCTGCCTACCCCGACAGGGACATAAGGCGTAAGTGTATGTATGTATGTATGTACTTTGGCGCTACGCAATGTACCGCGTAACCGCGCCTTACGAGTCGCGCCGCTATCAGAATGCAATGTATCCAAAAGTTGTTATAGCATTGTAGAATTTTTTAAAGAAAAATTAGACTAGTTGTAAGAAACAAATAGAAATAGAATTTTTTTTCCCGAATATATTTTCCAAGCAAACAAAGAATTCTAACAAAGAGCAGTTAGGATTTCTTTGTAATAAACTGCATTGAAGTTGTCTCGGTGACAGAGCGGCTATAAAACAACTTCACTTTTACGAGAAGAAGCAGTTATTTTACAAAATAAGCAAGTAACTGCTTTTGTTTACTTCATAAAATGCCTTGCTAAGTTTGTAGCAAGTAATGAAGTTCAATGTAACTTTGGAGAAATTCTGATATTGTTGAATTTACAGTTGGGAAAAGTTTATTAATTTGTAATTGTTTGTTTAACAATGTTTAATGAATTTCTAAAGCATGATTTCAGAATAGAATTTAAGACAGATGTCGAAATAGGTTTACAAAATAGAAGCGTTGTATTAGTAATCGCAGACGCAACCTAATCGCTAGCAATATGAAATGTTAGTGTTTGAGCATTTTGATTTCGCATTCGCCATACCTACTCACTAAGTCACCACATCTTTAGTGCTCCTATTTGTATTTTTTATCAGACCGTAACCTCCCCACCGAGAAGCACGGGTCTCCCTTCGAAACACAAAAGGCATTTAGGCCATAGTCCACCACGTTGGCCCAATGCGGGTTGGTGGACCGCACGCCTTTCGAAAACGAATTTTCTTAGACGTGCGGGTTTCATCGCGATGTTTTCCTTTACCGCTGAGCAAGTGATAATTAATGATCTAAATATATAAAAGGAGAAACTGACTGACTGACATATCAACGCACAGCCTAAACGGCTAAACGTAGGCACTTGAAATTTGGAAGGGACGTAGCTTAGGTACCGTAGAGGTGCACTAAGAAAGGAATTCCCGAAATTCCCATGGGAACGGGAATTAGCGGGAAAATCATTTTGTATGAAAAATCTAAACCGCTTAAGTTAGACCCTTGAAATTTGGCATGCAGGTACCTTTGTAAACTTAAAGCTTAGTTGCAACAGGATATTGCAAAATTCCCACGGGAACGGGAGTTAGCGGGAAAAAACTTTTGTATGTAAAAAACTAATCTCACGTAAAATAGATGTTTTCAATCTGTGTACAGTCAAGAGCAGGTCACGCTTTACACTACCAGTTTAAGCTGAGCTCTGATTTATACTGCGCGCTATACAATGCAGGGCCGGTCCAAAGTCCAAAGTGTCAAGCTTGACGTGCTCTTGAGTGTACACTGTACAAAAAAGATTAACACGCTAACGAAGTTGCGGGCATCAGCTAGTCCATACATAAAGCCGAAAGACGAATTAAGTGGTACAGGCCCGCACCAGGATTTCACTACATACCTAATAGTCTAGGGCAGTTCTATGGTGGACGGAAAAGTAATTCGAGTTGTAGTTTCATCTTATTTGAGTTGCGTCGTATGTTCTAAGCCTTTAAAACCTCTAGAATAAGAGGTACGAGCAAGAAGAGCGATGAGATGACACAAGCTAGAACAGACCACGGAAGAGACGACCTCGTTTTGTTGGAGTACTAAGATGTGTGTAATACTGACTGTGCGTCGCGGCAGCAGGGCCGGGCGCAGAGCACAGGCGCGGGCGGGGCAGGAGGCGGCGCGGGCGCAGGCGAGGACCGCTCCGCATCGCACGCGCGACTCGGCACGGCGGGCGCAGCGCAGCACCCCGGCCCCACGCCTGACCACCACCCTTTCTGCAATAGATAAATACAACAATAAAATAACTTTCTTGAAATTTTTTTATTAGAATAAATAGGCTTCAAAACCATATTATGGACTGAAAGTAGCCTTTGTTTCTTCACAAGATGTACTTTGTGGAGTGTGCTTAAGAGCTGAATCCACAGCGAACGTCCACACTTACTGCAGTGTGCCATCCTTATTGCTGTGTCGAGATCCCGCGGATTCGCTTCACTTTTTTTGATGCGCAGGTGCGCCAACACTTCTTGAAGTTCTAGACTAGAACTTTTACTTAACAGATCCCAGAAGACAAGATGTATAGGTTAGTTAGAAGGGGCCCGAGTGCCATAGCCTACTTTTCCACACAAAAAGTCGCAGACAGAATGGTAGTTCTGTATTTAAAAAAATAGGAAGCCGTCCTACGCTACCTTAAAATGCCTCCTGTTGAATTTATAATAATAAAAGTCTAGACGACGACGAAATTATTGGGTAGATAGGTATGTACGAATTTCGATAAATTTAGGCCTAGTGCGTAGTATAATTATAAACATACCCATTGTATAGCCAGATAATGGTGAACAAGGCGTTTATCAATAGAATATTTACTGAACTATGCATGAGAGCTGACAATTTGTCAAACTGAAAGCACGTTTACTTATCTGATGACCTGCAGTCCTGAATACGTCCACAATGGCAGTTTACAATGTATTCAGTGATATCTATATCTATTACACGTGTATGTTTATTGCTGGGCTTCCCAAACTGTGCGTCTATGATCCAGGGCGTCGTAAGGGGATCCATAAATTGCCTATCTATCGCTCAATTGCAGAAACGTCCATTAAAGTTAATCATCATCAAAATCATATCAGCCTATTGCAGTCCACTGCTGAACATAGGCCTTCCCCAAGGTGCGCCACTTTGTACGATCCTCCGCTTTTTTCATTTAGCCACTACCCGCTATCTACATCTGACCATCTGGCTATTAAAGGTAATAGGTACTTAGAATATACACTGACCTCTATTTCTATACTGTCCCGTCTTGTTGACATAAACAAGGGTGACATTTTATTTAAAGAACATTTCTGCAGCATATAGAAATGAGACCAAGAAAAGTAACCCCTTTTTCCAATTTTAAAATGTGATCAAATATTTCCCTGTTTGTTTCTTTCTCTGAACTAAAGTTACACAAGTTCTTTCCTTAGCTATCAAAATGCGCTAGCGCGTAAAATGTTGCTTTAAAACATACAGATAAGAAAATATTTATAGAAATAGTGACATAATTATTATTTTTTATGTCAATAACATAGTAATGTTATTTATTTGTTAATTTATTTTTCAAAATTAAATGGTGAAATTAAATCATATACACCAGTCAACTTATAATTAGACTTTAACAACGATAATTAATTAGACGTTGCAATACAGAGACACTACTATCTTATATTTTATTTTTCATTTTATTCATTTGTAAGTGTCATCCCGAGGGCGTCAAAGTAAAAATAAGTTTGGGAAGCCGTGGTATATTGTACAAGCCTGTGTCCGGTTTCTAACCCGACCAACTAGTCTAGCCCAGTTAGCTAGGATCTATCCTACGCTAGATCTAGGCAGCTAAAATGTCCTATTCCACATATTGCTCTTACAACACAAGATTTCAAAATACGAGTATGTACTTCAATTGAAGACTTCTGGCGCAACATTTCAATGAGAATAATGGTAGTAATTTACATTTACTAGAAACTATATTTTTTTCTTTAATTTATTTAAGCGCGTAGATTTTTCAGGTTTTGAAAGAAGTGGACGAAATATGGAGCACTCTGTGAATTTTTAGGCTATACCCGAAAGAAACATCGCGTGAAATAACTAAAATTTAGGTTCTCTATCAGTTTTATTCTTCTTATTCCACCACAGCTACGGCTAACAAAATGAAATACCTTATTTCTATTTATTTCACCTAATACGACGCCAACTATGTAAATTGGATTGTGTTTTATTCATAGTCAATACGAGGACAGGGCGAAACAGGGATAGCAGACATTTGCAAGTCGATCTGTTGAGGCAAGAATATCGTGACACAAAAAAACAACATTTGTACGCCGCTCTTCTGTATTGATTTCAAGATATTGCAAAATGTTCCATTTATTTAATATTCAAGTGACGTAAAGCTACTGTTCGAGAAGTTTTCATCAAGTACTAGCTGATGCCTGCGACTTCGTTCCCGGTTTTCTTACCTCTTCGTGCTAGAAACTTTCCAACAAATTTTTAGTTTCAACGCAATCTGATTAAAAATTTAGAAGCACCTACAACTATTTTTTGAAACCTTATTCTTATTTGAAGAAAAGATTATTCCTTAATTTTGTAATTTATAATGTTGAAATAAATGTAACCTCCTAGTCATAATTCATAATTCCTGCAACCTCATTTGATTGTAAAAACTTTTTTTTCGTATTTTTTTAATTATTTACACAAAAAAGTCACGCACATTGTTTTTAAAAAAGAAATATCAAAAATAAAAATAATGAAAAGGCCCATACAATAACATTTGCTTACTTGTGGCACAGCTTGCAAATACCCAGCAATGTTTTCACAAAGGTTGTTCTTTTAAACGTATTGTTTCAGAATTTTGACAACAAACTGAATGTTTACGCAAAAAGCAACTAATTAAATTTTCCCCCCATTCGTTCTAAAAATAGAAGGTTAATGAAGCGATTAATACAACAAGTAGTAAATTAACAATTCTTCAGCGCGGTTTCTATAATTACGTACAACTTTACATACACGCACGCTACGCTACGTCTACGTCACGTCACCGCACGACCGCAAGTTTTACATTGTTGCATTGGAATGTAAAGCAAAGAAACTGCATGGAAGGAAAACAGCAATATAAAGTGACTTTTAAATTACTGGTCAAGTTTTTTAAACTAGCTTTTTTTATGTTTTTTTTTTTCGTATTGTCAACAAATCCTTTCATTTGATACCCATATCATGGGAATGCAAAATTAAATAACTAGTCTGCCATCTTGGGTGGTCCGCCATATTGGATTTAGAATGGCGTTACTTAGCTAACTATGCGTTGTCATTCAGAATTTAAGTTCAATCGGTTCAGGGTATAACTGCATTAAAATTAAGTTACAAGATTTGACCCAAAAAAAACATACATAACATACATTGCAAGGAAATAAATAGCTTGTAAAAAGATATTTCGACTCTAAACAAAATGCCGGGCGGAAGGATAGTTAAATATATGAAATATGATAAATGCTTTTTGACTCTGACTATAAATATACTGTGTTGAATTAGTGGCAGCGTGGCGTGTGCGTGCACGCATGAAAGTGACAACGGTTTTTGGGAGACAGCCAAATGCACCTGTGACCGCGCATTCTTAAACTGAATACTAAATGCATATCTAGTAAGGTAGCCTCCATGAACATTTTAACTGTAACGTAAAACTGAGCTGACTTTTTAACAAGACGCGTAACTTTGAGTTGAATATTTCAAATATTAACAAAAAATGTGTAATTTATGATTCACTCTAATTAAGTAAAATTACTCTACAAAATCCGTCTAAAAAACGTATATTTCCAAAGTAGTAAATGGTTAACTCGAAAAGAAAATCAAAACTATTATTACAATAGGAAAAACAATGTAGTAATGTGGTGTTTTTTGATTAGAGTAAGGAACATTCTATGTGGCTACAATTGCCAGAATCAAATCTAATCACCCAAGTGTATTTTATTTGATCTGTTTCTTTTAACAATGATGTCTATAGAGACATGCCATAGGGCATAGAGTCTATGCACTTTGTAGAGGTTGCCACTGTTGTATCCGAGTTACGATTAATACATTACAAATTAATTAATTGGAAAAAGTACGTTTATTTATAACCTTAAAAAAGTGACAGATCACCACTGACAACTCGGATACAACAGCCACAAAAGTGAAGAAAACAAGACAAAGTAAATATCGTGACGGATTTAGAAAATTCCCTTTCAAAAACATTGAAACGCGCTATAAGTGTGTAGCACTGAAATACGCAATTCGTAATGAAGAGGCTATTTACATCCACGTTTCGTGTTTGGCCGCTGAATTGCGAGCGACAGAGAAACAGATTGTGTCAGCTGATGCCTGCTTTTTACTGGTTATAAGCGTCCCAGGGACCCGAGGGTTTTGCTGTGTTGTTGGTTAAAGGCTTACAGCCTGTTTAAAGAAATTGATTAGGATTTAGTGACATTAAATTCGCTAAAACCAGAATGTGAATAACCCTTCTGAACAAAATGCCTCAAGAAACAAAATAAAAAAAAGGATTCGCTTTTCCATGCAAGTTGTCGAAATTTTTTGAATATTTTTTTTTTTATGATTATGATTATGATCATATTATGGGTTTCCCGAGGACAGTTGTTTAGTTTTACCTGAATATTCAAGTCCTTAACTTTAAATCCATCCAAACACTCACGCCCATAATTCCTTTCGGAGTAGGCAGAACGTCATGTAGTTCGAGTACTAGTTGACGCCACATTTGACAATCATTCTGAGGGCTATGACGAAACATGAGTACTCGACTTTAAAGTGGATAACTAATTTATAAGTTACTCCGTATACAGAAGTTGAAATAATTGTTTTTTTTTTTAACTTTGGTGTGGCCGCTTGAAGCAACACCATATTTGAGAAAAAACATCTTTCTATCCCGATACCGTATAATTATAGACGTGAATCTGCTTACCCAACAGTGTATAGGTACTTGTAGTTATAGATCTCAGACCAGAAAACACCCTCAAACTAAATTAAGGAAATCATACAACTGAGTTTGATTTCAATTTCCAGTTTGTAAGAGTTTGTAGGACTTCTTTAATTTTGGACAAACATTCAAATTAATTTCTACCACTACGGTTAATTAATTTTGGTGACTCAATAACAAGTTTGGCGTCTATAAATTTTCCAACAATGTAAAAAATTCATATTAAAGTATGAACGTAATTCTGACATCAAAAATGTACTATTAAGCGTAGATTTTTGGTTTAACTTTGTCTAAAATAAATAATGTTATGCGGGTCCAGCCTAATACGCAAAAAAATATACTCAGACACAGGATTTCTTTAAAAAACTTTAATATAATTTAATCCTAATAATATAGAGAGGTACGTTACGGCACTCATCTTTAATATTAAACTGTTCCATCATCTGTTTCTATCGCTGACTTTACTTTCTTTTTATCGACACTAATATTATAAAGAGGAAAGATTTGATTTTTTGTTTGCATTGAATAGGCTGCGAAAATACATTATAGCACATAACATAGGTTACACAATTTTCCCGAATTCCCACGGGAACGTAGTCCCAGGCAGAATGCTAGTTGTATAAATAAATAATTTAGTTTACATTCAAACACACTTTCTTAATAAAGTACTCGTTAACTAAAAATGCGTACTGTTCTGAAAATCAGTGAGTTCCAATCAGATTCTGCATCATTCTCGTGATCGGCGTCAGAGCGTGTCCGTACGCCATTATTGTCATGCATGCGCAAGAGTCGATCGGCGCATACGATACGTATCGATGCCAGCTTCCGCGCTAACCGTTTTCCGTTCGCTTTATCTTGAATCATTATAGCGATTTATGGATATATTGACCTCAGAATATAGGCAGGAATTATTCGTATATCTGCTATCCTTCTAATGGAAGAAGCGTGATGGGTTTATATGAAGTGTATTTAGTCAGAGAATGGATTTATCTGAGTATATCTCCCAATATAACTTCTACTTTCTCAGGAAACCCGTTTAAAAGTTCTTAAAAAATTGTCTTTCATTGATATTAGCAGATTAGTAAACTAAAAACTAGAGGCCAATTAGATATTTCGACTTGTGTTCATTCAGAAAAGTCATTCAACGGTTTAGTGGACTTGTTCACGTTGATGCATCTCCGCATTACTCGGACAGAGATTGTCGATGCATCTCTGAAGTCCTTAGGACTAGATTTAAGCAATTAATCTTTAGTCCTAAGGATTTCAGCAAAAAAACTATTTTCTCAGTGCAAGAGAATGGAGATTGGCCATTATTATTTTATTTTATTGTGTACTAGTAGAGGGTGCCCGGTTTCTCGTAGGAATTTCATATAATCCTTACTTACTCCTTGCCTACGTCAAAGGAGAAACCTTTGTGACACATTTAGCTTTCTAGGACCGTAGGTTTGGGCTGGGCATTGATGAGTCAGGACTAGGGCTGCCATCCGTCCGGGTTTCCCCGGATTTGTCCTAGTTTGGAAGACGTCCAGGGAGCGTCCGGGGGCGGGGTTTAAATTGTAGTCCGGGTGGGTTTTCGATCAGATCCCGTTCCCATAATTTATGTAAAACCTACATACCTAACAAGGTTAAAAATAAAGCAAAATTACTCACTTGTCGTCACAAGAACGATTAAACACACTATTTCATGCAACAAAAGAGGCTTAAAATTAAAGTTTTTTCTGTCAAGTACGGAGTTAAATATATTTTAATAAAGATGTAAGTGAATGAAAAAAGTATTGAAATGTCCGAGGGGAAAGCTCCAAAATCCGGGGAACTTACGCTTCTGGTCCTGGGGGGCAGGTTTTAGAGATGGTAGCCCTAGTCAGGACCTTTCAATGTCACTTAATTAAATTTTAGAATTAATTGTCTACAGTCTACACGACAGTACCCAATTACTCAAAGAACGACAAGGCATGGATTTCTTGTTTTCCCTAAATAGGTTTACATCAGGTAAAGGTAAAACAATATATGGCGGTCAAGTTTGTTGGTACAATATTGTCAGAGCAACCGTTGTTTTAAAATAATAAAGAAAAACGAATGGCAAGTTCCTTAAAAATACGAAAACAAAATAAAGTATTCAAGTAATTATGTGAAAAAATATGGAACTGACAAAAGGACAAAAACGCGGATATAAAGACCACATAACAAAAGCAAATTAAGCTGTTTTTGTTACATTATTTTGCAAATGGACATTAAAAGAGTTCTTATACCGGTTAAGCTACCCAGTCCTGCAAATTAAACGACCAAATTAAATAAATCACGAGTCAACCGACTTCAATCCTAACAATGACTAACAACAGAAAACCATAAACCAAAACGTCACCTAAATATAATGTGTCTGGGCTAGCGCGCACAGGCTACTTTTGTGTCCGTGACTGTTTTGTCACTCTTAACAAGTCCATGGATATGAACGGAGATGCGCGCATGTTACGACATGACAACTGGGTTTTTTGTTACCACAAAAAAATAAAACTAAAACTTAGACCATGTTTAAAAATGACTGATGTACAGGCATAGATTCCTTTGCATTTCCTGAAAGAGTTAAAACACAACAAAATGACAGTCTGTTTAGTGGTGTTTTGATGTTTAGTAGTAAAGCAGTAATTGCTTGTAACTTTTAAATGGCTGAACCGATTTTTATCAAATATAGCTTAAAACTATGTCCATTACGTCAGTTTCCAAACAAAAAACTGCATCTGCATCGAAATCGGTTCATTCGTTTAGAAGCTACGATGCCAGAGACAGACACACAGATACACCGACATACAGATACTTAAGTTAAACTTATAACACCCCTCTTTTTTGACGGGGGTTAAAAATCAAATAATGTATCCTTAATCGAAAAAAGCAAATGAATAAGCGAGTATTTCAAAAATAAAGCTATTAATTTTATGTTTGTGGCAACAATTCTCCTAAATTTTCACCACGGCATGCCTGATGTTTTGCTTATCTCATCAGAAGCATCAGTGTCGGCTGTTATTTTATTTATTATCTAAGTGTAATTGCACGCACCGGCACTCATTTATCACGACGTGACTGGTCGCGTGCGCCTGCGCCTTCCATTCGCGCGCAAATTGATTTACACGTCAGTGATTTTTGTGCCGCGTCATAACTTCAATTTTGACTTCTGGATTTGCTTTTAATTTACTTGGTACATAATATGAAAAAACAAGTTTAATCATTTTGCTCCTATTATTTAGCATTTATATCTTATTTTGTGCGCTCACGACGGAAACATAGGATTATTCAGTGTTCAATGCAAAATGAAACTTTTCATCACAAGCATTTGAAATTTTTTGATAAATAGTATACTTTACATAAATAAACGTATCTAAGCGAATAGTTCGAAGATGGAAGTTCTTTTCCTTTCACTAAATTCTTGAAAAAAGATAAAATGACAAAAAGGTGAATTATACATCAACTTCCAGCACCAATGAGGATTGCCCAGTGCCCAAAATAAATCTTTCAACAAGTGCTTTTTTATAAGTGGTACTGAAAATCTGAATTCTCCACGCAACCATGTCAGTGAAAGGAGAGCTACAGGATTCATTTGACATGAAACAGCACAACACAGAAATAGACAATAAAACAAACAAAATAAACTAGCAAATAAAAGAAATTTAATGAAAAAAAAAAAAAACATAAACAAACTTAAAACTTATCTGTATCACGCCAATGAAATTGGCGCAGACTCAGCATATTGCTGTAGTACCAGACTGCAGCGCTGATATTCTGTCAGAACCAGTCAGTCCATGATTTCGAATACCTATTGCTCAAGTCTAAGGGCTTATAGAGGGTAAAACTGTTTCCCACAGTTTTCCGAGTATCGATTGCTTCAGCTGCATTATGGATAAGCACGGACAAAGAACACCTGTCTAATACGTTAGAGCTGAAGGTTACTTCGGTCAACTATCGTTCATCGATTTTATAACCTATATAGCACTACTAACTGCTACTTACCTTCAGTAGATACTCGCTACTACCCGTATAGGTCATAATAACAAAAGTTGACGATGGCACAAAACACAGAAAACGAGTGTGAGTATTCCACGGGTCTTTTTTTATATTTTTCCTATAATCTACAGGGCTTTAGGTAAATCTCTTTCAACCTCTCGGGTGGTTAATCAGTCCATGAAACTGAACAATTTTCCCAAGGAACATAGGTCAAAATACGACAAAAAAATTCAGTTCCCATACAAACTTTATCAGCATATAGCGCATTTTGTATGGGAGATCAAATTTTTTTACCTAAAGCCCTGTTATAATCGACATTGAAAGTCTATTTTGACTAATCATTTAAAAGTGTACTGAAAACAATAAAGTGCAGAATGAGAGTGACACTCAACACAAGAAATCGCTTTCAGCTATGATGTAGCGTCTTAGGAATCTGCCGACAGCCATAGTCGCTACCGACAGCTAGTAAATGACGCAAATATTTGAAAACCTGCTAGAATTGGCTTAGTCTTTTTAAATATATTACTTTATTTTATAAAAAAATCCTGTTATGCATTTTTGCATACACACACATGCAGAGAATATCTTATTTACTCTAAATAAATAATAAACGCTACACACTCAAATGCCCAAACTAAGGTTTTCCCTTGTGCCGTGGGTCCCTTGGAACATACAGAATGACCGCGAATCGAACCTAGGACTTGTCGATCAAGGCATCACTACCACTCGACCAAACCGGCCGTCATGGCATACGATGAAATTACCAACAGAAATTAATAAAATTGGCTTTTAATTTCCATGAATTTAGTTCAATTAGTCTGTTGTTGATGTTGTCACAGATCATTAACACAAAATAACACCCATGGGTGTATTTAACAGTGTAATAATTAACTGATTTATCGTAATTGGGTACGTCACGGATTTTATAATCACTAAACAGAGGACAAGAGTGAATGATACTTAAAAGGCCAGACAACGAGCAATTAATTTCATAAACATGGTTATTTACGTTTTAAAAAAATGTTGCGCAACATTGCCATGAACAATGAGCGATCGAGGTTATCTCGAGAAGAGACAACAAAGCTGTACTTACCTCGGGTATACGTGATTGCTTAAACTTAAGTTTTAATTTGAAATATTGTATTTTTTTACGTGTTCAGGCTGTCTTCCTCCTAGAGAAGATAACGTACCGGAGATAAACATCTAGTTTCCGATTTTTTTTTAAGTTTCTAGTTTTTTCTTTTAAGGCGACTACAGAACCCAATAAAGGCAGCACACATAGGAATAGCGCCATCTCCGTCTCTCAACAGGCCTGAGCCGGCAGTGCGAACAGTGTCGATCGATACACGAAGTTTACGGACTATGAAAGCGTGTGTGCGTAAAAACATGTTCGAAAGTTAGAAAAAATAGATTAATGGAAAGGTAACAGCTTAAATCGAAAAATGCGTTAACTACTTATCGAGAGTGTTCAATCACGAACATTTTGATAGCAAATTCAAGTTCCTGTATGCATTTTACTATCGTTTTTACAGCTTAAAAGATATACAATATTGGGTATTTAGAGGTGACTTTGTGAGCTTTTTCTATCGAACCAAAAGTGCTGAATCATGTTTTCAGCAAACTACTTATCTAGTTTATGTCCTGAATATTACCGTAGTATTTTTTCTTCGATTTAATGCAGTGCGTCATGCTTATCTACGCATCATAAAATCGTAATTTAGGTGCTGTAGTCGCCTTAAGTTAGAAGAAGGTGTAAATTATTATGCATTATAAGAATATTTATCAAATTTAAAGACAAAGAACTGCTTGTAATCTACTTAGACTTTTTTAGCCGTGTGGTGATCGGTTGAGAAGAACACCATCTCTTTCCGTGGGTGTCGTAAGAGGCGACTTAGGAAACACAAATGAGACCTGCCTCCTAGTAATCCATCCCAGGCAACGACACTTCATTTTTTTCTGAATCTGAGGTGTCGTCCTATGGTCTCATACGGTGTGGTAGGCTGTGTAAAGGGCCGTCTGGTTCGCGACCACCCTCCTACCGAAGTCCGACGCCAAACAGCTTCGTGTGTTCCGTCGGTGCGTGGGAGTACCAGTGCCTTTATAGGCATTTTCTGGGTTAACTCGCTCCATCGTCGACCTCATCTTTAACCTTATGGTCAAGATTGAGGTCAAGAGTTAACCCATCATATAATAAAAAGAAAAAAAAAGCCTTAAAAATCTTCTTGGACTCGTATCAACGTTTTACCTCTGCGATCCTGACTTATGCGGATCAAAGTGAATTGCCACACCTGGGCGTTGACGTCAATCTTAATGTAACCTGTCCTTGCCATGTCGGACATCTTCACAAAACGAAAGAGCATGAATAAAAATTGAGACTGTTCTTTAAGATTGAGAATGTACTGATAAGTTGAAACAAGTGGCGTAGGGTTTGTAAGTGATCTAACTTGATTTTCCTTCTGGGATTATATTAAACACAGAATACCCAGACTACCTATAAGTAAAGTTTTGTTTCACCAAACTTAAATGCATCGACAGAACTGTACTAATCTAACTCTTACCTATCTTACTGACTGACTGTCTTTTAGTGATTTATTTGTAGGTATGCACCATGAAATTAAACCAAGTGTAAATAAACCTGTCCCTACCGGGAAACTGTCACACCATTAGAAAAGCGCCTTTACTGTCGACATAGGAGCTGTCAAGAGCATGGTTTAATGTAAGCATAATATAGTTTGTATACTCTAGTTAGACGTTGGACGCAGACCTGCCAATACAATGTAACGTAGGTACTTTCTTACCCTTATCAAACACGTGTCCACAGCGATTTAGACGTACCTGGAATAGATGAATACATTTTTGTTATTTAATAACAAAAAAAATTGGAACACATTTTTGTTATTAAGTGTGAATAAAAAGATATCTTGCGTTGTTAAATCACAGAAAAATAACGATCTATTATAAGAAAAAAAAGTAAGAGTAGGAACTAAGAGTGAAGATAAAGCTTTACTCTTCGGACTTTTGCTGAATACTTTAGACGAAATTTCAGTCTAGCTATCCAGGCTACACAAAGCTTTTGAGTATGCAAAAATAAAAATTACTTGGCAAACAAACGAAACAATTTATTTTTACGAATAATCAGTGCATGCGTGCTTTTTCATAAAACGTCAAGTTTAAGTAACTACTTATCCCTTTACGGTGTGACTTTATTTTTTTTATCTACCGAGGGACATTCTGTTAACAATAAAATATCAGGAGCACAAAGCAGATACATTTTGCTGCCCATTAACGAGAAAAATAACATTGTATGGGTATCAGGTTTCTTAATAGAGTAGAAATCCGAGATAGCTCTTAAGGAACAACGGGTTGACCTGGGCTGCCATTCACACAATATAACACGAGGCGATGCTTTCATTTCTAGGAACGTTCCACTCACAAACGAGACAAGTACTGTCGCAACCGGGTCAACCCCCGTAGAGGAATGGAAAAACGTGGGTTAGATTTACTTGTTAAGCTTCTTATGTTCAAGACAAATGAAATAGAAAATAACACAGTACGTAAGTACGTTAAAGGGGATCTGACTAATGGAGGCTAGGAAGGGCCACAAAAAACATTTTGACCTTTTCACCGCCAAAGTCTGATATATCAGACAAAAACAATTTCTTTTTTTAACTTTAATATCCTTCACCAAGCGTTCGCCATACGCCACGACATTAAAAAAAAAATTGATGTCGTGGCGTGTGGTGGGCCTTTTTGACGAAAACTCTTGGCGCTAAAAGGGTTAACAGCATTTATTGAATAGTAAAACCCTAACTCACGAGAAAAGTGTGTCAATAAACGAAAAGGGCGCTAAAACCAGCGAAACAGTTCGATTACAGAACTAGCAGCTAAAGGTTTTCATTGGAGATTTATACGCTATAACGCTACGTAGTACTAAGGTTTCACGCCAATAACCATCATAATTCATGATCTACACTTGAATGTGACGTACGATTTATATTTAAGATCAATTTTTCCATTGCAATTTACTAATTACGTTTTTAGGTGTAAGCAAGGTCGAGAATGTTTATTTTCCGGGTTCATACCACTCAAAGGCCTACGATAAAGTTTCTCTTGTAATCTCCGGGCCCTAAGATCACAAAGAAGCACAGATCTCAGTACAACATTTGATTTTTAAACAAACCTTTGCTTAGACCTGGAATAAAATCCACAGTAACGTTAAAGTTAGATGAAGTAAGACACCATAGAGATGCTTGACCAGCTGTGGGATTTAAAACCTTAACAAGTTTGTTTAGAAACAAAAAACCTTACTCAATCGTCCATGGTTTCTACTTGTGGAACCAGTGTTCGTATTGCCAAAGACCATTATGTCATTCATAATAACGAAATGTGTTTTTATTTTAATCAACGTTACGTCTTGTGACTTCAAGGTAGTGACATTTTGATGATTGATCGGGTTCTGATGAATGAATAAAGATAGGAGAATATCGGTAGCTAAGAATACAATATAATCTTGGAATTGAAGTTGTTTTTGAGTGTCTGGTAGTTAGATTTAGGTTTTAATATCATTCTCTTAGCGATAAGGCCGCCTTTGCGCACTTTTTATTTAGTTATTTAATTTTATTTGTGACAATAAAGAATTACTGTCTATCTGTGAGGTAGAAGAAGAATGTTATATTGTGGGAAATAAAGCGTTGTCCCTTTCCAGGGTTGAAAGAGTTTGCGTAGCGGACGAGTGACTTTTGCATTTATTTTTAAAAAGATCAGAATATTTTGAAGCTAAATTAGCCAAAGAAAATATGTTTACATTAGACTCCTAAGAGTTAACTTCTGTATTAAGCTTTAAGTAAAGCAGGCTAATTGTGTTTTGTAACTAAAAGATAATTTTGCGTCCACAGGTCAATTAATATGAAAGTTGTCGAAGATATCTTTTATCACGTTATTATGACTAAAGTAGCGAAGATACCAAATCGTCAACCTTGGAATCGGTCATGATGAATCAGGCATTTTTATGAAAGGTCACACGAGCATGTCGCGTTTATATTGCATCAGAACACGTCATTCTTTCATTAAATTTAATGTTCACATAATGGCTGGAAAAACTAAAATAAGCCTAAACTAACGACATTTAGGTATCTTTAAGTGCCTCGTGTCGTGTGTCCCTCGGAACATAAACAAAGACACATAGAAATACCCAGACCTGATAGCAATCGTTTTTACACAAATATGTATGCTGTGGCCTTTAAACCTTGATCAGGAACCTTTGAACCTTCAGGAATAGAGGCCAGGTACCTTCGAACCAAGGGCAGCTTTACTATCCACTGAACCAAACCGATCATCTACTGTTCGTACATTCGGAATAAATAAAATACATTTATTCCAACTGTCAACAGTAATGGTAAAGTCACAAGCAACTCTTATCTAAATGTATAAAACTAGCTTTCCACCCGCGGCTCCGTCCGCGTGGACTACAGGTTATATCGTGCCCAGCTGTATGATAAAATGAAGCCTATGTCCTTTCCAAAGGTCTAATCTATCTCTGTACTAAATATCATCAAAATCGGTTCAGTAGTTTGGGTGTGAAAGCGTAACAGACCGACAGAGTTACTTTCGCATTTATAATATTAGTAGGGATTGGAGGTCTTGACTCACTGACTCATCAACGCTCAGCCCAAACTTTTGGACCTAGAACGCCGAAATTTGGCTCAAAGGTTGCTTTTGAAACGTAGACAAGGAATACGGAAGGATTTTACGAAATTCTCACGGGAACGAAGTCCCGGGCATCAACTAATAAACGCACGTGATGATGATACACCACAACACGCAAGTTTAGTTCTTAGTCATGCACCAAAGGGCACGGTTCCAAAATCGGTTATTCGAAGGTTATTTATAACAAGGAATCATTAGTTGGCAACCACTAGTGATTAACAAAGTTTCGGTTTCGGTAGGTTTCGGCCTGAAAATTCCGGTTCATCAGCGTTTGTTTTTGCCACAAATCTGACGACGTTGGTGGTTTAAAAATTGTCTCTGGTCGATTTTTATATTCGTTAAAAAGATATGTAATTGGTAATTGTTTCTGATTGCTATGAAATAAAATAAAAACAGATTTAACACAACAAATGTAAACGATGACAGATCCTTACAAATATTATAAACGCGAAAGTATGTATGTATGGATGGAAAGTTACTCTTCTTTGTTACTTTTGGTTGTTTGTTACTCTTTCACGCTCAAATGGCTGGACAAATTTTGATAAAGGTATGGAGTGGAAAGCTAGTAATACAATAATAATTATTTATTTATTTCAGACATAATAAAATTAACAATGAAATGTGAGAAAAATCAAAATACAAATTTATTCAGTCATAAGTCCGTGGATGCAAATAATGTAAAAATGAAACAAAACCAAAATTATTTCATCAAAAGGAATTAGATTCGATTTCTGGCCGAAACGAAAATAGACGCCGGAATTCGGTTTCGGTCTGCTACTTACAAAATCTGAGTCATATAGGGTAGTGGACTTCTGAAAATGTCAAGAGTCTTGCGTCACCGTGTAGGAGTAGGCAGCCTAGGAAGTCTGTACTTAAGACCCACTTATACCGTCTTAAAGTCCGCTTTGAAGTAAGCCCTACCCCACCTTTGAAAGCTACGAGTATCATTTTAATGTACTGACAGCAAAATGTCAGGTTACCCATTTGCATTACGAAAGCCGGTGCTATTACGAGCAAGAAAAAGGGCGACGTCAAGCCCGATTTGTTGCCGTGTGTACTTGCTATGTTACCTTTTTTGTGGATAGCATTAAGTTAGTATATTAATTTAGGTAACGGTCTTAAATGTAATAGTATAAAAAATCTAGTTATATCATTATTTATTGTATTTTTCAATATCTACAGTTAACATACATGCGGGGGCTTCAGAAAGATAACAATTAAGCAATAGAACAAAAAAATTCAAAATTAGTACTTAGGTATTTTTACTGAGAGTTATTTGTAAGTTATTTGCTCTCGCGACAAAGGGACTGGTAGTAAATAAATTCCAAAGTCCACAAGATTCCGTAATTACTTTCTGTCCTAAATAAATAAAAAAAATTCAAAATCAAAAAGATCGTCTTTGAACCTAAACCCTATTAAATCTGAAGTTGATAATTAAGCCCATACCGTCCACCTCTTGTAGTATTATTATAATAACCTAACTTTAATTAAGAAAAAACGAGAATACGATCTACCTTTATTTATATTTTATTTTTTACCAGCCCATAGGTATCACACGTCCCCACCGAGGGGCACGGGCCTCCCTTCGAAACACAAAGGGGATTCAGGCCATAGTCCACCACACTGGCCTAACGAGTTGATGGACCGCCTTTCGATACACGAGTTTCATTAAGATGTTTTCCTTCACTTCGTTGTTGACGGCCGGTTTGCCTCTTGATCGGCGGGTCCTGGGTTCGATCCCCAGTCGAGGCAAACATTTGTGTAAAAAACAGGTGTTTGTTCTCGGGTCATGGGTGTTTGTGTTTGTCTTTATGTGTGTTCCAAGGGACCCACGGCACAATGGAAAACCTTAGTGTGGGCCTTTGAGTGTGTAGCGTTTATTTATTTATTTATTTACTTCTAAGCAAGTGACAATTCATGAAAAATCCATACATCAATCCGAAAAGACAAATTAGAGTGGTAAAAGTCCGCATCAGAATTGTAACCCGCAAGTCTAACTGATTGCTAACTGGGCTATCCCGCTAACCTTAATCACCGCTAATAGGTACGAGTATGTTGACAGTGTTTCATTTTATGAATTATTGTATGTGAAACAAAAAATAATGCCAAAAATATATTCATATCCGAAAACAGCATTAAAATTGGTATATAAATGAACAAGTTATTGGAATTTATATTATCGTAAGGACTAGCTATCTCGTTTTGTGGGGAGAGCTAGCTATCTCGTTTTTACTTATGCAAACAAATGGCGGTGACGTCACATGTCGGTAAGTGCATCTCTTTTTCGTTGTTTGACAGTTTCCCCCTCTATTGAAATTTAACCCTTAACCACCTACCACCCGTCTACCAGACGGAAGCTACTTTGTAATCGCGAATATTTTTGTGGCCGTGCACTGTACAGTCCCGCGCCTTCCAGTACCTTCTCCCTGCACTCCTAGGTGCCGCGCGAGCGCTTGTCGACTTCACACGTGCGCTTGCTTACCTGTGGTGAGTAAAAAACTATCGCAGAGTGTCTCTGAGACGGATGGTAGGTGGTTACGTGACTAAACTAAAAATTCCTTTTTTTTATTTTTTCAGTAATTTATGGCTTTTATCAGTAAATTTTATTGAGAAGTATTTAGTAAATAAATTGTCGAGTGAAGAGGAAGAGGATCTGCCTAACAATGAGTGCAGCGAAGTCGAAAGTATTGTCGACGAACAGGAATTAGACGTTAATTTCTATGAAAAAATGTAGTAGTTTAGTGTCTGCAATTTTGTTGAAATAGTTGTACTAGCATTTTAATTAAAATTTTCCTTCATTTGTTGATTATTTAATATTTAAAAATTCATGAAAAAGGAAGCATTTACCTAGCTTTAGTATTTTCTAGTCTCTCATTACCGAATGACCAATTTTTGTACTAAAAAAATGTGAGTCTCTTAGGTTTATTTAGTATATGGAAAAATAATGGATGTTTTCATTGACTGTTTCTACTTTAATTAATGGTTAAAAGCATAATTCAACTATTTTTTATCATCTAACACCCCTAGACATAATCATATTTTACATATGAGGGTAATTTGACACACACGTCTCTAAGACGGGTGGTAGGTGGTTATGTTACAAAAATAGGAGGTAGGTAGTTAAGGGTTAATAGCTCGTAACTTTTTTATTTCTCAATAGTTTTTTAAAATTATTTCGGTTTTGGGTTTTGGATTCAGACCCTTTTTAAGATAAACAATAAAAAAACAACAGTCAACATTCCTATTCATCCCTATTTATTTTTTTAACTTGCAACCGGTTACAAGTCTGGCTCATTACCAACTGGGTTATCAATGTTGTCATCCAAATAATCCTCTAATACCTAAAAAAGGAATAATATTACTACAAAAGGTACCTACTTTGTATACACATCAATACATATAAAAAACAATAATTCTCAAAAGCTTGTTTTAACACTGCTTTACGAACCGGTAGCAAATGCACAGGACTGAATCATACGGAAAACCCAGAGATGACGTCAGAGCTGTTCAAGTGCCAAAATAGTACAAAAAGGGACCAACAAGCTATGCCGAGACGATCGTTTGTGACTCAGCTTAGGAAACCCCTCGGCATGACGTCATCTCTCTTACGACCTTTCGTATTTACGTAACATTAATAACATGTAAAATGTATGCCAGGCGTTCTTAATCTTTTCCACTCCGCGGCGCGGTTACAAGTTCAGAGTTTTGTCTCGGCGCCCTAACCTAGCTAGCTAGTCGAAATAGACAGGTACTGTTGAAATAAATATGTACATAGGCACATATGTATATTAAAACTCCCTAATATGAAGCAGAGTTTTAATTTATTAATTAGATTTTTTTTAAAACAATAGATACCTAGGTAAAGTGATGGGTGATCTCCAAACATTTATTCAAAGCGTGGCATTGTTTACTTTGTACCCGCCAATACATAAGAATACGTAGGATAGTAAAGAGGATCGTTTCACGGCGCCCCCCTCTGTACTTTCTACAGCACACCAGGCCGCCACGGCGCACACTTTGGGAACCCTTGATGTTCGCAGTACTGATTCCCCTGCAGATGGTGATTGCAAAATATTTATTGTTCTTTGTTAACGTTGCGAAACCGTGTTTAAAATGTAATACACGGGAAATGTAAGCAATCGTTATTTATAAAAGGTACTTTTTGTTATTGTAGAAGAGTTTTGTTTTATCTATCGACTAACAAAGGATGTCTAATAATGTCTGTAAAGGATCTCACATATTTTTAGGTAGGTACTATATTTAATTTTGTGATCTTTGGTATAGTGGCCCAAAAACCCAACAATGATAAACGATTGGGCAGACGTTCTTTCGAAGTTGTATAGGTAAGTTAAGCTAATACAATCTCCACAAGTGCGATGCGTGATCCATCAATTAATCAATAAATAAAAACAAAAATATCAATTTACAATCGGCAGACAACGTAAATCAAACAAGCATGACGCAATACTGATTAAAAAAATGTCTTATGCTTTACTTTAGTAATTTAATACGACTTAATTTTCTGATCTCGGAACAAAATTCACACAATTAAAGTTAGTAAACAAATTAAATAAAAAACAAACTGAAACTTATCACCAAATGAAATTCCGATAAGATACATAAAATAAAATATGTACCTACTTATAGAAAACGTATCTATTCCATGAATTGGATGCGATATTGAATTCCTTCGAACATCTTACGTAACATTGCTGCGTAGTTGCTGCGTAGTGTTGTACAGACAGCAGCACGTCAGATTACCTTTTTACATTACAAAAGCCGACATAAGGGCGACGTCAAGGTCAACATGTATAGACCGACTTGCTGCCATCTGTACAATCAAGAAAGTAGCAAGGCAGAATTGTTGATACCCACTTAGCCTATAATGTACCTATCACATTACAAATTCAGCCAAACTCGTCAAAAAAGGGATAGCCATGTGAGTCCCCGGCAGAGTATAATAGGACCACCCTCTTTCTTACCGAGGTGTCGTACAAGGCGACTAAGGTAAATATGCAAGCAAGTTCATCTGCACACAGAGAAGGAAAACTCTGCAATTATATCAAAACCCTCGCCAACCCGTCTGCCAAGCGTGGTGAGTATGGCATTTACCCCTCATGTTATTGAGGGAGGCCCGTGCCCCAGCAGTGGGGACGTATTTGTCGCTTTCCCCTTACAATGCCTCGCCCGTCAAATCTAGTTTTCGTACATTTTACTGTTGCTCCTATCACAACTTTGGGCCTAACATTACATGGAACGTAAATGGTCTCTTTTATGTGAAATATTGAATCACGAAACGTGTTGACGTTCGATATTAGCTTTGTTTAAATTTCGCGTATCGAATAAACAGATAAATACATTTATTAATGGAAATCGTGTACTGAAATACAGAGTTGGAATTTGCAGTTGCGAAATGGTTGTGGACGTGACACGACATGCATATTTAATCATACAGTCAGACGGCGAGCGGTGGTCGTGTTAATTAACTCGCTAATCGAATTCTCTTCTCCTGTCCTGTGTTCAGTGCTGACCACGAGCCTACTTTCATGTCAATATCCCATAATTTGGAGGTAATTGTATTGATAGTGAAGGAAAAGCGAAGTTTGTTAAGAACCATAGAGAACAGAAGAGGGAAGATGATTGGGGATTTGATACGACACGACCACTTTATAAAAAACTAGCTTTCCGTCCGGGACTTCGTTCCCGAGGGAATTCGGGAAAATTATGTAGCCTATGTTCATCATAGGTAACGTGGGATTCTAATGATGAAAAAATTTTTCAAATCGGTCCAGTAGTTTCGGAACCTATTAAATGCAAAGAAACTTTCCTCTTTATATAATATTAGTATTAGTATAAACATGGCCCTCACAAACAGAGATCGAATCCAAAACTGATCATTTCTACAGGGCTTTAGGTATCTCTCTTTCAACCTCTCGGGTGGTTAATCAGTCCATGAAACTGAACAACTTTCCCAAGGAACATAGGTTAAAATACAAAAAAAAATGTTGAGTTCCCATACAAATGTCATCAGCATATAGCGCATTTTGTATGGGAGATCAAAATTTTTTTCGTATTTTGACCTATGTTCCTTGGGGAAGTTGTTCAGTTTCATGGACTGATTAACCACCCGAGAAAGCCCTGTATAAAGTCATATTAAGAAATGGTCACTGACCGCCAAACGACGTGAACTTTTGCAGAATACGGAATGTTCTTTGTTTCAAGTCAAAATCTTAATTGTTAAATCAGTGACGTCTGACATGTCAAGTCGCAGACGGGCGAGGCGTGTTGAGTGAAAACATGCATTTTACGCCCAGCTATTAGAATTTATCTCAGTAGAACGTGCCTGCCCATCAGAGCCCGCATAAAGTCGTGGCTGACTCTTTATGGCCGCCGAGACATAAACTCGATTCGCCTAGCGCTCGCTTTGCCAAATACAGTAATATTGCTTTATTTGCCAGCCACCGTTAAGGCTTCACGATATAACCTATGTATTGCACTCACTATGGCTCTACAAAATAAAATGATATCTAGCCTTAATAACAAAGTGATATAATCGCCCGGCTTGGTGAAAATGCTTCTGCCTTTGTTCGTTCCTTTGTCGATTTTCACATTACTAGAAAAAAACCTAAGTCGAATTGAGAACCTCCTCTTTTTTCTTGAAGTCGGTTTATAAAGTATCTTGTACAAAACTTCTTAATATATTCCATAAACCTTGAAGAGTTCGACTCATGAAACCTAAGACTATACGACCTAATTTCTTGATCTGGTTATGGAATTGGATTAACTTGATCGCGTGATGCTTGCTCATCCATTTTAATAAGCTAAAGGCTTCTTGTTCTCAATGTTTCAATCAAATTAGGTACTGTTGCATTTTATTTTCTTTTTATAGCGTCGTCAATTATTTTCTTGTCGTAAAATTGAAGTTACTTGTAAAATCAATGGACCAAAGAATAGTACTCGTTAGTAGAATTTATGATTGCATTTTCTATTTTAAATGACTTTAGCTATATCTCATTTACAGGAAGGAAAGTTGTTATAATCCGAACTTTTTTAGATTACTACGACAAAATGCAAAGCAGTTTTAAATAGGCACCTTTTAAATAGGAACTGAATAAAAAGTACTTATAAAACCTCGATTGTGAAGTAATGTAATGTTTGATCGATTCAATAATTAGTGTAGAAAGGGATACCTTGTTTTAGACGCACTTTTATTTCTTAGAATCTTAAAATATGGGATAAGGTATTATTCGTCCTTTTCACAAGATATTTGCACATATGACTGTGATAATGGAAAGGTACAACTTTAGGGATTTGTTAGTTAAATGAGCTATTGTAAATAGTTGTACCTTCTTCGGACACAGTCGAGATATTGTCGTATATTTCTCATTCCCCTCGCTCGTTCTATT
Source organism: Aproaerema taeniolella (assembly GCA_949987775.1). Lineage (NCBI taxonomy): Eukaryota > Metazoa > Arthropoda > Insecta > Lepidoptera > Gelechiidae > Aproaerema > Aproaerema taeniolella. The sequence goes on from OX465245.1 coordinate 7,624,327, forward strand.
ACATACTCGTAGCACCAATACGGAACAGGCAGCGCGACAACAACATGACAACAAATATCATACGTCTATGTTAGCTATGCTGGCACCGTATTCTCCACCATTCGATTTGATACCGACAGTTGAAAAGGCTCAGTGCATCTCTAATCAAATCAAATGTCTTTATTCGCTGAAATGTGTTTAAAACAGTTGTCAGTTCTACATTATTTTGTTCGCACATTCAAGCTGTAACCAGCATGCAAAATGAAATGGTGCAGTTCAATTGTCATCAATAGGTAGGTATGTATGTAGATGTCTTCTTACACTATACAGATGACAGTGGCAGGTACAGTCTTGTCGAACATCGATGGCAATTCAAAAGATCCAGAATATAGGGCCTGGACACTGGTGAGTTGTCGGGTGTGTAGACAACATATCCCGCGACCTCGGGCTTGTTTAAACAAATTGTTCCGATGCGATGCGGGTGGACGACTAGCCGCTATCCTATCGTATATGACTTATCTACGGACGGACTCTATGCAGATTATTGCGGTCAAGTGACGCTCTAATGGACTTAGGGTGAGCGGAGTTCGCGTCGAATCGAATGCAAATTTTTTCTTTGTTTTTTAAAGATGTTTCAGTTCTTCTTAGAACTGTCATTATTGTCTCAAAGAAACTTTACATTAGAACTACAAACCGATAATTAGATTAGCTAACTGAAATTGCCTTATTTAATTAAATAGGTAATGTATCCTAACTGGCAATAAATTGTAAAATGTTATTCTTCCGAAAAATGCTCAACAAGTAAGAAAATTGCCTGAAGTTGTGCATCCCGAGTAATAGGAACTTACCAAACCTGTTGTTTCCGAAACTTATTCTCTCCAATTGACGTTTAAGGTGGTCACACATTACAAGAGTTCAGTAAGATTTTATTTCTTAAAATCTTATTCAATATTGCCCACTCTCTTTCAATTCTCGGCGAAAGCTAAGTGCGGGAAAGGGTTCCAGTTATTCGAAGCGAAGCTTTGATCGCTGTGCCGACCTTAAGAGAGCGGCAGGGTTACCAGGTTCACCCATATATTTACAAGCAGTGACATATCGTGGAACAAACCGAAGAGAAACAAAAGCAAACATAGTCAATCTGATCCCGTCTTCCTCGCACGTCTGTCTTTACAGCTATATTTATCTCTATCAGCCTTTTTGCAAAATGGTAATACCAGTGCATGACATCGATTCAGCTTAGACAATAGTAGAGTAACTGTACACAAGACCCGCATAGTTGTTTTGTTTTCCAATCTACATTTGTCGAGTTAACAAGTTTTTTCAATGATGGGAAAGTGGCGTATTGTCATTCCAACCGTTTGTTTAATGGCCTAAACTTTGTATCACACTATATTTACATGTACTGTTAATACAGATGCAGTATTTTTAGTTGGTAATCAAAGCACAGTTAGTTCGGAATATAAAAAAACACGTGGATCGAATAGTAGGTGAATTAATTCTAGAATATCGAAAAGATAAGCACGATAAGAAAAAGCGAACACAATGACTAAGAAAATGATCCATCAACAGAATAAAAATAAATAGCACTGTCTTACAAACCAAGATGAATGCCAAGATAGTAAGACACAGAAAGTATGGTAACCAGGGCGGGTGACCTTTGTTTCAAGCCCTCGTGTCTTCGATAAGTATGAAACCAACGACGACGATATGACTATCTCGGTTGTCTGGAAACCAATGACAGGAATTATCAACAACCGCCTCAATACTGATAGAGAAACCACAATACAAGCAACACAAATACAAGTAGCTGCCATAAAAATCATGTTGCTAAGTAACAGAGAAGTCACATCAATAATAACAGTAACTCTAATGCTTCTTTTTCTTTGTTCCTTCTCTTATTGAGATTGAGACACAAGTTCAGCTACCCATTTAAATTACTTAAAATTAACGAAATTCAGTGTGTAAATCAGCCCATTTTATAAAACAGCTTTCCGAAAAGATCATAGGTCGAAACCACAAACGAATTCGCCTCTTCATACAACTTTTGCCATTAGCTATATTGCCTTAGTTTAGAAAGTCAAATAATTTGTTTTTGAGAAAATTATATTTTGTTTTCTGGGGAAATTTTTTAAGTTTTATATAATGGACATTTCACATTCTACGTTTTCGCTTACTAATTTGATATCTCACGATATATCTGCGACTTGAAACATGTTTTTACACTAGTGTTTGCCCCGACTCGGAAACGAACCCAAGACTGCAGACTTCAACGTAGTATTGCTATACCACAACTGTCGCGTTGTCGTAACGTGAAATAAAACAAACCCAAGCCACACAGCAGCAATAAAAATTCCTGTTGCTTGGCAACGAAGCAGTCACGTTGCCAATACAGACGGCCCGTGTTGAATCGTAAAACAGAGGTAAACCCTGCTGTTTACCTCCAAATGTTTTTCCTTTTGATAATTCAACGCCTTATTCGAGTAAGTCGCATCAAAGTCACTTTGAATAGTAAATGAGAACGAGCTTATGAAAGTCAAAGTTGGTGCCTGAATTATTTTGTGAAGGTTTTCTGAATTATTTTTTTCAATGTTTAATAATATATTTTCAATTTTCCAGAGTTTGTGTACAGTCAGCTTCACAAATTACTCCGTGTTAAGGTCCTACTTAGAACTTCAATACCTAGTAATTTGGTAGATATTTTATTCAGGGAACCGAACGAACTGCTTATAAAACGTAACCTTGTTAAAAATTCACCGTTTTTCAGGAAGTTTTAGGCTCAACCCAAAAAAATAAGAGAAATACACACATCAACGCGGTCTAGGGATACTGCACGATTTTTCATACAAAAGAGGTCTGTTCGAGAAGCTACAAAAGCATACTCGAGATACATGGAGTGCTATAATTTTCAGACGAGCAAGTGCTAAACCTGAATTTTCAATTCTAGTCAATAAATGTTATTTTACTTGAAAATTGTGAAAACGGGACGGGACGGAAACGAAAATGAAAATGCACTTTTTGCCTGCTTTTTGTATGAAAATAGTAGAATTTACGCAATATTTTTTTTTCATTTTCGTCACGTTTTCACACAAGTACCTAAAACAAAATTTATTGATTAGAATTGAAAATTCAGGTTTAGCACTTGCTCGTCTGAAAATAATAGCGCTCCATGTATCTCGAGTATGCTTTTGTAGCTTCTCAAACAGACCTCTTTTGTATGAAAAATCGTACAATATCCCTATAACGTGTTGATGTGTGTATTATATCCATCCATCCATACACTCACGCCTATAATCCCTTTCAGGGTAGGCAGAACGTCAAGTAGTTTGAGGACCACTTGACGCCACGTTTGACAACCATTTTCTGAGGGTTATTAGACGGAAATATAATATGCAAATATTATTATATGAGAGCAAACATTGCTGACCTGAGAATTGCGAACGAGTTTTCAAGAAGCACTTTGTATGTTCTATGAATATAAAGCAATTTTTGACTTTCTACTTTTTTGATGAGACGCTCGATACTCTTACAAGGGGACGCCAATCTACAGTTAAACTCAAAGAGTAAGTGTTGGAATATTCCATCACCGTTAGTCAAACATTCAATGAGTTGTAGTAGATTGTGTTAACAGGGCCCATTGGTGGTCGGATTCCATGAGCGGCGTGCGCGCGACTCGTGATCGGCGTGAAGCGAAACGTGACTGTGTTGCGCCTGCGCAGCCGCAGACCAGACAGCTCGGTGCTGTTAGTTATCACGCGGAAACGTCTGTGGTCTGCCCTATTTAAGTTTTAATCAACATTTGCAAAGCATTTAATGCGAGAATTCCTTCAGTATTGGCTCCGTAAAAAAATCGGAAAAGGACAGGCAGAGATCACAGATTTGCAATTTGGTACAGTCGAAGACACACTTAAGTACACTTAAACAATAGTGACAGATCTAACTGTACGGAATACTTAATGATGTACAGACAGCAGCACATCAAGTTACCGATTTGCACAACAAAATTCGGCGCTATTACGAGTGGGATAAGGGCGACGTCAAAGCCAATATGTATAGCCTGTGTAAAAAATGTTTGGCTAGGAATTCGCAAATATAGGTCTGGTTGTGGGAGACAACGACACAGCTGCACCTATAATAAAATACTCTTCTACTTAGGTTTAGGGTGATTCGATCTTCTAACCTGCAAAACGTATAAAAATCATTCGTAATGCTTTTTCAGTATGATGTCTAACAGGGGATGTTAAAGGCGGTTGACAAATAAAAAGGGGAAGAGAAGACTAACCAAAACATCGCGTATGCGCAGGAGTGGAGCCTGCGAGGATTTCATCGGCTGTCAGTTGGTATTAGCGTCGTAGTAACATTGTGAAAGTAACGTTGCGTCGACAATGCGAGCGCAGACGGGCAACTGACACACACAATGTTGGCACACCGCATCAAAGTTTGGCAGGCGCCAACGCACTTTCGAAACGGCCCACATATCTAGAACTAAAGTTAACCAGACATCTGCACGGTTGAGTCACTGACACTGCATTCGATTTATGTTATGGTTTCATCTATTTCGACTGTTTATACGAAAGCCGTTTCGGATTGGGCTGAAGCTGTGTAAACTGTAGTTTTGATAGTGTTTCCAAATAAGCGATCAATCACTACCAGACATGTAGTAACAAAAAATTGTGACAAAGTGACTTTATATGATCCATTGACACAAAATGAGAAGTACTGTTTTCTTCTTCAAGTACAGTTGATGAATCTAATCCAAATATCATCAGATATTCTTACCTGAATTTACGAGCACTGATCCTTTCATCATTCTATTTGAATTTTGAATAATATCGGTCTTTCAAATATGGACAAAGAACTGTACGACAATAAAAAATTTAAGAAGGTATATGTATTTAAAGTCAGTACAGACGCACGTTTCGGTATCATATCGAGGGTCCACGTTTATCACTGTCACGTTACGAGCCTCCTTTATATCTCAACAAGTGGAATAATAAACCAGAAGATTGAAGGGGCGTTGTTGGCGAGTGACACTGTGAAAACACGCATCATAACAAACAGTTTAAAATAGTCTTTCCATCCGAAACTCCAATTGAATGTTGTTTTGAACATTCCAACAATTTTATCCACTCGCGCTAACCACAACGATTTCACCCGGAGATTTTCCCGAGCTGGTAATGAAATCGGACGGGTGGAGAATTTATATGAATGGTACGAGATTGCTACTTAATATCATTTCCCTGCGAAACGGATGTGAGATATCCAATTTGAATTAGGTTTGGAGTGCGGTACGTTTTAGAAAAGAGAAGTATTCTCATGAAAGTTTAGTTAGACAATGCTAATGACAGCGGCAATTTGTGGCATGATGATAGATATGCGGATAAGATAGATACAGTTTATTGCGCGTACATAAAGAGGCACGTAAAAGAAATCTGGCGAGAGAGCGTTGACTTCATCTTAGAGCTCGGTCAAATTAATAACAATATGATGGTAAAAGAAACTTTCAAAAAAGCCTAAGATTATAATTGCACTTTAGCGTAAATATTTATGATATACCTAGCTACACGTATACTTTTGTGTACCAGTACTACCTGACTATACGCTAAGAAGAAGGCTTCAAAACTCACAATAATTGGGAACTAATTTCGCTTATTGTACAATGCTTCTTTTCTATTTCCCCAAGAAGATTTTCCACTGATGTTAATACTGAATGCGAATTGTGACACGCACGAAATAACGTCAGCGAATGAGAAAAGCACTAAGTTTTCACCTAGCGTAAGGTCAACTGTTGAATTAACTACAATGACATTAAAATTAGGGTGCAAATATTCCTCCTACCCCAGGAGTAAAAAAATAAAATATTTCCAACTAGCAATCACACAAAAAAATAGTAAAACCACGAACGCACTGTTAAATGAAATCTAGTTCTCCCCAATGAAATTCAGTTCGAAATTAGGGTGCAATTTTTCCAGGCCAGGAGAAAAACAGATTCCACCATTTCCAGCAGTACGGAGCGTCGCCTGCAATTACACGGCGGCGCCGGCGCGAGATTGCCTGCCAATTGAGTTATTACTCGCAAATACAGTCAGACCCGTGACGTTTTCCACGAATATACAAACTGGACTCGTATTGCGATTTGCGAATATGCATATTGACTTTGTGTGGGATATGGGATTTCATATTTGTGACTTTTTTTAAAATTAGCATTTCAGTGTTTTTGTTGCCAGTATTGTTATTTTATGTACAAATATCGTTCAAAGGTAGATTCTTGTACATTTTAAGAGTAATGCTAGATACGAGAAGTTCATGAGTAAGTTAGCTGTACTAATGACAATCATTATAACTTTAATATAATAACATACTGTTATAGTGTTCCTTAAAATGACCAAGATATTTATCGTAACTCCTAAGGTTTTTCAACATCTTTTAAGGGACGTTTAACATAATAGAGTAAGTAATACACGGTCGATATGTATGTAACCCTAAACCAAGTAATCCTAATGCAAAAACCTTTAAAAAAAATCATTTTTCTGTGAGCGACAAGGACAAGGCATATTTTTTTCCACAATCCCTACGGGAACATGTATGAAGGAGCCAGGTTTTAAAAGAGCCATTTGTATTATTTCGGAATGAATGAATGAATGAATAAATTCTTTATTGCACACGTAAACAAAAACAGAAGGGAAAATTTACATTAGTGCAAAAGGCGACCTTATCACTAAAAGTGATCTCTTCCAGACAACCCTTTGGTTGAAAGGAACCATTTTAAAAAGACTGAAGAAATAGATAAGTAATAAAAATATAAAAGTTTTAGGTAAAATAAATATAAACAAAATAAATTAATGAAAAGTACATAAATAATACATAAATAATATGTAAGCATAAATATATACAATATAAAGAATTAGTTGCAAGTTTAGTTTTTATAAGTAAGTGCTCACGAAGCTTGTGTTTGAAAATAGTGAGAGATTTAGAGTGACGGACATCAGACGGCAGTTCATTCCATAGGCTTGTAGATTTTAAAGTAAAAGAATCCCTGTAGTACCCAGACCGAGAATAGGACGGGACAATAGGTGTAGCCACTTTAAAATAAAATCACCAACGAAATCCATTCCTAAACTACCGAAATAATGGAAGTCGCTTTTTCATAAACTGGCTCCTTCATACCACTTCTCCCACACATGGGCGGATCACTATAGTTACGTAATAATGTAAACACATTCAGCAAGTTCAGATTACATTGGTCCCTCGCCGCGTGGAGGGAAACGTGAGCCCTGTAGCCAGCCAGCCCGGGAAAGCTATTGATACATACTACCCAATGATATTAACAAAAGAAAGTGGTAATTTTATGATATGATAACACTCATTTAGCTCTTTTTTTACTGGGAGTAAAAGAAAACTTTAGAATGTGGCAGCTGTCAATTATTTTCAGGCATACCTGGTAGAAACCAGTAAGTGGGAAGCGAGGGTTTAGCTGTATCGTGGGCGATAGGCTGACTACCTATCACCACTATACTGATGTTCTATCGTATGACCCTCGGAATGTATGTCAAGGACAATAAAACTACACTGAATCGTTTCTAGGATTCAGCAGGGCAATCGCGCTAAAAAAAGTGGATGGAGTCGCAATTGAAACGCAGCTGGGGGGGTACCACCTAAGCGAAGCTGATGCTGATTGAACGAATGGAATGATGTACATTGCTGTGTTTGGTTCATGTCGTTAATCAAGGTCTCCTTATAAAGAAGCAATCGACAACGTTCCATTCGTTTACCCAGCATCAGCTTCGCTTAGGTGGTAGCCCCCCAACTGCGTTTCAATTGCGATTCAATCCACTTTTTTTAGCGCGATTGCCCTGCAGGCGTTGTTGGTGGGGAAATATTGCACGAGCGAGACCAAAAGGACACAATGCTAACTGAAATGAATCCGTTAGCGTGAAAAGTAGTCTATGGCATTCTTCGGCCGTTTAATGTTGTCTCCGTGTGGATCTAAACTACTCTCATCATTGGCCTCTTAGTATATTGCAGACATTAAAACAGTCTATCGCACATACACAAATACATACATACCACAAATTGAATTAATTTTTTTTATTATGAGAAGGGTTAACTCTTGACCTCAATTTTGGCCAAGGTCATGAGGTGGAGCAAGTTAACCCAGAAAATGCCTATTAAGGCACTGGTACTCTTACGCACCGACGGTACACAGCAAGCTGTTTGGCAACGGACTTCGGTAAGAGGGTGGTCGCGAACCAGACGGCCCTTTACTACGTTAGTACTATTATTTATTCTGTGCCTTTACAGAGCCTACCACGCCGCATGAGACCATAGGACGACACCTCAGATTCAGAGCAAATTTACAATAGAACTATGTTATAGATTAGTTTACAATACAATAGAATTTATGTTATAGATTAGTCTGTTTTGTATAAAATGATGTCTGCATTGACAGACTCAGTTGTCTGTAGCTACTAACTGAACTTATTATATAACCCATCTACCTCTTTTGGCTGATGATATCATTGGTTCCAATACAAACACTGAAAACTGTTAATAACTGAATCCCTGCGCGCTCCCCTAATGACTGTTGCGTAAAGCTTGTCCATTATCCAGGATTATGTACTTTAATTATTAACGTCGAAATTGTGTTTACACGAGCACTTTCAGTGTCGAGATGAAACCTGGATTTTTTAAAAATTAGATCGTTTTCTGTTTTTGTGAATAATAATAAATGTTTATTTTTCTCTTAAATACAAAGAATGATGAGGGGAAAAGAAAGAACAGGGACATTTCGGGTTAAATCTTTTTTACCTATGTATACTATTCCGGCCACACAGTCCTTAGTCTTTAGTGAACGCGAGTCATAATCATCATTGAACATCAGGAAGGTGCCTGCAGACGTTCACAGCTCCCCCGGCCGTGTGGTATTGGCCTACGATGAGATTGGTCACTATCCAGATGTTACATACTTAGCGGAACCACGTAACACATTAAAGAGGCTAGGCTGGCAGCGGACAGTGGAGGGCTGGGCTCCAGCCCAAAGTTAGATCTGCTTTTCACCTTCCTCTTAGCGCAATTTATTATTCAAGTGAACATCTGAGTTTTCTTTGAAATGAAATGAAATGTCTTTATTTGCACGGGTAATGGTAATAATCCACCAATCGTATGGCATGCAAATATTCAAAATTTACAAATAATTCAATTAATAATATGTTGTATAAACCTTATAGTTTTATAAACCTTTTAATATATAGAAATAACGAGTTTTGAACTGTTTCATTGTTTTACATTTACTTACTCGAAATCATTCAAATTGAAAAAAAAACTAATTTTTTCAAAACCTTTGAAAAAAACCCATTAAATCTTTGTTTCTCCCACAAACAGTTCCGATTCACGTGTTATCGTATCACTGTCGTGGCGTATACTGTACAGTAGTGGCAATCACGCAGTAGAATATGTGGATTGACACAGATAAACATGTTTGTGTGTTCCCAATACTGGGCGTGGTATGGACGTACGCTTGCCCATCTTAGTTTAGTACAGCGTAAGTAGTGATTTGATGTTTGTCTAAGAAGTTTGAATTCCACGCTTGACTGGGAGGGAAAGAAACACTGAGAATGTACCAGCTACCAACTCTTACCAACTAGCGCGAAGAATTATAATGAGAAAAACTTTTTTATTTTTATTTAGTTGAAGTTAACTAAAATATCTAAGAAACTTTTTAAAATGGAGAAACACCGCTTGATGTAAATGGGATTTAGGGTAAAGTGGTAGAAATATTGGGTATCTTTAAATTAGTTACCCAAAATTAAGGATGTGATTCAAAACTGAACAACTTTCTCCAGGAGGTCAAAATATGAAAAAAACGCCTCTCTATTATAAAAATTTTGATGGGTCTCTGTCATTCCAGCGAATAACAGCTAGAAGTGTTAAATTTCGAATTTAGATTTATAATGCCAAAACTGAAGAGTAAAAATGTCGCAAAAAGAGAATGGAGAAGGAGGATGAAGACGAGACGCATGCCGCCTCGTTACAAGCTGATTTGCTTTTTATTGGGAGGGGAGCCAACATTTTTTTTTGGGAATTTTATAGGGTTTCTTGGAGAAAGTTGTTCAGTTTGATGGGAAGAATGAACTACTAAAGTATATCTAACTAATTAAAAGTCACCCCATATAAAACATAATATTTCACTTGACAAATACCTACACGAAGATCTATAAAAGTTCAAAAGGTACTGATTTAAGACAAAAAATAGCAATCGACTGAGAGAAACCTGTTAGCCATATGTCTATCTCTTGTCACGTACTTATAGCGACAGAGAGAACACCGCGGAGATACTGCCATCGTTTGATGTGAAGCTAATGAACTCCAGTTAATTAACTACAATATAGTAAAGACATACTGGCATCTGGTGGTTCTATGACCACCTGATGTTCTGCCTACCCCGATAGGGATATAGGCGTGAGTGTATTATGTGTGTATGTATGTATAGTAAAGACATATTGGACTAGAAGTAAAAGAAATACTTAGAATATGCCAGCCTGCCAAGCCTTCCCAGACATACTGCCCCTCGGTGGGGACCTATATGGGCTGATAAAGTAGAAGAAGATATAGGTGATTTCGCTAAGATATCGCGTAATAAAAGAAAATTCATAGTAATGTAGAGATAACATACTTGATTGTACGCGATCAGGAAGGAAACTAAAATTATGAACCTCAAGAGTAAAGAATTATGTTTCTGACAAAAACATTAAAACACGGCAATAAAGTTTTTAAGATGCCTCTTAGGTCGAACTCCGTACCAGCTCTTTGACTGACGCAGGATGACAGATACAATGCCAATGTGTTCACTAAACGGTGAACTTTTCAATAGATGATATACTAGGTGCCACTGAGGCAAAAAAGGGAATTTCAGAGCGTTGTGACTCGTATAACCAACCCGTGACTCGCAACTCGCTGCTTTTACTTGAAATGCATATTATCACAAGTAATGGAAAAGCGTAAACTATAAATCGACACCTACATGACCCGTAACCTTGTGGGTCTTAACTACATACATTGCTGATACACTTAAGGACATAGTGACTTAAGTTAGATAATCTGGATAAAAAATGATTCGTTGTCTGAAGCACTTTCTATTTATTAAGAAGAACTTTTTTCCCGTTTGATTTCTTCGGCAATAGCTAGGAAACAAAAAATAAACTTTAAAAGTGAACAGATGCTTTAAATTTTCTTCTTGAGAAAAAATAAACAGCTAGGTACCACAAGTGTATAATAAAAACTTGAATGGATTTACCTTCCCTGTAGATTCTCAAATGTTTCAAAAATCCACGAGTTTCATTTAAAAATATTTTTCCACTCGAAAGTGGCATCGAGGGGCTTCTTCCATTTCGAAATGTCGGAAGAAAACTTCAGAGAAATCTTAGAAAAACATTTTAACTTAAAAGTTGAATACCTTTATGTTTTGACTGAGAATTGTTTTTCGCATTTTCGATGAAAACCATTTATACCTACAATCTGATTTTTTTTTGCTGTGTCGGTGGACGTACACAGACTTTAATTACTTTTTTATCCTACCAGTTTTTTTATGGCTTGAGCCCTTTTTGATAAATGTCAGGTTGGTGTTTTCATTTTCTCCAGTTTGCAATCATAAAAAATCAAGTCAAACTCGGATCTCGGATCGTCATTCGTGTTTGGTCTAACACGCTTCTACAACATACATTCCTTGTCATCTTGAAATGTTGAGAATGCAACACAATTGGACAATAGGAGAAATATTTCCACAAAAAGAATAGCCGAAATATTAAAACAGTTTGAAAAGAACAATAGCATCAGCGCTATATCAGCCCGTCTATCAACAAACATTACCAACTCATTCGAATAATCATAGACATATCAAACACGAACGGAGCACGAATAGAGCTGATTTCGCTTTACTAAACTATTATATTTAATACCACAGCGTATTTGATGAAATTATATGAAGAATTTTATGCGGGCGTAATAAAAATATAGCTTTTATAGTGCCCCAAAGCGATATCGCCAAGTTATGAACTCTAAAGAGGCTAATAACTAGATTCACGTTTGATGGTACTTTCTAAATTGCATTTTGACAGGAAAAATATCATCTTACTGTACAAGCAATTTATTTGCCATATCTTGCAAGACTGCATAACTAAATAGTGTACTATAGATATCTAAGCTCCATTGTAGCTCATAATAAGCTTCCTCCTGCAGACTTGAGTTCTTCTCATCCGCTAAGACGATTACAGAGATTTCTAACAGAGAGGGGAAAATGAATATTCTTTTTTATAAATGCACTGGCACGATAAGCGCAAAGTAGTTGCCTTCTAAAGTTCTAAAGCGGCATTACGTTATCTGGTAATGGGTACTGGTAGAACCGTATTATCTTTGGGGGGTAGTTTGAGTGTTTCGGCTTCTATTTGTGTGGCCTGATACGAGGGTAACGCGATATCCTGTCGAAACAAAAAAGTTAGCATCAATTGGAATAACAACTGGCTTGTTATCGTAGGGCATTCGTGCGTGGTGAGGGTCCTTTATTGTAATTGTGCTCCGCTAGGTAACCGGAGATAGCAACAGCTAACGAACTTCAATCATTTGTGATAAGGGTGCGAGACCTGAATGTGAAATTATACCAAAATACACTAAAACTATGTTAATCATATTAGATAAGACATGTGAAATGTCTCAACTGATAGAACGCCGTACCATTATACATATAGTAACAAATATAATAAACTTTATAAGTTCAATAAAACTGTAGAAACAGAAATTTCCAGGCGGCACGTGTAATGTAACTACGCGCGAAAGTGTAATGTGGTGGGCTTCACTGGTTTATTTAAACAAACAACAATATTATAGGCGGGAAACATCTGGTTTCTTTATAAAGAAACACAATGTCGTTGTGTAAGCACTCGACGAAAGTTTGATTTAACGTGTATAAAGTTAATGAAGCGAAATTCGTTGTTTTTGTAGTCAGGCAAAAGATATTAATTAAAACAGTGTAAAAAAAACAGATGTTTTGTCACGTTAATTTTCTGTTAATATCTATTCCATCCAAGTCACTCAAGATACCAGCACAGCTTAGTGTGAGCTATTGATGCGACGTTATATTTTTGAGAAAATTTGCTTAATTTATCTAGTTTAAGACTACATGAGTTTTCGCTGCCTATTTTATATGGCTTTCCGCCCGTGGGAATTTGGGTAAATTATGTAGCCTGTGTTATTCTGATGTCTAAGAACTTCATTAAAATCCTTTCAGTAGTTTTAACGTGAAGGAGTAACAAACATCCATTTTTATAAACTTTCGTATAATATAGAGTAACTTTCGTATTTTTATAAAGTATTTATCTATCTATTTATTTATTAGATGCTCATGTTGTCCTCATCAGTATTATAAGTATAAGGCTCATGTAAGGATTTATAATTCTTGACATGCAAGCAGCATTCTCTTCGGATTTTAATAAGTCTTACAGCATCTTTGGTACGTCACAAAGGTCATAGTCATAGATAAAATTAACCTAAAAGTATTCTTAAAAGGAGCGAGTCCATTTAAGTCACCAAAGTTTTAATTTAATAAAGTGGAAGGCAATGTTTTCGTCGTGAACAGCCAGCCACTACGCCCACGCCTAGGCCCGTCAATTCAGATTAATTAGTGACCTCGCTGTTGGGCAAACTGTTGGGCAACACGTTTTCAAGGTATCTACGGTACGTGAGTTCGACTTAAGGTGACTTGTCGACTCGTAACCGAATATAATGTTATTTAATTAATAATTTGGCAACAAAAAATGACATTATGTCTATTTAATATACAATGAACGTGATTGATTGCACATTAGTTTTTTATTTTATTTAAGACTAGCATTCCGTCCGGGACTTAGTTCCCGTGGGAATTCGGGAAAACTATGTAGCCTATGTCCATCGGGGATAATGTAGCTTTCTAATGGTGAAAGAGATTTTTCAAATCGGTCCAGTAGTTTCGGAGCCTATTCAATGCAAACAAACAAACAATCAAATCTTTCCTCCTTTATATTAGTATAGATTTCTATTGAATGGTGTTTTATCTACACTAATATAAAGTTTGTTAATTGTGAGTTTGTTTGTAGTGAGTAAAGTAACCTCTAGAACTACTGATCCGATTAAAAAAAATATTTTACCAATAGGAAGCTCTTTTAAATATAACAACAAAAATCATAGTCATTTAAATTTTTATTCAAATAATACCTTTAATTATTTTCAACTAAGTAGTTCTTTACTTTGAAATTTCGAGATCGAATTAAACAATTTTTACAAAAATAAAACAAAAATTAACGAACAAAGAAAGATTTATCTTAGACAAGTCCAATGTACCATTCATCAGAGACTGTTAATTGTTAGGAATGTCTAATAAAAAAGGACCCATCAATTAAGGGAAACCTAAGAGCTATTAATCAGCCCTAGTTGCGAATTAAATAAAGATCAGGTTGAGCATTCATTATAATTGCTAATTTCTAAAAATAACGTGGCTTAACAAAGAACCTGTAATTGCATTTTGGTACGTTAATTGATTAACATTTATGAATAAAGGTTTTAGTTTATGTTTATAAGAATTATAGTTTAAGGCCAGCATTGTTGTGCATGCGTTTGAACAAAGAGAAAATCAACTTCTATGATCTAGAAGTTCAACTTATGCGAGGAGAATGGTCGATTTCAAAAGCCAATTATAAAAGAATCAGACTTCTCAATTTTGAAAGAAAGAAAAATTAAAATCTTGGAATCTTAAGAAACTGGAAATGAAAAACAAACTTGAAATATGTCTAACAGAGTGATGATGATGATGATGAAGCCTTTTAAAATACAACACAAAGTCGCGACAAACAGCTAGTATATGGTATTTAATTTGATGCAGTAATTGATTTTTATTGACCCACTGGTTACCCATTCTTAAACCACAAAAGAAAAGAAGCAAACGTTAAACTAATAAATCCAGAAAAGAATTAAGAATTCAGCTCGCTCGCCGTTTAATGAAGCCTGAGATTAGCCTAGACGTAAATACATAGACCATTGTTTAAAAGTTTCGCAAAAAAACGCACAATAGGCGAAGGATGTGAGAAAGAAAAGCAAAAGGCTGTGTTTGGAAATAAAACACTTGAAAAGAGAGCAGTACCCAGTCTACAATACAGGTTGTAGGTGTACATTGTACAAAGCTTCAAAACACGTACGAGAAACAAACTCATAAGTGAGAATTATTGGTCTACAAATACGTATGCCTTATGACGTCAGACTTGTTTGTCGCACATTAATTTTCAACCGCACTTGTACAAACATTCGACAGCGAATTTAAATGGAACAGGGCAACTTAAGAAATACGGATCGGCATAGTAAGCCATTTCGAAAAAAAAACAAAGAAAATAAACTTAGGTGAGATAAAAGAACCTCGGCCAAGTGCCAAATCCGTGGCCAAATACGAGGTTTCGAATAGTACAAAATTCTATCAGTGGTATTGGGCATTGCGTAACTTTGGGCCAATAATGGAGCCAATAATTTCACAATTTCGTTTTGAAGGTTACTAAATATTTGATTGTGAACAAAAAGTAATATGAAGTCGATAAAGAAGATTAAATAATTGAAAGTATGCATGATTGCAAAAGGTGACTAAAACAGTAATTATTCATTATTAATTGTACAAGATTGAGAACACTATGCAAAGAAATAACGATCAATGTTCTGGTGGCAAGTGACAACCAACGCTGTCTAATACATATTCAATAAATACTCGACAGAGACAGCAGGATCATGGAGATCAAATGGCAATCGCTCTACTGTATATATTTTGCCAATTTTGCCAAAAATATAACGTACCTTGAATCTTCAACGGGACAAAGAGAGCCAGAAAGAAGAAACTCTGAAGAAACATCAATTACAGAGGAAAATACAGTTCCATGTAAAGACATCGCACGAATCATTCACAGACATTTCTGTTAGATAGTGTCGTGTGAACGAACGAAGCACGTCTTACTTTGATAACTACGTTACTCTTTTTTCGGAACACTAATGGACTTCACGTTTAACCCATTTTTAGGACAAAACTTGTTAGTACATAAAACGGCGCTTAGTACTTTGTTATTGACAACACCATAGGAGATATTGGTAAATTTACCTTTCATATAATTCCGAGTGCTTCAAAATACGCGTTGAATTGTCTTCATTACCTGAAATTATCGAGAAAAAAATGTTAAAATTGATACGAGACATATAATTATAAAATTAAAAATGTGTATCACTCACGACATTCAATTGCTTTCAATTTTTAAATGCTGAGCCAATTTTGACCAAATACAGCTAAGAATCATCTCGATTACATCAGCTTTCAAATAAAAATAACATCGAAATCGGTCCATTCGTTTAGGAGCTACGATGCCACAGACAGACACACAAATACACTAACATACAGATACACACGTCAAACTTATAAACACCCCTCTTTTTTTATCGAGGATTAAAAAATAGGATTCCGTGGAGCTATTTGTTTGCGCTGGCAACATCAATTTTAGATAATTTTCGGTTAACTCGTTTTTAGTCGTGTGGAAAATAAACAGTGCTAAAACGAGTGAGCTGCGAAATTGTATTTGTATTTTATGCTGCATATGTTCATACTACATGGTTTGAGAGACATTTTTGCTGACAACCAATTTCGAGATAGCGACCGTACAATCAATCATAGGGAGTAGGCAGACATGATTTATATTATAAATCCCTCCTAATCCAAATTCAAACGGGAAACAGTTTGTTTTAATGCTTGAACTGAGAACTATTTGAGATTTATCACATTAATTTGGGACAGCAAGCGACTCTAGTTTGGAAACTAAATTATACTAAGTTTATGGAACATCTTTTTTCTATTTACACGGACATGTAAACTAACGAAATTCAGTTTTCTTACTATTCAATTAAAAAAATAGATAAAAAAATGTGTGAATTGCAGAAAATAAAGCTCAAGAAAAAGAGGAAGGAGATAAGACTTAAGAAAAAAAACGTTTACAAATATTTTATGTCAAAGGAAAATATTCGGCGCGAATGGGACTTTAACCGACGACCCCAGGATTAGATCTCATGGTGCTCCAACCAACTGAGCTATCGTGCCTTCATGTCAAGTCCCATTCGCGCCGAATATGTTTCTTTCTCTAAAAATATTTTTGTGAATATCCCTCACGGCAGTTAAAGAGTTTAAAAAAAAATTCTAATAGAAAAAACTTAGTCAAAATTAGTTTAGTTCACAAAAGAATCGAAAGCAATGCAATGGGAAACTTATATGCGGGCAATAATCCCATTAAGCTAATGGTTATATCGTTAATATTGAGGCACCCTGAGTGTTAATTTCTTAACGGGGAGCCAATTTAGCGAATTAACTAGAATTTATGGCATTGTGATATCTTGTTTCTTTATTAGCTTTGTTGACGTGAAAAAATGACAGAAGCTGTTTTTCGTCACAGTTCCTGGGGCTTTTAGCATTAACTTTTTCTACTATACGCCATCTGGAAATAGTATAAATACAAAGTCGTAAGCTGCGTCTGTTCGTCTACTAACTTCTTCTCAACCACGCAACAGATTTTTATACGATTTAGCCCGAGCGGGTTGCTTAGTAATTATGATATTCTCTATTGAAATTGACATTCATACATACACATAAATCTAAATATATAAAAGGAGAAACTGACTGACTGACTGACATATCAACGCACAGCCTAAACGGCTAAACGTAGGCACTTGAAATTTGGAAGGGACGTAGCTTAGGTACCGTAGAGGTGCACTAAGAAAAGAATTCCCGAAATTCCCACGGGAACGGGAATTAGCGGGAAAATCCTTTTGTATGAAAAATCTAAACCGCTTAAGTTAGACGCTTGAAATTTGGCATGCAGGTACCTTACTTAGTAAACTTAAAGCTTAGTTGCAACAGGATATTGCAAAATTCCCACGGGAACGGGAGTTAGCGGGAAAAAACTTTTGTATGTGTACTCTGTACAAAAAAAAATAACACGCAAACGAAGTTGCGGGCATCAGCTAGTCAATAACAAAAAGAAACAACGACAATAACATAACATAACCTTAATCTTTTATTAAAGTTCAAGTTTTGGATGAGCTCGCTACAATGCGTTCAATGCAATGATCGCCTTGCTTAAATTTTTAGACTTGAGATTTTTGATTTGTCATTTACAGGTTACGGCGAGTTGCGATCTTTAAGACTTGGGTTTTAGTGTCTATAATTAAGTAATAAATAAAATATCACAACGGCAAACGGTAACCTTTTCCGTTATTAAATATCCACAGCCGACAGTTCTATAATGCTAAAGATAAATTTTCTTACGGGAAACTGGGATGAATAGATAGATAGATAAATAAAATGAATGTGCTACAAGATAGCATGAAGCTATCACTTATTCTGTGAAACCGTATACAAAGGCACCTAACGACTCGCATAAGACGGTATAAGCCCCATTTATGTCACTTGTTATTTCCTGTACTTGTAACATGCAAGTCGCAAGACTAGTTTCCTGCTCCAAGCATTGATGAAGCTGTTAATTGGCGTTAGTAAGACTCTTTATGCGTAATAGCAGTCAATAAGCAATCGGGTGTGAAATCACATCTGATGTACAGTTCTTGGAAATCCATAATTACAACAGATCGTACGAGCATTATACTATTGATTTTTTTCAACATTTTTTCACAGCAAATGTAAACAACTGTTTGTCTTTTCTTTTAGGAATCTCTAAAGTAATTATCTTTGATTAACGAGATCTCAGCCGATCAGTGAGGTTAAGCAACGTACACAGAGGCAGGGAACCTGATGGGTGACCAAAGTGGCAATTTGCCACGAGCGTTTCCGTGCTTCGGAGGGCACGTTAAGCTGTCGATCCCGGCTGTTGTCGATTGACTACAGTCGTTAAAATCAAGTCAGATCAGAGGCCATTGTGCCGTTTGAAAACTCTGACACCAGGGTTAGCCAGGTTCGCCACACACTTGACTATGCCTACACTATAAGAAAAAGAAGAACGAGGTTTGTTGGTGAAGTTAGTACAGTTCCTTAAATTTATGTATCTGCCGAATTATGTTGTCGTTGGTTTTTGGATCCAAATTAGAATAAGAGCAGCTTCCGACTTCTTGAGCGCTTGTTCAAAGTCACAGAAAATATTTTTTTGAACAATCAAACTTCAACCTACTTGTTTTCAACCCCAACATATTTTTGTAGTTTTCTGTTTTTTTATGTGGTTCGCTCTCTTCATGAACAACCGCAGCAGCGGCAAAGTAAAGTTTTCCTATAAATAACAAACGCGTTCTGCGTTTTTTTTTTTGCTGCACCAGCAACATAAAACAATTCATCAGCTCACCCTGCTACACTGCTCCATTGTGAAAATGTTTGAACAACAAAATGGGTTCCCATTGTGTCCCAGTTAAATAAGAACTCCTGTATTACTGTTTTTATTCTACTAACAATAAATAAGTTAGCTATAAATGTGATATAATTCTACGTTTTAGTTAATGAAGCCCTGCAATCTGTAGTAATTATAAAAAAAAAACTGTGATAGACTGCAGTGTGTTCCTCAGTACGAAAATAATAAGTCAAAAGAATTATTACAGAATAACATTATTATAATACGTAGATATTCTGTTTTCAAGTATAACCCTCAATGTCCTTCACATCAAATATCCACTCTTCATAACAGCTCTTCAAAAGGATACGTTGAATTAGCATACGAAATTTCAGACAAACTCTGTTATTTAGTAATGTCGAAATTACCTTGTTTACGGTACGATGCTACCTACTTAATTAACTCTACGTTTCCAATTTGTGAACCTTTGATCTTCCAATTAGCTAGTTAAGCTATTTTTGTTTTAAAAAACACGAGTTCATAGTTAACGACGTAATAGCCAAAATAACTTGGTGCAAAATCAGTCTTATTACGAGTACGGATTTAGCGAAACTCTAGGGGTTATTCTCCTCATGAAACTGAACTCCTTTCCCCAAGGAAACTATTTGAAATTTATAAAAAAAAAATGAATTGCCATACATAGACTTGCCATCTGATCGCACAAGTTGTTGTGGAGAGGCGAATTTATTTTTCCTATTTCGACCTATGTTCCTTGGGCAAAGTTGTTCAGTTCCGTGGGTGGCTTCTCTACCTCAATTTACGCTAGCTAATGTAAAGTCACCTAATAGAATACACTTTATAGAAATACGCGGCGGTCCATATACTGTTTGGTGGTTTTCACTATAATTTAAAGATTTTCTTTAGAAAGGTCTACAATAATAACACACTCACATACAAAGCAGTAAAATGATAAGTATTCGTTGACGTAAATTAATGTTTGCCAACCGCACAACAAATAGTAACCTCGAAAATAGCAAAATACACGTGCGTGGGTTAAGCAATTACTTTAGCTAACAAAAAACTATTCTTATTTTCTTTCCTTTGCGATATTGTGAACTAAAATAGATGTCGTAAGTATTGCAGATATTAATCTATGAATTGGTTAGCACACAACGGTCTGGAGAGGCTACATTGTTGCCTAATCTTCATCTCTGTGCTTCTCTCAGATACTCTATATTGAATTTTCTTAGCGATCTAAGCTTTGATACTATTTAAGTCGATTTTCTTTTGTCAAGAGCTGACTTTGTGAGGTTTATTTTATTATTTGCTCTTTTTCAAATCCAGCGAGTAACATTTCAAAGACTTTGGATATATTATCGCTAAAATTACTACGGAAAAGTTAATTAAATAAAGTAAATAATAGACGTAAATTCTTTCACGTTACGTAAGCGTTCTGGGGTAATCGTGGCAGAGCGCCGTAGAAAACTTACAACGCAAAATATGCGTCACGCCACAGAGGCCTTGAACTTATCATATACCGTTCAAATGCTACCAGCTCAAGGTCACCACATACCTTCGTAATACGAGCTTCCACCATCGATCCTGTTGTCAATAAAAACACATTTTTCGAGCTTCATTATCGTTATATACTAAATAAGTGGAACTAATGTAAAAATCATGTCTTTCATTGGTGAGAAAATGGAGTAACATCAAGAAGCAATAACACAAAGTGTAAACTACATCAACTACTTTTCTAGATAAGCATACATGTTTGTAGCATTTTTTAATTTATATTGTAGTCTAACATGTAAATAGAACCTGTGATATCATAGAGGTTTTTGTGATCTGTGTGTGATATACAAAAAATTCTTTTTTGAAATCCAGATGATAGATATTCCTTTTTTTATTTTATAAATACAAAACTTGTTTTTCTAGTAAGCTCAGTACTTTGACTTTGTTTTTTGTTGACGAGTTAAGAGCATACGATATTGTTTTAGTGTTTTCCAAGTACAAAGTGGCTATACCTTAGTCTGAACAATACAAGAATATAACATGAAGTAAGAAAAATAAGAATGATAAATTTATAATTTAGTATGTATAGTAATAATAATAAGTACTTACATATAGAGGTACTTAATAGTAAAAAGATCACACATACAAAATGCTTCGACTTTGACCGCCTATTTTTCATAATGGATTAGGACTGGAATCTAGAATCTAGGACCAGTCACTAGATAAAGAGTAGGTAATGTTTTGTTTAAAATTAATGAAAGTTTCATTCAAACCAATCAATAGTTTTTGCATGAAAGAGTAACAAACATCGATTTAATCTCACAAATGTTTTCAATACACTATAGGTCTTCTTCTTATCGTGAATGTATAGTCAAGTGTGTGGCGAACTTGGCTAACCCTGGTGTCAGAGTTTTGAAACCGCACAATGGCCTCTGACTTGGTTTTAACGACTGTAGTCAATCAACAACAGCCGGGACCGACAACTTAACGTGCCTTCCGAAGCACGGAAACGCTCGTGATAATTTGCCACTTTGGTCACCCATCAGGTTCGTGCCTCTATGTACGTTGCTTTACCTCACTGACCGGTTGAAATCAGCGAGCGCCACTGGGCTACGAGCGCTATAGGTACTTTATTTGCACTTAAGGACAATATAAATAAAAGAACATAGTGTACAACAAGACGGCCTTATTTCTTACGATTTTTGAGGTTTTTTTCTGAGCAAAAATAAACAGCAATACATCCCCAGGTTGATTATGGTTATCCCTAGGCACATTGCAAAAGGATAAAGTCAGAGTTCACCTCAACATGTATTAAGAAAATAAATTGAACTAATCTATTTATCGTATACTACGTATTGCACTTTTTCCTCAGCAAGTCTCAAGGTTGCTATGACCAAATAGAGACGTTGTTTGTTCATAATTTAGGCCTCTTGTATATTGAACTAAGCTACAATACATTAAGATTACTTGTGTACTGATTAATGTTATTATTCTTACTGACACTGAGCTACAAAGAACTAAACAGTTTGCCAGCAAGAGGGCCAGACCGACTTTAAAAAAAATTAAAAAGACTCACGGGTTGGTGGAAACTGACCACCTATCACTATAGGTACTTGTGTTTCATCATCACACAATATATTTGCTATGTGGAGTGTCTAGTGGCTTAACGAAAAGTTGATCTAGGCCCTATTTAATAAAACTTGTCGGATTTCTGTACTTTTCTAAATTCTAGTGTTTGTTTTGATTCTATGGTTTTATTGATAATGTCAGTTTGCCATGGTGATAGATGCTGAAGATTTCCTTTTGTGCATTCTTGAAAAGTGATTAAACCCATGTTACCAGCGTTTAATCGTTTCCTTCGCTAATACTATATATTTTAACTCATAATGACTATGCAATGTAAATCAAATTTGTAATTGTATTATACAATTGTATGTTTCATTAAATAGAGCTCTAGCTCTCCCAAAAGGGTATTAAAGGCGTGAGTGTATGGTACGGGGGTATGAAACTACAAGTTTAAATTAAAAATAAAGGAATTGTATTTACCGAATACTTCATTTCCCGTAAGAGGAAAGAAACTGGTGAGGGACGTAAATAAAAACATTGCGAACAATTACTCTTCTCTAACGAATCACAAAATAACTTATTCATTTACCAGCCGTTGAAAGAAAGAGAACATACGTTCCAAGCCAAAGAGAAAAAAAGAGACGAACGCTGTTGCAACGTTCGCTCGGTGTGAAAACACGTTTTCAATTTTCTAATGTTTGTCCGTGAAGGAAAGGTAAGTTTACAATTTAATTTAGTTCAATTGAGTTTCCTTTCGCTCTTGTTTACGTTTGCGAATGTTCAATGAAAGAACCTTTAATGATTTTCTGATATTTTCACGTTTATCGGACGGAATATCGACAAGTTGACTTAAAACGCCTTACAACTAGGCATCTGATTCTTGTATCATATCCAGTTAAATCAAACTATCAAAAAATGATTCCGCAAAATTGAACGAACCGCAGACTATGCGCGAAAAAATGGTTATTTTTCATTGTATTATTTATAAGTTACAAAACAATCGTAGAATATAGAACAGAAGTCACATGAATGAGAATGTTGGACAGAAATCAGTCTTATTACGAAGCGATGTTATAAAAATAAATCTTAACAGATAGCTAGTTAATATGTCTGCGTGTCTTATATACATATTTAGTACCTAACATTTAGGTCAACCTTGAAGATTTGGCGAAAACATTGTAGTATAAATTAACTTTGGCAGAAATAGAACGATCAAAGTGCAGGGCGGGCTTATATGCGGATTGTCTCTACTTTACTATGCAAATGTGATTCTCTCTCTTATGCCAGTCTGTTACAAGTCCAAATTACACTCTTTGAGACGAAATTACTTTGATTTTGTAAATTCAAGACGAAACGAAGAAAAGCCAGTCATTGAATTTTCTTATTTAAAATAAGTGACTATTTATGTGATAATTTATTTTTCCTCTCTCACAATGTTGACTTATGTCGACTTAATGTTCATAAGAAACTTATTTTACGACAGCCAGCCAAATAACTTTCTTTCAAAATATAAATATATACCTAGAAGTACGACATAGGTTGTAAGTATAGGTTGATTGGTAAATACTTACGTTCAATCAGGGCTGTGATATAACGTCAAAGTTTTTCAAAGCGTTTAGTGGATTTAACACCATCCGTCATCCGCTCAGTTTCAGGCAGGATCGTTCTGTATAAAATTAATTGCAACAAGGCCAGAAATTCTAACCTTAACAAACATTTTCTCTGTCATATTTAGTCCACAGTGTCCACCTCATAGAAACTTTGTCACTTCTACGTTTTTCTCCACATTCGCACCAAGTCAGTTATCTGCAGTTATTATGTTCATAATCAGTTTAAGACAATTACTCTTTTTAGATAAACAGTAACACATCGCCTTTATGTGCTTCACGTGTCACAGCAATGTTGAGACCCGCGCGGTTGCAGGTGTCGATTCATAGTTTACGCTTTCCCAGTAAAGCAATGCTTAGTTTGTAATAATATTTCGAACAATAGCAACGAGTTGCGAGTCATCGGTTGGTTATCAATCACAAACCCGTAACACATGGAGGCTCTGGAATTCCGATAACTCTTTGGCTAAGAATAGCTTCAGTGGCACCTAGTATGCCATCTATTGAGAAGTTCCCCGTTCAGTGAACACGTTGGCATTGTGCCTGTCATCCTGCGTAAGTCAACGAGCTGGTACGAAGGTCGACCCCACGAGGTATTGGTTACCAACCGCTAAGTGACCACTGATTTTATGAATAGCTCCGTTCATGTGAAGGCCGTACGTAATTGACAATCGCTATCAAATTCGCGACGGCCGCAAGCTAATGAGTTTTGACGTTTATTATTCAGCTACTCTATGATGTCTCACTTGAGAGCTCGTAATGTAATAAGAAACCTAAGTCGCGACAGTAAAAATGGACTCTTTTCAAGTTATTCAAGTTATAAGACCGATTTCGGGAGTAGAACGTACTGCAAGTAACTGGATATAACTTTGTTGAAGCCAGTCCCCTTTAAAATTCCTTGGAACCCGTCTGATCACCCATCCCACACATTTACAAGTATTCGTTAAATTTTGAAAGCAACGAATCTTGTTCGTCCAAAAGTCGGCGGCGTATACGCACCTACACGCAAGTGCGTGTGCGCAGACTGGCCCGGCAACGGGTCTCGTGATATTAAAGAGAGCCAGTGTAGGTTGGCCTCTAAGTCGAGGGGAGTAATTTCACCGGGGGCACTGGCGGCGGTGGCTTGTAAGAGTGGTGGGCGCCAGCCTCGGTGCAACCGGTTCCGAGCCGGGCCGGCCAAGCAAGGCTGCGATAAAACAGTGATAATGGCCAACATTTGTATCCGGCCGATGGAGAAACAACTAAGGGATATTGCGACCGCAACAAATTAATACAGTAGTCTACTATGTAACGCCGATTTCCTGCGCAGAAGTCAACTTTATATTTGACATCAAGGAGTTATAAGTATTAGATACGTGCAAGATGACACGAGTCTCTTTTGCTCTTCTAATTAAATTCTTAACGTAAAGCAATTTTTCATTGGTATAAGTTCGTTAAGGTTTACGCAAATAAATATTAAAGTATCTACCTGGAGCCCAATTTTTCAATCGCTCGAATGATGTTTTGGCGTCGAATAGACCTCTGTGACATTCACCTCCGCAGTCGCATGAAACTTTTTTCACATTTTTGGATCACTCACTTGTAGTGATTCCAATAAACTTCTAAATGTTAATTTGATAACTTGTGGTCGATTTAAACGTTTAATCTATCGTACGCGAGATGTCAAAATTCGTTAGAAGTTGAACGTTTTAAAAATTTGAAAATGCTAATGAAAATCAGTAGAAATTATGACTCTACACAAGGCGAATGTTTCAATAGGGCTCTCTCTTGCACTAGTTACGCGATGGCAATAAGAAAAGCTGTTAGTCACGTTATTGGATCCGTGGTCACATAGGAAAACAAACCATGTCGAGTCATACCAATGCAATGTTATGTGAAATGAACGATTATGACTATGGTACTTTAAACACTTAGTAAACATTACTGAGAGGTATCTATGTATTTACAAGGTATATGAATGTAATAACAAAAACACAAAGTATCTTATTACATTATCGTACATAAAAACATAATAGAAGAACAAGAAGGAAAATCATAGCTTAAATAGCAACATTCCACAATGAGTTGATTATTTTCCCTGTATACAAAGAGTCTCATGCACATTTTTTTTTCCTCAACAATAAGGGTGCTTTCCCACCAGAGATGTGCTATGCTGCGTTGTTACGGTACGGATGCGTTTGAATTCCACCAATCATATTCATTCCTCTATACTTAGCATAGCACTGTGGAAACGGATTAGCTATCACATCCTCGCAGCATAGCTGCATAGCACATCTCTGGTGGAAAAGCACCCTTATAGTGGTTGAGAGTGCCTCTTAATACGAAAGTCATGGTTTCGAATACCATGGGAAAACAGAAGCAGACATATTATTTTTATCACGAGCGTTTCCGTGCTTCATATATGTTGTTAAGCCAGCGGTCCTAGCTGATTTCGATTGACTACAGTCGTTAAAACCAAGATAGAGGCCATTTGGCGATTTGAAAACTCTGACACTAGGATTAGCCAAGTTAGCCACACACTTTGACTATACCTACACGATAAAGGAAAGAAAGAAAGCTTCCTAAGTTCTCTGAGAGGGGTTTTACCCTCGATTTACACATTGCAAGGTCACAAAAAAAGTATTTATCAGTATTGAATAGCGCTTCTACGCTGGACTGGGAGTGAAAGAAAAACTTAGAATGTACCAGCTGCTAACTCTTCCCAGGCATACTGTAATAGTCAGTAATAGGGACGCGAGAGTTTTGCTGTATTGTGGGCGAAAGGCTGACAACCTCTCACCACATCCATCATGTTTCATCTTATAACCCTCAAATTTTATGTCAAATGTGATATCAAGTGGTTTTGAAACCCTGCTCTGCCTACCCTGTATGGGATTACAGGCATGAGCGTATGTATGTATGTATGTATGTATGCAATAGTAGAAAGACGCAGTATTAGGTACGTGTTGCCGCACATAAACATTATTCTTGCATCTAAAGTTGCTGAGTTACGAGCGCGAAGGAAGGTTCACCCACGTTCAACTGAATGTAACTGGTGATGGCAAGCCCAGCTGTGTCGGCAATAAATACGTGTAAGTACGGCAGTGGCCATTGTTTATGGGCCGTACAATCGAATAACGAGTTTAAATTAAGTACGACAAATTGAAAGGGCCGCCTACCAATATGCAGTCAATGTAATTCAGGCGAGTCTTGCAATAAATACTACAGTCTTGTATTTTAAATAGTCGAAGTTGATATACAGGGCTTTAGGTATCCCTCTTTCAACCTCTCGGGTGGTTAATCAAACTGAAAAACTTCCCCAAGGAACATAGGTCAAAATACGAAAAAAACAATTTGGAGTTCCCATACAAACTTCATCAGCATATAACGCATTTTGTATGGGTTATACAATTTTTTTTTTTCATATTTTGACCTATGTTTCTTGGGGACTGTTTCATGGACTGATTAACCACCCGATAGGTTGAAAGAGAGATACCTAAAGCCCTGTATTTAAGCACACTTGAAAGTGCATGAAGGTTGACACTTTGAAAATGTATTTTTTTATATTGTTTAAGATTCTCGCGGTTTTAAATTTGCATTCCTTTATTTTGTATGCGTAAGAGATATAAATTGCATTTAAACAATCAAGTGCACTGTCTTTGAGCAACAAAGAATTTACATACATACATACATACACGATGCTTTTGAGTAACTAGATTTCTCCTCGAGCATTTAGTACCTAATAATAAATTACCCGAAAAAAATAAGGATACTATGTGTTACTTTACAAAATAGTTTAGTTAAGCTGACCAGACACTGGACTAGACCTACACGATAAGAAGAAGAAAATAACATCAATAACCTGAGTCAGCAAACCAAGCAACTAGGTACATATATTAAGACTATTTGTAAGTCTTCTTCTTAGCGTTTAGGTATTGTCAAGTGTGTGGCGAACTTGGCAAACCCTGGTGTCAGAGTTTTCAAACCGTACAATGACCTCCGACTTGGTTTTAACGACTGTAGTCAATCGACAATAACCGGGATCGACAGCTCAACGTGCCCTCCGAACACGGAAACGCTCGTAATAAATTGCCACTTGGGCCACCCATCAGGTTCTCTGCCTGTGTATGTTGCTTAACCTCACTGATCGGTTAAGATCAGCGAGAGCCACTGCTACGTATTTGTAAGTACAATCTGGTTAATAAGACTAGATTATAGACAAACAGCTCCCACATGGATTTTCTAGATTATAATTTCCTGTCTCTAATAAAAGCACGACCTTACGACGCCAACATAATTATAAGGATAGCATTAGCTACTGTATTGGAAATTCTCGATGTACCTAAATCATGATTGATTCATACTATCTAGAAAGTAACAGGATTTTTGTATTCAATCTAAGTTGCTTATACATACTGATGTCTATAGTACATCTCTCACTAGATAAAATAGAAAATCAATGTTCAATAGAAACTATTCAGAGATATTTAACTGTCATTAGAGGAGTTATTGTTAATCGAAGAAAATTTTGGATCAGTTTGAAAACAAAAAGGAAAAACAGAGATAAAAGATTAGAAAGATATCGTTTCATTTGCTGTAGTAAAGATACCAACTTCATGATAAAACTTATAGTGTGACCAAGTGTAAACAAGAAATAGTGCAACCTAGGTAGTGTGAACGAGTCATGTTGCTATCAAACTTCAAACTAAGGCAAATTGAATAAATAATGAGGTATTTAATTATAATTACTGACTTCCCAACACCTTCATTACTATGCCATTTACTTTCATTTGCTGATTTTACACTTTACCGAGCGTAACGTAACCTTTGCAATACAAATACATAATTAGTATGCACATCTAGTGAGCAACTATAGCATAGGTCAGTGGTTTTCAAACTAATGTATTCCTCACCAGCTGACTAAAAAAATAGGATCATTTCCATAAAACAAGTACTTATTTAATCGTTTTAATAAAATAAGAAACACAAGAATAGTTTTTTCCTCGCCTAATACAAGAATGAGCTGTTACAGTTACGGAAATACTGATAGGGAAACTGATAATTACTATAAGGTTAGTTTAGTAAATACTGGTACAGAAACTGATATACTATAGATAGGCGTTGAACACAGCGTAGACTTCGTTGCACATCACCTCTGTTGCGCAACTTGCGCAATAAAAAATACATGTGCGGGGCCCAGGCCCAGCTCAACCCCTAATTAAACAAGGTTAGGGGATTTAATGGCAAGAACTAGGTAATATCTTAAAATCCACGTTTGGTCTAAGGGTTATTACATTTTAGTGTTCTTAAATCGCGCCCCTGTCCCGCTATACTTGTTGATCAACTGCTGAAATTCACTATTTGACAGTGGCGATTCGCCATTAGTTTTCTGTAACAATATTTTCATCTTGAAGTTGGCAGAAAAGGATGTTGTAGCAATCATTTTTAAGAAGAGTTAATTAGCAAAATAGGAGTTTTTAACAATAAGGTTTGTGAATGATCCCTATAGTTTTTATTGCAATACATTTATTTTTGTCTGCAATTATCAATAGAGGACAAAACATGTTCCGTGTTTCTAGTTATTCGAAGAGGAGACAAGACAAGGTGTTTACTAGATATTTTTGCTCCAAATGCGCGTGAGGAGTGAGCAGTCAAGGCACGGCACTCCGCTATAATTAGTTTATTTTACAACTTATTTTCGGTGGC
Organism: Aproaerema taeniolella; assembly: GCA_949987775.1. Classification (NCBI taxonomy): domain Eukaryota; kingdom Metazoa; phylum Arthropoda; class Insecta; order Lepidoptera; family Gelechiidae; genus Aproaerema; species Aproaerema taeniolella. The sequence goes on from OX465245.1 coordinate 7,654,037, forward strand.
CTCCAACAAAGATGCGGCTCGCGCTATTTCGGTTTACGCGTGCGGCCAAACGCTACGATACCTTCAAACGCAGCATGGTATTATGAAATAAGATTGTAGTTAAAGCGATGGAAGTGAACAGAGATTAACTCAGAAAGCGAGAAAATGTATAGTTGTAGCGAGGAAATGATTGTAAGTAACACGGATTGACTCTCAAAATAAAGATGTTTCAGTGTCAGCATTGAGCATCTTACTTCGGGACCGGTATTGATTAGTTGATGTGTTCCTTAGGGTAGTATACAAGGGCTTATATTGTTTCCGTTTTATAGAGAACATCGGCTTATATTGCATGTAATCGTGATTTCAATTTGCGTTTGTGTGTTCTTTTAACTAATCTACAAATTCGTGAAAATTTAATATGTGAACTTAGCACGTAATCCTTTCTTTGCTTGTAACAAAGCTATTGTTATTTAACAGCTCTGTTAATTTCCCAATCCCTTACTAATATTATAAAATGATCGACTTAAGTTTTAGAGAAATAGTTGGGGAAACCGATAATGACATAGGCACTTTTCCACGCCAACGAAGTCGTGGGCGTTGCGGTACAAAACAAATTAAATAAACTAAGGATAAGAATTTTAGCAAAATATGGATTTAACGATTGTATTTTCAAGTGATCACAAAACTCATGCGACGTAAAATGACGCAAACAAACATAATATTTCCCGTTAATTCACTTGCCGTAACTCCGTGTTTTGATATTTTAACTAAAGATAGCTCCGTTTACTACGAATTTACTGGCCATTAATGTTTCCTAATATGTTTCAATGCGAAATTAATTCTTTATAAAACGTTTATTTGTATGTATGTGGGTCAAATTTTAAACTCTTGACTTGAACTATATTTTTAATGCGCATTTATGAGTCAAGAGTATTAATTTCGCGTATTAATAGATCATCAATTTATTTAACCAATAAACAAACCACTTATTTACAACGCTAAACTCACTCTAAAAGAATAAGGAAACCCAGTTCTATTTTTTATCCCACTGTTGGACTAAGTTACCGACCATAGCATGTTTCAATTAGCAGCTTCACGGAGGTCAGATGGCAGTCGCTCTACTATAATTACTTGACCTGCCAAATCCTGGATTATGGTTGACCATGAGCATATCCTGAATGAGAAACGTGACTAAGATTTTTTGCTATAGTGTAGCACAGTTGTGCTATAGGTACTTATTAGTGAAAAAACGGGATTTAGGGTTAGTATAATAGGTATAGTCGCAGCAATTGTATTGTCTCAACCACAGATGGTAGCGGTGGTAGCCCAGTTGGTAATGAGCCAGACTTGTAATCGGAAGGTTGCGGGTTCAAATCCTGGTACGGGCCTTTACCACTAAATTCGTCTTTTTGGATTTATGAACGGATTTCTGATTATCACTTGCTCAACGGTGAAGAAAAACATCGTGATGAAAATCGCCCGTCCAAGAAAATTTATTTACGAAAGACGAGCGGTCCACCAACCCGCATTGGGCCAGCGTGGTGGACTATGGCCTAAAATCCCCTTCAAAAAAAAAACACAGATTAATAAAATAGTTACAAGACTCAACAAAGAAACCGAATGTTCCGTTACGAGAAAAGTTCATGGTAAAATCGTGAATTCATTATGAAATTTGTTACGTTTGACATTTAATGACGTCGAATTTGAATGTGTTGAATATTTTGGGAATCTTAAACAACAGTACTTTAAATGTTATTTTATTATGAACTAGCTTTCCGCACGGGACTTCGTTCCCGTGGGGATTCGGGAAAATCATGTACCTTATGTTTTTCACGGGTAATGTAGGATTCTAATGGTGTAAACATTTTTTAAATCGGTCCAGTAGTTTCGGAGCCAATTCAATGCAAACAAACAAACAATCAAATCTTTCCTCTTTATAATATGTATACAATAGATATAGATAGATAGATAGATATAGATTTATACACTACTTAGATTTCATAAAAAATAACTTTAAATGGTAATATTAATTAAAACTCGTAATACTCTTAAAGACTTACAAAATTGACACATGTCAATCGAGAAACAATATTGAAAATGCTATCGGCTCACGGACCCATCAGTCAGTTTCACCTTTTCTATGGGGTAACCTGAAGTTACGAAACTTTAAGAAATGAATCTTCTAATGAAACAAGAAACTTTGCCCAAGGTAACAATAAAAATCTATCTGGTTTTACCCATATATTCCGACTTGAAGAAGCCAATTTTTTTCACATTCATTCCTTTGGGAAAGTAGTTCAGTTTACTCTTCATTTTCGCTTATTCAAAGCCACCTAATATTAGGCATATCAGGGAGAAAATGCTAATAACTCCAGCGAAAATCAATTTACCCCGTGTTTAGGTAGAGTCCCGGGTTCTGGCTCGCAGCCGGGGGAACAGGGGAGACAGGGAGAGCCACGAGAGTCACGGCCAAGGTCGGTCGAACCCCCCTTATTCTCCTCTCCTCAAGAGGGGGGCGGGAGGTCCCCGCCCTCCCTGCGCCGATATACCGCACGCTCAATGAGCGAACACACACATACGTAAAGCTTTACTTGTCTGTCTATACTTCATTTTAAACCTACGCGCGATTCTTGTACATGAAAACACATTTTCTCGTCTTCATACAAATTGTGCTATCAGCTGATTGCCTTTGTATGCGAAGTCGAATTTATTTTTTAAGGAATTTCATATCAGTTCCATAGGAAAAGTTGTTCGTTTTCATGCGGAGAGTCACCCCTAACTAAAGTCACGCATGATGTTCTGCCTATCCTGGTATATAAGGCGTGTGTAGATATATATTTTCAGTAAAATTTCATATTACTTGTTTATCACCTTACTACGCAGTACGCACTGGCACAAGTTTGTTTCGAGCTCAATTACCACTCCCGCGAACTTTGGTGCTCATTCGAATTAGAACGATGCTGGTAGAGCAAACTCATGTATTCTTAATTACACGTCGGTATGGAATAACGTTATTTACATTTCAAAGTTGATGGTTTTGGCAGCTATGACGCGCAAGAGATGAAAGGGAGAAATTGTGGCGAAGAAATAAGTTGCACATTACGACGAGATTTCAAATTGTCTCACTTTTAGTTTTTTTTTCTTGCCAATGTGTTCATTATAAAATGAGGAAGGAGTTTAAGAAGTTCCTCAGGGAAATCCCAAGTGATTAGTGTTTCTGAAAAAAGGGATATTACGGTAAAGCGACATGCGAAAGGTATAGTTGAAGTTGGTAATCCTATGGGAATAACGATGTTATGCATCAAACAAATTGAGCAACGTTCTCTGTAACGTAAATTAAAAATAAAATACCACTTTTTGAGTATTCAAAAAGGTTAAGAATGCAATGTTATGAGCTCTACAATTCGCTCTTATTGGCTATTCCATCAACAAAAACACATTTTTTCGAATAACAATATATAGGACGGGCACCCATCCTCAACATAACACATAAGGCGATGTATTATACAACCGTATCGCTAGTGATAAGAAGATAAAACCAATTTGTTTATACATCGGTTGATAAGGACGCACCCGCGGAGCGAACGTGACCTGACCAACCTTTATGACGACAAATGTATAACAATTTAGAGGTATAATGTATGAACAGTCTTATAATAAAATAAAATAAACATTCTTGACCACAATCTAGCTTTGGGGTAAACATGTGATCAAGGATGAAGCAAGCACACTTAGAAGAAACTTATTCACTCGAACTTTAACAATGAACTCGGGATACATACGCCTAAAATAGATTCATTAATAAATGTCTTAGAAGCTGCTGCAACGCACTGTAGGTTCACATTGATAAGCGTACATAAAAAGATATTAACCAGACAGAACGCAACATCTGTTTGTAAATAAGATCTGTTTTATTGTAACTTATTTTGGAATAAACTAAAAAAATAAGATTTTCGCGGTTATTTTTACGAATTTTTGATTCGTGATCATGGTTTTTACGACAGCGCCGATATATGGTAAGGTAAATACGTTCAAAACTTATTAAAAAAGTATCTCTAAAGCCCGAAAAAATAAAGTTATACTTAAAAATGAAATGAAGTTTTTTAAAATTGGCTGCATATTTACTGTATGCAGTTTCACGTTTCGCGTAATAACAAGCGGAAGCCAAACCGATAGCGGGCGGCTATAAAATTTTCCTTTTACTAGTTTCCTTTAGCGTATGAATTAAATATTGGTATGTTTATTGTAGTATCTTGGCTTTCTTCCAAGCTTAGTGTATCCAGTAGTGTAGTACCACTTTTATAAGTTACGCGGATGTGCCCTGAATAAATTGGTTCCTTTTATTTGACATGAAGTGTCATCAAACAAGATTACGTACCTAAAGGGATGAAACGACTCTTTGTTGTATTTAAAATTTAAATGTAAAGCGATAATATATATATATATATATATATATATATTTTATTGGTTTTAATTAAACATAAGTGATCTTCAAATACAGTAAATCCACCAACTGCATTGGGCACGGGCCTCCCTTCGAAACATGAAGGGGATTTCATGGCCCGTGTCCTTATGTGGGGAAGTATATGGGCTGGTATAAAAAACTCAAACATGAATCTTTAGTTATTGCTTGTGAGTATTTTATGTTTTTTTTTTTAAATTGCACAGGCACTTTCATAGATTGCCCAAAGCATAAAGGCCAGGTAACACTTCTAAATGTTAATAGTCTACCTAACTAACTTGAATCGAAATCGTTCACTCTTGACCCCGAATAACACGTCTGTATAACAAGTCGGTTCTCCTTGGCGCTGGTGCAGTAAACGTGCTTCCACGTCGGCAACGGAAGCACGAAATGTTGGCCAACGTCATCTGAACGAGGCCGGTAAGTTTCACCTCTCAATGCCTTTAAATACTAGTTTTTGATACTACAATTCACTAAATCATTTACATTTTTTTTTGTTAGCAAACTTACATCTTATTTTCGTAATCAAAGGTTATTTTGTCACCTTCGTAACGCAAATATACGTATTGCATTTAATTTTAACTTATATGTTTCTTCTTGTCCCATTAACAGGTCTCTACCTCTGTATAACTATATTTATATGGAAAGTTGTGTAATCTTCATCAATACTATATGTCATGTACACATATTATTTATTAGAATAGGATAATTTATGTATTACTTCATTATGATCATCATACTGTTTGCAAACACCGTAAAAGTGGTGATCTGTGGTATATGCTGTTCCTAATTGGATACAGGGCACGTATAATTTAATAAGTAATTTGTGGCAACCTGAAAATAAAGTCGTCAATTTGTGGTTCTATTTATTAATGTTCTTTTAAGAATTTAATGACAAAACATTATTTTCTGATTCTGGTAGTGTTGGCGATCTATGTTATAATATCTTAGTGCTCCAAAATCGTCAACCCCACCTACTAGCAGTGTACCCTGCTGATCAACGGACGAGGCTGTGACGTATTACAACCCGTAAAGGATTTTTCTACTTGACGTTGGCGATTTCGCCATTCTATATTTTAATGTGGATTAAAACACTCAGATATTGGCAAAATCACGATATTGTGAACGCCATTTTTCACAGAATTGGTTGATTGATTTTGATTTAATTAATACACTAAGATCCGTATTACAGAACGCGACTCAGGCTTTGATCTATACTTGAGTAGCAGTCGTCTTTGTCATTGTGATAGTGAGAGAAAGGGATAATGAATACTAAAGAATAGGTCAAGACTTGAGTCTCCTTCTGTAATACAGGCCTAAAACCTTCAGGGCGTAGGTCTTTATTAAAATAGTGCCTATATACTACAGCCCTGCCAGCATCAAATATGTATAGTGAAAAACTTAATATATTTCCATATGCATCTATCCACAACTTTCATCTATCCGGATTTCCAGGGATTGGTAGCCCGGAAATCAACCGGGTAGTCAATGCTATCCGGAATTTTGAAAGTTTACATATTGGAAACCAGTGGCTCGGTAAATAAGTTTGTAGAGTTTACTCTTACCCATTCAGTACTGTATGGTTATTATTAAGGTAAAATTTTTATTTTTTATTATAAGATGGGTTAACTCTTGACCTCAATCTTGACCATAAAGGTCAAAGATGAGGTCGACGATGGAGCGAGTTAACCCAGAAAATGCCTATAAAGGCACTGGTACTCCCACACACCGACGGAACACAGCAGGCTGTTTGGCGTCGGCCTTCGGTAAGAGGGTGGTCGCGAACTAGACGGCCCTTTACAGGGCCTACCACACCGCATGAGACCATAGGACGACACCTCAGATTCAGAAAAAAAATGAAGTGTCGTTACCTGGGATGGATTACTAGAAGGCAGGTCTCATTTGTGTTTCCTTAGTCGCCTCTTACGACACCCACGGAAAGAGATGGGGAGGTTTTATTCTCAACCGATCACCACACGGCTGATTTTGTATTTTGTAATTGTAAAATGAAAATTAGCGTCGTAGGGGACTTTAAATTAGTTAGCGCGACTTTAGGGGTTGATTTTCCTATGAAACTGAACAAATGCAGGCGTTGTATAAAATTTTTTTTTATTTCCTTACGATAAGTTGTTCAGTTTCGTGGGCTGATTGACATCCTTAATTTTGTCTAACGAAATTATTTTATTTTCTTATTTTATGACTTTAAATAATCTGATGAGAAAGTTCATCAAAATGTTTGAGAAAACCCAATGCCTGGTAGTAACTGCTACCTAGCAATAAGGCCGCCTAGTTGTAAACTATTTTCTATGCTCTGTTTATTGTACTTTATGTCTCTGAGTGCAAATAAAGTATTTTGTAATTGTAAAACGAACACAGCGCGTGTGTGATTAGATTACTATAGGATTTTCTACAATTTTATAGATTTTCATCATAGTGAGATTCTAATCTAGGCTAACTTCTTAGCGTTATACTCATCCAGGATTTGGCAGATCAGTAATAACAAGATTATAGCAATGGTAAAAGTTATGAAGCTAGACGCACAATTCCTTGCCTGTTATAAAAGTAACCTTTGGGCCAAATTTCAACTTTGTAGGTCCAAGGGTTTGTGCTGGGCGTTGATGAGTCAGTGTGTCAGGACCTTCAATTTTATATATTGAGAAAGATTACACAAGTGGTTTTTAAGCACATGTTTCGCCCACAATTGAAGCTCCTATCTCTATGCTTGTTTTTTTGCTGTTCAATATTATATCTTCGCATGGTTATGATTACCACAGGGCTTGGTTATGGAATCACTTATCTAACTCACGATAATTTTGATATCATTGACTTTTCGTCAGTTACTGATGATTATTCACCATTCAAAATATATCAAAATAGATAAAACACAAAAAAGCAATGTACTTATATCGCATTGTGGCAGCGGCGTTTTGCGGTACATTCTGAGGCACTAAAGTAACCAACCCGAGATTTTTCCCTGTTTTTAATAGTTATTCTGCTATTCGGAACGGACACAAATACAACAAATCACAAACCATGAAAATCGGTCCAGCCGTTCTCGAGTTATAAGCGTTCGAACAAATCCGACTTTGTTTTATATATAAAGATTTTTTTTATTTAACCTGCTGTATCCCTACAATAAAGCTAAGTAACTCTCGACATGTACCCCAGAATTTACCAAGCAAATTGCGTTTTCCCGCGTCGCTTATAAGAAAACTTATTTCTCGTAAAGTAACTTCGTTGTTAGGTTAACGTTTAAAGGCAGTAGAGTGCCTATTCAAAAAGCACTTAAGTAATTTAGGATCGCTTAGGAATATCAAGTTTGTTTGGTGAAAGAGAATATTAAATATTAAACAATTTATAAAGGATAGATTAAGTGTATATATGTAGCTTTAATTGCCATTAGAAATATGAAAAGTGTGTTTGTTTGTTGCTTGTTTAAGATCGTAACGGAGAGACATATTTTTTTTACTATGATAGTAAGAAAACTGGAGAGTTCCATGTTTTTAGAGACGAACAGAGTCTCAGGTATACTAAAAATAATATAAACTCAACCTTTCCTCTTTCATATTACAATGAGGCATCCGTTTCCATTCACTCACTCTCTCAGCCTAAAATGGGAACCATTCATTCAGACCGGCTTTTATTACACTAGGTTCTCGTACGTGACTAAAATAACATCTTGTAGTAAGAAGAAACTTTGGAAAAGTTTTCTGGAATTACAAATCGATGAATGAGATATTATATAGAAGATTGATGAATGAGATATTATGAGGCTATCGTAGGTGTTTCAAATTAGAACGTGCTAGAGCTATGCGAACATATTTCTAACTATCTTCCCGACAGGGACTTTGTTCCCGTGGGAATTTCACAACTAAATCACTCCATTATAATGATAATTAATTCCCGAAATTCTCTTATAATAACTTTATAAAAAAATATACAAATAAACCTTCCTCTTAAATCACTCCATTGTCCATTGGTGGAAACCGTATGAAAATCCATTTATTCGTTTTTGAGTTTATCGTATTGTGACAGACTCGGCAGGGGACTTTGCTTGATATTATGGACTATATGATTGGTGACTATAATACTATAGCCACATTAAGATCACGAATAATGAAGGTAGACTATATATTACTCATATCTTCTAAGCACCGATGTCGGCGAAAGCATCGTCTAGTAACAATGGAAGCAAAAATACTAAAAGTAGTAGAGAATGAAGCGAATGACGGTTATACATGAAATCATACGTAACAAATAAGAAAACAGGCAATCTGAAATAAAATAAATCTGTGGTATATGTCTATTTTAATGGAATACAAGCGTTATTTCGTATGTAAGAGGATAACATTAAAATGAAGAAAAAGAAATCATGTAACAAGTTCAAAAAGCAATCGTTAACTTTTAATTGGTTTCGTCGCGAGTTAATTAGCGTGAAACTTTCTTGTTGCGTAACAAAACTGACAATTTGTCACAATAGGTACTTATATATTTTTATAAATATGTGTCTATTTTACTCGCTGATAACAGTGACAGTGATAATGATAACAAAACTTTATATCGGTAAGAGAATTTTCAACATTGATTTTATTTTTCAGCCTATTTATCCATTACAAACATACAGAAGAATACAAATCTTTTTATAATATTGATAGTATAGATGAGTAGAATGTGTCCAGCAGTGGATGTTATAAATAATAAGATAAAAAAATTACATTACAAAAAATCTTTGAAAAATGGCGTCTACAACGTGTATTTAATGGCGAAGTCGACAATATCAAGTAGAGAAACCCTTTATTACGGGTTGTAATTCGTCAGATCAGGTTAGGATGACGATTTTGGAGCACTAAAATGTTATGAGGATGTGTGGAGTGCACACCCCAAAAATTAGGTTAGACATTTCATTTGTTACTCCATTTCACGTTTATAAACTCCTAAAAGTGACTGTGTTTAGTAAAAGGTACAACTTTCGGGGTAGTCAATAAGAGCTATTTGCAATAGCTCATCACACTAATTGTGAACCTTAACGACTATCACGAAAGTTGTACCTTTCCATTTTCACAGTCACAAATATTCTTCTGGCTGATTGCTCATGGCGGCATGAAGATCAGATTCTATCCAGCCAGATTAAAGTCAGCGTTTCGCTCGACGGTATAGTCAAACAGATATAATAGCGCTTTTCATTCTACGCAACCCCCATACAGGGGCTTCATTGAGCGCTCCCGGGCTCGGCTATTTTTAGGGGCACCTTTCTGCGCTAGGAGCGAGGGGGATGTGACGTAACTGCCACCCTCTCCTTAGATTCAACTCCAATTTCTTAGTAGCGTATTGTTTAGATTATTTTCTCTGTTGTCGTGGAAACAGACACGTGTACAGTCGAGTGTTATGTAATTTAAGATATTTTTTTTATGTACGAACCTAATTGAGAGTTTTCAAAAATATACTAGAGAACTTTATGTAACGATGTCTAAGATATTTCAAAAAGTATTCCACAATACCAACAGTAAAATGTTTTAAAATTCCTTATTAGAACACCTCCATTATTAAGTTGTACAACATACGTAATTATAATGACGATTACGCCACTTGGCCTACTGAGATGAATGCTTTTGAATGTTTTTTATCAGCTCATATACGTCCCCACCGAAGAAGCACGAGCCTCCTTTTAAAACACGAAGGGAATTTAGGCTATAGTTCACCCCGCGTGTCGGTGGACCGCGCGCCTTTCAAAAACTAAATTTCTTATAAGTGCGGGAAACCCGATGTTTTCCCTCGCCCCTGAGCAAGTGATAATTAATGAAAAATACATACATAAATCCGAAGAGATTTTGACTATTAATTGACGGCAAATTGTATAAAGTTTCTAATGGAAATAATTAGCAGAATTGACTCAGAAGTGTTTTGTAAAACGACTTATAAGCTTAAACAATGGGTAATTAAGGAAAAATACAAAGTAAACAAACATTTAATTAGAATCTGTTAGGGAAAAAGCAAGAAAAAGATGGCTTAGGCGTTGTGTGGGCGTACTGCGTAGTTCTAGCCGGGCACTGGATACATAAGCCTTGTCTACATTATGTATTTGTCGCTACGAGGGAGACAGGGCGCGCCGGTCAATTTCACTCTTAAAAATATGGGGTTATTACTTCCATACTTATCCAATCCGCTACATATACAAGGAATTTAACGCCAAAACAATAATTTGTTTACTTCAGAGCAGTGGGAAATATTCGGGGAAGTTCTGAATTCATGGAAATAATGTGTAGTACAAAATGTGTCGTGGTTATAGGTGTATAAATTATATTAAACCAGCTATCCAATCCACACGGAACTTCATTGCCGTGGGAATTTCGGAAAATTATGTAGCTTGTGTTTATACTGTATTTTTCGCGTGACAAGCATCAATTCCCGCAAAATATCTTAACTTTTAAATCTAAAATTAATATTATTATAAGTCGGGATTGCAGCAAATAAAATCTATATTATACTGTACTTAGTATAGGCCTAGTAGAGTATTCTACATTAAATATATGTATACTTTAGTACTTCACATCCCTTTTTGAGACTGGAACTATAATAGATTTAACATAACTATTATTTTTTTTGGATTAAACCTTTCACTAAAATATATTTAATGTAGTTTGTATAAAACAAAAAAACGTTTCAAGGTTTTCAACTGCACAGATAAATTTTATAATGAACGAGTTAAAGCTTACGCGAGGGAAAATTAATTGGAATTTCATTACTTTAATAAAATATTCAATTCGAATGGTGTCGGCCTCGTTTTAAATAAGGGTATGAAGCAAAAACTATGTTGCCAAAATTAAGTTATAGTCTCAATTAATTTTAAATCGAAAACTGTGTATTTGAAGATTTGTGTTTCTTCTCTAGTGTTCTCAGTAAGTGTGTATTTTAAGGGACTCCAAGGCAAGGAAAACCTTGGGTCTTCGAATATTCATTTGACTAGCGAAGATCAAAAATGTAATTTTACCTCATAAAACAATATAAACGATGTTTAATTTATGAGTAATAAATAGAGTAGAATTGAAACGAAATCCCCTGAGAGATCCGATTGATATTGGTATTTACCGACCTCAATATCGTACCTTCAAGCCTTGATTGTGCTCGAAATTGAGAGGTTTGTTTACCTGAAACAGAGGAAAACACTTCATTAAAAACAACGTCTGTTTATTGAAAAAAAAAATGGCGTTTTTAATTTTAATTAACGAAATAAATGGCTGTAAAGACTACGATTGTTATTTGTTTTATGTAATTTATGAAATATAGCAATGATTGTCTTCGTATTTACTGAGTAGAGACTTAAAAAAAAATTACCAAAACTTTTCCTGACACCGGGCAACTATTCGGTAATGTTTGCAAAGTCAAGAATGAATAATTAGGAACCAAAAGTAGTACACAGGGCTTTAGGTATCTCTCTTTCAACCTCTTGGGTGGTTAATCAGTCCATGAAACTTGTTCTCCCATACAAAATGCGCTATATGCTGATGAAGTTTGTATGGGAACTCAAAATTTCTTTTTTCGTATTTGGACCTATGTTCCTTGGGAAAGTTGTTCAGTTTCATGGACTGATTAACCACCCGAGAGGCTGAAAGAGAGATACCTAAAGCCCTGTATATGTCTGGTTATTTTGTTGTTAATTACTTACTTTTTCTTTCCTTATTACAAAGGCTAAACAAGAAAGATAAAGACCATAAACTGGATTAAAAATTAAATATTTTGTGCAATACATCTGACGTCACTTAATCAATAATTCGATAATTCTTCAACTACGCAAGGTTTCATATCCGTTCTAATTCCATCAAAACAATCAATAGTTCTGTTCTTTTCTATCACACTAGTTTGGTCACAGGTGCGAGTAGATAATGTAGTTAGCTAATCGTAGTCTAATGATCGTCTATTTTCGGTACAATAGGTATGATAATGTATTGTAGGAGCCAAATAATAGCGCCCCGTGACTCAGCCAGCAAAGCGGAGTCAATTCTTACTGATCATCATTTGCATCAGTACTTTAGGTGCTAGAGCAGTGTAATTTAATATCAACTATGATATTTTTTTAATAAGTCAAGTCTTAAATTTAACAGAACTACACTGATAAATAAGTGGGACTGCAAGACTACCAGAACGTATTGTTATCACAGAAATTGCTGCCTAAATCATAATTTTCTTAGCACCTACTCAAATTCTAGTAGTGGCTACTTACAAATAGATAACTTTACTAAAAATAATTACTAAACTACTACAATTTTATCTAGCTGTACCATATAGCACAAGATTTTTTGTTGCTTTTACGATATTTTTTCTCTGTTGTACAAACTGTAGACCGCGTAATTTGTTTTTTATCCCTCAATCAAAAAATAGACCCATCAACGAGACAAAATGTACAATTTTGTTATATCATGGAATAAGATTTCATTTGACTGGTAGGAAACTGAAATAAGTATTTCATTCGTGTTGTGACTAGGTGGGCGACGACCTCGATAAAAAGGAGCGGTCAAACCATTACCACACACTTCAAACTCGAAGCCAAAACACAAAAATATTATCTGGTACCTTGAAAAAGGAAATACTGTAAAAATTTTTAAATATTTATCTGTAATAGACGATGTGCTTGCTTGTCTTCCACATTCTTTGTTTTTAGCGCCTGACAATTAAATTGGGAAGTTTAATACTGCACGCTGCCTTTTCTTTTGAATACCGGTAGATATATAACTCTAAAATTTTAAACATTTACCACCCCCGATATTCATCACGTATAACTCTTAAACGGCTGAACAAGTTTTGATCAAATAATATAGCTAAAAAATCTCAATTACGTTAGCTTTCAAACAAAAGAAACCGTATTTAAATCGGTGTATTTTATTAGGAGCTATGATACTACAAACAGACAAACAGATACACTCGTCAAACTCTAACACCTCTTCTTATGTCGGGGTTTAAAAATACTACAGTAAGAAGGTTTTTAGGTGATATAAGAGGGAAAAAGGATGTAAAAGCAAATCGACTGTCATTAAAGTTAGAATATCAATGATGTTTGTTCTCAGGTCATGGGTGTTCGACTGTTCGTGTCTGTCTTTGTTTATGTTCAAAGGGACTTACGACTCAAGGGAAAACCTTGTGGGCCTTTGAGAGTGTAGTTTATTTATCAATAAAACGAGGAATACTAAAGTCTGAGTCGTGTCTCTTAGTAAGGGATATAATACTTTCTTTGCATACTAATGTAGATTCGATGAAAAATCCGATCAGCAAGTGACTTTACTGCTCACAAGCACGCGAAACTCACTTTTAGGCAATTTTTAGCACAAATATCAGGTCAAAGCAAAACCTACTTCTTCAATTTACGATGTGGTACGTAAGCAAAGCAAAACCATTTTTTTCTATAGTAAATGCGACACAAATGTGAATACAGTTTTCAATCAAAAATAATTGAAAAATAGTTCGGTTTGCTTAGGAAAACAAATTGGTAGCAAGATAAGTCTTTTATAGTTCTCTCCTCAACGAAAGCGTCAAAAAATAAAAGTTTTCGTCGCAAATTCTTCTCGCATAACATAGTGTAGCTAGGTCGGTCCGTCCAGTTCATACACTCGCGTGACTGCGACCTTTTGACTTTATCCTCCTAATACCACATAACATATAATAGTACTAGTACTAAAACGTCAAATCACAGTACGTCTCGGTATCCTATGCGACAGGGATAGGCCAGCCATGGGCCAGACAGATCCAGCGTGTGTTGTACAGGTTAAGGCCACGAGTTGCACCAGGTATGCATAACGATGCTGAAGAAGTGATGAAGCTAAAGAAGTATAACAGTTAAATAAGTAATAATAAAATATTAACGAGGAACAGCGCCACGCCTCCAAACTACTCTTGTAGTTTGGCGACTTTAGTCTTAAGTTTTAAAGCGTAATCAATTTCTGGAACAGTGTCTACAGCGATCTGCGGGCCTACTACTACTACGTCATAATCATAATGGAATTAAAATAATCTTACTTCAATGTTACTTGTACAGCGTTGTCACTTTTTCATATAGCTTTGCCTTTGCTTCTTTGAAGTAACCCTAAAATTATGGTTATTGTTTTAAGACAGGGTTTTTTTATTATTATTATACTAGCTGATGCCCGCAACTTCGTCTGCGTGTTGTATGTATTTTTATAGACCGAGATTGTACTTTGACACAACTACAGATACATGAATTGCCGTTTTTTATTGAAGCAACTATTTCGTTCATATTTTCGTTATATGAACGAATAGCAACTATTTCGTTCATATAAGGAAAAGCAATTTCTAAAAATATTTTTTTATTTGAAAACTTGGCTAACTATGTCTTAAAAGGTTGATACTTAATACATTACTTTGGATCTGAAAACAAAGGTCAAACATAGTTGTTTCCTCTATCGCTTATATTTTCTATACCATTGTTACTGTTTTTGATAGATTAAGGTCCGTATTATAGAACGCGACTCAGACTCTGATCTATACTTAAGTAGCAATCGTTTTTGATTTTTTGATACTGAGAGAGATAGACAATCAACACTTAACATGAGTCAGTGGTGCCTCTAAAACATCTTGTTGTCTTAACAATCCCACAAAAAGTGGTTAATTAATATTGTATTTCGCGTTTCTGTGAAAAATATAAAAAAATGAATTTTGATAAAATAACAATATGTGGAGTAAAAAATTTACGAAAATTGTATGTTGAAAGACCTATTACTTAGGTAAGTACAATAAATGGCACACGAATTCCTTTAGTGCTAATTACGGACTTATTTTTTGATTTTCAGTGGAATAGAAGTTTCTGAAACAGGTCACCTATGTCAGTATCTAAGACAACCCCCGTTTATTTGAGATTTCAGCTAGCACGCTGCTTTTATTGTGCTTTGCGATAATTGTGTAAAAATGATTCAATAAAAATTTAAATTTAAGGTAGAAATGACTAAGCTTTTCCCTTCAATGGACATTTGTAGAAATAAGCAAAGGTGTCAGTGCTTGATCCAAACTAAGAAACTTATTAGAATAGTAATATTATAATATTTATCCATGGCTTATATACGCAATGCTACGCTTGATGTAAACTAAAATCAAAAAATCAATAAATAGCCCTTATTTGATGTCAGAACATCAAAGCCATAGATCAAACCTATATAGACCATATTCATAGTAGTTTTAATAAAACAAATGTCAATTGTCAGTTTCTATTGAGTTTCCCGCCTTTAAAAATAAGAAATGCAATGAAAACACCGGCTGCACGGCCATAGATTCCTTTGCTTAAAAATAAAAATAAGCCGTTTTATTGTTTTCAAAAAGTGATATCCGAAGATTGAATAATGTCATTTAGTTAGGGCCGAATTAAGATTTGAAGACTAAATACTTAATCAACTTCGTTCTTATTAACACTGTATTAAGTATTTAGTTTTGGTTCGTTAAAAAAGTGCAGAATAGCCGAACTATTAATGGGGAAGCTGACAAAAGTTTCGATATTTTAGATATTATACGCCTATAATCCTCGTTGGGGTAACATAAGTCACATAACTTTACATGTCATGAAAATTTAAAAAATGGCATATTGTTTATGAGTATATAATACGTTGTCTAAATTTTGCAATGCACGGACGGCCCCAACTCAGGTTACCACACGCGTGCACTCTGTGCTGTTGTGATAAGAGTGGTTTTGCAATGAAAATGGAGTAACCTGATGCGCTGGCCTCTGTACCAACAATGCAATGTATTTGGTTGGCAGCTGGCACATTCCAAATTTTTTGTTCAGTGCCAGTTCAGCACAGAAGTTTTTGTTTTATTTTTGGATATTTGTGGGTCAGTTACAATAATTTTAATTTCTTCCGACTCACTTATATTCGACGATAGCTCTTAACAATAACATCTAGGTATCTAATTATAGAGCAGCACCCTCAGATTTTCTTTATAAAGTACTTTTTTAAAGGTGAATTTATGAAGTTAGAAAAAGGTTATTATTACCTCTACAAAGAAAACTCAATAAGTAGCATCATGGCAGAATACCAGCGCTGCAGTCTGGTACTGCAGCAATATGCTGAGTCAGCGCCAATTTGATTGGCATGATACAGATAACACGGTGTAAAATAGTTTTATAAAATTATTTGTTTCTGTTTCTTACTCTGTTTACTTCATTGTTTGCTTGCTGATTCATGTTTACTTGTATGTTTGTTATTTGCCTATTACTGTGTTGTGCTGTTTTATGTCAATTGAATAAAGTGTCAATCTATCTATCTATCATAAAATCAATTAATTAGCACTTCACACTGTAACTTTCTGCACTAAAGTTTCCCTCGTATGGTTTGTTTGCCCAAACCGGAAATCGAACCCAGAAACCGTCGATTCACAGGCTGTGTAACTCTACTACTCAACCAAACTTCCGACAAAAAATTGATAAAGTATCTTTTATACAAAATATCTCATAAATCTCAATCCGGTCGTTTTATCAAATGCTACGTACTCATAGACATAGAAGAAATAAGTTAAATATCAACACTGTCTAGGGATATTGCTTAATTTTTCATACAAAAAGGTGTGTTTGAGAAGCTATAAAAGCATACTCGAGACACATGGAGGGATATAATTTTAAGATGAGCAAGTGATAAACCTGAATTTTCAATTCTCGTCAATGAATTTTGTTTAAATTGTTTTTTTTAAACGTGACGTAAACGAAAACAAAAATGCACTTTTTTCTGCTTTTTGTATGAAAATGGTGGAATGAGAGCAATTTTTTTTTTTCATTTTAGTCACGTTTTCACAAATTTCAAGAAAAATTCAATTCATTGATAAAAATTAAAAATTCATGTTTAGCACTTGCTCATCTGAAAATTATATCACTCCGTGTATCTCGAGTATGGTATTATAGCTTCTCAAACAGACCTCTTTTGTATGAAACATCATGCAATATCCCTAGACAGTGTTGATGTGTATATTTTTCTATGTTTGGCGTAAATAATAGAAAGAACTTGAGAAACATTGTAAGTGCCTATTCCATTCAAGGGTTGCCCTTGATTTTGATGGGATTCCATCAGATCCTGACTTGGTGACAATAAGACCACTTCTGGAGTATACTCTTTCGAACAAAAAAAAAAGAATTTTGAAAATCGGTCCAAATGGCGGAGATTCCACCCCGTATACAGTCGAACATAAGACCTCCTCCTCTTTGGAACTCGGTTAAAAAGTAATTCAAGTAATACAGTGTATCTGCTCCGATCCAGCGGCAGTGCTTTTCGCCGCCATAGTTCTTCGTAAACAAAACACTATCTGCTTACGGAGAATGAGAGAAGTAAAGAAATATAAATTGAAGACATAGCTAAGAAATACATACCTATATTGAAGACCTGGCTGTATGGATGCGGATTCCTTTGCCTTTCTCGAAAGAGATAAATTTTAAAAACAACATGTCCTTGCTTTTAGCCCATGTATATGTCAAAAATACGTTGATCTCTACGGTATGAGTAAAATGTTCTGAAAAACACCTAGCTTTGAATTTTTTCAGGGGTTTTTGTTGTTGGTTTTATATTTACTGGCTAAATTTCGAGATTTCATGTAGCCTAAATGTTGACCGGAGATATAAGGTACCCCTATGCAAAATTTCATTTAAATCGGTCCAACAGTTACGGAGATTAGCCCGTGCAAACAGACAAACAGACAAACAGACAAACAGAGAAACAAAAAAATCTAAAAAAATCGGGATTTGTTTTATTTCTCTTCTTACATCCCCCTGACTCGGTTTTTAGCATTTTTTTTCTATGTACAGAAATTCGACCTCTACAGTTTTATTATATGTATAGAAGATGGGTTAACTCTTGACCTCAATCTTGGCCATATGGTCAAAGATGAGGTCGACGATGGAGCGAGTTAACCCAGAAAATGCCTATAAAGACACTGGTATTCCCACGCACCGACGGAACACAGCAAGCTGTTTGGCGTCGGACTTCGGTAGGAGAGTAACCCTAAAATTATAGTTATTGTTTTAAGATAGGGTTTTTTTAAAATTTAAGATGGGTTAACTCTTGACCTCAATCTTGGCTATAAGGTCAATGATGAGGTCGACGATGGAGCGAGTTAACCCAGAAAATGCCTATAAAGACACTGGTACTCCCACGCACCGACGGAACACAGCAAGCTGTTTGGCGTCGGACTTCGGTAGGAGGGTGGTCACGAACCAGACGGCCCGTTACAGAGTCTACCGCACCGCATGAGACCATAGGACGACACATCAGATTTAAAAAAAAAGTGTCGTTGCCTGGGATGGATTACTAGGAGGCAGGTCTTATTTGTGTTTCCTTAGTCGCCTCTTACGACACCCACAGAAAGAGATGGGGTGGTGTTATTCTCAACCGATCACCACATGGTTAAACCCAAGTGGTTATTTACAGCCAAACTTCAGTCCTGTCTATAGAGCCTCTTCAGTTATTAACAAGATGCATTACGGGCGCTTGAGGCATTTGCAGACAAGTACTTACAAATTGATTTTTGCTAGTAAATTCATATTCTTCGCAAGTTTGTATTTATCAATGTCAAACAATGGTGTAGAGACAGCATTGTTTCGCTATTTAGGTGAAGGCGCGAAGTGAACGTATAGTATTGTTTTGTATGACAGAGATAAAAGAAATAATAACTAATAATAACTTGTACTTAAAGAATAACTACTAATATAATGAATGTTAACTAATAAGCACGTTCAGGCTTCGGTCCCGGCTGATGTCGATTGACTGCATTCGTTTAAGCAGAGTCAGAGGCCATTCAGCGGATTGAAAGCTCTGTCACCAGGTTTAATCAAGCTAGTCAAACAACACTTCACTATACCTACACGTAATGAAGAAAAGAATGAATCTACTTTAGCTGCATACAAACCTACTCGCTATAATGAGTTCCACTATCATGTTTACAGCCTTGCACAGAGGCCGATGTATCATCGTTGTTCCTAAGCCGTTCGTATCGTCACAGCATAGATACACCTTGATGTTAGTACTATTATATATTGTGTAGGCCCGGCAACCAGGGAAGGCAAAAATCTATGAAAATACATATATGGCATATTTTTTCACTGACCGACGCCGCCGCCGAAACGGCGATGATTGGGCGTTTCCCCACTGGATGGCACGGCGGCCGGCGCCGGCAACGGCGAGAGTGACAAGAGCTATACTAGGAAGCAAGAAATCGGCAGTCTGTCTCTTTTCCTAGTATAGCTCTGTCACTCTCACCGTTGCCGGCGCCGGCCGCCGTGCCGTCCAGTGGGGAAACGCCCAATGTCACCGATGCCGTCGCCAGCGCGCGGCGGCGCCCGACCTGACACCAAGCTTTACAGTCGCTGCTGGCCGGCAAACCGTCAAGTGGAAAAACGCCCAATTTCATAAAATAGATATTCTACCAAGGAAGGTGTGACTACTGGCCAGACATAGTTTTTATTTTTAACAACGGCTTTGTTTTAATGATAGTAGCCTGCTGTCTAATCGGACAGTTTTCAGATTCAATACCATACCTATCCATTCGTACATTCCTACAATATTGTAGGTCCCTTGAAAAACAAAAGCTGTTTGAAAAAATGTATATAGAGATAATGGCGACGTCAAGGTCAACCTGATGTGCTGCCGTGTGCCCATATCGTCGCTCCCATCACAAACTGACTCAACTAGCAAACAGTAAATTGTTCAGGGCAACCCTTTTTCGGTTTTGGGTTTCAAACTGCACTCCATAACTATTGATTAGCGCGTGCTATCAGGA
Source organism: Aproaerema taeniolella (assembly GCA_949987775.1). Classification (NCBI taxonomy): domain Eukaryota; kingdom Metazoa; phylum Arthropoda; class Insecta; order Lepidoptera; family Gelechiidae; genus Aproaerema; species Aproaerema taeniolella. The sequence continues at coordinate 7,674,231 of OX465245.1, forward strand.
AACTAAAAATATATTTATGTAAAGGAAAATATCTAGTTTTTTAATATATTAACTGCTATCATTAAATAGTTTGATTTCTTATTGATTTTTATTTTCGAAACAGATGTGACACTTCGTCATAACTTTGTTTTTCTTAGCAAGGTTAAAATTTGTAGTTAAGTCGATCTTTTTCAATAAATTAACAGCTTTTTTTTGTGATAACTAGAACATAAAGACCAAAATTTATTAAACGAAATTAAAAGTATAATACTTATAACCTATTCAGCATTTCCATTTCAGTAATTTACTTGAAACAAGTACCAATTTAAGTTCCTTTAGCTTTTTTAGAGAAATAGAAATATTGAATTTAGTTTAATTATAATTGAAGGTAGTTCAATAATAACTCAGTATAGGTACCTAATAACTTTTATTGGTAATCCCTATCCCTAAAATCACAATTACAAAAACTTCTTGTAACAACTATAAAAATCAGAAACAAAACTTCTTTCTTCTTACAAACAAAAACAATTATTTATATAATAAACCTTAACTTCTTATCTAATGATTCATTATTTTCTGATAGTGACATCCATAGATAAGCGAAAAATCCTAAGTCTACGGGGACAGCTTACCTTTTATTAATTAAAAACTACTGAGTACTATGTAACAGTCTCAACATTATCTTTTTTGGGTTGGTGGGATCTACCTCCTAGCGGTCAATCCGGGCAACGTCACCTTGGACTTCATTCAAGGTGGCGGCCGAAGATCCCCGAAGCGATGTGGTAGGCCTATAGCAGTTGCAACGGGCCGCCTGGCTCGCGACCACCCTTCCGCCGGAGTCCAGCGCCAAGCAGACAAGCCTGTCTTGCCTGTGTTCCGCTGGTGCGTGGAAGTGCCAGTGCCTTTGAGAAAGTAAGGACGAAGTCAGTTGTGTTGCTTAAAGCCGATCTTGACTGATGAAAGACACTGTCCCGGGCAGCTCATCTTGGAGGGTAGCGGGATCCTAAGCACGGTCTCTCGCCGTAGGCCGACCGCAGGTAGTAGGGGGCCCAAGTAGTGCGCTAGCCACGTGCAAAAGGCTGCCCCACACACTTTGCGAAAAATCTCGCTATGCTCCACCGTGCCAGTTGGCGACTGGAAGGGAGGACCCGGTGGCGATATCGGGGGGTTAGGGCGTCCCCGCGCGCTCCAAATGAGTTTCCCACAGGCCAGTTGTTTTTCATCAATCTTGTTTTTTGTGGCTGTATGAGCAGTACCTCGACTTCCAATTACTTCCTCACAAACACTCAAAATCAAAAAATGAAAAGCACAAAAAAGAAAAGAATGGTTAAAAAACGGCTGCACTTCCTCCCACGAAAAGTGCACCTCACTAACATCCGAGGTTTGCACTCAAATCTCGAACAGGTCCACCACCACCTTGAGACCAATAAGCCGCACCTATTCTTTCTCACGGAGACGCAGATAGCAACACCGTCGGACGTGGCGTACCTCAACTACCCAGGGTACTCCCTTGAACATAACTTCAGGAGGAACGCTGGGGTCTATGTGTACGTCCGTGATGATGATGACGTTTGCTGTAGGCGTCTCCGTTGCTTTGAGAAGTCCGGGTTCTCAACTCTCTGGCTCTTAGTTGATACAGGAATTGACAAAACAGTTTATGCCTGTGTCTACCGTTTACATAGCGGAGACCAGGAGACATCAAAACTTTTCGACCACTTGCTTGAGACGGCAGATACAGCCCAACGACGGTACCCAACGTCTGAACTCGTTTTTCTGGGGGACTTTAATGCCTACCACTGTGATTGGTTGTTCCCGTTTCAGAAAACTGACCATGCTGGGAGAAAGGCGCGCAGATTTGCACTTTCGCTGGATCTCACTCAGCTGGTGAACAAGGCGACGCGAGTACCGGACGTTGATGGTCATACGCCCAATTGCCTCGATTTTCTGCTGACAACTGATCCAGACGGACACTCAGTGGCGGTTTTAGCCCCACTGGGAACATCTAACCACTGTCTGGTGAAATCCATATCGATTTGCTCTCCTCCAGACATGAGTCTGAAAGGCACTAGGAGAGTTTGGCGATACGAGTCAGCAGATTGGGATGAGATGAGGCACTTCTTTGCATCTTATCCTTGGAGGCAAATGTGTTTCTCTTCGGATGGCCCCTCTATTTCGGCTGATGCGATTGCGGATGTGATACGGCAGGGAATGGAATACTTTATTCCATTCTCCGACATTCCACTCGGTCACAAAGCCCAGCCTTGGTTTAATGTAGAATGCGCACGAGCTGAGCATACCAGGCATGGGTCCAAGCCCGCGATCGCGGAATCCGGGCTAGGAGGGTTCGCTCGAAGAAGAGGGCATTCAACTCTGCAGCCAAGTCTTGCAAACGGGTAATCCACAAGGCTCGTTTCGAACACATTAGCAGAATAGGGACCAGATTAGCATTTTACCCTCCTGATAGTAAGCAATTCTGGTCCCTATCAAAGTCTGTCGAAACCAATTTCTGCCGTCCAATGCTGCCTCCTATGCAGAAACCTGATGGATCGCTAGCTCACTCTGCGAAAGAGAAAGCAGATCTCTTTGCATCTCTTTTTGCAAACAATTCTCGTCTGGACACTGGCTTTCATCAACCACCATCAATACCTAACTCTTACTTCTCAATGCCGGAAGTCACCATACACAACAAAGAGGTTCGCAGAGCTCTTCAGAGTCTGGACGTGAATAAAGCGAGCGGTCCTGATGGGATACCTGCTAAAGTCCTGAGGTACTGTGGTCCTGAGTTGTCTCCTGTACTGACACGCCTGTACCGTCTCTCCCTTAAGACTAAAACCGTACCTAAGTCCTGGAAGCTTGCTAACGTGCAACCAGTACCCAAAAAGAGTAGCCGTGCCGACCCCTGTAACTATCGACCTATCGCCATCACCTCCATACTTTGCAAAGTTATGGAAAGGGTAAGTATTAAACAGCAAGCTGCTGACATACCTGGAAGACAACGACTTGCTCAGTGACCGTCAATATGGGTTTCGCCGGGGACGGTCAACTGGGGATCTTCTAGTGTATGTCACGCACTGCTGGGGCGAAGCCATCGAGAAATCACGAGAAATCCTTATCACTTAGCAAATAACAACTGTTTTTGCAAAGTAAATTACTATAAATAGTCATATAACTGCTTAAAACTGAAATAATATTATAACACTAAATGACTTATGTTACATACGTCTCTGGAAAAAGAAAATAAAAATATTTTTTATCATTACTAATAGTCGTATGATACTTACTTCATATAGTGAAAATAAAAAAATATGTTTCTGTAGATGCGACATTTCTAAATATCGTATATCTCAAGAACGGTAATACTTAGAGATGTGATACTTCGTGACATTATAAAGCATTTAAAATCATGTATGGAAGTGGTCTTAGTTCAGTTACGACCTTTATGTTAGTTGAGGCAGTTTGTGATGGGAGCGACGATATGTGACTATGAAAATGGGAAAGTACAACTTTCGTGATAGTCGTTAAATTTCACAATTAGTGTGATGAGCTATTGTAAATAGATCTTATTGACTACCCCGAAAGTTGTACCTTTTACTAAACACAGTCACATTTAAGCCTTATGTGCAGACGTGTGTACTGCAATCGGACGTGTCACAAGTGATAGCTTACGCAAAAATTTGCTATGACTATCACCATGGAGCTATCATTGTCAAAACGAGCTATTGTATAGCTAGCGACTAGACAAACCCAGGCGAAACAATAGCGTCAGAACAATTGTTATCTGCGGGCAAATAGGCAAACATGCTAGGGAGCAATGCACTCTGCACTGCGCACACGCACTCATCCGCTAACCGACATACGACACGAATTCAACCACATATTGTCCTTTACAGCATACCAGATCGACTAACTGGAAAATTCATATTATAGGAAAACTCTATCGCGCTTGTATTCCCTATCAGGGCAGAAAGAGCACCAACCAAAGAAACACATGACTCCACAGTCAATATTCTGAGCATTATAGACTTTCATAGTACGTCTGGTGAGAGCCGGCAACTAGAACATTGTAACTATACTTTTCGCTCGGTCTCAGTACAAACATATTTAATTTTTAAAAAAAAACAGTACAAGGAAGACCGCGTTAAAATGAGAGAATCAACATGAAAGAATCAAAAATAATTAAAATGAGAGAATCAAAAAGAAATAGCTGTTTTGTATTCTATCTTTAGATCTTTTTTAAAATTGTGTGGCAGACATTTAATTTCGCCGACCAAAACCAGTAAAAAATTGAAAAAATCGTGTTTATGTTAATATTTGCATAATATAGGATACCTAAAACAAGACGCAGACAGAATTAGGAATGAACCAATCAAATTAATGTTAAAACAATTTTAAAAACAAGCTAGATAAGTTTTTAGGTATACTTTGAATTATAAAAGATCAAAACGGTCAATGCCAAACAAACAATCGTGAATAGTTTTCTCAAAATATAAATTTATACGGCTGAAATAAGCAATATCATGTCCTCAAAGGCCCACATTCAGTGGTTTATTTGAACACACTAAAAACATAAACACAAGTAAATTACAGTAAATTAAAAATACATTTTAAATACAACCTTTTTATTAAATGTTTTATTTTTTTCGTAATTTTCTCAGCAAACCCTTTCTTTTGATACCCATAACATGAGAGTGCGAAATAAAATAACTAGTCCGCCATCTTGGGCGGTCGGCCATATTGGTTTTTTAGAATGACGTCACTTAGCTAACCATGCATTGTCATTCAAACCAAACGTGGAATTTTTCAGTTCAATCGATTGAGGGCAACTGCATTAAAATTCAGTTGCAAGATTTGACCCAAACCAACAGACATACATAAATTGCAAGTTTATTAAAGGCTTATTAAACATACCCAGCCGCAAAACCAAAAAAATCTCTGCTATCCTTACAAAATGCGAAAGTAACGCTGTCTGTCTGTCCTTCTTTCACGCCTAAACTACTAAACCGATTTTGATGAAATTTGGTACAGAGATAGATTAGAGCCTGGGAAAGGATATAGGCTACATTTTATCCCACAGTTGGGCACGATATAACCTGTAGTCCACGCGGGCGGAAAACTAGATTAATATAAATCGGACTAAAAGTTAGGAGTCTCACCGTCACCAATCGCCATTTAAATTATACCAATCCTGTTCAAGTATGAGTGTAGATCAGATAACATGATCTTAAGAATAATATTTTGTAGGCATTGCCTGTCTATTTTTGATTTTTCCAGTCCTTTGTGAATATTTGATACGGACCAAAACAACACGGAGTCATTTGCGCCCTAGACAGTCGTATAACTAGCGTATAAGGAATACCATAACCCTAGCCAACTCTCATAGTACGTATAATTGACACTTCGGTCTACATTTACACAATAGATAACGCAGCAGCACAAAGCATACAAATGGACGACAAACGGATCCATATGGGAATGACAACCGACACACTTTGATACAACACGACATGTACGGACGGCCGCACATCAGGTTACCACACGCGTGCACTCTTTACTGTTGTGATAAGAGCGGTTTTGCAATGAAAATGAATAACCTGATGCTCTGGCCTCTGTACCGTCTACTGGCCACACGAGCCAGGTATCAAACAGTATATCTGTTACTAAATGTGAGCATTACGTGAGACGAAGCTACGACATATTCTTCAATTATGTTCTGGAATGTAAAGGAAATATTCGATATCTGGATAAACTATAAAACCCACGGTTAACCCTTTTGGCACCAAGAGTTTTCGTCAATAATTTTCCACGTCAAAAACGTAAGAGTCACCGACTTCAATCCCAAAAAGACAATTTTTTCGAGAGTTTCCCTCAATTTCTTCAGGATTCCACCATCAGATCCTGGTTTCCTTACCATGGGACCACCCTTGGGATACTCCCTTTACAACAAAAAAAGAATAATCAAAATCGGTTCATAAACGACGAAGTTATCCACGGACATACATTAAAATATATATATATATACGGTCGAATTGAGAAACCTCCTCCTTTTTTGAAGTCGGTTAAAAACGCCCACCACACGCCACGACATCAAAAAATTAAAAAAAAAAATATGTCGTGGCGTATGGCGAACGATATTAAAGTTAAAAAAATTGTCTGATATATCAAACTTTGGCCGCGAGGGCACGAAACTTAAACGTCTGATATATCAGACTTTGGCGGTGAAATAGTTAAAAATTCAGATCCAACATAACTATAAAATTAAAAATGTTGTATAAACCCTGACATTTATTGCATATAACTTTAATATGGCTGAACCAATTTTGATCAAATATAGCCCCATTCTAGATTACGTCAGCTTTTAAAAAAAAACACATCGAAATCGGTCCATTCGTTTAGGAGCTACGATGCCACAGACAGACACACAGATACACACGTCAAACTTATAATAACCCTCTAGTTTTATCACGGGTTAAAAATGAAATTGACGCTGGTGAGTCTCGGGTTAGCTCGGCTGATTAAGAATTATTGACGTAGTGAAAGGTTTAACTGTATTTAAAGCTGAAAATGATAACCTAGCATCATTTTTCACATCTAGTAACGGTAAAAACAATATATTTTGCTAACTGTCGTGTCTAGTCTGACACATGTAAAAAAACTACTTTACATTATTAAGTTATAGAAGACAAAGATAAAATTTTACCCGAGTGGTGATCGGTTGAGAATAACATCACCCCATTTCTTTCCGTGGGTGTCGTAAGAGGCGACTAAGGAAACACAAACCTGCCTCCTAGTAATCCATCCCAGGCAACAACACTTCATTTTTTCGGAATCTGAGGTGTCGTCTTGTGGTCTCATGCGGTCTGGTAGGCTTTGTGAAGGGCTGTTTGGTTCGCGACCACCCTCTTACCGAAGTCCGACGCCAAACACCTTGCTGTGTTCCGTCGGTGCGTGGAAGTGCCTGTGTCTTTATAGGCATTTCCTGGGTTAACTCGCTCCATCGTCGACCTCATCTTTGACCTTTATGGTCAAGATTGAAGTCAAGAGTTAACCCATCTTATAAAAAAAAAACGAAAAGGTACAAAGTGGTTTCCATAAAAGGCAGTTGATAACGCTGCCAATGCATTCTAAGACCAATCTTATCTAACACCATAAAGTCTGATGATACTTTAGATTAGGTTATTTTTTGATATTATCTTTACTGACCGTCATGGTTGAACTGTGCTTAATTTTTTTAAATCCTTTTTTTATTTTAAGAAATATATCCTAAGTGTCTACTGACTTGAAAATGCAGCAACGCAGCACCTTGGAAATACCTTTTCTGGTGACTAAAAGACATGAGTGCTACATTGTTTCAAACTAAAAGAAGCGCCTACGTAAAGCATGTCAATTTTTTACAGCCTACTCGCTGAGAACTGCACAGAGTACTGTCCTCGATTGGATAGAATGGCTAATGACTAGTCACGAGACTGGTGCAACGTCCCTCGTACTAGCTACCATGTTACTGCAGTGGGTTGGGATTCGAATCTTACGGAAAAACACATAGTAACAAAGAAGTTTTCCAATTTATTTTTTATTATTTATTATTATAAGATGGGTTAACTCTTGACCTCAATCTTGACCATAAAGGTCAAAGATGCCTGTGAAGGTACTGGTACTCTCACGCACCGACGGAACACAGCAAGCTGTTTGGCGTCGGACTTCGGTAGGAGGGTGGTCGCGAACCAGACGGCCCTTTACAGAGCCTACCACACCGCATGAGACCATAGGACGACACCTCAGATTCAGAAAAAAAATTAAGTGTCGTTGCCTGGGATGGATTACTAGGAGGCAGGTCTCCTTTGTGTTTCCTTAGTCGCCTCTTACGACACCCATGGAAAGAGATGGGGTGGTGTTATTCTTAACCGATCACCACACGGCCAACGGCGGTTTGATTAGGATGTAGCAGTTTAGAGTCTGTATTATAGAACGCGACTCAGACTCTGATCTATACTTCAGTCAGTCGTCTTTAACATTTTAACGTTTAATGAATATATAAGTATAGATCAAGACTTGAGTCTCCTTCTTTAATACGGACCTTAGACAGCCGGATTGAACACGTGTTGTAGGAAAAGCAATGAAATCCTAAGAAAGGAGCTGCCATAGCATACACAACTAGCTGATGCCCGCAACTTCGTTTGCGTGTTAATTTAGATTTTTACATACAAAAGTTTTTTCCCGCTAACTCCCGTTCCCGTGGGAATTTTGCAATATCCTGTTGCAACTAAGCTTTAAGTTTACTAAGATACCTGCATGCCAAATTTCAAGCGTCTAACTTAAGCAGTTTAGATTTTTCATACAAAAGGATTTTCCCGCTAATTCCCGTTCCCGTGGGAATTTCGGGAATTCCTTTCTTAGTGCACCTCTACGGTACCTAAGCTACGTCCCTTCCAAATTTCAAGTGGCTACGTTTAGCCGTTTAGGCTGTGCGTTGATATGTCAGTCAGTCAGTCAGACAGTCAGTTTCTCCTTTTGTATATTTAGATGAGACTTCACTCTTGCCAAGGAAACCTTAAATATAAGAACAGAAGTTTGCATTTATTTTCGATTAAAGTTGACACATTACCTAAAAGACGTTTGTCCAAATCAAACTGCAAGTGAAATGAAAACTTGTCTAAGTCGAAATAGTGGCCATTTTCCTAGTGTTGATTCGTAAGTCTATACTCTCATGAGAAAGAAGTCTCATTGCGTATGCTAGCGCAGCTGGACGTAGGCGCCATTAGTAAGTAAGTAATCCGTAATTTAATTAAAACAACGAAAAACTAGTAAACAATTTGAATTTGATTACGAATGAGGAAGAAAGAGATAATTGACGACACTGGTCTGCAATCGCTGAAGTAATGTTACCAATTCCTAGGAAGTTAGTATTACTTCCTTATTAGAGATTACGATTAACTAGCTTTTTGCTTGTGACTTCGCACGTGACCACGAGGAAATGCACAATGAGCTTCACTGATTGCTTATTATAAGTAATGAAATGTTTGGTCAACGTAACTTGTCAAACCCGTAATATTTTAATTTGACTTAGTAAGATTATGAACTCTCAGTACTTTGTGAACTGCGCCATTTTTTGACGGACTTTTTTATAATATTACTGCAACCTTTTTACTTGGGGAATTGCCCACGCTTATCCCAACCTAACCGAACATAACCTAACTTGTCCTAATTGTATGTAGGCGGCCCTTAAAGTTTCGTTTTATAATTTTACTAGGCAAATTGTAATATCGTGGGAGATTATAATTCCACTAGTGAAATTGTAATATTACGATTTTTACAATTTTCTGGTGACAAATATAAAATTTGGTTGAGGCCCAAGTTAATATTAGGCGTGTCTGATGACGTCAGTTTTTAACTGGTGGAGAAACAAACATTTTACTCACACCGTGACAATATTTCTACACTAACAGTAATATAATGCATTTGTTTTGATTTTTATGATGACTGATGAGATGACGCAAGAGTAGGGCTGCCATCCGTCCGGGTTTCGCCGGATTTGTCCTAGTTTGGAAGAAGTCCGGGGAGCGTCCGGGCGGGGTTTAAATTGTTGTCCGGGTGCAACGCGGACTACAATAAAAGTCCGGGCTTTCGATCAGATCCCGTTCCCATAATTTATGTAAAACCTACATACCTAAGAAGGTTATAAAATAAAGCAAAATTACTCATTTGTCATCACAAGAAAGATTAAACACACTATTTCATGCAACAAGAGGTTTAAAATTAAAGTTTTCTTCTAATCAAGTACGGAGTAAAATATATTTTAATCAAGATGTAAGTTAATGAAAAAAGTATTGAAATGTCCGGGGTGAAAGCTCCAAAATCCGGGGAACTTACGCTTCCGGTCCTGGGTGGCAAGTTTTAGAGATGGCAGCCCTAGAGCGCAACGTTTGGATCAAACTTATTTTTCGTTTCGTTAAAGACTACTTTTTCACACAAATGATTTCCTTCTATGCTGGACTGGGAGTGAAAGAAAAACATAGAATGTGTCAGCTTTCCACTCTTCCCAGACATACTATATTATAGTTATTGTTGTATTGTGGGCGAAAGGCTGGCAACCTATCACCACTATACTCATGTTCTATCTAATAACCCTCAAAATGCATGTCAAATGAGAGCCACATAATACTCTGTGCACCCCGAAAGGGATTATAGGCATAAGTTTATGTATGTATAATTTCACAGAAAAAATCTAGTAAGAAATCTGATATAACCTGGCAAGACTGAATAATTCCCGCTTGTTTCTAGGGAGATCTGACGCGCACATTCCGGGATGTTTTGCTGCGCGATGAGATAATACGTAAACATCCTTTACAATCGCGGTGGAACGTTGTAGCCAGTAGACTACCTCGTTCACACAGCGAACTAATTTAATGAAAGACTGTTTTAATAATATAGCAAGACTAGCTTTTTTCCGCGACTTCGCTCGCGCAAAGAACTCTTTTAGTCACCCATTTCATTCTTGATCCCTTATGGGATGGTTTTCTAAAAATCTCGAGACACGTGTCCGTTTATTTGCTTCCAGGTTGTTTTCTCCATACAAACTATCAACCCCCATTTCACCCCCTTAGGGGTTGAATTTAGAAAAATCTTTTCTTAGTGCTTGCTTACGTCATAATCATAAAAGACACCTTTTTGACAAATTTCGGCTTTGTAGGTTCTCACGACGCGGGTTTGGACTGAGCGTTGATGTGTCAGTGAATCTAATTTTATATTAAGATCGAAGAAGTATACTTCTATACGCAAGAATGTGAATTCGAATAATTAGTTAGCGAAAATTAAGGATGTGAATCAATCTACGAAACTGAACAACATTATCAAAGAAACAGGTCAAAATATGAAAAAAAATTTCGCCGCCATAAATCTTGGGCTAAAATGTGCCATCATATGGCTAATTGCTTTGTTATAATTTTTTTTTGCGTTTTCTTATGGGTTTGTTAGGGAAAGTTGTCCAGTTTCATTCGTTTAGCAGCTATGAGGTCACAGACACACACAGATTCACACGTCAAACCCTTTAACTAGGTAACAATTTCATTTCTCATTAATCTTTTTTACAATTCCGTCAGCCATTGCAAAAAACAAAATACTAATAAGAAAAATCCACACAAACAAACATCAGTATTCGTACGTAGTCACCGAAAAGTTGTCAGCGTTCTCAGGTAAAAAGATTGATCTGACACGTTGGAGTAAGACGAATCTGTCGCTATGAAACTAACTTCTCACGACGCGGCTACTTTTTTTTATAAAATCCCTCCTGAGATAACACGGCAAGAATAGAACCGAGAGCTATCTACATAATAATATGTACGTAGTAGGTGCGTACCTTTATGTGCGCGTGAAAAGGGAATGAGACATTTTCCCGGGACAAAAAGTATCCTATGTCACTTCCTAGTCAATATTTTCTCTGTACGAAAAATCTCGTCTATCCGGCGACACGAAAAAGGGACCGTGGACATGTAATTTTCAGATTTGTAAAAAGTATTTATAGTTCTAGGTTTTTTTACAAAATGGGGCAGCTATGTTGCGTGTTTAGGGAAGGATTAATATAGTCTACACCAGTGAAGTTACAAAGTACAGCTAAGAAAACAAACGTTTTTGTTACAGATATAACTAACTTCTGAAGTTTTAAAATTCTTTCTACGACTTCTTCAACAAGGCATTTCACAGCGCATTAGAAACGAATAGCTGGTTGTTCTAACCATTAGAAGTGGCTTGAGTCACGAGTCATTAAGGGGGCTGTCCCACAACTGGTCTGGTACCATAGCGAGTGAGTGTGGGCGATGAAACACATCAACATTGTCTGTTGCTACCCACGGTACAACGTTACTCGACGCTCAATTACTAGTTTACTCTCCTACTTTGTTGAAGCCGAGGTTTGAGCTCAATAAAGAGACAGAACGGTACAAAATTCAAGAAGTGACGCCACTTTGGAAATAAATATATAGAAAAACTTTATGGCTTACTTAACAATGCAAAAAACCTACAAAGCAAACTTATATATAACTAAGAGTTAAAGAAATAGTCTGATCGCTAAAGAGCGATATCTTGCAGGCAAACCTAGACGAAACAAAAACACCAGGATTAGCGCAAAAATAGTAACCGAAAAAGAAGAAAATAAATGAAATAGAAGTAATTTACAATTTTACATACACATAACCCATGACATACATAATTAAGGAAATTTTAGTTGAGGCATAATAGAGTAAGATAGAACTTTGTTTCTGTGTCAGGTAAAAGGTTAAGGGGTAGTCGTTAAGATTGAAAATTACCTGTAATTAATATTAAGCTATGGTATTCGCTTTTATTGACAACCACAGTAGTGGCATCTTTTCACAAAAGCTGATTTGCTCAATAGTTTACGGATTTTTAAAATGATGCTGTGCAGACTCCATTGTAAGACTCAAACTTCTATAAAGAAAAATTGTCACTCAAGAGCACATCAAGTGTAAGTGTTTGATGTTCTTACTTTTTACATAACATTTCCGATATCAAATTCCACAATGTTCAAAATTTAGTTCAAAGATAAATCAGACGTAAATAAGACAGATAAAAGGTACTACCTAATACCATGGCTAATACCAAACGTTTGATTTGGGACGTGTCTTACAATAGTTTATTTTAAATTAATATAAACTAACCTTAATTGAAAGCGATGACATTTCATATCATCAGGTCAGTATTATCAAAAGATTGAATGATACCTTCACCCGTCGAAAGATAAATATTTTCCATGGACTCAGCGCAAAAGCCAGACTATTTAGATTTCTTTCGTGGGAAACCACTGATGTGATTATAATGGCAGCTAATTTTATAGTTAACGCTAATGATGTAGACCTGAATTGTTAAGATTATAATTATGTTTATTGTGAGACTGATAAGGCGGCTTTTTGCAGTCAAACACAGTGACACTAATGTACGTGCAAATGGTACGTTAGCAAATCTAATTTCTCGGCAGCACTTAGCTTGGCGGGTTAATTTAGCGATAGCAATCGTGTCTTTTATTAACGAGAGCGAGTATATACAGGTACATGGAGGTAATGTGAGCCGAGCTCGAGGTCTCGGGTCTCTGTACCCAGTGGCATACTTCGGAGCGGGTCGTGTATCGATTGACATTAATGGCAGCCGAGTGGGTCTCGAGAAAGAGCCCTTACATGCACTCCATGCCATCCATGTAGCACAAACATTAAACTGATGACGCTCTCTTGTTCATCCAAAAGATTTTTTCTAAGACAGTATACCCTATAATGCAATGAGGTGAAAGTTAGTGACACTGACTAATCGGTTTGTCAACAGAGCTGGTTTTTGTACAACTTCGACCTGCGACACGGAAAGTTTCACAACTCGTGCCAAATAAAGCCATGGAGATAATAAACATCTATCAAACTTAATGCACGAAAGTAATTTATTGATAAACCAGTTAGATTACAGTTGAATGAAAGATGAACTGATAAGAGGATACGTATCGGAGGTGGCCGAAGAGTTCGACTTTGGCAATGTTGTCGCGGTGTGGCAACAGCGCGGGGTTACGTAACCGGGCGAGGTGCGGGGGACGTAGTCGGGTTACTGACCCGTGTGGTCCGCCGGTGCCAATTCGCCCATCACATCACGAAATCTCCATTGCACAAACATGACGCTAAACTGTGGATAAAACAGCGCGATCCTCGAACCGGATTCGCGTATCGTGTCAAGGCGGAGCACGTCCCGTACCTTTGCAAACAAAGTAAGTTTTTAAAACTCCACGCACGGAAATCTGCTCGTGCATACTTCTTGATACAACAAATTAACATCGTATAACTGTTGCCAAACAGGCTGGTGGACCTAAAAAACTATTCAAGTTGCACCGACAAAGGCTCAGACCGCCAACTTGACTTGTTAGAAAGAACATTGGTTCCGTTTTTATAACCTCCAGTAACGAGAAGCGCCTTGGCTGCCTATTGAATCAGAAGTAGGAAACTTGACAGTCGAGATATCCGAGAGTCAACGTCCTTCAATTTTTTTTCTTCATACTTAGTGGAAAATTAAAAGCACATTTTCCGGTGCAGCGATCCGCCACGCCGATACGTTTTGGAAGAAACTGCGGACTTGCAACGTCGTTTTGGAAATTAATCATGACTTTCAAACTCGATATTTTGAATGCCAGATTCTTTGGAGGCGGTATAATGGGTCTGACATTTCAAATGCTTTTGTTCTGCAAAATGTTTAAAGTCGAAGTTTCATAACGAGCAGCCGACATTCACAAGTTTAAAATCAAACTAGTGCGACTGCTCGTTTATACGACCGCGGACTACTTTAATATGACAATTTACTGGCTGTGTTCTGATTGAAATTGGTTTTTTAATACTGGTCAACTCACAGCAGTAACTCGGGAACATTTTAAAATATTTATCGCTTGATTTTGCAAGAAAAATTTAGTTCTTCTTATCGTGTAGGTATAGTCAAGTATGTGGCGAACTTGGCTAACCCTGGTCTCAGAGTTTAGTCGGTTTTATATAACAGATTAACGACTTGAAAATCTTTCGGCTATAAAAAGGGATTCAAAATCTGTTTTCTTGCTTTCCAGCCCGCTTGGTCAGAAACAAGATTCGATACGGGCCGCTCTGGTAAAAACTGGTCATGTCAACGCGGGCCACAGTGTTCCCAAAGACCTTCGGACCCGACATTTTTAGCTGATCCCGTAGATCGACGTAGTTAGGTGTATGAAACAAATCTCTCATACAAACCACCTACCAATTATCCATAGTTTCCTTGAAAAAAAAAATAGTTTTTTCGCTATTTTTGAGGGCGTCGAAAAATGAAAATATTTTTTTTTTCTTTGTTATTGAAATCTTAATGCAGGTTGATTTATTTTATAATTACTAATAGAGTCCTTCATTTAATAAGCTATATTACAACTGTCTATGTATACCTCATGTGAAGAAATAACGTAAAAGTCGTTTTTTAGTTTTCATTTTTTTTAAAGAAATGTGCACTGTTTGCGCATCTACTTTTTTATGGTAATAATATTTCATTATTATATCAATTAACAGAAAAAAATTCACATCCGTATCTCGCGTCTAACTCGAGATATTTGTGATTAAATATTTTGATAAAGTGCCTGCTTCAATGTTCATAGCAAAGTTCCTTTTTTTGTCTATTTGCTTTGCTAAAATGTTGCAAATATTCATACCTTATGTTTATTTGTATTAATTTAGCTTTTCATTTGCGACTTCGTTTGCGAGTAAAAGTAGCCTATGTCACTCTCAGAGTCTGAAAAATCAAGTCTACTCCGGAAACGAACAACAGGGGGACCTTTGGCGGTGGGGCCGTCAAATCCTTCGCCAAGTTATATATTATTACTATTTTTTTTACATTTTACTCTGAGAGTGACATAGGCTACTTTTACTCGCAAACGAAGTCGCAAATGAAAAGCTAAATTAATACAAATAAACATAAGGTATGAATATTTGCAACATTTTAGCAAAGCAAATAAACAAAAAAAGGAACTTTGCTATGAACATTGAAGCAGGCACTTTATCAAAATATTTAATCACAAATATCTCGAGTTAGACGCGAGATACGAATGTGAATTTTTTTCTGTGAATTGATATAATAATGAAATATTATTACCATAAAAAAGTAGATGCGCAAACAGTGCACATTTCTTAAAAAAAAATGAAAACTAAAAAACGACTTTTACGTTATTTCTTCACATGAGGTATACATAGACAGTTGTAATATAGCTTATTAAATGAAGGACTCTATTAGTAATTGTAAAATAAATCAACCTGCATTAAGATTTCAATAACAAAGGAAAAAAAAATTTTTTTCATTTTTCGATGCCCTCAAAAATAGCGAAAAAACTATTTTTTTTCAAGGAAACTATGGATAATTGATAGGTGGTTTGTATGAGAGATTTGTTTCATACACCTAACTACGTCGATCTACGGGATCAGCTAAAAATGTCGGGTCCGAAGGTCTTTGGGAACACTGTGCGGGCTCGCAACATCGTGAAGCCAAATTTGGCACAAGCACGACTTGGCAACGCCGTACGCGCTCCCAAATTGAACGTAGCTACTTCAAGCCGCGTAAACAAATAGTTGCGTCATTAGATCGCCAAACACGCGAAATTAAACCCAGTCTGCCACTAATTAAGATTTATTTTTGCATCTACAGTAATTTAACGATCAGAATTCTCATTTCGGTGGTAAATGGGAAATACTTTTCGATCAAGATATCACGTAGACAGGTTCTATTCAGAATATTTTATACTAAAATATTTTTGCTACTTTTGTTTGAAAATGTGACAGCATTATGAGATTGTGACAGTTTCAATTATTCTATTTCAGAATTTTCAGACCATTTAATTTCACGCTCATTTTGTTGAGTTTATTTTTCAAAGTCCCTACTTGTTGAAAAATAGGAATCGTCATCATATTTTCTTAGTACAATTTTTCTTCACGTGACTCAAAAACTAGGAGCTCATGGCGGCTACCGACAGTTCAGTAAATGTGACAGAGTAGTTGGCCTTAAGAATCGCTATCGACAAAGATAAGAATGCTAAGCTAACACAGCCAGATGTCTACAACAAGATGAGCTAGATTGGACTGAAAACAAGCGAAGTCACTGTGATGTCAGACTATACGAAGACGCTGTTTTGTACACGACAACAAGAAGAAGACCAAGTAAAGTATACTGTATTGAATGTGCTTACTGGAGTATGCAGAAACTTGGTAGTCTTGGTGCAGCCAAAACCTAAATAATCGAATGTATGTTTACAGACGTACACTGCGATCACCGGTAATCCGTGGGAACCGGATATCAGTCTGTACAGCATTACAGTACCTACTTAATGCCACCATTGTAACAGTAGCAACATCAGCTATTCCCGAATACTCCCGATTGGTTTCAGTCAGAACCACGGGGGGGTTTAAGAAAGTAAAACAAAAACAATGTATATGAAATTATATATATATCCACGTGAACTCAAACGCATTAGAGGATCAATCTTCTCTTTTTTTTTCTTAAATATTTCTAAACTTCAAGTTTTTCTTAAACCACAGATGTTATTCTTTCGGAAAGCACTGACGAGTACATACAAGTCAATTTCAGAACTGGTCGCAAAATTTGGAGATAACACACGTGCACACCATATAATGACGATAATACTTTAAGGTGTTTCGTACATTGATAAGGGCAGGGAGATGATCATGATTTAACCTCCAAAAGCCCCAAACCCCCAAACCTCCCCCCTGGCTACGCCCATGGTCAGAACGTATAACGTTTTCTGAAAAGAAAGGTATCTCTTTCATAGCATGATAAGTATGCCAAAGACAGAGAGATACAAAAGTCCTGACTCACTTTTATATTTAAGGAATGCATTCGTCCTTGACCACAATCTAGCTCAGGGGCGACGAATATGTGGTCGAGAATTTAGCAAGCTTACATAGAAGATGTTAACAGCACTCGAACTTAGACACTCAAGTAATAAGAGCTCGAAGATACAAACGCTTAGAATTAAATTAAAGAAGTTTATAAAAATTCGACATCAAAAAACTTTTTTTTAAAAATAGAACCAACTTCAAAAAAGCGAAAAATAAATACAATATCGGTGCGAAAGTGGCCTATCAAAAAATAAATACAATATCGGTGCGAAGGTGGCCTATAAAACTTAATTTTCTTGGCACCGACTTCAAACAGCTCAATAGGTAGGTACTACATAGCACATCAATGATATTGTATTTATTTTTTTGAAGTTGGTTCTATTTTTTAAAAATTGTTTTTATTTTCCCATTTTAGTGCAAATTATAACCTCTTAATTTTTTGAAGTCGGTTAATATAAAACGAAGTGTTAGCTTTGAAAAGTTTAAGCGAATTTTTGATTTTTATTTTACATAAACACAGTTTAGACTGAGAACCCCCCTTTTTTGAAGTCGGTTAAAATACTAAAACCTTCTCCTAAATGTAACAAATACTTTTCTGAAAACCGCATCAAAATCGGTTCAGCCAAACGCGAGATAATGTTTATTTATTTATTTATTAAAAGGCAAACCAACAGCATAACATATGAATATTACAATTTTAAAATTAGATTAAGTTACATTTTCTATATGCATGCCAATTACAGGTATGCTCATCTTTGGCCACATTACAGTCAAACTTAATTTACAAATTAAGCTTTAAAAAATAACATTTAAGAAAAATTAACAATAGCAAAATCGATATTACAAGCTTTTTTATATAAAATTGTTGGGAAAGCTAATAACTAGTTACGTAAATATTTACAGAGGATAACATAAAAATGATAGTGACAGAATGGATTAACCGATGAGTTTCAGCAATTTACTTCGGAATACTGTAAGAGAGTCACTAAAGATATCAATGTCGGGAAACTTTGCATTAAGTTCGTTATAAACCGCGCACATTCTTTTAATTGGTTCGTGTAAGCCTAAATTAGTCCTACTCCTTTCCAAATCAAATATTTTCGTGATTGGCTGTCGAGGATAGTTATATGGGACCCCAATGTTGATCTTATTTAGCAGTTCGGGGCACTTAATCTTATTGTTAAGAATTTTGTAAAGAAACAACAAGTCTGAAATCATTCTTCTATTCCGAAGGGTTTTCATATTGAAAAACGCTAGTCGTTGGTCGTAAGGATGTTTTGGGGAAATGCCAGATGTGAGATAGGCAAGATGTCTCGTATGTGCACGTTGGATACCTTCGACACGCTGGGACGGTGCACTGTAAACAGGACTCCAGACAGTGCTTGCAAAGTCCAAATGGCTTCGAACAAGATTATTAAATAAAATCTTCCGAGTTACTGACTTCTTAAACTCACGACAGTTGCGCTTCAGAAAGCCAAGCATTTGGGCTGATTTCTTAACTATTTTGTCAATATGGGCTGTAAATTTCAGTTTATCGTCCAAAACAACTCCTAAATCTTACATACATAATCGCGGACAAACATACATACATACATACAGGTCAAACTGAGAACCTCCTTTTTTTTGAAGTCGCTTAAAAAATCATTTTAAACTAAATCTGCCACTTCTTGCGTGATGCAAAGAAACCAAGATCAAACTCGTATCAAAGTGTTGAGTGAATAACTCTCAATTGCGATAAAATATTGGCGCGAGGTGACGCATGCGATGGGCTAAATCATGCAATGTTCCTCCCGTCGAGTCACGTTATTCCTTGCCTCACGAGGCGGAGGCCACGTGCCTCGCCTCGCCTCTCTTACGCAAACAATCTTCTCTTTTTCTTTTTCATCAGAAAAGACTAAGCGTACATAACGATACGAAAATGCAAACAAAAGCAGCTACAGCTACCACTTTGCAAGTGAAACCACCGAAACGCCGCTTCATTGTAAAGTGTACGATTTGCAATTTTTTTGCTTTCCGCTGACGAAATTCTACCTAGAAGACATACAGCTCGATCAAAGTGCAAGATATCTGCCGAATTGAGAACACTACGTGCACATTGACTGCCTAAACGGTATTTTGTGCGTTTTTTTTTTCGCAATTTCGTTTCGCAATCGGCGGTTCCGCCGTCCGAGCGATAAAGATTGCCGAATTCTCGTAGGCTTTCTCTTGCACCTACATTTTTTTAGTTTTATTCGAGTATTTTGATAAAGAATAAAATAACCTTTAATGGTACAGCACAGGGTTTATACTTCTATACTGGAAACCTTGTTGGTTATGAGTCCGTAATTTTCATACTTAGGTGGAGATAAAACTGTTCTTATGTTACCGAAATTTTACCGCGGTGTGACACATCTGATTCCACACCAATTAGTTTGATTAGCACAGTGGCAGCGGTATTTGATATCATGGCATAAAAAGTGCATAATAAAGGACTACAATCAAATTCGGTTGCGTCGTCGAACAGGCGCCGCCGCCGTGGCAATACTTTCAAAAGTGCCCCAGTTGTCGGATAGCGGTAAAAGACCATCTCGTGACAGATCCCCGCTGCATTGTGTTCAAGATAACTCTGAAAAGGATGTTTTTAAATATGATCTGTTTATTATAATGTCATGAGAGATGTGGAATGAAACGCGCCTTCCAGCAGCTGATGTCACTCAACAACTCTAGAGACTCGGAATGAATATCGGTTGTGCAACAACTTTTTGTCTGTCATGTCATGATTATGCCGAAACCAAACTTTTTCTCCGGCTGTCCAAACAGTTTTTGTTACCTATTTCATTAAGTCGAGTGGAACAGTTTCATTACAAGTAACTGGATCGAGTTATTTGAACGTGAAACCCTCAAACGAAGGTCGAATCGATGTTAACGACGCATAGCATTCAAGACATTCATTTTAAAAAAATTACATCGATATATTGTTGTTTCTTTTGACTTGAGTGCGCTCGATTTGGTTATTTTCGGCTCAATGGAAATCGGCAAACGTGTTCTTTAAAATTAAATTCGAAATCGTTATTTATTATTTTTTACACTACACAACACATGGCGGATTCGTTTCAAAAATGCAAATACAGTTTCTCTGTTCCTTTTGAAGTTGGAATAAACGATATTTAGCTTTACAATATTTCGTCAAGCACGTTTAATTAAATTTGTTCATTAGACCGCAAGCAATTGAGTAATTTAAAAGAGACCTCTTCAATATTGGGTAAATAAGGGTTCAACCGTAGAAAATTAACGTCTAGAAATTCAGAGACCGTTTTACCAATGAATTAAATGGAAAATTACGGTTCGTCGGCGACGAAGCAATGTTCTGATACAAAGTGACAATGTAGACAATAAACAGTACATAATTTATGTGTAGACGTGGTTTAATATGCATCATTGAGCATAATGTCACTTTCTATACAATCAAAGGTACCCTAACGTCTCGCGACAAGTGAATAAACGAGACATCACATCATATCGAATATTAACTTCATATCAGAGAAGATTTCTTATAAGGACGATTAAAATAAAATGTGTGGTAGGCTGATTGGGTTGAAAAGGGTATTATTTAAGACCGCAATACCTTTCACGAACCTATTATATTTTTCGTGATCCTGCTTTAGATTATTAGGGAAAATTAATTCAGAATATTGGATTATTCCCTAAGTGAGAAAGAAATGAACTGCCAAAACATATAACGTCCTCCTATTTTGAAGTCGGTTAATTAAATATTATTTGGCTTGAAGCATTATTCTGTGCTTGAAGTAAATGTTTTTGAACGATGTATGTACTACTTTAATAAACATTTCACAGTTTTCAAAATAAATAGTAAACTAAATTAAAAAGTACCTATTGAAGATTTGTCATTAGCATTATACTAATTCATAATCATGTACCTATAGTTTATGTGTCTCTAAATATTCCTTAAAATAATAATAATAATAATAAAGTATCCAAGCCAGAATCGTTTCAAAAATCCAAAGGCTTTAAAAAAGGAACCAACCTTGTACTTGCTGGTGTCTTGCGAGTGGTGCGGAGTGTGTTGGGCAGGGCTCAGCACGCGGCGCTTCTTGGCTGGTTGCAGGCGGGCCGGAGACAACCCCGGCTGGTACTCTGGCTGCGAGGTGGACTGACTACTGAGGTATTGAGCTGGCGGCTCCGTGTACATGACATGCATTCCCTGGAACCAATGGTCTTGTGTCAATATTACATGTAAACTGTTTATTGCAAACTCTTACAGACTTATACAAAAGATACATAGATGTGCAAAAGCTTATGCAAAGGCTTATTTAAACGGAAAAAAACGTGTTTATAGACAAAAACAATGACGTATGTACTTAATATTTGCATAGTGTAGGATAAAACAAGACGCAGGCAGAATTAGGAAGGAATCAATCAAGTTGATAGAAAAACTATTTAAAAACAACAAGCTATATAAGTTTTTAGATATTATATTTCACATCACAAAAGATCAAAACGGTCAATGTCAAACAAAAAATCGTGAATAGTTTGGTACAGACGGACATCTCAAAATAAGAATTTATAAGACTGAAATAAGCAATATCACGTCTACAAACATAAACACAGGTACCTAAGTAAACTGTTAATACATAGTTTAAGTATGTATGTAAACTCTTTATTGCAAATATACAGGAATATACAGGAATCTTGCTAAGGCGAACTTATCCCTGAAGGGATCTCTTCCAGTCTACCTTAGAGATGGTAAGAGAACAGATGTGGTGCGGGCTACAACGCAATAATTTTTGCATTACCTACCAATTAATGAATAAAATAATAATTATATATACTGACTCCAGGCGACCTAGATATGAAACTGAGCAACTCTCTCCAAGAAACCTATATGAAATTCTCAAAAAACATTTTGAATTCTCATACCAAGGCAGTCAGATTTTCGAAAGACGGGCGGTCCACCAACCCGCATTGGGCCAGCGTGGTGGACTATGGCCTAAATCCCCTTCGTGTTTCGAAGGGAGGCCCGTGCTCTTCGATGGGGACGTACCTATATGATAAGAAATATTTCGATCTAGGTATGTTCCTTGGGGAAAGTTGTTCAGTTTAATGTGCTGATTTAAATCCTCAATTTAAAGTCACCCAGTATAGTTGTCACTGTAAAAATAAACCTAGTGGAAAATTTGCTGAGTCGTATGATCCAAAAAAGCAAGGCCCAGTATAGACTACAACATTTCGATTTCATGCCGACAATTGGAAAGGCCCACAGCATCGCTCTCTTGCAATATAACATGTGTTAGTCTTGGTCGCAATTCGAAAACTCCAGCATTGTATGGACAAGGCAATAAAATAAAATTTACACAATTAAATTCTAGATAAAATAGCGTCTCCGCGAATTTCTTGATTTTGCCAATGTCAGAGTATTTTAATAAGTATTAAAAGAGAAAATGGCGAAGTCGCCAATATCAAGTAACGAATCAAGAACCGTTTAAGGGTTGTGTAATACGCCAGAGCCTCATTCGTTAAAAATATGACAAAAAATTATAATTTTAATATTTCTTTAAAAAAAACCCTGGGGTTCCAACTATTATTATAAAATAATATTAAGGTAACCTTACTTTAGGAGCAACAGAGATAAAGCTATATGAGAAAAAGAAACAACGCTCTACAAGTAACATTGAAGTAAGATTATTATAATTTCATTACAACGTGGCGTGGTATTGTTATGCCTGAATTTCCTTTAAAAAGGGCAGGAACAAAAACGAACTTCAGTTAACGACACAAAAGTCGCATACTTTTAATATTTTCGGCTCCCAGCAGCGTAATTTCGCAGAAAGCCTCATAAAATCGAGTTTTCATTTGCTAAGAGCCGCCGTTCCGTGTCTCTTCGCCGTGAATACGGCCCGTAAAGAAACCGGCACGGCACGTTAACGTGAACCTAGTCGTTTACGTCGTAGAAGTACAATAACCATACTTAAGAAAGTACCATAGCATTAGCAGGGAAAAATGGGTTCGTTGCCTGCAACGAAAAAATTTACAAAGCTGAAAACTCTAGAAAAAAAGTTGTATCACTCCCCCGACATTCATAGCTATTAGCTTTTAAACGGCCAAACCAATTTTAATTAATACAACATCTTAGTCGAAAATTATGCTAGTAAAAAATTTCAAACCTTAGCGAATCCCAATAAAAATACTCGAAGTTTGTTACACAAAAAACTTATTATTCCAAGGTACAACAACCTCTACGGCAAACAACACCTTGAATACCTAATACCTAACCTAATTAATGGACTGCCCGATACGCTAAAGCAAAAGTTAAATGAAAAAAATCTGAAAACAATCTTAAAAGAATATTTCATTAAAATTAATTATCGTCAAATTTAAAACACCCCTCTTTTTGCGTCGGGGGCTAAAAAGGTAAGTTTGAGATTCTATTTTCTTTTTGGTAAGGTAAGGACTGCTGTTAATTACTGTAAATTATTTTATACCGTCTTTATTTTGGACTTATAACAACAATTTATTTGTAAACAAGCATTTATCCTTGACTAAAGCCTTTCAAGGAAAGTTACGGGCACGGAAAGCTCCTCCCGGAGCGGAGATGAGACCTTGGGCTATCTATTTTTGACCTTCAATGGAAGGTTTTACCGATTTCCACGAAATTGTTTTCAAAAACAAGTGAAAGTAACAGAAAATTATATAAAACTCGTTTGATATAGCGTTGGTCTAATTTGGGATGCCTTGATTGTCTAGTCTAGTTAATAAATTATTTTGTACGAGTCATTATAAAATTTTATAATATCTGTTGCATTGTTCGTAAATCGCAATCCGCGAGAGTCCATTTAAGTCTTTTCATCTTTTTCTCTTAACTAAAAGTCGGTAAATTGTGTGGTACGGTCGGTACAAATTACAACAAACATGGATACTTCATTTTTAGCTATATCAAGAACTAACCCATCTCATAATAAAAAAAATGTTTGCAATTGAACTTGAACAAACGCATGTCTCTTCTTTACAATATTATAAACGCGAAAGTTTGTATGGATATTCGTTCCTCTTTCATGCACAAACGGCTGGACCGATTTTGATAAAATTTGGTATGGAGGTAGCTGACACCTTGGATTAAGACATAGGCTATATAATTTTCCCAAATTCCCACAAGAACAAAGTCCGGGGAGTACAGCTATTGTTCCATAAAATAAAGACGAAACGTGATACATAAGATAATAAGACAATCAGTTCTTACTTATAAGACCTTCAGAAATACGAGCCTCGCAAAACAGTCTAGACTTACGAGAAACCAGATCCTTGATACTAGTCTTTTCAAATCCGCTTATTATAAGAATATCTAAGCGCACTTTAAGGTTTCTTTTATTGACGGCAGTTAGTTTTACTTTTGTTACAAAAGTTTGATTTTGATTTTTTTATACAGGCCTGTTTAAAAAACTAATTGCCAAGTTTGGCAAGTTAAAAACAGTAAAAAATATCAAGTTTTATTTATTTATCTGATATGATGATGAAAAGAGTACGTAACGTACTGAAACTGAAACGTAGAGAGCCGAAAATACTGTTCAGGTAATACGTAGAAACATAAACTTTGTACAGGGATTTAAATTACTGAGCACATGTATAAAAAATAAAAACACGGCGAATACAGAGGATGCTTCTTTATGGAATAATGTTAAGAAAATATATTTAACGAAAACTCTGCCAAGAAAGTACAAAGAAAGCTTAAAATACCTTGGTACACGCAAAATTTAGAAGTAAAATTCCAACGTGACATGCGAAATTGCGAAAACTTGGATATTTTGTTGCCGAGTCATCAATCACTCAATTTTCGTTATGCGAAACGCAAAAGTGCCTAAAGAATAAGTTGTACAAGACACGGTACTGTGATAATGATAAGTGAATTCTATTGAGAAAACAATAGTGAATAGACGATTGTGCCTTAATAAATATATTCGGGTCTATCTATCACAGGAGGCATTATGTATGGTTTCCGCGCCAAATCCTCATGTATAGCGGAAGTGAAAATGGTAGTCCTATAATCCTATTGTGGTGTGAGAACAATGTCGACATTGGAGCTTATAGCGCCCAAAACCTGGTACCATTCCACGACTTTCTAAACGTAAAACGCGTGGGTGACCGCTAGTGTACCGGACATATGCTATTGGGGGACTCAATTGGAAGTTACGTTTGTTATAGCTTGAATGCACCGTTAAACTGTTTTGTTTTGGTCAAGCGTAGGTACCACAATACCCTAAAACCAGAAGGTACTGTGTTTCATTTCACAGAATTACTGTATACCTCTAAGTAACTAGGTAGGTAGGTGATCTATGCTTGACGTTCTTATCTTGCTAATCCTATAAATGAGAAAATATATATAGACGTTCAGACATAAGACTGATACAGGATATGTGGGGTTATAACATCTTAATGCTCTAAAATCGTCATCTTCACCTTCTAGCGAGCGGTACGCCCTGCGGATCAACGGATGAGGCTCTGGCGCATTACAAACCGCGTTTTATAAATTGATATTGGCGAACTTAAAATACGTTACATTGTCAAAATCACGAAAACCGCGGACAACATCTTATCAAGAATTGAATTGGAGACACAGACGGAATGACGAAAGTTATTACAATGGACACCAAATGGGTTCATGATAATCTTATCCAAACTATTATTAAAAAATATTAATATTCACGAAAACAATGCATGCATCCATCATGCGTCTACACAAATTTAATGACAACATAGGTCATCGAATGGCTAATTAGTGAACTAAAAACCGTTGTGTCGACACATAAGTCCAAATAATTACCCGGGCCGATCTCAAATCGGTTCGCGAGTACGCGTTATGTCGAAAACGTGACAACCAAATGAGATACCTGACAGGGTGAATAATAACAGTGCTTTGACGTGAGGAATTGTTCAGCACACTTTCTCGGCATGTGGATAGAATAGAAACTTAGAATGTGAAGCCGACGCTTCACCATTGTGGACTGAGTGTACAGATTACTTTTGTGCGCCAAGAACGAGATTTTATTTCAAATAGATTTCGCAATAGTTATATATTAACACGTAACATGATAGAATATAATTGGGATACTGTTTTAAAGACAGACTAGAAACATGGAGACTGTACAATGAATGGTAACACTTTTGATGTAATCGTAGTTATCAAGCTACTCGAGACGGACAAGCGGTATGTTAAAAAATGCGGGAGTATCGAAGGTACCTTCAGAAGCAGGTAACTCAAGAAGCAGTAATGAGAATTTTTAGGTGATCTTTATACACAAGCGATGTGGCGGGGCGATCAAAGCAACGCAAAACGAATCTTAAAGCTGCGGAACAAAGATTTCTTTTTCCGTCGCTCCTTCTTCAGGCGGCGGATGTTTCTTCGTGCTTCTATTTTCGGCAAATAAACAGGGCTTTAAGAAATCTGCTCCAAGAAAACAAGGAAGTTTTTTTCCCAGACTGCAGTTAGCCACGTCATCAAACTTCTCGCTTGCTAGTACGAGTTCTCCTATTTGTTACGTAGGCTAGCTGCAAGTTTTACATAGCGCGAAACTTTTACAATCATTTCTGATTTAAAAATCTTTTAATAGGTTAAAAGCTACGTTTTTATTAATAACAGCAATAAATAACAAACTACTTGATAAATTGCGCATGTTTCTTGTGCGGGAGCCAGAAATATTACAGAAACTGCAGTTTTATATTTGAAATAATAAAGTTTTACTGCTCTCTGCAAAAACTATGTTGCAGAACAATAAATTCCGCCCGTGTTAGCTAATAAATTGCAGAGTAGATACTAAGAAAAATTCGTCGTAATTCAAAGCGCGAAAGTCGGTCAGTTTTAATTTGTGTTTACGTTTTTATTTTAATTTTAATTCTCTTTTGATCTCTTTTATTAAAATGTTTTTACCGAGCTTGTTTTTAACTCCAAGGAAGTTTTTAAAAGTCATTAAAACAATTATACAGTTACGATATTGTTTCTATACATAAAAAGAAATCGCGCAGCGCGTCTGTCTGTCTATTTATCCGCTAACTCCTGCACCACGCAACGGATTTTGAATGGTTTTTACCATCATGTATAATAGATTAGGTATTTTTTCGGAAAGTTTATATTTTCATAACCGTGCGAAGCCGGGGCGGGCGGGTTTCTAGTATGTAATATAAGGTCTATGTAACTGAAATAGGGTTCAACTGCCGTACTCAGAGACGTCAATTAAAGTTAAGTACTGTTAAACTCTGATGTTGTCTCTTTCACTCTTGTTGATATAAACAAGGATAGCATGACATTTAATTTCATCTTAACTATAATTGACGTCTCTGAGTACGGCAGAAGTCTAAGAAAGAAAACAATTCTTAAAAAAAAACTAATACGTGTACGATCGTCATCTCAGTAACATATTTTTATAGCGCCAAAGAGAAATCCAAGACTCGGACACCCGCTCCAAATTAACAGTCTTAGTCATAGATGCTGACTCGACTTTTGTCTATGTATGAGTTGAAATATTGCCGAATGTGGTACCTAAATGCATAGACTAATTTATAACGCGTCAGAAAAGGTAGACCATCCAGATCACTGATATCAAGAATTAAAAGTTGGGTAGTAGTGAATGAAATAAAATAGGTACTCTACAACTTAGTAGGGTTTAGGCAGTCCCCATCCCCTAGAAGAAATGATCATAAAATGTTTTAACAAGACACAACTGAACAATCCCATTCGCTTTACTAAGTTGATTGTATCTACCTATATTTTCTGCAAATGGGTAAATTAAATGTTTTTGTATCCTGCACATTCTATTTTTTCTCCAAAGATTAGGTAAATGCATTTGAAAACAAGATATGTAAGTAGTATCAGAATGTAAGAACTGTCAGAATAAAGTGTTGCAGATTGCTACTATAGTCTGCAACATCATGCTGAGACAGCCTTTTCGTTGCACACATTTTCCACAACATTAATTTTTTTTTAAGTTGTAAGATCTTTTGTGTAGTATTATTTTAATTTAATTTATTCATTGTTTTATCTAAATAATTCTATCTGAAAGAGACAAAGTCATGTCATGTGATTTATTCTGAGCAGTAACAGACAGGGATTCAAAGTGGTAGAGCTTTGAATCCCTGTGTGTAATGCATGTAAAAGCTATAATTATTCCTCCACATCAAGAGCAGTACCAACTCAAACTCCTCACACAGTGCCACATTTCATATTCTTCTGTATAGTCATTGAGAACACCATAAATGCATCATCAATGCTTGAGTTAGTAACTATTAAATTGTACAGGTATGTTAGTTAAGTGTAAACAGAAAATTCAGAAATATCCCCATAAAAAAGACTTACTTCTACACGGTAAATAGTGTTGAACATAAATGAAGAAGAAATGCAAACAATGACATGGCAAGAAATGGAATATCACTAGATGTAGGTAACTACAGAGGAATTATGAGTGGGTAACTAGCTTTCCGACCGTGGCTCTGCCCGCGTGGACTACAGGTTATATCGTGCCCAACTGTGGGTTAAAATGTAGCCTATGTCCTTTCCCAGGCTCTAATTTATCTCTGTACCAAATTTCATCAAAATCGGTTCAGTAGTTTAGGCGTGAAAGATGGACAGTCAGACAGACAGACAGAGTTACTTTGGCATTTATAATATTAGTAAGGAAGTAAGGATTAATGAGTTTCACAAGCACATTCCTGATGTTTATGCAATAAATATGAAGTAGATTGAATGATGCGGTGATAACACATGTTTTGTTTAAGAGTAACCCAGGTTTGTTTGAGAGTAACATTGGATTTTATAATATGGACACTCATAAATACTATTAAATATAAAATTAAATAAATACTATTATTGATTAAGGCATAGATGAGGGTTGAAAAACTGACTGTAAATAAAATTAACAGCTATCAAATATCAGTGGAGGCGATGAAAGAATAGCAGTTTAAAATCGCAATATGCTCTTTGAGCTTCTACTATTAAAGGATTCACGTTTTTTAAGTTTTTGATATGAGAGGTTACTCAGCATATCAGTAAACAAAAGCAAATATGTATGAAAATGTGCTGCAATCTTTTGGCAAATGTTTTAAAATTTTTCCTTTTTTTTCAAAGACGATAAAGATCAAACCTTATATGTATTTTATCAGTTATCATTATCAGGGAAATAACAATACAGAAACCATGTTACAGTCTTTGAAAATGTCGTTGAAACCTCATTGTGAATAATGAAATCCCTCGGCCAACGCAATCGTCGTGAAAATAGATTCTAATAAGAACTACATAAGGAAGAACTTTTCTAAATATAAACCGTGTCATATGTTTACTTGGTAAGTCAACTCGCGAGCCGGGAGGAAATCAACACCAAGCTAAAATTATAACAGCACACCACGGAGACTCAACGAACGTGCCACCACCCAACAAATATCAAGAAATAAAAAAAGTTAGCAAACTCACACGTCGTAAGCCAACGTTTGATATCGCTTGCGTAGAAACACGTAGAAAGCAACCGACCGACACCTTGCCTCTGCGCCAACCAGTACTTTTCCACTAGTATTTCTACACCCAAGAACCACTGGAACTTATCAAGGACCTTCCTCACCTCTCCAAGTCAAATTTCTGAGCGTATGATCCCACTATCATGCTGAAAGAAGCACACGAAAGCGGACAAAGGGTCCTTCAAAACACAGCCATTTTGAAACAGTTCATACGAAATGTTACGTGTACCGCGATTGTACAGTATTTTGTGGACCGATTTTGGGAAACTCGGCTATCCGTTCGCACTCATTTTTGTTTCGTTACACAATAAAAACTATCACTAAACATTTCACACACTTTTCTGTACGATTTCACTTCATACTTTCGCACACACCCGTTTACGTCGCACAAGTCCGTTCGACGGAAGCGACGAACTCACTCACACGAATGGAGCCACGAATGGTGTGATTGGTGCGTAAGCAAATAACTATGTTGCCATAAAAATCTAACAATTCTACCACTACAATATTTGGTTTCAGAATGACATGATAGATGGCGTTGGCTAACATTCTTCTAAAAACGTGTTACCGGTTTTAATTAAAACACGTAGTCAATAAATTATTTTATCTCATTTCATTTCTTCAAATAATATAATTTGCATAATTTATTTCTCGACATTTTTTGTTTTGTTTGCAGAGAGGCCTTGAACCTACCCTGCAGAATAATGCTTCGGATTAAATAATTCTTATTTTCTCAAAAGAAAATTACTTACAAATCTTTACTTAATGAGAACCTAGATATAAAGTTAAAAATATTTATTGAGAATATCAGTACAATATTCTATTCCAAGCCAAGTGCTCCACGAATATTCAATGTAACTAAAATAAAACGGCTTTCGAGTAACTCGAGTGAAACCGTTTATGATGATCAGGTGACTTGAATCTAACTGCCGTACTCAGAAACGTCAATTAAAGTTAAGAAGTAATTATGTCATGATATCCTTGTTGAGAGTGAAAGAGACAACATCAGAGTTTAACAGTACTTAACTTTAATTGACGTCTCTGAGTACGGCAGTAAATCATATTTTTGTGATATTTGATTGAAGCCATTTCGATACAAT
The DNA here is from genome assembly GCA_949987775.1 of Aproaerema taeniolella. Lineage (NCBI taxonomy): Eukaryota > Metazoa > Arthropoda > Insecta > Lepidoptera > Gelechiidae > Aproaerema > Aproaerema taeniolella. Next base: position 7,705,186 of record OX465245.1, read on the forward strand.
GTTCTGCAGAGTACTTTATGAAATCCATTTCGTTTCTATCTAAACGAAAAGCGCAATAACGATTCTTATATTTTGCTGTACAGGAACAACAGTACATCATGCTAGCTATCCAAAACTGTCTAATTCCTTCAATCTTTTTTTCAATTTTATCTCCAAGCATTAGAGTTTACTATCCATTAGGGAAATTTGACAGTTTGTGGTAACCTGATGTGCTGTTGACTGTACACAGTTTTATAAAAACGGCTTCACCTTACGTTATGTGATAACAATACTACCAATTAGTAGTTTTTCTTTTTCTTTGGTAACATTTTATAAATCAGAAAACCACAGACAAGGAATAGGTTATTTAATGGGAAACAACAAAACGCCGTACAATTATTATTAAAAATTCTTAACCTCTCTTTTATTGATCATTTATTTTTGCATTATCACAATTTTTATATTGTTGCACTTTTAAGTTATCGTTAACATTGCAAAGTCTCTCTTAAATTCACATAAACAGCGAAAGAATAAACCGGTTCATGAATAGATTGCAACTGTAAAAGACTTTTTTTACCGTTTTCATTTATGGTTAGTAGTGCGCGCGCTTTTTAATTTTGTTGCTAGGCAACAAGAAAACACCCAGTCCGATTGCAACGATTTGATAGTTTGGTTGGGCGCACAATGGATAAAAGACATGAAATTAGGTACACGTGAATATATTACACGCTCTGTGCCATTTCATAGTTGCCTCTAAAATCGTCAATCGGCAAAATGTTTCTTCAGTTGTTATTTTTAATCCGAATTGACAATAGTCGTTGGAAGTTCTTATAAAGTTAAAATATTTAGCCCCCCTTAAAGTTTTCAATATGTTAAAAATATTTTTTTTACCGCTATTTAATTACTTCGTTGTGTGTGTTGTTTCTAATGAATACGAAAATGAAGAAAGAAGTAAGTACTTATCTAATTAATTTAATATTATAAGGTCCTTCGAGCCTGCCATATTAGAACAGTTACTTCGGTGTAAAAAAATTGAATATCGCAAATGGATATTTATAGCTAAGCTACTCTTACTATATAGTTTCCCAATCTTTACCTAGTAAGTACCTAGCTATTTTAAATGCGTTACTTTAAAAAGATATACCTACTATTTTTTTAAATTCCTTTCCCCGTGTCGACATAGTATAATGTTGAAACAAGATGAAAATTAAAAAAGTCACCTTGTGGACAAACTGTGTCTGTGATATACTTACATATATATGTATAGATTTTTCAAATTTTAAGTTCAGTGCACCCCAACCAATAGGATTCTTTCTACAAATGAGATGGATTTAAGTTGTATTCAAAATGATTTAACATTTTCTTTCCCTAAAAAATCTTTGTGAGCTCGTCAAGAGATTAACATTTTTGGACATTTGGATTTGATTTAAGAGAACATCTGCTCTTACTTAATTAGACTTTCGTGTGTCCCCAACGTTGAATTATCATAATCAATCAAAGTCGAGGGTCATCTCGTCACAGTCGGATGCGCCCCGTCCGTCCATTTCCGGCGTACAAAGGTCCACACAAAGCCTGCGCCGGCGCACGATACACGCCCGCGTGAAACCTCCGCTATTACGCTTCTATTATATGCCTTTTGTGCGTATGCGATGAAAACCTGGTTATACGCAGGATGTATGGTCCACAGCAACCTAGAAACCTAGTTATTTAAAGGTTTTTATTTAGATAGTTTCCCTGGGAAACTTTCCCATTTAGTTTGTTCTCGGGTCATGGGTGTTTGTGTCTGTCTTTATGTGTGTTCCGAGGGACCCACGACACAAGGGATAACCTTGTATGGCGTTTTTTTATAACCCTTGTGCGATGTTTGCATACCCGTGTGTGCAGGATTTGTATCACACGCGGCGTTAACAAGCGCACGACGGGTTACTCAATACATACATCAGACCTAAAAGGCCACACAGTCGATTTCAACTTGTGTCATGAGTCCTTAGAGACACATAAAATAAACTTATGGTTCAAACTCACCCAGACCCGTAATTAACATCTGCTTTAACAGGGAATTGAACCCAAGATCGCTAAATTAGCAGATAAGGTCATTTATCTCTCGAAAGTTTTGTTTAACGGAGTTTTTCTTCTCTGTGCACGAAATTAGATGTGAAAATGTATCTAACACCCAGTTGCAGACGCCCATTAAAGTTAATGCTCCTTTAAATGTCTTATTGTCACTTTCCAAAGCATTAACTTTAAATTACCGTTTCAGCAACTAAGCGTAAAATCATCTTGTAAACCACTGCTAACTGGGTTGACCTTAAACGAGACTTGTTAAGTTATATTCTAAAATATTTTTATTGTCAATTTGATTTGTTAAGAATGAGGAAGCTGCTATTCTACGAGTACTTTGCCAACACTAAAAAGACCATGTTGACAATGCAAGCTTTAAAACCACGCTTAAAATAAATCTTGTAATACCCATACGAAAAGAAGTTTACCACATAAGAGTCAAGGAGTGATTAAGTCTAAAGTCGCGTTTTGTATAAGTACTCGTATATACACCTACTTATCTCAGACTCTGTTCTATACTTAAGTAGCAGAGTTATCTTTGTCATTTTGATAGTGAGAGAAAGAGACAAGCAATACTTAAGTATACATCAAGACTTGAGTCTCCTGTAATACGGGCTAAGTGCGTGTCATATGGAACGAAATACATACAACAAAATTATGTCACCCGTGTATGTTTGTTACCTATGCAGTATACTTTAGTATTATATTTTTTAAATAAAATTAATTTTACCAGTCTGCATTATGAGGATCTATTCTTCCTAAGTATCGTTATATCAAAAATGTGGAACAGACTGCCGATACCTATTCAAGAAAGCCCTTCTATTCACACTTTTAAAAAATAATTAAAAGAACACTTTCTTTCGAGACTCTAATGAGCATATAATATATGTATTATATAATGTATGTATTTTATATTTATGTATTTATTTTATTGTAATAAGTATCATTTTATTATTGTTGTATTTATTTGGTATTATTATTATTATTATTATTTTTTCTTCTGTAAACTCTGTGCGCCAAATCTCTCTACCCCTTCTACTTATATACTATTTCTCACCAGTTAGGTTGGCTGGAAGAGATCTCTTTTAGAGATAAGCTCGCCTTTGTATACTTGGTTTTTCCAATTGATTTAATAACTATGTTTGTGCAATAAAGAATAGTTATATCGAGGTTTCTTATGCAAATGTCATATCGTGACGACGCTAATATAGGAACCGGTGCCAGTCAGTACACGGCCCTTGTCGTCGTTGTCATAATTTTCCGGCATTTCCTTGGGTTTTTCCGCTTTGAGTACCTGCCTACAGCTAAAAGCGCATCAACCTTAAAGCCATAATACTTCCACTAAGAGAATTCATCATAACTATTAAAACTAAACCGTATATTTCTTTGATCTTGGGTAATAAGCGGTAATAGCCCAGTTGTTAACGAGCCAGATTTGTAATCGAAAGGTTGCGGTTTCAAACCCTGGTGCAGCCCTGTACCACTAAATTCGTCTTTTCGTATTTATGTACGAAATTCGTCTTTTCGTATTTATGTACGGAGTTTACATAAATTATCACATTTACCACTTAGCCGATAAAGGAGAACATCGTTATGAATCCCGTACGCCTAAAAAAAATAGTTTTTTGAAATACGCGCGGTCCACCAGCTCGCATTGGACCAGCGCAGCGTGGTGCAAATAGCTTGAATCGCCCCCGTATTTTGAAAGGGGACGTATATGAGTTCTTAAAAAAATGCGTAGTAGCGTAACTGTCCCACTCTTCTCCTGCTTTCTTTGTTTCCTTCAGACGTCATTCTGAAATCTTAAAAAGATATAAAAATACTAGGCTAATTATGAAAGCTCATACCACACAATTCCTTAACAAGGAAGTACGAAAATAGCGTAAAAACCATCAATATATCCGTGGGTGTACGGGAATGTATACTGTATAGACTACGGAGGAAATGCGTTTTCTTTCGATACAATCGGCGATTGGTACGGTGTGGTGCAATACGTCTTGTCAGTCCAAATTTCAAGTGAAAAGCGATTTTGTAAGCTTTTAGGACAGCGGAAGACCTTGGCATCGTTTTTAATTTTCAGAAACTGTGCCTAATAGATTATTCAACACCAATAACTTTTTTAGTGCTTAAATCCTCTTGGTAAAGGAATTCCTAAGTAAATGGTAAAGATCACACGGACGGACCGAACTACCTAGGCAGGTTAAGCCAAATTGAAGGTAAAAAGTGAAAACTGAAGTAGGTATTACCAAAAGTGCCAGCCATTTGTGAGCTCAGCGATGTAGGTATATTTGAAGAGGAGGAGGGGAATAAAAAACATATAGGTTCAAATTGTAGATATATTTAGCTAGGTACTTATACAATGTTTTTTTATAACCGGACTCTCGGAGCCGATGATTACCGTGATCTTTGAAACCTTCCACAAAAATCAGCGACGCTTAAATTTTTAGACCAAACTCCGGAGCACGAACGCGAGGCTTCCAGGTAGGGCCAATAAAATGGAGCAGGTTTATTTGGGAGATCACGCGATGCCATACCGATACCGAAATGTTTGTCGACCCGCCATTCTGTAATTCCCTCTTGAATTATCACAAATTATCCGTAAATGCTTGTCGTAAAAGCAAATCGGGATAAACAAGGGAATGTCTGGGACTTTGTTCGAGTAGGAATTTCGATATGCAACAAACTTATTCCCTGAATCCGTCGTAAAAGAATGCAAAATTTTAGTTTTAGAGCTTTTTTTGGTCCTAGCTGTGTGTTTCAGTGAATGAGATGATTTTTTCTTCCTTTTAAACGCTGCTAAATGTTTATTTGTTCAAATTTATATTTAAGACTTATGTCTTGTAATCGAAACTCTATCCCTCATCAACTGTCAAACTTATTACACTACCTTTCGGCCCCTTTTTAAAATGTACCCAACTAACTAGGCTCCCATCCTTGTGAAAAAGTCAGATAAATCCGTTGCTACGATGTTATGAATTTGAAGAAAGGTCAAACTAACACAATTTTTTATATTGAGGATCTGACGCTACAGACGTTGACGTCGTTGACTTTAAATGTAATATCTATAGACCATATCAATCACAAAACATAACCCATGGATTTTCCCCATCAGTGTATTTCCTGGTATCTCCGGACCAGCACGAGCGCACTCCTCGTCTCGAAGACTTCTTCTGGACAGGATCCGGGGACGGGCCTCCGCCCCCGCCTGATCCTGCTCCCTTGGAACCCGTGGAGCCGTCCACTCCGCTCGTGAAGACCACTACTGTCCTCGCTACTGTTTATTTGGACTCTTATCCTCCTCAGGTTAAAGTATTGATTGATCATCAGTCGTCGGGGTGACATTTTCAAGCAGTATTGTTGACAATTAAAAAACACTTTCAGTATAACTTTTGGATCCTAATTAAACTATTGTTAATATCAAAAAGTTTTATTAAAAGTGTTTTTCTTAGCTTTGGACTAAATGCCTAAGTCAAAAACCCTTGGTTTAACGATTCAAGTTAATTAAAAAGGAAGTAAAAATTGTTATAAAATGTTAGCAGCATTCATGATGATCAGTGGGCACGAATCGTCATGCATGGTGCCATAAGATATGGCCACTGTTGCTGATTCACACCCAGAAAGTAATGGTGTAAAAACATCGAGCACAATGTAAAAATATGCTCAAAAGCGTTGCCTTAAAATTAACTAAAAATCAAAAAACGGACAGACCCTTCTTTTAGATGCGAACCTTTCGAACAAATCTTATGAAAAGACTTGACTGAGTGCCGTGTGCATTTTTTTTATGCTTTTGCAGTGCTTCGTACTCCGTTTATATGAAACTAGCTTTCCGCCCGCGGCTCCGCCTGCGTGGACTACAGGTTATATCGTGCCCAACTTTGGGATAAAATGTAGCCTATGTAAGATTATAACAGTCGGGACCCCATCAGTAATCCGGCGTCCTAATAATGGGTCCCGACTGTTAAAATCGTTATGTTATTCAATAATATTCAATAACAAAAGTCTCGACTACTGAAGTTACTTGTTTTTTTCTTTTCAGTTTTTACTAAGCAGTCGGGTTTTTTATTTTTTTAATTAATTTTTTTTTTTCAATATTAGGCTGTAACAGACAAAACGACAGGCGACTGCGTGTTGAATTGCGGTGAACCAGTGGGACCAGATAGTCTTGAACCAGAGATCCCTGAGGATCGGAGGTACTGGCTCCTCACCGTCATTCAGGGTTCCACCCCTGACAGTTTGCAGCTGAGGCTGGCCAGACTATATCAGAAGGCTTTTTTACGGTAAAGTATCAACATTAAAAACAGAAGTATTGCTCTCAACTAACACAGTAGCGACTTCTACCTTATTGTCTCAAACTGTAACATGGTGAGATATACCATTACCTACCTTATATTAAACTTCGCTGTTCTCCACATTTCAGACAACAAGAGCGCCATCTTGGTATAATAAAATCGTTAGACGCACCAACAACAAGAAAAAAACATGATGTTCATTCCTTTATCGTAAACAAAGACAATAACTTCCAAAGTTCAAATACTCCGCTAAGATACCTCGATTTACAAAGTTCTATAATAGTTCCTACGGAGCATACAACTACTACTGATACATTTAATTCTACACAAACCTTAGTATACGCGGACAATACAGAGTTCATTCCGGTAGAGGATATCAATGTAACGTCAATAAAATCAGAAATTAAAGCGACTATCTTAAGCGAGGTAGAGTCATGGATCTTGGCGACTCCTACTGTTGCACTACAAAAAAGAGAAGTTACGGATAGAGAAACTCTGGAAGATTTCAAAGAAGATTTAATAGATATACCTCTAGAAGATGAAGATAGCAATGAGACTATGATGTTTAAGAGAGAAATTATTAAACCCGATCAACAACCGCCGGTGCAAGTGCATATACAAAACATTACAGAGGTAACAATGTCGTCTAAATAAGCAGATGTATAAAACTGATTACATAAAACTCAAAATGCCAAGAAATATGCCGTAAATCATTGTATTGTACAGCGCTACACTTTTTTGTGATTTAAAAATCATATCTTTTATAATGTGTTGGTAACTCTCAACAATTTAAGCAATTTCTATTACTAATTTTTGCTAAGACACATAATATCTGCATGCACAAAAGGAAGTTCAACTTATTTATCTACTTTATACTTTTCAGTCTCCAGACACGGGCAGTATTCAAATCGTTTACGTAGTGCTAGTGGGAGGAAGAGCAGTGCCTGCCGCTGTTGCAGCTAGAGATATGAGACTAGTTAGAGATGCTGAGGTAGCAAAGGAACTAGGAGCCATTGTCACAACTAAAGCAGAACGTGAGTACAGGAAACCTTCTACACATGTTGCTTTTGATTGTTAACAAAAAAATACAATTGAAATAGATGCATGCAGTATTGAAGAGAGTTTTCTTTTTGTCTTAAAGGCAACAAAGAATTTCTAATTTATTATACTTATAAGTTTTTGTTTCACAAAACGTTTTATGTTAATCATTGACTGTTTGATTTTGCCAGCAGCGTACCTGAAGGCTGCTGAGGGTTTAGAAGGAGAAGCGACAACTATCAGTGGCATTACTACGTCCGAGCTGTGGGCGTTGGGTGTTGGGGCGTCCATAGCCATTCTAATATTGTTGGCATTGTTGATTTTACTTTGTATTGCTCAGAGGTAAGTAATAGATTGATAATATTAGAAGTGTCATTTCATTCTTTGACATTTGTATTAAAGGAAGATGTGCATTGCGCAATCTATTTTTGCTTAATACTTAACACAATTTTTATTTTAAGGAAAAAAGCGTTAAAGTCAGCAGCATCTCTAAGGGCTTACAGAAATGAATTGTTGAGAGAAGCTGAAAGAAATCAGTTGAAGCAAGTGCACGAAGAAAAAGATGGAAAGGTACAACCAGTTCATTCTAGAGCAATGATTGAATGAATTCAGATTGTCAAATATGTGTTTTCTTTTTGCAGTTAATAAGCGTGGTGTCTCCAAGTAGAACGAGACCGAGCAGTACATTACTGCCGGTTTACAGAGCAGGAAGTTCTGGGTATGCGTACTTCTAAATTTTAACTTTATTTTCAAAGAGATAGTTTTTAATTTCCAAGTGTATACTTTGTCAGATCTTCGTCATCATCGTCAGGAGTATCAGAAGTTGCTGTTGCTGCATTGCGAAGGCGACAGAAAAAGCCACACGCGTTAAAAATGCCACAAAAGAAGAGAGGTTAGTCCACGATTTAACTAAAAATATTTCGATAAGCATTATAATTCTTAAATAACAAATTGTAATTTTCAGTGGGCACAACTGATAGTCTCTTGGAAGCAGCAGGTTTAGACAGTTCAGATAGTGGACAACCTTCCGCCCCACAAACTCCTACCTCATATTTGTCGATGCCTTCCGTAAATTCATTCCCAAGGTAACCACACGTTTGTTTTATTATTAACAAACAGCGAACCTCTAATTGTCTAATTCGTTGTTTATAAACCAATATTGTCTAATTCATTGTTTACTGCTGTGGTCAAGATTTTTCCTTTCAAATCATTTCAGAGGCAACATGGTGGAACCTCTCTCACGCATCTTAGAACCTGTTTCGGTGAGACACTTGGACATAGATTCTCCACTGTCAAGTCCAAAAGACACCCGACCAAGAAGTGGTGATAAGAGTAAGGAAGTGGTACCTCGAAGACAAATGGCATCTCAACTTGTCAGGCTAGGTAGTATTGATAAAGATCCAGGAGTGATTGGACCACTTGTGTGGGATTTACATTGTCAGAGGATTAAAGATGGTAAGTCAAAATTATGAATAGGAGTCGCGTTTTACGGTAAATTTTTGTTCCTTATACTAAACTTCCTCTTTTGTAAGCTCTTTAACAATGAAAATCTATATGTTACGGTAACATTACACACATATATTTCCTACTAATTGCTTGGTTACCTGAAAGCTATGCTAACGTTTTAATTATTTACCTTAATATTTCAGCATCCAAACCGTCAAGTCCAGCAAAATCAACAGCTTCAACTCAAAAGCCTGGACCTTCTCGTATGAGGCAAAGGTTCAATGAGCTCATGGATGACGCTTTTACTCTGTTCGGCAGTGCAGGTTCCAGTCCCAATTCCCATGACACATTCACCGTTGACACTGAGAAAGAAAGTGGCTTAGATAAGAAAAGACGAGGTATGTTTCGACTTTTGAGAAGCTTTCGATAAAGTTATATTTATAAACTACACATAACTTACGCTACCTAAGGATTGATCTAACATTTTTAAATGTCTAAATGCTATTAATATTGAACATTCTTATCGTTCGTATTCTAAACCACAAATTAATCCTCTCTGTAAAACGAATCAACTCTCAAAGGTTTCTACAAGGGTCCTACCTGGGCTGTCTATTTTTCTCAATGTACAATTTTATTTCAGGTAGTGAACAAATAGCCCAAGCACGTAATGACAACGTTCGTTTGCCGGGATCTCCATATACGGCTTTGGACACAGTCAGGGGGCGATCAGCAGGGCCTGGGTACGTAAAATGTGTAATCATTCGGTAATTTATTAGAAAAGTGCCATTTTGTGGTGTTGATGAATAACTTTGGTGTACTTGTTTCTCGTCTTATTAAGTAACTAGGTATTTTGTGGTTCCACCCAGAATCTGAAGCATCAGATAGGAAGATTATTATATTCGAGTGTCCATCTAGCCACGTAAGGTTTTAAAAAACAATCACTAAACTGAACTACTTTTCCCTATCAAACTATGAACGTTTCGCCTCTCCATAGAAAGTCAAATTTTTTTGGGAATTACGTTTTCGTATGAGTTTCTTGGGAAAACTGTAGATTACTATAAATGTAAGTCTATTGTACAACAAAATTATGAAGCATCAGAAGAATCACGGGGAGAATCACCCAATCCATCTACGCCTTAACGTTATACGTTGCAGTAGAGCAGGCGGCACATCAGCCGAGGGTGATGGCCCGCGGCCGCGCACGTCGCTGAGCCGGCCGGGGGCGGAGCGCCGCGCGCCGCCGGCCACGGCCTGGGGGCCCACGCCGCCACATGTAAGGAAACTGTCTTTTTCAGACTTTTAAATCGAAAAGACGATTACATACATATTACATAGTTCTTCTTACTATACAGGGTGTAGTGTGCTATATAGCTTAGCAAAAACTGATACCCTAAATTCAATCCAAAATGTTAAAAAAAAAATTGAACCATTTTGCAATGAAAAACAATATCAGGGTAGATTCAATTCCGTCTTCACCATAAGGGCACACGGGGCCCGTGCCCAGGGCCCCCGTTCTCAGGGGGCCCCGAAGGACTGACAATTCTCTCACACATTTATTATCAAAACATTTTTGTCGGGCACATTACACTTTTTTCACAAATCAGTAATCTTATCAGAATTATATCGATGACTGCGTTTATTCCTACTGTACTAATTAATAATATTACAAAACGCATCCTACCTACCTAATTTACTAAGTACACCATCTAGCGATCAAAGAAACCGTTATCGTAATCGTAACCAAAAAACCAGCAGCATTCTAATATCATTTATGACATATTATATCATACTGTATTTGATTACCTATAATAAATGGTCATAGGTACTTAGTAAAAAAAAATTATTATACTTAATTCGCTTTTTTTACATTCCAAAAGGGGAAAGGGCCCCAAATTCTTGTGTGCCCAAGGGCCCCAGCCTAGTTTAAGACGGCCTTGGGTAGATTCTACCATTTTATATTTTAGCTGTCCCTCACACCCTGTGTTAAATAGTCACAATATTTATTTCTCTTCAAATTTTTTTAATAAATATTAAACTACTTACTTCTCCCAGTCATCCTTTTGAACTATACCAGTAACACAGTTCTATAAAAATGACCATATTTCAGTCTTTAACATCAATGAGAGTTCCAGCAGTGAATCCAGCGCTAATCTTGGCTGAAGGACGACTGCCTCCCGAAGATCCTGCCATCCCACTCATATCTGCCATTAAGAGCGAGATAGAACGAATGCGAGACAAAGCAAAACCGAACACTTAAAATATAGAACAATAAGAACTAGTCCATAAGGCGCATTTCTGTGTACAAATTAACTTCGACGGCATCACCTGTCCGTGATTGGTTGTTTAGATTTTTTAAGGGTTGAAACATTGTTAATTGAAATCAAGTGCCTTAAGACCCAATTTCACCATACTCTGTTAATTATTTAACAGACGATTAGCAGCTAACCCGAGATTTGACAATGTCATTTTCATACTTTTTGTTTGACGTTTTGTCTGATTAACTTCTTAATCGTGGATTAACTAACTAACAGAGTATGGGAAATTGGACCTAAGTTTTATATTTATTGAATCTCATTCTGCTAAATGCTAAAAAATTCTGACCTTGAATTGATGGAATCGTGAATCTTATTTATATCATTACAGTATTATTTTATATTTGTTACTTTAATATACCACTGTTTAAATGTTTTTTCAGTTGTTTTTGACTAGTTATTATAATTATCACGTAGATATTTCGTTTTTTAATAAGTATTTAAGTAATTTAAGGTCTAATCAAGTAAAACTTACAATATTATAACCAAAAACTACAATTTTGATGCCAATACTGTATTAAGATAGCTTAAGTACAAATTAGTCAAATTAATCTTTTGGAATCTATGTTTAAAAATGTTTTTGTACCTATACTTAAAGAACACTGAAATAAAATCCTTGAAATTTGGTGCAATTTTTATTTGTACTTATTTAGTTGAATAAATAAAAAAACTACTCAGTCTAAACATATTAAAATATTTACAGTGAAATAAAAATCTTATTGATATTAAAAAGTACGACTGTCGAGAAGTGGACTTATTATTATGAAATTCGTTCATTGTTACATAGTCGTACTTTCATATCAATATTTAAACCCCTGAACAAAAGACGTTCACATTACAAAACTTACATTATGTATTATAACAAAACCTTCACTTACACATAAAGAATAATGAACTGACATTTATATTATTCACCAAAAATACAATTTAATGTAATTTCTAGTTAAAAAAAAAAAACAATAAATTAACAGGATATTTTCTGAAAACATAACATATATTCACCTTAAAAATATTTATTTACATACTTTATTCAAATTCGTATTTTCAATGCAGGAAAATTAAATATTATTTGGTGTATAAAGTAAGTTTAAAATAATTCCTTCTAATTTATATCCTCGCTAATCACTTATTTGATTTTTGATAATAATAATCAATATTTGCTTAATTTAAATCACATTTTGGCGTATCTCTCACCTCTTAGCTGTTTTTTTTTCTTTTTTTTGGAACATATCTGTGACTTTCCCCATCGTGCATTTTCTCTCTACAACGTGAAGTTGGCGGAATTGCGATCACGCAGATTGCCATAATACAAGATTCTATTCTATATGTGTTTTCAAAATCAGGGACCTTTTTAACATAAAGACTAACATCAACTTAAACATAAAATATAATCAATCATACATACAGACAAAGATAAACGGTCTTACTAATAAAATAAATTATACACTGCATATAACATGCGCAAACACTCTTTTTCATAGATTTTTGGTCGTTATAAGCTTGTACTACGCAATGTGTAAGTATTATTAGTGTATTTAGGATATTTTAGAATCTAGATAAAAAAATAAAAATAAGGCCACGTCCACACCAAATTTATTATCAGCCGCAGATAATAATGTCAACCCTTTGAAACCAGATATTATAGATACTTAAATTCTTAGCCCAAAGGTCTTGAAATCAGGCTCAAAAAAATTACACATACTGACACTTCTATTGAAGTAGATCTATAAGTAAAAAATCAAATGCTCACAGAGTATAACGCAGATACTAGTTACCACAGGGATATTAAACACCAAATAGGAAGGCCAACAACAGTTATTACACTTTGAAATTATATACTATGTTAATGTTTTGGTAAGAAATAAAGATTAGCTGATTTAACAAACTAGTCAAATAACCAGAGGTGTAGCTTTTATACATGGGGGATTGCAACTAAGGCTGTGTGTGAGTGAGTGGGACCGTAATAAAATAATTCGTCGCAGGGAATCCCCCAAGAAAATGTTGCCAAAGTTTAAATCATAATGGGAGGGGGCTAAAACCCCCATATTATGAAAACAAAAGTCCCCTCGCGTCTGTCTGAACGTGATAAACTCAAAAACTACTGAAAGGATTTTCATGCAATTTTCGCGAATGGATGGAGTGATTCGAGAGGAAGGTTTATGTGTAAAATTTATTCCCGAGATTCCCACAGGAATGAAGTCCCAGGCGGGAAGGTAGTTACTAATAAAAAATAAACTCACTTGTAGGTAGTCATCATCAGCCTTCTCATCAGGATATATAGCTACACAATACTGCTTGCAACGGTCACATCATTCAGTCTTTCACTCACGAAACACCAATTTTATACACAACACATTAATATTCACATATTTACACACTAACTATAGTCCGTCCCGTCTGAATGAGTTAGCTACGTCGAAGAAAGCGATTGGTGGGGGGCGAGCCGCCGCCATTGGTTGGGCTGCCTTTCTTGTGCTTCCTCTTCCTGAAAAAAAAATTGATGTTACATTGGAGAAATAATTTAGACTGTTGTCTTTGTCTAGCGTAAGAATGGACTTTGATCAACAAAACACCAAATAGAATATCGGGTCGGCGCAAACATAAAAAAAATACAGCTGATTTACATCTTTTATTTACGCGGCTCGTATTACAGGAGACTCAGTCTTGATCTGTACGTAAGTATTGATTGTCTCTTTCTCTCACTATCCAAATGACAAAGTCGACCGCTACTTAAGTATAGATCAGTCTGAGTTACGTTCTGTAATAGTGACCTATGTCACAAAAAAACATTTTTTCTTGATAAAATAAAATAAAAATATACCTGAATGATTGTGATAGACACGGTATCTGGTTTAATATCTTTCATTTCTTCTATTTTGGGATCAACGGCCAGTGGATCAGTACATTCTTGCATCTCCATGTTTCTGGAATTTAATTTGTACAATTAAAATCAATTTTTTTGACGGCCGGGCTGGTTTGGTTGAGTGGTAGTGACGCTGCCTCTTGATCGGCGGATCCTGGGTTCGATTCCCAGTCAGAGCAAATATTTGTGTAAAAAGTAGATGTTTGTTCTCGGGTCATGGGTGTTCGTGTCTATCTTTATGTGTGTTCCAAGAGACCCACGACACAAGGGAAAACCTTAGTGTAGGCCTATGAATGAGTGTTGTCGCGGAGATCGCGAATTCTCAATCTTTACAGACAGTTGGCAACAATGAAGTTAAATTTGTATGTACATTTGGATGTGTGGCCCTTAATCTTAGGATGAAAACTCCGAGAGATTCGCTCAGTGATGGATAAAAGACTTCATATTCGCATATTTAAATCATTTGTGACGCAATAGTTCAAGAATTATTGGCAAAAAAGTATGGGCCACACAACCAAATGCCTGCGATTCTCAGTAATGAAAATAAGATGAACCGGTTGACGGAGCCCCAATTTTATTATTAACATCTACAGTGACTCATAAAAAAATCGGTTCTGGCCATAAATCAACCCAAAAAACCGAATACTTTGGAAAATATTTACATTTATTTATGGGCCACAGGATTACGTAGGGCCCACTTCATATCTGGTAAACCAGCAGCCCGAGATAAAAATTAACGACGCTGGCTCTATCACATATAATATGTGACAGCATATAGCGGCAAAAATCTTCTTATGAAACTCTCATCAGAGAGAAAAACGTGAATCACATTCTGAAGCATTTGGATGGGTGGATCACGTTCAAAACCTTCTGCTTCAGCCAATACTGCGTCACATAAGTTGCGAAGGTGTTACAAATGAAGAGAATTTCCGTCACTGAAGGTGAGTATTTTAGTATTTTAGGAGATATCGAGGTTTCATTTTTGTATGTTAATGATAAAATTGGGGCTCCGTCAACCGGTTCTTCTTATTTTCATTATTGAGAATCGCAGGCATTTGGTTGTGTGGCCCATACTTTTTTGCCAATAATTCTTGAACTATTGCGTCACAAATGATTTAAATATGCAAATATGAAGTCTTTTATCTATCACTGAGCGAATCTCTTGGAGTTTTCATCCTAGGATTAAGGGCCACACATCCAAATGTACATAAATTTGTTGCCTTGTATTCGTTCAAATTGAATTTATTAAGTTGTCAGCCTGACTTGAAATATGGCGCCAGAATGAGTGACAGGGCGCGCTTAATGTGTCAGAAGAACTTATGCAAGATAGTTGTTTTGGGAGTTGAACGAGCGTGTTACATGGAATGTTTCGTGCACAACATTAGAAGCCAGCATCCCTGGTGAGTGTTTCGCATTTTCTAGGCATAACACAAAGATTTTAAAGTACTAACGTTTAAAGCAGTGAAGTCTCTTTGGGGGCAAGTAGTATGGGTACTTGTCTAGCTAGAGAATCAGAAAAGTTAAAAGTTGAAGTAAAGTTTATAGCAAAGTTAAAAGTATGATGTTTAAAGTGAAAGTAAAGAAAGGGAGCCTTTATGAGTTTGAGCACCGGGATGAAATCCCTGGTGGCTCGGGCTGGACATTTGGGGTGTAGTGGTGGTCCAGAGGGGTCCTAAATAGGGCCCCGCCTCGGTGCTCAGGCGAGATGGATGACTCCGGCACACAATGCGCGGTTTCACCTCGGGGAGCCACGATGTTGCCACTGCAGGGCCCTTAATTCCGTGGTTTCCACTTGTAAAGGCTGAGGGCGGCGGAGCTTGCTCCGTGCCACATTGGTGGCCCCTCAAAGTAGAAAATAGGCTTCCGAGACGCCTTCCATTTGATGGCATTTAAATTTACGGGTTTATGCAATGTATTTGTATTGCTTCACCTCAGAGAACTTCACTGCCATGTAAAATTATTCCTATATACCTTGCGAAGCAAATCTTCCCCACAAGTGTGTAGCGTTTAAAAAAATTTAAAAAGGCCCAATCCCATGGTGGGAATATATAAAATTGGAGGTCCTGACCTGACACACAGACCTAGAAAGCTGAATAAGGAAGGATTTTACGAAATTCCCACGGGAACGAAGTCCCGGGCAACCTTTAGTTTATTAATAAGTACTTACTTTCTGCTACCAGAATGGAAGCGGCCTCCCTCGCCTCGTATCCTGTTCATAGCGTGTCTGTGTCGCGACTCGTGAAGATATTTCTGGAAAAGATATTTGATACTTGTTAAGTAATAAGCTTTCCGACC
Organism: Aproaerema taeniolella; assembly: GCA_949987775.1. NCBI lineage: Eukaryota > Metazoa > Arthropoda > Insecta > Lepidoptera > Gelechiidae > Aproaerema > Aproaerema taeniolella. The sequence continues at coordinate 7,721,469 of OX465245.1, forward strand.
GTGACTATAATTATTTGTGGTTATCAAACTTATATAGAATCTCAGTTTCTCATAGTTCCCTTGATTTGGCAAGTTTATAGAAACAGTATAATCCAATAAATGTGCAGTTCATATCATCGTTATAACTACCACTTCTAATCTGGCCTAGAGTACTTTGACTTGATATCATGTTAATAATTCATAATTTGTTTTCAGAATAGAATATTTAAATCAATTTTATGTTTGTTTTTTACTCTTTCACGCTCAAATGGTTGGACCAATTTGATAAAATTTGGTATGGAGGTAGCTGACACCCTGGATTAACACAAAGGCTACATAATTTTCCCAAATTCCCAGGCGGAAAGCTAATGATGTATAATAGTGAGAGGTTGTCAGCCTTTCGCCTATAATACAGCAAAACCTTCGCGTCCGAGAGTATACTAAGACGAATTAAAATGGTACATACGGGTCTCTCCTTAGGTATCTTCCCTTGCTCATGTAACTTGGCCCTTGCCTGCCTCCGCTTCAGTATCCGCTTGTATTGCCGCGCATTCACATACAGCAGCGGCTCGTCGTCCGACGCCCCGCTCGCGCCGCTCACCCCGCTCGCCCCGCCCGCGCCGCTCGCTTCGCACGCGTTGCTCGTGTTAGCGTTGGAGGCGTTGCTTGTGCTAGCGTTGTTTACCATCTGGATAGTTTTGATCGTTTTGAATAAAGGAGGTATATTTTTGAAGTAAACGGTACAATAAATCCTTACTAAACTAATATTATAAACGCGAAAGTTTGGATGTATGGATGTTTGTTCCTCTTTCACACTGAAAAGGCTGAACCAATTTTAATATAATTTGGTATGGAGGTAGCTAGCACCCTGGATTAACACATAGGCTACATAATTTTCCCAAATTTCCACGGGAACGAAGTCCCGGGCGGATAATTCACACAGCGCCATCTAACAACGAAATAAGCAAGGCCTGTACTATGGGTGCTAGTAACTGATATACTAGGTATTTATATAAGGTCCTAATTTATTAGTCACTTACCTTCTAAGGCGTTATTGTATAGGTTGATAGTATTCCAAAAAACACCATAAAAAATTAATTATCAGAAAATTAAATTTTGTAAAAAAAAACCATTTAAAGATAAAGGAATGGTTCTCTTCCGATTATAGCCGTCCACTCCCCGCTCGCCCGCTCTACTACTGCCATTATTATTTACGTTTGAATGGATGGGTTTATTCAACATAGTAATGAAAAAATATCATAACAAAATTTTTCAAGACCTTTTAAATTTAATATTATGCTTTTGTTTTTTGACTCAAATGATATATTTTGACCTACACAATAACGTGTTAAAAGGAAAGTGACTAATAAATTAGGACCTTATATATATATATATGTATATATTTTGTAAATACATAATACATCTTATACATAAAATTGTGAAATAAATTGTGAAATTTCAGAAATCTGTGTTGGTCGGAAATTGAACCCGCAACCTTCAGATCAGAAAACAAGGTCTGTATCAACTGGCCAGAATAACTTATTAGTTTGGGAGTTTTGGGAGGAGTCACGTTAAAACTGAGCTAAGAGTTAGCGATAAATGTTTATACAAAATTCTGAATTTTACAGATTTATATTTTTAACTGACTAAAATATGAAAAAACTTTAGAGCTGAGCCGTTAAGTCAACAAATGTTTACTCACCATTACAATGTTCGGTTGGTTCACAATTTGTTGTTGCTGCACTGCATTGCTCACTCCAGCCACTTGTACCAGGTTCCCATTTAAATTGATTACTGTGGAAATAATATAATGACATTACGTAACAATACAACACACTGAGACCCTTCGTTTACGACGTACGCGACGTAATACGCACGCAGTACGAGTGCACTACGAGCACATACATCTGCACTAATATTATAAAGATGAAAGATTTGTTTGTTTGTTTGCATTGAATAGGCTCCGAAACTACTGGACTGATTTAAAAATTATTTCACCATTAGAATGCTACATTATCCGTGATGGACATAGCGTACATGATTTTCCCGAATTGCCACGGGAACGAAGTCCCGGGCGGGGAGCTAGTCTATATACATATTATAAAGAGGAAAGATTTGATTGTTTGTTTGTTTGTTTGCATTGAATAGGCTCCGAAACTACTGGACCGATTTGAAAAATTCTTTCACCATTAGAAAGCTACATTATCCCTGATGGACATAGGCTACATAATTTTCCCCAATTCCCACGGGAACGAAGTCCCGAGCGGAATGCTAGTTTTCAAATAAAGCGCCTTATTCAGGTTAAAGGGATAAGAAAAATCGTAACAAAGGGGAGCGGGTCAAGAAGTCAAAAATATGGGCGGTCCTTAAACCTTAAGGCGAGACTACAGCACCCGATCGTTCTTGAGCAAAAGGCGGCACACATAGTAATAGTGCCATCTCCGTCTCTCAACAGGCCTGGGCCGGCAGTGCGAACAGTGTCGATACACGAAGTTTACGCACGCACACATGGACTATGAAAGTGTGCGTGCGTAAAAATATGTCCGAAAGTTAGAAAAATCAGATTTATGGAAAGGTAACAGCTTAAATCGAAAAATGCGTTAACTACATTTTGATAGCAAATTTAAGTTCCTGTGTGCATTTTACTATCGTTTTTACAGCTTAAAAGATGAACAATATTGGGTATTTAGAGGTGACTTTGTGAGTTTTTTCTATCGAACCAAAAGTGCTGAATCATGTTTTCAGCAAACTAATTATCTAGTTTATGTCCTGAATATTACCGTAGTATTTTTTTTCTTCGATTTAATGCAGTGCGTCATGCTTATCTACACATCATAAAATCCTAATTTAGGTGCTGTAGTCGCCTTAAGCGGCGTGCGTTAAGGTCGCCACATTCGAGTTGACATAATTACCAGCAGGTTGGTGTATGATCTGGTGCTGGTCGATCGACGGCTGAGGCGCGCTGGCTGTGGGCTGGTAGATGAAGGTCTGGCCGTCTGGAGTCTGTACCAACTGCATCGGCTGGATGTTGTTACTAGCTCCTGAAAAGGATAGGATAGTTTTGAACATGTAAAAACGGGTTCTTACCACGTTTTTCGTTTTAAATGAGTTTTCGATGTTTCAGCGCTGTTGTAAGTACCGCCACCATGATAATGGATGGATGAATTAGAAAGCTACAGGTAGAAAGTTAAGGAAAGATAAAGATATATTATGGTCTAACCGCGAAAATCTTTACAAATCCTTAAAATACAATACAAGAGTATTTGTGTGCAATAAAGATATTGCACACAAAAAACATAACAATAAAACAAAAACAAATGTATATGATGTATACAGGGGTGGAAAGTTTCAATGGGGCAGCCAAGGCAGGTACTTACCTTAATCGTTGCAGCTATAAGAAAATGGTCTTAGGAGACTATCTATAATTTTTCAAAGAAATTTCATTCCCATTCACAGATTTTCAAAAAAATATACGGTTAGCAAAAAAGTTTGCATTTTTCAAAAAAACTTTTTTTGATGCCATTCGATCCAGTTTCGTATGTTGTTCAAAAAGTTCTAAAGGAGCAACTGAGGTTGGAGTACTAGAAAAGTAACAAATTCAAAAAAACTGTTCCCATACATTTTAAAATGGTAGGACTTATTACAATTAGATTTGTTTGATTGCATATGCATGCATCTTCTTAGTCATTTTCTTGTAGCTACAACAAAAAGTTACCTCTTCTTATAGCCAGATAAAAAAATCTAAGTACATATCAGTACATAGGTACTTATTTTAAAATGTATGGGAAAAGTTTTTTGGATTTGTGACTTTTCTAGAACTCGAATCTAAGTTGCTCCCATAAAACTTTTTGATTGGCATACAAAACTGGATCGAATGGCATAATTTTTTTTTGTGAAAATACAAATTTTTTTGCTAACCGTATTTTTTTTATATTTGTGAATGGGAATGAAATTTCTTTGAAAATTATGGATAGTCTCGTAAGACCATTTTTTTGTAGCTGCAACGATTAAGGTACCTCCCTTGGCTGTCCCATTGAAAACTTTCCACTATGTATAGCGCAATAATATGTATATATATAGCACAATTTGACTAACTGCCCTACTCAGAGACGTCAATTAAAATTAAGAAGTATTTAAATGTCATGCTATCTTTGTTTATACCAACAAGACGGAAAGTGACAACATCAGAGTTAAGCATTGACGTCTCTGAGTGTGACAGTAAGACTTAAGTTAGTTGCGGTTGATATTAGGGCTCCCATTTCCGCATTTAGACTCAAAGGTGGTCCATTACGCGTGTGGGTCGGTGGCTTTTCTGCCACCTAAGAATGGATAAAATGGTCACCAATGTCATTCAACCGCCACTGAGGCTCCACTGATTAGTGGAAGAGACGCCCATATGTTGATGGCATAAGAATACAGCTGTTAAAGTTACCTTGTATACTTGATAGAGGCAAGACTTGAAGCTGCTGCAATTGTTGACCATTCGGTGTTGCTACCTGAAAATTATAACAAAATTATCATTCAAGCCCAGATTTTTTCAAACTGACAACTTTTAAGGTTAATATCCAAGTCCTTTCCTTACTAATATTATAAACGCGAAAGTTTGTATGGATGTATGTTACTCTTTCACGCTCAAACGGCTGGACCAATTTTGATAAAATTTGGTATGGAGGTAGCTGACACCCTGGATTAACACATAGGCTCCTTAATTTTCCGAAATTTCCACGGGAATGAAGTCCCGGGCGGAAAGCTAGTATGTTATAAAAACAAAGTCCTCCGCCGCGTGTTTCTGTCTTTTTGAACGCGATAAACGGATTTTCAAGGTCTGTGGATTTTCATACGGTTTTCACCAACCGATGGAGTGATTCAAGAGGAAGGTTTATGTGGATAATTAATTGGCAAAATTCCCACGGGAACAAATTCCCAAAATTCCCACGGGAACAAATAATTTTACCAATGGAAAACTTACTTATCAGAGAGTATAATTCTCCCATACCGGGAACAGCTAGTTGCGATTTTTTTTTTTAAATATTTATTGAGAAAAAACGCTAACATTAAGGCGACTACAGCACCCGATAAAGGCAGCACACATAGGAATAGTGCCATCTCCGTCTTTCAACAGGCCTGGGCCGGCAGTGCGAACAGTGTCGATACACGAAGTTTACGGACTACAAAAGCGTGCGTGCGTAAAAACATGTTCGAAAGTTAGAAAAATGAGATTTATGGAAAGGTGCTTAAATCGAAAAATGCGTTACTTATCGAGAGTGTTCAATCACGAACATTTTTGATAGCAAATTCAAGTTCCTGTGTGCATTTTTCTATCGTTTTTACAGCTTAAAAGATACACAATATTGGGTATTTAGAGGTGACTTTGTGAGCTTTTTCTATCGAACCAAAAGTGCTGAATCATGTTTTCAGCAAACTACTTATCTAGTTTATGTCCTGAATATTACCGTAGTATTTTTTTTCTTCGATTTAATGCAGTGCGTCATGCTTTTCTACGCATCATAAAATCGTAATTTAGGTGCTGTAGTCGCCTTAAGAGGAAAGATTTGTATTTTTCTATGTTTGTAATGGATAAACTCAACAAAAGTACTAGACCGATTTTAAAAAATCCATTAGAATGCTACAGTATCCCTGAGTAACATAGGCTACTTAATTTTCCCGAATTCCCACGGGAACGAAGTTCCGGGCGGAAAGCTAGTAAGTCATATGATTGATACTACTACCTGGATCTGTGGAGCTCCAATCTGACAGCATGAAAAACAATACACAAACTGTTATTACAGAAGGAGACTCAAGTCTTGATCTAAACTTAAGTATTGATTGTTCTCACTATCAAAATGACGAAGACGACTACTACTTAAGTATAGATCAGGGTCTGAGTCGCGTTCTGTAATATGGACCAAAGTATTTTATCGTCATCACCCCAAATACCAAGAGCAAAAGCCTTTTTTTTAAATAATTGGTACACTCAAAGGCCCACATTGAGGTTTTTACACAAAAACAGCCCTGACCGGAAATCGAACCCAGGAACCGCTGATTCCGAAGCTGTATTACTAGCCCCTGGATGAAACCAGTCGGTTTGGTCCAGCACAACACAATCTACACACTCTTGGAAAGGACATCATACAAAAAATACCAAAATGTTTAAAGTGGCGGCCAAAAAGGTAAAGTTATTATTTCGAAAGAGCATATTATTCTAAACATTTTTTAGTATGATAGCTAAGCTGTACGACCATTACTAGATTTGTTGATGTCTTTTAAAAAGTGCCAGTATCAAAATGTCCCCTTTCTAACTCTTCTAACATTCAATATACAGGGTGTAAGGGACAGGTCAGCAAAAACTAAAACCCTGAACTCAGACCATTATACTAAATCAGGGGTTCCCAACCTTTTTTTGTCTACTGCCCACTTTAAGAATAAATTATTTTTTAACGCCCCCCTTTTTAAACATACTTAAAAACCGCTAAGTACTTATAACTGATTATTGAAACGCAACTTTATAGTATTCGGACAGAGTATCTTTTATTGAAAATAAAACAAACATAATCAATTCTTATATAAAAACTAATGTGAAGGTTGAATCTGATGCTGTTCAATAAGTTTGTTGATATCAGGTTCCAATTTACTCAAAAACAGCCGCAAGTCGCCACGTTCGGTAACACGCAAACGATTTCTCTTTTTAGTAAGCAGCGTTGCCACATCACTAAAACCACGTTCACACAAATATGACGATGGGAATGCTATCAAGAATCGTTGAACAATTGACCACAATCCAGGGTACAATTGCAGGATCGGTTTTTGAAGCCAAAATTCTTGATATCCATTTTTGAACTTGATTTTTATTTCTTCGTTTGTTGTCAATTCTATAAGTTCTTCTTCCAGCTGAGGTGACATTGCTATGTTGACATTTGAAAACGGATCTAACACCCAGTCTGGTATTTCCAAGTTTAAAATGTCCTGGTATCGTTCGGTGAAGTCAATGTGGAGGTTTTCCAAATGTTGGCAGTAGGCAAACAAGTCGTCGTTACTGCAGGATACTGATAAATTCGGAAAATTGTGAAACTCACGTCTGCCCATATTCTTTTTGTGCAGAAGCAGTTTGGCTGCGAAAGCAGCAACGACATTTTTTGTTTTAATTAAATTTAGTTCATCGCCTTGCAGTTGGAGGTTCATGTCGTTGAACAATTTATACAGGTCTGTCATGTAAGCTATATAATTCTTTGATGTTATGAGCTTGTTGCGCAGTTCTGTATCTTTAGTTTCCAAGAACTCTATCACAGAGTCAAACAGGTTGTAAAATCGAATCAGACAATTGCCTCTTGACAGCCAACGAACTTCAGTATGAAGCAATAAACGGTTGAAATCTTCGTCATTAGTAACACAAAGCTGATGAAATAATCTATCATTCAAAGAGCTGCTACGGATTTTATTGACTGCTTTGATGACATATTGCAGTGATTGAAATAGTCGTTCACTTAAGTTTCTAGCAACCAAATGTTGTCTATGAATAACGCAATGTATAGCAAGGACATCTGGAATTTTATTTTTTAAGTACGCTATGAAGCCTTTATGGCGCCCTGTCATAGCTGGAGCGCCATCCGTAGCAACTGATATAATATTTTTCAAAGGAATCTCTTTCTCTTCACAAAACTTTTCCAATGTATTGAATATGGTTTCGCCTTTTGTATCTGTCTCCAAATTTCTGGCAAACAATAGTTCTTCACGTATTTTCTCATCTTTAATAAACCTCACGTAAGATAGCAACAACGCTTCATTAGTTGGTAAAGTGGACTCATCGAGCTGAATTGAGAATTGACTAGTCCTCAGATGATTGCACAATGATTCTTCAATGTTTTCAGCCATTTCATCAATTCGTCTTTGCACAGAATTATTACTCAAAGGAATTTTTCGGATAATATCTGCGGCCGGTTTATGAAGCACAGTAGTTATTACTTCCTTTATTGCTGGCAAAATTAACTCTTCTCCGATGTTGTGTGGTTTGCCTTTTTGAGCAATTAACAAAGAGATATTGTACGAAGCTCGAAGTCCGTCGTCATCTTGCTTAGCAGCCGCCGAAAATAGTTTTGATACACTTGGCTGAGTATTATGCTTCTTCTCTAGGTCTTGAAAATATGCTACATTCTTGTCTTTCTTATCTGGATGCATTTTATTCAAATGATCTTGCAGTCTTGAAGGCTTCATTGCTTCGTTCGAAAATGTTTTTAGACATAGAAGACACAAAGGCGACGACGGGTTTGTGGGATTTTCAATAAATCCGAATTTAATATATTCCGCAGAGTATTGCCGTCTCTTCTTTTTTACTTCCGACATTGTTTTGTTTTGAGAAATACGTAAGTGTTATAATGAAGTACTGCTTATCTATTATGCGCGAAACCGCAAATGAAAATAAAATAAATTTACGTCGTTTATATAGGATTGCATAAGCAGCACGCACCAACAGGAATAAGACAAACGTGCATAAACTCGTTTATCTCATTCGACGCCCAATCGTACTCGACAAGCAAGAACAAGTATTATAGAACCAGCCGATTGATACAGGAATGTACAAATCGGATTATTTAACAAAAACTTGTTAAAACATGATTGCCCGCGGTCTATTATATCGAACCGAGTTTGAGCTATATCTTAATTAATATTAGTTGATGTTCACAAGATGTAGTCGAGAGTCGAGAGCTCAGTCGGTGTCTAAGAGTCTTCCTAGCTAGGTAGATGAAATTATAAATCGACCCCAAAGCCCTACACAACGCCCCCTTTTTTTTCTGGGTCTCTTACCGCCCCCCTTTAGGCCTGCAGCGCCCACAAGGGGGCGTTATCGCCCACGTTGGGAAAGACTGTACTAAATGATCTTCTAGTGGAATTTTCCTCACGAAAATTTTCGAATTTTTTTCGTGTTCTAAAATATTTTGTTTTGAAATAAAATTATTTATTCTAATACACTCCATTTTCTAATAAAAAAAACAATGATAACAGCACAGCGTAAAACACGAAACCCACCAATGTACATCGCATTTTGACAGCGGCGCGGTGTGGGTGGACCGCGGTTTCACGGTACATTGCATAGTGCCAAAGTGGGTTATTAACGGAACACCTTGAAATTGGCGATATTTTATCAAGCTTTATTTTGCTCATAATTTATTTGATTATACAGCTCTTAACAAAATTGATTTTTAATTTAAAACATGGTCATACAACGGAGAGTTTGAGTGAAATTAATACATTTTTACTTTAGATTTATTTACTGAAAACGAAGCTCAAACATAGCTTTTTTTGCTGAAAACTAAACATTTTTGCGAAGCTAAACATTTTTCCTGTACCTTAGTTACAATTAAAAATTTCAATAAACTAAGTATCATAAAAGTTCAATTAATGTTTTCCAAATCTTCCCACAAATTTTTTTAAATTTGGATTTTGCATATCTGAGAAAAATCCAAAAACGTGAGTATGAAAAAATGAGTTTTCCAAAAATACCTATTGTATGGAAAACGCCAATATCATAGGTAAGAATCTCATACTAACATTTAAGTATTTGACAGCTTAGCAAATCTTACACCCTGTATTAATTAGATTTATCTGCTAGGTGTCAAAATTACTTTGAAAATTAATTTATCTGCTAGATATGAAATACCAGCACTATGTTTATAACTGATCATGATCACCCCAAGTAAAACTAAGATCATGTACATATAGCATCACGTCGAGCTATACATGTTGATTGTTGACTTTGTCGTCGCCCTTATCTTGATCGTAATAGCTATAGTGCAGCTTTCGTAGTGCAAATGGTTAAAATGTTGAGTTTGACGTGGCCTTTATCTCATTCGTGATAACTCTGGCTTTCGTAGTGCAAATGGGTAACCTGACTTGCTGCTGCCTGTACATTGCAGTATGTAGTACAGAGCACCGCACATCAGATTACCACACACGTGCATTCTGTGCCTTTACGATAAGAACGGTTTTGCAATAAAACTCGGATAACCTGATGCACTGGCCTCAGTACTAATTATGATACAAATAAAAAAAAGTTACAAAAAATTCAAGTGTCATTTTCATTCCTAAATCTTTAATAGAATGTTGTATTCTATTTATTTACCTCCTGATAACATTATTTAAAGTTATGTGACAATTAAGAGGGAGTGTGTAAAAACATGTCATACTCATAAAGAAATAAGGACTATTTTCAAACACTCTTGCTAGGCTCTTAACTTTAAATCATGAATAAACAATGCTCCTAATGTTCTCTATTGGTAGAGGATACGTTTATGAATAAGGGGGTTTATTAAGGCGTCAAATTTTTATTTCATTCTGTAATTAGAAATAATTTTTTATTCTTTCCTACCTGAATAGTTGGCGTGTTGTTGGGTATAGCATGGAGAACAATCTGTGAGCCATTTGGCCCCTGGATCATGTGAGGGTTGTTGCCCATCTGCAGGACTTGCAACTGTTGCCCATTGATCGTCATCACTTGGGGCCCATCCGACGTCTGGATCTGATGCTCCATTGTGACTCACTAAAAGTTAAAGAAAGACATTAAAAGACAGTACCTATTTACTAAGTCACTTGCAGGTTGCAAGTGACTTAGTAGATCCTTTCGAAAAAAAATACGACTATCAAAAAACGAGAGCAGGGTGCATTTAGGACGGCTGCCCTGCCTGTTCTATTCTGCTTTTTTCATTATAATTTAACCCGTCCCGCACTTGATTACGGCGAGTGCATTACAAATCTTGAACACAAGCACGCAAAGGTTTAAAGATTCTTATGCAAGATAACTCTTATTATAGGTGTTATGTTATTCTCACACCTATTTATAAAAATAACATAAAAATTATAAAAGTTATTTAAAAAAAAATATATAAAAAAAGTAAGATCTGTGTTTTGTTAGCTCTACATTAACACAGAGCAGCGGTTCCTATACTTTCAGGGTACCCAAATCAAAGGATTACAAATGAAAGACACCGCAATAATGATAAACTTAATTTTGCAGAATCCTGACCTGGAGAGCTATAGGTAGATATTGATGACCTATCTATACTATCTACGTGTGTTTATATATAATACTTGATATTTTATCAAGTTTAGCACCTTGTGTTATCAATTATATACGTTATACTGATAAGGCACATGACGTAGAGGTCAGACAGAGCTGTTGGAACATAAATTGAGACAGTAGTTAGGGTAGGCGGAGGCCCCTGATATCATACAAGTTACACCGAGATTTTACCTAGGAACATTTTGAACCGAAGTAGGTTTCTCTTAGAATTGTTAACAAAGTTAGCAAGTGGTAACAAAGTTAGAATTGTTAACATAATAAAGATGTAGTCAACTACGTCATACGAAGAAAGCCAACGAAGCACACGTAGGTAATCAAAATGGCTGCTTTTTACAGAATTTCATCAGACATGGCAAAATGTTATAACATGAATCTTTAAATATTTAACTAAACTCCTGTAATCAACCGGTACACTCATCTCACAATAATAATTGCCGAAAATCGTATTGAGGACTTACATTGGGTCGTCACTGGTATTTCGATGATTGGTTGACAAAAGATAGACCAATGGCCGAAGTCAATGATCACAAGAACGCAGAAGATTGGTTCGGCGCATTACCACTCCCAAGGAAGCGCGGGTCGCTCGCTCTCCAATACTCATTCGCGTAATTATAACTTGTCTATGGTATTTTGAGTTGCCATGTTTATGACAACGATTTTCACACATATTAAATCAAGAATGATTTAAAAATAATTTTATTTTTCCAAACTGTAATTTATTGAGCTATAACAAGGGGAGTCTTTCTGACAGCTCAGGATTTAAGTTCTCAAAAGTGTTAATACTTACTAAATTATTTTTTTTGTACATGACATTTTTCTTATTATCGTGTAGATATAGTCAAGTGTGTGGCGAACTTGGCTAACCCTGGTGTCAGAGTTTTCAAACCACAAAATGGTCTCTGGCATGGTTTTAACGACTGGTAGTCAATCGACAACAACCGGGATCAACGGCTTAACATGCCCTCCGAAGCACGGAAACGCTCATGATAAATTGCCACTTTGGTCACCCATCAGATTCCCTAACGCTGTGTACGTTATTTTACCTTACTGATCGGTTGAGATCAGCGATTATATTAGATAACTTTTCTATATCTGGCAACACATACTCATTTAGCCATAGACAATCAATAAAATCGTGTAACATTATAGACGAGCGTTTAAAAAAACGCTTTCTTTTGAGTCGTTTGATGCCAGTTTTTAGACAAAAGAAAAGTATAACAAGTAAAAGATTTTGTCTATTGATTGACATTGAATGACGCAAGAATAACGAACGACGCTTTCGTCAAATGTTAAAATTGTACTTTTCTGTGAGTTTTGTGAATTAATCTACAGATGTTTGTGTGAATAAGGGCCGCTGTAAGATGAATTCAATAATATCTGAGGATTTAACCCGTGGACACTTCGCTGCAGAGGCTGCAATATATGTTGGTAGGTTATGATTTGAAAATCGAAGTGTCTCATTTCATTTGTTTGTTTACGCCAATCTAAAATATAATCTTGTTTTGCAGATAGTCTTTCTACAAAAAGCAAAAACGTAACGACATTACACAAGGAGCTTTTGGAGATAAATCTATCCATTACAGCGTATATTCAAGAGAGTAAGAAGCGTTTGGCAGATATTCGTTTGGCCTTGGCAAAGGAGGCTAAGAGTTCCCATAAAGTGGTAGATATTTTGTCCGAAAATTGTAAGTTGCAAGAATCTACATTTATTTAACCTATTCCAATTAGATACTTAGTTATGGAAGGACAAAAAATTAAAGCCTTGAAGCACACTATTAGAGTGAAATCTTCAGTCTTACAATAAATATTTGACAGCTCACTGGTGTTATATTTCTTTGTTTGTCTACAGAAAAATGTCCAGTGCTCCGTCAACACCTAGTAAACGTAGCAGCAGAATTAATTTAAAATCCATACAAGAAGATAATAACAATACCAGCAACAAATTCACTGAGAGACAGCGTGCCCGTACATTTATTCAGTGGTACAAACAAATGATAGACCGTGAACGTCAGAATCTAGCCTTATATCTTTCTGATGACGCTATTTTAGAATGGTTTGGACGTACTATAAAGACGAAGAAAAAGGTATCAATGTTCCTCAAGCATGACATGCAATGCTCAAGACATGATTTTACCACTGTTGAAAGTATTGAGAAGATTCAAACAAGACAAGAATCCGTGCAAAGGTTTGTATCGTAACTGTATACCTTATTTTCACTTTATTTGAATAAAAATTAGGTAATACATTGTAGTATGGGTTTTCTTTGTCGTTCCCATGTTCCTTAGTTTATTATTTATCAAGCCATTGATTAAGTTTTTCAAATACTTCTACTTAGATTACATACACACATACATACGCTCACGCCTATAATCCCTAATGAGGTAGGCAGAGCATCAGTGGTTCTAGCGAACTTCTTGATGCCAAGTTTGACACAAATTGTGAGGGTAATTAACTTAGATTCTTATTAGATATTACTTTTCAGAAAGGATGACTCAATCTTGGCTATTCCATTTCACTCTCCTGAGTTAAGATGTAAGAAAAGGCGACTTCTTCGATCTAACTGTAGCAGCCCTGAGTGGGCCGAGGGTTGTAAACCTGAGGATAGTTCAGAAAAAAAGAAATTTAAAGAAGATACTGAAACTAAGCTTAAGATTAAACAGAATGGAATGAAGAGGGGGTATCCAGATGATCCTGTAGAAATAAATAATAAAGGAGATGGTATATTAGGGAGACGACCAAAACGTAAGTGTGTGCTGGTCACACCACCAAATATGGAATTCGGTCAAGGAGATTGTATGCCTTCAACCAGTGGAACAGATTCCCACAGATCACATGATGCTTTGAATGCCCAACTGCCAAAACTGGCAGTAGAATGCAATGGTTACATAGAGTTTACCAGAACAAGAAACAATAAGAGTACTGATGGTATGAAATGGGATAGAAAATGTAAAATACAAATAAGTTACTCTGAAGACCCATTGAATGTTGGAGAGTACATTATTTGGGCTTTACATTACTCTGACGAAAGTAAATGCAGAAGAAATCTTCTCGCTGCATTTGAAGAAGTTTCTAAGGAAGAAGAAATGAAAAACATATGAAATAGTCATTTATCTACTACTTACAACTTTTTGTGTTTATTTTATTGCTTTATCGCTCCATTCCGTGATTTAGCAATAAACTAAAATCAAGGGTAATTACTATTTTGATAAAAATGTGATATATTTTTCTATGATATAGGATGTATGTCTTTTATGTATCTTTACTTTAAATAATTTACAAATTGACCAACTGTACCTCTTATACTATGAATTAATAAACTTAGCAATAATTACTGTAGTCTTCCGACTTGTGAGAGCATAGGGATGAATTGTGTGTAATATGCTTGATTCTAATTGTGCTGTTAAATTTTATGTTGGATTTCCTGCCATAGGGTGCAATGTAGAGTTAATTATCGTGTAATATCTTTCATAAACAAATTTGGAAGTTTTTGCACCAAGTTATGGTTTTTACATAGCATCAGTATATCTGATATATCAAGGTGCTCTATGGATATGTTCTACTTGATTTGTAGATGAAAAGATGGATATTTTGATGTAATGTCAATACTGTGATTAATATTGTTACATTGAAAAAAATGTACTGAATGATGGGCTGATTCTACTAAATAAGCCTTTAATTATACTTTTTTCCATAAGTTTTTTGAATTTTTTATATTTTTATGAAATATCCTCAATTTCAGAACACAGATTTAATTGTTAACATTTAGGAAGTAGATTTTAGGTGGTTTTCAGTATCCAAAATCCTACTTAACCCTATAGATAAAACGCAAAATAGAAAACTAACTGCTTATTAGTTGTGTTAGTTGCTTCTGCTAAATAACAGCTTTTTCTATCACTTTAATTTACAATTTAAGTTCTTAAATTTGTTTGGATCTCTAAATTCCACTATCTTGTCATTTAGTCTGTACCACCGATTTTAGTTTTAATAAATAGGTATAGAATTCTGATAGGGAACATTTTAATTTTAGTTTTTGGATGTAACATTAACATAGTCCTAAGTTAAAGGTATTGTTATGAAGATTTCACTGTTTTATTTTTGGACAATAGTTGTAGCAATTCTTTTCATCAACAAATTTTTAAACTATGAATTATGTAGATTTTGCAAGAAATAGATTATAATACTTTGAAATTATTGGTAATTGATGATCATGTTAGATCATTTATTTAATTATATTGTTACCTAATTCTTTGCAGGATTTTTTTAAACTTCATTTTTTATTTTGGGACATTTCAACTTATAAAATATTATTCAGTTTATATTTTGTGATTGATTTTAAAGAACATGTACCAATGTACTCTTTATTACATTTATAGGTACTTTCAGGTTTTTTTTTATTGGCTAATGGACTCTTTCAATGAGATTTAAAAATTTGTTTAATATGAGTATACATACTCTGAAGAATTACTTTTAAATTATGGATAGCTATAGTTTACATAATGTTTGGGTAACATTAAGGAAAATATTGTAAAATGTTAGCTATCTTTGATTTTTCAGTGATTTCTATTATTGTAAGTTTTATGTTTGTTATCATTACTTGTGAAGTAATGATATGGGAAGATTTTTGTTTGATTATGCTAGAGATGTATAAGATGAATAAATTTTGTTTAGATATTATTTATGGTTTTATTTAGTTTCATAGAAATATAATACTAAATTTTATCATATTTTTATTTCATATTCATTATTAAATCAATCATTAAACATAAATTGCGAATATATTTAATTTCCTAATTTACCACGGGAAGAAATTACATAAATATTTCAAATTATTTTTTTCTAAATGGATTCATTCGATTTTGTTGATAAATATTTGATCTGAGGATTTGACAAATTGAGCAATGTAAAACTCAAAATTACCTACATTCCTATCTAAATTAAACTACCTACTACACTCAGATCTATATTTTGTGGCACCTCATGACTAATACAACATATAAAAAATCAGACATGAAGAATTTATTTTTATTGCTAAGAAATTGAACAATTAACTTCATTAATAGACATGTCTTTGTCGTATTAAATGCAAGTTTGGCTCCATGATACAGGTTTGTTTTGCTATTTGTTTCAGATTAACTTTTCCTTAAATGTTTTGGGTGATATACTGTTATAGATAAATAAAATTTTCAAAACTATCAAAGGAAATAATGCAAGTGAACTATAATATAATCATACTTGTAAAATGATATCTATGAAATTAACACAAAATGAAATACTTATTTAAACTACCAATAATAAATCCCATAAAATCCAATTACTGCTAAAAGGTAACAAGTTCTAATTTAATTTCTCCCAGTAATCAAATTTAACCAATAATTGTTCATCACAATAGGTGAATGCACTACAACCCCCAGTAGTTTTAATCAACACTAGTGTTGAAGTTGTGGGTCAAAGTTGTCTCCATCATTAATGGCATTTGTGTCTTCTAGTTCTTCCTTAGCATCATTTTCAAGTACTGGCTCATTTATAGGATGATGAACATTCAGTGAAGAACTTATTTTACTTGGAGCTGCTGCTGGAGTCACTTTTGATGAAGCTGATGGACTAGAACCACTCTTGGTAGTTAGTGCAGCCTTAAGTCTCTCAATTTCCTTCTCTAGTTCTTCAATTCTTTGCTTTCTTTCTGAAAGCTGCGTGCTAAGTGTTTCTTTTTCAAGTCTTAATGTCTCTAATGTAGCAGACTTACTCAGTTGAAGATTCTTTAGGGACTGTAACTCAGTTTTGCATAGCTCCACGTCAACTAGCGTGTGATTCACTTGAGACTGTGCTTTCGCCGCTTTATCTTTGAAATCTCTTAGTTCAACGTCTACAGAAGATTTTTGTCCTCGTAGTTCATTCAATTGAGATGCATATCCTTCTTTTTGTTCGAGTAATGCAAGGGAGTCTTCGGTACATTGTGTCTGTTGTTTGGAACAGTCTTGAAGCTGTATACTTATCTCAGCAATACGGTTTCGTAATTCTGTTTCCAGGCTCCAGCTATTGAACAGTGAAAGTGTAAGTAAAATACACACGGCGAAAACAATATAAACGGGCCAGCGACGCATGTTCTCTATACCCATATTCTAGTTAACGGACTAATTTACTGCAAGCCGAATAAATGTTTATGCTTTTTTTATCGCTACTTTTATGTATTTGCCAACACTAGTCGTGATTACAGTTTATTTTATTTTTAATCGTTTCGCGACAATTTATTTTATTTGACAGTCTTGTGTTTTTTTTTGTTAAATTTATCCTTAATTTATCCCTTTCGGGAAAGGCAAAGGAAACTATGTCCATACAGCCATGTCTTCAGTGAAAAATCTTCTCTCTTCAACTTAACCTAAGCCCTAAGATTCTCATATTCTGCGTAAAACCGGATAGCGTCTGTTTTACGAAAACTGGCGGCGAGAAGCACAACCGCGAGGATCTTTGTCGGTACCAAACGGAGCAGAAACACTGTTATCACTTGAATTTTTCATCACTACACGAATTTTAGTCAATTTACTGCATAATACATTATCACTATTACACATTAAAAAAATGGGTGCGTGTACTTATGTACGCACGTGAGAAGTTATACTTCGAGACTTAATGAGCGGTTAAGCAGACAGCTTCATACTGTTAATTTTGTGTCACAGACGCGCGCGCATCTTAAAATTTCACTCTCATCATTTTTTCATAACGCGCCTAGCTTCATACTGTTAATTTTGTGTCACAGATGCGCGCGCATCTTAAAATTTCACTCTCATCATTTTTTCATAACGCGCCTAAAGAAGTATAACTTCAATATAACTTCAACAACTTTTTCACGCAGAACACGAAAATTCAATTGACAAAGAAACCGCTCATGCTGAGTTCCCGCCATAGACCTTGACAGTCTTGTCTTTCTTGACAGCTAATCTGAAAGGTCGAAGACAATGCAGATACTTAGATGTTTATGGAGCTTGGAGTACGGAGCATGAACCTCTTCATGAACCTAATAATATTGTATCTATGTATGTACAGAGTAACTCTTATTACTTTTTTGAATGGTTCAAAAAGTATTTTCATATCGTAAATCACTCATACTCAAACTACACACACATACATTAACACATCTTTGTAACCTAGCCCGCATTTTATCGAGTTTTCGAAAATATGCAAAAAAATGTATTGAAGTTATGATTATTTCAGTTTTTCACTCGTGCATGGAGTACAGTACCTACTCCATGCACGAGTGAAAAACTCTCTCAACTTTTCCAGCAGTTGAGAAAAGAAGCCAGCGGTAATTTATTATCTTTGATTGCTGGCAACATCGAAAGATGATCACGTGACCACTTCTTCGCCATCGCCATAGACAGTGATCTTTCATCGACTTCTTTGGTTTATAGCCACGAGGTTTTTAGCAATATTTCAATTTTGTAGTGAAATAATAAAAAGATACTTCATTATCTTGGACCAAAATGCCACCCAGTAATCCTTTGCCGCCTAAAGAAAATGCTCTTTTCAAAAGAATTTTGGTGAGTGCGGTTGTAAACATACATTTCGCATTTCAGTAGCTTGTCATTCTTATGCGATTATCTCAAATTATAAAATAATAAATAGAATGAGAGCGGTGTTCTTTTACGCTCTAAATATGTACTATGTTTCCATGTAGCCCCTATAGTTTGAAGCTGCACTGGTGTTATAATATGCTGAACTTTTATTCTGAGTCTTTATCTGGTGTTGCACCCGTATAGGGTTGCATTCAATGATGAAGTAGAGGTTACTGACTGTCGGTTTTTATTTTCAGCGTTGCTACGAACATAAACAATATAAAAATGGGTTGAAATTTGCGAAGCAAATTTTGTCTAACCCTAAATATGCTGAACATGGAGGTAAGTCTTGGTTTTGAAGTCAATGGATTGAATTCTAAAATGTATAATGTAACAATACCTGAACATATCTGAATTCAATGGTATGTAAATTGTGTATTTATTTCTAGAAACACTTGCTATGAAAGGTTTAACTCTGAACTGTCTTGGTCGTAAGGATGAAGCATATGAGTATGTGCGTCGTGGTCTCCGTAACGACTTGAAATCGCCAGTATGTTGGCATGTCTATGGACTGCTACAACGGTCTGATAAAAAGTATGATGAGGCCATCAAATGTTACCGGAATGCGCTGAAATGGGAGAAGGAAAATATTCAAATCTTGAGAGATCTCTCATTGCTCCAAATTCAAATGCGGGACCTGGAGGGTTACAAAGTAAGTAGAAAAATTAAATTCTGGAAATACTCATACCACTACAGTGTAATTTAGGAGTTTGATCAGCTTAGCATATTGCATTTTGATTTGAGTTTTGAAGTTATTAAATTACCTACTAACTCAGTATCATAAATATTTAAATGTAGTTCACAATACACCTGATCAATAGAGATACAAAATCACAATAACATCACAATTGAACTTAGAAATATCTTTTACTTACTATTTTTAACTTTGTAAATGACATTAGAGTGTTGTGTAATGACTTTTAGGAACACTTTTTGCTGCTCTATATTTTTTATACAAGATCTAATTAATCTACACTGGCATAGTATTTTAAATAAAATGTATGTAAGGAAATTTGCAATTGTGCATTTCATATATTGGAAAAATTGTGCATATCACAATTGTAATAATAGATAATGTTCTTAACAATGCACAGGCCATTATAATTAAAATAGTATTCATAGATACTGCAATTGCTTATACTTACTACACTTTTGAAAGGTAGTGGTTGAAAATTGTAATGATATAATAATAATGAAAACTTTTAGAGAAGAGTAATCTACATTAACTATAGTACATGCAATTCTGATATACTAGGTGATTTTTTTAAACAGATATTCTTTTTACATAAAGTTGGTAAAAGTTTTACAGACCTGTATTTTTCACTATATTGTTTCATACAATTTCAAGCTAGATCATCTGATAAATCGGAATTTTTGTATGGAATTTTTTTTTACATTATCCGATTGACTTGAAACTTGGTAAAAGTACTCTTAAACACAATTTATGAGATCCAAATTTATGCGTTTTTAAAAATTCGCCTTCTAAGATAATTTGAGTACTGATGACAAAGACATTATCATTGCTTGTTTACACTTATTTATTAATCTAACATGATACTTTCAGGATACTCGTTACCAGCTTTTTATGTTAAGGCCCACACAACGGGCCTCATGGATCGGTTTCGCCATGAGTTATCACCTCCTTGGAGACTATGAAATGGCAAATAGTATTCTGGATGCCTTCCGTACCAACCAGATGAAAGGACCCTATGATTATGAGCATTCGGAGTTGCTTTTATATCAAAACATGGTGCTAGCGGAGTCTGGGCAGTATGAGAGGGCTTTGCAGCATTTACAAAAGTTCCAGAGCCAGATCTTGGACAAGCTGTCAGTAAAAGAGACTTCTGGCGAATATTTATTGAAATTAAAGAGGTTTGTATTTTTTATGTACTGGCTTCTACTTACATATGAGGTGGGCTGGCAGTCCTAGTCAAAGAATATGAGAAGATAAAGCTAATATACTTACACCAGCGGCACGCTATGATGGCCATTGTCCACTCATGAAGTTTCGTATTAATTACAATACATTTGAAGGAGAATATTGCTGTTCTTTATTGACAATATAAAGCACAGTAATATTCTGCTTCAAATGTATTGTAATTAATACGAAACTTCATGAGTGGACAAACGTCAAAACGGCCATCATAGCGTGCCGCAGTTATAAATATAGATTAATAAACTTGTGCTAATACTTGTATACTTGTACTAGATTGTGGTCAAGAGCAAACCCATTATAATTAAAAAAAAAGATGACAATCAAGACAAATAAATAAAAAATTAAGCTAGTTATAAAAATTTTGAAATACCAAGGAGTTCATTACGATTAGAAATCTGTAGAACCTATGTATTATTGTTCTCCCAATGACTCAAATCCCATTTAGATTTCAATGCAAATTAATTTTATAGACTATCCTATCCCACTGTTAAGCAAAGGCTTTCTTCTTAGTCTTCTTCTTTAAATAATATATTTATTTTATCCTAGAATTCTAAATTTTTTTCTATCTTTTATTCAAGCAAACAATATACCTACGTCATGTTCTAAAGTTTCATGTAAAATAATTTCAGGTATAAGGAAGCAGAGGCAGTGTATGAAGACTTGTTAAAACGGAACCCCGAAAATGTGATGTATTATCAGAAGTTGATAGAGGCCAAACAACTTAGTACTCCTGATGAAAAAGTGGACTTTTTCAATGTATATAAGTGAGTAATTTTGCTGCTTTTGGACTAGAAGCGAAAAAGAAACAGAATTGTTTAGTTGCCAGCTCTTTTCAGACATTCTGTAGAGTTAAGGCACTAGGGTGGTACTGAATTCTAAGAGACAACCTATAAAAATGTTCAGAATATTTGTTGATCTATAAACATTTTTCGTCCTATGATAATAGGTTTAAAAAAAAAATCCCTGTTCTATGATGGAAAAAAATGCGACGTCAAATTCATATAACCCGAATCTCTTTAAAGTTCCAGTGAATAGGCATCTTCTGGGTGAGCTTGCTACATCCTCGACCGCATCTTTGCCCTTGGGCTAGATTGTGGTCAAGGGCGAACCCATTATTAATAATAAATAATTTTAATCCTCTTATTTTGTTACCATTTTACTCAATTTCGCGCGTCATTGCATAACTCAAATAAATTAAAATATTGTTAATATTGTTTATCGAGAGTGTACAATGTAGATCTTGTTTTCTACACTAATATTATCAAGAGGATAGATTTGAAGCTCCGAAACTACTGGACCGATTCGAAAAATTCTTTAAAAATTCCTTTAGAATCCTATGTTATCCCTGATGAACATAGGCTACATAGTTTTCTCGAATTCCCAGTGTAACAAAGTCCCGGGCGGAAATACGTTATGAAATGTTATAGAGAAATTTTCGATATGCTGGTTATGCCATCTCTCTTTAAACTTACGAGAAGCCTTTGCAAATCGTATTATCTAAATATATAAAAGGAGAAACTGACTGACTGACCGACTGACATATCAACGCACAGCCTAAACGGCTAAACGTAGGCACTTGAAATTTGGAAGGGACGTAGCTTAGGTACCGTAGAGATGCACTAAGAAAGGAATTCCCGAAATTCCCACGGGAACGGGAATTAGCGGGAAAATCCTTTTGTATGAAAAATCTAAACCACTTAAGTTAGACGCTTGAAATTTGGCATGCAGGTACCTTAGTAAACTTAAAGCTTAGTTGCAACAGGATATTGCAAAATTCCCACGGGAACGGGAGTTAGCGGGAAAAAACTTTTGTATGTAAAAATCTAAATCACGTAAGATAGATGTTTTCAATCTGTGTACTCTGAACAAAAAAAAATTAACACGCAAACGAAGTTGCGGGCATCAGCTAGTCTCCTATATAACATATCTTTTCTATTTGGTCATCTTCTTCGTTTTCATCAAGAATAATTATAACATTTGTGTAAGATTAATAATAGGTGTTTACCTATGAAATTGCCGATTTTTTCTCAAGCTTTATTTTATTCATAATTTATTTCATTGAACAGCTATTACTAAAACTTGAACTTGGCTTGACACGCTGCCGCGTGTCTAGATTGTTTTTTATTTTAAACCTTGGCCATATAACGGAGATATTGAGTCAAATTAATACATATTTACTTTAGATTTATTTGCTGAAAAAGAAGCTCAAATATAGCTCGTTTCATCCGTTGCCCGTTTCATTGCTTTATTTTTGCTGTACTGTTGTTACAGTTACAACTTTCAATAAAGTAAGTATGATGAAAATTAACTTAATGTTGTCCGAACCTTCCCACAAAATTTTGCTAAATTTGGATTTCGCATTCCCGAGAAAAACCCAAAAATGTTAGTATGGGAAATTCAGTTTCCCAAAAATACTGTATGAAAAACGGAAATTTCATAGGTAAAGACCTATTAAAATGCTATCGATTTGGATAGCATTTTAATAGGTCTTTACCTATGAAATTTCCGTTTTTCATGATATCATGATATCATTTTGTGTATGTTAAATATATTAAATAAATTGAAAATAGAAATCTTCAGTATAATCTATGCCTCGTTTTACCAGCGCGTATTTACTCTATTTATTTTCGCCATGTGCCTTCCAGGGCAGAGTATCCGAAAGCGATCGCCCCGCGTCGCCTGCAACTGACTGAAGCGCCGGCGCCTGCGTTCGAACAGCTCGTCGACAACTACCTTCGACACGGATTGCATAAAGGCATCCCACCGCTCTTTGTGGATCTCAGGTACTTAATTCTCAATTGTGACTGTGTTTAGTAAAACGTGCAACTTTCGGGGTAGTCAATAAGATCTATTTACAAAAGCTCATCACAATAATTGTGAACCTTAACGACTATCATGTAAGTGTACCTTTCCATTTTCACAGTCACATTTTTTTTTTAAACATTTATGGCCTGGATATTTTTTCTCCAAGCATCCGAATGAATGAATGAAACTTTATTTGGAGACAGTAATTTTTCTTAAATCTAACTTAAAATTAAATATAAAGATTATAACAGTGTCACCCCAAAAAGGCGCTAGCTCAGCATTTGTTACAGCGGCGAGACTGCTAGTATTTTGTTACTAAGTATTTTGTATTTCATGGCTAAGGAAAGCCTGTATGCTTAACTATGATCCAGGATTTGACGATTTCCTTTTCTTACCTTTATCATTTTGGCATAATCCTTACTAATTATAAATGCGAAAGTAACTCTGTCTGTCTGTCTATCTGTCCGTCTTTCACGCTTAAACTACTGAACCGGTTTTGATGAAATTTGGTACAGAGATAGATTAGAGCCTGGGAAAAGACATAGGCTACATTTTATCCCACAGTTGGGCACGTTATAACCTGTTGTCCACGCGGGCGGAGCCTCGGGCGGAAAGCTAGTCAAGAATATGGCGAATTTGACTAACCCTGTTAATCAAACGACAATTGGTCGTACATTTCTGTATTTGGTTTACACCTTCAATTATAATTGCTTAGCTCAGACGCAATGTAGGACGAATGACGATAAATTGCTATCGACATCACCAGCAACCAGCCTCCCGATCGCGGTAAGTGTGAACGTGTTAACCAAAATTATTCTGGGCTGAATACAAAGGATACGTGAGCGGTTTAGCTTTCGTAAACACGTTCAAACTTACCGCAATTAAAACGACCATATCGGATCATACTTACAGCTTACACATTCAGTGACTATTGAACATTAAAGTCTCTTCTTCTTATCGTGTAGGTATAGTCAAGTGTGTGGCGAACTTGACTTACCCTGGTGTCAGTTTTCAAACCGTCAAATGGCCTCTGACTTGGTTTTAACGACTGTCAATCGTCAATCGACAACAGCCGAGCCCGACGCCCTCCGAAGCACGCAAACGCTTGTTATAAATTGCCACTTTGGTCACCAATCGGTGATCATTGAGGGCCATTGGACTACGTGCGCCTCTTAATTGTTATTAACATTAAAGTAATTATTATTAATCAATTTTTTTTCCTAACATATCTTTTTTAAATTCCAGAACTCTATACGAAGACCAAAGTAAAGCAGACACGATAGAAAAACTAATTTTACAATACATAGAGAACCTTTCAAAGACTGGTACATTTAGTGAACAGGAGAGTGACGTACAGCCAGCTAGTGCGTTATTATGGGCATATTACTTCGCCGCGCAACATTTCGACTATAAGAAAGACACGGATAGAGCTTTATACTATATCGATGCCGCTATTGACCATACGCCAACGCTTATAGAACTATTTATTGTAAAAGGAAGGATATATAAGGTATGTTATTAAGATATTTAAGACAATAGTTTAACACAAAATTTCTGCAAAGGGCTGTTGTAGAATATTTGATTATCTTAGACAAGCAACTATGGGAATAAATTGCTCAGTTCCAGAGATTCAGATACTCTATGTATTGTAAAACTCGAAGGAAATTTGTATTATTGCGTTAAGAAGAGCAACCTTGGGAGTTTCTTGCCAATTCTTCTCTGAGGAAGTTAAAGATGCTTATGTAATTACCTACTTTTACTTATTTTAAGTAACATCCTGAATGTTCTATGAAATTAAGCTATTTTTGACTTTGACTTCATTTGAAGTTTGACTATTGAGGCTAACCTGATGTGCTGTGCTAGCCTCGGTACAATATTTTGACATTTTAAAATAGAAATCAGGTTATTCTGAGACAAGTTGTTTAATTGGACAGAAGTCCAATTAGGTAACCTCAGTAAATAAAAAAAAGTTTCTCAGTAAAAAAAAAGTCGCGCTGCAGTGCAGAAGCAGTTTTTTAATAGAATTGGCCTGCTGTCTTGGTGTTCCAATTGACTCATGTGAAAAAATGCCTTTAGTGTGGACTATTTATGCGGATGAACGTTTCACACGTTAACGGCGGTACCCACAGGCTTAGTTAGTTAGCTCACTATCCACCCACTAATCCGCACTGGTGGTGGGGGTGGGTCCATCGTCCAACCACTTTCTATAATGCACAACCATAGCGCAAGACCGGACTGTGTGGATAAAGAATGGGAAGTCCTTTGCTCGGCAGGGGCGAATCCTTGCTTCCTTACTTATATTATAAATGCGAAAGTAACTCTGTCTGTCTGTCTGTCTTTCCGTCTTTCACGCCTAAACTACTGAACCGATTTTGATGAAATTTGGCACAGAGACAGATTAGAGCCTGGGAAAGGACATAGGCTATATTTTATCCCACAGTTGGGCACGATATAACCTGTAGTACACGCGGGCGGAGCCGCGGGCGGAAAGCTTGTAATAAATAATGTTTTACTCTACAGCATGCGGGCGATCCCGTATCGGCGTACCAATGGTTAGAAGAAGCACAAGCAATGGACACTGCGGACCGCTACGTGAATAGCAAATGTGCGCGATATATGTTGCGCGCTGGACACGTGAAACGCGCGGAGGATATGTGCGCAAAGTTCACTAGGGAAGGTAAAATATATAACTCATTTTTTAATTTCTATCGTAATCATAATGAGGGAGCTAGTGCGGTGTATGGGCGCTGACGCCGTCGCGTATATGGAAATGCTTCCAGTACTCAGATCTCCCATACATTTTACGGCGCCCGAAACGACGATTAGGTGTTGTAAATGCTACCCGGGTTTGGGTTCTGTACTGCGGTAGGGTTTACTTAAGCATAATGAACCATTTTAGATATGAATCCCACAACGCAATTTCAAGAACGCAATTTTCAGATAAACCGCATCTGCTTCTAAGTTACAATCTGGTTGCATAACTGAGGAAAAAAGGTCAAATATATGTATTTTCCATTAAAAAAAAAGTCAGATGTTTTAGGATTTATATTAGAAAAATCGAAAAAGTAGCTAGAGATACAGAATCATTGGTTAGGTATGTACACTGTCGTTTCTGGCACTTCGTCGGCCGCTGCCGCGGCAAGCTCGCTTCGCTCGCTCGGCTCGTGCGTTGAGGGTCGCAGTTCTAACCTAACCTAACCCAACCAACCCTTAACGGGTTGGTTGGGTTAGGCTACTAATAAACCTACTTGTCGCAGTTCCGTCTGTCGCAATCGAACAAAGAAATCGAATGACTTATAAACAGACAAAATCAAACATGTAATAAATACATTTCCGATTGTTATTTAGGAAATGTGTAGATTTCCTAGAAAATGTATCAAATAAAATCTTTTGAGTTCGGGGAGCATAAGATATGAAAATCCTCCCGCGGCTCAGACGCGCCTACTTTCGAAAGTGTATGAATCTGAATAGCGGAAGGGTTTCCGTTATAATTTCCTGAACTAAACTACGGAATCCATACCTGATTCCAACGCGTTCAATGATCTGAATAGTGGAAGGATTTTAGTGATAATTTTTCGAGTACTTGCTCGTAAAACCTCCCGTATCTCAGACCGGTGCCGGTGCATTTCCATAAACGCGACGCCGTCGATGCACCAGTCCTAGCGTTGGACAGTTTTAGGGTCGAGTAAGAAAAACTCGCAAGCGCAGTCGAATCAGTGAATCATTTATTGTTGCTTCGGTCGTATTTATATACAGTTGCCACGGCTCGCACTACCCTCATACAAAACGAACCCTACCCTTATACAGAATGTAGCTGCCCTACATATCTTAAGCCCAGTGGCATAACTATACCCCCTGAGGCCCATGGCAAAATCATTGGATGGACCCCCGCCTAGTAGAAACCCAATATCTATTTCTTATGATTCGTTAAAATCTTAATAATTTATTTGAATTTGTATATGGTTTTTGCATGCATGCATGCATGGTTTTGAGAACCACATGATGCTTTGCCTACCCCGATAGGGAAATAAGGCGTGAGTCAGTGCCGGATTTAATTTTTTTATGAGTGTAGGCCATTTTATTTCCGCCGCCCTATTTACCTTTCTAAAATAATAATTTTACATATCTCTTGCTCTGTAAGTAGTCACTTACTTCCCTGAATGCCGGGGTGTATGGATATCATTACAGCATAGGTTTCAAAACCTACCATGTAATGTTAACATTACAGCATAGGTTTTGGAATTTGAAAAAAGAACTGTCATACTCAATACTGCAAGAAGAATATTTTTAAAAAGTTACTTTTTTTTTCTCGGTATCGATTATTTACTCGAATCGGAATCAAGACAACTTATATAAGAATTTATGAAGATTTTATTTTTAATATCGAACTACCTATTTGTTTCGCAGTCACATCGTATGTTAGTTGAAATCGATTTAAAAATCAAACTGGCCAGTACGATTTGACGCGCTTGCGTGCCATAAAATCGTGAAGAGTAAAAAAGGCAGTCGACTAGCTAGGCGCGAAATTTTAATTAAATACACATGTTTCTCTTTAATAAATGTTCATAGAAACCTGTTTTCTTGTTTTTTTACTTACCTCACAATCGATATGTAAAGCAGAGTGTTTATCTCGGGTGTAAGCATCAATTGCATACTCGGGCCAAAAACCTCGTATGCAATTGATGTCATACAGCCCTTGGTTAACAATCTACTATTCCATTATGTAGTAAGGAAGGCACTAAAGACATAAACGAATGAATTAGTCATTAAGAAAGAGCGTAAAAACGCTCACTTGATTTTAGAGGATAAAAGTCAAACAAGTTCAGTGGTATCCTCATGTGCTTTCTCTGAAATCTACCGCCCCTAGGCCGCGGCCTGTACAGCCTATTGACAAATCCAGGACTGGCGTGAGTGTAATCTATGTGCGTGTGAGCTCAAAATATAAGTATACACATCAACACGGTCTAGAGATATTGCACGATTTTTCATACAAAAGAGGTCTGTTTGAGAAGCTACAAAAGCGTACTCGGGATACATGGAGCGCTATAATTTCAGAAGGGCAAGTGCTAAACCTGAATTTTTTAATTCTAATCAATTCATTTTGTTTTACTTGAAATTTGTGAGAACGTGACGAAAATGAAAAAAAAAATTTCGACTATTTCGCGTAATTTCGACTATTTTCATACAAAAAGCATGCAAAAAGTGCATTTTCGTTTTCGTTTCCGTCTCGTTTTCACAATTTTCAAGTAAAACAAAATTGACTAGAATTGAAAATTCAGGTGTAGCACTTGCTCGTCTGAAAATTGTAGCCCTCCATATATCTCGAGTATGCTTTTATAACTTCTCAAACAGACCTCTTTTGTATGAAAAATCGTGCAATATCCCTAGACCGTGTTGATGTGTGTACATCACTCAGTCCAAGTGCGATATGGGGGACTTTGAATTAGCTAGCAGTTTGTCGCCGAGATCGGTTTGCGCCAAAAAACTGGCGACCCACGTTCTAGGACAGTGGTTCTTAACTGGTGGTTCTTGGTCCCTGAAGTGGTCCGCGAAGCCATCCCAAAAATATTGTATGAAATGTGACGAGTCGACACAATCACTGAAATCGACTGGATGCCAGAGAATTCAATTGTTTGGCTTTGGCTAGCACTGAGAAATCTTAAGATTAATCTTATCTTAAGATTAAGATTTAGTATGATAAGATTTTTGTATGTTTGTTACATACAGGTGTCCCAGCAACAGAGAACCTAAACGAGATGCAGTGCATGTGGTTCCAAACAGAGGCAGCGGCTGCTTACCAGCGCTTGCATCAGTGGGGGGAGGCGCTTAAGAAGGCGCATGAAGTCGATAGGGTCAGTAGATACACCTATACTATATCCCTACTAATATTATAAATGCGTAAGTAACTCTGTCTGTCTGTTACGCTTTTACGGCTAAACTACCCAACCGATTTTGATGAAATTTGGTACAGAGATAGATTAGACCTTGGAAAGGACATAGGCTAATAATTGTGTTGATGATGGTGTGTTTCCTGATTTGATGAAACATAGTAAAATAATTCCTCTATTTAAAGCTGGTAGTACATCAGACCCCACCAACTTTAGACCATATAATTTCAATACTACCAGCCCTTAGCAAGATATTTGAAAAAATTATGCTCAATCAAATAACCACTCATTCTACGCTAACAACCTTATGAATATAAATCAATTTGGATTCACACGGGGTCGCTCTACAACCGATGCTGGTGTTGAGCTCATTCGTCATATTTTTGCGGCCTGGGAGGACTCGCAGGATGCTCTTGGAGTCTTCTGTGATTTGTCCAAGGCTTTCGATTGTGTTCATTATGAAACTCAGATCAGAAAATTACATCATTATGGCATAAGAGGATACGCACTTAGGCTTCTGGAATCTTACCTGAGTAATAGGATCCAGAAGGTTGAGGTTAACGGCACTAGGTCACCTGGGTCCACAGTCTGTATGGGCGTCCCACAGGGTTCAATACTAGGACCATTCCTGTTTCTCGTTTTTATTAATGACTTACCTTCTCTTGTTAAAGACCGAAGATGAGTTCGTATTATTTGCAGATGACACATCACTCATATTTAACCCTTTTAGCGCCAAGAGTTTTCGTCAAAAACGCCCAACACACGCCACGACATCAATTAAAAAAAAAAAAAATATGTCGTGGCGTATGGCGATCGCTTGGTGGACGATATTAAAGTAAAAAAAATATAAGAAAAATTTGTCTGATATATCAGACATTGGCGGCGAGGGCACGAAACTTAAACGTCTGATATATCAGACATTCGCGCTGAAAAGGTTAAAGTGAAGAGGTACGACTCTGATTATGACAATGTGAATACTGCGATCTCAAAGGTAGTTGAATGGTTTACTGTAAATAACCTTCTTTTGAACGAGAAAAAAATAGGATCCAGAAGGTTGAGGTTAACGGCACTAGGTCACCTGGGTCCACAGTCTGTATGGGCGTCCCACAGGGTTCAATACTAGGACCATTCCTGTTTCTCGTTTTTATTAATGACTTACCTTCTCTTGTTAAAGACCGAAGATGAGTTCGTATTATTTGCAGATGACACATCACTCATATTTAACCCTTTTAGCGCCAAGAGTTTTCGTCAAAAACGCCCAACACTCGCCACGACATCAATTAAAAAAAAAAAAAAATATGTCGTGGCGTATGGCGATCGCTTGGTGGACGATATTAAAGTAAAAAAAATATAAGAAAAATTTGTCTGATATATCAGACATTGGCGGCGAGGGCACGAAACTTAAACGTCTGATATATCAGACATTCGCGCTGAAAAGGTTAAAGTGAAGAGGTACGACTCTGATTATGACAATGTGAATACTGCGATCTCAAAGGTAGTTGAATGGTTTACTGTAAATAACCTTCTTTTGAACGAGAAAAAAACCAAATGTGTAAAATTTACCTTGCCCAATGTTAAACAGGTTAATACCAATGTACAGGTTAGGAATGAAAACCTGGACATTGTGGAATCTACTGTATTCTTAGGAATAACTCTTGATGCAATGGGGTCCTCATATTGATAAGTTAGCGAGCAGACTCAGTTCAGCAGCCTACGCAGTTAAAAAAATCCGTCAATTATAGATAGATAGATAGATAGATTGACACTTTATTCAATTGTCATAAAACAGCAAAACACAGTAATAGACAAACAACAAACATACAAGTAAACAAGAATCAGCAAGCAAACAATGAAGTAAACAGACTAATAAACAGAAACAAATAATTTCATAAAACTATTTTACACCGTGTTATCTGTATCATGCCAATCAAATTGGCGCTGACTCAGCATATTGCTGCAGTACCAGACTGCAGCGCTGGTATTATCGAACGTTGAAACCGCGAGAACCGTATATTTCATTTACTTGCACAGCCTAATGTCATATGGCATTTTACTGTGGGGTAATGCTGCGGATATCAATAAGATCTTTGTTCTGCAGAAAAGGGCTGTTCGCGCGATTTATCAAATTACACCTAGAATGTCTCTTAGACAAATATTCAAAGAATTAGATATTCTGACTTTTGCATCCCAATATATATGTGACAATCTTTTATATGTGAAGAAAAATGAACATTTGTTTAAGAAAAGTAGCGATAGGCACAATATAAATACTAGGACCAAGCATAAACTGGATGTACTAGACAGTCGTCTCCACAAGGTTACGAACTCTTTTATGGGTCAATTTATACGTTTCTATAATAAGATTCCCATTGAAATTTACCTTTGGATAAATTTAAGACAGTAATTAAATGCAAAAAGGGCTATTACAAAGTTTCTGATTACCAAATTGACAAGCAGCCTTGGGAATGAACTGCTCAGCTCTAGAGTTATTTCAGAATTAGTTAAAATTAGAAAATAAGAAAATTTTCCCGAATTCCCACGGGAACAAAGTCCCGGGCGGAATGATATTTTAATGAAATACTAAGCAATCCTTACATTTCAGCACTTCTCAGAAATAATGGAGGATCAGTTCGACTTCCACTCATACTGCATGCGTAAGATGACGCTCCGTTCGTACGTGGGTCTGCTTCGTTTGGAAGACATAGTCCGCGCGCACCCGTTCTACTTCCGAGCTGCAAGAGTTGCGGTGCAGGTTTACTTGCGGCTGCATGCCAAGCCGCTGCAGGACGTGCCGCAAGCCAGCGAGCCTGATACAGGTATGTCTATACTACTAATACACACATCAACGCGGTCTAGGGATATTGCACGATTTTTCATACAAAAGAGGTCTGTTTGAGAAGCTATAAAAGCATACTCGAGATACATGGAGAGCTATAATTTTCAGACGAGCAAGTGCTAAACCTGAATTTTCAATTCTAGTTAATAAATTTTGTTTCACTTGAAATTTGTGAAAATGTGACGGAAACGAATATGAAAATGCACTTTTTGCTTGCTTTTTGTATGAAAATAGTCGAATTTACGCAAAAATTTTTATCATTTTCGTCACGTTTTCACAAATTTCAAGTAAAACAAAATTTATTGATTAGAATTCAAAATTCAGGTTAAGCACTTACTCGTCTGAAAATTATAGCGCTCCATGTATCTCGAGTATGCTTTTGTAACTTCTCAAACAGACCTCTTTTGTATGAAAAATCGTGCAATATCCCTAGACCGCGTTGATGTGTATATTATAAAGAGAAAACATTTGATTATTTGTTTGCATTGAATAGGCTCCGAAATACTAGACCGATTTGAAAAATTATTATTAGAATGCTACATTATACCTGAGTAACACAGGCTATAATTTTCCCGTACTTTATTCTTTGGTTAGTTCTTCTATCGATGATAACCTAGTTGGTCATGAGCCAGACTTCTAACCGGAAGTTTGCGGGTTAAAACCTGGTGCGGGCCTGTACCATTACATTCGACGGATTTATTATTAATTATCACTTGCTTAGCAGTGAAGGAAAACATCGTGATAAAACTAGCACGTCTTAAGACAAAATCGAAAGGCCAGCGGTCCACAACCCGCATTGATGGTGGACTTATGGCCTAAATCTTCTTCGTGTTTCGAAGAGAAGCCCGTGCCCCTCGGTAAGAACGTTAGAAAAAAAAATAAAAAAAATATGATAGTGCCTTTTAGTTATTATAGTACGACCTGCAGGTTATTTCCACTAAAAACTGCTTTTGCACTGCAACGCGACTTGCGTGTGTCAAATTGAGCTTCTTTTTTTTGAAGCTCGGAATAACTAGGTTTCTTATGGAATTAATGGCAATGGTATTCATACAAATAAATTATTTATATTCTTAAACTAAAAGCAAATATCAATGTCACGTCAGAAATGACAACTGCAAGTGCACAGTTGCAGTTTTGTAATAGAATTGGCCTGCTTGAGTCCAATGGCAACCGCAAATTTGACCGTCTTTAACGGGCATCCTTGATGTCTTAGCTTGGCCTCCAAGGTACTGATTACTCATACTAATCCCTGTATTATTGAAAGAACTTATCTACACAAAAATCATGAAAAAGTAAAAAAAAACTAACTGCACCTGCATGTTTACGTCTGCCATTTCCGACGAGCAGTTGCAGTGCATCGCCACTAAGATGACTTAGATACCATTCACTTCTCACCAATCACCCTAAAGTAGACTGGTAAATAATGCCATTGGGTATTAAGTCCGCCCTTGTACTTTTAGTGCATTATATTTATTAAATAAATATATTCTGTAAATAATTCCTATTTTCTGCACTGCTACGCTAACAAAGCTACACTGCATCTGCGCCTGAACTGCAGTAAAACTAATATCAATCATGTTGCTATTAATTTGAATTGTACTATTAATTAGAACTGTTCTATTCACAACATAAAAAGCCATAATCATAAAGCCATTTTGTATTCATTTAAAACTGCTGGTATTTGCAGTCTTTCGCTTGTCAAGTTGCAGCGAAGACAAAAAAGGGGGGTGTTATGAGTTTGACGTGTGCATCTGTGTGTCTGTATGTGGCATCGTGGCTCGTAAACGAACGGACCGATTTCGATGCGTTTTTTTGTTTGAAAGCTGGCGTAATCGAGATGGTTTTTAACTATAGGTAATCGAAAAAACAAGGTATGCATATTTACACACAAAAATAAACAATTTTTTGTTTTTTTCCGCCCAATTTAATTGTCGTTTATTATGGCTATTATTCAACATAATTTGACATAGCAAACAGCCTTGTCATTATGGTATTTTTAGCTGATTATTATCATTACGTAATATCATTTTAAATAATAACCTGGGAAACAAACTTTGCAACTTTCATATTACGTGACAATTGTTGAGGTATTTGTTAATTGTCGTATAGAAGACAATTGATAATTATATCTAGATAATATATTGATAGGCAACCGAGTTGTATAGGTCGGCCGATTACAAATGGGACCTTAATTTTACAAAGAGGTGTCGTTTTACGAAGTGCCGAAAAGTTGTGCCTTCGTCGTTTAAATTTTTTAAATAGTCGACTGAAAGGATTAACGTTAATCCATATTATACCCTGTTTTTTATTCTCAGAGACTAAATTGACAATACCTGGGTTGCCAGTTTTTTGCAAATCTTAAATAGTGATGTGCCACTAACGGTAACCGATGTTATCAAAATTAAGTGCCGGTTTTATATTACTTAAAGAGAAGGGAGGAAATACTTACTTTAAACGTAACGTAATGTCCCTAATCGTTTTTAAGGTTGCCGTATCAAAAATAGAAATTACCGTGTTTTTCGCTAACATACACAAATAACTAATAGAATAGTTACCGATAGATTTTTCTTTTTTTAAAGTTGTTTGCTGTTGTCATATTTAAATAAGTGCCTGCCGTATTTCTTAAAAGTTTAGTGATTTTGTCATAAATAAGAGCGTGAATTGTCGTATTTTATTGTTGGGAATAACACTGATGGCAACTGTCTTTTTTTGTTTATAAGCATCAAAAGAGGTTTTATTATAAATTCATTTTGATAATAATTTTTAAAATGTTAATATCATACAAAACTAAGAAGCTAATCATCTAATAAAGACAAAATTATAATTATTACGTTTTTTTAAAGTTACGATTCAAAAATCGACAATTTAGGTAAAACACTATTTAAAAAAACTGGTAACATTATTTGTAAATTTGACATTTGCATATGTCAATTTAGTCTCTGAGAATAAAAAACAGGGTATACATTTGGTCCATATTACAGAACGCGACTCAGACACTGAAATATACTTAGAGAGAAAGAGACAATCAATACTTAAGTATAACAGGGCTTTAGGTAAATCTCTTTCAACCTCTCGGGTGGTTAATCAGTCCATGAAACTGAACAACTTTCCCAAGGAACATAGATCAAAACACGAAAAAAAAATTTTAAGTTCCCATACAAACTTCATCAGCATATAGCGCATTTTGTATGGAAGATCAAAATTTTTTTTCGTATTTGACCTATGTTCCTTGGGGAAGTTGTTCAGTTTCATGGACTGATTAACCACCCTAGAGGTTGAAAGAGAGATACTTAAAGCCCTGTATTCTTAAGTAGCAGTCGTATTGTCATTTTGATAGTGAGAGAAAGAGACAATCAATACTTAAGTATACATCAAGACCTTACTGCCGTACTCAGAGACGTCAATTAAAGTTAAGAAGTACTTAAATGTCATGCTATCCTTGTTTATATCAACAAGAGTGAAAGAGTCAACATCAGAGTTTAATAGTACTTAACTTTAATTGACGTTTTTGAGTATGGCAGTTAGTCTCCTTTTGTAATACGGGCCTTACTCTGCAAAAAGGGTAATTTACTTTTTATGGGGTGACTTTAAATTAGTTAAAGGAACTTTAGAAGGTGATCCTCCCCGTGAAACATAACGGGTTTCCGCAAGGAACCTATAAAATTCTCACAATAAAAAAACAATTGCCCATCCAAAGGCAAAACAGATGATTGCACAAGTAGTATGGAGAGGCAACATTTTTTCATATATCGGGGACAGTTTTTCAGTTTCCTGGGCTCGTAATTTTCGTTAATTTAAAGTCATTCAAAATACCAAAGGCTATATGTAATAAAAACAAGGCGATATTAGTAAACTTACGAATTATCCAATATGCCTGTGTCATAGACAATGTGCTTATTCTTTGTCTTGTGCGTATTTTCTTTATTGCCTTTTTGTGTTTTTCTCATATTTACTTGGGAATTTTATTGTATAACAAATTAATTGTATTTCTATTACTTTTCCTCTAATTTGTTTATTCTTTAAACTGTATTCTCAGTGAACTTACCATTGATTATAACTATTTCTAAGTAAAATAAATAAACTCTTGTTTTTATCGTTTAAAAATAATATAATATTGAATCTATTTCTTATTCGACCCAGACTATCTAAGTCAGGATAGGATTGAAAAGAAAACAAACTTATTACAATCGTTTTAATTTTTATTTTACATTCTTTGTTTTATTATAAAATACAAAATCACAATTATTTTGAACAGGTCACCAAACATCTAATTCAACAATTAAAATTGCTTATATTATTAGGTACTTTGTAAGCACCCTGATCAAAAACATTTTGTAATAGTTTTGAATAACAATAGGTATATGTTATTTATCTATAACAATCATTTTCACTCATTGCTTCATATCACAACATTCCTATACAGTTCATCGAATACTGATCTGAATAAATTAATTATATCACTATTCATGCACCACAGTCTCTTAAAATACAATTCAATAAATAGTAAATATTATAAAAAAGCGTCCGTTCACAACACAGTGTACAAAACATCGCTCGTACGAAATTACAACATCGTTTTTAAATATTATGGCAATGCGGTCGTCCCGCTAGTCTCTCTTACACTACTAAGGACACTATCACATTTGCGCTTTGTATTTACACAAGTCGGAGTTCCGACGCAACAGTTCAGACTAGAGCTTTGGTTTCACCGTCCGTAGCCGGGCGCTCTGTACCTCTCCCGGGCCGCTTGCGCCTGCGCCGCGGCTTGGGGCGTTAAGAAATACACGTGCGCGCCCTCGCCGGGCAGCCTGTATGACACGAAAGACCCCGGCCGGCCCTCGCCCGCCGCGTTAACGGGCGTTATCCACTCCGCGTCAGGATTAAGAGGAGGCAGCGGCCTCCTGTAGTTCACGGCCGTATCTCCCCCTAAAGATGGCCTGTTCAAATCGTATTGCTCGCCTGTGTACTGCGGCCTCTGCACTTGCGTTTGTATTCTATATTGCTGTGGCTGCCTGTACCCAGGGTTTGCTATCGGTATAAACTCGCTATCGGGGTTGATAGGCGGTCGCGGGTGTCTTTCGTTTACCAAAGTATCGTCGAGTAGTGATATCGGCTTCTCCGGCTGCACTAGCTCAGCATTTTGAGCCCTAATCGGCGCTATTGGCTCAGAATTCGGGTTTATCGTCGGCCGCGGCACACGATCGTTTACAAGAGTATCCCTTTCCAAGTTCGGTGGATTAGGATTCTGTTCAACGATTTCATACGCGTATTGCAAATTGATATTGTTGTCTATCGGTGTCCTGACGGTTCCCAGCGAAGGTGTCACAGCCAACCCGTTGATATCGTGAGCACTGTCTTCGATTTTCTTACCGAAAATATCGAAGGAGTTCTTAGTGATGTCATCCAGATATCTTTCGTCTTGTTTTGTGTAATATCCATGGCTGATCGGGTTGGGCGTCGTGCTGGGATGAGTCACGTGGTGTACTACTGGCGCTGGTTTCTCATTTTGTGCAGGAATGTGGTTTCTATTCTTTGATGGCCGAATTTCTTTTGGACTGTCATAGTCATCATTATTCTTTGTCTTCGGATAATATCTCGTAGACGTTGGCGTTTCTGTCGTGACTTGCACATTCTCAATCAAGTACTGTTGATGGTATCCCGGCGAAGCCGAAGGAGTGATGGCATTGAACTCATTTTCAAGGTTGAATGGCTTGCTGTAGCTGACCATGGGTCGGAAAGGTTCAGGGTCTAGTTTAGGAGCTCGGAATGTCAATTGGTCTGGCCTAGGTTTGGACTGATAACTAAACTGATAAACCGGCCTGGATGTAATCGCTTTCGGCTTGTGTGAGTGTCCTCTGTGAGAATGGCTCTTCGGTCGCTTAGTCGTAAACAAGTCAATAGTCGATTGAATATCTGCGATTTGCTGGTAAAACGGATCTGGTCGATTCGCCTGTGGCACATACACATTTTGCAGTCGTGGTTTTTGTATGCTGAAATATTCCTGTGTCAGTGTTCTTGGACCTTGTTTCTGGGGCCATAGGAAAAGAGCATCTTGATCTATAGATCCGTAGGAAACGTCAACAGCCGGAGAAAAGCCAGTCTGAGGTTGAGGATACACGTTCTGTTGTGATTGCGCTTGGTTCGACACCGTTTTGTAATAATTCCTGCCGTCGAAGTAAGTTGAAGGCGACGGTGATGTCTTTGGCTGCTCATCAAAGAAGTAGAACGAAGCAACGCCATCTTGAGCAGGTTTTCTGTACACTGGTTGTAGTTTTGTAGTAGGTACTTCGTCGTTTTGTGTGTTACTGAAATAAGCTCTCAAAGGCACAGGTGTTGACGTCACATCATTACTTTCTGGCACACTGTACACAATGTAAGGTTTTTCTGTCGGTTTAGGTGGTTTAGCATCATAAGTAGGTTCCGGATAATCGTATATAACAGACACTGATAA
Organism: Aproaerema taeniolella; assembly: GCA_949987775.1. Lineage (NCBI taxonomy): Eukaryota > Metazoa > Arthropoda > Insecta > Lepidoptera > Gelechiidae > Aproaerema > Aproaerema taeniolella. The sequence continues at coordinate 7,760,045 of OX465245.1, forward strand.
AGGTTTTGACGTAAGTTTTTGTCTTGTTTTGTACACTGGCTTCTCTGTCTTCGGAAGGATAGTGACCTCGTCGGGAAGGTTGTGTACACGCACTGGATTTCTTTGAGGTATATGCACAACACGTTGCGGTTTTCGTGTTTTAGATGTTGTCACTTCTGGAGATTCTGAAGTCGTGACAGTCGTAGGTAGTTCCTCTGTCGTTCTGATCGATTCAGTCGTGGTTGTCGGTCTCGTCTTGTACTTGTTTCGGAACACCACCGGTGTCGGTGACGGTTTCAGCGTCGATTTCGGCCTCGAGTACGTCTGTGTTGGCCTAGACGGGGTTCTGACTGTTTCCGTCGTAGATTTCTCCTCTAATGGAGCGAAGAAATCCGGTGGTGGAGGTAAAATTATTCCAGGAACGAGAGGTCCTGCTGGCACGCTGTTATTGTAGTCCGCGCGGTAAGAAAAATTGTATGGCGGCGGATAATAGATCGAAGGGTCGTCTTCGTCGTACAGGTCGGACTGGTTGCTCGGTGGTGGTAGAAACGCTGCGCCCGGAGGAAAGCCTTCTGGAAAAGAGCCGTTCATGGATGCGAGGAATGGGAATGCTCCTTCGCTCGAATTCCCAGGAAGGAATGGGAACGGAGGAATTGGCATCGGCGCTCCCCCGGTAGTAAGGTTTCCCGGATTGCCACCCGGGGGATAGGGCGCTCCCGGCGCAAAGGGGAATGGCGGAGGAGGTAGAGAGCCTTCGCCCGCTCCTTCAAAGAAGGGAGGGAAAAGGGGCGCAGGGACACTACCGTTTGGCGTGAGGAAGACGAGCGGTCCGTCGTCGGAGAGTCGTACTGGAAAGGGCGGAGGCACTTTTGGTTTCTGAGGTAGCTTTACTTGCCTTCGGGGCGCCTCGTAGTCATCGATCGGTGGCCACGGCCTGCGTTCGTTTTCTTTCGTACGTTCAGGGAAAGATCCGCCTTTAAGCACCAGTAAATGATCTTCCGCCAACCAAATCTCATCCTTTTTTAGTCCTCCGAGAGTTTGTATATTATCCTTTGCTCTCGTCTCGGAGTTGGGTTCGTAACTAACAATTCCTGGTCGTTTTGGTGCTTTAGCGAATATTTCATTTTGAATAAGGCCGTATTTTCCTTCAGCCACCTGATCGGATAGCGTCTTCTTGTCCTCATCGTCGTCCTTAGTCTTGGAGGCCTCCTTGCCCTCCCCCGCGCTGGACATGAGCATGCCGTCGTCCCAGATGCCCTGGTTCCAGCCCACGCCGCCTGACTGGTCCGGCGCGACCGCACCCGCGAATTTGCCTGTTTCAGTCTTAGCATCGAAAGAGAGAGAGTTCTTTGCCGCGCCGTATTCTTTTTCGGGTTTGATTTTGAGATGTCCACCGATAAGTCGTTTGATGGTGCGCTGCGACTCGGCGACCCCCGAGTCCGAGGGTGGCGGGCCGAGGCTGCGCTGGTCGCGCACGAACGAGTCAGGCGGCAGCACGTATTTGGGCACGAGCACACTGGCGCGCGCGCCGCACGCCCATGCCAGCGCCACCAGCAGCGCTAGCGCCGCCCCTCTCACCATCTGGAATTTACAGAAGGCATATCTTAATACACATTACATCATAATTATAACACTTATCTAACCATTAATCAATGAACTTATCTAAGTTGGGTATTCTTTGTTATGCGAATGCACTCGCGCGTCACACATGAGCGGGCGAAGTGAAAGGTCCGTGGAGACAAAAACGTTGGCCAGTGTTTTAGGTACTGGCGTGGCGCGCGCCACCACCCGCCTTTTATCAAGTCGCACCGGCGGCCACCTCCGACCGCCGGCATTGAGAATCAAGCGTTTAATTCGAAATTGAATGGCGAATAATGACCGCGCGACAGGAAGGCCGTGAAGCCCAAATACGAAAAAACCCGAACTGTCATGCTTTATTGGCCCGTTCTGTTAAACTCGATCTCCGGGGGGCCTAATTGTTCTATTACGTCCATTATCAATTTGCGCGTAACCTCGAATGTTTTAGAGAAATGTTCATTAGCTCGACTATCGCTAACGATATAGAAAACTGATGTTTTGAAACAATGATCGCATATTTTTTTCAATTTGGCTCGGCACGAGCACTCCGCTACGTAATGCTCCGGTTGTAGTCACGAAGCGGCGCTATTATCGCGGCTCTTAGGCAAATCGCGTTCATTCCGATCCGCACTGCGTCTGCCGCATGTGGGCGGGATGTGACAAACAAGCCCCGTGAAATTTGCAATAGATTATATTGCAAAATGGCAATGTTCTGGTAAATCTAGTCGGTACTTAATCGAGGCGAAAGCCGCTGGGAGTGCAGCGAACAACGGCCGACAATAATAACTAGAATAATGGCAGTAGAGCGGTTAGGGCGGTGAAGGCAAAGTCCCTGGTGTCTGGCTAACACTGGGCGTGCCGGGGCTGTGAAAGGCACGGTCGCCTAACTCGCTCGATTTCGCCTTCGATAAGCTCGACCTACCTATAACGTGTACTATAGAAATGCTTTTGTTACTAAGGTTGTCCGAACTGTTCGGCGACAGAAAACAGTATATTTATACCTTATTTAAACGTAAAGGGTTGCTCTACATTCGCCGGACCAGTTTTCTATAGTAGGCTGTGTTCGGAAAGTGCCGGCTATCGGCAAACCGGAGGCGGGGCGAGACTTGCAAAACCTTAACTCTTAATTGGTTTCGATTGTGCTGTACCGATCAGACCGATATTTCCACAATAGGTTAGCGTGGCCTTTCAACTTTTTAATTTTGTCGTTTAATACCGATAACTTCCTATTCGCAATCGGGTTATTCAATGTTCACTTGAATGTAGACCAAATACTTCATTTATTTCAACGTGCAATAACATGACTATAATCTAAGTTTGGTATCTTAATGAATTAGTTCCTAATCTTATTAAAACTCTGTAGCCAGTCTTGAGTGGTAATAAACGTTTGTTCATATTGTCGCCGCCGGGTTTGTTGGGCAAAATGTTGTGCAACAGTTTTCTTTATCGACAGGTACAATGTGTTACTATATCTTTAAACAAGTCCATTGAGTTATTCAGTTTTGTAATACTTCGTACGGTTGACCCGAGTTTTTATTAATTTTGACATTTGTATCGTCTTCCTTTCGTTTTGCTACTTGTTTGCCTTCGTTATTCGATTGTGCTGGTTTTTTTTGGCTGCTTTGCTATTATTGTGTTCAGTTTTAGCTCAGCTCAAAAATATTTTCACTGTTGACAAAACAAAAGCGCTAAAAATGTCCAAGTTATTTGCGAACTCATTTTTTAACCTAAAAAGCGAGTTGAAAATTTCGGTCAGCCTTAATTACTTGACATGAGCGATGGAAACCAAAGACAAGCGAATGGCCTTGCGGCCGGCAAGGTGCCCGTTTTTTTGCGGCCACAAAACGTGAAGTGATTTACCAACGCGGTCGGTTTGGGTCTGCCGCGACAATGTCGGCCAACCTTGTGCGATCGAGGGCTGCTCAAACTTACTGATTATTACATTTTTTAGCGAAGAAAGTGGTTTTACAGATGATAATTGATAGTATAATCAAAATGTAGAGTGAGCATTATAATCAGCACTAATGATTGAAGACATTAAATTCATATTGAGATCATATACTAAGACAAAATACTCTTTGCTCCTTTCGCCTGAGATCACTGGGCTCTTAAATGAGTGAGAAATTAAATTATTAACTTTGGTTAAATAGTAATAGTAATCACGGTTAAATAGTAATAGTAGTAAGCAAAAGACTTCATATTCGCGGAATCGTTTCTTCTTTACGATTCTTAGTATTATGCTGCCATCTTTGTTTTTATAGAGCTAAGCTTTCACGGTTGGGAAATGTATTGTCGACATTTGTATTCTGTTCAGCTGTTCGACTGTAGACTTTCCAACGTCCTTTGTTTAATGCACCAGGATGCTTCGGTGAAACTCTTTGCCTTTCTATTGGGTTTTTTCGCTCTTTGTTTGGTTGGACGTGTGGATTTATCTTCGTGATATGTTTGAATGAAACTTCTTTTTAGAATAGATTGATTATTAGTGCAGTTCGGTGTATTTTGTAACGAGCTTTGGTTCGGATTTTGTACTGTTTTGTTCTTAAGCGTCTCAAGATATAAATTCAACCAAGTCAGAAGCAGTTCGGTAGTTATATAATTCTGACAACGGGATTGTTTAATTTCGGCACTTAGTTAATTATAGGTACCTGCATTTAGGAAGGAATGATTTTTCTGTCAGGATTGTATTACATTTTCTTTGATTATCATATAATGATCGTTTAACTTCGCTTAACTAGCATTGTACTTGCACTTTATAGGAAACTATTTTCTATTTTATCTTAAAAAAATAAAAACAAGCAGGAATTATATAATAATACAGCCTAGTTGATAATAAGACCTAGTCCGTAGATGTAGTGTAATTGCATATATTGATCTCCTTGGGTTTACGGAACGACGGAAAACTTAAGGCAACCATTTATTTTGTCCATTCTCTTTACAAAGCAGAACCGTGGCTAGCTTGTTGATGTTGAAATTTTATGTGACGCTTATAGCGCAAGATATTTATTAGTACTTACTTGTAGTGTTAATTTAATTATGTACCATTGATTTCTTGGGACCAATGATATGTTAGAGCACAAACATCTGCTTTTTACGCAAACATTGGAATCGGCAGAAAAATCGAAACTATAGAATCTGGCAGACTATAAATCTAAGTAGCTAACTTTAGTATCAGTTAGTTTTCAAACCGCCTGGTGGTCTTTGACTTTGTTTAACGACTACTTAATCAATTGCAGCTGTCAACAATATGTGCTCTTCGAAGCATGAAAATTTCCACTCTGGTCACCCAATGACGTGCATCGCCCTATTTATGGTGTTTTACGTAACTGATCGATTCCGAATGAGCGCCTTTCAGCTACGAGCTTGTCGTGTAAACAAAACATCGCTACGAACGCTCAGTTGCAGAAACGTTCATTAAAATTAAAGCTCCTTTAAATGTTTACGCCATTTAAAGTTTATGCCGCCCCTGTTTACGCCAACGAGACGAAAAGTGACAATATGATATTTAAAGTAGCGTTAACTTTAATGAACGTTTCTTTAACTGGGTGTAACTCAATTAAACTTAAAATTTTAAAACGAATCGACATTACAACCATGTAGCAATAATAACCATGTTTTTACTGTGACCGCTGCATTCGAACGCTTACGCAACAAACAAGAACGAATTTCGATCGGTCGATAAAACGGGTAGCCACGTGCTATAACTATGCTACTTGTCTCCATATTTGTTGTGTCGAAACTGTGGCAAATTGTATGCGGCATTGGACCCTCGAGCGGTTCAAATTCGGTTTAAATTGGGACATAATAAGCCGTCCTTTGTAGGAGCAGAGTTTACGGAGGCAGCTTAAGCCATCTATCACGATTAATCAAAAGATTTAGAGGTAACCAGATAGAAATATAATGGTCGCGCGTACACCATTAATGGAAGTATGTTAGGGCTACCAAAAGTAGTTAAAATATTTTCAAGGTTGATATTTTAGGTTTCTTATTGTGCAATGCAAGCATTTTAAAACAAAGTCTTACATTAGTGAGTCGTAATTTTTTATAAAGATTGTAATAATATAAATATGTATTAATATTTGTATCGCGTAGTCTTTAATATAAACAGGTAAAACAAAACATGATTTTACAAGCAAATGTTGTTATATCTTATATCTAGAAAAACAGTTGTCATATTTTTGACATCGTCTAGGTAGTTTCATATTTATTATTAGAATAACACTTGTTCAGTTAACAAAGCTTATTATTAATTAATAGGTTCCAATAACAATATCAAAAGACTGTGTATTTTTGTTTATAGGTAGAAGCATTTCTATTCAGCTGTTTCATTAAAAAATAAATAAATAATAAAATCGTCTGTCAGCCCTATAATCTGCGCAGACGCAGCCGAGGCGCGTGCCGTCACCGATTGATCTACGGCCTCATTACCAACCGCTTTAACCGAGCGCGCGCGCATCTTTTGTTTGTATCGCTATATTAATAGCACTACTTTTGTTCAATCGCACTTCCATCAGAAAATATTATAAATTAACCCGCATTGAGCAATTTCTAATAAGAAAAAAGAACTAATGAATCATTAAGAATAATCGGTCATTATATCCAACAATTTTAAAATAGAAGTCCATTGTAAAACCTGTAGTTACGACTATCGGAGATAAACGAAAACTGTATTAAACTTCGCAACCGACCTATTACACACGGCACGAGCCATGAAATAGAGTCAGTAAACCTAACGACGATGTTATAAAGCCAATCATCACAATTTTACGAGGCAATCTTACAGTGATTCTATTGGTTATTGAATCTATGAAATGCAAATAGTGTCAGGGTTCGAATAAACAGATGAAGTTACTTTAACTTGTCGCAGACTTGCTGCGGTCAAGGAAAACCCATCGTGGTTGTACTTAGCTGTCTATATAGTGTCATCTACAACTATTATTATCTCCAATATTATGTCATTCGTACAAGATTTCCAACACTATATGAACATTATTCACTACAAATATAAAATTATCACCGTAAGGTTCTTGCGAGACCTTGGATTTTAATGTGGGAACACTTTTAACGTCTTAAGTTCTTGTTAAGTCTAATTTAGATTATCTCTAACATTTAGAAATATGTTGCAGTAGTTAGTTTTGCACAAATATGTACCTAGCCTTTAGGTTGTTGCACAATTTGTTTCTGCATGGTTTTCGTCATTAGGGTTCGATTATTTTATCGACATTTATAAATGTCGGTAATAGTTCGTTTCCGGCGTACAAAAAGTAGTTATTTTAAACATAATTTATGCTTTTCTCTTTTCGAAATACCAATTTCCATGTTTCATTGCATTCTAAGAATGATGTCAACAATATTGCGAGTCTGGTATGCAAAGGTCACGTAAAAAATTGATCTGATTCTTCTGGTCGTGACTGGCTGCTCGTGCCTGCGCACGCGCCGCCGGGGCCGCGGTGAAATATCTCAAACTACCTCTTATATGCTCTGTCATGCCGCGTATTGTTACCCTGTCTATGATTTATGGCACTTTACCTTTGTGACTTTCAAGGGCATCACTTTTGTTACTCATTTCGACTTTTGTGATATATCTGTATTAGGTATATCTGTTACAATAACTTCGTGGTTTTTCCTTTTAAACATGAATACAATATCGATCCCACCCTTGAGGTGAAGCCTTCACTGTTTGGTAACCAAAACTTCCGCGTGTACAAGCGATTCTTCAACACGTTGTCCTAAATAACCAAAAATGTCGTATTGCATTACTTTATTATGTTTTTATTTTACATTCTTCACGATGCAGCAGATAGATGTTCTATAAATGGCGTGTCTAATGTCTGAATGGGAACGTTGAAATGTTTTATTGTAAGACGCGGCTTCTATAAACAGTTAGTGTTAGTACGTGCTATGTTTTTATCATTCGCTTTCTTTTCTTTGTCTCTGCTTTCGAGTCTTTGTTTCGTGATTTCGTAATCTTCCGTGTAATGCCCGGTTATTTGTTCTCATGTCACTGGGCCCATAATTGTGATTACCGCATCTTGCATTTTTTCGTTTTCCCGACACAAATGAACTTTACATTACGTGTCGCTTGTTAACTTCTTGAACTTTAGTATTTCTTGTATGTAAACGTTTACGTACTATTAAGTGTGTCTTATTAACGTGTGCTCATTTTTGTTTCAGGTAAGAGTTTTATAGCAAAGGCGTGCCCACAGATTCCTAGATGGTAAGTGAGTTGCATACATGTTTCGATCGAATCGCTCGGGCCTCTGCTCCGCGATGCGATGAAGTAAACACCAATTAACTGATTTAAGACAGATAATCGTCGCTATTAGTTAGTTCTATATTGTTTAATATGAGCGTCTCTTGTGCAACGAATTTCAAAATTTTTCCGCTGTTCTGGTGTTACCTTTTGATGTTTTTCGGAGCGTGGCGAATAATAGGCAACCTTAGATTGCGCCCGAGTCCTTCGCTCGGTGCCCGTAGTAAAGCTGCATATTTTTTCGCGAATTTTGTAATTTTGAGAGATTGCTAAGACTATTTAGTTATCTTGATAATTGTTTACAGCAATTATGTTTCAAGGCGATTGAGTGTTTTTGCCGAGTGACTTGTAGAGTGTGTGACGTGAGTCCGTCAGTCCGTCACGGTGATTAGCCGCGCAGCTGACGATGCGCTGCGCGGGCGCAACCAGCGCTGAGAACGCGGCTATTGTTTGATCTGACACACGTGCGACAATAGTTGCTACACACCTTAAACAAATTGTCTTTGTACATTGTTTTCTCCTCTCATGGGTTTCACAGCTTTTGGTTTCATGCTTTTGTCGCGAAATAGACAAGTTAGCGGCCGAAAACCGGTGCTCCTTTTTTGCGACACTTAAACTTTAATCTGTCTACGAGTGTAGCCAAGCCGGATACGTTTTTATTGACGGATGCGGGCGTAATGACGTCATCATTGTTTTATATTATCTTCACGTGTTAATGACTTGATTTCCGAGGAAAATCGGAGATAAATTGTTTAATAAATAACCAAGACTTTACTTAATTAGATGAGCAGTTTTTTCGACTTAAATGTATAGCGTTTATCGGAATTGGTATTACTAAAACTCCGTGATGTTATTTTGTCACCTAACCGTTTCTGGCTGTGAATAATTTTAGCTGTTACATATTAAATTGACTGATTCATAGTAAGTAAAGCCAAGGTGATCCATGACAGGGCATTGGCACGATATTCCGGGTTTTAAACAGAATCGCACGGCTGTAAAACGCATCATCGCTTATTATTGCCACGTCCATTATAGGTTCGGGCAATTTACACAAAATTATGAGGATCGACTTTCGCGTGGGTTTTTAATAATATCCATTGTTTACAGTTATCTTGATGATAACTTATAAATTATGGTGAATTAAATTACCTTTACAATTGAATGGAGTAGAAAGGGGTCGCACGAAAGTGTCAGTTTTGTATCAGATAATTGTGGACTGTCAGGTTTTGTGTAACCTAAGCTTAAACCGCTAAATTCTCACCTACTTTCTATTCTAAACACAGAGTAGCGTTATTAATTCGTGGGTTTCTACCAAAACACAAGTTTTTCGAGTTCCTAAATTGCGTATGCTCATTTTAGATTTTTTCTTTTTTTTCTGAGATGTTAATCTTACATGGCTCGTATTAAAGTCAACAGGTTTTTGTACTCACGGATACTGATTTGGTTGGTAATATCTGACATCCGCGTTTTAATTGTTATTTTGTGTTGTTTCACACGATTTATGGGTCGGAGATACCCGACGTGATTACGGTATGCGGTGTGTAGCGAGCTTAATGTTACTACAATTATCAAAGGTTATTCAAGAACAACTTTATTAAATGATTATTATTTTGGCAGAATTGTCTTAAATAAATCAGAAAACAGAGCCACATACACAGGTTTAGGGGCTGATTCTCCTCGTGAAACTGAATAACTTTCCCCAGGGAACCTATATGAAATTATAGAAACAAAATTTTCAGCCTGATCTATGGAGAGATAATAAAAAGGATTTAGTTTATGAGCAAAAATGAAATTATATTGTGTCTACTATTTGAAGTTCACACGAACGGCACAAAAGAAACCTTCGTACTGCTTTTGAGTATGTGGCGTTAGTATCACTTAAATATTAGTTGATTGCGTGACATGTAGAGGTGTTTCAATCGAAGCAGCTGGCAGTCTGTGCTCTCTGCATATCCCAATGGGACAAAGGTGTGAGCTTATATGCATATATGTGTGTGACATGTATGTATATCTATCTGCAAGTCGTGCCGAATTAGTTAACCGTGAATTTATTCTTGCGCTCAAGTGTCGACCTCGTTGCGAAGTTAGGTGCACTCTTAAAGATGCTATGCTTATTATATTTTATTGTTATGACACGTTCCAGCATTCGGGAAGTGTTTTTGAGAAGTTGTAGGTTATTTAAATTATCTCTTATTGTCCGTTAAGTATAAACAGGCGTGTCGTATTGTTTAGCTAAATGATCCGTTTATTTTTAAATTTGCGTACTTATTAATAATAAATAAATGTAATAAAATAGATATACGATTCATTCCAAACCAATTGTCCTATGATTAAACCAAAAATGCTGTTTAAACAGATCAGTAGGTACGTACTACGTAGCACACTAAATGCTAAGTTTTAATTTTTACTTTTTGAAGTCGGTTTTTCTTTTTTGTAAAAAGTTTGTTTATTTTTATATTTTTAGTGTAAATAATTGAAAGTAGGTGAATAACAATGCCTATTAATTTAGAGGGTTTCCCTCGATTTCCCTGGGATTCTATCATAAGATCCTGACCTAGTTACAATGGGACCACCTCTGGAGTATACTCTTTCGAAGAAAAACAGAATTTTGAAAATCGGTCCATAAATGGCTGAGAAATGGGTTATATACCAAAAAAATATACATACGGTCGAACATAGAACCTCCTCCTTTTTGGAAGTCGGTTAAAAATTTGCTTACCATCTTCTTTCCATAAAAAAAATCACATTAATTGACTGCTATAAAAGTTTGTAAAACCAACTTGTTTTTGCGGCCTGTTAAATGCAAATCAATGTAAAAATGTATGCAGAACTACACTGGGCGTCAAAAATAAGTAGTACAGTTTTAAAATTGCGATTTCTCCCAAACTATAAAACTTAGACCTTTGAAACAAAAAAGGTTAAAAAGAAAATTTAATCTTATTCAATAAAAACTTCATGCATTATAAGAACTTATAATGCTTGACTTTAAAAAAAACGAATAAATAAAAACACTTTTTTTAAACTGTTGAAAGGTGTTGTCTTACTTAGGATTTTTGTGTTTGACACATTCGCTGCTGATAAAGCAATTGTAATTGAAAAGCATAGGTATCTTCAGAGAGTAAATTTGACTAATCATGCCTCTTTCACCAGAAGAATGTGCAAGAATCTTAGCTTTTCTCGAAGTGGGCATCAGTATGCGTCGTACTGCAAGGAGGGTGGGTGTAACTTTAAGAACGGTTCAGCGAGTAAAGCAAAGGTACGAAGAGACTGGAAACCATCTAAGGAGACGAGGTAATGGCAGACCCAGGTGCACAAGTACCCGAGAAGATCGCTTTATTGTTTCCACTGTGTTAAGAAATCGACACCTTAATGCAGTTGAGGTTCAGCAACAGCTTCTTCGGACCCGAACAGACTACATCAGTGAGAGTACAGTGAGAAGAAGACTTGCTGAAGCTAACCTGAAGCCTCTAAGACCAGCAAATGGCCCCAAACTTGAGACAGAGCATCGCGTAGCAAGACTACGCTACGCCCGTCAACACGTACAATGGGGCGAAGAAGAATGGGCTAGAGTTTTATTCACAGATGAGTCTCGATTCTCTTTATACACTTCAGATGGACGGCGGAGAGTCTACAGACGACCCGGTGAGCGATACATTCAAGCTTGTATCTCGGAAAGAGTCCAATATGGCGGGGGCTCTGTACACGTATGGGCTGGTATCTCTTCAGAGAGTCGCACAGAGCTTGTGGTAATAGAAAATGGGACTTTGACTGGTGAAAGATATGCCTCGGAGATCCTCAACGAGTATGCAGGGCCATATTTAATAAATATGGGTGATGGAGCCATCCTAATGCATGATAACGCCCGGCCACACACTGCTCACCACGTACAAGAGTACATTCAGGAGGTTGGCATCAACTTGATGGCTTGGCCATCGAGAAGCCCAGATCTCAACCCGATTGAACACGCCTGGGATGAGCTTGGGAGGCTAGTCAGAAGGCGCAGTCCACCTCCTGCCACACTCAGGGCTCTAAAACATGCGCTGATAGAAGAATGGGAAAATATTCCCCAACACCGCCTCCGAAACTTAGTGTTCAGCATGCCAAACCGGATCCAAGCTGTAATTAGAGCCCGAGGCGGCAACACAAGTTATTAAATTGTGAAAAAGTTCCAAAACGTGAAAATTAAGTGGTTGACATATCGTTAAAAATTGATACTTTTTAGTATTTATCTTAATTTTAAGTTTGAAACTTTATTCATGCCAAATAAAATATAACTTTAATAAACTTCGTTAAGTTTACTATAAACTGCTTTTTATTTCATAAGTGTAACTACTATAGTTTAGGAGTAATTGCAATTTGAAAAGTGTACTACTTATTTTTGACGCCCAGTGTAGTTTCATGTCCGGAAAATAGTCTTGTATTCATTGGACAGTTGGTTTGAATGAGTATTCTCTTGCCATTATCTAATAAACAAACCTAAAAGGCACTTATTTGATAAGATTGCAATAGCGACAACGTTTACAAGAAAATTAAGACGAATACAGAATGAGCCAGTAGCGAACACGTTCCACAACTATCTGTAATTTTAAAGGAATCAATTGTTTTGCAGTATTGTCGATGAAAAGCTGGCAACCTAAATCATTCTACATACCCATAAACTGACGGGTTTGTTCCAATGGGGTAGGCAGACCACAGATTGCCCCCTGGTACGATCCAAACTATACAAAAATTACTCAGTTTTCAATAAAAAAATCTTAACCTTTTTAAAGCTGAGTGTATACTGGGTGAAAAAAACCTCCTAGCTATATTCAAAATCCTGAACCAGTATCACTCAAAGAACACATTTATATAAAATAAAAATAAATATTTTTTCCATGGGAATAATTCATTTTTTGCCTAAACGTAGACATTACTCCTATACCAGGAACGCTAGGGGTGCGGGTAGCGCTCGGGGGGTGCGGCCGAGTGGTGTCTACGTTTAGGAAAAAAAATCCCCCGCCCCAAAAAAAAAAAAATAATAAAAAAAAAAAAAAGTGTTCAGTAAGTGATACTGGTTCAGGATTTTCAATAAAGCTAGGAGGTTCTTTTTCAACCTGTAAATATAACTTTAGCGATTATGATAATGCATGTATAACCTATCAGTTTTCAATAACATTTTAATCCAGACGGAAATTAATCTATTACTTATAGGAAATAATTTACCGACCGCCATGTGAAGCTATGGATGTAGTTATATCACGTCAAATGGAAGATGGAAGTATAGAAGCCACTTTCGAAGCTTTCGATCAACTGATTTGATACAAGAAGCGATTGGCCAATTACTCACTGTGATATAATCATCATCATATCTTATTACTACAAAACATTGTCTGTCCTAAAGAGATTGGGTCCAACAAGGCCAACGTTGCAAAGTTTTTTTTTAAAGTAGCAAAGCTAAGAAATGTGAAAAAATAAATAAATTGTTTTTTTTTTTTGGAATTTCTGTTTTTTTTTTAATTATGCTTCTTTAAAATTACGCCTCTTAAAAGAGATTCTTATTTTCTAAACCTGTCTTTTCCTACTATCTATAATTGTTAAAGTAAACATTGACACTGAAACGAAAATATTTGTAGTTTTAAATAAAACTAAATAAACTTTACTATCTATCTGACTGCCTCATAAATCGATTGAACTAAATACATAATTAGAATGTAAAGAACAAGCATTATAACATTTATAACAGTTAGTAAGCCAATCGGTTGTACGTGACATAACGTTAAATTACATTTGCGACCGGTAGAATTAACATTAACACACGTAACTTGAATCAATTAGACCCTCAACACGTAGATGAGATATCCCGTTAACGTAATTGAAGATTGTTCACGAATATGTGTACTTTTTGATGATCTAAGTGACAAGAAATCCCACTTATGGCTTACTCAAACTCAAATCAACTTTTCGGATGTATTATAGGTAAATTAAGAGAATTTAGATGATGTCATTGTTATCAGCAATCTATTTATAGGAGATCGTGCAGCCGGATTTAAATGAATATTCATTAAATGCTTTAATATTCTAGACTAAGCGGACCGCGAAATGGATTCTGTTATGTTACACTAATTTGAATTTCGTATCAATAAAACGAGATTCTCAAAAACGTTTGAGTCAAGTTCAAGGTTGTTTCAATTAATTATGTCATTTAATTATAAGTTTTTACGAATGTTATTCTTCAATGGAAATCCACCGTATAAATCATATTAAATTATTTAATATGGAAAAGTTAATTGCAGCCATGCTTTTGAATATAGCGGTTTATTTTAATTTGTCTCGTTGATGCAGTTAATGTTTCTTGTGGTAACAAAATAGATAATTCACTGATAAAATTGATAATGCGCGAACTTTTTGACCCAATACTACATTGACAAGAACTTTACAAGAAATCGGCTTATTTCCACAAAGTTGGGACCCCGTTAGGCACGTTAAACCTTAATAAACTTCATTTGAATACTTCGACAAAGAAAAACATTGTCTTATCTGACACTAAAGCTATGCAAATCTATCATTCTCGGTGAAACCACACACTAGTCATTATGAAGCCTTTTGTGCGAGATGACTAATGTCTCTGAAGCAATTCAATTAAACACAGAAATGTGTTTCTTGGGTTCTACAATCTAACTGACTCGGGGAAATCTGTCTTGCGGACAATTAACTTCGTATACGGCATATGACATTATGAATTAACGATCCTGAGACTTTATTGTTTGACCAGTATAATTAGTTACAGTAGTTTTATCGTATTTTTAGTGTTTCTTTTGTTTTTAATTACTATCCTCACTTTGTCATTTTCAGTGTAAAAGTGTTCTTATTCTTAATTTTATTTCATGACACAAACATTTACTAATCTAATTGAATCGTTATTTTCCGTGTTGATGGGTATCGCCGTCGTTATGTTTATTTATTATTTATACCCCACACAGACTTGCTTGGTTTGGTAGTGTATTAATATTTGTCGACATTGCTCATGAGTTCTTAGGTACACTGTAAATTTATCTATCTATTCATAAAGTCCTACGCTCGTGGAAGCGGTACAAATTATTTTATGTTCTTTGCAATTGCGCGTGGGTTTGCCCATTTTTCCTATGTAGGTGTTTGACTTGCACTTTGCAACTCAGTTAAATTACCGTTTGTAAATTATTTATTCCCAATTACGATTTTGCTGTGTTTCTGTGGTTTTTTAGATGTATTTTCTAGTAAAATGTTTGTGTTATTTGATTGCATATAAAATTAATGTGATGACTTAAACTAGTTGCTTTCGGTGACACATTTAATTTGCTCATTATTGGAACTATTGGAAGCAGCTGAGCTAGTATTTGCGATCCGATTCACAGTAATCATACATTTTTGTTTGCGTTCACACAGCTGTTTCTTTTCGTCATTGAGTTTTACGTCGAAGGCTAAGCTCTGTGAGAGTTTCATGTGTCGTGATACCGAGGTGCATTGTTTCTGGAGTTATTGTTGGGCGCCGGCGCACCGCAGGCCTACTCCGTGAGATCTGGGTCGGGGACCCAGGTCTAATTGTCATATGCTAATTCTAGTCGGTTATAAGTTTGACGTGACAGTATGGCATTCTTTCAGACACAGCAACTCGGTTATGTCCTTGACAGGTTATTGTTTTAAACCGGTTACAGCTTTTGTTATGATAGGTCGGTCGAGCTTTGGTATGTAGGTAACAAGTTTTTTAATTAAAATCGATTGTTGCATTCTAGTTGAACTTGTTGCACTTGATTACCGCAGGGGTCAATTAGGTCCTACACTTTTACCGATGTACACTGAGCATCCGCTTTAAATATTTTGAGAATATTTTCGAAAATTTTCACTTATGACAACTTATTAACTTTAACTCCAATAAAAACACTAGCTTACATTCAGATTTAGTGGCTGAGGCTGCAGCTGTAAACACACTTGTCGCACAAGGTTTCAGTGGCACATCACACGTTGGAGTCACTACACTGGAGGTTTCACAGTCACTGGCACATGTCAGGGTATGTTGTGTGGGTGACAGCGGTGGCACGTGTGTCCGCCGGGTCGGCTTGCGCATGAGTGGCGCGGTGGAAGGGGCGCTCGGAGTAAATACTCAACAGAACGCGTGCTCGGCCCGCCTACGCGCACAGCCTTATTTGATACGCACACTTGGTAGTTTTAATCGTGTAGGATTGATGCCGGTAGCCCTACCGGCTTTTTAGATTCGCTTTATTAGGAATAGGAACTGATACAGTCTTGTAGAGTTGTTAGAGATCGATTCTTCTTATTTTATTTCAATTTCATTATCAAATTATATGTGGTTCGATCTATTTATGATTCTTGTGTTGTTAGAAAATTTTTGTTTACTCTGTTGACTAACTTAAAATTATTTCTAATTTGTGGATTTCTATTATTTTGATACATTATTAATATTCTTATTTGTTGTAGTTATCAAAATTGAGCCTCATCCTGGTGTATGTAAAACAACTCGAATAAATGTTTTGAATAAGACAAAATTCTTTGTGTGAAGGTTTATAAATAATATCATATAAAAAGGTATGATTATGAAAATTATATATTTTCTTATTTGGGTATGCAGTTATGCACGTGGGAAGCTTTCCGTTATTAACTGATTGTAACTTTTATGACACCTTGGGAACGTTGCTCGCTGTTCTTTCAAGTAACCTCTTAGGCATGTGGCTTAAATACCAATATGAAATAATTTATTATTATTAGTCAATAGTCACGATTTAACAGACTTTCTGAGACATGATTGTATATTGTATGTTAGGATTTCTCATTTGTTTTTTTTTCTACTCTTCTTGGTAAGCTTGCTACATCCTCGACCATATCTTTGCCTAAGCAAGCGCTACATTTTGCTCAAGAGCCAACCCTTTTAAAATAAAATAAAAATTATTCTTTAGCCTTTATTATTAATTGTCATTTTTATCTATCTATCTAGTTCTTTTTTGTATCTTTATTGTTTTGCTTCTTTTTTTGTAAAAAATGTGTGTGTTTAAGTGTTACAAATAAATATTTTATCTATCTATCTAGTCACCCCGACTTAAAATTAATTCACGAAACTTAAGGGGTTGACTGTCCCCACGAAACTGAACAACTTTCCCAAGGAACCTATATGTTATTCTCAAAAAAAAATTCGAGTTCTCATACTAAGGCAATCTGCGTATCGCTCAAGTTGTATGGAGAGGTGATTGTTTGTTTGTTTGTTTACATCGAATAGGCTCCGAAACTACTGGACCGATTTGAAAAATTCATCACCATTAGAATCCTACATTATCCGGGATGGACATAGGGTACATGATTTTCCCGAATTCCCACGGGAACGAAGTCCCGCGCGGGAAGCTAGTCTATACTAATTTTATAAAGAGGAAAGATTTGTATTTTTGTATGTAACTAATAAACTTAAAAACTACTGGACCGATTTGAAAAAATCTTTCACCGTTAGGATGCTACATTATCCCTGAGTAACATAGGCTACATGATTTTCCTGAATTCCCACGGGAACGAAGTACCGAGCGGAATGGTAGTTACTTATAATTATATTTAATTCATTGAGGAAACGCTGTAAAAACCGATTTTTAAATTGTTGTTTTTTGTCGAAGGCTAAATCAATAAAGTTATTAGGAAGTTTATGGTAAGGAAATAGTGGTTCTATAATGGTGGGTTAAAGGGCGTAGGGCAAGGTATTATGTCATGATGACCCTGGTTTAGTATCTGTTATTGTCATTCGATAATTAACTGGCGCCAAAATGAAGAATCTTCTACATCAGCTTCTAGTCGTTCACAGCTGGACACTGGCTTCCCTTTATTAAAAAAATCTTACTTTTCACTGCTGAACGCTCCAAATACAGGTGCGCGGTCCGCAACCTATTGGGCTAGCGTGGTGGACTATGGTCTAAAACCCCTTTTTGTTTCGAAAGGAGGCCTGTGCCCCTCAGGGGGATGTATATGGGCTTGAAGCCATCAGATCAAATATTGTTGCTTAAAAATTTAGCTGTCTTAATTGAATCTTCCATTTCCATGTCTAATTTTAATATAATTTGCAGTGAACCATTTCTTATGACGCCTTACAATTTGCATTTCGTTGTTGTTGTTTTGTACTAATTAATAAATTAGATATGATATAGCATAATTTTCCAAGAAATTAATTGTTATTTATTCATACTACAGCCACTATCATTAGTTATTTGTTTGTCAGTCATATCATGATGATGCATGAGATTGTTGCCCCTATAGACATGTTAGATGTCGTACAATTCTGCAACTCTGCTTTCCAAAATACGTATCAATGACATTGGTAAGAAAAATTTAGCTGATGTAAACAAACAGTACAAGATTGATTCTGTGAGCGACAAACCCTTTGGCTGTGATGATATGAGCCGTGACTTAGACGTACACGTATCTATAGAGTGCAGAGGTGGCCTATGCCCGGTGGGGTACAGCAATTGATTAGCACTTGACACCAGCGAAAACACCAGGTCGCGGTCGTCTCATTTAATGAATGAAGAAAAATTAAGTACTTTGCTCTCTTCGCAAAAAATAATTTCGTTTTACATAATTTATCTAGGCAATATTTTACTAAATATGTGACCGTACCTAGTAAAAGGAATTATGGGTCTACTTTGGGGTTAGTCAATAAGAGCGATTAACTTAGCTTATTATAGTAGGTATATTTTCACTATTAACAACTACGTCCCTTTTACCAGACACAGTCATATATTTCAATTGTCACTTCCAACAATACCTATCCTTCGAGTATTCCTTAATTTTTCCTCAATATATTTCCCGCGCATCTCGATTTGTTTGGCGCCTTGTCTTGCGGTTTACGTCATTACAATGCAGTTATTCCGCTTTTTTGGCGCCACCATCCTGACTCGTCTGCATTTCTTCCTCTTGTCCTTCGATTCGAGGAATGCGAACATTGTATACAGGATCTTACTTTTTTTTCAAATAAAATGCCATATGTTAACCGACTTACATGGTCGCGGTTTTTAATTTAACCAGCGCCATACATTACGTTGTTGTTAACCTATTACCGTTGAGAATCTGTTAGATTTTGTTGCAATTTCTAAAATATCTCCACAAAGTTTTCTGTATAGAAGTATTCGTTGGGAGACTTATATTAACAAAGAATACCTTCAGCTACGTAGACGGTTCATTTTAACTGACTTTTTTAATGTTTAGTCTGTATTCCTTGTCACTGCTGAGAAAACTATTGGTTTGGTAAAATAGTATGCCAAAAAACATCAAATTTTTCATCGACGAATGCGTGACATAAGAAAGCAAACGACCGAGAAGTGACTTCCCGTCTTTTACTACACATACACACACATACGACCTACACTCACGCCTATAATCCCACTGGGGCTAAGCAGATCGCCATGTAGGTCTAGAACCAATTGATACCACATTTAACATTCATTTTGAGGGTTATTAGACGGAACATGAGATATGTCATGAACATGTCTTTTACTATTTCAGGGAGAGTACAAAAAAATATGGAAAAAAGTTGGTGTCGTATAAAAACCACAACCTGTGCGCGTAGACGCCATGCTATCAAATTATTTCCACGTTTGGTCATAATCTGAACGTGTTGCGTAAGTGTGTGAGACTGGACCGACGAGTCATCGACACTGGTTGTCCTCTGAAGGTCGTCGGTACAAACGGGACCCATAAAATTAACATACTAATGAATTTTTAGGTTTATACGTCTCGCGCCATTCGTTGTCAACTTACTCCATTTGCGCTAGAATTACATGACTTTACCAGGGGTTTAGTAACTACTCCTGATAGCTGTAGTGGCTACGAGAAGCAGATGAAAAAGTTCTGCATTACGTCGGCTCTGTCGCAGAAATGCATCTGTTTTTAACCCCAGAAAAAAAGAGGGGTTTTATAAGCTTGACGTGTATATCTGTGTGTCTGTCTGTGGCATCGTAGCTCCTAAACGAATTGAATCGATTTTGATGCGATATTTGTTTGAAAACCGGCCTTATCGAGATGGTTCTTAGCTTATTTGATTAAAATTCGTTCAGCCGTCGAAGAGTTATGATAAGCAATTGAATGTCGGGGATTAAACAAAATTTTTTATTTTAGCTTTATCATAACAAGCGATATAATTGTGTTTCTTGCCAGCACCACCTAATTATACTTTCGGATCTGCGTATGTTCCAAGTGACTTGCAGTACAAATGACTTACAAGATAAGTAGTGTATCGCTAGTAACAGTTTGTTTTTAAATTTCTTTGGTAAATTTGCACGGAATGTATAATAGTAATGAACTGACGTACTTTTTTGCGTTATTTCAACTTGATCCAATGAATTAATTCTTAATACAGATTCAAGGGCATTTTGCCGTTTTGGACAATGAACCACAACCTTTTAATTAATCTACAGATTTATCAACTCAAATATCATCTTCAATTTACATAACACTCAAATTTTCCCGCATAAATTTTATGCCACCTTATTATGATCCCGGATCTTGTTTTTAGGTCCAATCTAAACTTTTTTTAAAAGTTTTTTTGCAAAGACGCCACAGCATCTTGAATTTAAAATAATGTTTATGTTAGATCTCTGCAATGTTCTATCAGACAAATCACAATATATCTAATACAAAATCTAAATGTATACAAATCCTTCATAAAATCCAACCATGACGTATGAAATAGTAACATTTGGTACAGGCGGACTTATCCCACACGGGGCCCTTTTTCATTCAACCTTGTACTTAAAGTTGAGAGGAATCTTCAGAAGGCTAGAAAGTACTTAAAGTATGCATTAGTATTTTTAACTGTCATGTTAAATTCTACATTGTATTTATACCAAGTAATAAGTAGAGTAAGTACTAAGCATGATGTAGTGTGACCTTACCAGAGTCAATAGAGTCAAGTTTTTAGGTACAGGTGTACTCCAAAATGGAGAAGTTAATGTAAGGCTAGCTGTTCTACTAGCTCCTGAAGCTTTTTGATGTGTTCATTTAGTGAGCGCATCACGGAGTGATAGGGTTGAAGAGTTTTCAGTTATTTTTTATTTTTATTCTTTTTAAGAGGCTTCCAATGAGGCTGGCATAGACACTTATGTGATCTAAAGCCTCGTTTTCTTTTGTTAAACAAGATTTAAAAAAAATGATGTAGTACTGTACTGTAAGCCTGATTCTATACAAGCGCTTTTCCTTTGGCTTTAGCTTTTCCTGTGGTTTACACAAACCAATTAGCGCATCGTTTTAGGAGTTTTGGATCGAAAAGGACTTTCTCGTTTTTTACTTCTAAAATGGTGGGACAATATACAGGGCTCTAGGTAAATCTCTTTCAACCTCTCGGTTGGTTAATCAGTCCATGAAACTGAACAACTTCCCCAAGGAACATAGGTCAAAATAAGAAAAAACAAATTTTGAGTTTCCATACAAACTTCATCAGCATATTATAGCGCATTTTGTATGGGAGATCAAAAAAATTTTTTTTCGTATTTTGACCTATGTTCTTTGGGGAAGTTGTTCAGTTTCATGGACTGATTAACCACCTGAGAGTTTAAAAGAGTTAAACCTAAAGCCCTGTATATTGGTTTAAAAATATGTAGTTCCAAAATTCACAACAAACCGTAAAACAGTATTCTTTCTATCTACTCCAGCATCTCAAAGTACACAACATGTCGAAGAAAGCGGTCGGAAGAATTCTCCGAACAAAAAATAGGCTTTTAGGTTGTACGTGAAGGAATCCAACGACAAACGATGCCTATAACGGGAAGGTACGAGGGCGTCATTGTGGTTTTTTTATTTATGTTTTATTTTTTCTTGGAACAGGGCGCGCTACATTCCACAGTCGAGTAGTTCGACCATAACTAATGCAATTCTTGACCGCTGCCCTTAAAGACCAAGGACGATCGTTTATAAAGACAATTCTAGAAAAGTGAAGTTATTTCTGGAATATTTTGCAATGTGCAATGCAATGAACTTAGCTTTTTTCACAAAGTTAACTTTCAACCAGATGAGTTCATGAGCAAGTAACAAATAAATAATAATACAAGGTGATTTTCAAATCTTCTCTAGCTAGCTATACAGGGCTTTAGGTATCTCTCTTTCAACCTCTCGGGTGGTTAATCAGTCCATGAAACTGAACAACTTTCCCATGGAAAATAGGTCAAAATACGAAAAAAAAATTTGAGTTCCCATACAAACTTCATCAGCATATAGCGCATTTTGTATGGGAGATCAAAATTTTTTGTATGGGAGAAAGAAGTTCTCTAAAATCTAAAAAAATCTGCTGTTTCGTTTCAAACTCTTAATCCGACCTACTCGAAAAAGTATGGAAAAGCATATTTTTTCGATTTCGGAGTTGTTCACATAGTAAAAGCTGGTATGTGTCAACGTATAGATAAAAGCACACCTACATCTAAAAATATAGCCAGAAGATAATATCTACTTATAAACGACAAAATACAAATTTCTAGAAATCTTCAAGCAGCATAATATCCGTATGGAATATAAATATTTAAATATTTGTTATTTAAATTATATCCTATCATCAGGATGTTAATATTCATGAACGCGATCGTTACTTAATCACGTATTAAGGGGGAATTTCTTGTTCCGTAGGATTCTGTCGTCATAGACGCTATTTCAATACCTAGTGTAGTTATTGTGGTTTTTAAATGACATGCGGTAAACGGAAAAACCGAATCTCTTTTTATAACTTTCCTCCTTATAGTCTGAAACTCTTGGTTTGGAGGCGCTACTAATCAATTTCTGAATTGCGATGTGTATTAAAATGTACAAAATTCGCTATTATAAATCGCTCTATTGTTAATAAGAGCGATTTACAAAAGCTCATCACAGTAATTGTGAACCTCAATGACTATCCTTAAAGTTGTACCTTTCCATTTTTCAGTGTCACATGAAGATTTCGTCACTGCTTAATTGCATTAACTATTTGTCAAGATGTACATGATGTAAATTTTAATGTTTAATATGTATTCGATACTTACAAATCTAGCATTAAATCGAGATATCTTCGTAAGCTTGTGTCTCAATCTTGAAAGCAGAATTTTATAAGAAAATTGTTTACAAAAGATGTGCAAATTGTGTGTTGTAAAGTTTCTGATACTTAGGGTCACTTTCACCAAAAGTGCTAAACGTATTTAACAGCCTAAACACATTTAACTCAGTTGTCAAAGCAACAAAATCTGTCAAATTAAACAAAATTAGTCCTGCTAAATACGTTTAGCACTTTTGGTGAAAGTGGCCCCTAATTGATATTACCAAAATTTTAAATATGAAAGTGCAGTTTGCTTGACCTTTTCTGTCGTTACACTGGAGTAATAGATCCACGTGACTATTTACAGAAGAATGGTTTGAGGGCTAAATATTGACATATTTCGACTTCTTTTAGATAAATTCTCCACGAAAATCTCCACGCAATTTCGCTGGTGTGTAGCGTTTACTCTCAGAGCGGATTCAACCAAGCTTGAGTAAGATCTTATTATGGCCTTACTTTTAAACTATCTAATTCTACCAATCATGGATGAGTATTAATTTGTCGATACGCGATTAAATATTTATACGGCCAATTTTGGCGGATTTCTTAACTTTTGGCCTTAACCAAGAGTAACTAAATGTCTAATCAAAATTATTGTCAAAATTGTTTTTTTATACGAGAGTTACTATACGAGAATATTTTAGTGTGGTATAAAACAACGTAGAACGCACATTAAGCTAACTGTGAGTAAATTCTAAGAGTAAAGGCCGTGTAGTGATCGGTTGAGAATAACACGTCTTTCCGTGGATGTCGTAAGAGGCGACTAAGAAAACACAAATAAGACCTGCCTCGTAGTAATCCATCTTAGGCAACGACATCTCAGTTTATTTTGAATCTGAGGTGGCGTCCTATGGTCTCATGCGGTGTGGTAGGCTCTGTAACGGGCCGTCCGGTTCGCTACCACCCTCCGACCGAAGTCCGACGCCAAACAGCTTGCTGGGTTCCGTCGGTGCGTGGGAGTACCAGTGCCTGAATAGGCATTTTCTGGGTTAACCCGCTCCATCGTCGACCTTATCTATGATCTTGGTCAAGATTGGGGTCAAAAGTAACCCATATCATAAAATAAAAAAAAATACAGGACGTATAAGGCCGAGGGGCAAGGGTCCTCAGTCTTAGTGATAACAAATTAATTTGTAAATTTTTTAAACGATAAAAATTACAGATA
Organism: Aproaerema taeniolella; assembly: GCA_949987775.1. Lineage (NCBI taxonomy): Eukaryota > Metazoa > Arthropoda > Insecta > Lepidoptera > Gelechiidae > Aproaerema > Aproaerema taeniolella. The sequence continues at coordinate 7,784,069 of OX465245.1, forward strand.
CCAAGAACGGCGCAATTCCACAAATTCCTCACAAATATTGCAATGATGTTGCAAATTGACGAAAGTAAGACCCAACCTAAACCGATAATTTTCATTCGATGCAATTTTTGCCCAACTCGCCGCACGGCGCTGCCGCATTCTGTGGTGAACCGAAGTATTTCTTTCAGAACAGCTTAAATATGCCTTAAAGCTATGACGAAAGAACATAGTCTTGTCGTAGCAAAATTTAAGAAAATCTCAAATTGTCAAAGGACATCTATCGAAGTTTTAGTAAAAAAAAAATTTAACAAATTTTTCCAACAGCGTTAAATCCTTTTTAGAAATTCTATTGATTAAAAAGTCACCCTGTAAATAAAATGTGAACTGGTTACATAAGTAACGAAAGTTGGCCTGTATATTTAGCAAAGCCTGTTAAAAGCTATTCTGTGTAGACTATAAGTCTAAATTGTAACACTTGCGCGCACGCCGCGCCGAATGACTACTTTATTCGTCTACTTAGGTTATGTAACTAAAAGGCGCCATAGATCGCTTTTTGGAGCATTTTTATCCGATTATATCGAGTTCACGCATAGATCGTATCTTTGTTTAAATTGCCGATAGCTGTATTAAAACTAAAGTGTTGGGTAAGCCTTTATTTCCGGCCCAATTAATCTATGTTGTGTTTCTGATTTTATTTAAAAAAAACTGCTAAGCTGTGTAACTGTGTTGTAACGTGCTTTTAAATACGGGCTCTAATGTAGCTATTGTTTGTAAGAAGTATATCAAAATAGTTTGATATTCTTAGAAGAGTAATAAAGTGATTCTAGCTCTTAACGTGTGTGGACACAGAATCCACTAGTCTTACTTTAATTCATGGTATAGAAAACATGAATGAATTTTTTTACGGTTAGTTTTCATAGGTATTATCTGTTTTTGCATTTCTATACTTACTAATTCTGACTTCAATTATTAATGAATAGCATTCCGCTCGGGACTTCGTTCCCGTGGGAATTCGGGAAAGTTATGTAGCCTATGTTACTCAGGGATAATGTAGCATTCTAATGGTGAAATAATTTTTCAAATCAGTCCAGTAGTTTCGGAGCCTATTCAATACAAACAAACAATCAAATCTTTCCTCTTTATATTAGTATTAGCATTCCGCCCGGGACTTCGTTCCCGTGGGAATTCGGGAAAATTATGTAGCCTATGTTACTCAGGGATAATGTAGCATTTTAATGGTGAAAGAAATTTTCAAATCGGTGCAGTAGTTTCGGAGCCTATTCAATACAAACAAACAATCAAATCTTTCTTCTTTATAATAGTACTAACATTCCGCCCGGGACTTCGTTCCCCTGGGAATTCGGGAAAGTTATGTAGCCTATGTTACTCGGGGATAATGTAGCATTCTAATGATTAAAGAATTTTTCAAATCGTTCCAGTAATTTCGAAGCCTATTCATTGGCAAACAAACAAACAAACAATCAAATCTTTTCTCTGTATAATATTAGTATAGATTTTCGTTATAACACCATCGCCCAGTTGCAGAAATGTCCATTAAAGTAAATGCTACTTTAAATATCATTCTGTAACTTTCCGTCTTGTTGACGTAAACAAGGACGGCATTAAATTTAAAGAAGCTTTAACTTTTATGAACGTTTTTGCAATTGAGTTCTTAAGTGCCAAAACGATCTTTAAAGGTTCACTGTAGGAATAATTTCTAGTTATCTACAATATCTTGTTATTATTTTATTGATCTGTTATTGTTAACGGTCAAAAATGTTTTTATGACATGCTATGATCATTTTATGACTTAAGCAAAGTTAGCGTTACAGACGTATTTGTTATTTTTAATGGATTTACGAGAATTTTAATGTCAGGTTTGGTTTGTTTCGTTATTGATGTGATGACGATGTAATTAATTGTATCCACGTGTTTTAATATCAATCGACGTGTTATTGTTTACGTTTAACTTATTAACATGACGATAAAAAATCCGCGACAAGTTAAGTATTGTGACGTCTTAACCAGATGCTCTTGTGATCTTCGTTGCGGATTTAGTTATTTTCCTTTAGCGTTGATTTATCGTTGAATTTTTGACATTCTAAACTATTGACGCCAAAACGTTAGCGTTGAATTTATTTCTATGTATTATTTTTTTGTTTTATGAGAAGCACGTGTTTAAAAAAAAACTAGGTACTGTATTTGGATGTACAGGCTTTCGTCGATTGGCTAATAGTACCATTGACAGAATAACAACATCTGTAGCTTTAGACGACTGTTTGATTGATTAAAATGTTTAGCAATAATGAATACATTAATTAAGTACGTTTAGTCATTACGGCTGGTTTGGTCGAGTGGTAGTGATGCTACTTCTTAATCGACGGCCCTGGGTTAGATTCCCAGTTAGGACAAAAGGGTCATGTATGTTCGTGTCTGTCTTTGTGTATGTTCCAATGGTGTATGTGTATGTGTCTGTCTATTTTTCAGTCGGTTGAGCCACTTTAACTATGCGGCAGCAGTGACTTATAAATTAAATACTTTATTCAAAAATTTGATTAAAAAAACAGAAATGGCTACGTATTTGTAAATAAAATAAAAACTCTGAATGTAAAACCTTATTAAAAAAATGACTTATAAATATTTTTCATTTGTTTCAGGTAAGTCAATACTATGTCTACAGTTTATTATTCAACTCCAGTTTTCAAGGTAAGTTCATGACAAACACACTGACACGCTTCTCTATATATCGTATTATTTCAAAGACAATACTCGTTACGCTGAAAATGAAACGTGAAGGTTGAAAACTGAAAACAGACACTCGACAAAAGGTTGTCACTTTTGGTGCGAAATACATTGAAAAACGATTCAAAAATATTAAAATTCTTCCGAGCCTAACACTTCTTTTTCGCCTATTCGCAAAAGTTACGTTCGTGTCAAAAATTCTACCTATCGGCATTTATGTGAAGACTTATTGTAGTGATTTCTCTATTATTTTTTTAACATTGTCTAAATAAAAGCAAAATACGACCTTCACAATTCGGCCTGAGAAAATGCTTACATATCGTCGTATCTAAAGAATGCGAATGCATTTTAATTGAATCCAATTTTTCAATTAATGTAAACTTTACATTGAGGTCCGGTCCGAATTGCAACACTGCTTCTTGAGAAAAAGAAAAAAGTATCCAAAACAATTGAATTAAACGTATCATAGTGCGAACAGAGATTGTTGGTCTCTGTTCGCACTATGATACGTTTAATTCAATTGTTTTGGATACTTTTTTCTTTTTCTCAAGAAGCAGTGTTGCAATTCGGACCGGACCTCGCTCTAAATATGCTTTAGCGGGAATTTTAGCACATCTCTGTATTTAGCACTTTTTGTAACGGTTCATTACCACAGAGTAAACATCGAATCAGCTACTCTATTTTTAAATCAGCAAACTTCTTGAATGTGACGGGTTGTTTTTAACCCCCGACGCAAAAAGAGGGGTGTTATAAGTTTGACCGCTATGTGTGTGTGTCTGTGTGTCTGTGTGTCTGTCTGTGGCACCGTAGCTCTTAAACGGGTGAACCGATTTGGATGCGTTTTTTTTTATTTATAAGCAGGTTTTTTGGCGATGGTTCTTAGATACGTTTTATCAGAATCGGTTCAGCCGTTTCAAGGTCATCAGCTCTTTTGTTAGCTGCGGTAGGGTTCTTAGACTCTTAACGTGTATTTACTTTACTTTCAAACATACATGTGACCTAAAACTTGAAACACTCATGTATGCTTAATAACTATGCAGGATTATGGAACTCTTGGTCTGATGCTGCAGCCAGGATATCCAGAACACTAGCACACTCTTAAAAAAATAATAGCAGATATGTCGTGTTTGGACTCGTTTTGTTCAGTATTTGATTCTGCATACAATGCAATGGTGGCAACACGGTAAGCTGATGCTGCGGCCAGGATATCCAGAACACTAGCACATCCTTGAAAAAATAATAGCAGATATGTCGTGTTTGGACTCGTTTTGATCAGTATTTGATTCTGCATACAATGCAATGGTGGCAACACGGTGAGCTGATGCTGCGGCCAGGATATCCAGAACACTAGCACATCCTTGAAAAAATAATAGCAGATATGTCGTGTTTGGACTCGTTTTGATCAGTATTTGATTCTGCATACAATGCAATGGTGGCAACACGGTGAGCTGATGCTGCGGCCAGGATATCCAGCACACTAGTACACTCTTAATTATTTTGAAAATAAGTTAAAAATTTTGAAATAAAAATTAAATTAAAAATTTAAAAAACCCCCCCCGCAAAAAAAAGTAAAGCGGACATTTAAAAAGTAAAAAATAATACCTTTCGTTGAGCCATCAAATTTATTTCAGAAATACCTATATACATATATTTTAATTATCGAAATCGATGGATGGCACGATAGGGTTTGCTCATTAAAATGGCGCTATAATGTCGCGTCGTCGGGGTACCGCTTTAGTGAATCAGTGAATAGTCAATCAAATGAAGGGTCTGATTCACTAAAGCGGTACCCCGACGACGCGACATTATAGCGCCATTTTAATGAGCAAACCCTATCGTGCCATCCATCGATTTCGATAATTAAAATATATGTATATAGGTATTTCTGAAATGAATTTGATGGCTCAACGAAAGGTATTATTTTTTACTTTTTAAATGTCCGCTTTACTTTTTTTTGCGGGGGGGGTTTTTTAAATTTTTAATTGTTATTATAGTCAAAGAAAGAAAATCAGAAAAAAGGGACCTTTAACTTTAACGCGGGAGACAGTATCGCAAGAGCTTTAATGTAACAATTTAATTAAGGTATCAAATAAGTAGAACAGTTAATTTGAGATATTAACCAAGATCGTTACATTTTCAACCTTTTCAACGTTTTGTTTCTTATACAACGGTAATAGTAATTATTTGAAGACCTCGTTGAATTTCGCTCTTACCGTAATGGAATAAAATTGCTGGTGTCAAGCTTGATATGCTCTCGTTCGTAGAATTTACTCCGTAGACTCATTTCAGAGATAAGCTTTGTTGTTCTGCATAGCTAACGTGAACGCTAGATATAATTTTGTCCTATGTAAGTATTTCGTTCTGGTTATATAACGAATGACCATTTTTATATGGCAAGTCTCGACCTACTGATGTACCTTACTCTACATGTATCGATATTATGCAATTATTTATCACATAAATAAAAAAATATCTGCCCTTATGACGATTCAGTTCGCCACCTTTCAGATTTATTACCGTGTGAAGTATATTATGATGATAGGATCTTACATCACTTTTAATACCTTAAAAGTTATTCGTATTAATTTTTGAATGGTTTTAAACATGAAAAGAGCGTGAGAAATTGCACTGAAAACGTATTTAATTATACAATATAGAAATGGTTATCCAAGTTACGGTATAGCTCAGGCCCTGTACAATTTCTTATGGCGATCTTTTTTTAAATCATTTATTTAATAACTACTTTTTAGATTGCAGAGGGTAACCTCTTCAGTTTTCTTGGAGTTTAACATAATAACTATATAACATAATTTATGAATGAATTCTTTCTTCACAAACGATCTTATTAACTATACCTTAATATAATATTGTGTAAGCGATCGTGCCTGAGAAAGGATTAAATAACCTGTGCTTCAGATCACCAAGTTATAACGAAACATAACCTAGGGTTCACGTAAAGTCGGTATGACCCAATATAAGTAGGTTATTCACTCGTCAACCTTCTGAAAAACGGAATCACCTTACAATTAACGTTAATGCCGTGTGGTGATCGGTTGAGAATAACACCACCCCATCTCTTTCCGTGGGTGTCGTAAGAGGCGACTAAGGAAACACAAATGAGACCTGCCTCCTGCCTCGTCCTATCGTCTCATACGGTGTGGTAGGCTCTGTAAAGGGCCGTCTGGTTCGCGACCACCCTCCTACCGAAGTCCGACGCCAAACAGCCTGCTGTGTTCCGTCGGTGCGTGGGAGTACCAGTGCCTTTATATTATAGGCATTTTCTGGGTTAATTCGCCTCATCGTCGACCTCATCTTTGACCTTTATGATCAAGATTGAGGTCAAGAGTTAACCCATTTTATATTTAAAAAAAAAGTCTACGATGTCAGCCTATCTATAACTTTCATAGATAAAATAAATAAATTTAGTGTTGTGGTAGTGTGCCAAAATCAAAAAATTCAAAATTCACTTCCGAAAACATTTCTTTTAGTTTCTAGTTCAATAACAATTTTGTTTTTAACCGACTTCAAAAAAAAGGAGGTTCACAATTTAACCTGTGCGTATGTATGTATGTTTGTCCGCGATTATCTCGCGTTTGGCTAAACCGATTTTGATGCGGTTTTCAGAAAAGTATTTGTGACATAGGAAAAGGTTTAAGTATTTTAACCGACTTCAAAAAGGGGGAGTTTTCAGTTTAAACTGTATGTATGTAAAATAAAAATCAATAAAAATAAAAATTCGCTTAAACTTTTTCTAAGCTAATACCTACTACGTTTTATTAAACGACTTCAAAAAAGGAAGAGGTTATAATTTGCACTAAAAATTGAAACATAATAAAAACTTTTTTAAATAAAAAAATAGAACCAACTTCAAAAAAGCGTAAAATAAATACAATATCATTTGATGTGCTATGTAGTACCTTCCTACTAAGCTGTTTGAAATCGGTGCCAAGAAAATTAAGTTTGATAGGCCATCATCGCACCGACTTCAAACAGATCAGAGGTAGGTACTACATAGCACATCAAATGATATTGTATTTATTTTTCGCTTTTTTGAAGTTGGTTCTACTTTTTGTTGTATTATACGAAATGCTGCGCAAAACAGAGAGAAATATAAAGCGATTTAATCTTAAATTTTTTAAATTTATTTGCATACACACTGCCATAACAGGATGTTTATACTTATGTAACTAATGAGATAATTTACTATAAACTTATGTATTTGGACTGGGACACCTTTATTTTTGACCTTGTCACGTTAATATGCTTATTCTTATTATATTTTTTTGTAACGAATGTGTTCGCTCTAAATAACAGATTTTCTAGATTTTTATTAGAAGGCTCTATTAAGTTATTTATGTACGTATACATTAAACATTACAAAAACAGCTAGAATAATTGCAATACTACGATTTATAAGTTTGTGTACGATTATAAGTAATATGGGAAGTAGTACGAATGAAATAAAATAAAGATCAGAAATATTGTAGAATTATTTACTAAAGGATTTTTCATTACTCGTACTCTGAAAGTAGTTCTGAAGTTGCCTACGTAGCGGCTTGAAAGTAATACTTTTCAAGCCTAGGGAGAATCGCTTTCAACTGACAGCTGTCAAATTAAGTATTAAAGAAACATGTTCCAACTTCCTATACAGCCACTCTAAAATCACGATGTAAAATTGAAATAACGAAAGTTAAGTATTCATGAAAGAATACTTTTTAATGACTTAATAACAATTTAATTTTAGCTATTTCTTTAAAATAACATAGATTTTGGCAAAATATTTTCAATTTTTTTCAATTATGAAAATGGAAAATAATGGCCAGCCACAGAAAAAAAATCATAAAAGCGGCATTCCGATCTTCATTTGTTTTTTCGAGTTGTAGAGTTTTGTAACTTTCGCATAGCAGCAATGAGTTCAGCTTTTTATTTTTACTTTCTTTGTATTCGTAATGAAAAGCACAGTGTTTACCTCGGGTGAAAGACTAATTTAGTCCCTCGAACTATTAGCTCCCTCGCTACGCTCGGTCGCCAAACCCCATCTCGGGACTTAAATAAGTTGCTTTCACCCCTAAAGTAACAATGTACTATTTCGCGGCGATATTTTTTCTTTCTCTAAAAATTATTTGTAAATATCCCTCTACGCGAGTGAGCGCTTTAAAAGTACTTGTAGAAGTATTGTTTTGAGTTTTGTTTATTTGTCGTAAGTTCAAGCTTTTGTACGGGACTCCACGATACGAGCTTGCCTGATGTAGGGACCGCGGTAATCTACACTAATATTATAAAGATAAAAGATTTGTGTTTTTGTATGTTTGACCGATTTCGAAAATTCAATTAGAATGCTACATTATCCCTGAGTAACATAGGCGTCATTATTTTCCCGAACTTCCACGGGAACGAAGTAAGTTAATTTTTTTTTTCTTTTTTGTTCACGACGATAACTTTTGCATACATTCCCGAATTTGGTCTCTACAAAAAGCTTGCCGGACGAAAAAGTCGCTCGTTAAGATTTTTTTAAATCATTCTTTTGGACAAGCTATGGGAACAAGAATTTTATGGACATTGCCAAAACTAACAAAAGAGCATAAAATGATCTTATAATTATCGTCTTGACTTTTAAGTCGCTGTGATCGATTGTTTAAAATACCAACTGGTGTCATAGCTTAGATAAAGATTTTATCAAGATCTGCCCTATACCTGAAGGTCTTATAAACATAGACTAAACACGTTGTTTTATTCAGAAATGTTTTGAACATTTTATGTTTGGAAAGCCAGACAGATAAAAGAATACATATAAAAATGCCAACTTATGTCCAATGCCAACTTATGTCCTTACTAATATTATAAATGTGAAATTATATTTGTTTGTAGTCCTTCCTTCACGTCGTCGTAACAAAAGCGACGTATCGACTTGAGCTTTTGCACAGAGACAGTTGGGGGCCTGAGAGTGACACATGCTACTATTTAATGCGAACGAAGGCGCGGACGCTAAGCTAGTTATAATAAAAATGTGAAAGTGTGTCTGTTTGTGGGGTTTGTTCTTTTACGTTGAAAATCAGAGGTGGCGTCCTATGGTCTCATGTGGTGTGGTAGGCTCTGTAAAGGGCCGTCTGGTTCGCGACCACCCTCCTACCGAAGTCCGACGCTTGCTGTGTTTCGTCGGTGCGTGGGAGTACTAGTGCCTTAAGGCGACTACAGCACCTAAATTACGATTTTATGATGCGTAGATAAGCATGACGCACTGCATTAAATCGAAGAAAAAAAAAATACTACGGTAATATTCAGGACTAGATAAGTAGTTTGCTGAAAACATGATTCAGCACTTTTGGTTCGATAGAAAAAGCTCACAAAGTCACCTCTAAATACCAATATTGTGTATCTTTTAAGCTGTAAAAACGATAGTAAAATGCACACAGGAACTTGAATTTGCTATCAAAATGTTCGTGATTAAACACTCTCAATAAGTAGTTAACGCATTTTTCGATTTAAGCTGTTACCTTTCCATAAATCTCATTTTTCTAACTTTCGAACATGGTTTTACGCACGCACGCTTTTATAGTCCGTAAACTTCGTGTATCGACACTGTTCGCACTGCCGGCTCAGACCTGTTGAGAGACGGAGATGGCACTATTCCTATGTGTGCTGCCTTAATCGGGTGCTGTAGTCGCCTTAATAGGACCTCATCAATGATCTTGCTCAAAACTTAACCCTTCTCATAATAAAAAAAAGAAAAAAAGCGTTATGACATTTTGCACAGGGACACTTGGGGGCTGGATATTTACTAGTGGCAATTCTGCGCATAATTCATAACGGGCGAAAAGGTGAAGGTCGTCGCACTGCCGAGATTGCGGATCCGTCCGTGTCCGCCCGAAAACTTGTAAAATGTAAAATGCAAACGACTGGATTGTACGCGGATTCGAATCCACGCCGTACCATCCGCTGCCATTTTGAAAAATTGAACTGGTTTTTTTTTTGTCTGGCGCCAAATCGAGGCGTGACGAATGTAGGCCAGTTTGAGAATTGAGCTTTGTTAAAAATATGTTATAAGTATATAATATTTAAGTAAGAAAACAAGTGTATAACTTTAAAAAATAAAAATGATTTATAATTTTTAAACGTCTGAACTAATTTGGGTCTAATATAGCTAAGAAGCATCTCGATTAAGTCAGCTTTCTAGCAAAAAAAAACCGTATCGAAGTTATTCCATTCGTTTAAGAGCTACAATGCCACAGACAGACACACACGTCTAACTTATAACACCCCACTTTTATTTTCAGAGGGTGAAAAAAGCATGTAGAAAAAAAAAGAACGTTTATCTGAAATAATTTACCCTCAGTTCTAGTCACACAATACCTCGACGACAGCCACTATCAAGAAAGGTAACATTATAAGAATTCAAGTGAAAATGGTATGTCAGTGTCATTAAACTTGACTCTCAGTTCTCTTCGTTCCTTGGCTTCCAGCGAAATAGCTTTAAAATATCTTAAGAAAGCTCACTTCAAACCATTCCAATCTAAATCAATTATAATTATTCTAAAACGGTTCAGATATTCACTGGAAGTGTTGTATAATTAGTAGGCAATGTGGTTACTTTGAGTACAAAAACTGAAACTATGACCATAGAGTTATGAATAAAGGGAGAGTAAAGCCAGAAATCCATTCAAATGTAGAGAACCTAACAAACCGAAAACCCAAAGCGGCTAACACTTAACGAAAGGGGACAGAAATTGGGATATTCTTGCCAACACAAATCTCATCATCAGACTTAAGCACTCAAAGTCACTTCTAATTCTTAACTGCAGTCAGAGAGCTTTAAAACCTTTTGACCGCCACAGTCATCCAGTAGTGATAACCAATAAAAAGTCTCGGACGCTAACGTCATCTATTGATGACCAACATTCAACTCGAAAATTTTTCCGTAATGGTATTTAATTTGATTTGTTATTGTTTATGTATTAAGAATATTTTGATAGTGACTTATTCATAGTGTAGCGGTCAAAGGGTTAAATACTTACAGAAGCACTTGTGTCACAATAGTCCTGATGTCTATGGGGTGACTTTAAATTAATTAATTAATTAAGAATTTGAATCAGCCCACGAAATTGAACAACTTTCTATGGAACAATCGAAATAGGAAAAGAAAAATTGCCTTTTTAAAGCAAGTCGTATTTTTTTTTAGAATTTTTTATAGATACTAGGGAGTTATTTTAGAACTAGCATTCCGCCCGGGGCTTCGTTCCCGTGGGAATTCGGGAAAATTATGTAGCCTATGTCCATCGGGGATAATGTAGCTTTCTAATGGTGAAAGAATTTTTCAAATCGGTCTAGTAGTTTCGGAGCCTATTCAATGCAAACAGACAATCAAATCTTTCCTCCATATAATATTAGTATAGGTAACTGCCTAAAGTTTTGCCAACTAATTTAAAGACAACCTCATCTCACAGGACGAAGTAATCAAATCCCGCTGATACATAAGAATAGTGACTGATTAGCTTTTCTTTTGCCCCTAGTTCAGTAGAACTAACTGCCACATGTAATCCTGTAAAGAACTTGCCGTATCCTCTACCATCATAATATGACTCCATGGCTAGGACTGGTTATGCAACGGATGCTGGTAGCCAACAGGTAGGCTTCCCGCGGACATGACCACATAGCCACCGGTAGAAAGTGGTCTGGCAAAACACAAATAGCACAGGGAAAACGTTCACTTCTTACCAATATCCGTTGGGCAGGCACGCCTTGTACATTTATTTGGAGCAGTATTTTAACTTGACTAATAGTTTCCTTTATTACGATTATAACTCAATCTGAATTCATACAAATCTACAGAGCGCAATCAATGTTCTGGTTATGTTCTTCGATTATTTTTGTTTACAAGTTGTACGTTATCGTTCCGGTTCAAATCTTGGAATCTCATTTGGAACCACTATCTTTTGAGCTACGAAAATTGCAAAGCTTATCAGATATAATGACAATACAATAAGTTAACGGACCTTACATCTCTTCACGAGATTTCTCTAACAATAAGTACCTACCAAAGATTTTATTTTATTTGTTTACGATTATTATGTATCGTCTGTAAACGGGACACTGAGTTTAGTTTGCAGCTGCTCCACTGTAATTACCTGGTCTGCCAAATTCTGGGTTTAAGTCAAGCGTATCTCAAATGTTACATGGAAAGTAGACAAAGTGGAAGTATAGAAAACCGTACCCATAAATTTGTCTCAAAGATCTTAAAGGTTGCGCTTTGCGTTATTCCACTTACTGTAAAATCACTATAATAACGTTTTAAGTTACTTCGGAAATCCGCGACTAACAATAATGCCCACAAACTGCATCATCGTTTCATTTAGAACTACGCAGTCACGCTTGCGCGCGCGCACGTGGTTAGATGACCCTAGATGAGCCCCGACCCTTGCTTCACGTGTAGTTGATGCTTGTTTTCCACAGATGATACTTGTAATTGCATTAATATATCTTTCTTTTTTTATAAAAAATTGTAAAGGGGCATGCCTCTTGCATGTCTGCCGTGGATGCATAAATGGATGTCCATACCGCTAGCACAATTACATTATTAATAATGTATTATAGTTTAAACTAGTTACTAACGTAATCGCTGGCATTGTAGGTCACAAATGAGTCTTAACAGAATGGGCACCAACGCCGATGGAGGTTTCGAAAATCAGGATTAGGCTGCGATAGCGTAAACATTTGGTCGGTTTCTATGGATCCTTGCTCTTTATTTTGTTATCAATGTTAACATTATATCGATAGGAAATTCCCAAAAAAGGCATGTTTTTACTATCAAAAATGTCGACATTGACATTATACAGAGATTACGTGATGTTTTCGTACTGCCAACGTTCATCATCCAATATGCTATTGTCGTCGACGTTATGCTAATGAGAAATGTAAAATATTCCGAAAAGCGCGGTCATCTCCGCATTCCACCGGCACCCGTGCGCATGCGACGCCGGCTTCGGAATTCCCACCAAATCTGACACCGGCAAATAAAAAACTTTCAAACCAAATGTAACCTTGTATCTATAGTAAATTGGCTCATTGTTGTCAAACAAGTAAAGTAAGAAAGCATCTTAACTTAATCTGGACTTTTAGACAAGGTCGCAAAGTAGAATTTTCTAGTGATAACCTCATTGGCGCCAGTGACTGTCCATTTAATAAAACGGTCGTGATGGACTCTATCACGGATTTAGTGTAACAATGTTGCTGTGAATCTGATTAATGGTGAACTATTATAAACAAGTCGTTGTAACATAACGTCTAATACGGAGTTTTTTTGAATTAGCATAAGAATATTAAAATTCTGAGAAGATGGCCTTAGTGGCGCCAAATAAAGTTGTTGATAATGGGTTTTTACTATAATAATGCCGGTCATTGTTTAAAAGCTGTGGGTTTGTCTTATGAAGTTGTATAATGTGGCAAAGTTGAAGTTGGCGGATTTGAAGATATATTGTTGTATATGTGAAGGTTCGATAGCTTTAACGGAATCACGGTGAGTGGCGCAGCACGCCTTGCCCTTGGCACCGCCCTCATTGTTGACAACACACACCTATCAAATGATTGACTCGACAATAACGCACCGTGACACCAAAAACGGAAGTACTTCCTCCCTACTATTCATACTCAATACATTCCCCGACAAGAAAACATAATTAAACCGATAAAACAAATTCACTCTCTATAATGCATTGTGTGCTGCACTGTGCATAATGAAAATTAACTTTTTATCTTGATTAGTAATTGGATAAAGTGTTCATATTGCGATGCAGTGAAATATCCAGAGTTGTAGAGTTAGTGTCCCTAGAATATTCGATAGAACGGGTAGTAAAACGACAAAAGTAAGTTATTGTAGCTTGAGCAAATGTAAAAAATGTTGCAAGTTGCAATGAACGATCTGAGTTAAAGGAGTCGTGGCTTAATTAGATAATAATAAAAATTGAAATATAATAGCAGCTGCGACTAAACAGCAATCACTAAAAGGAGGCAACAAAAGTCACATCCAGTTTACCAAAGATCTCAACACCAAGAGTTCACATGAGAAGGCAGCCATGGAAACAAAGACGCGGCCCCGACACTGACAATGAGATGACGCTTTCCACTTTCCCGCGCTTCCCACACCTGCTGATGAAAAGCGCACAACTTAATTACAGCATTCATACCCCAGCAAGAAAGCAATCTACATGCTCACAGACTCCTGGGACCAGATAGAATCAAAACGGATAGAAGGGAAATTCTGATCAGATCTTTATGATTGTCTTGTAACATTCAAACTGGTTTCCATGCCCTTTCAAAGAAATGTTGGTTTGAACGGAAACTACTTGTAACGTAAAGATTAAGAATTAAATTACTTAACATTTCACCTAATATCGTCAACTGTCATTGTGTCTCTTCCCCTTTAAACGACAAGAATGTATAAGACTAGCAAAAGATAACAGAAAGACTCAGCCGTTGAATTGCGCATTGACGATAATTAACAAAAGAAACAATACAAAGAACATTCAATCGCAAAAGAAACAAAAATGAGGAATCGAAACATCAATCTCGTTAATCAAGACATTTGTTGCTTAGATTTTGCAGAAAAAGTCACGTCTCACAGTCGTAAACACATAAAATATCGTTCCCCATTCTCATAAAACCTTGTGAGAACTGAGAACATTTTCCCTCGAAGCACTTTAATAGTGACAATGTAAATATGAGGGGAATGTAAATGCAAGTATCATAGCTAACCGCCACTTAGGGTAAATGGTAGAGACATCCGTCAGCGTGCAACCGTGCCAAATGTACTGCGGTTTCACTTGTACCTTGTCCTGGTCTGTGCTACTTTATGTTTTACTTGTGACATTATTTTCTTTTCTGTAAAGATAAGAAGATATAATTGTTCGGTCACGTATCAACGCTGAAAGCTAGTTAATCAGGTAAGTTAATGCGCTATTCGGTTTAAAACTGCCGTTGTTTGAAAGTTTACTTTATTTCAATGCAATAGATACTTTGATCCATTATCTAGGTTTCGAAGTCAATGTTTATCTGTTCTTAGTTTTTCTCTGTTAACCAGTTGGCCAGCTTCTAGTTTCAACACCTAATCACGGGGCAATACAACTACACATTTTCCCGGTTTGTTGTGTTACGCGACTAATAGTATGTTATATGCTGTGTAATCTGTATCGCACAGGATTTCTTGTGCAGTTGCATTTATGCAATCACTGGTTTTCCGTGACGTGCTACTGTTTTGATATCAACATTATTCATAACAACTTCAAATTGATGATTTTATAATATAATGCAACAGAGCCTGTAATCTCTATTCAAAACTTCGTTTCTTTCCAAAGTTCATTGTCATACTTACGTTTTTATGATTTGTGGCTTCATTAGTATGTGACAACCTTGGAAAACCCAATTACCTACTTAAATTAACGTTGCGAAATACAATTTCATCCATTAAATCAATATGTTCATGTCAGATTAACATGAGGTCTATGTTCAAACTTTTAAATTACATGATGTTTCTATCTTTTTGTTTCTATTGAGGGGGAAATCCACACACGAGTACTGATTATGTGTGTTATGTATAATTTAGTTTTTGCTTCTCTACTTTTTTCTCTGATCGTGACTTGTAACAAAACAACATATTAATGTTCTGTGTCAAGTTTACCATGTCACGTTCGCTGCGGTCGATATTGCCATTACTGTTTTATTGCTCTCCAATACTCATTTAATTTGACAATGGTTAACAATAGACGGAGGTCACTATTGATCACAATAATAGTTAAATAATAGGTCTGGTTTTAATATTTTGTAGCACGGAACTGTTACAGCTAGCTATAATAGTGAAAAACGTGTGATTAGTGTAAAATTGAATAATTGAAAATGCATTATATGGATCAGTCACGGCCAGAGATATAATCTAGTGTTCATATGTAATGTACGCAATAAGAGTGACATTCGAGGTCGTATTCGTATATAAACACGATTCAGTTGACTTGATCCGTATCGCGACAATGCTGAGGAATTCGATCGTAATCCTTTTGTTTTAATTTATGGCTGCTGTTGATATGTCTAATTGTTTTGCTGCTCCATTTATTTGTGGGTGAGGGATGGATAAATTCTACGTTATTTGGTGCGGTAGGATGCATTATACTGCAAAAGTTTTGTCACAAAAAAATTAAAAAAATTACAGTGGTCTACAAGATCTCACATCTAGGCAAACGCCTACTCCGTATCCTTCAACTTTTTACGATCTTGTGCAAGTTCTGGCCAACTGGAATTATAAGCATCCAAATCACAAAAAAACCTATATGGCTTTTGTTTCACGTTCTGTAAAAACAATGTTTTACAAAACAGGGAACCCGCTAAACAGCTCACAGATTTTTGTTTTGAGGATGCTTATTTTTAACATGCTTTATTTTATCATATCTACTACCGTATTATGATATAACATAATTTATGATATATTACTGGCTTTATATTTTTCCTAGTCTTGTTTATAAAATTAATAGGTAGACCATCTAAACATATAAAAACACCTGTCTGCACATACCTGTCTTAAGTATTATAACTCTTCGAAATAAATAACATCGTGACGATGGAATTCTAAATTATTATTAATTCTACTTAAAAACATAACACATACTTACTGTGTATTTGTGAAAATGATAGTTTATTTAGTATTTATTAGTCCAATGTACGCAATACAACAATGAAACATTTTATTTAAATTCGGAAGTTTACTTTGCACTGAACTTTAAAATAAATTAACTATATGGAGTGATTTTAAATATCTGATTCACATCCCTAATTTTTGCTTATTTTAAAACACCCAATACTAATGTCAAATTGTGCTTGCCGTCAAAAAATGCGATACTCGTATTGGCAACAAACATTGGGCCTTTTTATAATACGAAAACGGCAACACACGGCAACAAAACACGGCTAAATTGCATTACCATTGCCTCCTATGCACTAGTGATACTAGTAGCTGGGAACGTAGAAGGTAATGGTAATACAAATTCTGTCATGCCGTGCCGTGCAGTTCAAATTATAAAAAGGCCCAATAGTCGTCCATTTTATGCGACCAATTGCCATTAATAAGTTTAAATTTACTTAAGGTAAGAATATGCATGTGACCCATTCAGAGAACAGAGGGGTTGCCTCTTGGTACGATCCATATAAGTTACTATACTAAACTAAAAGAAAAATCACTAAAACACGCACATAAAACTAAGTAAACGTGTTTAGAAGTCGCCGCCTGCCCCCGATGCGATGTGCTAACTCGGTCACGATCGTTGGGCCGCCGACAGTCGGATGACCGACGCACGGTGCTATGCGCGGGCGCACCGGGTCATCCACTCACTCCTCACTCGCCCTGAACTTAACCTCTCTTTTGTATGGCTAGATATAATACTCATGTTATTTTACTTTAGGTTATCTGCTTCATGTTATGATATAGAGGTTTTGAAAATTAGGAGTGTTTTGTGGTTTGCTGATTTGTGTACATTTTGTTTTGTTATTTATTAGGGTCTTTGTAAAAACTAAGTTTCACATTTGAATTGTCAATATTAATACTGTTATATTTGCCCTCCGAAGCACGGAAATGCTCTTGATAAAATACCACTTTTGGTCACCCATCAAGTTCCCTGCCTCTGTGATCGGTTGAGCGCTTACATTTGCGATAAGTTGCTTAATCAAAAGGAATTTCTTTTTATCTGATAGGGAAATTTTGAAAAATACGTGAAAATTTAAAAATACTTGAATCAACTATCCAATGTTTGGAAAATACTATAAAAAATCTTATAAAATCATGACATTTTTCATTCAGAACAACTCATTCATCTTTTCATTGACAAAATTAAAATTAATTACCTACCTCACATCAAATCCGTATTAAACCACACAATAGTGAATTACATAACCGTATCGCTTCGGATGCGATAGTTCGGAATTTGCCGTGAACTTGACCGCTCATCGGATGCGCAAGCGCCGCCGCAGCCGGTCAGCTCGCGACCGCTCTTGCATCGTGATTTACGAGATACAATCTCGCCTACGGTAATGATCTTGATCTTAAAGATTTACCCGTTTGCTTTATTAGTGTTTATGTAACTCGTAGGTATTGTTAGTTGTTCTTTAGGTTTTTTTACGGTATTAGTCGGAAAACTGGATGACACCAGGGTTAGTCAAGTTTGCTACACACTTGACCACACCGACACGATAAGAAGAAATCGAAAATCTAAGACGGTGCATTTATCCGCGTTGCCGGTCAGTAAGAAAATAATATTCTTTTTGGTCACCCATAGTAGGACTAGTCTAGTTGGATTTAAGTAGCGTTTTAGAATGTTAATCTGTTTATAAAAGTTAACAACTAAGCCCAAACTACGATACTATAATAGGGACCCGGCTTCTCAAGGATGCAGTGAGGCTTTATTATGCATAAAATAATAAATAATAAAACTTAAATTATAGTGAAAACTGTATTATAGTGAAAACCGTCGCGCGATTGTTTACGCCGCTTGCGATAGTAATCTCGCACACCATGTGTGCATTTGGTGCGCGAAGGCTTAACAGATGTGGATTACTATTTTGATTTTGAAGTCGTCGGTTGTTTTCTATTGAGTAAAGTCGTTAAACCAAGTCCGAGGCCATTTTGCGGTTTGGAAACTCTGAATTCGCCATATACTTGATTATATCTACACGATACGGAAGGACTACTTTGAAAAGATATTAAATAACTTTAAAGGTTTGTCTGTTAATTAGATGTGTCCGTGTTAATGAGTTCATGTGTTGCTGATCTATCTCGTATACAACAGTAATATTACTTTATGTACTACGAATCACATAAAAGACAATGGCAGAGCTTGCTTCGATAACAACTACAAATAGGTTCATTAGTTTTACTGCACTACATTGTGATTTGTATCTTTATGGCAAGGAAGTTACTCGGTTATTTATATAGATAAAGGTATTTAAAGTGCTATCGTAAAGATCTACTCGTTATATAGTCCACTAATGGTCACTGTTTAACTTTAACGGTGCTTCGCAAATGTAATTATCATCAAGAATAATGAAAATATTTAGTATTGTATTGTATTGTAAAATCCTTTATTGCACATCAAACAAAATAAATACATTTAAAACAAAAGAGATTTATGGTACAAAGGCGGACTTATCCCACAAGGGGATCTCTTCCAGTCAACCTACGAGAGAGCGAGAAGATTCATGATACGTAGGCGTACAACAGAAAATAGTAGAGACAGAAATAGGTATTGAATATTATCAATACCTATCTTTATATTGTGACTCATTTTCCGTCCAGGACTTCGTTCGCATGGGAATTTGGGAGAATATTTTTTTCAGTATTTGTTATTCTGTCATCTAAGCTTTAAAAATTACGACAAAGTTTCATTAATCGGTGATACTTGGTTAATCGGTGATGTTGTACTTTATTTTACAGAAAAATTGCGAAATCAGAGTAAATTAAATTTCCCGCAACAGTAAATGCCTAAAAATTTTGCAAATACTGAACTTTTCATAAAATAACATTTTATAATATAACATGCGACCTAAAATGGAGAACGAATTTGAACTATCCTTCAATTACGGCATATCACCGATTAGCCAAGATTTGATATAGTTTGTACGTTAAGGTAACATCCATCCATCTTTCTATTCGCATTTATAATATTAGTTGGATTCAAAGAATTTGTGATAAACTACATACTCGTATGAAACCGTATGCCCCTTTACACTTATTTCGTACGTATAACGGTGATATTCGCACATTCAACTCTAAACTGATCCATACATACATCTACTGGTTTTATTTTAACTGTACATTCATTTGGAAAGTTAACTCTGAGTTAAAGCTATTTGACGTAACGTTTTTTCCAAGTGAAAAATTAATATACAATCACATTTATAAAAACTTATACACACATCAACACGCACGATTTTTCATACAACAGAGGCCTCTTTGAGAAGCTGTGAAAAGTATTTAAGACACGTATTTTTAATAAAATCTTTAGTGTGAGCAAGTTCTATACCCGAATTTAAAATTCCTATAAATGAACTTTATCTAGCTTGAAGTTTGTGAAAAAGAGACGAAAATGACAATTTAATTTCACCATTTCCATACTAAAAGCAAAGAAAAACTGCGTTTTCATTTTCATTTTTCCCCCTTCCACAAATTTCAAGCTAAATAAAGTTCATTTATAGGGATTGAAAATTCAGGTATAGAACTTGGTCACACTAAAGATTTTATTAAAAATACGTGTCTTAAATACTTTTCACAGCTTCTCAAAGAGGCCTCTGTTGTATGAAAAATCGTGCGTGTTGCTTAGACTTTGTTGAGTAGTGTACTTTTATACAGATAAATTTATCCTTTTCTCGAACTGGGGGTAAGTTAACTCTTCAGCTTCAGAGGTATATAAACCACCTTGCTTCTCGTAAAAAAGTAGCCTATATGTACGTATAGCCTAGAAATACAATTTATCCGATCAAAAGACCAACAAACCCTCACATTAATAGTATAATCACCCGTTATAAAGTTAAAAATAAACCCGCCCACTTTACGCAGTCCTTTACAATTATTCCTGAGACAGACAGGTGACATTAACACTGCAATTTGCAAGTCTGTCAAGATGTCTGTAGAAGCGAGATTGATAAACATGTATTTATCTATCACATAGTACCTGTGAGACATGTTTTAAACGACGATATTCTATTACTTGCTCAAAAAGACGGTTCACGAGTGCTTCCATATTCTAGAAGTAGGTACAAATTATTTAATATAAGTATATAACTTATTTCATTTAACTTATAAATATGCTAAATGTTTTTATCTTGTCTTGGCCATCCCTGTGCTCGTTATCAGGTTGCCGAATAGCCTTTATTGGCCTTTTATAAACAAAATTATAGATTTCTCCTTTAAACAGAAAACTTTTTAAAAATTTTGTTTAGAAAGAAAGAAAGAAATGGATTTTCTGTCAGCTTTCAAAATCAAATGGATTTTTTAAAATTTTCTTTAGTTTATTTGTTTCATCATCGACAATTTTGAAACCTTTGTTCTTAACGCAAACAAGCCATAGAAAACCACAGAGAAAGATAATATTGTGCTACTTCTCATAATACACATGTTTTCGGAAACATCATTAGTGTCTATTAGTTTCGAAGTGTTGTGCAACTTTCTAATCATCTGTACAAACATGCTGAAGTTTCTTAACGAATGTGCATATGTTAAGGTATGTGCTTTGCATTCGTTATTCTGTTCAGGGAATGTTAATAGGTAAGAAGGCTCCATTTTACGTGTTTGATTTTGCGTTGGGAAAAGTCTTGTGTTTTTTTTTCACAAGAGGTTTAGTCAGTAGGAGGATTTGGATGTCTTAGGGAAAATCAAGGACTATGATTTCTAAAAAAAAATTTTATGTAAGGCCCACCGATGTCCAAAGATGCTGTTTTTACAACCCTGAGTTTCTTGAGTGCCTAATAACAATCGTATTAAATTAGAAGAGTCGAAGTCCTTCCTCGTAGATAAAACTAGCAACATGTACAGTCAAGAGCAGGTCCCGCTTTACACTACCAGTTTAAACTGAGCTCCGATTTATACTGCGCGCCATACAATGCAGGGCCGGTCCAAAGTTCAGTGTCAAGCTTGACGTGCTCTTGAGTGTACCTCGCTAAACAGTGGAATAATTACCATATGTTCTTAATCTCTTTGTGGGTTGGGTAGATCAGCTTTGTAGGAAATATGATAATGCTGAGACAGGAGAAACTGGGAAGTATGATAAGATAACGTTAGGACAGGAGAAACATTGCCTGATTGTGAGGCAGTTGGAAGTTTGCAGAAGGTTCGACAGTTTAGATTCAAAATCCTAATTAGGCATCTTCCGTTTCAAGCTCTAAGATGGTTCCTTTTCAACAATCCTACATAACAAAACAATTGCTGAAGTGAAAGTTTTCACACATCGCTATTCATTCGGTCGTCTAAAACTCGTTAGGGTGGGAAAAGTAACACTTTATTATATTCTTTATGTTTTGTTTCAAGCTTTCCTACTTATCTCTTACCAAATTTAATGTTTGGACTGTTAATAATTGTCGTTTACGCATCACTTGATGAGAAAATGTTTGAGAGTCAAATTAAGTTTAATTTTATTTATACTAATATTATAAAGATGTAAAATTTGTTTGTAGGATGTAATCTATGAAGCTACTGAGCCAATACATAGCTCTCTTACCAGCGGATGACGTAAGCTAAGTAAATCATTTTCCCGTATTCCTACAGGGACGAAATCCCGGGTGGAAAGCTAGTCATCATTTGGATCAAGTATATAAGATCTGAATTCAGACCTCCGTTACTTGAGATATTTAATTTTGTTACATTATTTTCGTTTGTAAATTTTTGTTTATTTACGACGGAATGCTATAAAAAAACGAATTCTTCTGTCTTTATCCAGTTCGCTTTGAAAGTAAAATAGGCAATAAATGTCAAGTTTAATTTTTTTAATTCCCAAAAATCAGTACAGTTCTAATGCACACGAAATTCGTAAAGTCCATAAGACGTTGACCTACAAAACTTTATTAGAAATCGCCACACGCGTTCTATTTAAGTTACGGTATTTTCAAGCCCATTGCCCGTACGCAAGCGGCACGCTTTGCCTTTCAATCACTTGATAGCTGTTTTCCATGTACCATTGGGTTATTTATTTCTGCTTTGAACGACCGACCGACTTAATGGTATTTCATTATCGTATATTGAGGTTCTCATCAGAGGTGTATTATATGTTAGATGCAGGAATATATCTTGTTATTTTGTTCGTTTCAAGCTCGTTGAGAATCTTGTTATAAGGTATGATGTATTTGTGTGAAACAGTCTATGCTATTGAAACGACACTAATTAGCTATGGTTCATTGGGTCGCGCTACGCTTCGCGGTATTTTGTTCAATTCATCGATATGTGTTCTTTCGTGTTTCGAAGGGAGCCCCTCGGTGGAGACGCTGATAAAGAAACAAAAAGCACTAATAGATATGAGTGGTCGATTAAACCTCCGAGATTCGATATACCCATTTGATTTTTTAAAGCAACTACGAGGACATAGGTGTATTTGTGAGTACATAAGCTTACTCCTGTGTCCTACTCTCGTAGGAAACAGTGTGAATATTCTGCAAACCAAAGCCTACTTATTTAGCGACTCTATCCACAACTTCGCTAGCCCTTAGTTACAGTTACAACATTCACAGTTCTGAAACAGGTCCACGTTTCGCAACGGCCATGAGTTGGGCATTGTCTATGGTATTTAACTAGCTCTGCCTACCCGCCGCACCAATTGACGCCTTGACAAACTTGACCACAATGTTGGCACATGATCGTGTGTAGATTAAGCGGCAATGATGTGGTTTCTGTAGAGTGATATTAGAGACTTGTAGTTATCACGTACTAACGTTTAAGTAAAGCTCATTGTGTTTAAGCGAACACTAAGGTCCGTATTACGGAACGCTGCTTTATACTTAAGTAGTGAGAGAAAGAGACAATCGATACTTTAGTATAGATCAAAACATGAGTCTTCTTCTGTAATACGGCCTTAGTGCCATAGCACGGCCCATAATCACCCAAAGAATTGGATTAGTATTTATTAAGTGACACGGCTCATGGTAGAAGAACTGTTCGGTTTGTCGAAAGATTGGCAGACTCATATGGAGCTGATTGCCAACTTCCAGTAGTGAACGGAACGCGAAGAAAAAAGGTACCAGCAATGGGATCTCACGAGCCCTGTTGACGATAATTATAGTAAAGATTTTTCAATATAGTGCGGAAGATTAGTGCTGGAATAATAAAACAATCGGAAAAATCGGTAGCTCCCATTAGTTCTATGGGACTCCAACGCTTAAAAAGAACAGTCGAAGACCTTTCTCCTAACGTTTTCTCTGTTTCACATTTTAAAAAAAAGAGGAAATTTAAAACGCTGTAGTGTCTTCTAGAATACCTGCTTCTATTCAAACTTGCAGCAATATATCTACTAAGACATTTGACCTTTTACATAGTCTCAAGGTTACAACTTAGAAATCCAACTTTTCTGTCTTAGCATACGACCAGCATGATCAGTTCCAAAGGTAACGCCTTAAAAATAGAAACATGTCACTTTTGGCATCCAAGAAGTCGTGAATCATTGCACAGACTGGTTGTGGGTATGCAAGGTTACGAAAGCTTTTGTCTTATGCGCCTGCGCTGGCTCAATGAATAATAGTAATTATCCGCGTGTTTTGTTATATTGTGACCTTACTTGTGTCGCTTGCTACTTGTGGTTTTGGGCCTATAGAGATTTAGATCTTAATTTGACTACATTTGGTTTTTAGGAACCTTAGTAACTCGATTAGAGTTTTTTCTTTGCAGTTTTTCAGTTTGACAAAAGGTATACATGCTGACCTACCCGTTACTATTATCGATACTCCTTAAGAAAGATTATTAAAAACCGGTCAAGTGCGTGTCGGACTCGGGCACGAAGGGTTTTGTACTATTATCTATAAAAAAGTCATAAAAATCAAGTTTGTTGTATGAGAGCCCCCTTACTTTTTTATTCTTTTATTCTGTTTATTAGTATTTGTTGTTATTGCGGCAACATAAATACATCATCTGTGAAAATTTCAACCCTCTAACTATTACGGTTCATGAGGTACAGCCTGGTGACCATTATCTATAAAATCGAGAAAAAAAATCCCTTTTTTTGTACGGGAGCCCCTTTAAATATTCATTTTGTTCTGTTTTTTAGTATTTGTTGTTATAGCGGCAACAGAAATACATCATCTGTGAAAATTTCAACTGTCTTAACTATCACGGTTCATGAGATACAGCCTGGTGACAGACGGACGGACCGACGGACAGCGGAGTCTTAGTAATAGGGTCCTAAAGACCAACATATTGGTAGTGACTGTGATTCAATCAGGCCAAATTTCACTGTTGTAGAGTGACGGAAGTCAGCACTAATTTTAATCTGAAAAATCTTGGATTATGGTCCACTACAATTTTATATGGACAACAAAGCCCTTTAAAGATTTTATTAATGTTCTGATACTCTATTTATAGGCTAGAGCACAAATAGATCATTTGTTACTTATCAAATTAATACTAAACAAATAGTATCGCTTAATGCTAACCTTTAAAAATCTCTCACAATTTAAACAAACGAGCGAAACAATAAGAACATTCTCAACAAAAACAATGATAGAATAGAATATGAAGTCGTGAACAAACATTAAGAAAGGCTGGATTAATATATTTATCAAATGGAACAATGCTTGGTCGTGAATGGTATTGGCAACTAGGAAGTGGGCCACGCCTTTGATTAGGATATTTGTAAAATGTGCTGGGCAGTCAGTGGCGAAATAATAACATGGCAAATGTGCCATTCTCGCCATGTAAGGAATTTGTGATGTATCGGTTTCAGACATCGGGGTTATATCTCTGTTATAGAATAAATAAATCATCTTTAGGCGTATCTAATTTAACTAATATTATAAACGTGCAAGTTTGTGGATGGATAGATGAATGGAATTCATGGATATATGTTTGTATTTTTTACAGTTTCACGTAAAAAACTTTGCAGTAATATAGCTTAGACAAAGTCATCAGAATAACACATAGACTACATAATTTTCCTAAATTCCCACGGAACGAAGTCCCGGGTGGAAAGATAGATATAATAAAATAAATTAATATTTCAGTTTTCCCAATAAAAATGACACCTGCGCGTTTTGATAGGTCAAATAACCCAAATAGGAGGATAATACTTAAAACTATTTTTTTAAATGCTAAAGTATCAGACTTATTGCGAGTGGGTGTTAGTATAATAGCATAAAAATTCATAAATGTCAATATTAGTAATAATTTGATTTTTTCCTGTATTTATAGGCCACTTGAACTAGTTTTTTGTGCAAAAAGTTGAAATCCAGATTTTTTTTGCTCTGCATTCATAATTAGATCCAAATAATAATTTGAGTAGACAAAATCTCATAGATATTTCTGTTTAAAAATCGAAAAATAAACACTTTTGTAACAACAATTTTGTTTTTTTAAAAGTTCATTAAAGCGTCTGGCTCTATTTCCCATTTGGTTTATTTACGTTAATGTTAGCTTACGGTAAGTATTACTAGTATCTTTATGACATATCTTAAGGTACGTATATAAATGGAGTTTAAAAAAATGCATCCAAAATTGCGGGAACGTCGATATCCGCTGA
Source organism: Aproaerema taeniolella (assembly GCA_949987775.1). NCBI lineage: Eukaryota > Metazoa > Arthropoda > Insecta > Lepidoptera > Gelechiidae > Aproaerema > Aproaerema taeniolella. The sequence continues at coordinate 7,810,024 of OX465245.1, forward strand.
TCATCAGGTCGTCAGTTAAAAATAATAAGTTGAAAAATATGTGCAAAAATTACAGTATCTTTATCACTTTTAACGGAGTGTTTATATATAATCTTCCTTATATATAATCTTACCAGACCTGCTGGAAGAAAATTATTTTTGTTTTCAGTTAATGAATTTATCTAAGCATTGTGTTTCAGTTTTGTTCATTTCTGTATACTTTCATGATTGAATTAAAAAATCTGCTTTTTGATACTATTTTATGAGCCATTTTTTTACATGACTAACAGTCAGTCAGTCAGTTACATTCACAGACCAATAAAGCTTAGCCAATGAAAGAGATATGTAAACATTGTATTTGATCAATCGACTTTTCAATATAGCTTTGCTCACATATTTTGTTTAACAATACATATTGGTAATCGGTGCTGTACTTACTCAATTGCTGCAGCATTGTTCAAGTTACTCATTGTCATGTCAAATTGCATTGTTTAAAGCTATTACCGTGGAATGCACCTGCGCTTTTATAGTTATTTTTATCGGGAATTTATAGCTTTCATATATCTATTGGATAAAATAAAAGAGTTCATTTGCAATAGCGATATACCCGAACCAATAAGAGAAAAAGCGGATATTGATATGCTTTAAAGGTGTATGAAGGATAAAATTACACAATAAAATGTTGTTTAAAAAAAAAAAATATAACAGCTGTGTAGAGTGGCTTCGTGAACCCTAAAGGTACTGACAGCTTTGTGAATGCATTGTTTCGCTCGAGGTGATTCGAGAAGTTTTAATTGCGTTGTAGTTTTGTTTTGTTTTAACACATTCCATAGATCTGTGAGAATATTTATTCTTATTACTTTTTTTTAATTTCAAATTGTCTTACTTTTTGTTTACAGTACACAGTACTGATCCCCATGCAAATACAATGCAAGCGACTTAAAAACCGTATTAATCAATTAATCAAAACCGTATTAATCAACACACGCATACAGATGGTGAAACTATTTTTTTTTTTTTTTTTTAATACATGTTCTAAATTTTTCTTTAATGATGTTGAACTGAGGGAATGAGCCTGGTAACCCACGACACAGGGAATCCTAGTGTGGGTACCATGAAGCACTGTTTAATTTACTGTCTCTTTTTTTTTCTGAATAAATACATTTTTATTTATTTATTTATTTAAGTAAAATGCATTTTTTTAAAGCTGTATAAATATAGTATAATCTAAACCAAACGTGTGCTTATAGAGTCGCTAGCTGTATTATGCCATGCAGCGATGCGTTGGATGCACGCTGCGCTGGCTGCCGACCTTGCAAGGTCGATGGCGTCACCCTCGTCTTGCTTCGTTGCCTTTTCGATTTAAAATTTAAAAAAAATCTCTCGATCGCGATTCATAAATATTGACGTTCTTTTTTTGTCTGTTGCTTGGAGGAAAAATTAAGAATATTTTCAACCAAGCATCTGCTATTTATTATCCTTTTGTCGTTGTTTTTTATTCAAAAATTTAGGTGTAGTGTATTTGTATGGGGAATAGTTTTCATATACTTTATTCGAAAGTTTGCTCTTTAATCATACATTTTGAAACGATTAATACAAGTCAGATACAGTCGTGTAAATCGCTTCAAAGAAATGCTGGGATTTAGTCGATATTTAGTAGAAACTAGTGGAAAAGTGAAAAATCTAGTCGTCCTTGTTTTAAATAAGGGATTCGTTGCTGTGCTACTGTCAGTAAAGCTGGGCCACATCTGTATCTCGTGAAGAGTTAGCTTAATTATATAGTACAGCGTAATCTACTAGTTTATAATCGTATCGTAATGGATTGATGGTCTACGAGGAATTTATCACGTACCTGCTCAAATAGCCCCAATCAATCTGACCGCTAGAAAGAACACCCAATTATCTATCTGTACCTAGTTATCAGTTAGCGAAATGATATGCAATTATAACATGGATATAATAGTCATGCAAATAAGTATCCATTGCGGCTGTTTTTCTATAATACATTGTAGTTTTGCTATACTAGAGTAGGTTTGTAGTTTGCAACAGATTGAGTCGCAACGCAACGTAATTTTCAAATAAGTATTTGAGAAAAATCCCATATTAAAAAAATATATATATCTTATCCGTGCCTTTGTCTTATTTCATTGAATATTGTTATTACTTACTTATTTATCATTTTCTGTTTTATTTTTTGAAATCGGTCCAGTAGTTTTTGAGTGTATTCGTTACAAACATACAAATCTTTTCTCTTTATGGTCAACTTCATGATTAAGTTCTTTAAAAAAAAGATTTAAAAAAAAAATTCCTCTTGATAATATTAATGTACAATTAACACATTATAAAAATTCAGAAAGCTCTATTCCACACAACCACAAATTCAAAATTTGACACTTTTAAAAATGACACTTTCGCAAAAAGAATTGTGGAACTGTACGTGTTTGTCGATAATTTCTTTCTGTCTTAGCCTGAGGCTTTTATTTAACTATCTATTATATAGTGTCATATCTGTAGCTGTTTGTTCCTACACCTATCTACATATATATTAAGTAATTCAATGGCTAGCACAGTACCTGTCTTGCCTTGCATCCGCGTTTGAAACAATTTTTTGTAATATCCTGCTTAGGTATAATTATTATGCATGTCATCGTTGTACCTAATACGTACTAAGTACTTATTATGTTTGGAGGGATGACGAAGTATTTTATAATCAATTTCTAGGAAACCTACTGTGGTGATGATAAATATTTAATAGATTTTATAAATAGTTCTCTATTATTAAACCGACAACGGCACCAAGACCTCGCCTTTGTAAACGAATTTTCTGTAATTTTTTTTCTTATTTTGTCGTGCAATAAGACCGTGTTTGTGGTCTAAAGTATTTATGTCTTCAGAGTCTACAAAACGAAAAGTGACTGCATTGCTGACAGCGTATTTAAATATTTTCCATTGTTGTAAATTTAACAAAAAAAGCACCATGCTTCGGTGTCTCTGGAAGAGATCACATCTAGTGATAAGTTCGACTTTTACACTTTATGTATTATACAATGTGTAATGGTATCGTTTCTTTGTTTTGTTTCTCTTGTGCAATAAATAATTCAAACCATTAACTTTTGAACTAATACTTCATAGAACGGGACTTATCAGATTCATCAGATCATTAAATACAAATATTAAACTACAAATAAATTAAATAAGTGTTTAAACTTGTCTAGTCATCGAGAGTAGTTTTGGACAGGTGCTCAATAACTAGTTGGACACACAGACCATCGGATCCAAAATATAATTTATCATATGTATGATCGATTCAATTAGTTATTTGTTATTTTTGTATCTGTTAAGCAACATTGATTCGTAACTTGACGAAAATTGTTTATGGTATTTGACCAACTTACTAATTAGACTACATTCATATAAATGTAGACCCAATAGGGTCAATTGCTGATATTGATTAAGTATTGTTCCAGATGTGAAAGGTTTGAATTTCGCGGGGCAACTAAAAGTTTCAAATACTTTGTTAATGTGTGGGTGTTTCCCAGTCAGGCCATTGCAATCTGAATCATCAGGATCTTCTAAAAATTCTACTGTTGCCTTCATGTAAAAAAACTAAGTTATTAGAATTAAAACTTGTCAGCTTTCTAATCAACTAGGAATTTATAGTCTGAAAACAATGTTAACATAAAGTAACAACTTATAATTTACGTGTCACTAAGCAGCACCTTTAACTAAATACATAGAAACATAGCAATTAATAGTCACACAGGAAAAAAAATATTACGCTGGAGTTATTCAAAATAAATGCAGATGAGTCCTCACGCAGGCAATCAACATGATTGACTCCATTTAAAAATGCACAAAGAACAATGCAAAAGATTGCATAGAAAGATCTGGACACGCGCACAGTTCCCACGATCTGCCATCGCGCGTTCTAATTAACTCTTGTTTATGTGCTATGAATTTTTCTTTAGGAAAAAGTCTTGACGTCTATTGGGGTAGGTCTATAATAGGTTACAAAGACTCACATTGTTCACGCGTGATGCGAGACAATTGGAAAAGTCGTCAGTGAAGTAAATGATAGTCTCTTACGTCCTCGGTACAGAGTATATCTTACTAAATTGTTGTTACGAATCCATTCTTATTACACCTTCATAAAGTACACTTTTCTAAGTTGACGACGCGTGTACTGTATTTCCATAATTATTATGTTACCCGTTTCGGTTCTTGCTCTATTAATAAAAGCGAAACCATTTTCCCTTTCTTGAGCTTTTATTAAAGAGCACTTTCTGTATTGTTATCTGCATATTGTCAGTTACTTGGTAAATTGTATGCAGTTTTCATGTCTTTCTTGTAAGAAAGTTCACATATTTTCACTTAGTTTATTATTACTATTATCAGATGGTACCTGATGGGACGTTCAGTAGAAAATAATCTCGTGCTAAAATTAGCACATTTCAGTCGTCTTGCACTTCGCAAAGATACTCGTCAAATAATAGGGTAACATCTTGAAATCAATAACTAGTTGAAAGATTCGTTTTGTCAGTAAAATAGTATAAATAAAATAAAAACATTTATTATCAGGTATCTAAGGCCCATAGATATGAATTACAGACTAACATACATATGAATTATAATTAAACAAAATAAAATAAAACTAACTAACACTATTTCCCGGGTGTTTTTCCGGGGGTGTCTGCAGCCGGGAATCTCCCTCGGAAACGGCAGAACACCACGCCCTCCGGCCAAAAGCTCTCCTTCTTATAGCCATACTTGTCTCATGTGTACCCTCACTGTCATTGCCGAACCAAGCACCCAGTATGCTACACATAACTGGGTAAGGGGTGTGGGTGTTGCCGGTGGTCCACCTAAATAATTAAATGAAACAGAAATATATTTATTATAATTACTTATAATAAAATTGAACTCCAAAGGGGGTGAAATGGGGGCTCTAAGTTTGTATGGAGAAAAACATCTTTTACAGTTTAAGTCTAAACTTCACGGAACATAAACGAACACATTTTGCGAGGTCCTGAATTATACTTACTGATTCATCAACGCACAGCCGAAGCCCTCAGACTTAAGAAGCTGAAAGTTTTGACATAGTTTTTTTTAATCATTTAAACAAGAAGTAAGTGGTAAGTTTTTGAAATTAACCCCTATGAAAAGGGGTTCAAAGTCTGTATACAGAAACAAATGAATGAATAAAAAAGTTTATTTTCCATTCAAAATTAGGAACTAAATTTAGAAAAACTATAGAATTCAGAATTTCACCACTATAAAACATAAAAACTCGTCTATTGCGATTTTTCAAAAGTCAAAGATTTAGAGAATGAAATAGGTGACTAAAAAAGTTCTTTGCGCGAGCGAAGTTGCGGGAAAAGCTAGTATTTTATTATAAAGGGGGACCACCGGCAAGAAAAAGTGCCCGTGGTCCACCCAGGTGAACAGAGGTGGACCACCGGCAAAAAAATAGTGCCCGTGGTCCACCCAGGTGAACGAAGCAGGTGGACCACGACCACGACCCATACCCGCACATAACTTATACATTTGTTATCCAATTTCTTTTCACCTCTCAGACGGTGGTGTATGTCATATTTCACGTACTGGCGAAACCTAAGCTCATCGCAGCTTTCTTCAAAACTGACGTAGAGAACAATTTCAAATCAGATTATCGAGATGTTAAAGTCGTGATAGCACAGGCGAATGTAATTTGTTAGATAGTGAGTGCTGCTAGAAATTACTGCCCTTGGGCTTAGAACTTGATTTCATCTTGGTCTCAGTTTTGATTTCATCTCATTTCCACGATTGTAACAAGACCGGATAAGATTGAAGAAAATTGGATGAATTGCTTTTTAAATACTAGGCCATCAAAATTAAAATTAAAAATGGTGTTTTAACCCCCGACATTCATAGCTTATAACTCTTAAACGGCTGAACCAATATTGATAAAATATAGCTAAAAACCATCTCGATCACATCAACTTTCAAACGAAACAAAAAACCGCATCGATCCTTTCGTTTAGGAACTACGATGCCACAGACAGCCACACAGATACACACGTCAAAATTATACATCCCTCTTTTTTTCGGAGGTTCAAATAACCAAGTATTTGTCATTGCTATTAAGTTTCTAACAAGCCTACTCTGAAACGCGAAGTCGTAACAAGGCAAGAATCTACAAGTATTACCTTTGTTTAATTTGCAGGCTAGTTCACTAAGATAAAGCAGTGTTAATCACGTGCAAACTAGTGTTATAATTTTGATGAATTGACATCAGAATGTAATTTCTTATTTCACACTTATGTTATGCATGTGTTACATGACGAGAGTGATTTCGTTTTGTTTTCTCTTAAATGTCACTTTAGCTAATTGCTGGTACGTATTTAGTGAAAGTGTTAATAGTTAGCTATTAAGTTTACGAATGTTATGTCAAAGTTTGCGGTAATTTGACAAAGGTGTTACATGACCAATTGAGACGTTTTAACCATTTGAGTCTGAAAGTTATCACTTTTATTGGCTGTAGATTTACCGGCGGGGAAGGACCACCTTCATTTAAACCAAAGTGTCACACGAGATGAATTTGTCTATTAGGAAACAGATAAGAAAAACTCTACAATTTGACATAAAAATCGTTCGCTTACCCGTCTGCCAATCGTCTCGTAAGGTATGCCAAATTACCCCTCGTATCAATAGGGAAGGTCTTCTACCTGAGGACGAATATAGACTGAATGTGTAGGCAGTATGCAGTGCTTCTATTTTCTTTATATAGAATCGACTTTTATCGACAAACAGTGTTGTTTCGTTCTTGCCTTTCGAAAATCAATTTACTTATTCAAAATACGAAATTTGCCGAGAACAAGAAAATAGAAGCTCTAATAGTGTCGTAGTATAAAGCTAAATTTCTGTTTAGCAATAAGACCGCCTATTGTACTTTTTTCTGTGTTTCTAAGTAAAGGCCATCTTTGCAATAGACGAATTTGGATGTGAAATCCAAACAATATGATGATCCGCAATACAAGTACCGACTCCTACTTCTTCGATTGTACAGTCATAGAAATAAGAAACTTTATACCTCTATATTGTACTTTATACCGCTATTTTTTGGAGGTAACAAGACGAATAAATAACATACATTTATCTTAAAACGAATTAATTAAAAGCTTTTCAAATACTTCCCAACTTTGCATTTGTTTTAAATAGCAATGAATAGTACAGCAAAACATAATGCGTTTAACATGTTTCTCCTTGATAATAATTTTAATAAACTTAGCCCTTACGAAATCCACGTCCACTTTGAACAACTTATTCAAATTTAATACAATAAACGTTAACACCAAAACGCCATTATTTACGTTCTAATTACACTGAGTCGCGGTATAAACAATAAATTTGAGTAACACGTACCATTATCTGGTTAATTATGTATTAATACGAAAATAATTGCCGGGGACGGACGCAAGACATTCTTTTACAAAGGATGTTGCCAAAGAGACGGAATGTTTGGAGAAATCCCATAGAATATAAACTATAATGCATTATTTTTATAAGGAAGTACAAGTAAAAAATCTTAGCATCTATGGAGTTCTTTAAAAATGAGTAAAATATGAAAATGAAAAAAACGGTGAAAAATGTACAGTACCTATACCTACTTAAATCAGGCAAAACTAAGTTCAAATTCTTTCTTTGGATCTAGTTATGATTATTTGTTGAAAGTAGGTCCGGAATAAAGTAATGCGTATGTATACACATCTAAATGTTCTACAAATGTTTAGTCTATGAGACCGCAGTAGTTCTACGCATTAACAAGCATTTTTGTTATATGTATTTTGTAAACCAGATAAACTCTTGGATCTTGACACGAAAACACATCATTAGTTCTCTAATTACAAGGAATTCATTTAGAAAACGCAGATAACCGCATCACATGCAACAATTTTATAAGGACTTGTTTGTCTTGTCCCGTACATTGTGATCTTGTTTAATATGTAACGAATGTAACATGTGTGCGTGTCTAATTGAAATGACGTAACTTACGTTACGGGCTACTCTTGCCCAATCACTTCTATCGTTGGTGGTTTGATTTAACGGTTGAATGTTATGGAAACGAATGGTATTGATATGATGCTTTTTTTAAGAAGGTTCACTTCTTTTATTATGAGGAAACCTACTCCTGTAGAAGTCAGAATATGTAACCATGACCCAATCCAGTCAGGTTCCCTTGTTATAAGTACGTAAACCGTTCAAATAAGTCCTCGCCCGCAAAAATTCCCGCCTGCACCTCTCTCGGCCCCCTTTTTCGCCTCCCCGCGCACCTCCGCGCGGGCGAAGACTCATAAAACGGTTACCTGTAGCAGTACCCTTAATGCTACAATGGGCGCTAGATTAAAAAGAGAGCATTGTAAAGGATGATAATTAATATTCAATCAATTAATAACTATTACGAGACACTTGTTTGATGTAGCAATTTAAATTGTATGTAAACAACTTAACAGCTCACAACTTACAGGAAATTGAATATAATTTATGTATGAACGTACAAAAACCAATTGTCTTTATTTTTTGCCATACATACTGATTACTTCTCACGTTATATATAATCTGCATAAATGGACAGAGATAATTATTCAGGTCTAATGTATGCAAAAATCATTTAATCAGGTGTTGGTAGGTCGCGAATAAATGATATAATGGATCCGGATGTCGCAAGAGTAATTTCATGTTACTATAATTAAATTATAATAAACAGCCTGTTCTTAAACATTATTCTTCAGTAAACATAACTCTAAAAAAACACCCCTGACTTTCTAATACTCTAACTCTTAAACGGGTAAACCAACTTTGTTCAAATATAGTTAAGAACGTCAGCGTTCAGGCAAAAAAAAAAACCGCATCGAAATTAGTCAATTCGTTTAGGTTTAGGAGTTATACGATGTCACAGACACATAGTATACAGATACACACGTCAAAGTCAAATTTATAACACCCCCTTTTTTGTTGGGGTTAACATACACACATCAAAAAAAGTTTGCGATCACTTGGAAAAGTGCTAATATTTTTTATTGTAGAAGAATAAAACTTAATCACTTTTTATCTTTTGATTCCTTATTTAAAAATATGAAATTTAAATATAAAATAATTTCGTAATTCAAATGTTTTTTCATTTAAAAAGACAATCAACCCTTGCTTGCTTTCATTCAGAAATCTGACATAGTCGCAACTTATCAATATTTTCAATTTATTCAAAAAAATTAAGTTGGTAACGATGCCGAGAGGATTAACTGCAGTTTTACGAGCCAGAATTCTAACTTTAAGTGGAGAAGGCTATTCCACGAGGGAAATACCACGCAGAGTTCATGTATCCCAATCCTGCGTGGTGACCACGTTGGAGAGGTATCAGGGCATGGAAGATTTAGCTGATCGACCTCGCAGTGGTCGCCCAACTGTTCTTACTGCAATTCAGAAGCGATATATCAGATTACTGGCTGCCCGTGACCCAACAATGAACGCTACTAAAATGAAAGCAGAGCTGCGAGCTGCCACCGGCCGCGAAGTTAGCACCCAAACGATTAGAAATTGCTTACACCAAGCTGGATTACGAGCAAGGAGATCCTGGCGAGCACCTCTGAACTCACAGCAACGGAAGCGGCGCAGATTGCAATGGGCTAGGCTCCGTCAAAATGAAGAAATTGAGGACAAAAGCATCTGGCAGAACTGCTTCTTCGTTGACGAAACGCGGATCAGTACACATCCAGATAACCGACGTGTCCGTGTCTGGAGAAGACCTGGCGACTTTGAAAGGCAGAGAACTGCCACTGGAACCGTTCAGCAGGGCGGGAAATCAGTGTCCTTTTGGGCCGGGATAATGATTGGGGCTAGGACGCCCTTAATCCCGTATCAAGGCACCATGACCGGAGCCATGTACAAAACGATTGCAATCGATGGATACGTCAGACCATTCCGCATCAACCACGGGCGCCAATTCATAATGGTAGATGATAATGCGCCCGCACATCGAAACGGACGTGTTGATGCTGCTCTCCAGCAATACGACATCACCAGGTTAGACTGGCCTGCCGGCTCGCCTGACTTAAACCCGATCGAGCATGCGTGGGATGCTCTTAAGCGAGCTGTTTGGAACCGTCAGCCACCTCCGCGAACAGTGTCAGAAATCAGGGCAGCTGCTATTGAAGAGTGGGACAGGTTACCACAAGAAATGCTAGATAACTTAATTCTTAGCATGCCCAGAAGGGTTTCCGCATGTGTGCGAGCCAGGGGAGGAGTCATTTTATACTAACTATTAATTTTTTCGTAATAAATTTTGTTTGTTTTTTCATTAATTCAAAATTTTTCATTACATTACATTTAAGCCAAAATTGCATTTCCTAGCTTTTGTTAATAAAAAGTAAATAATTAATAATGATTCTTTTATTTACTTAGTGCATTTTCATTATAACATCATAAAACGTAAACAGTTTCTTTAAATAATTTATATTTTAAAGAATGCACCTGATTTTGCTACTGATCGTAAACTTTTTTTGATGTGTGTAGTTTAATGTTTTTTAATTGTGAGGTAGGCATCCAAAAGTCAAACACACCGTATATATACGCAATTAATTAATTATGAAAAAACCTGTAGATGCCATCTAGGCATTCTTATACATTACCTGCATGCATTATGCATTCGGATGTAGATTGCATTTAGCGCACTTTTAATTTGTTAATACATGCATTCCCAGCCGCCTGTCGTACGAATGTCTAATTAATTCATTATTACAATCAGCAAAATTGTCTTTGGAACTCATAGGAGTAATTAAATATAGATACAACCTTTAAATTACCTTCTTATCGCGTCAATGATTAAATGGTTTAGGTCCAAAAAGTGGCCACAACTGCGTTCTAGTAGGCATCGTGTACACTTGAAGGGCAACTTAAATAAGGATTTTTTCAATTTTTATCCTTTTTGTGTCTCTTTCTCGTTTTTGCCGTGTGGTGTTCGGTTGAGAATAACACCACCCCATCTCTTTTTTTTTGTAGCGCTCATCGATTAGTAGGTACTAAAATAATGTAAGAGTTACCTACGTTTCTCCGATTGTAACCCAGTTCCGATAGAGGTATCATTAAACATTCTTACACTCTTGAACATCACAAATGCCAGTCCCTTAATACTGAACCTACAATTTGCATGTGGAGAAGTTGACATAGGCCTCGCATTGTGAATACTTATAAAATTCAACGATATTGATGCTGTCTGTACAATATAAGCAGGAGCATTGTAATGTTATCGGTTGGCGTAGAGTCGTGACCCGCGCGCGCGCACCTGGCCCGCGCATATATGCCTGCGCTCCATTTGCGTCACATTCCGATGGCGCCGCCGCCGCCGCCGGCGCCGACGACGTTGTGATTCGAGGGAAATTGGGGCGGGACAGAATTAACAAAGTTGGATACCATTATTATAAACACACTTAGTTCATAATTTAGCTTGCGTGGACTTTACATAAAAATTAATAACGTCCATTCCGCTCCTCTTTCGGGGACGCTTGACTTTCAAGGTTTGGGAGATAAGCGACAAGAAGTGAGGTAGTATAATTTACTAGCATGAAAAAAGCCACTATATTTTTGTACCACAGGAAACAAAATAAACTTTTATAAGTTACACATGATAAAGAGTGTATATGTATTGAAACAATAATATTAGGTCTTTAAATATGAAATTGTCGATCTCCATACAAATTTTCAGAAAATCTGATTTTTGCAAACTAAACGTTTTTGGATTTTTCTCGGGAACGCGAAATTTTTTATTTTATTTATTCAGGATAACAATACAATACAATATGGTAACACAACTTAGCCAATAATTTAACAAAATTTCGTGAAAAGTATTCTAAAAATGAACATTAAAAGTTACCAACCGCGAATCTAGCTATGTCCTTAACAGGCATTTGATGATATTTTGGTGGAATAAAGTGTAGCCTCCAAGGTACCGATTCCTGCATAGTTGCCGATCTCACACAGTCGCAAGATGCAGAGGTCTATGATGATGATGCCACAAGGTAGTGCAGGTTGCTATTGTTACTCTTGAGTAGTCTTTTACAATTTATTCGACAATTTTGCATCAATCGTCTCTCAACTTTGACCATAAGTGCTACAGGATCTAACTAAGCCACGTTTTCGCTTATTATTTACGTCACAGTCGTGTCAAAGCTTCGTAACTACGTAATCTTGGTAAATCTATTGGCAAGTCGAGTGTATCTATTAGAAGTAACATCCGCCTATCGCTATTTATGATATCCTATTAACATTGCTACCACACGTCGTGGCAATTGTGCTACAAAAACCCCACACGTATGTGGTTTTAATATTAATGTTATTGATTGGAAAAATATGTGTTAAATGCAGTTCTTGCGTTCCTGTTGCTCTAGCATACGCAAAGAGAATTCACTCTCATGAGAGTTGATTGCCAAGAAAACATAACCTTAAATATGAAAACTTCTATCATTTCTTTTTAATCGACCAAAAAAGGAGGAAGTTCTATGTTACATACAGTCGATGTATCTTTTTTTATGTATATGTTTACCGATTTTTCAAAATTCATTTTTTGTGCGAAAGAGTATACTCCTGAGGTGGTTCCATTGTTACCAAGTCAGGATCTGATAATGGAATCCCAGGGAAATCGAGCACAACTCTCGAATTTAAAAGGCATTGTAATCAATAACATAATGAGTAAACATAAAGTTGTTTTTGTAAATATATAGGTAAATTAGGTAATATGATATTGTTTTTGTTTTGATGAATGTATACCTATCGGATAATGAATGAGTATGTTGTTTTATGCTCGATTAGGCATCCAATCGAGTGTGTCGATTTATGTTGTACAACGCTCGCGGTCAGGAGTGAAATGTACAAAGTATAAGGGAAAGCTTCAATATAACATTATACATATCGAATGTTTACCTAACCTTCTAGATTTTGGACATGTTATTAAAAAAAAATTGCAAAAAATCATGACAATCGGCCACTTTTACGACGTGAAGGAAACACAACTACATCAAGCATACTTTTATTATAACTTTATATTATGGGTTTATAATCATATTGACGGCCGGTCTGGTCGAGTGGTAGTGACGCTGCCTCTTGATCGGCGGGTCCTGGGTTCGATCCCCAGTTTGTTCTCGGGTCCATGGGTGTTTGTGTTTGTCTTTATGTGTGTTCCGAGGGACCCACGACACAAGGGAAAACCTTAATGTGGGACTTTGAGTGTGTAGTGTTTATTTATTTATTTTATTTATATCTGCTGTTAGGGCTTTTTCCAGTTACTCGAAAGGAGTGTCATTGTGCGAGTAACCGAAGGAAACGTTTGACGATCGCGAGAAAACCACAATATTGTATAAAGAAAGCTTCAGTAGGGCTTTATACATTTGTTTGCAATTGAAGAATTTTGAGTTATTGACGTTATTTACTTTCGTTTGCAGTAGGAGTTCTTATTTACTTGACAACCATGTAATTATATCTTGTTATCTCGTATTCCTATTGTTTCCAAGGTTTTTTAAAACGGTTGATGTCTCATCCCGTCACAAATTTAACAAATGTTGGACACTTGACAAAAGCAATAACTCTACGCGTTATATCGTAAATCGTATATGACTCATGTAGTTCGTTTGAAGGTGCGTATACAATAAGTATTTTTTAAAGATTCATTTATCTACTTTGGACAATAGAAATCGTGAGTGATATCGTGATGACTCCAATGAATTATATCAGTTCATGGAACTGTTTTCTTAAGCAGCTTTTTGAGTGACACGAAGCTTTATGGATGAGTTGTTTTTCTTCGAAAAATATCAAATGGTATTGATTAGTTCTCTGTAAAACTAAAGTCACTTTATTTATGAAGCTTTATAAACATGGTAGCCATTTTCATAATTTTGAATCGATCTTTTTCGATTTATAAGATTTTATAGTCTTTATTTTGTAGGCAGTCGCTCTCGTGTCTTTTTTAACCATCCATCTTTATACTTTTTTTAGGTTTCTTTATCTGCTTTTAAGTCATTTTGATACTTCGCGGATATTAAAAAGCCCTCTTTTGCAACGCATGTAGATTGTAGACGTATAGTTAAGAACTTTTAGTGGGTCTATCTACATCGAAACTCACAAATGTGGTACTTATCATACAACTACTCAGTCAATTTCATACAAAGCGGTATTCATTAAAACTCATTATACATTTTTAGCGTGTCGGTGTTATTATAATAAACATCTATTTATCTATACTCCCTCTTAAGTCTTAAGCTCATTAATAAAACACAACTATTCACTATTCTCTTCAATGAACATTGTATTTAAATAGTCGTATCGGTAATGGTACGGAAACAAAATGTTTTTATATAAAAGAATGGCATTGTCTATCATATTCTTAATCATCGAGTTATGTTATGGTGCTGACAAGGTCAGAAACGTTGAAACACTTCATTAAGCCATAATTAAAATCGTTGTTTTGATACGTGATTGACTGATGTGCTTAATCCATTCAATTTAAAAAAAAACTATTATTTTTCTTCCCACCACGTATCGGAAGTCAATTATGAATTTCACAGAATTCTTAAATTCAGTTTTATCACGCATGATTTCAAATTTAGACGAATCATTGGTTTATTTTAATAATTTGTACAGTTTTTGGATGTCCGGTTAATGATTCATCAGTTATGATATTTTAACTTACCGTTTCCGTAGTTAGATATACCGAAAAGAGATCGGATTTTTTTTAATGATTTTACTTTTATCCTATTTTCCTAATGCATACGATTTTTTTTGGATTTATTATGAACTGGAATTGATTTTATTTATTCAACCTTTCCATGATGTTACAGCCAGTATAGTAGCTGCTTGAAACTAGCAATATTTAGTTTAAGTAGCAACAAATTTACTATGAAGTTTAGATCTAGTATGCAGTAATGTTGCACTCTGACATACATACAACACTCCATAATAACTTTGTGTCTTTTTTGTGTATTACGTGTATTTATACCGGTGGTTGTTTTGTATGATGTGTGTATGTTTTAAAGAAATTAATAAATTCTTTATCTATCTAAATCCATGTTTTTAAATTTCCGAAGTGATTTAGACAAACTCTATTGATACACCGCGGATATTAAACACAGCATTCAATATAGTGAGATATAAACTACTACAAAACGTTGGTGTTAAACACTGTGTACCTAATTTGTTACTTGATACATCAATCAGTAGTCAATGAGGTGTAAAATTTTTGTAGTCACGTACACGCGGCACACTGTGTTGTACATGATTATGATCAATACTGTATTCATAGCATTAGGATTAGAATTTACATATGCATATGCATACGTACTCGGATTTAAGTAAACTCTATTGGGGTCTCTATTTTCTTAAGGGGCCATCCATAAATAACGTCACATGTTAAGGGGGAGGGAGGGGGTCAACGAAGTGTGACATTGTGTGACAAGGGGGTGGGAGGTGTCCTAAGTTTCATGACGTCACATTTCAAAATCTGTTATAATCTAAGTGTTAAAACACGAACTTTGACTATTAACGAAAAACTCAAAAACATTTGCAACTCTTTCTGTTTAAACATAATTTAAATTGAAATAAAACTAATTTCGAAACTGCTGTATTAATTCAATAATTACGAGTTGTAAAATTGCAAAATATGTGACGCCACACTAGGGATTGCCACTTCAGTTACCCATCAGGTTCCCTGCCTCTGTATCCGTTGCTTAACCTCACTGACCGGTTCAGAGTCTCACAAATGTGACCAGCTTCAAAATATCATGAAATTCGTGTGACGTAATTTATGGATGGCCCTTTACATCAAGTGGTTTATTTGATGTTGATGGCATGTATGTATTAACAAAGCTTTTCTATTATTATTTACAATTCAGTAAACTATCTACGGTATTTAAGATACGCACTTTCCCTTCATGTGGCATAGCCGTGTGACGCCCTGTGTAACTTTAATCCTAACAGTTTAAGTTTTATCATTATTCCGAATCTCGCAACACACGCTGATGACTTGTATGCACAAATATGCAAATAAAACTGAGAAATAACTTAGATTGAGGAACGCGTCACCTCTGAAATACCAAAGAGTACACTTTGGGTCGCGTCTTCGGCATGGTATTTAAATATCAAACACGCGAACACGATTTAGACAACATCAGCTGTATTAAATGTTAAATTATTTGAGAAACTCTACTATCTAGGAAATTCAAGAATAAGATAAATGTGTAAATGGTATTCTAAAATGGACTGTCCTACTTTCCTTATCCTCTGACTTGGTTTAACGACTGCAGTCAATCTATAACAGCTGCGACCGCTGGCTTAACGTGCCCTCAGAAGCACGGAAACGCTTGTGAAATATTGCCACTTCAGTCACCTATCAGGTTCCCTGCCTCTGTATCCGTTGCTTAACCTCGCTGACCGGTTCAGATCAGTAAGCGCCCACTGGGCAATGGACAGTGACGATAAAGCATCTTGAAAAATCTAGAATAAGCCTTTGTTGATGTCATAGCATCTTTTTAAAGGTCGAATTGATAAAAGTTTTTGTATAAATTTAATTTATGTTAGCAACCTATTACCATTGTGATATTTTGCATCTGTAGGAATATCGAAAATTAAGTTACATATTTAGTTTGAAAACATTTTCAAAATATTACATTTAAAACCGCCTGGCTAGTAGCCTGATGATATGGAAGTAGACATGCAATCCATTCGCGTCAACGACATTTGTCTCTCGTCCAGTTGTCTGAATATTTATGTCACGGCATCGGCGCCTTGCCCTTCGTGAAAACCAACTGTAAATTTAACCGTCAACAGAATAAAACGGAACGCGCATACTTTGCTGACAAGGGCTGTGTGAATGTAGACAAGCGGTCATAATCTAACATACTGTGTTACAATTAGTATTATTTTTCAATACATTTGATTTTGGCTCGGCGTATTGCTGATAATTGTGGTAAAGTCGATAAACCATGTCATTTCACCAGTAATATTCATAAAAATTTAAAATCTGATGATTATATGTCTTTAAGTTCCTTTAAATTAAAACAAGGTTAAAATTGATGATTAATTAAATATTGACTATCTTTAGTAAGCCCTGTGTTAGTTTATCTAATTGATTCTTCTGTGACGAATAAATGTATCCGCTTCGTTTTCCTGGTTACCATGTTTAAGTCTTATTAAGAAGATTAACGTATCATTAGTGTATCGGATCCATGTCCAATGTATGAATAACAGGCATTGTGCTGTGGGCGTAGCGTGGAGAATAACTCTTAATAAGGCGGAGGCGCCTGTGCATCTGATTCACTTGTCCTTCGCGATAATTGAAATTCGAAACCATTTTGGATTTGTTTTGACTCCACCAGCTTATGTGATCTACCCAAATGGGAAATAGTCGCGATGGAATTCTTGAAATTCTTGCGGAACGTTTTATTTATTTCATATTTGGCAGGTAACGTAGCGTCAAGTGGCTTTCGAACTACATGACTTTCTGCCAAGCCCGAAAGGGGTTATATGCGTGAGTTTATGGTGGCAGGTATTATCAGTTGCAAATTGTAAGCTAGTGTTACACAGTTTGCTGATCTTCTATATAAATAAACTCACGTTTTAGGAATTTAACATATCCGTTTGAAACATTAAAAAAAACTTGTGTAGGCCCTCATAGTTTCCAAGATCTGATAATTGTATCTAATTCTATAGATTCTTATGCAAATTGTCTTGGAAAAACCGCTCTCGAATGTTTTATGTTTTCTACAATAACTTCTGGCCTTGTCAATGTGAGATTTATTACATTTCCCACACGATTTTATTGCTGCTGACTAAACTTTGATACCGCTTCTAATGTCCTATTCTTATGCTTCCTCGAACCTATTATGCATACATTGCATACTTTGTTATGGCCATTAATAAAATGCAAAGTGCATCCTGCATGTGTTGAACCAGGTTAATTACTTAATTAGAAATATATTTAGTACTGCATTCCATTCCACTCACAATATAATATTTAAAACTAGCTTTCTGCCCGGGACTTCGTTCCCGTGGGAATTTGGGAAAATTATGTAGCCTATGTGTTAATCCAGAGTGTCAGCTACCTCCATACCAAATTGTATCAAAATTGGTCCAGCCGTTTGAGTGTGAAAGAGTAACAAACATCCATACATCCATACATCCATACATCCATACTTACAAACTTTCGCGTTTATAATATTAATATTTAAAATATTATTCCAAAACTTTCTGTCCAACTACTAAGCAAAATATCCGAAGATGAAATTGTACAAGGTGAAGAAGGTTGTCAAAAAAAAAAGAATAGTAGTCATGCTTATAAGGAACATCACTACCTAAATCCCGAATTAAATTGAATAGCAGCGCTTTGGTCTTTCGGTGGGGTAGCTAAAAATGAATCCTCCTAGCTAAGCAAAAAGCTAAAATATGAATTCTCCTTCCATGATCTCTTTTCGATCCAGACCAAATATAGGACCAGAATAGAAAATAAGTCCTGCTTTACTCTTCCGATTACAGTTTCATTTGCGATCTTATTTCTATTTAGCATCTGGTAGAAGGTCCTTTAATATTTAATTCAGTTAAGTTGATCAATGAAGTTTCTATAGTCATTTTTGTCTTCTCCCTGAGGTTTGGAGAAGTCAAAAATGACTATAGAAACTTCATTCTAACTCAGACTATACTACAAACATCCGCAATGTGCTCAAATTATCGTTTTATAATAATAGCATGAGTTCCGTCTTCAAATGCGCTTTTAAATAATCAACGAGTCCCATGAGTGATTACTAATTATGTCATTAAAATGAACATGCGCTACGCGTATATGGTCATATTCATTTGTCATTTTCATTTAACTGATTGATCATCGTTTTGTTCACTACAAACTTGGCTATACCTACTCGATATGGAAGGAGTAGAACCGATGAGAGTAGCCATCTTAAAGAGACCTTTGAATGCCTATGATACTAGATAACATTTTCTAACATCGACAAGGTCGCATCTATTTATGTCATTTCATAGTCTAGTAATGTTATGTTAGCTTTGTATTTTATAACAGCAATTATGTTTTTTGCATCGGGTTTTTTTCTGTCGTATCCTTATTCGCTTCGCTCCTTGTCATGTTAAGTTTGCGATGTTGTGTCCGGGTCGGTAACCCCTGCCTTGTATAGTTGTACTGTGATCTGTATGTTTTCTGAATGGCCATTATGTTAGCCTTTCCTTTTATGAAAGGCTTGTGGTCTGCCTAATGGGCCAAATTTTTAACTCGTTACCCATTTTTTATTATGGTCACGATCTTAATTTACCGTGTTTTAGTGACTGTCTTCTTATTTATTAGCTGTCTTCTGCAACTTACTCGTAATGTCTCACCAATAATTACTTACTAATCACAATCCACATTTTTCTAAATTCAACGTCCTTGCAATGATTCATCCGGTGTTAACTTGAAATTCAACATCCGTCACCAATTACTGTCATCATTTAGCTATGTTGTGACGTGCAGGGCTTATGCTAATAGTGAGCTCATGAATGACTTCATTGTGGTTGTAGCTCTGTGGTTTGGTTGTAAGCTATGATTATTTGGACCCTCTGTCGTCATAGCTATTACGTCGTCGACCGTGTCGAAAGATTCTTTTAAATTGTCAGGTGTATTGTTTTGTCGTTGTCACACACGTTGCGGTGTCGCTAAGTGATAAAATCCAATTGATATTTCAAAATGTACATTATTTTTGCAATTCTTTGTACTTCAAATATGTGTTAGTAAAGAAATTTCTTTTGTAGCGTCTCTTTTCAAATTGGCCTTTGTTTTTAAATTACAAATAACAGATTCAGGTGAGTGCACTGTAAATAGTTTCAATTGTTGTCATCCTTCACCTTGGGTGGTTATCGCTTCATCATTGGTTATGATGATGTTGATGTATGGTTCACTTCCTCTGCTGAGGTCAACGTTTGCCTACGTCGCGCCCACAGCAGTCGATAATTGGGCATTCTTTGAAGACGTCGTGACGATGCGTAGCACGCGCGTCGCCTACGCACGACGTAATGACATGTTGATTTGTTTGCTGTGCGTGCACAGGGCTGAGGACCTCCTAAGAAATGCCCGTGGGTTAAATGTGTAGAAAAAAAGTAGTTTGGCTTTTTTTATATTAATAAGAACGCATTTCCTTAAATGGCATAACTTAAAGGAGTACCCCGTACGGGATTATAGGCATGAGCGAATGTAATGTAATGTAAAAGCAGTATTTGTATCGTTATTATTATAACCATCATTATTAACAGTATTTTTAAAACGCTTACTCGCGTGGACAGATATCTGCGCCGAACATTTTTCTTTCCGTATATTGTGTCGTGATTCTCATGGAAAGATGTTTTGTTTATTCATCTAGTTATGAAACTAACGTACAACTTTACAGTGCAATCATTTCCATGTTAAATCTCGTTCGGCAAGTTCAGTGTCACAATGTAATGTTTACTGTTTCTGTGATTATGTCAATCTGCAATGATAGCTGTGCTATTTTTACATTACCATCTAAACATTGGTCACAGTCGCCCAGGAATCATGTGGGTTTTTCTCAGTACTGTTTACAAGCACACCGTGACGCGTGCGCGACGCGACAAGCAAGCAAATGACGCCGGATGCGCAGGAGTCGCGACTGTATCACCCAGATTATGTTATTCGTGACGAATCCTCTGACTCGTGGAATTAATTTGCTATATGACACAAGGGTGGTCAATTGTAATTTTGGACGTAGAAAATCACTCAACATTGTACGTTTAATGAGTACGTGAAGCTTGCCAAAAGCAACCTTGTTTTGCTAACTGTCAGAACTGTTAATCTTGATGTGTTTTCGGCTGTTTTTGTAGTTATGCAGAATTTACATCACACAGTCCACGATTCGGAACGTACCGTTTACGCATTACATGACGGATTTTTTGACTCGTGGAATTAATTCACTATTACTTAGTGATCATTTGAGACGCGAAGATGTTTTTAAGTAATTATTAAATTAATGATGTTTTCATGTGGATGGCATGTCTTTAAAGTTATATATCTGTCATATTATCTCTTGATCGACAGGCCCTGGGTTCGATTCCCGCAAATATTTGTGTAAAACTTCACCAATATTTGCATTCGTGTCCTGTTCACTATTCGAGTCCGTGACTTTGTGGTATGTTCGAATGGGTTTTTTTCCAAGGGCCTTTGAACGTCTAGCGTTGATTTGTTATTTTTCATCAATTTATCACAGAGGCGGAATCGTGTATACTTGTATTTTTGTTAACTCGTACTTGTTGTAATGACGAATCTTGGCTCGTGGAATTAATTGAATATGATGTAGTGCTTGGGGTCGTTTTGGACGTGGGTGTCTTTCATTAAGTGATTAACTTATCATGAATCGTTCATTAAGTCCTGTTCACGGATTAGATGACGAATCTTTTGATTCATTTCCTTTGATTATTTGTTTTCCGATGTTTGAGAATTGTGATTATCAACTTTTGTAGTGGTTTCCGCAATATGGAGAAAGTCTATTATAAGAATAACCTTTTCTAAACTGTAACAATAATGTTAGCAAATCGAGAATCTCTTTACAATCTAAGAATCATACGATTTAGATCCACTGGAATATCTTAGCCATTGTTATTCTGAATTAATTTCTTGAGCCTTGTAAGCCAAGTGATTTTAATCTACCCTATTTTCTTTATGTATCGAACTTCGAAATACTTTTAAACCTGAAGTAATAATAAATACGTCTTATTTACTAAACCGGATAATTTTCACACAATCTGGCCGGTACAAAAACTGCAGCAATGCAGTCAGAACCCTGTTGCATGCAGTAAGCTCGAATAGTTCGCACGTGGATTAATTCATTGCCTTATATTTCGACTTGATTGGCCGTTCACTCGTAAATCTGGCCCTTATGGTATTATGAAGGGTATGGATAAGGCAAGCAGTAGGGAATGAATATTTTAGATATCTCACGCAACTTTTCCGACTCACGCTAGAAGCACATTGACTTTTTAAAACACATTTGTTCATTTAAAAATATTTTTTGTAATGTGTAGTTTGTTTTTTTCGGTATAAGAAAATTTCACTATTTTTATTAGTAATTTTGAATCTTTCTGTTCATTTGAAAATAATTTTTTTAGTTATCACCAATAGATTCGTATTTTCTTATTTTACAACTAATTTGTTTTTAATTTGTTTCAGGTAAGTCGACAACATGGTTAGACAAAACCAGGACTCAACGTCTTCTTTCCATGCAAAATGTATCGTAAGTATTATACAATTATAGAAAATAAAAATGGCGTACAAGTATATGGTACTCATGTTAAACAATAGCATAGATGACAGTTTACTAAAAGATATTCCTGATTACGCTTTTGAAATAATAACCGTGCTAAGCTTATTTTTAACCCTCCGCATACCAGGTGGGGTGTAATAAACCCCAGGCGGTGAAAAATCGATATATTTTCAAAAATTTTCGTGCGCGGTATCTGAAGCTCTCAGTAGCTGGAGTTGCGACGTTCTTACACTGGCAAGTACCATTAGTTTAGTGGTGCGTGCGGTTTTTAGGGCTCTAGATGCGTTTTTGTTTAGAGTTGTTGTTATTTGAGCATATACCAAATGCAATTATGGTGAACTAAAGAACTTCTACCTCGAGATTGAAGTAAAAATTTAAAGATGTATCATGACTCCGCTACTGAATTTCGATGTACGAAATCTCGATGTACGGTAGCTCACTAGTTTATGAGTTCTGTGTACGACAGGCAAAATGTTCGCGGCACCGACGTTTGTCATTTCGATGTACGGAATCTCGATATACAATAGTTCATTAGTTTTAAAGTCCTAAGTATGTCAGTGTGATACAGTACACTGTACCGATGTTTGTCTTTTCGATGTACGGGATCTTGATGTACTTATAGTTCATTAGTTTAAAAGTCCTAAGTATGCCAGTGTGATAGTACACTGTACCGATGTTTGTCTTTTCGATGTACGGGATCTTGGATCTTGTTCATTAGTTTAAAAGTCCTAAGTATGTCAGTGTGATAGTACACTGTACCGATGTTTGTATTTTCGATGTACGGGATCTTGATGTACAATAGTTAATTAGTTCATTAAGTCCTAAGTATCTCAGTGTGATAGTATTGTGCACCGATGTTTGTCTTTTTGATGTACGGAATCCCGATACCATAGTATTTATCAAGCAAAAAAATGATATTAGGAACCTCGATATTATTGTTATTGTTTTTTATTACGAAAATGTTCGTAAACAAATAATTCACTATTATTGTCAAAATTTAATTACATGGACATTGTTTATGTCATTGTTTTGACTCGTGCGTCCAGTTACTCCCTGGTAATCCCTAGACACCGCACTACAGCATTCCGCGGGAGTTATAAATTTGCATCTGCTCGCATATGGAATGATTTGCCACCACCATTTCAGAATATTAAAACATTGGGAAATTTTAAAATAAAATACAAAAGATACATTCTTGACGCCCAAATCGTTTAAATAGGCCTAAAAGTTTTATTTTAACTTAATTTTTAAACATTTTTAATTTTAACGTTTTACTTTTTTTTCAAATGTTACTTACAATAAAATTTTATATTTTATACATTTTACAATTTTAAATCTAATTATTTAATATAATTATTTTATGATAAATTGTTTTATTTACATTTTGTTTTTAAACTAATTTTACAATAATTTGATGATGTTTCTAAATCTACTAGATTTTACGGAATCTCGTTATGACGGTTTCTGTGACATAACTATAGCTGAGTTTGTTGCTGTTGACGGTATCTATACACACTTCCAAGGCGATCTCCTGTTGGCATCATGCACACACATTTTACACATACCTCAACCCACTGTTTCACCATATTGACACATATGTTTAATTATGTATTATATTTATTTGTAACATATGTATTTTCCATTTTTCATTACCAATATTTATTTATTCCTAAATAATTCTGTCTCGTCCACGGACTTTCGTTCGTCACTTGGTTATGGGACTCACTGAAAACCAGCGTTGTGGCTCGCGGTCTCATTAGCAGAAGGAATAAGGTGAATCACCTTGCAAATTTCTAACCAAGCAAGCCGCTTTGCGTGGGCATACCTAGAGGTCGTCTGAGCTGATTTAGCCCTGTTCCCAATGATCCCTACCATGCACTTGGGTGGGGGAGGGGGGGAGAAGTCGCATCTACCGCGCCGGACTTTGACGTGTATATCTGCATCAGTTGAGCAATTAGGTCGTGTTTGGTATCGTTTTCGTATAAATTAAAGACGGGGAATTCATTTCTGGAACAACATTTTCACTCGTTCATAGAAAAATTAAAAGTTATTCGCAACAATACAGAAAAACATATTTTTTTTTTAACAAAACCTCAGTATACAACTGAACCATAAGGATAAGCTTTTTAAAAAAAATAAGATTAAATAGCGCTGTTTATGTAGAATACAAAAAAGTAAACTTTATTTATAGTTTTCATATAAAAAAAACCTGAAAAAAAATCTTTGTCGCGCGAAAGAGTTTTGAGGATTTGGCCCTTAGCGTTAGTAAGGCGCTATCTGTAGCCGTGTGTCCTTTAGATGTTAAAACACGTATAATTATTTTATTTAGGCACTTAGATTGACACAATTCCCATTATTTTATACGAGGGACCCAGACCTCAGAATCACATGGATATGTTCAAAAGCCTTATACTAAGAGCATTCCTGTACATTTTTCCTTTCCACGCGGGACTTCATTCCCGTATTTTGAAAAAATATGTAGCCTATGTTAAAATTCAAGTTCTAATGTAGCTCTGTACAAAATTTTATTAAAATCGGTCAAGTAGTTTCAGAGCCTATTCAATTAAATAATTAACTCTTTCCTGTTTATAATATTACTTTAGATTCCGGACGGAATCGCGCGTCACATCAGACAATGTAACTGTGAGCATGGAAATGAAAGTTCATGATTGAGCATAATGAAAAAAATAATATACTTTATATAATGAAATATATACTTTATTTGTACGATCGTCATCAAAGGTATATCACCTATTTATTCGTTACAAATATCCAAAACCACTAACCGTTTCTTTTTCCTATTTTAGTGATGTGGATATTTCAATTGATACGAATGTATTTCTGCGATTTTACTTAAGACAGAGAAAAAAGATACAGTTTTGTCGGGTTAAAATAATAACAAAGTTCAGTGCACCGCATTTGTTTTTTTAAGCAACTGCACCTTGTTGAGCATTTTTGCTTGCACTTGCACCTTATTAGCTCTACACAAGCCGCGGCTGCTGGGGGAAGAGTGGTCCATACTGGTTCCCATGTGCTATTATTTTTAGTCCAACCCCAGTCAGCCGGACATGGTCGGTCTTGTGTATGTGTTAAAAGCTGACCCTAAATATATCCTCCCTGATATACTGCTCTTAATAAATGATTACGCAAAGCGTCTTTTGTTGGCGGCAAATTCTCAATGTTGCGGTCCTTTTTCGTGAAAAGGAATTTCCTACATAGATTCACGTCGCTACAAGTGCACGATCTAAAATAAAACAAACGTTACATAAACACTGTAACAATCACTTCAATCACTCATACCAATTTTAACAGTTATTAATCTCACCTGTCATACATAGTAATGACATATTTTTCCAATATAGGTAATACCTGTTCTATATCTCCATCTTTTGCGTATCGGAATCGTGTTTTAACATCTAAAGGACACACGGCTACAGATAGCGCCTTACTAACGCTAAGGGCCAAATCCTCCAAACTCTTTCGCGTGACAAAGATTTTTTTTCAGGATTTTTTTATATGAAAACTATAAATAAAGTTTACTTTTTTGTATTTTACATAAACAGCGCTATTTAATCTTATTTTTTTAAAAAAGCTTATTCTTATGGTTTAGTTGTATACTGAGGTTTTGTAAAAAATTTTTTTATGTTTTTCTGTATTTTTGCGAATAACTTTTAATTTTTCTATGAACGAGTGAAAATGTTGTTCCAGAAATGAATTCCCCGTCTTTAATTTATACGAAAACGATACCAAACACGACCTAATTGCTCAACTGATGCAGATATAGACGTCAAAGTCCGGCTCGGTAGATGCGACTTCTCCCCCCCTCCCCCACCCAAGTGCATGGTGGGGATCATTGGGAACAGGGCTAAATCAGCTCAGACGACCTCTAGGTATGCCCCCGCAAAGCGGCTTGCTTGGTTAGAAATTTGCAAGGTCCCTAAGAACTTTTCACCTTATTCTCTCCGCTACATATCCTGATTCCCGAGTCGCAACATATAGCTGAGTTGAGGACCCTTTGTCTCGGACCCCACAACACATAGCGATCTAAAGCTAGTTTGCTGTTGTATTTGTTATTGTCTTCATGTAGTGTATCGGATCGTGTTTTACTGTTTAATCTTGCCTCTTATATGTGTTGTGATGTCCGTTATAATAAATTTGTCTTTCTTTCTTTCTTTTCTTTCTATTAAAACAAAACAAAACATAACATACAAAAAACTTTCTGCTACAAATCTAAGAATTGTAGCTAATATTAAAAAATGCAAAATTAAAACATCGAATCACATCACAAGAATTAAAGAACACATAATGAAGAAAGAAACAATGGATTTTAAAGAGTATGTAAGTGGTCTAGCATACATTGTATATATGAAGGTTTAATATTATTTTTCTTTTTTTTTGTAAATACTTATTGAATCATCTTAAGAATGCAGGAGAATGTTTTATTTACGTTATGTTTTTTTAATGTACTTATTGTTTATGATTTATTTTCGTATTGCAGGAGAATGTATTTTTTATGTTATGTTGTGTTTTTGTTAAAATGTATTAGGTAATTGTTTAAGATTTATTTTCGTAATAAAAAAGTCAATGGTCTGATTATATTTATTGGATTATTATTAAAATCAACTTAAAAATTCAGGAGGCGGTTTTTGTATGTTATGTTTTGTTCTTTATTTTAATGTAGATTTAATGTGGTCCATGGTACACAAACATCGGTACAGTGTACTATCACAATGACATACTTAGGACTTTTAAACTAATGAACTATAGTACATCAAGATCCCGTACATCGAAAAGACAAACATCGGTACAGTGTACTATCACATTGGCATACTTAGGACTTTTAAACTAATGAACTATAGTACATCAAGATCCCGTACATCGAAAAGACAAACATCGGTACAGTGTACTATATCACACTGACATACATAGGACTTTAAAACTAATGAACTATTGTACATCGAGATTCCGTACATCGAAATGAAAAACGTCGGTGCCGCGAACATTTTGCCTGTCGTACACAGAACTCATAAACTAGTGAGCTACCGTACATCGAGATTTCGTACATCGAAATTCAGTAGCGGAGTCATGTATCATCGTTGTTCAATTTTTTTAAATTTAGTCAGTTTAATTACAAACATTGGTAATTATCAATTCTTAGGGTAATTTCAAGTCTAAATTAGTAGTCAGAAGATGGCATTTTCGCTACCCTTTTTCAACAAACCATTTAATCTATTTCATTTTTTTTATATAGTGCTACTCAGGTTATGTTCAATTTCAAAAATATGCAATAATAATTCAGTACCCCTATTCCTATCTGATTACAGCGACCATTTTGTTAGGGTATGTCACACCCCACCTTGTATGGCATGTTACAAATTTTCACCTGGTATGCCGAGGGTTAAGAGCGTTCCTAAAAAGTAGCTCGCAAAAAGTTCGCATTCTGGAATTTGGAATTAGTCGTCGTCATAAACATGTATCGTCCTCATCAAGGAGCACCCTTCGAAGCAGTGAAAGGAGTTTAGTGTTTTACAAAAAAAATTGTACTTTAGAGATAATATCAATACAATGGAGATAAAATATTATCAAGAGCTAGCGAGAAGTGTGTCTAAATATAAACCCACGGTAAAGCCACCTTTCTTTAATTATAAAAGCACGCGCATTTCTCGTAGATTTATACCGTCAACAGCACCTTACACAGCACCTTACTAAAAGTGTAACCTGTGTACTGTATTTGCAACTAGAAAGGGCGTTGTTGGAACAGGTGCGTAATTGACGTAATTTTTCGTCGCTGGTCCTACGAATACAACCTTCGCGGTCTCACGAAACCTGTTGCTCTCACTATAATTGGGTTAAGTTCGTAATGGACTAAAATATATACTAAACTTGTAAGCTGCCCTAAGTTTTTAGTGTAATCGAGGCTATAATTTTCTTGTTAGATTCTAAATAGAGACATAAATACGATCCTGAGGAATGTTTTGTAAGAATGAAGGTTGACCTTAAACCGATAATTATTTTAAAGTATAGACAACAGCACATAAGATTATATATACATTTGCACTATTATGAACGAGTTGGGCGATTATGTATTTTATTTATTTATTTTATTTGAGAATCTAAGAACATTAACAATAATGTTTAGTAAGTTTAGTTCAATACGTTATCTATAAATAATAGGTTTCTGCATGTTTAAATATTCAGACATGAATAGTCTGCTGTTTCTGTTCGTGTATGTACTATATTTTAGGTAAGTCAAATGCTGTCTTCAAACGCGAAAGTATGTTCGTGAGTTCGTTTATTATTTCCGCTTTCAAGCCTCAATGACAATGTGGATTTGGTTAAAATTTGGTGGACAGATAGATCAGAAAATGGGCCTGGGCTGGGCACGTAAGCCGCATGCACGAGGAGCGGTGGGCACGGATCGTTAACCATTGGGTGCCACAGAATGGCCATCGACGCCGATCGATAGCGTGATGATCTTGATGCCTACAATTCCGGGTGGCCAGAACTTGCACAAGATCGCAAGAAGTGGAAAGATGCGGGAGGCCTTTGCCCAGCAGTGGGACCCTACAGGCTAAAAACACCACGCAGACAAAGCCGTGGCTAACAGCCCACTTATAATCAAACACCGATATACTACCGCGGAAGTGTAGCAAATGGCTCAGCGTAAGCTTTATGGAGAGAGGCAAGTGCACAGGCAGTCCTGTCGACACTGCACTACTTAGTTGCATTTAGGGCTGAGACACTATTGATTACTCTAAAATTAATGTTTAACCCCCATTACTCTAAAATTAAAAATTTTGGTTTAACCCCCGTCATTTAGGCCTTACCACAAAAAATAAAACTATAACTTAGACAATGTTTAAAAATTGCTGTATGGTCATAAATTTCTTTGACTTTCCCGAAGAGGATAAATTAAACAACAACAAAATGACTTAGGTCAGTAAACATTGTAAGTAGTGTTTCGATGTTTTGTGGTAAAGCAGTTATGGCTTATAACTCTTGAATAGCTGAACCAATTCTGACCAAATATATACAGGGCTTTAGGTATCTCTCTTTCAACCTCTCGGGTGGTTAATCAGTCCATGAAACTGAACAACTTCCCCAAGGAACACAGGTCAAAATACGAAAAAAAAATTTTGATCTCCCATACAAAATGAAGTCTTCCTGTGTCCCTATATGCTGATGAAGTTTGTATGGGAACTCAAACTTTTTCGTATTTTGACTTATGTTCCTTGGGAAAGTTGTTCAGTTTCATGGACTGATTAACCACCCGAGAGGTTGAAAGAGAGATACCTAAAGCCCTGTCTAAGAACAATCTCGATTAGGTACGTCAACTTTCAAACAAAAAAAAACCGCATTGAAGTCGGTCAATTCGTTTAGAAACTACGATGCCACTGATAGACACACAGATATTCATATACATAAATACACGTCAAACTAACAACACCCCTCTTTTTTTTGGGGGCCCAAAAATACAAATTGAAAATGGGTTCCCTTAAAGGAGTTTTAAATATGTAGTTGTAAAAACCACTGAAAGGATTTCAGTGGTTTCTTTCACGAAGTGTAACACTTTACGAAAGACTAACAAGCATTAATTCGTTTTCACACACTTTCACGTAGATAGGACTCGCAAGTAATAAAATCCGGCACCTCCTTTTTCATTGGAAGACTTCGAGTTTCACAAAATTCCTCGTTTTACATCCAGAGTAACTACCTTGTTGGGTTTTAATGAGCACCAGTGTAGTAAACTAATAAACTACAACACCTTGGGTCCCAGTTAGTATATTCTGATCTTACTACTGACGCTAAGCTGCCATGGTTGCTAAGTTAACAATAACCATGATCAGACACTTCCCTATTCGAAATCATTGTAACCAAGTTGCGTGGCTTGCCGATTTCGCGGCGGTCAGTCGAGTTTGCTCTGGTTGAACACAACCGTTGCACTCTTTGAGATTCGTATCAGCGCGCGCGCACTATTCCGCGATGTGGGAATTCTGAATCTGGCGCAATATTGTGAATTCGAGCGAGAAGTTTATGAAATATTTGGTGTCTTATTTATTAAGATATGGGCATTGTTGCTGTTACATTTTTTTTAATGATGATGTTACAGAAATAGACATTTTTGGGTTGATTAATTAACTTGTCTTACGTTTCATCATTAATTTTATTGATAGTGTTAGTTTACTTTGTTAAGTAAAATAGCATTGGTTTAAATTATTAACAGGCCAGTGTTTCCAGCTACGTTTTAGTACATTTTATTATGGAATCAGATTGGGCTGGCCTTCACGGTTGTTTCGGTCCAAGTGGGTTCTCTGTACGACTTACAGGTCGAAAATTATGGCAAAGAAAAAAGGCAATTTACCAAAAGTTAAGTCCAAAATATGAAAAAAACTGTTTTTGTGCTTGGCGGTCAACGTGTTAATACCTACATATAATTTATGCTCGTCGTGTGACACCTTCTAATTTTACAAATAGACTGCACCTTTACGAACAGATGTCTATAGAGTCAAAAGAATAATTCTGATTACTAAATATCCTCAATGAAAGTAGAAACCTTTTTGAATTAAACTGATCAGTGATCATGATCACAAAACAATTGTAAAATATTCCGAAAAAAAAACACATTTACATCTAAAGAAAGCCGTATAAGTGGTCTCAAAAGCGCCAAACTATTTGAAAGTTCGCTCAATACCAATACCTGAATAATGAACAAAACAATGGCAAACGAAACACGTTACCGGATAATGCTCCTTGCATCATCTCATCGACAAAATGATGTTTGATTGGATAAGGACTGGCCAATTGTCCTGCTTAGCCAATAGACGTTTCCTCGAACTTGTGATCAGATGCTGGACTATTGCCAACAGGAAAACATTCCGCGTCGTGTTTATCGAGAGACTAGCTGATGCCCGCAACTTCGTTTGCGTGTTAATTTTTTTTTTGTACAGAGTACACAGATTGAAAACATCTATCTTACGTGATTTAGATTTTTACATACAAAAGTTTTTTCCCGCTAACTCCCGTTCCCGTGGGAATTTTGCAATATCCTGTTGCAACTTAGCTTTCAGTTTACTAAGGTACCTGCATGCCAAATTTCAAGCGTCTAACTTAAGCGGTTTAGATTTTTCATACAAAAGGATTTTCCCGCTAATTCCCGTTCCCGTGGGAATTTCGGGAATTCCTTTCTTAGTGCACCTCTGCGGTACCTAAGCTACGTCCGTTCCAAATTTCAAGTGCCTACGTTTAGCCGTTTAGGCTGTGCGTTGATATGTCAGTCAGTCTAGGTATAATTTCTCCCGTTTTTTACTCATTTACCACTATATCTTTGCTCCTATTGGTCGTAGCGTGATGTTATATAGCCTATAGCCTTCCTCGATAACTGGACTATCCAACACAAAAAGAATTATTCAATTCGAACCAGTAGTTTCGGAGATTAGCGCGTTCAAACAAACAAACAAACAAACAAACAAACAAACTCTTTATCTTTATAATATTAATATAGATTAGACCGAAATGACTTGAAGTCTTCCTGTGTCGCGAGCTATGTCGCTTTTAAAACAGGTCCGCATGTGTTTTATTTGAGCAAGAGAGAGCCGATACAATATCATATTATTTGATGACTTTTTTGCATGCTGGATTGGGACTTGAAAGAATAACTTAAAATGTATCAGCTGACAACTCTTCCCAGGCATACTGTAAAAGTCAATAAGTGGAACGCGAGGGTTTTGTTGTATATGGGGGGAAGGCTGACATCCTCTTACTATTATACATCATGTTTCATCTAATAACCCTCAGAATAAGCATCAATTGGTTCTAAAACCACTGATGCTCTGCCTACACCGATAGGGTTTCTCGGCGTGAGCGTATGTGAATGTTTTTTGCACCCTTTATTGCTCTTTTCCTAGACAACTCGACTAACATACTACACTCACCTCGTTAAAAAAAATTCGACTTTTACGCCACCCACGACAAGACTTAATGACACAAAACCTTAATGGTCTCTTAACTATAAATAATAATTACACTAGTTACATCACCATGCATTATAAATGGTTCGATTCCCAGTTTGGTAACACGGGCTGATGGCTCAATTGTCTTATGAAATTAATCAGACGGTTTTGGACATGGACATGTCTCGTTATGGATTTGTGAGGCAGGATATTATTACATTAGAATTAAGTGATTGCGAAGCTTTCGCCTACACCATGACTTGACTTTCGCTCTCAATATTGTGTAAACTTGAATACGGGGTGACTTTTTAATCAGTACCCAAATTTTTCTTACGGTGTCAGTAACGTTGATAGAACGTATGTATAAGGAGGAAAAAATATTTTTTTTCCTTAATTTTCAGGTTTTGATACCCCTTTTTTACGTCTTAGAGGATGAATTTTGTAAAACGCAGAAACACGGGTGTCACAAATTGTGTTTAAGAGTACTATTACCAAGTTTAAACTCAATTAGACGATGTTTTTTTTCCATACAAAAATTTTGATTTATTTTCATGCTTCAGACGATCTAGCTTGAAATTTTTATATGAAACGATTTAAAACAAAAAAATACGGGTCTGTTAATCTTTTATAAAGTTTACGTAAAAAAAAATTGGGTACTGATTAAACAATTTAAGTTTTCTTGGGATAAAATAGAAAAGCTTATCAATGTGAATGCGGCCTTTAGGCTATGATATTTGACTATAAAACTTAAGACGAAACATTAATAATACGACAATAATAATAATGCCTGAACAAGGCTAAATGCCTGCAACTCAATGCCTGTGTCTAGGCTGTAATTAAATAAAACGTCAATGCACTCCTATAGTTTTTAAAGTTCAGTGCTATAGGCTGCGGCTTCCGACATTGTACTAGCCTTGTGCTATCACATCCTCTGATGTTATTGAGCTATAAAATCTAAATATATAAAAGAAGTAACTGACTGGTGACTGACTGATTGACATATCAACGCACAGCCTGAACCGCTGGGTCTAGAGATTCCAAATTTGGCACGTAGGTTTCTTATAAGGTCTAGGGGAGCACTAAGAAAGGATTTTTCGAAACTCACCCTCTAAGGGGTGAAACGGGGGTTCGAAGTTTGTATGGAGAAAACAAATTTTTTGGACATTTTGACTTGAAACTTTGTCAAGATATACCTTGAAGCAAATAAACGGACACGTGTTTCGCGATTTTTCGAAAATCAGCCCTTGTCAAGAATGAAATGGGTGACTAAAAGAGTTCTTTGCGCAAGCGAAGCCGCGGGAAAAAGCTAGTATAATTATAAAATTGAAAAAGGCTTTTTTACAGTTTATTCAAATATGTAACCTTTATCTTGTCTTAAATATTTGTTTAAGTCAGAATTTGACAAGGATGAGATAACCTCAATTTCACTGTCAAAGTGCAGTCAAGATTACTTCAAGACGGAAAACAAAAAATTGCGCTTAAGGTGACCACATACAAGTGGTAATGTATAAGGTTGATGTGCTGTTGTGTGTACATTGCACAGTATAAACTGTGTGTCACGCTTTATTTTACGTTTCAAACGTAACATGTACGAATGATCGCGCATTCAACGTAAACCGGGTTAAGCCCGTGTCACCATAACAAACAACATATCAACATAGGGCTGACATCAAGTAGCTGGAACTCCATTTTATTGAGTTATCTTTTTAAATAAAAACCACACACTCACAAGCCCACATTGTTTTTTTTTTCTGTCTTGGGTCCCTTGGAAACACATTAATACATAAGACACAGAAACGAGAACAACAAAATAAAAAATTAAACAAAAAATATTCGACACTTTTTCCAAGTGCCCGAAAACAAAAACCAAAAAAAAATCCAACAAAATACTTAAACTTTGCCAAAAAAAATTGCTGTTATGCAATATGGTTGCCTTGTACACTCATACTCATGTTTATATTTCATTCATAATCTCTTTATATTGCTAGCAGCCCTACAATAATCGCACGTCTAACGTAAAAAAAAAGAGTTGCATAATCTTGTTATAACAAACGAAATGAGGAGCATCTTCTTATACGATACGATTGATGACTGTCATTAAATGATATTGTGAGTATGTCAGTGGATTATATGTTGCTCAGAGTGAATGTAATGACAGGTGTTCACATTAAAAAAAATGGCGAATAAAATATTGCGGAATATGTTCTTTTAATTAGTTAGCGAAAATTAAGATAAAATAAAAATTGTGTTCGTCTCTCTATAAAACTTGAGCAATCAGCAGCTTCTCAGTGCAGTATGAGAATTTTATATGGGTTCCTTAGGCAAAGTTTTTTAGTTATATGGGTAGAATCACTCGCTAAAGTTTCGCTAATTTTAAGTCTACAATCGTTTCTTTTGGAGAACCGTATGTCAGTGCATCTGTATAAGATGACACTGACAGATATTGGTCGTGTCGGTCGTAGACTTCCAAAACAATAAAGAAACGCAACATTGGCAGAAATAGTCGTCTGTTTTATACGACCGATTGCCTTTCATTGATAAGTTGTCCTTGTTCATCAACGTCATGATTGTCTACTTTTACATTAATAGTCCGCTATTCTGTTGTAGTCTCTATATTGAACATAGTCGAGTAAAATAATAATCCTTTCCTCGGATCCGCAATGAGCACTAATGAATGGAATCCTCTGCCTTCGTTTGTATTTCGGTGATAGCCCAGTTAGTAATGAGCCAGACTTGTAATCCGAAGGTCGCGGGTTCAAATCCTGGTGCGGGCCTGTACCACTAAATTCGTCTTTTCGGATTAATGTACGGATTTCTAATTATCACGGTGAAGGAAAACATTGTGATGAAACCGTCCGTCCAAGAAAAACCCGCATTAGGCCAGCGCGGTGGACTATGGCCTAAATCCCCTTCGTGTTTCCTCGTGCCCCTCGGAGGGGACGTATATGGGCTGGTAAGAAGAAGAAGTTTGTTTTTCCGAGTTTGTTTGTACCCCGAGTCTCTTTAAAGTTCACCCTTTTGCTAAAGATTGTACTCAAGAGCGAACCCAGTCTCCGTGAAAAAAAACCTTTGTTATGCTTATTTTGCCTAGTCTAGTATCAGATGTGAGAGTGGTCCAGCTGTACATAATACAAAGATAATTTCAAACCTAACAAGACACGAACAGTTGTTCTATAAACTGTATACTTAACTGCAGATCAAACAAATGAGAACAATCGATCGTGATTCAACATTCGAAACTTCCATTTCGTTGGTTGAAATTCGTGTTCTAATTAAATGCCACGCCTTTCAAAACTGTAACTAAGAGAAAACGACTTGCTATCTCTAATGTCTGGTCCTTGACTGGCTCATACCTTAGTTCTTAGTCATTCGAAGAATATGCAGGTTAATGAGTGAGCTAAACTAGACTGATTTTGTGGTCTTTGTTTTATAGAATATCTAAAATTAGTATATTTTCATTAAAAAAACAACGAACAACGATTAAATCCATGTTTCTTTTTTTATGTTCAATGAAAAAATTTGAAAAAGATTCCCGAAAAATTTGGATTTTTCTTCCTACCGCTTAGTCCCGTTTTTTATTCGGGGTAGCTTGACCATATTACCATAAAATATTTTAAAAATAAAAGGTCGGGACATTAACGCTTAACGATAAAAAAATCATAAAGTATGTTGCTGGACAAAAGTTTCTCCCTAAGATCTTCATTATATCAGCTTTTCATTCTGCCGGATTGTCTGAAACCTTGCTCTATTGTCGGTTCACTTATAACATCATGTATGCATAAATATGATCAAACATAGTACCTACATAGTTCCTTTCTCAACAGATTAAGCCCGTGGACAGCGCACCGCAAAGCTGTTGTTAGTTAGAGCGCAGAGTTTCATTATTAACTGCAAGATTGATGACATTTCCGATGCGATTGAGAAAGCCGGCCACCTGTACTGTTTAAGTATAGAATTATAGATAGTTACTATAATTTATACTGAGCCAACTAGAAGCTAGGACGCAATGACTTAGAGAACAAAGAACTTTGAAGACAAAGTGGTATCCTGACAGCTAGATAACTGTTGTCGGTTGACCTCTCGCTAAACCATGTCGGGTTAATTAGCGGCTTGAAATTTCTGCCACCAACATTTTGGTGGTAACTAACTTGGAAGGAAGGAAGCAATCTAATATTTGCCAATCCAAACCACATGACAATAACCCGATTATGCCAATAAATAGTTCACCTTTTAAGCCCTACGAACTAATGCAATCATTCAAAACATGGTCTGTAATAACAGCGATTACAGTAGTAAATCGCACGGGGTAAAGCGAGCCGGTGACCGATTGTCGTGCGATTTCGTTGCAAATCGCTTATAGGCTATAAATCTGTTATTTATGAAATGAACCAATGCCGGCGATCCGGCGCCGATGGAACAAGCTTCTTAGTTGGGCGAAAAAACGTGTTTTATTCGTAAAGTACCTACTTGGATTTTTTACTGCGATTCCCAAAAAAAATTAACCACTGTGTCGGGTTCATCAAACTTTGAGAAAAATAAAAGAGTCTGAATGACTAAAAAATTACATTTTAGTAGAGATATCCGAAACCTTGTATTGATCCTTCTCAGTTAATTACTTCATTTTATTTACTTAAAGATCAATAAAAAATGTCAACTACATAGAGTATTCAGCACTCAGTACTCAGTGTGTACTCAGTCATCAAAAAATTTGCACAAAATCATATAACACGTAAATTGGCCTGATTCACAGCAGATACCGCTTCCTAATACGATAACCATCCAGTTCTGCAAGTTGTCGTCTTATTGCGGGCGCGCATCTGACATTGAACCGGGCGCGGAAGGCCGTGCGACAAATGCAACTGCGGCCGGTG
Source organism: Aproaerema taeniolella (assembly GCA_949987775.1). Taxonomy (NCBI): domain Eukaryota; kingdom Metazoa; phylum Arthropoda; class Insecta; order Lepidoptera; family Gelechiidae; genus Aproaerema; species Aproaerema taeniolella. The sequence continues at coordinate 7,847,149 of OX465245.1, forward strand.
ATTCTGATTACTTAAAAAAATATGTATGTTTTTTTTTTTTCATTTCTAAAACTCTTTTTAGCATTATGGAAATTCGGAACTCCATTTTGGCATATAATTTTTCCGGCTGTGTCAACTTAGCCCGTTCTTGGTTTCAATTTTAAACTTTAAAACTTGGAAACATAGAGAAGTGCTCGAGAAATAGTGTGCCATTAAGCCACAGCGGATTCACTTTTAGGTTTTAGGTTGTTAGCTCTGCAAGTTGATTTCTTAAAATTAGTTTTCCAATCTCCATTTTTGTTGCGTTTTAGGACTAAGTTCTAGCACACAAGCAAGCAAGCAATTTCATCAATTGCGTTCCTAACAGATTTCGCCAAAGTTTTGTTGTTCTTTGTAAGGGTTTTTTTTTTGTTTTTTAGAAAAAGAAAACTAGCGAATATTATGGCAAATTACCTCTCTTGTGATTGAGGGATACTTGTCTACCAGCGGGCGTCAATAGGATGAATAGGTAGCGTTTATTATCCAGTCTATACCAATTGGAGGCATGTCAATATCAACAGAACGTTTACGAGGTAAACCAGATGCAATTTACGCGGTGCAAGGAGGCTGCAACCTCTGTTGATGTCATGTTTATGTCATTCGTTATTTAACAGTATATCTTTAATAATAAGTTCCGATGTGTGGTGGATTCTTTGAGTACTTCCTATTTTCTGTCTGCTCCGTGGTTTACTCGGATCATGCTGAAACTCTAGACTACGAAAAGCTTAAGCGCTGTTTAAAGGGGTTTAAAAAATTACTTTCAAGTCTGTCTTAGAACAATTGCAGACTTTTATAACTTATTTTTTCCTTCCTATCGTGTAGGTACAGTCAAGGGTCGAGTGTGGCCAACTTGACTAACACTGAAATTTTCGAATCGCCAAATGGCCTCTGACTTGGTTTAACGACTGCAGTCAATTAACAACAGTCGGGAGCGCCGCGGCTTAACGAGCGCTCCAAAGCACGGAAACGCTCATGGTTTGGTCATCCATCAGGTCCCCTACCCCTGTGAACATTGCTTACCACACTGACCGGTTCAGTAGATCAGCGAACACCACTGCGATTAGAACAATTTTAATCATTCAATAGAATGTTAGATATTGTTGAACATTATCATTCCAGAATTGACAACATTTTTTTAAAGTTGGTGCACTTTAAAAAAATGTTTAAAAACTTAGCTACCAGCAGTTATAACAAAAAAAATGCAGGCAGATAAATAAACTGTCTAGGGTATTTATTCAAGTACCTAGGTCTATGAATTTACTATTTCCATCTAAGATAACGACGATGCATTTGAGATTTGTCGGTATACAAGGCATAGAAACGCAATAAAATAATACAACTACGCATTCAAGACTAAGCTTAGATGCTAAGTAAGTATTTTCTGGAAAACTTACTTCCCGATGTTAGACGGAAGTATTAAAATATTAATGACTAGGGAATTAAATCAGTATACTTAGCAGTAAAACTAGGTAGAGAAATCAGATATAGATGCTTTTACTTTTATGTGTCTTTTTAGCAACAGTTCTTACATTTACTCTGGCCGATAAAAATAATTTATTTTAAAAGTTAGTATTTTGCATTAGCAAGTGATAATTCTCGAAGACTGAGAGCTGATAGAGTAGGAGTCGTCGTCAGGCGACCGCGTATCTGCAGAAGCGTAGGAAGGGTACATCGACAATCTAGTAAAGATTTTAGGACGTTATTGGATGCCATTTGCACATACTTTTCAATCCAAAGATTCTTGGAGCAATCATGAAATAACAATGAACAAAAGGTGAAATTATCTGCACTTGGATACTCTATGACGGAGTTTCACTTCACTTCACTCAATCTTTACCGAAGAATGCTAAGGGAAATAATGAAGCAGAAAGTTGAAAAATTTTGTTCCACAAAAAAAAAACCAGCCGCCGGTAGTTAGCAGCATTTTTTTTACTAGCCCATATATGTACATTCCCACCGAGGAGCACAGGCCTCCCTTCGAAACACGAAGGGGATTAATAAATTAAATTATAAATGTCAAATATTCTTAATCTATGTCACAAGATGAAGAAGAGAGTTGTATGAATATGCATTACCCATGCACTAGATGCATTATGTATGGGGTTAGCAAACGAAAGGATCGCGGACATTGTATTCAAATGCATAATATGTCATGCAACACCAACCGATGAACTTTCTTCAGTTGATGCGTTTTCGAAATCTCCATTTATTCGCTAGAATTCAATAGAAGTTTAGATTGGGATTGGGCAAATATTGCAGATTGAAAGGTCATACAACCATCAAAACGTATACTTATTTCTACCACACAATACATGTTATTTATACAAATGTTAAGTTTGAATGAGGATGGTGATCTCCGAAACTATACATATGGTTTAAAAAAGTCTCCAACGTTTAGAAAGGACCTTTATGGAGCATTGTTAATGGATATAAGCTGTATTTTCCCCCGATGGGAACATGTTTTCCGTTGATGATGACGGGCTCTGAATGGATGACACAAGTACAGTACAGCGAACTGGAAGGACAGATAATAGAAGGAAGATCCAACCATCATGAGGAAGTAATGAGTACTGAAGAGAGATAACGCAGCCGGATCGATGAAGAGAAACCACTAATCATATTCTTTCAAAGCAAATAATGAAACTGTAGAAAAGAAACAACCACAAACCTAACCCGGAACTAACTTCCGAGTTCTATCAGCCACGCGGTTTACTTTGAACTATAACCGCACTTGTGCCATAATGATCTGTCTTTGTATTTCCTGGATGTAAACTATACACTATAATGAATACAATATACCAGTATACTACATAATATACAATCCTGGTGACCCTGTATTCAAGGAAGTGATTTGACATTAGAAGTATTGCGCTACCTGTTATGGGTCTATCTGTCTTTGCCCCTTGTTATTTCTCACAAGTGTTTTATTTTTGAAAGGAATCTATTTATTATCTACATTCCTATATAATTTACATGTGGCATGTTGATTATTTAAGCTGTCTAGGCGGTCAAGTAGGAAGCCACATAGGCAAAATTATATAAAACAATGCTTCAGATTGTGAGAACCGTGTCCAACCCCCTTCATTTCTCAAAGGGAGGCCCGTGCCCCTTGGTGGACGTATATGGGTGGATAAAGTCGATTTCTATGGTCGCTAAGTAAGGCCGTCGCGTGCTTGTTTACGCCGCGTGCGATACAAATCTCGTACACCATGTGTTCAAAAAGCACGCGATGGTTTAAGCGACTTCTAAAGTCGTCAATCTTCAAAGGGTGAGCATAGAGGGAATTGATCAGAAGGGGTTCCTATGAATTTGAGGGCTCGCAAGACCATTTAACTCTGACTCCTAAGAGACCTTTTTCAAATAATTAAGTAAGTAATTATAGGGCTTGTGTTAAGCAATTACAACGTTGACTATGTATAAGGATTTATTCATTTGAGCTTTACAAATTTGATGATAAATAATTTATCACTAATTAAAATACATAACTTGCAGAGAACCTCAATTGATGTCATTCAAATGATATGAAGTGGTGATGATGATTAGTCATAGTCACCTAAATACCCACATAAATTAGTACCTACGGACACTCAACTTCATAAATAAACTACGAGTACCTAAATTAAATTAAACTCGTTCCTTAATTTACTGACCAGATTTAAGTTAATTTTCGCTTCGAATAAAATAATTGTAGTAGCCACTTAAATAGGAAATTAAAATTAATTGAATTCTTTTGAATGTGCATGCTAGAGGGAGCTGTTAGTCCCAGTCTAAATAGTCATTTTAATGCTTGTGGGATTGGTGCGAGTGATACACTTCAATACTTTGTCTTTCTGACATTACTGGTATGAACTTCTGATTGCAAAACTTTATTAGGGCCTATTACGTTTATGATTTCCTTTCGAGTACTGGCCTAATTCGGTTAAACTTGTTCTCCGTTTAAGTACGAAAGTAATACAGTTATAATCACAGTTCTTTTAATCATCTCTTATCAGCCCATATACGTCCCCCACCGAGGGGCACGGGCCTCCCTTCGAAACACGAAGGGGCTTTAGGCCATAGTCCACCACGCTGGCCCAATGCGGGTTGGTGGACCGCTCGCCTTTCGAAAATGAATTTTCTTGGACGGGCGGGTTTCATCACGATGTTTTCCTTCACCGTTGAGCAAGTGATAATTAGAAATCCGTACATAAATCCGAAAAGACGAATTTAGTTGTACAGGCCCTCACCAGGATTTGAACCCACGACCTTCGGATTACAAGTCTGGCTCATTACCAACTGGGCTATCACCTACTTTTAATCATCTATAACCATCTAAACACTCACACCTATAATCCCTTTCAGGGTAAGATCGTTGCGTGGTTCTGGAATCACTTGACGCCGCATTCCACATTTATTCTGAGTGTTCTTGTGGCATTAAATAGTAAGCTATTTGGTCTGTGGTCTCGACCTATCCCAATAGGAAAAAGCGCGAACTCTATACACGTAACAAACCTTTTACTTTCTTATTTTTGCATAATATGTACAATGGACTAAAATTTCCGACTAATCAACGGAATTATGGCAACAAATGTGCTACGAAAAACGTATGACCTCCGCGACCCACGGCGCTATGCGCGCGCGCACCACGGCCGCGGTTTCATTAGTTTTGCAACCCGCGGGTAACTAGAGCAGCAATTTGTATATGCGACGTGTCTCAGACGAATTAGACACAATGATCTTACGTAAACACGTCCGTTTTTGTTTTAGACATTTCGGGAGTGTTTGTGGATGCTGAGGTGACTTGCTATTGGTCAATGATTTTTAAACCAGTAAGTCACCAAGCTATCGCTAAGACAGTACTTAACTTTGTAACCCCCAAAAAAAAAGTGGCGTTATTAATTTGACGTGTGTATCTGTGTGTCTGTCTGTGGTATGTTAGCTCCTAAACGAATGGACCGATTTCGATGCGATTTTTTTGTTTGAAAGCTAATGAGATGGTCCTAAGCTATGTTTTATCAAAATTGGTTCAGCCGTTTAAGAGTTGTAAGCAATAACTATTAACTAATTCAAATATGGTATTTTCAATTGGGAACTACTTTAACGCTACTCAAAAACATCAAAGTTTATTAAAACAACTCAACCTCCTGCAGAGCTTTTGACACCTGGTTCTCATAATGGTGTTGCTATCCTCAGGCTAAGTTATCGTATTATTGTAGAAACACTCAACAGGCCTTACCTGTCATAGTGGACAGATAGGCGGTACAGTTCGCAGGAAACCAGACTCGTATAGTGTGGCTTACAAGTCTTAGTGAAGAGCCTTCGGGCTACAATATTAAAGAATGTAATTATTTTTATTTTGGACTGAACACCCTTTATTGGCCTGGGAATTGTGTAGGGTAAAAATGTTTCTGTTATACATATACACACATATCATAAGCTAACGCTGTTGTCCCATTGATGTAGAGATAGACAACAGATTGTCTCTTGGTACGATCCAAACACAAAAAAAAATACAAGATAAAATATTCAAGTTTTTTTTCCATTTTGCAGATCAGTAATCTGAAATATTGATCATATATTATGCGATTTTTTGTTCAATTTATCGACATTAATTTCAGGGACAAATCTCTTTCTACATATTTATTAGCAGTGTTTTTACCTCACTGGTACAGATTATGATTTAAGTTTTGCCAATGTGTAATGCATATCAGTTCTATTTTAGGCGGCACGATTTTGTGGACCTAGTCTTGTATGTCGTGACAGGTTTGGTGACCACTAACTCTACATTTAACCACTAGGTATGTCAGATGTGGAGCAAAGCTACTTTCATTCACTGCATTGAGAACAGACTTATTTTGTGTGGGCTTTTGGATAAGAGCTTAGTTCCTGTTTAACCAAATAATAAGTTTCGTTTTGTCCAGCAATTAATAAATTCGTCCATACTCTGCAACTATTAGAATAATATACAAAAAAATGTTTTTAACGTAAAGATATTATGTTAGTTCAAAATAAAATCATTGTATAGTATCAATAAATATTATGCAGGTGCATGAAATTTCGTTCTCTACCTCTTGAGGTGACACCTGCAGGTGTCCCTCAGGGACTTGTTCGCCTCAGCCTCAGTCGGTTAGGGCTATGCTTCGATGAGTAAGTTACTCGAATATAATTCTGACTTTGATGTATAGAGTAAGTAAATGTACTTACTGTACTTAATCGATTTTTATTAGTCAAAACAAGTGATTAAATCAAGATTTTTAATCAATTAAGGAACTTCGACTTTATACATGTCTAAGAGCCACCAAAATGCCCGTATTGGCGCGACGTGGGCGCATGCTGCGCGAGCGCATGTTGCAATAATTGCGAAACTATCGCAGTAATGCGGCATGGTCAGCGGCCTTAATGAAACCCATTGTCTGCGGCGTAACACCACGTGGTGCCCCATATCTTCTCAAATACCTTTTAGGTGACTTGAAAATTAGCGAAAATTAAGGTTGTAAAAATCAGACGCAATAAGGTGAACAACTTCCCCAAGGAACATAAAGTCGAAAAAAGAAATTTCGTCTCTCCACACAGGTTAAGAATTGTGTATGAGTTCCACCTATCTAATCAGCCCATCACTGCGGGGCAAAGGCCTCTCCCGTATCGCACCAATCTCTCCGATCCCTTACCAGTGACGGCCTGCGGTTCTGACTATATCATCGGGCTGCTGGTCTGCTCACTGCTCTACGTCCTTGTCTAGGTTGCCACTGAGTTACTTTTGTCCATCTTCCATCTACATGGGTTACTCGAGGAAAATGTTATAATTGATGGGGAGGATCAGCCCCTTAAAGCTTTGCTAAGGAACTTAAAGTCACCCCATATGAGAATCAACTGCCTTTTTAGGAGTTCTTAAACCAGACCTAGAACCAACATCATGGATGTATGATTCTATCGGTTCTATACCGATAGCATCATACATCCATTACAAAAAAAAAGCGATTTATAAATTTCCTAGCGTAATGTAATTTAGACTAGAATTCGAACAATTTGCCACGCAATTTTTAAACGGCATCAATAACATCCATAAAGTGGCGTGTTTTTACCGGGATTTCAACACATTGTATCTGAACCAAGAGATCAACTCATCCCTTGGCTTGCCTAGATAGTAATAAATACTAAATCACACAAAGAAAACGCCAAAAAAGCGGGGGCAATTTGAAATGGAGCAATATCTTTAACGAGGCAAATCTCCGGCTGGATTGAACGCAGTCACGACTAGTTGGGTAGTTGGAAATTTTTAATTAGACCTAGGCAAACAACTTCAATCGGCCTCTGTTGCGATATAAGTGAAGCAAGGGGAAGTCTCGATCGAAACGTCTTTATTAAGCTGGTATTCGATGGTTGCTGATGTTTGCAAGTGATGAGTAAGATATAGGGGTGTGGGTTTGGATGATTAGTGAATTACGAATAGCTGACATAGAAGCGTGAGATAATTCAGTTGTAGTATCGCGTTCTCTTTTATCGCATAGTGTCAGTACAGAACAGGCAGAACGACATGACAAGATAAGGTCATTTTGTTTTTCTTACACGACTGAAAATATTTACTAAGTCAATCTAATTCGCCATAAAACAAAAACACTGTGGGCACAGTGTTTTTTTAGACTCAAGGTATGTTAGCCATTAACTGCGCTGCGTGCGCGGTAAATTATCTTTTATCACAAGATCTGGCATAATCTGTGCGCGTGGGCAATGTCTTTGCCTAACTATGCAGCTTTGATAACGCGAACTACTGCCCTTTGTAAGCGAAACCAGTTCAACTATGAGGAAATTTACTATGCTGTGATAACTTAATGTCGCACTAAAACCTAGAGGTATGTCAGAATCGTGAGCTGTTATATTTCTAGTTGACTATCAAATACCTATTGGGTGACTTTAAATTAGTAAGCGAAATTTAAAGAAGTGAATCAGCCCACCAAACTGAACAACTTTCCATAAGGAATGATGTCAATATATGAAAAATAAAATAAAAAAATTGCCTCACCAAACAACTTGTGCATGATCAGCTGATTGCTTTAGTATGGACATTTGCAAACATTTTTGGGATTTTTTATGGGTTTCTTGGGAAAAGTTTTTCAGAAGTTTCGCTAACTAATTTAGAGTCACTCCATATAAATAAACGCCACGTTTGAAGGCCCACGCTAAGATTTCACGTCGTGGGTCTTTTAGGGCACAAAGACTGAGACCCGAGCACAAACACGCTTTATACACAAATGTTTGCCCCGACCGGGAATCGAACTCAGGAACCGTTGTCGATTCAGGGTCAACATTGTTAACCACTGAAGCAAACGGGTTGTCTGACCTGGTTTTGTGCTCGATGTCTGAAACTAAATATAATTTTTGTTTATGGTTTGGAAATATGAAAATGACATATTGTTTGATTTCAAATTTCTCTCGGGCCTCTTGTACGTATTTAATTTTAAATTCAACTATAACATTAACGTCAGACAATAAAATTCTAACATACACTTAAATACTTGCATAAACAGACACAAATTGATTCGCGGAAATCAAGTGTTCCATTTACCCTATAAGTAACTTAATAGTTTATGTTATTACACAGGTAACTTATGAAAACGATGTGTTTTATGGGAAATTATTATACATAATGTATGTTAGTGTAGGCATTATTAACATGTTACGTAGGCGTTTTAACTTAAGCTAGGTTGACATAGACAAGATCATATAAGCAGTTCTATTTGGGCTTTTGACTGTATGTTAATAAAATAATTAAGTCTTTTGTCTTTGACTTGTTTTCATAAAAAAGTAGCCTATGTTACTCTCCAGACATTGTATATTATTTCAGATTACTGTCTAATGATCCCTGTGCAGTAAAATCGACTAGAACACGAAGGGAAAACAAATAAAATAACTTTTACAATTGTTATGGGTCGTTTTTTCTATCTGATAATTAATTTTTGGTTTGGCCAATCACTTTTAGGTATAACCTCGTTTTATAAAATAAAATGGGCCTCGTGACCCAGTGGCGCTTGTTGATATGATCCGATCAGTGAAGTTAAACAACGTAACAGGGGCAGGGAACCCGATGGGTGACTAAAGTGACAATTTATCACTAGCTTTTCCGTGTTTCGGAGAGCACGTTAAACCGCGGCGGTCCCGACTGTTGTTAATAAAGTCGGAAGCCGGCTTGAAAACTGACACCAGGGTAAGCAATGTTCATCATACACGATAAAGAAGAATTAAGACGCCAGCTCTTAAGTAAGTTAGCAGTTATTGTGAATAAGGGTGTAAAGAAGTGGATTACTAGTTTTATTACAAGAATAATTCTAAGATGAACTAAATTAATTTACTATTAAATTGACGGGTTTGCAAGATTTGTATCGCACGCGCCGTAAACAAGCGCGCGACGACGGGTGCGACAACAGGAGTAACATGAGTAAAACCTAAAATTGTGTAATATTTAACTAAAACTATCAAAATATTAATGTCCGTTAAAAAGCCTCTGTTCTCCTAAGGCCAGACGATACGCTTGTTGTATATCGATCGTTTGAATGCTAATCCTCTGATTACACGTATTAGGGCAACCATTAAGGTTTATTATGTAAATAGCAATGACCACTCATTGGAATTGCTTGTTTTGTTTTGACTCCTGCGGTGTACAATTCCTAGATTCTTGATATCAGCGTCGGTTGTTGTTGCTCTCATCAGTTTAAATCAAATCAAAATTTGTTTGTTTCCCAAAAATTAGGTACAGTTATAATATTGGGTCTTTACCTATGAAATTGCCGTTTTTCATACAATATTTTTGGAAAACTGAATTTTCCATACTTATATTTTTGGACTTTTCTTGAATAGAATAGAACAGAAAAATCTTTATTTTATAGGACATACAGGATGTCACTTAAAACAAGTCAAGATTACAATGAAATACATACAAACATACATTAAACGATTTAAATACATACATACGCATTCGTACCTCTGATCCTACTGACTCTACGCCTATTCGCAAAGGTGCAGTCTTCCTCAGAGAAGAACAGGCTTGGGAATGCGAAATCCAAATTTAGCAAAATTTTGTGGGAAGGTTTGGACAACATTAAGTTAATTTTTATCATACTTAGTTTATTGAAAGTTGTAACTGTAACAATGGTACAGCAAAAATAAGCAATGAAACGGGCAACGGATGAAACGAGCTATATTTGAGCTTCTTTTTCAGCAAATAAATCTAAAGTAAATATGTATTAATTTGACTCAATATCTCCGTTATATGGCCAAGATTTTAAATAAAAACAATTTTAGTAATAGCTGTTCAATCAAATAAATTATGAATAAAATAAAGCTTGAGAAAAAATCAACAATTTCATAGGTAAAGACCTATTATAAGGAACATGAAGTACAATTTTTTTTTCTTGATTTGTTTTAGTATTCTACTTTTTTTATAATTTGTACCTTTCTCGGTCTCATTATTCCGAGTACAAAGATTGCTTGACAGAAATTGATACCAAGCAATTGGGCCGCCTTGTGGTAAACTTTATACATTTTCGGTTGTATGGTCTTGAGTGCAAATAGAACTTAAAGTATTGTTTGTATTTTTATGTAACTTGGGCCTCTCAGACACAAACAGCGAACCCATCAACCATTGATTCTGAGGCAGTGGTATTTTATTATCACTTGTTACATTAAAAACATTTTTGTTATTGTTGTAAAGTCTTTTTAATTCGATGTTTTAGAATTACAATGCAAAAACATGTATCTCCGAGTTAGGCGTGAAACAATCTGTCAAAAAAAGGGCCCCCATAGTGCTGTTTTACACCGCGTGTACTGGTAGTGTTTTACCACTCGATCGATTTTCTCTTACACTGAACCAAATAATTGGAATACACAATAATGTTGTGATATCTTGTTGTCTGCAGAAAACCTGGCGCCGTCGGAGCTCAAGAAACTTAGGAATAAACAGAGGAAAGCCAAACGTAAAGCAGAGCAGGAGAGTGCGCTACAAGCACAGGTTCAGGTAACCCTTTTTTATTTAATAATTTAAGGGGGCGTGACAATGTATATTTGGATTTTCGGTCCTCCTTTAGGGGAGGGACGTGTAAAACAGAGTTTGAAATTCTTATGTATGTATGTAAACACTTTTAAACCGTGTGGTGATCGGTCGAGAATAACACCACCCCATCTCTTTCCGTGGGTGTCGTAAGAGGCGACTAAGGAAATACAAATGAGACCTGCCTCCTTGTAATCCATCCCAGGCAACGACACTTCATTTTTGTATGAATCTGAGGTGTCGTCCAATGGTCTCATGCGGTGTGGTAGGCTCTGTAAAGGGCCGTCTGGTTCGCGACCACCCTCCTACCGAAGTCCGCCGCCAAACAGCTTGCTGTGTTCCGTCGGTGCGTGGGAGTACCAGTGCCTTTATAGGCATTTTCTGGGTTAACTCGCTCCATCGTCGACCTCATCTTTGACCTCATGGTCAAGATTGAGGTCAAGAGTTAACCCATCTTATAATAATAATAATAATAAACACTAGCATTCCACCCGGGACTTCGTTCCCGTGGGAATTCGGTAAAATCATGTACCCTATGTCCATCACGGATAATGTAGGATTCTAATGGTAAAATAATTTTTCAAATCGGTCCAGTAGTTTCGGAGCCTATTCAATGCAAATAAACAAACAAACAATCAAATCTTTCCTCTTTATAAAATTAGTATAGACAATTAGAAGTAAAAAACAAAAGATATGGATACAAAGAAAATTAAATGTACAAAGGCGAGCTTATCCTTTAAGAGTGACTTTTTCAAGTTTACCCTTGTGGAAACGAAACACTTCCCTCGAAGGAAGGGGGAAAGGGGGATTCTTATATGAACCCTTACCCCAAAAAGCTTGTGAATGATCGATTGATCAATCTTAGTATGATGCTAAGACATATGCTGTTCCATATATCTTCTGACTTAACTAACCCTAGTACTGGTATTCGATTTTTCAAACCGCCAAATGGCCTCTGACTTTGATGGAGTAACTAGTCGTATCAACAATAGCTGGGACGTATTAAAAAATTATTCTAATTTTATTTGTTAATGAACTTAATTTATTTTATTAAATGTTTTTTAATGAATGTTTTTTTTAATATGTGAAATTATATTTTAGTTATTTTAATTTCATATAAGTTAATCATTAAACCCTTGGCCTCGTGCGATTCTTGCACATCCGTGTGTGCAGGATTTGTATCGCACGAGGCGTAAATAAGCGCGCGACGGGTTAAGTTTAATCTGTATGAAATATCATGTATGTTTAACTTACTGTACGTTTTAGTCCGCTGTTAGTGGAGCATTTTGTTGAATAAAATAAATAAATAAATAAAGTGCCTTCTGAAGCAAAAAAAGCAAGTGATAAGTAGCAATTCTGGTCAACTGACATTATATTACTTTGACAAAATAAATTGAAGCAAACATGTGTATGTTACAGGTGAAGAGAGAACAGCACCACAAGGCGCGGCAACAGCAGGAGCAAGGTGACCCAGAAGCACCGCAGCTAGATGAACTTATCCCAGACAAACTCGCACGGGTTAGTGTATACAGGGTGACTTTTTAGACCCATATTTTTTAGCTAGGTCATTCGAAGCATTTTAACGTTTCCCACAGAAGTTTATACTTAGTGTTGTTGCTTCTTGATGGAACTCCATATTATTACCAACGAAAGACATGATTGTTACACAAGTGGAACTAGTGTAAAAATCATGTCCTTCCTTGGTAATTTCACACAGAAATTTCAAGCTAAGCAATCCGAAGCATTAACATTTCACACAGAAGTTTATACTTTTGTTGTTGCGTCTTGATGAAACTCTATATTATACCAATGAAAGACATGCTTTTTACACAAGTGGAACTAGTGTAAAAATCATGTCCTTCATTGGTAATTGGACACAGAAATTTCAAGCTATGTCATCCGAAGCATTAACCTTTCACATAGAAGATTAAACTTTATTTTGTTGCTTTTTGATGGAACTCCATGATTGTTACACAAGTGGAATTAGTGTAAAAATCATGTCTTTTATTGGTAATTTCATATAGAAATTTCAAGCTAGGTCATCCGAAGCATAAAATGTTTAAAGTTTTGTATGAGAAAAGAAAATATTGTCTATTTCTTGATAATGGTGATCTTCAATGTAATTCGTGGGACCCGAATCTCTGCGTTTCTAAAAATTCAGCTCCTAAGACGGCAAAGGGCATCAAAATAATAATAAAAAAAAACTTTGCTGTTCGGGAGGCTGGATTTTAGCTAATTAAAAATGATCTAATATAACTATTTTATCCTTCAATTGTATCACTTCCTTATAAAATTTTGACATAATTGATTGACACCTCTGTGGCTGTGCAAAACTGTTAGGTCGGCTCCAAAAATAGCTTATCATTTCACGATTATGATCTACTTGTCAGACAATGGACTGAATGCTTGAATAATGCGTGAGGGCGAACAAGTGATATGTACCAGTATAAGATATAAGGGGCAGCTTAGTAAATACTTTAATGATGGAATCTGTCCACAACTAAGTTGAAATGCACGTAATTTTTTCCCAGAAACTTAATATTTAGGACTTTTCGTTATTTAACTACTTAAACACTACGCAATGTATCGCGAAACCGCGCCCTACGCAAGCGCGCCAACTCCCTGACGCGTTACACTCAGAACGCGATGTACACTGCTACTTTTTGTGTTTTATTCTGTTGTTATTGTTTTTCATTGAATATTGATCGTATTCGAATAAATTAATCGCAAAGCAGACAAAAATAAAAAGCATCGAGATGGTCTGAATCCAGGGTTTCAGTTTTTGCTAATCTGTACCTTACTAGTCGACTATACGACTGTCATCTAATCATAGGAATTCTGCTCAACAAGAGTGAAATCACGACCGGCGTATATTAAGTAATAATTGAGATTGTAGCTGCGATAAGTTCATACAAGTTTCGATTGAGAAGGAGTGTCAAAGAGTGTTTGTAACCTCTGATCCCTTTTTTTAAAAAAGGAGGTTCTTAGTTTGACCTGTATGTATGTATTTATGTTTGTCCACGATTATCTTTTATTAGTTTTTCCGACTCTTAAAAATATTAGAATATAATCGTGTGGAACCCTTTTGGAAGTTGAAAAGTTCTAGTGACCCCCAAGGTTAAATCTAAGACCCTAAGCGGGAAGTATAATTAATTATACAGGCACAGAACCTTGCCACTGAAATTGTAGTTACTTATTGTAATGTAGGACCAACAAGTTAGATACTTATTGTAGCGTGGGTTCAAGTCCTATTAGCGCAGAATATTTTTCTTTCTCTAAAATTATTTATCGTAAGTTTGTCACGAGTAAAGGATATTTGGTAGATATAATAGGTATGGCTTTCTTTTTCAAAATAATACCATGACGAGTTTAATGCGGAATTATAAACAGTATAAAAGAAATTGACTGCTGTTTAATCCTTAGACGTTTTAATAATAAAAAGACCTTAAATAATTAGATAAAAATATCAACCAAAATGTCACGTTCCACATTAAATGGTGTATCTCTTTGTTTCCAGGCGGACGATCCATTAGAACAAGCACTGAAGTTCCTGCAGCCGCTGAGAACGCTCGCCGCCGACAGGATAGACACTTATTTAATGGCCTTTGAAATTTACTATAGAAAAGGTATGCATCTCCCCTCTTTCCTCGTCGTGTGGGTATAGTCAAGTGTGTGGCGAACTTGACTAACCCTGGTGTCAAAGTAACGCATGTTGATGGCTGGTTTGGTCGAATGGTAGTCCTGGGTTCGATTTCCAGTCGGGGCAAATATTTATGTAAAACGCAAATGTTTCCTCAGGTCGTGAGTGTTCATGTCTGTCTTTGTATATGTTCCAAGGGACCTACGATTGTGGGCTTTTGAGTGTGTAGGGTATTTTTTTTTATCCGTTCTCTATCATTTATGACACAATTTTACATTATATTATACGGTTGGGACACAAATAGTAGAGGTAGCTCAAGAGTGACTTTTTGACTTAAAGCATAGATGCCCTGTTCAATAATATAAATAATCTGACGGGAAATTAAATTCAATTTTTATATGGGTGGCTCGATTTTTATATGAGGTGGTTCCTAATTTAATGAAACCTTAGAGTAAATATTTTTTAGGGAAAGAAAAATATTCTGCGCGAATGGTATTGAAACCCTCGACCCCATGTTTAGGTTTTCCTGGTGCTCTAACCAATTAAGCAAGCAGCGGAAATTTCTCATTCCCTTACTTGGCACAATTTGTCGTGCGTTCCCTAAAAATTCCCTGAAATTGAAAGAATTTCCCCGAAAAAATATTTAAAAAATGGTAGGGGTATTTATTTTTCTTCAACCTACATTCCTTGGCCCAAGGGTCTTGGGAAGTCATTGATGATACCCTTAATTTTCGCTTACCTACTTATTTGAAGACACCGATTAAACCACAGCATCTTACCATTCCAGAACGTCCTCTCCTAATGCTGCAGAGCATAAAGCGCGCGTGGCAGCTGGACAGTTCCAACCACCACTTGCATGACTGCCTGCTTCGGTTCCAACGGTGGCTGGCCACTAACGGTAGTACACTGGATCCTCATGTCAAAGAGGTCATCGACCAGCAGACGAGGCCGGTTGGTATACCTTTTACACCTGGATGTCTCTATTGCAGCTTAATAGTTACTGGCTACTTCGGTTCCAGCGGTAGTACGCTGCAATCAACGATATACGCACTTCTAACAACATTTGTATGTGTTTTTTAAATATTTTTGTTGCTTACAGCGAAGATCGATAACTGGCCATCTGGCGCTATTTTGTTATAATTTTTTTTTAGTTTCAGTAGGCTAATTCACATCTTTAATTAAGCGAAAATTTTGACTTACCAATTTAATGTCACTCGGAGGAATAAAATCGTTAAGGCGTTGGTTTTTCAAAACTTAAATAAGATCGTTTATTTTATGTTTTTTTCTTTGTAAGTAATGCAATAAAGTAATAATCAATCTATCTTAAATAAGTAAATTTGTCCACATATTTCCAGATAGTGAACGGCCGCAGCGAGCTAGAGATCGCGGAACAATACATGCGCGGGCCGGCGCTAGTGTCGCAGCGGGCCGCGCTGTGGGGGGCGCGAGCCCTGCGCCGGCCCGCGCCGCAACACACCACGCGGGCGCTAGCCCGGGCCACGGACCTAGAGTACCCGGACCTCTCTATACAGGTACACTATAACATCAACACACCACGCGGGCGCTAGCCCGGGCCACGGACCTAGAGTACCCGGACCTCTCTATACAGGTACACTATAACATCAACACACCACGCGGGCGCTAGCCCAGGCCACGGACCTAGAGTACCCGGACCTCTCTATACAGGTACACTATAACATCAACACACCACGCGGGCGCTAGCCCGGGCCACGGACCTAGAGTACCCGGACCTCTCTATACAGGTACACTATAACATCAACACACCACGCGGGCGCTAGCCCGGGCCACGGACCTAGAGTACCCGGACCTCTCTATACAGGTACACTATAACATCAACACACCACGCGGGCGCTAGCCCGGGCCACGGACCTAGAGTACCCGGACCTCTCTATACAGGTACACTATAACATCAACACACCACGCGGGCGCTAGCCCGGGCCACGGACCTAGAGTACCCGGACCTCTCTATACAGGTACACTATAACATCAACACACCACGCGGGCGCTAGCCCGGGCCACGGACCTAGAGTACCCGGACCTCTCTATACAGGTACACTATAACATCAACACACCACGCGGGCGCTAGCCCGGGCCACGGACCTAGAGTACCCGGACCTCTCTATACAGGTACACTATAACATCAACACACCACGCGGGCGCTAGCCCGGGCCACGGACCTAGAGTACCCGGACCTCTCTATACAGGTACACTATAACATCAACACACCACGCGGGCGCTAGCCCGGGCCACGGACCTAGAGTACCCGGACCTCTCTATACAGGTACACTATAACATCAACACACCACGCGGTCGCTAGCCCGGGCCACGGACCTAGAGTACCCGGACCTCTCTATACAGGTACACTATAACATCAACACACCACGCGGGCGCTAGCCCGGGCCACGGACCTAGAGTACCCGGACCTCTCTATACAGGTACACTATAACATCAACACACCACGCGGGCGCTAGCCCGGGCCACGGACCTAGAGTACCCGGACCTCTCTATACAGGTACACTATAACATCAACACACCACGCGGGCGCTAGCCCGGGCCACGGACCTAGAGTACCCGGACCTCTCTATACAGGTACACTATAACATCAACACACCACGCGGGCGCTAGCCCGGGCCACGGACCTAGAGTACCCGGACCTCTCTATACAGGTACACTATAACATCAACACACCACGCGGGCGCTAGCCCGGGCCACGGACCTAGAGTACCCGGACCTCTATACAGGTACACTATAACATCAACACACCACGCGGGCGCTAGCCCGGGCCACGGACCTAGAGTACCCGGACCTCTCTATACAGGTACACTATAACATCAACACACCACGCGGGCGCTAGCCCGGGCCACGGACCTAGAGTACCCGGACCTCTCTATACAGGTACACTATAACATCAACACACCACGCGGGCGCTAGCCCGGGCCACGGACCTAGAGTACCCGGACCTCTCTATACAGGTACACTATAACATCAACACACCACGCGGGCGCTAGCCCGGGCCACGGACCTAGAGTACCCGGACCTCTCTATACAGGTACACTATAACATCAACACACCACGCGGGCGCTAGCCCGGGCCACGGACCTAGAGTACCCGGACCTCTCTATACAGGTACACTATAACATCAACACACCACGCGGGCGCTAGCCCGGGCCACGGACCTAGAGTACCCGGACCTCTCTATACAGGTACACTATAACATCAACACACCACGCGGGCGCTAGCCCGGGCCACGGACCTAGAGTACCCGGACCTCTCTATACAGGTACACTATAACATCAACACACCACGCGGTCGCTAGCCCGGGCCACGGACCTAGAGTACCCGGACCTCTCTATACAGGTACACTATAACATCAACACACCACGCGGGCGCTAGCCCGGGCCACGGACCTAGAGTACCCGGACCTCTCTATACAGGTACACTATAACATCAACACACCACGCGGGCGCTAGCCCGGGCCACGGACCTAGAGTACCCGGACCTCTCTATACAGGTACACTATAACATCAACACACCACGCGGGCGCTAGCCCGGGCCACGGACCTAGAGTACCCGGACCTCTCTATACAGGTACACTATAACATCAACACACCACGCGGGCGCTAGCCCAGGCCACGGACCTAGAGTACCCGGACCTCTCTATACAGGTACACTATAACATCAACACACCACGCGGGCGCTAGCCCGGGCCACGGACCTAGAGTACCCGGACCTCTCTATACAGGTACACTATAACATCAACACACCACGCGGGCGCTAGCCCGGGCCACGGACCTAGAGTACCCGGACCTCTCTATACAGGTACACTATAACATCAACACACCACGCGGGCGCTAGCCCGGGCCACGGACCTAGAGTACCCGGACCTCTCTATACAGGTACACTATAACATCAACACACCACGCGGGCGCTAGCCCGGGCCACGGACCTAGAGTACCCGGACCTCTCTATACAGGTACACTATAACATCAACACACCACGCGAGCGCTAGCCCGGGCCACGGACCCAGAGTGCCCGGACCTCTATAACGTACACTATAACCATCATTTAAAAACCATTTACCTACAATAAACAACTAGACTTCCAATAGCTCAAAAAGTGTCCGCGGCGAATGAATTGCCATCACGCCGATTTGGCATTCTTTTTGGCTAGGTAGTGTCATTTTGTTCGCTGTCGTGTAACAACACGTCAAAATGGCGAAGCGTTCAGTGAAAGCTCGGACGGTTTTTGGTTGACGTTTCTTTGAGATTGGGTATTTAGTTGTTTTAATGAAAACGCTTATCTGCGTGAGGGGATATTCACAAATATTTTTTAGGGAAAGAAAACTTGATTTGAAGGCACGATAGCTGAGTTGATTAGAGCACCAGGAGATTTAATTCTGGGATCGTGGGTTCAAGTCTCATTTGCGCCGAACATTTCCTTTCCCTAAAATTTTATTTGTGAATATCCGTCAAACGCATCAAAACGTATCAAAAATACTAAATGACAAAAGTTCTTCGACACGACGTAAGATGGCGCTAACCCGAGCTTAAGCGCGGTTGCCACATACGCTCAGTTGCAGATACGTCAGTTTAAAGTTAATGCTCCTTTAAATATCATACTGTCACATCACGTCATGTTGACGTTAACAACGGCATCACATTAACGGAGCTTTAATTTTAATGTACGTTTCTACAACTGAGTGTTAGTCGTCCAGATGTACATAAGTATTACATCGCACTTGGTTGTATGTTAAATTTTAACGTAATGATGGAGGTCCGTATTTTATTGGTATTCATTCGGTTTTAATCGGCTAAGATTGAGCTTTTCTGCCTGAACGAATCTTGCCTTGAATCTAAGGCGCACTGCACACAGAGTCGTAGCGTAAGCGTATCATACTATGCGCGTACGCTACGACGCCGTGTGCGTAGGGCCTATAAGGGACCAGCGCTCTGATTTTCAGTGGAGCATTATAAAAAACACATCTCTTCTCGCTTTTCAGGGTTGCGTAGAAGTACTAGAAAGTCTTCGAGAAGGCGATTTTGGTCCATGCGAGAAAGAGATAGAAGCATACATCGAGGCGTGTCGCGTCAAGTTTCCGTACGCGATCGCATTCAAACCGCCGCAAGCGCAGGAAGAGAACCACGTGGTCGATGACGCAATCGCCAGCGGGGTCAAGGAACTCTCAGTTAGCAACTAATTCACTAGACTCTCCTGTTATGAGTTTCCAGGTATGTTCGGCGTAAAATTTTACGATTGTATCTAAGATCCATATTACAGAACGCGACTCAGACTCTGATCTATACTTAAGTAGCAGTCGTCTTTGTCATTTTGATAGTGAGGGTAAGAGACTATCAATACTTAAGTATACTTAGATCAATACTTGAGTCTCCTTCTGTAATAAGGCCTAAGGCCCATACTAAAGCTTTTCCCTCGTGTCGGGGTCCCTTGAGATACACACAAAGATATACACCCAGAACTGAGAACAAATATTTTTGAACAAATATTTGCTTAGACGCGAATCGAACCCTAGAACCGTCGTTACGCTGCCTCTGAGTGACGACTAAGCTTAACGCTCAAATTGTTCAAGGTGATTTTTTTAAATATTTCGACCTATGTTTCTTGGGGAAAGTTGTTCAGTTTCATGGGCTGATTCACATCCTTTATTTTCGCTAACTAATTTAAAGTCAATAGGAAAAAAAACGTTTTTTTTTTGTGTTTGTTCAACATGTGCAAGTGCATCCCGATTTAAAACAAAAACCTCTTGGAAATTAGACTTAAATCGTAAAATTTTGCCGCTAGACTGAAACTGGTAATAGTAAATACCCAATTTTCACTACCATTAGCTCTATTTCTGAAAGTAACATTTTTACTCATTTTTTTTAGAGTATTTAATATTTTAAAATACGTTTAGTTTATTTTCAAGAATAGAGCTTTTGTCATCTTTACGTCAAGTCCTATTACGCGGAGATTTTTTATTGGTGTTTTCTTGTTTTGTTTCCTCGTTGTCGAGTAAATAGTTCATTAACTTCAAAGTTGATTCTGAGAGTTTTCGAAAACTTAAACCATAACAAATATTTCTGAACAGAAAATGTACGAAAATGTTTTTCGACTTGTTTCATACCTATTTATTTCAGTTTGACATATTCACAAATAGCAAGTTATATCTTACGCTCGACGTGTTATATTTTACACTTGACGTATTATATACGTACGCACTTACATTCGACGTGTTATATCACGCTCGACATAATTATAATATCTTACGTTCGACGTATTACATTTTTCATAAACGTGTGTGTTACTGTTATATTGTAACGATGTATATTTTACTATATAAAGAAAAAAAAAAGGTTTCCGAAATTCAGGGATTTGACGTAACTGGGTTAAGTACTGGTGACCGTGCCTAGCTTCAGTTATCGAGTTTGAACTTTCTGATTGAAGCGAGTTTAACTTTTTGTTTTGTGTTGACTCTTAAAATGATCTTTCTATTACTGAACTACATAGCTTAAGCTCAACTTCAATATTGCTTCGATAAAGGATTTTTTATTTATTTAGTCATTCTTTCTTTTCCTCTATTCTAACTGCAACTTATTTCATAAAACATTTGACTGTTACTTCTTACTCTTTTGACAGCGCGCTTTTGTTTTTGCAAGATGGCCGATTTTATGACGTCTTGGTTGAATTTTTGTCTTTGTAAATAAGACAATATTTTTTTTTTAAATTGCTTGTTCGATGTGTTATTAAAAGTAAGATGTTCTATGAATCGGCATTTACAAGAGAGATCAACGAGTCTTCATGGTAACAGTGATAATATTCATTACAAAATAGCTGTAACAAAATCTTAATTAAGTATATGTAACTCGAAATAAATTACTAAGTTAATGCGTTAACGAGGCACCGCAACGGCACCAAATTCGATCGTAATTGATCTAAATATTTTTTTTGGTCCATTGTGATCACAAAGAAACTCAATGAAATGACAGTTTTAATGTATTTCTCAAATGAAATATTTGTAATGAAAATAAAATGACTAACGTTAGGCTATTATCGAATTTGTTGGTTTCGAACTTAATAACTAGAATGTCACAAAATGAATGTTAAAGATTTGGAAAATTTGTTGAACGGGAATGAAATTAGTATTCCCAAAGTTTTTCAAATGTTAAGTCTAAATTCAGGATAAAAGTTTGAAATTACAGTTTTTATACGAAGTACGTTTTCAGAGCCGGTCTTTAAGTATAATAGGAATTTAGGAAGTTACATTTTATGGTCATTATTCGCAATAGTGTGTGAATGGAAATATGTTCCTTTAGTAATAGGTTTTGCAGGTCCCATTTTGTTAGATTTCCTTGCCCTATGTACGCCAGCTAATTCACCAATTTATACGATCCAAAGAAAATGTTTGAGCTTTTATTTATGCTTTGAAAAGTTCCACAAATGAAGAACAAGTTATGTATTATTAAAAATATGTATCTAGTCCCGCTTGCCGGTCGAAACCGCCATATTGTAATGGCGACACCTCCATTCTGTACAATACTAACTGATTACATGTAAATTTCTCAATATTTTGATAAGAATTACTCTGAAATCTTTATAAGTATGTTCTGTATAAATCGGACGGTGTATGGCCTCAAGTGTTCAACAATATTCAATAACATCGTGTTTAGGATTTAAAAATATTCTTCGACTGGTTTAGAGAGGATAAATTGTGTGGCAAATTTTTAAACCTCACGCAATATTGTCTAAACTGAGGTATGCTTTGTAAATAATTATTACTTTTAAGTTTGTATTTGTACAATATCGTTGGAATTCAGACTTCGGATGACTGCAAAGAGCGATGTACAGCTGGGCAGTTTGAATTCACTTAATTGTAACAAACATTAGGTTTCGTTGGTTTATTTCTGTAGATATGTGTAAAGTTTGGACAATAATTGTATAATGGAATACTCCAAATTGACATAAAGCATGCACTGTCGTGTGAGATACGGTTTATTTCCACTGGTACATTTAATTATTTTTGTTTTTATAGGTATACTCCGCACCAGATAAGAAGGCGGACGGTAGTTATAAAGGTACAAAATAGACGGTTTCTAACTCTTTCCCACCCATTTTGGTCAATTTTACCCCTCTATCAGGAGTATACAATTAAAACCTGATACTGAAGTAATATATAACCGTAGTACCCACTTATCTCGAAGCGTAATAGCCACCGTCCTCATTCCTATCTGGTTCGGAGTATACCTATTTGCACTTAAATTACAATGTTAAATGATAAGTAATGTTATTTTAATAGTTATCGACTCTATTAGACGTGTTACTTATCTAATGCTGGAAGGAATTATGAGTAAACAAAAACATTAAAACAATATATTGACACATTTATTTGCTCAGTGGAGATAACTTCTGCTTGTATTTCACACAAAATGTTCAACATTAAGTTTTCCTCAGAACATTCATGTTAATTTTGTATTCAATTTGTATGATTGGAGTTACGTACCCCATTCATTGTGTACATAAAGTAATAAAATTTTATTTTACAAAATTGAAAGACATTTTGTTTTATTTCATTAATTGTACTTGTCATATAGTTTGGTAACATTATTATTATCATCATCATCGCAATATCATTATTATATCACATGTTCATTAATATAATTACAATAGAATCAGGCAATCTCTTAATTACACGATTAGGTAAGCTCGAAGGCTAATTGTCATTAATACTAAATTAATAGCAAGAAAATTCAGAAACTGATAAAATAGGCATTTAGGTGTTTTCTCTAGGTATAACGTAAATTCAGATTTATATTCCACTATTTACCTAAATATAGAAAGCCCTTACTCGCTATCCCTGCTTGCAGGGCCCAATTTTTTTTTTTTACTAAGATGAAGTAATCTTGACGCACTAGCCTTTAAAATTTTTGTAACAAGTTTAGTGTCAATCTCTATAAATAAACTTTATCACAGTCAAATTAGAGACTGCAAGCAAAGGTGGGAGGAAAGGCTTTAATTATCTTAAAATGCAGCCAAGAAGCTTATATATTTGCATACATAAGTATAGCACTCGCGATTCCCGAACTTAAAATTAAGTACACACAAATAAAAACTTAAAATTAAGTAAACATCAAATCATACAAAACACTTCGCCTGTAACTCGTTAGGTTTTGCCAAGGAACTTATACCCAACATGGAATGTGCATTGTCAATTTGACACCAACCTTATGTATATGAATCTAAGTTCTATAACAGGCAATCACTTGGTAAGAGAGAAATCCGGTCCGAGAGAGAAAGTGCTTCGAGAGCCCTGTGTCCCTTTCTAAGAATATATTTAAGTTAGACTGGCAGCCCGTCAGCAACCCGTCAGCCAATCATATTGTTTGGTCCTCCAATGAAAGGAACAGAGGGCTCTCGCGAAGCTATCTCTCTGACCGCGCATCAGCAGCCTGTGCACATTCCATGTTGGGTATAAGTTCCTTGGGTTTTGCTAGCTCAACTGTATATATCCTGGTTTGCTTTGTCTATACAAAACTATTTTAAAGCTTATTTACTTGGACTCATGTTCTCCCAGTCGACATCAAAGTTGATGACAATTTGTTTATGCTTTGGCTTGTATTGCCTGAAACAGAAAAAATACATTTTTATAGGAGCTGATAACTTTCCTCGAAGAACCCAAATGAAACTTAATTTAAAAAAAAACAATAATAACAACATATCATTGTATTTCGGGTTGTTTCTGAAAAAAGTTGTTGCATTTAGTAGACTGGTGGGGGGTTATTTCATATCCCTAATTTCTGCAACTTTCTCCAAGCAACTCTGATTTTTATCTTAGAATGGGGAAAAAATTTAAAAAATTTCGTAGTGCGGCATGGTTCATTGTCTCAAAGATCGTAATTTTTGTTTACAATAAGCAATTGTGAACTGCATGTAACAGTGAATAAGTGATTTGTCTGTCAATGATTTGTCTGTCTGTCTGTCATATTGGGATTTTTTTGAGGAAAAGTTTTAAGAGGAGATTAAATTATTAAAATTTTATATAACCGCAAATATGGGTTAGGGGCTGCCTGTATATAACGTCACAGTCATATGGGTAGGAGGAGGTAATGTATATTGTGATAATACACGTAAACGCCAGTGATTACCTTTTCTCTGATTACAAGTTAGAGATAGGAAAAAACGTGACAAAGGGGAGAATGGCCGTCCAAAAAGTCGTTTTTGTGACAATATGGAGAGCTCCTTTTGGGTAAGTAATACTTAGATATATGTTTTTAACAAAAAAAAAGCACATACCAATACTTAACTCCGGCTGCGTCAAACATTTTCTTCGAAGCAATATACATAGGTTTGTGTGCATTCTTGTCTGATAAAAACACCACCTCCCTGATACCGGATTGTATGATTATCTTGGCACACTCATTGCATGGAAACAAGCCGACGTAGATCGTGGACTCTCTGATGTCTGCTGTATTCTTGTTGACGATTGCATTCATTTCTGCATGGCACACTGTAGATTTCACATTAAATCAATGGATTTTTAATAATACATATACCGGCACATTTAGCAGAACGTCTGTTTTTCATACAATCGACTTATATTGGGAGTTCTAAAAATATACGTTTTACGTACATAACTGCACTTTTCTTTATGAAAATAAATTTTATAAATGATAGTCTCTTTTTTTTTACAAAAACTGACGAAAAGCCTAGAATCTCTCATGTAGTCAATAGAAAAAAAAACTCTTTAAACGTTTCATACAAAGTTGTATGATAAGGTTTTTGCAATGTTCTCTTTTGGTCATGCGGCACATTGTTGAAAACTTCTTGTATGTTTTATATTTGGTTTTAACAGACAAACATTTTGGTCTAAACTATGCTTAAAATTTTAATAACAGCATCAAATAAAAATCTCCATTTATAAACTCTAAAGTTGACTTAATTGTATGAAAAACATAAGTTGCTCCGCTAATTGTGCCGGTGTGTATATTTCATCAGGAATGACATGGGTCCACAAGATAACTTAGGTCATGGATATAGCTATTGATAGACATCCCATTAAACCTGTATAACCTGATGTGCTGCCGTGTGTACAATAACTATGAGTTATGTCCTTGGTTGGAATCAACGTTTCAGAAAATGCATTGGAAAGCCTCCAAGGTTAACTAGACGATCGAGGAAATGTCGCAAGATACTGCTGAATGCGTATAAATATAGCTTTCCGAAACTATGTAAGTAGAAGTACGTAGTTATGAAACAGGATTAAATTGTATAACTTCTAAATATACCCCTGGTTGTTTGAAAAAATTACTGCTTAGCAATAAGGCCGCCTATTGTACGGACAGCCGCAACTCAGATTACCACACACGCGTGCACTCTGTGCTGTTGTGATAGGATTGGTTTTGCAATGAAAATGGAGTAACCCTCTGTACAATGTCATTCCTGTATTTTTCTTTTTCGTCGCTTTCCGTCTTATTGTCGTAAAAAAGGACGGCATTACCTTTAAAGAAGCGTTAAATGTAATTAAAGCTTCTTTAAAGGTAATGCCGTCCTTTTCCGTGTGGTGATCGGTTTAGAATAACCCCACCCCATTTCTTTCCGTGGGTGTCGTAAGAGGCGATTAAGGAAACACAAATGAGACCTGCCTCCTATTAATCCACCCCAGGCAACGACATCTCAATTTGTTCTGAATCTGAGGTGTCGTCCTATGGTCTCATGCGGTGTGGTAGGCTCTGTAATGGGCCGCCTGGTTCGCGACCACCCTCCTACCGAAGTCCGACGCCAAACAGCTTGCTGTGTTCCGTCGGTGCATAGGAGTACTAGTACCTAATAGGCATTTTCTGGGTTAACTCGCTCCATCGTCGACCTCATCTATGACCTTGGTCAAGATTGAGGTCAAGAGTTAACCTCATCTCACAATTAAAAATTAAATGAACGTTTCTGCAACTGATTGCTAGTTTTCTACGTTATCACGAGTGTTTCCGTGCTTCAGAGGGCACGCTTCGCCATCGCTCTGGCTGTTGCCTAACCAAGTTATGAGGTCATTTGGCGGAACTTTGACACTAGGTTTAATCAATATAGCCACACACTTGACTATAAATACACGATAAGAAGTATGCAAGATAATTATTACTAACTGATGCATAGATAATTGAGACAGAGGACCTTTTAGGAAGTTATCATCAGTGGCGTAGCTAGGTAACCAAAGGCCCTGAGGCAAAAAATAAACTGGGGCCCCAACTAAACAATTTCAAATCGTTGGTTCTGAATTCGACGTACTCCAGATTTGTCTTAATCCAGATTCGTCGTAATACAGTCGACTTCATAATAAATTAAGTTGCCATTATCAAAGTGGCGTTCCTGGAATCTGGTTTATTTATATTCCGAATTTGGGTGAAATTTTCATTTTATACCATATACAAATGGTAATGTAACAAATGTCTTCCCTAAATAGATATGTATTGACATTAAACTTACCGTATAAAAATTTACTATCTAATGGCGAGGGAGTATTCTTGCTCCAAGGGAAATCATCATCACTACATCCTAAGGGCATGCCATTGTACCTGCAAAGCAATATTTTAAAATAAATACTTTGTAAGATGACTTTTAGTATAAATTAGCCTCCTGCCCGTCGGAATTTCGGGAATGAATTGTATACAAAAACCTTCCTCTTGAATTACTCTGGTGAAAACCGTATGAAAATCCGTTCAGTGGTTTTTAAGTTTATTGTGTTCTGACAGACAGACAGGTTTCCTTAATCAATTTTTTGCAAAGTTCACAATATGATTTTTAAGTGATTCATTAAATAGAATCCGATGTTACCTTCTAGCAAATATTCACGCTCAAAGAGTTAACAAAAAGGTAATATGGTTAGCTTAGCAATCGGTGATTTTGATGTGGTCCATTATGAGTTAACTTATGAACTACAGAGAAACCCCATGGAACAAATAAATGATCAAACTTTAGCTTTCCGCCCGGGACTTCGTTCCCGTGGGAATTCGGGAAAATCATGTACCCTGTGTTCATCACGGATAATGTAGGATTCTAATGGTGAAAGAATTTTTCAAATCGGTCCAGTAGTTTCGGAGCCTATTTAATTCAAACAAATAAACAATCAAATCTTTCCTCTTTATAATATTAGTAATCTATTCAAATATTATATTGGTAAAACTGAAAAACTACTAACTGAATAGTTGAGAAGTGTATTTAATAAAAAAAAGTCATACCTTTATTATAGAGATGAGACAATGAATGGTTTGCTGTAGGATTCCGGGCCATCATTAGGCCTTGGACTCTAAAGCATACAATAATAAATAAAGTAAAAAATAATAAATAAATGCTACTCACTCAAAAGCCCACACTAAGGTCTCCCTTGTGTCCCGGTTCCCTTGAAACACACACAAAGACAGACCCGAACCCATGACCCGAGAACCAATGTCTGCTTTTTAAACAAGCAGATATTTCTGTAACCGGAACTCAACCACTTGACCAAATCGGCTGTCTAATTTACGATATATACAAGTAATTATAACTCACCCAACGCCTACAATTTTTTTATCCTTATTGACAATACAGGCGCCCACTTGATAGCTCGGGTCTTTGCTGCGTTTGGCTGCTAGGAATGCAGTCGCCATGAAGTATTCTGTCCAGTCAATGTAATCCCCTCGCTTCTTCTGTAGACTCCCATTTGAATTTATATTGCTAGGGATATAAAAAGAATAGGTACGGTTTAACAAATATATATATTTTTTTTGGTTTTCCCTTGTGCAAAGGGGACAATGGCTCTCTTTTCCCTTGTGTAACTTATATTCTATAAAACTTAGCATTTTAAAATGTTTTATCGCAATAAGATTTAATTCTAATTAATATCAGGTTTCAAAATTATGATTACCACTTTAATTTGATAAGTTTTGTGACTTTACAAATTTCATTGTCAGAAAGAGTGCTCTTTTAATTATAATTTTAAATACTTTTATAAAGACTCAGCGCGCGGCGTGGTTAATTGATAAATAATTATCATGATCATTTCGAACCCTGAGCCTCAAATGCACTCCAATTTAGATATTAAAAGATAATGTAATGGATTATTCAAAGTCCGGTCAGTGGGTCAACTTTCACCACCATATGTTTACACTAACATGGAATCAGCTGATTTTTATAACCTATATGTAAGTGTACTAAAAGTTCTTTGTAGAACTCGGAATAATGAAATCAGTAAACAAATGATAAGGAGCAAACAATGAACTCAAACGATGCTATGTTCTCGGTTACATCAAGGTATATATAGTGAACTTATTTATGCAGTTTTGTTTATGAAATTGAATCATGAATAAAACTTACTCTTCTAGGGATAAATTGGCTGTCTTCCTTTCTAAATCCATTGCCGTTCTACAATTTCGTCAAAAGCTCGTTTGTATGGTGTTTATAAACTATTTATTTCTGTTTTATTATTGAAATTAATCGCGTGTTAACACGAGAATGCAACCAAATGCAATATGGGATGCAAGTGAACAGTGAAGTGTAACCACTAACCACAAACGTCAAAGTAGAATTGCCAATGTCAAACATCATAATAGACGAATTAAGTGAACAAAATCTTGTCTCCAAGTTTTCTTTAACTTGAGATTTGCAATAATAGTTTTTCCTAACATATAATTATAGGTTGCCATTAAGTGAAAGAAAGAAGATTCCTCAAGCGTAGCGAATAGGTAATACTGACTACAGCTTAATGGTGAACGCTTCTTGGATGTCCAACTGTAATAAAAATATTATTTTCGTAAGTACAGAGGCCACATTCATAGCAAAAGCAAAACGGTTCTTTTTGTACCTAATACTACAGAGTGCACGCTTGTGGTAGTTACCCTAATGTGCGGCCCTCTGTATATTTGTTTAAAAAACTTATGTGAAGTACGAAATCTTGACCCACCTGTGAAGTGTGAGGATTATCATGCGTAAAATTAATTTAACTTAAGTGATTATGGTTAAATTAATTTTACCTAATGTCTTTTTTAAGAAAATAGAAAGAAAAATGCGCGATTAGCTAAGTTTGCAACTTTGACAACACCGTACATCTGTCATTAATGTCACTGTCAACCATAATGTGCCCAATCTAAATTATGAATTATTTCTAAATGTGTCATGGTAGTTTTTTAGTTTTCACGTTATTTTACAAAAATAATGATTTTAAAAGCGTCTTTTTAGGCCAAGGATAAGCACTGAAATTAAACCTATCTAAATCAAGCCATGTCTGTCGCAGAACCGACGAGCGTTGGAGTAGACAGGTTCTCGAATGGAGACCACGTCTTGGCAAACGTAGTGTAGGACGCCCCCCAGCCAGATGGTCAGATGACCTAAAGAAGATAGCGGGTAGTGGCTGGATGAAAATCAGCGGAGGATCGTGCAAAGTGGCGCACCTTGGGGGAGGCCTATGTTCAGCAGTGGACTGCAATAGGCTGATATGATGATATGATGAAATCAAGCAAAACATGCGCGGTACACGGTACGGCAATTTAACATTCAAACCACCAAGACGATCCAAAATTAGTTAAGCAGTAGCCACTAGTATACAGGGTGGAATTTTGTAATGACACCTGAAGGGAAGGCTCTTACAACTGTAGACAGAAAATTGTACTCAAAGAAAACATTCCTTTATTTTTGAAAAGAAAGAAAACTGCATTTAAGGATTTTCGAAAATTCACTTACCACACCCGGGAATCGAACCAACTAAAATCTGTAAGAATTACTTACACCCTGTACTTTTATTGCAGTTAGGGTCAATTATAAGGATGAAATCTCTCTTAAAAACTTGGTAAAAATTAAAGGAAAACCATAAAATCCGGACTTATAAATTCAATGGGTCAAGTTAAAGTATTTTTACTCAAAGATCCATTTGTCGAAAATCCTTGAATGCTGGGTTAACTCGCTCCATCGTCGACCTCATATGACCTTGGTCAAGATTAAGGTCAAGAGTTAACCCATCTTGTAGTAAAAAAAAAGAATGTAGTTTTCTTTCTTCAAAAATAAAGGAATGTTTTCTTCAAGTAATTTTTTTATCTACAGTAAGTATTAAGTGTACCCACCCTGTATAAGTAAATATTTAAATAAGCCCATGAAACTGAAGATCTTTCGGCAAGGCACAGTTATCTGTGTATCTATGTCTGTGGCATCGTAGCTCCTAAACGAATGGAGCGATTTTGATGCGGTTTTTAGTTTGAAAGCTAACAGTGACCGAGATGGTTTTTCGTTATTTTAATTAAAAATGGTTCAGCCGTACAAAAGTTATAAATTATGAAACTATGAAATGAAATAGCTTATAACTTTTTAACGGCTGAACTAATTTTGTTTATTATAACACCCCTCTTTTTGCGTCGGGGGTTAAAAATAGCTAAACGTTAATATCTTTTCGTCATATCTTTTCGTCGCGATTCCCGCAGTGTCTAAAGACCAAGATCTTTAATCAATGCGTCCTACCAGTAATGACCTACGGAGCCGAAACGTGGAACGTGACAGTGAGGTTGGCCCACCGATTGTACGTCGCTCAGCGAGCAATGGAATGCTCCATGCTCGGGATCTCGCTAGAGGTCATCCGACAGAAAACCGGAGTGATGGATATTATCCAAAAGTGTAGCAAGCTAAAGTGGCAGTGGGCTGGCCATGTCTGTCGCAGAACCGACGAGCGTTGGAGTAGACAGGTTCTCGAATAGAGACCACGTCTTGGCAAACGTACCTTGTGTAGGACGCCCCCCAGCCAGATGGTCAGATGAGCTAAAGAAGATAGCGGGTAGTGGCTGGATGAAAACAGCGGAGGATCGTGCAAAGTGGCGCACCTTGGGGGAGGCCTGTTCAGCAGTGGACTGCAATAGGCTGATATGAAACGTTAACTCAATCACCGTTAGCTTTTAAACAAAAAACCGTCTACAAGTTATAATTTATGAAATACGAGTAGCTTATAATTTTTAAACGGCTAATATTCATAGTGGTACAAATAATATTTTAATTTTAAAATATTATTAAAGTGTTTCTAAGACTAAAATGCTCAAATGTTTACCCATTTATTTTTGCTGATATCTAAGGTTCTATCAATAAAACTAATTTAAAAAGACCAAGGAACATAATGTTCCTAAATGGGTGTTTTCGGAGAAATAATCAATCAAAATTAAAATATTTCAAAATCTTTCTCCCATAAAACATGTCCTAAGTTTGTACACTTTGATTGATAATTAGTTTAAATCATTCATAATTTAGAATACGATAATGCGATGTTGTCATTTCTTACGTAAAGGTGTTTTAAAGGAAATTTTCGTTTTTACCGAATTATTTTTTATGAAAAATAACATTTTCAAATTATTAATACTTAATTGAAAAATTATGTATAAGTATGCTATTCGATTCATATACGTGGTCTCATTGATAGCCTGGAGTTACGGGATATCAAAAGAAACAGGTTGTATAAGGAAACCATAAGATTCACAAGAACGACACAATTTACACAATGTCAAGTTTAATCTGCCCTTAACTGAACCTATCCGAAGGTGGATTAGATTATTTAAGTCAGTCTTGAAGGCTAATCGCTGATTAATTAATTCAAACGTATACATAACATCCTTGACTATTGTAAAATGCGTAACACTCGAGTATAACCATGTTTTAAACATATTTAAGAATTTTGTACCGTATGGTGATCGGTCGAGAATAACACCACCCCATCTCTTTCCGTGGATGTCGTAAGAGGCGACTAAGGAAACACAAAAATGAGACCTGCCTCCTATTAATCCATCCTAGGCAACGGCACCTCAAATTGTTTCGAATTTGAGGTGTCGTCTTGTGGTCTCATGGATGTGGTAGGCTCTGTAAAGGGCCGTCTAGGTCCTACCGAAGTCCGACGCCAAACAGCTTGCTTCCGTCGGTGCGTGGGAGTACCAATGCCTTAATGACATTTTCTGGGTTTCCTCGCTCCATCGTTGACCTCATCTACGACCTTGGTCAAGAGTTAACCCACCTCATAATAAAAAAAGGTGAAATAATTAAGTTTTCACAGCAAAAACAACGTATGTTTTATTTAAGTGTGTCAAGATGCGTAGTTATTTTAATTACTAAGTTATATTAGCTTCTTTAAAGATGGGTATCGGTCGTTGCTAGAATACCCATTTAAGGCGACTACAGCACCTAAATTACGATTTTATGATGCGTAGATAAGCATGACGCACTGCATTAAATCGAAGACAAAAAATACTACGGTAATATTCAGGACATAAACTAGATAAATAGTTTGCTGAAAACATGATTCAGCACTTTTGGTTCGATAGAAAAAGCTCACAAAGTCACCTCTAATACCAATATTGTATATCTTTTAAGCTGTAAAAACGACAGTAAAATGCACACAGGAACTTGAATTTACTATCAAAACGTTCGTGATTGAACACTCTCGATAAGTAGTTAACGCATTTTTCGATTTAACCTTCCCATAAATCTAATTTTTCTAACTTTCGAACATGTTTTTACGCACGCACGCTTTCATAGTCCGTAAACTTCGTGTATCGACACTGTTCGCAATGCTGGCCCAGGCCTGTTGAGAGACGGAGATGGCACTATTCCTAAGTGTGCTGCCTTTATCGTGTGCTGTAGTCGCCTTAAGCCTATATCAAAACATATACAGGGCTTTAGGTAAATCTCTTTCAACCTCTCGGGTGGTAAATCAGTCCATGAAACTCAACAACTTTCCCAAGGAAAATAAGTCGAAATGCGAAAAAAAAATTTTTGACTTCCCATAAAAAATGCGCTATCAGCTGATGCAGTTTATATGGGAAGTCAAAATTTTTTTTTCATACTTCGGCCTTTGTTCCTTGGGAAAGTTGTTCAGTTTCATGAACTGATTTACCACCCGAGAGGTTGAAAGTGATTTTATCTAAAGCCCTGTATAATAACAAATATGATGAAATTACCAATAAATTAAAAAAAAACCTAGGCTACTAGTACTTAAATATGTGGTACGAGTAGTACACTTAATAGGGTAAACCGATTTGTCGAATAAATTATAATAAAAAAATTGGTACCATCCCCGATATTCATCGCCAAAACTTTCGAATGGCTGAACCGATTTTGGTAAAACGTGTAAAGAAACACCGCTAGAAAACTTCCAAAATACGAATAGCATCCAAATTGGTTTACCTGTTTCAGCTTATTTTTTCTATTCCTATGCGTTTCAGACAGACAGACACACATAACGATCAAACTTACAATAACTCTTTTTGCTTCTGGGCCTAAAAATTGTTTTATTTGAAGACAAAGCTTCTCGCCCACTCGCGATTTTTGTTTGCGTGGAAAGTACACACAGCAGCACATTAGGCTATACATGTTGATCTTAACGTCGCGTCGCCATTATCTCGCTCGTAATAGCGAGATAATGGCTATTGTAGTGCAACTGTCTTAGTTGCAGCATTTTTGACATCAAACCGAGTCTCGATCTCGTTCGTTTAAGTGAAATTTAAAGTCGGTTTATCATAAACCCGATTTAAGGTCTTGCATGCTATCGATTTAGCTTAAAACTGCCCTCGTGCAATCAAGGAAAAGTTTTTCACCTTCATCGGAGTGGCCTGACGTGCGAGTTTGTCGCGGGCTGTGCTAACTATGCTGCGTAGCGTAGCCTACTGCGTAAGACTGGATAGAGTTAAAAAAATAATGTGTTAGACGTTTTTCAATGATGTCACGCACGTCCTATTAACATGACAACATGACAATGACTTGGTAATAGTTTATTTAAACTAGTGAGTAGTGATCCCAAACAAAGGACAATTTATAATCTGTCCAAGAACTTAAAATAACAGTCATTTTTAAAAACACTTATACGTTTCGTAATTTTTGCCGGCACATCGTGGGTTTTTAGGACAATCACACGAATAAAACACTTTCAATATTCAAAAAAGTCGTATTTTTGAGGCAAGGTCATCAAGTTACATAAAAATAAACACATTACGGTTTCACAATTTAATGTTATCCGAAACGGAGCGTTTATCCTTCCAGTTTTGTATTTTTGTACAATAATACGGTCGTCCCAAAAAGTCAGTAAAGCGTGGTGAGCCTACACAGAGTCCTCTATCAATTAAACTGCATTTTAAATAAGAGGCGATGCCTTAACCCAAGCTCTGCATTACTTACGTAACGGAAGATCTTATAACAAGTATTTTTTTATGGTGCTTTGATAAGAAAAATAAAACAAAAAAAAGCTTTAAAAACAAATAATAATTGCGCGGGAAAAGTTTGTGTTGGAAACGGAAGGAAAAAAATAAGAATTTGCGATTCTATTTTTGAATGTTTGATTTCGAAAAAGTGTTGATGAAAATACAAAAAAATAGGAAAAAGCATTTCGAAATATTTAAACTTCGAAAAAAGAGTGTGATTTAAAAAAACAAAAATCAAGAACTGGAATATCATTTGAGTTTATTTCGTCTAAAAATCACGCAAGAGTAGTTCTTATGTCTAATGCATAAGATAGAAAATGTCTTTAGTGAACAATGCAGTGAATGGGGTGTTGGGCATAGTGCAGAGATCCCGCTCTGATCCCTTTGTTCGTTTGATGCTGCATGTACTGGCCCTCTCGCAGTCCATCAAACCTACTGGATGGCCAGACGACTATCGAGTGCATGGTCAGTTGTTTAATTTAACTCTACATCTTACTCAAACTCTGTTGCTGAAACTACTAATAATTTAATATTTAAGGGGGCTCCCCTAAAACAAACGTGATTTTTATGACGTTTTTATAGAGATAATGGTTTTTACATAAGGTGTTTCAAAAAAAAAAAAAAAAAGAAATTCTATTTAATTTTAAAAGTTAAATAGTCGCAACTCTAGTAATCAGTTGCACGGTTTGACATCTTTCAAAATGAAAGTTTCATACAATTAATATGACATACTTGTTATATTTGTAATGGAGCTGCGCAATAAGCTAAATTTTAATTAATTTTGAATTATCTTTTTTTTGGGTTTTTTTTTTTGAAACATCTTGTAGAGTCTGACTCGCACTTGCCCTTGGATTTTTTAAATCCGTCTCGTTGATGTAAACAAGGACAACATTACTTTTAAATAAAACAGGCAAGTGCGAGTCGGACTCGCGCACGAAGGGTTCCATTACCTATAAAATAAAACCGGTCAAGTGCGAGTCGGACTCTATAAAAACCACTATCTCTATAAAAACGGCAAAAAAATAACGTTTGTTGTCGGGGAGCCCCCTTAAATATTTAATTTATTCTGTTTTTTAGTATTTGTTGTTATAGGGTCAATAGAAATAGGTACATCATCTGCGATGATTTCAACTATCTAACTATCACAATTCATGAGATACAGCCGACAGTCGATAGCAGATCAAGATACACATTTTTACTCCTATCGTAACGCAGCAAGGTTGTCTTGGTCGAACTTGATGTGGTCTTGACTGTGTCTATTGAATAAGAAGGTTATTTACAAAAAAAAAAAATATACGTATAATCCAGCTCTATAAATAATATTAATTTGCGGTTAATTTTTGGAGTTTGTCTCTACTTTATTGATTTAAACGAACTTAGTTCCCGTTGGAGGATGCGCCTATACTTTTTACATTTGCTTGTGCCTTTGATTTATTCATTCATACACTTCATGCCTATATTGTTTACCTGTAGGCAGAGAATCACATGTTTCTTGAACTACTAGACGCCACGCATGTTTGTATGCATAAATCCTTTATTGTACATACGAGTACATTTGACATACCTTCTGAGGCTATTAAATAAAACGTGACATAGAATGTATGATAAATATTTTCTTCAATAAATATTTTTAAATCATAAAATCATAATATTTGATATTTTTAGTCATATTTTTAAAAAATCATAATGTATACTTAATAAATAGTTTCTTCAATATATTTTTTTCATAATCACTGATTCCTAACTGCCTAGGAAAGTTGGCAACTGGCACATTCGGCGTTTTTCTTTGACTCTCAGGGGCTACCACGATAGTTTAAAAGCATTTCTGTTTAGGATCCAACTTTGAACTGCTTCGCAATTGGAATGTTTTTAAAATGGTACCATGATGGCGCTGCTTTTGAACTGCTCGGATGTCTATGGTCCTTTTTAAATATCTACATAAATTGTCGCTGGTCTCCCTTTGAATCGCAACAACGGCAAAATTAAATCGCTTATAAGCCATCATGGTACGAATAAGCGTTGCAGACTTGTTTAGGTCCTAAATTGGATCGCGCTAAGCGATCATGGTAAACCTCCAGTTCACCTATTTATGTACAGAAGGGGACGCCCCTTTTTAGTTTTGGGAACATTCTATGATTTACCCAATTCCCACAAAAACGCACGAGTTTACTAATACGAGTACTGAGTCAGGTTTTTCATGCCCATAATTATTAATATAAATGATGTTTTAAACATATCATAACGGGTTCTTATACCACAGATTTTGTTTTAAATGAGTGTCCGATATTTCGGCGTTGTTTTAAATTTTTAAACACCATGATCACCGATGAACTTTCATCATACAACTTAGTTTATTGAAAGTTGTAATTGTAACAAAGGTACAACAAAAATAAGCAATGAAAAGGGCAACAGATGAAATAAGCTATATTTGAGCTTCGCTTTCGGTAAATAAATCCAAAGTAAATATGTATTAATTTCACTCAAAATCTCCGTTATATGGGATTTTAAAAACAATTTTAGTAACAGCTGTTCAATTAAATATTATGAACAAGATAAAGGTTGAGAAAAAATCGGCAATTTCCTATTATGTTTAAAAGTAGCGATATATTTCAGATGGTGAAAAATTCGACTTCATCGTGGTTGGCGCCGGCTCCGCGGGGGCCATCGTGGCCACCAGGTTGAGCGAGGTGCCGCACTGGAACGTACTGCTGGTGGAAGCTGGGGGGGACCCACCTGCTGCTAGTGTGGTATGTATCCCTAACTGTGGTCTGTAATATTGTAATCCTTGAATGCATGGAAGTTCAAAAATCCTTGGCTCCGTGAGCTACTAAACGCTAAAGCGCGGAGTTGGTAGCTCCGTGAAGCCGTGACATCCTAAGGAGATTTGTGAGCTGAGCTGAGAAGCTGGTCGGAGCTGAGGTGGCTGGGATAGCCACCGATCCACAAGCATAATATGTCTACCTTGTTCCCATTGTCACTTGGTACGATCCAAATAAACCTCAAACTAGATCAAAACTTCACCTTCACCTTGACCTTTCTTGGATCCTTGATTCTTTACCAAACCAAACTATACGTAAAGACAAGATGAGCTAAAAACCGGTACATTTATGTTGCTTTAACAAAAGTAACTGTAAAGTATTTTTTTTTGTTTCGCTGTCATTATCATCAGCCTGTGTTAGTCCACTGCTGGACATAGGCCTCTCCTATGGCACGCCACTGAGCTCAGTCTTTAGCTCTCCTCCTCCGACCACTGCCCGCTTCCTTACGAATATCGTCACCCCACCCCGCCTAGTTATAGTTACAGGGCGCCCTACGCTACGTTTGCCGATTCGTGGTCTCCAGTCTAGAACTTTTCTGCCCCAAAGGCCATTAGTTCTACGGCAGACACGATCAGCCCACTACTACTTTAGCTTGCGAAATCACTGAGCTATCTCGGTGACTTTGGTTTTCTGGTGGATTATTACGTTTCGAATCCGATCCCTCAAAGAAACACCGAGCAAGCTCTTTCCATAGCTCGCTGAGCGACCTTAAATTTGTGGACTACTTCCGTTTCGCTGTACTAAGTGCAAAATATATTTTCTACTTTATAGTTTAGTTTGAAGGCCAGTAACATGTAGTTTTTAGAAAAAAATACATTTGTATCTAATTAACCTCAACAAGTTAATTTCCCTTTTTCGTATTGTTATCGAAATTAGTTTCCTGTTAAAAATGTAGCCTAGAACTTATCAGTACTGACGCGATGCCTTAATTATTCGTTTCAGATACCGAGCACGTTTGCAACACTTGCACATACGCCGTACGACTGGGATTACCACGCGGTATACGACCCTGGGACAGGACAGGCGCACCCTGGCGGCATCCACTTCATGACTCGAGGCAAGATGCTCGGCGGATCCTCCTCCAACAACTACGAGATATACTCCCGGGGCGTCCCACAAGACTACAACGAATGGGACGAAATAGCTCCTGGATGGGACTGGAAAACCGCACTTCACTACTTCAAGAAACTAGAAGGCATGACCGACCCGTCCGTCTTCAGGAAACCCGAAAATGCCTATCTCCATTCCACTACAGGTCCTGTTTTGGTATCTCGTCCTACACCCAATGAATATTTCCAAGAGAAAAATGAAATATTCTTAAAGTCTTTAGAAGAGATCGGCATAAAACGGGTTTTAGAATCTAATGGGCCTGAAATTCTTGGAGCTTCCAGACCACACTTTACATTTACAAAAGGTAGAAGGTCAAGTACAGCTGAAGCTTATTTAAGGCGTACAAAGAACAGACCAAATTTACACGTTGCGAAGTTCACAAGAGCTACAAAAATTCTTATAGATCCTAATACAAATGAAGCCTATGGCGTAGAGTTGCTTACTAAATCCGCAAAGAAAATCAAAGTGTATGCCAGAAATGAAGTAATAGTATCAGCTGGTACTATTGATAGTCCAAAATTGTTAATGCTTTCGGGAATAGGTCCAAAAGAAGAGCTAGAAAGATTGAATATTGATGTTTTAGCAGACTTACCTGTTGGAAAAAATTTTCATGACCATCAAACTGTTACGTTAGCTTTTACCGGAGAACCTGGATTAGAGAGTGCTGCACAAAACTTGCTAACCATCACTGAACTGGATGCCTACCCTGTACCAATACAGATAGGTTTCTTCCGACTTAATTATACTCTCGACACATGGGATACCAAACCACATTTTCAAATCTTCAATATTCACGTTGGTGCAACGGCATCTCCAATTATTATTGGCACCTGTAGAGACGCAACGAACTTTGATGATGCTTACTGTTACTCTTTGGCAGCCGCAAATTTATTGAGTCAGTTAGATATGACACAAGTAGTTTTAATGCATCCTAAATCTAGAGGGCAAGTAAAACTTAAAAGTACAAATCCTCTGGAAGACCCTCATATTGAAGTTGGCTTCTTCAGAGATGAAGAAGATGTAGCAATGATGGTAGAAGGAGTCAAATATTTATCAAATATCGTTCATACGAGTTACTTTAGACAAGTTGGTGGAAATCTAGTTAGGGCAGAAGTAACAGGTTGTGAAGGACTTAAGTGGGGTACTGATGCGTACTGGCGTTGTTTTGTGAAGAATGCTGTAGCGTCCCTGTTACACCCTGTGGGTACTTGTGCTATGGGTCATGACGGAGTTGTGGATGAGGCGTTGCGAGTTCACAAGACTTCGAAGTTGAGAGTAGTCGATGCTTCAATCATGCCAAAGATTATTTCTGGCAACACTAATGCTCCAACCATGATGATTGGGGAGCGAGCAGCTGATTTGATTAAGGCAGACCATTTAATAGAAAACAAGTTTAATTACGTTGACGATGCAATGTATGAGTTTGTAATATAATTAGTACAGGTTATCTATCTTGATAAACATGCATTGTGCAGCTTAAGTATGTAAGTATACGACTGAAATAAGACCTACTCGTACAAATTTATGAATCTTGTGATCTTGCTGAAGTTCACAGATTGAAAGCATTCATTTTTCTACTTAAAAGCATCTTGAATTAATTTGTAAATACATATGTATGTAGGAACTACGGAGGAAGGAAATAAAAAATATAATGATAGTAATTTGACGCCTTTACGCGGGTGTAAACCTATTACGCAGTACAGCTACTTCGCGTTATGCCTAAGTCATATCGCGAGTTAGGCATAACGAGAGTTAGGCATAACGAGAGTTAGGCATAACGAGAGTTAGGTATAACGAGGCTTAAGTATAACGAGAGAGTGACATACCCCGACATAGGTCTGAAGCGAAGAAAGCGCTTTAAGCCTTTTGAAATGTGATATATAAAATCCTTGAATGTGGTAAAGAAGCAATTTATAGATAGCTCTGTGAAGGGCCGTCTGGTTCGCAAACACCCTCCTACCGAAGTCCGACGCCAAACAGCTTGCTGTGTTTCGTCAGTGTGTAGGAGTACCAGTGCCTTATAGGCATTTTCTGGTTAACTCGCTCCATCGTCGACCCCATCTATGACCTTGGTCAAGATTGAGGTCAAGAGTTAACCCTTCTTATAATAAAAAAAACCGGCCTAGTGCGAGCCAGACTCGCGCACCGAGGGTGTCGTACAAACCTGTAGGTATATAAGTAAAAGTTCAATTTAATACCTCTACGCGTTCTTAAGGAAAGGGGTAGTAAGTTTAAAATTATTAAAAATATTTTCATTTTATGATGTAACTAAAAATTTACGGTTTTCGCAATTTTTCCTTTATCTGTGCTATAAGACGTTGCTTCGTACCAAATTTCAAGATTCTAAGTTTACGGGAAGTACCCTGTAGGTTTTGATTCCCTTGCGAGTGTCGAAAATTTGCGGAAATTTTCGGCACGAACGGCTGTATCTTTTGATTGCGTTGGTTTAGAAGTTTGATTTTGTCACAGTTCCAAGAGACAGTAGACTTAAGTATTTGATATAAATCCCAGCTTGATACCTCCACGGGTTCCTGAGAAAAAGGGTCTTGACAGATAGACGGACGGACTGACAACAAAGTGATCCTGTAAGGGTTCTTTTTCCTTTCGAGGTACGGAACCCTAAAAATAATAATAATAATATTACCTGAAAATATTGTAGGCATAAAGCGATGTAGGTTATGTAAGATCTAGGTTTACAGCGAAGTTGTTCTTAAGCTAAGTAGTCCAAAAGAAACTCAGGCAAACAGATACTGAGGCTTAAAGCTAAGTTTAAATGACGTTTAGGCATAACGCGAAGTAGCTGTACTGCGTAATAGGTATACACCGCGTAAAGGATTTGACGGTATGGTTATTAAATTTTGAACCAGCAGCTCTAGCACGATAACGAC
Source organism: Aproaerema taeniolella (assembly GCA_949987775.1). Taxonomy (NCBI): domain Eukaryota; kingdom Metazoa; phylum Arthropoda; class Insecta; order Lepidoptera; family Gelechiidae; genus Aproaerema; species Aproaerema taeniolella. The sequence goes on from OX465245.1 coordinate 7,888,833, forward strand.
AAACTCGCGCTCGGCTCACGCTGGAACTTCACTTTGATTGCGCGAGGGTCCCGCGCAAAGGCTTGCTCGCCCTATGGCGTTGTCAATGTTGACATTTTGACATAGTCTCGGGCTGTTGTCGCGGCGCTGTCACTATCGTACTCGGCCTGTAGTGGGTGACACAATTTACTTGTCAATACTGTTTATTTTATTATTAGTAATTCAAATAATTCATTGTACTCAAGAAATTATTATACTACTTACTAATTAACGTATACATTACATAGCACAAGACTATACTCACGAAAATATTTCATCGAAAAATAAAAATGAATTTATATATGAACTTAACATGCGTGAATGATAGATTGCGTGTTTAATTGCTCATTGATCATTCAAACTTGAACCTCGTTTATTACAGTTAAGCCAAAGTTAGTATTTTTTATCCTTAATTTCAGTTCAATAAAGTTATTTGTGTTAACATATACTTACAGCATACTTATTTGTAAATTTACAGAAACTATAAGTCAAATAAGGCAAACTTACTGTACGTACAGACAGCAGCACGTCAGGTTACTCATTTGCATGACGAAAGCCGGAGCTATTACAAGCGAGATAAGGGCGACGTCAAGGTCAACATGAATAGCCTGATGTGCTGCTGTGTGTATTTTATGTTTTTGAGGAATTCAATAATATTATTATACACTTATTATTGCAAAGGATCATGTTATACAGAAACCAGCCAAGTGGGGTCAAGTTGAAATGGAAATGGCTGCTTTTTGCATAACACGATCCCATTATCAAAGAACGCAGAAATTTTAGACAATCCCCAAAGACGTTGTTTTTGCCGACTCAAGAAATCTGTTTGAAATGTACCTCTGCTTACATTTGCATGTGCAAATGCGAGCTCGGAGGACAATATTGTAATTAGGATGGTAAGAGGGTCATTACGTCTCGGGCTGTATCGATCATTTCCATCACAAAGGCTGGTTTATGGAAATGACGCCCTCTACTCAATCGGTGAGCTTTGCCTTTGAAGCAAAAAGGGAAGATCCGTTGCGTCAAACGATGCTTGGCAATTTTTTTGAATAAACATCTATAAGGGGTGGTTTTATATTAGTTAGGGGAACTATAGGGGGTGATTCATGAGTAACTAATATAAAAAAAATACTTTCTTCAAGGAACACATAGGATATTCTTTACTATTACTTGCTCAGGGGTGAAAAAAAACATCGTGATGAATCTGCCACGTCTGACAATTTTTTTTAAAATACGCGCGGTCCACCGATCCGCACTGGGCCAGCAGGGGGTGGACTATGGCCTAACCGCTTTCACTGCTTTGAAAGGAGGCCTGTGTCCCGCGGTGCCGGTGGAGCTAGATATGGGCTGGTGAAGATGACGCTAGAAGGTAAAAAAAATCCAACTTTATCCTAGAGCTTTTTCCCATTCGGAGAACGCTAGCTGTCCATTTTCATAACTATTTTTCTTAACTGGTTATTAAATTAATTCACAACTTTTTTCCATAACCAGTATCGAAAACAGATGCATTTTTCTCTTTTTCACAACCAACTATGAAAAAATAGTAATGAAAATGGACCAAAGAGATTTTATTAGGTGTAATATAAATATAACATTTTCGTGGTAACTGTAATGCCTCGGAGTTCTCACCAAATATCTCGGATTTCTCAGTTGAGGATTCTTTGAGCCCGTAACGGTGTCGTTATTTTTGAATCACTCGGATTGCGGGTTCAAGTGTATCCGCGAATCGCTCGAAAGCCTGTAAACTGTATTCCACGACATTAAACAGCGTCCGACATAAAGTAAACTCGGCGCGTCATTACCGCTTCACAGAGCTACTATTTGTTTTAAACTCACTAGTTACTCATGTTTATGCAGTTCATTATTTCACCATAATCGCTTATATGGTGCAATGTTTCTCAGTCATTTTAAGTTGATTTATTGGATTTAAATAGTCACCCTTTAATATGTATAAAATAAAAAGTATATGTATTAAAAGCAAGTGATTTTGAATTAGTTTGCAAAATATAAGGATGTGAATCAGCCCACGAAATGGAAACTGAAACTTTTTCGCGATAAGTACAACTTTTGCGCTCAGCCGATTTGCATGGGAAGGCGAAATATTTTTTTGAGAATTTCAAATAGGTTCCTTCGGGAATTAATAATTACAAAGTCACCCCATATGTATTTATCAATTGAGAACGATAAATTAGAATAAGGAGAATGGACGCAGGGCAATGACTACCTGTTGTCTAACACGAAAAATAAAAAAATATCTAAGTACATACACAATGCACTTTTATTGTCAACTGTCCTTGTAGGTAATGTCTAATATGAGTTGGCTTTAAATTAGTAAGCGTAACTTTAGGGGGATTTTCTCCATAAAACTGGACAAATTTCTCCAAAGAACCTAAGTATAAGAAAATTCTTAAAAAACATATATTTTCCATACGTACACACATCAAAAAAAGTTTACGATCAGTAGCAAAATCAGGTGTATTCTTTAAAATATAAATTATTTAAAGAAACTGTTTACGTTTTATGATTTTATAATGAAAATACACTAAGTAAATAAAAGAATCATTATTAATTATTTACTTTTTATTAACAAAAGCTAGGAAATGCAATTTTGGCTTAAATGTAATGTAATGAAAAATTTGAATTAATAAAAAAACAAACAAAATTTATTACGAAAAAATTAATAGTTAGTATAAAATGACTCCTCCCCTGGCTCGCACACATGCGGAAACCCTTCTGGGCATGCTAAGAATTAAGTTATCTAGCATTTCTTGTGGTAACCTGTCCCACTCTTCAATAGCAGCTGCCCTGATTTCTGACACTGTTCGCGGAGGTGGCTGACGGTTCCAAACAGCTCGCTTAAGAGCATCCCACGCATGCTCGATCGGGTTTAAGTCAGGCGAGCCGGCAGGCCAGTCTAACCTGGTGATGTCGTATTGCTGGAGAGCAGCATCAACACGTCCGTTTCGATGTGCGGGCGCATTATCATCTACCATTATGAATTGGCGCCCGTGGTTGATGCGGAATGGTCTGACGTATCCATCGATTGCAATCGTTTTGTACATGGCTCCGGTCATGGTGCCTTGATACGGGATTAAGGGCGTCCTAGCCCCAATCATTATCCCGGCCCAAAAGGACACTGATTTCCCGCCCTGCTGAACGGTTCCAGTGGCAGTTCTCTGCCTTTCAGAGTCGCCAGGTCTTCTCCAGACACGGACACGTCGGTTATCTGGATGTGTACTGATCCGCGTTTCGTCAACGAAGAAGCAGTTCTGCCAGATGCTTTCGTCCTCAATTTCTTCATTTTGACGGAGCCTAGCCCATTGCAATCTGCGCCGTTTCCGTTGCTGTGAGTTCAGAGGTGCTCGCCAGGATCTCCTTGCTCGTAATCCAGCTTGGTGTAAGCAATTTCTAATCGTTTGGGTGCTAACTTCGCGGCCGGTGGCAGCTCGCAGCTCTGCTTTCATTTTAGTAGCGTTCATTGTTGGGTCACGGGCAGCCAGTAATCTGATATATCGCTTCTGAATTGCAGTAAGAACAGTTGGGCGACCACTGCGAGGTCGATCAGCTAAATCTTCCATGCCCTGATACCTCTCCAACGTGGTCACCACGCAGGATTGGGATACATGAACTCTGCGTGATATTTCCCTCGTGGAATAGCCTTCTCCACTTAAAGTTAGAATTCTGGCTCGTAAAACTGCAGTTAATCCTCTCGGCATCGTTACCAACTTAATTTTTTTTGAATAAATTGAAAATATTGATAAGTTGCGAGTATGTCAGATTTCTGAATGAAAGCAAGCAAGGGTTGATTGTCTTTTTAAATGAAAAAACATTTGAATTACGAAATTATTTTATATTTAAATTTCATATTTTTAAATAAGGAATCAAAAGATAAAAAGTGATTAAGTTTTATTCTTCTACAATAAAAAATATTAGCACTTTTCCAAGTGATCGCAAACTTTTTTTGATGTGTGTAGGCAAATTAGCTGATGGCACAAGTTGTCTAAAGAGGCGAAATTTTATTTAGATTTCAACCTAAGTTCCTTGGGGTAAGTTGTGTATTTTCGTAGACTGATTCACATTCTTAATTTTCGCTATGTTTTTTTTTATTTGCTTCGAGTTTTATCAACAAGAAATCGAGTAAGCTTCGAGTTCCATTGGTACCGCTGCAGTCTAGATAATCATGCTCTAACAGCTCCAAGTGACTTTGTGATGTAAACGAGCGTCGCAGCCTCTGTCCAGGGCGCCCTCTATTAAGAGGGTCACTCACTCTCCGAATATTCTATTGAGAGTTCGAATTCGGAGTTCCAGTGTAAATTATGATTTTTAATATAAAATTACGTTAATAGAGGGGTGTTATAAGTTTGACGTGTGTATCTTTGTGTCTGTCTGTGGCATCGTAGCTGTTAAACGAATGGACCGTCGATGCCGTTGGTATTTTTAATATTTATTATAAGATGGGTTAACTATTGACCTCAATCTTGACTATAAATATCAAAGATGAGGTCGACGTGGAGCGAGTTAACCCAGAAAATGCCTATACAGGCACTGGTATTCCCACGCACCGACGGAACACAGCAAGCTGTTTGGCGTCGGACTTCGGTAGGAGGGTGGTCGCGAACCAGACGGCCCTTTACAGAGCCTACCACACCGCATGAGACCATAAGACGACACCTCAGATTCAGAAAAAAAAAATGAAGTGTCGTTGCCTGGGATGGATTACCAGGAGGCAGGTCTCATTTGTGTTTCCTTAGTCGCCTCTTACGACACCCAAGGAAAGAGATGGGGTGGTGTTATTCTCAACCGATCACCACACGGCAAAAAAAGCAGACATGGTTTTCTTGGAAAGCTGACATAATATTTGACTAAAAAAGTCATTTAAGAAAGCAATAAATATCAGGAGTTACACAAAAAAAACATTTTAATTAACGAAAACAGTCATGTTTCATAGGACCTAGGTACTTACTTAAAAGTGTCAAATTGCAGTGTACTTTGAAAAAGAGCGAGAATGCAGCGCGAGTATGTAAACACGAGTATGGAGAATGTATACCGATACACCGGGGGCATCTTACCACTGCACTTAGCATATCGTACTATAACTTAAGTAGATTTATTATCTACTTGCAGCCCACCCGCCTAGACCTATAGACAGATTCATATTATTTAGCGATAGTTCGCCACACACTTGACTATACCTACACGATAAGAAGAAGCGATAATGAAATCGAAAGTAATAAAGTAGTCTGTGTATCTGTGTGTCTGTCTGTGGCATCGTAGCTCCAAAACGAATTTCTATGTGGTTTTTGAAGTGAAAACTTCTTTATCGGCGTTGTGCACTTTGAAGTATGGGTAAAAAAAATTAAACTCGCGTCAGGCACGTGACCTGGGAACCTACCACGGTCGTTTAAAAACATTTCTGTTTAGGATCCAACTTTGAACTGCTTCGCAATTGGAATGTTTTTTAAAATGGTACCATGATGGCGCTGCTTTTGAACTGCTCTATGGTCCATTTTAAATTTCTACATAAATTGTCGCTGGTCTGCCTTTGAATCGCAACAGTGCCAAAATGAATCGTTTATAAGCCATCATGGTACGAATAAGCGTTGCAGACTTGTTTAGGTCCTAAATTGGATCGCGTTAAGCGATCATGGTAAACCAACTGATCGGAAATACGTAAGACGGAGGGAAAGTAGACCGCAAGGAAGTAATTATGTTCAAGTTTTCACTTCAGCCGGCACTCCCGGAGTGCAACCCGTTGTTTTTTTTTTGAAAGCTGACCTAATCAAGATGGTTCAAAGCTATATTTGATCAAAATTGGTTCAGCCGTTTAAAAGTTATAAGCAATCGAATGTCGGGTTAATATTTTTTTTAGAATTTTAGTGTTTATTTTAAGATAAAGTTTAATTTTGTAAGTTCTTTCGTATTCACAAAGTACTAACAGTGCATGCATTTTGTGCAACGCGTGATACTCTTGTGCATTGTAATGAATGTGCAGTGTGCAGTGGCATTGACTTATATTTTTTTTAATTAATTGAGAGCGTTACATTAATAAGAGGTAATTACAACATCTTAAAGTCAACATACCACCACCAGTGCCTTAATTGGCATTTTCTGGGTTAATTCGCTGCATCGTCGACCTCATCTATGACCTTGGTCAAGATTGGGTCAAGAGTTAACCCATCTCATAATAAAAAAAATGAGATAATTACCAACAAAGGTAATGTTTTCGATTCAAGGTTTAGTTTAATAATGTTACTGTTTATTGGATAGGATGATTTAAAATTAGTCTGTAAAATGTTAGGGAGTTGATTCGCTCTATGAAACTGAACAACTTTCCCTAAGGAATCCATTTGAAATTTGCAATAAACTTTTTGGCATTGCATAGATACTAAGCTGACCTCACAAATTAATATTTTAAAAAAAATATTTCGACTCCTTATATGGAACGCAGCATATTAGGTGTGAAACTGGCCGACCGTTACGTATCCGAAACACCACGCTGCGTTCACAAACTAAGGTCACAGACGTGGCTCTTTGCGAACCTAAAGTGGGACTGGGCTGCCTAAAATGCCTGACACCCTGTGGGCTAAAAAGAGCATAAAATTTTAAAGGGCCCAAATGTGAGAAGGAGACGCAGTCACCCATGAAAGAGATGGCGCGATGAATGGACTCCTTCTCTACAAATTGGTGGCGAATGGCTGAGGGTGTGGAAAAAGAAAAAGGAGGTCTTTGCCCAGCAGTGGGATCTTGAGTCCTGCGGGCCTGTCGTAATAAAAATAATTTCGTCTCATGTTTATGAGGAAAACTTGTTCAGTTTAGTGAGCTGATTCAAATCTTGATTTAAAGTCACCCTAAAAGATCTAAAATAATATTTAATTCCGTTACATTCATTTGACTAACGAATGTTTTTTGTGATAGGTAACATAGTTTTTCTAAACTTGTTTACAAAATAAGGAAGAGTGGTGTCTCTCAACACAGGCTTTGTAAGCCTAAAGAGGGACATCGGCATCCTGTCACATTTAAAAATGTATCTTACAGAAAATAAACATTTTATTTATTTTATTTATTTATTTATTATTTATTTATAAGCGTTGACTGTTCTGATAGACAGGACATTTAGCCAAACTATCGCCGTGTGAGTCCCGGCAGAGTAGAATAGGACCACCCTCTTTCTTACGGAGGTGTCGTACAAGGCGACTAAGGTAAATATATGTAAGCAAGTTCATCTGCACACAGAGAAGGAAAACTCTGCAATTATATCAAAACCCTCGCCAACCCGTCTGCCAAGCGTGGTGAGTATGGCATTTACCCCTCACTTTATTGAGGGAGGCCCGTGCCCCAGCAGTGGGGACGTATATGGGCTGATGATGAAGAATCTCCCTAATCAATTTGGTTCACTCATTCTGGAACACCTTGTATAATTTCCGTGTGATTTTCCTATCTTCTTCTTAAATTTAGGAGCTGCGCTTTTATTGGTGGAGTAAATGCATCTCTATTGTCCGCTAGTGATTTGACCTCTCGATACGACACGATCTCAACCTTCTCTTTTGTTTGCTGGAAATAGTTCCGCATAGGTCTACCCCTACCTCTTTCTTTCAATGTTTCCCTCTATGACGTTTCTTATAAAGTGGTCGTGCCGTATCAAATGCCAAATCATCTTCAATTTTCCTATACAAAATCCATTATCATTTCTGTATTTCGGAGAAAATTGTTTTTGTTCCAATCAACCAAATAAAGCTTTAAAAATTCCGCCAGCACAATAATTAAATGAACGGGGATTAAGGTGAGGTGGTAATGTGGAGGAATGGAGCCATTTTTGCATTAAAAATTGAGTAATTTGCGAAGAGGCTTGGGCAAATGAGATCTCGGCTTAGCTCAAATCCATTTAGCAGGAACAGCGGCTTAAACCAAAAACAAAAGCCTATCATCTCGGAAAATGCCGATACTGATAAAAAAAGAAGTTGAAGGTTTTTGAAGGATTTGGAATAGGTTTTTTGAACCCCCGGTTCTTTATAGTTGATCGAAGACCCCCGATAAAAAAAGGAGTATGTGTGTTTGCGTCTGTTGTATCGTAGCTCCTAAACGAATGGACCGATTTCGATGCGGTTTTTCTACAATACAATTTTTTTAAATTTTAGGGTTATTTATACTTTATGAAATTATCAACAAAAAACAACTTTCCTTCAGGTTTTCAACTGTCTGAAAAAGCATTTTTTTTTCTATTTCTTTACTTTCATTGTGAGGACTGTTGAATTTTTGGGATAAATAGTACCTATTCACTATAAAATTACTAAATGAATTTTAATACAACTTTACTGTAATATAATTTACAGCATCAGAACAAAACACAGCCACTAGAGCGAAGACGTTTTAAAAACCGCTAGAAATGTCGTAAATTTATGAATATTTGGTAAGATGTAGGTAAAAGTATGGTTAGTATGCAGTCAAGAAGCGCTTGGCTTTAACTTAAGCTGTGTTTACACGAGTTAAGTAGCGATTACAGTAGATTCGGGCGTGAGGAGGCGCCAAGGCATCGGATTAACTTCACATCGCGGGTTATCACACGGATTATCGCGACTGAAATCGAAATCGATCGTGACATTAAAGTCGAACGTCATTTTGACATTGGAAATGTCTTTTCATTTCTCATACTCGCATTTTCCACCTAATAATCAGATCAAAACGACACTATTATTTTGATCTGATTATTGGGTGGAAAATGCTGCTTCCCTCCATAGGGAGGGAAAAACTCATACAAATTACTTCCCGCCTAAGGGCCGGAATGAACTTTAAAAATAGAACTGCTGTCAGCTGTGAAGAGTTTTATGTAAAAAAAAATCATTTTTTTTACACAGATTTTTTACACAGGAATACAATACAATACTCTTTATTACACACAAAAAACATAACAATAAAACAAACAGATGTTCATCATCTAGTGTACATGGCGGCGGCCTTATTGCTATAGAGCAAAACTTGGAGACCTCGAAAGTGATACTTATAGATACTTTTCCACGAGAACTTTGCGGTCGAAATAGAATAGAATGCGGTACAGTAGAATTAATTATTCCCCTTAGGTGCACTTTCCTGGTAGATACACTTTTTGAAAATCCTTGCTTTTATTCCCGTGAAATACACTTTTTGTAAACCTGAGTAAACATTAGTCTTAGGTCCGTATTACAGAACACGACTCAGACTTTGATCTATACTTGAGTAGCAGTCAAGACATTCAATTCTTAAGTATAGATCAAGTCTCCTTCTGTAATACGGGCCTTCCTTAGATACACTTTTCGGCACTCAAGAAATTGGGATTCAATTCCCAACACCCTTTAACATCGATCTGAAGATTCACCCGGATTGAGAGTTACTCCTGACTAATATCTCCTTCGCAGCTAGACGTCAGGTAGATCAGGATCAGAGCTACGCATTACCCGGCCAAATTGGATGGCGGCCAGACAAATGATACCCAGGAAACAATACACTTAGCGCGTGATGGATCGAACGCGTTTGTGATTCGTCGGGGTTGCATGTAGTTTATTGTGTCAGGGTGGTTTTTGTAGCTGTAAATTTAGATGCTAATGGTTTATAGATTGGTCAAGGGAATTGGTGTAATGACATAGTTTCGTAAGAGAGAGGCATCGAGCTTGACTTCCAGGGCCCCGATTCTGCTTTAGTTGTATGTCGATAGAATGGTCGCCATTTCATCCGTTCAGGTGGCGAAATTGAGAACTATCTAAATTGCATACATCTTATGACGGCTACTATGACTGGTGGCGCCACCGCCAACTGAATTTTCAGTTGCTAGGTAGTTTGAAACTTTACGTTCAGTTGGCGGTGGCGCTGCTGGTCAGTAGCTTTGAGCAAGTATATGAAAATTAAATAGTTTTCAATTTTGCCACCTGAACAGATAAAATGGCCTCCATTCCATCGACACACAGCTTCTTAGCTTCTAGCAGCAATGGTAATACTTTTTTTTATTTTTTTATTATAAGATGGGTTAACTCTTGACCTCAATCTTGACCATAAGGTCAAAGATGAGGTCGACGATGGAGCGAGTTAACCCAGAAAATGCCTATAAAGGCACTGGTACTCCCACGCACCAACGGAACACAGCAAGCTGTTTGGCGTCGGACTTCGGTAGAAGGGTGGTTGCGAACCAGACGGCCCTTTACAGAGCCTACCACACCGCATGAAAAAATGAAGTGTCGTTGCCTGGGATGGATTACTAGGAGGCAAGTCTCATTTGTGTTTCCTTAGTCGCCTCTTACGACACCCACGGAAAGAGATGGGGTGGTGTTATTCTCAACCGATCACCACACGGTTAAAAACAAATTTGCCGTGCCGTTTTCGAATTATAAAAGACCCAATGGCGTCTCAAAGGCAGTGGAATGATAAAAGTGACCACTACATTCGTTCCGGTGACGAAATTTAGAACTATCTAAGCCTCATACATTTGATTCCTTACTGAATGTTATGTTGCTAGGTGGTTAGCAACATAACCAGAGTTGGTGGCGGTGCTGCTGATCGGAGCTGTTGTCATCAAGTGTATGAAGTAGTCTATCGAAAATAGTTCTGAATTTTGCCACCTGAACGATGAAATGGTCACCATTGGTATATCAACCATTGAGACATCTATATCATATAAAATGCATATAGATGTCTCAATGGTTGATATACATCTATACACACATACAAATCTATTTTTTTATTTGAACGGCACGGCACGTCACGGTAAAATTTGTATTACCTTTGCCCCCAAGGTTCCCAGCTTTTAGTGAGGAGGCAATGGTAATACAATTTTGCCGTATCGTTTTCGAATTATAAAAAGGCCCATTTACTCAGTTCTGTTAAAACTAATCAAATAAAGCCAAGTCTCAACGTAGAGCTTCAGGGAACATATTATACGAGGTAACAAGCCGGGAAATTTTATGAGATGTCGATAAGTGACCGGGAACATGTGTCGTTTTATTACAAACACCTTTCTCCATACTTCATGAGTCGAACCTTTATTATATTTGTTAATATAATAAAGGTGCGAGGGCCCAAATAATATAAATTTATTTATTAGTCACGGGTGAATTGACAAAAACATTTTTTTTAAATGGATTACGAGGAGCGGTGATAGCCCAGTTGGTAATGAGCCAGACTTGTAATCCAAAGGTCGCGGGTTCAAATCCTGGTGCGGGCCTGTACCACTAAATTCGTCTTTTCGGATTTATGTACGGATTTCTAATTATCACTTGCTCAACGGTGAAGGAAAACATCGTGATGAAACTCGCCCGTCCAAGAAAATTCATTTTCGAAAGACGAGCAGTCCACCAACCCGCATTGGGCTAGCGTGGTAGACTATGGCCTAATCCCCTTCGTGTTTCGAAGGGAGGCGCGTGCCCCTTGGTGTGGACGTATATGGGCTGGTAGAGAATGTAGCCTATGAGTTAATTCAGGGTGTCAGCTACCTCCATACCAAATTTTATCAAAATTGGTCCAGTCGTTTAAGCGTGAAAGAGTAACAAACATCCACACATCCTCACAAACTTTCGTATTTATAATATTAGTTATAAATGCGAAAATTCGTTTTTGCGTGAAGAAGGAGTAATTTAAAATGAAATATTAGGATTACATTTTAAATTACTCCTTCTTCACGCAAAAACGTTTGGACAGATTTTGATGAAAATTTACAGTAATATAGCTTAGACATCAGGTAACACATAGGCTAAAAAATCGTCCCTAATTTCCGCGGGATCGAAGTCCCGTGCGGGAAGCAAGACTTATAGGAATAGCTTCCATAGTAAGAAGTCATTCATATAAGTCAAAAAGGTTTATATTACTGCAGTAGAATTAAAATGTACTCCATAAAATTAACTTTTTTTTCAAGTTCTTCTTTTACTTATCCTTACAATCAAGTACGTGGCAAAATTGACTGACCCTGTTATCAAAGTTTTCAAACTGCCAAAAAGCATCTGAAGTCAACTGCTTTCCAAAGCACGGAATGCTCGTGATCATTTGCCACTTTCGGTATTTGTCAGGTTCCCTGCCCCCGCGAAGGTTGCTTAACCTTACTGATCGGTACTGAACAGTGAGTGCCACTTGGCTACGAGATCTTTACATGAATCCTTTACTACGATCCGATTTTTTCATCGTAACTTCTTTAAAAGAAGCCATTCTATCACTGTTCGAAAAGCAATCGATCAATCTGTTCCGAAGAGACTCGGATCCTGTTTCTTGGCTTGCATCTCGCGAATCCATCATTCCCCTTCCGACTTTCCCGCCGGCCATCACTCGTATCGGCGGAATGAGAGCGGACGCGAATCGCACCCGCGTTATTTATGCACGTGCCCTTAGCACGCATCACCTTGTGGGCTCTGATTGAATTCACTAGCCCGTGGCGTTGTGATAGGAGAAGCGATTAGCGTTTTTATAAGACAAGGTGGTAAGGATGTTAGCGCGAGAAATCGCTCTATTCCTTATATTTGCAAGAATTTTTTTATAATCTAGGAAGGTTTATGTAAATTAGGTAATATACCTTCCTCTATGTATCAAACAAAGATAAATCTAACATGGTAACAACGTACCACGGAATTTATGACTTAGGAGCAATAAGTATTTAAATATGTTTTTTTTATATTTAGGATGGATGTATTGAACTCTATAAACTTTATTATAAATCTTTTTAAAACCATCCACCACCAAAACAGTCAACCGCTCCTTTACGCAGAACTCTCCCAAAGACCTCCACACCGATCGATGCTATGATTACCCATATCTTAATTATTATATTTAATTTTTTGAGAGCACAGCCTCTCACTTGACTGGCTAACTTGCTTACAAGACTCGCTTACAGAAGCAAGTCTTGTAAGCAAATTAGCCAGTCAAGTTTTTCGAGTTGCACACTATAACCGATACTCTTTAGGTGAGACAAAACATGTAATCATGATCCAATCCGGTCAGGTTCATGAAGGTCAGGTGTCAGTCACTTCGCTGTAATAGCTTCACTTGCCAAATTCTGGATCATGGTAAAGCGTACCCCGAATGAGAAACAACACTACGCTACGCTACGCATAGAATAGAATAGAATAATTTATTAAACAACAGATTACACTTACATGCAAAATCAGCGGGCCCTGCACTAAGCTAGGCTTGTATCGCAGGAGCCCTGACGTGGATTGCCAACCCGCGCACAATGATTATACAATATTATAAACAGTTACAAAAATAAAATAAAATAAAACATTGAAATAAATTTAAAAAAACTTAAATAAGATTTGCGTTTAATGGTAGGTACGGATTGCGTCAATAATCAAAGTATGTATTAGTCTATGTGATCGTAGCGTGTGTGTTTGTGTGTGTATGTGTGTGTGTGAGAGTGTGTGTGGTGTGAGTTAGTGACGTGTGGTGCGAGATGGTAATGTGCTGTGGATGTCGCCATCGTACGGTTTATGGAATCATGATCCATGGCAATCCATTTCTGATCCGCAGATATAATAAGAGTCCTACAGAAAAGAGTTATGCAATTTTTTTAAAAGTAAAATAAACCGCTCTCCGCATCGCTCATCACCTTACTAACTACTTACAATGGCGTGGCGTGCTGTTGTACATAATTTACAAGGCGGGTAGTAGGTTCACGGCCTTACTGTGCACATCTCTATCCTTCTCGTAGGCTCTATTAAGTTGTCAAGTTGATAAGGATTGTTCTGGAAAAACAACGGTCATGTTTAGAAGGCTGTAACTTTGCCTGAGAGAGTATTTGCTTCCTGAAAATAGGGAGTTTATATCTGATATCTAGATACCTTACATTCCAAAGTTAAGAGATAGGAGGATTTTATGTATTAGACCTCAAGCGAGTTTGGTGTGTTCCGAGGGCTGTTTCAAGATCGCTTCAGCGAAAATTTGGAATGATCTTCCCCCGCCTTTGCGCGAAGGATTGTGTCGGCATGTGTCAACCTTCCGAAAACATTGCTTAAGCTGGCTACTCTTGAAGCAGTCCGAGGAAGCTGCTTGTTATTTTAAGTAATACTATTTTCTGTTCACGTGATATTCTGTTCACGTACTCTTTTAATTTTTAATTATTTTGGTATTTATAATTTTATTATTTCTATACGTTTGATGTGTTTCTCCGTTAGTGTAATTATAAGGCTGTGGCGGAGTAACAGCGACTTAAACCCTCCATAGGTTTTTGTCAGTCTGAGGCCACGGACCAATTTGTCCTTATGACATTATAAATATTGTTCTGTTGTCATAATTGTTAAATGTTTTTAATGGAAAAATAAATGCTTATTATTATTATTATATCTAGTTGATTTTTCTGTCAAAGAATATCTTTAGATACTTACTTAGGTCCATATCTTAGGTCTATCTATCTATTCGTATTACAAAACGCGACTTAGACTATGATCTATACCCGAGTAGCAGTCGTCTTTTTCATTTTGATAGAGAGAGAAAGAGACAATCAATAATGAAGTATATATCAAGACTTAAGTCTCCTTCTGTAATACGTGCCTCAGCAAGAAAACGCTGCTGCATCAGTACGAGGCACTTAAGGAGTTATTTTGTATGAAAATATAACTTTTTTGAGCGTCTTTTTTTGTACCTAACAATGCTTTTCTATCATTATATGAGTAAAAAAGAATCTGTACTTAGCAGTTACTGTGGTAAACTTGACTATCTGCTCCACCTTCTCTTAGTGTGAGCAGGGCCGACGGGCGTAGCGAAGATAAGTACTTGAGATGTTCGAAGAATAGAGGAGATATTTTAGTAGTTCTGAGCCAACTTCTTTTAGACATAGAAAAAGGTATCTTTATGTTAAAAAGTCTTGGAAATAAGGAATACTCCTGGATTTCCAAGACTTTTTTGTTTTTTATTTTTGAAATCTCCTATGAGGCTGTCATGAGTGTGATTAGACGCCCCAAGTCTTGAAGTCATACATATTATTTGAGAAGGAACTTTCACCCTGAATGTTGAATACAGTACTTACTCATTTGTAAGGTTTCAGCTTAGCGGGAATCTCGGGAACGGCGGAAAATCTGCAATGGGGACTGTTCTGTTCAGTCAGTTTCGTTGGTTTTAAGCTTGCAAAAACTATTTGTTTTTAGGAATCTTTAAAGTCAACGACTTTGGTAAAAACTATTCTCTCTTTATATGTGGCAATTTAAAAAAGGTATTATATATTGGTTTATAGTTTTTTTTTAAATGGGAAAAGGGTGCGCTCTTGACCACAATCTAGCTTTAAAGAGAATTTAGCTTCATGAGGTTTCCATAGTTCACAATTTTCAAATTTGAACGGATAAAATGGTCATCACTGTCATTCAAACGATATTATTGGGATGCCATTGATTAGTAAAATAGGACACCTAGATGTGATACAAAAAGGTGCTTTTCAGGTATGATTATATTTGTGAACGTATAAATCGTACACAATTGCAATTTTCCCAAACTGTCCTACGTGTGTCGACACGTGTTATTCCCGATATAAATTACTGAAAAGTGCTGCAATAAAATCCGAGGGAGTCATCGCGACATATTGCCGGAATGTACGAAGTTGTGAATAAACTGCCCTGTGACGGTTGTGGAATGAGGGGGTAGGCACTAGAGGAGCGAGAAACCAGAGTTTCTATAGTATGTTTTTTCTTTCCTTTACGAATGAACTAGCTTCCCGCCCGGGACTTAGTTTTTGTAGAAATTACGGGAATGAATATAAACATAAATCTTACTCCTGAATTTCTCGATTCATTGGTGAAAACCGTACGAAAATCTTTAGATTATAGCAAATCTTGGCTAATCGGTGATATGCCGCAATTGAGTGATAGTTTGAATTCGTCCTCTATTTTAGTTCGCATGTTATATTATAAAATGTTATTCTATGAAAAGTTCAGTATTTACAAAATTTTTAGGCATTTACAGTTGCGGGCAATTTAATTTACTCTGACTTCGAACTTTTTCTGTAAAATAAAGTTCACTATCACCGATTAACCAAGTTTTTCCCTATAGTTAACGAAATTCAAGGATGTGAATTACGAAACTGAACAACTTTCCCCAAGGAACATACATCTAAAAATAAAAATAAAAGTTTACCTCTTCATAAAACTTGTGCGATCAACTGATTTGCTTTTATATGGGAAGTTCTTGGGGAATGTCGTTCAGTTTCACATCCTTAATCTAATTTAAAGTCACCAAATATATTAAGATCCTTTCACGCTGGACTGGGAGTGAAAGAAAAACTTAGAATGTGCCAGCTGCCTACTCTTTTTCACCATAAGGTCAAAGATGAGGTCGACGATGGAGCAAGTTAACCCAGAAAATGCCTATAAAGGCACTGGTACTCCCACGCACTGACGGAACACAGCAAGCTGTTTGGCGTTGGACTTCGGTAGGAGGGTGGTCGCGAACCAGACGGCCCTTTACAGAACCTACCACACCGCATGAGACCATAGGACGACACCTCAGATTCAGAAAAAAATGAAGTGTCGTTGCCTGGGATGGATTACTAGGAGGCAGGTCTCATTCGTGTTTCCTTAGTCGCCTCTTACGACACCCACGGAAAGAGATGGGGTGGTGTTATTCTCAACCGATCACCACGCGGTTGAAACTCTTACAGTATACTCTTCCCAGACATACTGTAAAAGTCGGTAAGTGGGACATGAGGGTCTTGCTGAATCATGGGCGAAAAGATGACCACCTCTCACCATTACACAACATGTTCCATCTAATAACCCTCACCATTTGTGTCAAACGTGGCATTAAGTGGTTTTCTAGAACCACTGATGCTCTGCCTACCCCGTTAGGGATTACAGGCGTGAGCGTATGTACTCGTATGTATGTAAATATATTAAGATTATTTCCAAACAAAGAATAAAGAATCTGCGCACCATTTCTATACAACAAGCCCTAGTTTCTTAACTATCTCGCTGTATCTAACATCATGTGCAGATAAGGGTAATTACCTCCCTAGGGGGTTAAAGGAGGGGTAGGGATGTAGGGTTCCCGTTCACGGAGGATAATGAGGGAGTTTTTATTTGCGAGCAGAGATTAACATGCTCCTCGCTTATCGTGGTTAAATCGCGGAGAAAATAGTCTTAAGGTACTTTTTTATTTAATGAGCGAAACATGTCCGCACGACAGTGCATTAGACTTAACATGGTGAAGTTTACTATGATGTCGTCCTTATTTGTTTATAATAAAGGCTATTTTTGTTATGTGACTATTTAACCATATATGTGCTGTTTGTCTATTGCGTGACTGTAGCGAAAAGTAATGATGTGAATCAGCCAATTAAACTTAAAAAAATCCCTGAGGCCAAGGAACATGGGTCAAAAAAGATTTTGACATTGGAAATGTCTTTTTGTTCGCTCCAATACAGGCTCCGATTTCACGAAAAAGTGCGATCCCCTTATATCTTGGAGAGTTGTGAAGATGCGATATTCAAAAAAAGATATTCAAAAAAACGCATATTTACGAGAGCTGTAAGGTGCAAAAAGAATTATTCGAGAAAGTCAAAAACAAAAAAGTTAGGGAAGGAATAGTGAAAAAAAAAATATTTTTTTGCGAACTTTTGATTTAGGCGCTCGATATTTTGGAAACGAAGAATGATATCAAAAATTTGAGCAAATACAATTCGAGCCTAAAACAAAGATGATCGGGTTAAGGGTTTGCCCTGTAGCCTAACCTTTTTGAAAAAAGTCTAAAAGTCAGATAGACCTTTTTTCTAATTCCGTAGATTCATTTCCAATGTAACTCGGAGGCACGAAATCTGTGATTTTTAATTTTTCCATACAGCTTGGGCGATTAGAATATGCCTAGTAAGGAAAGACGATAAAAAATGTTGTGATAGTTGTTCGGGTTCCTTGGTGAAAGTTGTTCAGTTTCACGGAGACAACTACCCCTTTATGTTTCAGTTACTAATTGAAACCCTATGATATGGATGGCGAAAACTAAAAAAAACTATGTGTGTAGTGTCAAACCAAAAAATAATAGTTTGCCGAAAGTGAAATTTAAATTAAAAGTATTGAGATTTTACATTCACACTAGGTATGGCAATGATAAAATTCGTTGCAAAACCGCTCTTATCTTCAAAAGCAAAGAATCTAACTTCAAACTACCACTACGCAGACAAATCTATCATAGGGGCCTTAGCTAAGGTACCTATAGACACGTGTATTTATAGTCAATGTAGTGCCTATGTAAGTACGCCTAACCCCGAGTGAAGGCCCCGATTCTGTAACTTCAGTTGTGTTGGCATGATCGCCATTTTATCTGTTCAGGTGGCGAAATTGAGAACTATCAAAATTTTATACATCTAATGACGGCTGCTTTGACTGGTGTCGCCACCACCAACTGAATTTTCAGTTGCTAGGTAGTTTGCAACTTTACTTTCGGTTGGTGGTGGCGCTGCTGATTGTGGTGATTGTCAGCAAGTATATGAAAATTAAAAAGTTCTCAATTTCGCCACCAGAACTAATAAAATGGCCTCCATTCCATCGACACACAACTTAAGTCTCAGAATCGGGGCCCAGTGCACATTGCAATAATCCTCTTAACCATATAGTGCAGCATGTTGCACAAAGACTACTGAGTGTTTTAGGCCCGTATTACTGAAGGAGACTCAAGTCTTGATCTATATTTAAGGTTTGATTGTCTCTTTCGCTCACTATCAAAATGACAAATACGACTGCTACTTAAGTAAAGATCAGAGTCTTAGTCGCGTACTGTAATACGGACCTTAGTATGAACATCGTTAGTGTTGGAGGTGGTAGAATCTGCCCATACACTCACGCCTATAATCTCTTCCAGGGTAGGCAGAACATCATATGGTTCTGAAACCACTTGATGCCGCATAATATAATCTGCTCAATGAAGTGAACTTTTTAGTTATTTTTACGCAGGAACATTATAACATAGCACAGGATCAAAGATGTTGTTCAATTTCTACAACCTTTTAATTTAGTTTCTGTCCTTTTCACCTAACAAAATGAGGTGAGTTTAAATTACATACGAAATACCAAAAAAAATAAAATTTTAACTTCTCATGCAGAGCCAAATCAGCTGATCGCATAAGTTGTATGGAAAAGTGAAATATTTTTTCATAGGTGTTTCCACCCATGTTCCTTGGGAAAAGTTGTTTTTCGTGGGCTGATTTACATCCTTTTGCTAATTAATATTAAAGTCATTCAATATACCTAAATCGAAACACACAAAATAAATAAATAAATAAACGCTACACACTCAAAGGCCCACACTAAGGTTTTCCCTTGTGTCGTGGGTCCCTTGGAACACACAAAGACAGACACATACACCCATGACCCGAGAACGAACATCTGCTGAACAAAAAATTGTTTCTCTTAAAAATTTCGTATGTAAGAAGGAATTATTTCTTTTTATTTTGGTCAAAACATTCACATCACACATTCAATCAAAGTAAATTCCAACAAAGGATTTGTCTTCAAAGTGGCGATCTCAATAGATACGTCATATCATCGGTACGGTGGGCAAAGCCGACTCCGGCCGGATAAGCCGAGGAGATTTATTGTGTAGCGTTTGCCCAGTCAGCGGTCGGTCGTACTTTCAGCCATTTGTGGACAACTGGACACCCTAGCGCTGAGCCGGCAAAACGTAATGCGCGCTGTATCTTCTCAAATCGATTGTAGAGTAAATTGATATGTTGAAAATAAAAAGCTAGGTTACCGCACCATGTTGAAGTGTTTGGAGTAAGAGCTTATAGTAAGAGAATAGAATGACTTTATTCAACTAACATTAAAATACAGACAAACAAATAAAGGAAACACAAATGAGACCTGCCTCCTAGTAATCCATCCCAGACAAAGACACTTTTTTTTTCTGAATCAGAGGTGTCGTCCTATGGTCTCATGCGGAGTGGTAGGCTCTGTAAAGGGCCGTCTGGCTCGCGACCACCCTCCTACCGAAATCCGACGCCAAACAGCTTGCTGTGTTCCGTCGGTGCGTGGGAGTACCAGTGCCTTTATAAGCATTTCCTGGGTTATCTCGCTCTATCGTCGACATCATCTTTGACCTTATGGTCAATATTGAGGTCAAGAGTTAACCCATCTTATAATAACAAAAAAAAAACAAATTCTAAAGGAGTATTTTCTCTAGATGCCTTCACACTAACTTAACAATGTTTAAAACAAATATCAAGTAACCTCACTTTAGGAGAAACAGAGACAAAGCTTTACTGGGTGAATTTAAATTAGTTAGCGGCTGCGAATCAGCTCACTAAATTAAACGTGCGTAGGAGTACATTACTTTACATTACAGTACATTTTCTGGGTTAACTCGCTCCATCGTCGACCTTGGTCAAGATTGAGGGCAAGAGTTAACCCATCTCATAATAAAAAAATAATAAAAATAACGGTCGGTCGTACTTTCAGCCATTTGTGGACAACGGGACACCCTATCGCTCTGATCGGGCGCAACGAAAGGCCGCAGACCCACCGCGACGCAGGATGTGCACGGCCACGCGGCGCATTTTAGCTGCGTGGATTCATTAGTTTGTCAACGTAGGTCTAAAATATAAATCATCAAAATATAATTTGAGCCTTAATATAAAACTCAATGCCAACCGTGTGCCGCATGCACAGTGTGCACGGCGTTGAGCTACGTGGGCAAGATATTCCAACAAGCCACGCGTGTATCAATGATGTCATTTCATGCGTAGCGTGGTCGTGGGTCACAGTGGGCACTATTACATACATTTTCTTGCAAAGCGAAGCTTAACCCACGCGAGCGTAGCCTCTCCGTGCGCCGCGGTGGGTCTGCGCCTTAATGCGCGCTGTATCTCTCAAATCGATTGTAGAGTAAATTGATATTTTGAAGTAAAATGTAGCGCACCTTCTTTTAAAACAATGTTATGATAACCTTACTTTACTTTTATAAAACCGACTTGCTTTTGCGGTCTGTTTGCATTGATTTCTGTGTAAAATACCTTTTTTTCCTATTTTTTTTCCAAATAATACGCCTTCCTCTCAAACACTCAATGGGTTGACTAGAAGAAATCCGCATTTGTACTGTTTTTCTTATATTGTGTCTTGTGTAACTTATGCTCATCTATATCTATCTATCTATATATATCTATATCTATACATATTATAAAGAGGAAAGATTTGATTGTTTGTTTGTTTGTATTGAATAGACTCCGAAACTACTGAACCGATTTGAATAATTCTTTCACCATTAGAATCCTACATTATCTGGAATGGACATAGGGTACATGATTTTTCCAAATTCCCACGGGAACGAAGTCCCGAGCGGAATGCTAGTTTACAATAAAGAATAATTTTCCACATTTAAAAAACGTATGAGTCACCGACTTCAATCCCAACTACAGTTCGCATAAAGTAGATAACTAGTATTTTTTGCAGACTACAATGCCTATTAGTAGATAACCACAAACGAAAATGTCACTCATTTATTTGGATGATGTTTTGGTTTGTAGTATTTTTTGTTTTTGTTGAATCATTTTCGAAAGAATTTATATGAGACCACCTCTGGAGTATACTCTTTCGAACAAAAAAAGAAATTTGAAAATCGGTCCATAATTGACGGAGAAATCGGTGAACAGACATGAAAAAAATACATACAGTCGAACATAGAACCTCCTCCTTTTTTGAAGTCGGTTAATAAATACATACATACATACGAATAGCTTCAACCGATCGACTCATGCCAATTCGTTTTTGACTAGGTAGGTTAAGCAAAGGAACATGATATAGGTAGAATCTATGAACGCGCGTCCGGTTCACCATCGATGCCGGAAACGCTTCGCCGAGACCACTTCCGGCCGCCATGACAGCCCCATTCGTCACTTCCGATAGACGCGACACGAGCATTTAAATTTAATGCTATTCCAAAAATACAATGGCTTCATTTGATAGGGTAACGACTTGGTTTAACTGCTTTGCAAATTCCACAGTTGGGAAAGTGACTTGGCAGGAACTGCAGGCCAATTCTATTACAAAACTGCATCAGCGCGCCTACGGCTGTCATTTTTGACGTAACACTGATCTTTTTTTTATAACGTTGCTATAATTTTTATTTTTATTTTTATATTTTTATAACGTTGTGTACGTTGCTTAACTTCACTGATCGGTTGAGATCAGCGAGCGCCACTAGGCTACGAGCGCTTCGTAGCCGAAATTAATATACTAACATACAAGTAGGTATCTTTATGTAAGCGTTAACTTCTAAAAAAAGGAAAAAAGGAAAAATCCATTACTGTACAAGTGTACAATGGACGACACAATTCTTCTTTCATCGCCGTCGTCTTAAATCGAATTTAAATTTTCCACCGTTGTCCTGTTATACACCCTCTTTTACTCGGTATACAAAGGAACCATTATTTTTTATTATTATTTCTTTTATTTTATTGTCCTTTACAATGGAGCGGTACAAGTGAGACAAAAAGTGATGGTTTGTCAATTTTTATATTATTTATGGAGACCACGAATCGGCAAACGTAGCGTAGGGCGCCCTGTTACTAGGTGGGGTGACGATATTCGTAAGGTAGCGGGCAGTGGTTGGAGGAGGAGAGCTGAAGACCGAGCTCAGTGGCGTGCCATAGGAGAGGCCTATGTCCAGCAGTGGACTGACACAGGCTGATGATGATGATATTATTTAATAGATAAAGATGTGTAATCTTCCAAAACAATATATTTTCTAACATTTTTTAATGAGGACAATGAAATGTATGAACCAGAATTTGAAGCAAACCACAAAAGAGTTAATAGCTTGAGTAGTCGACAATTAAATATTTTGAAACCTGAAATAGGGTTGATTACATGACATGACATTAAATAAGTTAGCAAACCTTTTAAGGGTGATTCTCCCCATGAAACGGAACAACTTTTCCCTAGGCACAGAGAGTATAATAAAATCCAAACAGTCCATTTTAAATATTTGAAAAAAATTCGACTTCCCATAGAATGGTAAATCAGCTGGTCGCACAAGTTGAATGGAGCGACAACATTTTTTCATATTTCGACCCTGTTTCTTGGGAAAAGTTGGTCAGTTTCGAAAGCTGATTTACATAAATTAATTAAGAGTCACCCAATCTTATACTATAAAGAAAAAATACTTGTATTTTTGTATGTTTGCAATGAATAAACTCAAAAACTACTGGACTATTTCGAACCTTATTTTAACATTAGAATTCTGCATTATCCTTGAGTAACATAGGCTATATAATTTTCCCTAATTCCCTCGGGAAAGAACTACCAGGCGGAAAGCTAGTATAACATAAACAAAACTACTAGAACTTTGGTATGCACCTCGCCTCACATAAAGACTCCCGCTAGTATACGTAAGTACGTGTGAGCTAGTGATCTAAAGTTAGTCATAAAACGGTTCAAAACCCAACGATGCGTTCTTATCGTTACCGTTCAGTAGATACTTTAGTTTCATTATAACATACGTATACGTACCTGGAAATTGGTATCTTATAATAAACACTTGTGTGTGCATCTGTACAGCTGCCAGAGGGAGATCTAGCGGAAGTTCTGCCTTTACACACAGCTTTTGAATAACTGTGGTCGAAATATCTGTTTAGAACTCATTTTTGCCGGGTTTATAGCATCAACATTTTTCCTGTTTGAGGAGTTTTGCTAAATTCGATGTCTACGAGTAACATTATGATTACGAATCACAGAAGTTTTTCTGATTGTAAGTTTGTCTGTTTCCGGTATCAACCATAAATAATTTTCCAGGTCAAAAACGTAAGAGTCACCGACTTCAATCCCAAAAAGACAATTTTTTCGAGAGTTTCCCTTAGTTTCTTCAGGATTCCACAATCAGATCCTGGTTTCCTTACCATGGGACCACCCTTGGGATACTCCCTTTCCAACAAAAAAGAATAATCCAAATCGGTTCATAAACGACGAAGTTATCCGCGGACATACATTAAAAATATATATATATATATATACGGCTGAATTGAGAAACCTCCTCCTTTTTTGAAGTCGGTTAAAAAGAGAGAATATTTTTTCCCTTACAACGAACGCAATTAATGTTTTAAGGATTAAAAGGAATCGAGATACACTTAAATTTAAAAAATTGTGTCACCTCCGACATTCGATTGTTTATAACTTTTAAACGGCTGAACAGATCTTGATGAAACATCTAAGAACACTCGGGATAAAATTATCTATGACACAAAAAAAACTAAACGAAAATCGGTTCATCCGTTTGGGAGCTACGATACCACAAACAGATACACAGATACCATAAGAATAAATAATAATTATTTATTCTTATGCAGATACACAGACAGACACGTTAAACTTATAACACCCCTCTCTTTTTGCGTTGGGAGTTAAAAAGGAAGACGCGTTTGTTTTGGATTATACGTGTATTTGTGTGTGTCAAAGCATACGGGATCTACAATATTTGATATTTTTGAAACGCTTACTCGTTTGAGGGATATTCACAAAAATAGGTAAAAAAACTTTTTAAGTTAAACGGTTTTATGTTAAACATACATTGCAATGTTTAAGATAAATGTACTAAAAACCAAAAAATAATAAAATAGATACAGTCGTGGGAATTATAAACATATGCATAGACTAGACTAAAATAAAACCGTATTATTTTAGTCTAGTCTATGCATATGTTTATAATTCCCACGACTGTATCTATTTTATTATTTTTTGGTTTTTAGTACATTTATCTTAAACATTGCAATGTATGTTTAACATAAAACCGTTTAACTTAAAAAGTTTTTTTACCTATTTTAATTTTTTAGTTTTTAGTTTTTATTAAAAACATACATTTGGTAGCGGCGGCCATCTTGTATTTCAATTTTTTATAGTATATTGTATTTTGCTTGTTGAGCCCTTTCATTTGATACCCATATTGATGGGATTGATAAAACCTACGTTATCCGCCATTTTGTAGCGGCCGCCATCTTGGATTTAAATTTTTTATAGTATATTGTATTCTGCTTGTTGAGCCCTTTCATTTGATACCCATATTGATGGGATTAATAAAACATAAATTATCCGCCATTTTGTAGCGGCGGCCATCTTGAATTTATAATGATAATGAATAAACATAATTGTATTGTAACCAAAATCCAAAGTGTATACAAAATTTCAGATTAATCGGTTGACAGGAAGAGGGTGAACTTTGAATTACTAAATTTGACCCAAGAATAAATAAAACAAACGGGGTGAGCTAAATAAAACCGTTTAATAAAAATATTCGGCGCGACTGGGACTTGAAGGCACGAAAAGCTCAGTTAGTTAGAGCACCAGGAGATGTAAGTCCTGGGGTCGTGGGTTCAAGTCCCATTCGCGCCAATCATTTTTCTTTCCCTAAAAAATGTTTATCTACATTATTATGGAAAACCTTCACGGGAGGTTGGTACTAAATAAAAAACGTTCCAAAGGCTTTATATTATATGCAATAATCTTCTGTACGAATAACTTGAAGATTGCGCTCCATCGTCGTTTATGATATTTTAAAAACATAATAATATCAAGACATTATATTCTCATACCTAATAATGTCTTGATATTAATGTATTTTGAAAAATTGAAGATCTAAGAGGCCTTAAATTAATACATTTTTACTAATTCCTATTACCGTCAAGTCTTCAGATAGAAGGTATTTATATGTTAAATCCATAGAAAAGTGAAAAACATGTTAGGTAAACAAGTTAACAGAATTCGGACGTGTGATCGCCGCCGGGATAACTCCATTGAAGGTAGGCGAGCGTGACGCGGGAGCCCAATTCGTAGGGATGGACAGGAGGTAGCTGTGATATCGATACTTTTTAATCCCCAACAAATCAAGAAGGGTGTTGTAAGTTTGACGAGTGTTTTGTGTATTTGTGGGTCTGTCTGTGGCATCGTTCTAAACGAATGTACTGATTCGATGCGGTTTTTGTTTTTATATTGTATTACCCGCGATATTCAAAACTTATAACTTTTATACGGCTTAACCAATTTTAATATAAACAGCTAAGAACCGTCTCGATCACGTCAGCTTTCAAACGAAAACAACTGCATCAGTCCATTTATTTAGAAGCTGCGATGCCACAGATAGCTACACAGATACACACACGTCAAACTTGAGAAACCTTGGTGGGTTAGACAGATAGATGGATAAATACTTTATTGCATACTTAAAAATATCTGGTTTGGGCAAGTGGTAGCCTCTTGATCGGCGGGTCCTGGGTTCGATTCCCAGTCGGGGTAAAAATTGTGTGAATGGATGTCTGTGTCTATCTATTTGTATGTTCCAAGGGCCCTAAGTAACAAGGGAAAACCTCAGTATAGGCTTCGAGTGTGTAGCGTTTATTTATTTAGCCTAAAAAATCCATCTTGAAAAGCTAACGTGTAGAAATTCTCGTTTTGTAACCAGTTACCAAATAGCGTGCTTCGGAGGGCACGTTAGGCTGTTGGTCCCGGGCTGTTGTCTATTGACTACAGTCGTTAAAACCAAGTTGAGTCAGAGTCCATTGTGTGGTTAGAAAACTCTGACACCAGGCTTAGCCAAGTTCACCATACATTTGACTGTACCTACACGATAAGAAGAAGACCAAAAAGTGTAAGTAAATGTGACTGTGTCTGGCAAAAGGCACCATTTTGAGGTTAGTCCTTAACGGTGAAAATGTTATGTAATGAGCTTTGTTAATGGCTCTTATCAAAATATCAGTGTTTTGTCGAAAGACAAAACATATGCTGAGCTACGACCTTTTTGTACTACCATTGTGGCACATAATATTCACAACTGAGTATTTTTTTTGTATCTTTAGTTTTGCTTCTTTTTTTATAATTTGTACAAATAAATGTTTTATCTATCTGTCTATCTTATTGACTACCCTCAAGTGGTCTCCTTTACTAGACACAGTCACAAATTCTTCTTTCGGTTACGAAACTTTGGTTACGAAATGGATGAAGTGAAGGGGTTATATCCCATCCCTATTATGCCCCTGTGCGAGCGCGTGTCGATTACCCAATCCAGTATAGTATTGTGACTTTCGGAAGTTTTTGTTAAAGGTACGTGTCCCTATACGTGAGCTACGTTCAAAGAGCCCGTTAACTCACTTCTTTAGTTGTTAAAAGTTCCATAAAAGACCTCACAAAAGCAATTCTTAAACGTACAAAAGAGTATCAAGTAAGTTAATGTTTGATAAAATGAAAAGCAAAACATATAGCTTGGGATTTTGTAAGGCGCATGTTGAATCCAGAAAAGTTTGTATGTATGTATTTATTCTTTATTGCACAATGCTAATACAGAGGATAACAAGTTTATAGTAATAGGAAGTTTACAAAGGTTGATTTATCCCACGAGGGGATTTCTTCCAGTCAACTTTAAAAAAACTGAGGCAAACAGCTGGTCGCAAAGGTAGATACATGTTAAGTCATTTTTAATTATTTATTGCGTGCGACGTGGATCCTTTGAGGACGGAAATAGTTCATTTTGATGAGATAATACAAATCCTAGACCGCATCTTCGCTTTTGAGCTAGATGGTGATCAAGATCGAACACATTATTAAAAAAAAAACAATTACACTACCTAAATCTACAATCACCTAAAATTACCTTAGACCCGTATTACAAAATACTCAAGTCCCTATCTTAAGTATTGACCGTATCTTTCTCTCACTATCAAAATGACAAAGACGACTGCTACTTAAGTATAGATCAGAATCTGAGTCGCGTTCTAAACGGACCTAAAACTCAGTACTTTACAAGTAGATCCTACTAATATCTACAGAGTTATATATGAAATGTAGGTCAGTAAGTAGGTTGTAAGCTTCCGCTGCACTTTTAAGATATTGGTTGCACTGGCGAAAGGGGATTACTTGTTTAGAGCGGACAGAGCTCAGACTGCCGCGCCGCTTTCCAATTCAATTTCGGCTATTTAGAATAGGTTAGGTTGCTTTGTAAATCAGTGAAATTTTTACATGTGTATCTCATTGTGAAATCGTATAATTTTCCACGTCAAAAACGTAAGAGTCAATTTTTTCGAGAGTTTCCCTCAATTTCTTCAGGATTCCACCATCAGATCCTGGTTTCCTTACCATAGGACCACCCTTGGGATAATCCCTTTTCACCAAAAAAAGAATAATCAAAATCGGTTCATAAACCACGAAGTTATCCGCGGACATACATAAAAAAAAAATTTATACGGTCAAATTGAGAAACCTCCTCCTTTTTTGAAGTCGGTTAAAAATTATACGATAGTCAGAAAGAAATATCGAATTTTCAAAGGCAATCTATTTCTTATTATTATCAGCCCCAGCCTTTACCAACTCACTGCTGCGTTTATGAAGAGGCCAGAGAAGAAAAGAAGAAGAGAAGAGTCTTTGTAGCGGAAATCGTCACGGTCCAGTGCCAACTTTAATAATTATAGCAAATCTTGGCTAATCGTTGATATGCCGTAATTGAATGATAGTTTAAATTCTTTTAAAATTTTATGTAAATTTCAGTATTTGCAAAATTTTTAGGCATTTACTGTTGCGAGCAATTCAATTCACTCTGACTTCGAAATTTTTCTGTAAAATAAAATTCAACATCACCGATTAACCAAGTTTTGCCCTATCAATTATTCTTTTCTATTCTATTCAATTTTTCACACTTCTGTTCTGTGTTCCTTGGCGGAAAAATATTTAGTAGGCTGAGTTATTTCTTTGGTTTTCGATATTATTTGGGTGAATTTAAATTAGTTTGCGAAAATTAAGGATGTGAAACAGCTCATTAAACTGAACAACTCTTCCTAAGGAACATAGGTTAAAAATATGAAAAAACATTTCGCCAACTCAACTTCTACGATTGCCTTTGTATGAAAAATCGATACTCTTTTTTAAGAGTTTCGTATAGGTTTTTCGAGGAAATTAGTTCAGGTTCATGGAGAGAATCACACCCTTATTAATCTAAAGTCATCGCTCAAACTTCGAACAGCTGCAAAACCTCTGCTGGGATAGGCTTTCCGAGGATGTCCACATGTATGGGAAGCATGTACTCGTATTAGTCGTATTTCGCTGATCGCACAAGTTGTTGGAGAGGCGAAATTATATTTTCGTACTTATTTCGATTCGAACTATGTTCCCTTGGGGAAGTTGTTCAGTTTCATTGGATTCGCATCTTTAACTTTCGCTAACTGACTTAAAGTCACTAAACATAATTTTCCACTTTAAAAAAACGTACGAGTCACCGACTTCAATATCCCAATAACCGTTCGCACAAAGTAGATAACTAGTATTTTTTGCAGACTATAATGCCTATTAGCAGATAACCACAAATGAAAATGACACTCATTTATTTAGATGATGTTCTGGGTTGTTGTATTTTTTGTTTTTGTTGATTTTTTAAAAGCGCTGAATTATTTTCGATAAAATTAATCGAAAAAAAAAGAATTTTTAAAATCGGTCCATAAATGGCGGAGAAATCGGTAAACATGCTTAAAAAAATATATATATGGTCATACAGACGAACATAGAACCTCCTCCTTTTTTGAATTCCGTAAAAACTCGTCAGCGCCGAGTGAGTACGAATCTGATATCCTTCCTTTTACGCCTTTCCCTCTCCAAACCGCTATCGGCGAAAGAAAACGTCGTAAAATAAAACAAAGTCTCGTCTCCCCGAATCGGTCGGATAACAAATCGTTGCTCACCCCTTTTGTCCGTGTTTATTGGGTCTCAGACATCCGAGACCGCACGCAACCCTACACTGTTATACAGGATATAAGGGCCAGCACAAAAACTTAAATCCTGAATTCAAACCATCGTTCTGATTGATTTTCCAGTGGCAATTTCCACAAAATCTTTTCTTTTTTATATTTTGTGCATTAAATTAAATTAATCAACCGAATACATTTATACAGGGTGTACAGGATAGAACAAAAACTGAAATCCTGAATTCAGACTATCGTTCTGATTGATTTTCCAGTGGCATTTTCCACAGAAAATCTTTTCTTTTTAAATATTTTCTGCATTAAACTTTCGTGCGATTCTCGCACACTCGTATGAGCAAGATTTGTATCGCACGCGCCGTAAACAAGCGCGCGAACGGGTTATAATTTAATTAAACATACACTCTAATTTTCAATAAAAAAAGAACAATAAAAACGTAACACGAAAACCAGCGGCTCAGTATCGTGCGTGGGCGCGGTGTCGCGCTACAACTAAAAAAAACGCATCGAAATTGGTCCATTCGTTTAGTAAAAAACACAGTAAAAAAAAACAGATACACAGACTTACAGATACACACATCAAAGTTATAACACCCCTCTTTTTTTAAACACTCCTTAATTTGACGTTTCCGAGAAAAAAACTTATTTAAGTATTAATAGTAATCTGTGGAGTCAACTACTTGCTAAGTTGTCCCTTACACCCTGTATACATATAAGTATTGTACGGAACACTTCGATGGAAGGGTCTGATTGAAACTACTTCAGTCTTTTCTGGAGAAATGTAATGCGCTGAAGAAATGTAATCGTTTGCTTTTCGCCCGCGCGTCTTCGTTACTTGTGTCAATTTTCCATTTGGTTCTTCCTTATAATTATAAACGCGAAAGTTTGTATGTTTGGATCTATGCATGTTTGTTACTCTTTCACGTTCAAACGGCTGGACCACTATAAATAAAATTTTGTATGAAGGTAGCTGACACCCTGGATAAACAAATAGGCTACATGTAGGCTACATATTTTTCCCAAATTGGCACGGGAACGAAGTTCCGGGCGGAAAGCTAGTTTTCTATAAAAAAAACTTTAGACCTAAGATTCAAGTTCGTCGAATTTCTTGAAATCTTCCCTTACACCTTGCCTTTGTTATAAAACCTTTAGACCAGCTTTCTAATTCTAAGGGTTTGGTCAGTGTGATGTTGAGTCAGTGAGTCAGGACCTTCTATTTTACTTATTAAAAAAGAAGATTAGCTGATCGCCGCGACATCATTAATACTTGTTTTTACTTTTGTATACTTTTTTAAAGGTTACACAATAATAGGATGAACAGTTTAGATGTACATGGAGGTTAAACATACAAATATTAATTTTTGTTTGTATAGCTATAGGAAGATAATCTTTACTATGCATAAGCAATGAAAATATTGAGTTCTGCAGCTCTAGCACGATAACGACAAACTCGCGCTCGGATCACGCTGAACTTCACTTTAATTGCGCGAGTGTCCCGCGTTGTCAATGTTGACGTTTTGACATAGGACCGCGGTGTTGTTGCGGCGCTGTCACTAGTTTGATCTTATTAGATGGATAAATAATCAAAGAATTCAATTCTTTGAAAATTCGCGTCCACACAATCGTGATTTTGCCAATGAATATTTTAATCAAAATTGAAATACAAAATGCGAAGTCGCCAAAATCTAATAAAGAAACCCTTTAAGGGTTCAGAGCCTCGTCCGTTGATCAACAGGGAGCACCGCAAGCAGGTAAGGATGACGATTTGGAGTAATAAGATTTTATGACTCCACACACTCCTAAACAATCATAGAATAAGAAACCCCAAGGAAAAACTATATCTTGTCTACTCAATCAATAAATTAGTAAGTATTTTTTAGGGAAAGAAAAATATTCGGCGCGAATGGGACTTGAACCCACGACCCCAGGATCAGATCTCCTGGTGCTCTAACCAACTGAGCTATCGTGCCTTCAAATCACGCGGCGAAATTTCTCATTCCCTTACTTAGCACATACGTTGTGCTTATAGGTTAGCGCCATCTGTGTCTCGTACGGAGAACTACAGACTCATATTACTTGTTGCAAAGTAGATTATGACAAGGGCGAAACCTGTTAACGATTATATCTTAGTATTTTAAAACGCTTACCCGCGTGAGGGATAAAATATTCGCGCCGAATATTTTTCTTTCCCTAAAAAATATTTGTGAATATCCCTCACGCGTTTTGAAATTTTTGAAATACTAAATTAGTAAGTACTTTTTAAAATAAGACTGAGATAAAAGTCCATTTTCAAAATCTGTATTAGGTATCTTATTCAATCATTCTTATTTTGCAACATAACTCGTCAAATAAAAAAATAATCCCGGGAAGTAAATGAAGGACATAAAAATACTAGATGTTCCGTAAATAAAACGGGATGGCGGCGGAATTACAACAATATTGCGTTGATACATTTTTAACACCGCTGTATGCCGGTACCATCGATCTCGTACTGGGATTTTGATAATAGTAGATAGTGACTATCAATTTAATTTATTGTCGCGTGGGTACCTATAGTCAAATCTGTGACGAACTTGGTTAACTCTGGTGTCAGAGTTTTCAAACCGCCAAATGGCCTCTGACTCGGTTTATTGACTGTAGTCAATCGACAACAACCGGGACCGACACGGCTTAACGTGCTGATGAAACCGCTCGTAATAAATTCCGTCTTTGGTCACCCATCAGTTTCCCTGCCCCTGTGTACGTTGCTTACTTTAACCTCACTGGTCACGTTTTACGTTGCTTAACCTCACTGATCAGTTCAGATCTGTAGTAAAGAGTTAATTTGTTGGTACGGTGAAAATGCTTCAACAATACAATACAACATGAAGTACCTAAACATTTGTAATTTCCTTTTCATTTTAAAATTAATTCAAATTTCATCTGTATCAATGTTAATCGAATGAAAAGCAAACGTGTCATCTTACATTTAAGGTCCAATTTTCCTTAACTCTTCATAAATCAATCTTTTCTTACGAGAATGCAGCATGAGAGTAGCCACATTTAGGGGAGGCTTTTCTCGAAAAATAATCTCTAAAACAGTTCACTGTCTATTTCTTCTTAGCTCATTGGTCAGTGTTACGGCACTCCAGTTTACGCGTAGTCGGTAGCACTCGGTAGGCCTCTGTGCCATTTCCAGATTGGATTTTTACGACTCTCAACGATCAAAGAAGAACGGAACGCGCTGTGATCACTTAGGATTCGTAAAAGTGAGATATCGTATTTGGGGTGACTTTAAAATGGGTAGCGAAACTTTAGGGGGTGATTCTCCCCATGAAACTGAACAACTTTCCCCAAGGAACATAGGTCGAATTATTAAAAAAAAAAACAACACATGCGATCAGCTGATTTGTTTTTGTATGGGAAATAGAATTTTTGTTTTGAGAAACTCATATGGGTTCCTCAGGAAAAGGTTTTCAGTTTCGTGTTGGGGTGACTTAAAATTTGTTGGCGAACTGAACAACTTTATAAAAATATCGACTTCATACCAAGGCAATCAGCTGACCGCTCAAGTTTTAGAGAGATTTATTTAAAAAAATCTATACCATTTTATTAAAAATAATTTTGTTAACAAAAACATCAAAGGGATAATTTTTTCTTCATCAGATTTTAGTTAGTTCGTTTTGGGATGATTATCTATTAGAACTCTTATACTTTTTAAGGGATCAACTTTTTCTCATCCTCTTCAAGAATGTAAGAAAAAATAATATAAAAAGTTATATGTCATTTTCACGCTGGTGACTAATTAAGAGATAGCTTCAAAAACTACACGAAATGAGGACTCGAACTAACGAGATGAGGTAAAAATAAAAATGTCTGCCTAGACTGGACGGCACGAAGTTTTAGCAAAATTACCTGTACATCAGCAGAGGCGCGAAGTTGCAAAATACACGACCAACTCAGTGCTCTGAAATATAAAGCAAGTATTAACAAGAAAACTTAATGAAAGGGCACGGACATAAAGGATTGCACTCCGGGAGTGCCGGCAGAAGTGAAAACTTGAACATATATTAATTCCTTGCGGTTTAAGAAGTTTTCACTTCACCCTCCGTTTTACGAATTTTCGATCAGGGTCACGTAACCCTGACGCGAGTTTAACATTTTTTACCCATCCAAAAAGTGCACAACGCCGCTAAAGAAGTTTTCACTTCAATAACACAAAAAAAAGAAAAGAAATTCAAAGTCTGCACCTTTGCGAATGTTTTGTCTTATAATAAGTAGCATTCTAAGGTCCATATTACAGAACGCGACTCAGACTCTGATCTATACTGAAGTAGCTGTCGTCTTTGTCATTTTGATAGTGAGAGAAAGAGACAATGAATACTTAATTATAGATCAAGATTTGAGTCAGGCTTAAGTGTTACATCGCAAAGATGCAAATTGCGTCGAGTTAAAGGAACCAAGTAATTGTTGCTCTGACTTATAATCGTGTATCCATACAACTGGAGTGATCAGCTGGCTGCGTTAGGATGAGGAGTTTAATTAATTTAAATAATATCTTAAATGTTATATAATAAAGCTATTTTATCTTAGGTTTATCTTATATTATGCTGGTAACAAGATTTAATTGCGAGGGTCATAAATAATGCGTATTCATTACCTGGACTTTTTTCTTTATTATTTTCGAAGTCTCCTACGAGCGTGTATGTCACAACCATTGGGAAACTTTAGTTTAGCTTTTTTTTTTTTTTTAATATAAGATGGGTTAACTCTTGACCATAAGGTCAAAGATGAGGTCGACGATCGAGCGAGTTAACCCAGAAAATGTCTTTAAAGGCACTGGTACTCCCACGCACCGACGGAACACAGCAAGCTGTTTGGCGTCGGACTTCGGTAGGAGGGTGGTCGCGAACCAGACGGCCCATTACAGAGCCTACCACACCGCATGAGACCATAGGACGACACCTCAGATTCAGAAAAAAAGTGAAGTGTCGTTGCCAGGGATGGATTACTAGGAGGTAGATCTCATTTGTGTTTCCTTAGTCGCCTCTTACGACACCCACGGAAAGAGATGGAGCGGTGTTATTCTCAACCGATCACCACACGGCAAAAAATAAAAAATATAGATCAAGATTTGAGTCTCCTTCTGTAATACAGGCCTACATCACAAAGTCTGCATCTTTGGTAAATAGCGTCGAGTTAAAGGAACCAAGTAATTGTGGGCCTTTTTATAATTCAAAAACGGCACGGCAAAATGGTATTACCATCGCCTCCTATGCAAGGCCGCAGACCCACCGTGGCACAGGATGAGCACGCCTATGCGGCGCATTTTAGCTACGTGGATTCATTTGTTTGTCAACGTGGGTCTACGTTTCCACTGCAGTACACGCCATATACGAATTGAAACCCACGATTTTAGCTACGTGGATTAGATCAAAATCTAATTTGAGCCTTAATGTCAAACTCACTGAGTTTGAAACTCACTGAGTTTGACACCGCAGCTAAAATGCGCCGCGTGCCAACCGTGTGCCGCATGCACAGCGTGCATGGCGTTAAGCTACGTGGGCAACATATTCCAGCAAGCCACGCGTGTATCGATGACGTCATTTTATGCGTAGCGTGGTCGTGGGTCGCAGTGGAGACAATCACATACATTTTCTTGCAAAGCGAAGCTTAACCCACGTGCGTATGCGTAGCCTCTCCGTGCGCCGCGGTGGGTCCGCGCCTTAATAGTAAATAAAGGGGGCAATGGTAATTAAAATTTCGAAGTGCCGTGCCGTACCGTTCGAATTATAAAAAGGCCCATCACTGCTCTGACTTATAATCATGTATCCATACAACTGGAGTGATCAGCTGGCTGCGTTAGGATGAGGAGTTGAATTATTTTAAGTAACATCTTAAATGTTATATAAATATAATAAAGCTTGTATGTATGTATGTAAACTCTTTATTGCAAACTCTTACAGTCTAATACAAAAGATATTACATATATATATGCAAAGGCGGACTTATCCCTGAAGGAATCTCTTCCAGTTTAGCTTTTTTATCTTAGGTTTATCTTATATTATGGTCATAAATAATGCGCCTTCATTACCTGGACTTTTTTCTTTATTATTTTCGAAGTCTCCTACGAGCGTGTATGTCACAACCATTGGGAAACTTTAGTTTATCTTTTTTTATTTATTTATTATAAGATGGGTTAACTCTTGACCTCAATCTTGACCATGAAGTCAAAGATGAGGTCAACGATGAAGCGAGTTATCCCAGAAAATGCCTATAAAGGCACTGGTACTCTCACGCACCGACGGAACACAGCAAGCTGTTTGGCGTCGGACTTTGGTAGGAGGGTGGTCGCGAACCAGACGGCCCTTTACAGAGCCTACCACACCGTGAGACCATAGGACGACACCTCAGATTCAGAAAAAAATGAAGTGTCGTTGCCTGGGATGGATTACTAGGAGGCAGGTCTCATTTGTGTTTCCTTAGTCGCCTCTTACGACACCCTCGGAAAGAGATGGGGTGGTGTGGTTCTCAACCGATCACCACACGGTTTTTGAGTCTGACTTGACATTTTAATGAAATATTTTTAATTATAATGACTTTGAGTCATAGATTTATGACTACTGCTCTGATAGGCCTTTGACTATAATTTTGACTATGATTGACTTTGAAAGTACACATTGTAATCTCGCCAAATCAAATCAAATCAAATCAAATATCTTTATTGTTTATCGATAGAACAATATGGATGTTATTTTGTGACAGAAACATACTCGATATGCCAGTTACGGCGTACAATATTTTTTTGTCGCAACGTTCGACCACACATACAAACAAAATACAAAAAAAATAGCAGTATAATCATTATAAAGCCATGCAATCAAATTGACAAATATTAACACAAAATCGATAACCTGATTATAAAGTAAGAAAATCACAGAAACTTTTTATTTTTTATTTTTATCAACAAACTATAAATGGCAGAAAATTATACATATGTATTTTATCTACCATTAAGAAATTTATTATTATTTAAGCAACAAGGTTTTACAATTTCTGAAATAACAAACGAAAGTAATTAATTAAGGGTCTACGACGCACTTACACATTATACATAGAACGATTGTGAGGCCATTTATAGGAAAAAATCAGATGGGAGAGATGTTTTAAATCTGCAGCCAAGTTTGGTTTTTAATCATTTTGACTAAACCCAAACGAATTCATAAAACAAAAAATCTTATTTTGTTTTATGAAGTTGTTTGTTGTTTTGTGATGTAAGGTAACAAGTTACTAAGCAATCTTATTAATTAATTGCATATATTATTTATTGTACCTCTCACCTAATAACCGTCTGCTCAAACGTGGCATCAAGTGGTTTTAAAAACACTGATGCTCTACCTACCCCAACAGGGATTATGGGTGTGATGTACGTGTATGTATGGGGATATATTATATTGTAGGATAATATAGTTGATTTGATACTCCTCAAAGAAAACCTTTGACGCAATGAAGTTATGTTTCGGACTTACGCAGCCCGGTCGGCATAAGATTACTATGCACCAACTAATTTCCCCAGGGTACTGACGTAGGCCAGTAATTGTTTTTTTTTTCATTTCTAGGATTCAATTTTCTCTATTGAAACATGAGTATAAAGGTTTATCTTAGTAAAGGCTGGACTAAGATTGAAAGAAAAACTTTGAATCTGCTAGCTGAAAACTCTTCCCAGGCTTATTATAGAAGCCAGTAAGTGGGACGCGAGGATTTTGCGGTACCTATTATCATGTCAGCCGCAAGACGTCCACTGCTGGACATAGGCCTCCCTCAGGGATCTCCACCTCGATCGGTCCTGTGCAACCCGCATCCAATATCCAATATCCTTTTTGCGGTATATTGTGCCTTAATCACAGGTTAGCTTAAGCAACTTTGGCAAAACAAGGTAACTGCTATAAAAAGTATGAGGTTTAGCGAGGTTTGAATTTCGCCACCTGAAAGGATGAAGTGGTCACCATTATCATTCCACCCCCATAAAGACACCATTAATTAGTGGAATAGCCCCCGAATGAACTAGTGCCAATGCCAACGCACGACGTAATGTCCTTAGTAAGGGAATGAGAAACGCCACTTGATTTGATGGTACTGCAACGGTATCTCTTGGGGGCGTTCAATTAAAACAGCTTGATTCCTTTTCAATTATAACCATCAAAAGAACTGTATCCCGTTACAATATTATTTACTTTCCGTCACATCCACAGCTATAGAGTTAGACACCGCTTATTAAGTGCTATTGCACGCCTACGAACGTATTTACAACTTATTCCGCGAGCTTACTACAATGAATTCACAATAATCAATCAATGAATGGCGCAAGGCCAGATCTTCAATCATTTCGAATCATGACATCGAATACCATTTCAAACCTTTTAAATTGATATTCGAATTATCTTTTTCGAAATGACCGAATGAGAAAGAAGTTGCGTTATGCCCGATCCTCCGTGAAGGTCTGCATACCACAGTACGATAGCTCAGTTAGTAAGAGCACCAGGAGATCTAACCCTGGATGTTTACCATGATCGCTTAGCGCGATCCAATTTAGGACCTAAACAAGACTGCAAAGCTTATTCGTGCCATGATGGCTTATAAGCGATTCAATTTTGGCGCTGTTACGATTGAAAGGCAGACTAGCGAGAATTTATGTAGACATTTAAAATTGATCATAGGCAACCGAGCAATTCAAAAGCAGCGCCATCATGGTACCATTTAAAAAAACATTCATATTGCGAATCAGTTCAAAGTTGGATCCTTTTTTTATATTATAAGATGGGTTAACTCTTGACCTCAATCTTGACCATAAAAGTCAAAGATGAGGTCGACGGTGGAGCGAGTTAACCCAGAAAATGCCTATAAAGGCACTGGTACTCCCACGCACCGACGGAACACAGCAAGCTGTTTGGCGTCGGACTTCGGTAGGAGGGTGGTCGCGAACCAGACGGCCCTTTACACAGCCTACCACACCGCATGAGACCATAGGACGACACCTCAGATTCAGAAAAAAATGAAGTGTCGTTGCCTGGGATGGATTACTAGGAGGCAGGTCTCGTTTGCGTTTCCTTAGTCGCCTCTTACGACACCCACGGAAAGAGATGGGTGATGTTATTCTCTACCGATCACCACACGGCTGAATTCTTAACAGAAATGCTTTTAAACGATCGTGGCAGGTACCCTGGGATCGTGGGCTCAAGTCATATTTACGCTGAATATTTTTCTCTCCCTAAAATTATTTGTGAATACACTATAATCAAAAATCAAATCAAAATCAAAACTAGCTTTATTTCATAGAACGTACAAAATGTTGCTTGAACACGTCAAAATAGTGAATTACATGAGCATTTTTGACTTTACGCCTATTCTTAAAGGCGCCGTCTTCTTCAGGAGAAGAATATGCAAAAAACTCTAGTTACACTACACAACATCCAGTGACAGCGTCAAGAATGATTTCTTCATCGTGTACAATAACGCATAGCTTGGTATTTCTTGGGGTCGTGCGTTCAAGTCCCATTCGCGCCAAACATGTGTTTCTTTGCATAAAATTATTATTTATTAATGCATAACTAATAAAGACAAATGGGTGACGTAATTTTATCGTATTTCTTTCCGCCTTTTCACGGCAGAACGACATCAACATGACTAAACTCACGTGTCCATGTTAGCTCGGTTGACAGAACAATGCAGCATCTGTAATGTAATGTAAAGTTGCAACCGAGCTCCTGGCTAAGTATTAATAAATATCACAGTAAATATTTGAAATAATGTGTAGATACCAACGAAGTGTCGTTTAATATAGTGCTAGATAAATATGGCGCTTAGATTATGGAGCAATAGTCGGCGGCGGGAAGCCGGCAGCACAGATTAAACAAATATTACCCGCCGATAGCAAACACCTATGAATGACTAGACAGGAATTGGCAGAACTTATGTAGGGGTGGTATTCTATTTACCTAATTTCTTTGTTCAAATACACTTTGATGAAATCGGATGACTTCATAAATTTTTTGACGTTACCAATATAGTCCATCTGTCAGATGTGTGTCAGATCAAATTTCAAAAGATCAATTGTGTATCATAGATAAAGCTATGTACAAGCCTAAACCTATATAAAAACAAAATTAGGACATATGTTTATAATAATATTTAGAAAAAGCTTAATATGTAAGAACCTTATACTAAACAATAAATACACACCCACACGCACACTCAAATACACAAACGGCACTCGCACTTACTCACTCACACACACGCAGAAACACAAACAGTAACGAAGTATTTATTCAACATCCACAAACAACTTTTTATGTTTTTGTGTCACTTATTGTCTTGCATAACCTAATTGTTATCTTTCTTAATGTTCGTTTTTCGGGTCAAGAGCCCATACATAGCACCTAAGTTTATTATATTTAAATCTCATGTAAATGAAATATATATTCAATTTTATTTTAGACCAAAGATCCATCAACTTTGATCAAAGAAATTACACCTCCGATATGGGTCATCTGTCAGATTTGTCTTGGATTAGGGGAATACCACCCTAAAAATGCGTTGGTTTTTCACTAATCAAAGATTTCTTTTGATCTAAGCCATCTGACAGAAGGCCCATATCAGTGATGATGACAAATTATCTCGTAATACAATTTCCACTGCAATTCAATTAATTTTATGAAGTCGACCTGCCAGTTTCACTGCCATTCTGACGCCATTGACTAGAATATACGCTCTGAACAAATTGAAGTCCACCTCAATAACTTTTTACTTCAAATCCTGTTTGAAGAAAGTTCAGAGTAATCAGGAAACTAAAAACTCAAAGAAAAATAAAACTATAACTTATAAATCGAGAGTGAGTTCTAAAAGTTCTTAACTCGTCCGTTCGCAGGCAGCTTTCGGCTGGTAATACCCAGCAATATCAATACTGGGACTCGAACCTGAGAAATGAGCGTTGAATCCCCCTTTCCCCATTTACCCCCACTGCATCCCTGGAACTGCGATGTCTCTGATATTATCATTTAAAGAGGTAGATATAAGTTAATTATTGCATAGTTCTTACTCCTTACTAATATTATAAACGCGAAAG
Organism: Aproaerema taeniolella; assembly: GCA_949987775.1. Taxonomy (NCBI): domain Eukaryota; kingdom Metazoa; phylum Arthropoda; class Insecta; order Lepidoptera; family Gelechiidae; genus Aproaerema; species Aproaerema taeniolella. The sequence continues at coordinate 7,929,590 of OX465245.1, forward strand.
TTTGTATTTATGGATGTATGGATGTTTGTTACTCTTTCACGCTCAACAGACTGGACCAATTTTGATTAAATTTGGTATGAAGGTAGCAAGCACATAGGCGACATAATTTTTCTAAATTCCCACGGGAACGCAGTCCCAGGCGGAAAATTAAAAGAGCTGGCTGCGCAAAATAGCGCTGTCTGGGGTGGTGTCCACGGAAGATCAGCGTTGTAGTTCCATGAGGGATCATAAGATTGATGAGTAGAGGCCTTTTATATATTTAAGTTAAGTTAAGTTTTGTATGTTTAATTAAACAATTTGCTTTACGTATACACTCTCTATCGTGTAACGTGAATAGACTTAGATATCAAGATTGGGGTCTGCTTTTTTCGTAATTTCTCTCTACCCATTTTATCTGTCGTCCTTTAAGCCCGCAGGAGTTAAGATCTCTGGTAATCACGTCTGTCCATCGCGTTTTTGGTCATTTATTTATATTTTTTCTTACTTTTCGTTATAGTGTGCCTACAGTATGCATTGATATGAGATTACTTTATATCTCCGTGTTTTTTGCTGTAACATTTTTGTCGGGCTTCATTCTCGTCACTTTTATTGTAAGCTGTTCTGGACCTCTGTACTCGCTTAGTCCTCTGTCAAAGTAGCTAAAACATTTGTCTCAGGAGATATGGTAAAAATACAGGTATTTTTTCACTTAACAACAATCTAGCTGAAGCACTATCTCCAGCTGCCAAAATTATTGTGACTTACCATATACAATACAATATACTTTATTGCACTCCAGCACAATACAATGCAAAGGACTGCTAAAACATTTGTATCAGTTGTATCTACAGTCATCATCATCATTATGTCATCCGCAAGACGTCCACTGCTGGAGATAGGCCTCCCCAGGGATCTCCACCTCGATTGGTCCTGCGGCAACCGCATCCAGCGGCTTCCTGCAATCGTCGGTTCACCTTGTGAGAGGCCTTCCTACGATGCCACTCGAGGACTTAGTCACTTAATGTAAGCAATTATTTGGGCTAAGTCGGTGTCCTTGGTTCTCCTAGGATTTTCTCATTTCTGATTCGATCGCGCAGAGAAAAGGAAGTATCTCAGTATTTTTATTTTATTCTGCTTCTTCTTATTGTGTAGATATAGTCAAGTATGTGGCGAACTTAGCTTACCCTGGTGTCAGAGTTTTCAAACCGCACAATGGCCTCTTACTTGGTTTTAACGACTGTAGTCAATCGACAACAGCCGGGACCGACAGCTTAACGTGCCCTCTGAAGCACGGGAACGGTGGTCATAAATTGCCACTTTGGTCATCCATCAGGTTCCCTGCCTCTGTATACGTTGCTTAACCTCACTGATCGGTTGAGATCAGTGAGAGCCACTGGGATACGAGCGTTTTTGTTTTATTATTATCATTCTTACTACTATCTTGACAGGTGTTAAACCTAATGAGACAGTGCAGCTACAGTATTATGAAACTCCGCGAAAATGTAAATAATATAGTTTACATACTTTTGTTATAATATCATTGCGGTTCTCATCTTCCACTGCCAATATTATTGTAAACTTACTATATGCAATGCAATGGACTGCTACTGTTATCCTACTCGACTCGCGTCCAAGGCGTAAGGCGACGGAGCAAGATTTCCCAGTTTATCGAAAACTCGAAATAGTTTATGAAATAACAATGTTTGGTTATATGACTTTTTAGTCAATACTAGTAAAGTTGTTATGTTAAAATTGAGTAAAAATTGTTATGTTTATAAAGTGTAACCAAAAGGTGCAGTGGAAGTTACGAGTAATGTAATGGCTCCTATATAGCAACATGAACAACTTTTACCGTAGGATCTTTCTCTGAAATCGAAAAAATCACAAAAGTTCAATACCTACCCGATTTGTGGAACAGCTGTTGTTTTGTTGTCATACCTTCCAGCACGACCAAGGTGTCAGGAAACACCTTTTTAAGGTCCTTTTAAAATAACCCGGACTTTGTATTATTTTATACCGCCAGTTTGAGTTTATTTTACATGGAACGAATCTTTTTTGGCGCAAACTAGGTTTTAATTTTTTCGGGTTTCGAAGTGAGGCCCGTGGCCCCTCGATGGGGACGTGTATGAGCTGATAGAAAAAATACACCTTTTAAACCGGCGAAACTTCCAACACTATATTTGTATTGTATTCCTCTTGAGGTGGATTTTAAAACAATCCAATTAGGGACATTATAAAAGTCCTCTAATCGGCTGATCAGTGCGGGTGTCGGGACAAGTAAATGCTTTTATCGGATTATGTACTTTACCTCTTTTTACTGAGGGGCCTAATCCATCTGAATCGGGCTGTTACTTAATTGGCAACTTATGTGGCAGATTCTGCGCTCTTAGCTCAGTAGCGTTCGCGATTCGGAATCGGTCAGGAAGGTTAAGCAACGTATACGGGGGCAGGGAACCTACATTTGTCACTGATGGGTGACAAATGTAGCTTCGCTCTTGATGATTGACGATCACAATCATCAAGAGCGAAGCTACATTTGTCACCCATCAGGTAAAAAAAAAATCGCTACTTTTGTCACCCATCAGTTTCCTGCCCCGTGTCAGGGGTATACCTATCCATGTGGTTGAGAATTTTATTTTATTTTACATTTTCAGGAAGATTTACAGACTAATTTAAACTAAGTATAGGTTATGATTATGAATTAATAAAATGCTAATGACAAATCTTCACATGCAGCAAATTTAGCAAGCTTAAGCTCCTTTTCATTCGAACTTTCCGTGTTTCACGAGCATTTTCGTGCTTCGGAGGGAACATTACACCGTTGGTACCGGCTGTTGTCTACGTTGACTACGGTTGTTAAACAAAGTCTGAGGCCATTTGGCGGTTTGAAAGTTCTGAGACCAGGGTTAGTTATGTTTACCATATTTATTAATTCTTAGTTGAAGACTTAGACATCATAGCGCCAGCTCGAATTGATAAATGCTTAATCATAGGTCGCTGAAGCCAGCAGCATAAAGATATATTTTCTGATCTGTGCGGGAACCATGAACTGTGATGTTTTACACTATATTAATAAAAAAGGCGAATATTATATAGGCGAAAGTTTTTGAGAGTTTGGTGTGTTTGTTACTTCTTCAATTTTGATATTTGGTATGGAGGTAGCTCACAGCCTAGATTAACACAGGCTACATAATTTTCCTAAATTCCTACTAGAATAAAGTCCCAGATGGAGACACCGGGCTACTACCTAATAAATATAAGAGTCTCATTTTCTGACACCTTGTTTTCTAGTTTAAAAAATCTATACCGCTTTTCGCTTAATAAAGAAAGAAGGCTGAGCTAAGCACACCTCGTAAATAAGCCGTATTTTGTGGAATATCCTCACAATACTTTTTTGGCTCACCATTAAGTTAATGCGGAACCAATCGGGAACAAAGAGACGTTAAGATAATGTTGTTTGTCAGATTTCGAAATAAATTCTGGCAGATTAAGGATTTTGTGGCAAACTGCTCGAAAAAGTCAGTCGGTTGATCCTTTTGGTTTAAGTTATCCAAGAATAATATTAAATTCTTCTTATTTTTCTGGCCTTGATATAATTTGCAAGCCAGTTTGGTCGAGTGGTAAAGGCCCTGACACTTGATCGACAGGTCCTGGGTTCGTTTCCCAGTCGGACCAAACGTTTATGTAAAAGCAGATGATTGTTTTCGGGTCATGGTTGCTCGTGTGCGTAGGACCCACGACACAAGGAAAATCTTAGTGTGGGCCTTTGAGTAGGTAGCGTCTAGCTTTCCCTTACTTTTCTGATTACTAACGAACAAGTTCTTATTTTATCAACCTGCGTTTTAGATATTCAGTATTTTCCGAAAAACAACATAGACTATGTTTCGCTACAGACGGCGCTCTCAATGAGATGTCTATCCAAATTCTAGCTTACTGGTGATAGAATAAGGTTTAAATCAGGCTTGAATATATTTAGGGCACAACGACTGTACCTGAAACAAGGGTCAGAGTCATTTCCAATCAGGCGGGAAGATTTTTACGAGTGGTGCTAATTGAGCGAAACGCCACCACCGGAAGCTATAAAAGTTATTAATTGGTTTCCCGCTATCCCTGACCGGAAGCTGTAAATACAACCCGCCACTATATCCGGTCAATCGACGCGCCAGCCTTTTTGGAGGGTAACTGCTGAGTTGCCGACGCGATAATAGTTCTAGTTATTTGTTAGACGAGAAAAGTTGTTTTTGTTTAGCTAGCTGATTTATATGAGTTGCGTTCTTAGATCTAACTAATATTGTGAACGCGGGATAGAGAAGATAAGTGCGGATTGTTATACTTTCACGAAAAAGGAATTTATTTTATAGGGTTATTGGAAATACGTCAAGACCCCTACATATAAGGGGTGATAATAGAGACCATTGGCTATTAAAAGACCCTCAAGTAGATGGGGCAAAAATCCACTAATTTCGAAAAAAAAACGTTATTTTATAAGTTTTTTTTTAAATATTTGTGTGATGTATTGTATCAGTGAATAAAGTTATGTCTATGTCTATCTATGAAAACTCCACTAGAAATTCGTTTAGATGGTCTGAATTCAGGATTTCAGTTTTTGTTTGCATAGCTTTCCCTTACATCCTGTATTCGAAGTAGGTACAAGTAGATGCGAGTGATGAGCTACCGAAGCGTGCGTTCGTTATCGGGTTCTGTTCAGCCTCAGGAAATGAGATTTTTGTCTCCCCCCGTACACGAGGAACCCATTTAGCAAGCTATTTTTATACTGCACTGATAAATTCCGCTTTTGTCGAGGCTTTGACTTTCAAATTGAAAAATTGTTTATGCAGATAAATACAATAGGTACATTTTTATATTAGTAAAATTCATTTTTTTTTTTCAGATTAATACAATAGGGCGTCCATTAATTACGTGAGGTGTTTTTGGCGATTTTTCGACCCCCCCACCCCCTCTGGTGAGATGTCGTGAGATTTGTCTCGACATCCCCCCTCCCCCCTTTATCTCACGTGAGTTTTATGGAAATGCTTAGTTTTAGTGTAAATACGTTAATTGGTAATTTATTTAGAAAACTTACATAATTTGCCTAATTATTTTTAAACTTTTAATAATCGAACAATAAAAAACAGCTATGATTTACCAACTTAAATTTAAAAAAAAAAGATTGTTCTCATTTAGCCCACGGGAACTCATGAGTAGTCTTAAGAGTGGCTACCGCAACAACATGGTTTAGTTGGTTTAACTTAGCTTTCCCGCAATTTAACACTATTTCTTTTGGGGGAAAATTTACGTGATATTTGTAGAGACCCCCCCCCCTCTCCCCCACGTGAGATTGAGTGAGATCCGGCCCAACCCCCTCCCCCCCAAAACGCTTCACGTAAATAATGGACGCCCCCTAATTGACTTAGTAAATTATCATAATCATTATATGAGCCTATTGCAGTCCACTGCTGAACATAGGCTGAGCATGGTAAATATTAAAATATAATTATGTCTGCCCTAGTTTTAAGATAATTGTGTTACTAAAAGACTTATATGTTCTAATGTTTATGAATAAAAAAAAATATACTTATCTACATCTACAATTCTACATTAATATTATAAAGAGGAAAGATTTTTATGTTTGTATGTAACGAATAAACTTAAAAACTACTGGACCGATTTCAAAAATTCTTTCACCATTAGTATGCTACATTATCCCCGAGTAACATAGGCTACATAACTTTCCTGAATTCCCACGGAAACGAAGTCCCGAGCGGAATGCTAGTTTATTATAATTTAGTTAAATTTTAGCAATCCATGGTTGATATCAAAATAAAATAAAATTTAATGTTCACATTATCTTTATTGAGTGACTTTAAATTAGTTAGCGAAAGTTAAGGATGTTAACCCACAAAACTGAACAACTTATCGTGTATGTATAGTCAAGTGTATGTCGGATTTGGCTAACCCGTTAGAGTTTTCAAACCGCACAATGGCCTCTGACTTGGTTTTAATTTAACGACTGTAGTCAATCGAAAACAGCCGGGACCGCAGCCGGGACCGACAGCTTAACGTGGCCTCCTTTGATAAATTGCAACTTTGGTCACCCATCAGGTTTCTTGCTTCTGTCGTTGCTTAACCTCACTGATCGGTTGAGATCAGCGAGCGCCACTGGGCTACGAGCGCTTCTGCTGAATTGCCTTTGTTTAAGAAGTCGTATTTTTTTTTTAGAATTTCAGGAAAGTTGTTCAGTTTCGTGAGGGGAATCAGCACCTAAAGTTTCACTTACTAATAAAAAAAATAAACGCTACACACTCAAAGGCCCACACTAAGGTTTTCCCTTGTGTCGTGGGTCCCTCGGAACATACATAAAGACAGACACAAACACCCATGACCCGAGAACAAACATCTGCTTTTTCCACAAATATTTGCCCCGGCTGGGAATCGAACCCAGGACCCGCCAATCAAGAGGCAGCGCCGCTACCACTCGACCAAACCGGCCGTTAATTTTATAAAATTATAAAAATTACATAAATTTTTTATAAAATTACAAAATCAAACTTAGTAAAATAAAATGTATGTCAAGATGAACGCCCTTGTCTCATCGACAATAGTGTCGACTTTCGTACACTTAAGAGCACGTCAAGCTTGACACTTTGGACTTTGGACCGGCCCTGCCTTGTATGTATAGCGCGCAGTATAAATCAAAACTCAGCTTGAACTGGTAGTGTAAAGCGTGACCTGCTCTTGACTGTACCTAATGCAATTGCAAAGCCAGATGTGTTGATGTTTGTATACTTCGTACCTAATGCAATTGTAAAGCCAGATGTGTTGATGTTTGTATACTTCGTACCTAATGCAATTGTAAAGCCAGATGTGTTGATGTTTGTACACTTCGTACCTAATGCAATTGTAAAGCCAGATGTGTTGATGTTTGTACACTTCGTACCTAATGCAATTGTAAAGCCAGATGTGTTGATGTTTGTACACTTCGTACCTAATGCAATTGTAAAGCCAGATGTTTTGTTGTTTGTAGTACTTTAAATTATTTTTTTTTAAATCTTGTCAAACTTTTGTACTAAATCAGCAGGCCGAGTACGATAGTGACAGCGCCGCGATAACACCGCGGTCCTATGTCAAAATGTCAATATTGACAACGCCATAGGGCGAGCAAGCCTTTGCGCGGGACCCTCGCGCAATCAAAGTGAAGTTCCAGCGTGAGCCGAGCGCGAGTTTGTCGTTATCGTGCTAGAGCTGCAGCACACTCTACTACTCATATCTACTTATTACACTTACACATATCTCAGATTTTTATTCCCTGTTAATATGCATTATCTTTTTAACCGACTTCAAAAAAGGAGGAGGTTCTATGTTCGACTGTATGTGTTTTTTTTAAATGTATGTTCACCGATTTCTCCGCTAATTATGGACCGATTTTCAAAATTCTTTTTTTGTTTCGTTTGAAAGAGTATATTCCAGAGGTGGTCCTAATTTTATCGAAAATGATTCAGCACTTTAAAAAAAATCAACATTGACAAAAAAAACTACAAACGAAAATATCATCTAAATAAATGAGTGACATTATATCGTTTGTGAAAATCTGCCAATAGGCATTGTAGTCTGCAAAAAAATACTAGTTATCTACTTCTGTTGTTGGGATTAAAGTCGGTGATCAGAGGCGGCCTTAGCCATTGCGAGGCCCTGGGCGGCAGGTCTTTGCGGGGCCCTTCGTCCTTCGTGAAAAGTATGTGATGAAAAAGTAGGTCTGGTTGTTTGGTTTATCAATTTTGTCATGTTTGACAAGAAATGCTAAAGTTATACAAATAAATATAATTTGAGTTTCTAAATATTTTACATTGAAAGATTCACAAAATTAACAAATACAAAGATGATAAATTTTAAAATTGATGTTAGCGGCTTTTGAAATATTTTCAAAATTAACAAATACAGGATGGTAAATTTTAAAATTGATGTTTGCGGCTTTTCTTTAATTAAAACACTAAGACTAAAATCTTTAATTAAAACACAATAATCGTCATTTTCGATTGAAAGAATAGCAAGGGCTGAAAGATAGAGGAGCAGAAAATTATGTCCCGACTCCCGAGCTGACCCGAGTGTTATGCGATTAAAAAACTGTTCTTTAAGTGTGATCTTCTTCGCATAGCAAACCGATCTTCAAGATACTACTTACACATAATACTTAATTTTTCAATTATGTTTTGAATGAATGAATTAGTTAACTTGATGCCATCAAGCGCTGAACAAAGTAGCATCAGCCAACAGGGTCATCCTACAACGGATCAAGGATGGGTAACGACGCAGCCGACATTTGGCTAGGAAGGGATCAGATACCAACTTGGAAGGCCCTGTGCTAATTATCCCAATGCCCTTTAGCCAATTTCGTACTTGGATTCGCAAACGTACTCGTTAACCACCTGTCGCCCAAGAAAATTACTCATATACTTCCGGACCTATCATTATCACCGAATGCCACCAAGCGCTAAATAAAATATCTTCAGCCAACAGGGTCATCTTGCAATGGATTAAGGGACAAAGCGGTTCCATAGGTAATGATGCGGCAGACGAATTGGCTAGGAAGGGATCAGACACTATCTTGGCAGGCCCTGTGCCAATTATCCCGATTCCATTTAGCCAAGTACGGACCTGGATCCGAGCACGCATCCTTTTGCAACACAAAGACTGGTGGGAAAACGTAACCACTTGTCGGCAGTCGAAGAAAGCCTTTACAGGACCGTCCCCGCGCCTGACGCGTAGACAGCTTTTATCTAGAGATAACCTACGAATAGGTGGGTACCCTTACGGGGGTACCTTACAGTGGGTACCCTGCTTTGAACAAGCACCTATTCGTATTAAACATCACCAAGAGGCTGATGAAACAGTCGCCCATGTAGTCCTGGACTGCATGGGAGTGGCAGAACACCGGGCAAAAATATTTGCAGATATAAGTTCGTTCGCGAAGCCTGCGAAATCCCCAGGAGGATTATGAGCTTCTGGACATAGCTAAAGTGGCTGCAGTAGCCACTGACCCACACGCATAATGGGCCACTTAAGAGCCTAAATGCGGAAATAGGAGCCCATATCACTTAACCACCTGTCAGCAGTCAAAGGAGGCCCTAACCGGACCTACGCGAAGACTGCTCGGCCTAAATAGAAGTAACTTACCAATAATGGTGGGTACCCTCACGGGCAACTGTGTTTTAACCAAGCACCTATTCGTTTTAAACGCTACCGACAGCCCCCTTTGCAGGGGCTGCCTAGAGGCTGATGAAACAGTCGCCCACGTAATCCTGGAATGCGTGGGAGTGGCGGACCAATTGGCAAAAATCCTACCTTCACGAAGCCTGTTAATTCCCCAGGAGGATTCTGAGCTTCTGGTTAGAGCTGAGGTGGCTGGAATGGAATAGCCACCGACCTACACGCATAAAGGGCCATCTTAGAGCCTTAATGCGGAAACGGGTGCCCTTATCAACTAGTTAACTAGATTTATTTTAATTTACAGTTATGTTATAATCTTAATAAATAATTAAGGACCAAAATCCGAAATTCTAAATAGTTTAATAAAATTTGCTTGGGTTTTTGCGCGAGGCCCCTGCAAGAGCGAGTCCCTGGGCGATTGCCCCGTTCGCCACCCCCTAAGGCCGCCTCTGAGCATTAACAACTATTTTCACACATAATATTACATTAATAATAAATAATATTACATTAATAATAATGTTACATTATCGTATCAGTAATAAAGTATTTGAATAAAACAAATATGAAATTCGACTAGGTAATTTTATTTCCTACTAACAAAATCCCATTTTTTTTCTGCAACTTGATCACTTACAGTTTTATTAAGGTTATAGCTTAAGAATTCGTTTTCGTGAAGAAAAGAGTATTGAAGCTAAACCTCAACAAAAATTAATATTCAACTTGCACTACAAGGCAGTAGATATATAGTTTATAATAACAAAAGAATAAGTTATAGATAAATATCACAATTTTACACATAACAATATTTAATTAAACTTGTTAAGCCTTAGAATCGATGAACTCCATTTATCTTCCGTATGAATCCATTATTTTCATACATTTGCACCACACGCTGATTCATTGATAACTCGCGATCGTCCACTGCGCGGCCGAGATTACACGTTACCCTCATTCCGTAATGATTCACCCATCCTTCACTAAAACCAAAATAACAAGATTAATATAATAAGGAACAAAAACTATGCACCACTAATAAAATGCATTACAATAGTTAAGCTTATCATTTAGATGATATGTTTACGTTCTCAAAATAAATTATAAATTTAAAACCGGCCAAGAGCGTGTCGGGACACGCGCATTGTAGGGTTCCGTAGCAGCATGGTTCAAATATGCAGCTGGCTTCTTAATTCTACGAGCATATGGACGGTTAAATCGCTAATAATGTCTAATAAAAACGAGGTCACAAAGAAAGAAGGTAACTAAAGGAGAAATGTAGATTCCAGCGCCACAAGGAAAATGAAAAAAAAAATCATCTGTTTAATAACCACCTCGCGTGGATGCAAATGGTTGTATAAAAATTGTTTACATTACGTATTCATTTAAAACTCTCGACTCGCCTTAAAAAAGACTCGCCTCCATCTTACAGGACTTGACTCTAAAATTAAGACTGAAAGTTCGAGTTTTTATTCATAAGACTTAGAAGTTTATTAAAAGATTAAAAACTGAAACGACTCGAGTTGTTTTCAAAATACTAAAAGACTTAAACGACTCAAGTTCTTTTATGTAAAAGGGATCGCACCGCAGTTTGTGTGTGATATAAAATATTTCTTTTGTAACCTATCAACCAAATGGAATAATTCACGCCTAAACCACTAAATACATTTTGATAACATTTGACAAGGAGATAAAATGAGATATTTACATTCTATCAACACATACCTTACGACTGTCGACTTCCCAGATAATGAGTCGCCAGTCTTTTAAGTCCTTTAAGCTGTTTAAGTAACAGCTCAGTTTTTTACGTTAAAAGACTTCAACTACAAAAGCTAGTCTTATGACTAAAGGTTGGGAACTAAAAGACTGAATCAGTCGCGAGGCGTCAAAAATAAGGTGAGTTTTTATTAAAAGCCTTAAAAGACTGAGTATCTTCAATCACTAGTCATAGTCGATGTTAAAATCTCCAAATACTATAGTATAAAAAACAAATGTATTAAGGAGTTTGTAGTTTCAGAAATAACTCTAGTTTTGGTCTAAACACAACATAATGAAATTATAAAATTCGCGAGCGAAGCGAACTTTTATTTTTATTTTTTATTTTTTTGCGACAATATTATTAGAACTAATATAGACCTGCTGATAAAATAACCTCGCCTCTCTTTTAGTATTGAACCTTGTAAACATATTCTTATTAATTCCAAAAACGTTTGGCACTTGGTCGACTATCACTCGCAAACTTGAAAGGCCAACTTATGTGTGATAGTTTTTCTTTTATCTTTTAATTTCGTTGTATATTCTACCAACGAGAATTTTTTCTCATTTTTAGAAACAACCGTTTAGCTGGTAGATGGGGGGGGGACACTAACTTTGGTTTAGGGCTAAATACAACAGAATGAGCGCGAATTTTTTTTGACAAAAAAAAAATTTTTTTTAATTTTTTTAGCAACAAAAGTATTGTTAGGAATAATTTCGAGCTGGTGCTAAAGAGCAGGTCGCGTGGCGATTGTGTATAATTTTGATGTCATTTTCGTAATTAACACCCCCAAAAACCTATAACGACACATGAAATGTCAATATGGTACAGCTTGGCTTTCGACCTTGCCTCACTTTTAGCGTGGAACTTTGTATGGCAGTTGTTTTGGATTAGGTTGAACTTCGTCGTAAATGCTAAATGCTCGTGAAATATTTAACATTTTTTTTTCATTTTAAAAATTAATTTTTCGCAAACGTATTGCTGAATCGAAAAACGTTCGTAGTAAACCCCTTCTATCTTTTAAAAAACTATCCTATGACATCCCACTCAATGATATCGGCGGGAAAAAAAAATCCATCGCCCTTTCACATGTATGGGAAACACCCGAAAAAAATTTTTTTACAAAATTTTATTTTTTCTATTTGTCGGCGCAATTAATATGTATGAACATGCCAAATTGCAGCTCTGTAGTACCAAGGATCTAATATTAGTAAATATATTCTTATTAATCCCAACAATGTTTGGCACTTGGTTTACCATTACTCGCAAACTTGAAGGGCCAACTTATGTTTTATAGTTTTCCTTTTAAATTTGATGTATATTCTACCTCTGTGAATTTTTCCACATTTTTAGAAACAACCGTTTAGCTAATAGAGGGGGAGGGACACTTGTGTTTGACAAAAATTTTCACTTTAAAAATTTATGATTCGCAAACGGAGTGCTAAATCGAAAAACGTTCTTAGTAAACCCCTTCTATCTTTTAAAAAGCTATTCTTAGACATCCCACTCGATGATATTGGCGAGAAAAAAAAATTCATCGCCCTTTCACGTCTATGGGAGACACCCGAAAAAAAATCTTTTTCTAAGGTTTTACTCTACAGTTCTGTCGGCGTGATTAATATGTATAACCATGCCAAATTTCAGCTCTGTAGTACCAAGGGTTTCTTAGAAAACCCGCGGACAGACGGACAGACGGACAGACGGACATTGCGAAACTATAAGGGTTCGTAGATTACTACGGAACCCTAAAAACAGTGTTAATATTAAGTAAACATTAGAATACTCACTTTAAGACCTGTATCATTAGCAATTTGGGATATATTATATCCTATATTGTGCAGTGCAACAATACACTGCCTCTCCTGCAAACTTATTATGTATTTGTATGCATGTCGAAAAAAGAAATCCCAGTAAACTGCCGATACGGTAAGAACACACGAGCACCTTCGCTTATGACCTAGCAATGACAAACAGGTTGCTCATGAACACCGAACCGAATGAATCTAAACTAACTTCATTGCATTCAATTTTTGTATGGTATGGTCTATGTCTATGACTATAAAAATGTTTGAAAACCAAAACATATCTAACAAAACTTTGTAGCTATTAGGCGACAGTTGGGCTCGGACCCGCGCCTTGCTACAGCACAGTGTTTCCGCTGCGCCACCAAGGCTTATGCTTTGGCTCGTGAAATTATGCTTGTTATCAGAGCAACAAGCGTAGTGGGGTATGCGTATACGTCATTTGTGTCCATGTGTGAGTACACGAGCGGCCGCAAGCGACTTGTTTTCTGCGTTTTGTATTGACTATGCCTCTATATATGGACGTGATAGTACATTGCTGGTTTTCGTGTTTTACATTGTTTTTATAGCAAAATGGAGTGTATTCGATTAAATAATAACAAATGTAAACAGAAAATATTAAAAAATATTTTAAAAAAATTAAAATTTTCCGGAGAAAAATTCAGCTGGAAAATTATACAGAATGATTGTCTTAGTCCAGGGTTTCAGTTTTTTCTAAGCTGTCTTTTACACCCTGTATACAGGGCTTTAGTTATCTCTCTTTCAACCTCTTGGGTGGTTAATCAGTCCATGAAACTGAAGAAGTTCCCCAAGGAACATAGGTCAAAATACTAAAAAAAAATTTGATATCCCATACAAAATGCGCTGTACGCTGATGAAGTTTGTATAGAACTCAATTTTTTTTTTTCGTATTTTGACCTATGATATAAATTAGAATTAGTATAGATCCTGTAAAATTTCAGGCTTGTAGCACCAAGGGTCTCCGAAATATAGCCCTAAGAAGAAGAAGTTGCACTTCAACCGCCGCTAGATGGCGCAGCGAGTATTCTACAACGCGGTATCGATGTTCTCCCGCGTTTCGTATAAGACTTCTAAAGCTTTGGAGATTATTGATTTTATTGGAATATTTATTTAAACGAAACATATATTTTGAAACTTGCTGCTTCAAAATAAGGGTAACTATCAACTTTGATGGAGTTATCTAGTAAGGCAGTGAGTATTAATTATAAAATTAATGATTGATTTGATTTTTAACCGACTTCAAAAAAACAGAGGTTATCAGTTAAATCCGTATGTAGTAGAAATTGCTCTGTTCTATAGCAATAAGGTCGCCGCCACATAGTACACTGTAAGATGAACGTGTTTTTGTCTTATGATTATGTTCTTGGTGTACAATAAAGAGTATTGTATTGTATTGTAATATTGTGTATAGTTTTTAATTATTAGTCTCTATCAACTTCTAAACATGTGTCAAACATGAGTGTTGTATTATTTGTGTGCGCTTAACTCAAAAACTACTTATAAATCGGATTAAAAAAAAAAGTTTAGTTGGACTAGGTTTAAGTTTCAGTTTAAGTTAAGTGAGAACAGTTTAAGTTTATGATGACAGCATTTTTTACTGAATAAATTTACCTTTTCTTATACAGGGCTTTAGGTAGGTATCTCTCTTTCAACCTCTTGGATGGTTAATCAGTCCATGAAACTGAACAACTTCCCCAAGGAGCATAGGTCAAAATACGAAAAAAAAAAAATTTGATCTCCATACAAAATGCGCTATATACCTACCTACTGATGAGAAGTTTGTACGGGAACTCAAAAATTTTTTTTCGTATTGTGACCTGTGTTCCAAGGGAAAGTTGTTCAGTTTCATGGACTGATTAACCACCCGAGAGGTTGAAAGAGAGATACCTAAAGTCTTGTATATGCCGATAAAACTGTAATACTCAGACATAAGTAAGTATTTAAATCGTTTAATGTATGTTTGTATGTATTTAATTGTAACCTTGACTTGTTTTAAGTGGCATCCTGAATGTCCTATAAAATAAAGTTTTTTTCTTCTATTCTATTCTATAAATATACACACGTCAATTGTATAACACCTCACTTTTTTGCAGAGGGTAAATGATACAAAATTAAACCATATTCAAATAAGCCACGCAGAGGCGGCCTTACCCATTGCGAGACCTTTTTTTTTCGTGAAAAGTATGTGATGCGAAAGCAGGTCTGGTTGTTTGGTTTATCAATTTTGTCATGTTTGACGAGAAATGCTAAAGTTATACAAATAAATTAAATTTAACTTTACAAAATTAACATTTACAAAATTAACAAATACAGTGATGATAAGTTTTAAAATTGATGTTTGCGGCTTTTCTTTAATTAAAACACAAAGACTAAAATCTTTAATTAAAACACGATAATCGTCATTTTCGATTGAAAGAATAGCAAGGGCTGAAACATAGAGGAGCAGAACATTATGTCCCGACTCCCGAGCTGACCCGAGTGCTATGCGATTAAAAAATCGATCTTCAAGTGTGATCTTCTTCGCATATGAAATTG
The DNA here is from genome assembly GCA_949987775.1 of Aproaerema taeniolella. Lineage (NCBI taxonomy): Eukaryota > Metazoa > Arthropoda > Insecta > Lepidoptera > Gelechiidae > Aproaerema > Aproaerema taeniolella. The sequence goes on from OX465245.1 coordinate 7,944,881, forward strand.
ATTTTCAAGATACTACTTACATAATGAATTTTTCAATAATGTTTTGAATTAATGAATTAGTTAACTTGATGCCATCAAGCGCTGAACAAAGTAGCATCAGCCAACAGGATCGTCCTGCAATGGATTAAGGGGCATAGCGGTTCCATGGGTAATGATGCGGCGGACGAATTGGCTAGGAAGGGATCACACAGGGGTGAGCTGGTCTCATGCGGTGTGGTAGGCTCTGTAAAGGGCCTTCTGGTTCGCGACCACCCTCCTACCGAAGTCCGATGCCAAACAACTTGCTGTGTTCCGTCGGTGCGTGGGAGTACCAGTGCCTTTATAGGCCTTTTCTGGGTTGGCTCGCTCCATCGTCGACCTCATCTTTGACCTTTATGGTCAAGATTGAGGTCAAGAGTTAACCCATCTTAAAATAAAATAAATAAATATAGACACCATCTTGGCAGGCCCTGTACCAATTATCCCGATTCCATTTAGCCAAGTCCGGACCTGGATCCGAGCACGCACCCTTATGCAACACAAAGATAGGTGGGAAAATGTAACCACTTGTCGGCAGTAGAAGGAAGTCTTTACAGGACCCTCCCCGCGCCTGACGCGTAGACTGCTAACTTATCCAGAGATAACCTACGAATAATGGTGGGTACCCTTACGGGGGCTCCTTACGGTGGGTACCCTGCTTTGAACAAGCACCTATTCGTATTAAGCGTCACCGACAGCCCCCTCTGCAGGGGCTGCCTAGAGGCTGATGAAACAGTGGCCCATGTAATCCTGGACTGCATGGGAGTAGCAGAACACCGGGCAAAAATCCTTGCAGATATTAGGTCGCTCCGCGAAGCCTGCGAAATCCCCAGGAGAATTCTGAGCTTCTGGACGGAGCTGAAGTGGCTGGAATAGCCACTGACCCACACGCATAATGGGCCACTTAAGAGCCTAAATGCGGGAATGGGAGCCCATATCACTTAACCACCTGTCAGCAGTAAAAGGAGTCCCTAACCGGACCTACCCCGCGCATGACGCGAAGACTGCTCGGCCTAAATAGAAGTAACTTACGAATAATGGTGGCTACCCTCACGGGCCTCTGTGCTTTAAACAAGCACCTATTCGTTCTTAAACGCTACCCACAGCCCCCTTTGCAGGGGCTGCCTAGAGGCTGATGAAACAGTCGCCCGCATGTAATCCTGGAATGCGTGGGAGTGGCGGACCAATGGGCAAAAATCCTACCAGGTCGCATCGTGAAGCCTGTGGATTCCCCAGGAGGATTCTGAGCTTCTGGTCGGAGATGAGGTGGCTGGAATGGATTAGCCACCGATCCACACGCATAAAGGGTCATCTTAGAGACTAAATGCGGAAACGGGAGCCCTTATCAACTAGTTAACTAACTTTACTTTAATTTACCGTTATGTTATAACCTTAATAAATAATTAAAAATCAAGATCCAAAATTTTAAATAATTTAATAAAATTTGCTTGGGTTGTTGCGCGAGGCCCCTGCAAGAGCGAGGCCCTGGGCAATGGCCCTGTTCGCCACCCCCTAAGGCCGCCTCTGTCGGTGACTCATACGTTTTTTTAAAGTGGAAAGTTATTAGTACTCATATTCACTACTGAGCACTCGTGACTGACGTTAATGAGGTTATAGCAGACTGCAGACTACCAGTGTTTTGTCCTTTGGACAAAGCTTATACTGAGCTATGGCCATTTGTTGCACTCTGACACACACACTACACGTATTTTGTGTATTTATACCGGTGGTTGTTTTGTATGTTGTTTGTATGTTTTAAAGCAATGAATAAATAATAATATTTCCTTTCTTTCCATTCCTTTCAATAGTCCTGCACTAACCGGGGGTTGTCTTTGGGTGTATTTCTATAGTGCATACAGAGATAACTGCCGGTTGGTGTCACATTACTAAATTAAATTGTCTAACGGGCCTCTACGCGTTGGCTTCGGTCCCACGCACACCTTCCAAAGGTCCGGGACGTAGGTAATTGCCCGTGATTCAAGGATCTAGACAAACATAATAATAATAAATAATAATAAGAATAAATAAATAAATATATATTTATATATATATAAATATTTATTCTTTATCTATCTATACTGGGTGATAAAAAACCTCCTAGCTATATTCAAAATCCTGAACCAGTATCACTCAAAGAACACATTTATGATTTTTTTAAATATAAATTTTTTCAATGGGAATTGGGGGGTGCACTCGAGTGGTGTCTACGTTTAGGACAAAAAAAAATCCTACCGAAAAAAAAAATATAATAATAAAAGTGCTCTGTAAGTGATCTTTAGCACGATAACAACAAACTCGCACTGGGCTCACGCTGAAACTTCACTTTGATTGCGCGAGGGTCCCGCGCAAAGGCTTGCTCGCCCTATGGCGTTGTCAATGTTGACATTTTGACAGAGAACCGCGGTGTTGTCGCGGCGCTGTCACTATCGTACTCGGCCGCTGGTTCAGGATTTTGAGTATAGCTAGGAGGTTTTTTTCACTCTGTATACACCAAAATCTTACTTTGTAGTGCCTATTATCACAAGTGACCGGTAAATAAATCTGCGGCAGGATTTTCCGGATTCTCTCGAGAGGTTTTGAGTACATTGCGTGCTCCGGCGGCGGCGAGACAAGTGCCCGTAATGGATATCTATTAACCGCAGGCGCAAACATTAGGGCTGGCAAAAAAATGTTCGAATTTTTTTTCTTCTTTTTTTCAAATAAATAAATATTTAAAACTTTCTAACTGCTTCGAGATGGGGATGAAACGCAAAATGTTCCGCTTTCAGCTCTTCCCTGGCATATTGTACCTAAATAATAATCGGCAGGATTTTTCGGACTCTCTCGAGAGGTTTTGAGTACATTGCGTGATGGATATCTATTAACCACAGGCGCAAACATTAAACTGCCAAAAAAAATTGACTTAGTTTAAGGCCTGTATTACAGAAGAAGACTCAAGTCTTGATCTATACTTGAGTATTGATAGTTTCTTTTTCTCACTGTCAAAATGAAAAAGACTGCTATTTGAGTATAGATCAGAAGCTGAGACATGTTCTATAATACGGACCTAAAATTTTCTAACTCCTACGAAGTTGGGGTGAAACATAAAATGTTCCCCTTTCGGCTCTTCCCTGGCATATCGCACATAATAATCGATAAACTAGAGTTCAAGAACATAGACGACAAAATATAATTCTTACTTGTACACACGGCAGCTCATCAGTCTATGCATGTTGACCTTAACGTCGCCCTTATCTCCCTCGTAATATGACTTTCGTAGTGCAAATGGGTAACCTGACGTGCTGCTGTCTGTACATGGTGCAAGTGTGGTGATCGGTCTTAGCTTTGTTTTAAGCCGTGTTTGGCAGCCCTGTTTTAGGCCGTGTGGTGATCGGTTGAGAATAACGCCACCCCATCTCTTTCCGGTGGGTGTCGTAAGAGGCGACTAAGGAAACACAAATGAGACCTGCCTCCTAGTAGTCCATCCCAGGCAACGACACTTCATTTTTTTCTGAATCTGAGATGTCTTCCTATGGTCTCATGCGGTGTGGTAGGCTCTGTAAAGGGCCGTCTGGTTCGCGACCACCCTCCTACCGAGGTCCGACGCCAAACAGCTTGCTGTGTTCCGTCGGTGCGTGGGAGTACCAGTGCCTTTATAGGCATTTTCTGGGTTAATACGCTCCATCGTCGACCTCATCTTTGACTTTTATGGTCAAGATTGAGGTCAAGAGTTAAGCCATCTTATAATAAAAAAAAGTAGCTTATGCATTTGAAATACGCACGGCAGCACATCAGACTATACAAATGTTGATCTTGACCTAGCCCTTATCTCGCTTGTAATAGCGCCTGCTTCCGTAGTGCAAATTGGGTAACCTGACGTGTTGCTGCCTGTACATTATATTATACTATTTTACTAGTAACATTGATATTGTAGTATTTTTAAAACCCACCAAAATGAGGGGTGTTATAAATTTGACGTGTGTATATGTGTCTCTGTCTGTAGCATCGTAGCTCCTAAACAAGTAGACCGATTTCGATGCGGTTATTTTTTGTTTGAAAGTTTACTTTATAACGGCTAAACCAATTTTAATAAAACAAGGCTAAAAACCATCTCGATGACGTCAGCTTTCAAAGAAAAACAGCGTCAAAATCGGTTCATTACCGATACGATGCAACGATGCCACAGTCAGACATCCAGATACACAGACAAACGATACACAAAACCGCATCAAAATCGGTTCATTACCGATACGACACTACGATGCCACAGACAGACACACAGACATAGAGATACACATGTCAAACTTAACACCCTTCTTTTTTGTCGGGGTTTAAAAAGAAGGTAGGCAGCCCTGCTACCCCCGGCATCCATTACCGTGATTTGCGACACTCGTCCCTGACGCAGCTTTACGCGCCCACTTACGCCCACATCAAAGACGCTCTAAAAGCCAGGTAAATTAAAAAAGTGGCCAAGAGTGAGTTTTTTGTTATTAGCATCCACAGAGTTTATGTCCGTGCCCTTGTCTAGATTGAGTAAATACTTGTATTTTTTTCTTGTTTTTTTTTGGGAGTTGAAAATTTCAAAAAAATTCGCCCCTTTGAAATACGTGTCTAAAATCAGTTATTCGTAAACTTTTTTTTTTATAAACGCACACTCAAAGGCCGTGACCCACACTAAGGTTTTCCCTTGTGTCGTGGGCCCCTCGGAAAACACATAAAGACAAACACAAACACCCATGACCCGAGAACAAACATCTGCTTTTTACACAAATGTTTGCCCCGACTGGGAATCGAACCCAACACCCGCCGATCAAGAGACAGCATCACTACCACTTGACCAAACCGGCCGTCAAACTGCTTTAACGATGTTGATGAAATTCACAGGTTAGGAGTGTCTTGATTCAGAAAAATAGTTTATCATTTAATTAAACAAAAAAGCGACCAAAAGCGATGAGAATAATTGGATCGACATTTATCGAGTGTTTTAGGAATCTTGTTTATAAGACGGAACGAATTTTACCCTAAAAACCGTTTCTCCCCATAGACGTTTCTCCCGTTTGGCACTTACCAGTAGTGTCTTGGGTAAATGTTCTCTCCCATGACACTACCGGTATTGAACAGGGCCCCAATTCTGTAACTTCAGTTGTGTGTCGATGGAATAGTCGCCATTTTATCTGTTCAGGTGGCGAAATTGAGAACTATTTAATTTTGCTGACAACCACCTCGACCAGCAGCGCCACCGCCAAACGAAAGTAAAGTTGCAAACTACTTAGCAACTGGAAATTCAGTTGGCCGTGGCGCCACCAGTCAAAGCAGCCGTCAATAGATGTATGAAATTTGGATAGTTCTCAATTTCGCCACCTGAACAGATAAAATAGCGACTATTCCATCGACACACAACTGAAGTTACAGAATCGGGGCCCAGTAGTATAATAGGGAAAATAATATCTCCCGTGGCACTACTCAAATATAAACCGCCAACTTCTGATTGGTGGCATCACTGAGTTCGACTTTAGCGACGCCGTCACCGGGTCAGATGACTTCGTGAGCATGTAGCACACTTAATGCTACATTTTTATTTTTCGCTCTTTGAAGTCGGTTTTTGTTTCATAAAAAGTTAGTTTATTTCTCTACTAGCTTTCCGCCCGCGGCTCCGCCCGCGTGTACTACGGGGTATATCGTGCGCAACCGTGGGATAAAATGTAGCCTTATGTCCTTTCCCAGGCTCTAATCTATCCCTGTACCAAATTTCATCAAAATCGGTTTAGTAGTTTAGGCGTGAAAGACGGATAGACAGACAGACAGACAGAGTTACTTTCGCATTTATAATATTAGTAAGGATTTTTAGTGTAAATTATAGAAAGTATGTGAGAAACAATGTAAATGCCTGTTGAATTCGAGGGTTTCCTTCGATTTCCCTGGGATTCCATCATCAGATTCTGATCTAGTTACAATGGGACCACCTCTGAAGTATACTCTTTCAAACAAAAAAAGAATTTTGAAAATCGGTCCATAAAAGGCGGAGAAATTGGTGAACATACATAAAAAGAAGATATATATATTTGAACGTAGAATCTCCTCCTTTTTTGAAGTCGGTTAATTAAAGACGTGAATTACCCCACGAAACTGATTATCTTTCCCCGAAGAACATGAGTCGAAATATGACAAAAAAAAATTCGCTTCTCCATACAACATGTGCGATCCGTTGATTTGCCTTTTTAATATATGTACATACATAGGTTCCGTGAGGAAAGTTGTTCAGTTTAATGTGGAGAATCATCCCCTAAAGTTTCGCGAACTAATTTAAAGTCACCCCACACATGTACGGACGGCCGCAACTCAGGTTACCACACGCGTGCACTCTGTGTTGTAGTAATTAAGAGCGGTTTTGCAATGAAAATGGAGTAACCTGATGCGCTGGTTACTCCATTTGTATTTTTTGCCGATTTTAAAAAAAGATTTTTTTGTTGGAAAGAGTCGGTATAATTCTAAAATGGTCCCTTATAAATTTTATAAAAATTGGATCAGTGCTTTTCAAAATTAAGAAAAAGAAACCAAAAAACACATACACATTTTATTAAGATTCCGTTTTGGTTTGGTCATCTGCTGATAGGTAGTTGGGATAGGTAGTTGGGTAAATCTCAGGATCCTCTTGAATATACCATATTTTTTACAAATTAACGATTATGATTATTATTGTGATTGACGTTGGTTGGTTGGCGAAGGTAGTAATAATAAGTAATTATAATTAATATTTTTATTTTTTAAAGCCTTAAACTAGATACATAGAGTTAATAAATATAAGTGAGGTAAAAATAATAGATGAATAGGCACACAAATGATGGGTAACACTGTCTTCTATACTAGGTGGGAATACCTGCATCTTAGAAAACAGTGTTTAATTGGCGGCATTACATAGATTTGTCTCAAGTGTGTCAACCCAGTATATCATGTTTCAAATTTTGGCGGCGGTATATTTGAAACTACCTTTAAAAGCTGTTATATTATGTGAAGGAATGATATGTAGAGCACGACAAACGCGGCTAGAACAGGACAGTTTGACAGTTAAAGAGGCTAACGAGTTTTAATTACACCAAAGAGAAGTGAAGATAAGTGGACAGATCTTCTAGTAGACATGTTAGGTAAATTGGCTTCATTTATGAAAGGAGATAAATGGCTTCACGGTGGTATGTCGAAACAAAATATGGTACATGCGTATTTTATTCACAGACAGTGAGGTAACTGTTATGACACCTTAAAAAAACATTAAGACGACTACAAAGCTAATATGGCCTCCACCAATTCACAAAATCGTCAAGAGAGCTGTATGCTTTAAACTTCTCGTCATTTAACGAAGAACAGAGCCCGCAGACAAACTCGTCGTCCTTTGCTAGATGATAGGTGTAGTGTCTTTTCCACCAGAAGTACTTCAAATAGAGTTTTGGATTTTTGATCAAGCGGTCCATCAGGGATGCTAGCTTTTCTACTGACATTTCGCGAGCATTTATGTATGACCCCGGCGGAAGAAACCTAAAAATAAAACAGTTTTAATAAATCTACCTTTACCATGTAAAATGGAAAAATATAAATCCTTAAACGTCGAAACCTTTGGTCTTGTAACCAGGCCATAAACTAAAATAAAAACTATGAAACTTCTAACACAACATCACAGGAATTTAAATCTCTACGTTTGTTTCTATAATGAATTAATGATAAAACAAAATACCTGAGAACAATTAATGCAAGTTGATTTTTATCTTGTTTTACATTTTAGTGTTCATGAGGGGTGAATTTTAAGAAACGTAATAATGTGTTGAAGAACACTATTATGAATTTTCAAGTAAATTGGACGATAAACATTTTCTTCCCATACCTACTAAATTTTTTACCCATTTTCATGCTTCGGATGATCTAGCTTGAAATAAATTTTAATGCATGTGAAACGTTATATAACAAAAACTATTGGTCTGTTTAATTTCTATAAACTTGACGTACACTACATTTCCCAAGGTAAAGGGCCAAGGTTATTCTAGTTTGCACCTTATCACAAGCAGACAAGAAACATGGGTGCAACAAATGTATGTAACTCAAAAAAAGAGTCATTGGTACGTGGTGGCACTAGGGATAGTACTTGGTATGTACTTCTCCTTTATGAGTGCTACCCGCTAACCATTAAATCGCCATGCTGTCGTTAATATCGTTCACTCAAGTTTAAACCAGTCAGAAAACCTTGCACTCAAAGAATTCAGTGAGATTAAAACTTATAGCTCACCTAGAATAGTTGGCGCCACCAAATACTATTGGAATAACATCATTTTGCAAAGCAGTTAGCACTTTCTCTGTCACGTAATCCTTATCAAATGAGTTCTCAAAAGATAGGTAAAAATAATACTCTTCCTTTAAAATGCCATGGCATTTAGCCTTTTCGGAACGTGGACAATTGTAATCTCCGCATTTTCCATATATATGTACATCTAATTCATATTTTTTTAGTTCCTGTTTTAGGTCTGACGCTACAATTTCTTTTAGACTTTGAGTTTGGCAATTAGATGTGAACCAAGCCGCAGCGAATCGTTTACTGCTTAATTTTATTTCAACATAAATATCATCTACTTGTTTTATCCATGTCATGTTTACTTTCGGACCGATAATATCACCTTTTAAGTTTTTTATGTAGATATAACGTATGATAAAGTCAGAGTCCAGTCTAACAGTTCCAGTCCAGTTAAAATACCCATTGTAAAAGCTACATAGCTACATAAAAAATACCCATTTGTTATGGGATAGTTGGCAGCTGACTCTGAGTTGCAGAAGACGTACTTTTGAATGAATGAATGAATGAATAGCATATAGCGCATTTTGTATGGGAGATCAAAATATTTTTTTCGTATTTTGACCTATGTTCCTTCGCTTCTCCATACAACATATGCGATCCACTAATTTGCCTTTGATTTAATATAGGTTCCGTGAGGAAAGTAGTTCAGTTTCATTTTTTATTTTTATTATAAAATGAGTTAACTCTTGACTTCAATCTTGACCAAGGTCATAGATGAGGAGAGGTCATGTGGAGAATCATCCCCTAATGTTTCGCGAACTAATTTAAAGTTATTGAAACATCCCCTAAAGTTTCGCGAACTAATTTAAAGTTTTTGAAACATCCCCTAAAGTTTCGCGAACTAATTTAAAGTCATTGAAACATCCCCTAAAGTTTCGCGAACTAATTTGAAGTTTTTGAATCATCCCCTAAAGTTTCGCGAACTAATTTAAAGTTATTGAATCATCCCCTAAAGTTTCGCGAACTAATTTAAAGTTATTGAATCATCCCCTAAAGTTTCGCGAACTAATTTAAAGTTATTGAATCATCCCCTAAAGTTTCGCGAACTAATTTAAAGTTATTGAATCATCCCCTAAAGTTTCGCGAACTAATTTAAAGTTATTGAAACATCCCCTAAAGTTTCGCGAACTAATTTAAAGTTATTGAATCATCTCCTAAAGTTTCGCGAACTAATTTAAAGTTATTGAATCATCCCCTAAAGTTTCGCGAACTAATTTGAAGTTTTTGAATCATCCCCTAAAGTTTCGCGATCTAATTTAAAGTTTTTGAAACGCATTTGAAACGGCGGGTTCCTGGGGTAGTGAAGGTAGGGAGTTGATTCGGGAGATTGGCCGGAGACTGTGAGCTCGTGGTGGTGGCCTTCGCTCTAGCACCTACCTGGTCCAGCGTCTGTTAATTGCCGTCCAGCGCGGCAATGCGGCCAGCTTGATGGGGACCTTTGGGCCGGGTCAGATTCAGGGCGGGTTATTTAATTGATGAAACTTATGTGGATTTTACTTTTTGTTTGTTATTTATTTTGACATGTTTTATTGAAGAAATATTTTATAAAAAAAATAATTAAAGTAACCCCATATACATACGGACGGCCGCAACACAGGTTACCACACGCGAGCACTCCGTGCTAAAGTGATCAGAGCGGTTTTCCAATGAAAATGGAGTAACCTGCTGCTGTCTAGCAATAAGCCCGTCTTTTTGTATCACAATGCTTATGTTTGTGTTTCCTAGACTTGTATCTTTTGTTCTTCTTCTTCTTCTTTTTATCGTGTAGGTATAGTCAAGTCTGTGGCGATAACTTGGCTAACCCTGGTGTCAGAGTTTTCAAATCGCACAATGGCCTCTGACTTGGTTTTTAACGACTGTTGTCAATCGACAACAGCCGGGACCGACAGCCGGAAACGCTCGTGATAAATTGCCACTTTGGTCACCCATCATGTAGTGTATTGGCATTATGTATTTACTACCCTTGTCTCGAGTGCATACGTCACAGTCGGTGGAAGACTAGACCTGTCATGGCCGCCGGCAGAAGATGTTGTGGTGGTGCATTGCCGAGCCAAGATTATTATGGATACAAGTGTATCCTACATCTGGCGACGAGATAAAAGGTACTTAATCATACCAAATTATAAAACAAACTCGAAAAAAGAGGGAAGATAATGCATTGACATGGATAAGCATGTAAGTAAAATAGTGTTTATTGTAATTTAAACCCGAACTTTGACGCGGCAATGTAAAGGTCATGAAATTATCATGGAATGGCATTTGTGACGCCAATTCTATGGAACTGAACGTTATTACGTGTTTTATGAGAATGAGACATGACGTCTGGTGAAAGCTAAGTTATAATTATAACTAATATTTTGTATAGCTTAATTTGCTAAATACAATGTGGTACGTTGTTTACTATTTGGCAGTACGGATGCTACAAATATAGTGAGTGACCTTGTTTTTCGTAAATTACAGATTGAGTGCTGATATTGAAAGTTAGTTCATTGCAAAAAGTTAATTTCAATTCAAAATTAATTTCTCTTATACAGTATACCTACTTGGCGCCATTACATAATTTTCTTATTCATCTTTTCTGAAAAGGCAGAGGAGTTTTCCCATGCAGCCAAACAATTGGCGTATTGAATATTATTTTGATATTTCATCCATACAGCCATAATTTTCAAAACCCATTGTTTTAAGGTTTTGTTTTTTCTTAGCAAAGGGCACTCACACCATGCAGCCATTTTCTTTGCTAATGTATGCACTTACGGATTTAGATACTAGTGACAAGTTACAATATAGCAGATAAAAAAATATACAATGAATTGATTGTTTCCAAAGGGTGTATAAAAAAGAGAAGCATACAAAGGTGCGATAGTTAAATCGATTAAAGCAGACTCCAAAGGGTGTATAAAAAAGAGAAGCATACAAAGGTGCGATAGTTAAATCGATTAAAGCAGACAAAGATCTGATATTTAAATAGACTGAAGGAGACAAATATTGATCATTAAATTGATCGAAGCAGACAAAGGTCTGATTATTCATTGATTGAAGCAGACAAAGGTCTGATCATTAAATTGATTGAATCAGACAAATGTCTGATTATAAAATATATTGAAGTGAAGAATGGTTTGATCATTAAATTGGTTGAAGCAGACAAATGTCTGATCATTAAATTGATTGATCTGAACAAAGGTTTGATAATTAAATTGATTGAAGCAGATAAATGTCTGATCATAAAAGTGATTGATTTGAATAAAGATTTGATCATTAAATTGATTGATAGATTTGAACAAATGTTTTATCAATAAATTGATTGATTTGACATAGATAATATAGCAGACATATAGATATTCAACACCAAGGGGTGGAGATCTGGTGACCTGAAATACAGGCTAATATCCTAGTTTAGGCACCAGTCTCCCACAATATTTTCAAGTTTTTTATTGTGACTCATTCCCTTGTATTCATATGTATTGTGGTGAGAAAAATAAATAAATTTATTAATTACATATTTAAAAAAAATGTGTTGTTTCCAGCAGATTACTATTAATTAATCTGATTATTAAAATTGATTTTGAAGGTTGTCCAAATATTTTCTAATATGGGGTTAACATCTTTTAAATTTTAGAAATTTAAATTGTGATTCTACTTCAGTAATAGTCAGACGGCAGTGCTGGAAAAGAGCGGAATCGATTTATCTTGATACTATGGGATTGATAAATCAGATAAAAATAGCTTCATTTCAGGTGATTGGAAATACAGGAAGTTTATTTATAACATGCCTGATGCCGATAAAGCTACTAATAAATAAAATATATGTTTTTCCAAGTAGCTGGTACTAAACTTGATAAATATATTTGGTTCCAAAATAAAATGTATGACAGGTATCTATTTAGATTGCTTGAAATGAAAATGAAATGAAATATAGTTTATTTAAGGAAGAACCTATTTAAATTGATGAATGAAAAAGTTGAGCAATTCATCGTTCGGTTGAGGCAAAAAGCAGAAAAATGACAAGTTAATGACTAAAGTGATAATATGATAAGAAATCAGAAATGTGCTTCATGAGAATTAAGAAGAAAATTGATAAACTAGGAGATACTAACTTTAGTGGGGTGACATGAATCTGCTGAGTTTTAACGCCACCTAAGCGTGTCTGTTCTCCGCAAAAAGAAGTATATTTAGCTTGATTCCTACTTACCGGTAAGCGAGTAGCTTGAACGCCTCTATATATTAAGTTATCTGCTTACCTTAACTTTGGCACCTCCATCGAGTCTAAAGCTCAAACTGAGGCAAAATAAACCAGGTATCCTATCCTAAACAAGGTTCAGCGGCACTTCCCGCCACATTAACCCCAGTCCCTTTACAAGGCATAGGTCAGATCGTGTATGGAGTTAGCCACCTCGGGGATGATTCGGCAAAGTATCAGCTTGCCGGACTGGACTTGGTGGGTCGAAGAGCCAAGAGGCCTATTGATGATAAATAGCAAGTAAAAAACAAAACCTTTGTACAAGCAATGGCCCAATTGTGGCTAAGTGCAGAAAACGCACGACAAACACAAGCTTCGAATCCTATCCTGCAAACATACGCCTGCCTGCGTGTTTTTACAGATGTACTTCAGAGAGTGTGCTTAGGAGCTGCATGAGCTCATTTCACCTGCCCCTTTCTTTTATCGGACGTCCGGAATCACTGGGGTAACATATTTTCCTTGTCAAGATTCCGAGGACTTGCACCGGGTGATTTTCTTCATCTATCATAGTGCTCACTTCTGAGGTATGGAGTTCTAATGCTTGCGTCGGTATTTCCGAGCTCATATTCCAAGTGTCTTTAAGGCTCGAGTGAAAGGCTCCTTCTAGTTGAGATTGCTAGACATCATCTTGCCCCTCAGCTAGATTGTGGTCAAAAGTGAAACCATTCAAATACTTTCAAAGGTAACATAAGATACATAATTATAAAAAAAAATTAAATAAAAAGAAAAAAAAACATGTAGAAGATTGTTGCGGTAGATGCGGGAGATTGAGATTTAAACCGTATGATTCTAAATGCACTGTAAAAGAAAAAGATGTTTGAATTGTTTTGATGGACATGTTCGACAATACTGTTGGACGAGAATTCTTGTAAAAAGAAAAGAGGAAAACGGGAATTCCTTTACAAATAAAAGGCTGGTTTAAGTATGAACGGCTGATGTTCGGGATTTTATTGATGACTAGCTGATGCCCGCAACTTCGTCTGCGTGTTGTATGTATTTTTATAGACTGAGTTTGTACTTTGACACAACTACAGATACATGAATTGCCGTTTTTTATTGAAGCAACTATTTCGTTCATATAAGGAAAAGCAATTTCTAAAAATATTTTTTATTTGAAAACTTGGCTAACTATGTCATATAAGGTTGATAATTAATACATTACTTTGGATCTGAAAACAAAGGTCAAACATAGTTGTTTCCTCTATCGCTTATATTTTCTATACCATTGTTACTGCTTTTGATAGATTAAGGTCCATATTATAGAACGCGACTCAGACTGATCTATACTTAAGTAGCAGTCGTTTTTGATTTTTTGATACTGAGAGAGATAGACAATCAACACTTAACATGAGTCAGTGGTGCCTCTAAAACATCTTGTTGTCTTTACAATCCCACAAAAAGTGGTTAATTAATATTGTATGTATTTCGCGTTTCTGTGAAAAACGTAAGGATTTTGTACTTATAAAAAATCAATTCTGATAAAATAAAAATATGTTGAGTAAAAAATTTACGAAAATTGTATGTTGAAAGACCTATTACTTAGGTAAGTACAATAAATGGCACACGAATTCCTTAGTGCTAATTACGGACTTATTTTTGATTTTCAGTGGAATAGAAGTTTCTGAAACAGGTCACCTATGTCAGTATCTAAGACAACCCCCGTGCATTTGAGATGAGATTTCAGCTAGCACGCTGCTTTTATTGTGCTTTGCGATAATTGTGTAAAAATGATTCAATAAAAAATTAAATTTAAGATAGAAATGACTAAGCTTTTCCCTTCAATAGACATTTGTAGAAATAAGCAAAGGTGTCAGTGCTTGATCCAAACTAAGAAACTTATTAGAATAGTAATATTATAATATTTATCCATGGCTTATATACGCAATGCTACGCTTGATGTAAACTAAAATCAAAAAATCAATAAATAGCCCTTATTTCATGTCAGAACATCAAAGCCATAGATCAAACCTATATAGACCATATTCATAGTGGTTTTAATAAAACAAATGTCAATTGTCAGTTTCTATTGAGTTTCCCGCCTTTAAAAATAAGAAATACATTGAAAACACCGGCTGTACGGCCATAGATTCCTTTGCTTAAAAATAAGCCGTTTTATTGTTTTTAAAAAGTGATATCCTGAAGATTGAATAATGTCATTTAGTTAGGGCCGAATTAAGATTTGAAGACTAAATACTTAATCAACTTCGTTCTTATTAACGCTGTATTAAGTATTTAGTTTTGGTTCGTTAAAAAAGTGCAGAATAGCCGAACTATTAATGGGGAAGCTGACAAAAGTTTCGATATTTGAGATATTATACGCCTATAATCCTCGTTGGGGTAACATAAGTCACATAACTTTACATGTCATGAAAATTTTAAAAATGGCATATTGTTTATGAGTATATCATTGCAATGCACGAGTATATAGTTGTCTAAATTTTGCAATGCACGGACGGCCCCAACTCAGGTTACCACACGCGTGCACTCTGTACTGTTGTGATAAGAGCGGTTTTGCATTGAAAATGGAGTAACCTGATGCGCTGGCCTCTGTACCAACAATGCAATGTATTTGGTTGGTAGCTGGCACATTCCAAATTTTTTGTTCAGTGCCAGTTCAGCACAGAAGTTTTTGTTTTATTTTTGGATATTTGTTGGTCAGTTACAATAATTTTAATTTCTTCCGACTCACTTATATTCGACGATAGCTCTTAAAAATAACATCTATCTAATTATAGAGCAGCACCCTCAGATTTTTTTTAAAGTACTTTTTTAAAGGTGAATTTATGAAGTTAGAAAAAGGTTATTATTACCTACAAAGAAAACTCAATAAGTAGCATCATGGCAGAATACCAGCGCTGCAGTCTGGTACTGCAGCAATATGCTGAGTCAGCGCCAATTTGATTGGCATGATACAGATAACACGGTGTAAAATAGTTTTATAAAATTATTTGTTTCTGTTTCTTACTCTGTTTACTTCATTGTTTGCTTGCTGATTCATGTTTAATTGTATGTTTGTTATTTGTCTATTACTGTGTTGTGCTGTTTTATGTCAATTGAATAATGTGTCAATCTATCAATCTATCTATCTATCTATCATAAAATCAATTAATAAGAAAGGATCTTTTATACAAAATATCTCATAAATCTCAATCCGGTCCTTTTATCAAATGCTACGTACTCATAGACATAGAAAAAATAAGTTAAATATCAACACTGTCTAGGGATATTGCTTAATTTTTCATACAAAAAGGTGTGTTTGAGAAGCTATAAAAGCATACTCGAGACACATGGAGGGATATAATTTTAAGATGAGCAAGTGTTAAACCTGAATTTTCAATTCTCGTCAATGAATTTTGTTTAAATTGTTTTTTTTTAAACGTGACGTAAACGAAAACAAAAATTCACTTTTTTCTGCTTTTTGTATGAAAATGGTGGAATTAGCGCAATTTTTTTTCATTTTAGTCACGTTTTCACAAATTTCAAGAAAAATTAAATTCATTGATAAAAATTGAAAATTCATGTTTAGCACTTGCTCATCTGAAAATTATGTCACTCCGTGTATCTCGAGTATGGTATTATAGCTTCTCAAACATACCTCTTTTGTATGAAAAATCATGCAATATCCCTAGACAGTGCTGATGTGTATATTTTTCTATGTTTGGCGTAAATAATAGAAAGAACTTGAGAAACATTGTAAGTGCCTATTCCATTCAAGGGTTGCCCTTGATTTTGATGGGATTCCATCAGATCCTGACTTGGTGACAATAAGACCACTTCTGGAGTATACTCTTTCGAACAAAAAAAAAGAATTTTGAAAATCGGTCCAAATGGCGGAGAAATCGGTGAACATACATAAAATAAAGATATACAATGGTTTAAGATTTCGTAGTCTTCCTTTCATTTAATTTACCAAGTTTGTTAGAAAGATTTCATCCTTATAATTGACTCTAACGATCGACGCAATAAAAGTACAGGTTATTCTTACAGATTTTAGTCGGTTCGATTCCCGGTTAGGGCAAGCGAATTTTCGAAAATTCTTGAATGCAGTTTTCTTTCTTTTCAAAAATAAAGGAATGTTTTCTTTGAGTACAATTTTCTATCTACAGTATTAAGAGTACTTTCCCTTCAGGTGGCATTACAAAATTCCACCCTGTATACAGTCGAACATAAAACCTCCTCCTTTTTGGAAGTCGGTAAAAAAGTAATTCAAGTGATACAGTGTATCTGCTCCGATCCAGCGGCAGTGCTTCTCGCCGCCATAGTTCTTCGTAAACAATACACTATCGGCTTACGGAGAATGAGAGAAGTAAAGAAATATAAATTGAAGACAAAGCTAAGAAATATATATATTGAAGACCTGGCTGTATGGATGCAGATTCCTTTGCTTTTTTCGAAAGAGATAAATTTAAAAAACAACATGTCCTTGCTTTTAGCCCATGTATGTGTCAAAAATACGTTGATCTCTATGGTATGAGTAAAATGTTCTGAAAAACACCTAGCTTTGAATTTTTTCAGGGGTTTTTGTTGTTGGTTTATATTTACTGGCTAAATTTCGAGATTTTATGTAGCCTAAATGTTGACCGGGGATATAAGGTACACCTATGCAAAATTTCATTTAAATCGGTCCAACAGTTACGGAGATTAGCCCGTGCAAACAGACAAACAGACAAACAGACAAACAGACAAACAGAGAAACAAAAAAATCTAAATAAATTGGGATTTGTTTTATTTCTCTTCTTACATCCCCCTGACTCGGTTTTTAGCATTTTTTTTCTATGTACAGAAATTCGACCTCTACAGTTTTATTATATGTATAGATATTTTAGTATACGGTTAAAAACTTTAAAAAAATGATGCTAGGTTAGAAAGGGATGAACGTTCTAAGAGAAAAATATAATGTCATCTTGAAGGAAAATAAATGTAAGGTTGCCTGGAAGAAACTGCTACCTAGTAATAAGGCCGCCTTGTTGTACACTATGGTTTATGTTCTGTTAAGTGTACAGTATGTCTCTGTTTGCAAATAAAGTATATTGTATTATATTGTAAATGTCGGCACAAAATGACTGTGATAAGGTATTTCAGGACATGGACTATCAAACCATCAAAACAACAGGGATTAAACCACTGCAGAAGTACCTACGTGTCAACTATACAACAATTAGACCACCGACTATAGTAGCATAGTAACCTGGTTTTGGGCTTGGTGAATTACATTAGCAAATGGATCTCTAACTTTGCGACTGGGTCGAAACGACTAAAGAAAGTTCTTTGTAATACAGGAAGCAATGGTTCGGATAAACAGAAGTTTTGTAAAAATAACTAAGGTTAGGTTTCAATGCTTTAAAACTGCTCTTTCTAATATTCCTACCGTAGCATACTATGACGAGAAACATTGAAGAAGCCGATGTTAGTCCAGTAGGACTGGGTGTTCTTATACTTCTGGATGACTATAAGAAACCACGGATTATAACTCCTGCTGATATTGTCGTACTGAAAATAGGCTCGAGCGTTAGTTTGGGCGGTTGAACATTTTAATCAATCTTTATATAAGAAAAGCTTTGAGCTGGTGACCGACAACCAACCTTTGGAGATAATTTTTGTTTAGAAGCCGAAGCCATGCAAAATAGAGAAATGGATAATATTACGTTTGCAATCCAACCATTTATTACAAAATGGTATAAGTAAAGTGCTAGTCAAAAAAGATCTTTTGTGTAAATAGTTTTGTAAAGTATCAAAACTATTTTTACTACAGGAGATATCGTGACTATAGAGAAATATTTAACCAAGGTTGATTGAGAGATAAGATACCAATACCACTGATTGGTGATGCAAAAGAATGTAAACTAGAAATAAAGACCCGTGCAGATAAATTTTGATCTTGCTTACTGTTTTTATGAAGACTCGTCATCACTACAAGACATCAATAGAAAGAGATGTTTGAGAGCGAGATGCTAGCATCACACGAAGTCTGAGTGTATAGTTAGACAAAGAGTTTTAAACCATCACTAGGTATATTTTATAATAAA
This sequence comes from Aproaerema taeniolella, assembly GCA_949987775.1. Taxonomy (NCBI): domain Eukaryota; kingdom Metazoa; phylum Arthropoda; class Insecta; order Lepidoptera; family Gelechiidae; genus Aproaerema; species Aproaerema taeniolella. The sequence continues at coordinate 7,963,476 of OX465245.1, forward strand.
TTGCCTATGAAATTGAAGCTCAAAAAATAGACTAAATATTTTTAAGAAAGACCTAATGACAAAGAAATTATTTTATAGTTTAAGTGAATTTTTAGCATAGAAAATTATAATTAAATGCAAAATAGGAATAATGTAATGCTTTACAACGTAATATGACAATTACCGTAATAATGTATCGAACACAAATGTATTTTCTTTACGATAAATGAATGATGATTATGAAAAAAAACGATAAATGAAAAAAAAAAAGAAAAAAAATAGGTATGCAGATAGAAAATGAAAAACTACAGATTGTGATTAGGAACAATTAGATATAAGTTTTATTTAAATCATGTACTAATTAGTAAAGCTCATTCAAGAGTAGGTGTAGGAGGTGTTATTAAAGTTAAAAAACTATGAGCCTGGTTAAACGTATAATGCAAGATGTAGTTCATCTCTAAAAGAGTTGAACGACGATGAAAAGTCTATCGAAGTGAGCCTGTAGAAAAAGAAAAGACCACAGTAGATTTGAAAAGATTTTTAGGTTATTTTGTTATCTTGATTTATTTCTATTTCATTAAAAAAAGGAAGGGATGTAGTGTATTGGCATTATGTATTTACTACCCTTGTCTCGAGTGCATACGTCACAGTCGGTGGAAGACTAGACCTGTCATGGCCGCCGGCAGAAGATGTTGTGGTGGTGCATTGCCGAGCCAAGATTATTATGGATACAAGTGTATCCTACACATCAGGTTACCTGCCTCTAAGTACGTTGCTTTACCTCACTGACCGGTTGAGATCAGCGAGCGCCACTGAACTACGAGCGCTTCTAAAAGAGTTATGTATTGTATTGTTTTCACTTCTGCCGGCACTCCCGGAGTGCAACTCGTTGTTTTTTTTATTAAGAATGGGTTCGCTCTTGACTTCAATCTATCTCAGGGCAAAGATATGGTCGAGGATGTAGCGAACTCACTCAGAAAAAGCCTATTCACTCGTACTTTAAAGATATTCGGATTGTATGAGTTCAAGAATACAGACGCCGGCAGAGAATTCCACTCCTTGGCAGTGCGCAATACAAAAGATAATCCCTTAGAAAAACTATAAAATCTTCTAAGTATATATTTCTTAAATTTTTCTGCTGTAACATTAAATTACTTATTTAAATACACTTCTATTTTTCCAATTAGAAATAAGAATAGCAGCTCAAAATACGAAAATCAGATGAAGTAAGATTTATCATGTTTTGCATTAATATTTATTTTAAGACTCAATGAAATGGCTCAGAGTGTAACAAGGAACTTTTTTTTACATAAGTTTTTTTGAGTTATAAAATAAGTTGTATTTAGTTATAAAACAGTTAGCCCCAATACAACACAATACAATACTTTTTATTGTACACCAAAAAATATAAGTATATCAAAGACTCCATTTATCAGCCGTTTTGATTTATTTCTTCCAGGCAACAAACTGAACCATTACAGATATTTTTAAAAGCTAATCAGTGATACTTTAGGGCAGGTTTAAAAAATGAAGTTCGATACTAGACAGTCGAGTTCAACACGGTGTGTGATAGTTTTTTGACAGGTAGGTACTTACGAACACTTATAACCCATATAAAATTTATTGAAGTGGTTAACGTTACATTCGCACTTCGAAAATGTCCTGAATGGGCTCCGAGAAAAAATGGGGCCTTTTTTGTTTGTTTTTGCTCTACTTGGGAAGGACGCACTACCGAGCCCCCAGATGATAATTACATCATGGCAAGTCACTGACAGTGATTACTTCTGAGTGGCATTGACGTTTCGAAAATTTTTACATATTGTCTCTGAATAACGTGACTCTGGCTGGAACTCGCCACCATTTTCTCAAACTATTGAGAGACGATTGAGATTGCAACGATAATCATTTGGACGGCACTGTGAGACCACTGATCTCATAATGCCGTCAGAGTGTCGATAGGGTTTCAGTGTAATGACAATGACTGATTTTTACAGAATCGCTAGCCAGGCCTCTGTATCTACGAGTATGTAGCGTAGTGTACTAAGGGGCGAAACCTCCAAAAGTTTCCTAATTAACTCTTGTCCAAGTTTTTTCGTTAACGTCGGCCGCCTGGACCCTTTGTTGTAGGAGTACTTTTAGTTATCACTATACTTTTCCGATTAATGTACGTGCTATCTATACTTGTTGGGAAATCAATAGAAATAGAATAATCCATCCATCCTTACACTCACGCCTATAATCCCTTTTGGGGTAGGCAGAACGTTAGGTACTGTGATATGTAGTCTTCACCGAGATGGGACTACGTTCTACGTTTCACAGACGGTGCTGGCTGGTCGATAAATGTTGACCTTGACGTCGCCCTTATTTCGCTTGCAATACGCGGCTTTCGTAGTGCAAATGGATAACCTGACGTGCTGCTGTGTGTACTTAGTTCTAGAACCACTTGACGCCACATTTGTATTTTTCGCCTATTAAAAAATAATATCAAAATAGGCTCAGCGCTTTTTAAAAAAAATAACAGAAACCAAAAAACACAAACATTTTATTAGATGCCGTTTTGGTTTAGTTACCTGCTTGGTAAAATATGAGGATCCTATATTGGTTTAACATATTGATTGTCTCATATTTTTTTACAAAAGAACGATTATGATTATTATTATGCCGGCCGGTTTGGTCGAGTGGTAGTGGCACTGCCTCTTGATCGACGGGCCTGGGTTCGATTCCCAGCCGGGGCAAACATTTGTGTAAAAAGCAGATGTTTGTTCTCGGGTCATGGGTGTTTATGTCTTGTCTTTATGTATGTTTCGAGGGACCCACGCCACAAGGGAAAACCTTAGTGTGGGCCTTTGAGTGTGTAACATTTATTTATTTAATATATTATGATTGACGTCGGTTCTTACGTTTCAAACGTGGACAATTACTTAAATCGATTTCAATACTAATCTTCTATTCTATATCTTCTATCTATATCTATCTTCTATATCTCATATTATATAAAAATTTAAAAAACCCCCCCCGCAAAAAAGTAAAGCGGACATTTAAAAAGTAAAAAATAATACCTTTCGTTGAGCCATCAAATTCATTTCAGAAATACCTATATATATATTTTAATTATCGAAATCGATGGATGGCACGATAGGGTTTGCTCATTAAAATGGCGCTATAATGTCGCGTCGGGGTACCGCTTTAGTAAATCAGTGAATAGTCAATCAAATGAAGGGTCTGATTCACTAAAGCGGTACCCCGACGCGACATTATAGCGCCATTTTAATGAGCAAACCCTATCGTGCCATCCATCGATTTCGATAATTAAAATATATATATAGGTATTTCTGAAATGAATTTGATGGCTCAACGAAAGGTATTATTTTTTACTTTTTAAATGTCCGCTTTACTTTTTTGCGGGGGGGGTTTTTTAAATTTTTAATTTAATTTTTATTTCAAAATTTTTAACTTATTTTCAAAATAATTAAGAGTGTACTAGTGTGCTGGATATCCTGGCCGCAGCATCAGCTCACGGTGTTGCCACCATTGCATTGTATGCAGAATCAAATACTGATCAAAACGAGTCCAAACACGACATATCTGCTATTATTTTTTCAAGGATGTGCTAGTGTTCTGGATATCCTGGCCGCAGCATCAGCTCACCGTGTTGCCACCATTGCATTGTATGCAGAATCAAATACTGAACAAAACGAGTCCAAACACGACATATCTGCTATTATTTTTTTAAGAGTTTGCTAGTGTTCTGGATATCCTGGCTGCAGCATCAGACCAAGAGTTCCATAACCCTGCATAGTTATTAAGCATACATGAGTATTTCAAGTTTTAGGTCACATGTATGTTTGAAAGTAAAGTAAATACACATTAAGAGTCTAAGAACCCTACCGCAGCTAACAAAAGAGCTGATGACCTTGAAACGGCTGAACCGATTTTGATAAAACGTATCTAAGAACCATCGCCAAAAACCCTGCTTGTAAATAAAAAAAACCGCATCCAAATCGGTTCACCCGTTTGAGAGCTACGGTGCCACAGACAGACACACAGACACACAGACACACAGACACACAAACACACAGACACACACACATAGCGGTCAAACTTATAACACCCCTCTTTTTGCGTCGGGGGTTAAAAAGGAAAGATTTGATTGTTTGTTTGCATTGAATAGGCTCCGAAACTACAGGACCGATTTGAAAAATTATTTCACCATTAGAATCCTACATTATCACATGATTTTCCCGAATTCCCACGGGAACGAAGTCCCGAGCGGAAAGCTACTGTTAGTATAATGACGCGTTTCCCGTCATTTCCCTTCTTTATAGTCCGCGCCCTCTTAAATTTTTTTTAATTGTTTTTAAAGTATTTGTTGTTATAGTGGCAACAGAAATATTATCATCTGTGAAAATTTCAACTGTCTAACTATCACGGTTCATGAGATACAGCCTGGTGACCATTATCTATAAAAACCACCACAAAAATCACGTTTTTTGTACGGGAGCCCCTTTAGTATTTTTTTTATTATGTTTTTTAGTATTTGTTGTTATAGCGGCTTTTCAACTGTCTAACTATCACGGTTCATGAGATACAGCCTGGTGACAGTCGGATGGACGGACGGACAGCGGAGCCTTAGTAATAGGGTCCTGTTTTTACTCTTGGGTACGGAACCCTAAAAAATATACCTACATAATTTGCACAGAAGCTGCTTTTGCCAGGCGTTCGAACGACTGGGTAAATTAAGTAGCGTTTGTACATAGGGTCAGCTCACACCGCGACGCGACTTTGCGGATAGAGCCACTCAAAATTGAACTTTATTCATTACAAGTGAGAATTAGAGCACGTCGCACTACGCAGCGCCGCGCCTCGCCGCTCGCCACGGCGTTCTCACAATGAAATATTTATCTTTTCAAGTAATAAATAAAGTTCAATTTTGAGTAGCTCTATCCGCAACGTCGCGTCGCGTCGCGTCGCGTTGGGAGCTGACCCATACTGTGTAGAGATGGCAATTTTTGTCCTATTCGCACACAATGTGTATGTACGACTGGGAGTAAACCGCTGGGCTACTGTAATAAACCAAATAAGACCACTTAATTCTTAGAACAAAGTAAACCTATTTAAAACAATTTTATGAGACCTGCCTCTTAATAATCCATCTTAGGCATCTGAGGTGTAGTCCTATGGTCTCATGCGGTGTGGTAGGCTCTGTGAAGGGCCGTCTGGTTCGCGACCACCCTCCTACCGAAGTCCGACGCCAAACAGCTTGCTGTGTTCCGTCGGTGCGTGGGAGTACCAGTGCCTTAATTGGCATTTTCTGGGTTAACTCGCTCCATCGTCGACCTCATCTTTGACCTTATGGTCAAGATTGAGGTCAAGAGTTAACCCATCTTATAATAAAAAATTAAATATTTTTATTTAATTTAAATAAGACCATCTCTATAAATCCAATAAATTAAGACATAGTTAATTCAACAATAAACTTAATTTAATACAATTTATTAATACCACGAAACAAGTTGAAATAGCAAAATCAAACATTACTATGTTGTATTGAATAGGTATACCTTATTTTTATAACAATGCTGGCTAGTACTTACAAATATTTATGATACTAAAACTAAACAATCCCTTAATTGAAGAGTAATAGGTAGTTAATTGATTCAACAAAGCATACATAATTAAATTAAAGAAGTAACTTAGTTACCTTGATTAAGTATGTGCTTATCCAATACTATATACTATATATATACTATAATATTATAAATGCGAAAGTAACTCTGTCTGTCTGTCTGTCTGTCCATCTTTCACGCCTAAACTACTAAACCGATTTTGATGAAATTTGGAACAGAGATAGATTAGAGCCTTGAAAAGGACATAGGCTACATTTTATCCCACAGTTGGGCAAGATATACCCTGTAGTCCACGCGAGCGGAGCCGCGGGCGGAAAGCTAGTACTAAATAAGAATGATAGTAAAACCAAACAAGCTATGTTTGAATTGATCACAGTCAAGCAAACAAAATCAGCTTAGTTGAATGCAATAAGGTCTTTGTAGGCTCGAAGGGTTTCAAGATGCTTGTTCGAAGCTATCAAAATCTTGTTTGAATCAACACATTATTTTTTCATAAGATGATAAATGCTGCAAGTCAGCAGCACATCAATTTAAAGTCGCTCAGCGAGCTATGGAAAGGGCTATGCTCGGTATTTCTTTGAGGGATCGGATTCGAAACGAAATAATCCGTCAGAAAACCAAAGTTACCGACATAGCCCGGCGAATTAGCAAGCTTAAGTGGCAGTGGGCTGGTCATATCTGTCGTAGAACCGATGGCCGTTGGGGCAGAAAAGTTTTAGAATGGAGACCACGAATCGGCAAACGTAGCGTAGGGCGCCCTGTTACTAGGTGGGGTGACGATATTCGTAAAGTAGCGGGCAGTGGTTGGAGGAGGAGAGCTGAAGACCGAGCTCAGTGGCGTGCCATAGGAGAGGCCTATGTCCAGCAGTGGACTGATACAGGCTGATGATGATGATGATGATTATTTTTTCAGTGTTAGAATTTATGTATGAAAGATGACGACAGTCGAAGTAAATACCTGCTAGATAATAAAGTAACAATAAAAAACACAAAAGAGTGTACATAGATGCAGTTTTTATCATTTCGGCAACTTAGAAAGTACTGTTTATAATTAAGTATGGAGCATTGTTATTGTTACGTAGAGTGCGCGCGACGTTATTGTACCTAATAATGTCACCACAACCCTGAAGAACCATAACTGTAAGATGATAAATGCTGCAAGTCAGCAGCACATCATGGGTGGCATGGCTTCTCAGCCACCATAGTGATATTTACGTCATTCATGTCGCGCATCCCACTCTGTTCGCATGTCTCACTTAGTTTAAATCAAATTAATTTAATTTAATAAGTAAAACTTAAAGTTTTTATAATTTTAAAAACATAGTTCCGTGCGCCCGTCACTTGACTACCTACTTAGCACAAATTGATAATAGTTATACTTGGGTGTAATAACAAGGCAATACAACCATAGTCAAGTTGTTTCGATGTTTTAGGGAGTTCAATCAATTTCTTATCTATGGCTCTCCTTTGTTGATTAGGCCCTCAGATTAATGAAATCCTTAATCTGAGATAAGGTCAATGTCAAGTTCTAAAAATTTGGTCGTTAAGGCGACTACAGCACCTAAATTATGATTTTATGATGCGTAGATAAGCATGACGCACTGCATTAAATCGAAGAAAAAAAATACTACGGTAATATTCAGGACATAAACTAAATAAGTAGTTTGCTGAAAACATGATTCAGCACTTTTGGTTCGATAGAAAAAGCTCACAAAGTCACCTCTAAATACCCAATATTGTGTATCTTTTAAGCTGTAAAAACGATAGTAAAATGCACACAGGAACTTGAATTTGCTATCATAATGTTCGTGATTAAACACTCTCGATAAGTAGTTAACGCATTTTTCGATTTAAGCTGTTACCTTTCCATAAATCTCATTTTTCTAACTTTCGAACATGTTTTTACGCACGCGCGCTTTCATAGTCCGTAAACTTCGTGTATCGACACTGTTCGCACTGCCGGCCCAGGCCTGTTGAGAGACGGAGATGACACTATTCCTATGTGTGCTACCTTTATCGGGTGCTGTAGTCGCCTTAAATAAAATAGAGTGAGGTTAAATGGAGTCTACACTGTATTTTGCAAGAATTCTTTAATAGTAAACAAAGAACTGTTAACTCATAGACCCAGATCGAGCACGCAAACTTTTAGGAGAGAGGAGGATTTTGGAACTTCAATAGAAATACATTAGAACCACAAGTGATGTAGAAATTTAACACTTTCCCTGTACAGCTGTTCCCAATGGTGGATCAAGCACCTGCTTGCCAGGAGTCCGTGCTTCCACAATGGACTCACGGCTTCGAATGACCCGCGAACACTGACATTTGGACGTGTGATATCATCAGATCATTTATGGGGACAGTGAACGTGTTAAACAAAATATTTTTATTAATTTCATGAAAATCTCGAGACAATTTAGCGCTAATAATACCAAGTCAACAAAATGATTGTGCGTTTTATATAATATACGTTTATCAATGAACAAAATAATCTTAAAATTTTAAGCGGCCACAGAAACGGTGTTAAGTATTTAGTACAGAGGGCCTGATAACAGCTGTAAAAATTTGAAACGGTAAGACAACAATGAAAATTATTATCAAAATTGCTTGACTTCATCTGATTTTAAATCAGTGTTTGGCCAGTTTCCATAGTCTTAATATCATCTGTTGTATTGGCAGAGGTGGCAGAGCTTGATGTGTGATGTAACATGCGTCAGCACGATCGCAGCGTCTCACCTCCCGGGCACTGTCCAAGTGGTTGAAGCGTTGGCCGAGCAGGCAGCAGTCAAAAAAGGGAAAAAGTACTCCGAACTCCTGCAGGCGTACAGGTACTTGTTCTTTCCAGTAGTGGTGGAAACAATGGGGGGCTGGCTCTGACGCAATCGGATTTTTTAAATTTATTTAGACAAAAATGCGGTCGAACATGTAGCGAGCTCACCCAAAAGAAGCCTATTCACTTAAACTTTAAAGATATTTGGGTTGTATGACCCCGGAAATACAGACGGCGGCAGACAATTCCACTCCTTGGCAGTGCGCAAAATAATAGATGAAAACTGAGGGATCTCGACAGGATAATGGAGATATCTCGCAGTGCGTCCGGATGTTCGATGGAAAAAAGGGGCAGCTCATGCAGCTCCAGAGCATACTCTCCGAAGTACATCTTTAAAAAAACACATAAGCGGGCTAATTTACCTCTATGAGCTAGACTTTGGAGGTTATTTCATCCGCAAAATCAGCTGTCGATTGCGGAAAAGAGGTAGTGACCCTCGCTCCGGGTCATTCCTTCTGCAGAGGTTGTCCATCGCTATTCAACAGGCACCTTTGCACCGGGGATGACAACTTATTTTTTTAGTTGGTGTTATTATCCAATTTTATTTTTAAATATAAATATAAAGTAGACTAGAGGATGCCCGAGTTCTTTTTTTCAGGAGGCTTACCATGATCGCTTAGCGCGATCCAATTTAGGACCTAAACAAGTCTGCAACGCTTCTTCGTACCATGACGGCTTATAAGCGATACAATTTTGGCGCTGTTGCGATTCAAAGGCAGACCGGCGACAATTTATGTAGACATCATGGACTTAGTACTTTTTTTATTATTTTTTTATTATAAGATGGGTTAACTCTTGACCCCAATCTTGACCATAAGGTCAAAGATGAGGTCGACGATGGAGCGAGTTAACCCAGAAAATGCCTATAAAGGCACTGGTACTCCTACGCACTGACTGAACACAGCAAGCTGTTTGGCGTCGGACTTCGGTAGGAGGGTGAACGCGAACCAGACGGCCCTATACAGAGCCTACCACACCGCATGAGATCATAGGACGACACCTCAGATCCAGAAAAAAATGAAGTGTCGTTGCCTGGGATGGATTACTAGGAGGCAGGTCTCATTTGTGTTTCCTTAGTCGCCTCTTACGACACCCACGGAAAGAGATGGGGTGGTGTTATTCTTAACCGATCACCACACGGATAAAATCTCTTGTAGACATTTAAAATGGACCATAGACAATCGAGCAGTTCAAAAGCAGCGCCATCATGGTACCATTTTAAAAAACATTCCAATTGCGAAGCAGTTCATAGTTGGATCCTAAACAGAAATGCTTTTAAACGATCATGGTAGGTACCCAGGTCTTCGTTCAAGTGAGAAATTCGTAAAATCCTTCCTTATTTATATTCATTTATTGCTTTATGTGGTATACAATAGGTCTTAAGATAAAATAGCTGAACATATATAAACCCTATCTCATTCCTTGCCTACGTTATAAAAGAAACATTTGGGCCAAAATTTAGCTTTGGCCCAAACCCTCGCGCGATGTCTGCACACCCGTGTGTGCAGATTTGTATCGCACGCAAACAAGCGCGCGACGGGTTTATCCAATGGTTCGGGCTGGGCGTTGATGAATCAGTGAGTCAGGACCTGCAATTTGATATATTTAGAAGATTACAAAGAAGCTATGCCTGTTTGGCTAAGTTTAAAAAATACATTTTTAAATAGATTAATTAATAGATTAATAGTAAATATGTTCCGTTGCGTCACTTCCTTTCAGCAGATAAGTAAATCATTATTGGGATTGAAGTTGGTCGATTTTTGCGTTTTTCGCGTGGACAATTATCTTATCAGCCTATAAGTAGCGAGCAGAAGGTTTGCCAATGAATATTGTATTGTGAAAATCCATTATTTGTTAGCGTCAGAATGACCGGTCATTAGACGTATTTAAAATACGATGCTCAAACATTGCTTCCCTACTGCTTGCATTTATTACTTATCACTAGAACATTGCTTCTAACGTATTTTAGAAGAATAAAAACATTTTAGGGTGAGCTGTAGTGTCCAAACTGCGTGGAGTTTAAATTGCCTTCATTTAAAACAAGGTTTTTGCTCTTTTCATTTCGTCAGGCACTTGAGAACATTAAACTAACATTGACGGCCGGTTTGGTCGAGTGGTAGTGAAGCTGCCTCTTGATCGGCGGGTCCTGGGTTCGATCCCCAGTCGGGGCAAACATTTGTGTAAAAGCAGATGATTGTTCTCGGGTCATGGGTGTATGTGTATGTGACTGTCTTTGTGTGTTCCAAGGGACCCACGACACAAGGGAAAACCTTAGTGTGGGCCTTTGAGTGTAGCGTTTATATATTTTTTTAAATTTTATTTATCGATATCTTTTTACCGTAATATTTATAGATTATACGTTAAAAAAGTATAACGGCGATAATAGGGAATCAATGGTTGGTCCATAAATATTTCAGTGACTCCACGCAGTTTGGACACTACAGCTAGGTGAGTGGCCATGTTGACGTTTAGATGGCCGCCGGCCGGTCACCCTTAAATGTTTTTATTCTTCTAAAATACGTTGGAAGCAATGTTCTAGTGATAGGCAATAAATGGAAGCAATAGGGAAGCAATGTTTGAGCATCATTTCAGCGTTAAATACGTCTAGTGACCGGCCATTCTGACGCTAACCATTATTTTGCAGAAGCAGTTTTGTTATGAAAATGGAGTAACCTAATGCGCTGGTCTCCGTACATTAAACAAAATAACAGTGAACTAAGGGAAGGCATCTTCCCTACGTGCCTAAAAAAAGCAGTTGTTATTCCAATACATAAATCAGGAAGCAGAGATTTTGTAACTAACTACAGACCAATATCAATACTGCCATCTATATCTAAAATTTTGGAAAAGATTATCAACAGAACTTTAATTAGATACCTTGAGGACAAATCTTTATTATCCGAAATGCAGTATAGATTTAGACCTAAGTTGTGTACCGCAGACGCTGTTCATCAACTTATCGAATTTATCTCGGAAGAATTGGGAAAGGGGAAACAAGTTTTGGGAATATTTATTGATCTTGCGAAGGCTTTTGATACGGTATCTGTACCAATCCTATTAAACAAATTGTATGCACTAGGAATAAGGGGAACACAGCTCAAATTATTCGAAAGCTACCTGAGCGACCGTTGCCAGTGTGTGAAAGTAGATAATATAATCAGTGAAGACCACAAAATTTTTCCCTTTGGGGTTCCACAAGGTAGTATAATTGGCCCAACTCTATTTTTAATCTACATAAACGATCTATGCGATTTAAAACTGAATCAGGGAAAAATTATTTCCTACGCCGATGATACTGCATTATTGTTCTCCGCTGACACGATTGCTGAGGTACATAGCTTGGCTCAACAAGGGTTTAATACAGTTAATAGCTGGCTCCGATACAATTTGCTCACCTTAAACGCAGATAAAACCAAGTTTATTAACTTCTCTATGAGAACTAAGAACATTTATCACTCCACTTCAAACATTTATGCTCACTGTTGCATTAATCAGACGGATAACATGTGTAGTTGTCCTTCAATACAGAGTAGAAGAGAGATCAAATATTTGGGAATAACTATTGATAACACGTTATCCTTTCATCAACATATTGAAAAACTAGCTAATAGAGTACGTAAATTAATTTTCATCTTTAAGACTTTGCGAACCTTTGCTGGTATTAACCTAATAAACCTAGTGTACCTTTCCTTATGCCAATCCATTATATCGTACTGCATTACTTCCTGGGGAGGAGCACCAAAGACCGTGTTACTACCGCTTGAACGTGCTCAAAGAGCGATACTCAAAGTAGCCACCTTCCGACCATATCTTTTTATCTTTTTCCTTTTTCCTATCTTTTTCCTTTTTCCATATCTTTTTTTGCATCCTGCGAAGTTCTAACTGTACGACAGCTATTCATATTTAACACTATCCTAAAACAACACAAGGCACTTGCATACCTCCCTAACACTACTAATAAAAGACGAAAGGACATCGTTTGCAAAGTAAGCTCGTCTTCAAAATTCCTTTATAGCAATAAGTTTTTCACCTTCCTCGGTCCATTTTTGTATAACAAACTAAACAAATCAGTACCTATCTACGATAAGAATTTATTCGAATGTAAGAAGCTAGTCTATGATTATTTACAGCAGTTTTCCTATGACGAAATCGAAAATTGTATGTCAATTGTAAAATAGATAGTAAGTACTTAAATATTGTCATTAATTAATTAGTTATAATGTTTTATTACTATTTTTGTTAGAATATAGACACAAATGCACACATCCTATATGCATTAGTCATATAATAGGTATTTGTTATCAGAAATAAATTGGATCTAGCTTATGTACCTGCCATCGTATATTGCCTGAAACACAGGTTTCACCTAGTTCAGGCGTATACCTAATTAATTAGTTAAGTTTGCTTTTTTTTTTTAATATTTTTGTATTCTCTAATGCTAATCTGTATGCCTTTTTGTAAATGAATAAACAATTTATTTATTTATTTATTTTATTTATTTATTTTAACTTAACATAAATTCAAGATACAAAGGCGAGCTTATCCCACAAGGGGATCTCTTCTAGTTAACCTAAAGATAATGGATAGTGACTACTCTTTCGCCTGCTTCTCGAGCACGATGGCGACAAACTCGCGCTGCGCGCCACTCGGCTGACGGTGAAACTTCACTTTGACTTTGAAGCAAGCCTTTGCTTGCTCGCCACCATTTTTTTAACCATTTCAACATAGTTGATATATTAGTCAAAACAAAATAGGGGCCACTAAGTATGGAGCATAAAAACAAAACCATTATTAACAACTTTTATTTAGGAAACACTAAGGTTAAAGATTATTTTAAATAATGCTCACTTAAACAAATGTTGAACGTAGGGCAAGAAATGAAATTCTTATTTTTTTATTTTTAAAAACAAACTTTGGTAAGTGATTGAATTTAATTTTTGTAAAAATGGCGTCAGTAATCGTGATTTTGCCAATGTCTGAGTATTTTCATCAAAATTAAAATATAGAATGGCGCAGTGGCAACCCGTAAAAAAACCCTTTGCGGGCTAGTACATAATACTTCAATGTTTGCGGGTTGTAGTAAATCAGAGCTTTTCGTCCGTTGATCAGCAGGGTGCACCGCTTTCTGGTGAGGAATTGAGGATGACGATTGATATGACCCCACTTACCCCGGTAAGTGACTCAAATATTTAACAAATCTGACAACACATAAGACCTTTGACATTAAATCTGGATTATAAGTCTTATATTCTCATACACAGTTGGGTGTATGAGAACAAATTAAGTACCTATCCATCAGTCTTTTTATAAAATTATTGGACAATATTCTGGTTTTTTGTGGAAAATCAACTTGATACCATAAATTAAATAAATATTTACATAATAATGAAAAAATCTGGGCAAGAGTGTACTAGACCGAATCCCGTAGTTGAAAAAATACATTTACTTGATGGTCGAATCGACCTTGTAAAGCCAATTTAGCTGTGATAGATTTCTTTTTAATTTAGTTGTTGTGTATATGCTGCCATGGTGAATTTTTCAAATTTTTTAAAACAACGGTTCAGCTGGTAGAGTTTTCCCCTTGAGAGGTGACTCTCCTTATTTGACTCTCCTTATTTGAGTTAACAAAAGCTTCATGTTTTGCAAACAAATGATTGAATCGAAAAAACCGTAAATTTTTAAAAAAAGTTACTTATCTAATGATACCCTTCACGACAGAATTGGCGAATAAAAAAAATGTCTATAGGAAAAAAGTTATTATTTCAGGATATTATTGAAAGTTTTGTCAGTGTGATTAATGTGTATGATAATGCCATCAGCAGCTCTAGCACGATAACGACAAACTCGCGCTCGGCTAACGCTGAAACTTCACTTTGAATGCGCGAGGGTCCCGCGCAAAGGTTTGCTCGTTGTCAATGTTGATATTTTGACATAGGACCGCGGTGTTGTCGCGGCGCTGTCACTATCGTACTTGGCCTGCAGCTTTGTAGTACCAAAGGTCTCTGAAAAAAACCACCCACAGACAGACAGACGGACATGGTGAACCTATAAGGGTTCTTAGTTTTACTACACGGAATTATGATTACACGGAATGTAACTCGGGTTCCACCAAAGCAAAAAATCGTTATATGAGCTGTATTTTTCAAATTTCTTGTCATTTAAAGAAGAACAGAGTGCGCAGACAAACTCGTTCTTTGCTTCAACATAAGTGTAGTATCTTTTCCACCAGAAGTACTTGCGATAAAGCTTTGGATTGTCGATTAGGTGATCCATCAGGGATGCTAGCTTTTCCACTGACATTTCCCTAGCATTTATGTATGAGCCCGGTGGAAGAAACCTAAAAATAAACCAGTTTTTAATAAATTAACAATTTCACCATATAACATTGCAACAATTATGTTGCAATGTTATAATTCTTCAAGCGATAAAACTTTAAACAGCTCATTTAGCCATATTTGGTTCCATCACAGACAATTAAAATTATTGCGTTTGTTTCCTTAAAATACACTTGAGAACGAATGTTTAACTTCGTTCGACTTGAATGGTTGCTGGCACCGAGCTCCAATAATTTGATTTTTTTGTTTTGTTTAGAATGGGTTCGCTATTGATCACAATCTACCACTCAGGGCAAAGATGCGGTCGAGGATGTAGCGAAGCAACCCAGAAGAAGCCTATTCTATCGGATTGTAAGAACTCGGTAATACAGACGCTAGCAGAGAATTCCACTCCTTGGCAGTGCGCAATAAAAAAGATGAAGAGTAGCGCTCAGAACGTATCTATCCGCGGGGTTTTTTTTAAGAATATGTTGTTAATATTACTCTCCTTCTTCCAAGCGCTTAACCCCGTTTCTCATTCATGCTTGACCATGATCGAAGATTTGTCTGGTCAAGTCCTCCATGACTCTGTTAACTGGGCAAACTGATGACCGGATTGGATTGGTTCATTACCGTGAATGTGCAGGTTTCTTTACGATGTTTTTCCTCTTCGTCAGAACATTGGTTGGTGTGCGATATGTATGTATGTATTTATTTATTCTTTATTGTACAATTATAATACAGAGAATAACAAGTATAAAGTAATAGGAAGTTTACAAAGGTGGACTTATCCCACGTGGGGATTTCTAATAATCTATCTAATGTGAAAATGAAGCATTGGTATAATATGGCGGCACTAGGGTCTTAGGGATCGAACTTGGTACCGCTCGCTTACGAGACCTACCCACTACCAATCTTCACTCAATAAGTTAAGACCCGTCGTGAAAGCTTGCATTCAGAAGAACTTATTAAGATAAAGTTATAGCTCACCTAGAATAATTTGCGCCACCAAAAACTATTGGGACAACATCATTTTGCAAAGCAGTTACTACTTTCTCTGTCACATAATCCTTATCAAATGAGTTCTCAAAAGATAAGTAAAAATAATAATCTTTTTTCAATATACTATTGCATTTAGCCGCTTCAGAACGCGAACAATTGAAATCTCCGCATTTTCCATATATATGTACGTCTAATTCATATTTTTTTAGTTTCTGTCTTAGGTCTGACACTACAATTTCTCTACCACTTAGAGATTTGCAACGAGATACGAACCAAGCCGCAGCGAATCGTTTACTGCTTAATTTTATATCAACATCGATATCATCCACTTGTTTTATCCATGTCATATTAAGTTTAGGACCGATAATGTCACCTTTTAAGTTTTTTATTAAAAAATAATTTATGACAAATTCAGAATCCTGTCTATAAGTTGCAGTCCAGTTAAAATAACCATTGTAAAAGCTACTTCTAATAGGAAAGATGTTAGCTGGCTCTGTGTTGAAGAAGATGTACTTTTGATGTGGCGACCTTTCATGCGGCAAATGTTGCTTTGGAGAGGGATTATTAAGCCTTCCATCGCGACCGTTGAAAGCTATGACTTCAAATCTGGTTAGGTTTCCACCAAAAATCATTTTGTTATCCGTGACGTAACAGTTTATTTTCGGACAATTGTTATCGATGAATGCATTTTGCCCATGTAATAAGTGACGGAATGGCCAGACATCTGGTAAAGACCAGAGGAGGATGAATTTAAGATCAGTTTCTTTGATGAACACTATTGCGTCTTCTTGGGCTGTGTCCTCAAATGCTTGGAGAGACAGTATTTCGATGTTGCTATTTATATTGTAATTATGTAGATGCCATATTACCAAGGAGCATGTGATTATGAAAATGAATGCTCTAAGATTTATAAAGTTACTGATGTATACCCTCATCCTTAAGCGTATGAGGACTGGTCTAGCTCCGGTCTCGGTCGCCACTTTTATTACTTTATATAATTTCTTCACATTTTGACTTCTGTCCTGCAATAAAAATGAAACAATTACCTTTGTTATTAATTATCTGACTGTGAAAGAAATTAAATTGAAAGAGCATTGAACTTATAAGTAATGGACTCTTTGGGGTTTTAATTGTATACCAATTAAATTGTATAATTGTACACCTAAATTGTACACCTAAACATTTTAATTGTATCACCATCATACATTTTAAATAATCGGTAATTTTTAATTTTCAACATTTATCCTCGTGCCCACTTTGTGCCTATATTTATCCTTTTGGTTGTACTTTAAAGAGTATATAAACACCAGTCACAGATGAGTAATAGTAATTATTGCGGATAAAAAACAGAATAGTGATTATAAAGTGTTGAAAATTGATTAAAAATGATTAGAACTTTCTATTAAAAATTAATTGTAGTGTAGGTAGTATAAGAAAGCTTGAAAAACGTAGACAAATGTCTAGAATGTAAGTTATTTAAAGAAAAAAGTATTCCTAAATGCTGGATCAGAAATCAGAGAGCTGCTTAATATGCCAGAGGCTAAGACAGAAATTTGGAGAGGAAAGAAAGGTTCAGCGCAGGACTTTCGACACTCCTTCGAGTGTTGCCACCTTGCGTCCGCTGTGGCTGGTCACACCCTGCAGCCGAATGTCCGGGAGCAAAGGTGAAGACCTTGTGCCAACTATGGTGGCCTGCACCCCGTCAACCAAACTTCGTGTCTGGCTTTCAAGCGGGAGCTTCGCTATAAGAAGGCAGGCACCGTTGCCCGCCACGGCCTTACAACCTGCGCCGCGGTATAGCAGCGGTAAGCCACCCTTAGTTGGCACAGGGAGCGCCGTCGTCCCTGATGGCGCCCGACATGATGAGGTGCACCACACCCGGTGCTCTGCAGCCCGCCCCACGCAGGAAGAGGAAGCGCGTTGGCAAGAAGAACCAGCCCGCCCAGGAGCACTTCGCTGCCCAAGCGCATTCCACCCGGGCACTTCCCACCGAAGCACTACCCGCCCAGAATTTTATTTTTATTTATTTAACTTAAAGCACTAAACGAAAAAGGGCGGACTTAATGCCCAATGGAATTATCTACTGGTCTACCTTAGGGTAATTAGCGTGAAGTGAGTGGTAAATGCAGGCCACAACCGGCGTGATAGATAACAAGATACGTAAATTATAAACATTGTAGGAAACTAAATATAGATAATAATAAATATAAATAGATATGTAATATATGCATATCAACCTATTGCAGTCCACTGCTGAACATAAGCCTCCCCAAGACTTGCACGATCCTCCGCTTTTTGCATCCAGCCACTACCCACTGTTTTCTTTAGGTTATCTGACCGTCTGCATTTGTACAATCTGCATAGGTATGTATGTAATATATACAGGGTTAATGGGAACTCGATGTATTCCTGGTAGGTTGTGATAGGGCAGCCAAAATGCAACAAATTTAACCCACTTTATGTATGGCCGAAAGTTAATATGTAGTTTTCGAGATTTCGTTAATTTAAGATTTTTCACGAAAATACCCAGATTTCATCATTTCAACCAAAATTTTAAAATATTTGCATATTGGATGGAATCACATTTAACTTTTTTTCAAAGTTGATAGTTTAATAAAGCTAGGAAAGTCATTACTACCCAAAATTCCTTAACAGTTTTAAATCATGAGCCAAAAAGAAGATTCAAAATTTTTCAATTTTCTTTGTAACAGGTTAAATAACAATGCCTTGGTCAAAACTTTACTATGACATCAAGTGTACAAACACCTTAATTCTTTCTCATTTAATAAGCTATCCAAAAAGGTATGAACGTCAATACAAACTTATGATCTACATCACAAAAATAACTTTTGACTTAGTACAGGTAGAGTCCACCCCACAAAGTTGATTCACTTTTTTAGCGGTTTTTTAAAACTTTTTTGAGTTTCTTTCCGCCTTAGGTGCCCAATAGTGCAAATAATTGTAATTTGCGATACCATGACGGTCAAAACTTGATTCATCTGTCCACAAAATGTAAAAAAAAATTGTCTTCAGCGTCGACATTTAACATAAAACGACAAAATTCCAACCTTCTAATCAGGTCTCCCTCTTCTATTGAATGGACAGGTGTTGATGGTGATATGGATGTCGGCTCGATAAATGTACTACAGACAAGACTTTCCATTGTGACATTCCAAATTAACGCGCTACGATGTTTGTCGAGGTCTTGGGGGTCGTCATTAAATCTTTGCAGAATCGCCTCCTCGTCCTCAGCCGTATTCCAACTACGTCGCGGAAGTCTTGTTTGCAGTATGGGGCACCGAAGGCGGAAAGAAACTCAAAAAGTTTAAAAAAACCGTGAAAAAGGACGAGGAGGCGATTCTGCAAAGATTTAATGACGACCCCAACAGCACGTGTTTTGTTATCTGGCTATTCTGCAAAGATTTAATGACGACCCCAACACCTCGACAAACATCGTAGCGTGTTAATTTGGAATGTCACAATGGAAAGTCTTGTCTGTAGTACATTTATCGGGCCGACATCCATAAATCAAAAAACATCATCGAACAACACACATCAACACATCATCGAATTTTGCCGTTTTATGTTGAATGTCGACGCCGAAGAAATTTTTTTAACATATTGTTGACAGATGAATCAAGTTTTGACCGTCATGGTATCGCAAATTACAATTATTTGCATTATTGGGCACCTAAGGCAGAAAGAAACTCAAAAAATCTTTAAAAAACCGCGAAAAAAGTGAATCAACTTTGTGGGGTGGACTCTACCTGTACTAAATCAAAAGTGATTTTTGTGATGTAGATCATAAGTTTGTATTGACGTTCATACCTTTTTGGATAGCTTATTAAATGAGAAAGTTAATTAAGGTGTTTGTACACTTGGTGTCATAGTAAAGTTTTGACCTAGGCATCGTTATTTAACCTGTTACAAAGAAAATTGAAAAATTTTTAATCTTCTTTTCGGCTCATGATTTAAAACTGTTGAGGAATTTTGGGTAATAATGACTTTCCTAGCTTTATTAAACTATCAACTTTGAAAAAAAGTTTAATTTAATTCTATCCAATAAGCAAATATTTTAAAATTTTGGTCAAAATGATGAAATCTGGGTATTTCTGTATAAAATCTTTAATTAACGAAATCTCGAAAACTATTAACTTTCGGCCATACATAAGGTGGGTTAAATTTGTTGCATTTTGGCTGCCCTATCACGTCCTGCCAGGAATACACGCTGTCCTTACTTTTACATTACTCATCCAATCTTTTTTGTTTTGCTAATCATATATCTATGCTACCCGTTAATCTAAATCTACAATTTAAAATATGTTTATCTTCTTAATTGGCTGTATACATTTTTAATATAAGGGCTATGTAATGTAACATGTACAAGCTGTGAAGTTTGCAATAAATAAACGCTACACACTCAAAGGCCCACACTAAGGTTTTCCCTTGTGACGTGGGTCCCTCAGAACACACATAAAGACAAACACAAACACCCATGACCCGAGAACAAACATTTGCTTTTCACACAAATGTTTGCCCCGACTGGGGATCGAACCCAGGATCCGCCGATCAAGAGGCAGCGTCACTACCACTCGACCAAACCGGCAGTCGAGTAAATAAATAAATCAATCAATCTAATAAACACATTATTACTTTTAAAATATTTTTTCATTCTCAAATATCTTATACAAGGTGTTTCAAAAAAACCCAAAAAAAAGAAATTCCAAAATTTAATTTTAAAAGTGAAATAGTCGCAACTCTAGTAATCAGTTGCACGGTTTGACATTTACAAAATGAAAGTTTCATATTACAAATATGACATACTTGTCATATTTGTAATAGAGTTGTGCATTTTGAATTATTATTTTTTTTGGGTTTTTTTGAAACACCTTGTATAGGATAAAACTCAAAGTGTCAATATTAGCGTGCTCTTGACTGTATCTACCTAAGCATGATAATAAAAGTAAAAAAAATGCTTTTCCATGCTAAAACAAGTACGATAGAGTTATTTAATGCTGTAAGGAAGGTAAGTAAAGACTTATTTTTTTTTAGTTAATATTTTTTTCATTAAAAAAAAAAATTAACTGCTATATCTCCGAAAGTATATCACTTTCAAAATTTTATCAAAGCACATATTTGTTTTGTAATATTTTTGTCTATTAATTGCCGCAAGTTTCATCAGTGGCCGCCAACATTTCATTTCTCCATAGTGGGGCTCCTTCGGGCGATTACCTTGAAGTGTAGGTATACTAATTAGGTTCGATGCTATTTCTTATAACGTATCGTTTTCGCGACGTAAGCAAAAAGCAAAGATGGGACCTCTTTTGTGCCCCTCATAGGGCTCACCTCCTACGGATAAGGACTTTCAGAATGTTTATCTTTTAACTTGTGCTAACAAAGTTCCGGAGTCAAACTTTCTGCTTTCGACCTTTTCACCCACATAATTTTCCTAAAGTACTGAGCGCGCTGTAAATATGTTCAAACCCCACCGAAATTTTCAAAATCATGTCCTTATCCCTCTATGAAACACCGTTAAGTAGTATCGGCATTATCTGTTGTCTTGCCTCCAAATGTTGCAACCAGTTCTGACATTGACAAAGCGATTTTTATGTACTCGTCAGTGCTTCCCGAAAGAAGTACTTTCATGGTCCAAGTAGAACTTGTAGTATAGGAGTGACAGTGGAAACAGGTACGGTTGCCAAAATTTTTGGACCTTTTCGAGCCTAAGGAGACTGAAAAACTATTTGCCCAACACAACGAGAGAAAACGCACTGAACGGCTTTCGTAGCCAACGACAACATTGACCGAAAACCTTGACCGGCTGAACATTTTGGGACCGAAATTGATGTGGATAAAATTGTGAATGTATTTAAGAAAAAAAGAGAAGACTGATCCTCTAATGCGTTTGAGTTCACGTGAATATATATAAATTGTTGTTTTATTTTTTTAAGCCCCTCCCCGATACAGAAGGCTACGCCCGTGCCTACTTCTATCTGCTTGTCGCGATTATCTGATCAGTAGAATTACCAGATGAAGGAGGTAATGGGTACCTACATGGGCAAGGATTAGGAGTAGTCATCGACAGAGTAACTGCAATATTATTTATTACACGTAAGAACATTACACTGCACCATTCCTTTTACAATTTTAACAGTAGCACAGAAGTGTTTACGGGAAGAATAGTACCTAATTGAGCTTTCATACAATTCTTTGACAAGATTCTGTGATTTATGTCTGTAAAAATACATTGTAAAACCTTTGATAAAAGAAATAGTCACAGAATACAATAAAATCTAATGATTCTGGTTCCACCAAAGTATAAAATCGTCATATGAGCTGTATTCTTCAAATTTCTTTCCATTTAAAGAAGCACAGAGCGCACATACAAACTCGTCCTTTGTTCGAGCATAGGTGTAGTATCTTTTCCACTTGAAGTACTTATGATAGAGCTTCGGTTTCTTTATAAGGCGATCCATCAAGGACGCTAGCTTCTGTACTGACATTAGCCCAGCATTTATGTATGAGCCCGGTGGTAGAAACCTAAAAAGAAAACATAATATAGCAATTACTAGCTTTTCACCCGGGACTTTGTTCCCGTGGGAATTTGGGAAAATTATGTAGCCTATGTTACCTCTAGTACCTCCAAAAATATGTGTACAAAGTTTCATGCTGATCGGTTGAGTAGTTTTTGCGTGAAAGCGTAACAAACATCCCTACTTTCACATTTAAAAGATTAGTAAGTTATTACACTATATAATTCATACTTTTTTAACGAATGGGTTTGCTTTTGACCACAAACTGGCTAAGGGGACAGGTGCGGTCGAGGATGTACCAAGCTCACCCGGAAGAGTTGAGCTTGGTACATCCTCGACCGAACTTTAAAAAATAAATTGTTTATAGTTTTACAATCTTAGAGACAAGAAAATGTTCACCGCGAATAGGACCAAGACCCATTCGCGCCCAACATTTTTTTTCTAAAATTATTTGTGAATATCCTTTACGCGGGTAAGCGGTTTAAAAATAAATATCTAAATATATAAAAGGAGAAACTTACTGACTGACTGACTGACATATCAACGCACAGCCTAAACGGCTAAACGTAAGCACTTGAAATTTGGAAGGGACGTAGCTTAGGTACCGTAGAGGTGCACTAAGAAAGGAATTCCCGAAATTCCCACGGGAACGGGAATTAGCGGGAAAATCCTTTTGTATGAAAAATCTAAACCGCTTAAGTTAGACGCTTGAAATTTGGCATGCAGGTACCTTAGTAAACTTAAAGCTTAGTTGCAACAGGATATTGAAAAATTCCCACGGGAACGGGAGTTAGCGGGAAAAAACTTTTGTATGTAAAAATCTCACAATATAACCTGTAGTCCACGCGGGCGAAGCCGCGGGCGGAAAGCTAGTACTAAATAAAATGTATATTACCAAAATTACTTGAAATTAATAGATCTGTAGGCTGGGGACATTTCAAATTACGAAAAAGGTTACCGTTTGTCTTCGTGAAATTGTTATAGATTTCGCCATTTTATACAGGAAGATTTTTTTATCACCATCCAATTTTTAACCGACTTCGAAAAAAAGGAGGAGGTTCTCAATTCGAGTGAATTATTATTTTATTTTTTATGTTTGTTATCTCAAACTCCGTCATTTGTAGACCGATTTCAAATTTTTTTTTTAGTTCGGAAGCATTTACTTCCAGATTGGTCCCATAAATTTTTTATCGAAATCGCTTCAGTAGTTTAGGTCAAAATAAAAAAAAAACTGAAATTTGCGGTCATATTATGTGGATTATGTGGATAAATACGTCATCAATGTAAAAGAAGGAAAAACAAAGTTGTTCCCTGAGACTTTTAAGTTGTTTTTTGGGGCTCTTTTACAGTTTAGTGGCCGGTAGAGTATATTACCACCACACATCTTTCCTGCCGTCTGGTGATCGGTTGATAATATCACCCACCACCCCATATCTTTGAGAGAGGCCACCAGGATCCCATCTGGCGATCAGTTTGAGAATTGTACACTCAAGAGCACGTCAAGCTTGACTTTGGACCGGCCCGGCATTGTATGGCGCGCAGTATAAATCAGAGCTCAACTTAACTGGTAGTGTAAAGCGTGACCTGCTCTTGACTGTACTACTCCGTATCTTTCTTGCCATCTTGCGACTGGTTATGAATATCACCACCTCATATCTTTCCGTGGGTGAAATTAATTGATCACTATATCGCTCTTTAATCTTGAGTGATTTAGTGCTTTATAAATATAAATCTACGAGAGAGTTATATAAATTATAAATGACAACCTTTAAAAATAATAAAATATTCTTAACAAAAAATTGACCCGCCTTCAAAAAGGGTGAAATAATTTTTTAAAGCTATGTTCACGAGTAAGTAGCGTGAAAGGGCGAGTATTAGGTAAACCACAGGGTCGCTATTGATCAAATTTTATATATTTTATAAAGAACAAAGATTGATTGTATGTGTGCTTTGCTGTAGTTGAATGTTGAATGTGGAGTTGTGGAGGGGTGGCCGTCGCTGGCCGCACGCTCCCTCCGCGCCCCGTCTCCACCTCTCTCATGCGTGTACATAGCGGTTACGGTTAAAACAATAAATAGGTGAATTCATAGCGGAATATGGTAAATAGAGAGTAATTTTTTTTACGTCGGCGCCGAACAATTACTCGCATGGCATCTTAGTTTTTATACTGCCAAAAAAAGCTTACGCGAATACTTATTTCATTAAACTAGGTCCTGTCTAAACCGGCGCCGACGTCAAAAAAAAATTCCTCTCTATTTACCATATTCCGCTATGAATTCACCTATTTACTGTTTTACCCGTAACCGCTACTTACTCGTGAACATAGCTTTAAAAAATTATTTCACCCTTTTTGAAGACGGGTCAATTTTTTGTTAAAAATATTTTATTGTACGTAAACTTTATAAAAATTTAGGAAGAGCGTGTGCCATACGATTATGTCGAGTAGCTAGGTTCATTGGCTATATGTTCTGGCCAATCATACACCCCTTTCTGCCCAATCTGTTTTTTTTAAGGTTTTTTTATTTTATTTTTAAAAAAATTGCCGAAAGTTGCATTGTTTGTTATCATAACTTTTTTTACTTGGTGTAATGGTTTACTTTTTTGTTTTTATTATCTGTGATGTACTTATGCCTGTTCTATACAGACATTAATATTTCTTTTAAATAATGTAAATTAAAATTATGGTGAGCCATCAAAGTCTTAAAAAAAGAAAAAAGTATATCTTCATTTTAACTTAGAGGAGCATTAAAAAAAAAGGATATCACAGTCCTTACAGTACTCTTAAAACTTCTCTAGTTCATGACCTTTCTATCGGTATACCACCAGCACCACTTTTTTAAAATTTTGTTATAAAATAAGCGACGCAAAATTTTGTGACCATATGTGATTCTCTAAAAAAACAATGGAACAGGGTTTTAATTGTCGGATAAAGGTTATTTTATTTATTTTATTATAAGATGGGTTAACTATTGACCTCAATCTTGACCACAAATATCAAAGATGAGGTCGACGATGGAGCGAGTTAACCCAGAAAATGCCTATACAGGCACTGGTACTCCTACGCACCGACGGAACACAGCAAGCTGTTTGGCGTCGGACTTCGGTAGGAGGGTGGTCGCGAACCAGACGGCCCTTTATAGAGCCTACCACACCGCATGAGACCATAGGACGACACCTCAGATTAAAAAAAAAATGAAGTGTCGTTGCCTGGGATGGATTACTAGGAGGCAGGTCTTATTTGTGTTTCCTTAGTCGCCTCTTACGACACCCACGGAAAGAGATGGGGTGGTGTTATTCTCAACCGATCACCAGACGGCAAAACGAAACGAGTAGACCGATTTTGACGCGGTTTTTTTTGTTTAAAGCTGACGTGATCAAGATGGTTCTTAGTTATGATCGATTCAGGTTTTTGAAGATCATCAGCTCACTTCTTACTTGACAAAAGGATCTTACTAACTTTCACAGGTCTAACTGATTTGTTTGGTGTAATGTTCTATGATATGTTCGACTGTATGTATTTTTTATGGATGTTCACCGATTTCTCCACTATTTATGGACTGATTTTCAAAATTCTCTTTTGTTCGAAAGAGTATACTCCAGAGGTGGTCCCATTGTAACCAGGTCAGGATCTGATGATGGAATCCCAGGGAAATCGAGGGAAACCCTCAAACTTAATAGGCACTTACATAGTTTATCAACTCCTTTCAATTATTTACACTAAAAATAGAAAAATAATTAACTTTTTACAAAAAAAAGAGAAAACCGACTTCAAAAAGCGTAAAGTAAAAACGTTGCATTTAGTGTGCTACGTACGTACTGATTTGTTTGAAGCGGTGCTAAGCTAAATATGTTTGATAGGCTATACGCACATCTGACTTTGCACCGACTTCAAATAGATCAGTAGGTACGTAGCACACTAAATGTAACGTTTTTATTTTTCGCATTTTGTAGTCGGTTATCATTTTTTGTAAAAAGTTAATTGAGTTACCGTTCCAAATTGATACATTTGTTAATAGGCCCTCTGAACAAACCATATACCTATTTTAGGATGATTTCTGTGGCCGATTTAGATTTTAAGACTCATTTGGTCCATGAAGAAGAAATGCAAAAGTGGTATAAATTAAGTTAGGTACTTACTTTGAACGCACACAGAATGATTTTTATTGAGTTGGCGTAGTAGTTAGCATGAAATGGTTCCGAAATGTGTGTATATGGTTACGGCGGGTCGCGGTCATTAAAACCTCGCTTTTATATATTAATATTATAAAGAGGAAAGATTTGTATTTTTGTATTTAACGAATAAACTTAAAAACTACTGGACCAATTTCAAAAATTCTTTCTCCATTTGGATGCTACATTATCCTTGAGTAACATAGGCTACATAATTTTCCAGAATTCCCACGGGAACGAAGTCCCGAATGGGATGCTAGTAATATATAAAATAACGAAATCTATAACAGTTTCACGAAGACAAACGGTAACTTTTTTCGTAATTTGAATGTCCCCGGGCTACAGATCTATGAAGATCAATTCTCTTCAATACCTATACAAATAATATATAGGGAGAGAAAAAATTACAGCGCGAATGGGACTTGAACTCACGACTAAATAAAAAAGCGTTTAAGCGCTAAGCATTTTCAAAGACTTAATACTCTTCAATACTATTAACGAAACACGTAAACTTAGATGTTTTGAATTTCACCCCTTAGCGGCACAGGAACAAAATCCCGGGCGGGAAGCTAGTTGGTTAATAAATAATCGTGTGATGAAACCTAATATGTACTGACTTACGAGTATCTAGTTTTATATTAAACGACGACTTACCTCGAATAATTTGCACCTCCATAAACAATAGGAACAACATCATGATGCAAAGCAGTTAACACTTTCTCAGTAACATAATCCTTATCACTCGAGTTCTCAAAAGATAAGTAAAAATAATAATCTCTTTCTAAAATTTCATTGCATTTGGCCTCTATAGAACGTGAACACTTGTAATTTCCACAACGTCCATATATGTGTACATCTAATTGATATTTCTCTAATTCTTTCTGCAGTTCAGATACCAACACTTCTCTAAGGCTTAAACTTTTGCAATTAGATACGAACCATGCAGCAGCAAATCGTTTTCTGTTTAGTCTAATCCTAAACGCTTCATCTATGTCATCCATTTTATCTAACCATTTCATATTTACTTTTGGTCCAACAACATTACCTTTTTTGTTCATTATCGTTAAATATTTAACAACAAAATCAGAATCTAGTCTGTATGTAGCAGTCCAATTAAAATATCCATTGTAAAACTTGCTGTGAATAGGATAGTTTGAAGCTGATTCCGAGTTGAAGAAGATGTACTTTTGATAGGGTGTTCTTTCATGCGGTAGATAATATTCCGGTGAAACATCATTAAGTTGTCTATCACGCCCGTTAAAAGCTATGGCATTGAATCTGGTCAGATCTCCGCCAAAAAACTTTTTGTTATCAGTAGCGTAACAGTTAATTGACGAGCAATTGTTTTTGATAAACGCTTTTTGTCCATGTCCTAAATTATAAAGCGGCACCATATCTGACCTAGACCAGAGGAGTATGAATTTGACATCCTTCGGAAGTTGTTTTTTTTTACTATACACTGCTGTATATCTGAAATCATCGTCATCATATCGTAAAACATCTAAGGATAGGACTTCGATGCCGTCGTAGTATAAATTGTCACTGATATCACCGTATCGGGACCATATGATATAATTGGTGAAAATAAAGGCTAGTAATACTAGTTTGAAGTTTCGATTGGAAGTGATCCTCAGGATGTGTTCTGGGTTAATGCGCCAGGTGAGTGTACATTGATACGTCATCACAAACTCATGTTATGGAAGGTTGATTTTGCTTCGGTCTCGATAATGACTGCTATCAAGTGCACCGCGCTCTATTTCCTGAAACAATACAACCGTTTATTACTTACTAGCTCTTAGCCTAGGAGTTCTCTTCGGTTAAATTATGTCACATATGTATTATTCTGATATCTAAGCAATAAATGTTACTGCAAAGTTTCAATGAAATCGGACCAATTTTTGCATGAAGGTGTAATAAACATTCATCCATCCATACTCACAAACTTTTGCATTTTTATTATACATCAATACTTTTATAATAAGTAAGATACATCATTTATTTTACTGGGAATCTTGAAACTTATTACAGCAACATTTTTGTTTTTCACGCTTTACTGGGGAGTGAAAGAAAAACTTAGAATGTGCCAGCTGCCAACTCCAGCGATAGGCTGACATCTTATCTCATGTTAAAACAAATGATTTAGGCCTTTTTCGCCAGATACATTTTTGGACGGATTACGTTTTGAACAGATTCTTGTTTGGACAGATTATGTATATATAACAAAAACGATCAGTTAAAATGTATCGTAAGTAAACTTTAGAAGCCTATCTTTAAGAATTTTGTAAAGAGAATCATATCAATTGAAGGGCATATAAGCGCTGGCCACTTTTAGAGATGTTATTTGTGTTAAAACGAATTGAATTTCGTCAGTGTCGATGTGCATTGAATAATTTTTATGTTTTATTTACATGTTTTAAAATGGATGTTGAAAATAATAATGATGATAGTATTATTGTCTTTATAAAATGGTAATGGGGTATTTTTTTGCGGAAGGGCTACAGATACAATTTTGTGAAAAGATATTTAAAACTAAAACCCTGAGTTCAGACCATCATTCAGTAATCATAATAGGTAACAGGCGTGGCGCGGCGGGGCGCGGTATCGCGTTACAATACGTGGCGCAAAAGAATGTAAATAACGAAAACTCCTTAATTTGACGTTTCCGGGAAAAATAATTACGTGTAGCTTATCATAGTTATGGGTAGATTCCACCATTAAAGTATTTGCTAAGCTGTCCCTTACACTCTGTATAAAAATTGCTGGCATCTCATTACAGTGTAATTAATTATATCATTACAGTGTAATTAATTATATCATTACAGTGTAAAAATTAATCACTGGTGAAAAAAAAACTGTTTTTGTTACAAGTGATTTTTTAAAATTCAATTGTGTTCTTTACAAATTAATAATTAATTTTATAATGTCTGTCTGTACTGCGTCCTTCCAACAGATCACTAATTAATTACATATGCAAGTAAATCCGAATGTTTTATATAGTTTAGTTTGAAATTCTGGTGAAAAAGGAATCTGTCCAAACAAGAATCTGTTCAAAATGGAATCTGTCCAAAAAGAAATCTGGCGAAAAAGGCCTAAATCCAAAAAAATATTTTTTTTCAAGATTTAAACTATTCAACACAAAAACACATTATTTATTGACGTCACAAGTTAGTTGCGCTGTGTCCTCAATGTCAAAACAACCCAACTACCCACAGCTACTATTTTTTAGGTATTCTAGCAAGTAAATTTTTAGATTGATTCTAAAAGTGTGAATCGACTTTAACTCGCGGATTAGTAAGTTTGTCCAATATTTGGTTGCCGAGTCTTTATAAGATCCATGAAAGGCTGCAGTGGAGTACCCTAACATGAGCAGCTGAGGGTCACAGGGTCATGTTGGTTAAATCGTTAAAAGACATCCTCGATCATCAGAGTGTCGCCACTGCAATTATTCGTAGAGGTACTTTGGACGTCCAATTATTCCATCTAATAATCCTCATATATCGGTAGCCTGGGGACTTTTATGTTACTAAAAATGTTACCGTTTTTCTTAGTGAAATTATTATAGATTTCGCCATTTTATATACTAAAAGTGAGGTATTAATGACCGTAACCCGCCGTAACCATATGTAGTGATAAGTTAAAAAATCTCTTAAGTCAAAAAGTTATTAAAATTTTTGAGTTACAGTTTCAAATTTATACATCTATTAATAGGCCAAACAATATACCTATTATAAGACGATTTCTGTTACCGGTTTAGATTTTAAGACTCATTTCTTCATCATGGACCAAATGAGTCTTAAAGTCTAAATCGGCCACAGAAATCATCTTAAAATAGGTATATGGTATATGGTTTGTTCAGATGGTATATGGCTATTAACAGATAAGTATATAAATTTTAAACGGTAACTCAAAAATGTAAAAAAAAACCCACAAAATATGGTTACGGCGGGTTAAGGTCATTAAGACCTCACTTTTAGTATATAAAATGGCGAAATCTATAATCATTTCACAAAGACAAACGGTAACCTTTTTAGTAAGTAATATAAATGTTCCTCGGGCTACAGATCTATCAGAATGAATGTCAAATGTGGCTGCAAGTGGTTTCTGAACTACATGACGTTATGTCTTCCTCGAAAGGGTAAAATAGTCCTTCGCTGACTGTATTTAAGCGTAGAGTTAAAGAGCACTACCTTTCTTTGCAATAGGTTATTTATTTATTTTTATATTGTTTATTATGTATTTATATATGTCTGTTATATTGATATATGTATTTATTATATTTGTAGTATTGCTTTTAATTTTTAGTATAGTTTATGTAGGTATATTACGTATTTTGCACGCTTGCAAGTTCTAATCAACTTTCCGTGGCTCGGGTTTGCTGAAAGAAATTACTTTTGAGAGATAAGATAACCTTTTGTGTCGTATTTCTATTTGTAATTTTATGTAAATCTGTCATGTGTGCAAAGAGCTGAAAATAAATAAATAAATAGTAGCAGCCCCGGATCTACGGGAGAGCGAGCCGGGGCCTATGCCCCCGGCGGCAATTTTAAATTTGGTAGGCGGTTTAATTTGGTACACAACTCATCGTTAACAAAACTTTGGCCCATGGGAAAAATAATTTCACTCAGACAGACCAGTTAGTAGCTGTGGTGCTCTTTCCGAGAGGCCTATGTTCATCAATGAGCGTCTGATGATTGAAAAGATATGATGATAAAGGTAAACACATAGGGCGGCGGGGGCGGCATAATTCAGTTTTTTTCCCGCCTCGAAACAATTAAGATCCGGGTTGAATAGTAGTGATTACTCTGTTACCTGACGCTGCTATGACCCTTCTTTTAGCCAATGCCGTAATGCAACACGCTTGTGGGAAACCTCAAAAATAAACCTATGTTACTGCACTGTGTAGCTTATTTTTAAAATGTTAAATCTTTTAAACTTATCAATTGATCTTTAGTTTATCGCTCGTTTATCGACGAATAAGAAAAACATAATATTTCACTTGAATGCACTGACATATTTATTTTTTCTATGTCTATGCACGTGGCCCACGCGTATTTCTGTCTATGGTGGGCGCGTTAGTGTAAAAGAGGCAGTCAGTGTCAAATGTATAGACATAGGAAAAATAAAGTCAAATGGCTTGTTTTTTTATGGTTATAAATCTAAAGTTTTATTTACGGAAACTCGATGTGAGCGGTTGCTGTGTCGATTGAATTTTTGTTTTCTACTTAAATAGTTGTTTAATGTATAGGTAACAGTGATGGTGTATTGTACAGTAAACTAACTTTATACAGTGTAGTGATAGAAAAATTCAAGTGATTTGGTGTATCATTTGAATTTTCCTTTTGATTCCGACAAAGATCCCGCGGTAGTGCTTCTCAAGTTCTCACCGCCAAAGTTTTCCGTAAACAAAGCACTATCGGTTTGCGGTCAACGGGGGGAGCTACTCGAAAGAAAAAGTTCCTTTGCTGAAAATTACCTGATAGCTGAAAATTGGCCGTCGGTCCAGGTTAGCTGGTATTCATACGTTACTAGTACGTACTAGCACTACTATTTCCCACACATTTGGTTAGTGAGGAAATAAGTAAGGTCTGGCGGCCCTGGCCCTAGCCCTGGGATCTCAGTGTAAACGCGGTCAATGTGAAAAAAGTATCGAAATGATAACGCCAGGCAAGCCTTTGGTGATCGCGCAATCAAAGTGAAGTTTTACCGTCATCGGAGTTGCGTGACGCGCGAGTTTATCGCAGGCCGTGCTAGCTATGCTGATCATGGATGTATAATATATATTCTTTATTGCACAAACACAGTAGGAAAAATTTTACATAAAAAATAGTGTACAAAGGCAAGCTTATTTCTAGAAGAGATCTCTTCCAGCCAACCTAATCGGTGAGAAATAGTGTACGAGACGGGAAAAGAGAATTGCGCACAACGTAAGAAAATACCAAATAAGAGAAGGGCTTATAATATTAATACTTAAATATAATGAAATAAAAATAATATATATACTGACATATATAATACATATAAACGAATATAATAAATCATACATACATAATTTATAATTTGCTCATTACAGTTGGGACAGGTAGTATTCTTTGACTCTATTTTTAAAGGAATGTATAGATGGACTCTCTTGTATAGCTGTCTTGTATATATTTACTGTGCCTAAAATTTTATGAAGTCGAATATTTCGTCCAATTCAACTGTGATCAAAGGTGGTCAGTAGGTATTGAAAGTGAACATGGGCGTTGCGATCATAACATAATTATCAAAATGATAAGGTAACCTCCGGAAAAAGTTTCTGATGGCCTAAAAGTTTTTTTTTACAGTTGTGTGAAAAGGTCAGAGAGTAATCACGATGTACGGAGAAGCGATACCATTACCCATTGAGTAGGTAATCATAATCGTATCACTATGACCGTTTGACCCCGAATTTATGCGCGTAAGTTTGGTAGAGTGACTTTAAATAGATAGATTTAAAGTCACTCTACCAAACTAACGATAAATTGATTTCTAATGAACAAATTGTAATTTGCACTGGACTTATTTGACAAACATTATATTGAATTTTATTGACATGCGATACTTAAACGATTTAATAATATTATTTTTATTATGACATTAAATTATTCATTTAATTTTTTTATCATGACATTTGTAAAATTGTATTCAAATTATTGTTGGTAATATGTTTATTAATATACCTATTGAATGTATTGCTGCCATAATGTTACTTAGTTAGAATCGTTATTCCATTGTTTCTTTCCTTTTCTAATATATTGTAAATATTGCATACTGGAATGGAAACCAGCTAGGGCTGCAGATTTCATCCTATTGTTATACCATTTTGTGTCACCACTCCTGGCAATAAATGACTTTGAATTGATTTGATTTGATTAAAAAGGTAAGCGGAACTTTCGGGGGTGATTTTCCATGAAACTGAAATCATCAAAAACAAAGACAAATTAGCTGATCGTACAGATTTTATGGAGACGTGAATTTTTTTTTCATAGTTCGACCTGGGGAAAGTTAATAAATTTCGTGGGCTGATGTACATCCTTAGTTTAAAAAATGTATTTAAGGCAGCCTGGCGTCTCGATGAACAAACTTTAACATATATAATACATATAAACGAATATAATAAATCACTATATAATAAACGAATATAATAAACGAATATAATAATATAATAAATAACCGATTTCAAAGAGAATGAAATCGCGGGCAGAAAAAACAAACTAAACACCAGACGGAATATTATATTTACATAATTGGTACCCGAGGCAATACAGGCAACCCCACCAAGGGCATTTAGAATTAGTGGAATACGATGTAGCTAGCAATTAGGTACAGTACACAAATGAGTTAAATTACCACCGGCACTATAATAACTGTATGTTTAACGATCTAGGGCGCCATCGAGTGAAGTTCTGTAAATACAGAGAGACCGGGGCGGAAAGACATGCAGACGATTTCAAATCATACTTTTAAACTGAAAATGAAATTTTTATTTATTGAAAAGCAGAAGTTGCTGTGGTGGCGGTGGCTCTCTCTAATAATACTATTCATAAATTACTTATTTAATTATTAATTTATAAATAATGTGATATATTTAAAAACATATGTAAATATAATAATAATAATAATAAGCCCCCAGGGCAGCTTTGTGGCGAGCTGAATGGGAAGTGACGTCCCTTGGGTCCCATACCCCCGAGAGTCGGTCAGGCCTCTCTCTCCGCTTGCCTTTATTGGCCGGTTGGAGTGGACCCCAGGAGGGGCCGCAGGACTCTCGCCTCTGGCTTGCCTTCACTGGCCGGCCAGAGTGGGGTGTCAGAGCTATATGCTCGCAGGGTGGAAGTGAAAGATGCATAAGTCGCGAGTTGGTGAGGTGAGCTGGTCGGCCACCGAGCAGAAAGCGGTGCACACCTCTCGACACCCTGAGCCTCTCACGCGATGTTGCTCCCTTGTCGCACTAAGCGTGCGGCCGTTTTGGGGGGCCCATCTTTAGTGAGTTGGCGAGTCACCACCTGCCCATTTGGTCGTGTTTTTCAACATTGATTAGGCAGGTGCCATAGTCCTACCCATAGTCCAGTTACCCAGTCCACTAGCCTCTCAACCCAATAGCCCAGTTTCCTTTCTTTCCATTCCTTTCAATAGTCCTGCACTAACCGGGGGTTGTCTTTGGGTGCATTTCTATAGTGCATACAGAGATAACTGCCGGTTGGTGTCACATTACTAAATTAAATTGTCTAACGGGCCTCTACGTGTTGACTTCGGCCCCACGCACGCCTTCCAAAGGTCCGGGACGTAATTGCCCGTGATTCAAGGATCTAGACAAACATAATAATAATAATAATAAGTACGTAATAATAATAATGTTTATATTGATGTAAAACCAAAAAATCAGCATCTTGTTGGTCCGTTATTAGATTTTGTTATTTTCTTTACTTTTATATGTAACCTGTGTGTCGTACTAATAAGATCTGGGACGACAAAGAGAGCAGCAGAATATCAGCGTCTGTGCTATTTTAGCGCAGGCACCATGCTGAGTTGCACCCTACGTCACTGCGCTGTATCCCTCCATTATAACTCATCAATGTTTAAAAATGTATGCATTGTACAGTGTAGTGCAATAAATATGATTTCTTTCTTTCTTTATATTGGGAAATTAGGTTGTCCAGTCTAGGGAAACATATATGGGGTCTTTTTCTTATCGTGTAAGGAGCGTGGCGAACTTTACTAACTCGGTGTCAGAGTCTTCAAACCGTCAAACGGCCTCCGGCTTGGTTTTAACGACTGTAGTCAATCAACAACAGCCGAGACCGGCAGCTTAACGTGCCCTCCGAAGCAAGGAAACGCTCGTGATGAATTAAGCAGTAACGCATACACAGGCGTTCTGTATGTGTTGTACGACCTTGGTTTTTTGGATAATACAAGGACCATAAACTAAATCACAGTATTGGAGGTGCGAAAGAACCAGACTGGTGCAAAGATATTCTGGAAATTTGCAGGTTTGTTAGGTCACATCCAGATTATTATACAAAACGATCAGACATACCTACAAAATACTCGCTACGACAACAAAATCAAATAATGCTTCCTAATTCCCGATTAAAGATGCACATGGACGGACCATTTGTAATGTCAATAAAAATATTCAATAAATTACCAGATCGCATTAAAAACATTATAAATAATAATTCATTTAATCGAGCTTTAAAACAGTTACTAATAAAAAAATGTTACTACTCTATACGTGAATATCTTGAAGACAAAACCATTTTATCTACATCTTAAACAGAGCCAGTTTTTGATTTTGTTTTACTATACATATTTAAGGATACGATGCTGTACTATAATAGAATAAGTGATATTATGTTATGATATCAATGTATAATACGACAAGTATTAAAACATAGCTGTTTAGAATAAGTACTATTCTGTAACTTTGCCGTGCCGTACTGGGTCATAATGTGATACTAATTTTAAGTTTCCATCTATGTTACCATTATGAGAGCAATAAAATATTGAATTGAATTGAATTGAAAGACTGAATTTGATTTTATGAGTGAGGTAATTAATCAATTTATACAAAGCCGACAGAGCTCCAAAACACTTACCTACCAACCTTCTGCTGAATGTGCGAACGAATCTTGTTTTTGAATAAAAAAGTACTTTGTCATGCTTTCTGCGTGAAAACGATCAAATGAAATTTTCATTTGCAATCGCATTATCACAAACAACCAAAACAGAATTCGTGTACGAGGATAATCGAAACTGCAAGTGATGTTATGAAATTTTTTCACGAGGTTTTTTTATTTTTTTTATTTAACCTTAGAAAACACTTTTTAATCAGGGGCCTTAGACCCCTAGCACACGGCGTGTTTTAAACGCGCCGACGACGCGCGTTTTCAGTGCCGTAGATGCCGATTTTTGCGTTTTCATACATTTAATCCCGCGTAAAACGCGAATGTGAAGCGCGTTCGAAACTCGTTTGAAGCTTATACAAAGGGTCGAAGGAAGGCGAATCGCTGTATCTACGCGTATACGCGCTGTAAACGCGCGTTTCACGATCGCCCCGTGTGCTGAGGTTGCGTTCCGATCGCGTTTGAAGCGCGTATACGCGCCTCACCTGCGCGTCGTCAGCGCGTTTAAAATACGCCGTCTGCTAGTTCTTTATTGTGTCAGATCGATGGTGATAGCAATTACAATATATACATTTCAAGCTGTATTGCAATCAATTTTCTGTCAAAAAATTTAAGTTGGAACAGGAAATGGCCAACTTCATGTTAAACTTTCCGAATTCCAGCAAGTGTTATAGCTTGCTTTACTGTAACAATGACAGAGAATGACATTTAAATGATATTGAAGTAACCTCGAATTAACAAATACTACATACTTACTGAAAAGTATTCAATGAACGTAATTGCCAATTTGACAATTATTTTCATGTTATTTGATAATTTCTTAAG
Source organism: Aproaerema taeniolella (assembly GCA_949987775.1). Classification (NCBI taxonomy): domain Eukaryota; kingdom Metazoa; phylum Arthropoda; class Insecta; order Lepidoptera; family Gelechiidae; genus Aproaerema; species Aproaerema taeniolella. The sequence goes on from OX465245.1 coordinate 8,000,394, forward strand.
AAATGTTTCGTAATTAATCAAAAATGCTATTGTTATTTAACAGGCAAGGTGATTCGGGAGATACTGCTTTCTTAAATAATAATGAGGTAAATAGAAATAGCCATATTGGGAAGTATTGGCATGCTTTTACCCAGAAAATGTGTTGTTTTATATTGTTATGGTGTTTGTTTACTTCTGAGAAATACATTTAGCCCAATCGGCTTAGAATTCAAATCGGATTTAGTTCCTACAAAAGGTTTTATTGTTATAATAGCTTCATTTGTTGCCAAATAAGATTTCCCCCTCGACGGAGGTGTGCATAAGTGGTGGGGGGTAAAAATGTACCCAAAAAGGGATATTTTCGCGATTTTTCGGTTATATCTCGTAAAGGACTTACAATATCGAAAACTGTCCTCCATAAAAGTTGGAGGGAAATTTAATCCTGCGTAGAATAAGACCAGATTCATATTTTTTGGACAACCCGTTCTCATGCTTTAGCTCATCAAAGTTGGATAAAGGGTCAAGCAGGCTAAGCAAACAAGAGTGGCCCCCTAACGACGGATTTGGTCATTCTTTCAGGTGGTATACTGGCAGGCCCTAAAAACACTCTATGCTTAATATCAGTCCTCGATCTTCTTTTGTTTTCGAGTTATTTAGGATAATATCGAAAAATTAGGGTATCACTGAAAGTGTCATATTTTCTAAACTGTTCAAGTTAGATTAACTAAACAAAATCATATTTAATAATAATAAAATAGACAACAAAATGAATATTTTTAACTTGCATCCTATCCTTAAACTTCATTATAAAAAAACGATTTTTCTTTTACTAAAAAATTAATCAGAGTATCACTTAAAGTGTCATATTTTGTAAACTGTTCAAGTTAGATTAACCAAACAAAATCATATTTAATAGTAATAGAATAGACTATAAAATTCATTGTGATTGTTTAAAAACATGATTATTGTTACGAAATTATATTAAAGTAAACGTATGTACATATGGGTACTTCGGAATTTGTTGTGGAAATAAATAATTTGTTAAATGATGCATCTTAAATCGTTTCACCACGTCGGGCTCGATATGAAAAAGCGCAAAAATTTTGCTATATTGTGGAATTTGTGGACAAAAGACCGACAAGCTGTACCATTAGATGGATCATATTATAAAACAATAAGTATTTTTGCTCTGCCAACCCAAGTGTTAGTGTATGGCCAAAACAGCCATTAGTCTCGTATGCCGCTTAATTTTTAACGTTCTCAGATCATTATTTTTCTAAACATTGTATTAAAATCGTTATTTAACATCACTTTCCAGATATGTACTTCAATGTTCATCATTTTCATCATATCAAACGGCTAGATATGTAAATAAAATAACTTATTTTACATTTTGACAATGTCTGAACTTCCTAACGTGAATCCTTTCTTTGAAAAGAAGTTTTAATTGCAAAACGAGGACGAGATGAAGTAAGAAGTGGTTCCCAAACCATGATCTTTCTCATTGGGTTATCATTATCGAGCATATTTTATTGGGTTGGCTTTCACCGTGCAGCTACTGTCTCTCCCGTACGATAGGTTTAGGTTAGGATTAGCACATCAGCAGCTCTAGCACGATAACGACAAGGCTTGCTCGCCCTATGGCGTTGTCAATATTGACATTTTGACATAGGACCGCGATGCTGTCGCGGCGCTGTCACTATCGTACTCGGCCTGCTGGCTACACATGTTCACATTGACGTCACCCTTAACTCGCTCGGAATAGCGCCGCCTTTGTAGCTTTGTAGTGTAATATGTAACCTGACGTGCTGCTGTCTGTACTTTAAACGGACGTTATTATTATATAAAACAGTAATTATTACTGTCGAAGATATGGTGATTCATTCATTTATTCATGAAAAGTATTTTTGTAAAATGAACAAGTGTAGTATTTTTGTGTCGCAGTTTAAACTGACAATTGTCTTTGGTCTTTTGAAGAAGGCCTTTGGTTCATTGATATTGAAATTATGCATTCAAATAATAATCAAGTATGAGGCGAGTGGGAGTTAAAGAAAAACTTAAAATGTTTCAGCTACCTACTCTTGCCACATACAGTGAAGTCTGTAAGTGGGATACGAGGATTTTGCTGTGTAATGGGCGAAAGGTCGACCACCTCTCACCATTATGCAACTTGTTCCATCTTGTGTGTCAAAATTGTGTCAAACGTGGCATCAAGTAGTTCGCTAGAACCACTGATGCTCTGCCTACACCGTTAGAGATTAAAGGCGTGAGTGTATGTATGTATGAGGCGAACTTGACTAACCTTGGTGTCAAAGTTAAAAATTAAATATATAAATTAAAACCTATTCCTACTCATTACCGCACATGTGTGTTATGGTATCAAATATATAAGATTTCCGAGCACTGAATTTTATATTTTCCACTATACACACTATGCATACAAATGGCCGGTTTGGTCGAGTGGTAGTGACCCTGCCTCTTGATCGACGGGTCTTGGGTTCGATTCCCAATCCCGGCAAATATTTGTGTGAAAAGCAGATTTTGTTTCTCGGGTCATGGGTGTTCGTCTCTGTGTGTGTTTCGAGGGACCTACATAATAAGAAAAACCTTAGTGCGGCCTTTGAGCGTGTAGAGTAAAAATAAACACTGCTTACATTATTATTTAAGTAATAAAAAACAAACCTATTTAAATAATTTGAAGCAAATTGTATTGTATTCTAAAATTCGCCACATTAACATGTTGTTTTGTTTTAATTTGTGAGAGATTGCGGTTTGTTAACCTGACACACACACAATACCAAATACGCACCTGTTGTCACGCTATCTCTCTCAACATAATCCGACAAAATAGTAAACACTCTTCGTCAACCCTCATTGCACTTTAATCGCGACGTACTTTTTTTAGTCGAATAATTCTGCACATGCGCATTGTACTAAGTATTAATAAAAATAAGATGTAGAGCTTGAGTAACGGAGATTAAAATAGGAGCGAAGTTCAGAATTGAAAATTATTTAAGTGGTCTTAAATAATGTTTTGGTTTCGGTGGATGGGTATAACATGTGCAGTAAAATAGAATTAAGCACACTGTGGAAACTGAAAGCAAGTGGCGTGTTCTGCGCACGCTCGAATACTGACCGCGTCGACACAGTGGCTTACTTTTATCATTCTTTTACAAGGTCATGATTCATTCATTACAGTTGTATAATATCACAGGACTTACAATACAAGGGGATAAAGGAAACTATGTAGTTTTAAGTGGTGAAGGAAACCATACTTAACACATGGACTTGGCAAAAGTTTTTTTTTTTTTAAATTGGGATTTAGTTGCTTGAAAACTGAAGATTGCAAGTGTAATTTAATTTTTTTAGATATCTTTTCGTATATAAAGCCTTTTTAAGGTTCCGTATGTACGTCAGTCCGTCAGGCTGGACGTCCGTCCGTCGCTTAGACGGATTCTCTCACTGTAGGTTCTGACGTAAGAATATCCTGTGGCAGCATACGCTGAAACTCATTCTCTTACTAAACACATACGTTGTGCTTGTAGGTTAGCGCCATCTGTGTCTCGTACGGAGAATTATAGACTCATACAAACTTGTTGCAAAGTAGATTATGACAAGGGCGAACTTATTAACGATTTAATTTAGTAAGTATTTATAAAACGTTTGGGTTTCTTGAGGAAAGTTGTTCCGTTTGAAGACTAAAAATTTGTTAATTTAATGTTTAATATCACGATGTGTCGGTTAGTCGCGAGATTAAATTTTCTTATTTCATATGAAGACTAATAAATACTAAATCAACACAGGTCAACAAGACTTTTTTATGAAAAAATATTCAATTTTTAGGGTTCCGTACCTCAAAAGGAAAAAACGGAACCCTTATAGGATCACTTTGTTGTCCGTCTGTCCGTCCGTCCGTCCGTCTGTCAAGACCCTTTTTCTCAGGAACGCGTGGAGGTATGAAGCTGAAATTTATATCAATTACTCAGGTCTACTGTTCCTTGAAGCTGTGAAAAAATCAAACTTCTAAGCCAACGCAATCAAAAGATACAGCCGTTTATGCCGCAAATTTCCGCAAATTTTCGACACTCGCAAAGGAATCAAAACCTACAGGGTACTTCCCGTGAACACAGAATCTTGAAATTTGGTACGAAGCAACGTCTTATAGCACAGATAAAGGAAAAATTGCGAAAACCATAAATTTTTAATTACATCATATCATAAAAATATTTTTAATATTTTTAAACTTACTACCCCTTTCCTCATGAACGCGTTGAGGTATTAAATTGAAATTCATATCAAATACTCAGGTCTACAATACCTTTAAGCTAGGTTTGTACGGAACCCTCGGTACGCGAGTCCGACTCGCACTTGGCCGGTTTTTTTTAACCCAAAATTCTCAATGGAAAATCAGCCAGCGAGTCGTTAGTCTAAACTAAACTGATGACGGTTGAGGCATTTCGAACAATATTTAACTTTAACAGTTTTGGTTTTAAGATCAAAATACAACAACCGCGGCAGTTTAATTGAAATGTCAAACAATAACAATGAACCGTGTTTCAGTTACGTATTATGTGGCAAAACATTGCATGGGAATTAAGTACTTACGTAAAGTTAGGCACTGTTAAATAGCAAAATTTTCTAACATAGTTGCTGAAAAACAAAGTTTTCAGAGGCTGTAGCATGGCTGTTACTTTTAACTTTTCTTAAAAAAATATTTCTTAAATTATGTTTTCGAAATTAATGTAAAATATGTAATTATTATGAGCTGTTTTTAAAATATACTTATTAATAACACTTTTAATAGTTGAATGGATATTATGCTTTCTTTTCAGTTTGTTTAGCATATAATTGTAATAATGTCGTTTTTACAATGCAACATATGTGATCCAAGCGATAAAACTGACATATTATTGATAATTTAAAATAGTACTTATTAAAATTGGTTTTAACTTGAATTAATTAGAAGTCATTTTTCTTTATTAGAAAATTAAAGTCATAAAACTTTTGAAAATTAAAAATAGTCTAAAAGTTTTTTTTTCGCAACTGTAGTGTAAAAGGTTTGTGCATTCGTAAGAAAGTTTTAGTGGGTGTGGTAATCCACACGTTACTGAATACGTTGTGGAATACGGCTCACACGTAACTTTCGATAACAGCAATTTCCCATCTTAGTATCACAAACTAATCAAAGCACTATAAATAACAAATGCTTTCCTTAATAGCTATGTAAACCTCGATTAAACTTTTATTTACCTAGATCTGTAAAAACTAAAACAAGAAAAAAGCACTAGTGCGGGAAACTAGTGTTACTGCCTCTGTAAGTCTTTTTGATAAAATTGTGTGTGTGTGTGTTTATATTGATTGTGCAAACACACACACACACAACTTTATACAGAGCTTTAGGTATCTCATTTCAACCTCTCGGGTGGTTAATCAGTCCATGAAACTGAACAACTTTCCCACTTTCCCAAGGAACATAAGTCAAAATACGAAAAAAAAAATTGAGTTCCCATACAAACTTCATCAGCATAAATATGGTGCAGATCAAAAAATTTTTTCGTATTTTGACCTATGCTCTTTGGGGAAGTTGTTCAGTTTCACGGTCTAATTAACCACCCGAGAGGTTGAAAGAGAGATACCTAAAGCCCTGTATATGAGTATGTGTGTGCTTACTTGCGTGCATGCGCGTGTGTCTAAGAAAACTAAAGACTAAGCCACTTCAGATTTAGTTAGGACCTATTACGTAAGCAAAAATAGCCTTTGAGCGACTACGCTTACGTGAAAGACGTAGTCGCTGGCTTACATGAAAAAGTGACACTTTCGCTTTTATCGTAAGGTTACCGTGTAGCAATAATAAAACCCACTTTAATTTTAATTCAATTTTGTTAATTAATGGCTATCTGCGGTGTCGCAATTCCGCGAACATCATGTAGCTGAGATATATGAAAACTCACTTACCAAAATTGGAAGAAAAATGGAAAAAAACGTGGATAACACTGTAACAGTAAACACTGGTGGTAGACAGGTCTGTCGTGACCGATTTACATGAAAGGGTGGCTCATGGTTCAACCTCATCGATTGAACAGTGACCGTCGCATTACGGCCCACATATCTATCATCACATTACCTACACAACCATCTATCGCGTGACGAAAAAATTCAGCCGTACGTCGCAGGCATATTGCTACATTCGACTTTTTAGGTTTTACGAAAAATCTATTTTATGGTTTACGTGGGAATTTGGAAAAATGTTGTAACCTATATGTATCTAGGGTGTCAGCTACCTCCATAACAAATTTTATCAAAAAGAGGAACAAACATCCGTACATACAAACTTTCGCGTTTATAATATTAGTAACGGAAGATGTAAAATATCACATCTTTAAAATGAGGCTTAAAAATCAGTTTGGTTGGTTCATTCTTAAGGTTTTTAACCCAAGACGAAAAAAAACGCTATTTTTAAATTTGACGTGTGTGTAAGGTTTCTGTCTGTAGCATCGCAGCTTCTAAACGAATGGACCGATTTGGAAATGATTTTTTTTGTTTGAAAGCTAACGTTATCAAGATGGTTTTCGGCTATAATTTGATAAAAATTATTAAATCATATCTTGACTGTTATTAAAAATGCGTAAGTTTGTGAAAATGGATGGAAATATGGATGTTTATTGTTACACTTTCACGTAAGAGGTACACGACGGAATTTAATGAAACTTTACAGTATGACATCAGAATAACATATAGATATTAGAATAGTATAATTTTTAAATACTCTTACTGGAAAAAAGTCCCTGGCAAAATACTACATGTACATAAACCGATTTGAATTTTAAAATTTTATTTAAATTCACTTTATTTCACAGCAATACGAAAGTGCTTCAATCTATAAATTATATCTTATACGTGTTGCCCATCACGGATTTTATTATGTACACTAAACAGAAAATTACATAGTTTGGACTTAGGATAAAAAAAACCAAACAGAAACATAAATTAGAAACAACAATTCTGTAGTTCGCAGTCGCAAGTGTACAAAAACAAGCATATTTGCGTGTGAAGAACGTATTGCGTTTGTGTGTGTGTGTATCAAATTCAATTTTTATCCTAAAACAACGTAGTAGAGTATGTAGATACTCTAAAAACAAGGTTAAAAAAATTGTCTGGACAAATTAAAATTTGCTTAATTTACTCATTTAATCGAATACCCAATTTGTTAATAGTACATAAACATCAGATACATACGATCACGCCCATAATCCCTAACGGGGTAGGCAGAGCATCAGTGGTTCTAGAACCACTAGACGCCACGTTCGACACAAATTGTGAGGGTTATAAGATGGAACAAGTTGCATAATGATTAATGGTGTCATTAATTTTTGACATTATATACAAAAACAATAATGTCATATTAATAAACTGCCTGCCACATAAACTGGTATACTGTATTTAATGTATATACCTATATGTATTTTGAAGCTTGACCTTCCGTTATCTATAGATATACTTGGCCTGTTTACTCATTAATCATTGGGTAAATACGAATAAAATTCATACACTAACGCCTATTATCCTTGTCAGGGTAGACAGAACGTCATCTATACTAATATTATAAAGAGGAAAGATTTGATTGTTTGTTTGTTTGCATTGAATAGGCTCCGAAACTACTGAACCGATTTGAAAAAATATTTCACCATTAGAATGCTACATTATCACTATCCCTGATGGACATAAATTACATAATTTTCCCGAATTCCCACGGGAACGAAGTCCCGGGCGGAATGCTAGTGTAATTATAAAACTGCTTGATGCCACATTTGACATTCATTTTAGGGTTATTAGATGGAACATGAGTTTAATGGTGGTGGGAAATAAGAATAAAATGCACCAGTATTCTCTCCATATTACCTAATTATTAACTCTAATTGAGCATAAGCAACTTTCAGGTCCAAGGGCGTTTGCGTAAGACACAACAGCATATCAGGGCCCGATTCTATAACTTCAGTTGTGTGTCGATGGAATGGAGGACATTTTATCTGTTCAGGTAGCGAAATTGAGAACTATTAATTTTCATATACTTGCTGACAACTACCCCGACCATGCAATGCCATAGCCAACAGAAAGTAAAGTTGCAAACTGCCCAGCAACTGAAAATTCAGTTGGCGGTGGCACCACTAGTCAAAGCAGCCGTCATTAGATGAATGAAATTTGGATAGTTCTCAATTGCGCCGCCTGAATGGATAAAATGGCGACCATTCCATAGACACACAACTGAAGTTACAGAGTCGGGGCCAAGACTACACATGTTACCATTGGAGTCGCCTTAAAAGGGGAAGTTGGTTATCTTCATACAAACGCACCGCGCGCGGCTTGTATGTGTGCGCCATAGTATCATGCGTCGACGCATAGATTACCTACCTAGTAGAATTACCTACCTGTATTATTTTCCGAATACAATTTTTTCTATTCTATTCTATTCTACTTCCCCCTTTTTATAAGCCTTTATCTCGTTCGCAATAGCGCCGGCTTTTGAAGTGTAAGTGTGTAATCCGAAGTTTTTCTGTGTGTACATGGCTAAACCAATTGCTTTGTATTTAGGGACAAGGTTTTCGTTATCTGAATGTAAGGGTACGTATCAAAATACCCAAATGTATGCTGTACGTTAAATAACAAATTTTTTGGTAACCTGCACGTTTGTTGTATGATATCTTTGGTTTATAATTTCCTGCGATTGAAAAAAATTTAATATGAGGTGGCTTTTTTAAGTAAAACTTCTCACCATTAAAACTAAACAACTTTTCCTGAAGAACTTCTAAATACAATTAAAAAAAAATTCTACTTCCCATAGGTACAAAGGCGAAATTATTTTTTCATATGTCGACCTATAAGAAAAAACATTTTTCTTTCAACTACGTAGTAATGATATCATTAATCACTACAAAACCGATCACAAAGGACGTATTTTTTGCTTAAATCCAAAACAGTGCAGCAATGTTATATAAAATCTCATTATTGCACTGTTTTTCATTAATACATGTTTTTTTAAAATTTAGATATAAATTTACCACAGAGGTTTAATGTCTCCCATTTAGTTTAATATAAAATGTATGTATGCATTAGATCAAAAGGATACTGGCTGAAAATAAAAATCAGCTGAATAAAACCTACTTGGTGAAGAAAAAAAAACAAATGGCGCGCATTCTGTACGATTCGATTGTAAGACTTTAATAAGTTTTTCAACACATTTGCTCATAAAGTGGGACTTATGTCATTGTTTTAAGGTTCATAATTATAGGTATGTATTACCCAGCCCGTGAGTAATAAAAATAAAGCACAAGTACGTAATGGTTTTTTTTTTCTAAATTTTAGCAAAGAGATCAGATCTTATTTTATATTTAAAATTAAGTGTAAATATTAAACTATTTGTAAATAAAAATATAATTCCACTAAATCATTTAAATTTAACAGAAAATTATCATTTATTTATACTAAAACGTGAAAATATATAGTTAAGTATTTTTTTATTACTTGGCTGGATGGCATACTGGTCAGTGTGAATCTCATTTTGCGAGCGAAAAAACAAAAAAATAATCGCGCCTCTTTTCAGATGTTTTCATTTGGTTTTCACAAACGGCATTTGTATTCATCAGATTGTTATTATTGTCAGAAATACGAGTACAACACAAAAAATGTCTTCTTCAAATGCAGGACAGGAAACCTACGTAGGTGCACCGCCAGAAATACTTTCCGAGGCGCAACATGCAAGTGATAGCTTGTTGCCGTCAATATCAAAGGAAAGTTTTTATTTCTTTCTTTCCTCGCAAATGTGTTGAAAAACGTCGTATGACACGCGTGCGCATTGGATATTACAATTGCTCTAAACTCGCCTCTAATGTAATATCCAACTTAGCACACTTGTAGCATAATGTACTATTCATTAACTTAGTTTTTTTGAATAGGTATATTCTATAACGGTAGTTGAAAGAAAAGTAGATTACGCACCTTACTAAAGTGAGTAATTAATGCACTCGTGTTAATGTAGTGCCATCGCATGCGTTCGGGCACCAAAATAACACTCGTGAATTAATAACTCACTTTGCGCTCGGTGCAACAATCTACTATAGTTTCGTGGGCTAATTCACGTATGTAACTTTCACTAACTAATTAAAAGTCACCCAAAATACATGTTTCCAAATAAATAAAATCGTTTCATTTGTTACTTACGTGTTTGAAAGAGTGCCTCCAGACCCACGCAGCGTTGATTCGTAAATATGAGGATCTTCATCGAGGAACATGACTCGTCGAAGGTGTATCTACAAGAACAAGAAAAAACACCAGGCTTATTTGTGAGCATCCTAAAATCTCTGTCAATTGATTTCTAAATAAATTCGTCCTTCCTCATTTTCAATTTATCGTTGAGTAATCGGATGACTGACTAATGACATTCTAAGCTCCGTATTACAGAACGCGACTCAGATTCTTGTCTGTTAAGTAACAGTCGTCTCTGTCATTTTGATAGTGAGTATAGATCACTAATTGAGTCTCCTTCTGTAATACGGCTAAATTAGTCTACATTTTTATTGAAACCAAGTCGTACGTGGAACCTGGTGCTAACCATGTTCTAGCAACAATTCTTTATTATTCTGTGCAACAAGTGAAAATGAATGAAAAACGATGTATGTACTTACATGAATGCAATCCACATTTTCATAAAAAAGAATACACACACTTATTAAATAAATAAAAAAAATCTGTGTTCACTCACGCCCATTTAGCTGGCTGGTTTGGTCGAGTGGTACATCGCAGACCCTGGCTAGTGGCACTGCCTCTTGATCGACGGGTCCTGAGTTCGATTCCCAGTCGGGGAAAATATTTGTGTAAATAGCAAGTGTTTGTTCTCGGGTCATGGGTGTTTAATTGTCTTTATGTGTGTTCCAAGGGACCCACGACGCAAGGGAAAACCTTAGTGTGGGCCTTTAAGTGTGTGTAACGTTTATTATTATTGTTTATTTAGCACACGAGACTCGATTCTAAAAAAGACGTTTACGTGTAATGATAATTGTATATTTATTCAGTATAGTTTTTTGAATTTTATTGGTCACTTTCTTAGTGAATGTAATACTCATAGTAACTTAAGTACATATTGTTGATATAAAATGTAATGTTTTGCACTATATGCCTTATGATTCTAGATTTGGAATACTATTTTAAGACTTAACATTTGTTTTCTTGAATATCAAAGACCCGTCCATTTTATCGCATATTGTATCGTATTGTATCGTATTGTATCGTATTGTATCGTACCTGCGTAATTAATTCACCCCTCTGTGAAATAAGGCTGAAGTTATTTCATGAAATGTTTTAGGTATTTCAATGATATTTTATATATTAATATAGTTTTGTCAACTAAACAATTGCACTTAACCACGATTTTAACATTTTAGGTTTTTTCATAGAAAACTTCATCTTTATCCGGTAGCTGTGCGTATCAAAACACAAGAAACTGTTATATATTGTTTTCAATGCACACAGTGTTCGATAAGCAGTTACTTGCGTAGCTGTTTAATTGCCAATGTTAAAAACCTCTGTACATTGTTCTACTTATTTTCCTAGAGGAGGGCCGTGTAAGATGTAAAAACGCAAAATTCTCGAAACTCGGTTCCAGTGAATGGATTTTTGTGAAACTTTATCTATAGCATTGTCAAAAGCTTCAAAACTAAAATATCAAATAACAACAACCTATCAAAAGCCGATCTCGGTAACGAGAAATATAAGAGTATAGGAATTTCCATACCAAATGATAATTTAGAATTTTTACAATGCAGTGTTCGGAAATAGCTCCATCATTATGGCTATGAAGTCTTGTGTTGTCATTTAACATTAAGTCACATATGAAGTAATTTTAAGAAATAAAAAAAAAATCAAACTTATCAGCAGCTCTAGCACGATAACGACAAACTCGCGCTCGGCTCACGCTGAAACTTCACTTTGATTTCGCAAGACTTGCTCACCCTATGGCGTTGTCAATGTTGACATTTTGACATAGGACCGCAGTGTTGTCGCGGCGCTGTCACTATCGTACTCGGCCTGCAGGATATAGACCAAGATTCTGCTATTGTCAATATTTTATGACTTAAACCTTAATTTTCATTTTAAAATGAATTATAAAAAGTATGACAAACAAAAAACAATGTTTACGGCCAAATATGTATGATATGACTAACAAGCCTGAAATATGATGTTTTATCTATTGTAAATAAATGAAAGTTCATCTTATTTTTGTTGATTTCCTCGGCTACTGCATTGTAAAACGTTTAAAACAAAATTCTTGCGTTAGTAAATGTGTAACTGGACCCTCTTTTTGCTCTTTGCAAGTGGGCTCCCGTTACACACTACCTACTTAACACGCTGGTATCGTTAATAACTAATTACTTACTGATAAAATGTAAGCTGTAAGTTTTAAATGTTGCATTGATGATCTTTGGGTATTTTATAAGCTTATCTAAAAGAGATTTCTCGGAATTCCCATGGAAACGAATTATAAGACGCCAGCAAAATTTTTTGGTCTTTCAGTCGCAACCCTTTGTTTTTCAAACTGTTATAGGCAGCACTTTAAAATTTTATGTGGATTCTTATTTTTATGGTAACTAAGCTTGAACCAAAGTTAGATTTTATCTGTAGAACACAAAATTTAAGTTACAAGTTTATTATAATAGTTTTTACCTATTATTAACCGTTTTTATATAGAAAATGAAATTTTGGGAAAACTGAGTTTTTCATACTATTTTTTTAGATTTTTCTCGGGGAAGCCAAATCCAAATTTAACAAAACTTTGCGGGAAGGTTTGGACAACATAAAGTTAATTTCTATCATACTTAGTTTACTGAAGTTAGTAATTGTAACAAAGGTGCAACAAAAAATAAGCAATGATACGGGTAACAGATGAAACGAGCTATATTTGAGCTTCATTTTCAGTAAATAAATCCAAAGTAAAAATGTATTATTATTAATTAAAACCTTCGTAATAAAGCCAAGTTTTTGTTTTTATATTTTTAGTATTCCATTTATTTTAGCGTTCGCTAGTACCTACTACACAAGTTTCTACTTTATAAATGACTAGCTTTCCGCCTGGTACTTCGTTCCCGTGAGAATTTGGGAAAATTATGTAGCTTAAGTGTCAATCCAGGGTGTCAGCTACCTCCATACCAAATTTTATCAAAAGTGATCCAACCGTTTGAGTGTGAAAGAGGAACAAACATTCATACACACAAGCTTTCGCTTTTATAATATTAGTAAGGATAAGTAAGTAGGATTAATAAAAACGAAACTAAACGTACCGTGGGTAAGACGAGCTATGAGCGGGCGCTGGTGGGGTAGGTACGCGGGGTCTGGGGGGGCGGGTATTAATCATCAATAATATAACACTATAATTTTAAATCATAAAGAAAATTTACAAAGGCGTGAAATTTGCCTTAATACGTTTTCAATAATTAATTAATTTAGTGGTGTAAAGCAAGGCCAATTTTTAGGGTTCCGTAATAAACTAGGAACCCTTATAGTTTCGTCATGTCCGTCTGTCCGTCTATCTGCGGTTTTTTTGGAGACGCTTGGTTTTTTTGACTACAAAGTTGAAATTTGTCGCACTCGTTTAAGTATATTGATCACGCCGACAAATCAGTACATATTATTTTATAAAAAGTTTTTTTTTTCTGATTCCCAAACAAATAAGCTCAGTTGCCTGGAAGAAATTGATCTATAGCAATAAGGCTGCCGCATTGTACACTATAAGATAAACGTCTTTATGTTAAGCAGTGTCTTAAGTTAAGAGGCCAGCACATCAGAATACTCCATTTTCATTGCAATACCGCTAGTATCACAATAGCACAGAGTGCACGCTTGTAGTAACCGAATGTACGGCCCTCCGGACATCACTAACGAGGGTTAAGAGTCAAGGGTACGGACTTAGTAAAAAGGTCAGTTCATTTAGTAGTGGATCGCACAAACATTGGGATATCTGTTTGATTTGCTAAACGAACTGAAAACACAACTAAACAACTAGGTACACGTGCTTTGTTAACGTTTATTGAGGACTCATTCTACTAAAACAAAATTAAAATTAGATTTAATCCTACGTAATTAATAAAAGTTTGTCTTTTACTTTTTTCTAACATACATACATTCATACGCATACGCCTGTAATCCCAAACGGGGTAGGCAGAGTGGCGGCTCTATCGGACCACAGAATTTTACAGTATGCCTGGGAAGAGTATCCAGCTGGCATATTCTAAGTTATTCTTTTACTCCCAGTCCAGCGTAGGACTCTATGATTTTACTTTTATTAAAATTAGCCCATGTAGGGTTAAGGAGGTCAGGTGACAGTGGCCTCCATAAACTGGATGTACTAGACCAGGGTTTCTCAAAGTGGGGTACGCGAACCCCTAGGGGTTCGCCATTCGTCGGTGGGGGTTCGCGGCAAGATTATGTGAGAGTAGGTTTTCACACCTGACCATGATAAAAACGAATAAAAAATAATAATAACGCTACACACTCAAATACTTGATGCCGAGTCAGTATTAAGGTTAAAATTGACCGAAATTACTCCTAAAATTGACTCAATTTGCGACAAGAAACAAGCCCACATTAATATTAAAAATATATTTCTTTTGACACTGTATTTGTTACCTTTTATTGAAATAAAAACCTTATTTTCTTCAACATTCAACTTTATTATTTTGTATAGGGGATTTAATTGGTTAGTCAAGGGGTTCGCTGTCATCTGGAAACTTTAACAGGGGTTCGTGGAGCCAAAAGTTTGAGAAACCCTGTACTAGACAGTCGTCTCCACAAGGTCATGAACTCTTTTATGGGTCAATGTATACGTTTCTATAATAAGATTCCCATGTGTATTCAAAATTTACCTTTGGACAAATTTAAGACAGTAATTAAGCAAAAACTTTGCAAAAAGGGCTATTACAAAATTTCTGATTACCTAACTGACAAGCAGCCATGGGAATGAACTGCTCAGCTCTAGAGTTATTTCAGAATTAGTTAAAATTAGAAAATAAGAAAATTTGTAATGCGATTAAAAAGAGCACCCTCAGAGTTCCTTGCCTGTTCTTCTCTGGGGAAGACTGCACCTTTGCGAATAGGCGTAAAGTCAGTAGGGTTAATAGAACGAATGCGTATGTATGTATTTAAATCCTTTAATGTTTGTTTGTATGTATTTCATGTAATCTTGACTTGTTTTAAGTGGCACCCAATGTCCTATAAAATAAAGATTTTTTCTGTTCTCTATTCTCCTCTGTAATTTCTTGATCTGCCAAATCCTGGAAGCGTACTTCAAATGGGAGGGCCTAAGCACTAGTAAAAAAGAAAAAAGAAAAGAAACCTATGGTGCTGTTAGTCACGTGGACCATCCATAAATTACGTCACACGTTAAGGGGTGGGGAGGGGGTCGACAAAGTGTGACATTGTGTGACATTGTGTGACAAGGGGGTGGGAGGGGTCATAAGTTTCGTGACGTTACATTTCAAAATGTGTTATGAGTATAAACTATTAACGACAAACTTAACCTCCTCAGTCCCAAGCACTCTTTTTACGTTTTTACTTTGAATGAGACAATGAGTTTTGAGTTCCCAAATAAAATAACTACTCGTATTAAGTCTTTTATTAGAAAATTACAAAAAATGCAAAATATGTGACGTCACGCTAGGGAGGGGGGAGTCTTACAAATGTGACCAGCTGTGACAAGGAGGGGGAGGGGGTCAAAAATCATGAAATTCGTGTGACGTAATTTATGGATGGCCCCTCCGCTGTCATCAAGTAAATCCTCAGTTCTCAATTTGGCCTCACGCTGTCCACCTGCCCTAGCATACGGAATGAGACCTCTCTCATGAGAGTATAGACTTCCAAATCAACACTAGGAAAACGGACCCTTTTTGTAAAGTTTTCAATTCTCTTGCGTTTGAGTTTGGATTCAAGATCTTCTATCAAAGTCATTCGTATGCAATAAAAATTCAAACTTCTCATTTTTTATTTAAGGTTATGATTTCCTTGGCACTCAACTCTCATGAAAGTGAAGTCTCTTGCTTATGCTGGGGCAGCTGGTCAAGGTTTGTATGAGAGAAATTGTATGGGAAATCTAACGAAAAGTCGGGTCATAGTAATCTAAATATATAAAAGGAGAAACTGACTGACTGACTGACATATCAACGCACAGCCTAAACGGCTAAACGTAGGCACTTGAAATTTGGAAGGGACGTAGCTTAGGTACCGTAGAGGTGCATTAAGAAAGGAATTCCCGAAATTCCCACGGGAACGGTAATTAGCGGGAAAATCCTTTTGTATGAAAAATCTAAACCACTTAAGTTAGACGCTTCAAATTTGGCATGCAGGTACCTTAGTAAACTTAAAGCTTAGTTGCAACAGGATATTGAAAAATTCCCACGGGAACGGGAGTTAGCGGGAAAAAACTTTTGTATGTAAAAATCTAAATCACGTAAGATAGATGTTTTTAATCTGTGTACTCTGTACAAAAAAAATGCGCGATCGAATCAGAAATGAGGAAATCCGCAGGAGAACCAAGGTCACCGACATAACCTAACCTTAAGTGGCAGTGGGCAGGGCACATTGCTCGTAGGACTGATGGCCGCTGGGGCAGAAAAGTCATCGAGTGGCGACCACGTACCGGAAGGCGCAGCGTAGGAAGGCCTCCCACAAGGTGGACCGACGATCTGGTAAAGATTGCGGGAAGCCGCTGGATGCGGGTGGCGCAGGACCGATCGAGGCGGAGATCCCTGGGGGCGGCCTATGTCCAGCAGTGGACGTCTTGCGGCTGACATGATGATAACGATGATGATGATAGTAACTTAGTTTGTCCGTCTATTAAACAACCAATTTTGATGAAATTTTTGTGGATATCCTTTAAGGTACGGGGATTTACACAAGCTACATGTTATCCCGAAACTATGAAGAATTCTTTCTGCGGCGTGCTTTAACTAAATTTTACGAACACTCGAACACGAAGGCATGTGTGGTTACGGGTTTGTTCGAACACTTATAACTCGAGAACGGCTGAACTGATTTTCATGGTTTTTGAGTTGTTGTATTTGTCTCCGTCCCAAATAGCGGAATAACTATTAAATAAATTGGAAAATTGACTAGAAAATTCCCACGGGAACAAAGTCCCGGGCGAAAAGCTAGTAATGTATAAAAAAAGCAAATCAGGGGCCTAACGATTGTAAAACTGGAGAAACCATTTCATTCGGGTCTTGTTGAGATAAGAAGTGTGAAAACAATCAGGGCTTGGGGTCATTTCTTTTTACGAGGGTGCTGGTGGTGCTGGTATTTGAGTGTCTGGCCGCTTTACGACATTCGTAGATCTTTTTAGATAGTTTGTTACGAAGTCGCATGCGTCTCGTTTCTAAGCTTCTAATACAAGATTCCCATATATGTGTATTTAAAACTTTAAAAAAGACAATAATTAAAAAAAAATTGTAAAAAGGTCTATTATAGAATTTCTGATTATCTATTAGACAAGCAACCATTGGAATAAATTGCTCAGCTCCAGAGTTATCCAGAGATTATCCAGATCACAAAGTAATTGGATGTATTAATAATTGAAAGTCTTTACTACATTTTTTACAACGTTTTAATAGTATTTACAATAAAGATCAACAACTTTTTAGCATAAAACAAATTAAAATAATTAAACGTAAAATTAAACGATAGCCATTTCTTCAGTATTTTTTCTAGTATTATAAGGTTGCCATAGCAACGCGTCAATATTGGTTTTGACGCATGCGTAAAAATGGTCTTCTTGAGGCGAGCGCCTAAACATCTTCCCCCCCCTCGAGCACTTGAGGGTCTCGAGAAGCGTCTTCTTCATCCGACGAGGGTAATAAGGGACAAATCTTGTTCATAGCACGGCGCACAGTGCCCTTGCTGGTAGCAACATCTGCTACCCTGGTGACTCCATCCTGACCAGGAATAAGCTTTTGTATACGTCCCATAGGCCAATGAAGTGGAGGAGAACTTGCATCTTTGAGTATAACCATATCACCTTCCTTGAGTCCTCTTTGTTCAATTTTCCACTTAAGGCGCTGTTGTAACTCGCAAAGGTATTCATGGCGCCAACGTTGCCAAAAGCATTGTCGCATCCTTTCAATGTGCTGATAGCGGTTGAGTCGGTTTATGTTCCTTTCTAGTAGAGTTGGCGATGGAAACGAGGTAAGTGCTCTACCAATCAGGAAGTGGCCAGGAGTTAAAGGATTAAGATCAGTAGGATCAGAAGAAAGGGGAGTCAAGGGTCTAGAATTAAGAATAGCTTCAATTTGAGTGAATAACGTAGATAACTCTTCAAAAGTGAAGTGTTGTTTACCTAAAGTTCGGGTCATGTGGAATTTGGCTGACTTTACGCCAGCTTCCCAAAGTCCGCCAAAGTGCGGGGCGTAAGCGGGTGAAAATCTAAAGATGATTGCCTCATTTGAACCAAAAGAAGAGATCTCTGCACTGCTCGATTTAAGAAAGTTTGCTAGCTCATTATTTGCCCCTACAAAATTTGTGCCGTTGTCACAATAAACTTCATTAGGCTTACCTCGACGCGAAATAAATCTACGGAAACAGAGAATAAAGATATCCGTGGATAGATCACTGGCAAGCTCTAGATGCAAAGCTTTGGTCGCAAAACAAACAAAGAGACACAAATAACATTTAGTTATTCGAGATCCCCGGCCTTTACGATCTGTTATATAAAATGGACCGGCAAAGTCGACACCAGTCACCTGAAACGGAGGAGCTGGTGTGACTCTAGAGGCAGGTAAGTTACCCATTATTGGACTAATAGTGTTAGCCTTAATTCTCCTGCACAAAACGCAGTTATTTACGGTTGTTCTAGCTAAAATCCTACCCTTTAAGGGCCAAAAACGATCTCTGACACTATTTAAGAGCAATTGTGGACCGCAATGTAAGTTAATATTGTGCGTATGTCTAAAAATTAACTTGGTAAAATTGTGATTAGAGTCCAGCAAAGCAGGATGTTTTTTCGTAAAAACTTCAGACGAGTTTTGAATCCTACCACCCACGCGCAAAATGCCGATTTCATCGATATATGGAGTGAGAGACAAGATTCGAGAATTCTTGGATAAACTTTGGTTTTTACCTAAGATTGACACTTCATTAGGAAAACATTCTAATTGGTGTAGTCTAACTAATTTATTCAGTGAATCGTCCAATTCTTCACAAGTCAGCGATCCAAGTTTTTTGGCCTGTGGGTGGTGCACATTCCAAATAAAACGTAACACGTAAGCGAAAGTTCTTTGTAGAGTCAACAGTTTAGAAAACTTGTCAAAGTTTACTACTTCTTTGGATTTTGTGGTTGTATTAGTTGTGGTATAAGCAAAATGTGTTGAAATATCATTGTGAACAAAAGCTTTAGATTTTCTCTCAGGTACCTCGACGGACGGAATTTCAAGTTTTGGCCAATCAACAGGATCCCGTTGCAAAAAGGTAGGTCCATTCCACCATAGGTTAGTTTTTTTTAGTTTTTTTGGCTCCAAACCTCGCGACGCTATGTCCGCCGGGTTGTCTTGACCTGGAACATGCCTCCATGCTGTAGTAGATGTGAGGTCTTGTATTTCACTCACTCGATTTGCAACAAAGGTTTGTAATTCACAAGGTTGTGTTGAGATCCAACAAAGCACAATCGTAGAATCTGTCCAATGGAAGACATTTGAGAAGCAGCAACGAAGAGCTTTACTAACCTTGGCGTATAAGCGAGCGGCTAGTTGTGCTGCACAAAGCTCCAAACGAGGAATAGTAATTTGTTTTAATGGTGCCACCTTAGTTTTGGCGCAAAGAAGTCTGGTTATGATGTTTCCAAAAGAATCAATTGATCTAATATAGATACATGCAGCGTACGCAAGTTCAGAAGCATCTGAGAATGAATGAAGCTCTAAAGATATAGCTTTATCAATAATGACGCATCTCGGAATCTGAATGCTAGCGAGCTGGTTTAGACTGGACACAAAATCAGTCCATAATTTCTCAATGCTTGCTGGGACAGGATCATCCCAGTCTAATTTAGTAAGCCATAGTTTCTGAAGAATAACTTTAGGAGTAATTGTGCAAAGGCTCAATAATCCTAAGGGATCAAACAATTTTGCTGAATTTGACAAAATTGAACGTTTTGTTATTTGACCCGGCACTTCAATCTTGACCGGGAATTCAAACATATCTGACGCTGGGTTCCATTTTAGACCTAATGCACTTGACTGTGCACAATAATCTAAACCTTTCGGCGACATCGTAATATCTTCGAAAATAGATGGTGCATTTGTACGAAATTTACGTAATGGAAAACATGCGGAATTTATTGTCTTCGTGACTTCGGAAACTATATGATGCAGTTCTTTCTTCGTTTGAGCTCCTGATATAAAATCATCAACATAAAAATCTTCTTTGATCAATTTCGATATCGTAGGATCCTGGCAGTCCTTTGATAATTGAAGTAAACACCTCGTACTCAAAAATGGGGCTGACGCTGTACCGTATGTGACAGTATTTAGTCGTAACACCTTTAAAGGCGATGCTTGTTCTTCACGCCATAATATTAGCTGTAAATTGCGTTGTTCTTCGTGAATTAATATTTGACGGTACATTTTTTCAACGTCACCCGTAACAACATATCTGTGCTGACGAAATCTAGTCAAAATTGAGACCAAGTCATCTTGCACAACAGGACCTATGTATTGAATGTCATTAAGAGATTTACCTGAAGTTGTTTTAGCCGAAGCATCGAACACTACTCTCAATTTAGTAGTCTCACGTTGTTCTCTTACGACCGCGTGATGCGGTAGATAATAACCTGATAAAGGTTTCGATATTTCGGTTAAATGCCCTAAAGACTCGTATTCATTAAGAAATTTGCAATATTCTTGTTTGAAGTACGGTTTTGCATTCATTTTCTTTTCAATTTGAAGAAAACGCTTCTTAGCAGTTTCATATGAGTCTCCCAACGCTTCAGGTGGTTCACGAAGTGGAATTTGCACGGAAAATCGACCATTCTCTTCACGACGTGTGGTTTGAGAGAACAATTCCTCGCAATAGTCACGATCCTTCGATTCAAGTTTAGAAGGGGATAAATCATCCAGCTCCCAAAACTTTGTCAACTGTTGTCTTATTTCATGGCTGAACAGACATTGAACTTGATTTTTATGATGTGTGTTCCCCCCCGTGGGACCAGACACGATCCAACCTAATGTTGTTTCTTGCAGGGTGGGCTTATTTAAACCTAGTCTTATTCTGCCTTCGCTGATCAATTCCCAAAATATATCGGCTCCAAGAAGCAGATCAATTTCCGCTGGCTGGTGGAAATTCGGGTCAGCTAGTTTAATATTGGAAGGAATGTTCAACTTGTGCACCGATATTGGAGCTAACGGCAAGGTGTCAGTGATGCGTGGCAAAACAAAACATTTAACTGAAGAACAGAAAGAATTGTGCAAAGATTTTATCTTTACGTTGCAGTAGCGAGTAATATTTACAGCATTGTTGTTAATCCCAGACACACACTGGTCTGTGACCTGTTCTTTGATAGACGCCATTTGCTGCAACGCAGACTCACTTATGAACGAGGACTGGCTTCCACTGTCCAGTAACGCCCGCAAAATCGTTGTCTTGTCATTGTTGGTCACTTCCACCAAAGCAGTAGACAAAAGAGTTTGGTGTGAAGAAACCGCAGACATGCTCACTGACGATGAACCTGGGTTAGGCTTTACTTCGTCTTTTTTGTCATTATTTTCAGAAGATACTTGAGAAATAGGTGTCTGTTGTGGTACTGCTTGTTGTAGTCCTTCTCTGTGAATAATTGTGTTGTGTTTCTTTTTACAGATTCTGCAGCCACCTAACCTGCAATTAAAAGACTTGTGGCCGCCACGCAAACAATTACTACACAGCTGCCATTGATGGACCTTCGCTATTCGCTCTTCGATTGGCAATGACTTAAACTTGTCACATTCATACAGTTTGTGTGGTTGTGAACAAAATTTGCAATTATAGATGTTGCTATCTAAAGAAGCGGCAGTTCCAGAAGCAGCCACGAATGACTTTGACTTATTAGAAGTGTGGCGCTTTTCGTTAGTACGGAAAGGTGAGGATAACTGACCTGCATTAACTGTCTCCAAAACATCTGCCCGAAGACGTAAGAAAGAGTAGAAATCTTCAAGTGAAGGCGACTCTTCAGAGCTTCGAAACTCTTCCCATTTCCGCCAAGTCTGAGGGTCGAGTTTAGCTGACGCTATGTATACGATCAGCGTGTCCCAATACTGAGTTTTCTCTCCTAAGTTATTCAGGGCGCTTAAGTTTTTTAACAAAGTATCAATCAAATTTCGAATTCCCGTATCTGACTCCTTATTCATTTTATCGATTGAAAACAGACATTTAAGATGTTCATTAATAAGGAGACGTTTCTTGTCGTATCTCTCACATAGAAGCGACCAAGCAACGGAATAGTTTTTGGCTGAAATGATAACGGAACTGATGACGTTACGCGCTGAACCTTCAAGATAGGAATTTAAGTAATGAAGTTTGTTAACGTCATCAATTCGTTCATTTTTGTGTATTAGAGACAAGAACATGTCGCGAAATTCCAGCCACTTACTAGCGCTGCCGTCAAAGGAAGGGATTTTAATAGGAGGCAGTTTTATGTTGTTAAAATGGTAAGGGCAACTGCTATAACTTGAGTTAGAACCCTCTTCCTTTTCCGACTTTTTCCATATGTCTAAAAGCTCTTGAGCCTGGGCGGATAACTCGAATATCCTATTCTCTGTTTTTTCCCTCTCTAAAAGTTGATCGCCCCCATCTCCTTCCTCTAATAGTTCTATTTCGGATTGAATTTCATTAAAAGATCCTGTCATTTGTTGCAAGCTATTTAAACGTATAGATAACTCATTAACTTGTCTTTTAGTTACTTCATCGGGTGTGATGTCTTTTAACGAATGAATGTATTTTTCAAATAATGTAACGCGACCTCGCAATGAAGCTCTTTGCTTCGATAACTTTTTAAAATCACTCATCTTGAAGGAACAAAATACTTGATAAAAAAAAAACTCTTTCAAATAACTAAGTTGTCAAACAGTGAAAAGATCTCTCATTTAAAATGACATTAGTTGCGCAAACAAATTAAAATGGCGCAGAACTAAAACCATGACAAAATCAAAAACTCTATAACTCAAAAACTCACTTAGTAAATGTACAACTACAACTCAAAAACTCACTTAGTAAAATAGAAATTAGGGAAATCTCACCTTTTATGTCATAGAATAATTATCTCGGTTTAAGAAAATATTAAAATGAAATTAAAGAACGTTTGTAGAGTTATCAATTGGTTATTCACAAAAGTCAAAGCTAGAAAATAGAAATAAAGAGGTTCAACTTTCCTGTGGTTAGAAGCGTTGTTGCAGCTCATCGCATAGCAGGAACTCTTTATTTGATACAAGGAGCATTGTTTCAGCCAAATGTAGGAATAAGCGTTGTTTCAGCTTTTCGTAGGCATCAGCGTTGTTTCAGCGTATCACGTCGCAGGTCACCAAATGTTAATAATTGAAAGTCTTTACTACATTTTTTACAACGTTTTAATAGTATTTACAATAAAGATCAACAACTTTTTAGCATAAAACAAATTAAAATAATTAAACGTAAAATTAAACGATAGCCATTTCTTCAGTATTTTTTCTAGTATTATAAGGTTGCCATAGCAACGCGTCAATATTGGTTTTGACGCATGCGTAAAAATGGTCTTCTTGAGGCGAGCGCCTAAACAGGATGTTTAATTTGAAAATGGATACAGAATGACAGAGGCATCTTTTATAAATAGCCGTTATTGAGCTAGTATAGTAAATAAGGCCTGTACACAAATAATAAAGCGTCTTCAAAATACAGCAGCGCTTCTTCGAGGAACGAAATCGCATAACTTGATTGTCCGCATATTCGTTTACCGAGTAAATAGAGCACCGTAAGAATGCGAGGAAGCCCCGAGTCCTGAATTTAGTGTTGATACATGGAATATCCCGTAATTTTAGGCCCAATAAATACTGAAGAACTCTTTACCAAAGAGCTGACTGTAATTATGAAGTAGGTATGCCTGAAATATATAAAATACAGTAAATAAATAATAAATAATAATAAATGTTTTTATTTCTTCTAGACAATGGTTTTCTTAAAACTAGTTGCCGGTGCAACCTGGTAGACTTATCGCCTGTGTTAGGCTGTACCGCTCTAATCTTATGCTATCTTAAGCTATCTTAAATAGTTGTGGGTGTTTGCACGTGTGTGAGTGTATGTGTACAGTAAAGAGTAAGTCGGTCTTTTTCCCTTCATAAGGTATTTTAACTTTATTTTTGATACAAGACGTTATTAAGGGCTAACTTTCCGCCCGGAATTCCGTATAACGTGGGAATTTGGAAAAGATATGTGGTCTATATGTTACTCACGGTGTCCATTCCACTAGTCAATATTGTCTCAAGGGCGGTTGAAAGACAATGGGAGCTATTTTATCTGTTCAGGTGGAGAAATCGAGAACTATTATTTTCCTTCCGACTAGCAGCACCACCGCCAAACGAACGTGAAGTTGTAAACTACCAAGCAATTGAACATTTGACAGGGGGCGGTGGCGCTAAATTTCGCCAACTGAACGGATATAATTTTCCACGTTATAAAATCGTACGAGTCACTGACTTTTATTCCAACAACAGTTCGCAAATGTCACTCATTTATTTAGATGATGTTCTGGTTTGTAGTATTTTTTTGTTTTTGTTGATTTTTAAAAGCGCTGAATCATTTTCGATAAAATTTATATGGAACCACCCCTGGAGTATACTCTTTCGAACAAAATAAGAAATTTGAAAATCGGTCAATAATTGGCAGAGAAATCGGTAAACATACATTTAAAAAAATACATACAGTCGAACGTAGTACCTCCTCCTTTTTTGAAGTCGGTAAAAATGGACACCATTGTCATTCAACCGCCATGTGACACCATTGACTAGTGGAATAGCCATCAGGAATTATAATTTTTCACTTTTCACCAGTACGGTACCAGGAAGTTGGACTTAACTGTTCAACATCCCTATCCGCCCCGGGCACAGTACCCGGGCAAATATTTGATTACCCGCCATACCGCCCCGCATGTGATCCGCCAAATTGTATTAGTTAATAGCTTGTTGTGTTATAGCTTTATTTTCAGTGCCAATCACGGGAAAATAGCGATAGAATCGAGGTCTTTGCGCTGGAGACTTATCGTCGACAACACACTCTATGCTTCTGTTGTGGATACAAAGGGTCGGTCCTAACTCTGGTCTCGTGCTTCAGCAGTGGACTGTATTATGTATTGTGCGGCTTCTTCATTTTCGGGTGAGTTTCCATCGTTATAGGAAACAACACTTTTGCACACTCAGTTATTTTATTCGCGCATGCGGCTTCTTGTTCTTAAGTTCTTACCCGCTCATACATGTCCCCACTGAGGGTCACGGGCCTCCCTTTGACACATGAAGGGGATTTAGGCAATAGATCACTACGGGTTGGTAGATCGCTCGTCTTTCGAAATAAATTTTCTTGGGTTTCATCACGATGTTTTCCTTCACCGTTAAGCAAGTGATAATTAGAAATCCGTACATAAATCCGAAAAGACGAATTTAGTGGTACAGGCCCGCACCAGGGTTTGAACCCGCGACCTTCCGATTACAAGTCTGGCTCATTACACTGTTTCACGATGGTGTTGCCACCAGCTGCTGTGGTGTGGTGTTTTTTTATTTTTTGTATCTGTGTGTGTTTGTGTTTAGGCTTTTTTTTTAAAGTTGTTTAGTTTTATGGAAAATCCGTTTTAACCGTGTGGTGATCGGTTGAGAATAACACCACCCCATCTCTTTCCGTGGGTGTCGTAAGAGGCGACTAAGGAAACACAAATGAGACCTGCCTCCTAGTAATCCATCCCAGGCAACGACACTTCATTTTTTCTGAATGTGAGGTGTCGTCCTATGGTCTCATGCGGTGTGGTAGGCTCTGTAAAGGGCCGTCTGGTTTGCGACCACCCTCCTACCGAAGTCCGACGCCAAACAGCTTGCTGTGTTCCGTCGGTGCGTGGGAGTACCAGTGCCTTTATAGGCATTTTCTGGGTTAACTCGCTCCATCGTCGACCTCATCTTTGACCTTATGGTCAAGATTGAGGTCAAGAGTTAACCCATCTTATAATAATAAAAAAAATCCTGGTAGGAGAAACTTTAAAGTGCTAACTTTAAAGTCATAATAGGTATAAAAAAAAGGTTGAAACTTAGTATAAAAAAAGTTACTTACAAAATTGAATTACTTTTTTATTTATCACGAGCGTTTCCGTGCTTCGGAGGGCACGTTAAGCTGTCAGTTCCGACTGTTGTCAATTGACTACAGTCGTTAAAACCAAGTCAGAGGCCATTGTGCGGTTTGAAAACTCTGACACCAGGGTTAGCCAAGTTCGCCTTTGACTATACCTACACGATAGGAAGAAGATTTCTTTTTTTTTACTTTCTGTGTAGTTAATTGAAACTAATAACTTAGTAATTTTTTTCTTAGTAATTATTTCTAGTGACTGGTTAAAGGCAACGCGACGTCAAGGTCAACGTGTATAGTCTGATGTGCTGCCATGTGTACAATAAAGAATTTTACAATACAATACTAATAGTTCAGTCTAGATGTAAATCCGTGCTTGCAAAAGGTCGGGTCATTCAGAATTTTTTATATGTTGTTAAGACCTAAACCAATATTAAAAAACCAGAATTGCAATTTCCAAAGTGCTGTGCGAGCGGCGGTGTGTCAAAAAAACCATGAAATTTTCGGATTTTTTTCAGTTTTTGCTTAATATCTTAGTGAAGGAAGGGTCTGATCAGTATAGTCACTATGAATACTTTTAAAGTATAGTAAATTTGCTACAATTTGAGATCAAGGCGAGCTCTCTACAGCTATTGGTTCCCAAGTTACAGTTCTTCGAAAACATGATTTTTTTGCAAAGTGTTTTTTTTCGCAACGTTCACTTATTTTGTAAAATATGCATCCCACATCAAATGTTAAGTTGTAGTAAATTTAATTAGCTTTCATTTGAGATCAAATTAGTATCTGTATACCCAGTGGTTTTAAAACAACAGCTATCTAAAGTAACATAATCTGACGTACCTCTAAGAAAAGTAATATAAATCATTTAGATAATGTGTTTTGGTTGCCAAATTATGCCTTTCTTTTCATCTTTGATGACCAAGGTTTGGTTTCGTATGAAGATGGTTTCTCGTCGACAGTGATGGACGCTGGGAGAGGCCCCCAGTCTGTATTCGGGTCATCTTCATCATCCGAGCATTTCAGCTCCACTTCCGGGACGTTAGTGCGCAATTTGCCACCGCATGACTGGCAAAGGACTGAGCAGCGGAGCCCAGCCTTTCTGCACGAGCAGCTCCCAGAGCACACTTTCTTGCATTTACAGGAAATTTTTCGCAGAAGGGCAGGAGGTGCGGGGTCCATGGTGGTGGGGATGGGGATGTGTCCCTGAGAAGACATCTTCCACCCCCAATCAGTGGGATTCAAGTTGACTCCCCGCCACTTCTGCACTTGGAGGTAGCACCTTGCTGCATGGTGGCCTGTGGCATCTTCTGTCAGTGGCAAACGGGCTAGGTTTATGCTCATTGAAGTGACAAATGTCTTATACCTGAGGAAATTCAAGGTGTCTCTCGCGATGTCACCCCCATATAGAGCCACAAAGCACTTGACGCCGGCTTCTTTCACGGCTTGTGGGGTGGAGTCTGGTTAAAGGAAGACCTCCACTTACTCAGCAAGTGGTTCATTCTTACTCAGGAGTGTGGTAATTTTGGTATTTCCTTGGCCAAACGGTGCTGAGGTGTTATCGCACCCGGTAAAGGCGTGGGTGAACAGTACCGTCCCGGTTTGTTTTCGAAGAACTGTATCTTAGGAACCAATAGATGTAGAGAGCTCGCCTTGGTCTTAAATTGTAGCAAATTTACTATACTTTAAAAGTATAGTAAATTTGTGGGGTGGAGTCTGGTTAAAGGAAGACCTCCACTTACTCAGCAAGTGGTTCATTCTTACTCAGGAGTGTGGTAATTTTGGTATTTCCTTGGCCAAACGGTGCTGAGGTGTTATCGCACCCGGTGAACAGTACCGTCCCGGTTTGTTTTCGAAGAACTGTATCTTAGGAACCAATAGATGTAGAGAGCTCGCCTTGGTCTTAAATTGTAGCAAATTTACTATACTTTAAAAGTATTTATAGTGACTATACTGATCAGACCCTTCCTTCACTAAGATATTGAGCAAAAACTGAAAAAAATCCGAAAATTTCATGGTTTTTTGGTCACACCGCCGCTCGCACAGCACTTCGGAAATTGCAAATCTGGTTTTTTAATATTGGTGTAGGTCTTAACAACATATAAAAAATTCAGAATGACCCGACCTTTTGCAAGCACGACCCCCTAATTATATTTAACTTGACTGAGCTATAACAAATACAAAAAATTTCAATTTTGACTATATTACATACTAGCTTTTCACCTGGGACTTCGTTCTCGTGAGAATTTGGGAAAATTATCTAGCCTATATGTTAATCCAGGGTGTCAGCTACCTCCATACCAAATTTTATCAAAATTGGTCCAGCATACAAACTTTCGCGTTTGTAATATTAGTATTAAGGACATACGGGTTCCGTATTGATAATGTGCTTTGTAAAAACCTTATCGTGTCGGTGCTTAACTCGGGGTCAGCAAATAGCGATACGTTCTACGGTCAGGTATGCATTTATTTATGAAGTGAGCACGCCGGGACTCATAAATATCCCATCTGGAGATTGCACTCGTTCCGATTTCTCTCTGTACTCCTACTTACAAATTTTCTAGAGCGACGTTCCTCTTTCACGCTCAAATGGCTGGACCAATTTTGATAAAATTTGGTATGGAGCTAGCTGGATTAACATATAGGCTAGATAATTTTCTCAAATTCCCAAGGGAAAGAAGTCCCAGGCGGAAAGCTAGTATGTAATATAGTCAAAATTGCAAATTTTTTTGTATTTGTTAGTATTGTATTATAGTGTATTGTAAAATCCTTTATTGTACACATGGCAGCATATCAGACTATACACGTTGACCTTGACGTCGCCTTTATCTTGCTGGCAATAACGCCAGCTTTCGTAGTGCAAATGGGTAACCTGACGTGCTGCTGTCTGTGCTGTACGTACATACATACTACATACATACTACAGCATTTCTGCTTGCGATCTTTTTTATGTTCTCTAATTCTTTCCGGTCTAGTTTTATTTTTAATTCAATAGATTTCAAAATTTTAGAACTTGCTCCATTTTTGCATTTTGTTTGGGGATTGAAGTTGTCATTTTCATTCGACAAAAATTTTTGGTAAAAGTGGACGAGTTTCCTAGTGTATTAATCTCTTTTTTTATTGAAATGATGTTATAATCCTACTAACAACGTACGACGTTTTTATATAAAAGCATATGAAATATTATTCCGGTATAATATTGGAAGTTTACCTACTTTATTATCAAAATTTTCAGTGTTTTAAGTTATGACCTAATGAAAGGCTGGGCAGCAGTACTTCTTTGTGAAGTCCGTTAGACGAATTCCCTGGTTCCAAGAGCCCCTAACCAGTTCCAGCCACAATTTCATAGTGGATATACCTGCGGCCCCAAGAAGACCTATAGCTAAGTCCATTAGTACCATTCCCTAAATTTATTTATTTTTAACAAATAGCCAATTGTGTCAGCAATAGATTTATCTGTCAAATAGTTAGGATTTTTAATCGTTAACGAATTTAATATTATCTTCCTATTTGCTTCAGATAACAATTTATCATAGTTAGGCCACATGTTTCAATTTTATGTATGATATTATTTCTGTTCTAAATTTACCAGCACTTCTTTCCTAAACAAAATTTTCCATATGTTATTAGCCGTTTAAATAGATTGGTCAACCTTTCTGTTAAGTTATAGTTTTCTTTTTAAATTTTAATTGTGCAATTTTCTTTCTTTAAATTTTGACGTACCTCTAAGAAAAGTAATATAAATCATTTAGATAATGTGTTTTGGTTGCCAAATTATGCCTTTCTTTTCATCTTTGATGACCAAGGTTTGGGTTCGTATGAAGATGGTTTCTCGTCGACAGTGATGGACGCTGGGAGAGGCCCCCAGTCTGTATTCGGGTCATCTTCATCATCCGAGCATTTCAGCTCCACTTCCGGGACGTTAGTGCGCAATTTGCCACCGCATGACTGGCAAAGGACTGAGCAGCGGAGCCCAGCCTTTCTGCACGAGCAGCTCCCAGAGCACACTTTCTTGCATTTACAGGAAATTTTTCGCAGAAGGGCAGGAGGTGCGGGGTCCATGGTGGTGGGGATGGGGATGTGTCCCTGAGAAGACATCTTCCACCCCCAATCAGTGGGATTCAAGTTGACTCCCCGCTACTTCTGCACTTGGAGGTAGCACCTTGCTGCATGGTGGCCTGTGGCATCTTCTGTCAGTGGCAAACGGGCTAGGTTTATGCTCATTGAAGTGACAAATGTCTTATACCTGAGGAAATTCAAGGTGTCTCTCGCGATGTCACCCCCATATAGAGCCACAAAGCACTTGACGCCGGCTTCTTTCACGGCTTGTGGGGTGGAGTCTGGTTAAAGGAAGACCTCCACTTACTCAGCAAGTGGTTCATTCTTACTCAGGAGTGTGGTAATTTTGGTATTTCCTTGGCCAAACGGTGCTGAGGTGTTATCGCACCCGGTAAAGGCGTGGGTGAACAGTACCGTCCCGGTTTGTTTTCGAAGAACTGTATCTTAGGAACCAATAGATGTAGAGAGCTCGCCTTGGTCTTAAATTGTAGCAAATTTACTATACTTTAAAAGTATAGTAAATTTGTGGGGTGGAGTCTGGTTAAAGGAAGACCTCCACTTACTCAGCAAGTGGTTCATTCTTACTCAGGAGTGTGGTAATTTTGGTATTTCCTTGGCCAAACGGTGCTGAGGTGTTATCGCACCCGGTAAAGGGTGAACAGTACCGTCCCGGTTTGTTTTCGAAGAACTGTATCTTAGGAACCAATAGATGTAGAGAGCTCGCCTTGGTCTTAAATTGTAGCAAATTTACTATACTTTAAAAGTATTTATAGTGACTATACTGATCAGACCCTTCCTTCACTAAGATATTGAGCAAAAACTGAAAAAAATCCGAAAATTTCATGGTTTTTTGGTCACACCGCCGCTCGCACAGCACTTCGGAAATTGCAAATCTGGTTTTTTAATATTGGTGTAGGTCTTAACAACATATAAAAAATTCAGAATGACCCGACCTTTTGCAAGCACGACCCCCTAATTATATTTAACTTGACTGAGCTATAACAAATACAAAAAATTTCAATTTTGACTATATTACATACTAGCTTTTCACCTGGGACTTCGTTCTCGTGAGAATTTGGGAAAATTATCTAGCCTATATGTTAATCCAGGGTGTCAGCTACCTCCATACCAAATTTTATCAAAATTGGTCCAGCATACAAACTTTCGCGTTTGTAATATTAGTATTAAGGACATACGGGTTCCGTATTGATAATGTGCTTTGTAAAAACCTTATCGTGTCGGTGCTTAACTCGGGGTCAGCAAATAGCGATACGTTCTACGGTCAGGTATGCATTTATTTATGAAGTGAGCACGCCGGGACTCATAAATATCCCATCTGGAGATTGCACTCGTTCCGATTTCTCTCTGTACTCCTACTTACAAATTTTCTAGAGCGACGTTCCTCTTTCACGCTCAAATGGCTGGACCAATTTTGATAAAATTTGGTATGGAGCTAGCTGGATTAACATATAGGCTAGATAATTTTCTCAAATTCCCAAGGGAAAGAAGTCCCAGGCGGAAAGCTAGTATGTAATATAGTCAAAATTGCAAATTTTTTTGTATTTGTTAGTATTGTATTATAGTGTATTGTAAAATCCTTTATTGTACACATGGCAGCATATCAGACTATACACGTTGACCTTGACGTCGCCTTTATCTTGCTGGCAATAACGCCAGCTTTCGTAGTGCAAATGGGTAACCTGACGTGCTGCTGTCTGTGCTGTACGTACATACATACTACATACATACTACAGCATTTCTGCTTGCGATCTTTTTTATGTTCTCTAATTCTTTCCGGTCTAGTTTTATTTTTAATTCAATAGATTTCAAAATTTTAGAACTTGCTCCATTTTTGCATTTTGTTTGGGTATTGAAGTTGTCATTTTCATTCGACAAAAAATTTTGGTAAAAGTGGACGAGTTTCCTAGTGTATTAATCTCTTTTTTTATTGAAATGATGTTATAATCCTACTAACAACGTACGACGTTTTTATATAAAAGCATATGAAATATTATTCCGGTATAATATTGGAAGTTTACCTACTTTATTATCAAAATTTTCAGTGTTTTAAGTTATGACCTAATGAAAGGCTGGGCAGCAGTACTTCTTTGTGAAGTCCGTTAGACGAATTCCCTGGTTCCAAGAGCCCCTAACCAGTTCCAGCCACAATTTCATAGTGGATATACCTGCGGCCCCAAGAAGACCTATAGCTAAGTCCATTAGTACCATTCCCTAAATTTATTTATTTTTAACAAATAGCCAATTGTGTCAGCAATAGATTTATCTGTCAAATAGTTAGGATTTTTAATCGTTAACGAATTTAATATTATCTTCCTATTTGCTTCAGATAACAATTTATCATAGTTAGGCCACATGTTTCAATTTTATGTATGATATTATTTCTGTTCTAAATTTACCAGCACTTCTTTCCTAAACAAAATTTTCCATATGTTATTAGCCGTTTAAATAGATTGGTCAACCTTTCTGTTAAGTTATAGTTTTCTTTTTAAATTTTAATTGTGCAATTTTCTTTCTTTAAATTTTGGTTACAGAGTCGAATTTTTTGTATGTTTTACATTTAATTAAACTCCTATTTCCTATAAATTTCGTCTACTTTATTTATTTTGTGTTTGGGCGATACCACCACCGTAAATTTATCGCTGAAATACATACTGACGTGGAGAATTTACCTCCATTGGGTGACTTTAGTTAAGCAAAAATTAAGGATGTGGACTTAAATTTAGAGCTTTAACCGTGGGCTGGTCACATTGCAAGGTACCAAGACAAGAGATGTACCCTAGAAGTAACCAAATAGAAGGGACCAATAGGCAGAATAAAAGTGGGAAGACCTAGCAAACGATGGTCGGATGACCTGGTGGGGACAGCGGGCAGGGATTGGCTTCTGGTGGGAAGGAACACAGGAGAATGGGAGGAGATGGAGGAGGCATTTACTCTTTAAGGGATTTACCCCATAAAATAAATCTAAATTCAAAAAAATTATAAATTTTCTTATTAGTTAATGTTATTAATTACAGGGTTACTTTTTAATCAGTACACAAATTTTTCTTACGGTGTCAGTAACGTTGATAGAACGTAAATAAGAAGGAAAACATTTTTTTTTTAATTTTCAGTTTTTGATACCCCTTTTTAACGTCTTAGAGGATAAAATTTTGTAAAACGCAGAAACACGGTTGTAACAAATTGTGTTGAAGAGTACAATTACCAAGTTTCAAGTCAATTGGACGAAGTTATTTTTTTTTTCATACAAAAAAAATGATTTATTTTCATGCTTCAGACGATCTAGCTTGAAATGTTTATATGAAATAATATAAAACAAAAAAATACGGGTCTGTTAAATTTTCATAAAGTTTACGTACAAAAAATTTGCGTATACTGATTAAAAAATAACCCTGTATAAAGTTGAATTGTTAATACTTTGTTAAATTACTTTTGAGGAGTGAAGAAATAAATGCTTTTTTATTTATTTGTTTGTTATTATAACCGTTCAGGTGGCAAAATTCAGAACTATAGAAACCTTGATACTCACTGCCCGATCAGCAGCGCCATCGCCAACTGTATGTTTAGTTCTTAACCACCTAGCAACTTAACATTCAGTTAGCAATGGCGCCCCAGTGAAGGTAGCTGTCATAAAATGTATGATGGTTAGATTAGATAGTTCTAAATTTCGTCACCCAAACGGATGATTTGATCACCATTACCATTCCACAGTCAATAAGACGCCATTCTACTTCTTATCGTGTAGGTATAGTCAAGTTGTGGCGAACTTAGCTAACCTTTAGATTTTTTAAACCGCACAATGGCCTCTGAATTGGTTTTAACGACTGTAGACGCCATTAGTTAGTGGAACAGCCGCCTTGGCTGATTGCAGATTTTAAATAAAATAATAAATAAAACGCTACACATCTCAAAGGCCCACACTAAGGTTTTCCCTTGTATCGTAGGTCCCTCGAAACATACATAAAGACACAAACACCCATGATCCGAGAACAAACATCTGCTTTTAACACAAATATTTTCCCCAACTGGAAATCGAACTCAGGACCCGTCGATCAAGAGGCAGCGCCACTACCACTCGACCAAACCGGCCGGCAAAATATACTCAGAAAGACTATGCTGTCCGTATCTGATGTTCCCAGCCTTTTACGACACTCGTGTTAATCTTCTTCTTATCGTGTAAGTAGGTATATACAATTGTGTGGCGAACTTGACTAACCCTGGTGTCAGAGTTTTCAAACAGCACAATGGCCTCTGACTTGGTTTTAACGACTGTAGTCAATCGACAACAGCCGGGACCGACAGCTTAACGTGCCCGCCTAAGCACGGAACGTTCGTGATAAATTGCCACTTTGGTCACCCATCAGGTTCCCTACCTCTGTGCACATTGCTTAGCCTCACTGACCGGATGAGATCAGCGGGCACCACTGGGCTAAGAACGCTTCAATCGATGTTAATATCGTGACCGAACCCACACGGCACCCATATTTATGTCTAAGAAACACTTAGTTCGAAAAGGAGAAAGGCATTTGCCAGTGGAAACCGCCCGGAACGTCCGAGTCTGTTTAACATAATGTCTGTGTAATACAATAGGGGCAGCAGTAAACTGCTATAGGTATTGCGAGTGGTCTGAAGTTTGGAGGTCATGTGGGGCATACTGATGCATCATGGCGTGGAGGTAGAAAGACTTACAGGTGGATGGATAAGGTATTTTTAAACCCTGACAAAAAAATAAAAAATAAACGCTACACACTCAGAGGGCCATACAAAGGTTTTACCTTATGTCGTGGATCCCTCGGAACATACTTAAAGACAGACACAAACGTCCAATGACCCGAGATCAAACATCTGCTTTGTACACAAACATTTGCCCCGGGAATCGAACCCAGGACCCGTCGATAAAGAGAAAGCGCCACTATCACCCGACTAAACTGGCCATCAAAGAGGAATGTCATAAGTTTGTCATGTGTGTCTGTGTGTTTGTCTGTGGCGTCCTAGCTTCTAAACGAATGGATCGATTTAGATGCGGTTTTTTTGATCAGGGAGGTTAAGCAACGTTTACAGGGGCAGAGAACCCGATAGATGACCAAAATGGAATTTATCACGAGGGTTTCCGAGCTTCGGACGGGCTCGTTAACCTATCGGTCTTAGCGATTGTCGATTGACTATCTGTATAGTCAATCGACGACAACGACTGTTCGTTATACCAAGTCAGAAGCCATTTAGCAGATTAAAAATTCTGACACCGATTAGTCAAGATCGCCATTAATTATATCTACACTAATTTGAGGCAGGCAAGCGGAAACATGGTCTGCCAAATCCTCAGGTATAAAGATCTTTGCAATTTAGCTAGATTGTGGTCTATTAATTTAAAAAAAAATGCCTTAAAGTTTTTATTCTTTGTTCGCAACCAGTTGCAAATCAAGGTAAGCTTTTCCTTAACCGCAAATGGTTGCAAAACTTAATCATAAGGACGCTTAGTTGCGGTCAAGGAAATGTACCTAATAAAATAACATTACTGTTTTATTTTAGCAGTTTACAATAGCAACAGTTTGAACCTAGATTTTAGAAGTGTCCTCTTCATTAAAATGCAGTTTTATGGAGCAGACTGGGAATACGTATAAATAAACGGCCCACATTAATGTTTTCCCTTGTTTCGTGGGTCCCTTGGCACACACTTAAAGACAAACACAAGCACCCATGACTTAAGTACAAACATTTGCTTTTTACACAAACATTTGCCCCGACTGGGAATTTAACCCAGGACCTGTTGATCAAGAGGCAGTACCATTACCACTCAACAAAACCGGGCATCAAAAATCATAAGAATATGCCACATCCATCCCTTAGTTCGCGGTCATTGTGTCAGCGGGTGGTCTTAACTTGGCTACTTTATTTCCCGCGCGCGCGAAAGTGAGATACTCCTCCCAACAAACTCTTCCCCATGCCGAGCACGTATTCGCGCACTTTTTAACTCGCCTGTACGTACTAGACTTTAAGCAACTCTATTGAATCTTAAGGTGTACGTGAAATTCTTCTCTTAAGTGGAATTGTCGACTTTGTATGCACTGCAATGTGTTGGTCTTCTGTTTCTAAAAGGGAAGATGGATAGATAGATGAATACTTTACTGCATTCTTAAAAAGGTAAGACAAAAAAATAGAATGAAAACTTGCAATCAAAAGAGTGCAAGGGCGGCCTCATCGGTAAATAGAGATATCTTCCAGGCCACTCAGCGAAAGGAAAACACAAGAACCTGGGAGTAGCTTAACGATAAGAAAAATAAAATAAGAAAACAAAATGAATAAATAAGTAAATAGGAAGTCATTTTTATACATATAATATTTTTTTGTGATTTTTTTGTTGAAAGCTGACGAAATCGAGATGGTTTCTTAGCTATATTCGATCAAAATTGGTTCAGCCATTTAAGTGTTATAAGTTAGAAGCAATAACTGCTTTACCACACAAAATATCATAAACACCACTTCGAAAATGTCTACTCACTTACGAGTATGTCGTTTTGTTGTTGATTGATTTATCCCTGTCTGGAAAGGTAAAATCCTTTATTGCACATCAAACAAAATAAGTACATGGGAATCAAGTGGGTTATAAATCCTTATCCTTACTTCCTTACTTAATAATATTATAAATGCGAAAGTAACTCTGTCTGTCTGTCTGTCCGTCTTTTACGCCTAAACTACTAAACCGATTTTGATGAAATTTGGTACAGAGATAGATTAGAGTCTGGGAAAGGACATAGGTTACATTTTATCCCACAGTTCGGCAAGATATAACCTGTAGTCCACGCGGTTGAAGCCGCGGTTGAAGCCGCGGTTGGAAAAACGAAGCTAGTATTGCATAAATTCAAGGTACAAAGGCGGACTTACCAAGGGGAGCTCTTCCAGTCAACCTACAGCCATTTTAAGTATGGTCTAAGTTTTAGTTCTATTTTTTGTGGTAAGGCTCAAAGTGTCGGAGGTTATACAATTTTTTATTTTAGTGATATCCTACTTATTTGATATAGAAATTAAGCTATCAATATTTTACGACTCAACGCTTAATTTCCATTTAAAATGAACCAAATGAAAACAAAATGACGCAAAAATATTGCTGATTTGACTAGCAAGTCGCTTCGCTTGTGTTTTAAGTGGGCTCACGTTACACATTACTTTAACACACCAGTGTCGTTAATAAACTAGGTATAGCAGGAGAGAATTTTGTGTATGCAGTAAGTATGTCTTAACCATATATTTATTAGTTTGCTCAGTGGTCTCAACAAAGAGAGGGAAGTAAGGATCACGTGTGAAGCAAGCTGATCTCAAAATGCCGCAGGCTAGGGGCGTACGTCAATATTTGAAGTCTCGCTTTGAACCGTCCGAAGCGAGAGCTTCTTGGCTCTTTAGCATGGGCTAATAATTTACCTCAAGAGGACTACCTACGAAAGTAGAGATCTTGGCTCCCAAATAATAGGTCTTCACATATGAAATTGCCTTTTTTTCTCAACCTTTATTTTGTTCATAATTTATTTGATTGAAAAGTTGTTACAAAGATGGTTTTTTATTTAAAGGCTTGGTCATATAACGGTGATTTTGAGTAAAATAATGCATATTTACTTTGGATTTATTTACGGAAAACGACGCTAATTATAGCTAGTTTCATCTGTTACCTGTTTCATGGCTTTTTTGCTGTACTTTTGTTACAATAAAAACTTTCAATAAACTAAGTATGTTGAAAATTAACTTAATATTGTCTCAACCTCCTCACAAAATTTTGTTTTTGGATTTCGCATTCCCGAGAAAACGTTATGAAAAATTCTGTTTTTCAAAAATGTTACATTAAAAAACGGTAATTTCATAGGTAGTTAAAGATCTATTAGCTGACTTAAACTAGATAGCCTTGCGTTTTGAGCTGATTGTTTACATACAATTCTACTACCGGAACTATAGTATGGCCGTTATTAACTGAGTCGTGAGGCCATAAATGTCAATAATGATAGAAATGTAAGGCTCGTAAGTGCAAGCGAGATAGACATAGGAAAATGATTCATGGCCCGACGACTCAGTTGATAACGGCCTTAGAATAACCGTTTTATATATACTCACTTTTTATAACCTTCTGTAGGGTAAACAAGTCAGCCCTTAAGAAAATTAAATAATAAGAGCTAGAAATAACTAGACGAAACTTAGGAAAATCCTGTATTATCATAACAAAATAATTATCTTAATAAATTAATGTTTTATCTAAATGGCGTATACATAGGATGCAACCGCATATTTAAAACACATTGAGATGTAGCTTATGATAGATCAAAGGAGGCAGGAAGAATAGTTAGCTACTATTATGGTCACTATAATTTCTACGTTTAACTTAATGCAGTGGATTAAAGGATAAATTTAAACACAATATTAACAGTGGCGTGGTATTTAAATGTAAGTTTTTTTTAAGGAAACGAATCCACGGGAAAATAAAATTGCGGCAAAATATATTTGTTAGCACATACTAGGAGGGCGGGAATGGATGATGCCGTGGCCTAAGGCGAGGACTGCCGCCATTTTAATATCAGCCGCCTTTTATTGCCAAAAACCCAAGACCAATATCGATATATTACAAAAAAGAATTTCTAGAGATAATTTAGTATCTTCTTCTTTATGGGGTAATTTAAATTAGCTAGCTAGCGAAATTCTGCCCATTTTATACTGAATTCTTAAGGAAGCTACGTAAAGTTTCGAGATATTAACGTAATGCTTAACTTATATACTTACCTTAATTTTCCGTTTGATGTATATGGTGGTTAAATAAGTGAAAAATCAAAATTAATTTACATTCTCTTTTTAGATTTCGTTATTGAAGTCATTGCCTTCATTAGTGTCGTAGGCGCATGTATGTATAATGTTATTTAAATTGAATAAAAAATATTTATAGGACTAAAATCTAGAATCATTGAAAACACACATCGTTGCTTAAAATGGGCATGGAAATCAATAACCTACGTCATATTTAACTAATTATTTCTATGACTTATTATATCAGAGCAATAAAACGAGGGGTGTTATAAGTTTAACGTGTGTATCTGTATGTTTATCTGTGTGTCTGTCTGAGGCGTCGTAGCTCCTAAACGAGTGGAACGATTTCGATGCGGGTTTTTTGTTTGAAAGCTGACGTCATCGAGATGGGTCTAAGCTATAAATTGATCAAAATTGGTTCAGCCGTTTAAAAGTTATAAGCAACCGAATGTCGGGGGGTGATACAACATTTTGAATTTTAGAGTTATTTCGTATTCTTGGCTCGTCTGCTTTATAATTTTGTTGTACAATTAATTATTTACACAAACATACATAGGCTACATAATTTTCTCAAATTCCCATGGGAATGGAGTCCTAGGCGGAAAGCTATAAATACATTATAACTAATAAATCCTAGTTCGTGTTGGTATAGTTAAGTGTGTGGCGTAATTAACAAAATTCAATAAAAATTAATAATTTGTCTTAGTACGGAAAAGTTGTGACTAATTTTCGCCATTTTATAAAACGACATAGCTTTGTGACGTGATGATATTAATGTAAGTATTTTTGTTTTTGTTGATTTTGTTTAACCTGCTGAATTATTTGCAATAAAATTTATATGGGACCACTTCAGGAGTATACTATTTCGAACAAAAAACGAATTTCGATATTCAGCCTACATTTGGCGGAGTTTAACACACCGCTGTCCGTTTCTAAGACGACGGATTGGATGGTTTATTTTCCATACTCATAAAAAAATTGAAATTCGCAATTTTTTTTTTACTTCTCATACTCTCAAAATGTATATCAAGTGTGGCATCAAGTGATTCAAGAACCACTGATGTTCTGCCTACCCAGATAGGGATTATAGGTGTGAGCCTATATATGTGTCTTCTCATACTAAGGCAAGCTCAAGAGTTGTTTGCAGGGATGAAATTTTATATTTCGGCCTATGTTCCTTAGAAAATTATTTAGGTTAGTATGCTGATTGACTATACTCGAGAATATTATTCTATTTTAGAAGGAAAGTTGTTCTATATATAATCAGGGAATTAATTTTTGAAGATCTAAATACACTGGGCGTCAAAAATAAGTAGTACAGTTTTAAAATTGCGATTTCTCCCAAACTATAAAACTTAGACCTTTGAAACAAAAAAGGTTAAAAAGAAAATTTAATCTTATTCAATAAAAACTTCATGCATTATAAGAACTTATAATGCTTGACTTTAAAAAAAACGAATAAATAAAAACACTTTTTTTAAACTGTTGAAAGGTGTTGTCTTACTTAGGATTTTTGTGTTTGACACATTCGCTGCTGATAAAGCAATTGTAATTGAAAAGCATAGGTATCTTCAGAGAGTAAATTTGACTAATCATGCCTCTTTCACCAGAAGAATGTGCAAGAATCTTAGCTTTTCTCGAAGTGGGCATCAGTATGCGTCGTACTGCAAGGAGGGTGGGTGTAACTTTAAGAACGGTTCAGCGAGTAAAGCAAAGGTACGAAGAGACTGGAAACCATCTAAGGAGACGAGGTAATGGCAGACCCAGGTGCACAAGTACCCGAGAAGATCGCTTTATTGTTTCCACTGTGTTAAGAAATCGACACCTTAATGCAGTTGAGGTTCAGCAACAGCTTCTTCGGACCCGAACAGACTACATCAGTGAGAGTACAGTGAGAAGAAGACTTGCTGAAGCTAACCTGAAGCCTCTAAGACCAGCAAATGGCCCCAAACTTGAGACAGAGCATCGCGTAGCAAGACTACGCTACGCCCGTCAACACGTACAATGGGGCGAAGAAGAATGGGCTAGAGTTTTATTCACAGATGAGTCTCGATTCTCTTTATACACTTCAGATGGACGGCGGAGAGTCTACAGACGACCCGGTGAGCGATACATTCAAGCTTGTATCTCGGAAAGAGTCCAATATGGCGGGGGCTCTGTACACGTATGGGCTGGTATCTCTTCAGAGAGTCGCACAGAGCTTGTGGTAATAGAAAATGGGACTTTGACTGGTGAAAGATATGCCTCGGAGATCCTCAACGAGTATGCAGGGCCATATTTAATAAATATGGGTGATGGAGCCATCCTAATGCATGATAACGCCCGGCCACACACTGCTCACCACGTACAAGAGTACATTCAGGAGGTTGGCATCAACTTGATGGCTTGGCCATCGAGAAGCCCAGATCTCAACCCGATTGAACACGCCTGGGATGAGCTTGGGAGGCTAGTCAGAAGGCGCAGTCCACCTCCTGCCACACTCAGGGCTCTAAAACATGCGCTGATAGAAGAATGGGAAAATATTCCCCAACACCGCCTCCGAAACTTAGTGTTCAGCATGCCAAACCGGATCCAAGCTGTAATTAGAGCCCGAGGCGGCAACACAAGTTATTAAATTGTGAAAAAGTTCCAAAACGTGAAAATTAAGTGGTTGACATATCGTTAAAAATTGATACTTTTTAGTATTTATCTTAATTTTAAGTTTGAAACTTTATTCATGCCAAATAAAATATAACTTTAATAAACTTCGTTAAGTTTACTATAAACTGCTTTTTATTTCATAAGTGTAACTACTATAGTTTAGGAGTAATTGCAATTTGAAAAGTGTACTACTTATTTTTGACGCCCAGTGTATATAAAACAAAGTTGTGTTAGTTACACCACTTATAACTCAAGATCGGCTGGACTGATTTTGATCAAATTTGGTATGGAGGTAGCTGATAGCCTGGATTAACACATAGGCTACGTAATTTTTCGAAATTCCCACGGGAACGAAGTCCCGGGCGTTCCCTGGATCGCTGAAGAACGACAGAAACAGAGTGCTAAGCAAACAAGTATGGACACGCGTCGAGTTTGTAATTGGAACACATTTAGATGGCCGAATCAGAGCGTCTCTATTTCTGTTTTCCTTCAACAATGTGTGACCATTTTTGCATATTGGGTCGCGCGCTTGTTTACGGCGCGTGCGATACAAATCCTGCACACACGGGTGTGCAAGAATCGCGGAAAGGTTCAAATTAGTCACCGAAAAATAACAAAGAAATATATAGACTAAGCTCCAATTGCACTATGACATTTTCGTTTTTGGTTAACGGCTTATATCATTCATTTATTTAGATGATGTTTTGGTTCGTAAGTATTTTTGTTTTTGTTGATTTTGTTAAACCCGCTGAATTATTTTCGATAAAATTTATATGGGTCCACTTCATTCGAACAAAAAACGAATTTTGATATTCAGTCTAAATTTTGCGGAGTTATCTTATGATGTAATTTATGATCAAAATACCTATACGATGACAAAAAAAAATTCTTCCAGGATATGCGATACAGTTGATGTCACAACTCCTCTCCTTTTTTTTGGTTTCTTGGTGCTACGGGCCACATCAATTCATGTGGCCTAAAGATAAATAGTGCCGATTTTTATGCTTTTTACACCATTAACAACTACACTGGACAGCAAATAAACCGGGCCACCCGCTACTTTTGAACTCTAATCCGATTTTCTCAAAAAGTATAAAACTTACAACTGTCAAAGTCATACCTATAGAAAGTGCGTTTCATGACGATTAAAATTGATGGAAACATATTGGGATGCATCAATCAATTAAGTGTTTATTAAGAATTTTACAAAGATGAGTCGTTTTCCAGTCGCGCAAATCGTTTGTAATCACCAAGTAAAAAACAAATTAAAGCCGTAAACAAAGAAAAAACTTGAAAAAAAGTTTATGATTAGTATTCAGTGTTTCCTCCTCTTGCTCTAATAACTGATAGCATCCTCGAATTCATAGACCTCACGAGCCTGACGATGAAATCTTGGGGAATTGCATTCCACTCCTCTTCAATTGCGATTCGCAGCTCTGGAAGCCTTGTTGGAGCGGGTACCCAGGCTCGAACCCGACGTTTCAGCTCATCCCATAAGTGTTCTATCGGGTTCAAGTCCGGGCTTCGAGCTGGCCAGTCCATCGTACGGATGCCAACATCGCGTAGATATTGGATCACCACATGAGCAATGTGAGGCCGTGCATTATCATGCATTAACTGCATATCTTGCCCGATATATCCTGCGTAAGGTACCACATGATCTGCGAGGATTTCAGTAATGTAGCCATGAGAAGTCAATCCACGTGCACGGCCCGTTCAATGAAAACTAAAGCTTCAATGAAAACTAAAGCTGTATGTGCATTTAATTAGATGCCGCCCCGAACCATTACAGATCCTCCTCCATAAGCAACAGTTTCTTCGATGCAACACTGAGAATAACGTTCTCCAGGGCGATGGTATACTCTCTGACGTCGATCACTTCCATGTTTACTCCACTGCTCCAACGTCCAATCTCTATGCTCTCGAGCAAATTGAAGTCGTGCT
This sequence comes from Aproaerema taeniolella, assembly GCA_949987775.1. NCBI lineage: Eukaryota > Metazoa > Arthropoda > Insecta > Lepidoptera > Gelechiidae > Aproaerema > Aproaerema taeniolella. The sequence continues at coordinate 8,044,155 of OX465245.1, forward strand.
CGACGGTGGGTTACCGTTAATGCTGGGCCTGTTGCCGCTCTTTTTGGAGTCAGGTTCCGTTCAGCAAGTCTCCTTGTAACAGTATCTGAACTTATGACCACTTGGCGTTCATCACGCAGACTTTTTTGGACTTGAACTGCGTTGAGTCGACGATTTCGCAGAACAGTAAGTTGGATATAACGATCATCTGCTGCTTATGTAGCCCTAGGTCTGCCCGTACCTGGACGGCGATCAAATGCTCCAGTCTCTAAGTAGGTATCGTCTGTAAACTCGTTGCACCGAAGATCTGCTAATTCGAAGTCTTTGAGCGACCTCACGTTGTCCGTGGCCTGCTTGAAGTAATGCTATAGCTTGAGCGGCTTCCTGAGGAGTCGTATCCATTATTAACTCAAAAAGTAACAAAAATACATGCGTCTATGCAAATGATGGACAACATGTAAAGAAATGATAAAGAAAAACAAATGAAAATCTCACATTTTCCTAATTTGAATTTGGAATTGTCTTCTTTAAAATTAAAACTTTTTTATGATACCAAAATCAGCCAGATACAAATGTGTTCGTTGCTTGATTACAATGTAAGGCGACGGTACTTTAGATTGAATTTTAGTCATTTTAACTGTCATGAAACGCACTTTCTATAGGTATGACTTTGACAGTTGTAAGTTTTATACTTTTTGAGAAAATCGGATTAGAGTTCAAAAGTAGCGGGTGGCCCGGTTTATTTGCTATCCAGTGTATTAAATGAATTTCGTTGTGTACTAGAACTAGAAAGCAATTTATTATAGCAATTTATTTGCCACCTGAACGCTTTTAAAATCGACGGCTATCATTAATTTTTGCCCTAGTTTTAAGTATATTTAAAGAAAAAACATTGTGTGTTAAAGTAAATTAATAAAGATTTTATAATAAACATTACTATGTTCGTCTATTCTTGGAATTACGGGCAATGAGGGCTATCGCGTATGAATTCGCCGCTAGGGGCGCTGGTGTAGCGTGAGGTCTCTGGGCTACAATCTTCTTAAATATAAAACAAAATCGGGTTTGTTCTAACACTTATAACTCGACAACGGCTGAACCTATTTTGATAAAATTTGGTGTGAAAGTAGCTGACACCCTATATTAACACATAGGCTACCTAATTTTCCCAAATTTTTATAGGAACGAAGTCCCGGGTGGAAAGCTTGTCTTAACATATACTTAAAACAAAGTCCGGTTGGTTTCAACACTTATGTTACTCGAGAATGGCTGGACCGATTTTGATATTTGGTAAGGAGGTAGCTGACACCTTGAATTAACACAGACTACATAATTTTCGTAAATTCCCACGGGAACGAAAGCTAGTATGATGATAAATTCATATTTACTGGCTCCAGTGACATGTACACAAAATAATTTGCTTATCTATAGAGGCCAAGTCCACTCTGAAAACGCAAAAGCATTATTTATCATAATAGCTTTCCGCCCGCGGCTCCACCCGCGTGGACTACAGGTTATATCGTGCCCAACTGTGGGATAAAATGTAGCCTACGTTATTTCCCAGGCTCTAATCTATCTCTGTACCAAATTTTATCAAAATCGGTTCAGTAGTTTAGGCTTGAAAGACGGACAGACAGACAGACAGAGTTACTTTCGCATTTATAATATTAAAGTAAGGATATACACTATATGTATATATTCCATTTAATATGGCTTCAGCGCTAAAGGTTATGGGTTTAATTCTCACCAAGAACAAACATGTTATGAACATAGATGTTTGTTCTGTGTGTTTGTTGTGTCTGTGTGTATTTATGTATTGTGTATAGATCTCTGATATCTGATACGTGAATGTTTTGGGACATAGTTGACCCTGCGAATCGCTACTAACCACTGTTTTGAGACAGTTTTATCTTTCGGAAACTTATTTGCGCCTTTTTTTCCGAGCAAAACGGGACTACGCAACACTGCAGCATTGCCAATACGTTAACTCTACGGTTAAATTGTATTAAATATGACTTAAATGTAAATTTTTGTTTTGGTGCCCGTAATAACAAACTTTGACAGCTGTACTTTAGGACCTCACTCTACACTCTACAGTGGCGCCACCTAGTGAGACAAAAAACGATAGTCCTCATTATGTTCCGGACCTTTGGAAAGCATGCGTGAGGCCGAAGCCAACACGTAGAGGCCCGTTAGATAATTTAATTTAGTAATATTATTTAAAAACATAGGTACATGTTTAAGTCTACATCGTTTACTAACCTAGGCTGACTATTAGAAAATTAAAAAAAACAAATCTTGATCAATAGTTTTACATACAACTATAAAATTTTAAAAATTTGTTTGGAAGCCCAAGTAGATTACCATTTGTGAAATATTGTCATTCCAATAATATTACATACACACATGTCGAGTCGAATGTATAACATTCATTTTTATGACGTCGTCGGTAATAAAGACATATTATGTTTTCTATTTTGCGATAGTTAAGGTTTAGGCCACTGATTTTTTTTATTTTTTTTTATTATAAGATGGGTTAACTCTTGACCACTGATGGTTAACTATACGTTGTTTTTAATTTGTATGTGTTTGATAATGTATTTGGATAAATCATATCATCATCATATTCTTCTTTGTTATAAAATAAATTTCACCGCCTCCGCGACTATCTGTCTTACGGATTTTAATATGGTTTTTACCAAAGGACGGAGAAGTTTATGTGTATTCATTCCCGAAATTTCCACGGGAACGAAGTCCCGTTTGCTCGCCTTATTGAAGCTAGTTACTTATGTTTTTGTTACATGGTTAGAGTGTTTTTCCATCGTTGAGGTCCTTAAGGAATGTTAAGTTACCCTTGTACTTTTAAGACGCCAAGCAGAATCTAAACGCAACTAAATACATTCTGACATCGGCAAGATTACATATGGAAACGCCACTGACACATTACTATTATTAATATGTGCCACATCTAAAAAAAAATTACATGGTTATATTGATACCAAAAAAACATTAAATCATTTCAAGTCATTAGTGTTTACTTCAAAAACACTGCAAGTTACTCTTAGCAATTTTTATTTTAATGAAGACATTCTAAAACTGTACCAATGTATACTTTTCTCTATCCAGAGATAAGAGTACATGGGTTTGCTATATGCCGTTATCGCGAGGTGATCGCGACAGAGTCAAAGATCGCGTCGCGTCGTTTTAAAATTGTGAATAGGTCATTACATTAGTTTACAAAACAACGCTCCTCGATAAACTTGCTCAAAGAGTCAGTATTACGTTCGCTATGAAACGCGCCGGTTTATTCCTCCTCACAGCCAACGTGCTGCTTACATCCGCAATAAATCTAACCTATCTGGACCCAACAAAATTGCAAACAAAAAGTTCATCAGAAATTCAAAAAGATGCCGCCTTGAAAATTATACAAAAATACACGGACAAAGTTAGTGTCGATGTCAACCCACTTATGTTTCGCGATAACAAAGATGCTTTCATGATATGGACCAAGGATGACATTTTACACATTCGAGCAAGCTCTGGCGTTGCGGCTGTGTGGGGCTTCCATTATTATCTCAAAAAATATTGTAAGAGTCACATTGGATGGCAAGTAAAGAACGTTAACATACCTGATCCTCTACCACAAGCAGACGAAGTGGTGGTGGCCAACGACAGGTTCAGGTATTATGAGAACGTGTGTACCGCTTCGTACAGCTTCGTGTGGTGGGATGTACAGAAATGGACCGACCACGTCGAGTGGATGGCGATGAATGGAATCAACCTGGCACTGGCTCCTGTAGCTCAAGAAGCAGCCTGGGCAAAGATTTACAAGACCATTGGCATGACTGATGATGAAATTGATGAGCATTTCACAGGACCAGCTTTCTTATCTTGGTTAAGAATGGGCAACTTGCGCGGGTGGGATGGCCCGCTGCTACAGTCGTGGCACGATCGTCAAAAAAACATTCAAGATGCTGTTATAGACCTGATGTTTAAACTCGGTATGGTTCCTGTAATCCCAGCATTTAGTGGACTTGTTCCTCGAGCTTTTGAAAGGATATATCAGAATACAACATTTTTTTCAGTTGGGAAATGGAACGAATTCACAAATGATTATTGCTGCGAACTATTTTTAAATCCCAAAGACAAGTTGTTTAACTCTATTGGAGCCATGTTTCTTCGCGAAGTCACCCAAGGGGGGACTTTATTAAGTAATATATATAATACAGACCCTTTTAATGAAATTAAAGTTGAACCGTGGTCTACTGAATTGGTGAGAGCAGCAGCTAGTGCTATTTACTCTACAATCATCGAAGTAGATAAAAATGGAGTGTGGCTCTTACAAAATTGGATGTTTGTGAATGCCCCTCAATCATGGCCAACAAAAAGAGTAGAAGCATTTTTTAATGCTGTACCTAATGGAAGACTACTTATTCTAGACCTACAATCTGAACAACGGCCTCAATATAATCTCCTAAACATGTATTACGGTCATCCTTTTATCTGGTGTATGTTACACAATTTCGGGGGCACGTTGGGTATGTTTGGAAATATGAAAGTGATCAACCGTGACGTATATGAAGTCAGAAAATGGCCTAACAGTACAATGATTGGCATAGGCCTCACTCCCGAAGGCATCAATCAAAATTATGTAGTTTACGATTTGATGTTAGAGTCTGCATGGAGAAAGGAACCCGTTAAGAGCCTTGACGACTGGGCTGGAGAATACGCAGAGAGACGATACGGATGTAATTACACAGCTGCTGGGTGGAGACATTTACTTAAAAGTGTTTACAGTTATAATGGCCCTGAGACAATAATGGGACAATATGTGCCTACTATGACACCAAGTTTTGAAATTAAGCCGTGGGCTTGGTATAGAAGCTATGATTTATTTGAAGCTTTAAAGTGGTTCAGTTTTTCGATCAACAAATGCAATTCTGTTGGATTTGCACATGATTTGGTTGATGTTACGAGACAAGCTTTGCAATATCGAGTAGAACAATTGTACGTAAATATTGTAAATAGTCGTAATCTGAGCGTTTGGGAGTTCAATTCTACGATAACCCAGTTTTTAGATGCAATGAACGATATTGAGAACATTTTAGCAACAAACCAAGATTTTTCACTCATGGATTGGTTGAACAATGCTAGGAACGTAGCAAGAAATGACGAGGAATTTCACTTGTACACACTCAACGCGCGCAATCAAATAACTTTATGGGGGCCTAATGGTGAGGTCGCAGACTACGCATGCAAACAGTGGACTGAACTGTTTCATTACTACTACATACCAAGATGGAGAACTTTTTTGATGGCAGCACTAGACGCTAAGCAAAGAAATGAAATTTTCTACGAAAAGCGTATACAGGACATGATTAGATTAACCGTTGAGGAGCATTTTATGTCTGTAGAGGTCACTAACCAAGGATCTTCGAGAACCCCTGCTGAAGTTGCAATTGAACTTTATCAGAAATGGGCGAATGTGCCTGGACTAGATGACTTGCCAATCCGGAATGGCGCAAACGATGTTGAAAATAAACCTGAAAAATTTACAATTATAGAGAAAAATGCTTTACCGCCAGAAGCTGTACAACTGGTCGATCAACCAATATAATTGAATGGGAGCTTACAGAGCTCACGTATTTATTTATTATTGTTGTGTTGTAATTTTTATTAATTTCGTACTAGTATTAGGGGTCATCCATATATTACGTCACAGAGTATGGGGGATACATGTTAAAGGGATACCAAAAAAGCGTGACATAGGGGGGGAGGGGTTCAAAAACTCGAAATTTTGCGTGACGTAATATGTGGACAGCCCCTTAAGTTAAAATTATAATAATGTAGCTTTCCGCCCGCGGCTCCGCCCGCGTGGACTACAGATTATATCATGCCCAGCTGTGAGATAAAATGTAGTCTATGTCCTTTCCCAAGGTCTAATCTATCTCTGTATCAAATTTCACCAAAAATCGGTTAAGTAGTTAGGAGTGAAAGACGGACAGACAGAGTTACTTTCGCATTTATAATATTAGTGAGAATGTAACTTTTGTTGACCTTGAGTAATATGATATACATTTAAAATTTTGTTTTTATATTTCACCTCTGATAAATAAAAAGGAGAGTGTTGTAAGTTTGATGAGTGTATGTGTGTGTCTCTGTGGCATCGTAGCTCCTAAACCGATGGACCCATAGTGATACAGTTTTTTTGCATAAAAGTTGATGTAGCGAGATATTTCTTAATAATACTTTTTAAAAATTGGTTCAGCCGTTTAAAAGTTGATACAAATGTTTTTTGTGAATACATTTTTTTTTTACTAATTAAACAGATAGATAACTAACTCGTGTTTGTTTTAAGTCAGATGACATTTAAAAATTTAGTAGGTAATTAATAGTCATACAGCAAACATTTAACTATTTAATCCCTAGCCATATTTTTCGTATTTTATTATCAGTAAACAAGGTGATTCAAAAAACTCAATAAAAACACATCCCTAAGAAAGATAGTTCGAAATATTGACGGCCGAGTGGTCGAGTGGTAGTGCCGCTGCCTCTCGATCGGCGGGTCCTGGGTTCGATTCTCAGTCGGGGCAAATATTTGTGTAAAAAGCAGATGTTTGTTCTCAGGTCATGGGTGTTTGTGTCTGTCTTTGTGGACCCACGACACAAGGGAAAACCTTAATGTGGGCCTTTGAGTGTGAAGCGTTTTTTTTTAATGTATGTTCGCACGATTGTATTCAAACAACCGCACTATTAAGTATTACGTGGTATTTCATAAAAACACTCCATATTACATCTAGTTTTCTAGATTTATTTGTTTGCTGCCACATGTGCCAGAAATGGCACAGTCAACCCTCAGAATTGTAAAGGGCACAGATAACAAATGCCTGTCAGCGCAATACCGTTCCCTCTACCAGGATCAGAGAGCTGTTAAATATAACAATGGGCAATAGAAGTCGAAAGAATGGCTCATTTAGGAAACTTGTACATGAATACCTGTCAATATCTGTAAGAACTTTCACCATTGCAGGGCCAGTGAGCTCTAAAATGCAGCATAAAAGAGTGATCGCTCTAAAATTACAATGTCTAAATGTCTGAACTAATTTTGATAAGGCCACCTCAATCACGTCAGCTTTCAAATAAATAAAAAACGTTTAGGAGCTACGATACCACAGACAGACACACAGATACACACATCAAACTTAAAACACCCTTCTTTTTTGTCAGGTTTAAAAAAAGGAAAATAAAAAATGACAGTTAGTGCGTCTTGTATAAAATTTCTAGGCGACAAAACAATACGCCTAATTCTTCAATGACATGGCACATTCATATGCAAACCATAAGTACAGTGCCTGGCTGAGAGCCATCTTTGCCAGCCACTTGCTCGGTGAAGCTGTGAAGGCCATCAGCGACCAACAGTGTAGTCATTTAGAGTGCTTATATTTTCTTATTGTGGTTCGGCGAATTTCGTATTTCGAATAAGTAAGTTGATTTTGAGAGAGAGAGCGAGAGAGATAACTATTTATTACTCAGGACATCACAATACAAAACATTAGAAAAACACAACAAACAACAGACAAAAAAAAACTTAAAATCTATACAAAACGAAATAAATAAAAAAAAAGACAAGAAATAAATAAATATAAATATAGTTAACTAAATTACGAGTGAGTCCTCTGTGTTGTGACGTCCTGTGCAAAAGGGTAGCACTCAGCTGAAGCCATTTTCAAATGACAAGAACGAGACAGACACTACTTGCCGAGAGACATTAAGAAAATAGAAGCACTGTAGTGTCTCCGATTGGTACAAATCGAAGGAAGAATATTTATTGGAATGAAATTGTGACTTCTAATTTTATTTGATGTCTACTCCGTGGTTATAAAAATGCATGCAAATGACACTATCTGCGTTTTTAAATGCATTGTTGTCGAGTACGAATAAACCTTTGTTATTTAGACCTTGAATGCGATGGAACCATTTTTATGAAGGCATTTTAACAGCATAACTAACAAAATATGCCTAACTACACACTCACGCCTTGAATCCCTTTCGGGGTAGACAGAACGTCATATGATTCTGGAACCATGACGCCACTTTTGACATTTATTTCAGAACTAGATGGAGGCAGCCTTTTTGTACATTCTGTTTGTTTGTTTATTTGTGTTTATGCACTTTTTGTTTGTTTCTGGTGTGAATAATTAATTAATTTATTTATTCAATGTGAGTATACAGGGCTTTAGGTATCTCTCTTTCAACCTCTCGGGTGGTTAATCATTCCATGAAACTGAACAACTTCCCCAAGGAACATAAGTCAAAATACGAAAAAAAAATTTGAGTTCCCATACAAACTTCATTAGCGTATAGCGCATTTTTATGGGAGATCAAATTTTTTTTTCGTATATTAACATATGTTCCTTGGGCAAGTTGTTCAGTTTCATGGACTGATTAACACATTTACACCCGAGAGGTTGAAAAAGAGATACCTAAAGCCCTGTATAGGCTACAGGCCATAAATCTTCAACAAAAAAAAAGTTGGCTGATCGCTCAAGTTCGAAGAGGCAATTTTTATTTAATGCAATAAATGTGTACAAGGGCGGACTTAGTCCCCAATGGCATTATTTACCAGTCTACTACCATCTGTGTTTTTTTTAAATTTTATTATTATAAGATTGTTTAACTCTTGACCTCAATCTTGACCAAGGTCATAGATGAGGTCGACGATGAAGCGAGTTAACCCAGAAAATGCCTAAGGCACTGGTTCTCCCACACACCGACGGAACACAGCAATCTGTTTGGCGTCGGACTTCGTTAGGAGGGTGGTCGCGAACCAGACGGCCCTTCACAGAGTCTACCAGACCGCATGAGACCATAGGACGCCACCTCAGATTCAGAACAAATTGAGGTTTCGTTGCCTGGGGTGGATTAATAGGAGGCAGGTCTCATTTGTGTATCTTTAGTCGCCTTGACACCCACGGAAAGAAATGGGGTGGTGTTATTCTCAACTAATCACCACACGACAAAAAAGTTCCTTTTCCTTAGGAAAAAATCAGATTAGTGGGCTGATTAACATTTACATCCAAACTTTCCCTAACTAATTTAAAGCCACCAAATATAAACCTGTATACACACTAATAAATAAAACATTCAGTGACAATGTTATCTACACTATCTATACTAATATTATAAAGAGGAAAGATTTGTATTTGTATGTAACGAATAAATTTAAAAACTACTGGACCGATTTCAAAAATTCTTTCACCATTAGGATGCTACATCCCTGAGTAACATAAGCTACATAATTTTCCCGAATTCCTAGGGGAACGAAGTCCCGAGCGGAAAGCTAGTATTAAATATATGTATGTGTAGTTGTATTTTTATGTAGTTTGTATTAGTATTTAGATTTCATTGGTTAATTGTGCACGTCTATCTTTATTTATTTTACGCCTCTCACTGTCCCAGGTCTGCTGGAAGAAATTTCTTAAAGAAATAAGCTATGCCTTTTGTGTTCGTTTTTCTATTTGTCTGTATTAATATTTGTGTTTTTTCCTGTGTACAATAAACTGTTAAATAAATAAATAACTACAAATAAAAACCGCTTTTAGCTTGATTAGCATGAAATATCTATGCATGTACTTATCTTCCGTGGTGAGCCGTCCAAATTTATACACTCGTACATAGATGTTTAACCAAATGATTTTTAAAAATGCGGTTAAGTAGACTATGTATAAATATCCTAAAAAAATATTTAAAAAAATTCTAAAGTGTCTTTAGAAATATATCCTTACTAATATTATAAACGTAAATATAAGTTCGTTTCTTTGTTACGCTTTCACGCCTAAACTACTTAACCGATTTTGATGAAATTTGGTATAGAGATAGATCAGAACTTGAGGAATAGTATAAGCTACATTTTATCTCCCAGCTGGGTACGATGTAACCTGTAGTCCACGCCGGCAGAGCCGCGGGCGGAAAGCTAGTAGACTATAATTCTGCTTGTCAACAGAAAAATATTGAAATGTTTTTGTCAACCATAACGTGGTGAGCACTACACGCTGTTCTGCCTACCCCGTTAGTGATTATAGTCGTGAGTGCATGGATGGAAAATATCACTAATTAAATGGTGTGACTTAAATTAATTAAGGATGAATTTTCCCGCGAAACTGAACAAGTTTCCCTGAGGAACCCAAATGAAATTCTATAAAATAACGCTAAAATAAAAAAATAAAATGTTTTACCCCCCAATATTCAATTGCTTATAAATTTTAAACGACTCAACCAATTTTGATCAAATATAGCAAAGTACCATTTCACTCACGTCAGCTTTGAAACAAAAAACCCGTATCAAAATCTGTACATTTGTTTAGGTGCTACGATGCCACAAACAGACACAGAGATACACAGACATACAGAAACACACGTCAAACTTATAACACCCCTATTTTTAATGGGGGTTAAAAAAAATCCTGTGTTTTTAATTAGTTGTAGACGCATTTGAAACTTTAACTCTATGTTCTAGATACACGGAGGGCAATTTTTAACCAATCCCTCTGGCTTGTTAGCCGGTGAAATATGTGCTCGAGAGGGAAAATTGAATGCAAGGGTGTAAGTAGAAAATTGCGCCCAGAGCCATGCTTAGATGGGATTAAAGCAGACATAAAACTTTTAAATTTCCCTTTTTTAACCTCGGAAAAATATAGGGGTGTTATAAGTTTGACTCTTTTTTGTGTATCTCCGTGTCAGTCTGTGGCATAACGTAGCGACTAAACGATTGGACCGATTTCGAGGGGGTGTTTTGTTTGTTTGTTTGACAGCTGACGTAATCGAGATAGTGGATTGAATCACATCCTATCTTTTCGTTAACATTTTTAGCGCCAAGAGTTTTCATCAAAAACGTTCACCACACGCCACGACAATAATACTTAGAAAAAATACAGTTAAATTGGTAATTTCATTTGTATCAGACTTTGGCGGTGAAAAGATTAAAAGTCACCCAAAATGTAATATTTTACATGAATGTGTTACATTTTTAAGAAGCCAACATCATCCTTTAGAAGCCAACAGTTAATATTCCGACATTCAAAAGAGCGTTTCTACAAAAAATATTGACTGAGAGCATTTGGGTTTCATTTCCTGTGGCGGCGGGCGGGTTCCGTAACATTATCGGTTCCGTGTCCACACGGCGTAGTCCCAATTCGACACTTTATTAAATATTATTCCAAAAATTATATTGTGAAGCCGTTTCAAAGATATAGGCATGTTATCAAGAAATGTAAGACGTGTGTTGATCGGTTTAGAATAACACCACCCTTATCTCTTTTTGTGGGTTTCGTAAGAGGCGACTTATGAAACACGAGTTGATGAGACCTGTCTCCTATCAATCCATCCTAGGCAACGACACCTCAATTTGTTCTGAATCCGTGGTGGCGTCCTATGCTCTCATTCAGTGTGGCAGGCTCTGTAAAGGGCCGTCTGGTTCGCGACCACCCTCCTACCGAAGCCCGACGCCATACAGCTTGCGGTGTTCCGTCGGTGCATAGAAGTACCAGTGTCTTAATTGGTATTTTCTGGGTTCACTCGCTCCATCATCGACCTCATCTATGACTTTAGTCAAGATTGAGGTCAAGAGGTAACAATTCTCATAATAAAAAATAGAATGAGAAAATACAGTGGTTTGAATTTATTATATTTTTAAACTTGCTACTTACTAAACAAAAGCGAATTCGAAAAACTAGAATTAAACGATAAGGATACATGCATGCATTTCTGTTAACGACAATAGTATGATATTTGTTCTCACGGTGACTGAAGAATTCCCTACTAATATTATAAATGCGAAAGTAACTCTGTCTGTCTGTTACGCTTTCACGCCTGGTATAGAGATAGATTAGACCTTAAGAAAGGACATAAGCTACATTTTGTCCCGCAGCTGGGCACGATATAACCTGTAGTCCACGCAGGTGGCGCTGTTGGCGGAAAGCTATCTTCTTCTTAATATATAAAAGGAGAAACTGACTGACTGACTGACTGCCTGACTGATTGACTGACATATCAACGCACAGCCTAAACGGCTAAACATAGGCACTTGAAATTTGAAAGGGACGTAGCTTAGGTACCGTAGAGGTGCACTAAGAAAGGAATTCCCTAAATTCCCACGGGAACGGGAATTAGCGGGAAAATCCTTTTGTATGAAAAATCTAAACCGCTTAAGTTAGACGCTTGAAATTTGGTATGCAGGTACCTTAGTAAAATTAAAGCTTAGTTGCAAAAGGATATTGCAAAATTCCCACGGGAACGGGAGTTAGCGGGAAAAAAACTTTTGTATGTGTACTCTGTACAAAAAAAATATTAACACGCAAACGAAGTTGCGGGCATCAGCTAGTATTCTATAATTTATGAATGTAACTGAATTTCAATTTCGAGGCAACAGTTAAATTCTAATAATCTAAAAAAATTAAAAATCATTATTTTATTATTTCTTAAACCATACTGCATTTGTCACCTTAAAGTGTCCAATCCGCACTTTCTGTGAGGATCAAATGGGACTGTGTCGAATCGGGAAAGAGCATTATCGAAGCAGATAAATATTTTGCGGCGGGCTTCATAAATAACCAGTAATGGATTCCGTAGGAAAAGCTTAGGGGTTTGTGAAGATTGATATAGTGCAGGACTGAAGATGGACTTTCTGTCTTATGTGTAAGGACAAATTACTTTCCTACGCCATCGCCATATAGTTTTCGTTGAATCTTTGGTTATATTCTTACTTTATTCATGTCAAAATTAAATTTGGTTACATTCTTTATTCATTCATGTATTGACTGTTAAAGCTCTTCTTAATATCACCAAGTTAGGCATTTTTTTGTTTCTCTAAAAAAATTCCACGATAGGAACGTATGAATCAATCGACTTCAATCCCAATAATGCTTATCAGCAGATAACCAGAAACTAAAACGATGTCTTAATAAATGTAAGTATGTGTTTTTGGTTCTTGTTGAGATTTTTCAAAAACTCTTCATCAAATTCAATAAATGATTACTTTAGAAGTAAGTCTTAATACTCTTTCTAACAAAAAATAATTTGAAAATCGGCCGACAATTGGCGGAGTTATCGCGTAACAAACATTAAAAAAACATAAAGTCTAATTCAGAACATTCTTCTTTTTTTTGTGCTCTGCCTGCGTCGGCATTTCCGGGCTCATATAACCCGAGTCTCTTTAAAGTTCGAGTTATCATTTTCTGGGTAAGCTTGCTACATCCTCGACCTCATCTTTGCCCCTAAGCTAGATTGTGGTCAAGGGCGAACCCATTCGTTATATGTATAAATATTAAACCCGTTAAAAATGACAGATTTTTTGGCGGTCCTTCTAACGGTTCGATAAATACTAAAATGCCTTCCATGTTTTAGTTATCAGAAGAAATAATAAAAACAAAACCTAGATAGCTATCTAATAACATTTCTTAAACAACAATTTATTTTCCGCGTCGTCCAAAGCACAGTCTTATTAAGTTTAATTTTTAATACTCGGGGGCAACCCGCGTAAAATTGCTATCAGCGTCCAAATGCGAGAAAAAAGTGTTCTTATAAAAATTATTCATATCTCCTGTTTTGGGTAAGAGGTGAAAATGTAAAGCCAGCAAAGGCGAACCTGCAGAAATTAAGTTTTAAATTTTATGCTGTTTTTAGCAGATTTTTGTTCACTTCGGACTTGATTAAGGCAAATCTATAATATGAACGGCACGGCACGGCACTTCAAAATTTGAATTACCACTGCCCCTTAACTAATACCTAGGAGGCAATGGTAATACAATTTTGCCGTGCCGTTGTAGAATTATAAAAAGGCCCGTGATACTTCCACGCTGGACTGCGAGTGAGAGAATAACAACTTTGCCAACTGCCAACTCTTTCCAGGCATACTGTGAAATATTGGCTTTTAAAATATGCGAGTAAGTGGAACGTGAGAGTTTTGCCGTGGGTGAAAAGGTGACTACCCATCAACACCTATACTCTTATCTGTGATGTAAAGCGTTCTAGAACCACATGATAGTCTGCCTGATGACCGCGACGGGGGTTATAGACGGCAGTACTCGAACGTAGTCTATCTATCTATCTATCTATACATATTATAAAGAGGAAAGATTTGATTGTTTGTTTGTTTGTATTGAATAGGCTCCGAAACAACTGGACCGATTTGAAAAATTCTTTCACCATTAGAATCCTACATTATCTGGAATGGACATAGGTACATGATTTTCCCGAATTCCCACGGGAACGAAGTCCCGAGCGGAATGCTATCTGTAATAAATGTGTTCTACTTTTGCACAAAATGTAAGTCTTCTTCTTATCGTGTAGTCAAGTATGTGGCGAACTTGGCTAACCCTGGTGTCAGAGTTTTCAAACCGCACAATGGCCTTTGACTTGGTTTTAACGACTGTAGTCAATCGACAACAGCCGGGCTCAACAGCTTAACGTGCCCTCCGAAGCACAGAAACGCTCGTGATAAATTGCCACTTTGGTCACCCATCAGGTTCCCTGCCTGCAAAATGTAAGTAAAAAGAATGGATATACAATGCAGTAGGCAATTGACATATATTATACGTAACATTGTATCAAGAAAATGTATTTTTTTTTTCATTGTCCAACAAAACTAATGTATTCCGCATAATGTGAGGGAAACATTTTCTTCCCCACCGTCTTAATACTTGTATTTTCAATTCAAATACCAAGTCTTCGTGGACTGTAAAAATAGATACAGAAAAATCGATAAGCGCAGTTAATGAAATTCCTATCGAGGCTCGGAGGGAGCAGAAATATTATTTTTGCCGGCATTAATGCGAAAACTGTGTATTGAGGTGGTAATATGATGGATCGGTGGAGTTTCCAATTTAAAGGATCGGGTAGGATCGCAGTTCAAAGATGATGTATCACTCGCGCGCTGGGATATGGTTCCAGACTTGCTATCTGATTTTCAAAACAGATAAGCCCCGTACGACGCCAACGTACAGACTATAGCACGTTAAGATATACAGATTACGAACAGCGTCACTATTCCATTCAAGATATGAACGATATTAAATAAGAACCAAAAAATATAAAGGAAAAGCGAGGAAAAATAACAATAAGTGGACTGTTTATTAAGATAAACTGGGTTTTAAATTAGATAAACTGGGTAGTAAAAATACAAAAGTAAGACACAAGACCAAAACCCAACAGAAAAGCAAAGAACATCAAAATGACATTGCGACGTGGTGGCCAGTGCGTCCGTTATATCTCTGAGAATTTTATTTATTGTTGTCATTCTAACTAATATGTATTAATATAATTGGCTATCGACGGTCCAGAGGGACTAAGAACAGACAAATTGGCGTCCATACTGCTCAAAATCGGGAAAGGTGGAGAAGGCAGACAAGGAAAGCCGACCCCAGATAATGGGAATAGGTTTAGAAGAAGAAGAAAGAGAGGTAGGATTGAGATACATCGTGTAGAAATAATTAAGTGTGCGAAGAAATTGACTAACCATGGTGTCAGAGTTTTCAAACCGCCAAACGCCTTTGACTTGGTTTAATGACTGAAGTCAATCTACAACAAAAAGCCAGTTTTGATAGTTTAACACGCTCTTGCTGAATTACAAGTATGGTCACCCCATTAGGTCTCCTGCTCCGGTGTACATTGCTTAACCTGACTAACTGATTGTTGAATAAGTATGTCGTTTGTCCAAGGGAAGAAAATGCATGAAACAATGACATGACGGTCACAATAACGCTTTCCGAAATTCAAAAAATTGAGAGACAAATATTTTTAAAGAAAATTTTGAAAGGTACCTACGGAAAATGAACGAGCTAAACGAACCATAAAAAAACAACTTTAATATGAAAAACCAGCGAAAACCGAGAACTGGATGATTAACCACGCCCCTGTTCACTTTTTATTCATTTTATTCATTCCTAGTACATTTGGCGAGAAAATGTATTCATAGGGTTTTCTCTGGCTGCTGGTTTTTGGCGTTCCGTAGACTAGATGTTATATTAGACAGAGTCCATAGAGAAGGTAAGAGAGGGTTATTATTAGAGAGTTTCTATTCTAATACCTACTCGTTATTGTTTATTTTATTTTATAGGATCCAATTGCTTTCATGGTTGATAAAGAAGCCAAGTGAATGCTTGCAAAAAAGAATTACAAGCAAATGGGTGAAAATGTGGTTTAACGTTTACTTCATTCTTTAATTCATTTTCTTTATGAAAATTATTATTTGTTTGAAATAAAGAAAAAAAAAACTTTATTTGGCACTCTTACTCATCTTACATATATTTATAACTAATATATATATATATTTATAAATATTTTTAGAGAAAGAAAAATGTTCGGCATAAATGTTAAACCCTTGTACTCCAACTAATGTTCGTCGCGAATGTGGCTTAAGTTCAGTTAATCCTGGTATTACCAATTGAACTATCTAATTTTTGGAGATTTAATCCTGATTTAATCCCATTCACGCCGAATATTTTTCTTTTCCGAAAATATTTGTGAATATTCATGACGTGGTTAAGCGTTTTAATAATACTTAAATCTAAATTGTTAACAAGCACCAAATTGGCTTCCACTCAGCATGATGTCGGATCATCGTCGCTGATTTCCACTGAACGCCAGGGAGGAAGAGAGAGTGGAAACACTTTATTTACCTACTTGCTCTTTTTTGTCTCTTAATTATTGCCACGTAAAAAAAAAACTAAATAAGTACATTAAAAAAGGGGTAGGATAGTTTTAAAAATCCTTTGTGTTCGTCTGCATTTAATGTTATCGAAATTGTTAACTTTCCTACTGAAAGTAGCTGCGGAACCACTAAGAGATTTTTTTACAGGCGGTCTTCACAGCTTTGGTATTGGTGTTTTCGCTCGTTTTCCGCGCTTTTGACTGATCACAAGTCGGGTGACACGCGGCTAATCTGTTTATTATCGGGGTTGTTTTTTATGTGTTTTTTTACATTTTTCCTAAAAGCCATCTGTCAAATATTTGTCAATGCTCAGCATTTCTTTGATAATGATATTGATAACTCAGTTCATCTCATGTTGCAAGGAATCTTTTATTTTAGACTTAAGTCATACATACAACTGTATGTAAGATTACATTGTAGTAGTAATTTGATATTTCTGTTTCAGTAAATAAATAAACAAGTATTTTAAGATAAACTGGCACAATATTGCTGGAATATGGTCTTTTGCCAGAGATAAATGAGTGTTTGACAAACTTTTTTTTTTACTTTAGTAAACCCGAAGTACAAATGTGTGTAAATAAAATAAATTTGTTAATTTACAACAAAACTTATTTTCCCTGAGCTATATCGCGGTCAGGTACCTACTAATGACCTACTATTGATATTGGCCAGCATAACTAACATACATGCGTGAGGTAATTTTGTCGTGTGTATCTTGTTCCGCTCTCTCGTTTTACTGGATAGCATCAGTACGGAACAGGTACTTAGAACAACATCGACATGACAAAATTATGTCACGCGTCCATTTTAGCCCGGCTGGGCATATGTTCAGTAAATCTATGTCCTGTCATCTGTAAGAAACAGATATAGGTACTGACATCATATATTTCGAATTATCGATCATACTACCTTTCCGCCCGGGACTTCGTTCTTGTGGGAATTTGGAAAAATCATGTAACCTATGTGTCAATTTAGAATGTCGGCTAACCTCCCTTCATTCCTAATTTTATGAAAATTGGTCCAGCCGTTTGAGCGTGAAGAAGTAACAAACATACAAACACGCACATACACCCCACACATTCACCCACACACATTTACAAACTTTCGCCTGTATAATATACACATCAGCGCGGTCTAGGGATATTCCACGATTTTTCATACAATAGAGGCCGGTTCGAGAAGCTATAAAAGCATACTAGAGATACATGGAGGGCTATAATTTTCAGACGAGCAGGTGCTAAACTTGAATTTTCAATTCTAATCAATAAATTTTGTTTTACTTGAAATTTGTGAAAACGTGACGGAAACGAAAACGAAAATGCACTTTTTGCCTGCTTTTTGTATGAAAATGGTAGAATTTACGCAATCTGAGTTCCGATACGCGCTTGCGATGTTTACAATGTGTAATGTCGTGTGATAAATAAACAATTAAAAGCAGGCTTGCTAAACAAACTATTTATCGGAGTCCGTTAATTATTTTAACTGATGGATAATTTAAATAAACGACGGCTACGCTTGACAACAGCTGCAAATTTCGTGCGAGCGATAAGAGTTATGTATGTCATTCATTATTAAAATAAAATAATAATTAAATTGTTTACTTAGTGCACCTACATTATAAAAGAGAACTGCAGTACATGTTTATTAGAATTAATATATCGATGACTAGGCAACAGTCGCTTTTGTAAGACTTATAATACGTATAAATGTCGAATAAACCGGCCAAGTGCGAGTCCGACTCTATAAAACCCATTATCTCTATAAAAGCGGCAAAAAAAATTAGGTTTTTGTATGGGAGCCCCCTTAAACATTTCATTTATTCTACTTTTTAGTATTTGTTGTTATAGCAGTAACCAAAATACATTATCTATGAAAATTTTAACTGTCTAACTATCACGGTTCATGAGATACAGCCTCGGACAGACTTTCTATAAAAACGAGCAAAAAAAATCACGTTTTTTGTATGGGAGCCCCCCGTTAAATATTAATTTTATTCTGGTTTTTAGTATTTGCTGTTATAGGGCCAAAGAAAAACATCATCTGCGAAAATTTTAACTGTCTATCACGGTTCATGAGATACAGCCTGGTGACAGACGGACGGACGGACGGAGCCTTAGTAATAATAATAATAATAAATAATAATAATAAATCTTTATTGTAACTTAAAACATTGATAAGGAGACAAGAAGCCCTGCAGCCTGTGCTAGCTTTGGGTAAAGCTGTGTTACATACTGCAGTAACTTCCTCAGTGAAAAACAATTGCAAACAATAAAAACTAATTACAAACAAAGTTAAGGTAAGAAGACTGAAACCGTAGTAGACAGATACAAATATTGTAACACGTCTCTTGTCTTCTACCCCTGAACAAAATTAAAACTACATACTAAACAGCATGTGTGTGTGTGTGTGTGTTTGTGTGTGTGTGCGTGCGTGTGTGTGTGTGTGTGCGCTTATGTGCGTGTGCGTGAATTTTTGTCACATGTGTTTTAAATAATTGTGTCAAAAAGCTTTTCTATAGTGTCATAGTCTTTTTTAGGTCCCGTTTTTCCCTTTGGGTACGGAACCCTAAAAAGTGTTGAAATGACTATTTTAAGTACGTTTACCGTCATCGGAGTTGCGTGAATGAACAGCGGCTGACCAGAGTTTAAGAAGTCTACCAAATGTGGTATGCAACCTCCTTCGTAGTAAGATTGCATCCACAACCGTCACGCTATCCCACCCTATGCAAGTTGCTGCCATCGAACAATTTGAGTACTTTAAATGCTGTGCCTCAGAGCAGTCGATAGTGGAAAATCTGTAGGCGCCTTATAGTATTAAAAATAGGTATTGTCTGTGGTCTGTGGTAGGCGCGTATCTTCGATGTATACTATCGGCGTTTTAAGTTTGTTTAATTTTTTATTGTGTTACATAAGCATACATAAGCTCACGCCTTTGCCCTTTGGGGTAGGCAAAGACCACAGATTGCCACTTGCTACAAACCAAACACATTTCTTTCGCTTCATCTACATTCATAATTCGCTTCATACCTACGCACCCGTCGGATTCGGGTACTCCTAACACGGCCTTTTCTTAGTACGTCACCAATTGTGTAATTATAGTAATCCAAGCTATTCTAAATAAATAAATAAATAAGCGCTACACACTCAAAGGCCCACACTAAGGTTTTCCCTTGTGTCGTGGGTCCCTTGGAAAACACATACAGACAAACATAAACACCCATGACCCGAGAACAAACATCTGCTTTTTACACAAATATTTGCCCCGACTGGGGATCGAACCCAGGACCCGCCGATCAAGAGGCAGCGTCACCTACCACTCGACCAAACCGGCCGTCAAGTTTATAGTTTCATTTCAACGTTCAAGTATGAAAAACCTCACATATAGAGTGACAGCCCGCGAATTAAGAAGCTGTGCGCTGCAGTACCCATGATCAAAATTAAAGTCCAGAAAAATAGCTTTAATATTTCATAGATCATAGACCATTCAGGATCTTACTTACGATAAATATATAACGTTATAATTATTCACTACTTCTACTTCTTCTTATCATGTAGGTATAGCCAAGTGGGTGGCGAACTTGGCTAACCCTGGTGTCTTTAAACTTGGTTTTAATACTGTATTCAATCGAAAAAAGCCGGGATCTACAGCTTAACGTGCCCTCCGAAGCATGGAAACGCTCGTGATAAATTGACACTTTGATCACCCATCAGGTTCCCTGCCTCTGTGTGCGTTGCTTAACCTCACTGATCGGTTGAGGTCAGCGAGCGCCACTGGGCTACGACGATAATCATTCACTGTTTAAACCAAACAAACATGTAGAGTTTCTAGTTTGAACTCAAAGTTGGCGCTACAAATTTCAATTGCCACCGGAAGTGCATCGAAGTGTCGGCCCGCGGGACGCGCCGCGACTTCCGCCTGCAAAATTTAATAATTCAAAATTTCAAACTTGTTCCAGAACGTTCCGTGTTCGGTTCAAGTGTAAACAAAACAGCATTTTAGAATTCATTCAACTGTTTTCTGGAAGATAATTTTGTGTTTTGTTTTTCTTGTAGTATCTACCATATTTAGAGAAACGACCAAATCTATTTATTAGTAACACGATAGTTATATCATTATAACTATAGTGATCGAATAATCGAACTCGAATAAATGATTCTGATTCTTACAGTATGCCAGGGAAGTGTTGGCAACAGGCACAGAAAGAGTAACTTTTATATTTATATTATTATTAGCATTCCACCCGGGACTTCGTTCCCGTGGGAATTCGGGAAAATTATGTAGCCTTTGTCCATCAGGGATAATGTAGCTGTCTAATGGTGAAAGAATTTTTCA
This sequence comes from Aproaerema taeniolella, assembly GCA_949987775.1. NCBI lineage: Eukaryota > Metazoa > Arthropoda > Insecta > Lepidoptera > Gelechiidae > Aproaerema > Aproaerema taeniolella. Next base: position 8,065,168 of record OX465245.1, read on the forward strand.
AATCGGTCCAGTAGTTTTGGAGCCTATTCAATGCAAACAAACAAACAATCAAATCTTTCCTCTTTATAATATGTATAGATATAGATAGATAATAGATAGACAAGCTTTCCGCCCGCGTGGAATACAGGTTATATCGTGCCCAGCTATTGGGATAAATTGTAGCCTATGTCCTTTCCCAAGGTCTAATCTATCTCTGTACCTTTCAACAAAATAGGTTTAGTAGTTTAGGCGTGAAAGCGTAACAGACAGACAGACAAGAGTTACTTTTGCATTTATTATATTAAGTAGGGATTATGGATTTCAGTCCTGAAATTCCACTTAGACCTGATTAAATTCAAAAACGAAACTGGGAACTGCCGCATAACGAGATAGTGTAAAGAAAAAAGTTAAGAAAAAATGAGCCGTACAGAAATCCCGAGCGAATCCAGCGGGCGACGGAATGAAAATTGGATTTGGCCTGATTGGATTTTTATTTACTTAAGACAAGAAAAATCTCCCGGCCCGTCTCTCAGACGCGACGCCTTATAAATGATTTAGAAAATCGCTTCACTGATTAACAGAGTGCACTCTGGCAAATGAAGAGGTTGTAAAGATGTTAGGTTTCCTCACTGATATGAATGAATGGCCGTTATATAATTCAAACGGCACGGCACGGCAATTCAAAATTTGAATTACCATTGCCTCCTATGTTCTCAGCTTCTAGTATTACTATTACATAGGAGGCAATGGTAATACAATTTTGCCGTGCCGTTTTCGTATTATAAAAAGGTCCATCAATGTCCAATCTCTTCTTCTTCTTATCGTGTAGGTATAGTCAAGTATATGGTGAACTTGGCTAACCCTGGTGCCAGAGTTTTCAAACCGCACAATGGCCTCTGACTTAATTTTATCAACTGTAGTCAATCGCCGACAGACAAGACCGACAGCTTAACGTGCCCTCCGAAGCAAGGAAACGTTCGTGATATAAATGAATGAATAAATAAAATAAACCTTAATATATAAAACTAGCTTTCCGCCTGCGGCTCCGCCCGCGTGGACTACTGGTTATATCGTGCCCAACTGTGAGGTAAAATGTAGCCTATGTCCTTTCCTAGGCTCTAATCTATCTCTGTACCAAATTTTATCAGAATCGGTTCAGTAGTTTAGGCGTGAAAGGCGGACAGACAGACAGACAGAGTTACTTTCGCATTTATAATATTATATATATATATATATATATATATATATATATATATATATATATATATATATATATAGTATGGATTGGAGGTCCTGACTCACTGACTCATCAACGCCCAGCCCAAAACCTTAGATCTAGAAAGCTGAAATTTGGCCCAGAGGTTCCTTATATTACTTAGGCAAGGAATAAGAAAGGATTTTACGAAATTGACACGAGAACGAAGTCCCGGACATCGTCTAATAAATAAATAAACGCTACACACTTAAAGGCCCTGAGGTTTTCCCTTGTGTCGTGGGTCCCTTGGAACATATACAAAGATAGACACGAACATCCATGACTCGACTAGGAATCGAACCCAAGATCCGTCGATCAAGAGGCAGCGCCATTCTTTACTTGTCGTGGGTCCTATTTCTTCGTAAAACAGTTAAATCCAATTCTACCTATAAACGTCATATGAAATCTTGGAAAAAAAGTTCCAAAGAAACAAAAGACGATTTCTGAAAAGAACTGGACTGCAGTTAAAGTTAACCGTGGTAGCCTGGCAGTAGTGAGCCCATAACCTACATGTCTCAGTTTCAAGAACTCAGATATAGCGCTGCAAGAACAATTCTTAGTTAAGCATGAATGGTTCCGTACCTATAATAGTTACCAACCAAACTTGTGCGACATCAAAGAATATTTATTATATTTTTAGAATTCGCATCAAATATTTTTCTTTCCATAATTTTTTTTATGTTTATTCTCATTGCTAACTTGATCTTTGTTTGTTTTTTTTTTTAAATATTAATTTCTCTCTTAAAATCGTACTTCCATAACAGTAAACCTAAAAGAACTGAATCAAGAATGATAAAATTAGTTAATTATTAAATCCATACTATCCATACTATAATACTATAGGTATATACTATATTACAGTATACAGTTTGAAAAAGAACCTCCTAGCTTTATTGAAAATCCTGATCTACGTTTAGGCATAAAATGAACTATACCTACGTTTAGGCATAAAACGTAGGTATAGTTCATTTTCTACGTCTACGTTTAGGCATAAAATGAACTATACCCATTGAAAAATTATTAAAAAATATTTTTTTTTTCATAAATGCGGTCTTTGCGTGATACTGGTTCAAGATTTTGAATATAGCTAGGAGTCTCTTTTTTTACCCAGTATACTATAATATTATAAATGCAAAAGTAACTCTATCTTTCTGTCTGTCCGTCTTTTATGCCTAAACTACTGAACTGATTTTGATGAAATTTGGTATAAAGATAGATTAGAGCCTGAGAAAGGACATAGGCTACATTTTATCTCACAGTTGGACACGATATAACGCGGGTGGAGCCGCGGGCGGAAAGCTAGTATTTAATAAAGATCCTTTGCACCGTTGTCGACACTTGTAATTGTAACAATGACTGAAACATTTGTAGGTCTATATTAAACTAAATCTGGCAGAAGACCGGTGCACCGCTGTGATAGAAGGTTAGCAGACGGTGTCGGTTGTTGTTAACCATAGGTTTTAATGTTTCGAAATTTAACCATTATTTAATTTGTTTGGTGGCAAATACACAACTTATTATGTTTTATATTTGACGCCCGGTTTCGTCGAGTGATAGTAGTGCTGCCTCTTGATCGACGGGTCCTGGGTTCGATTCCCAGTCGGGGCAAATATTTGTGTAAAAAGCAGATGTTTGTTCCCGGGTCGTGGGTGTTCATGTCTGTCTTTGTGTATGTTCTAAGGGACCCACGGCACAAGGGAAAACCTTAGTGTGTGCCTTTGAGTGTGTAGCGTTTATTTATTTTATTTATCTATTTAAATATAACATTTTCCAGTATCTTGGACTTGGAGCTAAAAAAAATTCGAGACCATATCTTGCTTATTTAGTATTTCCCTCGTTCCTTTGACTACGTTTAAGACGTGCATCAATCCAAAGGAAACACCAGACCTCTTTTAAACATATATTTCCACTTCGTGGTAATGTACAATTTAATTATATTTTAGATCTCACTATTTTAACGGACACTTCCGTTAACTACACTTTCTAAGGACACGACTTCTCTCTTCAACTGCCAAGTAACGAATGTCCCCGTCAGCCAAACTCCCCTTCCCGTTTTGAATTTCGCATGAAGTTAGCCACTAAACTTTGCTACTGTTTTATCTGCCAGTAGTTGTACCGGAAAGAGTCATTCATCGAACTATTTAATTTAAGTTAAACATTTAAAAATATTTAATAAAGTGCAAAAATTGCTAAAATATTTAACGGAACCTTACATACGGAACCCTAAAAAGTATCGTCCGAAGTAGCCACTTGTCGCGGCAATAATTTCCACAGTCACCCGCACGCGGCGCCGTCGTCGAGAACCCTCACGGATGAAAATATATCGCCACTTCACCGTACGAGTACCCTCTGACACTTTAACTGTCTTGAAAAATGTATTTACTTTACACCTAAACTACCTATGGAGTCTTACTTAATTAAATTTTTTTACTAGGCACGGCAGCAAAATGTAAACCATAAATAAATTACATTATAAAAATATTTTAAAAGCGAAAGTAATTACTGAACCGATTTTGATGAAATTTGGTACTGAGATAGATTAGAGCTTGGGAAACGACATAGTCTACATTGTATCCTACAGCTGGGCACGATATAACCTGTAGTCCACGCGGGCGAGGCCGCGGGCGGAAAGCTAGTAAACCATAAATTACATTATAAGGTATAGCCTAAACATTACAGGAAGGCTATTCCACTAACCAATGGCGTCTTAATGGCGGTTAAATGACAATGGACTGGACAATATCATCAAATGTATGAAAATTAAGTACCTAGTTCTCAATTTCGCCACCTGAACAGATAAAATGGCCTCCATTGTTATTTAATCGCCATTGAGTCGCCATTGATTAGTGGAATAGAAGCCCAGAAGGGTTTCATTTAACCCTACGTCCACCCACCAACCCGCATTGTGCCAGCGTGGTGGACTATGGCCTAAAAAACCCCTTCGTGTTTCGAAGGGAGGCCCGTGTCCCTGGGTGGGGACGTATATTGGCTGATGACGACTACAGTGTATCATTGATCTTTTAGTTGTCTGATAGTTTTATTAATATTTTATTTTTATTTTTTTAATCGGAGGGCAATTCCTATCTCAAAATTTCAGTCCATAAATAATAAATAAAGAACGCTTAACCTAAAATTAGAAAAACTCAAAACTTTCCCCAGAACTCTCACAAGTCGATGACGTTTGTAAAGGGCCATTTATCTTGCTCGTGCGACAAAAAGTCCTTTATATAAATGAAGGGAAAGAAACTGTCTGTTCACTGTACATTAGGCGACAGAGTACAGTCGTCATCAATATCAATACTGCGGACAGTATCGTGTCTTGCCCGGCTCCATTGAATTAATAGTACTGGCGTGTGGAAAAGTGATTTTAGAAAAATTGGTAAAATTTTTTGTAGCTCTGTAAAATAATTTTCTTTAAATTTACGTTGGAAGCGAAATCATGTGCCACTTTAGGGTAAAATTATAGCTATTTATGTGTTAGTATACTCGTCTTCTGTTTATATGAACGACTCACCTGTTACCCAGATAAACCAACATGGTTTTCGTGGAACAGTTCTTGTAATAATATTATAAGTGATTTTTGATAAGTAAATAAATAAAAAAAATATAAAAAACTGACTGACTGACTGATCAACGCACAGCCAAGACTGAAAGCATGAAATCTCGCTCGGGCGTTTGTTAGACAACGAAGCATTATCAACAAGATATGTTATGAACAGGCAAGCTAGTTATGAACTATTATGTGAAGGTTGCATGATCTTGATCATGACAGGGTCCAACTGTTGGTTTTCTAAAGCTATTTAAATATAATCTTAATTAAAAAAAATAAGGTCCTGACTCACTGATTTATCAATAATGCTCACTTGCTCAGCCCAAACAGTGCATTAAAAAGATGAAAAGCACAAAATATATTTTTATAACGTAGGCAATGGAAAGAGAACCCCGGACAACCTCTAGTATTGAATAAAACTGACACTTACTTACCAATTTAATCATGTAAAACTTTCTTCTGCAACTCTGCATGGACTCTGCAAAAATCATAGCAGACTTTAAAAAACACTAAAATAAAATAAGTTGTCGACGTATTTTGAGTTTTAAGAAAAGTAAAGAAAACACTTTTGTCCATGACTGTAGGTAGTGGGACCCTCTACGACTCGTAAAATAAAAAAAGTCGTCTGTGATTTTTCATCTCGTTCGTTTTCCGTTTATTTTCGGCAGACATGCCAGCGATGAGGCTGTACATTTTATTTTTAATATTTTGTTTTATTGTATACTTACATGATATTTTCATACAAAAAAGTACAACCTCTACGATTCATTACTTTTTCTTCACACCCAAAGGTTGCCGATTAGATATTGCTTCTTGGCAATGGGGCTGCCTTTTGTACCCTGACATAACTATTTGTATTAAAATGTGAATGTACCTTATTTGTGTTGGTGTGCAATAAAGTAAATTTTATTGTATTGAACAGACCATATGTACCAATAAGCTTATTTCTAAGTAAATCTTTATTGGTTGATGCTTTCAAATTTATTTATTTTTATATCAGTTCAAATACGTCCTACCTACGGGCAGTTGGCGGGATATCATTTAGGAATTGATATTTTTTTATTAAATTCCAAAGTAAAGTTTGTGTTTCCTGGATAGATCAGTAGAGCTAAAATAATAGACACTCATTTAAAATAATAATTATCGTAGAGAATTTTACAAATTCTGAAAGTAACCCCAAGAAAAAAGTTTGCTTAATTTTTGTTTTTTCATTAATAAACGATACACACTCAAATGCCCATACTAAGGTTTTCCCTTGTGTCGTGGGTCCATAAGAACACATACAAACTCAGACATGAACGCCCATGAACCGAGAACAAATAATAGGTCTTTACCTATGAAATTGCCGATTTTTTCTCAAGCTTTATTTTATTCATAATTTATTTGATTGAACACCTATTACTCAAATAGTTTTTTATTTAAAACCTTGGCCATATAACGGAGATATTGAGTCAAATCAATACATATTTACTTTAGATTTATTTGCTGAAAAAGAAGCTCAAATATAGCTCGTTTCATCCGTTGCCCGCTTCATTGCTTATTTTTGCTGTACCATTGTTACAGTTACAACTTTCAATAAAGTAAGTATGATGAAAATTAACTTAATGTTGTCCAAACCTTCCCACAAAATTTTGCTCAATTTAGATTTCGCATTCCCGAGAAAAATCCAAAAACGTTAGTATGGAAAATTCAGTTTTCCAAAAATATTGTATGAAAAACGGCAATTTCATAGGTAAAGACCTATTATCTGCTTTTTACAAAAATGTTTGCACCGACTAGGAATCGACTCCAGGACCCGTCAATGAAGAGGCAGCGCCACTACCACTCGACCAAACGGGCCGTCAATTTATGAGAAGTAAACAAAAAGTAACAAAGAGTGCCCCTTAAGAATTCCGAAACCTCTCAACCTTCTTTTGTTATGAAGTTAAAAATCCATTACACACAAAAACAACTCCTAAATGATAAAACATTCCCACTTTATTCTTTAGCAAAAATGTTCTTTATTTTATAAAGAGCATAATACAAAATTGAATGCAAGGAAGTTGTGAGACATTTTACGATGTTTTAAAGTAGGGAGTATGTGTCAGAATCAATTCTTAGGGCCATTTCTCAATAAGTTTGCGAGGATCGGAGATACATAAATATTTTGGGAGTCACTCAAAATTTTGTCACGCCTAAATTCTAACTTAATTAGTATTTCTAACTTTTTTTAAAATATAAACACAAAGATACCTTCTATTTAAAATGACTTGAGTAATTGAGATTTTTATGAATCTTTACAAATAATTTTAGGGAAAGAAAATCGTTCAGCACGAATGGGAGTTGAACCCACGACCCCAGGATTAGACAGAAAGAAAGAAAGAAAAAATGTTTATTGATGTCATTATACATTTTAGACAAAACTCAAAGTTAAGTTATTCTAATTATGATCTAATGACGCCAATGGGCCCCCAACTCAGCATAGTTGTGGTTTCTGAAGAATCCACAACGCTGGTCTTCCGTGGAAACCCAGAGAGCGCTAATAATACGCAGTCAGATCACACGTAAGTATTCAAATTAAGTACTATGATGTACTGCTGGAGGCCGAGTACGATAGTGACATCGCCGCGACAACACCACGGTCCTATGTCAAAATATCAATATTGACAACGCCACAGGGCAAGCAAGCCTTTGCGCGGGACCCTCGCGCAATCAAAGTAAAGTTTCAACGTGAGCCGAGCGCGAGTTTGTCGTTATCGTGCTAGAGCTGCAGGTGCTTTTAAGTGGCGTCAAGCGGCGTCTTAAAAAAAAATGTATTTATTCAGAAAAAAAAGAGAGAGTAAATTAAACAGTGCTTCATGGTACCCACACTAGGATTCCCTGTGTTGTGGGTTACCAGGCTCATTCCCTCAGTTCAACATCATTAAAAAAAAATTAGAACATGTATTAAAAAAATAAAATAAATAAATAAAATAAAAAATAGTTTCACCATCTGTATGCGTGTGTTTGTGTGTGTGTGTGTGTATGTGAGTGTGTGTGTGCTTGTGTGTGTGAGTGAGTGTTTGTGTGCGTGTGTGTGAGATTCTTTCTTTAGGGTTCACTGAAGAATTTCAAGCTGCTTTTCAGTTCCAAGATAGTCCAAGGTAAGAAGCCACTCTTTAACTCGTTTTCTACAAACAAATTTAGTTACGTGCGAGATATTTAATAGCAGGTTAATTTTATTGTATAAGTAAGGACCTATAAAGTTAGATGATTTATTTGCAAAAGCGGTATTTGTGCGCTTAGACCTCCATTTCAGATTTCGTGTAGATTTCTTAGTAATATATATATACAGTTGAGAGCGGTTTTATGGTATCTAAGTATATAAGCAAGTATAAATAGTTTTCTCACTGTAAGTATTTCACAGTCCTTATGGAGCCGATCAGTGGGGTATCTAAAAGGCTTCCTGTAGGTACGCAACCTTCAGCACCGCTCTCTGTGCACGCTCTGCTATAATAAGGTAAGATTTTGATTTTGCTGCTGTCTTATTCCCTTACTAGCACATTACGTCATGCGGGTAGGTTCAAGTCCAATTCGCGCCGTACATTTTTCTTTCCCTGAAATTATTTGTTAATATCCCTCACGAAGGTAAGCGGTTTAAAAATACTAACTCTGTATGATAAGAACGGACTTAAAATAATTTCAATAACAGACAGAAAAAAAAACATTTTCTATTCTTGGTTATGACGTTTGTTGTAGGTAAAGAGAACATTTTTAAAGATAAACGAATGTTTAGTTCTACAATAGGTTTTAAGAGGTTTTACTGTGTAATATTTTACTAAATATTACTTTCTTTATTTTACTAAAAAAAAGAAAGGCATGTATTATTTTAGATCTCATTCCGACTTCTATAATTACAATTTCTTAGTGGTCTATGGCAAACGTACATCGAGGCTTTTAAACTTTGACGTGTGTTTCGAAGCAGTGGTAAACATGTCTTGAAGCCAGCTTTTATTGTATACTCTTTGGCAGTGCATGGGCAGTGTATTATTATTGCCAATAGAATATTGAGGTGTAGTTTCCACTTTATTTCTGTCATCTTATTTTATGGGTGTAACAAGTTTTTGGTTCTTAATGTTATTTAAACCCAATACAGCTACGCTGCAGCTTTTGTGTGGAAATATTTACATTACAGAAATGTTTTTATGTTATCCTTATGTAAAAATACAGATTTATATAACCACTATATCTACTATAATTTAATCGAACTATATCCTCGTTGCATACAATGTTACAAATGTCTTGAATAAAAAAAGGAACGTCTAGGATTTGTTTTTATTGTGATCTGCAATGGATTCTCCATTGCCATTGGTTTTCATATCATTATCCAATTAGAATTATCGTTTAGGATTTGTAACGATTCAAAGTTAATTCTAAACGGCGAAATAACAGTAAACAATAATTAGTAAACAGTAATTCTGATTGAAAAACGATATGAGAAACCTAAAAATGATTTTTAAATACCTATTCAACGATAGCCCACTTGACATAGTTCGTCGATTTTCATTTTTTATTTTTCCCTTTATGGTGTCCATTTTGATTTTTCCAAACTTTTGTACCTTTGATGACATTCGCGCCGTTATAGCACAACACATTAGCCTCCTTTAAGTCTTAAAATTGTACATGATTTAAAAAAAAAAACAGATTCGAGTTTTTTTCGTTTCTTTTAGTTTTCTGAGAACATTTACTATAGTAGTGTATATATTTTTTACACCATCAGAAAGTAGAGATTTCAACGAATAAAAAACCCACCGAGTTTTTTACAAAAGCAGAAATTTCGTGAAAAAAAAACATACTTTTGTAAAAGATAAAAAAAAACTTGGTTATTTAAATTTTTCACATAAATTTTGAGGTTATGCGAAAAAGTGTAAATACAAAAGTTGTACATATTTTTATTACCTACAACTTTTCCATTTAACTTTTTTTCATAAGACTTAGTTTTGCCGGAAATCGAGATAAACGGTTTTTTTCCTTAAGGGGGTAATCCCTTCCACTTCCCGACCTCAGTTCGCCCGTAATTTATTTTTCCTTTAATTTTTGTTATGTTCTCTTTTTTTTACAATAGGTTTCATCCCTATAATTTTGTTTCACTTTTTAATTTGTCTATAAGGGATAATTCCACTTTTGCTGATAGTTAGAGTTTTCAATAAATAGTTTACATACAGAAGCCTCCTTTTTATTGATTTGGTCTGGGTTTCCCTCTCCCTACATATACGTACTTTCCTTCCAACTTTTCCTTCCATGAAGTACTTTATAAAACAACGTCTCACCTAAGCGGTAGAAATTGTGTATAGCAACACAAATGGGACACATTAATGATATCTCTCGTAGGACAACTAAAGCTTGAATTCAGGGATGTAATTACATTTTTTGCCGGTCATTTATCAACGTTCTGGAGACCTTCCTGGGCGGATCGGGAACGCCCTCGACTAAGGTTTTCTGTGAGTATCTACGGTTTTAGTTTCTTCATGCTTTTTAGATACTTAGATATACAGGGTGTCCCATGGCTATGTCACATGGAGGGAAACTACCTTAATTATTATAGATGGGACATTTTACTGAAAGAAGACTTCATTTTAATCTTAGAAACAATTTAAACTACATTCATACATGTTTAAAATATTGCCTGGTTGAACCGGGAATCGAACCCGGTACACGAAAAAACAAATCATGCTGTAGTTTTATCATGCGATCGGAAGGTTTCATTATTTTTTGCTAGTAAAATAGTATCAGAAATAAAAGGAAGACCATGTAGTTATAGTCAAGTGTGTGGCGAGGTTGACTTACCCAGAGTTTTCGAAAATTGCTTCTGACTTGGTTTAAATGGCTGCAGTCAATCGACAACAGCCAGGACCGCCGGCTTAACTGCCCTTCGAAGCACGGAAACGCTCGTGATAGATTGCCATTTCGGTCACCCATCAGGTTCGCTGCCTCTGTGTCGGAATGAGATAGTTGTATTTTTGTATTTACACCTCTATGGTGTTACCCTACAATGAAAGTATTTCACTACTGGTTCTACATTTGAACTGTTTCGCTATATATATTTTCCCTTCCTTTTTGTACGTTGTCACACTTCTCCCGTGGGTTTGGTCGCACGAGTTAGCCCTTTCTATTCAATAAATATTATAAAAGTGATTCTTTGACTTCTACTAGTCTCCATTCTTTAGATCCCTTGCTCGCTCCGTCTGAGCTATCCTTATATAACACATAGTGATAGGCATAGCATTTTTTTTTTCATCTTGATTTTGGCGAGGCTTGGGCGTCTTCTTGATAAGGCTGATGCTAAAAGGTCGTTTCTAACATCAACATTTATAAAAATATTTATTTTATACACTTAGCTTAGCCTTTTTCTGAGAGCACAGAGTGAAATTAGTAAAGTAAAAATGGATAAATAAAATTATTGTTTATTTAACTGTAAATGAATTTTAAATGCCCTACAAGAACACAATAAAATTTGAAACAAAATGATATCTTTCAAAGTTTTTTTTTCATTTCTAAGTACACAGCTCAGTTCAAACCCCAAAAAAACTTTCAAAAGCTTCGCTCAAAAGAAAACAGTGCCATAATAAAAAACGCAGCAATCTTTACCCCGCCTAATACCCTACTCCAAGGCGAAATTACCCGAAAAATGTCCTCTCCCTTTCAAGTGCTCCAAGGAGAGATATAAAAAAATATGCGACGACTTGACAAGTGGTACCCCTCTATGTGTCGAGAGATTAGATAACTTCGGGATACGATATGGGTTTCGGCGATCGCTTTCGGGTACCATATGAGTATTTTGTGACAACTCAGCGGAATATTTTCATCGATTGGCTAAGATAGGGGAGGTTTTAGGTAGCTGAAGCCAGATAATTCAACCTCTTGCTTTCAGAAAATGTCAGGAAAAAAACAGACAGACATACTGATGTTGATTACATTTCACAATAATCGATCCACACCTTTTAAACAAGTTTTTAGTCCACACTTTTTAGCGTGATTCACATCACTCAACAAACCTATACTCGTTTTCATATTTCCGATGTTTTGACAACATATGGTATTAAGGCACTCTCAAATCAAAAACTTCACGATTTCTTTGTATAAAACATTGTGTAGTTTTCTGCGAAACTAAACTATGTTGGACATTTTATTGGGTTCTTAAAGTACCTTTACTCGCAGTTTTAACCTTGTAGAATCTTTGACAGGACTTCCTACGTTCTTGGTAAGTGTTTCAAACATTTTTCATCCATTGGCTTTTGAGCAGATTTCTTTGAGTTTAAAGAAGTAAGTGGCACTATTGTTAAACTTTAAATACTGGAGATTTAAAATTATATGGCTTATGGCATGGCATATCGAACTTATCATCGGCCGGTTTGGTCGAGTGGTAGTTGGGCTTCCTCTTGATAGACGGATCCTCGGGATGGTCAGACGGGACGGGTTCTATTCCCAGTCGGGGCAAATATTTGTTTAAAAAGCAAATGTTTGTTCTTGGGCCGTGTGTGTTCGTGTCTGCCTTCGTTCGTGTTCGTGTCGTGTATGATCCAAGGCTCCACAACAAAGGAGTCTGTAGTATTTATTTATCATGTAGGATATAGGTGATCAAATATTATATGGTAAACTTTATTAATCCTGGAGTTTTCAAGCCGCCAAATAGCTTCTGACTTGTTTTGACGACTGTACTCAATCGAAAACAGTTGGATCAGCAAATTATCGAGCCTTCTGAAGTAAGTAAGAGCTCGTGATAAATTGCGGCAGTGGTCACCCATCAGGTTCCCTACCTCCGTACACAGAAGGGCGTACATCAGGTTACTACATGCGTTAACTCTATACTACTTATTACGATAGGAATCGGATACTCTGGCCTTTCTACATTGCTTAACTTCACTGATCGGTTCCGAACATCAAGCTCCACTAGGCTACGAGTGCTTCAGAATCTAAGAGGTGTTAACAAAACTTTAGAGGTATATTATCCTCATGTAACTGATCAACTTTTCCTAAAATTTTCAAAAAAAAATGTCGACTTCCGATACAATTATCAAATTGTATGGAGAGGTAATTTTTTTTTCATATCTCGACCTATGTTCCTTGACGAAAGTTGTTAAGTTTCGTTGACTGATGATAATTCAAAGTCACCCAACTCTTTCTTAACTTGTAATTAAGTTGTTAGTTAATGTTGTACTAAGTATAGGTATTCTACTGAGGAATAAAGTTGATTGTTTGAGCATTAAAAATAAAGAGTAGTTAACAGAAATGTTCATGCACCCTTTAAGAAAATATAAAATCCTATTGGAAGTCGAGACGTCGCTACACTTGATATAAATCCGCTCAGACTTATTCAATCTCCGGGGAGATACTTGGAACTATAAACAATGGATGAGATAGGCTATGTTTTAGCATTTTAATCCCCGACAAAATAGAGGCATGTTTTAAGTTTGACTGTGTGTCTTTGGCAACTTAGCTCCTAAACGAATTTGGACCAATATTTCTGTGGTTTTTTTTTCTGTTTGAAAGCTAACGTAAGCAGATGGCAAAATTGTTTAGCCGTTTAAAAATTATCTTTTGTAAATATAATAAAATATTTTCAACAAAAAATGGACCCGCCTTCGAAAATGGTGAAATAATTTTTTAAAGCTACGTTCACGAGTAAGTAGTGGTTACGGGTAAAATAGTATATAGGTGAATTCATAGCGGAATATGGTAAATAGAGAGGATTTTTTTTGACGTCATAACTATCTTAGTTTTTATACTGCCAAAAAAGCTTGTATGAATACTTATTTCATTAAACTAGATCCCGTTCAAACAAGCGCCGACGTCAAAAAAAACATTCCTCTCTATTTACCATACTCCGTTATGAATTCACCTATTTATTGTTTTACCCGTAACCACTGCTTACTCGTGAACATAGCTTTAAAGAAATATTTCACCCTTTTTGAAGGCGGGTCCATTTTCTGTTAAAAATATTTTATTTTATTCTTTTTAAAGGTTATCATTTATCATTCATATAACTTCCTCGTAGATTTATTATATCTAAAGCAGTAAATCACTCGAGATTAAAGAGCGATATAGTGATCAATTACTTTTACCCCACGGAAAGATATGAGGTGGTGATATACATAACCAGTCGCAAGATGGCAAGAAAGATACGGGGTAGTACAATTCTCAAATCGATCGCCAGATGGCATGAAAGATATGGGGGTGGATGATATTATCAACCGTCACCAGACGGCAGGAAAGATGTGTGGTGGTAATATACTCTACCGGTCACTGAACGATAGAGCCCCAGGACATAATGGAGCCCCAAAAAACAACTTAAAAGTCTCAGGGAACAACTTCGTTTTTGCTTCGTTTACATTGACCGTAAATTTCAGTTTTTTTTTTATATTTCTGACCTAAACTACCGAAGCGTTTTCGATAAAAAAAATTTGGGACCAATCTGGAAGTAGATGCTTCTGTCCGAACTAAAAAAAAAAATTTGAGATCGGTCTACAAATGACGGAGTTTTGAGGTAACAAACATAAAAAATAATAAAAATAAAAATTTACCCGAATTGAGAACCTCCTCCTTTTTTTTCAAGTCGGGTAAAAATGATCCCCTATTTCTTCTGGTAACGCTATAACTTGAGTACGGCTTGATCGATTTGGATGATCCTTTTGTTGTTGTGTTCCTTATTTTCACGACCAGGTTTATATTTTAAAAAAAATGAAAATCCAACGGGACAATTCCCTCGGGAATGAAGTCGCGGACGTAAGCAATAAATGTCGGGGGTGACACAACTTTTTAAATTTTAAAATTATTTACATGTCCCTTCCGTTCCTTCTTTCCTTATTCCTCATCGTAAAATCAAGTATGTGGTCAACTTGACTAACCTTGGTTTCAGTTTTCTAACCGTACAATCGACAATCACAACAATCGACAACAGCCGGAACCGATAGCTTAACGTGCCCTCCGAAGGACAGAAACGGTAGTGATAAATTGCACTTTGACCATTTATGGTTCCCTGCCGCTGTGTATATTACTTAACCCCCACTAATCACGAGCGTTTCCGTGCTTCGGAGAGCACGTTAAGCCATCGGTCCCTGATGTTGTCGATTGACTACAGTCGTTAAAACCAAGTCAGATGCCATTGTGCGGTTTGTAAACCCTGACACCAGGGTTAGCCAAGTTCGCTACACACTCGATTATACCTACACTATAAGAAGAATATGTTAATCAATGCCACTCTAATCAGTGGGTCTATATCACGGGTGCTTCAAAAAAACCAGGAATCTTATGTATTTTGTTGCCACATCCAGCAAACACTCGCTTCTTTAGCAGTGTGACTAGCCGGAGAAAGGTCATGTTTCGCGGGTGTCGGTATAGAGTCCACTTTATTAGGACCGCTGAGGCATTTGTGCGATTTCTCTCGCCTTTGAACTGATTCGCCTTCTTAACAACGTAGCTACGTTAGCTTGAAAGTCTATATTAATATAAGATATTCACTTGCAAGTAATAAAAAGGCCCTACAGATTACAATTATCCAACAGATGCCTTATCGCTAAACAGACTTACAGTCAACCCTTATATAGAACAATCTCACTTTTTTACACTTAAGCCTATATGCCCCAGCGGTGTGGGTAGAGCGTCACACCAATACATTAAACATGAGAAAATCCTGGCAAACTGATTTTTTTATTTTTTTGTTAACGTCACACGTCTAAAAACCTTATTTCGAAAAAATCTTGAACCCAAAATATCACTGAGAAATGCTACAAGCTACGAAAACTTAACGACGTTGTAGTAGAATGCTACGACGATTCCACTTTTCAAGCTACGAATTTAAGGGGCCGATATTGCACTTATAAAAATAGTTTACGATATGAAGAAATGTAGAAAGGGTCATTGGTAAAAACAATATACTAGGGTGCGAGCCATAGCCTTTATGACTCTAATAAAATGTGTCAGCTACTGCCCGATAGACCGGAGGCATATTGGCAAGACTGTTCGCACAGGCTTCATTTTATGAGTTCGTTTATTGAAGTTTGGACCCTTTCCGTATGTAAGAATTTTTGCTGTTACTTGAATGAGTGTTATTTGGGTCAAAATGAATTATGATCCATAAGAAATGGAAGAAACTAGATGTATCCACTTTCTCTGTAGCTTTATATGTATAATTAAAAATGTATTGCTATAAAACCATTTCGATTACGTCAACTTTCAAAAAAAAAACCTCATTGAAATCGGTCCATTCGTTTAGGAGCTAGGATGCCACAGTCAGACACACAGATATACAGACATTCAGATAACACACGTCTAACTTATAACACCCCTCGTTTTTATCGGGGTTAAAAATGGGTTCGCTTTCTTGGTACAAACATTTTTTTGTGATAATTCTAATGCCCAGGGGATAAAAACGGGTTGAGAAGATGACAAACTTACCCAGAAAATGCCTTCTTACTGGAACTGTTTTTTTAATAGTACCTGGGCGACCGTGTTTAAGTTTGGGTTACCGTGGCGCCATCTCTTATATTCGTTTTAGAACTAAAATTTTCTAGTTTTACCAAAAAGTGCATGATTTGCAATTTTCTGAAAGTAAACTAATGAAAAATATAATTTTTGGCCAAAAATACACCTAACTTGTGTCTTTCATCAATACTGTTAAGATCCGTTTTTGAGAAACAGATTACATATTAATACAAGCTGTAAACGAGCTGTAATTGTAAAGGATTGGATTTAAATTGAACAGTTTAGTAAAAGAAAGAACCGCCGGCGACCTTCTCACGAAGACACTTTTTCTAGCAATCTATTTACAATTTAGCAGAACTGCAAACACTTTAATTCCGTACAAACTAGACGCAGTAAAAGCTAGGAAACGACCACATCGTTTAACTTTTATTCACTTTCGAGCTGTGCAGTAAAAGATCTAGTTTATTGTCTGATGTCGCGAGTTGCCAATCTCCGCCGCAAGATGGTGCTACGCGACACGCTCGTAAAACGGTTTTAAACCGGTTATTGTCGGTTTAACGGTCAGCGGTGTCTTGTCTGAGGATATGGGATATTGACTTGACTTCTGCATTTCAAGTATAGCTTCATTAGGTGCTTCCAAATAATTTACGGTTTTTTGAATGTTTCATTTACGAGGTTTGGGTTAATCGTAGAAGGCTGTACCATTGTTAATAATTGTCCACGGTGAAAACGTTTGAGTCACCGACTTCAATCCCAACAATAGTTCGCACAAAGTAGATAACTAGTATTTTTTGCAGACTACAATGCCTATTAGCAGATAAATTCAAAAGAAAATGTTACTCATTTATTTAGATGATGTTCTGGTTTGTAGTATTTTTTTGTTTTTGTTGATTTTTTTAAAAGCGCTGAATCATTTTACCTCATTTTACCTCCGGAGTATATTCTTTCAAACAAAAAAATAATTTTGAAAATCGGTCCATAATTGGCGGAGAAAACGTTGAACATACATTAAAAAAATACATACAGTCGAACATAGATCCTCCTCCTTTTTTTGAAGTCGGTAAAAACTAATAATGTAATTTGACTATAAGTCCTATGAAACAAATAAATTTGTGACTTGTAATAAACGTTTCCATGTTCGATTTCCGGTTGAGCCATGCATTTAGGAAAAAGCAGTTTTTTGCTCTCATACTTGGGTGCAGTGTTTGTGTCTAAAAAGGATTTGGCTGTATGGCTCCGTCCTTTGCCTATCCTAACAGAAAGAAGAAAATAATTACTTGTCACGGTTACTACAAATTGCTAATACAATTACCCATCAGGGGGGCACCACCTAAGTGAAGCTGATGCTGATTGAACGAATGATGAACGAACGGAATGTACATTGCTGTGTTTGGTTCATGTCGATAATCATGGTCTCCTTATAAAGAAGCAATCGATAACATTCCATTCGTTCACCCAGCATCAGCTTCGCTTAGGTGGTAGCCCCCCTGGCTAGATCGCGCTTAACCAAACCGATCGCATCTGAACAATAAGCGGAACCGAGCCACGAGGGTGCTAATAAAGTTTGTTAGAGCATAGCATGTTCTCTTTACAGAGCAAGGGAAATTGAATGTAGAATGCGGGTAGAATGCAAACCACCTGACGTGTTACTAGTGGCGCGAAACTCACGCAATGAATACGACATTCTTTCGGGTTCACTGTTTTATTCTGATTAAAGTTTATATTCTCCTCTACATTATTTTTGTCGGACTAAATCTTAGGAGGTCCTGGTTCACTGACTCATCAACGCCCAGCCCAAACCCTTAGATCTAGAAAGCTGAAATTTGGCAAAAAGGTATCTTTTATGACGTAGGCAAGCACTAAGAAAGGATTTTTCGAAATTCAACCCTTAAGTGGGTGAAATGGGGGTTCAAAATTTGTATGGAGAAAACAATTTTTTTGGTCATTTTAACTCAAATATTCGTAAAGATACACCTTCGAGCAAATAAACGGACACGTGTTTCGACATTTTTCTAAAAACATCCCCTAAGCGGTCAAGAATGAAATAGGTGACTAAAAGAGTTCTTTGCGCGAGCGAAGCCGCGGGAAAAAGCTAGTAACCATATAAAATTAGTCAATAAACAATGCTCTGTTATGTTTTCTAAATTTTGGTTTAGATCTACATATCAAGTATGTTTGTATGTATTTAATCTTTGTTGCACACAAGACACAATTGAATACCATTCTTAAAAAAATGGCGTCCACGATTTTCGTGAGCTTGCCAATGTCAGGTTATTTAAATGAGTATTAAAATAGAGAACCCTTAAACGGTAAAAAAAAGATACAACGACTAATAGCGTCAATGAGAGATAATTTATCTCGCGCGTCTATGTTAGCCATTGATTACCAAATAACAGTCTGTTTCTGTTCGGTTTACTTACAGCAAGCTTAGAATCTTAAAGCAAACCGTAGTAAGAGTCTTCTAATATTATATTAAGTCTCATATGAAATGGATAGGAAGCGAGGTCTTTGCCTATATAACCAATATGCAGTCACTAGCTGTGCAAGAATGCAATCTCCACTACTATTGTAATATCCTATGATCTTATTGTAATTGAACTGGGCTTGTGCTTTTTCAAGAGTTGCAAGAATACTAAGATAATCTTATATTACTGAAGGACGAGACAACATCACTTTCTCTTTATACTGCTATAGCAGTCCTCGTTATAATATAGCAGTATTGTAAATATAAGTATGTATATATTATACAGGGTGTTAAGTAATTCGATCTTATCCTCTCAGGTGGTGAATCAGCCCATGAAACTACACAACTTTCCCTAAGTGTACATAATGTAGGTACATACATAGTGCTCAAGTGAGAAAATATCGCCGTTTTCTCGTGGTCCCAGGATTTTGTCCCATTAATGGGACAAAATACTGGGACCACGAGAAAACGGCGGAAAATATTAGTATCATATCATTTGTATGGGAAGTTAATAATTATTTTTCGTATATATATAAAAGGAAGTCGTGTTTGTTACAACACTTATAACTCGCGAACGGCTGGACCGATTTCCATGGTTTTTGATTTGTTGTATTTCTCTCCGTCCCGAATAGCAGAATAACTATTAAAAACATTGGAAAATTGACGGGGAAATTCCCACGGGAACGAAGTCCCGGGCGTAAAGCTAGTAATATCATATAAATTCAAGTACCGCACTTGTTCAGGCTGAATCGCTGCATTAAATTTGATTATTGGAACAATAGAGCAAAGTAATCATTTTTCTGTGATATTGTACATTATTAGTAATAGTAATAATGTAAAGCCGTGTGAGTTCCCGGCAGAGTAGAATAGGACCACCCTCTTTCTTACCGAGGTGTCGTACAAGGCGACTAAGGTAAATATGCAAGCAAGTTCATCTGCACACAGAGAAGGAAAACTCTGCAATTATATCAAAACCCTCGCCAACCCGTCTGCCAAGCGTGGTGAGTATGGCATTTACCCCTCATGTTATTGAGGGAGGTCCGTGCCCCAGCAGTGGGGACGTATATGGGCTGATGAAGAAGTAATAGTAATCCCTACCGGTAGAAATAAATCTACAACAGAGATTCCCAAAGTTTTTTTTCTCATAGACCACTTTCAACATTTTGCTGGTTCCGGTGGACCCCCTGCAGATACATTTCTAACATATTCTCAAAACTCGACAAAAAATGTAAAAATTAGATCTAACTATGGAAAAATATGGAAGTTCTAAGTTCCAACCACGAATTAAGAATTTTCGAAAAAAAAAGCAGGAATTGACTGATTGATTAATAAATTAATTGACTCTGGTGTGAGTTGGATGTGTCTAAAAAGTAAAGTTGGCCAATCAAAAAAGTGATTCCATCTTTACTTTACTTTTTTGACATTTACTCATAGCACAAGAAACCAATCAATTTTCACTTATTTTATTTAGAAGTTAAGTCAACATTTTAGTTCTTCACTATCGAAACCAGATAAATTTTCGTGGACCCTTACGAATTGTGAACCCCTATTTTTTGTCACGCCAACGTAGACCCCCGTCGAGTCTCCCGTGGATCCCTGGGGGTCCACCTGGACCACTTTGGGAATAAATGATCTACAATAATGTGCCCATATCCTTACAAGCTGGGATAGATCTACAAAAAGGTGCACTTATCCCTACCAGTAGGGATAGCTCGGTAGGGATAAGTGTACCAGGGGACGAGACACACTGGTTGCCGAAAGAAATCAAAAAAATAGAAGTAGAAAAGCAGAAAAGTGTGACTGTGTCTGGTTAAGGGTACCTTTTTTTTTTCTTGTTTATTTGGAATAGAAAACAGCTGTGTGCAGAAGTTGATATAAGACAGTCTTACAATTAAAGGCTAAATTATACACAACCAACAACACTATTCAAAGGTTAAGTAAAAAAAAGGAAGTAGATGCTAACAGAAACAGATGTGGATGGTTACAAATAAATAAACAAGTATACTCAGTGCTACTAAGTAATTAACTAACTAAGCAATCAGTCATCGCTATCTCTACAGTAGTAGTTTACACATGTACATAACATGTGTAAACTCTTTATTGCAGAATTAACCTTACCTTTGGAAGTAATTATAAAAGAAATTTTAATGTAAATAAAATAAATCGCTAGTCTTCTTCTTATTGTGTAGGTATAATCAAGTGTATGGCGAACTTGACTAACTTTCAAACCGCACAATCGCCCCTGACTTGGTTTTAACGACTGTGGTCAATCGACGCTGCTTAACCTCACTGATCGGTTACGAGCGCTCCGCTAGTAATTTATATAAATAACATTTTGTCATGTCGTGTAGATGGTGTCGTATTATGCGATAGGGACTTTAAAAGTACACTAGCTCTTAGTTGCAGAAACGTTATTAAAGTTAAAGCTTCTTTAAATGTAATGCCGTCCCTGTTTACGTCAACAAGACAGAAAGTAACAATTTAATGCAGCATTAACTTAATGGACGTCCGGAAATAAAATAAGGGTCTCTCTCAAAAAAGTGGCACCGTAACCTGCCGTACAGTTTTTGATTAGAAAAGTATGAATTTTTGAGTTTTGTAAACTAAATTTTATATTAAAATGTTGTATCGAGTCTTATTACATAGAGGCCAGCTATTTTAATGACAATAAAATTAATATTTCTTGAGCAGTACAAGTTTGTAACACCAGTTTCCCATCAACCTGCCGTGTCCTAACTCGACTTACATCGATTTAAAATCAATTTGACTGAATTAATAAAGTGATTTCTTTTGTTCTGTCCACTTTAATTGAAAGATAGTGAACTAAACATTGTTGTTTTGTAAATTATTGCTCATATTTATAAGTAAGTACTAAATTAACTTAAATTAAACTTTGTCCGGCGTTATTTTGTCATCAACCTGTCGCCGTGAACACACACGCGTACCACTCACACTATTGCAATTTGAACCTCTTTCCTCCCATGTAACAACGCACTAAGTCACTGGCTACGCATCAAAGGTGAAACACTTGTCCATTGTTGCCAAATTTTCAAGCTATCAGTAACGATCTGTCTGGATCTGGGTTTTGTAACAGGTATGTTATATTTATCCTGTGCACGATATTTTTTCAAATCGAGTCGTTTATTTAATGTACATAAATTGTATTCCTTCTTCAATTAGCCTGTTTTCAGATAACGGTTTCTCCAGCTCAGTACAACAAAGCGTTTAGTAATAATAATTATTTTTCGGCTGATTCTCATTACTCTGTACCTATTTAACCTGCCTTATTATGACAGGTGAAAGAGAAACTAGACAGGTGAATGAGAAACTAGTCAGATTACTAGGAAAGTTGTTGAAAGTCTTTGTTATTTAGTACTTTCGAGTATGTTAACCAAATACCTAAACTTTTCGATCAAACCACATACACTAAAAGCTTTTTTAATCAGTATAAAAAACGTTCTTCCTTAAAATAATGGTGTATTTCATTTTGTATACTAAGGAGACTGGGCGGGTGCGTCTCCAGTGTTGTAAAGGTTGTGCTATATGTCATTCTAAAGGCCATACCAATAGCTTCATTTTATAATTTGACACCAACAACCAGACTCGGGCAGGGAAGTAACTATAAATCATTTTATCGTAACTGACCGCATTTTGATTCCATTATTTTGATCCATTGCCAGTGGCGTGTAAGGTTGTAATATATGTATTTCCTTTTGGAAGGTCATAGCAATGACTTTATTTTATTAAAAGACACTTAGAACGAGTAACGAACAGGGAATGAAGTATGAACCATTTTAACACTTTAAACTTTCGCGATTTGAACACATAATTCAATTATAAACCAAGTCAGAATTCGCGTGTGACCCGGTTTATAACTGAATTATAAACCATTTTACCGTTAACTGACTTTTGAACCGATATCAGTCAGTGGTGTATAAAATAGTGACATATGTCATTTTAAAGGTTTATAATAGGCTTACATTAATATATGTCACCTACAAGCTCATAACTATAATGCCATTTTGATATATGACAGTAACAATGAAACTCGTGCAGGGAATTAACTATGAACCATTATATCGTAAACTGACTTGACCCGATATCAGTAATGTATAAGGTCGTGACATAATGTGTCATATGCTGGCAATGACATATGAATAATTTTATCGTATACTGATTCGATATTCATTCTTATACTTTGATTAAACAAAGCCTTCGATACCGTCAGCAGAGAAGAACTCTACACTACACGGCACTTGATTGCATCGGATGCCCACCAAAACTCCTTAGTTTCATAAAACCCTTCCACCAGCACACCAAAGGAGCTGCGGTCTTTAACGGGGACACTTCTGACCCATTCGAAATGCATAGAGGCGTTCGGCAAGGCTGCGTGTTGGCTCTCACCCTGTTCAGCATATTTTTCTCGCTGCTTCTAAAAGTTGCCTTCGGGGACAATCAACAGGGTATTCATTTGCATACGAGAAACGATGGAAAATTGTACAATTCTGCCCTACTCAAGTCTAAATGCAATCGCGAGGACTAATTTATTGACGGTCTTCTCTTTGCCGATGACGCAGCTTTCATCGCCGTCACAGCCTACGAGCTTTAGACACTATTGGACAAGTTTTGAAAAGCTTGCAAAATGTTTTCCATTACAATAAATGCCAAAAAGACAGATGTTATGGTACAAGGCAGTGCAGAAGTGCCGATTGTTTCGTTGGACGGCACTCCTCTAGAAGTAGTGGACAGTTTTTGCTACATGGGTTCTGCGGTGGCGAACAATCTCTCGCTCAACGCAGAGATCGACACCCGTATCGGCAAATCAGCAACTATGTTCGGTAAGTTCCATACAAGAGTATGGTGTAACAAACATCTCACAACTAAAACCAAGATGATCGTGTATCAGGCATGTATCTTGAGTATACTCTTGTATGAAGCTGAGACACGGACTACCTATGCGAGGCAAGAACGGCGACTCAACAGCTTCCATATGCACTGTCTTCGTAAAATTCTAGGCTTAACTTGGGAAGACAAGGTTACGAATGAGAGGGTTCTGGAAATTTCACAGCTGCCTAGCTACACGGCACTACTTAAACAGAGACGCCTGCGCTGGCTGGGGCTTAAGTACCGGATGGAGCCATCTCGTATGCCACACAGCCGTGTTCTGCTTGACGAAGTCGCGCATGCAAAGGCTGACTGATTCGATATTCATTCTTATACTTTGATTAAACAAAGGTTTAATCAAAGTATAAGAATGAATATCGAATCAGTATACGATAATATTATTCATATGTCATTACCAGCATATGACATATGTCACGAACTTATACACTACTGATATCGGGTCAAAAGTCAGTTTACGATACAATGGTTCATAGTTAATTCCCTGCACGAGTCTGATTGATGGTTTCAAACCATAAAATAAAACTATAGGTATGATACCTGCTCGTAAGTCACACCCTTATGCATCACTCGCAACGGACCAAAATAATAGAATCTAAATACGGTCAGTATACGATAAAAGGTTCATAGTTCATTCCCTGCACGAGTTTCATTGTTACTGTCATATATCTAAATTGCATTATAGTTATGAGCTTGTAGGTGACATTTATTAATATAAGCCTGTTATAACCTTTAAAATGACATATGTCACTACTTTATACACCACTGACTGATATCGGTTCAAAAGTCAGTTTACGGTAAAATGGTTCATAATTAAGTTATAAACCGGGCCAGAATTCGCATATATATTATGTTTATTATGTCGGGATCAAACGTAAAACATAATATACACGTGAATTCTGACTTGGTTTATAATTGAATTATGTGTTCAAATGGCGAAAGTTTAAAGTGTTAAAATGGTTCATACTTCATTCCCTGTACGATACTCGTTTTAAGCGTCATTTAATAAAATAAAGTCATTGCTATGACCTTCCAAAAGGAAATATATTTACAACCTTACACGCCTCTGGCAATGGATCAAAATAATGAAATCAAAATGCGGTCAGTTACGATAAAATGGTTTATAGTTACTTCCCTGCCAGAGTCTGGTTGTTGGTGTCAAATTATGAAATGAAGCTATTGTTATGCTTTAAAATTACATATAACACAACCTTTACAACACTGGAGACGCACCCGCCCAGTCTCCTTTACATACAAAAAATAAAGATAACAAAATGGTTCCTATTGTTAACAATGCTCTTTATTACTTACATAATACTTGACCTCTATAGTATTGTTATACTTATAACCATAAAACATTATAAAAACAATTGATGCAAACAAGATGCAAACCCGTAAAATATTTTCAGAAAAAGCTTCCTTATGAAGCTGTTTAGTATATTAATATCTTATTTCCTATTCTTAGTATATAATCACATTAACCTGTGCCCGTTTCTCAATTAACCTGTACGATACATCATTCACCTGTCCACCTATTTTTTCTGCGTACTCTCAAAGGCACAATTCTTTAAAAAACCTGTTCCCTCTTAGATATTTATATTAAAGAGGGGGAATACATTTTTTTTATATAATCAAATACGTTATTCTCATACTTTTTTGAAAATGTGCAAAAAAATTCAGGCCGTGCCACTTTTTTGAGAGAGACCCATAATCGACGTGTCTACCTATGTGCTATTTATTGAAACAAAATTATATCCACTTTTTAATTGTTCTTTTTTTAATTAAACTATGAAAAAAACTTTGTGAGAACTGTATCAATTAATTAAGTTTCCAATTCAGTTAACACTACCGAATGAAGCCTTACACTGTGCCATTTGGAATGTGTAATGCAATTCAAACCATGGCGTCCACAATCGTGATTTTGCCAATGTCAGAGTACTTCAAAATTTTTAAAAATAATTAACTTTTTCAACAAAAAAGAAAACCGATTTTAAAAAGTGAAAAATAAAAACGTAGCATTTAGTCTGCTACGTACTTACTGATCTGTTTGAAGTCGATACGAAGGCGGGTGTATGTATAGCCTATCAAAATTTGGCTTTGCATCGACTTCAAACAGATCAGTTTTTTTTTGTAAAAAGTTAATTATTTTTCTATTTTTAGTGTAAATAATTGAAAGTAGGTGAGAAACAATGTAAGTACCTCTTAAATTTGAAGGATTCCCTCGATTTCCCTGAGATTTCATCATCAGATGTCTTTCGAACAAAAAAGAATTTTGAAAAACGATACAAAATGGCGGAGAAATCAGTGTACATACATTTTAAAAAAATACAAACAGTCGAACATAGAACCTCCTCCTTTTTTGAAGTCGGTTAAAAATCGATTTTTATGTAAGTATATTTTTAACACATTTGCTCATAAAGTGGGTCTTATGTCATTGTTTTAAGGTTCATAATGATATGTATTACCAAGCCAGTGAGTGATAAAAATAAAGCACTAGTACGTAATGTTTTTTTTTCTAAATTTCAGCAAAGAGATCAGATCTTATTTTATACTAGCTGTCCCGGCCAACTTCGTTACGCCTTTTTTCCATATTTTCTCACCTTTTAAACCTTCCCTGGACTTCCACGAATATTTCAAGACTAAAATTAGCCAAATCGGCCCAGCTGTTCTCGAGTTTTAATCAGACTAACGAACAACAATTCATTTTTATTTATATAGATTTAAAATTAAGTGTAAATATTAAACTATTTGTAAATAAAAACATAATTTCACTAAATTATTAAAACTTGAAAATATATAGTTAAGTATTTTTTTATTATTTGGCTGTATGGCATACTTGTCAATGTGAATGTTATTTTGCGAGCGAAAAAATAAAAAAATAATTGCGCCTCTTTTCAGATGTTTTCACTTGGTTTTCACAAACGGCATTTGTATTCCTCAGATTATTATTATTGTCAGAAATAGGTACAACACAAAAAAAGTCTTCTTAAAATGCAGAACAGGAAACCTACGTGGGTACACCGCCAGAAATACTTTCCGAGGCGCAACATGCAAGTGATAGCTTGTTGCCGTCAATATCAAAGGAAAGTTTTTATTTCAACTTTCTTTCTTCGCAAATTTGTTGAAAAACGTCGTATGACACGCGTGTACATTGGATATTACATTCTCGGCTCCGTTGAGCCCGAGCCGAATATCCAACTTAGCACACTTGTAGCATAATGTACTATTATGGATGTATTTTAGCACCCACACTCATACGATGTAATGGCATCTTCTCCACAACCAAAAGTTGCCGATAAGATATGGCTTCTTACCAATGGGGCCACCTATTGTACCCTGACTTGAATTTCATTTTTTTATTTTTTTTGTTTGGGATAACAACAGTTTACACTTTATTTTAAATCGAAACTTACACACTAATAGCAAATTACAGTTACCCACAAAATCTAAGTTAAAAAATTAATTATAATTAAAACACTGAGCAGACTAGTCCAGGGAAGGAACTATCTATATTATGATTTGCACATAGACCTATTACAAATGAACCCAATCGGGTGTTCACGATGCGTGCGTATTAGATGACAATCTGCCTTCCCATTTTAAGTTTTCTGTGCAAACATCTTAACGTGAATTTATGCACCATGGTGCAATACTGATGTTCATTTCCACAAAGAAAACACAACACTATTTTTATATGAAGTAGGTTATAAGAATCTCAGTCATAAACTAAAGTCTTATTACTGCAATGTGCCAGCTCACTCGTCAATAAAATGCCAATAAAAGGATCGTAAAGAAAGCCGTGCCCAATGTCCTCCACTGGAGTAAGTACCTGAAACACTGCTTTATGTTTTCTGTATCAAAACTGTACTAGTAGTTGACTCAACTGCGATTCTAGCGCCATCTCTTGTCTATTTGTGGAACTAATTATTTTCTTAGTTTTGCAAAAAAAGTATTTTAGAATTAACAGTATATTCTTCCTAGCATTTGATCCCGTTTCTCATTCAGATTACGCTTGAACATGATCCAGGATTTGGAGCGACTGCCATCTGATCTCCGTCACCCTGTCAACAGGGGAAGTTATTGGAATTCAAAGTATTTATGAAATAAAACTAAGAAATTTTTTGGAATATTTAAGATCGTACGGTTGACCGGGTCGTATCAGGTAAATGCGGTTAGACCTTTATGAAATCAAAATCAACCATGTCTGTAAAAGCAAAATTAGAAAGAAACTTAATTATCATGCTTAAGCTATAATAATAACAAGATCCAGAAATACCTTTAGTGAGATATCACGTAACATTTTCTAGGAATCGTTACTCAATTTGCAATTTATATTTCTAAGCAGGAAAACGCGTTTCAACGGAGTTCGCTCCTCTTTCAAAGGAGTGAGTATTTCAATTAGTAAGCGAGAAGTCTCAGGTTCAATCCGTTAAATAAATGAAAAACAACTGAATCTCAACGTTTCACTGTAATTGGGGCCTTCGGGCGGTTTTGCCACAGAGTAATGAGGGTAGAAGTGCGGATGGTAGAGTATCATCTCCACCAAAATAGAGTCTGACTGCCAACTCTTTTCAAGCATAGATACCTAGATAGATAGATAAATTCTTTATTGCATATTTTAAAAAAGGTAAGACAAAACATGCAATACAAACTTACAACCAAAGTGTGCAAGGGCGGCCTTATCGCTGAACAGCGATCTCTTCAAAAACCGGGAGTAGCGCAAAAGTTGTGTAAAAAAAAAGAAAACAAAATAATTAAGTAAATGGGAAGTCATTTACTGTAAGAATCAATTATGGGACTCCAGGGCCAGGGTTTTCTTGGATTGTAGTCAAAAGGCTGACAACCAGTAGATTCAACGAAGAACAATAAACCACAGAGTTAGAATTGCTGCAATAAATACATGAGTCCGTGCCCCTTGGAGGAGACGTAAATGGGCTGGTAAAAAAAACATGGACCTAATGTCATTATTCCAGTAAAATAAATATGACTTTATTTCTTTGTACGTACTGAGTTATTACATACGTAGAGGTTCTATGTTTGACTGTATGAATTTTTTTATGTATGTTCACAGATTTCTCCGCCAATTATGGCCCGATTTTCAAAATTCTTTTTTTGTTCAAAAGAGTATACTCCAGAGGTGGTAAAATGATTCAGCGCTTTTAAAAAACCAACAAAAACAAAAAAAATACTACAAACCAAAACATCATCTGAATAAATGAGTGACATTTTCGAGTGTGGTTATCTGCTAGTAGGCATTGTAGTCTGCAAAAAATACTAGTTATCTACATTGTGCGAACTGTTGTGGGAATGAAGTCGATGACTCATACGTTTTCAACGTGGAAAATTATTGTTCTGTTTATTCCGAGAATACTATACGTCAATATTTAACGTAGACGAAAACATGCTGTAAGGTGATATGTTATGTTCTTTCTGTAGGGTGACAGTGATCGGGAACACAAAAGACAAAAACAAAACAAAATCGATTAATTCATTTAAAAAAATTACACTTCAATTATATGCAGTTTCCAGAAGTGTATCATGATTCTTAAGCCCTTTATTTGTAAAATATTACCTGCATTTACATATTTGTCAGAGAGTTGAATTTTCAAAAATTGCTCAGACGGGAGCTGGTATCGGGGATACTGATGGAGCCCAGAAAAAGGCAAAGAAGCACTTTTAAAGCATTTATTGATTTATAGAGAAATCTGACTCGCGCAGCCGAAGCCACGGGAAAGAATGTGTCAAATGTATACAAAAAGGCGTGAATTTGACTAAAGAACCCTTTTTCTAAGCGTTCAAAGTAAATTATTATCCTGGAGATAGAACTATAATAAGTTAGAACTTAAATAGTAGGTATATGCATAGTATGATATGCATATACTATTTAAGTTCTAACTTAGTATGATTCAATTTCTTCCCACCTTCCCTAAAAAGCAAATAATAAGCAATGCAAGGTGTATATAAAAGTATGAAAAATTCAGGCGATGACAAACGAGGCTGCCGGGCCGCGAAGTAGCGTGCATCTGTCTGGCCCACCCCGCGAATTTGTAACGTGCCAGTATGAAAGTCACGACATCCAAAAGATGGCCGCACTTTATCAAAAGAAGACGCGGTTTTTGCCCTCCTCCTTTATTTACGAGTTTGAAATACTGTGAGATTCCTTTTCGGGGTTTTAGTTCGTTTGCGAAAGAGGTGTGGAACTTACCAAGTGCCAGTCTGTGGTATCTGCCAACCACAATGGGATAGAGACATTAGCTTTTGTAGTGTATGTGTCAGTAGTTCGTTAGTTTTGTCTTATTTTGTAAAAAAACTTTGTCCTTTTTGACTAAGGTTTCCGAAGAATTTTCTAGGTCTCTTCAAATATGGACACAAACAGCCCGATCCGAGAGCAAGTACCTAATGTTTACGTAAGAATACATCTATACTATTCATAAAGAGGAAAGATTTGATTGTTTGTTTGTATTGAATAGACTCTGAAACTACTGGACCGATTTGAAAAATTCTTTCACCATTAGAATCCTACATTATCTGTGATGGACATGGGTACATGTTTTTCCCGAATTCCCACGGGTACGAAGTCCCGAGCGGAATGCTAGTATTTTATATATTGGATGACTTTAAATTAGCAAGCGAAAATTAAGGAAGTGAATCAGTCCACGAAATTCAACAACTTTCCCCAAGGAACATTTATTTATTTTATTTAAAAAATCAGTTCTCCATACGACTTGTGTGGTCAGTTGTTTGTCTTTGTATGGGAAGTCGAAATTATTTTTAAGGATTCATTTAGGGTCCTTGAAAAAAGTGGGGAAAATTGCCCCCTAAAGTTTCGCTAACTTTAAAGTCACTCCCATAATTTTTTTGTGCATTGTGGGGCGTCTGAATAAAGTAATTAAATTATTATTTACACATAGCATTTAGGCTTGCATTTAAGATATGAACCGCGTCGATTCAGAGACAGTACTTGTATTTAAGTATCTATTATTCTTTGCATTGTGTTAAATAATACATTTAAAAGGTAATGGTGTTAAGGTTTAAGTGTTACTATCTACCGAATACATAGTTCGTCAATTAATACTTTTGCAAATATACACAGTTCTGTGCAAATACATTAATGTGATGTCAGAAACTCTCATTTTTATGAAAAAACTAGCTTTTCGCCCGCGGCTCCGCCCGCGTAGACTACAGGTATATCGTGCCCAACTGTGGGATAAAATGTAGCCTATGTCCTTTCCCAGGCTCTAACTATCTCTGTACCAAATTTCATCAAAATCGGTTCAGTAGTTTAGGCATGAAAGACGGACAGACAGACAGACAGACAGAGTTACTTTCGCATTTATAATACTAAAATAGTATATAGTATGTTATAAGTATAGTTATATAGTGTAATAGTAAGGATTATACTACCCAAACTATGTTGAGCAATATAATCAAATACAGTATAAAGACGCTTTGCCGTATTATATTCAGAGTATATTTCGTTCTGTCTGCATAGTCTCAAAGGGAACTACGACAGTTTTGAATACTAATTTAATTAGAGGCATGGTGACGTCAATTTGACTAGTTAGTGTACCTGTCTTGGTTCCAAATATTATAATTAGTTTAGTTCTGGATAGTTTAACAGTTTGTTAATAACTTCTATGATATCTTGTCATTTACTTATTAGATTAGGGGGTTATGGGTTACAGTATTGAAATTACTGAGCTCTAGAACGTAAAATCCATATTTTTGTGTCATATTACTGTGACTAAGGGACCATCCATAAATTGTGTCACACGTTAAGGGAGGGGGTCGACAAAGTGTGACATTGTGTGACAAGGGGGTGGGAGGGGTCATAAGTTTCGTGACGTTACATTTCAAAATGTGGTATGAGTATCAAAACGTGTTAACTATTAACTACAAACAACCTCCTCAGTCCCAAGCACTCTTTTTAAAAACGTAAAAAGAGTGCTTGGGACTGAGGAGGTTGTTTGTAGTTAATAGTTTTTGGTTGAGACAATGAGTTTTGAGTTCCCAAAAAAAATAACAACTCTATTAAGTACTGCTTTTATTAGAAAATTACAAAAATAGAAAATATGCAAAATATGTGACGTCACGCTAGGGAGGGGGGAGTCTTACAAATGTGACCAGCTGTGACAAGGAGGGGGAGAGGGTCAAACAATCATGAAATTCGTGTGAGGTAATTTATGGATGGGCCCTAAGTAATTTTTAAAGACCTTTATTTAATCTAATACTTTTCATATAATTATGTATACTTTACGTGGACATTGCATTTCAATATCTTGTAGAATAACACAACGTCCTTAATATTTTTTATTGATATCTATATAAATAAAATAAAAATGAATGTTGTTAAGCGCAAAACTCGAGAACGGCTCGACCGATCTGGATGATTTTTTTTTTGTTGTATTCCTTATTCTCACGATCAGGTTTATATTTAAAAAAAGGAAAGTCTACCGGGACAATTCCCACAGGAAAGAAGTCGTGGGCGGACGGCTAGTACATAATATATATTTTTAATACAGGAAACACCAACAACAAAGTGGTCTTCGTGAGAATTTGTGAAGGTTTGTGTCGCTATAAAAGAAAACTTGGCCCTCTGGCACTATTGTCTATAACTAGAAATAATAAAACGCGTGTTGCTTTTCGAAAAGTAAATTAAAAACCCAGTTACCAAAAAACTTGTGGTCCGAACGTAGCAATCGGGGCGGTTCATTCATTTAGCCATTCATTCATGTTTTTGTTTGTATTTATCGATTGCACACAAATAGACCATTTGCATCGCGTCGTATAAATATCTCAATTTGTTTTAAGTCCCATTCACACGCCGGTAGCATAATAGTAAGCTCTCGACGACTGAAATGTGAAATGCAAATCCCTGCAATCGGTGAGGCTTTCGTTCGTTCAGTGAGGATAACACGAGTGTTAACGTTTTTCAGCTGAATTGATGGCTTCAACCGCGCCTGTCTGGCTACGGTTTTATAATTAAAAAACCCACATTCAACGGACAAAAAAAGATGGAGTTCTTTTTTAACAGCGTATTCGTATTGGCGGCTGTTTTTGTGGTGGATTGCGTTTTTTAAATATATTTTATTCAGAAGTGGTTGTCCTACAGATACAAAGAAGTTTTAAACGTCTATAAACATCTTTTGCGATTACCTGATTGTATAAATAGGCGAATACTTTTTTTACGTAAATCCTTACTTCCTTACTATATAATACTAGCTTTCCGCCCGCGGCTCCGCCCGCGTCCTAATTTTTTTAAAAATAAAAAGTATCCTATAAACCTCACGGAGCCCGAGACCTTTCCAACGAATGCAAAACCGTGGAAATCGGTTCGTGCGTTCTGGAGTTATAGCGTCAGGAAGGAAAACCCGACTTATATTTTTATATAGTAAGAAGAATAAATGCGAAAGTAACTCTGTCTGTTTGTCTGTCCGTCTTTCACGCTTAAACTTCTGAAATTTGGTACAGAGATAGATTAGAGCCTGGGAAAGGACTTAGGCTACATTTTCTCCCATAGTTGGGCACGATAAAACCTGTAGTCCACGCGGGCGGAGCTATATGAGAAGGTTGTTTAATTTGATGGGGAGAATGATCCCCTCCCCCCCTTAAGTTTCGCTTACTAACTAAAAATCACCACATATCTTGTTAGATCTTTAAATCAATTTTTAATTTACATTGAAACAATGAACCCTCTCCATTTCTAAATACTTCTCTCGTTTATAGTATATTACTCAAATTGATCTTTGTTTCAAAGACTATTAGTTACTCGGGGTGTACCTTGTTCTACAACCACATGAAGCTCTTACTACCCCAAAAGGAAATACAGGCCTAGAAATTCGAAACTAGTAGACGACATTTCAGTAAATCATAAACTTTTTAGAGAGAGATCATTTATTCACAATATGGTACACACGATGTTACTTATCTACACCCTAACTTTACACCCTATTCTAGTCAGGTAATAATTACTAGTTAACTAGATTAACCTGTGATAGTTTACGAATCCTTATCAACTCGTGGTGTAAAGTAATCCCTAGATCTAATTCATGCAATCTGATAGACGTGTCAATCTTAGACAGGGCTGCCGATTATTTTTACATACAGGTATTTTATAATCATGACCACTGCTGGGCATCTATTCCACTAATCAATAGCGTCTCACTAGCGGTTGAATGACAGTAGAGGCCGTTTTATCTATTCAATTGGTGAAATTGAGAACTGTTCCTTGACCAAAAAGAGTAGAAATTAATAACTAGCAACATCATCGTGTCGTCCCCTTTAAACCGTATTGATTTGAAAGTGACAACACGATGATGTTGCTTGTTATTAATTTATACTCTTTTTGGTGTAATTTTAATCTATTTGTTGACAGCCACCCCGACTAGCAGCGCCACCGCCAACCGAACGTAAAGTTGTAAATTACCTAGCAACTGAACATTCAGTTGGCGGTGGCGCCACCAATCAAAGCAGCCGTCATAAAAACGAAATTTGCATAGTTCTCAATTTCGCCACCTGAACCGATAAAGTGGCGACCTTTGTCATTCAACCACCACCATGGTTAATGGTATAACCATTCTGGTCTTTTATAATCATGACCACTGCTGGTCATAGGTCTACCCCAAGGCTAGCTGAACGTAAACGATCAATAGAGCGACTGCTGTGGTGTTACGTTTCCATCGCTCGCCACATACGAAAAATGGCTTCTGAACGATGCACGGCGAGCGATGAAGACGTAAGACAATCGATGCCGCCGCTGTTACTCGATAATGCGGCCCACCGAGCACGTAACTAGTAGAGGTGCATTAAACGGAAATTAATCCTTACTATAATATTATAAATGCGAAAGTAACTCTGTCTGTCTTTCTTTTACCTACGCTTTCACGCCTAACCTATTGAACTGATTTTAATTAAAGGCACAGAGATAGATTAGACCCTAGGAAAGGTCATAGGCTACATTAATGGCAGGCGGAAAGCTAGCTAGAAATTTATTTTACCAATAGCTCAGGAAAGTTGCGTGTCCCATCTTCCTAGTGGCATGGCCGCGCGCTGCCTTACAAATGTCAGTACAAAATCCCTGAGGTCTTGTGAGAAACCAATTGCCCAAGATTGCACCTCTAGGTTAACTGATCGGTGGTGTAGCCTAAAGATCTCTAGTGTGTTGGGGTCCGTGCTAACCGCATTGAATCACTTATTGCGACTTCCAATCTTTGCTAAAATATCAGCCTCTTGCTGTGGTTGTCCTACGCTGTGCATCACGAAACAGACATCACTTGAGGACTTTTTTATAACCCCCGCCAAAACTCTTACTCTTACTAGGTTGACTGGAAGAAATCCCCTCGTGGGATAAGTCCGCCTTTGTAAACTTCCTATTACTGTAAACTTGTTATCCTCTGTATTATCATTGTACAATAAAAAATAAATACATACATACATACATAAAGAAGGGTATTATAAGTTTGGCGTGTGTATCTGTGTGTATGTGTGTCTTTCTGTGGCATTGCTCCTAAGCTCCTAAACGAATTGACCGATCTCGATGCGATTTCTTTTGTTTGAAAGCTGACGTGATCGACATGGTTCCTAGGTACATTTGATCAAAATCGATTCAGCAATTTAATTAAATGTTATAAGCAATAAATGTCGGGGGTTATAGAAAATTTAAATTATAGAGTTATATAAGAATTGGCTGTATCTGAAACACGGGAGCAAATATATGGTTGAGGATGGGATGTAACAAACGTTAAACCAAAATTTAGCACTTCTTCCTTTCTTGAAGTTGGTCAAAAAGAAAGCTTGTCAGGTCAGGTTACCTATCATATAGGCGCAAAGTCAAAAGTGCTAATGTAATTGATCATATTGACGTGTTCAATAATCATTTTATATGTTCAATGAAATAAACATTTTTGAGTTTGAGTTTATATTTGTACCATTTTGTAAATGTTATTTGAATTCGTAAGCCTTTTATAATTTTTTTAATTGTGCAATAAAGTAAATTGTATTGTATTGTATTGTTGCCATCCTTGATTCCAGAGATAGACATCTAAACCACACTGGATGTAGTGCACGCAAACTTTGTATCTATCTTACGTTTAACTCGCTTGCAGAAAGCTTGAAAACTGATAACGATTATATTTATTCTTAGTGTGTAACAAGATTTATCAAGCATGGCAAAAGAGGGTAAAGATCCCATCATGTGGTATTTTGAAGGTTGGTTGGACGCTAGATGACAGGATAGAGCTTTTTTATATTCGAAAACGGCATGGCAAAATTGTATTACCATTGCCTCATATTTGATAGTAATACTAGAAGCTGAGAACATAGGAGGCAATGGTAATTCAAATTTTAAAGTACTGTGCCTTGCAATTCGAATTATAAAAAGGCCCATAAAGGGGATGCCTTACCTGAGATACTAAAATAAAAATTAATGGTCTCACTAAAAAATCATTTCTCATCCGCAAACATAACTTATAACCACTAAAAAGTATTTAAAATCATTTTTAAGAACTGAATAAAGTAACACAAAAAATATAAACTATTTAAACAAAAGATTCATAAACGAGTTCTAGAAGTCTAGCAGGTTATTTATGTAGCAGACAACTTTCTTTTTAATTTTTTTAGAACTCTTCTAGAAAGGTGTCAAGGTAGATATTTTGTAAAGCCAGTATAATTTTAATAGCGGTGGAGACAACGGTATTCACCAATCATCGTATTTCCAACCGTGTCTGTTAGTGGAGGCATTAGTATTGCAAAAATCCTGGTAGACTAAGTAATTAGTGGAACCACATAGTGGGACCACCGCGCACCGGTTCGTAACGATATTTTAGGACATTTATTTTAGCGTAACTTTGCGAAAATTTACAAAATATCTCTAAAATCCGTTTTCACAAATTGTATATTATTTCCCTTTTTTGTTTTTGTTTACAAGAGTACAAATAAAATGTAAAGGGTTGGTGTGAAGGCATTTGAGCGTGGTTGATGCCTGTCCGCGGCAAACGCTTGATTTTCGTAATTAATTCCCTCTTTTTTGTTATTGAACGATTTTCAGTATGAAATGAAACTTAGATTTTAATAAACAAGGTTAAAAAATACTTCAAACACAAAATTACACAACTTAAAGTTTATTTTTTCACAAAATATAAAAAAAAAAATTTTTTTCTTTTCTTTATAAATGGGGTCAACTTTAATAAACTAGTTTACGAAATTGTAGGAGGAATCCCATGAAACTAAACAACTTTTTACACGTTTTACTTATAAATGAAACCCTTGCCATTTGTTACAAGTTCTGTAAAGAGACAAATATAATTTTCATATTTTGACCTACATTATATTCCTTGGGATACTTTATAGTTTAGTGAATTAATTCACACAGAAAATACTTTATTTTTTATTCCATTAAATACATGTATTTGGGTTATTATAATTATTCCAATAATTATAATAACCCAAAATACATTTTAAGATTCTCACGGCTATTTCTGCGTAAGAACCCGATATAAAATGTTTAAAATATATATAATCCTAACTATAATATACTTATACTTAGCTGGAAGGTTACAAGAGCACTTAAATTAGATAATATTTTAACAAATAATTGAATTCTTTCTAAATAAACTCTTATTGCAATTACAATATAAGGTATAACTATTTACTCAGATTCTATACGATTGAACCTTTCAAGCTCTGCTTGCCTGGAAGCAAGTACAAAATGCGCGAACTGCCTGCTCTTTGTCAGCATACTGTAAGAGTCAGCAAAAGTGACTCGAGATTTCTGCAATATCGGGAGCAAAATCCCTTAGAACATTTGTTGTTATTGTGGCGTCAAATGATTCTACAAACATCTTTATTAGTCTTTATACTACAGCTTCGTGGGCGCCAGATATGTCACATTCACAATTAATAAAGAAGATAAGGCAGTCATAAGCTATGAGACACTAAAAGAACTAAAACTATATACTCTCTTGTTCCTACTTATTAAACACCATTAAAACAGGGTGAGACTAAAAAGTAACTCCTTTCACTTGTAACTGGACATTTCACTGTTTATTTATGAAATGAGTGATGTTATCCACAACATTACTGTTATTCACTAAATGCGAGTATGTATTCGTTTCAAAATTGATTCCTACAAGAGGTAAATCTTCAACACCCGGTAACGTACCCCATTTTAGAAACAATTCTGTAGCAATGCTGATGATTAATTTACCTTTGCCACTTGCATTTTTAGTTTGAGATTTTTTTATATGAATTTGCATGGTTTTTCTCAATTTACTCTGTGTTGTACTATCTCGGTTAATATGTTGAATACCGTGAGATTGATGAGAAATTCCCATATTAAGGGTTTTATCCGATAAATCTCTTTTGTGACGTCGAAGCTCTTCTTGCACATTGTTAATAGGTATGCTATTTTGTAAACTATTTGGAATACCATCTTCTGAGTCCTTTAAAGGACCATTTGGTGAATCACGAGAATTAGTCTCCACTGGACGATATAGCAAAGATTTTGATAGACTATGTTGATTAAACCCTGTCAATCCGTATCCGTTACTATCTGGTTGTTTGATGTTATAGCCTGGTACAACATATTGATTAGTATCTAGCGGAGAGTTCTGGCCAGACCTTGATGAAACAAAGTTTTGTTGACTATCTGATGGGCCATTGGAGTTAAACACTGGCAAAGCTTGTGAATTACTTTCTCGGTTACTATAAAATCCAGATGTGGAAGGATTACATGTTTTATTGCCTGGTTCACAGTTGAATTCACCACTTGAGTTATACCATGACATGTCTGATGGATTATTTTCTTTTATTCCTGGTGACCCCCACAAGTTTCCTTGTTGTGAAACATTTGGGTCATACCTTGAAGAGTCAAATGGCTTATTATTTTGGTCAGGTTTAGGAAGAACAAATGAAGGACTACCTAAATCTCTAGACAAGTTATCTAAGACAACACCAAGTGAAACACTTCCTAAAGCACCAACTCCATTTACATCAGGAGCTATTACAGTTATATTTTTGTTATCTTGTTCGCTAAATAAACAACGTGAGTCAGAAAGTGTCTTCAAAATAATAAACGTAAAATTTTTTTCAACAGTAGACCACACGATACTTTGTGTAGCCTTTTCATCAAATAGTTCATTTTTAGACGTTGCATCCCATGCTCCATCCAAGAACGTTTCCCATCGTGGTATATAGTAAAGCCTTAACATCTCCGCCCATTGTCTAGAAGCGTAATCTCTGTTTTCGCCATTTGGTCCCCAAATTGTGATTAGATTTATTGCATTTGTTTCATAAACCGATTTTTCTACATCATTGGTTCCAATTTTTCCGGCATCATTCAACCATTCACTAAAAGAGAAATCTTCATGTGTTCCCAAAATGTGGGCCATATCCTTCATAGCACTAAGAAAAAGTTCAATAGATTTTTTGAATACCCAGCTATTTGAAAATCGATGTAATAAAAGGCTTCTGTACAGTTGCGCGACTCTGTACTGTAAAGCCTGTCTGGCAACGTCTACCAAATCATGATAAAATCCAGGTGAGTCGCAATTGTCGCCTATTAGAATGAACTGCTTGTAAGCTTGAAACAAATCATAACTTTCGTACCACGCCCATGGTCGAATTTTAAAACTAGGTCGTTGAGTAATTACGTATTTACCATTTATTTTACTATGTCCATTGAAACTGTAAACACTTCTTAATAAATATCTCCAAGCTGATGCTGTGAGATTGCAGCCGTACCTTCTTTCAGCGTAGTCTTCTACCCAGACATCTAGATCCTTAACGGGGCCATTTCTCCATGCAGACTCTAACATTAAATCATAAACTACGTAGTTTTGATTAATACCCTCAGGTGTTAATCCTATTCCCACCATGGTCGCGTTAGGTCGTGATCTCAGTTCGTAAACATCATAGTTTATTGTTCGCATATTTCCAAACATTCCCAAAGTGCCACCTATGTTATGTAACATACACCAAATAAAAGGTTGACCGTAATACATATGGTGGACCTCAAACTGCGGCCATTGTTCTGACTCCATATCCAGTACTAACATTCTACCTTTGGGTACAGCAGTTAAAAAAGATTTCACCTTCATCTTGGACCACGATGTGGGATCGTGTACAAACATACAATTTTGGACAAGCCATACTGCTTCTCGATCTACTTCTGTCATAGCCGCGAATATAGATTTAGCGGTGTTTTGAACTAAAGCTGTGGACCAAGGCTCAACTTTAATCTCGTTGAATGGATTAGAGTTGTAAATATGGCTATAGGGTAAAGATAGTGTGACTTCACGAAGAAATCTTACGCCAATAGCGAGAAATAATGGATCATTGGGGTTCATAAACAATCCACAGCAATAGTTGTTATCAAACTTATTTGACGATGTCTCTACTGAAAAAAATGTTACATTTGGATATATTTTTGAAAATGCCTGTGGAACAATACCATTGAAAGCCGGAACTATGGGTATCATTCCCAGCTGGTACATAAAACTTACTACACTGATTTGTAATTTTTTTTGGTTGTCATGCCAAGACCTTGGCAATGGGCCACCCCAACTTTTTAGGACACCCATTCTCAACCAGGGCAAGTACGCCGGTCCGGTGAAATGTTCTTCAATGTCTTCGTCACTCATTCCGAATCTTTTATAGACCTTGATCCAGGCGGCTTCTTGAGCTGTCGGTGCAAGCGCTACATTAATTCCATTCATGGCCATCCATTGAATGTGTTCAAGCCATTTTGCTTCATCCCACCACAGGTAACTATTAGAGTAACTGTAAATATTTTGATAGTACCTGAATCTGTCGTTAGCAACAACCGCT
The DNA here is from genome assembly GCA_949987775.1 of Aproaerema taeniolella. Lineage (NCBI taxonomy): Eukaryota > Metazoa > Arthropoda > Insecta > Lepidoptera > Gelechiidae > Aproaerema > Aproaerema taeniolella. The sequence goes on from OX465245.1 coordinate 8,105,581, forward strand.
TCGTCAGCTTGGGGTAATGGTGTGGGTATATTTATGTTCTTGACTTGCCATCCGATATGACTTTTGCAGTATTTTTTGAGGTAATAGTTGAAACCCCAAAGTGCTGCTACTCCCGTACTAGCTTTGATGTGCAACAGGTCATTTTTCGTTTGTATTACAAACACGTCCTTCTTGTCTTTGAAAAGTAGTGGATTTATTTCAACATTAACATTGGCGTAATACTTCCGGACAATATCGTTAGCTAAAATTTGTTGTGACTCAAATGGTATTTCTGTCTGTAGTTTTATAGGATCCAAATAATCAAGATTTAAAGCGGTTGTAAGAACAACGTACGTAAAGAAAACACTACCAATCAACTTCATAGCGGAACAGATACTAAATCGTTTAGTATTTTGTATTAGGAAGCGCATCAAGATTGTTTAAAAAGCATAACACTCCTCTTCCTTATAAACAAAGACAATGTAGTACAGTCGTCATGAAAAGTCGAAGTCTGATATCATGTGGAAAAATAGGAAAATATAATTCTTTAAGTTGGGGAAATTATCTGTACACAGTTTTAACAATTTGTCATGTAGCAAAAAAAGAGAACGTTTACAGGACTTTAGGTAAATTTCTTTCAACCTCTCGGGTGGTTAATCAGTCCATGAAACTGAACAACTTCCCCCAGGAACATAGGTCAAAATATGAAAAAAACTTTTGATCTCCCATACAAAATGCGCTATATACTCGTATGTTCCTTCCGGAAGTTATTCAGTTTCATGGACTGATTAATCACCCGAGAGGTTGAAAGAAATTTACCTAAAGCCCTGTATATGCAAGTTTCAGTTTTTACAAAACTTTATACTTTTTTATACTTCTTTTTTAACTCACATTTTTTACAAAATCTAGTTCTACTTCGGTTTAAAACTCTGCTGCGGCTTATAAATTCGCTGTGGACTTTGAATGTGAATCGACCATTTATTTGACTATTTTTTTTGAGTTGAAGCTGCTAAGACTTTTTTTAAAGAACACAAAAAAAAGTAAATATTAGAGTCGTATAGTCCATCAAACTTATTAGGCTTGGTACCGACTGTAAACAGATCAGTGGGTAGGTAGGAATATACGTTTAGTATATTCACTTTATTATTCGATTTTTATTATTGCAGTCGGTTTAAATTTATTTTTAAAGTTAATTGATTTTTCCACTTTTAGTGTAATAATACTGTTATTACATGGTATTTATTACAATGTTTTTTATATTTTTATATAAGAGTTGCCATCGATTTCCCTGGGATTCCATCAGCAGATCCTGACTTAGTGACAATGGGACTACCTCAAATGTCGGAGGAATCGGTAAACATACAAAACATTTAAAAAAAAAATCCTCCTCCTTTTTTGAAGTCGGTAAAAAAGGTTGAAGAAAATAAAGCAAGCAAAGAAGTAGAATTAAATGGGATGATTTCAACTTTTCTGCTCCTGCATTATCTTGTTCATTAGGTACATTACTCTCTTACTTGTTCAACATTTCATCTTAACTGTGTATACCAACCATAATCAAAACATTGTTGGTTCTTCCTGTCATTAATTCTCTGACGATTTTATATTTCGGAAAGGAAGCTAAATTGTTTTATTGTCATCCATATTCCATATATCTGAAAGCCTTTGTTACATAAACCACCGTAGACATAAGGTGACTTTGATCAGCTAAGTATTACGATCTACAAGTGCTACATACATTATTTTCAATCACATGCTGCTTATAAATTTGCTATAAATTAACTAGTTGCAACACTTACCGACTAAAACTTATCTTTATTTCATGCAGGTGATCCTTAAAATTTTATTTTATTGGGCAATTTGTAAAGTCGCGAGAGACTATAATTTCACCAGTGAAAATTGAAATTTTACGGTTTTCACAATTTTCCGGTGACATAAACATAGACCCAGCATAGTGCCAATATACTGAAGAAGAAACAAATTCTAAACTTTTGCTAATTTCAACGCTAGTCTGGACTGGCTTAGTTAAATAACCAAAAATCAGTTGGCTTAGTTAGGCTTAGTTAAATAAAAACTTGTTCGAAATTGTACAAACATTCTATAAAATAAAGAGTTCTATAAAATAAAAAAATGTGTTCTATAAAAGAATCTCATGCATTAACGAATTCATTTTTAATGCCAACCCATATTCCTTGAGGAAAATTACGTGTGAAATTTTCGCTTATGTGTGTGATTGTACTTCTCTTATATTGTAACGGAGAAACATATAGACATAACAATTTGTAAAGTGATATATAATTTTCTCACGCCTATATTTTTCCTGTCGGGGTAGGCAGAGAATTAGATAGTTATGACATGACGCCACGTTTGACCTATATTGAAGGAAGGTTGAAACAAGAATAAAGTGGTGGTAGGTTGTCATCCTTTCACCCACAATACAGCAAACCCTCACATCCCAATTACTGAGTCTTACAGTATGCCTGGGAAGAGTTGGCAGATGGAATGTTCAATATTTTTCTTTTGCTCCTGGTCCAGTGTGAAAGAACAGGGCGTCTATTCCACTAATCAATGTCGTTTCCAATGGCAGTTGAATGACAATGGTAACCATTATATCTGTTCAGGTGGCAAAGTTCAAAACTATTGAAACCCCGATCAGCAGCACCATTGCCTAGTAAGCGCATTGGAAATAAAAACAATAGGTATAATTTTATTTCTTTATTTCGTTATCACTTTAACAAAAATTTCAATGAAATCTAAAATTAGCACGATACTATTCACAAAACATTTTAAGTCAGTCACAATAGTATTCTGTCATGGCGTGTAATCGTTTCTGGAGGTCAGACCTTTATTACACTTAAAATGTTTACTTAGTACCTAGTCAAATATAGTTTTATTATACATCCTTATATTTGTTTGTAAACTCGTGTAATAAGTCATCACACGAGTTTTTACAACGGATCACTACTCATTCCCACACAGTGTGTGAATATAAATACTATTGTTGATTTGTGACTCCATAAAATAATATCATGTTTAATTATCTATAAGCTGTTTACTTTCTTTTGTTTTTTGATTTACCAACCAGTGTAAAACATTGCTACTGGTATACTACTGCCGCTATTTTCCTCAGAAGTAGAATCTACTAAAATTTTCTCAACGTCGTCATCGTCTGCACCATTTATAATAAGTGGCAAGTCATCTAGTCCAGGTACATTTTCCCATTTCTCAAACAATTTAACTGCCACTCCAGCAGGACTATTCGAAGATCCTTGGTCGACGATTTCTACATACATAAACTGCTTCTCAACAGCTGACCTGACGATGTTTTGTGTACGCTTTTCATCAAAAGGCTCATTTCTCTGTAAAGCTTCTAATGCTGCCAACAAAAAAGTTCTCCATCTAGGTATGTAGTAGTAATGAAACAACTCTGTCCACTGTTTGCATGCGTAATCTGTGATTTCACCATTAGGCCCCCATAAAGTTATTTGATTGCGAGCGTTGAGTTCGTAAAAGGTTTTCTCCTCTTCATTAGCTGCTATATTTCTTGCGTTGTTCAACCAATCCATTAGAGAAAAGTCTCGGTTTGTTGCTAAAACTTGCTCAATATCGTTCATTGCATCTAAAAACTGGTTTATTGTAGAATTGAATACCCATGTGCTAGAAAAACGATTTTTCAAAATATTCATGTACAATTGTCCAACTCTATACTGCAAAGCTTGCCTCGTAACATCGACTAAATCATGGTTGAATCCGACAGAATTACACCTGTTTGATGATAAAGTAAACAGCTTAAAAGCTTCAAATAAGTCATAACTTTTATACCAAGCCCATGGGTGAATTTCAAAGCTTGGACGTCGAGTAACAACGTATTTTCCCCTCATTTTATTAAGTCCTTTAAAGCTGTAAACACTTTTAAGTAAATGTCTCCACGCAGCAGCTGTGTCATTACATCCGTATCGTCTCTCTGCGTATTCTCCAGCCCAGTCGTCAAGGCTCTTAACGGGTCCCTTTCTCCATGCAGACTCTAACATCAAATCGTAAACTACATAATTTTGATTAATGCCTTCGGGAGTAAGGCCTATGCCAATCATTGTACTGTTAGTTATTTTTCTCACATCATACACCTCTTGGTTGATTACTTCCATATTTCCAAACATACCTAGTGTGCCACCGAAGTTATGTAGCATACACCAGATAAAAGCATGGCCGTAATACATTTTGTAAAGATTATATTGAGGCCACTGCTCTGACTGCAAGTCTAAAATAAGTAATCTACCATTAGGTACAGAAGTCAAAAAAGTTTGTACCCTATTCAGAGGCCACAAAATAGGCTCGTGTGCAAACATCCAACTTTGTAAGAGCCACACTCCATTTTTATCTATTTCATTAATTGTTGAATAAATAGAACTAGCTGTAGTTTTCACCAGTTCAGTACTCCATGGTTCTACTTTGATTTCATTAAAGGGGTCAGCGCTGTAAACGTTACTTTTTAAGGTGGATGATTCCATGACTTCACGAAGAAACATAGCCCCTATAGTCTTAAATAATTCGTCCATAGGATTTAGAAACAGTCCACAGCAAAAATCATTTGCAAATTTGTTCCATTTTCCGACAGGGAAGAAGGTTGTATTTGGATATATCCTTTCGAAAGCTCGAGGAACATGTCCACTGAATGCTGGAATTACAGGAACCATACCGAGCTTAAACATTAGGTCCATAACAGCGTCTTGAATGTTTTTCTGACGATCGTGCCATGACTGTAGCAGTGGGCCGCCCCACCCGCGCAAGTTGCCCATTCTTAGCCAAGATAAGAAAGCTGGTCCTGTGAAGTGTTCGTCAATTTCTTGTTTAGTCATGCCAATTTTCTTGTAAATCTTTGCCCAGGCTGCTTCTTGAGCTACAGGAGCCAGGGCCAAGTTGATTCCGTTCATCGCCATCCACTCGACGTGGTCGGTCCATTTCTGCACATCCCACCACACGAAGCTGTACGAAGCGGTGCACACGTTCTCATAATACCTGAACCTGTCGTTGGCCACCACCACTTCGTCTACTTGTGGTAGAGGATCAGGTATGTTAACGTTCCTCACTTGCCATCCGATGTGGCTTTTGCAATATTTTTTGAGATAATAATGGAAGCCCCAGACAGCTGCAACGCCAGAGCTTGCACGTATGTGTAACGTATCGTCCAGGGTACGTATCACAAACACATCCTTGCTATCGCGAAATATAATTGGGTCGACTTCAACGGTAACTTTGCTCGTGTATTTTTGTATGATTTGTAAGGCGGCATCACGTTGCACCGTTGGAGAAGTTTTCGTTTGTAGCTTTGTTGGATCCAGATAGGTTAGGTTTAACGCCGAAGTCAACAACACATTGGCTGTTAGTAGGAATAAACCGACCCGTTTCATTGCGAACGTAATACTGGCTCTTTGTGTACGTTTATTGGGGGGCATTGTTGATAAATAAGATTCTTATCTATTGTCGACCGGCGCCGGCGAGACCTTTGACTCACGATACAGAACGCTGTTTTTTATCAAGACGAAAGTTCACTTTATTATTAGATAATATTATGATAATATAACGCAATTCTTGTGAGAAATCATAAAATATATTCCGTTATTGTGATAGGTTTGTTTATTTATTTTAGTAGAAATGCAAACATTCGTTATAGGTCGTTCACGCTGTTTAAAAATGTTTATTTTTAAGCTTAACATAATACTTTAATAATTAATATATATATATTAATTACAAATAAAATCGTCAAAATTGTAAAATAGTACATAAGTAGCCTTATAAACTAATGATTTAGTCAAGTAACGCCCCGGACCATTCCAGGCGCAAAGGTACCCATAACGCTAGCCGCATTGCCGAATGGATCACGATGGATAACCTTTGCACCAGAAATATAAAATGTTTTTATATATTTTTTTAACTGGTTAATTGGGTACAACTTGCTAAATTTTTTATGAGCAAATAAGTATCTGAAGCAATCTAAGACGAACTTTGTTTAAATCACCTATGAGTGGGGGGAACTTCGGTGCTTATTAGGCTAGGGTGTTATTTTGTATCATTTTAGCATGTTAATGAGGATTGACGAAGCATGTTGCTGATATTGGGCCTTTTTATAATTCGAACCGAATATAACTGCACCGGCTTTGTGTTTCCATTGCCCCCTATGTTCCTTGTGACACTAGTGAGATACGAAGCATAGGCGGCAATGCTTATACAATGCCGTGCCGTTACATTCCGTTCGAATTATAACAAGGCCCATCGTCTTAGTTTTTAACCCCAGACAAAAAAAGTGGGGTGTCTTAAGTTTGACGTGCGTATCTGTGTATCTGTGTGTATGTCTGTGGCATCCTAGCTCCTAAACGAATGGACCGATTTCGATGCGGTTTTACTGTTTGAAATCTAACGTAATCGAAATTGTTCTTAGCTATATTTAATCAAAATTGGTTCAGTCGTCTCAAAGTTAAGTAATCGAATGTTAATTTATTCAAGTATTTTTATTTTAGAGTTATTTGTTATGACGAAGTCTATCGCAGATGCGTTTTTGTACAGAGGCCAGCGCATCAGGTTATTCCATTTCCATTACAAAACCGCTTTTATCACAACAGTACAGACACAGAATAAATAATAGTACTAACGTAGTACAGAGTGCACTCTGTACCGTTGCACGCGCGCAGCCGCCCGTACATTTTGTTTTTTATACTAATTTTATTTGTAAACAAATCAACTTATCTAATTCCCATAGTCGTATCGCAAAGTTCTCTAGAGTTTGTCCTGTCCTGTACACTGTATCCATTTAACAATAGGATCTGATAAAGAGGAAGTCCCAATCAATCGGCAGCGGCGGTCCAAACTTCAACTGCATCGAGCCCCATGCACTCCACACGTGCCCAACTTCACTCGCATGTCTCGGAAACTAGTATTAAATTGTATTCACTCAATTTGTGGATGTAAAGTTACGGGAAATGTGTTTTTAAACCCAAAAAAAGTGTGTTACGAGTTTGACGTGTGTGTCAGTGGCATCTTAGCTCCTAAACCATTGAACCGATTTCAAAGCGGGTTTATTAGTTTCAAAGCTAATGTAATCGAGATGGTTTTTAGATGGTTAGTTCAGCGGCTTAAGAGTTATAGGCTGTGAATATCAGGTTGCACTCCGGGCGTGCCGGCAGAAGTGAAAACTTGAACAATATTACTTCCTTGCGGTCTAAAATGTTTTCACTTCATCCTCCGTCTTACGAATTTTCGATCAGGGTCACGTGACCCAGACTTGAATTTAATATTTTTTACCCATTCAAAAAGTGCACAACGCCGCTAAAGAAGTTTTCACTTCATAATTAAAGGATTCCGTTTACTCTTAACTTTAATTTTCTTTTATCTAAGATGTGAGAAAATCGACATTAGAATGAGTTTAAAAAATTATGTAAAGCACTGAACCTTCTAAAATAAAACGAATTCTTGAACAACTCACACAGCACTTCTAATCCCAAAATAAGCATAGTATCTTTTATTCCAAGACCGAATACTACAGAACATCGGATGTCGATAAATCACTCTTTTACACTATACAGGGTGTAAATCTGCAAGGTTGCCATATTCAATGATGGAATAGTATGGTATGGTACCAACTTTATTCGATAATACTGAAAACGGAACATTTAACTATAAACGAAAAAACAAAACTTTGTTTTGAGCTCTAGAGAATAACCCTGAAATAAAAAATTTAGTGCACTGAGAATACCCCAACATTATCGCATCTGTGCCATGTTATTTTAGTGATGTGCATATAGTTTCGATGAATTAATGATGTGCACGCCAGTTGTCGATAAAAAATATTCCTCTGACATTATACAATACGGCAGATTTGAGCCTAAAACAAAGACGATTGGGTCTAGCGTTTGCCCGTAGCCTAAGCTTTTTGTAAAAAGTCAGAGTCAGAACGACATTTTTTCGAATTCCGTAGATTCATTTCCAATGTGCTCGATAGTCGTGTGAGGCACAAAATCTGTGTTTATTTTTAAACCGGTTAGCTGTTTTTTTTTCAGGTCTTGCCTAAACACCACAGTTTGAGGGAGAAAGCTTTTTAAAAAAAATAAGCTTTTGATTGATACAACAGCTGATTTGGTCGAATGGTAGAGACGCTATCTCTTAACTATGGGTCCTTGGTTTGATTCCGGGCAATAATTGTGTAAAATATTATACAAATGACCAAGTTTTTGTGAAATGAGAACTTTTGTTAACGTAAAGGGATCATTAAACGAACAAACAACAACAAACTTTAATGCCAGCTGCATGATGTTATGCACAACAGCTTATCAAACTTTGGCTTTGAAATATCTAGGTTCTTGTCACATCTAGTCCCAATACACATCTGCGGATAACATCCTCGTAGCAAACAGTGTCCGACGGGTCGAAGTTCGGAACACTTCGGGGGAGTTCGCGTGAGTTCGCCCAGTCTAGACCAATTCGATTCCGAATTCGAACACATTCTGTCCCTAATACTTGTTTGACGATACTCGCGAATCGACATGTTAGAAGTTGGGCCAACTTTCTGGAGTCTACTCTGTTGCAATGATGGTAAAACGTATACTATACCAGCCGTAAGAACTTATTTCTAACTAGAGGTTGCCCTACAAGAGTTGCCTGGAAGAGATTGCGCTTAGCCTTTGCGCACTTTTGTATATTTAAACCAAGTGAAACTTTTTTTGTGACTGTGTTCCTAGTTTTATTTATTTAAATTGGAATTAACAGATAATCTTAAGCAACCAAAATAAAAATTACAGAAGTCCGCATTCAAATTAGCCGTTTTACTGAAAAACACACATAGCATATGCTCACGCCTATAATCCCTATCAGGGTAGGCAGAGCATCAGTGGTATTCGATGTCACGATCTTTTGATGTCACGTTTAACATAAATTCAGAGGGTTATTCAATGAAACATTACAATGGTGAGAGGTTGTCAGTCTGAAAAAGGGATTCAGAAAAATATGAAAAACTACAATTTATAATACGTAGGGAAACTCGGTAAGAGTAAGCGTAATGAGCGAATCGTTTACCGCACAAGACGAATGGTTGTAGCTCGCCTCCCCATCATTATTAATAATGTAACCACTGGTTGTAGACCTCTGACCCCCTTGATATTCTCCTACGACCTGGAATCAACAAAAGTTGGTGTTTCTGCTAAAAATTGCGTTGTACATCATCTTAAAAGCAAATTATATTCTTTTTACATGTATATTCTGGTTAAGGAGCAATTTGGAATGTTTTTATGTGTATTACTAAGGCTATGTATATTGTATTGTATTGTATGTGTGTGTAGTCATTCAAATAGGTACACACGCCATCACATCAGTCTCATATTGACTTCGACGTCGACATTAACTCCCTTGTAATAGCCTTAACTCCCTTGTAACTTATAATAACGCCTTTCGTATTGTAAAAAGATCGTCAGGTTATCTGTACCTACATGAAAAGTTAATATAATAATTGCTTTATAAAAAACTAACTTTCCGCCCGGACTTTGTTCCCGTGGGAATTCGGGAACATTATGTAACCTATGCCACCCGCTGATAAGGAAGCTTTCTATTGGTAAAATATTTTTTTAAATCGGTGTTTACAATATTATAGTGTAGATTACAGCAAGAAATCAAATCCAATTATCATCTTCTGTTTTTTCACTAGTAAAACCATTTCATTGATAAACATATTTGAGATGTGATAGGCCTTTTTATAATTCGAAAACGGCACAGCGAAATTGTGTTACCATTGCCTCCTATGTAATAGTAACACTAGAAGCTGAGAACGTAGGGCGCAATGGTAATTAAAATTTTGGAATTCTTGCCGTGCCGTTCGAATTATAAGAAGGTCCGATTTGACATCCTTTTGAGTGAGAATAAAATCCACAATGTAGTAACAAACAGACATGCAATGTAAAATGGAAAGAAATCTGAATTCGTATAAAAAAGTTCCTTTAAATATTATACCTGCATCTAACGTCTATTTAATTTAAAATCGAGTTAGAGTAGGTAATGTATGAGGAAAAGCGCGCTACTCAGCATTCAGCTGAAACAAAGTTAAAGCAAATCGCTTGCCACAATATTCTCATTTCGACAGTTTATTTAGCATTTTAAACAGAGTTTCAAACGGAATAAATGCCCGTTGCGGCACGTCTGCCCGCTTCGCACTCTACTCACGAACTGATTTGAATTTGGAATTCGTACGCTCAGTTGGCGCTGGTGTAGCTATTTAGTTTTTTATTCAAAACATTTTACGTCTTGGAATTTTTATTTCCAGCCAATATTTGTGGAGCGGTAACGTTTCAATTTTGTTTCAAATTTCGAAGTGCAAGAACTTCCGTAGTCAAAGCACGTTCCGTGACGTTTAATTTTATAGTGCATGTTTGGAAGTAGTAAATAAAGTTACTGTGACTGTTTTGTAACATTAGCAGAGTCAAGTGAGGGGTAGAACCAAAAAAGAAATTAGATTTGTAATGGGTCGATATTATTCTATACTATGAAGTAGCTAAAATTTCGGTGTTTTGACATTTCATAGTTGTCTATTTAACGTACGACAGCCTCCAGTCAATTCGATTCAATTCTTAATTAGTGACGTCCACGATTTTCGTGTTTTTTGTCAATGTCAGAGCGTTTTAATAAGTATTGAAATAGAGAATAGAGAAATCGCTAATATCAAGTACCTAGAGAAACCCTTGTTGTAGTACGACAGAGCCTAGTCCGTTGATCGGTAGAATGCACTGTTAGCAGACGAGGATAACGATTTTGGAGCACTGAAATGCTGACACCCAAAATACGGGTCTGAAAAATCGAGTAAATTGACAGAAGAATGATGAAACGTCAAAAATTCGAAAACTATTTCCAATAAATAATTTTTAGGGAAAGAAAAATATTCGGCGCGAATCGGACTTGAACCCACGACCCCAGGGTAAGATCTCCTGGTGCTCTAACCGACTGAGCTATCGTGCCTTCAAGTCAAGCGGCGAAATTTCTCAATTCCTTACTAAGCACATACGTTGTGCTTATAGGTTAGCGCCATCTGTGTCTCGTGCGGAGAACTACAGACTCATATTACTTTAAGTTTGTGATATAATAATAGAGTAATTGCATAATATGTGAGTGTCAGAAAGATCGCGAAAATACTTTTCTTCTCAGTTCTCTTATAAATAAACATCAGATCGTTTGGTTTGAAACAAAAAACAAATCTACCTAATCTTCGCCTGTTTGTTACTTAGATATGCTAAGTAGATTTAGCCGGGAATGCTAATGCATTTGGCTTAAGTTGTACCATAAACTTAGCTTGGAATAGAAGGCGCAAAGAAACTGTAAGAAAAGTATTTCAACCTCTTTCTGACATAGCAAATTTTTTATATAGGGCTTTAGTATCTCTCTTTCAACCTCTCGGGTGGTTAATCAGTCCATGAAACTGAACAACTTCCCCAAGGAACATTAGGTCAAAATACGAATAAAAAATTTTGATCTCCCATACAAAATGCGCTGTATGAAGGAACTCATTTTTTTTCGTATTTTGAAGTATGTTCCTTGGGGAAGTTGTTCAGTTTCATGGACTGATTAACCACCCGAGAGGTTGAAAGAGAGATACCTAAAGCTCTGTATTGCTTTTCATGTAGCAATTTTCAGGGTGTATGTACAAATTCGAGTTTCGCCTTTAATTTGGTGACTATTCATTTGTTGATTAGTAAAATATAATCCTTAAAAATTATGTTGTAAATATTTGTTTTTCCCCGTGAAGTATGCAATAAAGTATTTATCTATCTATCTATGATATAGCTAAACAAACAGTCACGCGATGCGATTTAAAGTATAAAATATAGTAACTGTATATTAGAAAAGTCTGGGAAATTAGGAATGTTCCTTGTTTCTAAAGTTATTTAAAAAATCTTCTAATACGATTCATATTTTTCAACCTGTCTATGGTTCAAACGAATGCTCAAATCTGAACCTTTCTAAACAAGGAATAGAGTTCAAATTAGAATGTCGACCAGGGAATGGGTAATGAAGTCAGTACTAATGGAGTGTTTTCGCGGTTTTTTGCTCCCGATGTTTGACTTACACAGATTTACAGGACTCTGTTTTGCAATGGTGGGCCACTGGTATTACTTATTTGTGCCGTTCGACATGATTTTCTACTGCTTAAGATTTAATTTGAGTGGTGGTGGTACTGCGTCTTGTTCGACGGGTCCTGGGTTCGATTCCCAGTCGGGGCAAATCTTTGCGTAAAAAGCAGATGTTAGATAAAACATGAGTATAGTGGGGATAGCTTGTCAGCCTTTTGCCCACAGTATGCCTAGGTAGAGTTGGCAGTTGACACACTTTAAGTTTCCTGGAATGCTTAAGATTTTATTTGACGGCCGGTTTGGTTGAGTGGTAGTGGTACTGCGTCTTGTTCGACGGGTCCTGGGTTCGATTTCCAGTCGGGGCAAGTATTTGTATAAAAATCAAATGTTGGATAAAATATAAGTATAGCGGGTAAGTTGGCAGCTTAGGCACAGAATGCTTAGGTAGAGTTGGCAGCTGACACATTTGACGTTGACTAGGTGAGCCCAGCGTAACACAAAAAAAGTTAAAAAAAAGGTTCCAAGTGCAATTTTTGACTTGTAGTAAAATTTTAGTTTGTGTAAACCTGTAAAATTTATTTTTAAGAAACACTGCCGCAAAAACAGAACAAAAAATCTTGATAAAATAACTAGCTTACGCGACAAGAAACAATCCTTAGAAGTTAATCCCCAACTTTCTGAAAGTTTTTATTAAGTTACCGTAAAACAAACTAGCCGGGAATTTTTCAAAGTTCCCGCGACAGTGTCCGCCCTGAGCGCTTTTACCGCAACACAAGTTTGACTGCAATTCAATTATCTTGGAAACTTAGACCTTCGTCTGAACTTGTCTCTCTTGATATCATTAATATATCTAACTTTTAGCTTGAAAATATGTTAGTTGTGTGAAAGTTATGTTTTTTTTTCATTTTGTGTTTGGGTTTTTCTTCTCTTCTTCCTAGCGCTTAGTCCCGTTTCTAATACGGGGCACGCTTGACTATTATCCAGAATTTTGGCAGGTCAAGTCATTACGGTGATAGCGGCACTTGGTTATGTATGAGCCAGACTTGTAATCCGAAGGTCGCGGGTTCAAATCCTGGTGCGGGCCTGTACTACTAAATTCGTCTTTTCGGATTTATGTACGGATTTCTAATTATCACTTGCTTAACGGTGAAAGAAAACATCGTGATGAAACGCGCCCGTCCAAAAAAATTCATTTTTGAAAGACGAGCGGTCCACCAACCCGCATTGGGCCATCGTGGTGGACTATGGCCTAAATCCCCGTCGTACGTTTCGAAGGGAGGCCCGTGCCCCTCGGTGGGGACGTATATGGGCTACTAAGAGAAGAGAGAAGTCATTACAGTGGAGCGAATGCCATCTGACCTCCGTGACCCTGTTACCAGGGGAGCTTGACCGGATTGGACTATGGTTACACATTAAGTCGCCTGAATGTGCAACACAAATTATGGATGTGAACTAGCATCGGAAACTGAAATATTTTTCCCAGGTAAACATAAATTGAAAAATAAAATGAAAAAACCATTTAAAAATTTCCCAAAAATCCTATAAAAATTTTCAAAATGTTCGATTTCTCATTGCTAAGGCAATCGCACATGTTACATGAAGGGGTCAATTTTTTTTTTGAGACTTATTTTTCCCCCTGCCCCTATGAAACTGAAAAAAAAAATCAGTTTCATTGGGGGAATCACCCCTTAATGATTCGCTAACTAATTATAATTTATAATAAACATATGTCAGAGATTAGAACTTTAAAAATGTATACCTAACGTTTTTTCAATATACTGAACAAAAGCTAGCACACTGCATGTGCACTTAGCCGATTCTGAAATGTCAACTTGGTGATAAAGTGCAATTTTTCTTACTAAGAAAACACTTAACTTTAAAAGTGTATAGTAAACGAAGCAGGTCAAGAAAACCTAAACAAAATTCAATCTACCCTCCACTCTCACAATCAATTTCACCGCCAAAGTAAAATAGAATCCCGCGAATCGATCGTTTCACTTAACAGCTCTTTAAAATCCCGAAGGAACCACTACGGACTTTTATCTCAGCTCCCAGTTAGAGGGATGAATACATCAAACGGGATGCAAGCTTTAATCGGCGGGAAACCGATCCCGGGAGGCTGGGATTTGACCTTTCATACCTTTGATACCGACGTTTTGTACTTCGCAATGTAATTGCGCTGAAATTTAAAAGAGGTTTTTTTAGCTCCGTACTAGCTTTACGCCCGGGACTTCGTTCCCGTGGGAATTTCGGAAAATTATGTAGCCTATGTGTTAATCCAGGGTATCAGCTACCTCTATACCAAATTTGATCAAAATCAGTCCAGCCGTTCTCGAGTTATAAGTGTTGTAACAAACACGACTTTCTTTTATATATATAAGATATATATATATATAAGATAAGATTACAGAACGTGACTCAGACTCTGATCTATATTTAAGTAGCAGTCGTCTTTGTTATTTTACTGTGAGAGAAAGAGACAATCAATACTTAAGTATAGATTAAGACTTGAGTTTCTCTCTGTAATACGGGCCTAAGGGTATTGATTCTTGATAGCAAGTATATCATATTATGATTTGCTTTACTTCCAGTCAGTCTCATGAGTCTCATTTTTTGGTGATATAAAACATTTATTATTTGTATAATGAAGAGCGGAGTCTCCCAACACAGGTATTACATTTTATTTTTACATTTTTACATTTACATTTGCCTAAGGGTGACTCCATTCTACCTTGTATTGTTATCATTTTTTGAAATAAATAATTTTGTATGTGTATTTTGTATTTGTAATTAATTCTTGTAAGTAATTCAGAAGGTCAGAAAGTCTTATGTTTAGAAAATGCTACGTTAGAACTGTACAAATATTTTAAAATTCGAAAATTATACTTTGATGTTATGAAAATTCATAAAAAAATATAGTCACAGTTAAGGAAAAAAATTAAGAATGGAAAATTAAAACCAAACAACTTCATTTAAAATAATTCAAAATTAATTAATGAACAGTTATTGTTTCATTTCATTTATATTAAGAATTCAAAGATGTTAGATTTCAGAACATATCTCTATTACTTGATTGTCCAAATATTATTGTCGTAGAATAGGAAAGAAAATAAAACAACTCATTTCTTTTAAAACTCGGTAAATAAGAAACTTTTCTAGCCGGCCCCAGACTGGGCGCCAATTTCTTGCTTGGCCCCAGTCTGGGCGCCAAAACGTCTCGACAATTCCACGCTATACACAAATTGACAGCGCCGCGCCGCCTTGCGTCTGGAGGGGAGGGGGGAGACGACGCATTGGACCGGCAGTCCGTGACCGAACTCCGAGATGAATGGACGTGTCTGCGGCTAACGAAATATATTCGGCAATTTGGTTAGACGTGCTGCTTTGCAAATGTCTTTGTTAGAATGCGTTATCTAAGCAAACAATATTAGGATTGTACGTTTTTATTTCTTGCAATACCTACAGGTTTTATAAAATGATGAATACAGTTTCTTGCTTTACAGAAATTTGAAAAAAATACAAAAATATGTGTGATCATCTTACAATAACTGATTTGTTATATCTTAAATATTTTTTGCTTATACCTTGACCTGTGGCGTTGATATAAATATTTAGCACAAACTTTGAAAAACTTTTAATATACACATAGAGAAGCTCACACTCTTGTCCCATTACCTGTCTACTAATAACTAATCTATGACCTCTGCCTACCCCTCAATGGGGCAACTTTTTAACAATAAATTGTTATGGGATTTAGTCACTACCAAATAATTAAATAAACCTTGAAATGATTAAATAAATAAATAAATGCTACACACTCAAAGGCCCACACTAAGGTTTTCCCTTGTGTCGTGGGTCCCTTGGAACACACATAAAGACAAACACAAACACCCATGACCCGAAAACAAACATCTGCTTTTTACACAAATGTTTGCCCCGACTGGGGATCGAACCCAGGACCCGCGGATCAAGAGGCAGCGTCACTACCACTCGACCAAACCGGCCGTCAAGCCGGCCATTGTAGCCTCATTATAGCCTTTTGGCGAGGTAAGCTTAAAAATAATTGAAATTCCAATAAGTCTTCCATGCATCTGGCCTACCCTCTGTTGCGGTGGTAAGACTGGTAAGTACCGTAATTTTCTCGGATGCGAACAGTAAACACCCTTTTGGGTATATATGAGTAAATGATGAATCTACCTATACCCAGCAGTTGCAGTTGACCACTCAGTCTTCCATAATATCGCTTTTCTGAAGCCAATGCGTAGCTGTTTACTCGCAGTAAAGGTCGTGCTTCCTCATCTGGTTGTTCTGGATTCGATTCCCAGTCAAAGCAAAACATGTGACATACACACGATACGTGTCACAAAGAAACCGCGATGCTAGGAAAATCTTATCAAATTCCTTTGATTGTAAGCATAAGCATTCCATACGAGGCGTTGTCGATGCAAGTAGTTATCAGAAAATTATGTTTATTGTAGTGTCAAAGAACATTACTTCTGTTACAACTTATTGATATGTCTACCCTAAGAGGGAGTATAATATAAGCGTGTTTGTTTATATAGACAGCAGAATATACAATAAATAAAATTGTATGAAAACCTTTAAGAATAGTGAACAAATGAGAATGGTGAGATTTTTAAAGTAAATATGAGCAGTCTAATGTACTGTTGTGTGTACTTAAAAATTCTTGGTTAATACTGATTTCTTACCAAAAATACTTAAGTCCTTCTTTAAGTTTCAATAAGAATCTGAGCAAGGATTACTCTTGAGCGACTCTACTTGAAATCTCATTTCGCCCAGAGACATTCAATTTCAACCCGTAACTTAGGTACTTATATACAAAGAGAATCGTCCCAGATTCTTTATATACTCTTTATATAAAGTTGTATATATCTTTCACGTATTATCTCACGAGAAGAAAAAAATTCAAGAATCCTTTCTTAAGATGTTTTGAAATACGCATGCGTAGAGTAAAAGCCCCGCCTTGGATAGAGAGAGAAAACAGGCAATTTCATATTTCAGCCTTCTGAAATCTGATTCTCGCTTGGATTGATTTCAGATAAAAGTGATAGTAATCGAAATAAAAGGTTTTGTATTGCGAGTGTCATTTTCGAATGGGAATTTTATTTTGCCGGGCTTGTTGGCTAGCAATAGTAGCAATATTGAATATTACATTGTGCTATAATGATTGAATACACTTTTAGCTATCTATTAGTTTTTGATGGTCGCGTTTTGCCTTTTGTATTTTTTATATGTGCATCTACATTGTACTGTATACTTTACTTTATGTGTCTGTCTTTATGTGTGTTCCGAGGGACCCTCGGCACAAGGGAAAACTTTAGTATGGGCCTTTAAGTGTGTAGAGTCAAAAAAATATAAAATGGCGTTTTATGTATTATATACACTGCGTTATACTTATTTAAGCTTACAATCCTTTGCGTATGGTATGAAAATTAGTTTTACTTAAGCTACCTACCTTGATTTCTATATTTTTTCTTAGTGTGGAGAAGAGGAAAAACTTTTGGAATTTTAATTCGTATATTGAAATGAGTGTGTGTTATAGTTATTAGGTTCAATGAAATTACTATTTGACCAACATACAATTAAATAAATAAGAAATACTTTAATTTTCTTCCATGAAACAATCTTGGAGTAAGTACAAATAATAATAAATTCTAGAACATTGACCTAATAGTACCATATATTGTATATTGCACGTATTCTGCCTCAAATTTTCATTAAATGTTAGCAAAATTAACTTGAAGTTCAACTAAGGTAGTACAACAAGAATTTCAATAAAACGTTGTAGTCCGCGCCCCAAACTGGACGCCACTTTTATCCGAGCGGTAACTACCCTCATAATAATTTAAAGCATCGCAATGCATTTCAACGCTCGTCTGAATATGCAGTTTTAATTAAAGAACATTCAGAGTGCACTCTAGACTCTCAATTTCAGTTAATTAATACCGAACTACCCGCACCTCCAACGTTGTATCTCTTGGCTATTCATCAAGATTTTCAAAGAGGATTTTTTCGTCCGACTTTTCATTACACATTGAGATGAAGTTTCTGGTCTAATTAAGGATACTTCGAGAAAACCCGCCCCTGAAGCTTTAACTCACTGGGACGTGGTTGGCTTATTTTTTTTTTGACACACTCATTCCCGCCTCTGAGGCCCTCCCAAACAAACAGTTGAATACTTTGAAAACAATTTGTTTTGTTTTCGAAATTATGTCTTATCTTCTTCGCATGAAGACTGAGATCTGTTTGTGTTTGAATGGTGTTTATGTCGTTGTGGATTTGAGAAGAACCTTTCAGTTCATTGCGTGAAAGTAGAGCCTTACAGGAATAGAGTCAGTTGACCGCGAGCTTTCGCGAGTAAGGTCGTGTAAGGGGAGAGAGTGCGTTTCCTTCGCGGATAGATGCGGAAAACTTTACGATCGTATATTTTATAGTGTAAAAGCAGAATTATTAAAGTTAATGCTGTAATTTTGCTCTGAATGTGAGATTTTTTTGCTTTTGGTGAAATCACAGAAGTGTGCCGTGAAGTGAAATTGGAGGTAGGTTTGCAAAAGTGTTTTGTTGTAGTTTCTCTAATAAATCAGGATTTTACGATCATTATCCCCCAGAGTTCTTAAAAATAAATTATGATTTAATATTTAAAATACTGTCTGTAAGAGTAGGTACGGTTGATAAATATTTGTCGCTAAGAACTAATAAATAGTTCTTTGCGATCATTTTATAATTAAAATGATTTCGATAAATAAACACTATAAAAATTTCAAATCAATAAGACGAGAAATTAAAAAGTTTCCCACGTTCGGGATTACTATTTAAAATCATTTTTTTATTCGAACTTTTTGATGGCAGCCGTTGAACTTTTGAAAAGTTTAGAATCAAGTAGGTTCCTAGTCAATTTCTTAATAGTCGCAGCGGGTTGAAATTATGGAATTTTTCCTTAAAATATACGTAATTAATCAAAACATTATTATGTAAAAAAATGTTTAGTTACGTAATTTAATGTCTTTGTCGCGTATTTTTGATATTTATTGTTAAATTGATTTTTTCTAAAGCATTAGTTTGATATTTTAACAGACAGTTAAAGAGTTTGCTTGCTAACTATAACTATTCTATTTATCCGAATATGATGAAACTTTTGTGAGTTATTCTGTATATATTGGCAAAGGTTTCTGATATAAATCTATTTAAATAAAGTTGGAGGTGCTGATTCATCAACGGCCAGCCCAAACCTTTGAACCTAGGAAGCTGAAATTTGGCATGAGGGTTCCTTTCATTACGTAGGCAAAGAAAAGGGAATAATTTCACAAAATCCCCACGGGAACGAAGTCCCGGGCATCCTCTAGTGGGTAGTAAAACCGGAAACGAAGCTGCAGAGATCAGCTAGTTTTAAATACATAAAAAAGCGTGACTTAATAATACATTATATTATTTTAAAAAGATAAACACATTAATTTAAAACTCTTCTTTACTCTTCCAAACACATTAATTTTAATTAATCGTTAAGATACAAATGTTTTTACTTTATTTTTTTATTTTTTTTCGTTTTTGTAATTGTGTGTAATGTGTCAGTTAAATAAAGGTTTTATCTATCTATCTATCTATCTATAAATTCGAAAGTTTGTGTTATGGCTACTCCATCGACACAATATTTTATAATAGAGTCATGTTTTATTTTTCAAGTCAGTTGTTTTTGTGAATCGGTGGTAATAGGTTTAGGGAAAGATAGGTACGACTTGTAGTTCTTTATCATCAGTTATGATAAAGAACTGTTATTTTTTTATTATATGCTTGTGATTTTCGGCTAATGTTTTACTGGAGAAATGTAGACTTAGATTCAGTAAAATATTTTCAAGTTTTAAATAGTTTCAATACCTCGGGTTTACCTTTGCTAAGACTAGGTATTAATCATACTTTGGTTTTCAGAAATAAAATAAAAATTAATTCTTTGAATAAAGATGATTTATACTTTAGCTTGCTGTAATTTTTCTTCCTACCTATGAACTTCAACCAAGTTATAGTTTGTTTTTTTACGAGTCTGATTAGTCTGAGTTATATTTACTTATTATCTTTATCGGATCAAATAACCCTACGGGAAAAGAAAGGATTGATTTTCTATTAAAAAACAATATCAAATTTATTGATTGTAGGCAGAGAAGACTCATATAAATTATAGAACAGAAATAATTTTAACATCTTAAAACAAAAATTAATCATATCAATAAAAATAATATAAATCCATTATAAATCAAGGAATTTTATATAAGTAAGCGACGCATTTTATCTACTAATTTTTTTCCGTCGCAGAATTGCTAAAAAGCTTGTTACTTTGCGTCAAAATCTCCAAAAACATATTATGCATAAAATAACTTAAAAGTCAGTGACGAAACCGTCACTTTACCAACTTTAACTTAAAAAACAATATCAAATTTATTGATTGTAGGCAGAGAAGACTCATATAAATTATAGAACAGAAATAATTTTAACATCTTAAAACAAAAATTAATCATATCAATAAAAATAATATAAATCCATTATAAATCAAGGAATTTTATATAAGTAAGCGACGCATTTTATCTACTAATTTTTTTCCGTCGCAGAATTGCTAAAAAGCTTGTTACTTTGCGTCAAAATCTCCAAAAACATATTATGCATAAAATAACTTAAAAGTCAGTGACGAAACCGTCACTTTACCAACTTTAACCGTAACTTGGCTAATCACGAAACTGCGGTAAGATAATCTTGTGAATTAACACCTGCACGGATGACTTCAAACTTTAGGCCTAGTGTTGTCACATTTTGGGTTTTATCTGAAAGCGTTACAGGTTATAAATTAAGATGCAACCTCAGATGTCAGCTTGGCGAGCTTTATCGACTGTATTATGTATACTAACTATTACATGTGTAGTTTTTCTTGATTTTGTTATTAAGTTTCCTTAAAATATAATAAAATTATCCCGTTTTAAATAGTAATATTTATTGCTGTTAAAGCAACTGCCATTACAAGCTAAAACTCTAGTATAATTTTGTTTAAAAAAATTACTGAATCAATTAAAAATGTAACCCAAAATCAAAGTTACAACTAAACATGAGTTTGCAGTGATTTAAAAGCATTACTTTCTTGTTCCGCGAAAATAGTTAAAATAAAATCCGTTATCTAAAATAAGATGGCCAATTTTGCCATAGTTCTGTGCCCCAACAAGTTACAGCAATAATTTATGCAACATACGAAAGGGGAAAGCATGTATTTTAAACATGTATATACTATTTAATTTATAAAGCAGAGGTTTAAAAATAATTTGCTATTTTTACATCAGCACAAAATCTGCAATCATTACAAGTTTTCGCAAGTTTTCATGCGTAAATGAGTCGAAATAAATCCTGGAGCTGGATATTATTTTATTCTTGTAACGAAATAGCATAACCATAACAATGACTGCATACGAGTAAGTCAAAATGACAGACAGATAAATGACACAGAATTGGCATAAACTATGGCCATCTAAAGAGATGACCTAAAAATATACCTATCCAACCTTCATGGACCAGGTATAAATACTCGCACCACGGACATTTTACTCCATGGTTAATGATAGAAAAAAGTAGTAATTCTCGCCATTTTCAAGTAGTTTCCCGTCGATAATGAATACAATATCCTTTTTCACTTTGTTTCCGCTGCTTTAACAGTGACTTAACTAATCATGCTAATAATCATTAATTATCAAAGGATTTTTAACATAAATCTCATCCGTGTAACTGCACATAGTCTGGAGTAGGAATAGGCCAACTCTTTTTGAGGGTTTTTTGATAAAAAAATAATAAAAAAAAAATATATTTTTTAAATTTCCTAAAACATCATAGATAGTATATGCAATTTTCATTTATAATGTTATTTAAATACGAATAGAGGTTTATTACACGAAATAAATCCAGGTAGTGTTTTAATACTATAGAGGCATAGAACATCGTGGACTAATAAGTTTGCAACACTAACACGTTGGTAAATCTAAAAAAATTTTACAGGGAAGGTCCCTAGAATATTTTTTTATAGTTTAATAGTTTTATTTTTTCAACTCTAGTTGTACAATAGTATTAAACGCGAATAATTGTGTTTTTTATTGTATTTTTTGTGCATATAGTCTGTAATTACGTTTCCATAGTTAAAATGATAATTTATATACCAAAGACATGGGCTTATAAAATTTTAATAAACTTTATTTGCGTTATTTTATAGCATTTTGATCCAACAAATTTTCGACGTGATTATTTAAATTGATTTAACTTTTTATTTATGAACTGCTTGAAATAAAACACACACTAAATTTTAAGTAAAGCTTTCCATAGTGCATTAGTAAAAACCACACTCAAATTGGTAAAGCTGTTTCTGAGATTAACGCGCACAAGCAGATAAACAGACAAAAATTCGAACAATCATTGTTTTGGGTTCTATTGCGTTGTTATAGGCCCGCAATAATAGTTTTTCTTTTACATTTTTAACCCCCAGTTACATTTTTAACCTCCGACAAAAAAGAGGGGTCTTATAGGTTTGACGTTTAAATCTTTGTATCTGTATGTTTGTGTATCTGTGTGTCTGTCTGTGGCATCGTAGCTACTAAACGAATGGACCAACTTCGATGCGTTTTTTTTTGTTTGGAAGCTGACGTAATCGAGATATTTCTTAGCTATTTTACTTTTTTTTTATTTTTACTAGCCTGTCAGATTTCATGCTGGGCAAAGGCCTCTTATAGCTCTTATATATTTGATCAAAATTGGTAAAGCCGTTTAAAATTTATAAGAAATCGAATGTCGGGGGTGATATTTTTTTTTTAATTAGAGTTATATTACATGTTATATTACATTAGAGTAATGTTACATGTGAGTTGACGGCCGGTTTGGTCGAGTGGTAGTGACGCTGCCTCTTGATCGGCGGTCCTGGGTTCGATCCCCAGTCGGGGCAAACCTTTGTGTAAAAAGCAGCTGTTTGTTCTCGGGTCATGGGTGTTTGTGTTTGTCTTTATGTATTTTCCAAGGGACCCACGACACAAGGGAAAACCTTACTGTGGGCCTTTGAGTGTGTAGCGTTTAAAAAAAAATGTATAGATATAGATATTCATCAGCCCATATACGTCCCCACTGCTGGGGCACGGGCCTCCCTCAATAACATGAGGGGTAAATGCCATATTCACCACGCTTGGCAGACGGGTTGGCGAGGGTTTTGATATTATTGCAGAGGATAGATATAGATAAAAGTTTAAAATCCGTAACAGGCACAGAAGCATGACATCACTAAAGGCTCCGTCGGAGGCCCTCTAGCAAAGTCTCACCAACTGCGGGCCAGGTGTGAATGCTTTAAAATATGCTAATCTAAACAATTCACCGCCAAATCTTTTTGTGTATTGTTTGCAGGCGCTAGAGAATATGTTAATTAAGACGACACCTTGCTTTTGAGAAATACAGTCTTTATTTTTTAACCCCTGACAGCCCAGTTGGTAATGAGCCGGACTTGTAATCCGAAGGCCGCGGGTTCAAATCCTGGTGCGGACCTGTAGCACTAAATTCGTCTTTTCGAATTCCTTTATATACAGATTTATAATTATCACTTGCTCAACGGTGAAGGAAAACAACGTGATGAAACCCGCCCGTTCAAGAAAATTCATTTCCGAATGACGAGCGGTCCACCAACCCGCATTGGGCCAGCGTGGTGGACTACGGCCTAAAATCCCCTTTGTGTTTCGAAGGGAGGCCCGTGCCCCTCGGTGGGGACGTATATGGGCTGGTAAAAAAAACCCCTGACAAAAAAGAGGGGTGTTATAAGATTGACGTTTTATCTGTGTGTTTGTCTGTGGCATCGTATGGACCGATTTCGATGCGGTTTTTTTTCTTTGAAAGTTAACGTAATTGAGATGGTTCTTAGTTATATTTGATCAAAATTGGTTTAGCCATTTGAGTTATAAGCGCTAACTGCTTTACCACAAAACATTAAAACACCACTTAGACAATCTCTTAAACTAACTTATGTAATTTTTTCTATACGAAAACTGACTTTTTTGTTGTTATGTTGAAATGAAATGAAATGTCTTTATTTGCACGGATAATGGTAATTACAATGATAATATATTAAAGGATCTCATAATCCACCAATCGTATGGCATGCAAATATTCAAAATTTACAAATAATTTAATTAATAGTATGTTTTATAAACCTTATACTCATATAATTCCTTAAGGGAATAAAAACACCTATCACACAGCCAGTTAAATAGTCTTCTCTTAAATATCGCGAAAGGTAAATCTGTTACGTCGTTTGGTAAAATATTATATATTCTTACCGCCATTCTAGGACAGTTTTTGTCATATAAGGAGCTTTTTCCGCTTGGTAGCACCAGTTTATTTGGATACCTAGAGTTGAATTTATTGACCTGCATTTTAGTTTTGAATAGATGTGTTGTTGTTTAATTTATCCATTACGGGAAATATAAAGAATCTATGTCCATGGCTGTATCAGTTTTAGTTTAATTTTCTGTGGTAAGAGCCTTTATTTAGGGGTTTATATATATTTTTTTAAATTTTAGAGTTATTAATTTTGATACCCGTAATAGTTGTATGTGAACCACACAAGACGGTGTAGATACATACAGTATGTTTAAGCTATCTAATCAAAGGCCTAGAACGTAAACAAAGCCACCATTAATTACCGCAGTGATTAAGCTAAACAGATGACGTCCTACCCTCATCAACTTGAAAATTATGTCACAACATGCAAAGGGCACTTTATGAAACTATGAACTACCAGTGTGACCACACTCACTATGTCTAACTGGAGGCTTACCATGATCTCTTATTGCGATTCATTTTAGGACCTTTAGTATGATGGGCATTTTGGTATCGGTATTGGGATGGAACTTGCTACCGGCACCAATTGAAATAAATGCTACATCGGTAAAAAGGTGATTTTCTGTAGAATAAGAATAACCGAGTTCTGATTCATTGTCCAATAGGAGTAATCGTGCGTTGAAAGTTATTTATTTTTCATCATTTATTCATTTTTTCTGCGACATCCTTCTTCATTTTGGCATAGTATTTTTATTTATTATATGAATTATAAATGATCATCATTAATTATTACCATCAAATGAAAAACCTACTTTAAACTTGTTTTATTTACTGTGAGAATAAAAACCAATGATAATAATTAATCATGATCATTTATAATAAACAAAAATACTATGCCAAAATGAAGAATAATCTCGCAGAAAAAATAAATAAATGATAAAAAATATATACATTTCAAGGCAGGATTACTCTAATTGGACTATACATCAGGACTAGCACTTCGGTTATTCTTATTTTACAGAAAATTACCTTTTTACCGATGTATCTTATTATTTCAATTGGTGCCGCTACCAAGTTCCGTATTTATATGCCCTCATCCTTTAATAATCATGACGTCGTCTTAGATAGACATAACATAACTGAAATAGTTTTCGAACGCTTTTGTCAATTTCGTAAGAGTGAGACCCACTTATGCGAGTCATTTTAGCGCTATCACTTTTACACACACCATATCAAATACGGACCACCAGCTCGAGCACGATGGCGACAAACTCGCACGGCGCGCCGCCACTCGGCTGACGCTTAAACTTCACTTTGATTGCGCGAGGGCCCCGCGCAAAGGCTTGCTTGCCATTTGGAATGTTGACATTTTGACATAGGACCGCGGCGGATTATGCGTGCTATCACCATAGTACTCAAGCTGCAGAGACAAACATCGATAATTCATTTAAACTTTTAAGGGGTTATGGCAGCGTTAAGAGGCTATTCATTTTAAGAACCTAAACTGAATCACAGATTAATCTGAAATGCCTCGCATTTGGATAGTTTCCTTAAATCTCATGATAAGCCTTCTGTACTGGGACCCGATTCTGTAACTTAAGTTGTCTGTCGATAGAATGGAGGCCATTTTATCTGTTCAGGTGGCGAAATTGAGTTGGGAATCATATCACATATGTTGTGACTTGGGAATCAGGATATGAGATCGCAAACTACAACGCTGATTTTTAATGAGTCCCATAACCAAGTGACGGACGAACGCCCGTGGACGTTGTTTTTCAAACATACGCTATTTTTCGCCTTAACAAAGTCAAGGGCGCAAACTAGCAGATACATATTTACGTTACCGCCTGTTTTCTGGAGGAAGAGACCACAGATAACCCTTTGTGTGATCCAAACGAGTCTTTTCCGCTTTCTCTAATACCCTAGCCATTTCGGTATCTTCGAGTTACTAGTACGCCTATAAAAACCTGCAGCGTGAAGATATGCACACAAAACAATTCAAATAAAAACAGCCAGTTGACCTACATAATTTTTTTGACTAAAATATTTTACCTACGACACTCGTTTTGTTTAGGAGCTACAATACCACAGACAGTAGATACACAGACATACAGATCCACAAGTCAAACTTATAACACCCCTCTTTTATCGTCGGGGTTTAAAAAATAACATAACACAAACACACTGAACCTCTATCTGACAATTGAAACCCTTTTCCATTTTTTTTATTGAATCACTTATGGTCACAAAATTTTGCATCGCTTATTTTATGACAAAATTTAAAAAAAGTGTTAATTGTGGTATACCGATAGAAAGGTCATGAACTAAGAAATTTTAGGAGAACAGTAAGAACTGTGATACCGTTAGTTTTTTAAAAATGCTCCTCAAAGTTGAAATGAAGATATTTTTTCTTCTCTTTTTGGGAACTTTGATAGCTCACCATAGTTTTAATTTACATTATTGAAAACAAATATCATTGTACATCACAGATAATAAAAAACAAAAAAATGCAAAACCGTAACACTAACCAAAAAAAGTGATTATGATAACAAACAGTGCAACTTTTGGGAATTTTTTTGAAATAAAATTAAAAAATTTAAAAAAGGGGATTGGGCAAAAAGGGGTATGATTGGCCAGAACATATAGCCAATGAACCTAGCTACTCGACATAATCGTATGGCACACGCTTTTGTAACACCCTGTATAAAATAATTGTTATATCTATCTATTAATTGATTACACATGGTTTTATACTGTTCTTTTTATACATTTAGATAAATTCTTACATTATAGTTTCTCCTGTAATGAGGCTAAGTCTTTACACATAAATAAATACAACCTATTCCTTTTGATATCCCATAACTCCAGGATATCAATGAGACCACGTATATGAATCAAGTAGCCTATACATTATTTTTCAATTAATAATTATAAAAAATATATTTTTCATACAAAATAATTCGGTAAAAATGTAAATTTTCTATAAAACACCTTTACGTAATAAATAACAACGTCGCATTATCGTATTTTAAATTATGAATGATTGAAACTAATTATCAATGAAAGTTTACCAACTTAGGACTCGTTTTATGGGAGAAAGATTTTGAAATATTTTAATTTTGATTGATGATTTCTCCGAAAATACCCATTTAAGCACATATGTTCCTTGGGCTTTTAAAATTATTTTTATTCGTAGAATATGGCCTTAGATTTATGGAATATTAAAAGGAACAGGTTGTATATACTTTTTTTATTATCACCTTTTGTTGCGGATGACGATCACTCATTCACTAGCTACAACATTTACTATCCAATTCAGGTATAAACTGACAGGAGTGTATACAGTCAGTTTGTTTGGTTGGTCTTCAAACTTATCAATTCCTAGAGCAACGCCAATAATCTTGCCTTTATGAAGAAGCGGGCCGCCTGAGTCACCGAAATAAACACTTGTATTCCTGGAGCTGCACTTCGGGCGTAAGCAAATGCACGCATGTCTTGCTGGTGTGTATTCAGAAAATCTAAAGCCTGTTGGTTTCGGACACTTTACTACCACCGCCTCTCCTTTGTGT
Organism: Aproaerema taeniolella; assembly: GCA_949987775.1. Lineage (NCBI taxonomy): Eukaryota > Metazoa > Arthropoda > Insecta > Lepidoptera > Gelechiidae > Aproaerema > Aproaerema taeniolella. The sequence goes on from OX465245.1 coordinate 8,133,575, forward strand.
AGCGGCAATGTATCAATATTTGCATTTTTTTTACTCTTACTAAACTGATTTTTTAATGGAATAAATCTTCCACCCCCAATATACCTTGCCGGTTTTCCGATTAGAGATAAGTAATCTATGCCCGATATAACTCCATACTTCTTAAGTCTAAGAGGCTCAATTTTGCATACAGCGATGTCAAGTTTTCCTTTTATTTGTAATTTTTGAATTATCTTTACGTCAAGCACTTTTTTCATTTTGCTGTTTTCTTTGGGCGGCGTTGTGAAATCCCCGTAGATGATTGTCAAACCCTGTTCAAGAGTACAGTGGCTGGCAGTGAGTACCCATTGGGATGCGATCACGGAGCCGGTACAGGCTCTATGTCCATTCGCTACAAGCACTACAACATATGGATATTCTCCCTCTTTAACTGTAGAGCCCTCAATAACTCTCAGAGCGTTTCTCTTGCGGAGGGCCGCGGCACAAGTTGCAAGTGCTATAAAATATAATATGTTCGTTGCCAGCATTATGATTACTGATGACCTGGAGAAGCTTGGAGAAGGCTGTTACTGGCAAATATATTATCGTCTCGGCAAAGTTGAACACAATAAATCATAGAAAAATAATTGGAATCAAATGTCGTAAAACGTTCTGAATTGTTTTTTTATCAATCAAATAAAAAAAAAAATTGTTCACTATTACGGAAGTTATAAATGTGTTAGTTTTTTTTAACTTTGTTCATGTTGTGACGGAGCGAAGATATGAATAAATCTGCAGCTCGAGCATGATGCGCGCCAAACTCGCGCGGCACGCCAGTCGGCTAAGGGTGAAACTTCGCTTTGATTGCGCGAGGTCCCCGCGCAAAGGCTTGCTCTGGCGTTGTCAATATTGACTTTTTGTCATAGGACAGCGGTGCATCCTGCGCGCGAGCACATGAGATAGTCGAGGGCCCCGAAAGTGGCATAAAATATAGGTACGTTTACACGCGAACGAATAGTTCGGAAGCTCTTAGCGGAAAGAAAGTGATTATTTATTTACTTTAATGCATTTGGACTTTTCCTTGGTCTACTTTTCGATTTCCGTGAAAATGTAATGGGTTTACAAGGGCAGGGAACCCGATGGGTAACTGAAGCGACAATTTATCACGAGCGTTTCCGTGCTTCGGAGAGTACGTTAAGCTGACGGTCCCGGCTGTTTTCGATTAACAAGTAAGTCAACCAAGTCAGAGGCCATTAGACGGTTTGAAAACTCTGACACCAGGGCTAGTCAAGTTCGTCACATAGGTACTCTTGATGTGGGCCTTTGAGTGTGTAGTGTTTATATTTATTTATTTATACCTACACAATGAAGAGAAAGGAATAGCTGCTCCATTCCTCCCCTTCCTAAAAAAAATGTCAATAATGAAAATGTTAACTTTGTTTTAGCAATCAAATGCTTTCTTTTATCCATATTACTCAAACTAATAAGTTGAAAGGGCACTTTTACAAATGTAGTTTTTTATTTCATTTATTATAAGATGGGTTAGCTCTTGACCTCAATCTTGACCATAAAGGTCAAAGATGAGGTCGACGATGGAGCGAGTTAACCAAGAAAATGCCTATAAAGGCACTGGTCCTCCCGCACGCACCGACGGAACACAGCAAGCTGTTTGACGTTGGACTTCGGTAGGATGGTGGTCGCGAACCAGACGGCCCTTCACAAAGCCTACCACACCGCTTGAGACCATAGGACGACACCTCAGATTGAAAACAAACTGAGGTGTCGTTGCCTAAGATGGATTACTAGGAGGCAGGTCTCATTTGTTTTTAAATCCACCGTAGAGTCGTAAGGAACAACTACCTATGCTAAAGGTTTTGAGCATCAATCGCCTACAACTAGCTTCCGCCCGGGACTTCGTTCCCGTGAGAATTCGGGAAAATCATGTGACCTATATCCATCGGAGACAATGTAGCTTTCTAATGGTGAAAAGAATTTTTCAAATCGGCCCAGTAGTTTCGGAGCCTATTCAATGCAAACAAACAATCAAATCTTTCCTCTTTATAATATAAGTATAGACTAGCTTTCCGCCCGGGACTTCGTTCCCGTATGAATTCAAGAAAATCATGTACCCTATGTTCATCACGAATAATGTAGGATTCTAATGGTGAAAGAATTTTTCAAATCGGTCCAGTAGTTTCGGAGCCTATTCAATGCCAACAAACAATCAAATCTTTCCCCTTTATAATACTAGTATATAGTATACTAATAGTACTATATATAGTATATAGTACTACACTGGGCGTCAAAAATAAGTAGTACACTTTTCAAATTGCAATTACTCCTAAACTATAGTAGTTACACTTATGAAATAAAAAGCAGTTTATAGTAAACTTAACGAAGTTTATTAAAGTTATATTTTATTTGGCATGAATAAAGTTTCAAACTTAAAATTAAGATAAATACTAAAAAGTATCAATTTTTAACGATATGTCAACCACTTAATTTTCACGTTTTGGAACTTTTTCACAATTTAATAACTTGTGTTGCCGCCTCGGGCTCTAATTACAGCTTGGATCCGGTTTGGCATGCTGAACACTAAGTTTCGGAGGCGGTGTTGGGGAATATTTTCCCATTCTTCTATCAGCGCATGTTTTAGAGCCCTGAGTGTGGCAGGAGGTGGACTGCGCCTTCTGACTAGCCTCCCAAGCTCATCCCAGGCGTGTTCAATCGGGTTGAGATCTGGGCTTCTCGATGGCCAAGCCATCAAGTTGATGCCAACCTCCTGAATGTACTCTTGTACGTGGTGAGCAGTGTGTGGCCGGGCGTTATCATGCATTAGGATGGCTCCATCACCCATATTTATTAAATATGGCCCTGCATACTCGTTGAGGATCTCCGAGGCATATCTTTCACCAGTCAAAGTCCCATTTTCTATTACCACAAGCTCTGTGCGACTCTCTGAAGAGATACCAGCCCATACGTGTACAGAGCCCCCGCCATATTGGACTCTTTCCGAGATACAAGCTTGAATGTATCGCTCACCGGGTCGTCTGTAGACTCTCCGCCGTCCATCTGAAGTGTATAAAGAGAATCGAGACTCATCTGTGAATAAAACTCTAGCCCATTCTTCTTCGCCCCATTGTACGTGTTGACGGGCGTAGCGTAGTCTTGCTACGCGATGCTCTGTCTCAAGTTTGGGGCCATTTGCTGGTCTTAGAGGCTTCAGGTTAGCTTCAGCAAGTCTTCTTCTCACTGTACTCTCACTGATGTAGTCTGTTCGGGTCCGAAGAAGCTGTTGCTGAACCTCAACTGCATTAAGGTGTCGATTTCTTAACACAGTGGAAACAATAAAGCGATCTTCTCGGGTACTTGTGCACCTGGGTCTGCCATTACCTCGTCTCCTTAGATGGTTTCCAGTCTCTTCGTACCTTTGCTTTACTCGCTGAACCGTTCTTAAAGTTACACCCACCCTCCTTGCAGTACGACGCATACTGATGCCCACTTCGAGAAAAGCTAAGATTCTTGCACATTCTTCTGGTGAAAGAGGCATGATTAGTCAAATTTACTCTCTGAAGATACCTATGCTTTTCAATTACAATTGCTTTATCAGCAGCGAATGTGTCAAACACAAAAATCCTAAGTAAGACAACACCTTTCAACAGTTTAAAAAAAGTGTTTTTATTTATTCGTTTTTTTTAAAGTCAAGCATTATAAGTTCTTATAATGCATGAAGTTTTTATTGAATAAGATTAAATTTTCTTTTTAACCTTTTTTGTTTCAAAGGTCTAAGTTTTATAGTTTGGGAGAAATCGCAATTTTAAAACTGTACTACTTATTTTTGACGCCCAGTGTATTAGTATAGACATTCAACACAACCAACTTTAAAGGCAATATTTATATTTGTCTTAAAAATATAGGTACATTTATTTTCAAAGAGTATTGATGAAACAAGTTATTTTCATACGCAGACAGGGTGTTAAAAGAAGGAGAAAATTTAATCCATAAGCCATAACTTTGTGAAGAGATTCTCACAAAGAACGCCTTTGCCGTGACGGAGGCAAAAAGTTGCCGTTATAACTCCTGACATGAATGAACGAATGAAATGCGACGAATAGACGTGAAAATCTACATCCATTTGCTATTAAAAGTTGGACTTAAAAAAGAGACGGTTTCAAAGAATTTTTAAACTTTCAGGTCGACTTTCCGATATTTGACAGTTTCGATTCATTTATGGTGATTTGCGATTTGTTAGTTTTCTGTTGGAGTTAAATTATTCGTATGATCATGAATTTGTTGCTTTTAAAAGTATTTTAGGCCACAGTGGCGCTCATAGATCTGCGGGATCAGGGTAACCTGCATTGTATTTGTACGTTTGTAAGATGGATGAAAAGGGCAGAAGAAATCAACTTTTGAAGCTCCTGCTGCCCTAGCAAACGCAATGACTCTTTACTCTCGTGAGAGTGAAAACTCATTTCAAATTCCAGGCGGCTGGAGCACACCATTCGAAGTTATATCTTGTAAAAACAAAAGCTACTTTACGTCTAGGCAGGTTTTGAATTTTCTCTAACAGTGACAAGTTACGAAAATCAGGATGTCTATTCCACTTATCAATGACGTCTCAAAGGCGATTGAATGAAAATGATTGCCATTTTATCCGTTCAGGTGGCGGTATTAAGAACTATTCAAAGGGTGTCCCCTAAATCCCATAGAAAAAACCCCAGGCCCGGCGCAAAATAAAATTATCTCAGATTTCAGACAAATAATAGTAGAAATAATGTGAAGTATCGCTATTTCAAAATTCGGTGGTTAACATGTTTTTTTTTTTCGAAGAAAAAAATAATATAAAAAAATAAATAGAAAAATTGCCGCAGGCCCAGCGCTATAGAATTGTATCTTAGATTTTAGACAAATTATAGTAGAAACAATGTGAAGTGTCGCTATTTCAGAATTAGGTGGTTAACATGAAAATTAAATTGTTCACATTTTCGCCACCTGAACGGATAAAATGGCCTCTATTGTCATTCAACCGCCACTGAGACGCCATTGATTAGTGGAATAAACGCCCAGCAACGATGTTGCTTACTTTATGACATTTTAAAAGCCTTTTTGGTACTTTAATCCGTAAATTCTAGCTGTCCGCCCGCGATTTTGTTCCTGTGGGAATTATCCCGGTGGATTTTTTTTTAAATATAAACCTGGTCGTGACAATAAGGAACACAACAACAAAACATCATCTAAATTGGTCAAGCCGTTCTCAAGTTCTCAACCAGAAGAAATAGGGGTTCATTTTATAGATAAGCGATAAAAATAAGTATTTTAAATTGTTAAATGTGCTTTCTTCCTTATTTTAGCTTCATTTAACATCTGAGTTATACCAGCTTGAATGGCGCTGAAGAAGGATTTTAAGACCACCTCATCCATATTCTCCTTGATTCTTGCTCAATGTACAATTTAAAAAGTTTTTTCATGAAATTGAGTGAGGCCCGGTTTAATATAACGACTCATCCATTCACCACCGCCAACCTATCTACATTTCACACGTAACTTTGGTCGTTTTAACCCCCGACAAAATAAGAGGGATGTTATAAGTTTGACGTTTGTATCAGTACGTCTGTCTGTCGCATCGTAGCTCCTAAAGGAATGGACTGATTTCAATACGGTTTTTTTGGTTGAAATATGTCAGTTTTTTTGGTTGAAGTATGATTTTCAATACGGTTTTTTTGGTTGAAATATGTCAGTTTTTTTGGTTGAAGTATGATTTTCAATACGGTTTTTTTGGTTGAAATATGTCAGTTTTTTTGGTTGAAGTATGATTTTCAATACGGTTTTTTTGGTTGAAATATGTCGAGATGATTCATAGCTACATTTGATCAAAATTGGTTCATCTGTATAAGAGTTATAATCAATGAATTTTCGGGTTGAAACATTTTTTTATTTATTTTAGACATCGAGTAACAAGTATGACTCGATGCGAGTGTTTTATTCTCATCTAGTAACACTCGTTTGTGAACATTTCCAAGCTAAGTTTTTTTTGGCCCATTTTAATCCCCTGGTATACCTGTCCCTTCCATGGTATCCCTACTAGGGGCGAAGATGTGGCTATGGATGTAGAAAGTTCACCCAGAAGATGCCTTTTCCTTCTTGAAACTCTCCTCGCATAAACGTCGGGAAACGCACCAGTGTTTTTCAACGTGTGGGTCGCGACCCCTCTAGGGGATCGCGAAGCTTCTGTAGGGGGGCCGCGAGAGGCCAAGAGAACTGCGTCATTAAAAAAATAAATTAAGTTTAGAAAGATAGGTTTATTAAAAAAACCGGCCAAGTTCAAGTCGGACTCGCGCACCGAGGGTTCCGTACGAACCTGTAGGTATATAAGCAAAAGTTCAATTTAATACCTCTACGCGTTCATGAGACAAGTTTAAAATTATTAAAAATATTTTTATTATATGATGTAACTAAAAATTTACGGTTTTCTTTATCTGTGCTATAAGACGTTGCTTTCTTTGCGAGTGTCGATGCGGAACTTCGGCATAAACGGTTGTATCTTTTGATCGCGTTGGCTTAGAAGTTTGATATTTTCACAATTCCAAGGGACAGTAGACCTAGAGTATTTGATATAAATTCCAGTTTGACACCTCCACGCGTTCCTGAGAAAAAGGGTCTTGACAGACAGATAGACAGGCGGACGAACGGACAACAAAGTGATCATATAAGGGTTCCGTTCTTTTCGTGGTACGGAACCCTAAAAATGTTTACAAAAAGGATGGTTATATTCATTAACATTTGTATGTTCATACAAACAAATTAACAAAAAATAAAATCCTATGATTACTCGTCCATCCTAATGCGAAGGTTGCGCTTGTTTTTGATAAATTAAGACCACGCCTTCTGTCCAAAACTCTCCTTTTTTACATATAAATAATGGGTTTTCTCTTGACCACATTCCAGCCCTTCGTAGATCCATTTAAGTTACAGTGAGAATTTAATCGTTTTCGAAAAAAATATTTCTTGGCTTACTTTTTATTCGGGCTATTGATGAAAATGTCAACTTGCACACTCCATTTACACTTCACGGCATACTTAGTTTAATTTCTGTATATATTTTTTATATATTTTTTTAAATATAAGATGGGTTAACTCTTGAGCACAATCTTGACCATAAAGGTCAAAGATTAGGTCGACGATGGAGCGAGTTAACCCAGAAAATGCCTATAAAGGCACTGGTACTCCCACGCACCGACGGAACACAGCAAGCTGTTTGGCGTCGGACTTTGTTAGGAGGGTGGTCGCGAACCAGACGGTCCTTTACAGAACCTACCACACCGCATGAGACCATAGGACGACACCTCAGATTCAGAACAGAATGAAGTGTCGTTGCCTGGGATGGATTACTAGGAGGCAGGTCTCATTTGTGTTTCCTTAGTCGCCTCTTACGACATCCACGGAAAGAGATGAGGTGGTGTTATTCTCATCAACCGATCACAACACGATCACATACGATCATAATTATGAAAACGCATAAAGATATTGTATAACATATATGAAATATATTTTTTTTATGGAAAAGTTCAATTGAAAAAAATATTAAAATTAAATGATGTAGATGTACTAAAAGCTAAAAAATAATTCGGTAAGTCCTAGGTACCAGTCTTCACACCACTCAACTCATCAATCTAGGCATTGATCAAACAAAAAATATAATCGTTGGGCATGTGAAATTTCTATCAAGTTAACCACTACTCCATAACATAAAAAAGATTGAAAAACTCTGCTTTAAAGCATTAATAAGTACCTGCCGAGTAACCTTACTCATATTATAAACCTGAAAGTTTGTATGTATAGATGTTTGTTGCTCTTTCATGCTCAAACGGCTGGACCAGAAGAAAATTAGTATGGAGGTAGCTGATACTCTGGATTAACGCATAGGGTACATACTTTTCCCAAATTCCCACGGGAACGAAGTCTCAGCCGGAAAGCTACAACAGTTTTTCAAGAAACTAATTTAATATTATTGTTAGTGTGGTAACACCTACGTGAACACTAAAAAACAAACACCAACATTGTTTGTAACGTGGTGACGATGGACCGAGGCCTTTGTTGGGTCACGTCATTTCCTTGATTAGCTGTACGATGAACACAGAGACGTAGTTAGGGAATTGGGGGTCGCTAAAATAGAGTTTTGGAAAACATACAAGAAATTTGCAATTTTTGACTATCTCAAAAACAATGAAATTGTTAGGAAACACCTAAATAGTCATCATCATCATCATGTCAGCCGCAAGACGTCCACTGCTGGACATAGGCCTCCCCCAGGGATCTCCACCTCGATCGGTCCTGCGCCACCCGCATCCAGCGGCTTCCCGCAATCTTTACCAGACCGTCGGTCCACCTTGTGGGAGGCCTTCCTACGCTGCGCCTTCCGGTACGTGGTCGCCACTTGATGACATCTTAGGCAATCATCTTTACATACAAAATCTAAGAAAAAAATATCTTACTTATTGGGCAATAAATAAAAAAAAATGCGATTTTTTTATGTACACATAGCAGCACATCAGGCTATATATGTTGACCTTTACGTTTCACTAATCTAGTGTGTAATAGCGCTGGCTTTCGTTATGCAAATGGCTAACCTAACGCGTAGCTGTCTGTACCTCTAATTTTAAAAAAAATCTGTTTAATTCATATAGCTATTGAATTATCACTCGTATTTGTACTGTTGGAGAAGCCTTTAGGATAATTCTTTGTGAATAAAATACAAGCTTCGTCATTCTCGAAAAATGTCTAACTGAGGTAATATTGAAGAAGTGCATAATGATTTTCCACGTTAAAAACGTAAGAGTCAACCGACTTCAATCCCAACAATCCGCCTATCAGCAGATATCAACAAATCAAAACGTCATCTAAAGAATATGTGTATGTATTTTTCGTTTTTGTTGAATTTTTATAAAAAGCGCTAAATCAATTTCGAAAACGTTTGTATGAGACTTTAGAAGTATACTTTTTCGAACAAAACAAAAAAAAAATGGGCGACCGTTGGCAGAGCTATCGCGTTACAAACAAACAAAAAATTAAACACACCAGCAGTCGAATTGAGAACCTCATTTTTTTGAAGTCGTATAAAAAGAAGGTCCCAATGATGATGGTTGCCTAAGTCCACCCCATATTTTGGGCAATGTAATTAACTCTAATGTTTCGCAGCCACTGTGGCCGGTGTCAACTCTTTGGCGTTTCGCTTTTGTTTCATTCAAATGTTTCCCCAGACAACAGATTATGGGGTATTTCCGCCATCTTATTTTTCCTCTTTCAGCGTGACTTCGAAAATTATTTTTAAGAGGCATTTTTGAAACGGTGCCCTAGAATCTTTATTCAGAAATATTTTTTATCAGTATTTGCATTTTAAAGTGTGTTTATTTGTTATTTTCACTCCCTTGGAATAGAAAATGGCGTTTTTGGCCGTATGGTGATCGGTTGAGAATAACACCAACCCATCTCTTTCCGTGGGTGTCGTAAGAGGCGACTAAGGAAAACACAAATGAGACCTGTCTCCTATTAATCCATCTTAGGCAACGACACCACAGTTTTTTGAATCTGAGGTGGCGTCCTATGGTCTTATGCGGTGTGGTAGGCTCTGTAAAGGGCCGTCTGGTTCGCGACCATCCTCCTACCGAAGTCCGACGCCAAACAGCTTGCTGTGTTCCGTCGGTGCGTGGGAATGCCAGTGACTTAAGTGGCATTTTCTGGGTAAACTCGCTCCATCGTCGACCTCGTCTATGACCTTGGTCAAGATTGAGGTCAAGAATTAACCCATATCATTTAAAAAAATCAATAACTGTAAAAAAAAATCGTTCCGACCCCGAAATTCGATTGCTTTAACTTTTAAACGGCTGAACCAATTTTGATAAAATATAGCTAAGAACCATCCCGATTACAATTACAGCTTTCAAACAAAACGTGGGCCTTTGTGCTTCTTGTGATATTTATTGTACTTACATACATACGCTCACACCGATAATCCCTCACGGGGTAGGCAGAGCATTAGTGGTTTTAGAACTACTAGGTGCCACGTTTGACACAAATTGTGAGAGTTATCAGATGGAACAAGTTGTATAATGGTGAGAGGTGGTCAGGCTTTCGCCCATTATACAGCAAACCCCATTATTGTACTTGATTTAGTTAATACCCAGAGAAAACATAAACACACGTGAGGTGGCTAGGTGTATTCATTGTTGAGTAGTGCGTTATATCAATTTCACGTTTAGAACCCATAGATAGAACCATTGCCATGGTTTTGATGTAGTAATTTGAGCTTTGATATTACAGTTGGTTTATAAATTGATGTGGCGGTAATAATGTGTAATTTGGATCCTCAAAAAATTAAATTAGCTTTCACTAATATCAAGAGTCAAAAAAAATCAAAAACCAGCACTTATTAAATTTAGTTTTAGGTAACGTTTTATTCTTAACTGGCAGCGAGATTTGTTTTTTGGTAAATTAATTTTCAGGCGACAAAATGATGGTAAAGAAAAAAAAAAACTTTTGGCTTTTAAAAATAGTGAAAATGGGATATATTTTTGATAGGTTGAGCATATAAAAATCGTAGTGAAATAATGGGACTGTTTTCTAGGGTTTCTGTAATAGGATGAAGTTAATAATATATGCCACCCATTTTGAATCCAAAATGGAAGATAATTTTCAGATAAATAGGAAGAATTGTCTCTTAAAGTTTTACTTTAGACATCCTATATAATTCACAAAATATTAGTCACCCAATATGCTACGAACAAGCTCTAAACAAAATGCGGCCAATATTTATGACTCCAGCAAAACGAGTTACTCGAACACAGCAGTAGACTTCCACGAAAACCCATCTGCCTATTGTTTTTAAAGCTTTCCTAATAAAAATTAATAGTCTTTCGGTGAAGTAGCAAAATACCGACCGTTATCTTTTGTTTCAGCTGTAAAGCCATTTATAAAACGACATAATTAATACTAATTATTCTGAACAAAAGATAATGTCTGGATGACTTGCAGGGTTTTGGTTAAATGAGAGTAATTTGTGATATATGGTGCTGAAAATCTCTACGCAAGAGGGGTTTAGTCAGAGCTTTTCAGTATTAGGAGAAATAAGAATTTAATGTACATTTGAATTCTGTTTAAATAGCGGCAGATTAGGTACTTATATACGCTCCTTTCTTCTATTATTTCTCGTTTCTTGAAATCGTGGTAAGAACCCAATACGATGCTGTTTTAGTAGTTTCGCCTTTTTCGCTGTTTAGTGTTTGTTTTAGTAGTTTAAAATGATGACATCCAACGTTAAGTATATATTCTTTATTGCACTTAGATAATATGGGATACACAATAAAAGAAAAAAAGTTTACAAAGGCGGGCTTATCCCTAATAGTGATCTCTTCCAGCCAGCCTGGTGCAGTAAGAAATATTGTTTTAAAAACGCGGGACAAAAGTGCATATTTGATAAAACAACTCTAAATAACCAAAAAATAACTACACTAACTCATTCAAATATCTATATTAAATACAATAACACAAATAAATATATATATATATATATATATATATATACAATATACCTGCCTATGATGACTCGTTCAAAAGATAGCACTCTTTTAAACGCTTTTTGAAACTAACGACTGTTGGACTGTCCTGCATACTCCTCGTATTCCGCTAATCAATGGTGTATCAGTAACGCTCATATGACAATATTAATATAAACTACACACCCAGAGGCAGTGGGTCCATAGGACTTAGAACAAACAAAGACAGACACGAACACCCACGACCCGAAAAGAACATCTGCTTTTTACACAAATATTTGCACTGGCCAGGAATCGAACTCAGGACCCGTCAATAACGAGGCAGCGTCACTACAACTCCACCAAACCCGATGTCAAGTGATGGCTATTTTATAAGTTCAGATAGCGAAACCAAAAATCACCTCATGCGCTGGTCATGGGCAGCAGTGCCATCGCGCAAACCGAACGTTACAAACAACCTTACAATATTAAGGCGACTACAGCACCTAAATTACGATTTTATAATCCGTAGATAAAATAAGCATGACGCAATGCATTAAATCGAAGAAAAAAAATACTACTGTAATATTCAGGACATAAACTAGATAAGTAGTTTGCTGAAAACATGATTCAGCACTTTTGGTTCGATAGAAAAAGCTCACAAAGTCACCTCTAAATATCAATATTGTGTATCTTTTAAGCTGTAAAAACGATAGTAAAATGCACACAGGAACTTGAATTTGCTATCAAAATGTACGTGATTGAACACTCTCGATAAGTAGTTAACGCATTTTTCGATTTAAGCTGTTACCTTTTCATAAATCTCATTTTTCTAACTATCGAACATGTTTTTACGCACGCACGCTTTCATAGTCCATAAACTTCGTGTATCGACACTGTTCGCACTGCCGGCCCAGGCCTGTTGAGAGACGGAGATGGCACTATTCCTATGTGTGCTGCCTTTATCGAGTGCTGTAGTCGCCTTAAGCCGGTCAAGATAGCCATACATGAATGTGTGAAATTTAGAGAGTTTCGCCACTGCATAATTAGCACAAACTACGACAAACTCATAGTCACGCCACTCAGACGACGCTAAAACTTCTTACTACAATAGTAATATTAGGTCTATGGTAAAACTTAACTTTGATTACGCGAGGGTACCGCGAAAAGGCTAGCTCGCCCTCTGACGTTATTTTCACTTTTTTTTAAAATTATGTGATGTGTTAACTCCTGACACCAATCTTGACCAAGGTCATAGAGGAGGTCGACGATGGAGCAAGTTAACCCAGAAAATTGCAATTAAGGCACTGGTACTCCCACGCACCGACGGAACACAGCAAGCTGTTTGGCGTCAGACTTCGGTAGGAGGGTGTTCGCGAACGAGACGGCCCTTTACAGAGCCTACCACACCGCATGAGACCATAGGACGCCACCTCAGATTGAAAACAAACTAAGGTGTCGTTGTCTAAGATGGATTTCTAGGAAGCAGGTCCCATTTTTGTTTCCTTAGTCGCGTCTTACGACACCCACGGAAAGGGATGGGGTGGTGTTATTCTCAACTGACAAACCACACGGCAGAAATCGAGCTTTTTACTCGATCTGCTGAACGAATAAGCCACCATTGTCATAGCATTATCACTCTACCGCCATTGAGACGCCATTTTATTCACGGAATAGCCGCACAGAAAGTGTTTGACTTTAATCTATTTCCCCCTACGGCAGCTAAAGTCATGTAGTAGGTGTTAAGGTTGATGTTATTTGACTATACCAAGTGCTACATGCTCCCTAATCCTAGATAATTAAAGTGTACAATATTAACTAGGCGCCACACTCCGGTTTCGCTTGTATTATTCAACGGTAGAGGGAACGTCTTGGCTAGAAAATTATGTGTTTGTACTAGGTATTTAGTTATTTATGAAAGCCTAGCTTTTAGGTGGCTGTAGCTCGTTAAGATTTTGGTATAAAAAATATTATTTCCTAACAGACAAATGTCATTTTTTATTTTAGTTTTTCAAGAAAAGTAACATTAGAGTTTTGGTCAAGAAGTGTTTATGAATACATATGAATATAACATAATATTTTACTACTAATCGAGTCCATTCATATAAGAGCTACGATGGCATTTGTGTCATATGATGAAAATAAGATGAAATTTTAGTTTTTTTTTTCCTGAAGCTCAACATATATACATATAGTTTTTTTATGTGGAATACGTTTACTAACTACTCTATGTATAAGATACAAAATTTTATTCCGGATGTCCGTAGTTTAACTAGTGTATAGTGAGAGCACGAATGGATAGATATTCATATAAAGCCTTGGAATTATTTTGAGCACATTTTGTACAGAGTAACAGAGGCTTGCCTACACCTTGTAGTGATTGCAGAGAGCAATAACAATTGTATAAATAAATAACGAACTATCTCGAGCGCCTACATTCAGTTTAAATAATAAATCGCAATGCGTCTCTACGCCTCCTCTCTCCTAAGCTTGAAAATAGTACTAGAGAAGAAATTGTTTGGCAGAAATATACTTTTTGTATCTCTTTTAATGAATTATTCCCTAATTACTAAGCACTGTTGATGAATAACTCATTTCTCGTTCAAACTCAAAGTGTGGTATTCTGTTGTGAATAACACCACCCCATTTCTTTCTGTGGGTGTCGTAAGAGGCGACTAAGGAAACAGAAATGAGACCTGTCTCCTATTAACCCACCCCAGACAGCGACATTTCAATTTGTTCTGAAACTGAGGTGGCGTCCTAAGGTCTCATGCGGTGTGGTAGGCTCTGTGAAGGGCCGTCTGATTCGCGACCACACTCCTACCGAATTCCGACGCCAAACAGCTTGCTGTAATCCGTCGGTGCGTAGCAGTACCAGTGCCTTATAGGCATTTTCTGGGGTAACTCGCTCCATTGTCGACCTCATCTATGACCTTGGTCAAGATCGAGGTCAAGAGTTAACCCATCTTATAATAAAAATAAAAGTAGCTTTATTTTATAGAACTCTAGAGGATGCCTGGGACTTCATTTCCGTGAGAATTGCTTAAAATTATTCCTTTTCTACGTTAGAAAGGAAACCTTCGGGCCTAATTTCAGCTTTCTAGGTGCAACGGTTGGGTGTTGATGAGTCAGTGAGTCAGGATCTGCATTTTTATATAGGAATATTTAGGATGTTACATAAAATAAGTCAAAGCACCAGTTTACTATTTTTCTTTACTAGTACGTGAAGAATTTACACACATATATACAATCATTATCTATTTTAACTCTACACCTATGCGCAAAGATGTAGTCTTCCCTAGAGAAGAATAGGAAAGAAACTCCGAGGGGTACTCTTTAAGAATCTCATGACCTTCCTTTTCCTAATTTTAACTTTAATCTTTGTACATTTTTACGAATACATTTTTTACAAATAAACACAAAACGCAATAATTAGAGCTGGAAACTTAATAAAATTTTATAATTTTCCCGTTTTTCGGATATTCTTTTTTTTATGGTCATGTGCGTTTTATTTTTTTCATATTATTTAGTATAGGACATTATTCAAGCTACCTCCCATAGCAGTTTGATCCACGATTTCTGGGACACCCTGTTATGTAAGTTTTGTAGCTAAACTAAAGCAAGATTTAAGCATTATTTTATATCATTTTCTACACAAAATTTCCGAACAAAGGTGAAAATTACATAACACGATCGTACCACGATCTCCATGCAATTTCCTTATTCGCCCGCGAGTCTCGGGTCCCAGTCACTCGTTATATTCTGTTTACGACAACGCTAAATGGCCTTGTTAAATGGAGCATTCACTTTTTAATGTACCCCTTTTTACGCTGGGTAATGTGAATTCGCTTCATTTTTCGAAGATGTGGAAAAAGGTTAGAGTTTTCCATAGATAAGAGAAAAAAAATGGATGGTTTAATATTTCTATGGGTTTTTTTAAAATTGATAACTAACAGGGAAAAAAGCTGTCTTTTTTTAAATCAGAGTAAGCACCCACAGGCTTGATTTCCGTGCCCTTGTTTTAATTCTCTTTCCTTTGGATACCTTTCATCTCTTGATATTTATTGAAAATAGTATCTCGAAGGGATTAGACAGATGACCCAAGGGACCCAAACACGAGAAAAACTTTAGGGTGGACCCAGAGGTCACACTCATAGTATTTTGTTTAAATTGTTAAACGTAGTTTTTCACGTTTACAATATTTCCAACAACAACGCTCTTTCAACATTTGGGCGTTTTTATAATACGAAAACAGCACGGCAAAATTGTATTACCATTTCCTCCTAGGCACTAGTGATACTAGAAGCTGGGAACATAGAAGGCAATGGTAATACAAAAAAGGCCCTTTCTCTGGAAGATACCTGAGCGTCTATTCTACTAATCATACACTTCATGACACCCACCCCGATCAGTAGCAGCGCCACCGCCAACTGTACATTAAATTGCAAACTATCTAGTAACTTAACATTCAGTTGGGAGTCTATAGCTGTCATCAAATGTACGAGGTTTATATAGTTCTAAATGTTACTACCTGGTCACTAATATCATTCTACTCCCATTGAGACGGCATTGTTTAGTGGAATAGCTGCCCTGTTAGCCTGCAAACTATAATACGTTCATTAATTAAAATCTCAATTTCCTGAAAGCTCGGAATAGATGACATTATTGTGTGGAATCGCGGAATACGATGTGAAAAGAAGCGAGTTATTTCACAAGTTTAATACCATTAAGTTGTCCGTGGATAAACAAGCGACAATGCGCGGCAAATCCACTCTAGTAAATTAACTCAGTACGTACTTCCCACTGGAGGGCACCACTCACACTTATACCGAGCCCCCACACTCCATAGGCCAGAGCCCCGATTCTGTAACTTAAGTTGTGTGGATGGCGACATTGACAACTATTTAATTTTCACATACTTGCTGACAAACACCTCGACCAGCAGCGCCACCACCGAACGTAAAGTTGCAAACTATCTAGCAACTGAAAATTCAGTTGGCGGTGGCGCCACCAGTAAAAGCAGCCGTCATTAGATGTATGATATTTGGATAGTTCTCAATTTCGCCACCTGAACTGATAAAATAGCCTCCATTCCATTCCATCGACACACAACTTAAGTTACAAAATCGGGGCCCAGTCTGGCTGTAGTGGACACGGCCGTGGCTATGAGTCACAGCCCTTATTCAATGTAACGAGTTTTTAGCCATCGAGTTTTTTTATTATTTTATTTATTACTAGCTGATGCCCGCAACTTCGTTTGCGTGTTAATTTTTTTTTTGTACAGAGTACACAAATTGAAAACATCTATCTTACGTGATTTAGATTTTTACATACAAAAGTTTTTTCCCGCTAACTCCCGTTCCCGTGGGAATTTTGCAATATCCTGTTGCAACTAAGCTTTAAGTTTACTAAGGTACCTGCATGCCAAATTTCAAGCGTCTAACTTAAGCGGTTTAGATTTTTCATACAAAAGGATTTTCCCGATAATTCCAGTTCCCGTGGAAATTTCGGGAATTCCTTTTTTAGTGCACTTCTATGGTACCTAAGCTACGTCCCTTCCAAATTTCAAGTGCCTACGTTTAGCCGTTTAGGCTGTGCGTTGATATGTCAGTCAGTCAGTCAGTTTCTCCTTTTATATATTTAGATTCAATTGAATATACAATAATATACACACTCCCACAAAACCGTTTAAACGGTTTGTCTGTGAGATCAGCAGTCTCACTGTGAAATTGTATTTCCGTTGTAGATGATACATACATAAATACGCTCACGCCTACAATCCCCAACGGGGTAGGCAGAGCATCAGTGGTTTTAAAACTGCTTGATGCCACGTTTGAAATCAATTCAGAGGGTTATTAGACGAAACATGATGTATATAGGTGATATACATATACCGTTTTGTCCTCTGCTTTGTTATAATTTATCTAAATACACTGGGCGTCAAAAATAAGTAGTACACTTTTCAAATTGCAATTACTCCTAAACTATAGTAGTTACACTTATGAAATAAAAAGCAGTTTATAGTAAACTTAACGAAGTTTATTAAAGTTATATTTTATTTGGCATGAATAAAGTTTCAAACTTAAAATTAAGATAAATACTAAAAAGTATCAATTTTTAACGATATGTCAACCACTTAATTTTCACGTTTTGGAACTTTTTCACAATTTAATAACTTGTGTTGCCGCCTCGGGCTCTAATTACAGCTTGGATCCGGTTTGGCATGCTGAACACTAAGTTTCGGAGGCGGTGTTGGGGAATATTTTCCCATTCTTCTATCAGCGCATGTTTTAGAGCCCTGAGTGTGGCAGGAGGTGGACTGCGCCTTCTGACTAGCCTCCCAAGCTCATCCCAGGCGTGTTCAATCGGGTTGAGATCTGGGCTTCTCGATGGCCAAGCCATCAAGTTGATGCCAACCTCCTGAATGTACTCTTGTACGTGGTGAGCAGTGTGTGGCCGGGCGTTATCATGCATTAGGATGGCTCCATCACCCATATTTATTAAATATGGCCCTGCATACTCGTTGAGGATCTCCGAGGCATATCTTTCACCAGTCAAAGTCCCATTTTCTATTACCACAAGCTCTGTGCGACTCTCTGAAGAGATACCAGCCCATACGTGTACAGAGCCCCCGCCATATTGGACTCTTTCCGAGATACAAGCTTGAATGTATCGCTCACCGGGTCGTCTGTAGACTCTCCGCCGTCCATCTGAAGTGTATAAAGAGAATCGAGACTCATCTGTGAATAAAACTCTAGCCGATTCTTCTTCGCCCCATTGTACGTGTTGACGGGCGTAGCGTAGTCTTGCTACGTGATGCTCTGTCTCAAGTTTGGGGCCATTTGCTGGTCTTAGAGGCTTCAGGTTAGCTTCAGCAAGTCTTCTTCTCACTGTACTCTCACTGATGTAGTCTGTTCGGGTCCGAAGAAGCTGTTGCTGAACCTCAACTGCATTAAGGTGTCGATTTCTTAACACAGTGGAAACAATAAAGCGATCTTCTCGGGTACTTGTGCACCTGGGTCTGCCATTACCTCGTCTCCTTAGATGGTTTCCAGTCTCTTCGTACCTTTGCTTTACTCGCTGAACCGTTCTTAAAGTTACACCCACCCTCCTTGCAGTACGACGCATACTGATGCCCACTTCGAGAAAAGCTAAGATTCTTGCACATTCTTCTGGTGAAAGAGGCATGATTAGTCAAATTTACTCTCTGAAGATACCTATGCTTTTCAATTACAATTGCTTTATCAGCAGCGAATGTGTCAAACACAAAAATCCTAAGTAAGACAACACCTTTCAACAGTTTAAAAAAAGTGTTTTTATTTATTCGTTTTTTTTAAAGTCAAGCATTATAAGTTCTTATAATGCATGAAGTTTTTATTGAATAAGATTAAATTTTCTTTTTAACCTTTTTTGTTTCAAAGGTCTAAGTTTTATAGTTTGGGAGAAATCGCAATTTTAAAACTGTACTACTTATTTTTGACGCCCAGTGTATATAAAAGGAGAAACTGACTGACTGACTGACTGACTGACATATCAACGCACAGCCTAAACGGCTAAACGTAGGCACTTGAAATTTGGAAGGGGCGTAGCTTAGGTACCGTAGAGGTGCACTAAGAAAGGAATTCCCGAAATTCCCACGGGAACGGGAATTAGCGGGGAAATCCTTTTGTATGAAAAATCTAAACCGCTTAAGTTAGACGCTTGAAATTTGACATGCAGGTACCTTAGTAAATTTAAAGCTTAGTTGCAACAGGATATTGCAAAAATTCCCACGGGAACGGGAGTTAGCGGGAAAAAACTTTTGTATGTAAAAATCTAAATCACGTAAGATAGATGTTTTCAATCTGTGTACTCTGTACAAAAAAAAACACGCAAACGAAGTTGCGGGCATCAGCTAGTAATTATATATTGTACACATCTGCAACACTAAACTGTATTCTTGATTTTGTTATCATCAGTTTCCTGCAGCTCAAGCACAATGTTGGCCTCTGACGTCAAAATGCGCAGTTTCTTTCTTCTTCTACAAAAACATTGCTCGTTCATAATAATAATTAAAGCTCGACGATGGTGTGACAGGAGGTCCACATTTATTTGTATTTCGTATGGGAAACTCGATACGAATCGACGGCGTCTGTTCGAATATACGAATAATATTGGAATGGAAACTGCCTTTGTGGTTATATTTCGTGTGATTTTGTGTTGATACCTATTTTGAATTACACTTTGTAAATAACTAGACATAGAATAATCTCTGACTAAAATACCCTTTGACCGCAAGAACAGAAAACCTTGTTTTGGCGCGGTTTAGGTTTTTAGTTTTTGGAATTTGGGTTAAAAAAAACGGTCCTAGTTGCAAAATTAATTTTACTAGTTTTTGATTAGCCCTGGCTTTCGTCGGTAGGTATATTATGTACTTGATATATAAAAAAATTAAACAAATAAGCGGAGTTTAAGTGATATGTTTGTGATATATAGTCGCACTCTGTATTAAGTAATTTATTGTAAAGATTTATATTCAGATTTAAAATTTTGTGAAATTGCTAAAAAAAGTGTAATAAGTATATTTGAACACAACAATAATAATAATACGTTTATTTCTTCAAGACAGCACACACATATATTTACAAAGGTTCAAATTTATATTCTTATGCTATTACAATAGTTTTATGCTTGCATGTGTCTGTCGCAGTGAGGAAAAAAGGCCTGGGCTCAGCGATTCATGCCAGACTGATAGCAAGCCGGCAACACTGATTTTCAGCCCTCACCTAAGTGTGAGATGCGAAGCACAGAGTTAATATTATTGAATCTCAAGACTAACAGTCAAGAATCTAATCTAAGTGTGTATTATATTCAATTTGTTTAGGAGTACGGCACCACAGATAGACACACAGATGCACACGTCGCGGGCCCTTTTTTATCAAAGGTTAAAAATGTGATTAACCATCTGGGCTCAGAGCGAAAGAAAATGTCCAATGCTAGCTTTTACATCAGTTAAGGGACTGTTAAATGCGAAAGGTTACAGTTTTAAAGATCTTTGGTTAGTGCATGATCTGGTTCTATGACTAGTAATAGTATACATTTTTATCAAACAAGCAGCCATGCGAATGAACTGCTCAGCTCTAGAGTTATTTAAGATTAAGTTAAAACTAGCATTCCGCCCGGGACTATGTTCCCGTGGGAATTCGGGAAAATCATGTACCTAAATCCATCACGGATATTGTAGGATTCTAACGGTGAAAGAATTTTTCAAATCGGTCCAGTAGTTTGCGGAGTCTATTCAATGCAAACAAACAAACAAACAATCAAATCTTTCCTCTTTATAATATGAGTATAGATTAGAAAATAGGAAAATTTGTAATGCGATTAAAAAGAGCACCCTTATCTCAGAGTTTCTTGCCTATTCTTCTCTGGGGAAGACTGCACCTTTGCGAATAGACGTAGAGTCAGTAGGGTTAAAAGAACGAATGTGTATGTATGTATTTAAATCCTTTCATGTATGTTTGCATGTATTTAATGTAATTTTGACTTATTTTGAGTAATATCCTGAATGTTCTATAAAAAAATATTTTTTGAATTTGAATTATTGTTTTCTGCAACTATCCAGTCACTTTTAATCATTCGTATACATACTCTGCCAGTCCACTACTAACTACCTACCTACTTTGTCTACCACACAAAGGAATATAGCGTGAGTGTAATAACAAGGGTGTGAATTAACAGTAACTTTATCGTCCAACGAATGGCTTCGGTGTGTCACGTTGCGGGTAAATCAGCCTTCCTAATGTAAATAAATGTGGCCCTAGGGACTTTTCAATCACCTGAACCGTTTATTTAATGCAGTTTGCTTCTAAGCTTGCTTTCCATTTACTGCTTTGTCTTTTTTGTTTAACTTTCTTTCAAAATACAATTTATCACAATATTTTTCATAGAACATACAATTTTTAAAACTCAAGAACATCTAGAATGGCTTTATTAATAAGAAGAAAGAGTGGTGCCACTCGTTAATTTCCAGGTAAGGTAAAGAGTTCCAGGTAAAGAGTGGTGCCACTCGTTAATTTTCTTTTCCCAGTATGTTCTAGATATATTCAAAAACTTGATAAGTGTCTGTAATAGTAAAAATATAATAGAGTATAAATTTAAAAATAAGGGCCGTCAGGTTCGCGACCACCCTCCTACCGAAGTCCGACGCCAAACAGCTTGCTGTGTTCCGTCGGTGCGTAGGAGTACCAGTGCGTTTTCTGGGTTAACTCGCTCCATCATCAACCTTATCTATGTCCTTGGTCAAGATTGAAGTCAAGAGTTAACCCATCTTATCATAAATAAAAAATAAAGCAATAGTACTTTTACCATGAAAAAAGATATATACCCGGCGCATGCGATACCAATCCTGCACACACGGGTGTGCAAGAATCGCGTAAGGGTTTAATAATATTGGAGCCACAAGGCCACTTGTAGTGGTTAAGTTTACGTCATCTTGTTGCCGACTGTACGTACTTTTGGCGCCAAAATGTCGCGACTTCTCGTCTCGGCCACCCTCCGGACGCGATCTATGTTTATGGCTAATGCAGGGGTGCACAATTCTTCGTGTTTTGGAAATAATGTTGTTGAAGCATCATCTTATCACTTTTCTACTCGCTTTTATGAAAAATTTTCGGGAAACCGAGAATGTGTTTTTTATTTGCCTAATAAAAACTTTTTATAAGAGTGAACTGCAAAACACAAGGTGTTTTATAACAAAAAAAGATGTATTGTTCAAACTCAAGGATATCATTATTGCATACTCGTAGTAGAAATCCTTATGGAGCATCTTATAGATATAACTTTTTAACTTTTTTTACCAGCCCATATATACGTCCCCACCGAGGGGCACGGGCTTCCCTTTGAAACACGAAGGGGATTTAGGCCATAGTCCACCACGCAAGCCCAATGCGGACTAGTAGACCGCGTGCCTTCAGAAAACGAATTTCTTAGACGTGCGAGTTTTATCACTGTTTTCCTTCAAGTGATGATTAATGGAAAATCCGTACATAAATCCGAAAAGATGGAAAAGGCCCACACCAGGAAGTGAACCCGCAACATTCTGGTTACAAATCTAGCTCATTAGCAACTGGGCTTTCACTGTTATATCTTTATCGGTAATATTTATAAAACCGAAATTTATAATTATGGGCAAGTATGATCCTTGCTTATTAACAAAGCAAGAGCCGCTGGAGCCCGTCCTCAATAATCACACGATGTACAAAAATCAGATTCATAAAAAAAACACAATTTGAAAATAATTTCTCACAATCCCTACTAATATTGTAAATGCGAAACTGGCTTTGTCTATCCGTCTATCTGTTACGCATTTACGGCTAAAATACTGAACCGATTTTTATGTAATTTGGTACAGAGATAGATTAGACCTTAGGAAACGATATAGGCTATATTTTACCCTACAGCTGGGCACGATACAACCTGTCCACGCGGGTGGAAAGCTAGTTTAAAATAAAATAATAAATTAAAAACAAATATAAAACTTATTGTTCGCCAATTTAATAGTTCAGCGCCCCTGACCTACTTGGTGCCAAATGGGGATGCAACCCTCCTTCACTTCGTAAGTCTCTCCCTGTGATTCAATTTTTGGTGTTTTTCTTGCGTGATCAAAATGAAGTTTTTGAGTTTTGTGTTGCGTTGTCTTAAAAATTAATAAATAACTTTATGACAATTTCTTAATACATCCTTTACTAGTTAACAAATTTTTACATTTATATTTAATGCTAGCCGTCCTCCCGTGACTTCGTTCCCGTGGGAATTTTCCCGGTGTTTTAAAAGAAAATATAAACCTGGTCCTGACAATCGGAAACAAAACAAAAAAATAATCATCCAAATCGGTTCAGCCGTTTTTGAGTTTAGCAAGACTCAAAAACGCTTATTCTATTTATCATTTACGAATTATTCTTTTCATCATTTACCCTTAACCGGTTTCCCGAAAACGGTTAAGGGTATTTTTGCTAAAAAAATATATTTATTATACTTCACTTCCCAAAAATCTAATATTTGACAAAATAATAAAACATTAGTTCCAAAAAACGATAAGAGATGGCGCCACGAGAACACGATCGAGCAGGCGAGCCGACGATGATCGATCTATAATAATTGCTTGTGATTGTCACTGACTTTGAGATATTAAGTTTTTTTAAAACTGATAGCCGATTAAATGATACTTCAGTAAGTAAAATTTAAACGACTTTGTTCGCGTGGAAAAGTACTATGACACCCAACTCTGGGCAAGAAACCAGGTAGATCCGACGCTCTAACTCAGCAATAAAAAAAATGCCTCCAACAAAGCATTGTTCAGTTAAAGGTTTCAAATAATATTTTCACCTATAGAAAGCGATGGTTTAAAAAAAGCTTAGTTACTTTTAAGTGTCTTTCTAGTGGCGTGTGCCGAGTCGTTTAAGAATTTTGGAAGCAACGAACGGGTTTTAAACCTTAAGCTAAATTACAATGCCTCTCACGCAAAGCTATAAGACGAAATGCTCCTC
Source organism: Aproaerema taeniolella (assembly GCA_949987775.1). NCBI lineage: Eukaryota > Metazoa > Arthropoda > Insecta > Lepidoptera > Gelechiidae > Aproaerema > Aproaerema taeniolella. The sequence goes on from OX465245.1 coordinate 8,157,588, forward strand.
TTCACCTGTTCCTATGTAAATAGGCTGAATACAAATGAAAGCCTTACAGAAAAAGCTCGTTTGGCAAGTTAACTAGAGCCACGTTAAAGATACACCCACTTCCGGTGAGCAACGAGCTTTGTCTACGAACCGCTGTTCACTTCCGGTCTCCTCGCCAGCACTTTTAAAGGCCTCTTAAGGCTTCGCGGCCTTCTGAATCTTATTTTTTAAAGCCCAAAACTCATAATAGACAGTCAAGTAATAAACGCCGTCTAGATTTATGATATTTGTAAATGTGCTTTTCACAGAACTCTTTTTTTATTGTCAGCGAAGGTTTCATTTTAAAAGCCTTTATGTGGTTTTATTGTTAGTATCCGCGTTTTTTTTCGTCAAGTTTCATTAATGTTTATGAATATTCGTTTTTTTATGAGCTATTTCGTTATGAGTCGAACTAGTAGATAAACATCGTGGCCTCTCAATAAGTAGTAATTATGGAAAAAGGATAGTCAAGTTGTACAGTAAAGATCGATTAAGGCAGTAACAGCCATACAAATGTCTCTCTTAGATTATTACCATAGCTCTACAGTTGCCTACCTACCTAAGTTGATTGGTTATTTAATACATTCTAAAAGCTTTTTCAACCCCTAACAAAAAGTGTTATAAGTTTTTCAAGTGTTATAAGTTTGAAGTGTGGATTCGTCTGTGGCATCGTAGCTCCTAAACGAATGGACCGATTACGATGCGATTACATTTAATCAACATTGGTTCAGTCGTTTAAAAATTATAAACAATCGAATGTCGGTAATACATTTTTTTATTTTATTTTAGAATCATTGAGAGTTGTTACTACAAAAAATGAGTGTGGTGGTGATAGGTATCATTCTTTCGTCCACCAATACAGCAAAACCCTCGCATCCTAATTACTGGCCAAGCTTTTACTTTCAATACACCTTCACCGTGCCAGAAACTAGTGAAAATAATCGCCAAAATCTTAAGCAATTTATTGGATGAGTTAGTCAACGTTGAGGATGTGAATTGAAACCAAACAAATAGGTCCAATAGAAATAAACAAATATATCTACTTACAGCTATAGTACAATCAGCTGATTTGCCTTTGTATTGAAAGTCGATCATTTTTTCTAGAATTTCATATGAGTTTCTTAAAATTTTTTTTTAGATTTTCCACATAAAGAATAATCCGCTACAGTTTCGCTAACTAATTTAAAATCACCCCACATTTATAAAAATCTGATTCATTCCAAAAGCGAATAATGCAAAATAAAGGAATATCTATGGTACGAAGTTCGATAACCTCTGAGACAGTCGGCAGACTGTCTGGCGCCGCACAACATCTTTCATTGAGATAGGAGAATATTGCTATCTCGTTTTAGCTTATTACAAAACATTTACTTACTACTCTGTGTTTCATTTTATCGGTATCGTTTAGGTATACAACAGGCTATAAATTAACCTTGACGTCGCCCTTATCTCGCTGGTAATAGAGCCGAGTTTCGAAGTGCAAATGCACAGCCTGACGTGCTGCTGTCTGTAATTTAAAACTACGTTGAACAACTTTCTCCAAGGAACATTAGGTCTGATTATTATTTAAGTACTTAAGTAATAAAAGTATGTAGAAGAAAAAGTTAAATTCACACGGGGTTCTTCAGGGAAAGTTGTTCAGTTTCATGGAAAGGTTCATTTACTAACTTATATCCGCCCTCTCGTTCCGCATAGCGTCAGTACGGCACAGACAAAACGATATCAACTTGACAAAATTATCTCACACTAGCATTCCACTCGGGACTTCGTTCCCGTGGGATTCGGGAAAATTATGCAGCCTATGTTACTCAGGGATAATGTAATGGTGAAAGATGGTGAAAGAATTTTTGAAATCGGTCCAGTAGTTTTTAAGTTTATTTGTTACATACAAAAATACAAATCTTTCCTCTTTATAATACACTACTCAACAAAGTCTAAGCAACACCCACGATTTTTCATACAACAGAGGCCTCTTTGAGAAGCTGTGAAAAGTATTTAACACACGTATTTTTAATAAAATCTTTAGTGTATCTATACCTGAATTTTCAATCCCTATAAATGAACTTTATTTAGCTCGAAATTTGTGAAAAAGAGGGAAAAATGAAAATGAAAACGCAGTTTTTCTTTGCTTTTAGTATGGAAATGGTGAAATTAAATTTTCAATTTTGTCTCTTTTTCACAAACTTCAAGCTAGATAAAGTTCATTTATAGGAATTTTAAATTCGGGTATAGAACTTTCTCACACTAAAGATTTTATTAAAAATACGTGTCTTAAATACTTTTCACAGCTTCTCAAAGAGGCCTCTGTTTTATGAAAAATCGTGCGTGTTGCTTAGACTTTGTTGATGTGTGTATTAGTGTAGACATACATGTTAGCCCAGTTAATCAACACTAATATTATAAAGAGGAAATATTTGTATTTTAGTATATTTCTAACGAATAAACTCAAAAACTACTAGACCGATTTTAAAAATGTTTTCATCAATAGAAAGCTCTCTTATCAGCAAGTGACATAAGTTACATCATTATCATCATCATATTCAGTCCATATCAACCCTTTGCTACTATAGGGCTCTTTTCTTCAGCGCCAGTCCTGTGCTAACCTCATCCATAATGATTCCGTCGATTTGACGACATCGTCTGACCCGTTCGAGCCCAGTCTACAGATTCTTATTTCTAGCATATTCAAATTCAAAAGTATTTATTTCATTGAACATACAAAATGTTGCTTGAAGACGTCAATGTAGTTTATAGTTATATATAGTAAAATAGTATATAATAGTTAGCACTTTTGACTTTGCGCCTATTCGCGAAGGTGCAGTCTTCCTCGGGAGAAGAATAGGCAAGAAACTCCGAGGGTCGCTCTTTTTATGTTAATCATATACATTTTCTTACTTCTAATTTTAATTGACTTAATGTCTGAATAACATTGGACTGGTGCTCGGCCTATTGGCCTTGTCGCTCAACTTCGGCACCATTCTGTGACTGCCTTGGTCCACCGTCCATCGTCCCTCCTAGCCAAGTGTCTTGCCCATCTCCACCGTAATCCCGTTATCCGCTTCCCTACGTCTTCGACCATAGTTTTCCGTCATAATCTATATAATTTTTCCGAATTTCTACGGGAACGAAGTCCCAAGTAGAAAACTAGTTCGAAAAACCATTCGGTAAGTAATCACTTTCCACCTCTTCAGTATAAATCAAACGTAACGACTGTAATTTCGAAATGAGTGAATCAAAATGATAGCTTTCAACAAAGGGTAACTAAAGCGGAAGTGGCGCTATCGTGCTTAACCGGAAATGGGCGGGGCTAACGACTGAAGATTGCACCCTGAAAGCCTCAAACGATATTTGGCGGGCAGGTTTAGATTTTAGATTAGTTTGTTTTGTTGGTGGAATAAATAAACACCTATTTAATGGAACTGCACAATTACTGCCTGTCTCTTGGGAGACCTAAAAATAGTTTACAAATATAGAGTGGGTATCAAAATCAGTACGTTTAGCTAAAAAACTTTTCCTGAAGTAAGTCAATGTGTATAGAAAAATTCTCCTTCTTCTTACCAGCCCACGTCCCCATCGAGGGGCACGGGCCTCCCTTCGAAACACAAAGGGGATTAAGGCCATAGTCCACCACGCTGGCCCATTGCGGGTTGGTGGTCTTTCGAAAATGAATTTTCTTGGACGGGCGGGTTTCATCACGATGTTTTCCTTCACCGTTGAGCAAGTGATAATTAAAAATCCGTACATAAATCCAAAAAGACGAATTAAGTGGTACAAGCCCGCACCAGGATTTGAACCCGCGACCTTCGGATTACAAGTCTGGCTCATCACCAACTGGGCTATCACCGCAATAGAAAAATTACGACTTAGAATACTTTGTAAGAATTTCTATAATTTCTTTACGACAAAGAATGTTTTAATACTTTCATCAAAATAGCCTTACCATAAGATTTATATTTAATGTTACAAGTGGAAAGTAAGAGCAAATCCATTATTAATTAAATAAAGTTTCTAGTGTAAAATATTGTAATTTTTTTTATGATAGACATGATTTTTATACTAGTTCCACTTATTTATAGCGTAAAAATTATGTCTTTCATTGATAATAATAAAGAGTTTCATTTAGAAGCAACAACACAAAGTATAAATACTGTAAATTTTTACAAGACATTTTACTAACTCGTAGCAAATATCTACGAAAACGTAGCATAAATCTACGGTCTCGTTACAAAAACCATACGCCACTATAATTTTTGAGAAGGTTATTTAGATAAACATACTTACATTGCAAGCTTAGTGTATATACAATTAGTTGGATCCTCTTAATCAACAGAGATTCGAACCTAAGACCGTCCAAGTTCCGCTTAAGCCGAGCTGTACCGAGCCGCATTGAGCCGTCGGCCGTAATTCGGTCGCATTAGCGTTATCTCAAAGCCGGTTCCTTGTTGATAAGACGGCAATTTCCTTCGTTATATCTTTTTTCTTGTATCTTGTTTTGCTGTAATGGAAAAGACAATTTGAATTCAATTTGCGGACACAGATATTACGACTCCCTATCAGAAAGTCTAAGTAGCAAAACGTCTAACAGAGCAAAACGCCTAATGAGCAATCTGCCTAATTACATCTATTTATAGGCAAAAACTACAGATTTTCATAAAAAAAATTCAAACTTTAAATGTTCTTTTGCTGTATTATGATCAAAGAGGGTTTTTCTGTATTATGGGCGAAAGGCTGACAACTTATTACTATACAACCTGTTCATTTTGATATCCCATAACTCTAAGGTCACTGTACAGTTGTCGGCTATTACAACGTGTTCCTGTTAAGTATATCGCGAGGATATTTAACGGGGTAGAGTGTGGTGAGGTACTGTAAGGTTGTAATAATGAATATTCTATGAATAAAAGAAATTTAAAAAGTCCAAGGAACATGTATATTTTTGTATTATTAGATGGGTTAACTCTTGACCTTATAGATGAGGTTCCATATGTTGACATATATTCTTAAATTGGTATTTTCGGAGAACTCAAAATTAAAATATTTCAAAATCTTTCTCCCATTAAAAAAAAAAACGCTACACACTCAAAGGCCCACACTAAGGTTTTCCCTTGTGTCGTGGGTCCCTTGGAAAACACATAAAGACGAACACAAACACCCATGACCCGAGAACAAACATCTGCTTTTTACACAAATGTTTGCCCCGACTGGGGATCGAACCCAGGACCCGCCGATCAAGAGGCAGCGTCACTACCACTCGACCAAACCGGCCGTCAAAAACGAGTCCTAAGTTGGTACACTTTCATTGATAATTATTAATTAGTTTCAATCATTCATAACTTAGAATACAATAATGCGATGTTGTCATTTCTTACGTAAAGGTGTTTTAAAGGAAATTCTCATTTTTACTGAATTATTTTGTACTACCATTTCGCCTGGGACTTCGTTCCCGTGGGAATCCGGGAAAATTATGTAGCCTGTGTCCATCGGGGATAATGTAGCTTTCTAACGGTGAAAGGATTGTTCAAATCCGTCCAGTAGTTTTGGAGCCTATTTCAATGCAAACAAACAAACAAACAATCAAATATTTCCTCTTTATAATATTAGTAAGATAAGATAAGAAGTAAGATATGATGAAAAATAAAAATTTGAAATTATTAATAATTGAAAAATAATATACAGGGCTTTAGGTATCTCTCTTTCAACCTCTCGGGTGGTTAATCAGTCCATGAAACTGAATAACTTCCCCAAGGAACATAGGTCAAAATACGAAAAAAAAAATTTAAGAGTTCCCATACAAACTTCATCAGCATATAGCGCATTTTGTATGGGAGATCAAAATATTATTTTTTTCGTATTTTGACCTATGTTCCTTGGGGAAGTTGTTCAGTTTTATGGACTGATTAACCACCCGAGAGGTTAAAAGAGAGATACCAAAAGCCCTGTATAAGCTATTTGATTCATATACGTGGTCTCATTGATATCCTGGAGTTATGGGATATCAAAAGGAATAGGTTGAATATTTATTTCGTTGTTGCAGAGGTGACGTCCCTAATGCGTGGCGAGGCGTAGCGGCTGCATCGTCAGGATGCGGCAGAGCTCCTTGCTCATCATCGCGCTACTATGCCTCACTGTCAAACGTAAGTACTGTAGCGTATCTCAGAGGGAGATAGTTGATGGAGACCAGGAAAACGCAAAGACTTTCTGTTAAAGCTGAAATAGCTAATGTAAATTTCTATTTTCAAAATTGTTATCTGAGGGTGGGATCCAGGAGACCTATGCCACAGGTATACCCTAGTTTAGGCTCCTGTCTCCCAATTAAATGTATAATAAAAAAGGAATGTACACATAGTTTAAGTTTGGGAGAAAATAAAAACAATTTTATTTTATTTATTTATTTTATTGAGGATCCTGACTAGCGCAGCCGAAGCCACGGAAGAGAATCTGTCAGTTGAATAGAAAAGCGCGCCAAAACTTGCGAATCAGTTTGATTGTAGAACCTTTAGCTAAAGAGGTTCAAAATAGATTATAATCATAGAGGTAAGAACCCCCACAGTACTTAAGATTTTCAAAGTTATTTAAAGACAAGGTTTGGACCAGCGTCTCAGTTGTTTTTCATGCTGTCTCGATGTCGACACCCGCCTCAGACTTGTGCGAAAGGGACAATTGCAGCTTTCCGGTGAAATGCCGAGTTTTATTTCCAAAATTATGAGTTTAGGCGTCAATGAATTCCTACCCCAAAAACTTAATGAAATTGTACGTTTTTGGTCTCTATCAATTTGTTAGCGTATAAACAAGGTTCGTACGTTTTGTTTGTCCCAAAATTGTTCTTAGTTTTTCAACAGTCATCTCTTAAATGTTGAGAATGTCTTTGGCAAAAAATGCTGACTTTTAGTCTCAAATATCTTTTCGTCTACTAAAAATATTACAAAAATCAAAACGTACGGACCTAGTTTCTGGTGTTTTTGATACTATAGGTATACTAAAATTTCACAGAGATCCGTTGCCGGTTAGGGGATGGAATCCATTGACGCCGTTTGTATGGGAAAAAAACACTGAGACGATCCTCTTTTAAGTACCTGAATATTTGTTACATATTTAGGCCAGTGTTCACCAAATATTTAACCAACGATTAGCAGCTAACCAGAGATTTGACAATGTTATTTTCATACATATTTTTTGACATTTTGTCTGATTAGCTTCTAACTGCGGTTTAACCGTTGGTTATATTTTTGGTGAACACGGGGCCTTAGTTACTGACAAGGTTTTTGGTGCCTGAATATTTGCCGTTTATGTGGAGACAAGGTTTTTGGTACTTTCATATTTATTGTGTAGGGTTTTACTTATTTACTTACTTCGCTGGCTCAAAGACCAGCAGTGGACGACAAGGGTTTTGGTACCTAATTTTTTTTTGTATCTTTAATGACAAGGTTTTTAGTATCTAAAGGTTTTTGATCCTTGAATATTTACTGTTCTTTTAATGGCAAGGTTTTGTTGTACAGTCAAGAGCAGTCACGCTTTACACTTCCAGTTCAAGCTGAGCTCTGATTTATACTGCGCGCCATACAATGCAGGGCCGCTCCAAAGTCCAAAGTGTCAAGCTTGACGTGCTCTTGAGTGTACCTTTACTGACAAGGTTATTATTATTTTTTCTTTGTTACAGACACTTCGGGCAGTTGGGAAGAATGGTGGACGTACGATGGAATATCAGGCGAGTAAAATTAAGAATCACAAAAAAAAATACTTAAGGTGATTTGCAGGAGAAGGTGAAACAAATTTCAATTGTTAGATTTGACATAAACAAACAGGGCAAGCTTAATAAAACCGTTTAAATATGCCTTGCCTCATCTTTTGTCGAAAGATAATAAAATTTACGTCTAAGGGTCAGTTCACACCGCAACGTGACGCTGCGCGCACTTTTAATAGAGCCACTCAAAATTGAATTTTATGTAGTACATGAAAAGATAAACATTTCATTATGAGAACGCCCCGGGGCGTCGCGAGGCATCTCGAGGCGCAGCGCTCAGTCGTGTGACGTATTCTAAATTCTCACATGTAATAAATAAAATTCAATTTTAAGTGGCTCTATTAAAATGTGCGCGTCGCGTCACGGTGTGAACTGACCCTAACTACATACATTATGTGCAGTCTGTTGACAGCCTTAGTATAGAAAATTTAAAAAAAATGGAAATTTAGTATGGGTTCAGTTTGATTGGGAGATTCTCGTCTTAAGTTTACACCTTGTGCAGAATGTATAGATTGTCCCACATCAGGTTACCGCTTGCGTGCACTATGCGCTGTTACTATGAGAACGTATTTGCAATGAAAATGGGGTAGACTTATGCGCTGGCTTCTGTACATAACAAGAAGGTCTAGTGGGACTTACGAATAATTGTAGCTACCTACATGAACTATTTTTACTATGGGACTAACTCTGTAATCGAAACAAAAACAGCTGTGACTTAAAGAGTTACTTTAAATTAACAAGCAGTTATTACAGCTGTGGATTAGCCTACTTATGACCTGAGAACAAACATCTGCTTTTTATACAAAAAAATGCCCCGATCGGGAATCAAAACTAGGATCCATCCAGTCGATCAAAAAACAGCGTTACTACCACTTTCCGCTTTGGTTATAGATATTGCTGAATTTTTATAACACTCTGTAAAAACGTACAGACGTCAACAGAATACTTTTACCAATATCAGTTCCACTCGAAAAAGCGGGACGTACGTACGTTGTACAATCGTGGTAATGTGTCCGGTAATGACAGCGATATGATCTTAATGATAGTATGGTCACCGCTATCATTGTATCAGAGCACAGTCCCGGCCTAAATGTGCTTCACTTATCTATTTTTACCTCAACACCCTCATCGGGAAATAGTTTTTATATTATGATGATGGTACTGGTAATTTAAGTGTATTGGTTTTTTAGCTGGTTTTGGAAAATGTACTTAAAACGATCACGCACTATAGCAATCAGACCAACAATCAGTTGCAAACAGGTACATTAAAGTTAGTGGTACTTTAGATGTCAAACTGTCACTTTTCGTCTTGTTGACGTAAACAAGGACAAATTTATACTTTATTAATGAACGTTTTGCTACTGAACTTATAATATCAGTTCTTAGCATATTACATGTTGTGCCCAAGATAGGAGAAAAAGACATTGCTATGACACTATTTCTCAGCTCGTGTCTTATTAAATTTTGTAAAAAAATTGTGCTAAAACACCACCGTCCTTTCGAAACATTTAAAAGTGGTTTAAACAGTGCGCATAGTTTATGTATCAACTCACTGCTAACTTTGAAAAGCTTTTTAGTAAACCGCGAAAATGACGGCAGAAAATGACGACTTATCGATGTAATGATTGCCCGGGAAATGATACCCATTCACATTGCCCGGCAAGGACACCCCAATGGCACATTACCCACGACCCATTGCCCTACGATGGGCAAATTTTGCGGAGTACCGAATTCCTATTCAACTGAAACTATATCAGTTGAAGCACCTTTTATATAGGCTTTTATATTTGACTAACGATTCGAAATAGAATTTTATGTGAGGCATGTTTTTCAATAGGATAGTTTTCTATTTAATTGGTCTATTTCATTTTGGATTTTATACGAAATCATAATATTGTTCGATAAAAGGAGTTTAAATTTTGTGTCTAAGGAAATTCAGTGATTTTTTTACGAATCTAAAATTCTTGTCATTTTTGCCGCACGGTGACTTATACAGGGTGAAAAAAAACCTCCTAGCTATATTCAAAATCCTGAACCAGTATCACTTACAGACGTTTTTTTTGCTAAACGTAGACACCACTCGGGTGCACCCCCCGAGCGCTACCCGCACCCCTCGCGCGTGCCTGGTGTAGGAGTAATGTCTACGTTTAGGCAAAAAATAAACTATTCCCATTGAAAAAATATTAAAAAAAAAATTATAAATGTGTTCTTTGAGTGATACTGGTTCAGGATTTTGAATAAACCTAGGAGGTTTTTTATCACCGTGTATATATCTATCTCACGCCTTTAATTCCTTTCAGGGTAGTCAGAATGTCACATGGTTCTGGAACCACTTAACGCCACATGGCCAGCGTGGTGGACTATGGCCTAAAATCCCCTTCATGTTTCGAAGGGAGGCCCGTGCCCCTCGGTGGGGACGTATATGGGCTGCAAAGAGAGTTAGTAATATGGGTACAGAATTAGCAGCTAGCACATTCAAAATGTTTGTAACTCTGTTATGCTTTAGTTAATTTGTAGATACTGTCAACTGTTTTAAATAAATTATTTTGTAAAAAGATAAAAAGCCCGACCAGAGAAATCAAAAATAGAAAGTAATTAAATAGATATGGAAAGCTTTCAGACAATGTTTTGATGGGAGATTTGGTCGAGTGGTAGTGACGCTGCCTCTTGATCGCCGGATCGTGGGTTCGATTCCCGGTCGGAGCAAATATTTGTGTGGAAATCAGATGTTTTATTCAGGTCATAGGTGTTCGTACCTGTCTTTGTTCCAAGGGACCACGACACAAGGGAATAAAAGTGTGGCTTTTATTTTTATAAAATTTAAGCTCCCAAATACTAACAGTCTTAAAATAAACGTTAAATAACTGAACACAAATATAGGCGGTGGACACAAAGCGCATCGTACCGGTAATAGGTGCTATTTAACCACGGGTCGGTACGATTTATGTGCCTAACTCTCAGCCTGCACAATCTGTGCACTCGACTGTATTGCACATTGCAGAGCTTATGTCCAGATATTTGGAAACAAACTAATGTTTCAAACACGACGAAATTTTAGATAACATGCAAATATTTCAATGATAGCCATGGAAAAGAGGTACACAAGTAAAAGAATAATCCGTAATGCTAAATTATATATTAGAGGACTTTAATTTTTTCGGATGTAATTCAACACAATTTAGAATAACTTCCCCAAAAAATATCGTCGAAATATTACAATTTCATTTGTTTATTAGCCCCCGACAAAAAAGAGGGTTGTTATAAGTTTAACGTGTGCATTGGTATGTCTGTGTGTCTATCTGTCGCATCGTAGCTTCTAAACGAATGGACCGGTTTCGATGCAGTCTTTTTGTTTAATAGTTGACATAATCGAGATGGTTCTTAGCTAAATTTAACCAAAATTGGTTCAGCCGTATAAAAGTTATAAACAATCGAATTTCAGGGGTAATACAACATTTAATATTAGAGTTATCGCGACAAAGCTGAAAATTTCAAACCAAAATTACTGTGTCCTAGCTTCACTGTGTGAGTTTAGATTAATGAAGTGGTTTTGGATACAAAGTGCTTATCTCTATGCAAAAGAGCAAATGATGGCATCATTATAGTCTTTGATTTAAATAAGAGTACATCCGTGGTTTAACCCGAGTGGGTTGGATTGCCAGGATATAGTAGTGGCCACATTCCATTGAATTGTTTTGGTTATATGATGCGTAAAGTAGCTTCTCCAAATTAGAAACTACCGTTTTCGAGAAAATCATCTTATCTATGCTTTGTTGCTTCCACCGCCATAATTACTGGATATTTTATTTATGAAAATCAGGGCCCCGATTCTATAACTTCAGTTGTGTGTCTGGAATGGAGGCCGTTATATCTGTTCAGGTGGCGAAATTGAGAACTATTTAATTTTCATATACTTGCTGACAACCACTCCGACCAATAGCGCCACCGCCAACCAAACGTAAATTGCAAAGTACCTAGTAACTTAAAATTCAGTTGGCGGTGGCACCACCAGTCAAAGCAGCCGTCATTAGATTTATGAAATTTAGATAGTTCTCAATTTCACCACCTGAACGGATAAAATGGCGACCATTTCATCGACACACAACTAAAGTTACAGAATCGGGGCCCAGGAACTAAGTATTTGTGAGAAGTCTGGGTGTTGATGTATCTTATTTATGTATTTACAAAAAAAATAATTAAGTAGAATATCAGTTATCGTGTTTCGAAGGGAGCCCCGTGCCCCTCGGTGGGGACGTATATGGGCTGAAAGAAAAACAGTTATCTAGCACTCATTGTACAAGCCTAGCCTAGATTGAGGTTAGATGTCTCTGTGTGAATTATCCGATAATATACATTTTTTAACCGACTTCAAAAAAGGAGGAGGTTTCTCAATTCGACCGTATGTATGTATATATGTTTTATGTATGTCCGCGGATAACTTCGTCGTTTATGAACCGATTTTGATTATTCTTTTTTTGTTGGAAAGGGAGTATCCCAAGGGTGGTCCCATGGTAAGGAAACCAGGATCTGATGGTGGAATCCTGAAGTAATTGAGGGAAACTCTCGAAAAAATAGTCTTTTTGGGATTTAAGTCGGTGACTCTTACGTTTTTGACGTGGAAAATTATATGTACAGACAGACAGCAGCACGTCAGGTTACCCATTTGCACTACAAAAACCGGCACTACTGCGACGTCAAGGTTAACATATATAGCCTGATGTGCTACTGTGTGTACATGACGTAACATGCAATACTTAAAATATTACACATACAAATAATTACTTAAACATATTTACTGAAAAACTACCTTATCACTACTTTCCGGGTGTTGTACGACTTACCCTAACACTGGTTTACATAAAAACAGTTACCCTGTACAGATCATGATGAATGAAATTCAAGACTCGTTTTATCAAAACATAAACCATGTGGTGATCGGTTGAGAATAACACCGTCCCATCTCTTTCCGTGGGTGTTGTAAGAGGCGACTAAGGAAACACAAATGAGACCTGCCTCCTAGTAATCCATCCCAGGCAACGACACTTCATTTTTTTCTGAATCTGAGGTGTCGTCTTATGGTCTCATGCGATGTGGTAGGCTCTGTAAAGGACCGTTATACATGGTCATACCGAAGTCCGACGCCAAACGGCTTGCTGTGTTCCGTCGGTGCGTGGGAGTACCAGTGCCTTTATAGGCATTTTCTGGGTTAACTCGCTCCATCGTCGACCTCATCTTTGACCTTTATGGTCAAGATTGAGGTCAAGAGTTAACCCATCTTATAATAAAAAAAATACATACATACCTACACTCCCGCCTTTAATCCCTTTCGTGGTAGGCAGAACGTCATATAGTCCTAAAACCACTTGACGCTACTTTCGACATTAACTCTGAGGGTTATTAGATCTAACACGAGCACAATGGTAACAGGCTGTCAGCCTTTCACCCATGATACATTCAAATCCTTGTGTTCTACTTACTGGCTTCTACAGTTTTTATTTTATTTTTAATTATAAGATGGGTGAACTCTTGACCTCAATCTTGACCATAAGGTAAAGGATGAGGTCGACGATGAAGCGAGTTAACCCAGAAAAAGCCTATAAAGGCACTGGTACTCCCACGCACCGATGGAACACAGCAAGCTGTTTGGCGTCGGACTTCGGTAGGACGGTGGTCGCGAACCAGATGGCCCTTTACATTACAAAGCTACCACACCGCATGAGGCCATAGGACGACACCTCAGATTCAGAAAAAAATGAAGTGTCGTTGCCTTGGATGGATTACTAGGAGGCAGGTCTCATTTGTGTTTCATTAGTCGCCTCTTACGACACCCACGGAAAGAGATAGGGTGGTGTTATTCTCAACCGATCACCACACGGTTTATGTTTTGATAAAACGAGTCATAGTGTGCCTGGCAAGAGTTGGCAGCTGGCACATTCAAAGTTTTTCTTTTACTATTAGTCCAGCATGGAAGGTTAAAGCAAATAAATTATCAAAGCAATTAAATAAGGTCATTACCGCTTAGTTTTATCAAGATATAGATACCTATTAAGTATTTGCAGCGATATCATGTCGGAGGCCGAAGGTGAACCTTAGATAATAAGGTCATCATTCATATTTGTTTACAAATTGTCTAGCTAAATGACAGCGCGCTCAGATAGAAAAGGAGATTGACCTTTCAGTCGCTTGTCGCTAGTTAATTACTACCGAGTTTATAATAAATCTTACACAGGGTGTAGCCAAAAGGCTGAGTAATTCGAGTATTTTTTTTATAGGACCAACTATAAAATCGCTAACGGCTTGATTTTTTTCGCGATATCTGAGTTTATAGACTCCAAAAGTGTGTAACCATTTTTTTTAAAATGTTTACAGGACCTTTTCTTACAGAACTCCTCTTTTATTTGAACCTTTTTTTTTAACCGTGTGGTGATCGGTTGAGAATAACACCACCCCATCTCTTTCCGTGGGTGTCGTAAGAGGCGACTAAGGAAACATGCATGAGACCTGCCTCTTAGTAATCCATCCCAGGCAAAGACACTTCATTTTTTTCTGAATCTGAGGTGTCGTGCTATGGTCTCAGGCGGTGTGGTAGGCTCTGTAAAGGGCCGTCTGGTTCGCGACCACCCTCCTACCGAAGTCCGACGCCAAACAGCTTGCTGTGTTCCGTCGGTGCGTGGGAGTACCAGTGCCTTTATAGGCATTTTCTGGGTTAACTCGCTCCATCGTCGACCTCATCTTTGACCTTATGGTCAAGATTGAGGTCAAGAGTTAACCCATCTTATAAAAAAAAACCTTTTTTAACAAAATATCTCAAATTATGTATTTACCAAAATTATTACTTTTTTTTAAAATCCTTATTTAATTGTTTTCTTCTTTAAATTTTATTGGGCGAAAGTTGATCTGTTTGATAAACTGAGTTCATATTCTTAACTAATTTTAATTCCTTCTGTAACAAGGTTTTAAAAATTTAGCAAAATTTTTATTTTCATATTTTATTCCCAGGTTCAGTGACATAGGTTTTAAAGTTTAGCTACCAAATTGTAAATTTTTTTTTATTCCCAGGTCCCGGGTTCTGGGGGTTGATCAACCCTCAATGGAGCATGTGCAATAAAGGCAGACGACAGAGCCCCGTCAACATTGAACCAGAAAAACTGTTGTATGATCCCTGGCTACGGGACATACAGTTCGACAAACATAAGGTAAGCAGAAAATATGCTTACTGAAAATCTTACTAGCTCTCTACCCATGTCTTCTATCACAATAACAAGTAAAATTTATCATTCTTCGGTGTTTTGACAAAAATAACGTTGCTAGGTTGCTTCGTCGCGTCGTTATTTTAGCATTTTTAAAATCCTTAATGGCGTGACGGATTTTCATAAATAGTTTTAGGGAAGGAAAAATATTAGGCACAAATGGGACTTAAACTCACGACCCCAGGCTTAGATCTTCTGGTGCTCTAACCAACTGAGCTATCGTGCTTTCAAGTCAAGCGATAAAATTTCTCATTCCCTTACTAAGCACTAAGTAATGGCAACAACGATGTTATTGTCTTATTTTGTAATTTATCGTATTAATTAAGTAATGTCCACGAACTCGTTTCGAGACAAACCCGCTAAGGCTTATCGAAACTTAGATTAATAAAATGTATGTTTTTGATTTTTTATAAATAAAAAATAAAAATAATTTTCCTATTCCCTTGGTAGATTGAAGTGCGCCTAAAAAAACTTTTAAGGAACCGTATAACTTTAAGTTTAATATCGTGATGATAAAATTCCTTCATGTCATGAAAAACCATTATCATCACACAATTTCAAACTAGACAAAATTTTAAAAATCTTTTATAAACGAAAAATATTTTAACTACTGTAAAGGTATTTAAAATTATAATAATATATTGTAAATGAGCATTTACGTGCAAAATGAGGGCATTAACGCTAGGGTTGTCAACGTATCAACTTGTTAACAAAAATATTTTATTTTCTCTTCAAATTCAATTCTTTCTTTTGAAATAAATACCATCTGTAAGTTTTTTTTTCGTGTTAGAGACTCCTTTATTCCATCACCGGCCAAAGATGACTTGGTCTGACTGGGGCTTCTGAGTCGATGTTCTTCCGACTGTTAAAAAGGTTCAACAGCCTTTTACTAAACCTTAACATACACTTTACCTTATCTTACACTTACATTCCATTATAGCGCAAAAGTAATACAATTAGAAAACGATAGACTTTCGTCAGTTGTCATTCAAACCAACGGAATCAAAATTATCAACCCAATGAACATAAAATATTGATAGCAAACTGCGCAAACTGCTAGCTTATTCCGACTGTAAACTTTTCAGTTGGCGTTGGGGCTGCTAATCAAAGCAGCTGTCATCAAACTATGCTTGAGTTATCAATAGTGCCACCTACAGGCCGAGTACGATAGTGACAGTTCCGCGACAACACCGCGGTCCTATGTCAAACTGTCAACATTGACAACGCTATAGGGCGAGCAAGCCTTTGCGCGATGGTCCCCGCGCAATCAAAGTGAAGTTTCAGCGTGAACCGAGCGCGATTTTGTCGTTATCGTGCTAGAGCTGCTGATTGAATAAAATTGTCACTATCGTCATTCCACAGCCATTGGAAAGTCAATGCTTAGCGATTTAGCTATCCAAGCCATTCACCATTACAACAAAACTGTTTTTTTTGTTCTTTTTTCGTGATATATCTATCTAGACATTGAATAAAAAGTGAGACCACGAGAAAACAGGGATAAATCACTGGTATTTATGTATGGATTCTGGTAGACTATTTATTTAGCCTATATTACTAAATAATAGTAAAATAGAACGCCATACATTCAAAGGCCCATACTAAGGCTTTCCCTTGTGTCGTGGGTCCCTCAGAAAACACATAAAGACAGACACAAACACCCATGACCCGAGAATAAACATCTGCTTTTTACACAAATATTTGCCCCGACTGGGATTCGAACCCAGGACCCGTCGATCTAGAGGTAGCATTACTACCACTCAACCAAACTGGCCGGCTGGCTAATCCTCGAGCCTATCCCACTGATGGACAAAGACTTCCTCCGCATCACAGATATATTTTTTTTACCCGACTGCCATCATGTGTTTATCAGCCTATGTATGTATGTTTGTACCTTTGTGGCACTATTTAGACCAAACGCGTGGGCCGATTTTGATGAATGATATTTTTATCACGCAGTCGGGTTTTATTTTATTTTATTAATTTTTAATAATCCGAAGAGACAGCCCTAATAGGAGGCGGTAATCCTACACTAAAACACGGCGAGCGGCGCGATAGGGCAGGCTTATCTCTACAAGCTTTTTGTAGCGTATATCGACCCGATTTCTAGCGTATTCAGGCATCTAGGCTTGCCTAGACTTGAAACCTGTAATTTTAGTCAAAATGGAAACACGAAGCCTTGACGGCCGGTTAGGTCGAGTGATAATGGCGCTGCCTCTTGATCGACGGGTCCTGGGTTCGAATCCCAGTCGGGGCAAATATTTGTGTAAAAAGCAGATATTTGTTTCGGGTCATGGGTGTTTGTGTCTGTCTTTATGTGTGCTCCAAGGGACCTACGACACAAGGGAAAACCTTAGTGTGGGCCTTTGAGTGTATGGCGTTTTATTTTTTATTTTTTATTATTGAGATTGAAATCTCCCAAACAGGACTGCGTGCTAAGAAAAAGAAAAAAATGCTTTTCCACGCACAATGTTGTGGCTGAAAAGTAAGTAAAGAATAATGACATGCATCTAACCTGCAGCAATGAGATTCACCCTGATGACAGTTGATTGCCAAAGAAAATATATCCTTAAATATATGTTCAGAAGGTTGAAATTTCTTTTGCTTTAAATTGACGTTGACATATGATTTTGAAATGCTAAAAGGATATATTCTATATCCAAATAGGGTCTATTTTCTTAGTGTTGATTCGGAAGTCTTATACTCTCATAAGAGAGAAGTCTCATGCTTATGCTAGGGCAGAATTCATCGAATTATGTGATTAATAAATCATCAATTTTGCCGTGTGGTGATCGGTTGAGAATAACACCACCCCATCTCTTTCCGTGGATGTTTTAAAAGGCGACTAAAGGAACACAAATTAATTAAACCTGCCTCCTAACAATCCATATCAGGCAACGATACCTCATTTCTTTTCTGAATCTGAGGTGTCGTCTTATGGGTCGTCTGATTCACGACCACCTTCCTACGGAAGTTCGACGTCAAACAGCTTGCTGTGTTCCGTCGGTGCGTAGGAGTACCAGTACCTTAATAGGCATTTTCTGGATTAACTCGCTCCATCGTCGACCTCATCTATGACCTTGGCCAAGATTGAGGTCAAGAGTTAACCCTTCTCATAATAAAAAATAATAATAAAAACATTTCGCTTGACACGAGTCGTTCGATTCAAAAATAGGGCACTTTTCGCAACTCATATGAACAATCTCGCTTGCAACAAGAGTTTGGGTCGGATATAGTTTACCAAATTGTGGTTACAGCAACTCAAACGGAACGACCCCATCGTTTTTAGTAACCGAAACCATAAACAAGCTATCCGAACTGTTACCACATAATGTTGGCTAACCGGTGAAGTTAGTAATCTACACGATTGATCTCTTGCAGGGTAGTCAGAGCAAAATGCGTGGCTATATCTGTCTGAATTTCATTCTGTTATGTAATGGCTTTGAACTTTATAAAGCTGACTAATCTACACTTTGCTATCTATTTTTGTATCAGAGCAAAACGCGTTAGAATCGACGGGTGTACAAAATTGTTTTAAGATTCTTAAATTCATTTTTTTTTTAAGGCAGACTATGTCGTTCTGAAACCACTTGACGGGACATTTGACATTCGTTCTGAGGGTTTTTAAATAAAATATGAGTCTTCTTCTTCTTATCGTGTAGGTATAGTCAAGTGTGTGGCGAACTTGGCTAACCCTGGTATCAGAGTTTTCAAACCGCACAATGGCCTCTGACTTGGTTTTAACGACTGGGTACCTACCACGATCGTTTAAAAGCATTTCTGTTTAGGATCCAACTTTAAACTGCTTCGCAATTGGAATGTTTTTTAAAATGGTACCATGATGGCGCTGCTTTTGAACTACTCGGTTGTCTATGGTCCATTTTAAATGTCTACATAAATTGTCGCTGGTCTGCCTTTGAATCGCAACAGCGCCAAAATTAAATCGCTTATAAGTTATAAGCCATCATGGTACGAATAAGCGTTGCAGACTTGTTTAGTTCCTAAATTGGATCGCGCTAAGCGATCATGGTAAACTTCCTGTAGTCAATTGACAACAGTCGGGACCGACAGCTTAACGTGCCCTCAGTAGCACGGAAATGCTCGTGATAAATTGCCACTTTGGTCACCCATCAGGTTTCTTGCCTTTGTATACGTTGCCTAACCTCACTGATCGGTTGAGATCAGTGAGCGCCACGGGCTACGAGCGCTTCAAGTTACAGCAAGATGAGTGTTTAGTATAGCATAGTAGCATAGTATGTATGAGCGAATGGCTGACAACGCTCCTGAGGGTTTTGCTGTAGCAAAACCTTCGCGTCCCTTTCACTGGCTTCTACAGTATACCTAGGAAGAGTTGGCAGCTTTCTAAGTCTAGCGTTAACTAACCTAGTCAACTTGTTGAAGAAAATATATAGTTCAATGCAATTCCGAAACCATCAGACAATGTTATTTTCTAAATAATATTCCACGTTAAAAATCGTAGGGTCAACTAACTGCAATTCCAAAAAATTTTGGTTTTTGCTGATTTTTCAAAAACCACTGAATCAATTTCGATAAAATGTATATGGGACCACCTCAAAATAACTCTAAAATTTAAAAAAAATTGGTTTCACCTCCGACATTCGATCGCTTATAATTATAACTCTTAAACGGCGGAGCTACGATGCCACATACAAACACAAAGATACACAGACATACAGATACACACATCAAAATTATAACACCCCCTATTTTGTCTACGGTTTAAAAAAATCATAAAAATTAATTCTTTTGAAGTTGTTTAAAAAACAAAAGACACTCCATTCCATTTCTTAGGGCGGCCATGTTGCTGACGTCACCTTACATAAAGAAAGCTCTATGGGTCGCGTGTCAAAAGGCCATAAGTCATCTCCACTCAAAGCGTAGCCGACTTTAATCAAGGAGCGTCCGATTGATTGATAGGATCGCTGCAAAACTACTCATTTCAGACGATTTATTTGATACACACCTTTTGAAAGTTAAATGGTAGAGCGTTCTTTGTTTTGGTTTGAGTCTGTTTATTTGTGACTTTAAAAACTATTTTTAAATCCCGATAAAAAAGAGCTATGTTATCAGTTTGACGTGTGATCTGTGTGTCTGTTTAGTTATATTTGATCAAACTGGTTAAGCTGTTTAAGAGTTATAATTATAACTGCTTTATCATCAAAACCCCCATACAATACTAATTTCTGCTAAAGACAATATCTACTGTCTTACATCACTTTGTTGTTGTTTATTTATCTTTTTCCGTAAAGGCAAAGGAATTTATATCCATGCAGCCATTTTTGAATATTGTCTAAGTTTTAGTTTTGTTTTTTTGTAGTGAGGCCCTAAGAAATTTTATTCATTTTACTTTACATATAAAAGGGTAGGTTTCCCTAATAAAAAACTAAGGCCTAGTTAATAAGAAACTTCCATGGATGGCACTTCTAAGAATTGAATTCTTTATCCTCAGGTCAGCGGCATCCTCCAGAATACGGGCCAGTCCCTGGTGTTTCGAGTGGAGAAGGACACGAAGCATCAGGTCAACATAAGCGGAGGTCCACTCTCCTATCGGTATCAATTCGAGGAGATCTACTTCCATTATGGTATGGAGGACGCGAGGGGATCCGAACATCAGATCGACCATCACTCTTTTCCTGGAGAGGTAAGTACAGTCGGCCAAGAAAGTGGTTTATCAGTTTTTATAGAACTTCCCGTGTAACCAAAATATCGTTAAGGTTCACAATGTAACAAAGAAAAATATAGAATGATGACGTATTATGATGCAGTTATAATAAGATGACATATTGCAAGGGAAAATCAATCTTGCTGTTTTATGTCACGCAAACGTATTTCAAGGGCGGTAGACCAAAGTTTTCGCCGGCTGTACAAGTTAATACATTGACTGCCATCTGATTTAAGAGGTACTGTCATGAGCAATAACCCTTAAATTTTAAATTAACGTAGTAACATTAGATCGAATACATAGCAAAACAATTTTTGAAGAGCATCTCCACGCGTCTCATCTAGGCAACGGGTGACAAGAGAGCTTACCTCGTTGCCTCGATGTGGTGCGCTGGAGGGGCGGTTTGAAAATTCTGCCACCAGAGTTGGTCAAGTTTGTCACATATTTAGTATAGTTTTTAATGTAATACTAGGTCTTCCTAATACTTCCTAACATATGGTATGAAGGTTTTTAATGAGAATCCGATATTTTGGCGATACTTGATATTTCTGACAAAAAAGGAAGAAAATCATATCTTCAATTTTTGCTGATTAAAATCAGACAGTAACAAGTAGTGTCTGATTTTACACATTGCTGGTAACGTGTTATTATAATTAGGCAAGTAGATATACGGTCTCGAAATTCCATTCCACGACACCAGTATACAACGCTCCGTTTCACAGTTTGATAATTATCCGAATTATGTGTCAGCCTGACCGCAGTACATACCTCAACGATTTCGTTAATAATCTATATTACAACTAGCAGATAAGTAGAGTTGTGCAAGATTTAACTCATCATATCTTAAATTCGAAGACTTGGCTCAATTTGCGGGGTTACGTTTTTTAAATAGACATTTTTAAGTCGCGTTTAACTATCTTTGATTCAACATCTTTTTTAAGGAAATTTTACTAAATATTAAATGTTTGGGACTGAAAATGTAGAACATTAAAAATACACCTCAGTAGGAGACACAACACAAGCCTTAAGAAGAATTCATTTTACATTTTATTAAGGCGAAAGTTTGCGTGTATGTGTTTGTATGTTTGTTACTTCTTCGCACGCTCAAACGGCTGGACAAATTTTGATAAAATGTGGTATGAAGGTAGCGAAGCTGAAACGACTCGAACCGTTGATGTGCAAAACTGAATAATATTTATTAAACTTATTTTAGAGACAGTAGTATTTGTTAAACAGAATCCGCATTTGTTTGAAACCTTGCAAGCACCAGTAAGACATAACCTACGTCCACGTGACCTTAGCAAGATTGTTAATCGACAGGCAAATACAGCCTTGTTGGCAAAAGGTGTTTTTGGTATGGCTCCAAAACTGTATAATAAATTGCCTATAGATATAAGAACATGTAATGCTAGACAATTTAAAAAAAAGTTAAATGAATTTTTAATACGAAAGTGCTACTATACAATTAATGAATTTCTGAATGATACAATGTAAATAGAATTTTTAAAGTATATTTCTTATTTTGAATCATATTATTTATTATTTTGACATTTGGACTATTTTGAACTGATGTATTAAGTTTTTTTTTTTTTAATTGGAATGCATTTTTATTTAATTGAATGGTTTGATGGTTTTCGATTTTATGGACAATTTTTTATTTTTTATGATTTTTTAATTTTTTTTAATGATACTCTACCCTATAATGCCTTTTTATTATTTGTACGCCGCAAGGCAAAACATGCTAAGACACGTTCTATTTGACAATTTCACCTGTATTTTACTGTACTCATGTTTGACAAATAAATTATCTTTATCTTTTATCTTTATCTTTACATTTTCAACCTTCTCGGCTCGAAATTTAATGACTTTCCGAAGCATGAAGAGCAAGGCTTTAGACGGAGTCCTCAAAGAGATTGAGTCATGCAACACTATTACGCAGTATACTTACAGCATATTATAAATGTTGTCGGAAATTCAACTTTATTACAAACTAGCATCCCTCTCAAGACTTCGTTCCCGTGGGAATTAGCGAAAATTATGTACCCTACGTTACTCAGGGATAATGTAGCATCCTAATGGTGAAAGAATTTTAGAAAACGGTTGGTCCAGTTTGTTACATACTTACATACGAAAATACAAATCTGTCCTCTTTATAATATTAGTCTTATATTAGTAGACATATAGAGTACAGAAACGTTGAACTGTGCCCAATATCCAAATTCTGCATACGCTTTAAATTAACACCTCCGTTTAATGCTCCTTTATACGGTTCTTGGATATTCATCAGAGAACAAGAAAGGCAGAATTGACAATTTAAATGGCGTAAGTGAGTGCTATTATAAATTATTTTATTTGTTACAAATAATAGTGTTATCCATACCCTCACATATAATGACACTCACGCTCACTGTCAGCATGGATAGAGCATCTTGAGGTTGTAGAACCACATTGATCCAGTTTGACATAAATACTGAGGGTTATTAGATAAAACAAGAAACAAAAGCAAAACCGTAACGTCCCACTTCCAGGCAGCTGGGAATGGAATATTCAAAGTTTTTCTTTCCCTAGCTTAGGTATAGAAAAAAGAAAAAGTTCACTTTTCTAAGAGCGCAGAAGCACTCGTTCCTCGTGGCCACACTGGCAGTTACATCAGTGTAGCCTCGAGGAAGACCCTATTCCTGTTGGTTCCACCGTAGTAGTGCTCGACTCGATTATCGACTATAGTTATTGTGTAAGTATTTTATGATTTTTGTTGTGATTTCTCGATAAACCTCAGTTTTTTATAGAAATAAAACTTTTAACTCAAGCTCCAACTTTTTACATCAGGCAGTGACGGTGTACGAAACCGGTCACATTGAAAAGCTAATTTATTAAGTGCGTAGCGTATAAAAAAATACTAGTTAATTTTTTTTTTTTTAAATGTATTTATGTAAAAACTATTATACAAAATCGAAGCAAAGAACTTTACATTTTTATTTTATTTTACTTACAAATGTTTTGCAGCTCAAACATTGCCATCAATGTAGACGTTGACAACATTTTACAAGCACTAAGTGCCTTCAAGGTACCCATCCGGCATGATATATACTAGTATAACTTCTATACATCCTTGTTCTTAGCTAATCTTTGCTGTATTTATCCGAACTATGGGACCCCAATGGTCCCACAACGCTTGCGATCGCTATGCGTTCTTGTGGCTGCATTCCACCCCTAACGACAGAGTTGATATCACCTTTACAGAACTATTTCTAGTTAAATTGCAGAGTGAGGGATAGTTTAAAATACAACTGAACATGGCGCTGACATAATACAGTAAAACCCCTTAAAGTCAATGTAGGTACTTACCCAGACTAGTCTCACTTCTATACATCCTTGTTTCTCAGCTAATCTTTGCGGTATTTATCGGAACTATGCGATCGGTCCGACCACGGTTGCGACCGCGACGCGTCCTTGTAGCCGCATTCCACCCTATTGATAGAGCCGACGATCTCTCCATTACAGAGCTATTTCTAGCCAGATTGCAGGCTTAGGTAGTGGCTAAGGATCGGGATTCTCAAATCTAAAGGTTACGTCGTAACATATTGTGTTACTAGCTTTCTGCTCAGGACTTCATTTTTGTGGTAATTTGGAAAAATATCTGCATGGTTTATCTTCGCTGCTGAGCACTCGTGACTGACGTTAATGAGGTTATTGCAGAATACCAGTGTTTTGTCCTTTGGACAAAGCTTATGCTGAGCTATGGCCTTTTTGTTGCATTCTGACACACACACAACACTAGAATAACTCTGTAACCTTTAATGTGTATTTGTACTTCTGACTGTTTTGAATGTTGTGTGTATGTTTTAAAGCAATGAATAAATTCTTTGTCTGTCTATCTGTCTGTCAGCCTTTAAAGTTATTCTTATGTCGAAGCTATACAGGGTGTGAGTGTGAGGGACAGCTAGGCAAATACTTAAACGTTGGAATCTACCCAGAACTGACATCGGCTATGTTTAATATTTTTTCCCGAAAATAGAGTTTTTGTTTTTAATCTATTTTGGCGCTACGTAATGTACAGCAAAATCAAAATCAGTTACTCCAACTACAAAGCGCTCGTATCCCAGTTGCAATCACTGATCTAAACCGATCCGTGAGGCTAAGTAACGTATACAGTGGCTTGGAATCTGATGGGTGACGAAAGTGGCAATTTATCACGAGCGTTTCCGTTCATCGGAGGGCACGTTAAGCCAGCGGTCTCGGCTGTTGTCGATTGATTGCAGTCCTTGAACCAAATCGGAAGACATTTGGCGGTTTGAATAACTCTGGCAGAGGTAATCAAGTTTGCTACATACTTGATTATATGCACACGCTAAAGAAAGAAAGAAAGACTATGAAATAACTGCCTACATCTCTGTTACGAAGAACGTCAAACTTTCTTTAAGAAACTCATACGAACTATCTAAATTAGGTTTACAAACCTATAAATGTAACTTACAACGCAGCCAAAGGCTTTAACATAGGTTTAGTAAGTTTAATTCTCCTCTATCACAAATTAACACCTCGACTCCTCCCATTACGGGGTCATTATGACCCTCTTGAGGGGTTAACTTGTGGAGTTGAATCACTGTCCCTCCTTAGCCGAAATTTCATGGGTTAATTTGGTAGATATGTTTGCATTACTTGTTTATGGTTACAACATTGAACTACATCTATACTTAATCTATCTATTTATGCAATCGCGCCTATAATCCTTTTCGGGATAGGTAGAACGTCATGTGGTTCTAGAACCACGTGAAACTACCTTTGGTATTTATTCAGAGGTGTGTGTGGTATTATCTGAAAGTGTGTTAGTTTGTCCTACCTTTACGTCATAGGTATTATGAAGTAACTCGCGAACCTGAAACTCTGGTATCAAAGTTTTGAAACCACTATTGGTTTATTGACTGTAAGTATACAATCAACAACAGCTTGGAACTATGGTTTGAGTTACTCTCTAACTAAGTCATGAAAACACTTGTGGTACCATTTCCGTTGCGGTCCCATCAACATTTCTTACCACGTAAACTTTGCTTAACTTTTTAGTAAATCAATGTTATTTTTATATGTATTATGCAGTCGATTCTAATAGAAAAGTAGAAATAGTCACGAAATGTAGGTAGTGGTAATGATTTTAGCCGGCAATATTTCATTAAGTGTTAAGGGGGGAGTTATGTGCTATTAAGCTTTCGATCATTTACACAATATTACTGACAAAGTAATGACATAAAAATGTCTTATTGATAAGGTTATCATTAGTTTTCTTCGTTTTGCGCATCGTCCGATCTTACATTCAGAGTAAAAGTTTATCGACTTCCATGTGTATTGAGGCTCACTCTCATGCGAGTTGATTGCCAAGTAAACATGAGAAGTATGCATTTCTTCTGCATTCGTTTGATATTGACAAATGATTTTGAATGAAGGACTTTCTAACAATCATTGAATTTCTAGTTTTCAGGACAAAAATATCTAAGGGATTTTAACTCACAAAACTATCAATAGATAGCGGTGTAAAATGAATGCAGACAATTTTACAAAAAATTCCCTAAATTAATGATTTAAATCAGAATTTCGTTAATTAATTATTTAAATCAGAAACTTACTGCCTTATCTTTACCTATTGCTCAAAAATGTTGGAAGTGAACTTTTCGAGTTTGACTCACTATTTTTGCTAGTTTCGTGATTTATTTTTGTTCTATTTGTTTATTCATTAACAGCGCCGCACAGGAAAACATTTGGGTACTTTTTTCAATAGGCTGTTAGAAAATCTCTCACTGCGAAATTCTAACGCAAAAGATTAAATCGAAATTTAAAAAAGAACTAGTTATTTACCTTTCGAATATTCGGAAAAGTGATCCACAATACCTGATAGGGACTTCAAATACATTCAGTAGGTTAAATTCATCGGTTTCGGAAATTACAATAAAAAAATAATTTTCAGACAAGTGATCAATTCCTTCACACATTTTTTATGATATTAACTACTTATATATTTATGCTAAACTTTTTAATACTAACTATTTTATTAACACATATGTATTTATAGATAAACTAAATATTTATTCAGTAAACTTATTTTGGTCCGTTCTTGTTAAAAGCTAATTGGTACATGACGCGCTCGCTAATCACCACGAATTAACAGCGTTGCAGATTGCTACTGCAGTCTGCAATATCATGCTGAGACAGAGCCTTTTCGGTGCACACATTTCCTCACCGTTTTATTTTTTTAGTTGTAAGTTCTTTTGTATTGTGTTATTTTAGTTTAATTTGTTCATTGTTCCATGCTTTGTGAGCACCGAATAAATGATTTTTCTATTCTATTCTAAATGAAACGTTCTCTCTATACAAATTGAGTTTTTTTGTATTG
This sequence comes from Aproaerema taeniolella, assembly GCA_949987775.1. NCBI lineage: Eukaryota > Metazoa > Arthropoda > Insecta > Lepidoptera > Gelechiidae > Aproaerema > Aproaerema taeniolella. Next base: position 8,184,659 of record OX465245.1, read on the forward strand.
AATCGGTAGTCTATACTTTCATTACACTCTCAAGAGAGAAAAATCTTATTGTACTGGTAATTACACTTCTATCTGACCTCTGTGAATCTGGTAACAGGGAAATTTAAAAAAATATCGTATTTCTTTGACAACATATTCATCAAAACTAATAGAACTGATTTCAATAACAAAATGGACGTTTAAATTCAACTTGAAGTGATCTATCTAACTGTGGTTACCGAGGCTCAGTCGCGGTCGGCCAATTAAGTTAATTATCGAAGCTATCACTCCACAGGTCTTTGTTATCGCCTAACCAGTGTTTTTGAAAGACAACTTATTAAGTTAAAATGTAATTAACCTTATTGGTTTTCTTTGTCGAGGTTAGACCGTGTGGCCTTTGTTCTTTTAAAGGACGAAGAAGTTTGTTATATGTATAAAAATCATTGAAATCTCGTACTCGTACAAAAGTGCGTTTTACATTATGATTGTTTTAATAATATTAAGTGACTTTATTATGGGGTTTAAAAACTTTGAAACCAGAGTTATTCAAGTTCGCCACATACTTGACTAGGTGTATACCTAGTCAAGTATGTGGCAAAATGACGCGAGGATTTTGCTGTATTATGGGCGGAAAGCTGACAAACTCTCACCATTATACATCATATTTCATCTAATAACCCTTAGATTTTATGTCGCATCAAGTGGTTCTAGAATCACTAGTGCTCTGCCTATCCCGATAGAAATTATAGGCGTGAGCGTATGTATGCATGTATATATTGTTTAACAATACAATACAATACAATATTCTTTATTGCACACATAGGATTACAGAATATGTTTATACAGCGAATTTGAAATAATGTATACAAATAGGCGGCCTTATTGCTTAGCAGCAATTTCTTCCAGGCAACCTTATGGTATAGGAGTTATAGATTGAAATGTGGGAAAGGCGCAAATATTAATTAAATAATAATTATAAATAAGTTGACTTTTTATGCACTAAAATATATATATATAAATCTTGACGCAGAATGTTGAGTGGTGTAGCGTAGTTTCGATTAATGTGGTTAAGTTTATTCAGTTTCATGTAACCAATAATTTGTCGCGTAGCGTTATGTCTTACTAGCTTTCCGCCCGGGACTTCGTTCCTACAGGAGTTTGGGAAAATTATATAACCTATGTATTAATCCGGGGTTTCAGCTATTCAATACCAAATTTAATCAAAATTGGTCCAGCCGTTTGAGCGTGAAAGAGTAACAAATATCCATACATCCTCACAAACCTTCACATTTATAATACTAGGATATCAGAACTTTATGAGTTTCCATACAAACTTCATCTGCATATAGCGCATTTTGTATGGGAGATCAACATTTTTTTCGTATTTTGACTTCTTTTACCAGGGATAATGTAGCATCCTACTGGTAAAATTCTTAAAATTCTTTTACCATTAGGATGCTACATTATCCCTGAGTAACATAGACTTCATAATTTTCTCGAATTTCCACGGGAACGAAGTCCCGAGCGGAATGCTAGTGTATAAGACTGACTTTCGGTTCGTACTAAAAGGATTTTTTTTTAAGGATAATTAGTAAACATCTTTGTCAACAGATCCAGTTGTATGGTTTCAACAAAGAACTGTACCACAATATGACAGAAGCACAGCACAAGTCGCAAGGAGTAGTCGCTATCTCCTTGATGGTTCAAGTAAGCACCACATAGCATAAAATAATAATAATAAAACCCGGTCATGCGAGTCCGTACCAGTAACCATTTTTGTCGCATGGGAGCCCCCTTAAATATTTATTATGTTTTTTATTACTTGTCGTTATAGCGGCAAGAGAAATACGTCATCTGTGAAAATTTCAACTGTCTAACTATCACGGTTCATGAGATATAGCCTGGTACAGACGGACGGACAGCGAAGTCTTAGTAATAGGGTCCCGTTTTATCCTTTGGGTACGGAACCCTAAAAAAGGATTTGAAAAAAGAGTAGTCAAATCCATGTGGAGGACCACAACTGCTACATTCAGTGGTTAATTAGTCTGTTTATAAAGAAATTCTAGACACATGGAAGAGCTTGAAGTAGATTTTTGAGTGTGACTTTTATTCTTCAATGAACAATACACCAACTAGATAACGGGTCACGTACAAAATCAAAGCTAAATGCTGTCTGTCTGCGTGAGTAAGTTTTAAAACAAGTTTTAGTTCAGCCTAATTATAACCATTGCATTTCGTAATAAAGTCACAAATTAAAATAAAATAATTGCCCACCTCTGAAGTAATCTGTTTATTTTACCGTGTTTTTTTTGTGCCGACCCGATATCGAGCATTTATTGAAAAAAAGCTGTATGTATTATGTGTACCAAGACATATGATTTAATTTCGTTTTGTTTCAGATCGGTGAACCAACGAACAAAGAGTTGAGATTAATAACTAGTGCATTCAACAAAGTTGTCTACAGAGGTAAGAACTTCATCTAAACTTAGTAAATATTATAAAATATGATTTGAGAAATAAGTGAAGTATTGATAACTAAAGATTACTTTAGTACTTATTTTAAAAGGCTTACCCGCGTGAGGGAATGAGAAATTTTGCCGCTTGAAGGTACGATGCTCTAACCAAGATCACCAGGAGATCTAATCATGGGGTCGTGGGTTCGAGTGCCATTCGCGCCGAATATTATCTTTTCCTTAAAAAATATTTGGTAACTAAATATTACTTTTTAAATATTGAAATAGACAAAAACAACGTTTATTTTGATTCTTCAGCACACACAAATTTGGTAGGAGACAACAGTTAAAAAAATATTGACAACTAATATCCTTAAAACCAAATTTCTCCCCACAGGCAGTTCGTACCCCGTAAAGCACCTGCCCCTAAGCTCTCTACTGCCAAACACGCAGCAGTACTTGACGTATGAGGGTTCGACCACCCATCCAGGGTGCTGGGAGACGGCTGTTTGGATTATCTTTAACAAGCCTATTTATATTTCTAAGCAGGAGGTGAGATTATGTTTTAGTTATTAAATACTTTTGCCCGTGACTTCGACCGCCTTTATAACTAAAAAGTAGCCTATGTCACTCTCCAGCTCTTTAACTAGCCCTGTGTAAAAAATCTTGTATATCTGTTACTCCGTTTTTACGTGAAGGAAGGACAAGCAAATAAACGCGTATCCACTGTTTCACATTTATAATATTATAGTGATATATATTTTCTTTAAACTGTCATGTTTGTCCGTCTGTCTGTCTGTGGCTAAGCTCAGAGTCTAGGAATCACGATGAAAAATTTGTGAATTTTTCCTGAAAGTACCATGATTTTTAATTTAAAAAATTGTTAGATAGGTTTGTCCTCTGCCAGCCAAAGATGGTTTTAAATAGAGGTGTTAGATGAAACTATTGGAAGTAATACTAAATATACAACAAAGTTGAAAAGAAAAACTATCCAGAACCTATAACTGTACACAAGGAAATAGGGAAACTGTACTTGGGCGTCTGTTCCACTAATCAATGGTGTCTCAATGGCGGTTGAATGACAACGATGACCATTTTACCCATTCAGGTGGTGAAATTGAGACCTATCGAAAGCTCATACATTTGATGACAACCACCCCGACTAGCAGTGCCACCGCCAACCGAATTTTATGTTGCAAACTCTTAGCAGCTTGACATTTAGTTGGCGGTAGCGCCGCCAGTCAAAGCAGCCGTCATCAAATTCTATACAGAATTTGGATAGTTCCCAATTTTTCCATCGCCATTGAGACGCCACTCATCAGTGGAAATGCCCTCGGAGAATAACACTACTTGACTCTACCATGGAATGATGTCTGCTGCAACATAATATGCATTAAGTATACCCGTGAAAAGTCACATATATCTTGTCACACAGATGTACGTCCTTCGTCGGCTGATGCAGGGGTCCCAGTTGTCTCCGAAGGCTCCTCTCGGGAACAACGTGAGGCCCGTCCAGCCTCTGCATCATCGTACAGTCAGAACTAACATCAACTTCAACAAGCAAGGGCAACCGGTGAGTTTCTTTTTAACAGACTTAAAAGAAAAAGACGAGACGAGGACCAATTTTACCATTGATGGTATAACTGGCACTTATTTGTACAGTTTATACAATTGATAGTATTATTGGTTTAATTCGACTGTATGTTTTGTTTTTGTTACGCGATAACTTTGATTTTTCACAATTATTTTTTGTTCCAAAGAATATATTCTTGAAGTGGTCCCATATTCATTTCATCGAAATCGATTAAGCGCTTTAAAAAAACACATACCCGTTACATTTGGATGACGTTTTGGTTTTGTGGTTATCTGCTAATAGGCACTGTTGAGATTGAAGTCGGTTGATTCTTACATTTTTAATGTGGACAATTATTGTTCAGCATAGCTAGCGCGGCACGAGACAAACTCGCGCGTGGCGCCAACTCAGATGATGGTGAAACGGCGCAAAGGCTTGCTCACCCTCTAGCGTTGTCAATTCGACACATTTTTGACATTTGACTGTGGCGCATTCACCACGAGCACGTTGTACTTGAACTGCTTATGAGATTATTTTTGCCTTCGAAATTAAAAACTTGATGACTTTTAAACAAGCATTTTTTACTAAGACGTCATCACATTTTTTTAAACCTCTACCAATGCGAAACGCAAACGAAGTTCAAGAATGACTGCATTTAAATATGTTTTTCTTAAAACAATACAGTTCTATTAAGAAACAAATCCCAAAAGCACTATTATTAGAATTAGTACCTACTCTATATTAAACCTTATTTCATGCGGTAAGTACAGTTAAGTACAAAACTTTCAAATGTAATACTCAAACACACTTGTGAGGTCTTGGTACAGTCGAATAGATAAGCGTTGGCTCACAAACACAGTGTTTATCCACTCTGTGAAACAAGTTAATTATGACCAACAACTTGAAGTTAACTTGTACAGTTATAAATAAAACTAGTTTACATTTGAAGACAGGAAGTTAGATTGCTGCGTAAAACTTGTAAATAGAGAAAGCTGAGTATACTCTTATAACAGTTCTTACTATCTTTCTTCTTCTTCTTGGAGGTCCTGATTCACTGACTCATCAACGCCCAGCCCAAACCCTTAGATCTAGAAAGCTGAAATTTGGCAAAAAGGTGTCTTTTATGACGTAGGCAAGTACTAAGAAAGGATCAAATTTGGGTTCAAAGTTTGTATAGCGAAAAAAATTTTTTTAGACATTTCTACTCGAAACTTCGTCAAGATAAAGTGTTTCGCAGTTTTTCGAAAAACATCGGAAAAACGGAATGTGTTTCGCAATTTTTCGAAAAACATCGCCTAAGAGGTGAAGAATGAAATAGATGACTAAAAGAGTTCCTTCCGCGAGCAAAGCCGCAAGAAAAAGCTAGTATTCTTATAATTATACTAGCTTTTCATCACGGGACTTCATTCCCGTGGAAATTCGTTAAAACTATGTAGCCCATGTAATTCAGGGAAAATGTAGCGTTCTAATGATGAAAGATTTTTTGGGTAGATTCCCTATAAGTATTTGCTAAGTTTATGTGAATGTAAAAAATATTAGTAAAAAAAACAAAACATTTACTCTTAAAGATAAAGCTGAAAGCATACACATTTTAGAGATAGACTTTGAAAGTAAGGTCATTAACCACTTGACCACATCTAAAGTGCGACTGTATCTGACCTCCGTGACCGTGGGGAACCTGACCGGATTGGATCATGGTTACACATTCTGTCTCCTTCCTCACGATGTTTTCTGTCACCGTAAGACATAACTCAAATAAAAGTCACTGGCACATGGCGGCACTGGGGATCGAACTCGGTATCTATCTCGCTTACGAGTTCAACCTGCTAGCCGTTAGACAACCGACGCCGCACGTGCTAGCTCTATAGTTATAAATGTAAATTACAGCAACATGAACCTTTGTGAATGCCGTGTGGTGAGCGGTTGAGAATCATACCCCCCATCTCTTTCTGTAGGTATTGTAAGAGGCGACTAAGAAAACTCAGTGAGACCCAGTTGCTGTCAATCCATTTTAGGCAACGACACCTCAATTGGTTTTGAATCTAAGGTGGCGTCCTATAGTCTCATGCGGTGTGGTAGGCTCCGTAACGGGCCGTCTGGTTTGCAACCACCCTCTTAACGAAATCCGACGCCAAACAGTTTGTTGTGTTCTATCGGTGCGTTTGGTACCAGTTCCTTAATAGGCATTTTTTTGGGTTAGCTTGCTCCATCGTCGACTTTGTCTGACTTTGGTCAAGATTAAAGTCAAGAGTTAACACTTTCCATAACAAAAAAGAATTAAAGTTATTCAAATGACGTATTCAAAGCATAAATTATTGAAACAAAAGAAACCGAGATCAAAGGAAATCCGCAAAGACATGACAAGCCGTCACAAGACATTTAGCTCACGATAAATTACTACAAATCCTACCTAAGACGCGCTGTCTCGGGGCGAAGTATAATTTACGTCTAGTCGCCTTAATTAATTTAATGCGGGTGCACTGTGGTTGGACCACGGTCGCAGAATCTCTGCAGGTCGTCAGAAGATGCTTGTTTTCTACGTTCTGTACCTTTATTTGCTCTTTGGTTAATTTTAGTATGATTAAATTGAAGTGTTTGTTTTGGTTTGAAAATAATTAAGATGAGGTCCCTATCGTGTAAGGGGGCATCCATTAATTACGTGAGGCAGTTTGGGGGGGAGGGGGTCAGGCTAGATCTCACTCAATCTCACGTGGGGGAGAGGGGGGGTCTCTGCAAATATCACGTAATATTTTCCCCCATACGAAACATTGTAAAATTGTGAGAAAGCTACGTTAAACCAAGCAAACCATGATGCTCCAGTAGCCACTCTTAAGACTACTCATGAGATCTCGTAGACAATTTATTGTTCGATCATTATACATAAGTTTAAAAATAATTAGGAACATAATGTAAGTTTTTTTTTTAAATAAATCACAAATTAACATATTTACACTAAAACATTTTCATAAAACTCACGTGAGATAAAGGGGGGAGGGGAGAGTCGAGCCAAATCTCACCACGTCTCACCATAGGGGGTTGGGGGGGTCGAAGAATCGCCAAAAACACCTCACGTAATTAATGGACGCCCCCTAAGTATATTCAAGTATGTGGTAAACTTGACTAAACATAGTTTCAGAGTTTACAAACCACTGAATGGCTTCTGACTTGGTTTAACGTTAGTAGTCCATCGACAACAGCCGGGACGGGACCGACGACTTAGCATGGAAAATCTCGGGATAGATTATCACTTTGGCCACCCATTGCATTCATCACTTGACCTTACTGATCGGTGCGGATCAGCGAGGGCTATACTAGGCTACAACCGTTTATAACTCTAAAATTTAAAAAATTTATCACCCTGACATTCGATTGCTTATAACTTTTAAACGCCTGAACCAATTTTGATTAAATATAGCTAAGAACCATCTCGATTACGTCAGGTTTCAAACAAAAAACCGCATAGGAATTGGTATATTCGTTTAGGAGCTATGATACCACAGACAGACACACAGATACAGAGATACACACATCAAACTTGTAACATCCAGGGTTGGAATCAGACCGTCAGAAAATTATACTACTTGGAGATCAAAATTATACTACTTGCCAAAAAATTATACTACATTTCGATTTTACAAGGACTTTAAAGTAAATTTTGTTATATTTCACTTTAAAAAAAAAACAATTAAAATAATAAAAAAATATCCTTTGTTTCAATTTCTAGCCTATTTTATTGAGTTAAAGTAAGATAGAAACGGCGATATATAAAAAAATTGTTTGTTTTACCTTATTTTAACATAATCAAGGAAATTGTAAGAGCATACACAAGAAAGTGCATATAAGTAATCTTTATCTCTCTCACACTCATAGATAAAATACATAACAACTCAAAAAGACAGAAAATAGTAAAAAATTACATTGAAAACTACATTACAATACTACATACTACACTTAATGAAATTCTGGTACAAATAGTATAATTATACTACGATTTCCAACCCTGGTAACACCCCTTTTCTTTTTTCTAGGATTAAATTGAGGTCGTTTGCATGAAGAGACCGTCATTTTAAATATTTTTTATTGTTTCAGGTGAATAGCAACTGCCCAGATATGTACAAAAATATGCATTATACAGGTAAGCTGCACGTGGACCATAACATACTTTAAATTATTTGTGTCCTCCACAATATTATCAAGTATCAAGTAGGATCAATCCTACTTGATACTTCATATTATCAAGTAGGATGTTTGTGCTCGGGTCATGGGTGTTTGTGTTTGTCTTTATGTGTTTTCCAAGGGACCCACGACACACGGGAAAACCTTAGTGTGGGCCTTTGAGTGTGTAGCGTTTATTATGTTTTTCTATTGCAAATTCACACAATTGAGTGCACTTGTTATTTTTAAAACTTTCCAAATCGTACAATCTTGAAGTTAGAGCATGAAGCATCGTGACTAGAATTTTTTATCACTATTTTTATTTATAACCTTTATAGTTCAAAATTATTCCCTTCACTTCGATGTATCTACCTATAGTGTGACTACTGACCGTTACCGTTGTACCGCGCCTTAGGTATGCGAGAAGAAGCGGGACGCAGAGGGCGGCCGCTCCCCCCGATCGCGGTAAGTTTGAACGTGTTTACCAAAGCTAAACCGCTCACGTTTTGAATACAATTGAAACTTGAGCGATTTAGCTTTGGTAAACACGTTCAAACTTTTTGACGTTTTGACGGCCCGTTTGGTCGAGTGTTAGTGACGCTGCCTCTTAATCGACAGGCCCTGGGTTCGATTCCCAGTCGGGGCAAATACATATTTGTGTACAAAACAGATGTTTCTTTTCGAGTCTTAGGTGTTTGTGTATGTCTTTATTTATGTTCCGAGGGACCCACGGCACAAAGGAAAACCTGAGTGTGGGCCTTTGAGTGTGTAGCGTTTATTTAATTTTTCTATCATCCGAGTTTTTTGCTGACTGTACGCATCTAAAACAAGTAAGAATCAAGCACACACAGTCCAAACTAACATTTAATGTTTGTCGATAAATTTGTCGTTTCCAGCACGTCACGCCGCACAGAAAAAACGTTCAAAAAAAAGCGTTGCATGCCAACAGAAGAGCATGCCTGCCAAATGTCACAGGAAATAGGTATTGCATGTACTGCACCTTTAGTTGCATGCTGTTGTATAACTTAAGATCTCTATGAACCATTCAATTGACGGATCTTCCGCGCGGCAAGAGGTCACTTGAGTTCCCTGCCCCGCGCCTCCTCAAAACATCCCCAAAACAGGAAAGCTCAGCAAAAACCGAAATTATTTTCCAGATCATAATTCCAAATTATTTTCCAGAGAAATTTTGTTCAGGATCATTATTTAAATTTTTATGAGTTTCTAAATTTTTTAACCGTACAAATAAGCCGTCGTACCAGGCTTTTTCGCAGTACATAAAACGCCAAATAATATAATTTACAAAAACTAGTAACCATTGCGACTATTCATGGTAGAATCCTTCATTTCTGTATTTGCTAAGCTCTCCTTTCTATCGTATTATGCTAAAACTTTTAAATAGTATTTTCATGTGTAGAGATTTGTTTTTTTTTTGTTTTGCCCACAAATACTCGTAATGTCCTCTTTGAATTGAAAATTATCTACTATATCTTCCTTAATACCAACCTGCAGAATAAGTTATTAGAGTTAACCTGTCCCAGACCTGTTTTAGTCTGTATTTAGATGATAACCTGTTTTCCATGAATCTCTTTATTGTATTTTAATAGTGTCCCAAAATGCATGGTTAAGTCGTGCGGCAATTTAGTCCATGTAGCAGGCTTTGAATTTAGTTTAGCGCTGGGGTTCTCAAACTATTTAAATTAACGATGACTTTTACCAGACATCACAGGCTTATTTCGAGATTTAGAAAGTAGAGCAATTATCTAGCACCTTTAGTACAAGTAGTTAGATGGTGCTGTATGAATTGTCCAAAACTATCTATTTATTTATTTTAATAGATATATTCATTGATTTTTAATACATCGAAGGTTTTCACTTTATGAGTAACATTTCATCAGAACGATTTTGGAGTATTTTTGCAACCCTGTTGCGTTCGCTAACTGCCTGATATGCATGGCGCGGCGATAACGTCACTTCCTCGGCAGTTCTTTTTTAGGAGGAAATAATGAAGATGACGACTTTTGTGCGTATCTGGCGCACGATTTTTGAATCACTGCGTTTTGAGCGGTATCTTTCGTTGATTTGCGTCGATGCTATTGATGTTTGAAGGCCCTTTCGCTGAAGTGTAGTGATCAAAAAGTTAGGAAATCAATAGAATCCGCGAAAATCAATAGAAGATATCGTTCGAAACGAGGCGAGTGCTTCAAAAATCGTGCGCCTGCAGCTTTAGTAGAAAAATAAGTATATGGAGTGACTTTAAAGAGTGAAACTTTTGGTGGTGATTCTTTCCATGAAACTGAACAACTTTCCCCAAGGAACCCAAATGAACTTCTCAAAAAAAAATTCGATTTCTCATACCAGGTTGACCGCTCCAGTTATTTGAAGAAACTACTTTTTTTTTCTTCATATTTCGACCTATGTTCCTTACGGATGGTTGTTCTATTTAGTTCACATACTTAATTTTCGATAGCTAAATTAAAGTCACGCAATATATTAAGTTATCACCTGACAGCGAGGTAAAATGGTGCTGGTGAATCTACAAGGTAATGCGAGTGTTGCTTCTTTAGATAGATCCTTAATAGTAAGTATGTGTCGCCCTTGTAGTTAATTCGTGATGCTTTCAGATGTCACGGCGCGAACTTTGAGAACCCCTGGCTTAGTGTTTATTAATGCACAAATTATTGCACCTCTACGGTTTATTGTGACTCGTATTTATGAGCGATTTTAATCGCTGTGTATAGAATTATAATTTAGTATTTTATTTTTAATATAATTTTGAGTTTGTGACATAATTTCAATTAGAATCTATTCGATGGCTACGAAAAATAATTTTTAATTCATTCATTTTTAATTGTTTTTTGCAATAATTCGGTAAGATTAATGTTTAGTTGCCAAAAAATATTGCATATGACTGTATGTTCCAAGCGATCGAAAATTCTATAAGTTAATCTTTACTCGAAAAAAAGTTATATTTAAAATATGTTTTAGTATTAGATCAATCAGCATCAATAAAATGCTATTAGTTTGGATATATTATAAAATAATACTGACGTGAGTGGGACGTGAGGGTCTTGCTGTATCATGGGCGAAAGGCTGACCACCTCTCACCATTACACAACATGTTCCATCTAATAACCCTCACCATTTGTGTCAAACGTGGCATTAAGTGGTTTCTAGAACCACTGATGCTCTGCCTACCCCGTTAGGGATTACAGGCGTGAGCGTATGTGTGTATGTATAATACTGTTAATTGTACAAACATTTTGGAAATAATAAAATTAATCAATATTTTTTTAATGAATTTATAGCAATTTATTAAAAAAATAATGAATTACTTATTTGATAGTTGTGGACCTCACCCTCTTCATTGTTTGGAAAGGAGTGTCCCTTGGTGGGGACGTATATGGACTAATGTCGACGACGAGTTGATTGTATTTTTTTTACCGACTTCAGAAAAGGAGTTGGTTCTATGTAAGACTGTATTTATCTTTTTTATTTGTATATTTTCACCGATTTCTCCGCCATTTATGAATCGATTTTAAATTTTTTTTTGTTTGAAAGAATATACTCCAGAGGTGGTCCCATTATTATCACGTCAGTATATAATTATGGAATCCCAAGGAAATTGAGGGAAACCCTCGAATTTAATAGGCACTTAAACTGTTTCTTGCGTACTTTCTATATTATTTACACTAATTTATTTTTTCTGACTTGATGAGATAGTAGTAAGTTTTTAATGACATACAATTCTTTTTTACAGCTACCCAATGGCCGAGGGACCACAGTATGCGGTACAGAAGCGCAGAAGATTATTCCATGTTCAACCCTAATTAGCTCACCATACAAGCCAATTATGAGCTCCATTGCAAACCAGTTGTCCAATGGATACAAGACTCTTTTACGTTCACGAAACTAGTTCTGCAAACATTTTTACATTGACTTGCATTTAACGAGCCGCAAAAACAAGTTGGTTTTACAAACTTATTATTACAGTTAATATAAGTTGTTTTCTATGTTAAGAAGATGGTAAGCAAGTTTTTCAACAGCATTATTCCTTTGTAATCATAGGATTACAAAGTTGGTTTGGCGTGGATTTTGATTATTTAGCGAAAATCAAGGGTGATGCAAATTAGACCAGTTTTTTAAGTCATCATTTGGGTCAGGATTCAAATTAATTTTTTTTTTTTTTAACCATAGCCTTAGTGTGAATAAAACATTTTTGTTAAGAAGGGTTTCTCAGATAATTGTTTATAGGTTTGGATACAGATTCATCTCCTGTTTTTTACTAACTTATATTATATTTTAAAATAAATTGTCAAATAATGTAGAGTCACAATACGAAAAATTAATGAGTTAAATATCTAAAAATATAGACTGTCCATTTTTATTTCATGGTTATTTTAAGTTCAATATTAATTTTGAAGATTAAAGTGTCAATCCTTTGTATAATGAATAAATAATAATAATTTGTAATAAAATCTCGTTTGCTCATAAAGTTATGATATTATTCAATCCGAGGTTACAATTTTTTTGTAGAAATAAAAGCAAAGTGCTTACTCTAGTCAATTAGGTCTGTATTTGTTTTAATTTTAGTCGTCAATAAATGTAAAAACTAGCTGGGTAAAATAAAATTTATATAATGTAACGATATTTCACTGCTTCATAGCATGAATTTATTGATTGATTGCTGCTTGATTGTATTCATGTACAGAATCGTTCGCAACTCGCAAATAGTGTTTAGGTTCCTAACATTTAAATTTAATCTACCTAAGCGTGACTATTTACAACGGTGTACTAGTTTTCATTTATTACCTTTATATAAACGTAGACATATTGCTGACATTAGTTTCCTAGCCAAAATTGCCCAGAGTATCGTTGATAGCTCATTACTGCTCAGCAAAATTAACATCCAAATCCCAACACGCACACTGAGAAAAAAGGTACTACTACATGTTCCTCTATCTCGCACACAGTACAGATGAAATAGCTTTCTTTTACGTAGCATGAACTCATTTAACCAACTAAATGACGACAGTAGATTTGACTTATTTTCTGGTAGCATATGTGGCATGAAGAATGCGCTCGCAGCCGACTTTAATTTGAATCCTTGTTGATCAATTTGTGAAAGTACTGAGTTGTTTAAATCTGTCTTCTTATTTATTAACGTATAGTATATGAACCTAGTATTTATTTTATTTCAATATGTGGAAGCTTGTTATTAGCTCTTAGTTATTTAATTAAGTTTCTGTGTTGTAAACGTTGCTGTAAGCTCCCCAAATATAATAAAATAAAAATAAAAATAAAAATAAAATACCGGCCATATAAAGTATACAACGTGTTTTTAAAAAAACAAAAAAAGACCATTCAAAATTAATAAAAATTTAGCTTATTGCGCAGCTCTATTACAAATATGACAGGTATGGGTATGTCATATTAATTATATGAAAAGATGTCAAACCGTGCAACTGATTACTAGAGTTGCAACTATTTCACTTTTAAAATTAAATTTTGGAATTCCTTTTTTGAAACAAACACCTTGTACAATACAGAAACAATATCTTTGGACATACGAGTATATTTAAACCTAACCCAAGTAAATAAGCCAAACATTATTAAAAATTGCTTAATGACCTGTTTATATATATGGTGGTGACTTTAAATTAGCCAGGGAAACTTTAGACTCTAAAGTTTCCCTGGCGATGCTACCCACGGAACTGAACAACTTTCCCCAAAGAAGTTCCTTGAATATGAAGTTCCCAAAAAACTTTTCAACTTCCCAGCTGATCGCACAAGTTGTATTGAAACCCAACTTTCTGGGGAAAAGTAGTTCAGTTTCGTAAGGAGGTTCACATCCTCCTTTTTTACAAAATTCAAATCAAATTATTTGTATAAGACAATACATTTTAAGAGCTTTGTGATCTGCCATAAAGTATGCAATATTTAAAATAAAATTAATACTATACATTTTTCATAAACACAAGATTATTATAATTTAAAGACACCAACTAGACAACGGATCCAACTAACTAATTTAAAAACACCCAATATAAAACGGATCCATTTTAGAAAATATTTTTTCTGTAACTGCTTTGATTTTGAATCGCCTCCTAAAATATTGTCGGTAATGTTGTTAAACCATGTATGAAAGAGTAATAAAATTACGCTTACACACTCAAAGGCCCAAACTTGAGATTTTTCATTATTTTTTGTGCCCTTGGTTAAAAAAACACCGAAACATATAATGCGTATTTAACTAAAAATGAAGCGCTTGTAGCCCAGTGGCGCTCGATGATATCAACCGATCAGTGAGGTTAAGTAACGTACACAGAGGCAGGGAACCTGATGGGTGACCAAAGTGACATTTTATTACTTCGTTTTCGTGCTTCAGAGGCGAGGGCACGAGGAACTCTGACACCAGGGTTAGCCAAGTTCGCCACACACTTGACTATACCTACACGATAAGAAGAAGAAGAAGCAGACTACAAATGTGGTTCATATTATTGTTATACGTCAATTGCTTTAGGTTTAACATTTAGATTTAATCAAGTTATTCGAAATATTGCTTCGATATGTTTTGATATATCAATTGTACAAACAATAAAATACCCGTATCCTACATATAAATGAAGTCGTCAAAATTATACAGGGTGTCAGTAAACCCACCATTATCCTTGAAGAAAATTTAGTTTCACAAAAATGTCTTGAATGAAGAAAAGTTTTTTTTTTCAATTATATTTTAACACCAACTTTGGCAAGGTACCTGATATGTTCATAACGAAGTAAATGTTTACAAATGTGTTTTTTTTTAACGTGAGAAAGTTATAAATTACTAGCTTTCCGCTGGGACTTTGTTCCCGTGACAATTCGGGAAAATTTTGTACCCTATGTTATTCAGCGATAATTTAACATTCTAAAGGTTAAAGAACTTTTGAAATCGGTCCAGTCGTTTTTGAGTTTATTCTTTACTAGCTTTCCGCGCGGGACTTCGTTCCCGTGGGAAATCGGGAATATCATGTACCCTATGTCCATCTCGGATAATGTAGGTTTCTAATGGTGAAAGAATTTTTCAAATCGGTCCAGTAGTTTCGGAGCCTATTCGGTGCAAACAAACAAACAAACAAACAAACAAACAATCAAATGTTTCCTCTTTATAATATGTATAGACAAACACACAAATCTTTCCTCTTTATAATTTGAGTATGTAATTTTCTAAATATTAGACAATGCCTACTGGTAATTTTGCTCTGCCGTGAATAAATTTATATCTCACACTCGGCTAAGATAAACTAAAACTAAATTAAAATTTGGTTTACCGTTCATCGTACATACAGCAGCAAATCTGGTTACCCATTTGCACTACGAAAGCCGACGCTATTGCAAGCGAGATAAGGGCGACATCAAGGTCAACATGTATAGCCTGATATGTTGCCGTATGTACAACCAAAGTTATTGAAAAATAAATAAAATAGTCGACCAAGTTTATGTGTTTTAAAATTTTATAGTCTATGTAACATAGGATATGCATTAGCCATACAATAGATCACTTAGAAAGTATACTGTAAATGTCTGCATAGTAACCTTGTGAATAAACATAACACATGATGTAAATATATAGAATACTTATTTCTTTTAAATTTTCATAAAAAAATATCACAATTCGTCCACACTGTAAAGTGTATGTAATGCGAAAATTATTCTAGAATGTTATATATACGAATAAAATCCGGAGTAAGGCTTTAAAATAAATAAATAGATATACATACATACCTAAATATACAAAGAAACATATAGTAAGTATTGGGTTATGATTTGTAAAAGGTAAACTACTGTTGTACAGATTGTGTTAAAAACTACGGATCAAATTTTATGAAAGTAAATGTACAGTACTGCAAATTGAAACAACTAATGCCTTTAAGATTACACGCAGGATTATTTACAAATTATTTACGTTCTGTAAATAATTTGCTTTTTGAACTAGTTATGAATAGTTACATTTTTATGGCAATAGAGACATTATTGTCTTTGTAAGTTTTTAATTTCGTTGAACCGTAATCAGTAGTCAAAACGGGGGGAAGCCTTTGTCCGGCAACGGGACAGAAATGGCGAACCGAAAAAAAAATCATTTTTTTATTTATTTTTTATTTTCGTAAAAATTTGATCCCTTTCTTGGTAGATGCTGTACGAGTATGTATTCATAAACTACAACTTTAACCAAAGCTTATGATTAGGTGTAAAATTATTGATGTTAATGTAATCTTTAGAAGATTAAAATGATAGTTTCTATTATAATTATCTATAGAAAACAATTAAAGTAATACCCAAAAAACTTCTTTTAATTGAAAAATCACAATATTTTATTTCCCCATATTATATTTTGTTATGTTATGTGATCAAAACTGATTTATTTTCTATAAAAAAATTCTTAACCTGTATTAATATGTTTGGTAATATGTTTAATATTTATCCAACTGTTAACTGAATACAAAATTCTTTTGCGGACAAGAAACTAGTTCTGCATACATTTTTACATTGATTTACATTGAACGGGCCGCAAAAACAAGTTGGTTTTACAAACTTATTATTGCAGTAAATATAAATGGTTTTATATGTTACTAGCTTTCCGACCGGGACTTCGTTCCCGTGGGAATTTGGGAAAATTATGTACCCTATGTTTATCACGGATAATATAGGATTGTAATGGTGTAAGAATTTTCCAAATCGGTCCAGTAGTTTCAGAGCCTATTCAATGCAAACAAATAAACAAACAATCAAACTTTCCTCTTTATAATATTATTTTAGAAGAAGATGGTAAGCAAGTTATTTCAACAGCGCTGTTTATTTGTAAACGTAGGACAGTTAGACAGCAGCTCTAGTACGATAACGACAATCTTGCGCTCGGCTCACGCTGAAACTTCACTTTGATTGCGCGAGGGTCCCGCGCAAAGGCTTGCTCGCCCTAAGGCGTTGTCAATGGTGACATTTTGATATAGGACCGCGGTGTTGTCGCGGCGCTGTCACTATCGTACTCGGCCTGCAGGTAAACGAAACTAAAAATGTGAAAAAAAAATTTTTTCACCACACAACCGATTGCCTAAGAGTATCAAATGTTGCCTCAGTGTTTGACACTAAATATATTTCAAATAGATCCCCTAAAAAAAAATGCGCACTTTCATCGGGAAATTTAATTCCTTATGTTTTGAAAGCCACTTTTAAGTTGCCCACCTTTTTGTCAATTTATAAGCCACCTTACAATCTTTTCAAAAAGGCACTACTTGGATACGACACATAATTTATACTAACATCAAAATATCTCGTAGCGTCGTAGCGGTATCGTAGCACTATGCTACGCCGTAGCAGGCGTAGTTCCGCCGGAAACTGGGGTTGCAGACAACATGGCCGCGCGGACACTTCCGCTCCATACGTTGTATCTGGGGCTTCCCCTCCCTTAGTTTATGGCTAATCCTTGGACTATAAACGGAGTTATTGAAGCTTACGCATATGAAGAGGTATTCAAAGTTGTCTAATGAATAAAAAAGGTATTAAAAGCTGTATAAGGACTACGCAGTACGGCTGTGGATTGAACTGCCTATTTTTTTCCATGAAGCCCACCCCAGCTTACTTTAAAGTAAATTTTTAAAAAAACCTTGGTTGTGGCCTTGAGTTAAGACTATTCGTCTCTCCTGTAATATTATATGTATACAGACTGTTGATTTGGTCGACAACCATCGACTCAGGGATGGTAGTATACACGATACTGATGCCAAAAAAAATATTTAAAAAATACCTTAAATTTCCATAGAATAATCCATTAATTTCGCCAGTAAAGTTTTTTACTAAAGATTTTATAAACATATTTTTATTTTTTATTTTTTTGGCATCATTTTCGTGTATACTACCATCCCTAAGTCGATGGTTGTCGACCAAATCAACAGTCATGTTTTATGTAGTAAATCTGCCAATTTCAGAGTATTTAATGAGTATTAAAATATAAAATGACAAAGTCGCCAACACACCCCAAGGGCGTTTTTTCCATACGGCTTGTTCGCCCTCCGGCGTTGCTATTTCAACATTTCACCTTCAAATTATGCTGGTGAAATGTACCGCGGTCATAATTTCATACATGATTTCGTCATGTGGTGTCATTCTGTTTGTTCCGCACTCACGTTCGATACAAAAAGAGGACGGAATGAGATGCATGCGACAAAATGATTTCACGCGTCCATGTTAGCTAAAAAAAACTAAACATAGCTCCGATGCCAGGGTTAGCCAAGTTCGCCACACACTTGACTATACCTTCACGATAGGAAGAAGAAGTTAGTTGTTTTGGAGCCGCAGAAATGGACGGTGTAATTTTTTTTATAATTGATTATGTTACCTGTATATTGATTAAGATAATATTTTTTATCACTGGACCTAATCAGCTACTCGTATTAAGATAGATAGATAAATAGATAAACTTTATTGCTTCTTCATAATTTGTAACATTGTACAATGTTCTTATACAATTAAAAAGTTAACGAAATATGTGATGTAGAAGCAAATTCAGCATACTTGCTGTCTATGACAGACAACAAACTGATTTTCAGCTGTGCCTAGAGTTTTTTTTTTCGCGCGTACCTGCGGTCAAAACAAAAATGTAATGAAGCAAGTTATCAGAAATGTGTACCAGTGTGTATTCAAGTGAGATAGTGTGAGTTAACTACTAATAGCAGTTACAGCGTTGGTGGAAATGTTGGGGAAAGGCCTTATCGCTTTAAAGTAAATAGGCTTCTATCGGACCACACCTTGCCCCTGAGATAGATTGTGTTAAGAGCGGAACTTAACTTAAAATTAGTTAGAAAAAATTAAGAATGCGATTCAGCCCAAGAAACTGAACAATTTTATTTATACAAGGTGTTTCAAAAAAACCAAAAAAAGAAAATTCCAAAATTTTATTTTAAAAGTGAAATACAACTCTAGTAATCAGTTGCACGGTTTAACATCTTTCAAAATGAAAGTTTCATACAATTAATAGACATACTCGTCATATTTGTAATAGAGCTGCGCAATAAGCTAAATTGTAATTAACTTTGAATTATCTTTTTTTTTGGGTTTTTTTGAAACACCTTGTATAACTTGTTTGATCAGCTGATTTGCCTTTGTATGAGAAATCGACTTTTTTTTTAGAATTTTGTGTTAAGTTATCACCTAAGTTTCTCTTGCCAACTAAAAGTCACCTCATTAGGAAAATGCTTTATTAAGGCGAATGGGCCTTTTTATAATACGGAAACGGCTCGGCAAAGTTGGTATTACGATTGCCTCCTATGCACTGGTGATACTAGAAGCTGGGAACATAGAAGGCAATGGTAATACAAATTCGTCCCGTTCGAATTATAAAAAGGCTCAATATGTATCCCACAGTAAGTACTAATCACGGATTAATTGTATGTCTAATTTTGGTAGAAATAGCCTCAAATAACTAGTAACATTGACCAGTTAAAGTTGGTAATGTCCACATCGGAACTCTGCGGCGGAAGCAGCGGCCGCCATGTTGTCTGCGCCAACTTCCGGTGCACTGTCTTCCGGTAAAACTTGTACTGCACATTCTACCGTTTGTTTTTACAATGTTTTAACTCCACATTTGTATGTATGGCTATTTTTATGCTTTTGGTATTTTATGTGCTTTTTAAGCAAGACGAAGAATCTTCTTTTTATCGTGTACATATAGTCAAGTATGTGGCGAACTTGGCTAACATGGTGTCAGAGTTTTCAAACCGCACAATGGCCTCTGACTTGGTTTTAACGACGACAGTCAATCGAAAACAGCCGGGACCGACAGCTTAACGTGCCCTCCGAAGCACGAAAACGCTCATGATAAATTGCCACTTTGGTCACCCATCAGGTTCCCTGCCTCTGTGTAAGTTGCTTAACCTTACTGATCGGTTGAGATCAGCGAGAGCCACTGGGCTACGAGCGCTTCAACGAAGAATACGACGAAGAATAACAGTAAAAGACATTGCTGGTTGTGTTTTCCACTGGAACTATTATTTTTATTCGCAAAGTGGAATTTACTCGAATAAATAACTTAATTGTCTCAAACAGTTGTTTGTTCTCGGTTATCGGTGAGTAACAAATGTTACATACTTACATACACTCACGCCTATAATCCCTAACGGGGTAAGCAGAGCATCAGTGGTTCTAGAACCACTAGATGCCACGTTTGACACAAATTGTGAGGGTTATCAGATGGAACAAGTTGCATAATAGTGAGAGGTGGTCAACCTTTCGCCCATTATACAGCAAAACCCTCGCATTCCTCTTACAGACTTTACTGTATACCTGGGAAGAGTAGGTAGCTGGCACATTCTAAGTTTTTCTTTCACTCTCAATAACAAATGTTGTTAATTACAAAAGGTACACCGCAGGGCGTTTGTCGATCGCATTCCTGACATCACTTAAATTATTCTAGAATAAAAACTTTGACCCGTTACAACTTTTAGTTTACAAACTGTGTGGTTTCGGACGGGATAGATTTTTTTTATTGAAATATTTTAAAAGAAACAGTAATTGCTTAACCTAATGATCTAATATAAACCACAATATGGTTTGTCTGTAGACCACTGACCGCCGTCTGCCATCTCGTATCAGTGGGTTATTTTACAAGAAAGAAAAAAAAATTTGTTAAATAGATAGATAGATAGATAGATAAAACGTTTATTTGTATATGTCACCAGAAAATTGTAAAAACCGTAATATTACAACTTCAGTAGTAAAATTATAATCTCCCGTAATATTACAATTTGCCCGGTATAATTATAAATTTAGGGAACTTTAAGGGCCGCTTGCATGAAATTAGGATAAGTTAGCTTATGTTAGGTTAGGCTGCATTAATTATATAAAAAAGTCCGTCAATCTGAAAAAAATAGGGCAGTTCACAGAAGTACCGAGAGTTTTCTTACTAATAAAGTCAGATTACAACATTACGGCGCTTGTTCGGTGTACGACAGATTTTGTTTAAGACAGATTCTTGTTCTTGATATGACGGATTCGTTTTACGACAAAAGTACAGTCTGAACAATGTTGTCGGTATATGACTATAATTATTGTTGGTTTATTACATGTTATGGTGACATACCCACTTAAACACACACATTATTTACAAAATAAATACATACGGTCCATATAAGGTTTAATATGCCTACTTTTATTAATAAATATAAAATAACCATATTTATAAATAAACAATGTCTTAAGCGTAGAATTACCTTGAATCCATTGAAAGTCATTACAATAAATGAATGTAATATTTCAATATACTCCACTATAGCAACATTTACATAGGTAAGTAGGTAACCGGTCTGGTAGGAGGGCTCTGCTCGGCCCGTAAGTGGTGTGCCGTGCATTACGCTGTCATTGAGCGGTAACTCAGTTGTGCAGGCGGCACGTGGTACCGACAGCAAAACAGGATATTCTGTCAATTACTAATAATCTATGAAAAGGTGCCTAAGGCTAAATATAAAAGCAGGTTTTATATTTCAGGCTAAATAGTGCAACATCGGGTGACCTATCTATAAGGTTTCGTTTATATTGTGGATCTTTTGGGATACCGACCCAAATAGTTGAAGTCAAAGTTAAAAAAACTTTTTGTAGATTTTTTGTGTGTTTTTTGTGTGTGTTTGTTCTCGGGTCATGGGTGTTTGTGTGTTCCAAGGGACCCACGACTCAAGGGAAAACATTAATGTGGGCCTATGAGTGTGAAGCCTTTATTTATTTATTTATATTATAATTGTTTAGTAAACCAACAGCACATTACAAAAGACTTATTGCAACAGACGTTAACTTAACACGAGGGTTGACCTCATGATACAAGTTTCCCTAAATTACCTTAACATATTTGAGAAGGATGTGTAACTAAGTTATAAAATACGCCCTTTTGCGCCGAATACGTTTCTTGCCTTAAAATTATTTGTAAGTAAAAACAATTTAGCAATTTTCAAGGTGACTAGCGTTGAAAAACTATTTGAAGCAGAGTTGCTAAGAAGACTGAAAAGTAAAATAAAAAATGTATTTATTTGTATTAAGTCTATAGTAATATTACTTTCGCTAAAACTTAGATTTTCTATACAAATTCTTTTATCAATTGAGGTTATTATATAGAAAGAAATACCTAGTTGGAGGGCTGTATAGGAAGAGTGATATAGGGACTAATTAAAATTAAGACGGAAGCAATCTTGTAATGTAATTTAAAACTTCGTAAATTTGAATAAAGATATTGTAACCTTTTTTGCTGACGGTAGAACAACTTGAAAACCACTTCAGCGTATCGCCAAGACACAATGAAATTACTTAGGAGATTTTTAGTATTCCGTGGCAAGACCAAAACATATAGAGTCTTGTCGCTGTTGAACTTACACATACGGAACTCTAAGAAACTTTTGACTCGGTACACTAAAGGTAAACCAGGATCCGATATCGCTATATGTTTGAACATATTACCACACAGCACAACTCCTTCCAAAATCATTCATAGTTAGTAAATTTTGTATAACTCTTAGTTATTAGGATATAACTAAATGGCGGCTTTTACGCTAATATTATCGAAACCTCATATAAATCTCATTAAAAACACTTAATCTTTTTTTTTCTATTATTTGACCTAAGTATGGTATTTGTAAAGCGGTGATAGCCCAGTTGGTAAAGAGCCCATCCTTGTAACCGGAAGGTCGCGGGTTTAAATCCTGGTGCAAGCCTGTACCACTATGTTCGTCTTATCGGATTTATTTACGGATTTCTAATTAATTTTATCACTTGCTCACTGGAGGAAAACATTGTGAAGAAACCCGCACGTCTAAGAAAATTCGTTGGATTGGAACCATTGGGCCAGCGTGGTGGACTATGGCTTAAATACCCTTCGTGTTTCAATGGGAGGCCCGTGCCCCTCGGTGGGGAAGTGTATGGCTGGTACGAAGAAGAAGAATAATGTTATTTGGGGAAAATTGTTCAGTTAAGACAGATTCACATTCGAACGGCACGGCATAACAGAATTTGTATTACCATTGCCTTCTATGTTCCTAGCTTCTAGTATCACTAGTGCATAGGAAGCAATGGTAATACAATTTTACCGTGACGTTTTCATATCATAAAAAGGCCCACCTATTTAACTTTCATAAAATAAATAGTAAACCTATCTTACGTCACAATATTAACACTAAAAGCAAACAACCCAATACCCCAATAAAAAACTCCAATTTCTCGCAGAATAACTTAAGTTTAGTTAAGTTTGCATCTGAGCAGCTCATCGTGTTGTCGGCCGTAACCGCGAGCCACTAATTACGTGTTAAATCACCGTGAACGGCTCGCCGGCCTTAATGCTTGCAGTGATTTACTCCAGTAACACATGAACGACCCACTTACTTGGTAATGAGCGCAGCGGAGTGTGATAACGTTTTGATGAAGTTGTAAAACTACAGTTTGATTAATACTTTTTTAACTCGATAGATGGCTCTGTTAGATAGATCGACAGATATTAAATAGTTTACCCTACTAATATTATAAATAAGAAAGTTTGTGAGGATCTATGGATGTTTGTTACTCTTCCACGCTCAAACTGCTGGACCAATTTAGTTAAAATTTGTTATGGAGCTAGCTGACACCCTGTATTAACACATAGGCTACATAATTTTCACAAATTTCCACGGTAACGAAGTCCCGAGCGGAAAGCTAGTACATTATTTTTACAGAAAACCCAAATTACCTTGTACATTAGATATAAAATAAATATGTGACACTAAAAATAATAACTCTAAAATTAAAAATGTTGTATCACCGCTGACATTAATTGTTTATACATTAAAACGGGTTAACCAATTTTAATAAAATAAAGCTGAGAACAATCTTGATTACGTCAGCTTTAAAACAAAAAAATCTTATCAAAATCGGTTCTCTCGTTTAGGAGTTACGATGCCACAGATAGATTATAACATCCCTTTTTTTGTCAGAGATTATAAATTTATTTTAAAATACTATGAGTGTGTATTTCAAAGTATCGAACTGCTGTTTACCAAGAAAACTATTGTTCTTCTCAAAACATTGTTCTATGCCTCATTGACTATGCTGATTCCTGTTTCCTTGATGCCACTGAGGAGCTCGTGAATAAACTTGAGCGTCTGCAGAACCTCTGCATTCGCTTTATCTTTGGACTTCGTAAGTTCGACCACATCTCTCGATATCGCGAGCAACTCAAGTGGCTTCCTATTCGTCTGAGAAGAAATCTTCACCTCCTTTCTCTTCTTTTCAATGTCCTTCATAATCCTTCTTATCCTAATTGGGTAAGGCCGTATTTTTTGCCACATGGTGACGTAAAATGTGACATAAAATTTTACCTAACATAAACATAAATGTTACGTAAAATTGTAACATAAAATTGTAAAGCCTAGATCACACTATGTAATGTAATGTGATAAATCTGAAATTTTTACGTAACACTTACGTTTGCATTGTATACGGGGTGTATGGGACAGCGTCCCGCAAATTGATAGGGGTTGCTCAGTCAACAAAACTGAACAACTATCACCAGAAATTGTTTTCAGGAAACGAAAATAAAAATTTGCTGTTTTATACAAAATGACCAACTCGATCAGACGATTTGTATGGAAAAGCAAAATTTTTTTGTCATTTCCTGGAAAAAAGTCCTGGTGGCAGTTGCCGTTTCCTCTTTTAGTTTTTTATATTTTTCAGGATTTTCTATTTTGGTCTCTCCCTGTATTGCTTTTGCCTCTAAGCAGTAGTTTTTTTAGGCGGCATCTAAGAAAAAACATGAAAATAAATGTTTAGGATAGGTATTTATCAAAAAACTATTCTCAACTTATTATTATGTAAAATAACAGACTAGATGTCCGCCTAGCAGTTTCACTCGCTGCTACCCGTTTTTCCGTGGGAGTTTAGCGTTTTTTCGAGGTAAATATTTATAATAAATTAACTAATTCAATACCAATAATTAAGACAACATAATGTAGACAGGCCTTTATGCCTGTTTTACGTAACGTAACGTAATATTTACATAACGTGTTATGTAAGTGTTACATAAATGTAACGTAAATTAACAAGAAAAAAATCATATCTGACAAAATCTTTAGTATTTACTAATAAAACAAGTACTGTGCCATCGCGCTTGATAAAAAGTAGAAGTTTATCTTAATTCACAATCAAAAATATGCAAACTTTCCTTCCAAATCATTAAAATCTTCTTTAAAATCGTCCGAAAAAAAAAGTACCTTGTCACCCTCCACACAAAAAGTGCCGACTGACTCGACAAAATGGCAGGTATGTGTTTGACACTGACATGACAGTACGCGGCAGTGTTGCCATGATGGGAATAACGATTTATACCAAATGCTTTATTGAAAACCAGGAAGTAAACTGGTTATGTAAAATTTGTTACGTAAAATTTTAAAAAACTGGTAAAAAAGTAAAACTCCTATTTTTTCTTACTTATAATATGAATAGAGTATTAAAAAATAAAATGGAGCAAGCTGATTAATACAGTAACCTAACAAAATAATAATTTAAACAATATAGTCACATAAAAGCCCACAGTGACATGGTATATCAGTCAACTAACTGAAAAGACATCATAATTTTAAGAAAATAATGCTCCATTTTTAGATAAATATATTTATTTCTACAATAAGTAACTTTCATTTAATATTTTTTTAATGTGTTGGGCCTGAAAGTACACATATCATTACATAGGATAAAATTAATAGCAACCATATGAAACTAACTTTAGATAGAAAAAAACCAAGGAAAAAAGTACAAAGCCAAAAAGTGGCAAAAAATACGGCCTGACCCAATTACCTTCGCGAGCGCTTCTCTTTTTCAAAACCTGTTGACCAGCCCTCTCGTCCTTCCTTTAGGTCACTCCTCTGTATCCCTTCCCATCACTCTGACTTCTACTCTTATTCCTTTTCCGTTCATGCAGCCCGACTGTGGAACTCACTGCCTTACCCCATCCGCAATTCCGAGACACTTCCGATATTTAGAAAGAAATTAAAGGAACATTATGTATCTGCTGCTTTCCCTTCAGTATAATGAACATAATATTAAATGTATTGTTTGTGTATGTATAAAATATATGTCTGTGTATTTATATAAATTATTTATATTTGTATGTGTAGTTGTATTTTTATGTAGTTTATATTAGTATTTAGATTTCAGTGGTTAATTGTGCACGTCTGTCTTTATTTATTTTACGCCTCTCACCCAGGTCTGCTGGAAGAAATTTCTAAAAGAAATAAGCTGTGCCTTTTGTGTTCGTTTTTCTATTTGTCTGTAATATTTGTGATTTTTCCTGTGTACAATAAACTGTTTATATTGTTTGAAATTGTTATTTTCTAATATTCACGAACTGGCGAATTTTTATTTTATTTCAATTTATGTTCCCTGTTGAAAGCAATTTAGCTTAAAGGACCTGAATTACATTCTTCATTCCCGCTACATATGAAGTTAACATAAAAGGATTATAACTAAAAAATGCTTACGAGACATAATATTCACATGTACCTGTAAAATACAAGGCTTTAACCGACAAAACTCCATTTGTGGAAATCACTCGCCGAACTGGCTATAGACTTGATTTACACCACAGTTGTAAGGGGATAAGGTTATGATAAAGTACTGAGAGGAGCTGAAAGTGTCCGTGGTTTTATTTTTGACAAACGTGGAATGTATGTAATGGGCCTTTTTATAATACGAAAACGGCACGGCAAAATTGTATTACCACTGCCTCCTACGCACTAGTTATACTAGAAGCTGGGAACTTAAAAGGCAATGGTAAAACAAATTCTGTCATGCCGTGCCGTGCCGTTCGAATTATAAAAAGGCCCAATAGGATACCTTCAGACGCAAGCTATAGGCAACATTCGTGTGATTTGGCGTTAATATAAAACTCAGATACAAACATTTGCTTTGTATAAAAAGCAAATGTTTGTTCTCGTATTGTTAATGCAGGAACAGATGTTGTAAAGAAAACCGCTGCTTATTAATACGTATTCTTGATTTTGAACTACACAATTTATTCAAAAATACAAAAGGTTTTTGAATAAATTGTGTAGTTTAATTCTGTGTGTTACGCACGGACGTCATAGGCGTAGTAGTGGTCCTGCGGTTCCGTTAACTGGAGGTGGCAGCGCAGTCCGCCCGCACCCCCGCGCAGCCCCCTCCGTAACCCGCGCAGTAACACGGGTCATGGATGTTCGTGTCTGTCTTTGTATATGTTCCAAGGGACACACGACACAAGGGAAAACCTTAACCTTTGAGTATGTGGAGTTTTTTATTTTATTTTAATTCTCCCACTGATAATTTTTTTCATTTACTGAACACTATGTATTGTACTCGGAAAAGTGTAGGTTATTACATAGCGTTTAAGTTTTGAAGACATTTGGTAGCTGTTTTTAAGTAGTTGTTTAAGTAAGAAATACCTAAGTGTGAGCGAGCACAAGTTAAGGAAGAAAATATGCTAAACAACTGCACCCCGCTCCGCTTATCAATCAAACCGCGCCTTTATTTTCCTCGTGGTCGTCGCTAGCCCAAATGGAATTGAGACTGTGACAATCTAGTTTGTATCTTTTTTTTTCGCTCTCTATTTGATTGAGTCTACCAACATTTCTGCTGACACCCGTTAGTTTGGGCATGGATAGATATAGATATCTGGAAAATTGGGTGCCGACAGAATTTAAAAAAAGATTCGTGTTTCGGTTACAGTTTAGTTTTACCGAAAACCTCGTTAAGAACCAAACTTGAAGCAGAGAAAGATAAGTGATTATTTTTATTTATTACTTTCCGCGACTTCGTTCTCATGGAAGAGCGTAGACCCCAACTATTACTGTATAAAAACCACATGTCACTCCGTTGCTTCTTTTTTTACGGTTAGTTGGGTCGAATGGTAGTGACGCTGCCTATATGTCGACGGGTCCTAGGTTCGATGCCCGGCAAATATTTTTGTAAAAAGCAGATGTTGTTCTCGGAGCATGGGTGTTCGAGACAGACTTGAAAGGTTCTTCTGATGGTTATTTGATGAAATATGCATATACTGGTGATAGGTTGATAGCCGTTCGCCCACCGTACAGCAAAACCGTCCCAATTACTGGCTTCCACAGTATGCCTGGGTTCTACCAACTCTGTAGTTTCCACATTCTAAGTTTTTCTTTTTCTCCAGTCCAATGTCGAAGTGACGCTAGACTGAGAGTGAAAGAAAACAAATCATGAATCAAAATATCTAAACAGTATCACAAAGGCTATGTTGAAAAGTGACCCGAAATTAAAAAGGTCGACCGAACAAAGGTACGAAAACAATTAGAGTCGTTATTGAGATCGCTATTAACTGCTGGAAGTACAAACGTATCTCGGCTTAATAGAGAGTCTTCAAACACTGGGATTCTCAAAGAAATCATTATTCCGCGAGCTTCCTCACGCGACCACTCGGAAAGACTAGAGATGTGACATATACTTATCGATAAAATCACAGATTACCACCCATAAGTCCCCACAAGATACCGCATAAAACCAACCAACGCATGCCATGCATATATGGGTTGACTTTAAATAATTTAGCAAAACTTCAGGGCGTGGTTCTCTCCATCTTTCTCCAAGGAACCTATATCATACAAAGACATCAGCTGATCGCTCAAGTTGTTTGGAGAGGCGAAAATTCTTTTCCATATTTCCACCTATGTTCCTTGGGGAAAGTTGGTCACTTTCGTGGGCTCACTCACGTCATTAATTTTTGCCACAGAATTAATAATAGTACTAATTTTTGCTAAGTAATTTAAAGTCACCCAATATGACTTTGGACGTAAATCAAGCCAAGCTACGGTGCATATCTTAATGTGTCCACCTTAATGTTCGGTAGGACGGTCCTACCGAAGTCCAACACCAAACAGTTTGCTGTGTTTCGTCGGTGCGTGGGAGTACCAGTGCTTTAATAGGCATTTTCTGGGATAACTCGTTCCAACGTCGACCTCATCTTTGACATTAAGATTGAGGTCAAGACTTAACCCTAAATATAATATTTAACCCTAGATAACTAAACATTCGTCCAGACGACTACGCACCCCCCCGCCAAAGTCCAGTTCGGGCACTTGCCCGCGCCCCCTGCCCTCCGCTCTTTTTCTACCTTCCTGATTACTGTAATAACACCACGTGTGACGCATTTGCAGTCACACGCTTAACAGGACGCGCCCTGTGACCATCCCGTCGTCCACTCGACGAAAGTCTAGTTATAACGTAACTTTTATGCAAAGGTAAGTGAATTACTGTCACTGTATTTTTTTAGTTGTTTTGTTTTTACTTTCAGATATTTTTGGAAATCAAAGTTTATTTAAATTGTTTTACTTAGTTAAGCATGAAAATTTTTGTTATTTACAACATTTACTTGAGATTTCATGCCAATGAGCGTGGTTATCAATGAATAGTTTTTGGAATGTGTGTATTGATTGATAAATTTTTTTCAATCTAATTTTAGATGGAGTTGAGACGACAAAAGGAGCAGATACGCAAGTGGCTCGAAGAGGATATGGAAGATAAACACGAAGAGCCATCGGACAACTCTTCTCCGGAAACAGAGGATAATTTGTTGCAAGAAATACATCGAACCACTGACAGCGATTCCGATCCTCCTAATACTAAAAGTAAGATGGAATCTGAAGAAGATATCCTTCGCCCAAGTAATAGAGCTCAAACTCAAGTCATATACCTACTCTTCTAATGACCCTTCAGATGATAATTTAGACTGTGCAAGTAATGATAACTCTACTAACAATAATTTACGTGTTATCCATCCATCTACAAGTAACCTCTTTGGGAAAAATAAATATAAATGCTCGACTACACCTAGATCAGCTTCTACTTGCACTTTGAGACGGAACCTAATACATTTTGTACCAGGTCCAAGAGCAGAAGCGAGAGAATTGGAGGATTTGCCATGGTTGCAGCAGAGATTACAGACGGTAACTTTGCGACGAGATATCAAAGTTATGATACAGGATATTCTGGGCATCACACCTGACGTAGAAGCCGCTATCCATTCTACGTCAAATATGCGCAAAATGTATCATCTATGTCCATCAAAGGCGCGAAAGATGACAAAACATCGGTGCATGAAATGCAAAAATGCAATTTGTGGCCCTCACAATGTTCATATGTATAGTAAATGTTTAGAATAAGGTTTTTGTTAATATTTTATTATGATTAAGTTCCTATTTAACATTAAATTTGTGCTACGGAACAAGTTCCTATTTCTAATAAATATTTTCGACAATATCGTGTTTTTTTATTGCGTAGTCCGTTCGACTAATGTTTAGTTATTATGTAACCGTGAATGTAGTTTAGTTATCTAGGGTTAAAAAAAAACTTATGTCAGTAATGTTACGTATGTGAGTATTTGTGTCTCTGCTATTTTGACGTCGCTCGCTTTTATATTATTAAAGCAGATTATCAGTAATAATTGTCACGTCATCATAAGGATTTATAACGAACGTAGGAATTCAAAACATAAAAATATCGATAATACGTGGTCCCTCCCTAAGAAGTACCCCTTACCTTAGTCGCTCGCGGGGTAACGAAGCTAATCTGCACTCGAGCATCGACAATTTATTTGAAGTACAATTGAAAACAAAAGGGAATGCTTGAAATATACTTACGACCACAGTAAATGTTAGAAAATCTATAATATTTTGTAGTAATTGGTGGGTTTGTTTTGAAATGTTCAGTTTATTTCCGCGATCGAATGCTAAGGAAATAGAAGAACGTCAAAAGTAAATATAATTAAATCTGCGGTAAAAAAGACTAAAAAAGATCATTTATCTTTCCCAGGCTGGTACAGATAAGCTCTCGATTTTCTTGATTATCATTAGCCACAAGCACTTTGTGTATACTTTGCCAACAAACCCTATTTGTTCCAAGCAATTCCTATACCATATTCTGAATAAATAGTAAAAATTTGTGAAAAAAAACTAATATGATATACATTAAAAACTATGCTCACTATTATGTATTATACCCATGACCGATCACCAAAACACAATTGTATATTTTCCTTTGTTGAAATTATTTCAAAAGTATCGATAAGATACTAACTCATCCCTAATAAAAGGCAGGGGTAACGAAGCTAATCTGTGCTTGAGTGTCGACAATTTGAGGCGCAACAACAGAAAATAACCGCACCTCTCTGTTAATACACAACATTAATTTTATTCCACAGCGATTCACTTAGCGATTGCATTAGCTTTAGAATATACAGTTTAGAAGTAATACTATTTCTGCTTACCATTTACTTTTGACGGTTTGTTTGGTCGAGTGGTAATGGCACTGCCTCTTGATCGACGGGTCTTGGATTCGATTTACAGTTGGGGCAAATATTTTGTGTTTGTCTTCATGACTGAAGGATCCACGACACAAGGGAAAACCTTAGTGTGGGCCTTTGAGTGTGTAGCGTTTATATATTTATTTTTTAAATATAACGTGAATGAATAATAATTGTTCCTATTTTTGTAAAAGTAAAAGTTTTTTGGTTTCCGTTTCTCGTGAAGTGAATTTATGCGTATTTTTATGTTAATGAAATTATGTCAATTAGTTAGCAAAACTTTAGAGAGTGATTTTCCCCATGAAAAAGACGCTACACACTCAAAAGGTCCATACAAAGTTTTCCCCTTGTGTGGTGGGTCCCTTGGATTGGAATATGCAGAAAAACAGACACGAACACCTTTGACCCGAGCAAATAAACATCTGCTTTTTACACAAATATTTGCACCGACCGGGAATCGAAACCTTGGAAAACGTTCCCCAAGGAAGGTGAATAATATATAAAATTTTCTAAAGAAAATATTTTGACATCCCACACAGCTGATCGCACAAGTTGTTTAAAGAAGCAAAATATGGTTTCGTATTTCGATCTATGTAACTTGGGAAAAGTTGTTCAGTTTCGTTTTGTAACCTGATTCATATCTTCATATTCTTAATTTCACGTAAAAGCCACCTAATATATTTTCCGATGTGATCTTACAAAAAAAATGAAATCTCACAACACATTCTTCACTTGCTGCAATATTAAGCATTCGGCGTGAAATATTTTTTGGCTATAAATTAAGGGCTGGATACATAACGAGTTTTTCATACGCCAGTCGGTTAACACGACTTTATAAATGGCGAAATTAAACGCATAAATAACGAACGAACGAAACGCATTGCTGTAAGTCTGCGTTTCCTTCCAAAAAAAAAAGTATTGTATTCACTTAGGGTTTATATACAAAATCTGTAATACAAAGGTTTTTTTATAGAGAATAGGTTCACTTTTTGAGAATGGACCACAATCTATCACAAATAGAAGAAGGGTTGTAGCTAATTCACGTAAAAGATGGGTGCCTATTCACTCGAACTTTCAAGAGATTCGGGTTATATGAGCCCGGAAAAACAGACGCAGACAGATAATTCCATTCCTTAGCAATGCGCAATAGGTATAAAATATGAAAAGAAGAACTCAGTTCGCATCTGTGGAATCTTGACCATTTCGTAAATAATTTAAAGTCATTCATTATATATGTAAATAATAAAATTTAAGCTTTGAGTGATTGTATACATTATCTCAGTTATAATAACTTGCATTTATACTCTTGGATCAAAAATACACCAACTAGATAGGTCGCGTACAAAATTAAAGCTAAATGCTGTCCACGTGAATAACTTTTACAACAGTTTTTAGTTTACAAATTAAAAAAAATAAGAACCTGTACGCTGTTATTTATCGAGACTTTTTTTTGCGTCAAACCGACATCTAGCTTATGGGCCTTTTTATAATTCGAACGGCACGGCACGGAACTTCGAAATTTGAACTACCATTGCGCCCTATGTTCTCAGCTTCTAGTATTACTATTACATAGGAGCCAATGGTAATAACATTTTGCCGTGCCGTTTTCGAATTATAAAAAGGCCTTATGTATTGTTGATCGAAGTTTATACGGCTCATATCCTTCAAGTACCTGCATTGTATCATCCAATTGAAAGTTATGCAATTACGCATTGTTGTTGGCCATTTGTTGCACTTCAAAGCATTCACAACAACATTTTTATTAGAAAAACTTTAATCTGCATTTGTAAACTGGGAGTTTGAAAACATTCCGTTTGGAATCCGTTTAGTACCGTTGAAACTAGTGATCATGTTTGAAGTGTGCTGTTATGTGATAAACTCATAAATGTCTTCCAACATGTACAAGATGACGGACATGTCATATGTGAGTTTGAAGAAAATAACTTATTTCAAATACACACTATATGGAATTATTCTACTGGTAGCCACAACTATAGCTCTCGTTCCGAATTTCTTGATAAAAAAGCAAACAATACAGTTAAGAACGAAATTCCCAACCGATTTGAAATACATCCTTTTCTGGGATGAGAGGAAAAAGATACCTTATGGAAAAATTCGTCAGGAACATGAATTCGCTGCAGGCCAGACTCTATTTATCAAGCAAAAATGTCCATTCATCAACTGCTATATCACTTATAATAGTACATTATTAAATCATGACTGGAACTTCGATGCTATAGTGTTTGACGTAAAACACACAAGACAACATAAGCCTAGTTATTTCAATTTGACTCGAGCGTCTGATCAGCTGTACGTGTTTAGGTCTTTATTGCCTGCAGAAAACAGACCAGTGTGCCATGCACAGTACGAACACTTTTTCAACATTACTTGGACTTACAAATTAGACTCTATAATACCTCATCCTTTCATGAATATTTATAATTCTAAAAACAATACTTTAGTGGGACCTCAGATGAATATGTCTTGGGTGCTATCGATGGAGCGCGTGGATAAATATACGAAAAAGATGCAAACTAAAAACAAAACCGTTGCGTGGATTGTGAATAACTGCAATTTAAAAGCAACGCACAGTACAACTTTGAAATTACTAAGGGAAGAATTGGAGAGTTACAACTACACCTTAGATACGTACGGTAGCTGTGGTGATAACAAATGTCCTAAAGGGGGTATTTACAAATGTTTTAAGATGATAGAGAGGGAGTATTTCTTCCAATTAGTTTTCGAAGATGCTTTTGCCGAGGATTATGTCACTGAAAAACTAGTGAAAGTGATGCAGCTTGATATCATACCGATTGTCTCTGGAGGGGCTGATTACAGACGGTACAGTATTACATAATTTTACATAGCGAGATATTACATACATTTTAAAACGCTTACCCGCTTTTACTCACAAATAATGTTAGGTAAACGAAAATGTTCGGATCTAATCCTGGAGTCGTGGATTCAAGTCCCATTCGCGCCGAACATTTTTCTTTCTTTATAATTATTTTTGAAGAAGTTACATTGTTTCCAGATATAGCATGGAGCCCTGTTAGGGAACTGCAACAATATTATTCATTTTAAACTCCTACAATATTCCTTTTCCAGATTTCTGCCGCCAGGAACATATCTGAACATAGCCGCATTTGATATCAAAACCTTAGGAGCCATTATCGACCACTTAATCAAACATCCAAAGTTGTACACATATTTCTTTGATTGGAAAAACCACTATTCTTACAACATAAGGCCTAAAGACTATGTATGTGACCTTTGTACTGCATTAAATAAACCAATTTTGGGTAACAATTCCTTGAAGCGGTTCAGGTACTGGTGGAACCCCTACTTCGAAGACATTTGTGTACAAGAACTTTTATATCAGAAGTTTGCGAAGGACTCAAAAGACTACAGTGATGATTACTTTTAATTTTATATGTTAATTTAATATAATATTTATAGTAATCAATGCAAAAAATATTTAAGTAATTCTTGTTTATTTATTTGCACTTTGTTAGCTAAGGAGTCAAGTGATTTTAACCCTACTAGACGCTCAGCAGCTCGAGCACGACGCTATGGCGACAAACTGACGCTGAAACTTCACTTTGCGCGAGGGCCCCGCGCAAAGGCTTGCTCGCCCTCTGGCATTATCATTGTTGACATTTTGACATAAGACCGCGGCACATTCCGCGCGCGAGCATATCGTGTTCGAGCTGCTGATGCTACGTACATGTGCAACTTTCATCATTATGACTCATGCCAAGAAATGAAATCATTAACTTTTTAATAAGAACAACCCGAGACTTGACAATGTCATTTTTGTTCTAAAAAATTTACATTTTGTTTGATTTTATCTAATCAAAGCAGATTAACCGTGAGTTTAATAATGTAAAATAATTACTTACTTTATTGTTCTTTTATTATAATTTTCGAAACATGAAGTTTGCAAGGACACAATGAGAAAGTAGGAAAACGCTTCCTTTTTCATTGTGTAGGTTAAATTAGATTATAAAATGATAAGAGGCTTTCATTTTTTTCAAATGTCTATCGTATATCAATATACTTATTCCAATTCATAACTGAGTTATTAAACTTATCTGTTATGCCATTTCTATTGGATCCTCTTTGCATGGAAGGGTATCCCGATACGGGATATTCCCGCTTCATCCTGTTTCTTTATTTCCATCTCGTTTTTTTTTTAATCAGTTTTTTTGGATAAATCATTTACATATATCAAGAAGCCCTGCAGATTTCTGTTCTAGAAGTGCATAGAAAATATAACATTATTGAACCCATTCGTTACCATTATCTTATATAATAAAACTAAGTTAATAAAATGTGCGTGCCGATAAAACTTAAAAAGGAGTCCCAGCACGACAAGGGACTTATATAGTGTGATAGCCCTTTATCCCCCCTCGAACAAGAAAGTTCCCGTTTTAACCTAAAGGGCGTGTTTTTAAAGATATAAGGGCTTTTCCAACCCTTCAACTTGGAAGTTAAGTGTAGTGGCGCCATCTGTCGTCGAGTATTTGAACTTCATTCAGAACAACGATTATTTGGGTTGCATTTCGAAAGCGCCACGAGCAATTGCAGCATGTGTAGAAATGTCGCGAAATTTAAAATTATTTGTTACTATAAGACACTGGATTAACACATAGGCTACATCATTTTCCCCAAATTCCCATGGGAACGAAGTCCCGGGCGGAATGCTAGTAAGAATTAAGATTTACTAACAACAGCATAGCTAGCATGGCCCGCATCAAACACGCGCGTCACGCTACTTTTGAAACTTTTTGACATTTCATCGCGTTATTTCCATGTTGTGCTTGAGCTGCAGGTTATGTGTCGTTATTTTCAAATAACAATAATTATTCGGTCGCCTTTTTATTTTCAGTTTATTTTATAAAAACTACACGAACGCAACGAAGACTTTCATTCTTTCCACGACTAATAAAATCATTGATAGTCAACTCACTATTCACAATCGCCAAAAATATCAACACCAGATAAATTCCCACTAGTTTTTCCCACAGATAGAAAAGAGCGAATGGGAAAGTGGGAATAACACTTTAGGGACGCATCTGTGATCGACAGGCGAGTCCAGATTTATTATTGAATACTTTTTTATCCCATTCCCCTCTGACAAAGCGACGAGAGACTATCCGTCTTCTTCACTTAACTTCCCTTTTTATATCTTATTTTTCATTTTTCGTTCGAAATCGAATCGTCGTTATAAGAATTGACTGCTGAATAAATACAGTTGAATAGATACTAAACTGATACAAAAGGAGGGCAAAGGTAAAAAATTGTCTATTTTTTAAAATTGCTCTAAAAACTTCACATTTTTAAATTATATAAAATGTATATTTCAAATTTTTGCAACAAGCCCTTTCGTTCATGTCAAA
The DNA here is from genome assembly GCA_949987775.1 of Aproaerema taeniolella. Taxonomy (NCBI): domain Eukaryota; kingdom Metazoa; phylum Arthropoda; class Insecta; order Lepidoptera; family Gelechiidae; genus Aproaerema; species Aproaerema taeniolella. The sequence goes on from OX465245.1 coordinate 8,221,559, forward strand.
CAGTACAATTTGGTAAAACATTGTGATTTTGGCCCCAAAAATTGACGAAAAAAAATTGCCACCTAAAAATTCATTTTTTTATTCTCATTTACGTACCAATATCGTGTAAGGGTCACATATATTCATAAGTGTACCAAACTTAATTGCTGTGACAGACATCCAGATATCCTATATGGGTTCCGTTTTGTCACTTGAAGGTAGACCTTAAAAACCGCTCTACTTTCGACATTAGTAATTTTAAACGTATTTAGCGTAACACGATAGCAAATGTAGCATGAAGTGCCAACATCAGATAGATTAAATTTGTAACTGAAAATCCCTCGAGATTGGCTAGTATACTATGCACAAACGATTAATCCATTAATAACGAACGAATGCATAATTGCTCACGTGAATTGTAAAGCATATAGCTTGGTGCCTATTGTTACTATTATTAATTAGTAGCTTTTCGTCCATGCGTCTTCGTCGGGTGGAACAAAAAATTGATATCCTCATACCATATTAAAAGAAACAAGAAGTAAGTATAGCGGTGATAGCAAGTTGGTGGAAGAAATCAAAATCAAAAAAACTTTATAAATAAAATAATAAAATAAAATAAAAATCTTAAAGCTCATTGAAATCGTGTTAAAAAAGAGTTGTTGCTTAACATCAAATGAGATAGTTCTGATTTTGATTAAGGCAAAAAATGACAATTCGATGGACTATTGTTTTCATAGAACATACTAAGTGCTTCTTAAGCGGTCCACGAACCCGCATTGGGCCAGCGTGGTGGACTATGGCCTGAATCTCCTTCGTGTTTTGTAGGGAGGCCCGTGCCCCTCGGTGGGGACGTATATGAGCTGGTAAAAAAAAGTGTCATACAGTACAATAAACAGAACAAAGAAATTATCTTCTATATAAATAAAAATGAATTGTTGTTCGTTAGTCTGATTAAAACTCGAGAACGGCTGGGCCGATTTGGCTAATTTTAGTCTTGAAATTTTCGTGGAAGTCCAGGGAAAGTTTAAAAGGTGAGAAAATATGGAAAAAAGGCGTAACGAAGTTGGCCGGGACAGCTAGTACATAGATAAACATATCTTTTTTTACTGAGATTTGGTGTAGGTATGCTAAAAATATTTTTTTCATAAGATTACTTACTTTTTTCATAAGAATTAAAGATCACCTATGTCTAATTATAATATAAATCTAAAAATGCATACGAGCAGTAAATTAAGGGACATAATAAAGTATAAATTTTCCATCTTAAAAAAAGTATGAGTCACCGACTTCAATCCCAACAACAATTTGCACAAAGTAGATATCTAGTATTTTTTGCAGCATACAATGCTTAGCAGATAACCACAAATGAAAATGTCACTCATTTAGTTAGATGATGTTCTGGTAGGTATTATTTTTTTTGGTTGTTGATTTTTTTAAAAGCGCTGCATCATTTTCGGTAAAATTTATATGGGACCACCTCTGGAGTATACTCTTTTGAATAAAAAAAGAGTTTTCAAAATCGGTTCATAATTGGCGGAGAAATCGGTGAACATACATAAAAAGTACATATAGTCGAACATAGAACCTCCTCCTTTTTTGAAGTCGGTAAAAAGTATAGGTAGGTAAGTATGTTAATTCAAAATTCATGTGGTACTCGTGCAGTCTATAATTTTCGAGGTAGGTAGGTAGTTAAATGTAATCCATTCACTGTGTGTTAATGGACTGGCGACAGTATTAAATAACTGATTGTATCCCTCGCGACCAATTCCACAACGAATTGCACGATTATGTATACTGTGTGCAGGATGTAAGGGACAGGTTAGCAAGAACTGAAGCTTTGAACTCAGGTTAACATTCTGAATAGTTTTCCAGGTACATTTCCCTCCGAATTTTCAGGTTTATTTTACGTTTTTTAATACACACATCAACACGGTCTAGGGATATTGCACGATGTTTCATACAAAAGAGGTATGTTTGAGTAGCTATAAAAGCATACTCGAGATACATGGAGGGCTATAATTTTCAGACGAGCAAGTGCTAAACCTGAATTTTCAATTCTAGTAAATAATTGAAAATTCAGGTTTAGCACGTTTTCACAAATTTCGAATAAAACAAAATTTATTGACTAGAATTAAAAATTCAGGTTTAGCACTTACTGGTCTGAAAATTATAGCCCTCCATGTATTTCGAGTATACTTTTATAGCTTCTCAAACAGATCTCTTTTATATGAAAAATCGTGCAATATCCTTAGACCGTGTTGATGTGTATACCGGGTGAAAAAGAACCTCCTAGCTATATTTAAAATCCTGAACCAGTATCACTCAAAGAACACATTTATGAAAAAAAACTCTTTTTTAATATTTTTTCAATGGGAATAGTTCATTTTTTGTCTAAACGTAGACATTAGGAACCCCCTTCAGGATTTTCAATAAAGCTAGGAGATTCTTTTTCAACCTGTATATCTACTTTAAAATTTTTCAAGTACACTCAAATTTCCAATAAAAAATCACAGATCTCGTGCCTTTGACCTCCTGGTACATTCAAAATGAATTTTATGAATTAAGCAAAACAAAACAATTAAAAACAGCGTAAAACATGAAAATCTATAAAGTACATCGCCTTCTATTAGCGGCGCGGTGCGTAGTTTTGCGGTACATTGCGTAGCGCCAAAGTTAATAAATAACGAAAACTCCTTAAGGCGACTACAGCACCCGATAAAGGCAGCACACATAGGAATAGTGCTATCTCCTTCTCTCAACAGGCCTGGGCCGCAGTGCGAACAGTGTCGATACACGAAGTTTACGGACTATGAAAGCGTGCGTGCGTAAAAACATGTTCGAAAGTTAGAAAAATGAGATTTATGGAAATGTAACAGCTTAAATCGAAAAATGCGTTAACTACTTATCGAGAGTGTTCAATCACGAACATTTTGATAGCAAATTCAAGTTCCTGTGTGCATTTTACTATCGTTTTTACAGCTTAAAAGATACACAATATTGGGTATTTAGAGGTGACTTTGTGAGCTTTTTTTATCGAACCAAAAGTGCTGAATCATGTTTTCAGCAAACTACTTATCTAGTTTATGTCCTGAATATTACTTTTGTATTTTTTTTCTTTGATTTTATGCAGTGCGTCATACTTATCTACGCATCATAAAATCGTAATTTAGGTGCTGTAGTCGCCTTAACTTAACGTTGCCGGGAAAAAAATTACTTGTAACCGATCATAGTCATAGATAGATTAGACCATTTGAGTATTTGTTAAGCGGTTCTTTACACCCTATATTTGTATTAGCTTCTAGAGCTTCTGCAGGACTGTGGCGGTTTCAGAACTCTTACACTAATTGATCAAATGTTCCTTCTACTCTGGACTGGATGTGAAAGAAAAACTTAGAACGTGCCAGCTACCTACTCTTCCCAGGTATACTGTAAAAGTCTGTAAGTAGGATGCGAGGGTTTTCCCGTATAATGGGCGAAAGGCTAAACAACTCTCACCATTGTACGGACGGCCGCAACTCAGGTTACCATATGCTTGCACTTTGTGCTGTTGTGATAAGAGCGGTTTTGCAATGAAAATGAAGTAACCTGATGCGCCGGCCTCTGTACAACTTGTACCATCTGATAGCCCTCACAATTTGTGTCAAACGTGGTATCAAGTGGTTCGATAGCCTACCCCGTTAGGGATTATAGGTGTGAGCGCATATGTGTGTATGGTCAAATGTTGGTCTCATTCGCCTCATTTTTGATATATCTAACACGTTCATCATACGAGTATATATGTCGAAAAGTTTGGAATAAGGCTCCTGTCCTCATCAATGCAATGGCAGTATTCTACTTTCAACGAGTGCTCAGAAGGGAATGTAGAGTGCCCTATTGTTTTAAAGTGAAAATATAGGATTTTTTTTAACTAGAATATAGCTGCCTCGGTGCTCATGCTCTAGACTAGATTATAGGGTCAAGAGTCTACAGTTTTTTAAGCAAAAAAAACTTAAATTTAAGGCCTTCTGAGCGTCCTTTCTACTTAATCTCGCCCCTGACAGTGAGATACTTTTAGTATGTTTACCTCTTAAGGACCCAAAATCAGTCCCTGAAGTCAAAAATTTTAGCCCCCCCAAGCACTCAATTATCATTCTTTGATTTCATGCCGTGTGGTGATCGGTTGAGAATAACACCAACCCAATCTCTTTCATTGGGTGTCGTAAGAGGCGACTAAGGAAACACAAATGAGGCTTGCCTCCTAGTAATCCATCCCAATCAACGACACTTCATTTTTTTCTGAATCTGAGGTGTCGTCCTATAGTCTCATGCGGTGTGGTAGGCTCTGTAAAGGGCCGTCTGTTTCGCAACCACTCTCCTGCTGAAATCCGACGCCAACAGCTTGCTGTGTTCCGTCTGTGCGTGGGAGTACCAGTGCCTTCATAGGCATTTTGGTTAACTCGCTCCATCGTTGACCTCATCTTTGACCTTATGGTCAAGATTGAGGTCAAGAGTTAACCCATCTTATAATACAAAATATAAAAATAAAAAAAATCTGTCCTCCTCCAAGCACTCTATTATCATTGTTTGATTGGTCTCTATATTGAGTTGATAGATCATTTAGATTTACAATAGCAATAGATAGTCGGTTGGGACCCCGAATCCAGGCCACAGGTGCGTAATCGCAACACACGGGAACAGTGGTTAATGGCACAATATGTTGTGATACTACTACTATTTGTTTTCATATCCTCACTATTTCACCTTGGTTAAACTTCAGTGACATGACAAGTTCTAAAGTGGCGAGAAATACATGACTTGAGGAACTAAATGTCATAATTATATTCAAGTGGCTCATCGAGGCAACGGGTGACAGGAGAGCTGGCAGTTATTTTGCACAACGAATAGGTTTGGCCGTGCAACGCGGGATTGCTGCCAGTATCTTGGGCACGTTGCCTCGATGTGGCGCGCCGGTGGAGGTCTTTTATTTATAGATTAAATAATTTAAGTAAAATGTTTTGTGAAAATAGTTGAATAAAAATATAAATAAATAATAAGTTTATTTGATACTACAAAGATAGACACCACATCAAAATATTTTACAAGGTTTGCCACTGAGCTATATTATTAGGGACAGCAGCCACTTAAAATAGGTTTAATAGAAACCTGTGCTATAAGTGTTATCTTTTCAACTTGAGTCACAATTTCGACACAGTACAGAAATTACATGGCTTAAGGCTACAGGCATTGAATTTAAGTTGGGCTATAAAATCGCAGTTGCATATGTTGGTGTTGGAGTACATGTGTATGTGTGTGTGAGTATGTGTGTGTGTGTGTGAGTGTGTGCGTGTGTGTGTGTGTATGTGTGTGCGTGTGTATGTGTAAGTGAGCGTGATGATAGGTGTTCATAAGGTTTGTGTGTTGGTTTTCAGGGTAAAGAAGTGTTGCAAGCTTGCTATGACAGTGGACGGAGTAGGTTTTCCGTTTCCATGTAGAAGCATGTCAACAGGTACTGTTTAAGTATCTACCTGCTTGCAAGAGTACGCGTTTAGGTGGTAAATGTTTAAGCTTTCATGGAGGCGACGGTAGAGAAGGGAGCCAAGGAAACAAAAAAAGCGATGACTGAATGTCATCCGTAGATGAGGCACTTGGACACTTGCTCGGTTTCGCTTAGCGTGAGATGCGACAGGATCATATGTAGTTAAGGAGTGCTGTCTAAGAACACATGCGATTACAAATAGTTGGCGAACAGTAAGCACCTCGCAAAACTGATACAGGTCGAAAGTTGGAAATAGTCGGGGCTTGAAAGTGCAAACTTTAGAAAGTGCAAACTTTAAGGAGGGCTCGTTGAGCTCTTTCTAGTTTGATAAGATGGGACGAAGAGGTACCTCCCCAGGAGGTTATACAGTATGACAGCAGGGACTGGCATAGAGTATAATGAACGGTTTTTAGTATCCCAGGCTCAGCTACTTGTCCAAGGCTCTTAAAAACATAAATCAATTTTCTAATTCTTCCTGCCGTGAGTTCTATGTGCGGGCGAAAGGTAAGTTTAGAATCGATGATAGTGCCAAGGTATTTAATTCTGTCGGTTCTCTCTAACTTTGGACAAGAGCATGGGAAGAGTAGTAAGTTGTGAGGAATGTGAGCAGTGACGCTAACGGAATTTATGTCGTTGGGGTTCAGGGAGCGTATGGAAAATGTAACGTATTTTGTTTTTTCCGAGTTTAGGGTAAGTACGTTCGAGCGTAACCAGTTTGAAACTATATCTAGTCCTGATTGAACAAGGCTGAATGTCTCTTCCCATGTATTTCCATCAAAAATAAGCGCTGTATCGTCAGCGAACGAAGTAATTTTACAATTTGCTAGGTTTAGGTTGCAGAGGTCGTTAATATATACTAGAAAGAGACTAGGGCCAAGTATACTCCCCTGAGGAACTCCGTACATAATAGGGAGGTCGTTGCTGATTGTTTTGTCTATCAAAACTCGCTGAGATCTTTCAGAAAAATAGCTTTTAAAGAGGCAGAGCTCTGGCTCTCTAATTCCCAAGGATTGCAGTTAGAGCACGGGGACCGAATCGTGTCAAAGGCCTTGGCCAGGTCAAGAAAGATACCAAGGCACTTTCTACCCTTGTCTAAGTGTTGTGCCACATGATTAGTGAGACAGAGCACCGCATCATCAGTAGACTTCTTTGGGCGAAACCCAAACTGGTTGTTAGACAAAAGATCCTTATTTTCTAAGAAGCCCGTGAGACGCGTGTTCAAAATTTTATCTAAAATCTTAGACATGGTTGGCAATACGGATATAGGTCGGTAGTTATTGACTCGACCACGGTCCCCGGCCTTATGAATAGGTATTACTAGGGATTTTTTAAAAGCGGTCGAAAAAATCTTGCAGGAAAGGCAGAAATTACAAACGTAGATTAGTGGGGGAACAATAAATTCTTTATAGCATTTTATAAATTTTGAAGAAATTCCATCACAACCCACAGCACACTCACTTTTTAAAGAATCAATTATGCGTCCCACTTCGGCTTCGTCAGTCGGGAGAAAAACAAAAGAGTTTCCATCTGGTGTAACGGTTTGGGCGAAAGAGCCATTTTGTAGCTGAGGGCCATTATTTAGTAGTTTAACGGCCAGGTTTTGTCCCACATTGGCGAAGAAGTTATTGACATGGTCGACTGAGTCAATAGGAGATGAACCACACTGCAGGAGATCGCTTTCGAAAGCCAGCAATATCACCCAGAACGCTCCACAAACGTTTGTTGTTAGATCCAGCGCTTTGTATTCGTTTCTTGTCATACTCTCTCTTGGCCTTCTTGGTAACAACATTACAAAAGTTACGATATCTCTTGTAGGTTTTTTTTAATATTTCGTTTTTGGGAGATTTTTTAAGTTGTTTATGAATAGAGTCACGGTTTCGAATTATTCTAAGTAGACCTGCAGATATCCCAGGTTTGATAGTCCTTTGGCGATGCGGTATTGTATGTGAGGTCGTGTGGAGCGAGATGGAGGCCTTGAGGGTCGAAAGAAATATGTTCGTGGCGGTGTCAGGATCATTTACCGCGTAGACGTTCTCCTTTATTTATTCATCCAACCGAAAATAGTTGAATGAATGAATAAAGGAGAACGTTAAATTACAAATTACGCTGCTAGTCACAGCAGCCGTGATCAGATGTATGAAATTTAGATAGTTCTCAATTTCGCCACCTGTAGCTCGAGTTCGATGGTGATGGCGCGTGTAATGCGCCACGGTCCTATGTCAAAATGTCGACATTAACAACGCCAGAGGGCGAGCAAGCCTTTGCGCGGGGTCCTCGCGCAATCAAAGTGAAGTTTCACCGTCAGCCGAGTGGCGTACCGCGCGAGTTTGTCGCCATCGTTCTCGAACGATGTTAGGTGACAGTCACTCCACTGTAACGACTTAACCTGCTTAACAAGGTCAAGCGTACCCCAAATGAGGAACAATAAGAAAAAGAAACAAGTAATAATTAGTTGCTGAGAAAATAGTAGATTTTACAACAAGTGCACAAAACCAGTCTTCGGCTCGGGCTGCTATAAGTCTCGGATAAAAATGGTTTTGTGGACGAGTTATAAACTCTGCTTTTCACTTCGATTGCGAGGAAATAATAAAATAACATATAATAATAAATTTTATCTTTAAACTTCTGATTATTTTGGCTGTATGGAGTTTTCTATGCCTTACTATAGACCCATTTAGGAGTAGATCACTTTGTGCACTAGAGCACAAAATGCGATTTTGTGCAGCCTATAGTAATCGTTTTGTGCTCTAGAACACAAAAATCGATTTTGTGCAGCCTATAGTAGATCGTTTTGTGCTCTAGAACACAAAAATCGATTTTGTGCAACCTATAAGCTGCACAAACAAGCACTTTCCGAGCATGTGTAGTGAAAAACTTATTTTCATTTACCTTCTTTACGAGACAATGACTTTACTATCGGAATTCTCGTCAATTAGTGATGCGACCAAAAGAAACACTTCTAGAAATTGTAGTAAGGGCAAGTTTACACAATGCATTCATTGTATCAGGTGCATTCAGTTCGTTAAAGCGTCGCCCGATGCAGTATCCGATTAAATTCAATTGCATGCTTATTGTAGTAGGAGAGACTAATGTACACACGGCAGCACATCAGGCTATACATGTTGACCTTAACGTCGCTTTTATCTCGCTTGTAATAACGTCGGTTTTCGTAGTGCAAATGGGTAACCTGGCTTGCTGCTGTCTATACAATAGGTACTTTACATATATGTTTTTGTGAAAACATTTGCCCATTATTATTTTTTCTATTGAACCCACATAAAAATGTCAAACAAAGAATTTTAAAAATATTTTTTGCCGCAAATTTGACTTGAACCGACGACCCCAGAATTAGACATAAAAACCTTTTAACATAACTTTCTTTTAATCTAAATATATAAAAGGAGAAACTGACTGACATACTGACTGATATATCAACGCACAGCCTAAACGGCTAAACGTAGGCACTTGAAATTTGGAAGGGACGTAGCTTAGGTACCGTAGAGGTGCACTAAGAAAGGAATTCCCAAAATTCCCACGGGAACGGGAATTAGCGGGAAAATCCTTTTGTATGAAAAATCTAAACCGCTTAAGTTAGACGCTTGAAATTTGGCATGCAGGTACCTTAGTAAACTTAAAGCTTAGTTGAAACAGGATATTGCAAAATTCCCACGGGAACGGGAGTTAGCAGGAAAAAACTTTTGTATGTAAAAATCTAAATCTTAAACTAAATCAATATTTAATGGACCGTCAATAAAGTGTAATCTGTTCAAAAGAAAAAATTAACACGCAAACGAATTTGCGGGCATCAGCTAGTATTTGCATAAAAGGTTTGACATTGTTTTAAGCTGCTTTGAAACAGTGATGGAGCAATTTTGCTGCTTGACTTGAAAGAACGATAGCTCAGTTTGTTTGAGCACTAGGAGATCTATTTCTGGAGTTGTGAGTAAGTCCTACCCAAAATTTTTGAAAACCCCTCGACGTGGGAAGTGTTTAAAATTATTTACAACTTTAGAAATGAAATTCAAGAAATTTCAAACACAAACCAAGGGTTCCGCAGTAAACTACGAATCCTCATAGTTTCGCCATGTCCGTCTGTCCGTCCGTCCGTCCGTCCGCGGTTTTTTTATCAGATCCTTCGTACTAGAAAGTTGAAATTTGGCACGGTTATAACTGATTACGCCGAAAAAACGGTAAAATAACATTTCGAAACACAAATTTTTTTTCGGGTAACTCCCATAAAGATTTTTTTACTTGCCAATGGTATTGTGTGGAGTGTCATTCGAAACTAAAAAGAATTTAAATCATAAAGTTACAACAACATCTTATCAGAATGGTTACCGCATAACATAAAACACAAATTTGTAAAATAATACAAAATGGTCGGTAACAATTTTTTTATTAAATATTTTAAATGTGAAGAAGGTATTGTTTGTTTTTCCTTCCTTTACTTTGCATTTCCATATTGTGTACAAGATCTTACTAATCATTATTAAATAATTTACAAATGTGATACACATATGTTACAAATACAATTTGACTTACAACTTATTTTTTATTACTAGTAAATATAATTATATAACTATAATCTAACTATACACGTCTAGGGATATTGCATGATTTTTCATACATAAGAGGTCTGTTTGAGAAGCTATACAAGCATACTCGGAATACATGGAGGGCTATAATTTTCAGACGAGCAAGTGTTAAACTTGAATTTTCAATTCTATTCAATAAATTTTGTTTTACTTGTAATTTGTAAAAACGTGACCTAATTATTTTTCTTTCGGTTTATAATTCGCAAATGGGTCCCGCCTGGTGCCAAACATAATTTAAATTATTTAGGTAACTTATTAGGCTTTCAACTCATAATTCAGTCTGTTAAACCATAGTAGAGTTTAGGGACCATCCATAAATTACGTCACATGTTAAGGGGAGGGGAGGGGGTTGACAAAGTGTGACATTGTGTGACAAGGGGGTGGGAGGGGTCATGAATTTGGTGACGTCACATTTCAAAATGTGTTATGAGTATCAAAACACGTTAATTTTTAACGACAAACTTAACTTCCTCAGTCCCAAGCCCTCTTTTTACGTTTTTACTTTGGTTGAGACAGTGAGTTTTGAGTTCCCAAAAAAAATAACAACACTATTATGTACTGCTTTTATTAAAAAATTACAAAAAATGGAAAATATGTAAAATATGTGACGTCACGCTAGGGAGGGGGGAGTCTTACAAATGTGACCAGCTGTGACAAGGAGGGGGGAGGGGTCAAAAAATCATGGAATTCGTGTGACATAATTTATGGATGGTCCCTTATTGGGTTTTAGTTTTAGTAGTTTGTTTTTTTAATTTTGTTATCTTTTTAGTGCGTTGCTTATCTGTTGATTTTTTTGCAGTCGGGTTTTTTGTTTTTTTTTAATTATTTATTTTATTTTCATATTTCACCTCTGTTCTATAGAGAAAGGTGTTTAGTTTCGTTTCGTGATAATGTGTATCAAGGAACTGATACTTGATACACATCCTTTATTGGATTCATAAATAAAGTTGGCGGCCGGTTGGGTCGAGTGGTAGAGACGCTTCCTTAAGATCGACACCCGTCGATTCCCAGTCCGGGAAAATATTTGTGTGAAAAACAGATATTTGTTCTCGGGTCATGGATGGATGTTCGTGTTTGTCTTTATGTGTGTTACAAGGGACCAAAACCTTACTGTGGGCATTTTGGTTTATTTATTTATTTATTTATGTAAAGTTGCCTAGTTTAACTAAATATTCACTCCTAAGTCTTATTCATCCCATAAAAATGACGTACTCATTCTAATAGACCCAAACAAAACTAAATCGTTTCGTGAATTGTTAAAGTAGGTAGTTTGTAATCGAGTTTGGCTGTTGAATATTCTAGAAGACTTGACGCCACTTTTCACAAGAGGGCGCTACTGAGCCACGATTTGAATTATGCTCGGTCAGGTCCTCAACCCGCGTTCGCTTCTTGCAATGAATTTCCAATTGGAACTCACATTAACTTTACGGAATACTATTTATCAAATTTTTCTACAAGATATATTTCCTGTCCAGATGGAAGTTGTCTGATCCCTTTGCGACCCACACTGTACTATCACCACTACCCTAATTATTTCTTTTTTAATGTTAATAAATATTTTAAAGTTGAGGGAAAACATCACAAGGAAACCTGCACATTCAGGAGACTGAATGTGTAACCATGATCTAATCCGGTCAGGTTCCCCTGTTAGCAGGGTCACGGCAAGGGCAGTCGCTCCACTGTAATGACTTGACCTGCCAAACCCTGGATCATGGTCAAACGTACGCCGAATGAGAAACGAGACTAAGCGCTAGGAAGAAGAAGAATAAATATTGAAAAGGCGCGCAACAACCTTTGGCTAGCGTAGTGGACTATGGCCGTCGACATTTTATCTGTTCAGGTGGCAAAATGGAGAAATGTAAAATTTTCATATACTTGCTGACAACCCCCGACAAGCAGCACCACCACCAACTGAACGTAAAGTCACAAACTACCTAGCAACTGAAAATTCAGTTGGCGGTGGCGCCACCAGTCAAAACAGCCGTAATTGGATGTATGAAAATATGTGTGCAAAATCACTGAACTGTTGCGACAAACTGATCTCCCTAGACTGCAACTCTACTGGTTATGTGCTCTGTGGGTCGTGAATTAGCATACCGTGCCAAGCAGAGGAGACAAAGAGCTGCTGAATATGCGAACAGCGATCGGTATGCTAACCAGCGCCCCTACAGCCTCTTGAGAAGAGCCTCTCGAGTCACGCTTGCGACCACGATTGACTTTTTTTTTTTAGACACACTCAAAGGCCCACACTAAGGTTTTCCCTTGTGTCGTGGGTCCCTTGGAACACACATAAAGACAAACACAAACACCCATGACCCGAGAACAAACATCTGGTTTTTACACAAATGTTTGCCCCGACTGGGGATCGAACCCAGGACCCGCCGATCAAGAGGCAGCGTCACTACCACTCGACCAAACCGGCCGTCACTTATATCCATTTATTAATCTACTAAATATATGTGATGTCTTTAAAATACTTATCGAAACTTAAGGGCGTTATTCTACCCATGAAACTGAACAACTTTCCCTAAGGAACTCATACGAAATTCGTAAAAGACATATTTAATTTCCCATACAAGGCAAATCATTGCACAAGTTGTATGGAGGGGATCTATGTTCCATGGGAAGGGTTGTTCAGTTTCATGGGCTGATTCAGATCATTAATTTTGGATAGCTAATTTAAAACCACCCAATATACTTTATTTCAGTTTTAGAAAAATATGTAAGACTAGCTTTCCGCCCGCAGTTATATCGTTATATCGTGCCCAACTTTGAGAATTAATGTAGCCTATGTCCTTTCCCAGGCTATCTCTGCACCAAATTTCATAAAAATCGGTTCAGTAGTTTAGGCGTGAAAGACGGACAGACAGACAGAGTTACTTTCGCATTTATAATATTAGTATGGATGTATTTATTTAATATTTAGTTTAGGATATCCAATAGTGGAGTCATTACACATAAAAATACAAAAAAATACATCGGGTTGCACTCCGGGAGTGCCGGCAGAAGTGAAAACTTGAACATATATTACTTCCTTCTACTCTCCCTCCGTCTTACGAATTTTCGATCAGGTCACGTGTCCTGACGCGAGTTTAACATTTTTTACCCATCCCAAAAAGTGCACAACGCCGCTAAAGAAGTTTTCACTTTAAAAAACAGGACAAGAAACACAAAGTGTACAAAAAGGGGGCCTACTAGCTTTCCACCCGCGACTTCTTTCCCGTAGAACAGTACTTTTTATCTCCAACGCAATAACGAGACGGCCCAATTTAATGTAATTTTATTAATTTAAAAATAAATGGACTTTATACTATAAAAATATACTTTATTCCTTTATTATTACAAAACAAAAGTGATAGTAAACTAAATGTAACAGGAAGAAGAAAGAAGTTACCCCCTTTAACAGCCCCTTTAGAGAGTTTTATCACGATATTTTATATTTTGTCCTACAATACATTGACAAGCTTATTAATAGTTATATAGGTCAAGTTAAAATGTCGTCGAACGTAAAAAATATCACCTTTGAGGGCATTAAAAGATCACCATAACCTTTTTCTATTGTTCAAAAATAAAGTGATGGCGTAACGATTTCGACGTTCACAAACTCAAACGTCTCAACTTGTACTTCAAGTACCGACTCCGAAAGTCTACAACCGACATACCTACGACCCTTACTTGTTACTACCAGTCACTTTCATCATTTCGAAAATGGTCATTCTCTCTTGCTGCAGTGCACCCTACTGATAAGAACAGACGAGCTTCTGACGATGATACAGTACTAGGTTGTTTTGAGTTTCTCCACTTGACATTCATAGTATATTGTAAAAAATAAGTTCACTTAAATTTAGCAGCAATTTATTCTTGAAAAGATTGCAGTCTCTGATGAAAATGAGATGTACGTTCCGTTCTGTATTCTAAGAGAAAGATTCTTTGAAAAATAAAAATCTGAACATTCAATTTATTTGTTTATAAATTTTTCTACAACTGTGAAGTATCTTTCTTTACCTTATCAACCTTCTTTGTCGTTGTTAACGGTACAATACGATACTCTTTTAAAACTGCCGGCCTAGACTCGTTGAGATATGCAAGTGGCTCTTCAGAATTTCGGAACCTTTTAATACACCTGTCATGTAAAGGTCCTTGATACCACCATCTTCTGAACATGCTATAATGTTTCGATTCCATCTTTTTTTTGCTTTTCAAATACGAGCATAGTTGACATAGTCCTTTATAAGGGTCAGCTCTAGTGATAGTGTAATAGTCCTTCCAATTCATGAATTGCTTGTAAACTGCCGGTTTCTTGATGGAGTATAATATACTGGCCACTAATGTCTCTGGATCTGTTAGATAGGCGTTGATGTATGAATCTGGAGGAAGAAATCTGAAATCATGTTATTATTTATTTAGAATGGGTTCGCTCTTGACCACAATCTAGCTCAGGGCACTCAGGAGAAGCCAATTCACTCGAACTTTAAAGATATTCGGGTTGTATGAGCTCGGAAATACAGAGGAGAACTCCACTCCTGCTTGGCATAGCGGAATATAAAAGATAAAGGTGATACCCCTCATTACGTCTGGACGTTTGATGGAAAAAAGAGGCAGGCGAAGTAAGCTCATGTAGCTCCTGAGTGCATCTTATAAAAATCACAAAGGCATGTTAATTATAATTAAGTTACAGTTCAGCCGTTAAGAAGGTACTTACAATAGAAGTATACCCTTGTGAAGATGCGTGATTTTATTAATACTGTTAATATTTTCTTTATAAATGTTAAATGTCTACTCACTTACTAAGGTCAGCTCCACCAAATATAACGGGCACAGCGTTAATTTCATGTGCTTTTATTACTTCATCTGTTAAGTAGTCTTCGGTCAAGCCTAATTCATGAACCCAGTAGAAATAATACTTGTCCTTCATTGCACTTGCACAATCTCCACCAGGACACTTTATGAATTTGCAACCATATATATCAAAATCCATTTTGTATTCTTTGAAATTTTTTTGTATGGTTTTTAGTGCTATAAGTTTGGCTTTAAGTTCAGTATTAATGTAACAGTCTTCGAGTACGGTGGCCATTGCTTTTTTTTTATTATATGTATTGTTGTCCATGTTGGTCTGGTCGTCTGTTACCACGTTAACGATTTCACGCAATCTCCAAGATGCTGAAATGCTGGGAGCCACGTAATTTCCTTTCATGTCCCTCACCTCTATAAACGGACTAACGATGTCTGAATAGAGCTTATAGGACCATGTCCAGTTGAAGAAGTCATCAGCTTGAGGATGGCATATTGGATTTTCATATGCTGATATTTTTCCGTAAAAAACATATTTCTGTTTTGCATCCCTTTTTAGCGGAAAGTGATCTTTTTTCCATCTCTTCAAATCTGTCGCATCAAAAATGATGGCATCAAATGAACTTACTTCACCTAGCATAGTTTTATCAGTGGTTAAGTAGCAATTGTGGTGCATACAACCTCTTTCAATAAAGGCTCTACGACCTTCTCCGATTGGATTCTCATTATCTTCCTTAAACTTCCAAAGAAGAATAAATTTGGTGACCGAGTCTGAGCTAGCGTAAATATCCATGTCAGAGTCTTGTATATTCTGCATCTTTTTCTGAACTCTTCTAGTCAGTGACATTGAACTGAGTGAAGTATGAAACGTGTAGAATGCTAAAATTATGTACATAAGCAACCCGCCGAAGCAAATTATAAAGAATAGTTTCGAAAATCTTTCGTTTCTTGCGAAAAAGATCATTGTAACAGAGACAAAGAAGCAGTGAAACGTTTTATCTGACACACTTTTATAAACGTCTTTGTATCTCGTTCGGTGGGTCACGTTGGCGATAGTAAACAAAATTCTTTGAGAGAAGAATAAACAAATAAATAATATAACAATGCTGCGTTGTTATGACGCATGATTCTAGGAGTCAGTTAGTGCGTAATACAAGAAGCAATTCATCGAAGTTTTGTTTTCATTTGGACAGGACAAGTCTTATTTTTTTAACCCCCGACAAAAAAAGTGTGTTATAAGTTTGACGTGTGTATTGTGGCGTAGCTCTGAGGGAGCTGGTGACCGGGTCGACAACCAGGGAAAGACAATTAACTAGTTGACTTCATTTATTAGAAGGAAACCTGACCTTCACGGCCAAAGCCGCGGAAGGTACTACGTCAGTTATTTATAAAAGGCGCGAAATGACCCGAATAATTTAAAGTAGGAACCATCGGCTAAAGGCCTTACAAGGAGATGGTAAACGTAGAGGTAATAGAACCTCTACAGTATCTATGCATCTGTGTGTCTGTGTATCTTGTATGTCCGTGTGTCTGTCTGTGGCATCGTAACTCCTAAATGTAAATACCGATTTCGATGTGGTTTTTTTTTGTTTGAAAGCTGATGAAATCGAGATGGTTCTTATTTATATTTGATGAAAATTGGTTTAGTTGTTTAAAAGTTATAAGTTATAAGCAATCGAATTTCAGGGGTGGTTCAAAATTTATAATTATAGAGTTATAGATTGACTAAATTAAACCAAGCGGTTTAAATTTTCTGACACCAGGTTTAATCAAGTTCGCCACACACTTGTTACCTACTGATACGAATAACTATGCCTCTGGTTGTAAACAACAAATCATTTCAGAGCTTCACTTGTGCCAATTCATTGTTCTGTTTTTATTTTTCTGCGTAAAAATCATGTGAAATCAATCGAAAATCAAAGTAACGGGTCACGTCGGCCCCGTGATTCAAAGCGATGTGATTGATGAAAACAAATAAATAGTCAATTTTACTGTGTCAGGATGGCTATTCCACTAATCAATAGTGTATCAATGGCGGTTAAATGACAATGGTCGCCATTTTATCCATTCAGGTGGCAAAATTGAGAACTATACAATATTTATTTATTTATTTATTTATTTAAAGGTATACTAACAGCAAGACATATTAATGTTTGACAATTAAAACTTATGAATAGGTAAATATATAAATATGTTTGCCAATTAAAAGTACACACTACATTTTCTTTACAAGTAAGGCAACAACGTACTGAAAGTTAAACAAAAAAAACTTAAGAAACTAAGAAATATCTAAAATCTAATTACTTAAGCATACAAATGAGATCTGAAATGAGATCAAAAGTCAAAATCTTTAAGTAAGAAGGTGCAGAGTGCCGCACATCAGGCTACCACAAGTTGGGATAAGAATAGTTTTGCAAAATTATGAAGATTAAATAGTTCTCAATTTCGCCACCAGAATAGATAAAATTCTGACGCTATTAATTAATGGAATCGCCCTCCAGTAAAAACACATGTTTTCGTTTTGTTTGTCAAAGCAACAGATCGAAGTGTTTTGTTTTTCTTAGATAAATAAAATTAGCTGGTGTTGAAACTTTGAATAGTGGCAACTACCGTTTCACGGTATGACCATATCATTATGACCATAGCTGAAATATGGTCATAATGAAACAAAAACTGCTCATAGATACATTAACATCAATATTCCACATCTAACTTTCCCTGGTGACTCCCTGTCGCCCCTCAAACTCCCTTTTTGCTCGCAGCCAAAAAGCTCTCGAGAACATTTTTCTATCAGTCGATGTCTCCCTCTATTTGCTAAGACCTGTTTCGTTAGAACTGGTGCGCGTTTTCATTGTTTCAAGCCAATATACCTTTTTATAATTCGAACGACTCGGCACGGCATTGCAGAATTTGTGTTACATAGGAGGCAATGGTAATACAATTTTGCCATGCCGTTTTCGAATCATAAAAAGGCCCAATGTAAAAAATATTCAAACATAGATCAAAATATGAGATGACTTTTTACGTGTTCCTTTGAGTAAATTAATTGGTTTACTAAAATCAACTTATATCTAGGTATGTTCACGGTGTATTCATTGCAAATCAGTGCGAAGAGAACTAATTTCACATCAACAAAATATCTTTAGCTTAGCTCATAAATACTACAACTAATACTCACGCCTATGATCCCTAATAGAGTAGGCAGAGCATCTTGTAGTTCTAGAACTACTTTATGCCACGTTTGACATACATTTTGAGGGTTATTAGATGGTACGTGATGTATAGTGATGAGAGGTCGTCAGCCTTTCGCCCACGATACACAAACAAAACCCTCGAGTCCCAATTACTGACTACTACCTGAGAAGAGTTAGCAGATGGCTCATTCTAAGATTTTCTTTCACTCCCAGTTCAGCGTGGAAGAAATCTTATAAATAGCTTATCGATAACAAGAAAAATCGTATTAAAATAAATGGAAACAGTTCCCTCTTTGCATGTAGGACGTGGAGCCTTCGACAAATATGGACATCGCGTATGAAGTCAAACAGAATTACGTATTCCATAAAAATGTACCCTTTTGCGACGTGACAACGGTCGCGACTGCCGAGCTATTTGTACATCATTTTCTATGATTTTTCACGCAAATATTTTGCACTTCTTTGGCCTAAATACACGGCCTATAAACACGGTTTTGAAGGTGGAATTTCGTCAATTATTCCTCCAGAAAACATAAAACCAATACATGTCATTACTGCACTATACTTTGCGACAAAGTATTTGTTCAAACGAAGTTAGTACATTAGAATTGGCAAATAACCATCGCATGTGTAACCTAAGGTAGAAAATACGCACACACATTATTCTTTAGAACGGGAGACGTATTTTTGAAATAATAGAGTTCAAATTCGCATACGAATTGACAAGATTTGTATGCGATTCTCATGCGAATCTTGCCAAGTCGTATGCGAATTGGAATTCTATCATTTCAAAAATACGTCTCCTGGCCATTTACTGGAATAGAATAGAATATAAAAAAATCTTTATTTTATAGGACATTCAGGATGCCACTTAAAACAAGTCAAGGTTACATGAAATACATACAAACAAACATTAAAGGATTTAAATACAAACATACGCATTTGTTCTATTGACCCTACTGACTCTACGCCTGTTCGCAACAAAGGTGCAGCCGGTTTGATCTAAGTGTTCACCGACACGAAAAGAAGAAGAAGAAGTTAGGTGAAAAATCTCTCTTTTCGTTTTTTCTTTAATTTTTTAATAGCTCTTTATGTCACTTTCATGACTTAAAGAGATTCTTGACTGTATTGGACTTCTAGATACTGCCACATTGTTTTTGCGATAAAGAAAATTGAAATTCATAAGATGCTAGGATTGAAAGACACATTAGAAAATTCACGTGGTCAGTCCTTGTCAATCCCATACACTTCAGATAAGAACTATAGATTTTATTCTAGGACTCTTATAGTTAGAGTTTGTTGACAGAGTTTACGAATGTTTCATTCAATCATAAGAAATAAATTGATTGAAATCTATCGAAAAAAGCCATACGACGTCCTTCAGCAGCAGCGGTATTACGGTAAACTCTTGTAGATGCCACTCATACTAATTGGTGATAAACTTATGGAGTTCTACAACGCGGTATCAGAGTTCTGACGAATGTCATCCAGTCCGGCTTGCCGACAGACTTTTTTTCTAGGCATTAAGTCTTCCCATTTCACCCTCTGATTTGTGGCAAGAGCTAAAATACATTTAAATATAAATATTTTTTTAAGAAAAAGAAAACTTCTAAAAAGTGAAAAATAAAGACAACATAATTTAATGTGCTTCGTAGTACGTTGGTGCGAAGACGGCGTATAAAACTTATTTGGCTTGCCACTGACTTTTTAAGACTAAAAAATAAAAAGAAGGTACATGACAATAACCTCTAACAAACATAAATACATTCAGGTCAAACTGAGAACATCCTTTTTTTGAAGTCGGTTAAAAATGAACATTTGTGTGCATTTATAATAAAAACTCGCCTGCCTGGGCTGCATGTTTCGATAATAGCGGGCTCGTGTCCCGTCGTCAACGATGCGAATGAAATGCCATCATTGGAATAATCCCGACAACCTATCGAAAATTGAAATCCGACGCAAATAATAAACGTGTTTAATTAGTTTTAAAAATTTGCTATATCAGTAATTCTTTTTAAATATATTATAAGACTGTAAAATCTCGTTATAGCCGTTGCATTGGTTTGACGAGGTATGAGCCAATAAAAATGGAATGATCCGGAATCTCACAAGGAAGGGCGCCGAAGATCGAACAAATTAGAGGAGATCGAGTCGGAAAACGTTTTACTGCTGTGCATTGCGGCTATTCCTCTAGTCAATGACGTGTCAATGGAAATGGAATAACAATTGTAGCTATTTTATCAGTTCAGATGGCGAAATTGAGATTTTTTTTTTTTACAAAGCATGTGTAAACTCTTGACCACAATCTTGCTGCCCAACGAGTTTACCCAGAATTGCCCTTAAAGGCACTGGTTATCCTACTCACCGACGAAACACAGCTAGCTGTTTGGCGCCGGATTTCGGTAGGAGGGTGGTGCGAAGACAGACGGCCCTTTGCAGAGCCTACCACCTTCGACCGACATCTCAATATGAGACAAATTGAAACAACGTTGTCCAAGATGGCGTATTGTTATGGGACAGGTCTCACCAATCTTCCCTAAGTCGACTTTTACGACACCCACGGGAAGAGATCGGTTGGTGCTATTCTGAACCGGACACCACACGGTTGGAAACTCCATACCATACACTTAATGATCCTAACTCCATACACTTGATGACAGCGCTACCCCCAACTGAAAGTTAAGTTGAAAACTGCGTAGCAACTTAACATTTTGTTCACTGTGGCACTGATAGTCAAAGCAGCCATCAAACGATTTGATAGTTCTCAATTTAGCCACCTGAACAGATATAATGGCCACCATTGTCATTCCACCACCACCGTGATGGGTGAACAAAGTGGCAATTTATCACGAGCGTTTCCGTGCTTCAGAGAGCGCGTTAAGCTGTCAGTCCCGGCTGTTATCGATTGACTACAGTCGTTAAAACCAAGTCAGAGACCATTATGTGGTTTGAAAACTCTGACACCAAGGGTTAGCCAAGTTCGCCACACACTTGACTATATCTACACGATAAGAAGAAGACCACCGTTGCCACCGGAGAGTAATAAATAATAATAAATAAATAATTTTCTATCTATGAGAATTGGTGATGGTACTGATGACAAAATTAGCTTTCGTGAGAGTGTTGTCCGTACTAGGAGAACCTGTATTACGAGGTCACCAGGTCCCACCCTCTTTCTTTCATGATGGTAAAGTGAGGGGGTCCGTTCTCTCTGCGACTCTTTTCCTCAGACGCACTCATTCAGACGCCATTTATTAGATGAATACCCACCCCGTAAAACCGCGAGGCTGTGAAAAAAACCGCTTCAGATTATAGTTTCAATGCTGGAACATTTAATAAACCCAATCTCTGTAGTATGCTATACACTCTCAGCATTGAGTGAGAGCTAGGGTAGGACATTCCTTCGAGTTAAACGCCTGGCCAATACTCGCGTTCCGCATTCTAGAGCACAACGTACTAGCTACGATATTTGATAGGTCAGATGTCACTGCGCACAATATGATTTTCCTTATTTATAGTCACAACCTGGATTGAAATCTAACTACTTAGCAACTTAATATACAAATAGCAATGGCGCCTCCAGTCAAGGTAAGTAGCTAGGCTGCCATCAAATGTATGAAGTTTAGATAGTTCTCAATTTTACAACCTGGATAGTTATTCCACTAATCAATAATGTCTCAATGGCGGTTGAGTGACAATGATCGCCATTTTATCCGTTCAGGAGGCTTACCATGATCGCTTAGCGCGATCCAATTTAGGACCTAAACAAGTCTGCAACGCTTATTCGTACCATGATGGCTTATAAGCGATTCAGTTTTGGCGCTGTTGCGATTCAAAGGCAGACCAGCGACAATTTATGTAGACATTTAAAATGGACCATAGACAACCGAGCAGTTCAAAAGCAGCGCCATCATGGTACAATTTTAAAAAACATTGCAATTGCGAAGCAGTTCAAAGTTGGATCCTAAACAGAAATGCTTTTAAACGATCGTGGTAGGTACCCAGGTGGCGAAATTGAGAACTATTTAATTTTCATATACTTGCTGACAACTATCCCGACCAACAGCGCCACCACCAATGGAACTTAAAGTTGCAAACTTCCTAGCAACTGGACATACAGTTGGACATACAGCCGTCATAAAATGGCCTCCATTGTCATTTAACCGTCATTGTGACGCCATTGATTAGTAGAATCGTTCTCCAGTTCAAAGACTCCATTCCAATGTCAAATCTGTATGTCTCTATATCTGTGTGTCTGTCTGTGGCATCGTAACGCCTATACGAATAGACCAATTAAAATTAGAAAATTTGTATGACTGAGCTAAAAAGAGCAACTTTCGGAGTTTCTTGCCCATTCTTCTCTGAGGAAGAGTGCACCTTTGGGAATAGAAGCACAGTTCTAAATGTTCTATGAAATAAAACTGTATGATCGTGAGGTCAGTATACCCATAGAAAAAAGTCTTTCAACGAGTACAATACATCAAAAACAAAGAGTTCAAAATAAATGAATAAAATATAATTTACTCGCGATACCTGTCGCGTATTTCATGTGAATATTGTTTTGGAAACAGCCATAGGAAGTTATAAATGATCGTCGGGTCGCATACATAGAGCGATTTTTATTTCTCTACGTGATAAATTGAGTATTGGTTTGTTGTTTAGGTGTATCGGTAAGCAATTTTTCAGGAAAGTTGTTGAGTGATCGTTTTGTTTGTGTTGATTTTTTTAAAGCACTGAATCAATTTTGATAATATTTGTACAAGAAATTTGAAAATCACCCAAAACTTGGAGGAGTTATCGCGTAATAAACATACAAAAAAAGAAAACAAGAAAAGAAGTACGATAGTGACAGCGCCGCGACAGCACCGCGGTCCTATATCAAAATGTCAACATTGACAAAGCCATAGGGCGAGCAAGCCTTTGCGCGGGACCCTCGCGCAATCAAAGTGAAGTTTCAGCGTGAGACGAGTGCGAGTTTGTCGTTATCGTGCTAGAGCTGCTGGGCGTGGAGGTGTGGATACTAGAGTGTCACTTATTGTATCTCAAACTGACTCAAATGATTATTTATGGCTTCTTGTCGAAATTTAAGAGTTAAGTAAGTATACCTTCTTTGATATTACTAGGTATTGTAAATCTATAAGCGAACGTATGCTATTGATTTTATGTATCTATACTTCAGTTCCAATTTGTTTGTTGATACTGATGATATTCCATGTTTAAAATAAAATAGAATAAAAATTAAATAAAACATACAGTCGAATTGAGAACCAACTCCTTTTTTTAATTCGGTTAAAAACGCATCTAAAGAATACTTATGTATAAATAAATGAGTCCAATTTAAAACTTCTTCAAAGTACACAGCTGATAATTATTTTCTTCTCCAATCCCAATCAGTATCTATTACAGCTATAGTGCTGTTTTACCCGACTGTGCGACGCAAAGGAGGGTAATGTGTTTATCAGCCTATGTATGAATGTATGTATGTATGTGGGTTTTTACCTTTGTGGCACTATTTAGACCAAACGCGTTGGCTGATTTTGATAAATGATACGTCGTTGGATTTGTCATAATGGCGCAAGTGTCATAGAAAGTATAAAAATTTGGAAAAATTAAAATGGCCGATTTTGAACGCCATAATGTGAAAAAGAAAAAAATGAAAATCGACAAACTATGTCAAGAGGGGTATCGTTGAAGTATTTAAAAATCATTTACAGGTTTCTTATTATAATTCGAACGGCACGGCACGGCAAAATTTATACTACCATTGGTCCCTATGTTCCTAGCTTCTAGCATCACTAGTACATAGGAGGCAACGGTAATACAATTTTGTATTGCCGTTTTCGAAATATAAAAAGGGCCTATTGGCGCATTTCGTCATTTCAGAGCATCAAAGCAAAAAGTCCAACACCAAACAGCATCTAATTACAGAGCGAAACTTTCCCACTAAAACGGGAACTCATATTCAAACGGCCCACTCTCGGAAAAGTTAATAACTACATTAATGCTATTAGGGAGCCATAAAATTTCCTTTATGATAAAAATTCTGCGTAAGCCATCGATATACGTTGGTGACTTTAAATAAGTTAGCCCAACTTCAGTGGGTGATTCTTCCCATATAATATTTATTTATTCTTTATTTTTAAATTGCATGTCACATGAGTTACAACAAAAGTGGTACTTAAACTAAAAGAACATACATGTGACGTCCTGTAAGGACGTGACAATCAATAACTTTCTCTACAGAAGTCATATGAAATTCATTTTTTTTTTTAATGCTCATACCGAAGGCAAAATTACTAATTCAATTCGAAGACTTGGCTAAAATTATTATGTCCCTCAGAAACTCTTGTAGATAGCCCCGCAGACAATGTGAAGCGAAAGTGGGCACAACCTTACAGTAAATTTTAGGAGGGACTTCATACCTTTTTTTAGATAAACTTTAGCCATCCAGGTTCATAGGCGGATCTGCCTTTGTTTTTACGATCTACTGCTCCACTGTAATTTAACTCAATGGTAAAGACGGTGTTCTAAAAGTAAGTAATAAGCATGCAACCCACCTGAGGCGCGGAAATACCTCAGAACTTGCGAAATGAGGTAAAATCGAAGTTCGTACCAACTTTAAAAAGTCTAATTTTCCTTCATACGCGACTTGGGTACGAAGCGGAACGGAGAGGACCTGAAATGAAAGATTTATGAGGATATGACTCCTTTAGAAATTATTGAGATGGAGTAAACATTGTTAGAATAGACTATTCCGCTAATCAAAATATGGTGGTGGCCATTTTATCCGTTTATATGGCGAAATGGAGAGCCACCGAAGCGTCATATTACAATGCTCCGGAGGGTACACTAAATCGGCAGTTGCGGCTGTTGTCGATTGACTACAGTTATTAAACCCAATCAGAGGCCAATTGGCGATTTGAAAACTCCGAAACGAATAATTCTTCATCAGCCCATATACGTCCACACTGCTGAGGCACGGGCCTCCCTCAATAACATGAGGGGTAAATGCCATACTCACCACGCTTGGCAGACGGGTTGGCGAGGGTTTTGATATAATTGCAGAGTTTTCCTTCTCTGTGTGCAGATGAACTTGCTTGCATATTTACCTTAGTCGCCTTGTACGACACCTCGGTAAGAAAGAGGGTGGTCCTATTCTACTCTGCCGGGGACTCACACGGACAAACTGCGAAACGAATAATAATGAATGTATTTTCGACTCAATAAATTAAGTAATATCCACATTAAGACGACAAGGAAGCTGTGGGAACATCAGACGACTATGTATATTAAGGCAAAGTTGGCGATCGCACTAGAAGAATTTTCTTCCAATCATAACTTTAAGAGAAAAATAAAATTATTTTCTCTCATGTTTTGTATTTGAATGTAAAACGTATTTGAATGTTTTGTAATGTAAAACGTTGATGTATTTGATAAAACCTAGTAAGGCCTAGACAGTCACTTTGGGTCTTTTTATAATTCTAAAACGGCACGGCAAAATTGTATTACCATTGCCTCCTATGTAGTAGTGATACTAGAAGCTGGGAACATAGGGGGCAATGGTAATACAAATTCTGCCGTGCCGTGCCGAGCCGTTCGAATTATAAAAATGCCCATTCTGTTAGCGATTCAGATCTATAGTTCTAAAAAATGGGACTGAACACGTGACTTTTCCATTATGTCTGTCAATCCATTATATTTCTAACTACAGACTTCATTTATTTTTGTTTGCTTTTGCATCATTTATTTTTGTTAGATATGCTGTATAAAAAATCCAGAGCTGTCTGGCACAAGTTTCTTCTTAACTTGAAAGGCTTTTGTTTCTGTAGTTTGTTATGAGAAAAATGTTTTTTTTCTTTCATTTATTTTATTTATGCTCTCGTATGTCGTGTAGAGTTGTGGGCCAAGAAAGTCTCTGACTGGGTGCCAGGCGTAAAAAGAACTTTTCTCTCTCACGCGGAACTGGCAGGAGACTCAAGTTGTGTGTCGATGGAGTGGTCGCCATTTTCAACCGACTTCAAAAAAGGAGGAGGTTCTCAATTCGACTGTATTTTTTTTTTATATTTGTTACGCGATTACTCCGGCAACTGTTGTCCGATTTTCAAAATTCTTTATTTGTTCGAAAGAGTATACTCCTGAAGAGGTCCCATATAAATTTTATCGAAAATGATTCAGCGCTTTTAAAAAAAATCAACAAAAACAAAATATACTACAAACTAGAACATCATCTAAATAAATGAATGACATTTATGTTTGTAGTTATTTGCTAATAGGCATTGGAGTCCGCAAAAAACTAGATATCTACTTTGTGCGAACTGTTGTTGGGATTGAAGTCGGTGACTCATACGTTTTTAACGTGGAAAATTATATCTGTTCAGGTGGCGAAATAGAGAACTTTTTAGTTTTCATATAACACCCCGACCAGCAGCGGCACCGCCAACCAAACATAAAGTTGCAAACTAACTGGCAACTCAAAAATCATTGGCAATGGCGCCATACCAGTCAAAGCAGCCGTCATTAGATATATGAAAGGATAGTTCTCAACTTCACCACCTGAACGGATAAAATAGCGACCATTCCATCGAATCACAAATTAAGTTACAAAATCGGGGCCCGGACTATGTGAGCAAAGAATAGAGAAGCCTAATGAATAATAATAATAATTACTTAAAAAATAGAAGATACCAACGTAAGCAGTACGAGTAGGTGGCTCAGCTATAAATTGTGGAACATCTTCGCGCCGTGCGCCAATTAGTACAAGATGTTGCCGCGAGGCTCCGCGGGACGATGTGATTTAGAATGCACAATTCGAAATTCATATTTAAATCCCTATCTCTTCTAATCCTATATTATAAATGTGAATGTAAATTTGTTTGTTTGCTACGCTTTCACTCCTAAACTACCGAACCGATTTTGATGAAGTTTGGTATGAAGATAGATTAGACCTTGAAGAATGATATAGGCTACATTTTATCCCATAGCTGGGCACGATGTAACCTGTAGTCCCGCGGGTGGGGTCGCGGGCGGAATGCTAGTAGATAATATTAAAACTCTACTTGTAAGAACTTTGAAAAATTATGTACAATATTATTTATAGTATTATCTGGTATACATTAAAACCTGCGGGGCTAAAGATATCTTCGTAAGATACATTTGCTATGTCGAGGATTTTTATTTTGGGAAAAGGTTATCACGAGATTACTAGTAATTTCAGTATTTCTCCATTCCATTTATTCATATTAAGTCATTATGGTTATGAAAATAATTTTAAATGAATTTTCAATCTTTATGCAAATCTTTATGCCGAGCTTCATTGTCTGATTTACTATTTATTAAATGAAATTCGATTTTATTAGAATAGAATAGAATAGAAAATAGAATAGAATATAAAAAAAAATCTTTATTTCATAGGACATTCAGGATGCCACTTAAAACAAGTCAAGATTACAATGAAATACATACATTAAACGATTTAAATACATACATACGTATTCGTTCTTTTGACCCTACTGACTCTACGCCTATTCGCAAAGGTGCAGTCTTCCTCAGAGAAGAACAGGCAAGAAACTCTGAGGTAGCTCTTTTTTTTAAGGCTTTATAATGCGAATTCTCTTGTTTAAATTAATGATATTAAAATAACTGTGGACAGTGATAGCTCTAAGTACTATTCAATTAAGTAAGTATAATATTTGACTGTGTTTAGTAAGAGATACAACTTTCGGGGTAGTCAATAAGAGCGATTTACATAGCTCATTATAACTATTCTAACGTTAACGACAATCTTCAAAAGGTTCGTCACCTTAAGGCCTATTTTTGCTTGCACTAATGCAGAAATCAATCATGCCAACATTCCAGAACCATAACAGTGCTGCTAACATTTATATCAATATGAAGGTTCGTCATCCAATGTCAGTTTTCTCCTGTACTTGTGCTAGAATCATTCCCGCCAACATAAACAACAGTGCTTAAAGTTTGCTATCAAAAAATATTTTAACCTTGACTTGATGCTATAGCTTGATGCTATATCATATATGATGACTGACGTCTTTGAGAGATATTAGAAATTACAACACCTAGTTTTGTTCATAGATCTAACCAAACGAAGTTTTTAGTGCGAATTTTTCTATGATAATAATCTTCTTCCTCAACACAAATCTTGACCTAAATCAATTTGAACTTTGTTATACTTAAAAGCAATAAAGCATAATTTTCTAGGCAACAGTCAGTTCTGTATAAAATTTTCAAAAGGTAATATTTGCTCTGGGCACGATAAATGAACCAATTTGAAAACTGACGCAGGTTTTCATTTCGTGACTGTACATTCAGGGTTCGCTTTGACCATAATCAATTATTATAGCGAACTCGACTAACTCTGCTGTCAGAGTTTTCAAATAATAAAACAGTCTCTGTAAATCAATCACGATGTGCTCGCACGCGGAATGCGCCGCGGTCCTATGTCAAAATGTCAACATTCACAACGCCAGAAGGCGAGAAATCAAAGTGAAGTTTCACTGTTGGCCGAGTGGCGTGCCACGCGAGTTTGTCGCGCATCATGTTGTCATTAAATTAGTGAAAACCGAAGTTTTTATTTGAAAATTCGGTTTCTTAAGGAAAGTTGTTCAATTTCATCGGTGAATTCATGTCTTTAAGTTTCGCCAACTTATGTCTCCCTCTAATTATGCAAATTTCAATTCATGGTTCTGTCCTGCATGAAGCTATCCCACGCCTGTAGTCGCGGGCGGCGAGTCTAGTTTTTAACGAATGCCGTGAAAGCGTTAATTACTTTTCCAGTAATTAATATGATTTAAAGATCTGTGAACATCTTACTTTAGGAATGGCAATGGACTTGTTTGCTTTAGTTTTGCTTTCAAGCATTTGTAAGCGTTACAATTTTATTCAATTTTATACATTTTTATTCGATTGATAAAAAAACAATTCAGATCGTTTCACGAAATTTGATTCCAAATTGTTTTTCTATGATTTTTTGTGTTCCACTTTGCCGAGACGATAATATACTCGTATTTGCCAGTAACAGCCTTCTCCAAGCTTCAGTAATCATGAAGCTCGCAACGAACATATTATCTCTTATAGCACTTGTAACTTGTGCCGCGGCCCACCGTAAGAAAAAAGCTCTGAGAATTCAGGGCTCTACAGTTACAGAGAGAGAATATCCATATGTTGTAGTGCTTGTAGCGAATGGAAAAAGAGATTGTACCGGTTCTGTGATCGCATCCCAATGGGTACTTACAGCCAACCACTGTACTCGTAGACGAGGTTTGACAATCATCTACGGGGATTTCACAACGCCGCCCAAAGAAAATAGCAAAATGAAAAAGGTGCTTGACATAAAGATAATCCAAGAATTACTAATAGTCGGAAAACTTGACATCGCTCTATGCAAAATTGAGCCTCTTAGACTTAAGAAGTATGGAGTTATATCGGGCATAGATTACTTATCTCTAATCGGAAAACCGGCAAGGTATATTGGGGGTGGAAGAACTATTGCTCCTAAAAATTATTTTACCAAGAGTAGAAAACATAAAAAAAAATTAATACATTGCCGCTGCACAAAGGAGAGGCGGTGGTAGTAAAGTGTCCGAAACCAACAGGCTCTAGGTTTTCTGAATTCTCACCAGCGAGGTATGCGGTCATTTGCTTGCGCCCGAAGTGCAGCTCCAGGAATTCAAGTGCTTATTTTGGTGACTCAGGCGGCCCGCTCCTTCATAAAGGCAAGGTTATTGGCGTTGCTCTAGGAATTGATAGTTTTGCCGACCAACCAAACAAACTGACTGTATACACTCCTGTCAGTATATACCTGGATTGGATAGTGAATATTATAGCTAGTGAAGATGAGCGATCGTCATCTGCAACAGAATATGATGGTAACTCAAATGAACCGAAAAGACCAAGTGAATTAGCAGGAAGCGGAAAAGATTCGTTTGGATCGCACAAAGGGAAATCTGTGGTCTCTGCCTAAAGGAAAAAGGCGTAAATGTTAACTAATTTTCACACAGTTTTCACCAATGTACGAAGCGATTCAAGAGGAAAGTTTGTGTATAATTCATTCCCAAAATTTTCACGGGAACGAAGTCCCGCGCGGGAAGCTAGCTTATAGCTATTGGGATAGATAAGTAAATTCATCAATGGATACGCGTGAATGGCTTGTACATAGTGCAAGAGGTCATTAGGCTGATGCACGGCTCGTATTGTGATCTGAATGGCCGCCTACAAAGGTGTTCCCCATATATTACACGGAACTGACCCCACACGTCTGGCCGACCGTGTTCCTGCGACTTACTGGAGCATACGAAAAGCTGGAACATCAAGTAGGTAACACAAAAATATACAGCCTGACTTTTTAATCACCAGACAAAACGTTCTTATTTTGATAGAACGTAAATAAATTTAAAACAATTTTTTTTTCGAAAATTCTGAATTGGATAATTCAGAATTTTCCCCTTCTAACCCCTTCTTAATGTCTTAGAGTTTAGAGGATGAATTTTTTAAAACACAGAAATACGGGTCTTACAAATTGTCTTGAAGAGAAGTCAATTGGATTTTTCTATCCTAAGATTTATTTTCATGCTTCAGACGATATAGCTTGAAATTATTTTATGAAACGATAATAAAACAAAGAAATATGGTATTGTTACATTTTTTTATAAAATTCACTTAAAAAAAACATTGTTGCTGATTAAAAAATCAGCTTGTATAGTTGACTACTGTCGAATTTTTATTGCACAGACCATTAGAACTCAAATCTTTTTTTTTAAATCTTTATTTAAGGAGTTTTGTCATTTTAATTGCAATGCCACTACATTGGATAATTTACATAAATAAGAACTCAAACCAAAAAAAAAGGAAAAATAAAGACAGCATCATCTAGCACACATTGTACTGATTATCAAACTTATTTGGCTCGGCACCGACTTTAAACAGATTTTCCTAAAAAGTACATCATGAGGAACATTGTAAGTGCCATAGATAATATAACAAGTGCCTATGAAATTCGAAGGTTGCCCTCGATTTCCCTAGGATTCCATCATCAGATCCTAACATGGTGAAACTTTCAAACAAAAAATAATTTTGAAACTGGCGTAATGATCGGTGAACATACATTTAAAAAAAAGATACATACAGACGAAAATAGAACCTTCTTCTTTTTTTTAAGTCGGTTAAAAACATATCTCATGACACTCAGTTAAAAGGATTTCGATTTTCGTTTAGATAGATACCTAGTTTCTTTAAAATAATAGTTTCTTTACATTTAAGAGTATTGTATTGTATTGTAAAATTCCAGATCATAAGTAGTAATACTTTTTGGTTTTGTTTAGTCTGTTGAAAAAAACATCTTTCTATTAAATAGTCTACAGACTTTACGTCAATGCTTTTATATTATTTGTACTTGGATTTGTTTTAGACACGCGGCAGCGTGTCAAAAGTCAAGTTCCAGCAAAAACTGGCGACTCAGCGCCGTGTGTATATTTACACGAACCATTTCGAGCGACTTTTGACCCCTCCATAACTCAAAACTTATTCAACAGAAACACATCAAATATTTATTTATTTTTGTGTTTCTGTTTCTGTTTCTGTTGTACAACAAGAACCCCAAATTTCATTAACCTAGCTCAAACGGTTACAAAGATTTGAAGGTCTAAAAGTCGCGAATTTTCCACTGACTGACTGACATATAGATCAAAAACCTAACCCATTTCCAGAAGACCTAGGCAGTTAAAATTTGGCATCTAAGTAGGTAATTATGTGTAAGCGTAGGAAAAAATCCGAAAACAAAAGAAAGTTAAAAAATAGATGGGGTCCCCATACCAAAAAAATGTTTTTTTTAATTGTAGCGTCTGAACCGTTATAAGTGGATATTTGAAACTTGCATAAAATATGTATTGTTACATTTGCTATAGGTATAAAAGATGTATATAAATAAAATAAAGTAAAAAAATAAAGGGTGTCCCCATAAAAAAAACTTGTGACACGCGCTAAACAAACGGCCAACGGAGTGTGTCGGCGAGTATGACATTACGACGATAGTTCGACATGAATTCCTGTCAAAGTTTATGTTTGACATTGTAAAGTCGGTTTCTGACGTTTTTGCAACCTAAACGCACGACAAGTTGAGGTTAGTTAGGGAATGAGAAACTTGATGGCACGATTGCTCATTTGTTTATAGTTAGAGCACCAAGATCCAATCCTGGGGTCGTGGGTTTAGCCTCATTCGCGCTGGACAAAATTTTTCCGTGCTTTGCTTATATCACCTACGTCAAAAACTACTGTTACCACTTATTTCTTTACATTGACAGATTATTATACGTCACGTTAATATTAATTTTGAAAAATCGTCATCCTCACCAGGTAGCGGTGAACCCTCCTGATCAATGGACGAGGTTTTTTTAATTTTAGAGTTATTAAACAATTGAACTGATAATTTAGAAAATTACTTATTGATCAATATTGAGAGCAAAGAAAGTACTGAAAAAGAACGAGGACGATTCATCATTAACCGCTGGATTAGAAAATGTTATCATAATAAAAATAGGTGCGCGGGTAATGTTGCGCAGAAATATAGATGTAAGTAAGGGCCTGGTAAATGGCTCTATAGGAGTCATACAGAAAATAAATTGGGACGTTGATAAAAATAATAGTGCACGTAAAATTACTGTCAAATTTAATAATTTAACTTTTGAGCTAGAACGGGTTAAGACTAAGTTTCAGATACTAAATAATGCATATATTCACCGGGAACAATTTCCTATTTGCTTAGCTTATTCTATTACCATCCAAAAATCACAAAGACTTAGTCTAGACAGAACTCTACTCGACATAGGCACTTCAATTTTTAGTAAAGGACAAGCTTACGTTGCACTCTCCACAGTTTAAACACTAGACGGAGTACATCTTATTCATCCAGATCCACAAGAAAGTTCTATAGTAGCCTCCTAAGGCCCACGGTCCTACTGGTAGTACTAATTAAGAGTAGTGTTACAGACCCAACTTCTTCAAGAGCTCAGTAGTCATATCATACCACGGTCCTACCTGTAGGACTTATTCTAAAACGTGATATTATGATTTTGAATTTCGCGCCAACATAAAATAGTGTATCCGAATTTATAAAAACAGACTTGGGCTGCACTATGGTCACCCATATATCGACGTCTGTCTTTAAAAAAAAGTCACTTTGGCAGAAATCAGCTGGAGACATGGCACGTCCGCGAGGAAGAGGTAAATAAATCCATAAATTTTACAATAATCTTCTTTGATTTAGCCACAGGTACTTTCGAATCTTATATTTTATGAGTTATATAAAGGTATTATGTAATAATTTTTTAGTTTAAACTGTTATTTAATTATACATGTGATGCCAAAATATTAAGTCCTATGGGTAGGCCCAAGGTTCTGTATTATTTTATACTACCTTTGGACAATTACTTAATTATTTTTTTCTCTTTACCCGAGTGCCCCAGAAAGGAGGGTTATGTTTTTCGAGCGTATGTATATATGTATGTATGTATGTATATTTCTTTGGCACGCTCTGTAGCCTAAACGGCTTAACGGATTTTAGCTTGAGAGGTGTCGTTAGATTCGTCTGAACTGTGAGAGTGACACTAGGTTAGGTATATCAAAAGAATAAAAAATTAATTAGTAGTAAGTAAGCAGTTAAAAAGATGACTGACTAATATATTTGATATTGAGACTGTTGAAGCAAAGTTAGCTGAGAAAGTGTTAATCACATATAATTTTCTAAGACTGTTTAAAGCCTGTGATTCCTTTATTTCTTTGATAATTAAGGCTTCTTTATGAAAAATCTGTGTTTTATTTATTTAATGAAAATCAGCATACTAATAAATAAATAAATAACTTACCTAATTACCACCCGAGGTCCTACTGGTAGGACTTATTCTACTGAAATAATTTTGACCGAAATGGTATTCTACAATGATACACATTATGCTCTAAAAGTATTGGAACCCATAAGTTAACTTATAGTTAAAAGTTCGCATGTCAAACGCTTGGGTCTGAACTACTATAAAATATAAGTCCTACTGGTAGGACCATGGGTCAATATAACTACTTAGCTTATATCGCTCTGGGCCTTAGGAGGGTAGAGAATAACCGCCTGCGATTGTTGTACTGGCCTGACTTAACCAATTTAAGTACCTATGAACAGGAAACGTGTTAAAAAATTGCAGATAATGAATGGGCAATGCGCACTATTATTTCTAATGTTCAAGAATGTGTAGACAATGGGACCAAAAAGAAACTATGCAGCGTAAACGCAAGAAAAAAGAATAAATTTCAAATAAATATCTCTACAAAAAGTAATGATAACCCACCAAAAACATAAATGTAAAAAACGACAGCCAAGTTCAATAATAAGAATATGTTTGTTTGTGGACTTCGCCGAAAAAAGTATTGAGATCTAAATGAACGCCAAGTTCTACAGAAAATCCCGAAAAATAATTAAGAGAACAAAATAACCATTACAAATAAGCAAGTATGCAACTCTATTTCTGCCAAGCCAAGCTGCACTCTTCTGGTGATTTCCCACTCGAAGTTGTCTCTACCTAACTGCAATGCTTGCCCGAGGTATATGTATTCCTGAACAACATCGAGCGTAACACCGTCAACAGATATCGGCCTTAGTCTTGTCCAAGTTCATTCCAAGGCCGACACGTCTTGAGGCAGCGTTAAGGCTGTGCAGCATTTCTTGCAGGACTTGTGGTGTTTCGAAGCGTCTGCGAAGCGGAGGTGCGATAGAAATTTGCCGTTGACACTGATGCCCAGTCCATTCTAATCTAGCGTCTTGAAGACGTCCTCTAGAGCATTGTTAAACAGTTTCGGGGATATGACATCCCCCTGTCTAACACCTCTGAGCAATTGGATTGGTCTTGTATGGTGGTTTTGTACTTGGACTGTCATCGTTGCCATATTATATAGGCCTCTCAGCACCTCCACGTATCGTTAATTGACTTGGCAACGCTGCAAGGACTCCAGAACGGCCCAGGTCTCGACTGAGTCGAAGGCTTTCTCGTAGTCCACCAAAGCTAGACACAGTGGCTGGTTTATACTCTTCGCACTTCTGCATAACCTGCCTTACTGTGTGGATATGGTCTACGGTACTGTAGCGAGGTTGTATACCTCGCGCGTTATCCGTCTACTTGTAAAGCCTTTTGATAGCTATTTTGTAATTAAAAGGGATTGACTTCCTTTTCGTGGTCTATGCTGATATTTTGACAGAGTCTTCTCGTAGCTTCAATCAAGAATAGTTTTTTCATTTTAATAAATATTTAAAAGTGAATCTTGACCCTCATTGACCTCCCGGCTACCCCTCTCGTTATATGGTGGAGGCGCCGGGTATAATCAATAATTAATAATTTTAAAAAATATACCCTTACGTGTTTTTCAGATTCCCAACGATTATAATATTAATGAGAAGTCTACTAATGTCAAGAATACTGTTGAAACTTTTAAAGGACCTGTGATATTAAGTTTGTGCTATTCAGAGGACCAAGGAAAATCAGTATCGTATTTTTTCATATTTATTTAATCAATTTTAATTAAATTCTATATTTAATTTAAAGATGGAATCCTGTACACGATTTGACGGATTCAATGCTGATTGTTCAGACTTTTTAAGACAATTTGAAATAGTGGCCGCCATCAACAAATGGGACGATAAAACTCAAACTATTGCAATCGGCGCCTACCTAGAAGGCTCGGCCCTCTCTTTTTTTAAAAGAATTTATAAAACAAATTTAACTTTTCTCGAAATTAAAAACAAATTCATTTGCGAATTTGATTTCGCAAGAGATTATGCAGCTGATTTTTACGCCGCAAAGCAGAAATATGATGAATCAATACTGAATTATTTTTATAGATTAGATGAGTTAGCCGCCAAGGCATCCATTTTAAATGATGAGATTTTTATTAAAAAATTCATAAGCAGCTGTCATATTTATTATAAAAAGAATCTATCATTCCACTTGTACGAAAATAAGAACATGTTAAAAAAAATCATTATGCAACATGAATCTTTCTTTAATAAGCTCGATGGAACAGTCAATCTACCGATAAAACAAACAAACACTCTTGCTTCTACGAGTACGGTCGATCTACGTTCACGCTCAGCGCATCCTCAGAAATCAGGTGGTGATGCACAGACTTCTCTTTCACTGAGGAAGGTTGCAACCTTCGAAAACTTTCGAACACCGACTACTGCAGATACTCAACAGGACACGCCGTCTCCGAATCGTCAGCCACGTAACTCACGAGCGGAAGTTCATATGATTCGAGCAACTTCGACGACTCATCAAAGTGATGAAAACCCATGTATCCAACCACCTCATATTTTAGTTGAGATACGAGGAAGACAGACACCAGTCCTTCTGGACACTGGAGCTTCTATATCCGTTATTTCTTCAGCTTTTGTTACTCAGTTTGAAGATGTAACAATCTCCGATCCCCCGACTGATGTGGTTGTCAAATCTGTGGTAGGAGATTCACTGCGGCTACGTGGAATTTGTAGAATTCATTTCCTAATATCTCGCGTGTTATATGTGCACGATTTTATAGTTTTAGATCAGCTAACTCCTGAAATAATATTGGGTCAGGAATTTTTGATCAAAAATAACGCTATTATTGATTTCAAAAACAATGTAGTGACATTTGACAAATGTAAAAGTTTGTTTTTAGCGAATTCTCATTCTAAAAAGAATGTATCTAATAAAAAGTATTTGATAAAAGATTGCATTCGTTTATCAGATGGACTTAAACAAGCTCCATCGATCATAGACATAGATAAAAGGCCATCGACAGATAGTTCGATTGCCAAACGTAATGTCAGACGTATTGATAAAGTTATTTTTTCAAAGAATCAGAATATTTTTAGTATAAATGATGAAAAGAATAGTAAGTTATCCCCGTTAAAGTGGAAGGAGAGAAAGAAGGTAGTTTTATATAATGGTCAGTCAAACCAAAATGTAAAAATAAACCGTTCGGTAGTCGATTCACGTAAGTTGTCGAATCATCATTTTCTATTAAATGTTTCGTCAGAGATTAGAAAATCTCGACCCGTTCAGAAGTTGGAAACCACTAGACAGAGATCTAAAGTAAGAGAATTCAGTGATTTTACCCAAAAATGGAACACTAGACAAACAATGACGAGTTATTTTTTGGGATCCAATGTTACCCAGCGGGTCCCGTGTAATGACTATTTAATTAGGGAAAATAATCAAAGAGAGTTCTTTGCTGTCCATCGTAGCAGATTGAAACCTTTTATATGGTGATTCTAGTTTTTAAATAATTCAGGAACTTTCATTCTCTCTTCTAGTTTTAGTTATTTGTAATATATTCTTATTTTTAGTAGATATAGTATGGACTTAACCTTATGGATTCTTTTTGTAAATAAGTATAGGTACTCAAAGTATCCTGGTTTAGT
The DNA here is from genome assembly GCA_949987775.1 of Aproaerema taeniolella. NCBI lineage: Eukaryota > Metazoa > Arthropoda > Insecta > Lepidoptera > Gelechiidae > Aproaerema > Aproaerema taeniolella. The sequence goes on from OX465245.1 coordinate 8,259,080, forward strand.
TAGGCACTAATATTCTATATAGGCCTTATTGGATTAGTTAGGTTAGAGGATTAGTTTGTTTAATTTAATTTTATGTTTCATGTAACCACTACCCCGAGATGAGAGACCATGAAAGACCGAAAACGAACCTTATTAAGATGATTAATTCCGAATAGTTTTATAGTTAAAGTATTCATGTCTACCGTTTTTTTATGTGATTGTTATCTAGCGCAGGACATGATCGTGATACAGAGTCGTTCTCGCTCTTAGTCAGCAAACTCATTTAAACCAATAGGGCCTGAGGTGTCCGCGTAGGACATAAACGACGAGGAGGGAGGATCTCCGTTCACGATCACTCAGAATAACTTAGAACTAAATTCTTTTATATTGATATCATGTCTATTTGGCTCATAGGAATTAGATTTTACTTTTTTCAAAATTTACTTTAAATGTCAGTTCGGGTTAAAGTTAGGCAGTGGGTTAACCGATTGTCGCTTTCTTTTGCTGGCGTTTTGGGAGCGAGGGTTCGAAGGATGGAATCATTAGATTGAATTTTGGGTATATGGTTTTTTTTTAAAGGATCCTTCAAGCCGGTCTTGAGGAAAAGACTTGCTCGGTCCCACTGTGGTGTGTCATCGTGGCCCGCCCGCAGGTAGGTTAGGGCGAAGCTGCGAGACTTCTGAAATTTTCTCGCTTCACGAGAAAATTTATCCTCACCGGGAGGGATGTAGCGAGGTTGTATACCTCGCGCGTTATCCGTCTACTTGTAAAGCCTTTTGATAGCTATTTTGTAATTAAAAGGGATTGACTTCCTTTTCGTGGTCTATGCTGATATTTTGACAGAGTCTTCTCGTAGCTTCAATCAAGAATAGTTTTTTCATTTTAATAAATATTTAAAAGTGAATCTTGACCCTCATTGACCTCCCGGCTACCCCTCTCGTTATAGTACTGTGGTATGCAGACCTTCACAGAGGATCGGGCATAACGCAACTTCTTTCTCATTCGATCATTTCGAAGAAGACAATTCGAATATCAATTTCAAAGGTTTGAAATGGTATTCGATGTCATGATTCGAAATGATTGAAGATCTGGTCTTGCGCCATTCATTGTTTGATCGTGGGTATTGAGTATTTGTTCTTTGCGGATTAATGGTGTTTAGCCCGCGGTATAATTGTATTCGATGATAGGCGTGCAATAGCACTTTTAAAGCAGGTGTCTGTTTTACAATTGTGATTTTATAAATGAAGTAAATGTTTATATAACGAAGAAACTTCTGTTGTTAATTATAATCAAGAATCACGAAGAATCCAGCTGTTTTATTAACGCCCCCCTAAAAGACACCTTGCAGTACTAAAGCCTTTGCGAAACCCTGCTTGTTCCGGTGGCTGGAAGGCGTCAAATCTAGCGGCCAGTTGATTGGTTACGACTCTCGAAAACAGCTTATAGACATGGCTCAGGAGCGTAATCGGTCTATAGCTTTTTAAGAGAGTTTTGTCCCCTTTCTTGAAAAAGAACGCTACCATGCCCCTGCGCCACTCTTCCGGGGTAGTTCCATTGGTTATTACGGAGTTGAAAAACCTTTTGAGCTCCTTGACTACCGGTCTTCCTCCTGCCTTCAGGAGCTCTGAGGTTACTCCGTCTTCGCCGGGAGCCTTCCCATTGCTAAGCTGTCGGAGAGCCGCCGCAATTTCGTCTTCGTCTATATCTGGAAGGTCGTCGGTGAAGTGGCGTGTAAGCATGGCACGTGGATCGTTGGCGTCGGGTGGAGTCTTCGAGTTTCGCAAAGCATATAGTTTGCCGTAGAAGTCCTCGATTTCAGTGAGGATCTCCGGTGCTGATGTGACGATTTTGCCGTCCGAGGTCTTTAGCTTTGTCAGATGACTCTTTCTTGGAAAAGACTTTTGACCCCCGGTTCTGCTCAATCGCCTCCTGTATGAGGCGAGTATTAGAGCTTCGGAGGTCACGTCTCACCAATTCCCGGATTTTTCTATGGAGTGCCTGGGGATCTGACAAAACATCCTCCGGCGTTTCTCGTCGTACTCTCATCAGTTCCAAAGTCTCGCTTGAAAGTTTGGACTTCCGGCTTGCTCGCTTTCCCTTAAAATGCCTGACTCCCACTTCGCTTATTGTTCGTGCCACGCTTTCGAGGTCCCTGTCAATATTGCCTGTGGTTTCGAGTAGGGCAAAACGATTTTTCAGCTCTAGCTGAAAGGCATCTAAGCCTTTCTCGACTTGGAGCAGTGTCGGACGAACAACAGATCTCATTATTCGGCTTCTTTCCAGCTTAAAAAATACTAGTTGGCATTGTAGTCTAAAAAAATACTAGTAACTAGTATTAGATAACTGTTATCTAATTTGTTCGAACTGTAGTTGGGATTAAAGTCGATGACTCATACGTTTTTTTAGCGTGGAAAATTATTATAATACGAACGGCAAGGCGCGGTACTTCGAAATTTGAATTACCATTGCCCCCTATGTTTTCAGCTTCTAGTATTACTAATGCATAGGAGGCAATGGTAATACCATTTTGCCGTGCCGTGCGAGTTCGTCGAACTACCCAGCAGTATGTCACCTCTTTCTAACAGGACACTGAGAACATCAATCTGTGTATTGATTCTGCATCGCTCATCGGATAAACGGTAGTGCATATAGCTGGTCAAACACTAACATATGCCCCATACAAAGGGAATGTTCTATTACAGATTGATTAGTGCTAGCTTAGATAGGAGCTCTTTGTTGTGGGTTAGGACACTCAAGTCTTGATCTATACTTAAGTATTGATTGACTCTTTCTCTAACTGTCAAAAAGACAAAGACGACTGCTACTCAAGTATAGATCAGAGTCTTAGTCGCGGTCTGTAACACGGGCCTCAGTTTACTATACTTTATTAAATTGGGTGCTTTAAGTTAAACCAGTGTATCTGTGTATTTGTATGTATCCAAAAAAGGATAGGCGTATACACTTTTTATCCCTCCGGATCAGATATACTGCTGAGTAATACCACTGGTAGAACAAAATATGATATACACGCATCCGAAAAGGATTTTACTGTGTGGTGATCGGTTGAGAATAACACCACCCCATCTCTTTCCGTGGGTGTCGTAATCCTGCCTCCTAGTAATCCATCCCAGGCAAAGATACTTCATTTTTTTTCTGACTCTGAGATGTCTTCCTATAGTCTCATGCGGTGTGGTAGGCTCTGTAAAGGGCCGTCTGGTTCGCGACACCCTCCTACCGAAGTCCGACGCCAAACAGCTTGCTGTGTTCCGTCGGTGCGTGGGAGTACCAGTGCCTTTATAGGGATTTTCTGGGTTAACTCGCTCCATCGTCGACCTCATCTTTGACCTTATGGTCAAGATTGAGGTCAAGAGTTAACCCATCTTATAATAAAAAAATAAGTGTGTGTGGCATTTATTAGTTTAAGAAAGAGGGAAGAAGATAACCTCGGTATAATGCTAAGCAAAATCTAATTCTTAGCCGCTTTCGCCTAACAAAACAAGTTTGCATGCCATTACGAGGAACAAGGGTTCAATTTTCCCGACTCGTATATTCAGTACTTCTTACTGCATTTTATTGTATATTTCACTTGCCGAGGCTTCCAACCTCCCCCTCGTGTTATAGAGTTATTCAGACACGGTTTACATACCAATTTTCCCCAGCCTCCTATTTACTCAATACCCCGGTGAGCAACGCAGCGCACTTGCTTACGTCTATAGATCTACATTTAAAGGAAGAGCCACATTGTTTAATGTTTTTTTTTTTTTGCAAATTTTCCGCTAGTCAAATGTCTCATCCTTACTATTAAGTTTAAAGATTACTACACAGGAAGAGCGCTACGCCTACAAACTACTCTTGTAGTTTGGCGACTTTAGTTTTAAGTTAAACATTGTAATCTTATATGAAATAATAATAAAAATTAAAAATAAAAATTACAAAAGTGAAAGTTTGTATGGATGTATGGAAGCTTGTTCATATTTCACGCTCAAACGGCTAGACCAAATGTGATAAAATTTGGTATGGAGGTAGCTGACACCCTGGATTAACACATAGGCTGCATAATTTACCCAAATTCTCACGGGAACGAAGTTCCGGGCGGAAAGCTGGTCATCCATAAAAGATACAACGGATTTGGCTCGGTAGATAATATCATTGTGTCAAAATTGATGGTGTCAGATTCAAATTCAGCTTTGATGCCTAGATACCAAGGCATTGTGTTTGTTTGTTTCGCTTTTATGCCTTAATGACTAAATGGATTTTTAAGAAAAAATGTTTTTATTCATTTTTAATCGAATTTCCAAGAAATTATCTTGAAAATTCGAAGTCTGTCTGGCTCTGGACTCACACCCAGTGAATACTGTTGTAACTGTCTCGCTGTCACTTTCCGTCTTTAAAGAAGGTATAATTTAAGTAGAACGTTGATTTTAATGAATGGAAATGAAAATCCCTGCCTGCGTCTGTATTTCCGAGTTCATATACTTACCCGAATCTCTTTAAAGTTCGAGTGAATAGGCTTCCAGGTATAACTCACGAAAGTCTCTTCCAGTTGTATTTCGTCTCGGTAGCATTACAGCTAGCGAGACTGGTTGTCTCGGGGCGACAGGCGTCGGGATCGCTTGAATCAATCTCCTGAAAGCCATAATGGGAATAAACCAGTATTTTCGATTGCGCACTCTGGGAGCTAGGGATTTTGGTGTGGAAATAAACAGACTGCTTAGACGATAAGAGCCGTAATTCAACAAGTGACACATGTAATTCTTCTTCTTCCTAGCGCTTAGTTCCATTTCTAATCCAGGGTAAGCTTGACCATGATATCTGCCCTCCGTGACCCTGCTAACTGGGCCCCGATTCTGTAAGTTGTGTGTCGATGGAATGGAGGCCATTTTATCTGTACTACTTAATTTTCATATTTTCTGACAACCACCCTGACCAGCAGTGCCACCGCCAATCGAACATAAAATAGCACTACCTAGCAACTGAAATTTCTAAGCAGCCGTCATTAGATGGTATGAAATTTTGATAGTTCTGAATTTCGCCAACAGAACGGATAAAATGGCGACCATTCCATCGACACACGATCGCGGCTCCGCCCACGTCGACTACAGGTTATACCGTGCCCAGTTGTGGGATAAATGTAGCCTATGTTTTTTCTAAAGTCTAATCTCTGTACCAAATTTCATCCAAATCGATTCAGTGGTTTAGGCGTGAAAGCGTAACAGACAGACAGAGTTACTTTCGCATTTATAATATTAAAAAGGATATAAAATAGCACAATGTAAAAGAAACGAAAAAAAAACACTCGCGAATCCCCACACGAGACTTCATGCTCTAAAGATCACAGTTTATTTCAGAAGTAAGAAGAAAATTCACAAATACATTTGCTTACATTTACTTTCGTCTCGTCTTATTACGACGCGAAACGTTTTCGAACGCTACGTACGCGTCATAATAAATTTTTCAACATAAAAGGCTGACAAAAAGGCTCCTTACACGATCCAAAATAATATGCAAGCAGTAGTGAACCTTTACCATACCTGCCCCCCGACCGCGGTAAGTTTCAACGTGTTTACCAAAGCTAAATCGCTCACGTTTCTATTAGGCTGAATACAAAGGAAACGTAAGCGGGTTAGTTTTGGCAAACATGGCAAACAGGTACACTTACACAAATACAAGCTTAGCAAATACCTAAATGGTGGAATCTACCCATAACTACGATCGTCTACAAGTTATTATTTTTCACGGAATCGTCAAGTTAAGGAGTACTCGATGTCCCTTACTCACTTTATTTTCTAGGAAATTTATCGTGTACTAGCTTTACCCGGGACTTGAATTCCGTAAGAATTTGTAAAAAATATAACTAAACTATTTTTCCGGCCGGGGGTCCGCCCACGTGGACTACATGTTATGTCGTGCCCAACTGTGGGATTAAATGTAGCCTATGACCTTTCCCAGGCTCTAATCTATCTCTGTACTAAATTTCATCAAAATCGGTCCAGTAGTTTAGGCGTGAAAGACGGACAGACAGACAGACGGACAGTTACTTTCGCATTTAAAATATTAAATATTATATTATATATTATAATAATATAATTATGTTTGTCTGATGAGTAATGACCCCATAATCTCTGGCAATTAAGTCCCGGACTTTTGGAAGGCATGCGTGGGGACGAATTAAGTAAGGATTAAGTAAATTTAGGATTATTATAGTAAGGAAATAAGAATTACTACAAAGTTTCATTAAAATCCGTTATTCCCGTGAAGGAGTAATAAACATTTTTTCAACTTTTCTGTCCGTCTTCCTAAACACTCACGCGTACAATCCCTTTCGGAGTAGCCAGAACGTCAAATAGTCACTTTAGCTACACAATAATACGCTAGATACATTGCAACATATGCATCACAGTGGTTTCCCTTGCATTTCGTCTGCGTCAACGCCAATTTGAATAGCTTGCAATAATTAATGTATGCACCTTAATTATCGGCTTACTCTGCGTGTCTGCCTGAAATGGAAACCAACTAATACATTTAGGTTAATGAGTTGAAATGTGACAATGAAAAACTTTGTAAGAATTTTAATTTGAGATGAATTTGTCAGCTGATTGAATGATCTTTTACTGCGAAAGAAAGTAAGCTGCAGATAGATGGATGTTAGTTTTATTACATAGTTTTATTTAACAATTTACAGTTTTACAAGTCTCTTAGAGTAGGTATATAAGTTTTATTAATAACTAGCTTTTCCCCGCGGCTTCGCTCGCGCAAAGAACTCTTTTAGTCACCCATTTCATTCTTGACCCTTTAGGGGATGATTTTTGAAAAAATAGCGAAACACGTGTCCGTTTATTTGCTTCGAGGTATATCTTGACGAAGTTTTGAGTCAAAATGTGCAAAAAAATTGTTTTCTCCATACAAACTTTGAACCCCCATTTCACCCCCTTAGGGTAGAATTTAGAAAAATCCTTTCTTAGTGATGTAAAGTTCATCGCCATTTTGATGATTCCAAACTCAACAAATAAAAGTTGAGATCTTATACACTTGACATTGATAAGTATTACATAGAAAGCTGCAGAAAGGTATACTTACATAGAATACAATGGTGCTATAAAAGTACAACTTTTTGATTTGAATTACTTACTTACTAAAGACGTAAGCTGAATAGAATAATCATGTTTGTTACATAGATAAAACACCTTTTTAACAGACGAATATTTGCTAATCCAGATTAATCTATTTGGCTATGCTTATTACCTAAGATATTAAATTTAAGTCTTTCAATTAAGTTATGAATAAATAAATGTTTGAAACCTAAAATAGCATATAGGTAGCCTTATTGAAGTATTTATCATATACGAAGAGGGTATTCTAATTGCTTGAAATGCTCTGAGCACTTATGCAATGTGCATCTAAGGTCCGTATTATAGAACGCGACTCAGACTGATCTATACTTAAGCAGCAGTCGTCTTTGTCATTTTGATAGTGAAAGAAAGAGACAATCAATACTTAAGTATATATCAAGCTTGGTAATTTAGGTAATACGGACCTAAACTACCAGTAGAGGGAATGTCCACCGAGACTGGAAAAGCAGTCTGCATTGCTGTCATACAGCATACACAACTATAGATATTGATTGATTTTATAACATATTATTAAACTTTCTGAAGTTTTTTTTTTCATTTCTTGACATTGACTCCCCGCCCGTACGGCCCGTACCCCAGTGACGCCTACATCGCATAAGGTGCTGCCTAGCTAGCTAGCTGAGCAGGATGAGCGGCGACCACGAAACTTTTTTCTAATACTTACATTTTTAAACTCGTGATATCTTTTTAATGGAATGTCCAAATTGCATAATTCAAAAAGTTGTATAAAGATATTGAAGCAGTCTTGAATATGAAGTAATTTATTTTGATAAGGATTAATACCAAGATACAAATAAAGAGCATTTTATAGCGGGTGGCATTTCAATTAAATTTTTAAAATAAAAGAAAACGTATTGTGGCATAACTACAATAGTTAGACGTATGCTGTCGCGACACTTTTTGTAAATATTTATGTGTTCTGCAAAGTCGTAGTACATTATTTTATTCTATCATCAATAGTTTACGCAGCGCACGCAATGTAAAGAATATTTTAGGTAATTTTTTTACACCTTGGGTTACATTATTTGAGTTTCAGTAAGGATCCCTAATTTTTTTGAAAATATAATATAGCCTATGTCCATTGGGGATAATGTAGCTTTCTAATGGTGAAAGAATTTTTCAAATCGGTCCAGTAGTTTCGGAGCCTATTCGATGCAAACAAACAAACAAACAATCAAATCTTTCCTCTTTCTAATATTATATTAGTATAGAAATATACTTTAATAATTTTATTCAGATTTAGATGTAAGAGTCTTTTTGTTTTAACTTTGTATCTTGTTGCTCAATAACACCTCAGAACAAACGCAACATGCAAGTCATCAGAATAACAAACTGGGTCAGTCAAACAAAAATCACGTTATAGATTAGTTTTGCAATTAAGAATTTTATAAGTATAGACGCAAGTTATTTTACATTAATAAGGTATTTTAAAGTGGAGCTAATTTTAACTTAGTTCATATTCCCGTGTAAGGAATTCATTTAACATTAAGATATTCATAACTACTTATTTATTTGTAAGTGTTTGTTTATTTTAAAAAAAGATCCCTTTTTGCCTGAGATACAGGTATTAAGTTAACCCTAATTCAGGCAACTACTAGTATGTTATTCTCGCTCTAAATTAATAATGCTTAGCTTAAAGTTTTTAATATAAACAAATTATTTTTGGTTTTGATTTTGATTCTCAGGAAAACAGTTTCAGCCCAGAATGGCTATTCCACTGATTGATGGCGTCTCAATGGCGCCATTTTGTTCGTGCAGGTGCGAAATTGAGCCATTGACTAAAAATTCTTCCAGTTTATGAAATGAGAACATATAGTATAGAGGTTAGGTCTATTGCGACTAACAGCTCAAGGAAATAATAACAAAGGGAATACTATAGTTTTAGTCAACTTATTAACAATACAATGTGCCTGCTGTCAACTTCTGCCAGGCATACTGTAGAAGCCCGTAACTGCGACTCGAGGGGTTTGATGTATCTTGGGCGAAAGGCTGATCTTTCATGCTTCACTCAAACTCATTCTTTCATGCTCTCATGCTTGAATAACTCAATAATAGTTTATTAATGAGACCTTTAAAATAAAACAACGTTTTCAGTCGACGAACGAAAAGAGAAGAAGGATTTTATTAATATTTTTTAAATTGTTGACACATGACAACAAACAACATACAGCCTTGTTTTGATACAAACACTAATAATACTCCCACTTATCAAAACAAGCAGTTAATTCTAACAAATATTATCATTATCAAAACAAAACAAAATCAATTTTAACAAATATTTTCGTTTCTTCCCCTTGGCACAACTGCTTGGCACAACCAGTAGTGTCATAGGAAATTTTATTTTCCCGTGACACTACTGGTTGTGCCAGGGGTAAAATAGCATTTCCAGTGACACTACCGAGTCCCAGTAGATTCACGGGAAATATTATTTCCCGTGGCACGAGGAGGCTATCTTATCTTCATCATCGCTGCAATCGTAAAGTAGTACCTTCTTGGATCTTTTTTCAAGTACTGGCACTCAAGATGAAGTTTTTACTTAGTAGTATGTCATGATTTTAATGTCTGGAATGTCAGAATTGTTGAAATAAACCAACTTAAAATATTTGTTGAAATAATCTTTGGAGATAGGTATATAATTTTCCCTATGGAGATCGACGACGATCGTGAACTGTTCTTCAGGCAACATAAAGGTGGAATAGTGGTTTTAAATGGTGACTACCAATATCATAAAATCAGAAATTTTAAAAACGGTTCTAGTATGTGGCGATGTTCTGCCTATAAAAAATGCAAATGTCCAGCGACAATAACAATGGAAGTGAGTACCTACCTACCTAAGTCTACATATACCTGGCTTAAGAGTTTAGGGCAGTCGGACAAGGGCTTGTTTGTTCAAAAGCTTTTTTCGCCAAGATTGTACTTTATCAAGAGCTTTTTCAGTTAAATTTGCATTTCAAAAAAATATATATTTTGATTAAATTTTTTTTTTCTTTTTACCCCAAGGTGGCCTGAAAGAAATTGCTACTTAGCGATAAGGCCCCTAACTGTACACTGTTGTATGTGTGTGGTTTTTTTTCATAAGTGAGCAATAAAGTATATTGAATTGAATAAAAAAAAAAACAAACCCTGACCGACTACCCTAAACTCCCTATTTTATATGATTTTAAACTTGATTTTTATTTAACCTCTTAATTTTATCTATTATTTTTAGGGTGACAAATTAATCAAAAAATCACCTAAGCTTCATTCTTGTGAACCATCTGTGGGCAGGTCCATAGTTGCTAGAGAAATTGATAATTTGAAGAATGAAGTAACAAAATGTGACAAGCCAATTACTCAATTATATGACGAGGCGTGTAATTCGTTTCAAAATAAAGGTTTAAATTTTGTGGCATCGCTACCCCGACTTTCAAGTGTGCAACATTGCTTGTATGATATGAGAAACAAATCGCTGGGTGTATCAAAAACAGTTTATCAACATTTTGAAGAAGTACAAATACCAGTCGAATTCTCAGATTTTACGTTAGCCGACTACTATTATGAAGGGACTCGTATTTTATTATTTTGTTCGCCGGACTGCAGACAACTGATTGGTGAAATCAATGAATTTTTTGGGGACACTACCTATAAAAGTTGCCCTCCGCCGTTTGATGGAATATACAGTATTCATGGTGACGTTGGGAGCACGGTAGAATCTACAAAAGTAATCCCATTAATTTTTGCTTTGTTGCCAAATAAGAAGCAAGAAACATACGTGACCCTATACACCTTAATAAAATCGGTGCTGCCAAATTGGTCCCCTGATATGTTTCATTGTGATTTTGAGTTGGCAGCTATCAATGCATTGATAGAAGTTTTCCCCGATATTCGACTAAAAGGCTGCTTCTACCATTGGTCGCGAGCAATTTGGAGAAAAGCCAAAGCACTTGGCTTTACTAAACAGAAAGGTCACAAACGTATTATTGGACTAACAGCAGTCCTCCCATTGTTGCCGGACGAAGAAATAGTGCGTGGTTGGGAATACGTTAAAGCGGAAAGTAAAGATTTGAGCATGCAGCAGTTCATAAACTACTTTGAACGATTCTGGCTAAAAAAAAATTTCAGCAAAATGTTAAGTGTTTATAGTCTACGACATAGAACCAACAATGTTTTGGAGGGTTGGCACTCTAAAATTAATAAAAGGGTGACGAAAGGTTCAGTCACACTACCGCGATTGTTGAAACTCCTGAGGGAGTTCCAAAACACAAAGATGTTAGAAAAACAACAAAGAAACAAAGGGTCAAAACGGACTAAAATTGCGATCGACAATGACGATTACATAAACAACATAATTCTTCAATTTATCAACGGAGAATTATCGGTTGGTGTCGCGTTGGAGAAATTGCGATAATTTTAGTCTGTTTTAAACCTTTGTGTTTTTTAAACCTTTGTATATACGGTTCTCGACCACCCTCCTACCGAAGTCCGACGCCAACAGCTTGCTGTGTTCAAGAGTACCAGTGCCTTAATAGGTATTTTCTGGGTTAACTTGCTCCATCGTCGACCTCATCTATGACCTTGGTCAAGATTGAGGACAAGAGTTAACCCTTCTCATAATAAAAAAAAATGTCTAATCATAGAGTGCCAACCTTCAAAAACATAATGATTATATATAAATAAAAATTGATAGCTATATGGGTAAGGCCGTATTTTTTTCCACTTTTTCCACGTGGCCCTTGTCTTTTAAGTTTTTTTCTATCTGTATGATAACATTTTGGGTTATTATTCGTTTAATATTGTATAACGATATGTAAGCTTACAAGGGCCAAAGACAAAACAATTATTAAACGAAATTTATGTTAGAAATAAATAGTTTTATATCAAAAAGTGGTGTTTTTTTCTTAGAATTTGCTTGTTTTTTTAGAATTTATCTGATTTTCTGTGTCACTGTGTGTTTCTATTTGACTTTAATGTACATATTATTATATTCATAGTTGGTCTCATACAAAAAGTTGTACGTATTAATGAGTACATTCACCCCTTTAATGGATGTATGTAAATGATTGTATATAATTTAATAATGATTATTTAGGTACCTATGTGTTCAATGACCGGCAGTGCCAGTTTAATGATGTACCTATTCTACCAGGCATTAAAGTATAGAAGTTGTGCCACGGGTAATAAGGTTGATCACGGGTAATTTTGCTGTATGTGTCCAATGAGCCAATCAGAAAGTAGTGTCACGGGAAAATAAAATTTCCCATGACACTACTGGTTGTGCCAAGCAGTTGTGCCAAGGGGAAGAAACGAATATTTTGAACACCTAATTTCTGCATAAAATAATAATGCTTATCTCTGTTCAGGTTCTTTGTTAACAAGTCTGCAGGCATTTCACCCGTCTCCAGATATTCAAGTCTTACAATTTTATTTGTAACACATTCCCTTGAAAAATGGTATCTAACATCAATATGTTTGGTTCTTTTATGAAAAAGATTATTTGAACACAATTTAATTGCTCCCTGGTTATCATTGAATACAGATATAGTACATGTCTTATTAATTATTTCACCTAACAAGTTGCGCAAATAAATTGCTTCTCTACATGCCTCACTAACACCCATGTATTCAGCCTCGGTGCTTGATAAAGCCACCGTTTTTTGCTTCTTTGATTCCCATGAAATAGCAGAACCGGATAATGTAAAACATAACCCTGTATATGACTTTCTGTCCATAATATTATTCCCCCAATCAGCATCAACAAAACCCTTTAACTGTGAGTCCCCATTTTTACTATACTTTAAACCAAAATGTTTTGTTTTCTTTAAATATTTCAAAATTCGTTTAGCATAAGTCCAAATCTCATTGTTATAACAATTATTAAACTGACTTAGGAATCCAACTGAATAAGCTATATCTGGTCTAGTTAAGACCACCAGGTACATAAGGCTGCCAATAAGCTTTTGAAATGGAGCTTGACTAGTACAACTTTTATCTTTAGTTATATTTAATTTGACTTCTAGAGGTGTTTCAGCAGTCTTACAATCTGACATATGAAATCTTTGTAAAATCAGATCAATATACTTTTCCTGACACAAAGTTAATGTACCATTTTCTTTATCTACATTTACAGTCATTCCCAGACACTGCTTGATTTCCCCCAAATCTTTAAGTTTAAACTGTGAAGCTAAAGTATTTTTTAAGTTAATGGTTTCACTGACATCATTACTAAAAATAAAAAAATCATCGACATAAAGCGTTACAATGGTCTTTTTGTCATTTACATTTTTAGTATACAAACATGACTCTACTTTGGACCTCTTGTACCCCATTCCTGTGAGACAGTCATCGACCTTAGTGTACCAGGCTCTTGATGATTGTTTCAGCCCATAGATAGCTTTCCTTAACCGTAGAACCTTTCCATCATTATCTTGACCTGGAAAACAATCTGGTTTTTGCATGTAGACTACCTCATTGAGGTCACCATTAAGGAAAGCTGTCGTGACGTCAAGATGGGTAATATCTAGTCCTAACTGTACTGACAATGCGAAAAGTAGTCTTAGAGTAGTATGCCTAACAACTGGAGAAAATGTCTCAGTGAAGTCCACTCCCTGTTTTTGCATAAAGCCCTTTGCAACTAACCGAGCACGAAATCGCACATTATTGTCACTGTCATATTTTTTCTTTAAAACCCATTTACACTTCACTACTGTACCACTTTCTGGAGCATCTACCAACTCCCACGCACTATTGTCTTCGAAACACTGTAACTCTTCCTGAACTGCCTTCAACCACTGTTCTTTTTCGGGTCCTTTTAACGTATCTTCTAATGATAAACCACTGGCATCATCTGGGACATCTTCAGCACACAAATTAGAGATTCCATACCAATCTGGTTTCCTTCTGACTCGTGGAACCTTCAACTCCGCTGGAGAACTCACGTTCGACGTCTGCGCATCCTCGTAGTCACTCGGTACGTATGTTTCATCAGCTGAATCTGTGAAAGTTTCATCCTCAGAAAATACCTCACTATTATTTGTGTCTCCCACTGAAGTTATGGTCTCGTTGACATCATTGTTGCTGGGTGATGAGTTTTCATCGACTGCGATAGTGGTGTCAACATTCCTGTCCTCTTCCATAATTATTATGTCTCTGCTTGTGGTCACATCCTTGGTTCTTGGATTATAAACTCTGTATCCCTTTATATTATCCGGATAACCAACAAGTATATGTCTTTCAGACTTTCTGTCCCATTTCAAACGTTTCTCTTTTGCAATATGGACCATAACTGTGCTTCCAAAGACTCTTAAATTACTTACATCTGGTTTATTTCCTGTCCATAATTCATATGGTGTTTTACCCTGTAACCCATTACTCACAATGCGATTCTGTAGATAGACAGCCGTGTTTGTTGCTTCTGCCCAAAATCTTTTGTCTAGCTTTGCGTCAAACAACAGGCATCTTGCCTTCTCCACTATTGTGCGGTTACTGCGTTCGCTTAATCCATTCTGTTGGGGGGTGTAAGGGTTGGTCTTTTGATGGTTAATTCCTTCTTTCTGTAAAAACATGTCAAATTCCTTGTTACAAAATTCACCACCATTATCACTCCGTAAAATCTTAATTTTCTTGCCAGTTTGCTTTTCAACGTTTGCTTTGAATATTTTAAAACAACTCAGAGCCTCGCTTTTGTGCTTCATAAAATAAACAAAAATCATGCGACTGTAATCATCTATAAACAGCAGGAAGAATCTAGAGCCACCGAGGGATTCAACTTCCATTGGCCCGCAAACGTCAGTGTGAACAATATTTAACAATTCTGTGCTTCTTATGCCTATGTGATTAAATGGTAATCTGCACTGCTTACCTTCACAGCATATGTCACATGAAGACTTGGTTATATTTATTTTCTCATCCAACTTCATACCTGTGACTGCTTCAGGCATTTTCTGCAGATAGGTACTGTTCAAGTGGCCTAATCTACGATGCCACATGTTTCCGGTCACTGCTGAAGCCACAATCACATCCTCTGGCATTCTGAGTCTATACACACCATTGACTAATGACGCTGTTGCCACTAAGTCGCCATTTCTGTTGTAAACACTGCAGCCTGATGTATGAAAAATAACTTTGTTGCCACTACTGATCAGCTGGCTTACAGACAACAGATTTGTAGTCAACTCTGGTACACACAACACGCTCTTCACTGGAACGTTATACTGGCATTTATCAGTTTCTGTCACTATATACAAGTCACCAGTACATGAAACTCGCACTTTATTGTTGTTTGCTACAACAATTTCCTTCTTGGTAGACTGATAGTTCGCATTTACAATCCAACTTTCATTAGCGGTTAGGTGAGCACTCGCGCCGGAATCAATATACCACTCATTTTTATTAAAATCCCCATTTAGGAACACAGCGCTGAATGCATTTGTCTCTTTTCTTTCTTTCTCTTGATCTTTCTTCTTCATATTTGCATTATTCTGGCACTGATTCCTGTAATGTCCGGGTTGTTTACATTTGTAACAAATGACATGAGATTTATCCGACGCTTTGCCGCCATCTTTGTTCTCTCTGCCCATAGTAGATGGTTTTTTATTTTTATTATGTTGCCACTTCTGCGAGCCAATAAAGGCGCTGCTAGCTTCACTCTTTTCAATTTCCGTTTCCATGTCCATGAGCTTTGTTTTAATGGCGTCCGTCGAAATTTTAATTCCCGAATGCTCAATCGCCATTATCATAGGTGAATACCTATCTGATAATCCGGCCAACAACAAGCAACCAATCCATTCGTCGCTAATCTGAAAACCCGTTCCACTTAATTTCTGTCCAGTTTCAATCATCTGAGTTACATACGACGTCATAGAACTGCATGTTTCTTGGCGAATCGAGATCAAATGTCTCAATAAACTGATGCGCCTGGTAAATCCGGAGTCGTCGAATAAAGCTTTCAACTTATCCCACAGTTCTTTAGATGTATTAGCCTCCTTGATGTGGACGTATAGCGCAGGGTCAATAGTTAATATCAATTTTGCTTTTGTCTTCGCGTCATCTGCCTTGGATACTTTTTCCGCATTTGGCCCGATACAATCTTGCATGCCCTCCAAAATAAGGAAATTTTCCGCAGCAAAAGTCCATTCATTGTAGTTTTCCCGTCCTTTTAACTTGGGAACATTGACTAAATAGTTCGTAGACATTTTGAGGTTATATCAAATTCCGATGTCTGATTCTTGCGAACTAATATACTGTCACGAATTATACAATATTATTTCGTAATTCCACCTACTCTAACGAATGAAAATGACTTTTTTAACGCGAAATATGGGGCTGGGCCCATAACCTAAAATAAAACAACGTTTTCAGTCGACGAACGAAAAGAGAAGAAGGATTTTATTAATATTTTTTAAATTGTTGACACATGACAACAAACAACATACAGCCTTGTTTTGATACAAACACTAATAATAACCTTTAGGTGATAGACCAGTTGGTAATGAGCCAGACTTATAATCGGAAGGTTGCGGGCTAAAATCTTGGTGAGGGCCTGTACCACTAAATACGTCTTTTCGGATTTATGTACGGATTTTATAATTATCACTTGCTCAACGGTGAAGGAAAACATTGTAATGAAACCCGCTCGTCCAAGAAAATTCATTTACGAAAGACTAGCGGTCCACCAACCCGTACTGGGCCTGCGTGGTGGACTATGGCTTAAATCCCCTTCGTGTTTCGAAGGGAGGCCTGTACCCCTCGGTGGGGACAAATACGGGCTGGTGAAAAAAAAATTAGACCTACCTCTTATTAATTCATCCTAAGCAAAGACACCTCAATTATTTCTGAATCTGAAGTGTCGTCTTATGGTCCAATGTGGTGTGGTAAGGTCTGAAAAGGGCTGCCTGGTTCCCGACCACCCTCCTACCGAAATCTGACGCCAAACAGCTTGTTGTGTTCCGTCGGTGCGTGGGAGTACGGAGGCCAGCGCATCAGGTTACTCCATATTCATTGCAAAACAGCTCTTATCACAACAACACAGAGTGCACGTCTGTGGTAACCTGAGTTGCGGCCGTCCGTACCAGTGCCTTAATAGGCATTCTCTGAGTTTTCTATGACCTTGGTCAAGATTGAGGTCAAGAGTCAACCCATCTTATAATAAAAAAATGTATAGTAAAAGTGGCGTTGTACCAATTATGATATTTTGCCTATTCCTACAGGGATTAATGTACATACAGCAGCACGTCAGATTACCCATTTGCCCTACGAAAGCCGACGCTATCAGGAGCGAGATAAGGACAAAGTCCAGGTCAACATGTATAGTCTGATGTACATTGATAATTGTATGGAAAGATGAAACTTAGTAATATACATAATTTTATTTATTAGAATTTCTACAGCTATTCAAATTTGTGAACTGTGCAGAGCTTCTGTGTGCAGCTTTCTACTGCGAGAGAGGCACTTGAGAGCGCGTTTTTTCCACGTAATGCCTTTGAGGAAATTAAATAAACTGCAATACCATGCTCCAAGCACTCTTATGGAATCTTGCGGCGCTGACTGTGGTTCATAGTCAACTTCAAAGATATCTTATGATTTTTATTCTTGCTAATTTAGTTTCATACTAGCTTTCCGCCCGCGGCTCCGCCCGCGTGGACTACAGGTTATATCGTGCCCAACCGTGGGATAAAATGCAGCCTATGTCCTTTCCCAGGCTCTAATCTATCTCTATACTAAATTTCTCAAAATCGGTTCAGTAGTTTAGGCGTGAAAGACGGATAGACAGACAGACAGAGTTACTTTCGCATTTATAATATTAGTATGGATTTCCAAGCTGAAACTAGGGCTCTTTATCGCCATCTTTTTCCGGTTTGTACTAGTAATTATTTTCTTATGTTTGCCAAAAATGGCACGGCACGGCACTTCAAAAGAATTAGCATTGCCCCTTATGTTCTAGTTTTACTACACCATACGAGGCAATGGTAATATAATTAAGCCGTGCCGTTTTTGCATTTTAGAAAGGCCCATTGCGATCTCCTGGAGGCAAACTTTTTTAGCAAATAATAAATAAATAAACGCTACACACTCAAAGACCCACACTAAGGTTTTCCCTTATGTCGTGGCTCCCGCGGAACATACATAAAGACAAACACAAACACCAACATCTGCTTTTTACACAAACATTTGCCCCGACTGGGAATCGAACCCAGGACCCGCCGATCAAGAGGCAGCACCGCTACCACTCGACCAAACTGGCCGTCCTAAATTGTTAATTTCATCAAACCATTCCGCCGCAGCTTATTGCGTTGAATGATAGGCATAACTCTAGCTCAACCACACCAAATGTAGTATATAGTAGATTGTTAACCGAGGATGGAAAGAATCAATTCCGGAGCCAAAATACTCCGAGTAGGAATTGATTCTTTTATATACCCGTGTTAAACACTCTACTTTTCATTTCGAATATGAGGAAAATAAACCTAGTTGTTTATCTAAACTATTAATTGTTAATATATAATAATATTAGTAGTACCTATTTAAAATTAATTGTCAATTTAGGACAATTCGTGAAATTAAAAGTTACATTTTAAATATGGAACTCACCGCGTAATTTTTGCGGCTTATTTAGAAACTTATTACTGGCTGTTTAGAAACTCACATGGCCGCAGCATTTTTTTTAATTAGTTTTTTTTTTACATAAAACTCTTCACAGCTGACAGCATTTCTATTTTTAAAGTTTATTCCGGCCCTTAGGTGGGAAGTAATTTGTATGAGTTCTTCCCGCCCTATGGAGGGAAGCAGCATTTTCCACCCAATAATCAGATCAAAATAACACTACTTTCAGAGTATGAGAAATGAAAAAATTCTTCCAGCTTGATTCACCACGCGTAAATAAATACTCCAAACATCCCAGAGTAAAAATGACTTATTTCAATAATATTCCTTATTTACTCTCTACAATTATCGTGTTTGTAATTACAATCAACCGTTTAAAAATATTGTATACTCATTAATCGGAGGCTACTGACTGTCGTTCAGTTGTTTATTTGTCGTTTTACAAGGTACAAGTGAGATTGTGAAATTATGATGAGATTTTCTGCATTCGTTTTGTTTTCAGTTTCACTATCTCGATCTGTAAGTAGTGGAAATCCTTACTTTATATTAGGTACTTTATATACTTTATAATACTTTATACTTTATCCTTACTATATCCTTACTTTCATATTATAAATGCGAAAGTAACTCTGTCTGTCTGTCAGTCTCTCATGCCTAAACTACTGAACCGAATTTGATGAATATTGGTACAAAGATAGATTAGAGCCTGGGAAAGGACATAGGCTACATTTTATCCCACAGTTGGGCACGATATAACCTGTAGTCCACGCGGGCGGAGCCGCTAGCGGAAAGCTAGTACATAATCAAAGCAGCGGAAAGCAGCTTCATTTCTGTAGTCAACGATACGCAAATGAAGAGAGGCGGTGGTGCATAGCATGGTATTGTTCATGCCTGAGATTATAAAACACTAGCTTTCCGCCCGGACTTCGTTCCCGTGGGAATTTGGGAAAATTATGTAGCCTATGTTCATCGGGGATAATATAGGATGCTAATGGTGGAAGAATTTTTCAAATCGGTCCAGTAATTTCGGAGCCTATTCAATGCAAACAAACAATCAAATCTTTCCTCTTTATAATATTTGTATAGAAGTATACATAAGCTTAATTTATGTAGTCAACGACACGCACAGGAAGATAGGCGGTGGTGCATAGCATGGTATGTGTCTGAGATTATAAAACAAAAGTTAAAGTTCACTACGCGAGGGTACCGAACAAAGGGTTGCTCACCCTGTGGGCGGATATTCCACTATCCAATGGCGTCTCAGTGGCAGTGGAATGATAATGGTGACCACTTCATCCATTCCGGTGGCGAAATTCAGAACTATCTATACCTCATACATTTCATGACAGCTGCCTTGTCTGGTGCGCTAACTGAATGTTAAGTTACTGGATAAGAAACTTAACGTACAGTTTTCGGTGGCACTGCTTATCTGGGTGGTTGTCACCAAGTGGATGAAGTTTCTGAATTTTGCTAACTAAACGGATAAAATGGTCACTATTGTCATTCAACCGCCATTAGAATATATTTATACTTTATTGTACACAAAAATTAAAACAAACATTTTACAGAGAACAGGATGATACACAGTGGCGAGCTTAACTCAAAATGAGTTCTCTTCCAGCTAACCTAAGTGACAGAGAAATTTATTTGAAGCGGGCAAAAGTGTACAACACGGGGAACAAAATTACTAACATGGTAAAATATAATATCTTAATTGAACACATATTCAAGTAACAAAAGCAGACTAACTACATATATCTTACTAGCCATACACCTATACATATACCTACCTAATATAACTAGGTAGAATATAATATAATAGAATAGAATTATTCTATTTTATTATATTATATTATATTATATTATATATAATAGAATATAATAGAATAGAATAGAAAAAATCTTTATTTAGGATACAATTTACTAGCGCGCGGCGCCCTTAGTTGTGCGAGTGACCTATCTGTATACGCGTCAATGTAGGCGTGAGAGTGACCGTGAGTACGGTTAGCAAATATAAAAGAATTCATTCAAGTTATAGATTTCACCCATTTTATATTTTATATTTAATTTATTAAGAGTGGTAAAAAAACAAAATCATCAAAGTAACTTCTAATTTTAATTATTAATATTAAATAATTACCGGTGTAAACTTAAAATTAACACAAAAAAACTGTAGGACATTCAGGATGCCACTTAAAACAAGTCAAAGTTACATGAAATACATACAAACATACATTAAAGGATTTAAATACATAAATATTTATTAGTGGATTGATTAGTGGAATAGATGACCTGGCATTGTGACTTCGATACTTTTTGACATTTGATCGCGTTATTTTCACGTTGTGCTTGAGCTGCTGATTGCCTTAGTAAGGAAGTTGGAAGTTTTTTTTTTATTATATGATTGGTTAACTCAATCTCAACCGACCAACCAACCAACCTCAATCTTGACCATAAAGGTCAAAGATGAGGTCGACGATGGAGCGAGTTAACCCAGAAAATGCCTATAAAGGCACTGGTACTCCCACGCACCGACGGAACACAGCAAGCTGTTTGGCGTCGGACTTCGATAGGAGGGTGGTCGCGAACCAGACGGCCCTTTACAGAGCCTACCACACCGCATGAGACCATAGGACGACACCTCAGATTCAGGAAAAAAATGAGGTGTTGTTGCCTGGGATGGATTACTAGGAGGCAGGCTTGGCAGGTCTCATTTGTGTTTCCTTAGTCGCCTCTTACGACACCCACGGAAAGAGATGGGGTGGTGTTATTCTCATCCGATCACCACACGGCCAAAAACCCTGAAGTTCCCTGGAAAAAGTTGTTCGGCTTATGGGGACAATCAGTCCTTAAAACCAACTACGCCAGCCAATTTGAAGTAACCATATCCTAACTTTACAGACGAAAGCATCACCAATATCATCAGAAGAGATCCACAGCAATCCCCACATGTTGGACTTTAACGAAAAGTACACAAACACTATCATGGACATCAATGATGACTTCTTGACTACCCTGAAAGAGGAGTCAGATATCCCGGAGCAGTTTGCGTTGTTTTATAACAACTCTCCCAAACCACCGGTGTTGGTGCTTCCTGTGTCTGACTTAATGCCAGCATCTTCACCAGGGTAAGTACAGGGTCAACAGCACATCATGCTATCCAAAAATGTCAAATTTCTTCAATCGATTTTCAATTTTATCTCCAAGCATTAGAGTTTACTATCCATTGAGGAAATTTGACAGTTTGTGGTAACCTGATTTGCTGTTGACTGTAGATACTCTTGAGGTACCCAATACCTGGCTGGCGATGCTGCCAACAATTGCGTTTTTTCAATGGAATTACGATGGTGACAATTCTATCGGTTCAGAAATTGTATATTTTTAATGATTAGCAGTCCCACCTACTAGGTTGTTTGCAACTCAACGTTCAGTTAATGATTGACGCTGCTTTGACTATCATTAACATCCGCTAGTCAAAGCAGCGTCATCAAATGTACCTATGTATCGTAGAGAGATGATAAGAGCAGGGATTTCACAATTTTAATTTTAAGTAAAAGATATCTCTGCTACACCGACAAGAGCGCGGCTCTTAAGATTAAGAAGAAGATAATAAGTTTAATACATCACATTTACAAACCATACGGTTAAATACCACATCAAACCCATATAAAACCGTAAAACAAATGTATTTAAAAAAGTTTAAGGGGAAGTTCTCCCAGTTTCGAATTTATTAAAAACAAATGAGTCTACTAAAGTTCCCACGGAATGGAGGAACAGACTTTTGCTGTTTTACCTAAGATTTAAAAAAAAATAAAAAAAAATAAAAAATAAACGCTACACACTCAAAGGCCCACACTAAGGTTTTCCCTTGTGTCATGGGTCCTTTGGAACACACATAAAGACCCATGACCCGAGAACAAACATCTGCTTTTCACACAAATGTTTGCCCCGACTGGGGATCGAACCCAGAACCCGCCGATCAAGAGGCAGGGTCACTACCACTAGACCAAACCGGCCGTCGAGATTTATTTTTAAACTTTGGTCTGTATATTTCCACAACCAACTTTCATATATTTATCTAAATTTTATTTTAATTACAGTGACAATACCACAGTCTACACAACTCCGTCAACATTGCCGTTAACATCACCAACTTCGTTGTTCGGTCAAACAACGCTCAAGAAAAAATTGCAGACACTATCACCATCAACGACTACTTTGACATCGTTGACTTCGAATACCATTAAATACGGAGTTTTACCAATAAAGAACGGCCAAAGAGGTATTCTGGATGTAATATTCCCACCTGCTAGAGTAAGCGGCTTCAAAAGAGTTTTTGAAACACTCAGGAGAATTTTGTCCAGCACTTTTAGGAAATAAATACCAAACGGAAGAAAGGAAGTTAGATTTTTTACTTTCTTGACACGATTGTTTGTTTGTTATCCGCTGAATATTGTTATCGATTTGGCTTACTTTGTTATTGTGCCTCGAGATTAATTGTTGAAATAAAAATGTCTATTTGAACATCTTACACATCTTAATGAAAATAATTGTGAAAATGTTATTTTAATATAGGTACAGAATTAGTATGGGTACAGAATTAGTAACATTACAGTGTTTTTGTACTAAACTTTAGGTTCAAACTTATGATTAAGAGCAACAAGATGAAGTTGTATTAATATCGTGTAAATAAATAAATATTTATTTCTGATCGTGTAGGCAAAGTCAAGTGTGTGGCAAATTTGATGTCGAAGTTTTCAAACCGCCAAATGGCCTCTGACTGTAGTCAATAGACACTAGCAAGGAGCGCGAATACCTAAATAAATAAATATTGTTCACTCAAAACCGCAGCAATTCACTTAAACATCTTGGATTTTTTTATCAACCCATATACGTCCTCAACGAGAACCTCCTTTCGAAACAGGGGATTTAGGCCGTAGTCCACCACGCTGACTCAATACGGGTTGGTGGACCGCGTACGGGCCCGCACCAGGATTTAATTTACAAGTCTAACTCATTACCAAGTGGGCTATCACTGCTTATTTAAGACATAAACTAATGAGTTTATTGTTATTTTAAAATAAGTATTTCATTTCATATACAGGGCTTTATGTATCTCTCTTTCAACCTCTCGGGTGGTTAATCAGTCCATGAAACTGAACAACTTCCCCAAGGAACATAGGTCAAAATACGAAAAAAAAAATTGATCTCCCATACAAAATGCGCATGAAGTTTGTACCTATGGGAACTCAACATATTTTTATCGTATTTTGACCTATGTTCCTTGGGAAGTTGTTCAGTTTCATGGACTGATTAACCACCCGAGAGGTTGAAAGAGAGATACCTAAAGCCCTGTTAAAATATGTTAGACAAAGAAATATGACATTTTGTACAGAAACACGTCCATTACAGCTTTATATGAAAAGTGAGGTCCGGCACAATTAAGCCGTCAGCTTTATTATTTTGAAGTAAACTTAAGCCGCCACTGGAACAATGTGATTGTGTCAAGAGTCGAGGGCGTAGTAACAGGCACTCAAGCACAGTTTATTATGCAGTAGCATGTCTCTTACTACGTGTTCTCATGTAAAACTCGAAGCACTTATCAACCGTCGCGTGCTTGTTTACGCCGCGTGCGATATAAATCTCGTGCACCATGTGTTCAAAAAGCATGCGAAGGTTTAATGTACCCATATGGACTTGATTCCTTATAATTTTTAGGGAAAGAAAAATATTCGGCGCGAATGGGACTTGAACCCGCGACCCCAGGATTAGATCTCCTGGTTCTCTAACCAACTGAGCTATCGTGCCTTCAAGTCAAGCGGCGAAATTTCTCATTCCCTTACTAAGCACATGCGTCGTGCTTATAGGTTAGCGCCACCTGTGTCTCGTACGGAGAACTACAGACTCATATTACTTGTTGCAAAGTAGATTATGACAAGGGCGAAACCTGTTAACGTTTATATTTTAGTATTTTTTTAAAACGCTTACCCGCGTGAGGTATATTCACAAATAATTTTTAGGGAAAGAAAAATATTCGGCGCGAATGGGACTTGAACCCGCGACCCCAGGATTAGATCTCCTGGTTCTCTAACCAACTGAGCTATCGTGCCTTCAAGTCAAGCGGCGAAATTTCTCATTCCCTTACTAAGCACATGCGTCGTGCTTATAGGTTAGCGCCACCTGTGTCTCGTACGGAGAACTACAGACTCATATTACTTGTTGCAAAGTAGATTATGACAAGGGCGAAACCTGTTAACGTTTATATTTTAGTATTTTTTTATAAAACGCTTACCCGCGTGAGGTATATTCACAAATAATTTTTAGGGAAAGAAAAATATTCGGCGCGAATGGGACTTGAACCCGCGACCCCAGGATTAGATCTCCTGGTTCTCTAACCAACTGAGCTATCGTGCCTTCAAGTCAAGCGGCGAAATTTCTCATTCCCTTACTAAGCACATGCGTCGTGCTTATAGGTTAGCGCCACCTGTGTCTCGTACGGAGAACTACAGACTCATATTACTTGTTGCAAAGTAGATTATGACAAGATTCCTTATATTCTGTAAGTCTATGTCCGACACGATCAATGCTTTACCGATTTACGAAACTACCGACGCTACCTGTCACTGTCATTTGTATGACGTAAGTGATAGATATACTGACATCCGATACTGACATCGGTGTCGGTCGTAGGCCAGAATACATGTCCAGTTTGTCAACCTAGAACGAATCGAGATATACACGACAAAACAATTAAACCTTCTCGTCCTTTTTGAACACATGGTGTACGAGATTGTATCGCACACGGCGTAAACAAGCACCCGACGGGTTAACAATATTTAATGAACGTCATATGAAAAACTGAAAAGTGAGAAGCATTCGAGAAACACTAGTAGAAGCGATGCTCTTAACACAACACTTCGCTCTTGACTGAACGTGATTCACGCTGATTGCACTAATTACCTACTAGTACTAGCCGGGATACGTAAACTACAGACATTACAGGCACCCTAGACAATAGAGAATTGATTTGAAAGACTTATTCATGGTACAGGATGGTAGATGTGTTCATGAAATGAGAATTCTGAGTCTGCGCTACTTTTTTTTTTGATATGGAGAACGATTTTTTTTCTTTATATTTTGACTTAAGTATGTATGTTTCTTGGAAAAAGTTATTTAGTTTAGTGGACTGATTACTTCCACAACTTTTGTAAATCAATTTATAACAAAACTTAATGTGAAATTCACATAAATTCATGTAGAGGGACGTTATGCTATCAGAATATTTAAATAAATAACTTTATTTAATAACAATACAATTTAAATTAAAGTAAACGAAGTGTACAAAAATTAAACGGAAAAAAAACAAAGCAAGTAAATTCAAAACTAATCGAACAAACCGCTTCGGACCATACCTGATGGGAAGGTACTGATTATACTTGAGTTTGAAACTTATAATAAGAATTTAAATGTTTTATGTTTATATGCTCTCTTTTATTTCTTTTGTCATCTTATGTTATTATTTTTGTATTGTAGTGCTTATGCCAAATAAATATTTTTGAATCTTGAATATTTTGAATCTTATCAGAAATAATTGACAAATAAAACCTCTGATGATAAAAAATAAATTTTCTCCAAGACCTAATCTAGCACTGGCGATAAATTCTCAATTTTCTACACCACACAGTACATGGCAGGCCCCTGATTGCTCGAGCACTTTGCCGCTAACGCTTAGACCCTTGTCTCCAATTAATTTTTTGGATTACCGCCAAAAGCCGAACAAGAACACTAACGACTTCCTTTGCAGCGACTTGGCTTCGACTAAGAACTAGGTATTAGAGGTAGGTATAGGCAAAAAATTTCAAATTACCACATAGTATACCGATAGATGAGAAACTACTCTGCATTATACCATCAAATGAGTTAAGTATAGATAAACTACAAGATAATTGAAATATTGAAATTATGACAAATAAAATATGATTATAACACACAAGTACTAGGCCCAGGGTAGTTCCGAGCTCATATAACCCGAATTAATTTAAAGTTCGAGTGAATGGGTGATTTTACTAGATCCTCGACCATATCTTTGCATAGAGTGCAAATTGTGATCTAGAGCAAACTCATTTTGAATTTTTAGAAAAGAACTACGTATGAGATACTTTTAAATTAATGAAAATTTAGAAAGTGAATCATTCACACTACAATAAGTGCTTTTTCTAAGAATGCGAATAAAAGTAGTTTTAGTTATTTTAATAAATTGTTTTTTTATCGTTATTTGGACAATAAATTATATAAATTGGAACAAAACCGATTTACCTTATGAAAGATAAAAAACCGCACAATGGATGGATACACACTGGAATACTTGCAACCATTGTCTTCAATGCAAAGGTTGCTTTTTGTAAACAAAATATTGACATTTCACCCCAATCTGAGAAACAAATTCTTGGATCAAATCGCAACGAGTCATCTACAGCGGAACATGTCAAAATTGCTGAAAGCCATCCTTGTAGGTGCATACACGACAGTAATCTTACAATTCTTACAAGTTCTCCTCATGGACCGGGAAGAAATAAAAATAGAACTGAACTATCAGCTCCGTCCGCCCGGGATCCTCAGGAAAATGAACCGACAAATCAAGAGACATGGAAACCAGTTACGAGAAATGTCGTTCAATTACACGAAACCACAGAAATTTCCCACGGATTTAAAGTTTCTTTTGAAGTACAGTCAAGGATTTTCTCATTTCACAACTTCTGTTTTTACAAACGGCCAGGAAGCTTTCATAGAGAGGAATTGCTCTTACATAAACTGTTATTTTACGAATGATAAAACTTTGTTGAATGATTTGAGAAATTTTGATGCAATCATATTCGACGTAGAAAATAATTGGGATCAACATCCCGTGCAGAGATCGCCTCATCAAAGGTACATTTTTACAGGATCAGAATCTGGGGACAATTTTCCTGTTTGCCATTCTTATTTTGACAACTATTACAATTGGACTTGGAGTTTTAAGTTAGATTCTGATATTCGATGGTCTTACATTTCAATCGTCGATCTCAACAATAAATTTGTCGGCCCTAATATTAACATGAAGTGGAAAACACCTATGGATCCAACTTCTGCTGCTGTAAGGGAAAAACTAACCAATAAAACTAAAATGGCGGCCTGGTTCGTATCTAATTGTTGGGCGAAAAGCGATAGACATATCGTTGCAATGAAAATAAATGAACATTTGTCGTTAGAGGGCTATGAACTGGACATATTTGGTACTTGCGGTTCAAAAATGTGTCCAGGGGAGAGAATGGATGATTGCCTTGATGTGTTAGAGGAAAGCTATTACTTCTATTTTGCGTTTGAAAATTCTATGAGTGTAGATTATGTTACTGAGAAGTTGCTACATGCGGTGCAACACCATACCGTTCCAGTTGTGTACGGTGGAGCTGATTATACGAGGTAACCTATACTTTTATGTTGAAGTATCCTAAACCTTGCCAGCTTTATGTGACGCTGCACAATTTTTCTAAGTCTTTAAATTTTTTCTACAATTACGCATGGCGCATATTTAGATTAGACCTTACCATAATTCGGAAAATTGGAATACCCATAACTTTTTTTCAGATTCTTACCACCAGGATCATACGTAGACGCTGGTTTATTGCCAGCAAGGGTGGTAGCGAGGAAGATGATAGATGCAGCCAAGGATAAAGAGAAATATGCTGAATATTTCAGGTAAGATCACACTTTTTAGGAATCTGTTAATTTTAGAATACCAATTCTAATTATTATTCTTTCTAATTGTTTGGATTTTTTTGAATGTTGTATTGTGCCTTTGTATAATAGAAACGTAATTTGGTAGGCTGTATTACATATGTCTACGTGTAATATTTAAACACACATGAAAGTTTATGGAACCTCATTAACTGATTCATATAAGAACAAGAACATGCAACATGAAAACGTACAAAATATGATTTTTTTAATAGAAAACTATATAGCCTACGTTTTCTCACAACAAAACTATATTTTTTCCTTCAGATGGCATAACCACTACAGATACCAAAAGCCAAGTGAAGCTTCAGACCTCTGCACTTTATGTCGACAATTAAACGAGGACCAAGAACACAAAACCATCAAACAATTTAGAAAATGGTGGAATCCAAAGTATCAAGAAGTTTGCACGTCGCCTTTAGATCAGCTTTTGTTACCAGATTTTGATACTAGCGATGATGATCTTGAATTGAAAGAGGCAAAAAGAGAAGAAAAGATTAATAAAAGAAAAGTCGAACATAAACGTAAATATTTTAGGGCACATGAGCCCTAACTGTCGTATAAAGTTGGAATGTCGACCACAGTTTTAAGAAATACTTCTTTTGAGGGTTACTAATAACACGGAGTGACGGACTCTATATTTTATTATTAATATGAACTGTAAATTTGGCCCAAATAAAGTATATCTCGAAGAATTTTCTGTGGTAGAAACGCAATAGTCATTGTTAGAAAAAAGCTATTCCATTCAAAAGTAAATTAACTTTGACTCTAGTTTTAAACCTATCGTGGGTTCTTACCACGGTTTTTGTTTTTAATAAATATCCTCGAGAATCTTTAACAATACATTACAGATAACATTTTATTAATCGTTGTGTCATATCGTAAACAGGGTATCATACTATTTTCTTACCAAAAAACCTTATATAACGGTTAGTAATTAATCACTTTGTTGAAATAAAGATGAGATAGTGGAGCATTACAAAATCTGATATAAAAACAACATTTTAACCTCTCTAAACAAACAAAGTACATCCAATCCAGAAATTCACGTCAAAGTTGCATTAATTCAAATGATCCCGAATTTAAAATAACTTCTCCAACTAGTGGGGTGTCTGCAGAGTAGGTTTAAAGCGGCGCAATCCTCTTAGAGCGGTCGTTAAAGGAGCTCTCATTATTCAAAACCTCGAATTCGCACTGAGATAATTCCAATTACCGTGGAGTCATCATCGCCCGCTTTTTAAGGTCCCGCTTGAAATTGAAGGACCTTTAGAAGCGAAAATAAGGAAATTAGTTTATTGTTAAAAAACATCTCATTAAACTAACTTTCTTCAAAAATGATTATTTTCTGTTCATCATTCGATACCCACATCATCAAAGTGTTAAATAAAATAACTAGTCCGCCACGTTGGGTGGTCGGCCATATTGCATTTATAATGACGACACTTGGCTTATCGTGCATTATCATTAAAACTAAACGAGTGCCTACGCAAAACAACTCAATCGGTTGAGCATTAGAATTCGGTTGCAAGATTTGACTCGAATAAACAAACATACGTCATACATACAATGACATTAGTTTTACATTACATACATATCTACAATGCAAGTTAATAAAAAGCTTGTAAAAAGGTTCTCTCAAAGACTAGTTTTAGACTAAACATAAAATATCTCAAATGTATAGTTTCCAAAATGAGATTTTGAGACAAAACCCAGACTCTCATTGAACCATTGTGTCGAGAATCAATAGGTAACTTATTATCTGATTCAGATGAAATTATTAATAAATCGACAACATAAATCGTAAAGATGAATAAATCGTCAACATAAAGACCAGCTATTCCTGCTGGTATTTATAATAAAACACAGGGTTCAACAGACCACTTCAGAAAATTCATTTTCTTTGCTAAAACTCCATTTATTTTTTTATACCAACACTTGGAAACTTATTTTAAGCCATTTGGATTTGTTTAATTTGTAAACATTTATTTCATTATTAGGTATATTTTTTACTAGCTTCCCGCGCGGGACTTCGTTCCCGTGGGAATTCGGGAAAATCATTTACCCTATGTCCATCCCGAATATTGTAGGATTCTAATGGTTAAATAATTTTTCAAATAGGTCCAGTTGTTTCGGAGCCTATTCGATGCAACAAACAAACAATCAAATCTTTCCTCTTTATAATATGTATAGATATATATGATTAATTTGTTATTTTGGGGATGGGAGACCCATGTCTTAGATATACGATCAATTGAGAATAATCAATCAAGGTTCTTTAATATCTTATTTACACCAAATATTAATGTCTGTGATTTGAGTTTGTAAAGTCCCATCAATTGAATCTTTTAAAAATAAAATAGGTGAGCTATTTCAAACATTTTCGAATGTAGTGCAAGCCTGAAAGCGATTTTATAATAATTTGCAACGGTACGAGGTACGGAACCTAAGAAGGGACACTTGTCACCTTTTTTCCTCGGCACATAATTAAAATTTCCGCTGACACTCGGAAAAGATTAAAGCTATTATATCTCGATGACGGACACCGTTTGCGGGCTGCTTTGACAAGTGCTTTTTTCTGTGGCGTAATTTGCCATGAAAAAAAAACTGTTTTAGTCATATTAAACTTTTGCTTGAAACTTTTTTTTCTAATGTTAGATTGAGACTTTACTCTAGTGCTCTAGGTGACTATCTCGTCCTCATTTATGACAACAACAAAGCCAAATCTGTCATCATGTCAAAGTGGGCAAACCACAAAGTACCAAGTCATATTGTATTGCTGAATTGACATCCAACCGAACTCAAATATTATTTCTAATTGTACTTAGGTATGCATTACTCATCACATATGCGTTTGTTTGAGAAACTATACAATATAGTTGATTTTAGAAACATAAATTGCACAAACATCAACAAACGTCATATTAGACGAACACTTCAATGCACATTCAAAATTCACTGACAGTACACCTGCTTGCTCAGTTTCTTACGGTTCGTATGTCTAAAATAGTAAAAGCAGTATTAATTGGAGCTTACGGCGCAACAGTTTTTCATTTCATACATTTACTAATTATTGAGCGATATTTTGAAACAGACGCCCAACTCAGGTATGTGTTTCGTGCACCAAGGGTTTCAAGAAAAGTGGTGGAAGAAATCGCAATTCATGGGGCCAAGCTTAGAACCATTTCATTGGATTTCAAAAGACCAACAAAATTCCCAACCGATTTGAAATTCATTTTAACGTACAGTTACATTTCTTGGAACTACAGTGATGGACAGGAAGCTTTCATAAACGCAAAATGCAAATACCTAAACTGCTACTTCACGAACGACAAAGCCTTCCTTAATGATATGAGGAACTTCGATGCAATTATTTTTAACATTAAAGATGATTGGCTAAGACACCCAGTGCGTAGGTCACCGCATCAGGTGTACATATTTACGGATTCTGAGTCTTATAATATAGAAGCTACACCTATTTGTAATCCTCTTTTCGATAATTATTTTAATTGGACTTGGAGCAGCAAACTAGATGCCGATATTAGCTGGACTGACAATATTGAAATCATTGATATCAACGGTACAGTATTTGGTCCAAAAGACGATATGAAATGGATCAGTCCCATGAAACCAACAAATATAGGGATACGATTTGGACTGTCTGAGAAAACAAAGATGGCTGTGTGGTTTACATCGGACTGTTCTAAAACAAGTGCAGCTTACAATTTAATGGAAGAAATACACAAAAAACTTCGCAAATATTCTTTATATGGAGTAGATATATTTGGACCATGTGGTGAGAGCTTTTGTCGTACATGGCGAATGGATGACTGCTTTCTATTGTTAGAAGAATCTTACTTTTTTTATTTTGCATTTGAGGACTCTAATAATACGGATGAAGTTAGTGAAATATTGCTCCATGCAGTACAGCATTTAGCAGTTCCTGTCGTGTTTGGAGGAGCTGATTACTCCAGGTATGCTTTGTAATGTTTTCGTTTAGATTTTGGCTCTGTAATGGGGAATTTTTAAAGGGAAAATTGTTCAGTTTCATGGGGAAATTTCCCTCTGAAATTTCTGAAAACCCCTGAAATTTCACTCTTTCTAATTGAAATTCATCCCATATAGTGTTTACAAAACCTTTCAGATATCTACCACCGGGTTCTTACATAGATGCAAATAAATATTCCCCGGATACTGTGGCTCGCAAAATGATCGCAATTTTACAAAACGAAACCAGTTATTTGGATTATTTCCGGTAAGTCTCACAGCAGTAAAATGCTAAATACTTTAGTTGCATTCAAATGAAACAAGCAGTGTATTCAAAACAATACTTCTTCTTTCATGCAAAGCCGATTAGTCACGTTTTGTTTTCAGTTGCTTTCCGAGAAGAGTTTTGTGTTGGCTAATTCACATTCTAAATTTTTTACCTTAAAGTTGAATTCCTATAACAAATTCACAAACAAAGTACCCCGCAACATCTGTCCGTCTGTACGCAATAAACTCAAAAACCACAAAACGGAATTTCAAATTATGATAAATAGAAAACTGTGATGTGTCTGAGTGCGTGTTAAAATAAAAACCTTGTTTTTTATAGTTGGCATAATCATTACGAATATCGAAAATCTCCGAAGAAGTTCGACATCTGCACCTTATGTCAACTTTTAAATGAACGGCAGGACCACAGAGTAGTGAAAAATTTCAGAAAATGGTCGCACCCACAGTACGAAAACATTTGTGCAAAACGATTATCAAATTATGAAAATGCTATAACCCTGCATAGTACAGTAAAATTAGGTTTTGACCCAGACATTGATAATTACTGAGCGGGACCTTTTGGAATATGTTCGGACACCTTCCAGGATAACACTCGGGAAAGTCCCAAAATCTCCCACGTGGGGTAGCTGAGATATCCTGGAAAAACTGGAATTTTGAAATCTTTACAAATGACGATTTTTGTTTTCATTCAGTAGCATTTTTTACGGACAAGATTACTTTCCAGATGCAAATTTACTTTCCTGTGTAGAAAAAAACTGGAAAAACTGGAACTTTCCTTGATTGAAAAAGCTACGATGGAATTAGAGCGACGGTGCATTTCCCGTAAACATAGAAGTTGGAAAACACTACGAATAATGTTGCCCCAAATATCTTTTGTACCAATCGCACTAAGAAGTATTTGCGAACAGCATGTATAATCAAAACAAGTTAAAAAACGCGCTGCGGACTCAATAAACAAACCGATAAATTTTCCTCTCTCCTCCCAAGTCGTGAATATAAAATTATCACCCTGAGTCAGCGGATTTAACTCGATTTTAATAAAAAGAGAAAAAGTAAAAAAACGCTAGCAAACTTACCGATGCCGATGTCGAGTTGAACGCCTGATTTTTCTGTCGTTGCAAATCTTGGCAGCTTATTGAATTGCGTTTATGAAATCAAAAGGAGTTTTTCACTTGTAAAATAAATTTTGAGGAGAGGGAATTCTGTTGCATATTTCAATGCTTAAAATTTGAATAGCAGATTTAATATTAAATACATTCTTTGTTAACGCGAATAAAAGTTTTTGTTGTTTTTAATTCTGAATTCTTTTACGAGGTTTCATTGGACTCCATAAAGCATATTAGGTACGTATATTGGAAGTCTTTAAATATTTTACAAACATTAAGGATGTGAATAAGCCCATTGAACTGAACAACTTTCCCTAAGGAACATAGTTCGAAATATTTAAAAAATCGCCCTACAACTAGAGCTATCAGCTGATTGCGCTAGTATGAAGAGTCAAACATTTTCTTGCGAATTTCATATGAGTTCCTTGGGGAAAGTTGTTGAATTTTTAAAGGGAGAAACCCCCTAAAGTTTCGCGAAATATTTTAAGTATATTTCAACAATTGTTGTTGTAACTGAGCCTCAAGGAGTACTTACTCGAACTCGTCTTTCTGGGAGACTTCAATGCCCACCATAGTGAGTGGCTATTCTCATACAAGAAAACTGACCATGCTGGAAGAGAAGGTCGCAAATTTGCATTATCGCCGGATCTCACCCAGCTGGTGAACGAAGGGACGAGGGTACCAGATGTTGACGGACATACGCTTAATTGCCTTGACCTTCTGCTGACAACAGATCCAGACAGACACTCAGTAGCGGTTTCGGCCCCACTGGGAACATCCGACCACTGTCTGGTGAAATCCGTATCGATCTGCTCTTCTCCAGACGTCAGTCTGTAAGGCACCAGGAGAGTTTGGCAATACAAGTCAGCTGATTAGGATAAAATGCGGCACTTTTTTGCATCTTATCCTTGGCGGCAAATGTGTTTCTCTTCGGATGATCCCTCTTGTTCGGCTGACGAGATTGCGGATGGAATTCTTCATTCCATTCTCCGACATTCCGCTCGGTCATAAGGCTCGGCCTTGGTTCAATGCGAATTGTGCACGTGCTGAAGCACGCAAAGAAGCAGCATACCAGGCCTGGCATCTCTTGTGCGATCTCTTTTTGCGAGCAATTCTCGTCTGGACACTGGCTCTCATCAGCCGCCATCAATACCTCGCTGTGACTTCTCAATGCCGGAAGTCACGATACAAAATAAAGAGGTTCGCAGAGCACTACAGAGTCTAGACGTAAATAAAGCTAGCAGTCCAGATGGGATACCTTCTAAAGTCCTGAGGTACTGTGGTCCTGAGTTGTCTCCAGGGTACCTACCATGATCGTTTAAAAGCATTTCTGTTTAGGATCCAACTTTGAACTGCTTCGCAATTGGAATGTTTTTTTAAATGGTACCATGATGGCGCTGCTTTTGAACTGCTCGGTTGTCTATGGTCCATTTTAAATGTCTATATAAATTGTCGCTGGTCTGCCTTTAAATCGCAACAGCGCCAAAATTGAATCGCTTATAAGCCATCATGGTACGAATAAGCGTTGCAGACTTGTTTAGGTCCTAAATTGGATCGCGCTAAGCGATCATGGTGAACCTCCTGTACTGACACGCCTGTATCGTCTCTACCTTAAGACTAAAACCGTACCCAAGACCTGGAAACTTGCTAACGTGCAACCAGTACCCTAAAAGGGTAGCCGTGCCGATCCCTGCAATTACCGTCCCATCGCTATCACCTCCATGCTTTGTAAGGTTATGATCGTCAATATGGCTTTCGCCGCACTGCTGGGGCGAAGCCATCAAGAAACATGGCGAAGCTCTCGCCGTGTCACTAGATATCTCGAAGACATTTGACAGGGTTTGGCATGCAAATCTGCTAAGTAAGCTTCCTGCGTACGGTGTCCCTGTCAACTTCTGTGATTGGATAGCTGACTTTCTAAGAGAACGGATGATCCGAGTAGTCATCAATGGCTGCTCCTCTGACCTAATGGCTATTGACGACGGAGTTCCTCAGGGGTCCGTTCTCTCTGCGACCCTGTTCCTGCTGCACATAAACGATAAGCTTTTGCATAGAGTTGTTGCGTGATAGTACAGTCATGGAGAGATACCTGTCCGGTCCGGGAGCTGGTGGGGATGAAATTGTCTCAGAGAGGAGAGCTCTGAGGTACATCTATTCCTATAACCGGTAAGCTTGAACTTCTTGGCATGAAGTTGTCTGCTAACCTCAACTTCGGCACCGCCATCGAGTCCAAAATCCAAACAGCGGCCAAAAAGCTGGGCGTCCTTAATAGGGTTACGTTACGTCCGATCAACTCTTGTCCCTATATAAGGCACAGGTAAGATCGTGCATGGAGTATTGCAGCCACCTTTGGGATGGTTCAGCCAAATACCAACTAGCCGCTCTGGACTCGGTGGACCGCAGAGCTAGAAGACTCATCGGTGATAAAAAGCCGGTTAAAAATAAACTATAAGGCCTAGCTCATAGACGCAAAGTAGCTTGCCTATGTATTTTTTACAAGATATGCACAGAAGCTGCATGAGCTCATTCCGCCTGCCCCTTTCTTCCATCGGACATCCAGATGCACTGAGGGGTATCACCCTTACCTCGTCGAGATCCCTCGGATCCGCACTGAGCGCTTTTCTTCATCCATACTAATATTATAAATGCGAAAGTAACTCTGTCTGTCTGTCTGCCTATCCGTCTTTCACGCCTAAACTACTGAACCGATTTTAATGAAATTTGGTACAGAGATAGATTAGAAGCTGGGAAAGGACATAGGCTACATTTTACCCCACAGTTGGGCACCATATAACCTGTAGTCCACGCGGGCGGAGCCACGAGCGGAAAGTTATCTTTTATGTTGCGCACTGCCAAGGAATGGAACTCCCTGCCTGCGTCTGTATTTCCGAGCTCATATAACCCGGATCTCTTTAAAGTTCGAGTGAATAGGCATTTTCTGGGTGAGCTTGCTTCATCCTCGACCGCATCTTCTCCCTTGTGGTCAAGAGTTTTTTATTAATAAAAAAAAAATTTTAAGACTGGGAAATATGTTTCTATTGCTACATTATTCATATAAGGTGATTTTAAATTATTTAACAAAAATTAAAGGTTTTAATCAGCCTACTAAACTGAACAACTTTCCCCTAGAAACATAGGTCGAATTATGAAAATAGTTTTTGCCTTTACATACAACTTGAGCAATCAGCTGACTTGCCTTTGTGTGGGGAGTCGAATTTTTAAGAATTTCACATAGGTTCCTTGGGGAAACTTGTTCAATTTCGTAGGGAGAATCAGCCCCTAAAGTTTCGCTAAGTAATTCAAAGTTACCCCGTATTAAGTTTTCTCTTAAATTATTTTAAAATGGTCTTCAAACAGTTCCCATATCATTTGTTACTCCAAATTATGCATTATAGCTTTCCGCCCGGGACTTCGTTCCCGTTGAAATTTGGGAAAATGATGTAGCCTATGTGTTAACCCAGAGTTTCAAAATTGGTCTAGCCGTTTGAGCGTGAAAGAGTACCTAAAAAACATCCATAAATCCTCACAAACTTTCGCATTTATAATAATAATAGGAAGTAGGATATGTTGTTTTCTAAAGTTGTCTCGAAACAGTTCCTCGTGATAATTATCATTTCATTCTAAAAAATAAAAATAAAATAAAAAATTCACCCGAATTGAGAACCTCCTCATTTTTTTTTAAGTCGGTTAAAAAGTATGCATTATTATTTCCCAAATAATCTTTCATTAGTCACTACTTTTAACTTCTTTCTTCTCTTTCTTCCA
Organism: Aproaerema taeniolella; assembly: GCA_949987775.1. Classification (NCBI taxonomy): domain Eukaryota; kingdom Metazoa; phylum Arthropoda; class Insecta; order Lepidoptera; family Gelechiidae; genus Aproaerema; species Aproaerema taeniolella. The sequence goes on from OX465245.1 coordinate 8,296,683, forward strand.
CCTGCCTACTACTTTTATGAAACCCTAAATAAAAACCGTACCTCGCAGATTTTTTCATCAGGGCGATGTTTAACCAGAGTTTTACTCTTAAATCGAAGGCTGGCGAAAGTTTTTCGTGGCGAAAGCCGGAGCGGCGAATATTAGCAAAAAGTCATTAAAAGTAAGGGGGCTGTTCATCATTGAGGACCTCAAAGTCGGTATTAAAACACCGAGTTGGACCGACAAGTTATAAAAGTTGATTCATTTAACGCTTCTTCGCGTACGAGAGCCTCGCATTTGAAATTTATACCGCGCCCGTGACGACGGAATTTTTAATGAATTGATTTATTTATTTACTAGCTTTTTCACGGGAAATTTTGGAAAATTGTGTAGCCTATGTGTTATTTTGATGTAAATCTGTAGTAATTTAGCTTCACTAAATTACTACAGATTTTTTAATCAAAACCCGTCAAGTAGATTTTGTGTGAAGGAGTAACAAACATCCATTCTTACTAAAGCTTTTATAATAATGGCGGCGGGACTGTTCGTGTCTAGGTACAGACGAGCGAGCATCAGATTACACATTTCCAATATAAAATCGGAGTCTATTTCAAAGGAGATACCTATAAGGACGTCGAAGTCAACAAAGTGTACTCTAGTAAAAGCAGTGCGTCAGGTAACCCATTTTCTGTACAAAAGCTGTCGCTATTACGAGCGAGATAAGGGCGTTTTCAAATTTAACATGCAAAGCCTGATGTGCTGCCGTGTGTACAAAGTGTATTCCCTCAACTAAGTATCAACCCATGTTTATTTTTAATGAACATCTATCTATCATCATCAGCCTGCATATGTCCCCACCAAGGGGCACAGAACACCCATCGGAGCTGTTTTGCTTTAGCTAAAATACTTAAAAAAATAAAATGTTCAATATTCCTTAAGTAATTCTTCATAATTCTTTATCTAAATAGATGCATATTTTAAATGTAGAAAAAAAAACTTAAAATGAATATTCCCGGAGAATAAATGAAAAAAACTGCCACAGCGGCTTTTCAAAGGCAATCTTTTCGTTAAAACGAACTTTTAGACAACTCTTTAATGTATAACTTTGTTTCAACCTTAGAACAATAAAATAGGAGTTTCCCCCGGTATACTTTCATCCCTCCTACCTCGACATACAGTTTTTACCGCGCGAGGATTTTGCTGTATTATGGGATCAACACTAGAATCAAAAGCGAGTATTGACTTCTTTCCAGCCCCGGATCTAGAGGGGGCTGACGAATAAGGAACTCATCCTTAACGCAACTTTGAGCACTACACTGGGAAAAATAGACTTAACACAGAAAGAGCAGCGCTAGACCTGTTCTTTCCAGTGAGCGTTTGATGGCTGAAAAGATATGATGATGAAGGTAAAATTATTGGCCAGCGCGCGGCATTTTTCAGTTTTTGCCCCACCTCGAAACAATTCAAGCAGCTGCTTCTTACAAAGAAACGTTGAAGTAATGTTCAGTTGAGTCACTTCGTATCAAACTTCTAACTTATTTAATTCTACGGTTGCAGTTGGTTTCCGCGCCATCGGCACACTTTATACAATTAGTGATAATTAAACGATTCAAAGGTCTAAATTTCATTGAAAAGTTCCCGACTCAAGTTTTTAATTCGATGGATTTCCAGAACTTTGGATTACAATTAGTTCGTAATTAGATTTCATTTGGCGATTCTCTTAATTTGTTCTTGATGAATTTCTCTTAACACTTTCATTGGTTTCTTTGGTTTTCAGATAGATCATGGTACAGTCTGTTCCCTCAATTAAGTATCCAGCCATGTATCTTGTCTGAAGGTGATAAGGTTCATATTAGAATGATCTTGACCCTTTAACTTGGGGCATTGATTGTACATGATAATGAGATTTTTTTTAAAGTAGCCTATGTCAGTTTACAGCCCTCCAGCTATCGATGTGCAAATAATCTAGTTGATATATTGCTCTTACAATACAATACAATACAATACAATATACTTTATTGTACTCCAACACAGATAAGGTACAGTTACATTTTATACAAAAAGTTATGTCAGGGTACAAAAGGCGGCCCCATTGCTAAGAAGCAATATCTTATCGGCAACCTTTGGGTGTGGAGAAGAAGTAACAAACCGTTTAGATGTGGGTGCAAATATAATACATGCTACTTACATAGAATAAATTACACATATAGAACAATAAAACATATCTACCTAACCTAACCTAACCTAACATACATACAAAACATATAATACATATATGATATATACCTATACCTATATAAATATATACCAAATTATACAATGAACATCATTGAACATAACATTACAGAGAGAAAAAAAAAAAAAAAAAAAAGGACATTCTATAGAAAATTGAAAGAAGACAAAAACACACAGCCATAAATAAACTAATAATTGCATATTGATTCAAAGTGCCTCCTCAGCATTGTTTTGAAAGTGAGCAAGGTTTGCGCGGATCGTATACTACTGGGCAAGGAATTCCAAAGGCGTGCGCCGTGCACTGTAAAGGATTTAGTGTAGTAATTGGTCTCATGAACAGGCAGGTCGATGAGGTATCTTGTGTTACTGCGCGGTTCCCGCCCGCGGCCATCCGAGCAAAACGCAAAGCGTTCCCTGAGATAAGCCGGAGCATGTGGATCACGCAGTGTTTTAAAAAGTAAGCACAGAATATGAGTGTCACGGCGCAGCCGAATGGGTAACCATTTGAGTTTCCTCCTAAAATCGGATATATGGTCGAACTTTCTGACTCCATAAATGAACCGTATTGCCATATTTTGCAGTCGTTCCATTTTACTGAGACGTTCCTCTGTCAAGTCGAGATACGCAACATCTGCATAGTCGAGCAACGGGAGAAGGAGAGCCTGAGCGAGCGCAATTTTAGTAGGAATTGGAAGGAAGTTTCCTAACCTTCGCAATGACATAAATGATGAAAACACTTTGCGACTCACTTCGCCCACCTGCTTCGACCAAGACAGCGTCGTATCGAAAAAAACGCCTAAGTTCTTGACAGTGTCACAGTAACTAATGCTAACATCTTTGTACTTAACAGGTGGAAGAGATGTCACGTCGAGTTTGCTTATCTGCCGACTACCGCCAATCACAATGGTCTGGGACTTGGTAGGATTGACACTCAGTCCATGAGAATCTGACCACTGCGCAATGCGCGACAAGTCGGCATTCATGCGGTTAATGGCAGTAACGATATTGTGCACTGGCTCAAGAGTGTATAATTGGAGGTCGTCAGCGTATAAGTGGAAAGAGGAAGAGATTGAAGAAGTGATGCCATTAATAAAAATTGAAAAGAGCAGCGGCGATAATACACCACCTTGTGGGACACCTGATGAAGTACAGGCCCAATCAGATTGTTGATCATCCACACGTACACGCTGACGACGACCCACTAAGTATGTACGGAACCACTGCAAAACAGAAGGCGATGCCCCAAGAGAACTCATCATAGCGAGTAGGATATCAAAATCAACCATGTTGAATGCGTTGCTGAAGTCCAACAAAGTTAGCAAGGTGACTTTTTGTTGTTCCATACCGAGACGGATGTCATCCGTCACTTTGACCAGAGCCGTAACTGTGCTGTGTCCCGGGCGGAAACCAGATTGCATCGCATTCAACAGGTTGTTTTGATTAAGAAAAGTCGATAATTGGTGATGAACAAGCCGTTCTAGAACTTTGGATAGAAAAAGAAGGATTGAAATTGGGCGATAATGGGAGAAAGAAGTTGGGTTACTATTCTTGGCCAGTGGAATCACAACGGCGTCCTTCCACGCCTTGGGAAAGACTTGTGTTATTAGGGAATAATTTAGGATATGCGTGATGACAGGAAGTACAACATCGAGGACAGGGATGATCATAGCACGGCTGATCTCATCACTGCCCACGGCGCTTGAAGTAATAGAAAGGATATGCTTCCTGACATCAGCATCAGAGACAGGGGTAAAGGAGAAGAAGGAAGATGGAGAGGAGTTGCTATAAATTTCTCCCAGGGCATCAGCCTTCTGACTAGAACAGCTAAAGGCAACGTTCGACATAGTAAAGTGGGAGTTCAAAGAATTTAAGTCTACATTTGACGGTGCATCCTGACGAACTTTGCCAATGCCGAGAGAACGAAAAAATTTCCAGACTTTGGACGGGTTCCCATTCTCGATGGACGCATGAAAGTTGCGGCGTTGAGCGTCACGACATGCAGTGTGACACCGGTTGCGAATGCGTTTATAAGCTTCACGTGCTTTCATCAGTGTAAGACTTTCGCAATTTGGCTTTAGCAGCCGCCTTTTTTGTGACCAACTCACGGATTTCCGGAGTGAGCCACGGCGAGGGCAGATGCTTCATACGCACCGCGCGAATTGGAGCATGCTGATCAAACAGTTGAGTCAAAAGATAACCAAAAATTGCAATCTTGTCATTCACATCAACGGCAGAGTACACCGAGTTCCAGTCTAGTTTCACCGCATCAGATATAAGTTGATCCGTATTCATCTCCTTGAAGTTACGCTGCATCAAGATTTTTGGTTTGGGTTTTGGTGGGCGGATTCTATAGGATAGGTATATAAGGTCATGGCGGGAGAAGCAGTCTGCAGGAAATTGTCCATGGGAATCAACATGATCAATGGAGGAAACAATGGCTAGGTCTAGCAGAGAAGGAGCACAATTAGGAGACTGATGAGTGGGACCAGAAGGAAGGATATGAAGATTAGAAGACTCGATTACAGATACCAGTTTCTTAGCACGATGATCGGCTTTTAGCAGATGATCTTCTACTAACAAACAAACACACTTTCACATTTATTTGGTGACTTTAAATAAGTTAGAGGAACTTTAGAGAACGTAATTCTCTCTATGAAACTGAACAACTTTCCCAAAGGAACCCATTTGAAATTTCATTTAGAGGCAATATGCTGATCGCTGAAGTTCTATGAAGAGACGAACATTTATTTTCATACTAGCTTTCCGCTCCGCCCGCGTGGACTACAGGTTATATCGTGCCTAACTTTGGGATAAAATGTAGCCTATGTCATTTCCCAGGCTTTAACCTATCTCTGTACCAAATCTCATCAAAATCGGTTCAGTAGTTTAGGCGTGAAAGACGGACAGACAGACAGAGTTACTTTCGCATTTATAATATTATAATTTATTAATAAATAAATAAAAATAAAGTAAGGATTTTACCTCTGTTCCATAGAGAAATTACCTAGTTCAGTTTCGTGCGCTGATACTTGATACACATCTTTTATTTTCGCTAGCTTATTTAAAGTCATCCAATATAAAGTTGATAGCCGAGTTGGTAATGAGCCAGACTTGTAATCGGAAGGTTGCGGGTTCAAAACCTGGTGCGGACCTGTACCACTGAATTCGTCTTTTCGGATTTATGTACAGATTTCTAATGATCACTTGCTCAACGGTGAAAGAAAACATCGTAATGAAACCCGCCTGTCCAAGAAAATTCGTTTTCAAAAGAAGAGCGGTCCACCAACCCGCATTGGGCCAGCGTGGTGGACTATGGCCTGAATCTCCTTCGTGTTTTGAAGGGAGGTCCGTGCCCATCGGTGGGAACGTATATGGGCTGGTGAAAAAATATAAAGTTGAGACGTGTAGAGAAAGGTTATAAAAACTACATTATAACTCGGTAGCCACAAGAACGCTACAAAAGGGAGAAGGGAGGGTATCATTCGTCTATTTTTCGCTATTTACATACGCGCCGTGCACTGAGCCAGACGTGTCCACTACAGCTCTCGCTCAAACAAAGAAATTTTCATATTTAATTTTCTGTGTAGTATAATTGCCTACATATTTCCGTTTCTACCGCGTCCCAAGCTTTATTTGCATATGTGGATCTCTGTTCCGTTTAGTTTTTCAATTTAAATGCTATTTTACTGAGCGCTTGCGGTGTTGCAGAAAAACTTATTCATAAATTGCAAACATTATACTGCAAGTCAGAAAAATCTTGGAGATTGGCAAAACAAATCTAATAACTAGGACCTTTAGGCACTTTTAGAAAAACAATTTTATTATAATCTTAAAATATTGTGAAAGGGCTTCACATTTTTTAAAAGTTATCAATTCAATTCTTTGAAAAATGGCGTCCACAATCGTCATTTTTTAATTGGAAAAAATTACATAAGCCTCTTTTAAACATTGTCTAAGTTTTAGTCTTATTTCTTGTGATCACAGACCTATATCGAGATAGACGAAAAGAGCGCTTCAAACTGTATGAGAACCTAGCGTGTCGAATTTTTCGTACCTAAAATGACGTCACGAGCGAGATTTAGTGATGGGAAATCAAAACCGCGCGAAAATGATTCAAAGGTGCTTAATTAAGTAAAACAATAATGCAAATCCGATTAAAATCGATTATCATTTACTTACGGTATAGGTTTTAAGCTGACTGACTTTAGTCAGACAAAACTGTGACCGTAGATCACACTTTTTACACGTAAGGTAGGTAAACTTTTAACATCTATCTCGATATAGGTCTGTGCTTGTGATCTTTTGACCTGGGGAACAATAGTGTGAAATTAATAGGCTTAGGCAAGATGTTATCCGAATGGCCGGTGTGCATTCTAGATCAATCAAACCGTTAATTACGTAATTACCTAAGTATCACTTTGCAGGGACATTGATCTTAACAGATTATAGATACCTGCACCTATCTACCTGTGTTGTTACAAAGATAGGGCAGAGAAAGAAGCATTTAAGTGTATGGTTTTGTTTAAACTGAGCAGAAAAACGACATTCTAATTATTTATTTATCAAACAAATTGGAAATATAGTTTTTTAAAAAAGCTTTTAATAGTCTGCTAAGCTACCAACCCCACATGGTTTCTTCACAATTTGTTAGCTTGAAGTTTTATTGGGTTCGATTCTGGCGTCTCATTGGCTCGGTTCCGCCTCTTTCGTGTAGCGCCTAAATCGAAACTTTTGCTGAGCCATCGGAAGAACCGAACGATACTGTAGTAATAGAACCCCATATTGGAAATGTACCTCTTTCTAGGGTAAATTACCTTTTATATAACTTTGAAATAGTTAGCAAAAATTAAGGGCGCTTTATTTTAAAAAATAAAAAATAAAGCGCATATTCGACTCGATAGACACCCATGCACACACACACATACACACACACACCCACACTCACACACACACATATATATATACACATATATATATAGTCTCAAGTAATGGTTGTGGGGAGTAGTAGGTTACGTGTCAGATGCGACGTTAGTAGTTGTCGTGTGTATTATAACGGCGTTAATATTCCATACACTGACAAAGTAAAAAACCTGGGTTTAATCTTTGACAACTGTTTGTCTTGGTCAGCACACGTTAGCGAGTTGAGTCGGCGCATGCACTACTCTTATCATTCTCTCAAGCGACTTCAGAACTTTCTTCCATTCAAAACTAAAATCTTACTAGCCCAATCTCTTTTACTTCCAATTCTCGATTATGCTGACGTTTGCTACTTAGATGTGAGTGAGGAGTTGCTTGGTAAGCTAGAACGACTCCAAAACCTGGCTATTCGATTTATTTTCGGTCTGCGAAAATATGACCATGTGTCGGAATATCGCGCACAACTGAAATGGCTTCCCATTCGGCGCCGCCGCGATGTGCACCTTCTGTCCTTCCTGTACAACATCCTCAAGAATCCTTCCTCTCCTGATTACCTTCGTTCCCGTTTCCAACTGTTACCTCCTGATACTCGTCCACGCCGCTCCTGTAATACCACGGTGTTGCAATGCCCCTCCGCTAGTACAAACTTTCTTTTTAATTCTTTTACTGTCCGTGGAGCACGGATGTGGAACAAACTGCCAAAAGTCATACAAGAGAGTCCGTCTATACATTCTTTTAAAAACAGAATCAAAGAATACTTCCTGTCACAACTTTAATGAGCAATTATATTATTTATTATATGTATTATAATTATGTATTAATATGTATTATTAATTTTATCATTTATATATGTATTAATTATGTAACCATCTCTTAGTTTGTATTTTCTTTCTGTTGTGCGCAATTCTCTCTTCCCGTCTAATACACTATTTCTCACCGGTTAGGTTGGCTGGAAGAGATCTCTTCTAGAGATAAGCTCGCCTTTGTAAACATTTTTTTTTTCTGTCAAATTGTCTTACTTTGTTGTGCAATAAAGAATATTATATATATATTATTTAAGCTTTAAGTAAGGACAACTAAGGATAGCTTAACATAGTGCCTATGTTGATTGGCTCTTATCTGGTTTATATCCATTTTGTAAGTTTGTTTTGAGGATGGGGGCGTGGTGGTCTGTACTACAGGCTATGTGCCTATCACAGCCACTAGTCTCTCACCAATGTTAAATATATTTTAATCTTATAATTGCTAAGGCCTTACGTATACCTAACATTGTTGAGAGAAATAAAAATGATTATTTATTATATTATTATTTATTTATTATTAAGGATATGAATCAGCGCACTAATAAACTGAACAGCTTTCCTTACGGAACAAAGGTCGAAATATTAAAAAAAAATTGGAGCGATCGGCTCATTGCGTCTTATTATGGGAAATGGAATTTTTTTTGTGGATTTCATATGAGTCTTATGGGAAAATTTGTTCAGTTTCATGAGTAGAATCACTTTCATTAGTTAATTTTAAGTTACCCCATATTTTAACTAGCTACAGTAAAAGGACCTTGTAAAAGTTGTACTTATACTCTACAAAAGGTTTTAAATTAAGTACATATTATTAATTTCTTTTATTTGTGATTTTATATTTACGTGAATAATGACCATACAATATTGTAAAGTATCAAGAAATCCCATACAACTTGTATGAAAAACAGAGCGGCTATGAAAATCATCCCATTAAGAAAACCTCACGTTTTATAAACAGATAACTATAAAGTTAAAAAATTCTATAATCCCCAACATTTATCGCAAACTAGCTTTCCACCCGCGGCTCCGCCCGCGTGGACTACCGGTTATATCGTGCCCAATTGTTGGATAAAATGTAGCCTATATCCTTTCCCAGGCTTTATTCTATGCCTTATAGAATTTTTGAACTTTATAGTTATCTGTTTGGTACAGATTATAGAATTTTTGAACTTTATAGTTATCTGTTTGGTACAGATTATAGAATTTTTGAACTTTATAGTTATCTGTTTGGTACAGATGTACCAAACTTCAAAAATCGGTTCAGTAGTTTAGGCGTGAAAGACAGACAGACAGAGTTACTTTCACATTTATAATATTAGTATCGATTTTGACTAAGTATAGCTAAGAACAATCTCGATTACATGAAAACATAAAAAAATGCATAAAAAACCGGTCCATTCGTTCAGGAGCTACGATACCACAGACAGACACAGATACACACGTCAAACTTATAACACCCCTCTTTTTTGTCGGGTATAAAAAAGGTCCTGAAGGATACATCTAAAAACTTTGAACTATCTACTAAGAACGAGGGTCATGGCAAGCTAGTCTACTTTCAATCCCAGTCCAATGCAAAAGGATATAAAAAAATTATACCTAGGTAACACTGAAAATGTTTAGAAAATGAAAAACGGCTTAATGTAGAAAGTTGCCAATACTTTTATTGTTTTTCGAAGTAATCTCCGTTCCTCTCTACACATCGTCGCATTCGATGGAACCACTGAGAAAAGCAGTGGGCCCATTCTTCCTTAGGGGTCTCTTCTATGGCATTTTCGTACGCTTTCACCGCATCTTCAGGGCTCGTAAAGCGAATACCTCGAATTTTATCTTTAGTTCTTGGGAATAAATAATAGTCGCAGGGCGCCAGGTCAGGACTGTATGGCGGATGACTCATTATCTCGACACCTGCCATAGTCAAATATTCAACAGTCCGTTTTGCGGAGTGCGCTGAAGCATTGTCGTGGTGAAGGAGGATCCTGCTTCGAGGGTGCTGCTGTCGAATTTTTTCCAAGACAACAGGCAAACAGCGATTGACATACCAGTCTGCAGTAACTGTCCTTCCATCTTCTAGCACAACTGTCGCGAAATGACCTTTCCGACCAAAGAATGAGGCAATCATCTTTTTTCCTTGACTTCTTCCTTTCTTTACCTTAGTTGGCCGATCCTCGAAAGGAAACACCCACTGAGCTGATTGTCTTTTGGTTTCGGGTTCGTAGCAATATATCCAGGTTTCATCACCTGTGACGATGTCAAATACAGCATTTGAGTCACCGCCGTTGAACTTATTTAACATTTGGCAACACCAGTCCATGCGAATGTGTTTCTGGTCGTCGGTTAAAGTATGGGGAATCCATCTGGCACAAAGCTTCCTGACGCCTAAATGTTCGTGTAATATTTTTTGAACTTGACTCATACCAATGCCTAGGCTTGCCCGTATCTGTTGATAGGTCACTCTCTTATCTTCCTCTATCATGCGTCGCACAGCACTGATGTTATCTTCAGTAGTCGCTGTTAAAGGACGTCCCTCACGCGGATCATCATTGAGATTGCTACGTCCACGCTTAAACTCGTTAAACCAATTGTAAATAGTGGCACGAGATGGGGCTTCATTAAGAAATGCTAATCGCAGCCTATCATAGCTTTGTTGTTGAGTAAGCCCACAACGAAAGTCATAATAAATCATTGACCGAAAATTTTCTCGCGTTAGGTTCATTTTCACGTGTAACAAGAGTTTTAGATTTGCCGCCAATTTTCAAAAACAAATGACAAATGAATGCAATATACTACATTAGGTTACCAAAGAGTTCTAAAATTGAAATTCAAAAAAAGTTTTCATTAGCAATGTTTCTAACTGGCCAGTTCTAAACATTTTCAGTGTTACCCACGTATTTTCAATTTAGAAATTAAACAAAATTAATAAAACAGGTTGGGCAGGTGTTTCGGAACGTATACGGATTACGGGATGACATTTCACGCTGATATGGGTGCAATGCAAAATGCTATTCAATAAATAACATATAATTTTCCTCTGCCACATAATATTAATTTTGTAAAATTTACGAATGATTTTTTCTACAAAAATGTTGTTAAAATCTAAAACCATTTACTTACTTCGTGATATCAAAAGGTAGTGTTAAAATTTATTTGTTGCCATTTTCGCGTCAATCTTTTCTGACTCAAATTATAGACACAATGATAAATTGTAAGTAGACAAGACACGAAAATAAGATATGTCACCTCATACGAAACTAAAACAAAAGTATGAATCCGTCGACTAAATTACCTAGACAGACATAAATAGGTCTATGGCATTACCGATTACGATAATGCCATAGACCTATTTACAAAACAACCCAATTTGGGTCTTTTTGAGGCTTCACAATGCTAGCGTAGATGACATATCAGATGCCAGAGACATACACACAGATACACACGTCAAACGTATAACACCCCAATTTTTTTGTCAGGGCTTAAAGAAAAATAACAAGATGGTTCTCTAAACAAATAAGAGCATTTTTCGAACTGCATTTTATTTCTTCACTAACACAAAGACGAAAAGGCTTCCTTTGAGAGCAGCGAGACATGGAACTGATGCATACACTAGTGAAGCCAATTGGAAGGTGTAGAGCAGTGTTACTAAAGCGCTTGTATCTCAGTGGCGCTCAATGTTCGAATTCAATCATTGAGGTTAAGCAACGTAAACGCAGCAGGAAACTTTGTTGGATGACCATTGAGGCAATTTATAACGAGCGTTTCCTTGCTTTAGCACGTTGAAGGGTCGATACCGGTTGTTTTTAATCTACGACGAATAAAGAGAGGGTGTTTTTGGTGTGTATCTGTATGTCTGTGTATCAGTGTGTCTGCCTGTGGCATAGAAGCTCCTAATCGAATGGTACGGATTTCGATGTTGTTTTTTTTTGTCTAAAAGCGTTCGTAATCGAGATGGTCTTTAGCTCTATTTAATCAAAATTGGCTTAGCCATTTAAGAGTTATAAGCAATAACGGCTTTACCACAAATCATTAGAACACTACTTAGACAATGTCTACTGACTTGTGTCATTTTTTCGACTCTTGATATTAGTCACCGACCGATTAATTGTGAAAGCTATAATGTCATTCTTTTGAGGACCCAAATTTCACATAAGGGACCATCCATAAATTACGTCACACGTTAAGGGGTGGGGAGGGGGTCGACAAAGTGTGACATTGTGTGACAAGGGGGTGGGAGGGGTCATAAGTTTCGTGACTTCACTTTTCAAAATATGTAATGAGTATAAAAACGTGTTAACTATTAACGACAAAATTAACCTCTTGACTGAGGAGACTTCAAACACTCTTTTTACGTTTTTAATTTGGTTGAGACAGTGAGTTTTGAGTTCCCAAAAAAAATAACAACTCTATTAAGTACTGATTTTATTAGAAAATTGCCAAAAAATGAAAAAAAAAATATGTGACGTCACGCTAGGGAAGGGGGAGTCTTACAAATGTGACCAGCTGTGACAAGGAGGGAAGAAAAATCATAAAAAACAAGAAAAATCATAAAATTCGTGTGACGTAATTTATGGATGGACCCTAATTTGTCGTTCGAGTAAAAACGATACTTTACCAAAGTAAGTAAGGATTTCCAGTAGCGTATTTCCTAAGCACTCCCCTACTCCCTACGTTCTTGGAAAGTAGTAAGGCAACTTATTAACGAGGGTTAAGCCTTCGGACGCGGAGGTTTGGCAACTTTTCCACTAATAGGCACGTACTTCATTAGCCATCTTCTATCAAGGATGTTCTAACTGTCAATATATACAGGGTATTTTTTTTATCACTATCCAAATTTTTTGTACGTAAACTTTATGAAAATTTAACAGACCCTTATTTTTTTGTTTCTACGTTTCATATAAATATTTCAAGCTAGATCGTCTGAAGCATAAAAATAAATCAAAATTTTTGTATGGAAAAAAAATAACATCGTCCAATTGACTTAAAACTTTGTAATTGCACTCTTCAAAACAATTTGTGACACCTATGTTTCTGCGTTTTACAAAATTCACCCTCTAATAAGTTAAAAAGGGGTAGCAAAATCTGAAAATTTAGGAAAAAATAAAAAAAAATCCTCTTTATTTACAACAACGTAATTTTTCCTTTTTATCAACGTTACTGACACCGTAAGAGAAATTTGGCTAGTGTTAAAAAAATTACCCTGTATATACAAATATTTATTATACCTATTTATTAACTGTAAACTACTATGGAAAGTTCAGTATTAAAGAAAAAAAATGAAGTACTAACAAGAAAACTTAATCTAGAAAAGAGCACGGACATTAAATATTTGGATGCTAATAACAACACAATAAAAATAATAATAAAAAACTTTCAATAATAAAAGTAACGTGTGTGACTTTACTTAGCTAAAATTCAGGATATGAACCAGCTCACTAAACTAACCAACTTTCCCTAAGGAACGTAAGTCGACTTATGAAAAAAAAAATCGTCTCTCCATATAACTTAGCGATCAACTGATTGAGAATTCACGTTTTTTTTGAGAATTTCATAGGGTTCGCTAACTAATATAAATGTGGAGAATCACCCCATGAAGTTTGGCTTACTAATTTAAAGTCACCCCATATAACCATATGTATCCGCTAGCCCCTAAAGCTCTTCAACTGTATCGCTTCGTGATGCACTCATATAAGGAGCGCATCACGGAGTGATGTGGTTGAAGAGTTTTCAGTTATTTTTAATTTTTATTTTGAGAGTCATCCTATGAGGCTGACATAGACGTTACGTATGGTCTAAAGCCTCGTTTTACTACATTTAAGATTAAAAAAATAAAAACATATGTATGAAAATTGACTTATTTATACATTTATTTTGTTTTCTTTTATCTCTTATTATTTTTGTACTTTTGCGCTACTCTCGGTTTTTCTTGTGTTTTTCCTTTCCCTTTGGGTTGCCTGGAAGAGATCGCTGCTTAGCGATAAGGCCGCCCTTGCACACTTTTGATTGTAAGACTGTACTGTATCTTATTACCCTGTAAAGTATGCAATAAAGTATTTATCTATCTATCTATAAGCTCATGTCCATTCGAGTGGTAGTGATGCTGCCTCTTAATTGATGGGTCCTGGGTTCGGTTCCCGGGCCCCGGTTCTGTAACTTCAGTTGTTTGTCGATGGAATGGAGGCCATTTTATCTGTTCAGGTGGCGAAATTGAAAACTATTTAATTTTCATATACTTGCTGACAACCACCTAAACCAGCAGCGCCACCGCCAACCGAACGTAAAATTGCAAACTACCTAGCAACTAAAAAATTCAGTTGGCGTGGCGCCACCAGTCAAAGCGTCATTAGCTGTATGAAATTTGAAAAGTTCTCAATTCCGCCACCTGAATGGATAAAATGGTGTCCATTCCATCGACACACAACTGAAGTTACAGAATCGTGGCCTCGGTCGGTTGAGGCAAATATTTGTGCAAAAAGAAGATGTTTGTACTCAAGTAATATATGTTCATGTGTGTCTTTATGTATATTCCAAGGGACCCGCACGATACAAGGGAAAACCTTAGTGTGGGCCTTTGAGTACGTGGCGTTTATTTATTAAAACTCATCTTTCTTCCCTTTCTCCAGGTTCAAAAGTAGCGTCGTACATACCTGTTGGAATTGTTACATTAATTCCTATATATTTTTTACCAACCCATATACGCCCCCACCGAGGGGCACGGGCCTCCCTTCGAAACACGAAGGGGATTTAGGCCATAGTCCACCACGCTTATATTATATTATTGTATTCCTATATATTCATATCATCACGCCCATGAAGTGCTAAAGTAAATGCATCACAACTGATAGAATCACCGGAATTCAAGGCTCGTATTTTCCAGAAACTAGCAAACTTAATTTTCAAGTTCCAACCGGCTTAACTCATAAAGTCTAGGTCCGTTGATGACATACTACATTAGTCGCAAACGCGACTACATACGACTACGGGCGACTACAGAAAACTTTATTTAACTTGACACAACTCTTGCTGCAGCGAAATAAATTTGGTAAAGATAATGTGGATATGACTGGGCTCTTTTTTTTTGTCCCGCTCTGTCTGGGATGTGAGGGTTTTGATGTATCGTGGCTGGCAACCTGTCACCACTATACTATACTTATGTTTCATCTAATAACCCTGAGAATGTATGTCAAATGTGGCGTCACGTCATGTGAACTAGTGTTGCATAACTATCGATAGTTTGGCTATCGATAGTTGACTTTGAAAAACAGTAAGAATATCGATAGGACTATCGATAGTATCGATAGCCAATAGTTTGCGATACAATTGATGATAGACCGAACTATCGATAGTATCGATAGTTTTGAATCGATAGTATCGTTTCATTAGTACAAATATTATGAAAAACTATCGATACTCGTTTTACTATCGATAGTATTGTAATATCGATATACGGTGTAATTGCAATAATTACGGAAAAGAGGGCGCATAGAAGTAGGGTTGCATTACCAAAGTATCTACTCTAGATGGTCTGGTTGGTCTTTTACCCGGCAAATTTATTAAAAGCTTTTTTTTTAATTAAGCCTTCGCGCGCAAAATGTATGTACACCTGGTGTACTAGATTACTATCGCAAACGGCGTAAACAATCGCGCGACGGGTTAAAAAAATACTTTCTACTATTGGTTGCTAATGTGAACCATTATGATGCTCTGCCTACTTAGTGATTAGAGGCGTTAGTTTATGGATGGATCGATGGAACAGTGATTATTGTTTGTGGCAGTCTGGGTATTGGCAGAATTAATAGCGCTGCCAGTAGCTTTGCCCCAAAAAATTAAGCCAAAGCCCATTCACTGGCACAGTATCTACTTATTTATGGCGCTATTTTTGAAGCACTAGTCTCTCTATCTCTAAGAATGATCTGTCAAAAATGTGAAATGAAACTGATCCACTCAATTCTTTCTTTGATATTCCCCAGGTACCTCCAATCATAAGTTGCGCCGCGCCGTGCCCTAAGCAAACTCCAGCGCATACCGTTCCATTCCATCTCAAAAGAAACATTTCTTGCCGTTTATTTATATGACTTCCTCTACAAATTACCTCGTTTGCTGACTTTCTACGTAAAGCGGCCAGTAAGAGTTCCTATTTCAAAGTTTCCTGTTGAAATGCTGTGTCTGAAAGGTGAAACCTTATTACCTATTCGATGCAGGAGAAACTATCCTATGCCGCACTACAGTCTTAAGTTTATAAAGTTATTTTATAGCTAAGACTGTAGTACGGCATTATAAAATTTCACATTTTATTTGCATGTATGTATGTATTTATTCTTTATTGTACAATGATAATACAGAGGATAACAAGTTTACAGTAAGTAATAGGAAGTTTACAAAGGTGGACTTATCCCACGAGGGGATTTCTTCCAATCAACCTAGTAAGAGTGTTTAAGAGAACACAGTACTGCTCGGCGTGATGACAAATTAAATATTTTTGTACACAAGAAAAAAAAAAAGGAAAAAAAAGAAGAAAAACATATCAGTCAGTAAGTAGGTAGGTACTTATTTAAAATTATATTATAATTATAAAAACGAGTATTATATTATGTATAAGATTATGGCTGTGATAATGGAAAGGTACAACTTTGGGGGTACTCGTTAAGGTTCACAATTATTGGCACAACCCCGAAAGTTGTACCTTTTACTAAACACAGTCACATTAACGGTGCTGAGATCTTTATTAAGCTACATTGCACGGAATCACTTTATAAATATAAAAAAAGGATACATAACATGTGGAAAGAATACTTTGACTTAATTTCTAGAGAGAAAGGTATTTGGTACAAGACTATGCAAAACGAACCTCCTCACGTTCAATTCCGTCGAAGCAGATAGAGCCAGGATTGTGACCTTAAATAGGTTGCGTTCCGGACACATCCCATGGAATAAGTTCTACTATTTAATGAAAAAACCGGCCAAGAGCGTGTCGGGCCACGCGCATTGTAGGGTTCCGTAGCAGCATGGTTCAAATATGCAGCTGGCTTCTTAATTCTACAAGCATATTGTCATAGTTGATGTTAAAATCCCCAAATACTATACTTAGTATCAAAAACAAATGTATTAAAAAGTTTGGCCTAAATATAACAGAATGGAAGTGTTTCATGCGCGAACGAAGCGAGCGCGAATTTTTTTTTTTTTGCTACAATTTTATAGTAAGGAATAATATAATAATATCAAGCTAAGCAGGTGTATATTTTTAAAGTCGTTTTCGCAATTAGCACCCACAAAAACCTATTAAACGACACCTGAAATGTCAATATGTTACAGCTTGGCTTTCGGCTTGCCTCACTTTTAGCGTGGAACCTTGTATGTCAACCATTTTGGATTAGGGTACACTTCGTCGTAAATGCTACCCTCGTGAATTATTCCACATTTTTTTTCGTTATAAAAATTAATGTTTCCTAAACGGATTGCTGAATCGAAAAACGTTTGTAGTAAACCCCTTCTATCTTTTAAAAAGCTATCCTATGATAACGCACTCGATGATATCGGCTAGAAAAAAACCATCGCCCATTCACGTTAATGGGAAACACACGAAAAAAAATTTTTTCTACCATTTTATTTTTTAGATTTGACACCGCAATCAATAGGTATGTATGACCATGCCAAATTTTAGCTCTGTACTACCAAGGATCTAATATTAGTAAATATATTCTTATTAATCCCAACTAAGTTTGGCACTTGGTCGACTATTACTCGCAAACTTGAAGGGCCATCTTATGTGTGATAGTTTTTCTTTTAATTTCGTTGTATATACCACCGTGAATTGTTTTACATTTTTAGAAACAACCGTTTAGCTCGTAGAAAGGGGGACACTTGTGTTTGACAAAAAATTTTACTTTAAAAATTTATGTTTCGCAAACAGAGTGCTGAATCGAAAAACGTTATTAGAAAACTCCTTCTGTCTTTTAAAAAGCTGTCCTATGACACCCCATTTTATGATATTGGCGAGAAAAAAAAATTCATCACCCTTTCACATCTATGGGAGACACCCGAAAAAAAAAACTACAGTTCTGTCGGCGTAATTTATATGTATGACCTTGCCAAATTTCAGCTCTGTGCTACCAAGGGTTTCTTAGGAAACCTGCGGACAGACGGATAGGCGAAACTATAAGGGTTCGTAGATTACTACGGAACCCTAAAAACAAATGTATTATTAAAGAGTTTTTAATTTCGGAAATCATTTTTGTTTTGGTCTAAATACAACCTAATGTAAGTATAAAATTCGCGAGCGAAGCGAGCGCGAATTTTTTTTTGCTTTTTTTTTACGGCAATATTACTGTTAGAAATAATATCAACCTGCTGTTAAAATAATTTTGATGTAATTTTCGTAATTAACACCCCCAAAAAACTATTTAACGACACCTAAAATGTCAATATGTTACAGTTTGGCTTTCGACCTCCCCTCACTTTTAGCGTGGAACCTTGTAAACATATTCTTATTAATCCCAAAAACGTTTAGTCGACTATTACTCGCAAACTTGAAGGGCCAACTTATGTGTGACAGTTTTTCTTTTAATTTCGTTGTATATTCTATAACCGTGAATTTTTTCACATTTTTAGAAACAACCGTTTAGCTGGTAGAGGGGGGGGGGACACTTGTTTTTAACAAAAAAATTCACTTTAAAAATATTTTTTTCTCAAACGGAGTGCTGAATCGAAAAACGTTCTTAGTAAACCCCTTCTATATTTTAAAAATCTATCCTATAACATTCAATTCGATGGTATCGGCGAGAAAAAAAAATCCATCGCCGGCGGAAACACCCGAAAAAATATTTTTTCTAAAATTTTATATTTTAGATCTGTCAGCGCAATCAATATCTATTACCATGCCAAATTTCAGTTCTGTGGTACCAAGGATCTTATATTAGTAAATATATTCTTATTAATCCCAACAGTGTTTGGCACTTGATCGACTATTACTCGCAAACTTGAAGGACCAAGTTATGTGTGATAGTTTTCCTTTTAATTTCGTTATATATTCTACCAACATGAATTTTTCCACATTTTTAGAAACTACCGTTTAGCGGGTAGAGGGGGGGGGACACTTGTGTTTGACAAAAATTTTCACTTTAAAAATTTATATTTCGCAAACGGAGTGCTGAATCGAAAAACGTTCTTAGTAAACCCCTTCTATCTTTTAATATGCTGTCCTATGACACTCCATTCAAAAATATTGGCGAGAAAAAAAAATTCATCGCCCTTTCACGTCTATGGGAGACACCCGAAAAAAATTTTTTTTCTAAGATTTTACTCTACAGTTCTGTCGGCGTGATTCATATGTATAATCATGCCAAGTTTCAGCTCTGTAGTACCAAGGGTTTCTTAGGAAACCCGCGGACAGACGGACAGACGGACAGACGGACATGGCGAAACTATAAAGGTTCGTAGATTACTACGGAACCCTAAAAAAAAGTGGACTCCCCAAATTGAGAGACTTGTCAGGTAGTAGAGGACATTTATCATATTTTGTATGGGTGTGCCCGGAACGAGCCGGAAAGGGAGAGGATCCTCCAATGCTTGAAGTTAGACAGGATGCAGGTTGGGGTTTTAAATGACATTTTGTCGGATCCTGGCTGTACTGCAGCCAAAATGATATGTTCGCTATTAAGGTAGAGTGATAGGTTAATTAGTTTAAGGCACTATAGGACTGACATTTACGCTATGTAACAAGTCCTTAATAATAAATAAAGAAAAAAAATAAAAAAAACAGTCACATTTTAAATTCGTGAGATGTAGAGACGTGGGGGTCTAATCCGTTACTCGTCTTACTAAACCTATGGAACTTTTTCATTTGAGTCAATTCTTTTGAGTTTAAAAAACACACTTAAGGTTAGAATAAAATATACTTTAATTTTATGGGATGACACTTGATATACTTGATATACCTTTGTCGCATCATGAAAAACATGATTTTATTTGTATATAGGAAAACTTGATACGCGGAAGAGTGCCATCCTTCTTTTTCACGCCAACGAAGCCACGGGTGGAAACCCAGTATTAATACTGCTGTATCCTAAGTAAACTTATCTACTCACTCGATGACGGTTAAAGCAATAATGCCGCAATTTACATCTACAAAACCGACTTTCAAATACGACAAAACAAGAATATTATACTCAACAATACCAAACAAGAGTAAAAGCAATACCAAATCCAACTGTCGTACCACCCTATCATAAATTGAGTATTGACAACGCCGCCCACAAGCAAAACGTGGTAACCAAAATAATAATAAAAACTGCACCGCACCGCGCCGTTGCCGCAGCGCCACGTATCTCCAAATTAATGGTCAGTTTCCCGCCTTTTTTTTTCATTTTTTCCCGCGCATTCGTGCGGGTATCTAGGTATTCATCATTTAATTTACATTTGAGCGGACGACCGTTGATGTGTGGTCAGTTTCAAAACGTGGTAAGACGAAAATGATTTGGAATATTTTATTATGTTGTCTTTTTGTTTCAGTACATTCATCGTTTTTTATTAAATAAACAAACTTAACTTTTTTCCTAACTTATAAAATTGATTATCCAATTATCTCTCCCAAATCTTTAGTTGACTTATCGAGTAGCGACTTACGAGATAAGGCAGTGCTGTCTATAAACAACTTAATTGAGGAGGTAGGTAACTAAGCAAAACAAAAAACAAGAAAATTGCATGCCTAGGGACTGTTAATATAGCAAATAATAATTAAAAAACGTATTTTGTTAGTTATCAAGTTACCGTGTTTTGTTTATAAACTCCTCGGTCGCCGAGCTGAGTTGGTTTTTACTCGTGTTGTGTGAATTATTAGTCTGAATCCGATACCATTTGTTCCGATTAATTTCTTTTGCGCGACCATTTAAAAAGTCGTCAACATACTACTATACGTTTTTCATTTCTATATGCTTTTTCTGGCAGAACTTTAACAGCAAAGAAATAGGTAGTTTAGGTTAGCAAATCATTTAGTTTGTTTGATAATACAGTTATGTAACAATATTTTAATCTAAACTTTATAGGCATTGAACACTTTTTTATTTTACATAACAGTGTTAGAAGAAGAAACTTGTATTTTTTTATTTCTTTTTGTTACCCGTTTATTTTAATTTATTTTTGTGATATTTAGTATACTTACATAGATATAAAACATTAGTTAGCAGTTATGTTTTTGATTAACTCCATAACAATTGTTACGGTGAGCATCCGCGACTTTGTTGACAATCTTGTGTTCTTCTTTTTTTAGGTTGTTGAAGGTGACGCTGGGCCCATTTAACTTGTACAGAGGCCAGCACATCAGGTAACCCTAATTCATTTAAAAGCCGTTCTTATCGCAACAACGCAAAGTGCACGCATGGGTAAATTGATGTGCGGCCCTCTGTACAGGAACTATGTTTAATGAATGAATAAATTAAAATTTAATAGATAACCTCAATTCAATTCCATTCTGTATTGCTTTCATATGTACTCATTAGATGTTACATATTCTGGCTTATGTGTTAACATAAAACCTCTTGTCGGTAAAGCAATTCCTACTTCTCTATTTTGTAGCTAGTTCTTTGACTTTTTGCAACGACATAATCCTAACTTTTTATTTAACCAGATCAAAGAAGCTTCCTCTTAGCCTTTCTTGCCTTTGAATTTTTATTTCATTCCATGACGTTCCTCAAAATGGCACCATGTCGTATCAAGTGTCCTATCATCTTTCCTCCACTGTTTTCAATGGTCTTCAATAAGTTTTTCTTTTTATGGACAAATGAATTACTAAGGACGTATTTGAATGCCTAAATAATATTAGAAGCATCAGCTCAATTCATTAATTTAAAAATTTCGTTGCAGTTCTTACACATGAAAACATGTATCGCTAGTGTTTCAAGTACTGAAATCGAATTCCCCGAAGGCCTTAAAAAAATTATATTTGGTAAATTTTACAACGGCGATTTAAAACAACTGTTGAATGACGAAGAAGCGCAAGAAATCAGTAAAACGTCTGATAACCCGATAATTTACACACAAAAAGCAATGAACAGTAAAATTGTATCCGCAATTGAAAATGTTAACAGAAAGAGAAACAATAATATATCTTATGATACATATGCAGAAAAACATAACTTGTCGAACATTTATCCAAATAAATATAAAAACGATAATTATATGGATTACGATGAAAATAGGCGGTTAAATACAAATATTCCAGGTACAAATAAATCACATAAAATGGATATTAATTACCATCCAGATGTACCTTATCGTGCCAATTTACTTCCTAAAAATGAACCCCTTAACATGGATATTAATTACAATGCAAATATACCTGATATTGCCAACTTTTCTATCAAAAGTGAAGCCCCTAATATGGATATTAAATATAATGCAAATTTACCTTATAGTACTAATGTACCTATTAAAAATGAACCCCCTAATATGGATATTAATCACAATGCAAATATACCTGATGGTTCCGATGCACATGGTACTGGAAATAAGCCCTCGAATATGGATAATAATTACAACGCAAATATATTTTATAGTGCCAATGCGCCTATTAAAAATGAACTTCCTAACATGGATATTAACTACAATGCAAATATACCTGATATTTCCAACTTTCCTATCAAAAATGAACCCCCTAATATTGATATTAAATATAATGCAAATTTTCTTCATAGTACTAATGTACCTATTAAAAATGAACCCCCTAATATGGATATTAATTACAACGCAAATATACCTGACAGTGACAATGCACCTACTGAAAATGAACATGCTATTCTAGATATCAATGACAATGTAAATATACCACCTTATAGTGCTAATAATGTACCTAGTATAAGTGAGCCCCTTGATATGGGTACCAGTTACGATGTAAACATTCCTTTTAAAAATAACATACCTCCGAACACAATTCCAAACAATTTTCCTGACATAACACGTAATACTTACCAAATAGAGTCAATACTCAATATGAAAGCAGATAAACAAACTGATTTGAGAGCAAGGAAAATGGATCATGGAGATTTTAAATCAACTGATATTACAAATTTGCCTAAAAATAAGCATGAAGATATACGTAAGACTTTTGAAATACATCAATTTAACAATATGAAACCAGAAAAAAATTCTTATCCTAAAACAAGGAAAATGAACCTTTTTTTTTTAAATGATAAAAGAACTGATTTTAACAACACATCTAAAAATATCAAAGAAAACATTCGGAAAACTTACGAATTATATGCAATTAACAGTATGAAAGCAAAGGAAAACTCTTACGTGAACACAAAAAAAATGAATCACCAAAATTTGGACTATAAATTAACTGGTGTTACAAATCCACCTGACAACAACATTACAAAAAATACACATAATAATCACAAAATAGATGTAATTAACAATATGAAAGAAGAAACACAATTTTCATTAAATACGAAAAAAATAAATGATATAGATTTGTTTTATAATTCAATTGATCTCACACCAATCTTCTCAACCAAAGAATATGATCCGAACCGATTTAAAACTCAGGATCGAGCAACAAACCTTGGGACCAACACCTTAATGAATTCGAATAAACTAAGTATTGCATATCCACCATCTATAACGACAAGAGGTAAAACAGAAAATTCCTACACTACCATCAGCACCACAGACAATAACAATGAATATACTAGTAATATGGTTAGTAAAAAAACCACTCGTAAGTCTTATTACGAGTCTTACATGCTTAGAAAAAGATCACAAAAAAGAAAAACCACTACTTTTAATTTCAATGAAAATGTCCCAGTTGTACAAGTGGATGAATTTGACATCGGTACTCTAATACCTAACGAAAAGACTTCTAGTTTTACACCAGAAACTACTTCATCAATACACAAGAAACAGTATTTAATCTTTGACAGCGTTGAACCGGGAGATATTACCGAAACTACAAATACCCCTCTCGAGATTGCTGAAGTTATAAATGCACATGATGATACCATCACGAATATTAATGAGAAAACTCTTATTCAAGATTTAAAAGCATCAAATAAAATTTTTAAACCAAAGTTTCTTAAAGTTGAGACAATTGACAACCAAGTCAAATACTCTATAGTTGAAAATAATGATACTAATGGTGAAACAAGAGAAATTATTGCTAACAATAATATAATAAACGAAAAATTGGTGCAGAGTCGAAAAGATTTCCATCGTATCAAGAGTTTTTTAGACAAGCTTAAAGATATACAAAATCCAGAAATATTGAAATACTCTTATAATAATAATCCTGGAATTTATTTACTAGGTAATATTTTAGGCCTTGACTATTATTATTATTCTGAAATTTTATCACTTAAATTTTTTGTTAAAAATCTTTATCCTCCGACCGAACGAACCCCACAGACCGATTTTTTGACACAAAGGTGAACCCCATGGCCAACAAATCGTGTTCTTTACATAATATTGTAGTATCGCATGTACTCGTATGTCGTTCCTCCCTGTCGTTCTATCACATAACGTCAGGCAGATCGATATCGACAACATAATATTTATCTCACGTGTTTGTTAACCCCGCAGGAGCAGATAATATAGTTATTGTGGACCCAAATAACTATCATAGACTCTATAACTATTTACCAAATAACTACCATTTAAAATAAAACTCTTTTTCTAGGCCATCATCCTGCAGGGAATTTTTCGGTTGATGACATGGCCGGCGCTTATTCTGTCGCAGATAAATTCTTCACGATTGCACAAAAGGGCATTTCAGCTATGTTGACCCCAGGAAAGAAATGAAGATACTTGCCTATTGTAATGGTTTCATTTTAAGACCAATGTAATAATAATATTTTTAAAGCAACCTCGTATACCACTCACAAAATCAAACTCTTGTGTACATTTGTCGAATAATTGCAATATTAAGGCAGAGAGTTGCGGCAATTAGCACGATCCACTAACTAAGACATCTACAGAAATCATTTCTATAATCACTGGCTCCATTGTCACTTGGCTACTAATAAAAAATCAGTACCTCATTTATTTTAGGTATTAATGTTGATTAACGTATGGGTCAATTTTTTTTATCAAATTATAATTTTAACGACCTGAAAATAAAGACTTATTATTATTTTCGTTATTTCTCTTTTTTTCTCTATCTAAATAGGAGGGGTTTTACTAAATTGTTATTTTATGAATGGACTAGCAGATGCCGATTGCCATTCATGAATAAGTGTATCATGACAGATTCGTCGATGATCGCTTTAGCCAGAAACTGACTGTTTTTAGGTAAGCAGAGAGCAAGTTCGATCTATATCCTTAACATCATTAGAAACTGATATATAAATTTTACTACTCTTTCCCGCTAATGCAAAATCACTTAGTAAATATGAGAAAATGTAAAATAAATACCCAGCCTCATTTCAGCGATTGCAATCTCAGCGATAGTAAGTACATTGGCATATTGGCGCAGTCCGAATCGCAACCTAACTAGAGTTCTCCTAGGCATTGGCTTAGTGCCAAGAGATAGCACTTCTCAACACTTGTACGATAGCAGGATACGGCGAGATTGGATGCTGGAATGTTTTAATTTTTTTATGAAGTAAAATCTTTACATGTAGGCCCTCTTTTGCCAAGTCATTTGGGACAAGAGCTTTGTTTAATAAAATGTCAGGAACATTTCGCTCAAAACAAGCATTTTCTTTCAATACCATTTAAGTAAAAGTGTGATGAAGTTGATAAACCACGAATTTCTAAAATCTTTTAATATACAATAATATCGTATCCCAAAACCAATAGAAGTGCATACTCGTACCAAGGCAACATGAACATGAAGAGATGCTTGCAACTGCAAAATGGGCGCCGAGATAAGATAAGG
Source organism: Aproaerema taeniolella (assembly GCA_949987775.1). NCBI lineage: Eukaryota > Metazoa > Arthropoda > Insecta > Lepidoptera > Gelechiidae > Aproaerema > Aproaerema taeniolella. The sequence goes on from OX465245.1 coordinate 8,322,471, forward strand.
TACTAAGTGAAAAATAACCGTTTGCGCGCCCCGCTCTCGTGTTATGGCAATTTACATGTGCTTACATGAAGATAAGTATGCCGATTTACTTCAAAGCTTTATAGATTGAGCTTCTAAGGAAGCACTGATGTATAGTAGGAGTATCTTACGTCAGAAGGGAAGACAAAGCTGTGAGGATTGTTTAAGGTATTTAAGATAGCTTTAAAGTTAAGAAAAGATAGATTGCTAATTGAAACGTCATGCGGTGCAACCTTCAAACCTTACCACAAGGACGAAGAATAAGTAATAGTAGATTAAGCAACAAGGGGATAAACAGTGTATAATGTCACGGGCAGCATATTGAATTCTGAGCGAAATGAAGGATTCTGTAGTTAATTCCCGAACGTAGTGAGGGAATTAAGATCTTAATTCCCGAGCGGAGCGAGGGAATTATGGTAAGAATCCTGAATGAAGCGAAGGATTCAAGTCAGCCCAAGACTAAGACACTTTTATCCCCGAGTAGCTTACTCTACTTTATACACCTACTGCGAGGTTAAATAAAAAAGAAATTATAAATTAATCCCATCAATAATGTTTTGAGCCTCCGTTTCTATGTCAGAGTCGCTGGAATTACATACTGGACTTTTTTAAATTTATTTAAAAAACTTACCACAAAACAATTTATTAATTCGCTATAAAAATCACAGATCCAAAATCACCTACGACATTTTCTTAAAATATTTAGTTCCGTAGGCAAAGGAAAGTCAATAGTTAAGACATAGAGCTAAGTTTTTATACTACATATTTTTAATAAAAGTAAAATCTCTTTGATGTGTCAAATTTTATAGTTAAAATCTACTTGGACCAAGGAAGTTTTTTTTTCGAAATTATTTTTGATAGAAGTTTTTGTTGAAATTTTGGCGTTCCATATTTAAATGTCATTAATGCCCAAGGGAAGTTCCATACAATTTTATTTCCCTTAAGCTTTAATGGCTTACTTTCAAAAATAGAATACTTGACGTAAAATACGTGCTCCAGATGCAGGTGGTGTATAATAGTAGATTGTTAACCAAGGGCTGTATGACATCAATTGCATACGAGGTTTTTGGCGCCCGAGCGCAGCGAGGGCGCTAATTAGCCCGAGTATGCAATTGATGCTTACACCCGAGATAAACACTCTGCTTTACATATCGATTGTGAGGTAAGTAAAAAAACAAGAAAGCAGGTTTCTATGAACATTTATTAAAGAGAAACATGTGTATTTAATTAAAATTTCGCGCCTAGCTAGTCGACTGCCTTTTTTACTCTTCACGATTTTATGGCACGCAAGCGCGTCAAATCGTGCTGGCCAGTTTGATTTTTAAATCGATATCAACTAACATACGATGTGACTGCGAAACAAATAGTTCGATATTAAAAATAAAATCTTCATAAATTCTAATATAAATTGTCTCGATTCCGATTTGAGTAAATAATCGATACCGAGAAAAAAAAAGTAATTTTTTAAAAATATTCTTCTTGCAGTATGGAGTATGACAGTTCTTTTTTCAAATTCCAAAACCTATGCTGTAATGTTAACATTACATGGTAGGTTTTGAAACCTATGCTGTAATGATATCCATACACACCGGCATTCAGGGAAGTAAGTGACTACTTACAGAGCAAGAGATATGTAAAAATATTAAGCATATTCACTATGACATGGTTAGTCAAGTTCGCCACATACTTAATTATACCTAATGAATAGAATAAGAAAATTCTATCGAGTATTTTTTTATAAACCGTTATGACTGCCTGGTTTCAAGAATACATTTAATTATTATTTTTTCAAAGCCATACGTCGTTAGTAAGTCATCTAAATAACTATGCTGAAGTAATAAAAGTACTTACATAGGAAGAAAAAGTTCTGATTTACTCACTACCAACCCTTGGACATAGAAACCTGAAATTCTCTATGCAAGAGTTTTCTGTATGATGTAGATTAAGTAGTAAGGCAAATTTTTCCCTGGTATCCTTTATATTCTTCAATAACTAGTTTACAAAATAAAATAAAGTTCATGTCCTTCCAGTGAATTTCATATCGTTTTGATTAGTTTGCATTAGTAACTAAATGCAAACGTTTTATTTTATTTTGTTTTATTTTTATTTATTTTTATTACGTCAAAGAATCAAGTAATCATTACATTTTATTTTCAGACTAACCCATAAGCTCGTTCTGAATTCACTCTTAATTTTAATGCAGTATAATTTTAAGTTTAACAAATAGTTGTTTTTAAAATGTCAAGAAGATCGTGTAAAGCACATCCTGACCGTTTTGGTTACGTTTGTGGTAAATTTATTACACCTAAGAAAGAATATTCCATAACGGAATCGCTCAAAGAAGCAAGTTTTGTTTATTTCAAAATTTTGGCCTCACCAGGTTAAAAAATGGGCTCCTCACGTTTTATGTGAAAGATGTAGAAAAACGTTACTTGTTAATAAAAAAAACACTAAGCTGCAGGTTAAGAAATAAATATTTTTCGAAAAAATATAAAGGATACTGGAACCAGACCATCTTAGGTGATTATTGTTGGTTTAAGAGACAAAACATACAAAAAAACACAAAAATAAACACAAGACACAAAACATTTTTAATTTTTTGTGTCTTGTGTTTGTTTTTTTAAAAAAAACTAAGGCAATTAATTTTTTATTTTTTCAAATATTTTTGAAAGCATTTTTTTGAAAATAAAAAATAATTAATTTTTGGAAATTGTGACGTGAAGGATTTTTTTTTCATATTTTTTTCTGAAACTCACTGCACCTCAATCGTTAAGAAAAATCACTTTGAATTTAAAGGACAAAAACCTTGTAAACATGTGCTATTTTCCGGTGACATATATATTCAATTTAGCTTTACTTGTACATTAAAATCAGGCGTCTATTCAAGTTCCTTATTTCTCTGTCATTAAGGTTGAAATTATAATAAACTTGGATCCAAGCGCACGTGCAAGAGACTACAAAATCTTGCATACCGTATTGGTAAATTGCAAAATCGCTACACAGCATGTTTCATTGTCTTCAACAATTTACTAGGAGCAGATGCAATAGTAACTCAAGTCTAAGTTAACATGCGCGCTAAATTTAATTAAAACAATACGTGTAAGCAGTCAGGAGTATAACAGAGCTCGCCACAATAGATTCTCGCTGCAATTATACGAGTACTGAGGCTTGGCAGAAAGTTTCCCACTAGGTTACGTGTTACGAACAACTGAACCGAAGTGCATATACCTACACCTAGAAAGGTAGTGTTAGCTTTTGTCGTATTTCATCTGAAATTTTGTTTAATCTGGGGAATATTCATATTCTACATTGTTGTGACTTTTTGTATAAATCCTGCCAGGGCCGGATTTAGGGGGGGGCCGGGGTACCGGGGTACCGGGGCTACAACCTCCACGAAAGAGGGGCCCCCACAATAGAGACTTCGAAATTTTTTTTTCAAATTCCAACTAGTAAACAAGAGTAAGTTTTTCTTTCGCTGTTTTACCTTGCAAGTGGCAAGTGTGAGTTTTCTTTCTTTTTCTTGTCATCTTCAAAAACCCTTTGCCTGTTCATGGCTATCCACAATAGAATAAAAGTTGCCAATTCGATAAGGAATTGATAGTATATTCTGCGGATTTTAACAGCCTATTCCCCGTATTTGCGTGTCGATACAGCGGTACCCGCTCGGAAGATTCCGTTCGTTCACGCTAAAATTTAATTTCAGATAATGCTCGTTTCCGATTATATTTATATGTTTGTTAAATAATAAAATAATCTATACTTGGTTCCACATCAAATTATTTATTGAAAAACTCAACTGAAAAAAATTGTCCCCTTTATTTGGAAAATAATTTGGGGCCAGGGGGCCTCCACTCCTCTGTTGCCCCGAAGCCTCTCGACCTCTAAATCCGGCCCTGAATCCTGCCTATGTTAGTTACTCATTGAAGCAAAAACTACTGGAGGGATTTCGATGAAACTTTGCGGTAATATAGCTTAGACTAGGCTGCAAAATTTCCTAAATTCCCACGGGCACAAAAAGTCTCGCGCGGAAAGCTAGTCTATAATCATTTTTGCTGTACGAGAAATAGTAAGTTGGACTCGAGAGTTTTGTGCTTTTGTGAGCGAAATACTCGCACTCTCACGTCAGTCTCGCGGCACTATACTCAAGTGTCATCTATAAAACCTGTAGTCTATGTCATTTTAACATTATTAGAAATCATATTCGACAAAGTAACTATACTCGCTTCAATCGCGACAAAGATAACTTTAGATACCAAATGTAAAAGACAAACAAACATAAACATTTGGTAATTGTAGACAAAGGCGCGAGCTCGGATTACCAAATTATTATAAAATTACTGTTAATGAACTCGGGAACCGAACCGGTCGTAATTTGTTTAATTATCAGGTCGATCCGCTAACTTAGCTCACTCCGGAACGGAAGGGAAATGTTTTTAAACTTATCCTTTTCAATAAAATACTGCATACTACGAGGTGGTTGTGCTCATTTGTTGGTAAGAAATGGTACCCAATGGGCCTTTTTATAATACGAAAACGGCACGGCAAAATTGTATTATCATTGCCTCCTAATGCACTAGTGATACTAGAAGCTGGGAACATAGAAGGCAATGGTAATACAAATTCTGTCATGCCGTGCCGTACCGTTCAATATGTTTATTTTTTTATAATAAGTTTCAACTAAATCAGTGAAACAATTAGTGTGTCGCGTGTATGTCTCAAAACTCCTCATAAACACTGCAGCTCAAGCACATCGTGAAAACGACGCGGTCAAATCCCAAAAAAGCATGGGAACGACAATGCCAGAATGCGAGCAAGTCTTTTACCGTCATTGGATGACAAAGGTCCTTATATCGACTCGTGTAGCTTGCAAGACGAAAATGGCAAATTCTTTGACTCTTAATATATTAAACATAGTCGGGTTTGTTCGAACGCTTATAACTCGAGAACGGCTGGACCGATTTTCATGGTTTGTGATTTGGTGTATTTGTCTCCGTCCCAAAAAAGCATGGGAACGACAATGCCAGAATGCGAGCAAGTCTTTTACCGTCATTGGATGACAAAGGTCCTTATATCGACTCGTGTAGCTTGCAAGACGAAAATGGCAAATTCTTTGACTCTTAATATATTAAACATAGTCGGGTTTGTTCGAACGCTTATAACTCGAGAACAGCTGGACTGATTTTCATGGTTTTTGATTTGGTGTATTTTTCTCCGTCCCGAATAGCAGAATAACTATTTTAAAAAAATTACCACGGAAAAGCTAGTATAAAATAAAGAACAAACTTTAAGTGCGTTAGTGTTGTTAATTATGGCATTCAAATGAGTGGATTAGACCCTTGTCCCTTTTACAAATGACCTATCTAACAGGTTACGGCAAATTAGGCTTTAATACCCTGAGGTCCTCAACTACCCAAAAACTATATCCCTTACTCATTAAAAGTGGATTTGCACAGAATATCTCGAAAAGTTTAGTTTGTGAAAATCAAAAGTTTAAAATTATGAGAATCATAATTTATGGCCGAGGATTTAAATAAGAGGTATTCATTTCCATGTACTTACTTACTGTATAAACAAAAAAAATATATTATATGATAACGTTACACACTCAAAGATCTATATACATCATCATCATCATATCAGCCTATTGCAGTCCACTGCTGAACATAGGGGGAGGCCACTTTGCACGATCCTCCGCTGTTTTCTTCCAGCCACTACCCACTATCTTCTTTAGGTCATCTGACCATCTGGCTGGGGGGCGTCCTACATACATGTCTACATATATCTACATATATATAATTATATATATGTCTACATATGTTTGCAAAGATCTATATACATGTCTACCTAAACATCGCGGTTCCCATGGCACATACACAAAATACACACACATCCAGACCTTAAAACAAACACCTGCTTTTAACACAAATTAAATCCACCCTTTTTAAAAGGACCAACGTTTGCTACTGGGAATCGAACCTCGGATCAATCACTTAAAACAGGCAGCATTTCGTAACCAAACTCCATCATATTACGCCTTTGCAAACAGATACAAAACACATACTAAACAATTACAAATGTTTGCAACTAATACAAAAAAAAATCGTACTTATTTTAACCTTTTATAATACGTATTATGAATAAAAAACTTTAATAACTAAGTACAGTCAACGGCACATCAGGTAACCACAAACTGTCAAATTTCCCCAATGGATAGTAAACTGTAAAGCTTGGAAATAAAATTGAAAATCGATTGAAGAAATTTGACAGTTTTGGATAGCATGATGTGCTGTTGTCCCTGTACAAAGTAACTTTAAGTGTTTTTAACAGGACGTAGGCTACTGTGTTATTTCCCTCAAGAATGAATTCCTGGAGGAAAAGCGGGTAAATAAATAAACGTAATTACTCTAAAATTAATAAAAATTGTATCAAATCCCTCATTCGATTGCTTATAACTTTTAAACAGCTGAACCAATTTTGACCGAATATAGCTAAGAACCGTCCGATTATGTCAGCTTTCCAACAAAAAAAAAACGGCATGCACAGACACACAGATACGGCAAAAATACAGACGTCAAACTTATAACACCCCTCTTTTTTGTCGGTGGTTGAAAAGAAGTCCAAACACTGTCCAAACGTACACTATTTACTCGGAGTGGCCGAATTAGATAAATAGTAAGTTGTACGATGTAACAAGTTTGAGCGGGCAGCGCACCCACTTTACCCACTGCGCCCCTATTTCGGTGACCACTAACTACCCAACTTCCCCTCACACATGTTTGTTTTCTTTTGTTCTAACTTTTGCCCTGTTAATTGGGCATCGTCCTTTTACGTGAATTGTCAGATGTCGGATCAATTCGACTTGGAGCTCTATTTTTAACTAACATTAAAAAAGGCATTGAGATATAAGTACTTCGTACTAGAGAGGACACCGCGAATTTGTAGCACGCGTTGTGGTCCATGGACCAGAAGTCCTTTAGTCTGCGGGCGGCGGCGCGGCGGGTGTTAATCTATGAGTAATATAAATGAGACACTCCTAGCGCGGCGCGCGCTTATATATTTTGTTCGCAATGTCTACTCTATACTATACGCTATTATTATTACCTCAGTGAAAAAAGCAGGTTTCTTTGTGCCTTTTTTTGTTTATCCTCACAAAATTTGCATTTATAATTTATTTGTTATCCTTGACTTGTCACATTCTTTTAACGATAAAAAAATCGAAAGTTTAAAATGTATGGGATTAACAGACGTAATAGAAAAATTACGTGGTCGATCCATGCCAATCCCATATATTTCAGAGCTTATTTATACATATAAACCTTTACCAACAAGTTAAAATAGGTGTATTTTAAAATCTGTTCCGTTGATTACACACTACCCTTTAAATTCAAACTGTACATGACTTTCCAATTAAATCCTCCAAAACACTAACTTTCGACTTAACGGCTGGCCCCTACGCTTAACTAGAGAAAATCCGTCGGCCAGCCACAGTCTCAAGCCGAGAAAATCCGGCGGTTCGTTCCCAGCCGACTAAATGAGGGAACTTTTTCAAACGAGTTCCCTAAGTCGATAACTCTATCGACCACTCTCCACCCTCTGCCAACTTTTTGAATCCAACTAGCTCGTCTTAGCTAATCTTATGTTTAGTTATTTGTTTATATGTGTATGCTAGAAGATTGAAGTTCTACATAACGGTTCATTAAGAAACGCCGGTAATCCATAAGAGAGAATTTCCTTAAATTCCCATGGGCAGCAGAGAAAAATTAATAAAACAGATGCCTTGGAGTTAGAAGCCTGAAATTCTGCACGAAAGATGCTTTAATAAGCGACCTTTCAGTTAAGGAATACCCAAAAACATTCCCACGAGAATAGATATCTGAAGAGTGTTCTTAACGGTACGGCGGCGCATCAGTGTATTAACATAATTCTCTCGTTGACTCAGGACCTACAATCTATATCCAGTGTGTTAGAAAGAATGTCAGTCCCAACTTGTTTAATTTTCTTCTACAGTTTTTAGTAATGGTTGGTAATTCAACATTTACAAACTAATCAAAAGTTAAAAATTATTCAATTTAGTTTTTGATAAACTGATGTTTAATTTCACAGTATAGCCTCGTATAATTAAATCAAAATGATTGGTAAGAATGTGCAAAATACATTTTTTTCACAATTATTTCATTGGTGAAAATCTTGGAGTACACAATAATCAAATAAACTAATTTTATTATACTTAATACAAATATTTAAAGCAGAATAGTCATAAGTTTCCAATTTAAAAAATGTAAAAGTGCCAACGACATCTAAGTTTACTAGGAAACTGGTAAGTTACCGATGCTACATTAGTAGTAAGCATATCGTCCAAGACCAGCCTTCAAGACTTAAAGGGCATGAGATACGAACACATTCAGACGGTCAAATCCGCTCACTACACCAAACTCATGGTACTTCTTTTCACTATCACCTGCTATTTAATATATCGTTACATTCTAAACAATTTACACCACGATGCCATCATACTTTCGTCAGACAAAGCTATAACACAAAAAGTTATTCATAATTTCAATGACACAAAGGCACACAAGAAAAGAAATCGACTAAAATTCGTACTTTTTTGGTCTCCTACACTCCCTCTTGAAGAGTCCACAAATAACAGTTGTTCAGAAGTTAACTGCTACTTTACAAAAAACAAAACATTCTTTGGTGGGAGCCTGAAGAGATTTGATGCTATCGTTGTTGACGGATTTGCACTTGATATACTCCCACAAACAGAATTGCCTCATGAAAGGTCACCGCATCAGAAATACATCTTCTATAACACGGAGTCAGCTACAAACTATCCCATCGAAAGTAGTTTTTACAATGGATATTTCAACTGGACAGCTACGTATAGACTAGATTCCGATATTATCGTTAATTACATGAAAATTAAAAATATTGATGGTGATGTCGTCGGTCCTAAAATAGATATGAAATGGATAAAACAAATGCAAGACGTGGATGACGCGTTCAAAACAAAATTAAGGAGCAAACGATTTGCCGCGGCGTGGTTCGTATCTAATTGCAACACTGAAAGTCGTAGAGAAGACCTCGTGTCAGATCTAAATAAAGAATTAAATAAATATGATTTAGATGTACATATTTATGGGTATTGTGGAGATCGACAGTGTCCCCGTTCCGAAGAAACTAAATGCAATGCCATTGTAGAAAAAGACTATTATTTTTATTTATCTTTCGAAAACTCATTTGATCAAGATTATGTGACAGAGAAACTGATAACTGCTTTGCAACATGATGCTGTTCCTATTGTATATGGTGGAGCAAATTATTCTAGGTAAGTTATAGGTTTATTTTATAGTTACAGGACTCAATTACTCTACAAGGTTTCATCTCAGGACTGATTTAATATCACAGTTGAATGAATCTGGAAATCAGTTGCTATTTGAGAAACATGCATGGGCTCATTTCTTCTATGGTCGGAGTGGAAGAAGTGTCTATTGGACGTCTATTGGTACCATCCATGTCTTGTTAATATCCATACCACAGATCTTAAGTCCTCCGTATATACGCAACATTGTTTGCTTTCGAGTTATTTATTAGTTCGACACAAAATTATAAAAGTACAACACGATTACACATTTTACAAGTACAGTCTCTAACACTGATATATAAATACATTGTCACATTTTCTAATACGTCTTTAACCCATGTTAGTGACAATTTGTTCTCCGTATTATGCTATGAAATGTTGCGATGAATTTTAAGGGTGTTTTTATGTAATTGCTCGTAACGTGCTGTCTATCAACAAGGAATTATGTAAAAATTTAAGTAAGAGAATTTCTTAATTTTTCTTTTTAGGTTTCTTCCGCCAGGCTCCTTCATAGATGCTAGGCAAATGTCAGTGAAGAGGCTAGCGTCCCTGATGAACCGCCTGATTAAAAAACCAAAGCTATATTACGAGTACTTTAGGTGGCAAAGATATTACACTTATGCGCTAAAGCAAAACGAGTTTTTATGCGATCTCTGTTCATCGTTAAATGAAAAAAAATTTGAAGAATACAGCTCATACGGCGATTTTTTAAATTGGTGGAATAATAATAACTTATAACTTTTTTAATTTAGAGGGAAGGCTGTAAAATTAATTCAATTTTTTTAAAATATTACCGTTTTTTATTAGGGTTCCGTTCCCAAAGGTAAAAATGGGGCCCTATTACTAAGGCTTCGCTGTCCGTCCGTCCGTCCGTCTGTCACCAGGCTGCATCTCATGAACCGTGATAGTTAGACAGTTGAAATTTTCGCAGATGAGGTATTTCTTTGTGCCCTATAACAAGAAATACTAAAAACCAGAATAAAATAAATATAGGGGGCTCCCATACAAAAAACGTGATTTTTTTGCTCGTTTTTATAGAAAGTCTATCCGAGGCTGTATCTCATGAACCGTGATAGTTAGACAGTTGGAATTTTCACAGATGATGCATTTCGGTTTCTGCTATAACAACAAATACTAAAAAGTAGAATAAATTAAATATTTAAGGGGGCTCCCATATGTACCTACAAAAAACGTGTTTTTTTTTTAAATCAATTACTTATTTTATTACATTGACATCTAATCAACCACCGTTGCCTAGCAACACGTCACAGACTAATCTCAAATGAGATTTAAAAACACTGATGGCACAAATTAGTTTGCTTTAACTTAGGGATTCGCAATTCTTTGAAAAAATGGAATAATTCATAAAAAAGTGTAATTTAAAGGTATTAATACAATGTTTTTAATTAACTTCAAAATCAGTAATTACGTACATCCCTAAAGGCTCCAACAGGTTTATTTCTACATACATTTGAAATGGAGCTGAGCATTAATCTGTTTTTTTTTTTAATTTTTGGATATTCTCTTTATTGAGTATTTGTATATATGTATGTATGTAAATTCTTTATTGTACAATAAACGATATTTATTATGAAACACTGTATACATATTTATATATTTAAAGTATGTATATTGTCAGTTACTTCGCCCTACGCCTGCTTGATGCCATCAAGCTGAATATAATTGTCATTATTAAAACTCGTTGTACAGCAACGAACCTAACGCCGCCGGGATACGTGTAGGTGGTAATTACTTCATGTCAAATTCGATCCTTTTTTTAATACTCTTAATTTAATTGGCAAATGCAAACTGAGTAAATACGTCATACACAGATTACACCGTAAGTATTGGTTCTCACTGTAGGTAGAAATAGTATTTTATGGATTAACAGTTCCTATCCTAGAATATTTAAGGGGGCTCCCATACAAAAAAAGTGATTTTTTTTGCTCGTTTTTATAGAAAGTCTGTCCGAGGCTGTATCTCATGAACTGTGATAGTTACAAGGTTGAAATCTTCACAGATGATGTATTTCGGTTTCTGCTATAACAACAAATACTAAAAAGTAGAATAAATAAATTATTTAAGGGGGCTCCCATACAATAAAAGTGATTTTTTTGCCGCTTTTATAGAGGTAATGGTTTTTATAGAGTCCGACTCGCACTTGGCCGGTTTTTTAGGTAATAGTACGGAACGGAACCCTTCGTGCGCGAGTCTGACTCGCACTTGCCCGTTTTATTAAAATCCATTTGTGATTCTAGGCTGGATATGTTTGCCGTATTAGCTTAAGCAATCTAAAGCTTATAGCGTAAATATTATAAAGCTTATAGCAATTGTGACGATAATTCATCTTATGACAAAAATAAAATTGATTTAAATATAATTTTGGACAGAAGTCGAAGGCGTAAAGTAGTAAGTTATAAAAGTAAGAAGAAAATGTAACTCTTGTTGTGGTCTTACAATTTAATACTAGTTAGAAATGTAGCCGAATAGCAGGGGAAATGTTGTCATGGGAACTCCGTGTAATCTGTTTTAGGTAAGCTTCCACAATATCTGAACATCATCTTTGCAAAATTTCAAACTTACAATAGCTTTGATTTAACTTGAATAGGTAAAAAAGTCCGACTCTTGTTTTGTGTGGGAATTCCTAAATATCGGTAAATTTTGAGGGATAAACTTTATTATTTACAAAGGCGTCGCCAAGGGGGGGCAGGTAGGGGCAGCTGTCCCCCTTAGAGGTGAAAAAATAGAGCCAACTGCAAAGCAACCAAAGTTGGAACCGTTCTTATTACAATCGCCAATTCGCCATAGAGGCAAAGACTCGCGCTACAAGTGTACAACTTCATGCTCTTGACTGTACCTACAATTCATATTTTTCTCATCCTCCATATTAATAATTTGCCCCCACCTGGGCCAAGGGCTGGCGACGCCCTTGATTATTTATACCTCCAACAGTGTAATAAAAAAAGTTTCACGAAAATCCATCAGTGGAACTGAGTTCCAAGGTTTTGACGATTTTTGTTCTTAGGGCCCTCCACTATTAGTACAAACACATGTTATTGAGATGATTTTTACACTTGACTGTTTTACAAGCAAGTAAAAATAGTTAATAGAATAAACGTAGTGGATATACCATGTTTAGTAAGTAAGTAGAAACATGATTCAACAAATCTCCGTCCCGCACACTCGTACGAGGGAAATCACTTAGCATATGACAAATAGTGCGAGAGTGACACGCTTTTAAACATAACGTATCCTGAAGCAAGAAGGGGGAGGGGGGAGGTACTTTTTACAAGCTTTTACTTAACTTGCAATGTATGTATATAAGTATGTTTGTTCAGGTCCTTATAATTTTTAGGGAAAGAACATTGTTCGGCGCGAATAGGACTTGAATATGTATTTATTTTATCTAGGAAAGATTTGATTTTTCGTTTGTTTATTTGTTTGCATTGAATAGGCTCCGAAACTACTGGACCGATTTGAAAAATTATTTCACCATTAGAAAGCATTATCCCCGATGGACATAGGATACAGAATTTTCCCAAATTCCCACGGGAACGAAGTCCCTAGCGGAATGCTAGTAAATCATAATTTGGTTCCCTCCCTGGACTAATCTGCTCATGTCTCATTTATTATTTAAGATTGTGTATTTAAGATGGTGAATTTTAGGTAAATGTTTTAAGCTGTTGTTATCCCAAATAAATAAATTAAAATAAAATAAAAAACCCGCGACCGCAGGATCAGATCTCCTGGTGCTCCAACCAACTGAGCTATCGTGCCTTCAAGTCAAGCTTCGTTTCTCATTCAGTTACTAAGCTTTTTTTTCCTCTTTATTTGTTTAGGGATTTTTATCATAATTTGACAATGTCAATCCGACCGTAGCTTATTTCTATTACATAAAAACAAACCATAATATCTAATTGTGGAAAATGGCGTACAACATAACAGCGGCATCACAAGTAGGGTTTGATAATATTCCGTGATACATTCCAACGTTTAAACTATTCAGGTCCCATATCCTGATAAGATGTTCTCGTTTAGACGCGTAGCGGACACATTGGGCCTTTTTATAATTCGAAAACGGCACGGTAAAATTGTATTACCATTGCCTCTTATATAATTGTAATACTAGAAGCTGAGAACATAGGAGGCAATGGTAATTCAAATTTTGAATTGCCGTGCCGTGCCGTTCGAATTATAAAAATGTGGTGTAAATCGTCTATTTTATTATTACAGACCTCACAATTAGGTCAGCTGACTTTCCTCATAAGATATGCAAGTTACTAAGCTTGTATTTTTAAAGTTTGTTACTTCTACAGTATTTTGATAAAACGCTTTAACAAAAAGTACAGTTTAGTAAATAACCAAATAATTACACATCTTATCCCGTGGGATCGAAGTTACGGTCTTTATCTTCTAGAAAAACGATTGGCTCTAGAATCTGGATGCTAGAGTCCCATAAACACTCCATAACCTTTAACAGTTACATTACCGAAGACAAACACCTTATGATACCCATACATTTATCCTGAATGTGTTTACCAACGTACACACTACAGCACAACAAGTTATGAAACTAAACCACTTCCCTAAACCAATATGAAATTCAAAAATCTATTTCAAATTGTACCAACGGAGAGGCCGAATTTTCTTTTATTTTCTGAGGCTGACTTTTTTGGAGAGGCCCTCTTACTAAGACTCCACTGTCCGTCCGTCTGTTTGTGCGTCTGTCACCAAGCTGTACCTGATGAACCGTCATAGTTAGACAGTTGAAAATTCCACAAATGATGGGGGATTTATGTTGCCGCTATAACAACAAATAAATAAATAATAAATAAATCGTTTATTCACTCTCACAAAGTGATACAGAACAGTATATAGAATTAAGAACTAAGCAGCTGTTTATTAAAAAACAGAATTAAATCCCTAAGGTTGCCTGGAAGAAATCGCTGAAAGCGATAAGGCCGCCTTATTGTATATGCCTTGAGTTTATGTAAATTTATTGTTATTTTTAGTTATTTTTCTGTCTGTGTGTACAATAAAGTACCTATATTTGATTTGATTTGATTTGATTTAAATAAATAAAATCTCCCATACAACAAACGTGATTTTTTTGCTCATTTTCATAGATAACTAGGTTTACGCCCGGGACTTGTTCATCAAGCGTAATGTAGAATTCTAATGGTGAAAGAATTTTTCAAACCGGTCCAGTAGTTTCGGAGTCTATTCAATGCAAACGAACAAACAAACAATCAAATCTTTCCTCTTTATAATATTAGTTTAGATGGTACGGAACCCTTCGTGCTTGTTTCTTACAGAAAGTGGTTCAGTAACATGGATTTCATCATATCTAAAGTTTGGCTAACTAATTAAAAATCACCCCATATGTGTCTAGTGCGGTGCGGTTTTCATACCTACCTTCAGGTGCTGTTGTCTGTACAATGCAATTACTGTAATTCAGTAGAGTTATCCGAAATCCATTAGCCTGGCTTATCTAAGGCAGACATTGTTAGTTTAGTATTCGGTGCATCTGTACCGTTATATCCTGTAGCAAACTTAACATCGGAATAACACGGATATTTGGATCATTTGACATATTAGCAAAAATTAAGGTTGTCAGTTTATTTGACTGAACAACTTTTTATTCGTCATAGTTCGAAATATGAATATCTTTTGCTGCTATCTTGCCTACAGAATCTTATATACTTCGGTGATAAATGATAAGATAACGGTGCTTATAAGAACAGCGCCAGAATATCGGCGACTTACTTAAAAGAAAATCTTGTTATGAATTTTAATATTATCTGAATTCATATTCGTCAAGGCAGACAAGTTTTCGTAATTAATTTAAAGTCAACATCCTTAAACAGTATCATACATACATACGCTCACGCCTGCAATCCCTAATGGGGTAGACA
Source organism: Aproaerema taeniolella (assembly GCA_949987775.1). NCBI lineage: Eukaryota > Metazoa > Arthropoda > Insecta > Lepidoptera > Gelechiidae > Aproaerema > Aproaerema taeniolella. The sequence continues at coordinate 8,337,768 of OX465245.1, forward strand.
GAGCATCAGTGGTTATAGAAAACCACTTAATGCCACGTTTGACACAAATGGTAAGGGTTATTAGATAGAAAATTCGCCCATAATACAACAAGACCCCCACGTCCCACTTACTGACTCTTACAGTATGCCTGGAAAGAGTAGGCAGCTGGCACATTCTAAGTTTTTCTTTCACTCCCAGTCCAGCATGGAAGGATCATCAAAGCTAATAATATTTAAAATTTGCCGTATCACCACCGTTATAACAACTTTGCCTCAGCTTCGACGACTTTTCGTCACTTAATACCTATTGGGGCAACTTTGCCCAACTTAAAAAATAAAACGCTCCGAAAATCGGTGAAGTTCCGTTCAAGGATTTCAAGGCTCACTTTCAAACAGGGCCGTAGCGAGGGGACCCTGAGAAATTTTGAACTAGAATGAAAACTAACAGTTTTCTTTTCAGTTTCTAAGGACGACTTGCAGTAATTTTTTAAATTAAGATTTAAACTTGATTTTAACGTAAGCCTAATTTAAAGTCTTGCACCCTATGAAATAAGGATGAAGTTATTTCACGAAATGTTTTAGGTATTTCAATGATATTTTGTATATTAATTTAGTTTTGTCAACTAAACGTTTCGCGGGGGAGCGGTACTGCTAACGGACGTGTTTGCGTTACACTCGTCAATTTTTTTAAATTATTGAGTACAATTTCTAAACTTTGGAACCTAAAACTTATGCTAAAATTTTTCTAAAACTGTTCTCTTTCGAGTGGTGTTCACTTTTTCAAAAAACATTCAGTGGTTTTGCAAAATTAAGCAATTAATATTGTGTTGTGATCAGCTGTTTGATATAAAGTGCAGTGCGATGTGCGGACATTGACCTCTATTTGACTTTTACCTGCACTAGTGACGTATAATAGTCGCATATGATCATTACTTTTCAATTAAACGTTAAGAGCCCGGTGGTCGAGTGGCAGCGTAGTTTGTTTTGCAGTAGTGTTGCGCGGCTGACAAGGGTTCGCGCCCTCGATTGGGAATTGTGACTTTTTGGGGTTTTTTTTTTTTTTTGGATTTGTTTATTTTTCAAATAAGTATGTCAGAAAGTAACAATTATTGTTCTGGATGTAGACAACCAATTAAAGACAAATGTTTTTTGTGCTGCCGTATTTGTCATCAGTACTATGATTTACTGTGTGCTAACGTGTCAGAGCAACGGTTTTTCAATACGCTGACTGGAGAACACAGAGCTAAATGGAAGTGTGCACTTTGTTTGAGTAAATTGCCTAGGGGAGATAATTCCAACACCCCGGTGCGACCTTCACCTGATGAATCCTCAAATGTCATGACCCGTCGGGGAGGAGATGTCATGAACAGTACACTCAATCAAACGAATTTATCTTTACTGGATACAACTCTCAATAACACGGCTCAAGACCCGACCAATGACCTTGTGACGGAGATGCGTCTGTTTCGGCAGGAGTTAGCTGCCACTAGACTACAAATGTCACTTTTGAATGAAACAATGAGCAAACTTGCATCTAGGCTGACCGAATGTGAGGACCGAGTGGACAAGTTAGATGAAAGGGTAGAAGCCCTAGAGCAGCGTTTGGATCGTGCACCGATTGATGATAACGTTTCATTATTGATCACATTAGATCAATTAAAGGCGGAACTTAACGAACGAGACCAGGAGTTACTGCAGAATGATATTGAAATCTCGTGCGTACCGGAACAAAAAGGTGAAAGCCTGCCGCATATAATCATTACACTGGCTAACAAGCTAGGTGTTAATTTGAGCGAACAAGAGATTGTTAATGCGGCTCGGGTGGGACGGGCTCCGGAGACGGCGGACGTCTTAGCAACTTCGTCACCAAAGCCGCGACTTATCGTGGTGCGGTTTGCGCGACGTGCTGTGCGGGATCAGATGCTGCAGGCGGCCCGCGTACGCCGTGGGGCCACCACCGAGGGCCTCGGCGTACCTGGCCCACCTAGACGATTTTATGTTAATGAGCGGCTAACTCGAAATAATAGAATTTTATTCCGTCGAGTTCGTGAAGTTGCTGGGCGTTTGAACTGGCGCTATGTGTGGTCACGTGATGGCCGCGTCTACGCTCGCCAACACCAGGGCACCGATGCACCACGCCATCGACTACGCTCTGAAGCCGACATTGTCCGTGTTTTTGGAAGCAAATCCGTTGGGTCCTCATAATAATAAACGAAGTGAATGGACTTCAAAAATAAACTTTTTGTTACTTTTTTTAGGAATTTTCCAAAGATTTTTTATAATAATGTATAATAGTTCTCGACTTACTTTCATGATTCTGTTTAGTTTGCTTGTATTTTCTGTCTTTTGCGAAATAAGTCATCACTTTTTTTATGCGCTATTAGTATTGATATTGATAAGGGTTTGTTTGCCTGTTTATTGTAGCTTTCTTGTATTATGTTATCTTTTGCATGATCTGTGTTTGTTATTTTTAAAATTGTTTTTTTTACTTTTATTTGATTACTTTTATGAAATGTGTCTTTACCTTTACTACTACCTGTATGTTATTATGATTTTAGTTTTTTCATGTGTGTGCTGTACCTGCGTAAAATTTGAGTATCTATACGCCAAACAGAACTTTACAATGTTCATAATTATATCTGTGATATTTTTACTTACATTTTATCTATTTAAACTTATATTTATATACATTTTACTTACTTATTTTAATATTATAAATATTACACATTGTTACCAGCAGTCTGCTATCTGTATTTTATTATACACATCTTTAATCCTTATCAATGGCTCCTAAAACGAAATTCTTTTGTTTGGGGCTGTATAATGCTGGCTCTCTAAATACAGGACATGATAATTTTCTAGTAGCGATGAACCGATTTAATGCTGACATAGTCGCTATCAATGAATCATGGCTTGGTGCGGGGCAGGAATCGTGTGCACCTGCGCCGCCCGGTTACCGTCTGCGCCTTACTCCGCGACCGCAGGTGATGCGCGGTGGACGAGGAGGGGGCGTAGGGTTTTATATAAAAAAGGATATTCGAGTTCGTTACTTAAAAAATGTCGATAACTCTATAGAACAAATGTGGCTTTCTACTAAAGTTAATGGCTATACTTTGGTTATTGGTACTGCTTACAGACCTCAGTGGATGAATGCTGATACATTCATAGATGCTTTGACTGGTTCGGTTTCAGAATTTTCTCATTATGATCATATGATCTTGATGGGGGATTTTAACTTTAATATGCTTGAGGAAAATGACAGTAAGACAGTTAAGTTAAAACAGTTCTTACACTGTATGGATCTGCAACAAGTAGTTTCCGAACCCACACACTTCACTGACCATTCGGAGTCACTCATTGATGTTATCTGCACTAACTGTCAGGTTCGACAACTATCAGTCGACAATATCACAGGTTCTATAGGACACTCAATGGTCAATATTACAATATCTCTAAAGAAAATTAAAGTACCACCAACAGTTGTTACATACAGACCTCTTAAAGATTTTGATATGGATAGTTTTGATAGGGACCTTAATGCCATCAAATGGGAATCGATATGCAGACTGTCGTCTGTGAATGACATGGTTTCCAATTTCAACTCTTTGATTTTGGAATTGTTTGACAGGCACGCCCCAGTTAAAACCTTTTATGTCAAAAAAGATCGTTCCCCCCCTTGGATCACAGACACCATTAAGCTCATGATGGATCTACGCAATAAAGCTTATGTTAGAAAAAAACAATCAAACATGGATTCGCACAGACAGTATTATAAGGATTTAAAAAGCTTAGTAGAAGTTAGTATTTACAATGAAAAACGTGCTTTTTTTAATTATTATATAAATTCTAATGTTAACGACAGTCCCAAATTTTGGAAAAACTTAAAAAGTAAGATATTACTGGACCCAAGTAAGAATGATAGCCTTCCCGATTGCTTTAATGATCCAGATATGATTAACAATCATTTTCTGGATGTTCCTGATTATAGTCTGGACGAATCTAATTCAGAAAAAAATAAGTTTGATACTAACTCATTCGGTTCTGCTACTTTTACCTTGCAAGCAGTAAGCGAGACGGATGTGTCCAAATATATACTTTCTATTAAGTCAAACGCTATGGGAAGTGACAACATTGGTAAGGATATGATAATTTTGACACTTCCGAGAACATTGCCTGTAATTACTGCGATAGTGAATAAATCATTACACTCGGGTGTTGTCCCGAACCAGTGGAAAAATGCATTAGTTAATCCATTGCCTAAGGTTAATAATCCAAGTTCATTAAAAGATTTAAGGCCAATCAGCGTATTGCCATTTCTATCTAAGGTTTTGGAAAGGGTTGTATATTGTCAACTTACGAGATATGTGGAACAGAATAGTATCCTCCCTGCTCTCCAGTCTGGTTTTCGTAGAGGTCGTGGTACAGTTACTGCTTTGCTTGACGTGACTGATAATATCCTGGCGGAACAGGATCTTGGACGTGGTACAATCTTAACGCTATTGGACTTTTCTCGAGCCTTTGATAGCATCAATATATCTCTTTTAATTTCAAAACTTAGTTATTATGGACTGGACTTTTTGACCATAAAATGGTTTAGGAGTTACCTTCACAATCGTTTTCAGTCAGTGAAGCTTAGGAAAGGGGACGGTGCAAATATTATTTCCGAACCCAAACTTGTTGAACGTGGAGTCCCCCAGGGATCGATACTTGGTCCACTCTTATTTATTATATACAGTGCTGATTTAGCTAAAGAAGTTAATCATTGCAAGTATCATCTTTATGCCGATGATGTTCAGCTGTACTTGTCGGAAGTTCCAGAGAGAATGTCTCAAGCAGTGCAAAAACTTAATCAAGATTTGGATCGAATAGCAAATTGGTCACGTAGAAATGCTCTTGTACTGAATCCCAGTAAATCTAAATTTATGATACTTGGCTCCAAGGCACAGGTTAAAAGAATCTCTGACGTGGCCCCTGTGGTCAGTGTTCTTGGTCATAGTATTGATCGTGTCGAGGGGGCAAAAAACTTGGGTGTTCTGTTCGATAGTCGTTTGCGTTTCGAAAGTCATATTGAAAATCTCGTAAGGAGTTGTTTTTATAGATTAAAAGTTTTGTACAGAATACGTTCCTTACTATCAGAAAGAGCCAGAATCGCTGTCTGTGAGTCTCTAGTTTTGTCTCGACTTAATTATGGAGATTTGGTATATGGTCCTCGACTTTTATATAAAACAAGTCGATTGATTCAGAGAGTCCAGAACGCTTGCTGTAAATTTTGTTTTAATGTTCCTCCAAGAAGCCATATAACTCCTTTCCTTAATAATGCATCAATTTTGAATATGGAATCACGCAGACAGCTTCATCTTGCCTCTTTAATGTTTGATGTAGTCAAATTCAAAAATCCCGAATATCTTTTCTCAAAATTAAAATTCCCCCATTTCAACACAATTTATAATCCAAGATTGTTGCGACCTCCACTATCCGTACACATACACCGTACTGTGGCATTCACTGGCAGTTTTCGCTACCATGCTACAAAGTGTTGGAATAATATTCCACCACCACTGAGGGCTTTAAAAAATAAATTTACCTTTAAGAAAATGATAAAATCATTTCTTTTAGAAAATCAAAAACTGGGCTTGTTAAAATGATTTGCATAGGTAGCGATAACTGAGCCAATTGGGTGCTGTGTGTGTTTTTATATTCCATTGCGTTGGATAAATAGTTTTATATCTAGTCACACTTGTCATATATTTTATCTTGTTTTATATTACACTTTAAACTGTTAAATTAATATATTTTATAATGTTTTTTAATATTATGTTTAATTTTATATCTCATTGCATGTATTTTAATTATTATTATTAACTAATAGTAACTTTTATACTCCTGCCTTTTTAGTATACGTGTTACTGTACTGTTGGCTGTTCCGTTCCTGCGCTGGCTTTAGGCAGTAGCTGAAAATCAGCGATTTGCTTTTTAGCAATACAAACGCTGAGCTATGGCCTGTTTGCGCTGCTACAGCACACACATTTAACTTTTATTTTATTTTTCCTCTCTTATGTATGGTAACTTGCATTAAGTTTATATACACTTCTGTTAATTTGCACTTGGAATAATTGTGCATGTGTGTGACTGTGCAGACAAATAAACTTTTTATCTATCTATCTATCTAAACAATTACACCTAATCACGATTTTAAAATTTTATGTTTTTCCATACACAACTTCATCTTTATCAGGTAGGGGTGGTCAGGTATCTCTGCAGCTGTCTGTACAAAGGCGAACTTATCCGATGAGAGGGAGGGAGGGCAAGTGTTTCTTTCTTTCATGTCTATCATTAGATTGGACCCAAAATCGATTTCCAAAGAGGGCCCTGCGCGTGAACTAAGCTTAACTGAACTTTAAGCGTTTTGAAAACTAAACTTCATTGAATAGTCCTCTTTTCTGCTAAGTAGGTAGGTATTTACCGAGAACTGCTTTTAAACTCTTGCCAGCTTAAAACGAAGCCTTTCTGTTCAAATGGTGTGATGATTTTGATTTCCAAACCGGAAGATTTGCGAACTTGGTGTCAGAGTTTTTAAACCGCCAAATGCCCTCTGATTTGGATTTACGACTGTCCATTCACAACACAGCTTAAAGTACCGTCCAAGGCACGATAACTCGAAACGGAAAATTGTTTGTTAGAAAGAGTAATACTCCTGAGGTGATCCCATGTAAATTTTATCGAAATTATGAACTCAACAATAACAAAAAATGTTACAAACCAAAGCAATAACGTAGGCATCCCTGGAATTGAAGTCGGTGAATCATACGTTTTTAACGTGGACAATTATCTGGTTCAAGAGTCAACAAAAGACAAACAAACAGTATTAGATGACTTTAAAATAATTAGCGAAAATTAAAAATGTGAATTGGCCCACGAAACTTTCCCTTAGAGAAAACGAGTCGAAATATTATAAAACGTACAATTTGAGCAATCAGCTGCTTATCTATACATATAATAAAACTGTAGAGGTCGAATTTCTGTACATTTCTATGTACATTACATTTTTTTCTAAAAATGCTAAAAACCGAGTTAGGGGGATGTAAGAAGAGAAATAAAACAAATCCCGATTTTTTAATTTAAATGTTAGTATAAAAAGTAGAATTTATTTACAATTGTATATGGGTTCTTTGGTGAAAGTTGTTCGAATTCACGAGAATCACCCTCTAAAGTTTCGCTAACTAATTCAAAGTCATACCATATTCCCGAAGGGATAGACAGAACAACAAATACTAAATAATCACACCATACCACAGTTAATATACATTCTGAGTGTGGTTATATCAGTGTCATGCATAGTTATATCAGGGATATTGTCAAACCCGTAAAATTATACAATACAATACACTTTATTTGCACACAAAGACATAGGTACAGCACAATCAACAGAACTTAAACATCGTGTACAACAAGGCGGCCTCATTGCTAGGTAGCAATTTCTTCCAGGCGACCTTAGGGTAGGACAGAATTATGTAAGGTAAGAATAATATAATTGCACGGAACTTTGCCAATTGCCCCTACTTTTAACACTTTGATGGACTTTTTATAGTGTTATTGTATCCTAAACATGTTACATATTTCACTAGTAAAATTATAATATCACAGGTTTGACATTATACCTGCGACATATCCAACAATTCAACCAAAAACTATTCTAGTTCCGGAAACCAATGAAACACAGAACTAATCTGCAACAGCTCTTCGTACCATCTGAATCCCTCTTACAACTCTGTTATACAGCCTACAGTCTGGTGTCACAGATCGATGGAAAACAACTGTCGTATTTAGATGAGGCGTCTATTGTCGACTCCCAATAATCGGATTCAGACATTTGCATCGGCCGAGAACCGACATTAACATCTCAAAACACCCGCAAATGCTTAAAGATGAGTTGCTTTAAATATTGTGATAGTGGTTTTCGCTTGATGGCTCTGACCGTGGTACGCTCAGGACACGATACGCCTACAACTTTGTGATCGATCTTATTACCAAGAGTTAAAATCGCATTTTGTTCAGCACAATTTACACTAGACTGTATACTGTAAAACTTTTATAGTTTTATCTGATTTATCCACACTTAAATAGACAGTTTGGAAAAAATCCCACACATCTAAACACTTCTATAATCTCTGACGGGGTAAGCATGCGGTATGGTAGGCTCTGTAAAGGGCCGTCTGGTTCGCGACCACCCTCCTACCGAAGTCCGACGCCAAACAGTATGCTGTGTTCCGTCGTTGCGTGGAAGTACCAGTGCCTTAATTGTCATTTTCTGTAAAGGGCCGTCTGGTTCGCGACCACCCTCCTGCCGAAGTCCGACGCCAAACAGTATGCTGTGTTCCGTCGGTGCATGGGAGTACCAGTGCCTTAATTGGCATTTTCTGGGTTAACTCGCTCTATTGTCGACCTCATCTATGATCTTGGTCAAAAGAGCATCATAAAGCCACTTTTTCTTAAAGACTGTTTGATTGTTTAATTTTCTTTGTTGAAAAAAACTGGAAACTATGCTGTGAATATGAAAATGGATTTTAAAATATTACTGCAGCTCAGTGCATCGTAGAAACTAATAAACTATTAGTTATGGCATTTTTGGTACAGCGTGAATTTGAAGAAATTAATAAAAGAAAAGTTTTAGGAGTTTCTCTGTTGTTCTTTTGAATGTGTGTTCTAATGAGGCTGACATAGTCACCAAGATATGAAGCCTCTATCTAATTTTATATTTGCCTTGATTAAACCTAGATAAATTTTACGAACCTTTTTTAATATGTTTAGCCTAAGGAACCCCAAAATCAAGAGAATCTCTTACCGATCTATCAGCTGAGAGTGAGCCGTAGGGCGAATTGGTGCGCGATCACTCAATGCCCTATTACATGGTGTGCCCCTTACCTTAGAATACTAAAGATCGGAGGTATATAGCCTTGTTTGATATTTGACCTATTTGGGCGTTTTATTTGGGGTGACTATTCCTTATTAAAGAAACTTTAAGTGGTTATTTTACATGAAACCTTTTAGTCAGTTTATGTATGTATGTTGGTTACGTTATCAATTCAATTTCTGACCTATCAAATAGTGCTAACTCTATCATTCAGTTGCGGAGATATTATTATAGTTAATGTTAATACTGCTTTAACTGTCACACTGTCACTTTCCGTCTGGTTGACGTAAACAAGGGGGGGGGTGATTTCTAGTACTCCAAAACCGTCATCCTCATCTGCTAGCGGTACACCCTACAGCAGCTCTAGCACGATGACGACAAACTCGCGCTCGGCTCACGCTGAAACTTCACTTTGATTGCGCGAGGGTCCCGCGCAAAGGCTTGCTCGCCCTATGGCGTTGTCAATGTTGACATTTTGACATAGGACCGCGGTGTTGTCGTACTCGGCCTACTGATCAGCGGACAAGGTTTTGACTCCTTGATACAGGGGACTTCGCCATTCTACATTTGAATTTTGATAAAATACTCATACATAAGCAAAATGACGACATTGTGGACGCCATTTTTAAAAAAAATTAAAAAAACGCTACACACTCAAAGGCCCACACTAAAGTTTTCCCTTGTGTCGTGGGTCCCTTCCCAGGCAGCACACAAGTCAGATAATTGGTCAATAATGTAACCTTATATGAGGTTAAGCTTTATTATTTTTGTATAGAAGCTGCGTGTATTGCAAAGTGCTGTATAAACTTTTTTTTTTGCTATAATCTTGCTATTAGCTGAGTTAGTTTTGTAAAGTGCCGATTTTATTTCTAAAAGCTGAATAATCATCATGAACAGACTTGTTACTCAAGAGTTTGTGTAACCTTTTGTATAATACAGGTATAAAATTCAATTATCAAGCATGATACTGGATAATAGAGGTTCTGTTTTCTTTTAGCTGTATTACAGACCACATCTAGACCAAAATTCAGCTACTGTATAAAGTAGGGTGTTATTTCTGTTATGAAGAATGTAGCCACTTATCAGAAATTAAGACAGCTGTTATAACTACTTTATTCCTCTTTAAGTATGAAATTACCCTCTAGTACAGCTAACTTTGGTAAAAGCAATCGTAACAGACTCTTATACAGAAGTTTGCCGGATATTTACGAAAAGTAGACATTTATTAAGCTAGAAGAACTGTTCTGGAACTTTAGTCAGATTAATGTACACTGAATCCCAATTATTTGATTAACGGTACGAATGTGTGTGATTATAGAAAAGTTATCCAAAATATGTTGTGCGCAGACCACTTTTAACCAGAAAATAGCTGAATAAGTGGACACATAAGGTCTGTTAAGCAGACATAAGACGAGTAGCTGTGCAAGCAGGGTATTTAATTCAGAATGAGCGTCGCCATATTAAATAACATAACCTATTATAATTTTTTAGAATGTTATACACAAATACTCAATTTTAATAACGAAATCAGTATAATATTCTTGTAAAAGTATTGCAATGTTATTTTTGAACCCTAAAATTGCATAAAACATAAAAAGTATTTCAGTAGCAAAAACAAAACAATCGATGAAATGTTGTTTATTATCTCAAAAACACGCTTATCAGGGCGGCGCGTGAAAATTTTACACGAAATGTATGTATAAATACACGGTAAAGTTGCATGCGCACCTACAATTTCTTTCTTTAAGCATTAAATTAGGGTAAAATTATTTATTTAGTTACAGATAGGAACAATTATGGCCGTTTAGCTTTCACGTCATTACAATAACACGACGTTTCGGATTTGTCAATTTAAAATTAATATGAATACCTAACTTCTTGATAAAAAGTTATGAAATACGCTAAACGCTGTGTATCCTCTGAATAACTGACCTTTGAAGGACTTCAGCACTAAGTTCATTCATCATTCATTCTTCATCTGGCTAACAGGGCTGTAATATTTGTTTAAAATAACAAAATGCTTTTATCCAGAACATACTCACCTTGTCGTGCAATTATTCAAAACTTATTCATCTGTTACGTTGCTATTATCCAGCTATTAGCAATATGATTTTGTGCCCAAATTGCTTGGATAACGTCTGAGTAAGCGCTTAACCAGCTAATTACGGTAATCTTATTCAGAAATTCGTTTCTATGACTGCTGTTATACAAAACTTACTCAGAAAGTTTGTGCTGGCTGGGCTTGGAAAACACATAAAGACAAACACAAACACCCATGACCCGAGAACAAACTCTGCTTTTTACACAAATGTTTGCCCCGACTGGGGATCGAACCCAGGACCCGCCGATCAAGAGGCGCAGCGTCACTACCACTCGACCAAACCGGCCGTCAAAAATTTAATTAACGTAAACAAAGACGACATTTTTAAAAAAGCTTTAACATTAATGGACGATTCTAAAAATTTTTTAAATTTGGTTTAAATGTTGGTCACGAATTAGAATCATCAAATGATATACAAAAACAAAGAATAAGATTTTGTTACTTTTGTTTTTCTAGCCGTCTCCCACTTTTACAATCGAAGGGTATATCGTGGTCTATCGCTCAATCCCACAAAAAGCTGACATTGACGAAACGAAACAATATTTTTTTATTTTTGAACCTTTGGCATTTCAACCCTTTTCGGAACATGTGAACAATTAAACCACAAAATTAAATACATTTAATGTCCAATAAACCTACTGGGTGAATTTTAATCAGTAAGCGAAAATTAAGGATGTGAACTAGCCTACGAAACTGAACAAGTTTCCCGAAATATGACAATTAAAAAAATTATAAAAACTGAAATAACGTAAGATGAAATATAAATATTAAAAAATATTTTTAAAAATCACAAATAATAGGTCTTTACCTATGAAATTGCCGATTTTTTCTCAAGCTTTATTTTATTCATAATTTATTTGATTGAACAGCTATTATAAAATTGTTTTTTATTTAAAACCTTGGCCATATAACAGAGACATTGAGTCAAATAAATACATATTTACTTTAGATTTATTTGCTGAAAAAGAAGCTCAAATATAGCTCGTTTCATCCGTTGCCCGTCTCATTGCTTATTTTTACTGTACCGTTGTTACAGTTATAACTTTCAATAAAGTAAGTATGATGAAAATTAACTTAATGTTGTCCAAACCTTCCCACAAAATTTAGCTAAATTCGGATTTCGCATTCCCGAGAAAAATCCAAAAACGTTAGTATGGAAAATTCAGTTTTCCGAAAATACTGTATGAAAAACGGCCATTTCATAGGTAAATACCTATTATAAAGAAAAAAAATCACCTCTCCATAAAACTTGTGGGATCAGCTGAATGGGCCTTTTTATAATTCGATAACGGCACGGCAAAATTGTATTACCATTGCCTCCTATGTAATAGTAATACTAGAAGCTGAGAACATGGGAGGAAATGGTCATTCAAATTTTGAATTGCCGTGCCGTGCCGTTCGAATTATAAAAAGACCCATTTGCTTCTGTATGGGAAGACGGCATTTTTTTTTCATAAAAGTTCCTTGAGGGAAGTTTGTCTGTTTAACGGGGAGAATCACCCTCTAATGTTTCGCTAACTAATTTAAAGTCACCCATAAAAGTAATACTTCATGTACACACATACACACACTCACACAAACACACACATACAGATGGTGTAACTTAATTTATTTTTTTAATACATATATTCTAAATTTTTCTATAATGATGTTGAACTGAGGGAATGAGCCTGCTAACCCACGACACAGAGAATCCTAGTATAGGTACCACGAAGCAGTGCTTAATTTACTGTCTTTTTCCTGAATAAATACTTTTTTTTTAATGTATCAACCACGCTATGTCATTTCTACCCTTAGTTTATATTTCTGTGGTTAGTACCAAGTTAGCACCCATTTTTAAATGTTTAATACTCATAAAAAAACATGATATTCCGTGATAAAAACACGGCGAGTACAATGGAACCGCACACGTCACTCTTTGGATGAAGATGGATCGTCGAGACGGACGGACATTTGTGATCGATGCTATTCGAGCGCTTACTTAGTAAGGTACTACAGCAACCTCACCATTACATAACTTGTCCCATCTGATAACCCTCACAATTTGTGTCAAACGTGGCATCAAGTAGTTCGCTAGAACCATGGATGCTCTATATACCTACCCCACGTAAGAGGTGACTTGTAAATTATTACTAGCTTTCCGTCCGCGGCTCCGCCCTCGTGGACTACAGGTTATATCGTGTCCAACTGTAGAATAAAATGTAGCCTATGTCATTTCTAAGGCTCTAATCTATCTCTGTACCAAATTTCATCAAAATTGGTTCAGTAGTTTAGGTGTAAAAGACGGACAGACAGACAGAGTTACTTTCGCATTTATAATATTAATAATTATCCATACTATTACAAAACACCATTATTAGTACTTATTACAAAACACCACACACAGCTTAGCAAAAACTGTAACCTGAATCCAGAGCCAGATCATAGTGAATGGTTTTCCAGTGGAAGTTTCCTGAATAATTTTATGTTTTCAATAACTACATTATTTATTTGAATATAAGAACAATAATATCGTTTAATCCAAAAACCAGCAATGTTTGACGTTTCCGAGAAAAACAAAAACTTGTAGCTGATCACTAAAGCTTGTAATGGCTAGATTTCACCATTTTAGTAATTGCTAAGCTATCACTTCTCTGTATATATTTGAAGCATCCTTTATATAGAAATACCTCGCGTTCCCTACACCCCTGTTATGCGAGTATTAAGCTCTATTACAGCGGTAGTTCATGAATCCCGACCGAAAACTATTTTACAGATTTCCTACAGAGAATGTTGTTATGGTAAAGCTATATTCTAACTGGTTTAGAAGGCGCCTGGTGTAATATAATGCTGTAATGGTTTGCCTCGATTCTTAGCCGGGTTATATATACTTTACAAATTTCAACGCTGGACTGGGACAAAAGTAAACCTCAAAATGTATGTCACACGTGGCGCTACGTGGTTTAAGAACCACTTAATGCTCTGCCTACCCCGATAGGGATATATGTATAGGCGTAATTGTATGTGTGTACAAAGCTCAAAATATTTTCCACAATATTCCACATGAACAGCACAAGAACAGCACCCCATCTCTTTCCGAGGGTGTCGTAAGAGGCGACTAAGGAAACACAAATGAGACCTGCCTCCTAGTAATCCACCCCAGGCAACGACACTTCATTTTTTTCTGAATCTGAGGTGTCGTCCTAAGGTCTCATGCGGTGTGGTAGGCTCTCAAAGGACCTCTGGTTAGCGACCACCCTCCTACCGAAGTCCGACGCCAAAAAGCTTGCTGTGTTCCGTCGGTGCGTGGGAGTACCAGTGCCTTTATAGGCATTTTCTGGGTTAACTGGGTTAACTTTCCCGTATTTCGACCTATGTTCCTTGGGGAAAGTTGTTCAGTTTCATGGACTGATTTAGCACCCGAGAGTTTGAAAGCAATTTACCTAAAGCCCTGTCTGTATAATATGTATATGCAAAAAACATGTCAAAATGAAAACAGAAATAAAAATTTAAAATCCACATAAGTTTCGTCAATTATGTTAAATTAAAGTTACAAACTTAAGCCTTTTAATATTTCTAGTTAGCAATTGCCTCCCCTGCATTTTTCCTTTAAGGTCCAGCTGGATCAAAGCATCCAGCTCGTCTGGGATCGATCAAAGCATTTTATATTGTATATTTATTTATTTATTATTAATTCTAAACGATTTTGAAAATATACTATAAAATACAAAAACTGCTAAAGTTGTATTCTTCAGCAAAAAAACTGTGGTCAGCAACAATTAGGTAACCGAAAGACTTTTATTGGCCGTAGTTTTTCTCCTGACCAAACTATTAAGATTTTGCTTACTATACTTACAATTATTATGCCTTTTTTAGTTTGGCGCTTAGGTAAATGTTAAACGTGTCACAGTACGATGTAATATCAGTTGAATTCCAAACATGCAATGTAACTACGTTAAAATTTTCGCACATAGTTGAGCTAATCCGCGCAGGAATGCGATGGTAATATGATGGCAATGCAACGCTGCATTTCCTAATAGATTTATTAAGCACTAATGTTTAGGACGTACTGAGTGCAGTGGAATATTGGACTTTCAATAGGATGCTTCTAATTTATTTTATTTGTTTCGGCAATAAACGATTTCCCGAAATAACACGAAATTTCGACAATGGGCTATGTATGACATTTTAAAAATATTTTTAATTTCGTTTAATTTATTATTTAACATAAAGGAATAAGGTCCCGTTTCTAAAAAAATATTTAAAAATCTATCTTTTGAAATAAAAATATATTAATTTAAAAAATTCTACGGTAAACTAATCCTAGGTACGCGATTATATGCAATCGGCTATTATTATTATAATTTCAATATAAAACTAGGTACTTCATTGTTGTGTTTCATTTTAATTGTTATGTATATTGCTTATTAGATTTATCGTCTGCAATAATTCAAATAAATTATTACATACTCGTTAAAATTTCGAAAAGACGGAGTTTGCCGAGAGACAATAAGAAAATGGAAACACTGTGACATACGTTTTGGTTCAGTCTCTAAACTTTCTCCCTACAAAATTCAATTTAAATCTTTTTAGCGAAACTTTAGAAGGTTATAACCCTATGAGACTGAAAAGGAACCAATACGAAATTCTCTCAAAAAAATTTGACATCTCACACTAATAAAGGGCAAATTAGTTGATCATTAAGGTTGTAAGTATGGTTGTTTTTTTTCCAAGTCTCTAAAAGGTGGTCAATGTAATAGGCTTTTATTTACATCGTTAATATTCGCTAATTAATCTAAAATCGCCCACTATGTAAGAGTTATGTGACATAAATAATGCTTGTACCTATTATTATTATTTTCCTCTTGGTGTACCTCAAAGAGTGTACATTTTACGCTGTCCCATAGAGCAGTATTAATTGGATGCTGGTATTCGCGGAAACCGTTTCCCGTACCTAAATGTGAAATTAAATGTTTTGATAGTGAGCCTAGAGGCTGTTCCAAATAAATAGATAGGACACTGTTTCCTTTTAGTCAATATTTTGTACAATCCAGAGCTCGAGGGATAAATACACACATCAACAAAGTCTAAGCAACATGCACGATTTTTCATTCAACAGAGGCCTCTTTGAGAAGCTGTGAAAAGTATTTAAGACACGTATTTTTAATAAAATCTTTAGTGTGAGCAAGTTCTACACCCGAGTTTAAAATTCCTATAAATGAACTTTATCTAGCTTGAAGTTTGTGAAAAAGAGCCGAAAATGAAAATTTAACTTCACCATTTCCATACTAAAAGCAAAGAAAAACTGCGTTTTCATTTTCATTTTTCCCTCTTTTCCACAAATTTCAAGCTAAATAAAGTTCATTTATAGGGATTGAAAATTCAGGTATAGAACTTGGTCACACTAAAGATTTTATTAAAAATACGTCTTAAATACTTTTCACAGCTTCTCAAAGAGGCCTCTGTTGTATAAAAAAAATCGTGCGTGTTGCTGAGACTTTGTTGAGTAGTGTATTATTTGAAAATCGTTGGAAAATTGTTTACCAGTAATGTTTTTGCTTCATTTTTATCTCCTTTAACTAATATTTGTATAATATATGATTTGACTGCCTTTGATAAAAGATTCATTGATTTTTGTGCCTACTATTTTGTAAAAGGGTTAAGTAAATAAAAAGTACTGAAACTATGTATTGATCAATTTACAACAAAATGTAACGAAATTGTTATATGTAAACATACTCGTGAAAATGTAATGAATTACTTTTTTGTGCAGTATTTGCAACTGTGAATAACTTTTTATAGTGTTTTTAATCAAACCTTAGGGCCGCTGTTATATATATCTTATATATATAAAAGAAAGTCGTGTTTGTTACAACACTTATAACTCGAGAACGGCTGGACCGATTTCCATGGTTTTTGATTTGTTGTATTTCTCTCCGTCCCGAATAGCAGAATAACTATTAAAAACATTGGAAAATTGACGGGGAAATTCCCACGGGAACGAAGTCCCGGGCGAAAAGCTAGTTTCATGAATAAAAAAACAAGTTTCAAATGACTATCATCTAAATATATTGTGTTTCTTCATATTTAGAAATACTGTCCAAACAAAATATTATAATAATTGCGACTGTTTTACGTTTTACTCAGACGATTTTTATGAATTTTATAGTTTCACGTACGAAGATGACATGTGTTAGCCTATGTCCATTTGACCTCAAAATTTTAAAAAGTTGTTTCGGAAGCACGATTAAATAACCGAATTTTACAACACTTAGGTCCTTATTCCAGTGACTCAGACTCTTATCTATACTTAAGTAGCAGTCGTCTTTGTCATTTTAATAGTGACTGAAAGAGACAATCAATATTTAAGTATAGACCAAGACTCAAGCCTCCTTCTGTAGGTAATACGGGCCTTACATTTTCAAAAGTATTTTTGCACGAATTTCTTTTCTCTATCTAACCTTCATCCCACCGCACGACATTAAGTATGCTAGTGGTTTCACGCGGCCCGATTTTTCCTCATAAAGAGTAGATAAATTCAGCAAGTTTGAGTGATCTTCCAGAGGTTATACCTAATTTTATGATGAAAGTTTCAACGGCCATGCCCCTATTCGAATATTTTACGAACTTAAAATTATGAAGCCTCATTTTTTCAAACTTAGTAACGTGGAGCGAAGGACGTGTTTTTAGAGTAGAAAGGAACATCTTGTTGAAGTTTTTCTTTTAGATAAGACAATAATTAGGCTTCATTAAAAACACAGGCTGGTTATCTGGATGATTACCTTTTCTACGCCTTGTCTGAGCAGATAAAGCCGCAAAAGAGTCGCTTCATTAATAAAGAAATGTTAGTAATGATTATGTTAAGTTCACATACATTAATTAGTTCGTGAGTAGCGATTCTCTCAGTAATATGTATACCCTTAACTTTTATTATATTCTTTAAATGCTGTTGTTAATGTTGCAAATGTTTTAATGAGAAATCTTCTAATAATCGAATGCAATGATGTATTTCATAGCATATTTGTATAATAATGTAAGGCTGTATTAAATTAAATTTTCTTTATTTACTAGATAACAATTTTACAAAATCTAGTATTGAGGCTTCTTGTAAGATTTACGAAATAGATAAAATAAATAAAACTGAACAACTTTGCTCAAGAAACCCATTATGAAATTGTCTACACTAATATTATAAAGAGGAAAGATTTGTATTTTTGTATGTAACGAATAAACTTAAAAACTACTGGACCGATTTCAAAAATTCTTTCACCATTAGGATGCTACATTATCCCTAAGTAACACAGGCTTCATAATTTTTCCGAATTTCCACGGGAATGAAGTCCCGAGCGGAATGCTAGTCTAGAATATTTTGACTTCTTATGCTAAATAATCATCCGCTCAATTTGTATAGAGAATTTTTTTTTTAATATTAGGACCCATGTTTCTTGGGAAAAGTTGTTAAGTTTCGTCAGCTAATTCACATCCTTATTTTTCGCTAACTTATTTAAAATTAACCAATAGTTATAGTGGTTAAAAATATCTTCCCAAGATCTTTTTGAAATTTGCAAATAGATCTAGGACTGCCAAATCAGCAGATTAATATTAATGATGGTTCAAGAAATATGCAAAATTATTAGAAGCTTCCAAAATACCAAATATTAGAATATACTCCTTCCCAAGTTAGTAAAGCATACTTATTAGGGTCTATAAGGCTTCATAACTTGTGATCTGCTCTTAATGGGTTTAGTTCAGAACCACGATACAGTGTAGCCACTTGATGAATACCTCGAACCTTCCAAGAATTTTCACTGAATTGACTCTATTTTTTTTTATAAATAATGGGTTTGCTCTTGACCACAATCTAGCCCAGAGGCGGAGATGTGGTCGAGGATGTAGCAAGCTCACCCAGAAGATGCCTATTCACTCGAACTTTAAAGAGATTCGGTTATATGTGCCTGGAAATACAGACGCAGGCAGAGAATTCCATTCCTTAGCAGTGCGCAATATAAAAGATGAAGCATAGAGAAAATACTAAGTCCATGAGATGAAGAGAAGTACTTAGTAAATGACACGAAACTTCTAGATACAAAATAAACTAAAATAAGTTATTGTTAGTTCAAAAATAGTGCCTTGACGCTACTTTACCTTTGAACCACGATAGCATTTTGCTAACAATATTTCTTCGTTATTAACCCTTTTAGCGCCAAGAGTTTTCGTCAAAAACGCCTACCACACGCCACTACATCAAAAAAAAAATATGTCGTGGCGTATGGCGAACGCTTGGTGAACCTAAAAGTTTTTGTCTGATATATCAGACTTTGGCGGCGAGGGCACGAAACTTAAACGTCTGATATATCAGACTTTGGCGGTGAAAAGGTTAAACATACAACAATATATTGTAATGGAATCAATAAAAAGACAATTTCGACTTCGCATGCAAAGTCGATCAGCTGATCGCTCAATTTGTATGGAGAGACAACATTTTTTTCTTATTATTTTTTTAATGCCGTTGGGGAAAGTGGTTTAGTGAGCTGACTCACTTCCATAATTTTCGCCAACTTATTTTGAAGTCAATCAATGTACGGGTAATATATTTTAATATTTTAAAAATATAATTTCGTTTTTTTTCATTACTTTTTGCGGGTACTTCTGTATGTTTTATGTCACAAAACGTCCATTGAAGTTAATGCCAATTTAAATTTAACATTCCGTCCTTTTGAATCAAATCAAATCAAATCATTTATAGCCAGGAGTGGTGATACAAGATGGTATAATAATATTAACAATTAAAATTACTTAGATCTGCACGCCTAGCTGGTTTTCATTCCAGCATGCAATATTACTACAATATTTTAATAGAAGAACATAAAAGAAACAAATAAAATGGAATAACGTTATTCTAACTAAGTAAGCTGTTGAACATACGTCTGCTTAATTATCTAGATAAATATAATCTTTTGTCTTCATCTCAGTATGGGTTCAGACCGGGAAAATCAACTGAGGATGCTGTCTCTGCTTTGACTTCACTGTTAGTACAACATTTTGACAGTGGGTTTAAATGTATGTCTGTATTCCTGGACCTAAAAAAGGCGTTTGATACTGTCTCTGTCCCCATTCTGATACATAAGCTGGAAAAGATGGGAATCCGTGGTGTTGCCCTCTCTCTTTTCAAAGACTATCTGAATAACAGGAAACAGAGAGTAAAACTGCATGACTTTATCAGTGAAGACAAATATGTAACGCACGGCGTGCCACAAGGAAGCGTTCTTGGTCCCACATTGTTCCTTATTTATATTAATGACCTTTGTGATGTGAAGATTCCGCATGCAAATGTTTTTTCTTATGCTGACGATACCGCTATCATCTTCGCTGGTAGTTCCTGGGATAATGTTAGGGAGTCGGCTGAGACTGGACTTACGATGGTAAATAAATGGCTAGAAAACAACATACTTACTTTAAATGCTGCCAAAACGAACTATATATGCCATAGTATATATAAAGATACCCAACCTGATAGCTCTTTTGTCATTAAAATACATAACAGCGACAACAACATACAGCATCATAGCTGTTGTAATTGTCCAACCATTCAAAGGGTTGACTGCACAAAATACTTAGGTATTTACGTGGATCGGGCGCTCTCATGGTATCAACAGGTCGAGCATGTTATCTCAAGAATGCGGAAATTATCATGGATCTTTAAAAATCTAAGACATGTGGTGCCGAGGGCAGTGCTCGGTCCGCAGGGATCCACTAGAGACCGTTTAAAACAAATTTATATATCTCTTGTGCAGTCAATCCTTACCTATTGTCTGCCGATTTGGGGAGGCGCAGCTAAGACTTATTTTGTCGCTGTGGAGAGGGCCCAAAGAAGTCTTCTTAAGATTATGTATTTTAAGAAGAGGCGTTACCCGACAGATAAATTGTATGAGATGAGTGAACTCCTTAGTGTACGTAAGCTATACATAATTAGCACTGTTCTTAGAAGGCACAGATCTACACCCTACGATAGCAGCATCAGGACTAAACGACGAAAAGACATTGCTATGCGCCTTCCTAAAACTAATACTACCTTCGCAGGAAGACAATATGATAAGCGTTCTGCGCATCTTTATAACCATTTAAATAAAGAATTGGATATATATCCTAAACAATATTATGATGCTAGAATATTAATAAGTAATTGGTTGCAAAATAAAAATTATGATCAGATTGAAAGTTTGTTGGAGTATATTTTCTAATTTAAGACTAACATAAATTGATTAATATGAATAGATAAAGATAAGATAAAAGCATATTTATTTCATAGAACATTCAGGATGTTACTTAAAATAAGTCAAAATTACATTAAATACATACAAACATAATTAAAGGATTTAAATACATACATACACATTTGTTCTATTGACCCTACTGACTCTACGCCTATTCGCAAAGGTGCAGTCTTCCCCAGAGAAGAATACACACATAAGCCCTGTCATGAATACACACATACACAATAATACATCCCCATTTTACACACATATACACACACTCACATGCACATAAACACACACACCTCACACTCTTTGTATATATAATGTTTTAACTTTACTGTAATATATAAGTAAATAACTAACTATACATTTATTGTTAGTTTTGCAGTACACGTTCAAAGTTTGATTTGTTTGGAAGAGCGGTGTCTCCTGGCACAAGTTATTATATTAACTTAAAAGGAGGCTCCAGCCACTGTAATAATTTGTACTGATTTTTAAAAGAAATAAACATTTTTATTTTTATTTTTATTATTATAACGTTATGGAAGGTACGTAAGTAAGTAAACACTTTATTTGGGGGTACAACACAAACAAAACAGCATATACACAAAAATAAACACACAAACAGCAACAACAAAAGCACAAACAGTAACAACAAAAGCACAAATAGCACATATTAAACAGAAATAATAAACACAGGTACTTTAATGAACCATGTTGTCTGTTCTGCACCCGCCAAAATGGTGCTGACTCAGCGTTGTGCTATGGTCGGTAACCATAGCGCTGTTATTCTGTCAGAACCACCAAGGTGTTTTGGAACTCGTCTCCACGAAGGCAACCGAGCATAACAATAATAAATAAATAAGATATAAATAAATAAGTTACATAGTGAAATAAAATAAATTAATATATACCTACATTGATAAACTTAAGGAAACTTAAACTTTAATTAACGTTTGGAATGAATAGTTTTACTCGATTCCGGAGTATTTCGCGTTAAAGCTCTTTGAAGGTATATATCATTTTTTGTCGCGGTTTAGGCCCGCCTCGTCTCTCTACGTGACAGGCGCTATCTCTACTTCCGCCGTGCTGCCCCGACAATTCCATTTGTATTGACGGGTACCGGAAACAAACGCTATTACAATAAAAAGTGCTACGTCTGATTTTTTTTTTTGTTGTTGGTGCTGTTTGTCGTTGTAACAAACGATACCACATGAATTGTGAATTCATTCTTTCATTGTACTCTTATAGCTTCCGAATATGACTCTATTTCTTTACTAAACCTAGATTTCGCTGTCGCTCTTCTTTTGCACTTAATTTCGAAAAACTTTGTAGCCTTTGTGTAAATTTATTATTCTGATATGTCAGCTATATATATACTTACTATGTAGCTTATATGTTATTCTTTTATAGCTCAGTCTATAGGTAGTTTTGCATTGCAAAAGGTGGTGTAGAAATGTTTTGACACATTTTCTATTAGGATTGATTTTAACGGAATATATTGTGTTTGCCGTATGATCCTTGACATTATCTCTATCTGTGTAATTTGTGCACACATCTGTACACGGTTGAGACAACTCGTGAAAATTAATTTTTTGCAGCGGAAAAATTCAGGAAAAGTTTTGGGGCTCTAATTAAGTATTATTTTTAAACGCTTACTAGCGTGAGAGCCGAACATTTTCTTTCTCTAAAAAATATTTGTGAATATCTCTCACGCTAGTAAGCGTTTAAAAATAATACTTAATTAGAGCCCCAAAACTTTTCCTGAATTCTTCCGCTGCAAAAAATGAATTTTCACGAGTTGTCTCAACCGTGTACAGATGTGTGCACAAATTACACAGATAGAGATAATGTCAAGGATCATACGGCAAATACAATATATTCCGTTAAAACCAATCCTAATAACATATGCATGAGGCGTTAACGCACAGAACTATCGCACCTTACATTATGATGACAAAAAGCGGCAAAGGAAATGTATGCAGGGAGCCATTCGGGTGTCGTCCCAGGCATGTGTCATAGAGAGTGGGCCCTTAGGGAGAGGACGCAAAAACTGAATATTGCAGATATGTTCGCATTATTGCTACTTGGGCCCATTGTGCTGGACGATACGAGATGACTAGAACTAGAATTTTTTTTTAACGCAATAAAAATTAACTCTGTATATCAATTTAAAGCTAAATGTATGTAGGAATAAAATAAGAGTACTAAACTTTCTCGATTGTTTATGGGTCCTGTTAAGCAACGTACACAGCGGCAGGGACCTGATGGGTGACCAAAGTGGCAATTCGTCACGAGCGTATAAGTGCTTCAGAGGGCACATTAAGCTGTCGGTCCCGGCTGTTGTCGGTTGACTACAGTCGTTAAAACCAAGTCAGAGGCTATTGTGCGGTTTAAAAACTCTGACACCAGGGTTAGCCAAGTTCGCCACATACTTGACTATACATACCTACACGATAAGGGGAAAAAGATGGGTCCTGAAGATTTTATTTGCCAAAACAGTATGTATGGTAGAAAATACATATATTTGACCAACTAGCTTTTCGCCCGCGGCTTCGATCGCGTGGAAAAGTAGCTTATGTCACTTTAGGTGTCCCTAACTATATCTGTGCAAAAAATCAGACATGAAGCAAGAATAAACAACCATACAAACAAACACACTTTCAGATTTATAATATCAGTAAAGGAAGATTTATTCGTTCCAGGATCCAGTATATATTTTTTTTTATAAGATGGGTTAACTCTTGACCTCAATCTTGACCAAGGTCATAGATGAGGTCGACGATGGAGCGAGTTAACCCAGAAGATGCCTATAAGGCACTGGTACTCCTACGCACCGACGGAACACAGCAAGCTGTTTGATGTCGGACTTCGGTAGGGGGGTGGTCGCGAACCAGACGGCCCTTTACAGAGCCTACCATACCGCATGAGGCCATAGGACGACACCTCAGATTCAGAAAAAAATGAAGTGTCGTTGCCTGGGATGGATTACTAGGAGGCAGGTCTGTTTCCTTAGTCGCCTCTTACGACACCCACGGAAAGAGATGGGGGTGGTGTTATTCTCAACCGATCACCACACGGTGAATATACTTCACCGTGTGGTGATCGGTTGAGAATAATACTTCCACACATACTTCCGTTAAACAAATAAACAAATGAATTAGCTGTCAAAACTGAACAAGCCTAGCGGGAAATGCTTTGACCACTTTATGCTCTGTGCCTACCCCTGAAATGTCATATAAACGTGATATCTGTACATTTTACTACCGTCTGAGTTTGGTTAAGGGATTTTCCAACTGGATTCACTGATTGACTGATCGATCACTGACTAAACGACAGCGTGGTGGTTATCCATCAATCGAGAACTTGGTTGTCGAGGATAGAAAGCCAATACAAGTTTGTATGCAGTATACGAGCATAAATAACAAGAGATTCACAAAAAAATATGTCTAAAATAAGTTTGATGTAATTTTGATGGACTATATCATAGTTAAACCTACTCTATCAAATAAAAACACCACGACTTTCTTTTGTCTAACTTTTTTCTAGTTTTCTTCTTCATAATTTTGTGTAGATGTGTTTCTAATTTGCTAGTTCATACTCAAGCAACTGAAATATGATATGAGGACAAAGTTTATCCAGCCATTCGATTTTTTTTTCTTTTACAGAGCGCGAAAACCGGACAAAAGTTTTTACGAGTCAATAGGGTATTTCATTATCCGGAAATGCTACCTGTGGTCAATGAATTCCCGAATTTAATAAAGTAGAACTTTTCTAAAAGGAATATAAAGGCAACGTGAAGCGGTAACAGGCCCAAGAGCCTTATACATAATGGATACGGGCCGTCTAGTTTCAATAAAAGGATTTTTTGCTTCCTCTGTCACCCTCCAGAGATATTGTTACATCATTCCACTCAATTTATATTCCTTTTTTACACAAATCATATTTAAATAATACTTATGTTTAAGGGTTTTGGATTTATTTTTGTCATCTTTAGTTTAAAGGAGCATTTTTTGGATTTAAATGAACATGAACATTTTCTTTTTTTCTAAGAGAACTTAAAACTGAATCTCGCATGAGGCTGACCCAGTAAGCATTGGTTTACTTGTGTTAGAAGATCGATCTTTCGAATGTACACTAATACAAATTATAATTATTGTAGACGATGCAATCCGAGGATAAATCTAATAATTATTATGTTTATCCACGTCTACAATAATTGTTTTTATTCAATGAATTCTTTTTGAACTTATCTATCTATACATATTATAAAGAGGAAAGATTTGTTTGTTTGTTTGCATCGAATAGGCTCCGAAACTACTGGACCGATTTGAAAAATTCTTGCACCATTAGAATCCTACATTGTCCGGGATGGACATAGGGTACATGATTTTCCCGAATTCCCACGGGAACAAAGTCCCGCGCGGGAAGCTAGTTAAAAATATTAACAGTAGGATTCATCCATTAGTAGGATTCTAATGGTAAATTAATTGAATCAATACTAATCAAAGAGGCAATTCTTCAAAAGGTGAAGTAAAATCTCATTAGAAAGGAAGGAGTTGGCACGGGGCGAATCTGATCTAAAATGCAAACCGCGGCCCAAAGAATCTCATTAACGCGACGAGACTGTCCTACCTTAGCGACAGAGTATTCTGGAACTTTATCAGACTCTCTAGCGACATCCAAATGATTTTGTTTACGGAGAAACCTGTCAGTCAGAAAATTAAGGGGAAAATGTTAGAGTAGAACAGTAATTAATAACGTATCTAATTAGATATGTCAAAACAACTGTACTAGCGGTAAATAACGTGACCAAGAAAACTTCAGGTGAAAAATCTTTAAAAATGTGTTGCCTGGTAATGCTTTGTACTATTTACTTTTATGAAGTTTGCAAAAAGTATTTTTTTATCTATCTATCTATCTAAAAATAATTGAAAAATAAATTATATTCTAAAATAAACCGTACAAAAGTTCATTTTTGCCATCTTACAATCGTATTGCTACGAGCATTCGTAGCTTGTAGCTACGAGCTACGGATACTCAAAACAGAATTTTAGGGAAGCATTCGTAGCCTAGTGCCGCTCACTACTCAGAACAATGTAGGTATGTAATTAGGGTGAGATTTTGTGATTTGATTTGATTTTCAAATATTTGTGTTCATAATCAGAAATGAAATGAAAACAAAATCAAATCATTGTTATTGATAAAGTTAAATCTATTATTAAACTGTGCTCTCCTTCTAGTATTACTATTTAATAGGAGGCAATGGTAATACCATTTTGCCGTGCCGCTTTCGAATTATAAAAAAGCCCATTGACTAATTTAACAGTAAAATTAATAAATATATTAACTAAGCAAAAGGAGAAAAGCTCAGCATTGTGCTGTTAATAGTTAATTTACTTGATAATATTAATATTATCAAGTTATGATGGTCCAGAATAGTCCTTCCGCTGGCTCGCTGAAGACACGGCGTGGCATTCGTACGCCGCGCCGCTCATTGGAAAATCACTGTCATCCGCTGAATACTGAACAGTGCACAACATTATATCCAATCCACATCCATCTTGACTCTATAATATTGAAATAACGACCTCAAGTACTGTGACACGAGATTTGTGTTTTTTTTTTATAGATGACTCTAGGTGCTTTCAAAACTTTATAATTATAAAGTAAAAAAAAAACCCGACATTTATCGCGTATAACTCTTAAACAGCTAAACTAATTTTGATCAAGTATAATTAACAACCATCTCGATTATATTAGTTTACAAATAAAAAAAACGCTTTGTTTGGGAGTAACGATGCCATAGACAGACACACGCCAAACTTATAACACCCTTTTTTTGTCTGTACAAATGTTATACTCAAGTTGCAAATTCAACGACGTACAAATAGCTGTACTCTAAATTGTTACGATAAGGACTATTTTCCAACAAAATGGGGTTAAACGATGCGCTAGCAATGACAGCGTCCCCTTTCCGAATTTCCCTTACAAAATAAATAAAATTAATGTAACAAGCCCCGTCCTTCCAAACGGATTCATACATCACGAGAGCGCAACAAAAAACGTGTTTTCTAAAGCGTCCAACAAAATGATTTTCTTAACAACTGTAATCGGGTGACCATTGAAAAAACTCGGACAATTTCGAACAAACCTGTCCCTAAAACGACCCACATCATGCTCACAATACACACGTCAGTAACGCCCGCCATTTTGAAAAAAAGCGCGCGAAATCACATTGTGACAAATCGAATTGAATTTTCCGTATTTTATTTGTATCCTGAAAATGAATTACAAAAATATTTACAAAAGAATCCAAGTTTGTGAAGAATAAATTAACCTAAGTTAGTAATGGAAATAACATCTTAACGATAAGGAGGAAATATGAACTCTAAAGTTCGCTTATAAATTCACGAATATTCAGGATTCGTGAATCAATGCATAATCAATGCAAAGATTTTTGTTCGGTCCTTTAGTGGGACCCTGGGGCAGGAATTTTCTAAGATTTTGTTCTTACTTACTCATTTGAATTACAATTAAATGTAATGTACAATGTGGTTAATAAATAAGCCAAGTCCATCTTTCTTTAGCTTGATAATTATCCGAAGTTTTTCCCTAACTCACGTCTAATCGTTCTAATTATTCAGCCAATTTTCACTACCTATACAAAGAATCCCAAAACCTGCAAGCATTTCCCATAGCAGAATGTTTCAATGCCATTATTTGTAAACAACCATCATTGAAAATTACAACTTTTAAACTCATAAATCGCTTTCATTTTACACACGCCGTTGTGCTATATACACATACCACACAACGCGCCAATTAATTTATTTTAGTGTATTTCCTGAAATAATTGGCTGTTATTTAATAATACGTGACAATAACCACAAATTGTGGCCACCATCATAACTGTTTTAACATAACTCTAATAGGAGTTTAACAAAATTAATACTCGGTGCATCGTTTGCGGTCTACTATTTTTGAGAGCTTCTATTGTGAATGTTAATTTACAGAAGGATATTTAATGTTAGGGAAAAAAAGACATTGGTAGTGAACGAAAATCGGTTTAATAGAACAAAGAGGGACTAAAGTGCTTAATATCTTACGTATAAGTGAAGTGGAAGACTGACTCGTCCTCCTAATTTAAAAAGTATAGGTGTTTGATATCCGGCTTGGGTGTACGTTTATCTATTTTATCTGTTTCAAAAGACCCACGACAAAAGGATAAATAAGTGAAAGCCTTAGGGTATTATTGTTAAATAAATCCAGATCAAGACGGATTACAAAAACAAAAAAATCTAATGACTGCGTCCAGTATGGCTCGCCTCCGAAGATATATAAAATTCTGCATGCACCTCATTTATTTGATATCATTCAGCTATATAGTATCCCAACGTAACTATAAAATTGAAACTGTTGTCGAACTAACCAGATTTCTTCGAGATATGAAGTACATTTTAATCTGGACTGAGATCCCAGGAGTCCAACATGAAGGTCAAAAAGATTTCATTGACAAAAACTGTGAATATTTCAATTGCTACTTCACTAAAAACAGATCTTTATTAGGAGATATAAGATACTTCGATGTAATAGCTTTCAATTTGCAAGACATAGTTACAGCTAGAAGAAACGATTTACCAAAAAGAAGAAGTCAGAACCAGAAGTATTTATTTGTTGCCAACGATTCCGCTGGTAATTATCCAGTTTGTGACCCGATCTTTGACAACTTCTTCAATTGGACATGGAGTTATAGGTACGTAAAATTAAATAGCTATTAACGCAAAATTATGCCCATCCTATCTCTTGTAAAGTTCACAAAAATATGCACTAAAGTGCACTCTGTTGTCCCAAATTTTTATTTCCTGTTTTTTTTTAGACGAGACTCCGTAATTTCGTATACTTTCATCACGGTACACAACAATAAAGGTCAGAACTTAGGGCACAGTTTCCCATGGAAGAAGAACTTGAACTCACTAAGTCTCGCAGCGAGAGTTGAACTCAACTCCAAACATAAAGCTGCGGCCATTATGATGGACAAGTGCAAGACACAGAGTCGGAGGGAAAAGCTTGTTGAAAACTTACAGGTTAGTGTAGATATGCTCCCTGTTTTCTGATGGACCCACTAATGTGTCCCACTAGTGGGACCACGAGGGAGACTTATTTCTCGTAGACCCACTGATAGATATGGGTACATTTTGTGTAGAATAACGGTGCTACTGTAGAGTAGCGCTAAAACGGGGACGTAAAAAAACAGCAGCTAGATAGTATAAGTATTGGCTGTTACGGTGTTAAATAACCATAGCTTAGAATGCTTTGTGCTACACATTGCTGTCTAAGATACCACGCCACTTCGTCTTGTTAACAAGGTAACATCTTAATTATGTCTGCCATCGCCGAAAATGAGATAACGGCGCCAATGTAGCGATCCATACAATAACTAAATCTGTACCATAGAGTCGTACAAAACTTTGTTGCAGCTATTATAATACGCAGACCCGGGACCCGATTCTATAACTTAAGCGGTGTGTCGATGGACCAGCCGCCATTTTATCCGTTCGAGTTTCATACATCTAATGACGGCTGCTTTGGCTGGTGGCGCCACCGCCAACTGAATTTTCAGTTGCTAGATAGTTTGCAGCGCTGCTGGTCGGGGTGGTTATCTTCTTCTATACATATAATAAAACTGTAGAGGTCGAATTTCTGTACATAGAAAAAAAATGCTAAAAACCGAGTCAGGGGGATGTAATAAGATAAATAAAACAAATCCCGATTTTTTTAGATTTTTTTGTTTCTCTGTTTGTCTGTTTGTCTGTTTGCACGGGCTAATCTCCGTAACTGTTGGACCGATTTAAATGAAATTTTGCATAGGGGTACCTTATATCCCCGGTCAACATTTAGGCTACATAAAATCTCGAAATTTAGCCAGTATATATAAAACCAACAACAAAAACCCCTGAAAAAATTAAAAGCTAGGTGTTTTTCAGAACATTTTACTCATACCATAGAGATCAACGTATTTTTGACATATACATGGGCTAAAAGCAAGGACATGTTGTTTTTTATATTTATCTCTTTCGAGAAAGGCAAAGGAATCTGCATCCATACAGCCAGGTCTTCAATATATGTATTTCTTAGCTATGTCTTCAATTTATATTTCTTTACTTCTCTCATTCTCCGTAAGCCGATAGTGTTTTGTTTACGAAGAACTATGGCGGCGAGAAGCACTGCCGCTGGATCGGAGCGGATACACTGTATCACTTGAATTACTTTTTAACCGACTTCCAAAAAGGAGGAGGTTTTATGTTCGACTGTATACAGGGCGGAATTTTGTAATGCCACCTGAAGGGAAAGTACTCTTAATACTGTAGATAGAAAATTGTACTCAAAGAAAACATTCCTTTATTTTTGAAAAGAAAGAAAACTGCATTCAAGAATTTTCGAAAATTCGCTTGCCACACCCGGTAATCGAACCGACTAAAATCTGTAAGAATACCCTGTACTTTTATTGCGTCGATCGTTAGGGTCAATTATAAGGATGAAATCTTTCTAACAAACTTGGTAAATTTAATGAAAGGAAAACTACGAAATCTTTAAACCATTGTATATCTTTATTTTATATATGTTCACCGATTTCTCCGCCATTTGGACCGATTTTCAAAATTCTTTTTTTTTGTTCGAAAGAGTATACTCCAGAAGTGGTCTTATTGTCACCAAGTCAGGATCTGATGGAATCCCATAAAAATCAAGGGCAACCCTTGAATGGAATAGGCACTTACAATGTTTCTCAAGTTCTTTCTATTATTTATGCCAAACATAGAAAAATATACACATCAACACTGTCTAGGGAGTAGGGATATTGCATAATTTTTCATACAAAAGAGGTCTGTTTGAGAAGCTATAATACCGTACTCGAGATACACGGAGTGATATAATTTTCAGATGAGCAAGTGCTAAACATGAATTTTCAATTTTTATCAATGAATTTAATTTTTCTTGAAATTTGTGAAAACGTGACTAAAATGAAAAAAAAATTGCGCCAATTCCACCATTTTCATACAAAAAGCAGAAAAAAGTGCATTTTTGTTTTCGTTTACGTCACGTTTAAAAAAAACAATTTAAACAAAATTCATTGACGAGAATTGAAAATTCAGGTTTAACACTTGCTCATCTTAAAATTATATCCCTCCATGTGTCTCGAGTATGCTTTTATAGCTTCTCAAACACACCTTTTTGCAAAAATTAAGCAATATCCCTAGACAGTGTTGATATTTAACTTATTTTTTCTATGTCTATGAGTACGTAGCATTTGATAAAAGGACGGATTGAGATTTATGAGATATTTTGTATAATAGATCCTTTCTTAATTTTTTGTCGGAAGTTTGGTTGAGTAGTAGAGTTACACAGCCTGTGAATCGACGGTTTCTGGGTTCGATTTCCGGTTTGAGCAAACAAACCATACGAGGGAAACTTTAGTGCAGAAAGTTACAGTGTGAAGTGCTAATTAATTGATTTTATGATAGATAGATAGATAAATAGATAGATAGATAGATAGATAGATAGATAGATAGATTGACACTTTATTCAATTGACATAAAACAGCACAACACAGTAATAGACAAATAACAAACATACAAGTAAACATGAATCAGCAAGCAAACAATGAAGTAAACAGAGTAAGAAACAGAAAAAAATAATTTTATAAAACTATTTTACACCGTCTTATCTGTATCATGCCAATCAAATTGGCGCTGATTCAGCATATTGCTGCAGTACCAGACTGCAGCGCTGGTATTCTGCCATGATGCTACTTATTGAGTTTTCTTTGTAGGTAATAATAACCTTTTTCTAACTTCATAAATTCACCTTTAAAAAAGTACTTTATAAAGAAAATCTGAGGGTGCTGCTCTATAATTAGATAGATGTTATTTTAAAGAGCTATCGTCGAATATAAGTGAGTCGGAAGAAATTAAAATTATTGTAACTAACCCACAAATATCCAAAAATAAAACAAAAACTTCTGTGCTGAACTGGCACTGAACAAAAAATTTTGAATGTGCCAGCTGTCAACCAAATACATTGCATTGTTGGTACAGAGGCCAGCGCATCAGGTTACTCCATTTTCATTGCAAAACCGCTCTTATCACAACAGCACAGAGTGCACGCGTGTGGTAACCTGAGTTGGGGCTGTCCGTGCATTGCAAAATTTAGACAACGTATTATATACTCATAAACAATATGCCATTTTTTAAATTTTCATGACATGTAAAGTTATGTGACTTATGTTACCCCAACGAGGATTATAGGCGTATAATATCTAAAATATCGAAACTTTTGTTCCCCATTAATAGTTCGGCTATTCTGCACTTTTTTAACGAGCCAAAACTAAATACTTAATACAGTGTTAATAAGAACGAAGTTGATTAAGTATTTAGTCTTCAAATCTTAATTCGGCCCTAACTAAATGACATTATTCAATCTTCAGAATATCACTTTTTGAAAACAATAAAACGGCTTATTTTTATTTTTAAGCAAAGGAATCTATGGCCGTACAGCCAGTGTTTTCAATGCATTTCTTATTTTTAAAGGCGGGAAACTCAATAGAAACTGACAATTGACATTTGTTTTATTAAAACCACTATGAATATGGTCTATATAGGTTTGATCTATGGCTTTGATGTTCTGACATGAAATAAAGGCTATTTATAGATTTTTTGATTTTAGTTTACATCAAGCGTAGCATTGCGTATATAAGCCATGGATAAATATTATAATATTACTATTCTTATAAGTTTCTTAGTTTGGATCAAGCACTGACACCTTTGCTTATTTCTACAAATGTCCTTTGAAGGGAAAAGCTTAGTCATTTCTATCTTAAATTTATTTTTTTATGGAATCATTTTTACACAATTATCGCAAAGCACAATAAAAGTAGCTTGCTAGCTGAAATCTCAAATGCACGGGGGTTGTCTTAGATACTGACATAGGTGACCTGTTTCAGAAACTTCTATTCCACTGAAAATCAAAAATAAGTCCGTAATTAGCACTAAGGAACAGATGATGTTCTGTTCGTTAGTTCTCAAACATATGAAACTTAAACCTTAAAGAAAGGGAAATAATTAAATAAGTATTTCATTACAATCAGTTAAGATTAAATTATTCGTAAGTAAATCTAAAACAATAATAACCTTTATTATAAAAAAATAAAATACTGAATAAAATCTCATTGGTGCTGCCATGTAACAGAGTAAGGATGCTAAATAGGACCGTATTACGTTGGTTTATAGTTCATATTGCTGTGTTGGAGAGGAAGGTGGAATGTACGGAGAACAGCTGAGAAAAGAGATGCAAAACTAAAAAGATTCTATTGAAGTCACGATTTACAGTAGAGTAATGGAATGATATTGAAAGGTGAAATACCATGTAGGTTGTATAGCAAATAGACGAATGGCGCGCTTTTTGGCTGTATGGACGGCTTAGGGAGGGAAAATAAAAAAAATGGACGCGATCTTTTCTCCTCGGATTTTGGGGAATGGGTTGAATTTTCTTAATTTATTAATTTTATTGTTTAATTTTGTGAAATATCTTGTTTTCTTTGATTATAAAAGTTGCTTATATTAACTAAAGTAAAATCTTACTATTTATTGTATGGGATAACAAAGGAAGTAATAGGTACTATCCTTATCCCAAATACATATATTGAGTTTGGTTGTGTTAGTAAAACTCAATGTTTCTGATGAGGAGGAAAGATTAGTTAACGCGACGTTTGTCGTGGTTGGATTTATAGGCGCCTAACGGTGTCAAATGTCTATAAATTCAATACAACGCCTTATGGCGGGACCTTGTTATGAGACGAGCAAGGGATTGATTTATAATTCTATATTGTAATTCAATCTATAGTCTCCCAGTGCAGTCTTAGTTTGCACAGTGATCTCGGGGAACTGTCGAAGAAGATCCAGGCCTTAGGCACCGAGCATTGCGTGTAAATCACTACTGTTTCTGGTCTCCTATATATCTTACTTATTTATCCGCATTTTTATACATGCCCGCATTTCACACAAACCAAAGTTCTTTACGGCCGTGTGAATGCACATACACTCAGCTTTAGGGATTAGGTACACGAGGAAAGCTGCCTCAAACTTCTACAGTTTAGTCAGGAGTTTCCCATTGCACCGTGGAAAACTACATAACTCACCACATGCACATGTTTAAAGTTAAATGTGAAGTAAAATACTTACTTCTAGCTTGTTTATTTCACAAGAAGATAGTCTAGGAATCTTATTTAGGCAGAGACTAGGCAGGTAAAATCAAGTACATAAAGGTAAATAGGATATTCTTAGGTATTTACTAAATTTAAGAGAAATCAGTCTAGAAACTTTTCTAAAATAAAATATAATTAATTTGGATTTATTTTCTATGAAAATGTCTTAATAAGAGACATCAGCGTTATGAGATAGATTGCAATATTAACTTCCTTATCTATTATTTACTTAACTTAGATCTGAGTCTACGGCATGTGCTTGTTTCATTTATTGTATACCTGAGCTACGTGCTCACGTAGGGCCTTGACTTGAATAAGTCAAGATCTTCTTGGGTGGATGTCCTTCGAGGGATCATGGAGGCTCCACTCTTTAGATAATGGATGTTCTCTGTGGAAATGAGGAGACTCCATTTCGTCGAGTTGGTATATAATGTGTGAACCATCATTGCCAAATTGAGACTATATAATACTAGCAATATTAATTTTATGATATGACCATGTAAGGAAGACTAAATTGCATTCTATTTGCATAGGAAGGTATATAAATCCTTGAATCTGAATAATGTATGTGACTAAACTTCTTGGTGAAAAGTATAACCGAAGATTTACTAAAGTATTTTGAGAAACAGCTAAGATTACTTTTGAAGAAAGATCTGGCTTTACTATTTCTGAATATAAATTAAAGATGGGAAACTTTTGGAGAAAATTCCATCTCTTCGAACCATGTGTATAATTAAAGATAGAATACTTTTGAAGAAAATTCTATCTTGCCTACTACTATTAACAATGAGAACTATTCACCAAGTTATAATAAACATACATAATACAGATCACTGTGAAGAAAGATCTAATTTCTACTACTTAATTTTATTATTCTTATTAACCTTAGGAACATTCTTCTAAGATTGTAATAAATATATTTATTTCATTTGGTTTTGTAAAATTGCTTGCTTTGATAAGAAAGTCATTGACTCAAAATAAAGTAAATTATAAGATTAGCATCTCCTTTTATGGGTATGTATATAAGTATATATGCTTAGGATTCCTGTAGTCACCAGTCTGATTCGGCTCGACTTACTGACAAAGACAGTGTTAATTTACTGAGTCAATGCAACTTGACTTCCTCTCATCTTTTGCTGTAGAATACTAAACTAACTGATTGTTATTGAAAATAGTTAAATACTCTTCCCCCCATAAAAGGAGTACAGCGGTGGGGTGCTGTCCAGTCTTTGGTCGAGGCACACAGTTCTAACAGAAGTTAGAGGGCAAAGCCCTGGCGCGGAGGTGGAGCGCTGACCTAAGCCGCAATACATAATTATTGAGATTTAATTTACCTATTTTTCATGTTTAAAAATACTTACTTTTTAATCTGGCGACATCTGGTTGAATGTTCCTCATCTTAGTACTAAAGTTTAATATGAATACCATTCTCACTAACTCTTAAAGAACCCAGGGTTGCTCTTAAATCACAACGTAGGTCCTCTAAAACTAGTATGATCACTTGGCCAAATCTAGATCAAATGAAATTTTTAGTCACTTCTTAAGATTAGAGTTTAGGTTCAATTAGTTTTAAAGATAGGTAGGATTGTAAGGGATTTATTTATATAATACATAGGGGGGGGTTGTTACAAATTGTCGTAAATTTTTTACTCCACATATTTTTGTTTTATCAAAATTGATTTTTTATAAGTACAAAATCCTTACGTTTTTCACAGAAACGCGAAATACAATATTAAATAACCACTTTTTGTGGGATTGTTAAGACAAACAAGATGTTTTAGAGGCACCACTGACTCATGTTAAGTGTTGATTGTCTATCTCTCTCAGTATCAAAAAAACAAAAACGACTGCTACTTAAGTATAGATCAGAGTCTGAGTCGCGTTCTATAATACGGACCTTAATCTATCAAAAGCAGTAACAATGGTATAGAAAATATAAGTAGAGGAAACAACTATGTTTGACCTATGTTTTCAGATCCAAAGTAATGTATTAAGTATCAACCTTATATGACATAGTTAGCCAAGTTTTCAAATAAAAAATATTTTTAGAAATTGCTTTTCCTCATATGAACGAAATAGTTGCTATTCGTTCATATAACGAAAATATGAACGAAATAGTTGCTTCAATAAAAAACGGCAATTCATGTATCTGTAGTTGTGTCAAACTCGGTCTATAAAAATACATACAACACGCAGACGAAGTTGCGGGCATCAGCTAGTCAGCAATATATGAAAGAGAAATACTTCTCAATTTCGCCACCTGAACAGATGAAATGGCCTCCATTCCAGCGACACACAACTTAAGTTACAGAATCGGGGCCGTTGCGATACAGAGCAACCCCTGTCTATTAAACATCTGCTTTTTACCACTCATTACTTTATTTCAGAAAGAATTATCAAAATATAACTTGACGGTTGACGTGTTCGGAGAATGCGGCCCATACAGATGTAGAAGAAGGAACTCCCAGGGTTGTTACTACTTTCTAAAGAAGGACTACTTCTTCTATCTCGCTCTAGAAGATTCTATAGCTCCTGATTTCATCACTAATATTGTGCGTCCTGCGTATATGAATACTGTTGTCCCTATCGTGTTTGGAGGAGCGGACTATAGCAAGTAAGAAGTTCCTTTTTTTATTTTTTTTATATGATATGGGTTAACTTTTGACCTCGATCAGGTCGACGATAGAGCGAGTTAACCCAGAAAAGGCACTGGAACTCCCACACATCGATGAAACACAGCAAGTTTGGCGGCGAACTTCGGTAGGGAGGGGGGTTAAAATAGAAAACACCTGTATCTGCTTTTCTGTTAAAAATTTTGGAGGAATTTTTCATCCGTCTTATTAACGTATGATTAA
This sequence comes from Aproaerema taeniolella, assembly GCA_949987775.1. NCBI lineage: Eukaryota > Metazoa > Arthropoda > Insecta > Lepidoptera > Gelechiidae > Aproaerema > Aproaerema taeniolella. Next base: position 8,375,110 of record OX465245.1, read on the forward strand.
GATTGTACGAGTATACATCTTCTCGTGTAATTAACAATAATTGACATTCTTTAGTGGTTACGAGCAAAACTCAGTGTTTATTTACGGTTGACACCACAGGTTGAGACAGGTGAGTCCGCCCACATTTCGTTTGCGGCTGAAGCCTATGTGATATGAAAGTGATTTGAAACTGTTCTATATCACTACGATCCCTTACATCGATAAAATAATGATAACGACAAAAGCACACACAAATATTTTTTTAGTAATAAATGTTTGGTCCGTTTAGTTGAGTGGTAGTGGCACTGCCTCTTGATCGATGGGTCCTGGGTTCGATTCCTAGTCGGGGCAAATATTTTTGTAAAAAGCAGATGTTTGTTCTCGGGTCATCGGTTTGCGCTCCTAAATTTCTCCGATATTGCAATGAAACTTTGGTTTGCCTTGCGTATGCCAAGGAAGGTTCTGTCTCGCTTAGCAATTAATTTCTAACATAATTATTTATTAGACACTGTAACAAAGTAAATTTCCTAAGTATACATAGCATGCTTACCAGTAATTGTGATGACGGATCATCAAGCCTTGAGATGACTTATGAATTTATCCACAACAACTCTAATCCTGTCTCACTCGTCGGGACGCCTTCAGAGACAGAGGGGGAGTATGTAACAACATAAACAAGAAATAGTTCTTTTCTGAACCGCTAGATGGCGCTGGCTGTATTCTACAACGCGGTATTGAGGTTGTCCGCCGTTTTACTTAGGTCAACGCTTTCAAGATACGATTAGTTCCTTTTTGAACCGCTAGATGGCGCTGGCTGTTTTCTAAAACGCGGTATTGAAGTTGTCAGCGATTTTGCTTAGGTTCATTCGATGTAAATTCATATTCATGGGGAACACCAGTCGTACACGACTCTGCATAGTGGGCACTTTGGCTTTCGGCCGAATACCCGCGATCGGATCGTGTACCATCCGCACTTAATAACTTCAATTATTAAGTGCCGAGAATACACGATCCGATCGCGGGTATTCGGCCGAAAGCCAAAGTGCCCACTATGCAGAGTCGTGTACGACTGGTGTTCCCCATGAATATGAATTTACATCGAATGAACCTAAGCAAAATCGCTGACAACTTCAATACCGCGTTTTAGAAGAAAGAACTATTTCTTGTTTATGTTGTTACAACACCCTTTTTTTTTTCACAGATTCCTACCCGAAGGATCTTACATCGACGCAGGTTCCTACAACGTTTCAGGTTTAGCGTCCAAAATGTATGACGTCATAGCCCATAAGCCCCTGTACTACGACTACTTTAAATGGCACAACCATTACTCTATAGAGGAAGGCGAACCCCTAAAGCCTTGTGAACTTTGCGAATATCTGAATACACCGCGTGTTCTAATTTCTAAAGGATGGTACACAGATTTTAGGAAATGGTGGAACAAAGATGTCTTAAATGCTTGCGAGACTTAGGACCGTATTACAGAAAGAGACTCAAGTCTTGAACTATACTTAAGTATTGATTGTTTCCTTCTCTCACTGTCAAAATAACAAAGACAACTGCTACTTTAGTATAGATCAGAGTCTAACTTGCGTTCTGTAATACAGACCTTATAGTTTACTATGGTATTAATAAATTAAAATATTAATTAACCATCACCTTTTTTAATGGAAGTACTATTAATTAATTGAAAGAAAAACTTTACCCAAATAATGAATAGAAAAAATCAATCTATACAACATGAGTGGATTATGAGTGGATTATATACACATCAACACGGTCTAGGGATATTGCACGATTTTTCATACAAAAGAAATCTGTTTGAGAAGCTATACAAGCATTAAGCATACTCGAGATACATGGAGCGCTATTATTTTCAGACGAGCAAGTGCTAAACCTGAATATTAAATTCTAGTCAATAACTTTCGTTTTACTTGAAATTTGTGAAAACGTGACGAAAATGAAAAAAATAATTGCGTAAATTCGACCATTTTCATATAAAAAGCAGGCTAAAAGTGCATTTTCATTTTCGTTTCCGTCACTTTTTCACAAATTTCAAGTAAAACAAAATTTATTGACTAGAATTAAGAATTCAACTTTAGCGCTTGCCCGTCTGAAAATTATAGCCCTCCATGTATCTCGAGTATGCTTTTATAGCTTCTCAAACAGACCTCTTTTGTATGAAAAATCGTGCAATATCCCTAGACCGTGTTTATGTGTGTAGTAATATGTAAGTAGAGTAAGTCGAAATTATAGAGACTCGACTCGTAACTAAACTAATTTACTAGCATGCGCGCTTTGGCATGACTGTAAGCGTAGTATAGGCACTTGAATAAAATAAAATAAATTAAAATTAAGTGACCCTGACGCCAGCCACACAAATATTATCATATCTCTTCCACCAATTACTTTAGCATACAAAGTATAATTAAGTTCTCGAAGCTGTGTTTAACGAAACGATCGAACACCGTCCGACCGGCGCGGCGGGCTATGTTCATTTAACTTTAAATCCCGATTTTGCGACGATATTTACTGGAGTTAACACTTCGTTAACGGAGGGACAATGTGCACCCGGATTAAGTTTACAGTGTAACACGTACACTGTTGATTACCAGTTGTTGTAACAGCGTCCTTTTAGTAAACCTTTAGTAAACACGTTTTTGAAAGGGTTGATACTGTTTTGACAAGATTATTGCGTTTTTAGTATGGTAAAGTTTGAGTAAGTTTGACGAAATTTTTGAGGAAAGTTATGATAATATTTTGGCGTTACATACATATATATACTCACGCCTTTAATCCCTATCGGGGCAGGCAGAGCATCAGTAGTTCTAGAACCACAAGATGCCACATTTGACAAATTCTGAGATTTATTAGATGAAACATGATGTAGTAAGAGGTTGTCAGCCTTTCGCCCATAATACAGCAAAACCCACGTGTCCCACTAACTGACTTTTACAGTATGCCTGGAAAGAGTTGGCAGTCCAGCGTGGAAGCGACGGCGATATTTTGGTGATAATTTTAGAAATTATAAATCTCTTCCTATGAAGTAGGTATAGGAGGTACAGTCATAGCTAGCTACTAGTGTTGTAGTTGCAGATGTAGATGAAATAATGATCACAGATCAGTATATTGTGTATACGAATATCTTGTAGGTACTGATCTCTGTATAGAAATGTGGAACAGACGAAGTTAAAAAGCCTTTCAATTTATTTTTCCTACACACTTACAGCCTATAAATTTTCTGCTTCAAACTCGCAGAGCCGCTAGCAAAAAGATCACAACAACAGTACTTTCTTAAGAGAAACTTTGAAATAGCTCGGACAGCTTAAAGAAAATAAACTTGGTAACAAAGAGCAGTGTTCATTAAAAATGAAAAGATTTGCCGCGGACAGCTTAGAATTGGCAGCTGTGGACAAGAGCAACTTGCTTCGCTTAAATACGGCTTTCATAGTGGTATTTAACTTATTTTTTCTATGCTTACGTAGCTACTGTACGTGTTAATAGGCATTTTCTGGGTTAATTCGCTCCATCGTCGACCTCATCTATGACCTTGGTCAAGAGTTAACCCATCTTTTTTTTTTAATAGCCTATATATACGTCCCCACCGAGGGGCACGGGCCTCCCTTCGAAACACGAAGTGGAATTTGGAGTTGTTTTTTAAATGGCTTTAAAAATCCACTGATGCGATCTAGCACTACAAAGAACTCATTGCGTTCACAATATGAAAATGTACATACAGTGCGTATCGTAGCGCATGGAGATCATTAACAGACTTATCTCTTTACGTTCTTTGTTATAAGTTGTACTGATCCCAGACCGTTGTTACTCGTAGGTATTACACAATAAAGAGTTTTTATACATATACTCGTATAGGTACTCTCTGCGTAAGTCTCCCCACGTTTGCGCCCATTGAACTGAAGAATTTCCCTCTACAAAGAATACTATAGAAATCAAACAAAATGTTTTTATTTTTCATACGTAACTATTAATTACTAAAGCAGACAGTTGACTTAGGCGTTTTTGAAGTGACTTCTTTAGCGGCGTTGTGCACTTTGAAGTATTATGGGTAAAAAATGTTAAACTCACGCCAGGACACGTGACCTAATCGAAAATTCGTAAGACGGAGGGAGAGTAGACCGCAAGGAAATAATATATGTTCAAGTTTTCACTTCTGTCGGCACTCCCGGAGTGCACCCCGTTGTTTTTTTTTCTTCATATTTCGACATAGGTATTTAAATGTCCCGGACAAATGTTGTTCGGTTTAGTACCGTAGAACGACTGATTCAATTTATTAATGTTTGCAGTTGACATCTTGCAGAAACGTATTTTAAAAATATCATACTGTCTCTTTCCGTTTTGTTTACGTAAATAAATAAGTACGGAAGCTTTAACTTTTCTAGAACTGAGTGTAAATTAACCTTTCACGAAAAAAATCGATCCTGACTGTGATTTGGTTTTCAATGTGGCTCGCTAGTTTTCAAATGCTTCAGCCATCACAAGAAAGCATTTAATTTTACCGTTGCAAATGAAAACTTATACAGAAATATGTAGTTAAAACTCCATTATGCCTGACGCAACAAAATGCAGAAATAAGATATCAAACGAAGTTTTAAATGGAGGTAGTCCGAGAAAAGCAATTCGCCTAGCGTTTGCGTAGGTAAATTACCCGGCTAGGTAGTCTGTCTGTTCGCAAGTTAGATTGCCCCTTGGTTCTTGGCTTCTTTAATTTTTGTCTGGGTCGCCGCCGCAGACTCTCCGCCTTTTGACTAAGAAAAAGTAATTACACTTTGTGATTTACTTTAAACTTTAGTTTTCTTTTCTCCAATTTTGATTTTTGTATCTTTAACTTAGCAGGATAATTAGCGGTGATAGCCCAGTTGATAATGAGCCAGACTTGTAATATGAAAGCTGGTATGTGCTCCTCGGTGGGACGTTAATGGACTGATAAAAAAAATGATGGCCGTTGATGCTTTTATAGTAATGGATGTTCCAAAGTTCGCTTGTAAAATAACATTTAAAAAAAAAAAATCCATAACTTAGCATTACATTATTATATTATGTTACAAGAGCACTCCCTTTAAGTAATGTTAAACTTACACACTTTGTTTGTACTTAGACATTTGGTACCTATTTATTTATCCGAGTAAAGAAAAACTTCTGAAAATGCGAAGAAAATTATAAATTAATGGAGCCCACCTATAGTTAGTCTCATGCCCTCTGGTGCAGTGGCGGTTAGGAATGCGCGTATAGCTGCTTCCCTTCACCCCACCTTCACCCTCTACCACCTCCCTGTGTCAAAATTAATTAAGTGAAAAAAAAAATTTGAGGCCATGATTCTCCCCATGAAACTGAACGACTTTGGGCTAATTCACAATGAAATGAAATGAAACGAAATGAGATGAAATGAATTTTATTCGCAAGAGTAGTAGTATAACTAGGTGTTAATTTTACAAAATATGTACTGTCAATCAACCTTTCAGTGTATGAATATTATTGTATGTAAGTGAATATTATGATAAGACATAATATAATTTCAAACACAACTTAATGTGGTATTAGGAAAAAATTAAATTTAAATACAGTATTTTTCTTATAACTAGGTACCTACATTAAAAAATTAAATTAAAAATTTAAAAAACCCCCCTCGCAAAAAAGTAAAGCGGACATTTAAAAAGTAAAAAATAATACCTTTCGTTGAGCCATCAAATTCATTTCAGAAATACCTACCTATATATATTTTAATTATCGAAATCGATGGATGGCACGATAGGGTTTGCTCATTAAAATGGCGCTATAATGTCGCGTCGGGGTACCGCTTTAGTCAATCAGACCCTTCATTTGATTGGGTCTGATTCACTAAAGCGGTACCCCGACGCGACATTATAGCGCCATTTTAATGAGCAAACCCTATCGTGCCATCCATCGATTTCGATAATTAAAATATATATAGGTATTTCTGAAATGAATTTGATGGCTCAACGAAAGGTATTATTTTTTACTTTTTAAATGTCCGCTTTACTTTTTTGCGAGGGGGGTTTTTTAAATTTTTATTTTTATTTCAAAATTTTTAACTTATTTCAAGGATGTGCTAGTGTTCTGGATATCCTGGCCGCAGCATCAGCTCACCGTGTTGCCACCATTGCATTGTATGCAGAATCAAATACTGAACAAAACGAGTCCAAACACGACATATCTGCTATTATTTTTTTAAGAGTGTGCTAGTGTTCTGGATATCCTGGCTGCAGCATCAGACCAAGAGTTCCATAATCCTGCATAGTTATTAAGCATACATGATTGTTTCAAGTTTTAGGTCACATGTATGTTTGAAAGTAAAGTAAATACACATTAAGAGTCTAAGAACCCTACCGCAGCTAACAAAAGAGCTGATATGACCTTGAAACGGCTGAACCGATTTTGATAAAACGTATCTAAGAACCATCGCCAAAAAACCTGCTTGTAAATAAAAAAAAACGCATCCAAATCGGTTCACCCGTTTGAGAGCTACGGTGCCACAGACAGACACACAGACACACACACACACACACACACACACATAGCGGTCAAACTTATAACACCCCTCTTTTTGCGTCGGGGGTTAAAAAGTAGATGCTCTTAAGCATTGAGATTAATAGATACTTAAATAACAAAAATTTAGGAATTGTTTAGGAATTGGCGCTAAATTGTATTCCTTTACTAAAAAAAATATTTATGAGTAATTTAAAATTGACATTATCAAATAATAATATGAAATTGACATTCGGTGACAAGGCTGCTAATTAATATACTTATAACAAAAACAAAACGAGACGGATCAGCGCGATAAATATTCATTTACGTAATAATAGCATTTTTCAATAGGGTATAATTTTAATTTTGTCTTAAATCCGGGCAATCACATAATTTTCGAATAGGTACAAAGGGCCGTACATCTAGTTAACCAAGCGTGCATTCTATGGTGTTGCAATAAGAATGTTTTTTTTTAAGTCCAGATTTTGTAAACTGTGCTTGCATGGTTTGGCTGTTTAAGCGTAATGTGAGCCTTTGCGTTACTTTAAGATGCTATAAACGTCAATGTCTTTCTGACATTTCGATTGACATCTTCAAATTGACAAGTAATAAAAAGAAAAACAGCTGTGGTTTAATACGCTAAAATATAATTAAAAATAAAGAAAAATATTGCTAATATAACTAGAAGACTAATGTTTATTTTTGTGTTCTCGTTCTGAGTAAGATTATAAGTTTTGTTGATAGTTTTTGATGTGAAAGTTAGGTTATATTATGACTCAAAGTTGTATAAGTTGATACGAAATTTTTGCTGTTGTACCTTCAAATCGACTGCCTTATATGGGTTGAAGGGGCTTGTAGAGTAACCCAGTTGATCTTGAGTGAGCTCAAGTCATGAGTGACCAGGGGGCGAGTAGTTCTGGGTCTCAGGGACCCGAGCAAGAGAATAATGCTCAATCGGCACCCCAGACCATATCTACTGCTGGATCAAGGTTAGCAGTTCTTTGTTCTATCAAGCTTATTTAGAAATGTTCTTTTTTCTTCTATTCGTCTTTGTTGCCTGTAGGCCTTGAGAAACTCAAATACAAAAGATATTGTAGATTTTTATGTGTTATTCTATAATGCGCATATCTAATGGAACAATGACGCAATGTACCGAAATAAATCTTACGTTAATTTTTTGAATTTTTGTACCTAGCAGATTGCTTTAAAGATATATATGAATTAGAACGATCTTTTTTCTGACTATCTAGTCTTAATTTGTTACATAAGTCCAATAATTTTACAATGGCGAATTTTAGTCAAAGGATTTTTTGTATTTACGTATCTTGAGTAAAATATGATTGCATTAGTCCTTTTCTTAGTCCTAAGATGTGGGTTGCCTTACAAACCTATTAAATTAGTCAAATTAGAGCAATTTCCTTCAAAAGATTTTCTAATACATATTTAACCCTTTTAAGAGTTTTCGTCAAAAACGCCCACCACACGCCACGACATCAAAAAAAAAAAACATTTCAATGTCGTGGCGTATGGCGAACACGTGGTGAACGATATTAAAGTAAAATGAAAAAAATAAAATTGTCTGATTTATCAGACTTTGGTGGTGAGAAGGTTAAACTGGGATGATTGTTCAAATAATAAAATTATATAAATAAATATAATTTTATTTACTTATTTATTAAGCCTAAATACAAAGTTGAGAGTTCTTACAAAACTTGTTTTACTTAAGCTCCTAGGGGCCGTCCATTAATCATGTGATGTTTTTTTAGCATTTTTCAACCCCTCCTCCCCCTTGGTGATATGTGGTGAGGTTTAAGACTAACCCCCCCTCCCCCACCCAAAATCACGTGCATTTTTTAGTACCAAGAAAGAATCTTGAAATTTTTAGAATATTATCTTTAAAGTATATCTAATTTTATTCTGAAATAAATGTCTAGACAGAAATGTTGGAGGTTGTTTTTGACTGGAATAAAAATAACATTAAAGGAATGGTGTATTCATGCGAAAAACATATATTGTACGTACATGAACATATTTAATGTACATTGTCCTCGGACCACGGATTAGCAAGATTTTCTTCAACACTAATAACTGGATAAGCATCTTGCAAGTCAGTTGTTGGCACTGTGCTTTGTTGAAGATCAACGTCAGTTTCATCAAGCCACACTACACGCCGCTTTTCGGTTTAGAAATCGCGTGTTTGATGAAAAAATAAATACACATGATATCTTACTATACCCCCCTTCCCCTCTGGTGATGTTTCGTGATTTTTGCTAAACCCCCTCCCCCCCTTTCGAGCCTCACGTGATTAATGGACGGCCCCCTACATGAATTATTTTCTAAACTTAATTTTTTTACTTAAATTATTAAAACTAATTACTTCTTTGCTGAGTCTGGCCCACAAGGGTCCTGCACACTCAAAAATGTCGTCCAATTATAATAAATAAGTAATTTCAGAGGCAATAGCTACTATGCCACAGAGCCGATTCAGTTCAGGGTGCGAGGCTCGGTCATCACGGGAGCTTCTCCACCGAAGTTCGTAACACTGGAAGATATAATGAAAGCAGCTCATGGGATGCAGAATATGGCATTGGCTCATGAAATTGCTATGGACACTGATTTTAAATTGGAGCCGTTTGAGCCTCCAGACAATAGGTACGAATTATTTGCAGTTATATGTCAATTCCTGTGGAGGCCTATACCCAAACGGGGTCCACTTAAACTAACCATACTAACACTAATTTAAAGTTTAAATCTAACACAACTAATACATCATTCAATAAACCTTCGCGCGATTCTTGCACACCCGTTTGTGCAGGACGCCGTAAACAAGCGCGCGACGGTTTATTTCATTCATTCAAACAATATGCAAAATATATTTTAACTGTACAAAAAGTGTAATAAAAAGGCTTTTTATTTTATTTTATATGTAGATTCTACACTCAAATGTGGTCTAAAGGAAAATTTTGAGATCCCATTTTTTGACAGTATGATATATATCCTTGGGACTTAATTTTAACATGTTGCATGCTTGTTTATGGCGCGTGCGATACAAATCTTGCACACGCGGGTGTGTAAAAATCGCGCGTAGGTTTAAGGTATGTGAGAGTCAGATAATTATACTCTAGATCTTGAGGGTTGCGTGTTCTTTTACAGTTGCACTATCAGTAGTTTAAGAAGCCATACCATGTTTCACTGTCTTGATATTTTGTTTTCAGTTACCAAAAGCTTGTAAAAGAAACGATGCACAAAGCATATTTTGACGTGTTACGGGAACAGCTGCAATCCGACCCTCCTGTATACAAGCAGGCTCTTGTCTTACTTGAGGATGTTAAGCAGGTATGAATATCTTCTTCAGCATTATTTATTTTTAGGTAGCCTGTTCCCTCAATTAAGTATCCACTCGTGATTCTTGTTTGCTGGTAATAAGGTTCGTATTAGAATGAACTTGGCCCTGTAACTTGGGGCATTTGCCTATCTTTTGTTCTTTTAAATGTCTCATCTAGAACATTCTAGTTAACACTTCTACCAAATAACTAAGGATAGACTATTGTTACCTGAATCATAGCTTCTAGATAGATACTCAGAACTTTATCAGCTGAAATATTCACGACTTCCTGGCCTGCCCCCCGGTCGCGGTAAGTTTGAACGTGTTTACCAAAACTAAACCGCTCACGTTTCCTTTGTATTCAGCCCAATTGAAACGTTGAATACAATAGAAACGCGAGCGATTTAGCTTTGGTAAACACGTTCAAACTTACCGCGATCGGGGCTGGTGTACATTTTTAGGTACACATTGCAGCACATCAGGCTATAGGTACATGTTGATCTTGACGTCGCCCTTATCTCCTTTATAATAGACTCCCCCTTCCCGTACGTCATTCGACCATCATCCGGAGATCCGACTCCCCCCCCCCCCAAAGTGGCAAATGAGACCTAATTCAACCTTTTATCAAATCATATTACTGATCTCAATTGACTCTTATCCAGGGACTGTTCTCCATTCTGCTGCCACGGCACACTCGAATCCGAGAGATGATTGAAGAAGTCCTAGATTCAGAGTTCATAGCACAGCAGGCACAGAACAATAGCTTGGACTTCCATAAATATGCCGCCTTCGTGGTGGATCTCATGGCCAAACTAGCTGCCCCGGCACGGGATGAGATGATACAGGAAATAACCAAGCTTACTGACACAGTAAGTGAATTATATACTAATAAGTAGCATCGGTGATATGCGTTAGGTTAAAATCAAACAGGAATACGAATCACACTAATACTATAAAGGCAAAAGTTTGCGAGTGTGTTTGTATGTTTGTTATTTCTTCACGTTCAAAGGGCTAGACCAATTTGGATAAAAATTGCTAAAACCCTGAATTAACACATAGGCTACATCATTTCCTCGAATTCGAAGTCTCGGGCGGGAAGCTGGTGGAATAATATACAAGTAATTAATTAAAGTGATGTTTTCCTGAACCAAAGGGCTGCGACTGTTCATATACAAGCGACGTGACGCGGTGACGTGGTAATCTAAACAACGTAAAATGAATCTGATTGGCTACAGAGCAAAGGTTTTTTGCCGAAAATAAAAGCACGAAGAGACATCCGCGACCTGAAGACGGAGCTACGGACAAAAAAAACCTTTCCGTCGTAGCTTTTAAGATTCATTTTACATCGCCTTGATCGTCGCATCGCCGCGCCACCACGTCGCTGTAGTACGAATATGAGCAGCGGCTAAAGCTGACTAACTTACAAGAACCATGTTCTATTTTTAATAGGAATAATATTTGTCAGGTGGACATATTTCGCGCGATTCTGGAAACTTTAGAAGTACTAAAATTGGACCTCGCGAATACCTTGATCGCCATGATCCGGCCACATGTTCAGAAGGAGAGTGTCATCTACGAAAGAGCCAAGTTTGACGACTTGCTCAAGATGTCTGAAGGTAAATACAGATCCTTGCTAATATTATAAACGCGAAAGTTTGTATGTATGGATGTTTGTTACTCTTTCACGTTCAAACAGCTGAACCCATTTATATGAAATTTTATATGGAGGTAGCTGACACCCTGGATTAACACATAGGCTACATAATTTTACCAAATTCCCAAGGGAACGAAGTCCCGGACGGAAAGCTAGTATAGTATATATTATTTAAAATGATTTCATGTACAGAAATAGTGAAATATACAGGATACCTTAGCAAATATTTAAATAGTGGAATCTACCTTATCTACCCTTTGGCATGATCGGCTGCAAGGAATAATTCCTAAATAAACTCAATGGCTGAGCAAGGAGTTTTTGTTGTTCACCTATTAGCATTATTAGAATGTGCGATCTCTCCCCGATTGCGGTAAGTTTGAACGTATTTACCAAAGCTTAACCACTCACGTTTATATTGTATTGGGCTGAATACAAAGTAAACGTGAGCTTTGGTAAACACGTTCCATTGTTCCAGTCGGGGGACTGATTTGTCTTTGTATGGGTAGTCGAGAATTGTTTGAGACTTTCATATTGGTTTTTTGGGGAAAGTTGTTCATTTTCGAGGGCTGATTCACATCCTCAATTTCCGCTAGGTAATTTGAAGTCACCTAAGGGGTCATCCACATATTACATCACAGCGTATGGGGGTGGGGGGGGGGGGTCTTACCAAATGTACATGTTAAAGGGATACCAAAAAAGCGTCACATAGGGGGTCAAAAAGTCGAAATTTTGCGTGACGTAATATGTGGACGGCTCCTAACCTGTAATATCATTGGATACTTAAGTTTATCGGGCGTTTTCCGCACTTAGCCTCTCGATTGGGTTAGGCCATTGTGCGTGATATTGTTTGGGCTAGCTATTCCAGCCAGCCAATGTCCTCCCAGAAGCACGCAAGTTTCCTTACGTTCCTGCATGCCTCTGATAGGGATCCCGGGTTATGCAGGATCTGTGCCCGTTGTGCTTCCACGCTGTAGCATTCTATCATAACATGCGCTGAAGTCTCTTCTGTCTCCATGCAGCCGCGGCATAGGGGACTGTGTGATGCCCATGTTAAACATGTGCCTGTTTAGCGGACAGTGGCCTGTCATTATTATTACCACTCTATGTTGTTTGAAACACGTTAAAATATCATTGCATACTGTGATAAAATCATGTCACTTATGCTACCAAAGCTGAGGGTACCATATCTCCGCAGACGGTCTAAAGAACACCAGAGAATGGCTCCAGCGTCACATCGACAAGACCGGACTAAGTTTACCTGTCACTGACGTCAATATCATCAGGAATGTTACGGCACAGACCTTGGCTAAGGCATACCTTGAACTGCTGGAGTGGGATGGATCTCATGAGTACCCTGAGGTAAGGAAGTCTATTAAGCGGAAATACTTAGGCCCGTATTAAATAAATAAATAAACGCTAAACACTCAAAGGCCCACAGTAAGGTTTTCCCTTGTGTCGTGGGTCCCTTGGAACACACATAAAGACAAACACAAACACCCATGACCCGAGAACAAACGTCTGCTTTTTACACAAAGGTTTTCCCCGACTGGGGATCGAACCCAGGACCGCCGATCAAGAGGCAGCGTCGCTACCACTCGACCAAACCGGCCGTCAACATTACAGAAGCAGACACAACTCTAGATCTATACTTATTACTCAAGTATTGATTGTCTCTTTCTCTTACTATCAAAATGACAAAGACGACTGCTACTGAAGTATAGATCAAATTCTGAGTCGCGTTCTGTAATACGGACCTAAGGGTGGTTAATATTAGCGAAACTATAAGAATTCCCTTTTTATATGATTAATGCTAGCAATTTAAAAATAGCATCGCGCTTATTTAAAGTCCGCGCAACATGTTAGAGTTCTCAATGTTAATTATGTTTGTATGTATGTAAATCCAACCGTTAAGTCAACCGTTATCTTAACATTCATTCATAACATTAAATATTTAACTAAGATAATTTTTCAAAAACCGATAACTTTCGTGTTTAGATTTAGTCTGTAAATGACAAATGGTTATAAATAAATAAACTTCTTTGTCACTCTTTTGTTTTAAATCTACCTTTTCTTAGGTCTCACTATAAATAGTTCTACTTTTATTTTCATTCTTCTTCTTGTTTGAATATCAACGATTCCCTATTAACTTTTCTATTACCGGTGCTGCTTTAAGACTTCGTCTTCTGCAACTGATTTAAAAACATACTGAGTAGTTATCTAAAGTGTAGTGCTTATTACATTTTTTCAAAATAATCCTAACATCCTTTCAAAAGTAATCCAACATCCTTTCATAAGAATCCCAATGATTTTAAAAGCTTTCTTAATTCCGCCAAAAAAAAGTGACACCTTTATTCACCTTACATTACAGACCGTCCAACTAGACGCGTCAAGATTCGAAGATCTAGGCACACAACTGTACAGACTTATAGTTGTCGCATCACTCCTATTAGTGAGCCCGGCGTGCGCGAGCGAGACAGCAGCATCTCGACACAAGCAGGCGCTCAAGGAGAAACTCTTCATCATCATCGACGCCACGTCCAATGACACGTTAGTATTTAGCAAATTTTTTTAAATTCTTAACCCGTTTATCGACATTCAGCGTTGTTGGTGGTAAGCGGGTCGGATTTTTAGCGAGTCTTACCACTGCCGCCATATATGAATCACTTTCAGAATTACGCATATTAGTTGTACATTAACGGTAAAGGTAATCTTGAAAAAATCTGGACATTCAGGTGACTCAATGCATAACTAAACCATTATTAATCTGCGCAATGGGCTATGTACGACATTTTAAAAATATTTTTAATTTCGTTTAATTTTTTATTTAACATAAAGGAATAAGGTCCCGTTTCCTAAAAAAATATATATAAAAAATCTATCTTTTGAAATAAAAATATAATAATTAAAAGAATCTCAGTGGGGTAAACTAATCATAAATACGGCATTATACAATCGTGTCTTTGCCAAGCTGTCATGTCAATTAAAAAAAAAACATAACCTATTTCATTTTGTATTTGTTTGTTTATTTTTGAGTTTTATTTTTGCTTTTGGTTAATTTTTTCTGAAGTCCTTTACTGCTACCGCATACCGGATTACGATTTAACTTTGCATGGACTTGTAGTGCTAGATTTTGACTGATTTTCTCACGACTACACCTTATTCATACCGGACTCCGAGAACTGCTTCAACGATAGTGATTAATACTCTTCGGATTTGTGGAATAACACTAATAACGACAGCGCAGCAGGCTTTGCTACTCAACATGGCATCTGACGAGTTACAGCGGTGGAGAGAACCAAAAAAATGTTTTAAACCTCTTTGTTCAAACACTGACATTAACACACCAGATTTGACGTTTGTTACTATTCCAAAGGAATTGAAAGAAAGTTGGTGTAAAATGGTTGATAGGAATTGTCCCAAACGTCCACTTTTTTGCTGTGAGGATCATTTAAACGTAAGTAGGTACATTAAAACGTATCTCTAGTTAGTCTGTGATTGAAACTTAAATGTTGAACTTAAACTCAAAAACGCAACGGTATAGGTTATATGTCAACTAACTGTCAATCGTTTTTTTTTTTTTACTTTGGCAAAGGAGTTTTCTGTAGAATGCTGTAATAAGCAACAAATCGTAACCAAAATTTTAAAAATTAATTATTTTTATATCTATGATCAAAATTATTTGATATATTTTTTATTTGAATATGGGACCTTAAACCTGCTTAAAATAAAAAAATCAAATTATTTTAAAAATCTTGCACATAGCCCATTACTCTTTCCATGCGTGTCGTAAAAAAAACGCAAGAATGGCAGCAGCGCGCTGAGTGTTTAATGTCACTTTGCGATGCCTAATTCGGCTGCGAAACAGTTTGATTTATTATTGATAATTCATCTGTTTTTTTTTTGGTAAACGATGATAAATTGAATGAACTTATACAGGGAACTAAAAGCAGTGCTGCCATCCGTAGCAGAAGAAGTAATTTCAGTGACGGGACAGTTGTTGGACACTTTACAACAGGAGTCATTGACTTCTGACACTAAGGAATTGATTCGGACCCAGATCATTTCCTTGCGGGACCCAGAACACAGAGTTCGGGCGATTGTTCGTAAGTTCTTAATTTTTTTATATTTTTTCTAAACATTCATTTCATATGAAGAACTGTTTGTTCTTTTTAACATATTATCTGCAAAATTTTACTATAAAAAAGCTCAACTATGGGAAATAAATGATTGAATCAATCAAATGCCTTCTATAGGTCTATGAAAATAAATCCTTTTCTCTTCCGTCCTTAAGTCCTAAATAAACTTATTCAGAGGCGGCACATTTACACGGATAAAGTCCATACGTCATCAGCAATATATTTATCAAAAACAGTTTTCAGCAACAAAATATCGGAACCAATCAAAAAAAAAATTGCCTACATTTTGGTTAAAGCTATCGCTGTAATGATTGAGTGTACTAATCAATAAAGAGTATTTTTGTTTCTTTTCAATTCATTTTTCTTGGGCGTGAAAGAGACAGTTTTGGTTGTAGTGACTCTATTTACGCTATTAACTTTGGTTGGTGGCTTTGGATAACTGAACTTTACATCTTTACGTCAAAAATTGGTCGTGTTTGTTGAGCTGATGACGTTAACTGTTTTTCACTGTTCGAAAGGAAGGCGCGTGCTCCTTAGTGTAAACGTATGTGGGCTGATGATGCAATGATTTACTATTCTTTACAGGCCAGCGAATCCTAGAGTTCCTGAAAATGATCCTAGTATGCGCCGGAGGCTCCAGACAGATCCCCGTCGGCCTGTCTGCGGTCACTGGCGAGCTCACTGCTATTTCAGGCACCCTTCTACGCTACGTCATGCACAATAAGGCCGTCTTCACTCCACACTACTTGGATTTAATTACCGAGGAACTTAGTAAGAGTTAAATTGTCTGTACTGCCATTTTTGTTACGCTAAAGGTCCAATTTTGCAAACTGTAAACTAAAAAGAGATTATCCCGTGTTGGTCTGATTGAAAATGTATTTAATAGTGTCAAGTTGTTGTAACTCGACACTATTAAAACTTAAAAGCAAAATCCCACTTTGGTACCACTAATTCTGAAGAATCAAGAGTATATAAAATCCAAAATATGATTTTTAAAGTTTTTTTGTTTTAGATACTTTCTTAAAGTATGTACAAGAAATGTATTCGTTTTATACATAGAAAGATATATAACATGTTAAGGTTTTTAATATTTCACATAACTCTTTTTGTAATACTAGCATTAATTTCATGTTTCTGGCAAGTTTTTTATAGCCTGGACTTTATCTATGCTTACTTGTAATTGTATCTAATGATTGATACAAAAAAAATCTTACTCCAGTTGAAAAAACTTACGGGATCTTTTAGCTATATTAATAAGATATCCACAAAGAAAACATACTTCGTTTTTTAGCAATAAGTGTTTACTGATAGTGAAATGTTATTTGAATTATTTAAATTCAATAGATTTGTTGTTGCATGTATATATGTACGTCACTTTTCGTTCGTCAGACTTTGAACCGAAAAGTGTAGGAGTCATCAATTTGGTGTCTATAAAAACATAAAAACTAATGTGAATGTCGCAAAGTACTTGCGATAAAAGTAATAAAATGGTGTGGGTTATTATTATTTTTATGCTATATCTGTTGTGTTTTTAATAAAATTTGTAAGAATAAGGTGCAAAACTGATGAAATGAACTAATGAATAAATAAATGAACAATAATATCAATGAAGTAAACTAATAATGATATGCATGCGTGTTAAAATTACCTAGTCGAAGTAACGGTGCTTTTTTAATTAAACAAATACCTCTTAACATAAGATTTATACTTATATTGACTATTACTTATTTCCAATATAAACATTTTCCCTGTTAAATAGTCAATAATATCGACAACTTTTTAATATCTGTACTATTTTTTAAATTGATGAAACACTAAAACAACAGCGAAAAAACATTCCTTGGCAAACTGTCAACAGAAAAATCACAAACTACAATCTAGTTGTCCAAAATCTTTATTAAATTGTCGTAATTAAAATATATATATATATATGTACTAACTAAATATGTACGCTCTGTTTGAAAAGTGTACGTCGCGTTAGTACCGTGCATTAGTTTATTTTCTGCAAGTAATTCTTGCGAAATTGTTGCAACAAATATAAGCCTTTTTTTCAAATGTAAGTCTTTTAAATTATCAACACCAAATTCACAATCCCTGTTAAGTTGTCAATTGTGAAGTCATACGCTCAGTTGCAGAAACGATCGTTAAAATTAAAGCTTCTTTAAATGTATTGCCGTCCTTGTTATGCTAACAAGATGAAAAGCGAAAGTATTATATTAAAAATAGCATTAATTAAAGGACATTTCCGCAATTGAATGTAAGTCTATTCAATTGTCGCAGTACCCATTTATAGGTACTCTATTAAGTTGTTTACAACAAATCAACAATCTTTGTATTATAAAAATTTACATTTATGTGAGATTTATGATGTAAAATCTAATTACAGGCACTTTAATTTAAATTCGTATTCATTCGTGCATTTAATACCTGTGCTTTAATGAGTTATTTTTCCAAATAGCTATTTTATAAGCTAAGGCAATGATATAATAATGTGGGAAATTAATTTGATTCGCTGTGTGTATTGAAGTTATGCTTTATTGGTTGTATTTTGAGTGGTGTGATTATGTTTATCGATTTGTTTCAAAAGTTTTACCCTCAAACTATTTCAACATATCATAGCAAAATATTTGAACTAGACTTTTACAAATGTACTACTTGATACCAAGTACACTACTCAACAAAGTCTAGGGAACACGCACGATTTTTCATACAACAGAGGCCTCTTTGAGAAGCTGTGAAAAGTATTTAAGACACGTATTTTTAATAAAATCTTTAGTGTGAGCAAGTTCTATACCCGAATTTAAAATTCCTATAAATGAACTTTATCTAGCTTGAAGTTTGAGAAAAAGAGACGAAAATGAAAATTTAATTTCACCATTTCCATACTAAAAGCAAAGAAAAACTGCGTTTTCATTTTCATTTTTCCCTCTTTTCCACAAATTTCAAGCTAAATAAAGTTCATTTATAGGGATTGAAAATTCAGGTATAGAACTTGCTCACACTAAATATTTTATTAAAAATACGTGTCTTAAATACTTTTCACAGCTTCTCAAAGAGGCCTCTGTTGTATGAAAAATCGTGCGTGTTCCCTAGACTTTGTTGAGCAGTGTAGTTTATTTGTAAAAGTCTAGTTTAAATATAAAATAGTCTTGATGACTTGTTTAATACACACGAGCCCAACCAGAAAATATTAAACGGTGTTGAGACATATATATTAATATCAAAGATTGTTTAATTTAGTTATAGATTTATGCACCCACATTATAATATTTGTATTATGCGGGATTGTCGAGAATTCCCCCCGTTATCGTTAGGCATAATTCCCTTCAATGGCCAAGAGTTCCTTTCATTGTCATTATATTCACTGCGCCAGTACATTTTCAATGAAAAAAATGATAATTACGTAACTTTCCACGACGTTTTGTATATTTCTGGTTAGGCTGTAAAAGACTGTTATTATTTTTTTCTATGAAAAAGAAATGGGAACAATAATTTTTCTTACATCATCAGTTATTATGTAATCAAGTGAACGTTGCACTTATAAAGATATCGCTAATTAATTTTGGCCTTTTATTTTTTTACAAAGGAATTCCACGACGCGCAGGTTTATCGCAGGCTGTGCTAGCTATGCATTGCCGTAAGTTTCGTTCACTCATTCACAGTATTACACTGTTTTACTCACGAATCGTTTAATTTATACTAATATTATAAAGAGGAAAGATTTGATTGTATGTTTGCATTGAATAGACTCCGAAACTACTGGACCGATTTGAAAAATTCTTTCACCGTTAGAAAGCTACATTATCCCCGATGGACATAGGCTACATAATTTTCCAGAATTCCCACGGGAACGAAGTCCCGGGCGGAATGCTAGTAGTAATATCCTTCACTGTTGTCATAGTTGACAAGAATTGAATTGACATTTTGATTGATATGAATTCGTGCGCGCGCTATTTTGGACATGGCACCAAGCAATGGTCGTCAGTTTTAAGAGGTCCATGGCTTTAGAGACTGCAGCTCGAGCATGATGGCGACACTCGCGCGACGCGTCAGCTGACGGTGAAACTTAACTTTGATTGCGCGAGGGCCCCGCGCAAAGGCTTGCTTGCCCTCTGGCGTTGTCAATGTTGACATAGGACCGCGGAGCATTACGCGCGCTATCACCTTCGTACTCGAGCTACTGGTGCCTATCACTACTAATATTATAAACGCGAAAGTTTGTATGTATGGATGTTTGTTACTCTTTCACGCTCAAACGGCTAAAAAAGACTAATTTTGATTGGCATGGAGGTAGGTGACCCTCGGGATTAACACATAGGCTACATAATTTTTCCAAATTCCCACGGGAAAAGTCTCGAGCGGAATGCTAGTTATTAATAATTTGAAGGTTTTATCTACTTTCTGACCGCGACTGTAGGATAATGTTAAGGATCCTTCAAAGGATATTTACTTCAAAAAATTCTCAAATAAAATTGCCGAAAATTGTACTTCTTACATTTTCCGGCAAGTACCATGAGTGGGTTACGATTAGAGATCTCTTCACATCGTTAGTTCACACTTACCCCCCAGATGAATTAAGCGAATAAAGTTTACTAAACGTGTATTTTAAAGCACCCAGGTGAATTAAGATTACGAAAAGTATACTTATTGCACCTGGGTTCATTAACCCAGGTGAATTAAGTAAACGGCGCCTAAAATAAAATATTGTTAGCCGGTTCATCGAAATAAAAGTTGAGTTTGAATAGTCACAAATAGTAACTTTTAATTACATTATATAATACGAGATGTTTCACTTAAGCTAATCAGAGCCACTGTGCCGAGACGATGCGCTGGATGCAGATCCACTGCGGGAACCCTGGGGAACAATACAATACAATATACTTTATTGCACTCCAACACAAATAAGGTACAGTTACAGTTTAGATCCCCCGCGACCCGTGCACCCACTGGCTTCACCCACCGGTGGGTGTAGGGGAAATATGTAATAATTTTACTCAAATCTCCGTTATATGGCCAAGTATTTTAGTAAAAATCAATTTTAGTAATAGCTGTTCAATAAAATAAATTATGAACAAAAATAAAGCTTGAAAAAGAAGCGGAAACTTTATACATAAGCCATACTTTAATAAGCCATGCTTATTTCATACTTTTAACGCGCGATATATTTTGTTATATGGTAATTTATTCGCAAAACGCCACACCCTCAAAGATCCACACGAAGCTTTCCGAAGAGTCGAGTATCGAAAAGTATGAAATAACCATGGATAAGCCAAGTATGGCTTAAGTATGAAATTTCCGCTTCTTTTTCAAGCTTTATTTTTATTCATAATTTATTTTATTGAACAGCTATTACTAAAATTGTTTTTTACTAAAATACTTGGCCATATAACGGAGATTTTGAGTAACTTAATTACTTTGGAGTATTCACTAGATATATTCTATGAAATAAAGCCTTATTTTTGACTGCACCTTTGCGAATAGGCGTAGAGTCAGTAGAGTCAAAAGAACGAATATGTATGTATATTTTAAAATCGTATAATGTAACATCCTGAATGAACGAATATGTTTGTATTTATTAAATGTAAGTTTGACTTATTTTATAATAAAGCTAATTTGAATTGAACTTGAAATACATTAAACCATACCTTTCTAGACCCACTAGCAGATCGGCTTCTAGAACGTTCGGATCCGCTTCCAGAACCGGAGCGGCGTCGTGAACCTTTGGTGGAGGCTCGGGATGCTCAGTAGAGTCAAAAGAACGAATATATGTATTTCTTTTATAAACGCTACACACTCAAAGGCCCACACTAAGGTTTTCCCTTGTGCAGTGGGTCCCTCGGAACACATAAAGAAAGACACAAACACCCAAGACCCGAGAACAAACATCTGCTTTTTACACAAACATTTGCCCCGACTGGGAATCCAACCCAGGACTCGTCGATCAAGAGGCAGCGCCACTTACCACTCGACCAAATCGGCAAAATCGTTTAATTTACCATCCTGAATTTTCTATGAAAAAAGCTATTGAACTTGAAATACTTAGACTATACCTTTCTAGACCCACTAGCAGATCGGCTTCTAGAACGTTCGGATCCGCTTCCAGAACCGGAGCGGCGTCGTGAACTAGCTCGAGAGGACTTCTTAGACCCTGACCCTTTGGATGAGGCTCTGGATGCTCGCGAGGATGCTCTTGATGAATGCTTGCTGCCGGAGCCATGAGAGCTCGCTCGAGAACTTGCTCGAGAGCTTGCCTTTGAGCCCTGGGAGAAATTTTATAGCTTAGTAATTAGTCTTTTAAAACCTTGAACTTCTTTGAACCTAAAAGCATGTAAAAAAATAGTGTACAGCACTGGTTAACAGGAACAATTTATGAAGACACAGAAAAACTTTTGTCATTCGACAAAATATTTATAAAAATTTTCGATAAAATCTTTAATAATATACTAGTGTGTTTAGTGGGGCTGAAAAGTTACACTTTTTTCCGGGCGAATCAAGTGGTATACAATATACAAGGTGTTTCAAGATAACCCAATTAAAGGAAAATCCGACATTAAATTCAAAAATGAAATGGTTGCAACTCCAGTAATCAATCAGTTACAAGGTCTTGCAACCAGGCCATAACATAATCTCCAGAAGAAAATTGTCATTTTAAAAGTTACATTTAACTTGATATACCTATTCGAAATAGAGCTGCGCATTAATCAAAAATTTTTACTAATTTTATATTTTCCTTTTTTTGAATATCTTTGAAATAATACAAAAGTTTTTTTTATTTTTTTTTTACAGCGTTCACATTTATAAATTTTAGTAAAACTTTGCACAGATTAAAATTACCTTCCCACTCCCTTTAGAGGAAGCTCTAGAGCCGCGGCCGGTGGCGGAGCTAGCACGAGATCCCTTGCCACTCTTTGAACTGGCGCGAGAAGAGGCGCGGGATCCAGTACCGGAGCGAGATCGGGATCGCGACTTACTGGTCCGAGATCCAGATCTGAAAAATGACGTTTTTAAACAATACAATATATTTTATTGCACAATTTGAAAAGAAATACAATGATGAGACGCTTACAAATAATGTTATAAAAAGGTAATATATAGGGTGTAAAGGACAGCTTAGCAAATACTTAAATGGTGGAATCTAACCATAACTATCATCAGCCATAAGTAGTTATTTTTTCCCGGAAACGTCATGTTAAGGCGACTACAGCATCTAAATTAATTTGATGATGCGTAGATAAGCATGACGCACTGCATTAAATCGCAGAAAAAAAATACTACGGTAATATTCAGGACATAAACTAGATAAGATTCTTTCTGAAAACATGATTCAGCACTTTTGGTTCGATAGAAAAAGCTCACAAAGTCACCTCTAAATACCCAATATTGTGTATCTTTTAAGCTGTAAACACGATAGTAAAATGCACACAGGAACTTGAATTTGCTATCAAAATGTTCGTGATTGAACACTCTCGATGAGATACTAACGCATTTTTCGATTTAAGCTGTTACCTTTCTATAAATCTCATTTTTCTTACTTTCGAACATGTTTTTACGCACGCACGCTTTCATAGTCCGTAAACTTCGTGTATCGACACTGTTCGCACTGGCGGCCCAGGCCTGTTGAGAGACGGAGATGGCACTATTCCTATGTGTGCTGCCTTTATCGGGTGCTGTAGTCGCCTTAAGGAGTTTTCATTGTTTACTTTTTCTTTGGCGCTACGCAACGTATCGTGAAACCGCACCCCGCGCGCGGTCCCTCCGCGCCGCGCTGCTATCGGAGTGCGATGTACATTGCTGATTTTCGTGTTTTACGTTGTTATGATTGTTTTTTATTGCAAAATGAAGTGTTTTCGACCGAATAATAAAACATTTAAGCAGAAAATATTAAAAAACATGAAAAAAATTGAATATTTTCCGCAGAAAAATTCCACTGGAAAATCATTCAGAATGATTGTCTGAGTTCAGGGTTTCAGATTTTGCTAAGCTGTCTTTTACACCCTGTATAGGCGACCTTATCGGTTCAAGCGATTTCTTCTTCTTTCTTAATTTAACCCATCGCTCACTTGGTTACGCCGCGTGCGATACAAATCCTGCACACACGGGTGTGCAAATATCGCGCGAGGGTTTAATACTAAAATGGGTCTTAACCTTTTGAACGCCAGACGGCCATAGCCAACAACGGGAAATCGTGCCATATTTGCCAGTCGGGATATCATGACGAGTAATTCATCGAGTTAGCGATAATGAACTGTAATAACAGTACCTTAAAGGCATTACGACCGAAAAAAGTTAAGAATGTCATGTAATGGTGGCGTGTGGAATGGAAGCATCACTTTCGTAACATTGTTGCCGTGTGGTGATCGGTTGAGAATAACACCACCCCATCTCTTTCCGTGGGTGTCGTAAGACGCGACTAAGGAAACACAAATGAGACCTGCCTCCTATTAATCCATCTCAGGCAACGACACCTCAGTTTGTTTTGAATTTGAGGTGCCGTTCTATGGTCTGATGTGGTATGGTAGGCTCTGAAAAGGGCCGTCTGGTTCGCGACCACCCTCCTACCGAAGTCCAACGCCAAACTGCTTGCTGTGTTCTGTCGGTGCGTGGCAGTACCAGTGCCTTAATTGGTATTTTCTGGGTTAACTTGCTACATTGTCGACCCCATCTATGACCTTGGTCAAGTTTGAGGTCAAGATTTAACCCATCTCATAATAATAAAAAAATAAGTGGCGTTCAAAAGGTTAATTCACGCGAATTTAGATCCGATTAAATGATGTGTTCAAATCGCTTTTAAAGTGTTCATCTTTCTTGACGGCAGATGATTGGGGTAGATTTTGTTAAGACCAGAAGTCAGCGACCTCAATGGCCCTCGGTTTGCATCAAGCATGTGGTTGCAAGACCGATTGACAAAGACTTGTAGCGCTCGTTGCCCCGTGGCTCTGAATCGATAAGTGAGGTTAAGCAACGTACACAGGGACAGGGAACCTGATGGGTGACCAAAGTGACACTTTATTACGAGCGTTTCCGTGCTTCGTTGGTACTTTGAGCTGTCGGTCCCGGCTGTTATTGTTTGACTACAGTCGTTAAAACCAAGTCAGAGGTCATTTTGGCGGTTTGAAAACTCTGACACCAAAGTTAGCTAAGTTCTCCTCACACTTGACTATGCCTAAACGATAAGAAGAAGAAGACCGACTTGTATAATTAAACTCTGGTACTGTTAAAATAGGACTTTGCTTGTGGTAACTGAAACAATTGCAAACAAATTATGTTTATCATTATAGGCACTAATTATTAATTAATATGCAGGGACGATTTAGCAAAATTATAAATCTTAAATTCAGACAATCATTCTGAATAATTTCCCAGTAGTATTAAAACCAGGATAATTTTCATTTTTTTAACAATTTCTGATTTTAAATTAAATGATTTTTCGAATACACTACATTTTACAATAATAACAACGTGAAACACGAAAACCATCACCGATCTCATCTATGACCTTGGTCAAGATTGGGGTCAAGAGTTAACCAACCTCATAATAAAAAATAAAATAAAAAAAAACAACAATTTACATCGCAATAAGCTATCAGTGCGGGCATATACCCCGTATGTACTTACCTTGCAGAATGCGCAGACCTAGAACGAGATCTACTCTTCCGAGATCCAGAACGAGATCTAGACTTGTGGGATCCAGAGCGGGACCGGGACTTTCGAGATCCAGAGCCAGATCTAGACCTTCTAGACCCGGATCGCGACCGAGATTTTCGGGAACCAGAGCGAGAGCGAGACTTCCTAGATCCAGATCCCGACCTAGACCGACTTCTGGAAGCAGATTTGGATCTCGATCGTGACCTAGATCGGTTCGAATGCGGTGATTTTGAACCTGACTTTGAGACAGAGCGGGATCTGAAAATTGAAAACGACATTGTTATATTTTTTAATTCAATGTTTAAAATGGCCTTACTACAAACGGCAATTTAATAAAAAAATATATTAAATATGCTGAATTCAACTTCTATCAATACAGTAATTTCAGAAGCGCTCGTAGCCCCGTGGCTCTCGCTGATCTGAACCGATCAGTGAGGTTAAGCAACGTACACAGGCAGGGAACCTGATGGGTGACCAAAGTGACAATTTATCACGAGCATTTCCGTGCTTCGGAGGGCATGTAAAGCTGTCGGTCGCAGCCTTTGTCGATTGACTAAAGACGTTAAAACCAAGTCAGAGGCCATTGTGCGGTTTGAAAACTCTGACATCGGGTTAGCCAAGTTCGCCACACACTTGACTATACCTACACCGATAAGAAGAAGTACCCTGCCGGTGTCTGTATTTCCGAGTTCATACAACCCAAATATCTTTAAAAAGGAGTGAATAGGCTTCTTCTGGGTGAGCTCGCTACATACTCGACCACATCTTTGCCCTAAGCTAGATTGTGGTCAAGAGCGATCCCATTTTTAATAAATAAAAAAAAAAGTAATTTTACAACTCTAGTAATAGCGATTTTTCGAAAGTATTATTTTGTTCTTATTTCTTGAATAAAATAGGGACTACTAAAATTCCTTTTTATATGTTTTTCAAATCTGTTTTCAATAAAAACTTACCTTTGTTTCTCTTCAGCTTGTTTCTCTTCTTCTTCATCTTCCTCGTCATCCTCTTCTTCGTCTTCCTCCTGAAAAAAGTCTTTGTGTTAGCAGATTACAATGGTAATATAGACCACACACATCCCATGCCACTGCACTGAAAAGTTTTTTTTTTAATCTTATTTTTTCTGAGGTTTCAACCATGTCAGGTCAGTCATGCCAGCCTCATAGTATTAATTATTACGTCTAGTTTGAAGCGACGCCGTGCAAAATCGGTGCAGCTCGGTCACAGCTGGATAAATAGTAAATTTTACAACAAGTGCACAAAACTCGCCTTCGGCTCAGGCTGCTATAAGTCTCGGATAAAAATGGTTTTGTGGACGAGTTATAAACTCTGCTTTTCACTTCGATTGCGAGGAAATAATAAAATAACATATAATAACAAATTTTATCTTTAAACTTCTGATTATTTTGGCTGTATGGAGTTTTCTATGCCTTACTATAGACCCATTTATGAGTAGATCACTTTGTGCACTAGAGCACAAAATGCGATTTTGTGCAGCCTATAGTAGATCGTTTTGTGCTCTAGAACACAAAAATCGATTTTGTGCAGCCTATAAGCTGCACAAACAAGCACTTTCCGAGCATGAGTAGTGAAAAAGTTATTTTCAATTCGGCTTTATTCAGATACACCAAAGCCCTCGGATCCTACTTACTTGCTTCTACATGCTCATTAAAAGTTGGCAGTTCAAGTTAGTGTAGTGAATAAAAAGTGATAGTGATAAATCGTAATAAGTGCACATGAACAAAGCGACTTCCCCTTAACAGACTCTAAGATAGTTTTAAAGGACTCATTCTTAGTTTATACAATTTTAGAAGTATAAGCTATAGCAAAAAAAAGCTACAGCAAAATTACTTGTTAAGTCTTTTAGGCTAGATCGTAATAATGTTAAGATGTAAATGAAGGTATCTTAAAAAGGAAAAAAAAAACTTACATACATACATACATATGCTCACGCCTATAATCCCTATCGTGGTAGACAGAACATCAGTGGTTTTAAAACCACTTGATGCCACGTTTGACATAAGTTCAGAGGGTTATAAGATTAAATATGATGTAAGTGGTGAGAGGTTGTCAGCCTTTCGCCCACAATACAGCAAAACCCTCGCGTCCCACTTACTGACTTTTACAGTAATTGCCTGGGAAGAGTAGGCAGCTGGCACATTCTATGTTTTTCTTTCAGTCCAGCTTGGAAGGAAAAAAACATGCATGCAATAAATTGTAAATAAATAAAATAATACTTGAGCCGGTTCCAACTGCTTCTCCCTTAGCCTTAGCATGCGATGTTCAGGGGCGGAGAGCGGTCGATGGGTGACCACCAGCCTCGTCATGGCCTGGGCAGCCACGCCGGCTCGGGCGCGACGCTTCGACAGCCGTACCCTCGTCTCTAACTCATTGTAGTACACGCAGTGGTTGCGGATTACCTGTGAAACATTGAAATGACTTGGTTCAGTATTAGATAATGTTACAAATTAAGACTATGCTACCGTCCCGCACCCCGCACCCGCCGCCGTGCATCTGTCGTTCGTCTTGACACGGCAGCTCGATCTACTACTTGCAAAGCATTGCGCTATAGAATTTATATTTATTCATTTATTGATTGTAGAAGATAAAGAGATTTAAAACACATCAACGATAACAGATAATAAACCCCGTATAGTCAAATGATTGATCAAATGGTTTCTCTCTGGGGAAGACTGCACCTTGCGAATAGGCGTAGAGTCAGGAGGGTCAAAAGAACGAATATGTATGTATTTAAATCCTTTAATGTAACATCTAAATATATAAAACAAAGTCGTGTTAGTTACACCACTTATAACTCAAGATCGGCTGGAACGATTTCCATGGTTTTTGATTTGTTGTATTTCTCTCCTTCCCGAATAGCAGAATAACTATTAAAAACATTGGAAAATTGACGGGAAAATTCCCACGGGAACGAAGTCCCAGGCGAAAAGCTAGTCCTGAATAAACGAATATGTTTGTATGTATTTAATATAATTTTGGTTATTTTAAGTAATATCCTGAATGTTCTATGAAATAAAGCTAATTTGACTGGTGATTTTACCAATGTCAGAGTATACTATTGAACATTAAATAGAGAATGGTGAAGTTTCCAATATCAAGTAAAGAAACCTTAAAGGGTTGTATTGTAATAAGTCAAAACCTCGTCTGTTGATCAGCAGGGTGCTCCGCTACCAGGCGAGGATTACGATTTTGTAGCATTAAGATTTTATAACCCTAAAACATCTTTCAATTATTTTTAACGAATGTTTTTGACAGAAATAGGCTTCACAGGTTTTTCTTTCCTACCTTGGCCAAGCCTTGGGTAATGCCTTAGAGTCAACATTTTAGTATTCCTATATCACTGAATTAAATCCGAATTTACAGAAAATACACAGAGAGTAACATTATCTTACCAAGAAGTAATTCTCTTCATAGCCCTTAGAAGCCTTACTCTTGACGTTCCAATTGTATTCACGGGCCATTTTGTATTCGTATGTATCTTCTTCCATGTATGGGACACCCTCAGCAATGTCTCTGCGCCGTTTCTGTATTGTTTCCTCTGTAGGCAGACAGTACGCCACGAACTGTTCTCCACTTTCGTCCATCACACCTCTGAAAAAGAGTTACAGGTTCTATTTATCTATCTATCTATAGACGGGGCGCCCATTAGGCACAGGCGGGGTGATCAGTCCACTTATCAGCCCACTAAACTGAAAACTTCATTCTAATAACATAAGCTGGTACTCATAGTAAAACCTGCTGATCAATCAGTCTTATACGTGTTCCATTCCTTTATTTAATTTTTGATAGTTGCCTTAGAACGTAACCAAACACTTTTTTGTAAAAGTAAACTTTAAAATGCGTGTCAAAATAAATATAATCATATTCATTCAACCTATTTAATACCCATTAAAGCCTTCAATTAGCTGTACGTGTCTCAGTTTAAAAAAAAAATGAAAATTCATCACAGGCATAAAGTCCTGTGCGTAATAACAAATTAATAATAATAATAAATTCCTGTGCGTAATAAAAATAGTTACATTCTATCCCACCATAGAACGTAATTATTTTTATTACGCACAGGAATTTCCATATATTATTTTTTAAATCGAGACACCTAAGGCTCTATAAAGGCTTTAGTTAGTATTAAATATGATGGATGAATATGATTTAAAAGATTATATATATATTTATTTTAACACACATTTTAAAGTTTACTTTCAAGAAAAAGTGTTTGGTTACATTCTAAGGCAACTGTCAAAAATTAAATAAAGGAATGGAACACATATAGTATGGAAACTTGACAGTTTTAGAGAATTTTGTACAGTTTTTTTGTGGAAAGTTGTTCAGTTTTGCGATGAGAATCACCCATAGCTTCGTTAAGTAATTTAAAGTAACCCTGAGAAAAGTAATTTAAAGTAACATGAGAAACAAAAGTAGTTTAATAAAAATTATGGGACTTAGCATATTTCATTAAATGAAAATATCCCAGTATTGAAGGTGAAATTAGCCTTATTTTCAATAATCTATGAAGAGATTTGTTTCTTATGATCTTTATGTTGATTGCAAGCGGTAATAAATATGAATAAAAAAACTGCAATCTCTACAGCTACTTACCGAATCATAGCTTGAGACATAGCCTCAATTTGTCCAGCAACATTCTTGTCTAATGGTGCAGGATCTGTATCGAATATAACCTGAGCACACGGATATTTCCACATATCGAAATCAGGGAATACATTCATGACCTCCACTGGTGTAACTCCAGGCTTGCTGTAATGTTTCTCAATTGGTTTCTTATTATCTTCAAATGTTTTCTCAATAGCTTTAATTTGACTTTCACGGTCCATATATAATGTCTCTTCACTGAATATCTTTTTGACATTGTAACCAACTTTTGCTTCAACCTGGAAGAAGGTTAAACAGGTAAATACTTCAAACGAATTATGACCACTATTTTTTGTAATAAAATAAAAAGGTTTTTTTTTATCATTTTAAAACATGTTTTGATTTTATTTAAACATTATTATGAGTGTAGTAATCTCACTTTATTAATAAATCAGAGGATACAAATATAACAAATTCTGAATACAAGCTGTGAATAACAGGACAAAGTAGAAACATAAAATTAACACTAATAAAAACAAGTACACAAACCTTCTCCATAGTCTGAGGTTGAAATCTAGTCTGTTCAGTGGATATGTACTCTGAGCGCCGAAGCCACGACACATTTTTGGCATGGTGGCGAGACCGTTTCGAATCCTGTGGTGTAAGCACGTCATCTTCTAGAAGCTTTTCATCTGCGGGGTCCAGCTGAGAGTTCCCATCTCCCTGGTATATATCCCGGTTTATCAAGTCTATGTGCACTCCCAAATCGTGTTCTGTGAGCACTTCATAACGATAGTTCTTCTCCAAAGACGTAGGATTGTACTGAATGAATCGAGTCGAAGGAAAAGGGTACGTAATAAATTTCAAGTCAAAAGGAATGTCAGGAAGTGTATTACAGAACTTAACCCTCGTAACCAGCTCTGATCTGTAAAAATTAAGGTGGATTTAGCTTAGGAAAATTGTCCATAAAAACACTGATGCAAAAGAAACTAACCTCCTTTCACCCGCTCGCTGGGGACGTTTTTCCCGCTCTGTTTCATTTGTCTGTACTGTAGGCGGCATTTTTGAGAGTCACTTTTTCCGTTTCAATTACAACATTTTAAATATTATTTAATAAGACCACGATATTATTATTGCAAAAATAATATTTATTACTTTGACAGTTCGGTTCACTCACTTCATCACCTTCACCGACCGACCGACCTGAAGTTCGCAAGGAGTGTAGCAATAAGTGAATAATCTATGGAGTGTAGGTTTGCTTTTTTTTGTTTAATTTATCCCTATCGGGAAAAGCAAAGGAAACTATGTCCATGCAGCCTTTTCTTCAGTAAAAAATCATCTTTCTTCAACTTAACCTAAGTCCTAGGCTCCTCATGTTCTGGGTAAAACTGGATAGCGTCTGTTTTACGAAAACTGGCGGTGAGAAGCATAACCACGAGGATCTTTGTCGGTACCAAACGGAGCAGAAACACTGTTATCACTTGAATTTTTTAACACCACACTAATTTTAGTCAATTTACTGCATAATACACTATCACCGGCTCATTACCCAGTTTGTAATGAGCCAAACTTGTAATCCGAAGGTCGCGGGTTCATATCCTGGTGCGGGCCTGTACCATTAAATTCGACTTTTCGGATTTATGTACGGATTTCCAATTATCACTTGCTCAACGGTGAACGAAAACATTCGTGATGAAACCCGTTCGTCCAAGAAAAAACCATTTTCGAAAGACGAGCGGTCCACCAACCCGCATTGGGCCAGCGTGGTGAACTATGGCCTGAATACCCTTCGTGTTTCGAAGGGAGGCCCGTGCCCCTCGGTGGGGACGTATATGGGCTGTTAAAAAAAACACTATCACTGTTACACTTAAACACCTTTTCACGCAGAAAACTTGCAGAAAACGAAAATTAAATTAACAAAGCAACTGCCTACGCCGAGTTCCCGCCAAAGATCCCCTGAAGTTTGCTTCATTCATTCCAAAGACATTTTCCAGCTTGTCTATGATTTTTTGCTTCGTAAACGCATTGCGTAAGGTGTTGCTATGAGCAAAAATATTATCCGGAAATGAAAACTTTTTTCTTTTGCTCGTTTTCGTTCACTCCCTCACTCGCAGCTGTCGACTGTCGTCCGTCCGCCGTTTTCGTCGCCATCTTTCTTTTCTTACAACTTTAGTCGGCAGCGAGGTACGTTAGAAAATTCAGAATATTTCGCTACAAAACTACAAATAGTGATCACAAAAATAACTAAAAGTTGTCTCCATATATTTGTGAAAACATTTTTACGTCTTTGGTGCAAAAAGTTCGCTAAACTCGTTGGGTGGTAACGGGACCATGTGGTCAGCCACCGAACCGATTGGAGTTACTACGCATTATGTTTTAGCAGTAAAATAGTGAAGTTTTTACTTTGTGTTTGATATTGGGGACGTTAAATGTCAAGTGTGTTGAATGTTTTGAAGTTGGGCTGGTGGGATTGGTATTTTTTGTGAAAAGCCGGTAAGTAACCAACGTGGCCTATGTAACGTTGTGGTGTTGTTCTAGGTAAAAAGTCAAGATGGGTTCTGTAGAGCACGCTGGAGACGCGCACTCAGAGGTGGAGTCCGGCGAGGATGAGGAGGTGGTGGGCGGCGGCGAGCTGGCTCAGCACTTGATGAAAAGGTTAGTTAACGTTTATAGGTTAGCGCCTTTTGTTTGCAGAACACCGCAGAGGAATTCTACGCTAACACTTCAATTTGACAGAACATTGTTGTCCTTTCAAATAATTTGACAGACCATTATGTATGTTTTCTATTTTTGGTTTGATTTAGAACTAAAATAAATGGTAGGAAGCCTATCAATGAGTCCTAAGATACATATTACTTAACAAGTTTGGTCACATTTGGCCATGAGGTTGTAAGAGTTACAGAACGATTCAATAAGGTTACCGAGATGAATCACTGTTACTTTTATATAGGCAGGATATCATACATCATTTACTAAAGAAAGGTATTAACTTTCTTTAATAAATGATGCTAAGTTGACATCACTGACTAAAATTACAATAATGGTAAATTGTTCCACTATGCAGAAGTTGCAAAATAAAAACTTCAAAACAAATTGTGAATGTTAGATTCTAACATGACTCTAAAATTTTCAAATGGTTTTACTTACCTTTCCTACAGCTGGCTTGGGATCCCTTGTGTTACTTAACTACTTGGCTCAAGCCTCGGCCAGTTCATGTTTGCTTCAAATATTGTGCTGATATTACCAAATCTAACTTTTTTTTTCAGTTCCTCTATCCATTGTTTTTCAATCTTTTTGAACTCACGACCCCTTTAGGAGTTAAAAATTCTGGCGACCCCCTAAGGACCCTAAGACTCCATAGGCTAAATCTACAACCTACGTCATAGATTTTAAAACATATTCTATACAGTATCCCGCATTTTAGGCAAGGAAGGCAGGCATCATCTTTATACAGGCACAGCCTTTCCACTGAAATTGTTGTTTCTATGATGTAAATCCTCAAAATAAATATCTTTTTCTTTTACCCGCAACCCCCCATGAGATTTTGACCCACAATTGTAAAACACTGCTCTGATCTCTTCTCAAGACAAAATACCTTCTCAAATATTAGTCATTCATAAAGAATTACAGATGGTTTAAGTGTCTCATTGGATGAGTACACATGGTCAGCTTATTTAATTGTATCAAATGTCTGTATGAGTCATCCCATTGTGTGACATACTTGTCTGCTAGTTAAAAAAAAAATCTTATGTAGTTTTTAGTACAAGCACACCATAAAGATAAAATTATTGAATAAATGTGAAAAAAGGTTTTTTAAAAATAAAAAATTAACCGTCTTACTAATTAAATTATATACTGTATATAACATGTGCTAACACTGTTTTTGATAGCGTTTTTGTCATTATAAGCTTGTACTACGCAATGTGTTAGTAACTATTATTCATATAAAGGCCCTAAGAGAATAAAAAATAAATTCCTCACTAAACTACTTGCTAACTGCTCATCCATCAGAAGCTTGCCTATGAATACTGTCTGGAAATTTTAACTAGGCAGTTTCAGCACTAGAGTACATTTTATTCTCTTATTTTTCCATCCATCCATTAAATCATGCCTATAATTCCTTTCAGAGTAGGCAGAAAATTTTACATCCATCTGAGCATTGTTAGACTACATGACATTAGCCTTTCGCCCAAAATTCTGCAGTACCCTCACATCAAACTCAGTGGCGTGCATTCCATACAAGCAGAAAAGCAGTGCCTACCCTAGGCTTTTCAAGGCAAAAAAAATACAAAAATTAAATATTATAATGTACACCAACGATCACAGATCTTTGTGAAACGAATAAACGTTTTCCGAAATGACGCCATCTTCATTTCTCTAACCTTTAACTTTTCAAAACAGCGCCATCTAAACTTCTAATACCGAACTAGTAAGAGCCCTCGTAGGAGCGCGGATTTGCCTTTCTAATTATTCGTTAAAAGCACTCGTTTGAAATGCCTTTTTTGTTGAGGTTTTGTGTTGAAATGGGGGCTTCTGATTGGCTGTTTCGCCTCCCCCGCCAAATATTAACAAACTGATTGTATGGAGAAAAAAGCTCTGCCTATAAAGCGATTCTACCAAATTGAGAAGTGTCTCGGTAAGTTTGAAATGGCTGTTATAGATTTTTAATTTTGCGGCCTTTTTGTCTTATTGGATGCATTCAGCCATATTGGTTTGTTTTTGTTTTGCAACTACGTAGGTACGAAAACTTTTGCAAATTATTGTTTTATCAGTTTATAGTGATTGTTAGATATTTGTTTAGAACAAAATGAGTGCAATAAGTTGTGAAAAGTGTGGTGATAATGTTTGTTTGCCTAAACTGCGTAATTTTTCAAGTTTACCTTTTCAAGAAAAAGTAAACATTACTTATCGCAAAAGGCCGATACGTGGATTTGACGCAAAAAAAGGTACCGCAGTAAGACATTACTAAAATATACTATATTCATTATTGGTTCACGGGTTGTGTGCATACTAACCGCTTAAGTATTTTGTTTTCTGTGCATTTTGTTTTCAAACTGTTATAAAAACGTATGGAACGGCGCAGGGTTATTTTGATTTGAATAACCTTAATACAGCGATTAAAAAGCATGAGCTTTCTGAAAAACATCTCAAAGCTAGGTACGTTGAAAGTTTTTTCGTTTGTCAAAAGTTGCATAGAAACGAGTTTGAGCGGTCAATTAAAACTAGACAAGTTCACTGCCTACCCTGCCTAAAATGTCTATGCACGCCACTGATCAAACTTAAGTTTTTTTTTCTAAAGTATGCAACTGGCACATTCTAAGATTTTCTGCTCCCATTCCAGCTTGGAAGTAGGAAATAACTCTGATTGTTCATTTCCAATGTATATGAAAATTCAGGTTTTGATGGCAATACATGTACCTACCTAGCAAAACAATATTTTAATTATGATTCTACCTAAGTACAACCAACAGCATGTCAGGTTACCCATTTGCACTTCAAAAGACGCTATTACGGGTGAGGTAAGGGCGACATCTAAATCAACATAAGCCTGATGTTCTATCATTTGTACCTACTTAAAATTTGGATGCATTCATAACATAACTCAACATCCTTTAGTTAGGATATTGAGTTATGCCTACTAGGTATGTTCTGAAAAAAGTTCAGTGATTGGTTCTAGATGACTCATAGGTAGGTATGTAACGTATATTTAGTTTATAACAGTTTTTCTATCGAAACTCAATCTCTCATAAAAACCTAATTGACGCTGTAAAATGCCGAAGTTTTTTAGAACTCTACATAAAAAGTAGGGTTGCCAACCTATTATTACATCAAATAAAGTTTAGTAAGGTGGGAGAAGGGAAAACAAACAGTATTTAATTTCTTCATTGTTTTAAATACAATATTCTTTTATGGCTGTAAACCCCCCGCATGACAGCACACTAATAACTTTTAATTTATTTTTTACAGATTGATTCTGAGAACAGCATTTTTGTTAACTTTATTTTTGTTTAACAGTAAAAATTATAATGTAGTCCAAAACAGTACAATACTATTTTTAGGCTGCGTTTCCACCAGAGGTGTGCGAGGATGCGTAGCGAGGAATGTGTTTGTAAAGAACCAATAGAATCGCTCCATTTACCTCGCTAGTGTGTCTAGCGAGTTAAATGAAGCGATTCTATTGGTTCTTTACAAACACATTCCTCGCGCACATCTCTGGTGGAAACGCAGCCTTAACAGTATAGTTGGGAACCCTAACAAAAAGATGTCTGAGTTCCAGACAGAATATTGCAAATTGTGCACCTAGCTAGACAGACTAGGGGTTGTTAGCCTCTGTATGAGTCATTTTCGGTCCACTTAGTCGTTTAACCCGTCATACGATCCTCAGAAACTGTACTTATATTTTTTATTGTTCTTTTGATAGATTCAAAGGAGTGTTTTCATAATGTTCTAACTTTTTTAAAACAGACACAAAGTTTAAGTTGTTTTCGTAAATTATCGTGTACACGGTGTGTGCGTGTGTCTTAAGGCGCAGACCAACCGACCGCTGCGCATGCTAAGCACGAGCACGCGGCGCATTTTAGCTGCGTGGATTAGATCAAAATCTAATTTGCGCATGAATCTCATACTCGCTGAGTAGATAATCACCTGGCGTTTGGTCGTATTCATGCGTAGTATTGCAGTGGACAATAATCACATAATTTTTCTTGCAAAGCGAAACTTAAGACACGTGCTTAGCCTCTTCGTGCGCCGCGGTGGGTCTGCGGCTTTACTCTTGTCGGGTCTTAATAAGAGTAGCAATTAATATTGTTCGGTTCTGCCCTGCGTGTTTCTATTAATTAATCAATGGTTAGTTTAATTAGTAAAATTGCCCTACGGACACCAGATGATATCAATATAACAAAAGAGGAAAGGAGGTTGAAGGTCATAATTACTGATGTGCTAGATCACTCAAGAAAAAAAGCGAGTTTTTGGTTAGTCCAGTTGCAACTCTTAGGATGTAAGTTTGAAAATCCAGTGCAGATGTGCACTACATTTTATAATCTAACAAGATCGAAAATAAAGGTTAACGTTCGTCTCAGAAAAAAATACACGAAAACGTGATTTCATTTATTTGTAATGGCAGCGGGTCTTGCGCAAAAACTTAAGTGAACTCCCAACTCGAACGAACATTTGTGTAAGCTTTGCTTCGTATTAATGCAACTTTATCGTATGCCGAACGTTGTCTGCATATTTTCGTTTAGATTGTCAGTTTGCCTGAGATAAATTCAACTTAATCCACCTTCTACTCGTATTTAGGTATCGACCGACCCGTCCACTTATTCTGGGCCTATTTTACCAATCCTCCTGTTTAAAAAGCATTGCGTAGTGTTAAATTATTTTTATTTATTCTAGCCTCACGCCATGTTTATTAATAAGACTGGTAACGATAAGCTTACTAGTTAGTAACCACAGATGTGTCGTCGGTAATCTGAGATGAACAAGGTCTTTATTTCGCGTTCTAGTCTATCTAGTGCGGCGGCAAATTGAATGTTTTCATTAAGATTGTTCTCTGAGTGATAAAAGTATGAAATTTTTATCATGCTTAGGGGATACCCTAGTGATTCTTTTAAGATGTGGAGGCAAGCTGGATTTGACCCCTATCGCATTTTAGAGGTCAAATTTAGTGATGCAACGAATACGAATACGAATATTCGTATTCGCCGAATATCGGCCCTTTTATGAATATTCGTATTCGCCGAATGTCACAAATAATCACAATGATATTCGTATTGAAAATGACTCCGATATTGAACAATATATTATCAATATAATTGAACGTGCATACCTCGCTCGTATGAAATGACTTGCATCCAGGCGAGATAAATGTATTAAATATGTGTATCTGAACGCACCGCATTTTCGGTGTTTTCGCGAGAAGTTTGAATTGAATGTACAGGGTCAACAGCACATCATGCTATCCAAAACAGACAAATTTCTTCAATCAATTTTATCTCCAAGCATTAGAGTTTACTATCCATTGGGGAAATTTGACATTTCGTAGTTACCTGATGTGCTATTGACTGATTTTAAGTCGGCATATTTTGTTTGTCATTGGAGTCGTGTTTATACACTTTGCCTGTGTACTTTATATTATAGTTAACTGCGTTAAATACAAAATAATAATAAAGTATTATGTCACGTAAAAGAGAAAAAAATTAAATTTGAAAACTTTTTGAAAAACAGGCCAGTAAGTTTTTAGAGTAGGTAGATCAATTTGCTTGTTCGATGATGAAAATATGCAAAATAACCTAATATGATTAAACATAATTATAATATAATAAATTAATAAATAAAACATTATACTTTTTATTTTTACTTTCTATCCTATTCTTAAAATAAATACTAAAACGAATTAACTTACTTTTATTTCATGAGAAAAACTATGAAGCCAGAATCTACAATATCAAAGTTTGTTTTTGCGTTGGAGGGCGTCAAGTGATAAAATCACATCTCGTGACAAGTTTTCAAATCACTTAAATAAATAGGTATCTCTACAAATGCGAAGTTAATATTTTTTATTACTGCCTTTACTATTCGTATTCGTATTCGTATTCGCCGAATAGTAATGACACTATTCGTATTCGTATTCGCTTCGTAAAAAGTGGTATTCGTTGCATCACTAGTCAAATTGTTATTTTGATGACGTTTTACTCCGTTTTATGTATTTTATGAATCCATTTTGGAGGGGTATTAGAAATTTACATATGAAAATACATCTACTCATCACCTGCTTTCTAATGACACCTTAATCATCAAAATCGGTTCATTAGTTTAGGAAGGAGCTATTCCCAAAATAATAGAAATTGTATTAGCGTAGTAATTATATTCATTCTCATATGAAGTCGTATGGGAACCCATATTTTTTGGATAGAGATATGAGCCTTGGCACACTTGTTCTTTAGGTGGACTAGGACTAGTGTGGTAAACGCCCGGGATTTTGCCTCTATCGCCTGATTTTGGGGGTGGGGGGAAGGGATGAACTTTTCATACACCGCGCGCACTAAGACTAGTCATAACTGCAAATTTCTAGCTACTAGGGCAGTTCGGTATCGTTTTCAACTAAATAAAATTTCCGCCAAACTAATACCTACGACAATGCTACAACAACTATACAATAAAATGGAGCCGTGTTATTCGTGACTGGTACGGCAGGGCTTAAAAGCCATTAAATGGAAGTTTTTAATTGCTAACAAAGTACAAAACTTGTCCTTAAACGATGTTTTTTCGAAAAAAATTGTCGGTTCAAACATTTTTAGTTCGAATAACATAAAGCCGATCGATTTCGATCAAAGCTATTAACTGTTCATTGTACGGTTAATTACTCATGTTTCGCGAAATTCTAATCTAGACCTAGGTAAATGACCTCGAAAACATAGAATAGGTTCAAAAAAGAAACCAAGTACCTACTTAATTAACATGACAATAAGTACCAGTGAAGGTTATCACGTCTTGTAAGGGGAGTTTTGTCTATTAAACACTCAAAAAACCGTTACTTTATAAGTCAACAAAAAGTCTGTCGATAATTTCGACGTGAATTAGGTCTAAACTTGAGCTAAAAAATCACGTTATGGTGATAAAAAAAAAAATCGTTTCCCAGTTTCGATCCTTGCGTTACTACCAATTTAAAATGTGACTGAAAGCAGCGCAAGACCGGTTTTTGTAGAGATCCTTGAAGGAAGCGGCTTTTGTCCTTTCGTTGAAGTATCATGTGCATTGTAACTTCAATAATGTTGGGTCCCCTATGAATTGCTGTTTGTCCCAAAGCTAATAAAGGTTAACAATATTATGTTACACTAGCTTTTCGCCCGGGACTTCGTTTCCGTAGGAATTTGGGAAAATTATGTAGCCTATATGTTATTCCGGTGATAGCCCAGTTGGTAATGAGCCAGACTTGTAATCGGAAGGTTGCGGGTTCAAATCCTGGTACGGGTCTGTACCACTAAATTCGTCTTTTCGGATTTATGTACCTACGGGTTCATAATTATCAAAACAATTTTACCAGGTAAAAAAAAAAATGTTAATCCAGGCTGTCAGCTACCTCCATACCAAATTTTATCAAAATTGGTCCAGTCGTTTGAGCGCAAAAGAGAAACAAACATCCATACAAACTTTCCACACCCACGAAAAATATTTTCACAATTATATTTTCTTTAAAGTTGAGTGAATAGACATCTTCTGGGTGAGCTTGCTACATCCTCGACCGCATCTTCGCCCTTGTGCTAGATTGTGGTCAAGAGCAAACCCAATCACATACTAATAAAAAAATAACTTGGAAAATATAATAGAAGCTGGAATATTCCAAGTTAAGACACGTTAAAAACACTCGAAATACTAAAAAATAATTTAAAAAATTTCGGTAAAGAAGTGATGTCGTTTAAAGCTGCGTCCGCACTGACGGTTGCTTTTGCTTAGCACCTAGCCTAGCTAGTCACCTAGCGAGTAACGAAGTGAAACAAACACACTAGAATGCTCACAACTGGCCGCACTGTGCGCTTGGTGATAAGATTTGGTGGCTAGATAAGCAAGCCACGTAACCTAACTGTTATGAGGGACTCAAATGGAGTATAAAGTTAACAATGCCAAAAAAGTAATAACCATATCCTTCCTATTAATATATATATTTTTTTATTTATTTTTTACCAGCCCATATACGTCCCCACCGAGGGGCACGGGCCTCCCATCGAAACACGAAGGGGATTTAGGCCATAGTCCACCATGCTGGCCCATTGCGGGTTGGTGGACCACTCGTCTTTCGAAAATGAAATGTGATGGGTGGGCTTGTTTCTTGTCGCAAATTAAGTCAATTTTAGGAGAAATTTTGGCTTGCCAGTCATCAAGCCGCCATCACGTAAATCTTGCCGCGAACCCCCTACCGACGAACCCCACTTTGAGATACCCTAAGCTAGAAAATTCGAGTTCTTCAAATACAATAGTATAGTACAGTATTTCTGTTTTCTTAATGTGGTCCGGCAAAATTCTATATCCAATAAGTTTATTTTCAAAAGGTTACAGCAGACTGTTTGCCGAGAGTCATTTAGACCCGTATTACAGAATGCGACTAGGATTCTGATGTATACTTAAGGAGCAGTCTTTTTTGTAATTTTGATAGTGAGAGAAAGAGACAACCAATACTTAAGTATAGATAGATTTGAGTCTCCTTCTGTGATCGACTCAGACTCTGATCTATACTTAAGTAGCAGTCTTTGTCATTTTGATAGTGAGAGAAAGAGACAATCAATTCTTAAGTGTAGATCAAGATTTGAGTCTCCTTCTGTGATACGGGCCTGAGACTTTTTAATCAGTACGCAATTTTTGTCTTACGGTGTCAGTAACGTTGATAGAACGTAATTATGGAGGAAAAAAAATTTACTCCAAAATTTTCAGATGTTGATTTGATACCCCTTTTTTAACGTCTTAGAGGATGGGATTTTGTAAAACGCAGAAACACAGGTATCACAAATTGTGTTGAAGAGTACTATTACTAAGTTTCAAGTCAATTTACGTACAAAAAAATTGCGTACTGATTAAAAAATAACGTGGTATACCTACGCTTGAAACGCTAAATCGATCATTACGAAAACTTATTTCTCAGAACAGGGGAACTGTTACTGTCATAAACTGTTTCCGACCGATCCATCCATGTTTATTCTTATCTCATCGGACACGACACAATAACTTTTGTAAACACGATATGAAAGTTAAGAAAATGCACGTTTCTCTGATGTAGAATGCAGTCTTCAGTCTCGCGTAAAGAATTATCTCGGACGAACGCGTATTGGTTGCTTACTTATTTTTGAGCTAAGAAGTTAAATTTTGTTGTGAAAATTAGTAGGATTAGCTTGCTGAAAGGTCGTTTCAATACATTATGGGGTAACTAATAATTACCTCTTAAAACATTTTAAAAATAAACTTAGGAATTGAAGAAAAAATTACGGATATGCAACATGATCTCAGATCGGTTGTTACAGCGAGTCGAGTCAGTTTTGCTAGTCTGTATTTTTTGCCAGTTGACTAAATTAACATCACAAAACGTACAGCATTTTTTATACCGTATGTACGCACTGCGATGACCGACCGTTAGACACAGGACTGATACTGTCGACTTTAAATTTAAGGCTTAAATCATATGACCTTAACACTAATTAGCTGATTTGCCTTAGTACTTTTAAATTTGTTTGTTATCTCCTTATTTATTAGGTGACTTTAAATAAGCGAAACTATGAAACCAAGAAACTATCCCATTCATTCAGGGATTCTTTTTTTTGTTGTGTTGCTAATTGTCACGACCAGTTTCTTATTCAAATAAATGGATTTCCACCGGCAAACCCACGGGAACGAAAAGCCGCAGGCGGACAGCTAGTTTATTTTAAACACTACGATCACTATGACTGTTTCTTATCACCACTAAATATATTTACTGTTAAGAGAAAACCGATCGCAGACACAAGTGGTACAACACTACCGTCCACGCGGTGTAGCACAACCACTAAACGGCCCTTTTTGACAGTTTTTCGCGCGTAGATCGGAGATTTTGTGTTCTTGCATTGTAATGATTAAATATAGAATTAAAAGGACTACAACGAGTAAAAGGTGTTTTCTCTCTATCATAACAAAGAATGTATTTTCCAACAGCGGCATAACTCGCAACGAGATGCTAGTGGCGATCACATCCCGCCTGCACGCCGAGGCCATGGCGGCGCTCCCCCCGAACGTGCGCCGGCGCGTGCGAGCTCTGCGCTCCCTCCAAAAGGAGTTCGTCGACATCGAATCCAAGTTCTACAGCGAAGTGCACGCTCTAGAGTGCAAATACGAGAAGCTCTATAAACCTCTCTTTGAAAAGGTACTTGTATTACGTTTTTGTTGTTTTTTTGATTCGCGTCAGCCAAAAAGAAAAGCGTAGGATACGCAGTTTGCAGTTTGCGTACTTCGTCACTGACGGTCTTACTATTAATTAATCAATAATACACTCGGCTTCAAAAAAATCGCACGTCCGTAAAAATAGGCTTTAAGCACTGTTAATCCTTAAGACAAGCAGTTATTCGTAGCAATATTGGTATCATTTGAGAGCCCTATAAAAACTCTTTAAAAAAATATCAATTTCATTTGATTAAAGAAAAAGCTTGACATTTTAAGTCACTGTGAATGACAATGGAACTGATTCTCCTCTTCAAATTTTGTTTGTATTGTTTTGTTTTTTGGGTATAAAAGGGTCGATACAGCTTATTGGGGGATAAATTTGCTACCAACAGTCGAAGAAGACACAGAAGAATATCTTTCATCAGAAAAACGTCCTTGAAGATGGACACTACTGCTGCTGAAGCCGCCCAAGTTATCGCACTACTGCAATCAGGACTACGTCAGTGTGATGTTGCTCGGCAATTGCACTTGAGTCGCTTTTCTGTTCGAAGAGTGTACCAGCGGTTCCTGCAGACCGGTGGCTTTGGCCGAAGGCGTGGGTCTGGTAGAAATCGCTGCACTTCTGCGAGAGATGACCGATTCGTCGTATCGAAGTCTTTGAGAAATCGGTTCTCTAATGCTGTTGAGTTGCAACAGCAGCTTCAAGCAGTTCGTAGAAGGGCCGTGAGTGTCTCTACAGTTAGAAGAAGACTAAAGGAGAAAAATATTGTGGCTAGAAGACCTGCCACGGGTCCAAAATTAACCGCAGCGCATCGGCGAGCACGCCTGCAATTTGCTCGCGCCCACGTCAATTGGACCCTGGTCCAATGGAGAGCTGTTCTCTTCTCAGACGAAACGAGAGTGTGCCTTTTCTGCAACGATAGACGCAAAAGAGTATACAGAAGACAATGGGAACGTTTTGCCCAAGCCTGCATCCAAGAGACGGTAGAATACGGGGGCGGTTCCTGCATGTTCTGGGGCGGCATATCTGCCGACGGCAAAACTGAACTTTCTTGCGTCTCTCGGACCGGCGGTGCTCGCGGGCAAGGGTCGATGACTGCTCACCGGTACATCACAGAGATCCTGGAAGAACATGTGGTCCCCTTTGCTGGATTTATTGGCGACGGGTTCACATTAATGCACGATAACGCTCGCGCGCACACTGCTGGAATTGTGCAGGGCTACCTTCAAGAGGTTGGGATCCCTGTCATGCAGTGGCCAGCAAGAAGTCCAGATCTGAACCCGATAGAGCACCTCTGGGACCAGCTGAAACGCAAGGTTAGATCCCGTGATCCCGCTCCCGCGACTCTTCAGGAGCTCCAAGACGCCGTTATTGAGGAATGGGACAGAATCCCTCAAGAAGAGGTCCTAAAGTTGGTGCGATCCATGAGGGAGCGCATGGAAGACGTCATTAGGGCTAGGGGGGGTAACACTAACGGGTTAGCTTTAAGCAACTTTGTTTTGAAAAATTAATCAGATTTCATTAGGGTTGTTTAAGGATTTTTATTGTTTTGTAAATTTTTCTCAGTTCCAATAAAAAAACATTGAATGAATTATTGTTTTTGCATTCTCTGTTTCCTTACCTTTCAAATGATACCGAACATTACCAATATTTCATAATACAAATACGATTAAAAGATGTTTAAAATAGATTTCTTAAAAGGTGCGATTTTTTTTGAAGCCGTGTGTATTATACAGAGGAAAGATTTGGTTTATTTGTTTGCATTGAATAGGCTCCGAATCTACTTGAAAAATTCTTTCACAAAAGCTACATAATTTTCCCGAATTCCCACGGAAAAAAGTCCCGGGTGGAATGCTAGTAAATTATACACTGCGTATAACAATCGTTATAAGCTTGTACTATGCAATGAAGTATTATTAGTAAGGCTGTTAGAAAATAGCAAATCTGAAAGCAAAGTATGATTACTATTTATTACTAGCGATCCGCCCCGGGTTTCTTTCGCGGACGCGGACTAAAGCGGAATCAGTTCGAATTGTTAAAAAAAAGATGAATTTATTTTGACCAACTGTATCAGAAGGATATCAAAGAAAACACTGAAGCGTCATTTAGATCGCGACTTACTACCCGCTCGCACGCATATCCTGAGACATGACGTCACTAAAAATATCGCGAAATATTCAAATGACTACGCACTCCCAGTCTAACATGATGACATA
The DNA here is from genome assembly GCA_949987775.1 of Aproaerema taeniolella. Lineage (NCBI taxonomy): Eukaryota > Metazoa > Arthropoda > Insecta > Lepidoptera > Gelechiidae > Aproaerema > Aproaerema taeniolella. Next base: position 8,420,072 of record OX465245.1, read on the forward strand.
CAACACCAGTAACTGACAATCATGATTGATTTCTTTAACATGCACTACCAACTGAGGCCTCTTATCCACTCCATCCAATCTCCTGTCTCACTCCCTCTTCTGACTCTTACATATTTCTGTTTCAGCGTGCAGAGATTGTGAACGGTCAATATGAACCTACGGATGATGAGTGTCAGAATCCCTGGCGTGATGAGGAAGAAGAGGAATTGGCTAAAGCAGTTCAAGACACATCTATCACCGATGGAGGAGACAAACCCAAGCAAGAGGGAGAGGAGACCAAGCCTGCCGAGTGAGTATATGTTTACCACTACATACTTTAGGTCTAACTACAAAGGACCTCAATTTAAAACGAAGGCGAGGTTGCCCTAGCAAAAGGCGACGGGACGAATGTCAATTTTTTTACGTTTTTTTTACTTAGAACTGGCCGATTATTTGCAAGTTTAGTCTTGACTAAAAAAATAAAAGGTGGCGATTGCCCCAACTGCAAAGGGAGTCCTCAAAATTATAATAAAAAATATGTCATTCGAATAACTACATAGTTTGGTTTAGTAGTAGTACTGCAGTCTTCATTCCTGGGGACGAATCCCAGTTGAGGCAAGCATTTGTTTGAATATTTGTTCTGAGGACTGTAAGAGTACAGAGAGACTCATGCCATGAGAAAACGTTGGCGTGAGCCCTTAAGCATGTGACGTTTATACTTAATGAAACAACTACATTTTCTTTGCCCATAATCTAGCACAGAGATTAACAAGCTCACATAAAAGAAACCTATTTACACAAACTAGAGAATTTGGCTATATTAAAATTGCATTCATAAAAGCAAAGCAAAGTAAAAACAATTTAAATGATGACAGAACAACACCAAACAACTGAAAATCATGATTGATTTGTAACATGCATCACCAACTGAGGCTATCCAATCACACATCTTCTAAACCCCATTTTAAAACCCCTTCCTAAGATAAATACTGTTGTTTCAGACCACCAATGGACCCCAATGTCAAGGGTATTCCAGATTTCTGGTACACAATATTCCGGAATGTGTCAATGCTGTGTGAGATGATGCAAGAACACGATGAGCCCATTCTCAAGTGCTTACAAGACATAAAAGGTAAATTATACTTATTTATTTGACGGCCGGTTTGGTCGAGTGGTAGTGACGCTACCTCTTGATCAGCGGGTCCTGGGTTCGATTCCCAGTCAGGGCAAATATTTGTGTAAAAAGCAGATGTTTGTCCTCGGGTCATGGGTCCGTGCGTTTCTTTCTTTGTGTTTCAAGGGACCCACGACATAAGGAAAAACCTTAGTGTGGGCCTTTGAGTGTGTAGCGTTTATTATACTTCTCTCTTTTAGCCCCCCACAAAAAAACAAGAGGTATTATAAGTTTGATGAGTGTATCTGTATGTCTTTGTATCGGTGTGTGTCTGTAGAATAGTAGGTCCGAAAAGAATGGAACGATTTCGATGCGGTTTTATGTTTGAAAGCTGACGTAATCGAGAAGCTTTTTCTTCTGTAAGTTTTCATAATTATATGTATGTGTTTCCACTCTTTCGTTTCTGCTAGCATTTTATCTATACTCTATAGTAATATTATAAAGAGGAAAGATTTGATTGTTTGGTTGCATTGTATAGGCTCAGAAACTACTCGACTGATTTGAAAATGAACTAAAGGGAACGAAGTCCCGGGCGAAATACTAGTAAAAAATTATAAGAAAAGTGTAATTCTATGGTAGTGAGAATTCTGCTCCTATAATATCTAGCGCCATAATGATACCATCCTAAAATAAATGTTTTCCTTTATCCAGTGCACATGCATGAGGATCCGATCGGGTTCACACTGGAGTTCTACTTCTCTCCCAACGACTACTTCACCAACACGGTGCTCACCAAGGAATATTCCATGAAATGCGTTCCTGATGATGACAACCCGCTCGAGTTCGAGGGACCAGAGATTTACTCGTGCAAGGTAGGATTTACGAATGATATAAAAAACGAATTATAAGGGTTCTCAATTAATGGGGAAAAACAATATTTTGAAGTTACTTTTTATTTTTATTTTGTCGCAACACTGAAATGTTTAGGGCGCCGCCGTGGCCGCGCCCATTGTTTTATGTTTTCATCGTTCGCCGCGCGTGATAGTCAAACATTATTTTTCATCCCATCTATTCGAAAAGGACGACTTGGTTCGCCTTTAAGTGCACCCAAAGGTGGTGGTGTTTTCTATAAGAAACTTAACGGGCAGTAATGAGTTTTTAATCCTCTTTACAAGTGCGCCGCAATTATCTTTGCCGCGCAGTTTTTGAAAATATAAAGTTTTAGTTGTTTTATTATTAGATACCTACTATTAAGTTTCAATTTAGTTATTACTCTATGTTTTATTAAATAATAATATTACAATAACATATGAGGCGCCTTTTATTTTCTCATAGTGGGTGATGAAAAGGAGAGTGTATCACTCGGGCGCAAAATATATTTTTGGCTCGGGCGACGTACTTTAAATCCTTCGCTACGTTCAGGATTATGCTAAAGAATCCCTCGCTGCGCTATGGATTCAAAAAAGCGCCCTCGCCGTGAAAATATTATTTTTCAACACATTTGCTTATAAAGTGGGTCTTATGTCATTGTTTTAAGGTTCATAATGATATGTATTACCCAGCCCGTGAGTAATAAAAATAAAGCACAAGTACGTAATGTATTTTTTTTTAATTTCAGCAAAGAGATCAAATTTTATTTTACATTTAAAATTAAGTGTAAATATTTAAACTATTTGTAAATATAAATATAATTCCATTAAATCATTTAAATTGAACAGAAAATTATCATTTATTTATGCTAAAACGTGAAAATATATAAATAAGCATTTTTTTTAATTTGGCTGTATGGCATACTTGTCAATGTGAATCTCATTTTGCGAGCGAAAAAAGAAAAAAAATTATCGCGCCTCTTCAGAATTTTCAGATGTTTTCACTAAGTGAAAACCAAGTCTTGGTTTTCACAAACGGCATTTGTATCCATCAGATTGTTATTATTGTCAGAAATGCAACACGAAAAATGTCTTCTTCGAGTATAGAACAGGAAACCTACGTAGGTACAACCCCAAAAATACTTTCCGAGGCGCAACATGCAAGTGATATCTTGTTGCCGTCAATATCAAAAGAAAGTTTTTCTTTCTTTCTTTCCTCGCAAATGTGTTGAAAAACGTCGTATGACACGCGTGCGCATTGGATATTACATTCTCGGCTCCATTGAGCCCTCGCCTTCGGCTCGGGCTCTAAACTCTAATGTAATATCCAACTTAGCACACTTGTAGCATAATGTACTATTGCTCCCTCATAATACAATCTACTATGCGATTATTTTGCTATGTGATGTCCATCGCCGTCGCTTTGCTGATTGCTGCCGTATAGTTTGCAATTGCCAAATATGTAGTTCCTCTCATTTGCTTCATTTCAGTGCGCAAATTTCTTAGAATGATTTTGCCTAATTTAATTAGTTGCGGGAACTAGCCAGTAACAATACTTTTTCCACTTATCACTTCCCAATTTTACGTTCATAGTATACTCAACTATGATCTGGCATTTTTTTTATTTATGCAGTTATTTTGTAGTGGCTTTTACTGACTAAACCTCATTCTCCAGGGTTGCGAGATCAACTGGAAGAAGGGAAAGAATGTGACAGTGAAGACGATAAAAAAGAAACAGAAGCACAAGTCCCGCGGCTCCGTCCGCACGGTTACCAAGTCGGTGCAGGCTGACTCCTTCTTCAACTTCTTCTCGCCGCCGGCCATGCCTGAGGACCCTAACTCCACAATGGCCTCCGATATACAGGTTAGATTAAGATAAGAACTTTATTTACACACAGTTAAATACAGAACAAACTAATACACGACAAAACAAAATAATTCAACACAACTTATAACTAATAATTAAAACAAAGAAAACACTGTGTGTAAAACGGGTGCTGACTCGGCGTATGCTGTCACAGGACATGCGTAGGATGTTCTTCTGACAGCACCCAGTCACAGAATAAATAATAGTACTAACGTACAGAAGTCTCATTGCCTAACAAAATTCAACTTTAGGCATAAAAATTTGCCTACTATTGCAAGCGGCACAGGCTTGCAAGAGAAATTGAAACTTAAAGTCGGCCGCTAGCGTTCATATTCTATTGCGCGCCGCCGACTCGATGCCGTGTTCGCGACGAGAGCACGGGGTTAACACTCGCCGCCGATTTAGAGGTAAAATTATTATTGAAAATAATTAAGTAAGATAACACTGCTATTAAAATCAAGAGTAACTAGTTAGGTTAGGTTAGTAAGTAAAAACACAAGTTAACATAACCAACCATGTTATTTGATACCTAGCCTACATACCTACTCACTACAGACACCTACAGACTATTGTGATGGCAAAACGTGTTTTTGTCTGGTTTTAATATTGTTAATAAGTAGGTACACTTATTATTTAGTTCAACACGCGACCGTTGCGGCGAGTAGCAGCCCGCGCTCGCTGCATACTCAGTATGCCCGCCGCAAGAACATGCCTAAACAAAGGAGTGACACCCCCCTGACCCAGTGATCAACCTCGTCCAAGGAGTACCAAACAATAGGGAAACAAGAAATAAATAACAATCTACTTATTCAAATTATATGAAAAACTAGCTTTCCGCCCGCGTAGACTGCAGTTTATATCTTGCCCAACTGTGGGACAAAATGTAGCCTATGTCCTTTCCCAGGCTAATCCTCTGTACCAAATTTCATCAAAATCGGTTCAGTAGAGGCATGAAAGCGTAACAGACAGAGTTACTTTCGTATTTATAATATTGATGATGATGATTCCGGTTTGGTCGAGTGGTAGTGACGCTGCCTCTTGATCGGCGGTCCTGGGTTCGATCCCCAGTCGGGGCAAACCTTTGTGTAAAAAGCAGATGTTTGTTCTCGGGTCATGGGTGTTTGTGTTTGTCTTTATGTGTGTTCTAAGGGACCCACGCCACAAGGGAAAACCTTACTGTGGGCATTTGAGTGTGTAGCGTTTATTTTATTTATTTATTCAATCCTGTTATCCCTTATCAGGGACATAGGGCTCTCAGAACGGATTTCTAATGTTGTCGGTTTTGTGTGGCAGCTTCAATGTCCTTCCAGCCGAGACCAGTTGATGCAGCCTCTTTATCAACTTACCGGCTCCAATTTATAATATTAGAAGGGATAACAAAAGTCCGTCAATGTGTAATAATAATAATTGAAGCAGTTCGCAATGTACCGAAAGATTGTAATGTAAAATTACAATATTACGGGTTTAACAATGTTACGGTGACTTCGCAGGCGTTGCTAACCGCGGACTTCGAGATCGGGCACTACATCCGCGAGCGCGTCGTGTCGCGGGCCGTGCTGCTCTACACCGGAGAGGGGCTGGACGAAGACGACGACGACGACTACGAGGAGGAGGTACGTACCCTCTTATAGCCTGGGTGACTTTAAATTTACTAGCAGAATCAGCCCTTTCCTAATGGGCAGAGTTAAAAAAATATTACACATAAGTAATATTTTAACTTTGAACAACTTTCCTCAAAGGACTTTCCATGTCTAGAATAAAATAAAATTATTGAAATTAATGCTTTTTATAATAAACAGAAAACAGAAAATATTTTAGGATGACAAGACATAAATTGAACACGTCAAAGAATCAAACGCAAAAAAAAAAGATTCGTAACATGCTTCAACAATCAGCAGGGCAAGGGGCAAATCTAAATTTTTTAAATAAAAAAATTGAAAAAAAAATTTGGACCTTCATACAACTTGTACGATCAGCTGATTGCTAAATAATATGAGAAGACAAAACTTCTTTTTTTTTGAGAATTTTATATGGGTTCTTTTGGGAAAGTTCAGTTTGATAAAGAGAACTAAAGTGTTGCTTAGTTCTAATTTAAAGTCACCCCGTATACACACTATATCTTATTTCATGTAACATGGACGCACAAGGGCCCAATCGAAAGGCTGCTTAGCCTAACTGTACAAAGAAACGTAAAAAAACAATGTAATGTGGACTCATTCTCTACAAAAAAACTGTCGCCATAGTAAACGGCAAAAATTTACTGTTTTATCACACTCACATTAACATTTACAAACTCTTTTTTATTTACCAGCTCATAAAGTGATTAATTAATACACGTTTCAAAATGGTCTCCATATTTTAAAAATGAAACGCCATCTAGAATTAATTGATCCTTGAAAATAATTCAAATTGGCGATATACCATCAACTTATATGAATAGATGACACAATGACGAGCTATAAACAAAGACATGGTGCTCTAATGAAACGTTTCTATGAATATTTGAAAGAAAGAAAGAAAGATGTCGCTACTTCTATAAATTCTTCATCAACATCTCAACTTAGGCCTATACACACTCTGCCTTTTAAATGATGATACCTTATACATTCACATTCACTGACTTTACACTTTCTTTCTAATATATGATTACAGCTTGGCTAAACTTTAAAAATGATTTTAAATGACAAATATCTAGTTAATTACCATATTAGAAAAAAAATTACAAATAAATGGAACAAATGTTTGCCAAGCTGTATATTGTACAACAATCTCTAAGACTTTGTTCCATTATCTCTTGATGAATTATTTGAAACAATCTATCCAGATATTTTTCAGCAGGTGATAAAATAAACCACCAAACTTATCATACATAAAACTTCTACATCATTACCATTACGAATCATCTCACATAAATATAGATTACAGCGTCGAAGCACTTGCTTACAATAAATAGTGAATTCTACAGCCATCTAGCTATCCTCGGTTATATTTTTTTAGCTTTACCCTATGCATGGTAGTTCGCTTGCCTTAGTCTAGTCTAGGTCGTTGAGCCTATCCTATTCCCTGACAGACGCAGTTACCGTATGTGTTGTCTTTCCTTTTCCCTTTATGTATTTTATTTGCTAAGTAAACACGGAAAATACGTCCGACCGAAACGAACCATTATAAACGTGTTTTAGTTTCGGCCAAAAATGCTACCTTGCTGAAATGTTATTGTTTTTTTGGACCTTTAGATGTGTAGATAACTTCCTATGTATTGTTATAAGCTTGGGTTTCCTAAGATAGTGGTGCTGCTATAAACAGATGAGAAACACAAACTATTCGAGGCAGCTGTTAACCTTAAAATCGTATGTTCGAACAAAATTCAGGTTTTCGTCGCTTCAGGCTCGCTCGAACACGTTGTATTTTTTTTTTTTATGTAGTTGTGGGACTCGGTCTCTTTCCATCGCCTAAAGAAACTACCTTGGTATAAAATGTTATCGTACCGTGATTTTCCCTACCTATATGACGATCCATTTAGGTCCAGAATGTCGAAAGCGCAAAATGATAAATGCTGAGAATGTCAAAACAGCATAATATGCAAGCCGCAAAATGACAAAATATCTATTTATATCTCAAAACCGCCTTATTCATAGTTTTATTATTATAGATGAGTCAGAGCAAAAAAAAATATAATCCCCGTAAGTATAAATAGATTTTTGACATTTTGCTCTTAGGACGTTATTTTACATTTGGCATTCCTTATCTAAACGACTAAGCAGAACAGCTATCCTAGGAAACCAAATCTTTACACTGTAGGACAAAACTGTTTTTTTATTTCTTGGATTTAATCTCTAATTAATAGGCGTTCGAGTAGTCTGGCCGGAACTGAAACTATGGTCAAAGCGCAGTTTGAGTAGAATCATCGGTCGGACTTGACGGAAAGCGAGTTATACAGTATCTACGTCTGGTCAGCGTACTGTGGTTGCACATCCAAACGGAATATTTGGTTTCAGGAGGATTCGTACTTCGATGAGGAATCCGGGACAGAGGAAGTGTCCGATGCGGACGACTGATGTGAACATATCCCTCCCACTTAGCGTTAAATAGGCCCCGCGGCGTTTGCGTAACACTCAAAACACTGTATTTCCAAATTATTGTGTTTGACCTGGTCTGGAACATTTAGTGTTACGCTCAGCCCAGTATCGCGGTCATACCTCTCACACACACAAACGTAACTCGACCCTCTCGTCCGTCCGTCGAGCTCACTAATATAATACTCCTGCGATACATGTGCTAGTTATTATTATAATAGTCTTTGAAATTGGTAGTATTTTTACGCTAGCGATAGGAATATTTTAAATTCGATTTTAAACTTCTATGCATGGTTTATCTTTTGATCAGATAAATATGTTTTAGGAACTCAAATTTCTTATTATTACTAAGGGCTATGGCTCCTAGAGCGTTTGTTATTGGACTATCTTAAAATGTGGTGCCTTCTAATATTAATTTTAACTAGTGTTTAAAATAATGCATGGTTAACTTATTAGTGTCTGTTGCGACCTATATTGCATTTCTAGTTATACAATTTCTCGTTTTTATTTATTATACAGTAATTATAGTGTGTATTTTTATTTACGAATTTTTTCGTTTGTGTACTTTGAAATTTCATGTGATATTAATAACTCTTAGGCTATTGATGTTTTCTACAACGAAATTGTATGTGAAGTCATACCAAATAAAGGACGTTGTATTTTCGGCAGCTCACACCTTAGCCGGAGAGTTGGAATCTCTGTCTAGTGCCAAATTCATTCGATATCATCACTGAACATCGCAAACTGTGATTTAATCTCTGAGATGTACCTTTGACAGTAGCTAGGTCCGAGGATAATGTATATTTTTCTATTTATGTAACTTTTTATTGAAGTTAGCGTAGTAATGTATAGCAGTTCTACAAAAGTATTCTTATTAGCTGGGTCTAGTGAGCCTTCGAAGCATTTGTCTTTATACAATGAACTTTTAAGTGACGAAACTAATATTTCTATCTATTTAACGAGTTATCTATAGTAATAAATCACACGATATCACCATGAACATGTTCCTATATTTTCCAGTTTTACGTTCCGAACCCCACTATTTGTTATGGCTTATGTTTTGGCATGTCGTTACAATGACATTAAATTGTATGCTTCATATCCCAAGTGTGTTTTATTTTGTTATCCTAATTTGCATGCCTTAGTTTGAAGTGTGGAATGCAGATGGTTGCAGAATTCACGTTAGATTAAGGTAAATATCGCTAGTCGTGACATAAAGCTATGTGTATAGTTTATGTCAAATAAGAAGGCGAATTGTGTGGTCTTTGCGCTACGAAATAAGTGAGTACTTATTACTCTATAATCACTTGAGTCTGTAACAGTAGTCCTGTAATATTAAACAGTCATTTAAAATATACAAAAGTTGTATTAAGGTAGCGTAATTCTTTTTGCCTTCTTATCTGGCGCAGAGTATTATTTGATTGCGTGACGCGGTGTATGAGAGTGGAGGTCTAACGCAGTATTGTTGGCAGGAGGAGGAAGAATGTTCGAGCGAAGAGAGTGACGACTCGGAACCGGCGCCCCGACGCGCTCGTGGACGGAAGGCCCGAGCTCTGCCTGCCCCCGAAAAGCCGCCCGAATGCAAGCAACAGTAGCCCTTTCCACCCTAAAGGCCCTGACATAAATCTCTGTTGGGTGACTTTGAATTAGCCAGATTGAAGATGTGAATCTTATGGTTGAAATATGAACTTGTAAGGCCTTTTTCTGAGTGGAGATTCACATCCTTAAGCTACCACAATTTGAAGTTAACTCATTGCTTGCATACAAAAGCTGGATTATTCAATTAGAAAAAATCTGCATGCCAACCGTGAGTAAAGAACGAAAGATCGACAAATGAGTGAGACGACTAATCAGGACGAACGCCAAGATTTTTTATCTCACTTTCAGGGATAGTTGTTCGGCTGGCACGTAGGTTTTTTCAAGTTGAGCAATCCAATCTATACGAGATTCAAGGGCCCTGCCATGATGCATGTTTGGTGCTGTCTCTAAACGTTCAACCGATGTTCTACGTGTCAGATACCTTAAGACTGCGATAGTTTTCTAGGAATGTGCTCAGTAAATTGAACGCAGTCGTGATTCGTTGACGAACCTCGCATTCGTTTTAGATTCCCCAACATTCCTTATTTAGTGGGATTTCTAAACGTGGTTCCGCCTCAGTTTTTGTAAATGTTAACTAACCACAAAAAAAATTTAGCATTGCTTAACGGATGTTTCAATCTTTACAAATAAAAAAATAAGTACACTTCATAACCATAATACTACTTACAACACGTTCTTTTCCACGTTTTTCTTGTCTGTTCACAAAAGTAGTCTTCAAGGAAGAACCTATTTCAAAACACTTCGAAATAAAATAATTAGACAGCAAACATAACAACATATAGTTTTTTACAGAAATGTATTCGATTTAACAACAGATAATTCGACGGTTACTTGGTTCGCAACAGCAAGTGCGGTTAAAAAAATCTTCAACACCCGTTAAGCAACGCTAGTGTTTTATAATAGGGCTATTATTATTATTGTTCAGTTAAACATGTGAGGTCTGCTGTGCATCCGCACAATCTAGCTGATAATTCAACCCGAAGGGTTAAAGAATGTGATTTAATGTAGCGCAGTGCAGTCAAGGCGCGTCGGTTATAAGTCTTAAAGGCGGTATTTATTTATGATGTGTACCGTACCGTGTAGAAATGAATCTGTTAAATCTAATCACTGGCAATATCGAGTTAACTTCACCGTATTTTTGCAAAGCAGTTTGATTACGAGAAACTCCTCTTGGTCGTTAGTAGCGTGTATGTGCAATCAAATATGTTGCCTAATTGACTACCCTTATTTCACCTGGGTTTGAATTTTTTTTCGCGAAATTTTTCGTTGTATTTGGGTACCCTTTATACCGCTGTTAGCAGCCAACCCGAAAATTGACATGTCCATTTCAATTTTTTTTTACATTTTGTCGGATGGGCTATTGACTGCATGAAAATGGTCCTTCGTTTTCGTTTATAAAACCGAAGATCGTTTATTTATTATCTTTAGATAGGTTATACATTTATAACCTATAGTAAAATCGAAAGAGATAAGACTATCCTATCACAATTACTAGTTTTAAGGTCATTGAGTTTGGTATTGCTAGTGATTATGATTATAATGCGTACTATCCAGCAATGAACGATCTTGGTTTAGAATCTAGATATATTTTTGTTATACATGTGGCTACAAACGAGGGACTGACAATGCATCGGTCCAATGTTACTGCATTGCGTACACCAGCTATAGGGTATTTGTACACTTAACTTTTTCTATAATAAATGTAATATTACATAAATATATGTTTTTTTTTGGTCTTTGCCCTTTCGTTTAGATGAAGAATGTCCAAGTAGCAAAATGTCCGGCGGTGTAAAACGTCCACATCGCAAAATGTATATTCGGCCATAAATGTGGTCTACTATCCTAAGGTTGAAATTAGTTTTCGTGACATAAAACAGCACGGTTGATTTTGCCTTGCAACAATGAACTGACAGTTTTGACTCCATATGTCATGCATCCTTTGAGTATGTAGTATTTGTTTATACATGCATCTTATAACTGCATCATAATACGTCATCATCTCTTTGTTACATTGTGAACCTTAGCGATATTTTGATTACACAGGAAGTTCTGTGAAAACTGGTAGACCATAAGTTTTCAGACTACATTAAGATGCCATTAGTGAAATAAAATAAGGCCTATGTATACAAAATCATCGCCTATTGTTCATTTTGCGATTTGTGCATTTTGGGTGTCGTGCTTATTTTACTCTTTGTATTATTATGCTCCGAAAGGATCCGCAGTGGGGTCTACGAAATAAATTAAAAACGCACATTCTGGTTATTTTGCGATGTCTGAAAGTTTTTCAACTCGACATAAATCAAATGGTCTGGATATCAATATCTTCAAAAAAATTCCATTTGTTATCACTTGGTCGGATTCGCAAAAGGCCGGATTCTCACTTCGCCGGAATACAGTTAAGAAAAAAACAGGTTTAGTTTCCTTAAATTTACACCTAGTCGGGTCATAATGTAATTAATAATACACTTTTTGATAATTATTTAGAAACTAGCGTTCCGCTCGGGACTTCGTTCCCGTGGGAATTTGGGAAAATCATGTACCCTATGTTCATCACAGATAATGTAGGATTCTAATGGTGAAAGATTTTTTCAAATCGGTCCAGTAGTTTCGGAGCCTATTCAATGCAAACAAACAAACAATCAAATTTTTCTTCATTATAATATTAGTATAGATGGGTAGATTAACGCATAATCCTGGACATACAGACTACATATTCGATCTTCGTAGAGGAAATCGTTCAATTGATAGTCTTTTGTTTTGTCATTTGTTCTTGTAATTTCTTTGAGTCATATAATAATATTATTGTGCTAGAAAATTGTAATGGTTGTTTAATTTTATTCAACAACATGAATTTACCCGGAATAAGTAGTGGTCAGACTGAACTTTGTTTTATTGAAAGTAATAAAGGCAAAAAAGTGCTTCTCCATGCCGGACACAGGTACCACTTCGCCGTCGCTAACAAATCGGGCTCAAGAAATTGGCGTTGTGCGAACAGAAAAGGCGTTGTGCGAAAGCTTCTCATTCTTGTTTGCCCGATAGCGACAGTACCCATTACATGATTTTCCCGAATTCCCACGGGAACGAAGTCCCGGGCGGAAGGCTAGTTAGACTATAAAATTATGGTATATTCCATTCAGATTGTGCGTATTGTATATGTACAGACAGCAGCACGTCAGGTTACCCATTTACACTACCAAAGCCGGCGCTTTACGAGCGAGATAAGGGCGACGTTAAGGTCAACATGTATAGCCTGATGTGCTGCCATATATATATATTTATTTATTTAAAATACAACTATTATTACAGGCTTAACCTAATACAGTAGTGTAGACTTCCAATACTATTAACAATAAGATGCATTATTTATTGCAAATAACATAAAATATGTAACGCTATCCTTTCGAATTCGCTCATTGAACAAATGAAGAGGTCAGTTTTTTCAGCTATTTCATTGAGTGTGCTTATAGCTCGTACAAGCGGTGTTTTATCAAGCAGGTTAGTCCTGCCGCGTGGTACAGCAAACAACCGTGGCCGCCGCCGTTTCTCCGTGTAATTATCCGGTATATGTACAAGTACATACCTACCTAATAAATATATCATATTAAATTTTGTTTTTCTTATTACATACATACATAAGCTCACGCCTTTGTCCCATTGGGGTAGGTAGTATTTTTTCTTATTGACTGTACAAAATCCGGCGAAGTGAGAATCCGACCAAGTGAGAACAAATGAAAAATTCTTACTCTTCCTTGTTAACTTTAATAGACAGTGTAAAGGGTTACTTTTTAGGTAAGGATTAAATACACAACAAATCATTTTGTAGTTCACTTTATTTAACTTTCAATTCAATGATGTAACAATGTATTATCACGATTTGTCTTTTTATAAAACGATCAGATCTGAAGTCTACAAAATATATTTAATTTTGTGAAAATATACTTAACAACGTGACTTACTTTGTGACTTTAGAACCACGCAAAAATGCCAATAATGATGCGTTATGAGAATAAAGGAAGATTTATCGTCACTAGTAAATCACCACAAATCTAAAATCCCTTCTTAAGCTCAACAATGATAGCGCCAATTACTATTGCTTTGTACTCTAATTACGTTACAATGAAATCAATCAAATGTTAAGTACGACAAAAATTCTTATAAATAATATTGCATGATTTACGTTAAAATTGACACATTCTCGTCACAAACTTACATGCAACTACTTAATCATCAAAATTACTATAAAAATCTCGATTTAGTTTTTTTGGCTGGTGCAAGCGACTATGTTCAAGTTTTGTAACGTTTATAAAAACAAGTTCTTTATACAAAAAAATTGAGCCATGCGTGGTCATCAGTCTGACGAATGTTCATCTAGCACCAAGTTGCCTTAAATTAATCTACATACAGCGGATCAGCCGCATAATGTCACTTTTGCAAAATAATACCACATTCTCATCTATTTACGAACAAGGTTACCGTTTGCCGTTGATGTTATGTATTATACCATTATAGATACTAAAACCCAAGTTTTTAAGATCGCAACCCGTCGTAAACTTATAGTGACAAATCAAAAATCTCAAATAAGCCATAAATCTAGCGACCACAGAAACCGTCATAAAATAATTAATAAGTTTTTACAGAGGACTTCAACGGTAACTCGAAAAATTTTTATCTAAATGGCTTGACTTCAGCTGGTCTTAAATAATTGTTTATGGCCCCTTGCCATTATCTATCGTAATCGAACAAGGCTGTAGAACATGACAATAGCTAAACCATGGGGTAACTTCGAAAAATAAAAACAGGTTACGGCCGGCCGGTAACGACCTTTAAGACTTGGGTGTTTAAAAAAAAAATATTAAAATTAACCTTATTGCACAGCTCTAATTCAAATTGACAAGTATGTCTCATATTAATTATATGAAACTTTCATTTTGTAAATGTCAAACCGTGCAACTGATTACTAGAGTTGCGACTATTTCACTTTTAAAATTAAATTTTGGAATTTCTTTTTTTTGGGTTTTTTTGAAACACCTTGTATAATGGTGTCATAAATAACATATTACAACAGCAAACGGAAACTGTTTTCGTTATTTAAATGTCCATGGTAGACAGTACTACTATAAGTCTGAATTCTGTCATTCTGCGAATGTGACATTTGGAGACTAACCCCCTACAGCTAAGGGTCAATATCGCTATCATAACTACGCAAACAAGGGAATGATGCGATATGCGCTATTGTTAACAATAAAATAACTTATTCAGCGATAGTCATAATTACAATACTCTAGCAAATTGATAGTTTACTAAATTTTCAAACCTTGGGGCCCAGTGTTAAAAAATATGAAAGATTTAGATTGTGAGATTAGTCTAAAGATAAAGCAGTTTGGCTATAAGGAATATCAATAAAGGTAGAGTCGAAATACATTTTATTTTTCGTCAGTCATTTCAATATGATTTTCGCGATATTTAATGTCTAAAATTAAAAAAAAAACACTGAGCCTCAAACGTATACCGCTTGGGACAAAAAGCGTAGTTCGCAGTCATTTTAACTGAATATTTAACTTAAGTGGTAACTTGAAAAGTAATTTCATAAATATTATGTAAACACTAGAATTACAGATTTAATGTTCCTACATATTTTAAATAAAATAAATAATTGGACAGTAAATGATGATGCATAAACACTTTATGGGGTCGAAACTACAAATAATTTAGTCAAATATAAATAAAATAATAAGTAGATTTGTCTTAATTTCAGTTTGACCAACGAAAACGTACACGCACTTGTAATATAATTAGCTTTAGGATAACACTTTTATTTACCTTGGGATATACTTTACTGCCAATGCGTGGTTGGTTAATTTGCCAAGCGTCCAACCAATCACTCACCGGCATAAAATTTAAATTAAATATTTTATATACTGCTGAAAAGTGATCGGTAAACAGAGTATATTTGTCTATTTTGAGTAGTTGATTGCAAAAAAAGTGAAAAAATGAAAATAATGGTGGACAAATAATAACATTCCAAACAACAAGGGTAACACATCATCTCAAATATAAAGAAAAATATTTAAATAATACCTCAAATTTACACTTTATATAAACGTAAATAAAATTAAATATATGTCATTAGGTGTTTAAGGGTGAACTGGAAAAACTAGCGACCCTTTTAAAGGGTCTGATCACACGTGAGGTTCTTACGTAAAATGGTATATCTAAGGTATCTATAGTAATTGGGGGTTATTATATTTGCAAAGGAAGACATTTGGCAATTTTATTAATGTGAACTTTTTTACGAAAATAAAAGCTGTTTTATGTCCAGTCAGAACAAAAAGAAACAAGTTTTTTTTAAACACATTTAAATAAATATCTTAAACCTCCACAGTGAGCTATTTCCTAAATTGACAACACTATCAACGTTTCACGAGATTACAAAACAGTTCAGATATGTCCATTGCCGCCCAGCGCGGCAATGTGGCCAGCGTGATGGGGGACGTTTGGGCCGGGTGAGATTCAGGGCGGGTTATTTAATTGACGAAACTTATTTGATTTTAAATTTTTATTTGTTTTTATTTTTACATGATTTATTAAATAAAAGGAATTAAATTCAGATATTGAAGCAAAATTAAATTCCTGGTGGTGTTGCTATTCCAAAAAAATATTTTTTTGTCATTTATGGTGGTCTTTTAATGCCGGCCGATACGAATTAAAATTTGCAGCTGCACTGTATAGCAACTTGTGTCGAATTGATATTTTTAAAGGCTGGAATTAACTTGTTTTGGCCAATAAAAATTAATAAATTTGATAGATAGAAACCACGTTATTTGCGAGCCTTTAAAAAATACCATAGTCAATAAGTTGCTCAATTCGACATAAGTCGCACACAAGTGCATTTGCAGTGTTTTAGTGCAACCTCTGCTGTTCTGTGATGTCGTGAAAGTCGTAAATCTCACTGAACGACTTTAAATTATTATTTAGCAAAAAATTTGGTGTGAATTAGCTAGCCTACTAAAACTGAAACAATAAATACCCAAGATTTGCTTCAGTAGGTAACAAATTTGAGAATTTAATACGGGGTCCTCAGGAAAAGTTTTTCAGTTATAAGACGCAGACCCACCGCTGTGCACGAATACGACAAACGCCAGGTGATTATCTACTCAGTGAGTATGACATTAAGGCTCAAATTAGATTTTATCTAATCCACGCAGCTAAAATGCGCCGCGTGCGTGCGCAGCGATAGGTCTGGAGACGTATTTTTGAAACAATAGAATTCCAATCCGCATACGAATTGACAAGATTTGTATGCGATTCTCATGCGAATTGGAATTATATCGTTTCAAAAATACGTCTCCTGCGCTTTTATGAGGATATTGACATCCTCGACTTTTGCTTGTTAGTTCAACGTCACCCGAGTGTAAATTAGTTGTTCGTTGTTATTTTGTTTTAACATCCAACCACATACCATATTTCTCTATAGAGCTGGATCAACTAACCTTAAGTAAATTGGCCATCTCCGTCCCAAACTACAGGAGGGAGTGAGACAAAAGATTCTTAATTTTACCCTCGAACCAGTCGAACTGAGTGACTTTATATTAGCTAACGATAATTCACAGGATGATTGTCCCTATAAAACCTTCTCCACGGAACCCATGTGAAATTCTCAAAACCATTTTCGTCTTCTCATAGTACGGTAGTCAGCTGATCGTTCAATCTGTTGGAGAGGCGCTTTTTTAAAAAATATTTATATTCGACCTATGATCCTTGTTTAGTTTAGTAGACTGATTCATACCCAAAATTTTCGCTAATTTAATGCCACCTAAAACATTTGATTGCGTACACAGGAAATTACAAATAATTTTCAACAGTAACCCCTTTGCTCACGGTTAGCACGCACTTAAGTTTAGCCAACCCCGCTGTAGTACAGAGGCCAGCGCATCAGGTTACTCAATTTTCGTTGCAAAACCGCTCTTATCGCAACAACACAAGAGTGCAGGCGTGTGGTAACCAGATGTGCCGCCCTCCGTACGTAAAAACTGTATAAGATATTGATGTCACGTACTTCGGTGTCACGCGGGCGTCTTAGCTTTCTTCCCGAAGGGTAGGTTGATGCGTCTCTTGCGCGGTTTGGGCAGGCCCTCGTCTTCCATTAGCGAGGAGTCAGTGGATTCCTCTTCAGGAGGCGTATTGCTTGAAGGGGTTGGTGGTGTGTCGCCCGTTCGTTCTGAAACGATGTTTGTTTATAAGATCTTTGACATTTTATGTTAACATGTCAAAACATCAAACAAATGTGACTGAAAATGGAAAGGTCAAAGGGGGTAGTCGTTAAAGTTTACAATTATTGTGATGAGCTATTTTATACTGACGGTAGGTTTCTATGAGTCAAAAATCCTTATTTAACTATAATACATTTGTGTCACTAATTAAACAAACTCATACGAAATCTAAAACATATCCCTATAATCTCTACTGTTATTTTGTATTGAAGAAAAAAATCTTTCTCACTGTATGTGTAGTAAATCGAGGGGCCGTTCAAGTATTACGTAACCAGATTTATTACAATTATTTACCCCTCCCCTTTTTCAGCAAAAGTAAGCAAAGCTATAACCTCTCCTATGCTTACGTAAACATTGGTATATGATTTTTGGGAATCCCCGAAAATGCGCTTCATTTATAAGCATAGAAAAGTATGGGTTTCCATTTGTGTAAAAAAATAAATAACTACTGCTGACGTAATCACCACTTAGACCCCCCCCCTCCCCCCATGTCATCAAAAATAAGCAAAGCAAAGTCCCCTTTATAGTGCTAACGTAATACTTGAATGTGTCGTGTACGTAAACTACTATGCAAACCTTCATGCAGCGCCTTTTGCTTAACAAACGGCGTACGCGGCGGCGGGCGCGGGTCGTCAGGATGTGAGGGCACGATGTCAGTACTACGCGACCGCACTATCCCCGCCGCCGGGCCCACCCCCACTCCCGGCATGCGCCGCGGTGGGGGTAGCGGCACGCCCACTGTGGCCCCGCCCACTAAGTTAGCTGCGCCCACTAAGTTGCCTCCGCTGCCTCGCATCGACGCACGCAGTTGCGGCTGAGATTGCGAGTGCGACGCACGCGTCAGGTCTTCTCCTGTCCAATTTACGCTGCAATACGAGGTTTTAACGTTTATATGGCTTTACATATTTTAAACTTAACGTTAATAAAACATTCAATTAAACTATCAAAATTTGTAGTAAATAAGGTCACTTGAGCGGGCATCAGCCGCCACCGCACAAATAAGCAGTAAACATAGTTCTTTGCTAGTTATACAAGTCACATGCACGCTTTCATTAAGTATGGTCACATTGGTCAAGTCATGTCAAAAGAACGCTGGAAGAAAGTGGAGGGGGTGTTTTTCGTTCGCGGTTTTGTAAATTGTTTTTATTGGTAGGTACATATTATGTGCAGCTTGACTGCCAGCGTTCTTTTTACCTATACAAGTGATAAAAAACTGCAATTTCATACTTCAGGGTACATCAATTAAAGAGGTACACCCTGTTTAATTTTTCGAAAAATAACGTTCGCTGTTATAAACTATAGTACAAAGGTAAGCCGTGGATTGGGCTTCGTCTGAAAAAGCCTATTTTTTTTAAACTGCTATTTTCTGGGGTCAAAGATCAAGCACTTACTTATCTCCTCCGAGTATGAAGTGCACTTGCTCCCTCCGCCTATCTTCGATGGGACTTTTCCTCACGTCATTAAATCCCTTCACTCTAAGCTCTTCGGTGGACATTCGCTTGTCATCGCCCGCGCTTCCGTGAAGACGCCTCTCGCGCGCTTCTTGGGCTAAACGTTCTTCTAGTTGTAGTCTGTAGGATTAAATAGTGGTTTTTAAGTTTTTATTATGTACTAGCTTTCCGTCCGCGTCCTAATTTTTTTTTTAAATAAAAAGTATCCTATAAACCTCACGGAGCCCGAGACCTTTCCAACGAATGCAAAACCGTGGAAATCGGTTCGTGCGTTCTGGAGTTATAGCGTCAGAAAGGAAAACCCGACTTATTTTTATATAGTAGAAGATGTATAACTATTTTGTTAAGTACTAGCATTCCACTCGAGACTTCGTTCCCGTGGGAATTCGGGAAAATTATGTAGCCTATGTTACTCAGGGATAATATAGCATCCTAATGGTGAAATAATTTTTTAAATCGTGCCAGTAGTTTCGGAGCCTATTCGTTACATACAAAATACAAATTTTTCCTCTTTATAATATTATATTAGTATAGCCTAGCTTTTTGCCCGGGACTTTGTTCCCGTGGGTATTTTTTCTTCGATTTTCCGATGTTTTTAATAATTTTGCTTTTCGGGACGGAGACAAATACAACAAATCAAAAACCATGAAAATCGGTCCAGCCGCTCGAGTTATAAGTGTTTTAACAAACTTTGTTTTATACAGGTTGAAAAAGAACCTCCTAGCCCTAGCTTTATTGAAAATCCTGAACCAGTATCACTTACTGAACACTTTTTATTTTTTTGGGTTTTTTCCTAAACGTAGACACTACTCGGGTGCAGCACCTCCCGAGCGCTACCCGCACCCCTCGCTTGCCTGGTGTAGGAGTAATGTCTACGTTTAGGCAAAAAATGAACTATTCCCATTAAAAAAATATTTTAAAAAAATAATATTTTATTTCATAAATGTGTTCTTTGAGTGATACTGGTTCAGGATTTTGAATATAGCTAGGAGGTTCTTTTTCACCCAGTATATTCAGATTTCAAAATAGGGTGATTTTAGTCAGCGAGAATTTTAGTTAGTGTGACTCACTAATAAACAGATGTAAAAGTCAGAAGTTTGTTCTCGGGTCATGGGTGTTCGTATCTATCTTTATGTATGTTCCAACGGACCCACGAAACTAGGGAAAACCTTAGTGAAGGCTTTTATGAATCGTTTTTTTTTTAAATTCCTGTTGGTTTAATACTTTGTGAATTTTTTCTTTCGATGTCAAAAACGCCTGATCCCACGCATTTTCCCTCGGTGAACGGCGACCATCCCAATATTGAGCAGTAACATTTTTAAGAAACTACAGTAATTAGCTATAAACATCAGAATAAAACACAACCTCAATTACCTCCTACGGAAATGTAGTCACATATGGGAAGATATTACTGACAAAATACCAACCTAGCTTCAGCGAGTCTCAGATCCAAGGGGTAATGCGGTGCGTCGGCCTCACTACCCGACGAATCTTCGCGCCATCCGAAATTATCCGCCACTGAAATACCAGATACAACATTTTTTTCAAAATTTTATGAACAATCAGAGCTAGTTGTTAATAAGAAAATAATGCATTTAGCAGCAAAAGAGCAGAAACGTAAGTTTTTAAATTCAGAATGAGATTCGTGTCGTCTCGCTCACTTCAATGATCAGTGTTGCTGTAGTTTTTAGTATTACCAATACAAAATATGTGTTTCATTTACAACATTTTAATAGTAGTTTACAAAAATGTAAGACTTATTTTTAAGGATAGTATTTCAATGTGAGTAGAAGTATCCTTAGATCAAAGCATGTATGAAACAATTCCTAGCTGTTAGTATGACAAAAGCAATTGTGAGAAAAGAAATCAGAAAGTTCTAAAAAAATTCTTACCTGAAAATAGTAGTTATATTTCAACACAAAGCCAAAATAAACTATCTACAAAAATGTAAATGGGTAAGTGGGGAAGAGTAGGTATTTGGGAAGGATTGGCAAAAATAAAACAAATCACAATCGTAAAAAAGCTTTCAAACGTGCAAAACAGGGTAAAATCGTCCACAAAATAATCTAAAACGTGATATGCAAAATTCGCTTCTTATTGTATCACATTAAGCATTATTGTAACGCGAAGCAAGAGGCATTGATAGGTACTGGTTTAAAAAAAATGTTATGCCTATACAAAATAGGGACTGGTGAACCCAAAAGTGGGATTGGGAATGTCAAATCACACATGCAGATAAGTTACCATAGTTTCGAATCAATAATATATTTAGACACAAACAATAGCGTATTGATTATGTCCATCACTTTTTAACGGAATTCAAAAAAGAAGGCGGTTCTCAATTCGACCATATGTTTTTTTAGATCAATTAATACGAAGAGCCCTAGTGCGAGGTTAAGTTACATTGGGTGATTTTAAATTAGTTTGCGTAAATCAACTGAATCAGCCCAAGTAACTGTACATCTTTCCCCAAGGAACAAAGGTCAAAATATGAAGAAAACATTTCGCCTCTCCATACAACATGCGACCAGTAGATTTTTTTTCCTTTGTATGGGAAGTCGAAAAAAGTTATTTAAGTATTTTATTAAAGTTCTTTGAGGAAAGTTGTTCAGTTTCATGGGAAGAATCACCCCTAAAGTTTCGCTAACTAATTTAAAGCCACATTTTACATTTGTTATTAATAGGTGATTGATTATTATTTTTACTATTTAAATGATGATGTTACAGGACCTATTTCCGAATCACTCGCTGCGTGTCGAGGGATATCTTAATCGATTTCCGAATTGTTGTCTTAGTGGCTCTTAGTATTCAATTCGGAAACCAAAGGAACCTACGTAAATCAGTAAAAAATATCGTTTGAAATAAGGCAACTGATTCAGAAATAGTTATCCGAATCAAATAAAAAAAATATATCTTTGTAACGTGATCTAAGCTTAAAATTGAGAGAAAAAATTTACTCCAATTGATTTGTTTATTTTGGGTAACTAAAAATAAATCATGGGTAGATTTAAGACATTTAAATAAAAGTTACAATATGCGGTTTATAGGTCTTAGCGAATGTTAAATAAGCAATCACCTTTTTTTTAATCTCAAAGATTTTGCTATACCATTTTGTATGGTGAATTATCCTAAAACAGCAAACACAAAGGAAAAAACCCACACCAACCAAGTTAAAAAAATAACTATAGTGCACCAATCTAGGGGACAAATTATTTCATACATGCTTTGCTTTTTTAACAAAAATTTGTGCAAAAAAAGAGCCTGAAAGCTTCCTATCGATTGTGATGACAATTGAAACTTTCCGAGTTTTTATTAAACCAAAATAAACTAAAAATACACAAAAATTAAGTATTCTTAAGAACTATGTTTAATAAATAGTACTATTTGGAACATTGGATTAAGTTGAATTTGTCAGATCAATTAACAGTGACATAAAAATGACCCTACTGACACTAAAATTTCACCTGGGTGGATAAAAATTCGCCTTTTTATATTTTTATTGAATACTTTTCAGCATATACCTGTTTATATTGGGTGACTTTTTTTTTACCGAAAATTATACCTTCGCGTACTTTTTGAACACATGGTGTACGAGATTTGTATCGCACGCGGTGTAAACAAGCACGCGACAGGTTAAAGATAGGAATCGACCCACTAAACTGAACAAAGTTCCCCGAGGAACAAAGGTCGAGATATAAATAAAAAACGTTCACCTCCCCATTGTGTGAGAGACGAATTCCTTGGGGAAACTTGTTCAGTTTCATAAGAAGGTTCACATCCTAGAGATCTGCTAACTAGTATAAAGTCACCACATATATTTTATTATAAGTACTAAAATGATTTTTAAATTTTACACCTAATTTTGATTTAATTTTATTTAGGTACAAGTTTCGGCACTTAAGTACTTTAGAATATTAGTAGCTGTAAAAATATGATTTTGAGCACTAAACTATTCGCTAAAATTTCGTCTACTTAATACTTTTTCTCAAATGTATATTTTATGGCTCATAGCATATATCACATCTGGTAAAAAGTTTGGTAACCAAGTTTTAGTGTACTAAATATTGAAATATACTAAATTTATTTATGTATATTTATTTGTCTTTATAGTATTGTCTTGTCACTTATTAATAATATTTTTTAAACTTGGCTGCAAATACATTTTTCTATTTTAATTTATTCAAAGAGAAAAAATATTATAATTTAATTTTGTATTGCTTCTAATATACTAGCTAAACTCCCTTGCTCAAAGGGAAACGTATTTTTTCCTCTTATAACTGGTTTGACCTATGCTGATATAGATTTTTGTACATTTTTAACCAACAGATGGCGCTGCCACTTAAAGCAGCCGTAATATAGAGGGCGCAAGTGAGGTCACAGCTTTATATCAATTCATATAAAAACTAAAGTTCAATGCTGAACATTTCGAAACTTTAGCCCCTTTATTTCAAAACCAAAAACTAGTTTATTTGTTAATAAAACGGAACATTTGACCATTTTGAATGAAAAGGATTTTATTTAATAGAGAATTCACTGAGTTGCAATATTCAGTGCGTCATTGATAAATGTCAAAATTGACAGATCTTATGGGTATAACTTCTGAAACAAAACGATTCCAACTACACTTAATAGGGAGAGGCAAACAGCATTGTCACTAGCGAGATTAAACGAAGAAAAAAAACTGATTAAAAACAATAAAACATAAAACTACACACAAATGGTTTCTACAATGCAAATGAAATTTTCAGGGGATTATTTTGCTAAATGTCTTTTTTATCATTGTTTTAAATTTTTCTTCGAATAGTCACGCTCACTTTTTCTAGAATTTAAAAGTGAGCCAATATCTATCTACATTAGATGAGGGAATATGAGCTACATAAAATAAGCCAGCGAAAATTGGAGATGTGAATCACCCCACAAACCTGAACAACTTGGAACACCGATCGAAATACGAAAAAAATTAATTCGCCTCCATACAATTGCGATCAGTTGATTTATGAGAACTCAATTTTTTTAAAGAATTTAATATAAGTTCCTTTAGGACAGTTGTTCAGTTTTATGGGAAGAACCACCCCCTAAAGTTTCGCTAGCTAATTTAAAGTCGCCCCACATAGAGAATGGTAGAACGAACAAGTATTTTCTGCGTAAATTCAATATTTACAATGTTGAGACCTTATTTCGTCTTTTTGATTGAGCTCACAACTAAAATCGGTCAAAAAGTAGACCAAAATGAAGATTGGTGTAAATTCCATAAATAGTATTACGATTTTTAACCTTTTTAACGTCTGTCCAGAAATTAACTAAAGAGATATAACTTTAAAACAAAAATTTCCCACCATTTAATCACTCGTACGCAAAATAATGATATTTTTATTTTTATATATTTGAATATTTAATTTTACATTTCTTATCATGAAAGGTTGTCATGTCACGGTTACTATTTTAAAACAATTTATTTTAGAATTGATAATTATCGCTTCATAATGATTGGAATCTAAGTTAGAGCAGCACTATTCTATTTTTTTTTTAAATTTGATTGTGTATAATTTTAGAAATACCACGTAAGTAGCGCCCACGCAGAAATCAGTTTTTATAATGGCGCAGCCAATCACAAATAAATAACTGAGAAGAACAATGTTTTTTGTTTGATTTACTCTTTAATCACACTGACTTTTTTGGCACTACGTTATTAAAGTCATTTTGACATTAAATAAGTAAATAGAAAACTGTCAAAGACCCGTATTACAGAAGCAGGCTCAAGTCTTGATCTATACTTAAGTATTGATTGTCTCTTTCCCTCACTATCAATTGAAAAAGATGACTGCTAATAAAGTATAGATCAGAGTCTGAGTCACGTTTTGTAGTACGGACCATTGCATAGTGATACGGGGCTGTAGTACCTTTTAGGTGTACGTAATGCTTAGAGGGAAGTCGCGTTTAGTCTTTAAAATTAAATTTGCTTAAATCCTCCAAGGTCAATGATGTGATGAGATGGTATGTGATATAACTCTTCACTCGACGTGTTCGTGGTATAATGAGGCGTCATCCAGCTTACCCGAGCCGCAGAGGGAGGCGTCGTCACCCACGCTGAGGTCATCTTGAGAACTGCTCATGCGCACTGAATAAAAAAAACAATAGATTATACGGTTGGTTAACGAGGACAGATGTTAAACGTGTTTGAATCGTATTTTTGTTTAAACAAAAAAATAAACGCTACACACTCAAAGGCCCACATTAACGGTCTTACTAATAATACTTACAGATTGCGTTCATGTTATACGCAGTGTATAATTTATCATTAGTAAGAACGTATTTATTATTTGGGTTTCCCTTGGGTCCCTTGGAATATTACATAAAGTACAACCCGAGAACAAACATCTGCTTTTTACACAAATATTTACCCCGACCGACCGGGCAAATTACGAACATCCACGACCTGAGAACGAGACACGAACGCATATGACCCAAGAACAAACATATGCTTTTACACACATTGCCCCAACCGAGAATTGAACCCAGGATCAAGAGGAGCAAGTACTAAACTTGAATTTGAATTTTGAAATTCGTGAAAACGTGACGGAAACGAAAACGAAAATGCACTTTTTGCCTGCTTTTTGTATGAAAAGGGTCGAATTTACGCAATTTTTTTTTCATTTTCTTCACGTTTTCTCCAAAACAAAATTTATTGACTAGAATTGAAAATTCAGGTTTAGCACTTGCTCGTCGGAAAATTATAGCACTCCATGTATCTCGAGTATGCTATTAAAGCTTCTCAAACAGACCTCTTTTGTATGAAAAATCGTGCAATATCCCTAGACCGCGTTGATGTGTGTATTTGACACATTCTCTCCCGTGGCTTCGGCCGCGCGATTCCGGTTCCTCAATAAATGCTTTAACAGAGATTTTTTGCCTTTTCCTGGTCTCCATCAGCTAGATCAGTGGTTCTTAACTTTTTACCCACCAACTGTTTGGAGATAAAATTTAATAAAGGGTGTTCTACAGCACTTTTGTTCATATTCAACAGTGTTAAATTTCTCTTTACATAAGTACTAACTTCTGAATTCTTGGTTCAGGGTTAGCCAAAGCTAAACAGTTGTCGGCTGTGGCATCCAGCAGATTTAATTGCTTGTGTCGACTCGTCACGTCTCATATTTTTGCGATGGCTTCGCGGACGAGTTCAGGTGCTTCCAGGAACCACTAGTGGTAAGCGGACCACCGGTTAAGAATCTCTGAGCTAGATCCTCTGAGCTACGCTTAGTGATGAAAGAGATTCAGTCATTTAAGGCTTTTAATAAGGACTCGCCTTATTTTTGACGCCTCACGACTGACTCGAGTCTTTTAGTCCCCAACCTTTAGTCTTAAGACTAGCTTTCTTAGTCGAAGTCTTTTAACGTAAAAAACTGAGCTGTTACTTAAATAGCTTAAAGGACTTAAAAGACCGGCGACTCATTGTCGACACTCGTAAGGCATGTTGATACTAATTTTGTCCCCTTGTCAAATTTTATCAAAATGTATTTAGTGGTTTAGGCGTGAACTATTCCTTTTGGTAGGATACAAAAGATATATTGCATATCACACACAAACTGTGGTGCGACCTCTTTTACATAAAAGAACTCAAGTCGTTGAAGTTTTTTTAAATCAGCTGGAGTCGGTTAAGTCTTTCAGTTTTTTGAAAACAACTCGAGTCGTTTCAGTTTTTAGTCTTTTAATAAAACGACTAAGTCTTATTAATAAAAACTCGAACCTTCAGTCTTAATTTTAGAGTCCTGTAAGATGGAGGCGAGTCTTTTTAATAAGCCTTAAAAGACTAAGTCTCTTTTATCTCTAGTTACGCTACAGTACTGTGGTATGCAGACCTTCACGGAGGATCGGGCATAACGCAACTTCTTTCTCATTCGGTCATTTCGAAGAAGATAATTCGAATATTAATTTAAAAGGTTTGAAAAGGTATTCGATGTCATGATTCGAAATGATTGAAGATCTGGCCTTGCGCGATTCATTCATGGATTATTGTGAATTCATTGTAGTGAGCTCGCGGGGTAAGTTGTAAAATACGTTTGTAGGCGTGCAATAGCACTTAATAAGCGGTGTCTAACTCTATAGCTGTGGATGTGACGAGGAGTAAAATATTATTGTAACGGAAGTACAGTTTTTTGATTATAACCATATATTGAAGAGGAATTAAGTTGTGTAATTAATCGCCCCCAAGAGACACCGTTGCAGTACTAACCTCTTCCCCCGGCGCGTCCGTTGACATTCCTATACAGGGCACTCTCTAGGTACTGCAGCCCGTTGTTATTGATGATATTGAACCCGCACATACGCTCGATCTGCTTCCATCTGTGCATTCGCTCCTGGAAACCACGAGACTGGGTTTTAAATAAGGAGATAAATAAAGCTTATTTTTAATTTCTTGCGGTTTGAAAACTCTGACAGCAGGGTTAGTTATGTTATGTTGTTTTAGTTACTGGGTGAAAAGAAACTAAAAGCTTGTATCAAGACTACCCTTATTTTATAACACGGCCGTTATCAACTGAGGCGTGGGGCTATAAATGTCAATAGAGATAGGAATGTAAGGCCCGTAGTGCAAGCGAGATAGGCTCCATAAGGCCCGCAAGTGCAAGCGAGACAGACATAGGGAAATGATTTATGGCCCGACGCCTCAGTTCATAGATAGCGGCCCTAGTATAGTATTTTTAAACGCTTACCCGCGTGAGTGATATTCACAAATAATTTAAGGGTAATAAAACTGACTTAAAGGCGCGATAGCTCAGTTGGTTAGAGCACCAGGAGATCTAATCCTAGGGTCGTGGGTTCAAGTCCCCTTCGCGCCGAACATTTTTCTTTCCCTAAAATTATTTGTGAATACCATTATTTTGTTGCCAATAATGTAGTGCTTCTAATGTCTTATTGTATTTCGCCAATCATCGATCTTCCGAATGCACACGATTATAAACTTTTCATTATTATTTTGGAATCGACATCAAGTGCCAATGATGTCGAATAGATGCCAGTCTATTTCGAAATCATTGGCACTTGATGTCAAAATCTGACAGTGACTCAAAGTTCCAGTCATTTTGATTGTGAGAGAAAGAGACAATCAATACTTAAGTATAGTTAAAGTCTTGAGTCTCCTTCTGTAATAGGGACCATAAAACGTCTTAACTTTTTGACGTCTATGTCTAACAGCGACGACAGCCAAAAGACGAAATTTGCCGAATTAAAATAAGAAATTAGAATTTTTTGATATATGTTAGATCATTATTTGTGGCTGTTTTTTTTACTTACTTGCAATTCTTGCGTGACTTCATTGAGAGCAGTCCTAGCCTCGACTATGGATCGGTCGACGTCGTCGATGGACTTCCCGTGCGTCGATACGAAGGCCCCGACCAAACTCGATCGCTTCTTGCGCAGCTTTTCGCACTGAAACATGAGATTGCTATATTGAAGTTAAATAGAAACCCTCGTAGCCTAGGTATAGTCAAGTGTGTGGCGAACTTGGCTAACCCTGGTGTCAGTGTTTTCAAATCGCAGAATGGCCTCTGACTTGGTTTTAACGAATGTAGTCAATAGAAAACAGCCAGGATCGACAGCTTAACGTGCCCTCCGAAGCACAAAAACGCTCGTGATAAATTGCCACTTTAATCACCCATTAGGTTCCATGCCTCTGTGTACGTTGCTTAACCTCTCTGATCGGTTGAAATCAGCGAGCGCCACTGAGCTATGATGCTCTCGCTACCCCGTATAAGATTACAGGGCTGAGCGTATGTATGTATTTTATTTAATATTTTTTTAATCTATGAGATGGGTTAACTCTTGACCTCAATTTTGACCGAGGTTATAGATGAGGTCGACGATGGAGCGAGTTAACCCAGAAAATGCCAAAGGCACTGGTACTCTCACGCACCGACGGAACACAGCAAGCTGTTTGGCGTCGGACTTCGGTAGGAGGTAGTATGTAGTAGGTAGGTAGTATTAAGAGAAAATCGATCGATGACACAAGTAGTACAACACTACCAAACCACACGGTGTGGCACAACACTAAACGGTCGCTTGACAGATCGGTTTCGCGCGTAGATCGGAGATTACCTATGTGTTCTTGCATTGTAATTTATTAATTATCGAATTAAAAGGACCCCTTCTATTCGAAAAGTGTCGCTTTGTTCCTCTATAAGTGGGAGCAAAACAGCTAATTTCTGTTAAGAACTCTTGTACGGGCGTAAATAAGCCTTTACGCCAGCCAGAAAATCATTCGCGGGCGTAAAAGAGATATTAATTTAGAACAAGTGTCATTCATAGAAATCGAAAGCAAATCGTATGAAAACTGGCTAGTACGTGTTGGTTGCACGGCAGCGGCCCACGCGCTAATTAAAAAAAAATCTACGTTAGAATCCTTCGCTTCGCTCGTGGTTCAAAGTAGCGCCCTCGCCGCAAAAATACTTCTTTTCTCCCTTGTCATACACTCATTATTTCACTTAATAGTAGTATGTTGTGCTCACCGCCTCTCTAGCGACTTGCAGTTGCATCTCGGCCTGCTGTTTCTTGCGGAGGTAGGACCTGTTCTCGACCTCGTGCGTGAGCTGCAGCCACTGCTGCAGGCCGGCGGGCGGCGCCCAGCACCGGTCCTCTAGCTCGCCCTCAGCGCGACGCAGCTCGGCGCGGAGTACCTACGTTCATCGATTAAAGAAAATGATTTTATAGAAAAAAAGAAAAACCGGCCAAGTGCGAGTTGGACTCGCGCACGAAGGATTCCCTACCATTTTCTATAAAAACGGCAAAAAAATCACGTTTGTTATATCATACAATGTATGGGTCCCTTAAATATTTATTTTATTCTGTTTTTTAATATTTGTTGTTATAGCGGCAGTAGAAATGCATCATCTATGAAAATTTTGATATACAGCCACGGACAGACTAATCTATAAAAATGGCAAAAAAATCAGGTTTTTTGTATGGGAGCCCCCTTAAATATTTATTTTATTCTATTTTTTAGTATTTCTTGTTATAACGGCAATAAAATTGCCGTTATAACAACAACTGTTCAACTGTCGAGTCTAACTATCACGGTTCATGAGATACAGCTTGGTGACAGACGAACGGACAGCGGAGCCTTAGTATTGGGTCCCGTTTTTACCCTTTGGGTACGGAACTCTACTAAGAAGTTTCAATCTTTGCAGTGTATAATGTGTCTTAAGTCTTATGTATGACACGAAGTTCCGAGAGCTTAAATTTTTCTATTTTTTTTATATTATTTCTAGCTTCCCGCCCGGAACTTCGTTTCCATAGGAATTCCGTAGACAGACACAGAATCCGACATTTTTTGCCACTTCATACAAATGGTGCAATCAGCTGAGCCTTTGTATGGAAAGTCGGTTTTTTTGAGAATTTCAAATAGGGTAATTAGGAGAATCACCCCCTAAAGTTTCGCTAATTTAAAGTCACTCAATAGATATAAATAGACTAGCTTCCCGCCCGGACTTCGTTCCCGTGGGAATTTAGGGAAGTAAATATACACGTAAACCTTCCTGTTGAATCACCCGATCCATTGGTAAGATCCATTTACACCATAGTTGAAAATTATTAATTATAAATATAATAATTATTGATTATTACCTCAATTTCAGCTTTAAGCTGGGACACCTCCAAGTCGGAAGACGCAGAGTTTAGTAGCGGAGTGTCGCCCGCTTCTCGTAGCCTCTTTTCTAAGTTTTTCTTTTCTGTTGTGGCGCTTTCCTGTAACAAAATGTTAGTCTAATTTGAGAATCACTTCTTCTAAGAATTCTTAAGTTTCTTAAGGTAGGTTGAATGGTTAAAGTAACTCGAAAGTTTTAAAAAATTAATCGCCCCCGACATTCATCCATTACAGCTCTTAAACGGCTGAATTAATTTTTAACTCGACGCGTGCTTGTTTACGCCGCGTGCGATACAAAAGCATACGAAGGTTTAATTAAATATAGCTAAAAACCATCACTATTATGGCAGCTTTCAAATAAAAAAAATAAAAACAAAATAGATCCATTCGTTTAGGGCAGTAGTTCCTAACCTTTTTAATATTGTTACCCTTGAAACCTATGAGGAAAACTGATTTTACCCCCCTTTAAAATGTTATCAAATCAAACAATACAAGAAAATATCAATGTTTTATTTTATATTTTAGAGAAAATCTCTTTTTATTGTTATGTTCTCTGTTTGGTACCTCTGTGTGGTATAAAAGATAATTAAATTTTGCACCAATTTCATCGCATAGGACTTTGAAGATTCTCGAGTTGGTTCACAATTATAATTTTTTTACGATTCTATAATTAGGTTCTTCGTTACCCCCGTAAAATAACTGATTTACCCCCGCAGGGGTAATTACCCCAAGGTTAGGAACCCAGGGTTGAGAGGCTACGATGCGACAGAACGACACAGACGACAAACTTGTAACGCCGCGCCGCTTTTTTATTCATCAGGGGTTAAATATAAGTAAGTATTGTGACTTTAATTTAAGGACATCTTATGTGTTAACTTTTATTATGAACAATTAAGGTGAAACGTGTAATTCGATTCAGTCAAATTAAGAAATAAGCTGCGATACCGATTTTTTGACACGATGAAAAAAAGTTGAAAATTCAATAGAATCAGCGTAAATTGCTAAAATATATCGCTTTACATGAGGCGAGCTATTCAAAAATAGTGCCACGGCGCCATTACTCTAGGCATCTAATTTATAATAATTTCTTTTATTTTGTCCAACCTGCATCATCCCACACGCTAGCGAAGGTGTCCCCTAATTTTATCTACTAGTACACGACATTCCTAGAAGAAAATGAAATCACCGATCAGTTACATGCACAGAGGCAGCGAACCTGATGGGTGACCAGTGGCAATTTATCACCAGCGTTTCCGTGCTTCGGAGTGCAGGCTAAGCTGTCGGTCCCGGCTGTAGTCGATTGACTACTGTCGTTAAAACCAAGTCAGAGGCCATTGTGCGGTTTGAAAACTCTGACACTAGGGTTAGTCAAGTTCGCCCACACACTTGACTGTACCTATATCCCGTACGAGTTAACTTGAGACCTGGGCCGACGATGTCCCCTTCAATATACAGTGTGCAAAATGATAAAACATCGAAAAAGATATACAAAGATTTAACATCTTTGTTACGGATACGTGTCTCGACTCTCTTTCGATGTTAATAACTCCGCACCCCGTACACCGAAGATGATGTCTTCGGCCCAGGTCTCAAGTTAATTCGTACGGGTTGTACACGATAAGAAGGAGAAGTTACACGCCCCTACTTTTTCACTGACCTGTTCCAAGCGCGCCTTTTCGAGCTCCTTCTGCATATCATCGAGCGCCACCTCCGCCTTCCTGAGTTGCTCCATGTCTCTGAGCATGCGTTTGAGCTGGTCCCTAGAAGCCCGGCCGGCCCGCAGCGCCGCCCAGCCCGCGACCAGAGCGCCCATCAGCAGAGACGCGAGGAGCCAGTCCTTCCATCTACTGCCTTCTGGAAGACAGTACGGGGTCAGACATCTCGTACAGAGGCCAGCGCATCAGGTTATTCAATTTTCATTGCAAACCCGCTCTTATCACAACAGTGCACGCGTGTGGTAACCTGCGTTGCGGCCGTCCGTAAAAAGTATTTTTTATATACATATTGGGGACGGTTAGGAGCTGATGCAGATAACGGGTGATTTTAAAATAATCAGCGAAAAGTAACTAAAACTCTACACGCTACACACTCAAAGGCCCACGCTAAGGTTTTTCCTTGTTTCGTGGGTCCCTTGGAAAACACAAAGATAGACACGAACACTCATGACCCAAGAACAGAAGGCGGTATACGGGCTGATGACAATAAAGGGTGATTTTACAATTCAACGAAAATGAACTAAAACGCTACACACGCAAAATTAAGGGTTTCAGTTTTTGCGAAGTTGTCCCTTACACCCTGCATTTTAACAAAAAAAGAAAATTCGTCTTTCAGAATCATTTTATATGACCTTTAATAATCCACACACAAAGTAAATGCAGAAACAAAAAAACTGTAGAAAAAACAGACAAAACGAGGTTTTAATGAAACGTTGACGTGACTGGAAAATCAATTTAGTGTCATCTTCATATTTTAAAGAAATATAAATGACTTGACCATAGACAGAAAAAATAGTGGACTTGACACATCACCTAATTTATACTTGACTAGCTTTCCGCACGGGACTTCGTTCCCATGATAATTTGTGAAAATTGTCTAGCTTACCTATATTTGGTATAGCTCGAAATATAAAAAAAATCGCGTTTCCATACTAATAAACTTGCTGATTGGCTTAGTTTGAGATGTCGATTTTTCTTTTTAGAGAATTTCTTATGGGTTCTTTGGGGTAAGTTGTTCAGTTTCATGAGGAGAATCACCCTGTTTTCGGAGACTAAGCTTCTTCCCTTCAAAACCGTGAAGGGAGTTTAGGCCATCACGCTAGCTCAATATGGGTTGGTGGACTCATGATGGATATTGTAAAACGGCAATTAGCTGTACAATCTGTATGGCGGCAATTTTTTTTGGGGAAAATTGTTTTTAGCTTTTATATCTGCCTAGCTTTCCGCCTAGTCAGATATAAAATTCGTTTATATGTAATCTTGGGACTTCGTTCCTGTGGGAATTTGGAATTGGGGAAAATTATGTAGCCTATGTGTTAATCCAGCTACCTCCATTCCAAATTTTATCAAAATTGGTCCAGCCGTTAGAGCGTGAAAGAGTAACAAACATCCATACATACATACAAACTTTCGCGTTTATAATATTAGTAAGGATCATAACATACATAAAACCTGGGATTCCGCAATAAATAAATAAATGTTGGAATTTTTAATTTAATTGAAAATAGGTTTGGTTCAGTGGTTGGTGATGATAACTCCTAATCGATGATTCTCTTAAGTTCGATTCCCGCCCAAGCTAAACACACCACCACCATACACTCACGCCTATAATCCCTGATGGGGTAGGCAGATTGGGTAGGACCATATGGTCCCAAAAAAACTTGACGCCTCATTTGACATACATTTTGAGGGTTATTACATAAAATATGAGTATTTTGGTGATGGATTATCAGCATTTCGGGAACGATACACCAAAATCGTTCCTTACAGGCAAAAAAAAAAATTAGAGTTGTGTACATTTGTGTGTCACAAAAGACACATGACATAAAGGAAACCTTGGTGTGGGACTCAAGAGTGTGTAACGTTCAACTATTTTTACAAATACACGATTATCAGTAGCAAATGCGTGTCCAGTAGATAACCATCACAGATTATCTAGTATCTAACAGCAGTTCAAGGCCAGTCGTGGGAAACTAAACCTATTGTCAATGATAATAGATGTCAATGAAGACTGTACGGTGCTAAATATATTTAATAACAGAGGACGATCAGATTTCATATTTTTTCTCACTTGAATAGAAAACGAGACAGCTTTGCGATAAACGAAGAAACGCTGTTTAAACTTGAAGAAGGTAAGGCATAATGTAACTATTCGTGGAATATACAAGTAAGGTATAATAGGCACACTTCTATATAAATTATTTTTTTTACTATTGATATTTGCATATATTTAACTTTGACTGAAACTAACATTCTAACAGCTAATGCAAAGTTCTCAATATGATCATTAATAATTGTATAATGATGTCAAATTAGTTATTAATTTATTCACAACGAATTTAAGTGAACGTGTCCAGCGCGTTTTAAAATAATAAAATATTATTGATATAAGTATGTAATATAATCAATTAATTTTATCAGCCTCTTTTATTAAGGGCATTAAACCTATAATAAATTAAACAAATAAAAAATATTTTCGGAACAAAGCCTTGAACGATTGTAAATTATTATATTCCTTTTCTTTGGCATTATATCAAATAACTATGCAGCAGGCAGTTCGATTTGTATTAAATGACAACCGTAACAATCTGTTATTTTTCTGAAGTTTTTTTGCATTACGTATTGTATATCCAATGGATACAGGCAATATAAAGTTTGCCTGGATAAATGCATTACTAATATGTTGAGTATTAAACATATTTTTTCATTATTTAGTGAGTATTTTTAAACTGTGGCATAGCATCCTATTTCAAGATTACGCATACCTTAAACTTGTTTTAATTTAAGATGACTAATAATCGGTCAGCGCCACAGATCTATTAATAGGTCAGAGCTTTTCAAAGTCAAAAACGTTATAGTTTTTTGTGGTCGAGTTCGTCACGCCGTTTTTTCTAGGAGTACTTTTCGCTTGAACTCAACTTGCATTCAAAGTTATATCGACTTCATAAAACATACAAAAAAAATTACCATCGTCATCCAAGTCGACAACATATCGTCCGCTATAGAACAAGTAGACGAGGTAGGAAACCCCCAACGCAATCCAAGTCTCGAATACCATTTATGACATCACGCGAGCACATTCTGCGTACGCCCTTATGTCACTTATCGCTAATTTTCATTACACTTTAGTTACACAAGTCACACTTTGGACTTTTCACTTTTGTCACACTTTAATTACGTCATAAGGTGCATCGCTGTTAATTAATCGCCGATTTCAGCTCTTGTTGAGAACATTAATAATTGTATCACTAAACTAACATTAGTACATACTTCGCTACACTGAGGTACAATACTTTACTGTTCAATCTTAATTTTTTAAACAAAACCGTAAGATTTATAAATGAAAAGAATCCGGTCACAGTTAAATTACACAATAACGAATGGTTCCGATAAAAGAAAACTTGATTATTCACAATTTTAAGTTATTTTTTGTGGTAACTCTATTGCTTTAATTCACTTTTTTGTTCAACTCGCGCGATTGAAAAACGGTGGAACCAGCCACAAGTTTAACTTAGGTCTGAGTGGATCGTCACATCATGGTAGCATGATGTAACTGTAGTGTGACCATAATTACTACAATTGGCGGACTTGATTAGGATCGCGCGGCTAAGTAGCAGCGTCTGTGTTTTCCGCGACGATAAGGAAAATGCGCTTTTTGTCGCACGAATATTTACAATGATTTAAGGAAAAAAAAACATGTCTGCTGTAACAATGTTTTTGATTAAATCTTTGTGAATGATTACAGCCAAAATGTCTTACGCTCAGAAATAAGTAGATACTACGTTTGCATATTATTAATTTGTATGTAAACTTTATTATGCAATTATGTTAATTTGACGAGTTATTTCTGCATTGATTAAACATTAACCCACTTAAAAAAGTAAATACAGTGTTATTGATACTTGTTAATGTTAGTTGCAGACATAGTTTTATATGTCTGATATGGACATAAAGATTGTTATTTTAAGCTTGTCTAAAAAAATTATATTTTATTTGATTTAT
Organism: Aproaerema taeniolella; assembly: GCA_949987775.1. NCBI lineage: Eukaryota > Metazoa > Arthropoda > Insecta > Lepidoptera > Gelechiidae > Aproaerema > Aproaerema taeniolella. Next base: position 8,456,643 of record OX465245.1, read on the forward strand.
ATCAATTTTATTTTATTTATAGAAACCACTCCATATACAAGTTCAATTTGTATATTTGGTGTATTGTTACTGAATTAAAATTTATTATATTCTATGTATGGATACCTAAGATCTAAGTACCATTTTTAAATCCGCGATTCGATATAACATGGCCACTCTACAGAAATGATTTAATAACACACTAGCACTTGTAATAGGCCGCGCGACATATTGTATGAACGTTTGACTTAGCGCGAATACCAACTTCATGTTTTCAAAAGAAATTCTTTTATTTTTATACCAGTTACTATTGTTGCAACTATTTTAGACTCGCTTCTCGTCCGTGGCTAAGAAGAAAGAAAATTCGTTTATCTTCCCTATTCTGTAGGACAGTGCACAATATAGAGCTAAGCTAAGGAACATAATTAACAAATAAAAAATTAAATACTATTCTACCTACAGCGCAGGAAGAACGGGGATGCATAATATTTACACTTAAGCATTCTTAAGCTCGCAAATCCTAGCAGTTTCTGAGATGAAATATTGTGAAATCGCGACCGTATGAAAAACATCTCAATGAAGTATTACACACTATTAATAGCTGGCTAGCTCAGCCTTAAGAAAAGTGTGTGCCAGCCAAGAGCTAAGGACCGTTAGATCGACTTCATACCAATATCTATAAGAGTGTGAGAGAGAAAAATAACACAAATCTTTTATCTCACTTTTTCATAGTGTCAGACTCGGTAGGCATGAGCTTTTCTTAATGTTCGTCAATCTAACTGTAGTGTAACACTGTGATAAAATTATAAGTATTAATTGTTAAAAAAAAACAATTTTAAAAACAAGCTTTTATTTAATTGTTTTTTATTTTTCGTATTCTTTTTAAAAAACCCTTTTTTGATACCTATGTAATGGGAGTGCAAAATAAAAAAATCTAGTCCGCCATCTTCAAAGGTCCGCCATATTAGATGTGGGATGACGTCACTTACCTAACCATTCAATGTCAGAGTTTTTTTTAACTGCACAATGGCCTCTGACTTGGTTTTAACGACTGTAGTCAATCGACAACAAACAGACCACCGGCTTAACGTGCCCTCCGAAGCACGGAAACGCTAGTGATAAATTGTCACTTTGGCACCCATCAAGTTCCCTACCCCTGTGAACGCTGCTTAACCTCACTGATCGTTTCAGATCAGTAAGAGCCACTGGTTTAAAAAGCAATGATGTATAGTTTTTAATACTGGTGAAGTAACAAACAAAGGCGGGAACTCGGCGTGGGCAGTTGCTTTGTCAATTGAATTTTCGTTTTTTGCGTGAAAAAGTTATTTATAATGTATAATAGTGATAGTGGTAAGAGAGAGTCATAGCGTATTATGCAGTAAATTTACTAAAACCGTGTAGTGATACGTGATACAGTGTTTCTGCTCCGTTTGATACCAATAAATCCTCGCGGTTGTGCTTCTCGCCACCAGTTTTCGTAATACAGACACTATCCGGGTTTATGCAAAACATGAGGAGCTTAGGGCTTAGGTTAAGTTAGAGAAAGAAGATGTTTCACTGAAGACATGGCTGCATGGACATAGTTTCCTTTGCCTGTCCCCTCAAGGGATAAATTAAACCAGAAAAAAAGTAACACACAAAGAGACTGGTGAAGTAACACAATTCATATAGTCAACCACCCACGTATGACGTCCCCGAATTCAAAGTTAGATAGCTAGTGATTAGTGACCGCCTTATTTGTTGCGTTATTGTTTGACTATGTATTTATTACTCGAATAATTAAAGGTGATGTTTATGATGTTGTGTCTCAATCAAAGGCGTTGCTTTGTATGTTATAATTAACATGATGTAGTAAATATATCTAAATCGAATTTTAGCTTTCTAGGTCGAAGGTTTTAAGGCTAGGTGTTAATAAATCAGTAAGTGAATCAGGACCATGTAACCGTCGACAAAAAAGAGGGGTGTAATAAGTTTTCGTGCTTGAGTAACAAACATCCTTCCAAACATCTAAACTTTCACATATAAGTGTGTAATATAGGATTAGTTTTAGGATTATGAGTAACGAGACAAGGAAAAAAGATTGAAATAATATTACAGTTCTTATACAACCTTGGACTTGACATTCTTTTGATTCCGCAAAATACTTTAAATGATTTATAACAAGCTATTATTCTTTGGTATGTTGTAGAAAAAACTAAATTATTCAGTTCGATCGCAGTCCGACCACAAAATGCACTGATTTTCATCGTTCCTTTCCTAGGCCATCTGGTGCTTCTTTAAACCACTTTCACAAACAGCAACGAAAGAGACTTGACGGTGCCCACTACCGGAAACGGCTTCTCTAAATAACTTGAAGGATAAAGCAATAATTTCGAAAAAAGAGAACTTAAATTGATTAACCATTTTGCTATCAACGGAATAAAATAATTAGTCAAAAAGTAGGTAATCGCTGCCCCTTGAAGTAACCTTAATTGACTTTTATAAACACCACATAAACAAATAAAGTCTTGATGTATACTTAAGTATTGGTTGTCTCTTTCTCTCACTATCAAAATGACAAAGACGATTGCTATTTAAGTAGGTATAGGTCCGAGTCTGAGTCGCGTTCTGTAATACGAACCTTAGAGTCTTTGAAAATTCGGCCCGCAACCCGTGCTCCCACCAGGTTCACCCACTAGAATTGTTTATTTCATGTGAGTTTCTGTATAGTTTCTGGACCATTTTCTCATTATTATATGTACTACTAGCTTTCCGCCCGCGTGGACTACAGGTTATATCGTGCCCAACTGTGGAATAAAATGTAGCCTATGTCCTTTCCCAGGCTCTAATCTATCTCTGTACCAAATTTCATCAAAATCGGTTCAGTAGTTTAGGCGTGAAAGACGGACAGACAGAGTTACTTTCGCATTTATAACAATTAGTAAGGGTTTTGTGCCATTTTAATAGTTCCTTCAGTAGTTATATTTTTTTGTAATTCTACTAGTTGACACGATGCTATTGTAAATTTTAACTACCTATATTTAATTATGCCTGTAACTGAAACAGGCGTACGATATGAAAAATTCAGGTACAAGTCTTCAAATTAATGTAAAACATCAACAATGTATATCTTCTAATCGTGTAGGTATAGTCAAGTGTGTGGCGAACTTGGCCACACACTTTTTAGCCAACAATGTACTATATGAAACGCATTAGAGGATCAATCTTATCACTATATATATCCACAATTCAAGTTCTGCTTTGACCACTGATGTACTTCTTTAGGGAAGCACTGATGAGTACATATAAATCGCTTCGTCAATTTCAGAACTGGTCCAAAGAGGTAACACAACAGTAATACCGATACTATTTTACGGTGTTTCGTAGAATTACACAAATATTTACTCCGAAAGAACATGAACCAACCAAACTAAACCAACCTAAACCAAAGCGATCATCAGTCAACATAAGGTGTGAATATTACTAAGGTACTTATGTTATTCTCTGAGAAATAAGTAAAGAGGTAATAGCCTCACCTAGCATAAATACTGTATCCTATTTAAATTGAGTTCACGTTTTAGAACTTATTATTTATTATTGCGAGGGAAATAGTTGGTTAAATAACGACTTCATTGTGGTCACATTTAAATAAAACGATTTCCGTCAAATCGTGCTAAGTGCGCCACTGACCTTGTACAGTGAAATAACAATGCATAAGTAGTGTAGTAATAATAAACTTTAGTTTTATATCAAGTCCACCGTGTGGTGATCGGTTAAGAATAATACCACCCCATCTCTTTCCGTGGGTGTCGTAAGAGGCTACTAAGGAAACACAAAGAGACCTGCCTCCTAGTAATCAATCCCAGGCAACGACACTTCATTTTTTTCTGAATCTGAGGTGTCGTCCTATGGTCTCATGCGGTGTGGTAGGCTCTGTAAAGGGCCGTCTGGTTCGCGACCAACCCTCCTACCGACGTCCGACGCCAAACAGCTTGCTGTGTTCCGTCGGTGCGTGGGAGTACTAGTGCCTTTATAGGCATTTTCTGGGTTAACTCGCTCCATCGTCGACCTCATCTTTGACCTAATGGTCAAGATTGAGGTCAAGAGTTAACCCATCTTATAATAAATATAAAAAGTCCGAGCAAAGAGTAATAAGCTGAGAAAACTTTTTCTGCAAGATACAATACTTGAACTAATTACGCCTTATTTTTGGGACACAATGACACAACTAATCTAAATATATAAAAGGAGAAACTGACTGACTGACTGACATATCAACGCACAGCCTAAACGGCTAAACGTAGGCACTTGAAATTTGGATGGGACGTAGCTTAGGTACCATAGAGGTGCACTAAGAAAGAAATTCCCGAAATTCCCACGGGAACGGGAATTAGCGGGAAAATCCTTTTGTATGAAAAAACTAAACCGCTTAAGTTAGGCGCTTGAAATTTGTCATGCAGGTACCTTAGTAAACTTAAAGCTTAGTTGCAACAGGATATTGCAAAATTCCCACGGGAAAAATTCCCACGGGAAAAAACTTTTGTATGTAAAAATCTAAATCTTAAACTAAATCAATAGGTATTTAATAAACTAAATGAAGGTCCATTAATGGACCGTCAATAAAGTGTAATCTGTTCAAAAGAAAAAATTAACACGCAAACGAAGTTGCGGGCATCAGCTAGTTACTCATATAATTTTAAATTAACAAATTTTTTTTTGAAAGAAAATTTATTTGTGAATATCCCCATGCGGGTAAGCGTTTTAAAAATACTAAATTAAATTTTCATTTTAAATTACTTATTTGTCTAGTATCTGAAAAGTACCTCTGCAAAATCGAAATATGATTTCATAAACTTCTGCAAATTACAGCAATTTTTTTTTTACTGAATTTTACAACCTAATTCAATAGAGTAGCAATTAATTAATTAACGTGTGAAAGATTTTTTAATATAATAATTATTTGTTATAATAATCCCTCTTAATTACAGCACCAGTCTTGTAACCGAAAGATCCCGGGTTCAAAATACAGTTTTTCATTAATTATATCCTTTGCTCAGCGGTGAAAGAAAACATTGTGATCAAATATTTGCATTGAGCCAGCATGGTGGTGGTGGACTGCCCTTAACCAATTCACCGTTTTGACAGGAGGCCGTGCCCTCAGAGAAAGAGAACCTGATGGAAGTGGCAATTTATCACGAGCGTTTCCGTGCTTCGGATGGCACGTTTTAAGCTGTCGGTCCCAGCTGTTGTCGACTGATTACAGTCGTTAGAACCAAGTCAGAGGCCATTGTGCAATTTGAAAAACTCTGACACCAGGATTAGCCAAGTTCGCCACACACTTGACTATACCTACACGATAATAAGAAGAAGAATGTTTTGGGTAATCTTTACTCTCTACTCATACTGAAATACTCGAATTACACGAGTAACAACCATAAATCACTAGAATGACTATCAAAATTAATGCCCATGTCAGTAACCGATAGGTCATGTACTGAAAAACCCAACACGAATGTTCTCCTATCGTTCTGTGGACGTTTTGTATAACACAATGGCGAATAAAATGGCTACCTTGACATTACACGGGCCGTGAACATGTAATTACCAGCGAAGCTCCCGCAAAATTGTTACGTGGTAAATAATCGACACGTTTTGCGAAATTGAACGAGATATACTAAGATACAGTATAATACATGTGTGTGTGGTGTCTTATACTAAGAGTAAAATACAAAAAAATATTTTAACAAAATGAAACACAATTTAGTCACATTTTTTTTTGTGTTTTGTAAGTAAAACACAAAAACATTTACTTACTGCCGTACTCAGAGTCGTCCATTAAAGATGATAAGTAATTAAATGTCATGCTATCCTTGTTTATATCAAAAAGAGTGAAAGAGACAACATCAGAGTTTAACAGTACTTAACTTTAATTGACGTCTCTGAGTACGGCAGTTAGTGGAACTTGGGACTATAAAAAATTAAAACAAATCTACTTGTTATACTTACATACATACGCTCACGCCTGTAATCCCCAACGGGGTAGGCAGAGGACTTCGATATTGACTTCGATAAGGAGAGCTTCGATGGTAGAGAATTGTTTTCATGTTTTTCATGTTCTTTTTACAAGCTGATCAGGTTCTTGACTTTGCTTTTGCTTTTGGTAGCTAGGAACTGGCGCTGATAGTGTAAATGTAAATCTAATCTAGTTTTATACTTGGTTAATTATTACGCTGATCTCTTCAAACTATGTAGATATACTTATTATAAACTGGATAATGGTGATGATTGTACAATTACCTTAACATATATGTAAACTGTTGTATGTAATATTATATTGTAAAATTGTTTGTTGTCCTGAATAAATAAATAAAATAGTCGGCAAGTGCTGCGACTACCTAGTTCAACATGTGATTGCAACAGAACAAAAATCTAGCAATTGTAGATCGCACTTTTCAGCTGATCAAAGTAACCTTTGATTTGAAAATATTGGAGCTCTATTTCTTTTGCAAAATGTCAAATGGAAGAGTCGATGTGTCACTAATGCCAGTGTAAGGCTGTAATTAAAAGTCGTGGATATGCTACTAACTATTAAATTTAGAAACCTATTAAAATACTTTTTTTACATTATGCGTGTCATATTAACTGTGATTTTTATCTTATTTCCAAATCATTTCAATTTCATCATTTCCCTACGCCATAAATGTATAAGGGCTCTTTTATTGTGTCGTGCGTGTTTGCGCCCGCGTGCGGGCAAGGCCCACATGCTTGCCACCCAGAACCTATTGTTTCATACATGTTTTTATTGTAAGGCGGGCCCACGCACGCAGGACGCACGACACTAAAAGAGCCCTTAGTCATAGTCAAAAGTCGATATGCAGTCTTTTCCGGAATGACTGGTTTATCCTAGTTAGGTTACCCTGAGGATTGACTAGTAAAACCTAGGAGTGCCGAAGCTTCGAGGTTTGATTACAACATATACCTACATTATCATAGTACCACAATGCCCGGGTTCGGACCAAATTCGTTCTAGTTTGAACCTTATCACCAGCAGGAAAGAAATATTATGTGGATGCTTAATTTAGGGAACAGACTACACGTGTGGTTTAAAATGTAGCAACATTCACAGTGACAAAGGTGGGCATACACATTCATGGAATAGAGAAAGTAGTGGAAGTACTTTCAAAATACAACATATTAGCATTCCGCTCGGAACTTCGTTCCCGTGGGAATTCGGAAAAATTATAAAGTCTATGTTACTCAGGGATAATGTAGCATCCTAATGGTGAAAGAATTTTTGTAATTGGTCCTGTAGTTTTGAAGTTTATTCGTTACTAGCATCCCGCTCGGAACTTCGGTCCAGTACTTTCGGAGCCTATTCAATGCAAACAAACAATCAAATCTTTCCTCTTTATAATATGTATAGAAGACAGAGAAAGAATTTTTGAAATTGGTCCAGTAGTTTTGAAGTTTATTCGTTACATACAAAAATACAAATCATTCCTCTTTATAATATTACTAGCACTCCGCCCGGGACCTCGTTCCAGTGGGAATTCGGGAAAATTATGTAGCCTATGTTCATTGGGGATAATGAAGCTTTCTAATGGTGCAAGAATTTTTCAAATCGGTCCAGTAGTTTCGGAGCCTATTCAATGCAAACAAACAATCAAACCATACCTATTTATAATATTAGTATAGATTAGTGCAAATTATTAAAAGTAAACTTTATTTGCTAAAAGTATACAGAATTCTTAACTGTAACTTAGACGTTCATGTACACACCCTGCTAGGGCACTGCAAACATAAAATCCAATCTAGTCACCAAATTCAATACATAGGAGACGCTAGAAGGTCTCGTAGGGCAATGGCACTTGCTAATCTGAACCGATCAGTGGGGTTAAGCTACGTATACAGACGCAGGGAACCTTATGGGTGAACAAAGTTGCAATTAATCACGAGCGTTTCCGTGCTTCGGAATGCAGGACATGTTAAGCCGTGGATCCCGGCTGTTGACAACTGTGTCCAGTCGTTAAACCAAGTCAGTAATAAACCAAGCGGTTTAAAAACTCGACACCAAAGTTAGTGAAGCTCGCCTTATGATTAATTATACCTACACGATTAGGAAATAAAGATTTTTTTATAGGAAAAGGTTTTACCATAAAAAGGTGGTGTAAGGAACAGTTTAGTAAGTACTAAGTGGTGGAATCATTCGACGTTGAGAAACGCACAATGCGACTTATAAACGTTACGTAACAATAGCTTTACCCCCTTCCCCCAAGATAAGGGCATGTATATATTTTATAACCCTCTCGGAACATCCTACTTCTATAATCTATACATATTATAAAGAGGAAAGATTTGATTGTTTGTTTGTTTGCATCGAATAGGCTCCGAAACTACTGGACCGATTTCAAAAATTCTTTCACCATTAGAATCCTACATTATCCGGGATGGACATAGGGTACATGATTTTCCCGAATTCCCACGGGAACAAAGTCCCACGCGGGAAGCTAGTAATATTATAAAGAGGAAAGATTTGTATTTCTGTATGTAACGAATAGGCTCCGAAACTACAGAATCAATTTCAAAAATTCTTTCACCATTAGGATGCTACACTATCCCTGAGTAACATAGGCTACATAATTTTCCCGAATTCCCACGGGAACGAAGTTCCGCGCGGAAAGCTAGTATACTATAAATGTAAGTTTGTGAGGAGGTTTGGATATTTGTTACTCTTTCACGCTCAAACGACTGGACCAATTGTGATAAAATTTGGTATGGAGGTAGCTGACACCTTGGTTTAACACATAGGCTACATAATTTTCCTAAATTCCCACGGGAACGAAGTCTCGGGCGGAAAGCTAGCACGCAGGCCGGCCGGCGTACTAGCCGTTTTAGTCAAATGGTAGTGGCGCTGCCTCTTGATAGACGGGTCCTGAGTTCGAATCCCAGGCGGGGCAAATATTTGTGTAAAAAGCTGATTTTGTTCTCAGGTCATGGGTTTTTGTGTCTATCTTTATGTGTGTTTCAAGGGACCCACGACACAAGGGAAAACCTTAGTGTGGGCTTTTGAGTGTGTGTGTGTATGTAGTAATCAATAAATTGCCCCTTGATACTTCTACGTACTTCCACTAATTAATCTATTCTTAGGGGAAAACCACACGACAGGGCACTCCATGCTATTAATATAAGTGAATTTACCTTTAGGGGGTCCGAAGAGCACGACGTCCATAGCCTTGAGAGCCAGTTTCTGCTTGTGGATGGGGTCCTTGATGCCGAGGACATTGCTCAGGTATTGCATATTGCTGACTGCCAACCTGTGGGGAAATACAAGAATGCCGATTTATAGGGGCAAACATGTATATGTTACCGGAAAATTGTAAAAACCGTAATGAAATTATTATCTCCCGCGATATTACACATTTAAGGAACGCCTGCGTTAAATGTAATGCATTATTATTTATTTCAGATAAATTACATCTCTAAAAACAAATAAGTTAGGATAAGTTAGGTTATGTCAGATTAGGTTAAGATAGATAGATATACTTCATTGCTTCTTAACAATATGTAATGTTCCTATACAATTAAAAAGTTAACAAAATATCGAAGCTAATAGGACGCAAGCTCAGCATACTTGCTGTCTATGATAGACAACAAACTTAGGTTTTTTTTTGGTTCGGTTAGGTTGTATTAATATTAAAAGAAAGTCCGCAATGTGAAAAAAATTAGGCAGTTTATAAACATACTAAGTCAAATTACAATTACGGTTTTGACAATGTTATAGTGACAAATGTAATCCAAAGCCTTTCAGTAGCTGAGGCCTGAAACTTCCACGCTGGACTGGGAGTAAAAGAAAAACTTAGAATTGCAGCTGCCAACTCTTCCCAGGCGTACTGTAGAAGCCAGTAAGACCCCTAGCACACGGCGTATTTCTACGGCGCTGAAAACACGCTCTTCAAACGCAATTGGAACGCAACCTTGGAACCTCAGCACACGGGGCGATCGTGAAACGCGCGTTTACAGCGCGTATACGCGTAAATACAGCGATACAAACGAGTTTCGAACGCACTTCACACGCGCGTTTTCAGCGCCGTAGAAATACGCCGTCTCCTAGGGGCCTAAGTGGGACGCGAGGGTTTTGCTGTATCGTGGGCAAAAGGCTGACAATCTATCACCACTATACGCCTGTTCTATCTAGTAAAATAACCCTCAGAATTAATCTCAAATGTGGCTTCGAGTGGTTCTAGAACGACATGACGGTCTGCCAACCCGGAACAGGATTATAGGATGGAGGCGTGAAAGTAGAACAATTCATAACCAGGGGGGTGTCACTCCGCAGTTTAGGCATGTTCGCGCGGCGGGCATACTGAGTATGCCAGCGGGCGCGGGTTGTTAATCGCCAGATCGCCACGCGCGCGCTGACCGCGTTGGTCGCGCGTTGAAAAAAATAATAAGTGTATCTACTTATTAACAATATTAAAACCAGACAGAAACACGTTTTGACATCACAATAGTCTGTAGGTGTCTGTAGTCAGTAGGTATGTAGGCTAGGTATCAAATAACATGGTTGGTTATGTTAACTTGTGTTTTTACTTACTATACTTCCTAATTAAAGTTACTCTTGATTTTATAAGAATTGATAACTTACTTAATTAATTTCAATAATAATTTTACTTCTAAATCGGCGGCGAGTGTTAACCCTGAGCTCTCGTCGCGAACGCGGCATCGAGTCGGCGGTGCGCAATAGAATATGAACGCTAGCGGCCGACTATAAGTTTCAATTTCTCTTGCAAGCCTGTGCCGCTTGCAATAGTAGGCAAATTTTTATGCCTAAAGTTGACTTTTGTTAGGGAGTAAGACTTCTGTACGTTAGTACTATTATTTATTCTGTGTCATAACTAACTAAAGTGTCCAACTTAAGCATATTGTATAAGTTTTTTTTATTAGCCCGTATACGTTCCCACAGAGGGCACACAAAGGGGATTAAGGCCATATAACAGGCTGGCGCAATGCGGGTTGTTGGGCCTGTTATTGTATTATCATTTTTTTTATTAGAAGATGGGTTACCTCTTGACCTCACTGCCGTACTCAGAGACGTCAATTAAAGTTAAGTACTATTAAACTCTGATGTTGTCTCTTTCACTCTTGTTGATATAAACAAGGATAACATGACATTTAATTACTTCTTAACTTTAATTGACGTCTCTGAGTACGGCAGTTAATCTTGACAAAGGTCATAGATGAGGTCGACGATGGTCGGTTAAAACAAAAAAAAGCCAATTAAGGCACTGGTACTCCCACACACCGACGGAACACAGCAAGCTGTTTGGCTTCGGACGTCGGTAGGAGGGTGGTCGCGAACCAGACGGCCCTTTACAGAGCCTACCACACCGCATGAGACCATAGGAAGCCATCTCAGATTTAGAACAATTTGAGGTGTCGTTGCCTGGGGTGGATTACTAGGAGGCAGGTCTCATTTGTGTTTCCTTAGTCGCTTCTTACGACACCCACGGAAAGAAATGGGGTGGTGTTATTCTCAACTGATCACCACACGGTATTTGTTAATCATTATATCAGTATTTTTTTTTTTTACCAGCCCATATACGTCCCAATCGAGGGGCACGGGCCAAGGTCCTCCACGCTGGCCCAATACGGGTTGGTATTGTTAATTAAAAATGCTGTCTAAAGTCGAGGACAGCCTAATTACCTCGGGAGCGTGGCGCCAGTGACTTTATGCTGCAAGAACGCTGGTTTGTACTGCGGCAGGTCAACGGACTGCGACAGCCATTCCACTGTCTGCTCCACTGTCCAGTTATGGACCTGCAAATAAGAAGTAAATATTAATAGCACCGTAATCTTTAGCATAATCTTTCTCGCTAGCATTGTCCTGCTGTTCAAACAGGGTAGGTAAGCTTGACCAACATTGAGGAACTGGTAAATAAGGTGATTACAGTGGAGAGACTAAGACACCGAGCATTTAACCTGAAGAGTTGCAATCTAGCGCGATCAGTCTCTCACAACACTTCTGTGATTTTGCACTGACATTTGCATGACTAGTTCCATCTCTCTCTGCCCCCCTCCCCTCCCTCCTGTTAAAAGACTACTCTCCACTTGAGACATCTATCGCGTGGAAAGTCCACAAATTCCATCCGAATCCATTCATTCGCTAAACCGTGCTCGAGGAACAAAAAAGAAACTCACAAGGGTACTTCTGCTTTTACAGTTGTCTAAACTGGCCAGGCCCACACACTAAGGTTTTCCTTTGTTTCGTGGCCTTTGCTTCGTAGCGTACCGTATCGTAGCGACCGGGAATCAAACCCGAAAACCGTCGATTCAGAGGCAGCGATGCTAGCGACGGGACCAAATCGGTCGTCAATTATAATTTAGAAAGAAATATAGGTGACTTATTTTTTTTTAAAGTAGCCCACCTCAGACCGGAGCCAAGCCTCCCAGAGCTCCTTAACCGAGATGTGCATGTCATCGTTGTGATGGAAGGCTCTCTGACGCTTCTCATATCCACTATCATACTGCAACTCCTCTCGAAGGAACTGAAACAGAAGATGAAAAAGATTAGCCTCGGTTACAAAATGGATAGGTACAGTCAAGAGCAGGTCACGCTTTACACTACCAGTTTGAGCTGAGCTCTGGTTTATACTGCACGCCATACAATGCAGGGCCGGTCCAAAGTCCAAAGTGTCAAGCTTGACGTGCTCTTGAGTGTACATGCTTGGATACTCTTACATTCTGCGAGTCTTCTTTTTCTTATCTTTAAATTTTAGATACCCAAAGGACATAAACCGCATTTAGAATGACGTTATAGAGATCCTCTGTAATCAGATTTTTCGGGAGAAAACCGACAATGTAGAGGGCTGCCTCTGATGTTTTTGCGGTGACGTTGAACAACAGTAAACTTTAAATACATTTCATTCCAGTGTTCTCGTTTTTACTGGTTTCGACTGATTGGAAATGAACCTCACTTTACAAGTATAATAATAATAAATTGTTTATTCATTTACAAAAAGGCATACATGATTAGCATTAGAGACTTCAAAAATATTTTAAAATAAAAGTAAACTTAACTAATTAATTAGGTATACGCCTGAACTAGGTGAAACCTGTGTTTCAGGCAATATACAATGGGCTGGTACACAAACTAAATCCAATTTATTTATGTATACAAATACCTATTATATGACTAATGCATATAGGATGCGTGCATATGTTAATGCCCTATTTAGTTGGTTTTAAACTGACACCAGTGTTGAACTAGGTCAGTTAGTGACTACTCCTAGTTACATATTAAGGACACAGAAAACATGAAAAAAATATACATCAACTCAAATCGTTTATATCCTGTTACTAGCTTTACGCCCGGGACTTCGTTCCCGTGGGAATTTCGGAAAATTATGTAGCCTATGTGTCAATCCAGTGTATCAGCTACCTCCATACCAAATTTGATCAAAATCAGTCCAGCCGTTCTCGAGTTATAAGTGTTGTAACAAACACGACTTTCTTTTATATATAGATAGATTATGCTCGCAAATAGTGCTCTATTAATATTTAACGGCTTTCTGTGACATTTATTTTAACCAGATTTAAAAACATGTAGATATATCCTGTATTTATCATAACAACACGTAAAATCATTATGTACCAAAGACCCCGTTTGCAATTTTAAACAAGTGTATTTTCGAAGTACATGACGCAATCGCTTAGTGCGTTAATAAGCAAAAAACATCAAGATTGCCAGAAAAAGCGTCATTACAGCGAATTTTCTACACATTTTGGCAATTTAAAAGCATGAGATGATGACCTTTTATAGATTAAAATCTTTTATGACATCTTCCAAAGCATATTTTACTACAGGCTATTTTAAAGACATTACCTAACAGTCAGAACCTTCAATGTTCTATTGCTCTATTACAATCTTTGCAAAGAAAGCACGATGGTTCCAAGTTCAAACAACCTGTCGTTATCTCACATACCGTAACATCCATGAGTGTAAATGAGAGAGCAATACACACAGGAATAATACAATAGATCGGTCCACGCATCACAGCGTCAAAACAATGTCTATCGGCGACTTGGCACTCTTGGCAGGAGAGCTACGGGCCGAACTCCCAAGCATTCATCATCAATTAAAAATACAGCGCGCGTCCGATTCCTCACCGCTTCGGGGTATCAATGGGCGGGACCATGACGGGTGATTATCGACAGGGTTGCCAAAATTACAGTAGAATCCCACCTATAGATGCAATATCGCGAACGAGACGGAAAATGATTATTGGCAGAGTCATAAGAAAACAGGGACGCAGTGCAGTCTCATAGGCTGCACAGTTTTTTATGTCATTCGTGTATCAAAACTGCAACACTATTTATGAAGTCACTTAATACAAAAAATATGGTTAATCTTTCACAGTAGGTTGATTCCTAATATGGAGTATGGAGTATCGCAGAGGTTTTCAAGCTTTTAAATGTTTATTATTTAGTTGTTAATGTGTAACTTTTAAAAACGAAAATAACGTATTTTTATTAAACTAAAAACATCAACGCCTTTTAAAATAGAACTCTAGTTAGGTGATGTTTAACTTTTTGTGGGTAACTGCCGCACTCAGAGACGTCAATTAAAGTTAAGTATTGTTGATATAAACAAGCAAGGATAGCATGACATTTAATTACTTCATAACTTTAATTGACGTCTCTGAGTACGGCAGTAAGACCCAAAAGTTAATCATTTTCAATTGGCGATATCTATCGAGTTCACAAAACACAACAATTACAACATTATTACGTTTACATAACACAGTACTTACAATTACATGTATTGAGATAATTTTGGCATGCTGCCATTGTCTGATTGTGTAGAAATTTTCAACGGACGACTGTGTGTCTAATAGGTAAATTTAATGAATTTGAAATATCTTTTAGCGTTTAACAAAACCAACTTTATCGAGAAAATAAACTCTTCTACTCTCGACAGCCCTAGCCAAAAATCATGGATGACTCGATGACATTTGATCAATGATGCTGTTTCAAATTAATACTGTCATGTCGAGACTTCGCTTGACTTGCGCTGAAATCTGGGCTGATAGGAAGATGATTTACAATTAGTACGAGTTGTAGTTTCAGTGTTGATTTTGGCTTGGGACGATGCGTGCAAGATCTTTTTAAAAGACTCAAATAGACATCTGAACAATGTGATTGTTTTTTGTTTGCAGATTGTTTAGAGTTTTAATGTTTCTGGTGGAAAGAATGCGTCATGTTACAATACACTGCATTGCTTTAAGCATAAACGTCAGAAGGGTAACAAGCAGTGAATTTACACACTATTTGACTAGATAATTATACTGATTTTAAAGCCTGTTGTGCTGTGCTGTGTACAAAGTATCTCACGGTCGCCAGAAAAGATTCTCCGTCACTGTATTTTGTTTTATATCTAGACTCCACATGCTAACAGAATATGTTGGAAGGAGAAAATATGCCCAGATTTTCGTGACCCCCAGAAACACCTGGAAGTTTTTGGAGACGAGCGAAAAAAAAATGGAGCGACAATTGTTTGTCTTTAATGCAGAACAGGCATAAAGTAAAACGCAGAGTTTTGGATGAAGAACACAAGTAGAAATAGAAACAGCCAATCTTCCTTCTACAAGTAGTCATTTTTTAACCGACTTCAAAAAAGGAGGAGGTTCTATGTTTGACTGTAGGTATGTATCTTTTTTTTCTATTTTAAGGTGAAAATAATAGAAAGTACGTGAGAAACAATGATAGTGCCTATTAAATTCGAGGGATTTCCCCGATTTCCCTGGAATTTCATAATCAGATACTAACTTGGTGACAATGCGGCCAGCATCTCTGGAGTATACTATTTCGAAAATCTCCATAAATGGCGAAGAAATCGGTGAACGTTACATAAAAAAAGATACGGTTGAACATAGAACCAAAAAAGTTGAACATAGAACCATCCTATTTCGTTGAAATCGTTTAAAAATATAAACCACTTTGATCGACGTTCCTTTGGCCGCCGTCATCGACTTGCCGATTTGACTGTTCATTGTTAAAATACAGAAAATGCAAGCAGTAACTTACGTCATCACTCTCGCTAAGGTCGACGTTCCCGTTGGCGTCGTCATCGAGTTGCCTGTGCAGCTGGGTGATGGCTTCTAGACCCGCGCGGTCTTGCAGGCATGACTGCTCGTTGTTGCACGCTTCCAATAAGACTGGAAAATAAGAAAAATAGTTTGAATAAGCAAGGAGAGGCTACCAAGTCAGAGGCCATTGTGCGGTTTTAAAACTCTGACACCAGGGTTAGCCAAGTTCGCCACATACTTGACTATACCTGCTCGATAAGAAGAAGAATAAGCAAGGCGCGGTTTCATATGCCAACTTTGGTTAAGTATTCTGTGGTGTAACTCTAACTCACTGTAATTTGAACTACAGTCTTGTTTATTTATTTACTGTTTATTGTACACAATAGACATAAAATATAAAATAACCATACAAAGAGATAGTCGACACAACAGGCACTGCTTGTACTTATCTAGGAAGAAATTTCTTACAGCAGATCTAAGAAGAGTGATATAGATAGATACCTAACCCTAACTCAGTGTTATTTAAACTACAGCCCCTGTATTACTGTGACTAATGTTTACGTTAGTAAGTTGTATATACCTAATCTATCTTCTTCTTCTTATCGTGTAGGTATAGTCAAGTATGTGGCGAACTTGGCTAACCCTGGTGTCAGAGTTTTCAAACCGCATGGCCTCTGACTTGGTTTTTAACGACTGTAGTCAATCGACAACAGCCGGGACCGACAGCTTAACGTGCCCTCCGAAGCACGGAAACGCTCGTGATAAATTGCTACTTTGGTCACCTATTAGGTTCCCTGCCTCTGTGTACGTTGCTTAACCTCACTGATCGGTTGAGATCAGCGAGAGCCACTGGGCTATGTATGTATGCTTTTGTTAGAGAGCGGTTTGCCGCGGTAGTATGTAAACAGCATTACTGATGCCCGACAATTCGTAAATGGCGCTACGTAATGAAAGGGTTTGTAAAGAACGCCGTCATGTTTAAGCTGAGGAATAAGACAATTCGTCTCCAATTACCTGCCTAATGTCAGCAGTTTCCGTCGCAATAAAACAAAATTATTGTGATTTGATATAAATGTGGTAACTTTCCGAGGTGACACCTTTATTAAATTCACGAATCAAAACAAATAATTGAGGCTAACGTTTTAATCAATTAATGGGAAGATGTTGGAAGTAATTTAAATCAAATCGTTTGTTCCAAATATGCATTTACAAACAAACAAAACAATGTGCATTGTTTAAGAGCGTGCTGATGGGGATCACGTGTGTATAACGAAAAATGTTCGGTTTCTTATCTGAATTTACATCGATAGGAAAATATGGCCTTAGGAATGAGAAATATGATAACGACAAATCTTTAACAGTTTATGATTTTTCTCGTATAGGGTACTAGTAGAGTCGAGAAGGTTGATTAGGAAATAAGCAAGTTTTTTTTATCTAGGTGTTCTCATAAGTTTACCTGACTGCGAGGAGCACTGGACATCTAAGTTCCGTATTAAAGAACGCGACTCAGACTCTGATCTATATTAAGGTAGCAGCCGTCTTTGTCATTTCGATAGTGAGCGAAAGAGACAATCAATACGAATACCAATAATATTTTTAAAGACCGCTATAGATAAAGAGATAAAATCGTCCACAAGCCAGCCACCAGTCGTGTTATTTTGCAGCTGCAATAAATACTAACATTCGCTCATTTTCACACACATCGTGCAGCAATATGCAGGTGCAGTTTAAAATTCAATCGTCAGGCCAGCACTCGTTCATCAAGGTATTAAGAGGAGCGTCTCAGTTTGGACTAGCGTCTCAGTTGTTTTTCATGCTGTCTCGATGTCGAACACACGCCTCAGGCTTGTGCGAAAAGGACAATTGCAGCTTTCCGGCGAAATGCCGAGTTTTATTTCCAAAATTATGATTTAAGGCGTCAATGAATTCCAACCCCAAAAACTTAATGAAATCGTACGTTTTTGATCTCTATCGATTCGTAAGCGTCTAAAAGAGGTTTGTACGTTTTGTTTTTTCCAAAATTGTTCTTAGTTTTTCAACAGTTACCTCTTACATGATGAGAATTTTTTCGGCGAAAAATGCTGACTTTTAGTCTCAAATATTTTTTTGTCTACAAAAAATATCACAAAAATCAAAACGTACGGGCCTAGCTTTTGGTGTTCCTGATACTATAAAAAAAAATCACAGGAATCTGTTGACGTTTAGGGGATGGAATCCATTGACGCCGTTTGTATGGGAAAAAAACACTGAGACGATCCTCTTAAGATTAAGAGGATATTCTAAATTTCTTAAGACATTTTAGCAACCAAACAAAATGGTGTCTCCATCGAACGGAATTTATCCTTAATAATCTCCACACAAAATGTAGAAAGAACACATTTGAATACCGTCGGAATTGGCATGGAAGTCTGAACATAACAAGGCAGATAAACGTGGTTTGTATAATAAAGTAAGTGCGTTATCGTGTAATGTAATCGTTACTGTGCGGGTAAACAACTTTTAATGTAATTGGCAATTTTCGGAGAGAAAGTTTTGTAAGTAATACGTATGATATTGCAAGATCTAACATGGTTTTCCAGATCAAAAGAGGATAATGGTAATGGCGGAGGCCACTGCTTCGGGACGCTAAGTCAGTGATGTAAGTAATCCTACTAATTCTAGACAAGGGCATGGACATCAAGTCTGTGGATGCTAATAATATCTTTAAAAAAAAAGTGAGGATGTATGGATGTTTGTTACTCTTTCACGCTCAAACAGCTCGACCAATTTTGATAAAATTTGGTATGGAGGTAGCTGACACCCTGGATTATACATAGGCTACATAATTTTCCCAAATTCCCACAGGTACGAAGTCCCGGTCGGAAAACTATTAGAGAATTGTATTATGATAGCGAATAGAATAGAAAAGATCATGTTGCGGTCGTTAAAGAGTATTTTAGACCGGATGAATATAAAAAAATATGAAAGAGATTATTGCATTATTACAGTTTGAAGAACGAAATCGGGAATGTTTCGAATTTCGATATATGTGTTTATTGAACAAGGGTCAAAGATCAGAATCCAATGAGCATGCACGAAACGAATGATGAAAATATTGAAGGAGCAAAAAAGTCTTGTTTAAGTCGTCCACAGGACAACTTGTCTATGTTGTAAATAGAGCAATAAGGATATGCAGTTTTGGGGTAGCCCACAAAGGATAATTGACGTACCTATGCTTACATTCTCATAAATATGTGAAAAAGACGAAACATCAAATGTAACCCAGTACTTCAAATAAAAGGTACATTTTTAAACATAATTAAAGCACAAAAGAACTAAGACTGGTTGTAAAGAGAAATCTCATGAAAAACTATGAAGCAAAAAAGAATGGATGCGTCATCATATCTTACTGGAATGCTCACGTGTGTATAATTCACACAGTTTATTATTAGCACAGTATACAAGTAGTTTACTGTTTAAACTTAAGTAAGGCCAACGGAACTATTTAAAGTAGGTATAGGAATATTTAAGACATGATCTTGGCTGGCTGAACAACTTTACGTTTTTCTATCATGTCTTTGGTACCTAGGTATGACTAACTTATAAAAATGTATAAATTATTTCAACTTAAATTTAATTCTCGATGAAATAGCGTCTACGATTTTCGTAATTTTGCAATTGTCAGTATTTTAATCAGTATAAAAATTAAAGAAACCCTTTACGGGTAATACGCCAGAGCCTCGTCTGTTGATTAGTGGAGTGCACCAATAACGATTTTATGACCCCCTCAAATCCCTATTTCTACTTCACATTTGATTCATAAAAAGTCATACTAAATATAAAAGCGCTTGTAGCCTAGTGGCGCTCTCTGATCTCAACCGATCAGTGAGGTTAAGCAACGTACACAGTAGCAGGAACCTGATGGGTGACCATTATGGTAATTTATCACGAGCGTCACGAGCGTTTCTGTGCATCGGACGTTACGTACGTTATGCTGTCGGTTCCGGCTGTTGTCGATTGACTAAAGTCGTTAAACCAAGTCAGAGGCGGTTTCAAAACTTTTAGACCAGGGTTAGACAAGTTCGCCATATACTTGATTGTACCTACACGATAAAGGAAAGGAAGGATAGTAAGTAAATAAATATTAAATTTTGAAGGAAGTACTAATTACCACCTAGAGGGTTCTGTTTTTCTTTGATAGAAAACTACGTCTTCTTAAGCATGTCAGACAATAGTACACGACAGCGTAAATCTACCGCCTCCAATCTTCGAGCTCTGTGTTAAGAAGTCAACTAGTTTCATTGAGATCAATTGGCGAAAACATATTGCGGGTAAACAATTCATTGGCTGTATCATGCAATGAGTTTGGACACTGTGTTGCCGGTTTATTCTATTCATGTTTGGTCTTGTTATCATCATTTTTATTGGGTAAGCTAGCATGGCTGTTTGTGGCAAATATTGAGCGAAATACCTATATCACCGAAAAATTTTAAAAAATCGTATAATATTACAATTTCAATTTCTCTCGTGGCAATTTAATTTAGAAGACCCACGCGCTGGATCGTTTTTGGTGCTGAGGCTGTCTATAGCCATACAGCGAGGAAACGCGGCAGCCGTAATGGGCACCTTTGCACCAGGAACGATTAGGGGCGGGCTATTTGACTGTTAGATTTAATCTAATTTTGTTAAGTTTTAAGTATAAGTTGACTATTTTGTAAAATATGACCTAGTGTGAAATAAATTTAATTTATCTGTATGAAATTAGGATAAGTTAGGATAGGTTGGACATTTTTAGGTTCTGTTAGGTTAGATTTTCCCTTTCGTGTTTCGAAGGGAGGCCGGTGCCCCTCGGTGGGGACGTATATAGGCTGGTAAGAAGAGGTTAGATTGCATTGGGGTTGCTAGGTCAGGTATTCTCCAGGAGCGCACTGCCTATTGCTTTTCCTCTTGAATGCGCTCGGGGGAAAGGCGGTGCACCCTGGGCATCAGATAATAACTTTTCTACGGAATTCTTATTATCTGATGGCGAGTAACCAGACACTGGCACAGGATGGGACCGTTTTGGTTAGACCGTCCCGCACAGAGGGCTCTCCACGCATCTCTTTGATGAGCAGAGAGTGACGTGAACGAGTGAGGGGGAGGCGAGCGGCACGAGAGTGCTGCTCGATGAGAGTGGCGTGCGTGCCAAGCGAGATGGGGGCCGCTTCTGTTTAGCGGTCCATCCCCCAGTGGGGTCACAGACGAATACTAACGCGATACCTGTGGCCCTGCCCAAGGCGGGAGAAGGAACACCTTGGGGTTTTTAGTCGGTTCGAGTCCAACATAACTCACCCACCGCCCCTGCGGCGGGGGGTATGCATGGGCATTTCCCCAAGTAAAAAAAAGGTAAGATTGCATTAATATTAATATTCAGTCCGTCAATCTTTGACCTTTATGGTCAAGAGTTAACCCATCTTATAATAAAAAAAAATGTTTCTTATTACCGATATGATCTTCAAAACTTTATATTATTAGCAAACTAGCTTTCCGCCCGGGACCTTGTTCCCGTGGGAATTTGGGAAAATTATGTAGCCTATATGTTAATCCAGGATGTCAGCTACCTCCATACCAAATTTTATCAAAAGTGATCCAGCCGTTTGAGCGTGAAAGAGTAATGAACATCCATACATCCTCACAAACTTTCACATTTATAATGTTACTATATTTCCGCCCGCGGCTCCGCCCGCGTGATCTACAGGTTATATCGTGCCCACCTGTTGGATAAAATGTAGCCTATGTCATTCCTGAAGGTCTAATCTATCTCTGTACCAAATTTCATCAAAATTGATTTAGGAGCGTGAAAGCGTAACAAATAAACAAACTTACATTCACATTTATAATATTAGTAAGGATTAGGAAGATCAAACTACAAAACAATTTTAAAAGAAACATCATACAATGCCTAACCTTATTTGAATCCACCGAGAAGAATAGGTAATTAGCACATTTAATGGACTCCGACAGATGGACTAGCCAGCATAAATATACAAACAATTAGACATTAAGTACTCTTAGTCAGGAGCTAAGATCGTTAGGTCTTGGAGGCTTCATTGTATACCCTTGACGTTTTCATAGATTTCTAACATGGACGGGTAACTTTTTGTTTTTCGTTAGAAATTGAAATTGAGTAGCTTCTAGACAAAAATATCAGCAAATATAAAAAAGTCATACACTCAAAGGCCCACACTAAGGTTTTCCCTTGTGTCGTTGGTCCCTCTGAACACACATAAAGACAGACACCCGAGAACAAACATCTGCTTTTTACACAAATATTTGCCCCGAGTGGGAAACGAACCCAGGACCGTCGATTAAGAGGCAGCGCCACTACCACTCGACCAAACCGGCCGTCAATATTCGCCTGTAATTTCGTTTGCGTTAATAAGTTTCTATGTATGAACTAAATAATCCTATTCCAGCGCAACCGATGCCACCACTTAATAAAAGTTTTCGTAGCAATACTAGCAAGTCATTGCATTCCACAAACGGCAAAAGTGCAGAAAATTAAAATCTTACTCGTATTTGCAGACTACCTCGCCCGGATTGTGGAATACAATGGCTACAACGACTGTCTTATGATAAGTCATATTAATTATGTCCGCGAACTCGTTTCGAGACAAACCCGCTAGGGCTTATCGAAACCTAGATTAATAAAATGTATGTTATGATTTTATAAATAAAAAATAAAAAAGTAAACAGTGTTTCCAGAACCACATGTCGTTCAGCCTACCCCGAAAGGGATGTGTATAGATAAATCATAAACATATAAATCGTAAACGTGGTGAGAACATAAACATGCAAAGCTGCCAGGTAATTGTTTGAGATAATGTTGTTAGATCTTTTAGCGCCTTCACGCTATAACGAGTAATAACAGAGGTAATAGGCAGATATGAACTAATCAGTGCTAATTAATAACGTTGGTTGTAGGATTTTAATGAGTTAAGGGTTTTTTTACCAACCCATATACGTTTCCACCGACAGGCACATTCCCTTCGAAACACGAAGGGGATTTAGGCCATAGTCTACCACGCTGCTGGCCCAAAGTGGGTTGACCGCTCGTCTTTCGAAAATGATTTTTTTTAGACGGGCGGATTTTATCACGATTTTTCCTTCACCGCTGAACAAGTGATAATTAGTCAGCAGGGTTCACCGCTAGCGGGTGAGGATAAAGATTTTGGAGCACTAGGATGTTATTACCCCGCTTCACAAGAGTTGGAGGGGCCAAATACAAATGTTGTCTAGACGTGTCTGCCAAAGAACAGTACTTGATTAATTTCCTTATTATTACGTTAGTTATTAAGTTTTTTGTGTTGATCATGATATCTCAAGTCCAAAAACCTGTTCGACATGGTATTTTACAAAATTTTCAACAAAACACGCGAAAAACAAATTATATAACAGACATGGATGTCTATTTTTAGAAATACAAAACCATAACGTAATAATGTAACTGAAAATGGCAAACAGAGACTACTAACAATTTATAAAGTATTATTCTAGTAAACATTACACTAGGTAAACCCAAAAATGGCCGGAATCAATGAGCTGATTATTCGCGGTCGTCACGCATGGTGCTAAAAACAAAAACTCATGCGCATGACCAATTGAAAAATCCCCAGGTGTGTCTTTTTTGTTTCGTGAGCGTCGTTAGATTGTCTTGTAACAGTTGTATTGTATACAGTTTGGCACAAAATTGACAATAGATCACAAAGAAAGCGGGACTGTTTAAATTCAGTCTAATTTAAACCCAGGGGTGGAAACTCATTCCATGTCCAAAAATACTGATTTTACTGACTACAACCCTCTAAAATACTGACCATTTACTGACCAAATTTCTAGAATACCGACGCTTGGTCGGTCAGTTTGACATCGATATACGAATGTTAGTTGCTGTATTTAAGTATTTTAACATATTATATGGAAAAAATTGTGAATAAGTAAGAAAAATGTTTTTGGGTTTGGACTACACTATTCCCATAGCCAACCTGCACCTCCCTTTATTGTAAAAAGAATAATTAACTAAAATTATTACTTACAATATCAATTTGAACAAAACAAACAATAAATTATCTTATCTTATCTTATATATATATAAAAGAAAGTCGTGTTTGTTACAACACTTATAATTCGAGAACGGCTGGACTGATTTTGATCAAATTTGGTATGGAGGTAGCTGATACCCGGGATTAACACATAGGCTACATAATTTTCCGAAATTCCCATGGGAACGAAGTCCCGGGCGTAAAGCTACTTTTTAATAAGTGAAAGAAGTTACTTATTAATTTATTTTTCTAATCTATTTTTTTTTGCCGTGTGGTGATCGGTTGAGAATAACACCACCCCATCTTTTTCCGTGGGTGTCATAAGAGGCGACTAAGGATACACAAATGAGACCTGTTTCCTAGTAATCCATCCCAGGCAACGACACTTAATTTTTTTTCTGAATCTGAGGTGTCGTCCTATGGTCTCATGCGGCTTTGTAAAGAGCCGTCTGGTTCGCGACCACCCTCCTACCGAAGTCCGACGCCAAACAGCCTGCTGTGTTCCGTCGGTGCGTAGGAGTACCAGTGCCTTTATAGGCATTTTCTGGGTTAACTCGCTCCATCGTCGACCTCATCTTTGACCTTTATGGTCAAGATTGAGGTCAAGAGTTAACTCATCTTATAATTTTAAAAAAGTAGCAGTCGTTTTTGTCATTGTGGTAGTGAGAGAAAGAGACAATCAATTCTTAAATATATATCAAGACTTAAGTCTCCTGTAATACAGGCGGCCTACATCTGAAGACGAGCAAAATTAAGTAAAGTGGAATTATCTCCCGTGAGACCTAGTACCTCGACAGGATTCATCAATAAGAATTCCTATTATCGGCGTCGTAAGTATGGATTAAGAGAATTGCCTCAGTCTGGTCAAATTCATTCGTTAAACATTTTGATTGTTTTGTTTGTGTAACATAAACATTAATAACATCGTGTGATTAAGAACATTTAGTCATCATAACTCAGGTCGTTGTTTTCGTTTTATTTTACTTATTTTTTAAACTACGTCTTAACCTGTGATCTGACAGTCATTTTTTAGTTTTTTTTAAATTAAATTTTGACTTACAGTTACTAACCGTGGCGAAAAGAAATACCCACAAAACTCTAAGGCCCGTATTACAGAAGACTTCTGATCTATACTTAAGTATTGATTGTCTCTTTCTGTCACTATTAAAATGACAAAGACGACTGCTACTCAAGTATAGATCAGTCGCGTTCTGTAATACGGACCTCAATGATTATTCCGATGCACACGAAACTGACACGACCGACGAGGTATTTGCTACAGACAAATTGGGTTTAGAGCCAGATAAGACTCAAGTTGGCCAAGACTTTGTAACCAGACTCACATCTTATGTAAGTGACTACATTTACTCGTCAGTGTTTAAAAACAAAAGTAAGTCCGCCGTCATAAATAAATAAAGCAATTAAATGGACAGAGAAGATGAACCAGTCTTTCGACTGTATTTATAATTGTAGTGGGTATGTTCATAAAGATTTAATTGCCTTGTAAATAACACTGTTTGATGCGTACAACGTCACTTTGGGGCCAAACTAAACAATCTTATTTATCTTAAGCATAGTCAAGAAGTAATATATTGTATAAATATAAAACTAACTTTGAGTATTTTACACATGGCGATGGGTTACCACGAGCGAGCACTTTGTGCTGTTAGGATAAGAACGGTTTTGCAATAAAAATGGGGTATCCTTAGGGGCCATCCATAAATTACGTCACACGAATTTCATGATTTTTTGACCCCCTCCCCCTCCTTGTCACAGCTGGTCACATTTGTAAGACTCCCCCCTCCCTAGCGTGACGTTACATATTTTGCATATTTTCCATTTTTTGTAATTTTCTAATAAAAGTAGTACTTAATAGTTGTTATTTTTTTTGGGAACTCGAAACTCATTGTCTTAACCAAAGTTAAAACGTAAAAAGAGTGCTTGGGACTAAGGAGGTTAAGTTTGTAGTTAATAGTTAACACATTTTGATACTCATACCTCATTTTGAAATGTGACGTCACGAAACTTATGACCCCTCCCACCCCCTTGTCACACAATGTCACACTTTGTCGACCCCCTCCCCTTAACGTGTGACGTAATTTATGGACGGTCCCTTATGCGCTGGCCTTCGTAAATTATAGCAGAGTAGCCTGAAAGCAACCACTCTCCTTGTTAGACGGAATGCAAGGCATTTTTATGTAAAAAAAATAAGAACTTGCGTCGCTAACATGGAAGAACTATTTCATTACCGATCAACCTTTGAATAGTGGAGAAGAACACAAAGAAATAAATAAAAAGGTTTCAAAACTGAGTTTAGGAAATAAATAAATCATATCCTAGCCGGTGAAGCGACCTTGGTGAAGAGGTCTTGGCTTAGGATGTGCCGATTTCTACATTCCTCGGGAATGGGATTTTTTGATGGATTTTTTACAGAAGATGAACGGTAACAACTACAACCTAATCAGTAGCCTCGAAATGTTTTCGAAGTTGTGGTGTTAAGGGAATCCCTCAGTGACTCTACAAAAATGATATTGCTAGTGGTTTAGGAGTATGCTGTTAACTTCAAATTCACGAAGAGAGAGAGAGAGATAGAACGGAAATTCTAATATGTGATAAATATGGTTAAATAAATGCGAGTGTGATAATATTTTTGTAAAGCCGCGTCGTTATGGGACCCACCCAATAGCAATTTAAACCAGCTTACTGGTATCATAAACAGCTTTGGGATTGATACAAACGCATTCGAACTTCACGTAAATAAACTAAGTAAATAAATCTAATATGTGAATTTATTATTCTTCAGGTTTGTGTGATTCTCGAAATCGTTTTCCTTATAATATCAATAGTTTTTGCCCGCGACTTCGTCCGCGTGGAGTAGCTACTTTAGCAGCATTTTTATTTTTGTATGATACTTCTTCATCCCCACACAAATCGAAATTTCCAATAACAAGTATTTATATATATTTCTTACTAGCTTTTCGCCCGGGACTTCGTTCCCGTGGGAATTTTCCCGTCAATTTTCCAATTTTTTTAATAGTTATTCTGCTATTCGGTACGGAGAGAAATACAACATATAAAAACAATGGAAATCGTCCAGCCGATCTTGAGTTATAAGTGGTGTAACTAACACGACTTTGTTTTATATATTTAGATTAAGTGCCTACAATACAACGTTTCTTGATTTTATCTTCGACAATGACCAACTTCCATTAAAATTTCATCCCTGAAAACTCCTTCAAACGTTTTTTTTTCAGATAAAAGGTATCCTACGTCCTTTCCCAATTTCTAGTCTACCTCTATACCAAATTTCATCAAAATCGATTCAGTAGTTTAGGCGAGAAAGCGTAATAGACAGACATAACTACTTTTGCATATAACATTAGTAGGGATATGGAAAAAAATTACCTAACTTGTAGAAAAAATCTCAAGTTTTATTATAAGAGACGTGCTAAATTTATTAAGTTTTCTTTCTTTTTTGACTTCTTTTTTGTTTTTATGCTTACCAGACTGGAACTTATGACCTCCAAAGAAACTATTGCCATGTTAACAAATATTATGAAGGTGAACATAAGGTTAACATAAGTATGGTGGTATGTAAATGCTTCTCTGATTTTTGATGTGAGGTCACACGTAACTGTCACTTGGAAAGATTGTGGTCGGCAGCGAACCCATTCTTAAAAAAAAACTTAGGTTAATCAAATTGTCCTGTTCATCCATCGACAAGATAAGAGATGCCATAAAATCGGCTTGTATCAACGGTCCAACTGAATAAAGGACTTCGGTACAATCAAGTCCAGAAAATGTCGACTGCAACGAATCTTCCATTTCACCACAGCACAAAGGATTGAAGACGCCACAGTGATGAAATTGTGTACGTGACAGTATGGTCACGAGACAGTACCACGGCACCGATTTAGCCATACAATTAATAGAATTAATCAAGCTATCGGTGCGGCGTGCCAAACTCAGCTGTTTACGTTTATGATAAATCGTTTCTCTTGTCACACGTTTCCTTTGTAACTCGTGCTTTTGAAAATTCATCACTTCAGTTCAATATATTTCTTTAAATAACCTCCAAAAATGCTATCTTAAGTCGCAGTGGGCAGGACATGTCGTTAGATGCATAGACGGCGGATGCAGTAAGTCATAGCCAGGATTACGATCAAATTTCGGCAAACGGCAACCAGGCCGACCTCGCTCGCTATATGGGACGCTATGTATGCAAAGGAAAACAAGGACCAGATTAGCACAGGACCAGAAAGGTTGGTACGAGAGAGAGGAATCTTACGACAAGTAGTAGACACAATCATACAACTAAAGAAGAAGAAAAAGTAATAAGAAGGTCCATAGGAGAGCAAATCGAGGTTCTGCAAACTTAGTAGTAGTAGTGGTGGGGAGGTTATATGTACAGCTCTAAGGATTGACGAACGCTGCGCTGAGGCAATAGTCCTCGAGTGACGACCACGTATCGGAAAGCGAAGTTTGTACCATAAGAAGGTCTCCCACAAACCGGAGCGAAGATCTGGCAAAGGTCACACGAGTGGCAAAACATGGAGATGATGATTGGGGAGGAGACTATGACCATGTAGTACTTTTTTACGGTCGATATGATGGTGATGGAATTTTCTTTCACTTAACTCTACTTAACTTTTCAGGGGAGAGGTCTGCTGACTGAATACTCGTTTATTACCTGTTTACAATAATGTAGGATTAGCTAAATTTATCAAAGTAATCAGAACTCTCAACAATAAGTACATGCATAAGTATATACGAGTATCTTATGTCTCATCGAAGCTCATTTTAATGAGTCATTCCCGTCTACCATAGAAACATGACGGTTCGGTGGCGCCAAAATTATATATTGGCTGAAATTACAAGCGCGCTCTCAGGAAGTGTTCGCTAACCTTCATCGAACGAGTTGATAGTCTCAACACTTTACTTACTTTGTGGTGTATAGTCGTATAGTCGCAGTGTGAATTACACTTATCATGTTATCTTCAACGTATTATGATATGATATGTCCTACACTTTAAATTTCCGAACGCTTTTGGCACAGGGCATGAAACTTAGGGAATAAAATATCCAGTCACTGCAAGCTGAATTTATTACATAACAATGTAATTTTAAGATGTTAATTTGAAGTGTTAACCTATATTTATTGGCAAATTAAATAAACGAAACTATGGCTATTTTTAAAACTAATATTTTAAATGAGATCATTGACTTTTAACATTGATTATTAAGTAAGTAGTCTTTCTACTCCTAGCTTAACCGACAAGGTCGGTCGATCAGAGTCAAAGGCCAAGTCTATCCAAAAATATTGTCTTTAAAGAGATAAGGTTTTATCAGATGTTATTTACTGTTTGTAAGACGAGCTCTTGAAGGTAGCTAGGTGCATATATTTCGTGTCGCGCCGTAGAAGTGTCAGTTTTTCTAGTAGACAACAGACAAATTAAGGAAAGACCCACACTGTAGGTATCTCTTGTATCCTGAGTCCCTTGGGACCAACACACATGCACATTTGCTTTTTACACAAACATTAGGCCTGACGAGGAATCGATCACAGAATCGTAACTTTTACTCTGTACCTTGTTCTATAATGTTGGTGTGCAATAAAGTATACGGTATTGTATCGTCGACTACAAGTAGCCGTCTCTACCAAACAAATCAGTCGTCTAATAGCGAGAGAGAGGTGTGTCGCTTCTTGGTATGCCAGTAGGAAGTCATTTTAACCTTTTTTTTGTTCAACAAATGCTATTGGGTTTAATTAAATATTTTAGTAACAAGGATAATGCCATCAATAATTTCGCGAAATCATTTGATGCATACGAACATAAACAGAAAGTTCTCGATACATCGGCGTTTTTCTTGTAATTACACGGCATAGATAGCTTTGTGTAGAAAAGTAGGGCTTGTTCAGGAAGACGCGGGGTGTTTCCTAGCGCGTGTGGCGTTTCGCTGCATATACAATCCTAAAATTTAAAACTTTGGATCACCCCCGACATTCGATTGCTTATAACCATTAAACGGCTGAACCTATTTTGATCAAATATAGCTAAGAACCATCTCGATTACGTCAGCTTTCAAACGAAACATTTGTCGGTTCATTTGTTTAATAGCGACGATGCTACAGACACACACATCAATCTTATAAAACCCCTGTTGTTTTGGTCGGGGGTTAAAAACAAACGCGTGTGAAATCGCTTCTCCGTAAAACGTTCGTAAACACCCTCGTAAGTTTGAATTTGTGCGGGCCACGCAATTATTATTTCTCAAGGAATATTCTTACTTATACCTAGTAATAATATGTAAAAGTGTGTTTTAATTTGATGTAATTCTTTGCAAAGTTGGAGGGCTGGCTACTTTTCCACGCGATACATACACTCACTGTCATATTTATGTCTATATATATCCCTATAACCCCTAGAGCAAGGTAGGCAGGGTAGAACCTGCCTACCACATTATGCCACATTATGCCACATATGTTAAATAGGTTTAGTACATTTTGATTTTGTTATTTTGATTTTATTTTTTATTTTGTTTGTTTGCATGTTATTTGTAACTATGTGCATGGTGTGGCGACAATAAATTATTTCTATTCTATTCTAACCTCTTGACGTCACATTCACCATACATTTTGAGGGTTATTACACGGAACATGAGAATCATGGTGAAAATTAATTAAGTTAAAACACAAGGTAAAATTTAAGGTAAAATTTAAAATTGTTATTCAATCAATCAATATGTTACCTAATCATTAAGTTCTAAGCACGGACCTATTAAAACTTTTTGCATGCCAGAACTGGCTAAATTTTAGATCCTCCGTAGTTAATTTAAAACTGTACACCTATCTTTGTCACCACATTTTATATTGCATATTGGGTGACTGCCTGAAGAAATTTTCCCAAGGAAAATGGACGGTTTTCCACTTGATGGCACGGCAACGGCCCGGACCGGCGCTGGTAACGGCGTGAAGCAAAAATGAAAACATATGATAGGTTTTTCCACTCCTTTTCATACATTTTTGTTTACCTGGTTACCTGCGCCGGTGCCGTGCCGTGAGAACATTTTCACCTCTTCCTACAATCAGTACGATCAGCTGATTTGCCTTTGTATGGGAAGTTCAAAATTTTATTGGAGAATTTAATATAGGTTCCTACGGGAAAGTTGATCAATATCATAGGGAGAATCAGCCTCTTCAGTTTCGCTAACTAACTTAACGTCACCCCATATGCAAATAAATATCTAAATCTGAAACTTAAGGAAATTCTTTTTGGTAAGCAGGCAAGTGTATGTACTCAAATTAATTTGTTTATTTAATCTAGGCATTAGGCACCAGTTCATACCTAGATGAAAGTGAAACTGGGTTTTATTTAAGATAAGATTTTCAAGAATGTATGTAGTATTTGAGTGATGTGATACCTGAATGATAAGAAGAATTGTTAAGTACATATAGACACCTAGTAATTTTTTTATTAGTTTATTTCATCAAGGTTACTTCAGTTTATTTACTGCTGTATTGTCTGTTTCCAAGTCATGCAACAGACATAAAAATACAACTTAATTTCTCCAATCACTATTTTTAGCAAATTCATAATTTTTAAAGCATTGATCTATCTAGACTAGAGTTATTTTTCAGGGGGACCTGGTGAAAATTAAATGTACTCTAGCCTTATATGTTGTGTATTCAAAAGAAACTTAATGGAATGTATTGTACAGTCAAGAGTAGTTCACACTTTACACTACTAGTTTAAGCTGAGCTCTGTTTTATACTGCGCGCCATACAATGCAGGGCCGGTCCAAAGTCCAAAGTGTCAAGCCTGACGTACTCTTGAGAGTACTATAGTATGTAATTACTGGCTTTCGGCCCGGGACTTCGTTCCCGTGGGAATTTGGGAATATTATGTAGCTTATGCATTAATCCAGGGTGTCAGCTACCTCCATACCAAATTTTATCAAAATTAGTGCAGCTTTTTGAGTGTGAAAGAGTAACAAACATCCATACATCTTCGCATTTATAATAATAAATGCGAAGAGGATAGGCTAAGTATGTAGATTTCTCAGCTGTAGATACTTGTGTGAAGTTATCAGTGTTTTAGCATCCATCATAGAATTTCGAATAGGTAGCCCAACATCCTGGGGTAAGCCCTGGACCATAATGAAGTGGGCGCAGCCCACTCAGCCCCCCCTCTGACCCCTCATATACCCCTATGTCTTAAAGGATTTAGAGTTATGTAAACATTCACATACGTCTGATCTACAAATCTGATAAGCAAATGTTTGCTCATAAAATTTGTATTCTGCATTGTACGGACGGCCGCAAATCAGGCTACCACACGCGTACACTCTGTGTTGTTGTGATAAGAGTGGTTTTGCAATGAAATGGAGTAACCTGATGCGCTGATCTCTGTACAATAAGTATCATGAGAGCACAGTATTTTCGACGCATAATCTGTTAAATCTGTTTATCATAACTACATATAACATTGAGGCAGATAGGTACAGACAGCAGCACATCAGGTTGCCCATTTGCACTACGAAATCCAGCGCTATTACGAGCGAGATAAACCTAATGTGATTCCGTGACATTAGGTTTATCTTAATGCGATTCCGTGTGTACTTCGTGTACCTCTGGACAATGTCAGTATTTTCAAAAATAATCAGTATATGTACAGAGGCGACTTTAAATTAGCTAGGTAGATTTAGGATGTCAATCTTACAATTGAACTAAGAAACTGAACAAACCCAATGGATGAAACTATCCAAAAAATTTTTGCTTTTGCACGATTTTTTTTTTTTTCATATTTGACTTAACTGATTAAATTCTAGCTAGCTAGAATAAAATTTTGCTAGCTCTATACTCCCCATTCAATAAACAGGCAGAAAGGAGAAATTCCATAGGTTTTTAGATACATACATACGCTCACACCTGTAATCTCTAACGGGGTAGGCAGAGCATCAGTGGTTCTAGAAAACCACTTAATGCCACCTTTGACACATATGGTGAGGGTTATTAGATGGAACATGTCGTGTAATGGCAAGAGGTGGTAGGCCTTTCGCCCATGATACAGCAAGACCCTCACGTCCCACTTACTGACACCATAGATTTTTGTCAAAGAATGATCATCTTATCATCTGCTGTGGTCACAATATTTGATACATTTATTACTTGTTTTGTCTGAAGAAGCCTGCAGAAAAAAATCCACAAAAAGCTACATAAGAATTATGAATTTATATATTATTTATCTGTCAATTCCACTATATATATTTTTTTTTTATGTGCAATAAAGAATTTTAAAATACAATACCCAAATATTCAAATGAAATGAATAAACTAGCTAAAAATGTGGCTGAATAAAAACAGAACTATTATTAGGCTTAAAGGAAAAGGCTACATTTAGGTAGGAATTTTGTAGTAATGTTAGCCTATAGTAAGTGACAGTAAAGTGCTAGAAAGGTCTTGCTTTTCCAGATAAGGAAACAAGCTGTTTTAAGGTCACATAAAATGACAACCTTAAACTCGGCGGTCAACAAGTATTGTAATTAAACGCCTTAACTACTAGAGTAAACGGCAGGAATCATTGTACACAACGCGACCCAGATGAAGGACGCAAACAGGTGTCATAAGTCGAGAGAAAAATTATAATATTAGAGCCATAAAATACTTACTGTGCTCGTTGGACGCCTGAACAGCGGATTCGCTCACAAATGAGCTACTACGAACCGCAGGGCCCCACTGAGGTCTTCTGCCACCTTCTCTAGACTCTGTCCTCTCCGCATCATCCGCTTTGCACAGATGAAAAGCAAATACGCACCAATAAAACACTAAACCGATACGCATCGTGATATCTCAATGACACTAATGCACCCTCACAAAATAATATAACACCAAAACCGGTATATCACACACAATACACATTCTAAATTATTATTCTAACTATAGGATTCAGAGTTTCTAAGGCCACATCGCAAGTTTATCTAAAAACATAAAAACTAAGGATTTTTATATCACAGAACGAAAAATCCAGCGAGGTCGACGGTTTTTGACATATCTTATTTTAATATGGTCATACTTTTCGACTGTCTATGGACTATAAAACCGTTCGTTCTTCGTTCCATTGAATGAGTAAAAAATAGTCTCTCAATCTTGCTAAGCCATATCAAAGTATATCTGGCTATCTCTTTCTCTCTAATAGTACGACGTCAAATGTTTTGTCCTTGTCAGTGGTCATCCATTGGCTGTAGATAAAAGTCTAATTTACAAATCAGCCAATCATATGCAACTTGTTTAGCGTCATCTAGTGCAATTTTTAGGAACATTCATGACATGTTTAGTCAACTGACGTCTTTTTTTAGTTGTTTTCAAGCAATTGTATGAATATTTATTTACTAATACTAATTTGTTGAATAGTTAAATTTTTTCGTTCTAAATTTCTAATAAATTTTCTTCTGTGTTCGAATTTCTCAATTTTCTAACCGATCAATAAGTCTGACGTCACATGAAATGAAGTATTCATCAAAATATGACCTTGCCAGTTTGTAAACAATCCTTTGATACAATTTATCGTGTTTCCTCATTTTTCCAATTTAATTTTATAATTTTGATTAAATTTGAGTCAATGGTGTAACAGTCGTGCAAGATGAACATC
This sequence comes from Aproaerema taeniolella, assembly GCA_949987775.1. Lineage (NCBI taxonomy): Eukaryota > Metazoa > Arthropoda > Insecta > Lepidoptera > Gelechiidae > Aproaerema > Aproaerema taeniolella. The sequence goes on from OX465245.1 coordinate 8,491,392, forward strand.
GATTTTGAAACCATGGCCGTTTTGGAAGAGGAGTCTCAAAACGTGAGTGCTTTGATTTTCCTTCCTATTTCTTTGTTGTCACAGCGAAGGTACTTATAGCATTTGGCACACGCTATTATAAAAGCTATTAGATTAATCTATACATATATAAAAGGTTTTTGATTACAAATCAAGAGTGAACTTTGATTCCTTCGAATTAAAAATATCCTACATAAACATAGTAAACTTCCCAATCTATTCTTGTCTTGACACAATTTTACCCTAGTCATGACAATGTATACCTTTAACCATATACTGATAGGCACATATTGCACAATAGAGTGTAAGATTTCATCAGTCCTGCACCTAATTAAATCGTGGTAATTTTAAAAACCCCTTACCATGATAATAATAACATTGATAACCATGCAGCTACTGAGAGGTATCTTTATCAAATTTTTGACCTTCGATCCAAGATAATCTAAGCTTCTGTCTTTCTTCCATTTCCTATTGGAATGGCAGTTATAGGAACTTACTTAATGCAGTCATAAATGGGTGTCTATTTTATTGAAGAACAGACTACGGCATTATGATAACTTATTTCTAAATATTTATTGTGTAGGAAAACACATAGCAATCCTACTGTTGATATGGTTTACTTGTAGTTTCAGCTAGTTTCAGCAACACAACATCAACATGCATGTTATAGTGAATTCTGCCTTCTATAACACCTTCACAAATTTTTTTTATCCGATGTTGTAGCAGTATATTTATTAAATTTTAAATAGAAAAATTATGTGAATGTGTTTATAAATATGCATAGGTTGGACTTTGAAATTAAATAGTACATTTTATAACCTCGCCATGAAATAACAATACATTATACCTCTAGTACAGTCCATGAAGTAGGTAGTAGTAATGATATTTGTGGTGGGCCTTTGCCTAAGCTAGGTAATGAAACCTGTACATGGGTAACTAGTAACCATTTACAAACACACTCAACACTGGTTATACTTCACGATACACTGAAGGGTCTCTTCTTCCAAGCTGGTGTATCTTTATCTTTTTAAAAATAAAAATAAATCTTTAACTATAGTTCATTATACTCTGCTTCATAATATTTTATTAGAGGCAAATTGATGGCCCTGGAGAATATTTGCGAATATTGTGGGTTGGAAATACTATATTCAGAAATAAAAAAGTTGTCCTAAAAAATCAAAAAGCACACATTTCAAAAAGGAGGTAAATTTTAAAATATGTAATAGGTAATAGTTTTAGAAGGAAATAGTAGAAGCAATTTTTATTGATTAAAAGAGTCATTCATGCTCTGTGTAATACAGTATACTTACCTACCTATCTCAATAAGTTATGGTAGTCAGAGTATTGTTTTCATTACCTACTTGTATTCTAGTTTAACAATTATACACTTTCATCAATGTGATTTATTTAACAAAGAAATGAAAAAAATTGGTCAACATTTTTCTTGTTATCAGTTTATCACTGACAAGGTCAGAAAAAACCATAATTAAATAAAAAAGAGTAGTGCCATCTGTTTTGACAAATTGGAACTTTATTATAGGACATTGCATTCGTGCTTCAAACATTGAATTCAAGGCAAAGTGGAGAGATGGCGCTAAAACAGTTTTGGTTCCAGCAAGACGTAACATTAATAATAGGTGGTGTGCTATGGTGTGTATGGGGTTCTTAACTCTTAGCATCTTATTGCTCAAAAATCGTCATCCTCATCTGCTAATGGTTCACCTTGCTGATAAATGGACGAGGCTATGAGTTACTACAATGCGATTCTTCACTTGATACTGGCCTGGCGACTTGCCTATTTTCATTTTGATTTAAATACTCGGACAGTTGTGGACGCCATATTATCCCTCCTTACTAAATATTATAAATGCAAAAGTTACTCTGTCTGTCTGTCCGTCTTTCACACCTGAACTACTGAACCGATTTTGATGAAAAGTAAAGAGATAGATTAGAGCCTGGGAAAGGACATAGGCTACATTTTATCCAACAGTTGGGCACGATACAACCTGTAGTGCACGCGGGCGGAGCTGTGGGCGGAAAGCTAGTTTTAAATAAAAGAATGAAGACGTAACATGGGGTATTTTTACGCGTATACTTGTAGGAGTAAAGTTAAAACATCAAATTACTTATGTCCATTTAATTTTAAAGCTATATTAAAAAATAATATTATATGATGAACATCACACAAACGTATTTGTGTTGTTATTTAGGCCAATCTACCTCTCACCGATACTATAAAGTCCCTTGAATACTGATTTTTGCAGCCCTTCCTTATCGCGTATTTTCAAACGGCTAAAAGTGATAACGAATGTAGTCAATCGATAACAGCCGGGCCGGGACCAGCCCCGGATCTATGATTTTTTCTAACCGGGGCAAAAACTTTATAGTGGCGCCCCCTCCCTTCAGTGTTTGAGAAAAACTGTTAAAACTGACAAATGAGCAGCATTTTAGCAAATGAGTAGCATTTTTTGTGATCCTTTGTGAAAATAATACGACAGGATTCCCCTGGCAGAAATGAAAGATTACGCACATAACGCACGCGTTCAAAAAAAAACTTGATCTGTTAAGATGCGTTCATAAATCATTAGTATGTGTTCAAAAACTAACTGGGCGTATAGAAATACAAAAGTTTGTTTTTCAACCATATTATATTAAGACTCGATTGCTTGATAAAATTAAAAACCTATGAGATTGTAGGAAAAGAAGCTTCACTTGTTCGATATTTCGAATTCTTGTCTCAAGGATTTGGCGCCCCCATGAAACTGCCGCCCGGGGCAAGTGCCCCGGTTGCCCCCCCTTAGATCCGGAGCTGGCCGGGACCGACGACGCGAAGACAGTTATTTCAATCGATAAAAGCCGGGACGCGATCGACGGCTAAGCTGCCCTCTGAAGCACGAAAACGCTCGTGAAAAATTGCCACTTTGGTCACCCATTAGGTTGCCTGCCTCTGTGTTCGTTGCTGTGTCATTGACCGGTACAGATCACCGAGCGCAACTGAGCTTCGAGAGCTTAAGTAATTTTTTTGCAGTAAACATTAGTGATAACCAATTCTGTATTTATTATGTTTTTACTTCAACTTAGGTAAATAGACCGGGCGTATTTTATTTTGACGCCATGCGATAAGATAAACTGTTTAGTCGGCTTGAACGGGACTACTACGTACCGACCGATAACTAAGTAGGTACCTAATTGAATTTAATGCGTCGCTCGGATTTATTGAAATGAATATTGCATAAAATCATTTAAAAAGTAACCCTCTACGGTGGCGCCGCGTGTCGCGTTTGAGACTTTTCAAAAAGTCTTAATTTCATAGAACATCGTTGCTTTGTCTCTACATAATTATAATAGGTATGTCTTTTAGCATAAGGTGCAGTCTTCCCGCGAGAAGAACAGACAAGATCAGGGTTACATACATACATACGCTCACGCTTATAATCCTTGACTGGGTAGGCAGAGTCAGTGGTTCAGAACCACTAGTATCAGGATTGCTCTTTTTCCGTGTAGGGTGAAGCCCGGAATATCACCAGCGTTACCTATCCGCCGACCATCATCGGAACAGTTAAAATCCGCCGTCTTGGATTTTAGTTGAGAGAAATCATGAAACGTAGGATAAAAACAGGTTATCTTATATTCTACTGTTTAATTTGTCCATGCTGTGCCGGAAATAAATGCTCACCAATAGCTGACACAAGAGGAGGACACATGCCGTATCTTCCTTACGAGAGAGATAGAGAAAAATTTAACTAAGGCATGACCGCGAACCCCCTCAACAAAAAATATCAGTGAAAAATCACTGAAGAGTTTTGAAAAACGATCGCTCAAGATTGCACCTCAACCTCAACTGTGTTTGGCATAGTATTCGTCAATTGTCGTAAAACGTGTATGCTTGGAGTATGCTTCACCAAGATAAATGATTTCATTGACCGCCCTAACTGGATCATCCACATACACTCCTTAGCGTTCAGGTTTTCTCACGATGTTTTCCTTTTCACCAACCCCTATTAAAATAGTCTGCAATCCTGTGCAGACTGATGCTAATCAGTAAGACCTGTTTTACTTTTTAAACTGATGATAAGTTTTGGATATTCTGTCCAGAAAATATGTTTCACAGACCGTTTACCTCCATGGCTGGGCTTTATCTAAAACTGTATCTTGATTTGTGAAGCACATTCGAGTCTGATCTGAATGTAAGTTTCGTGTGATTCAGCTTACTAGGAATAACTGCTTCTTATTACATCACAACGTTTCAACTTCAGTATATTACCCCACGGGAATTAAAAGTAATTCAGCCTTAGGTTTTCAAACCGTTAAATGGCCTCTGACTTGGTTTTATCGACTTTAGTTAATTAAGATTATAATCTCTTGGTACTTTGTGAACTGCCTCAATTTTTTTCTCTTTGACGAACTTTTTTATAATATTAATGCAACCTAAATTATCCTAATCTCATGCAGGCGGCCCTTAAAGTTTCGTGGATTTGTAATTTTACTGGGCAAATTATGATATCGCGGGAGATAACAATTTCACCTGTGAAATTGTAATATTACGGAAGTTTCATTAAATTCCGTCCAATAGTGTTTGCGTGAAGGAATAACAAAAATCTGTATGGATGGATCCTCACACACTTACATTATTAATATTAGTAGGAGATAATGGGTTCATTGCAGGAACTCAAACATGAGAACTTCATGAGAAGCCTAGTAATTAAAGGATGATATCATGTAAAGCATGGTGTCGCGACCTAGGCCAGCATCTGCGCAGTTAGCTGAACAACCAAATACCCATACTCGAACTACGCAACACAAGTTCGCTCTCGAATCGCGTCAATGTGTGCTGTGTGAGCTGTGTCGCAGTAAATGTCAACAGCGACGATGTTTCATGTAATGTCTAATCGGAATATACAGGGTGTAAAAGACAGTTAGCAAGAACTGAATCCCTGCTGGACTCAGACAATCATTCTGAATGATTTTACAGTGGAATTTTTCTCCGGAAAACTTTAATTTTTTTTCATGTTTTTCTTTTATATTTTTTATTATTTAATCGAAACACTCCATTTTGCTATAAAAAACAATCATAACAACGTAAAACACGAAAACCAGCAATGCACATCGCATTCTGATAGCATCGCGGGGGCGCGGGGGGATAGCGCGCGGGGCGCGGTTTCGCGATACGTTGCGTAGCGCCAAAGTAGGTAAATAACGAAAACTCCTTAACGTGACGTTTCCGGGAAAAAGTAATTAGCTGATGATAGTTATGGGTAGATTCTACCATTTGAGTATTAGCTAAGCTGTCCTTTACACCCTGTATAAATATTCACGTAATTGGTGAGATGTTGCAGCGGCTTCCAATAGCTGGAATTAGGGCTAGGATTCATAATGCCTGCATTTACAGTCCACTCTGAAGTTCAAACGTGAAGTCGCTGAATTTCGCGAAAAAAGGAACTTTTCTATAGAAATTCTTCCACTTTTCAACACAAAAGAGGAGAGTGCCTTTGGCGTGTTTCTTTTGTTTGTCTGTGGCATCGTAGCTCCCAAACGAATGGACTGATTTCGATGCGGTTTTTTTGTTTGTTGCTGGGGTAATCGAAATTGTTCTTAGCTAATAAATTGATCAAAATCGTTTTAGCCGTTTAAGAGTTAAAATCGATTAATGACGGGGACGCAACGTATTTTGTTTTTGTTATACGTAGTCTCCTTTTTTTTGTTCTTGATTGACCTTAACATCCGGAATTCGGCAAAATTTGCATTGTTCTCTTATTTCACTAAAGTTGTAATCAAAGTTATGCTTACTTGTAGGGCCTGCAACAAAATTCTCATCTTACAACAACAAATTTTCAATCATGTCTACGAATAACCGGACAGTTTAAACTTTAGCCCAAAATAACAGTATTCACTGGTGCACGCCCCTACCCGAAGTGCGTTCTATCTTGCATTCGCTGTTACCGAGTGCAACGAAACGATAAGGTCACATTGGTTAAGGTGGGGAGGCGACACAATACGTGCAACACTGAACGACGACAGTGTATTCCTACTCTATCTATACTATAGCATCACATCGCAATCAGCCACGACATTCGCTTCTTAAATTTTGGTTTTTAAAAATAAATAAAAGAAAACGCGCGGACGCGGACGCCCTGTCTGCGCAGAGCGGCGCGCGCAGTGTGTAGTCAGCTTGTCATCAGAACGGACACCGCCGGCCGTACTAACACACAAATCGTGAGTAAAATCTACATTCTTATTAGAATCTTATGAGAAAACTACTTCCATACATGTTTTTAACACGTTTAACATTTAAATCTTCACAAGCAGATAAATATTTTGTAGAAAAACGACTTATTTCTTTGTAAAGACAGTTACTACGCCGTTAAAACGTACACTTATGTTGAGGCGAACATACGACGCAGTTTCGCCGGTGTTTTGTTACTAACCGAGTAACAGACGAACTGCGTATATTTTAGTGGCGTTGTTTACCTACGTTGCAACTGCATTTCTTTATAATGTTGACTCATTATTTGACCTAGATTAGGGGTACTTATGGTGTTACCTATGTAGAACGTGTTACCGGCTTCGTGTAATGTAGTGCGCAGTAGGTAGTAGTGTTACCTGTACATAAATTTTACCAGGTAAGTGATTATTGATGTTTCGCCATTTGTGATTGGTTTGATTGAAACAGGAAGTTATTGATTTTGCAACGAGTCTCATCCATTGTATTTACACCTTTGAAACGAGGACTGTTAAGTTATAAATAGTTTGCAGGTAAGTGTTTGTCTTCGAAATTGGGTTGTGTGTGTGGGGTGATATCATCTTAACGCTCCAAAATCGTCATCCTCGCCTGCTAACGGTGCACTCTGCTCCTACATAATCAAAGGACGAGACTAAAACCCCTAATTAACGAATTGTCAATTTCGAATTGTCAAATATTTGATTTGAAGTGTTTGACTCTGCATCATCATGAATTCATAAAGCTGAACGGCTCCAAAAATTTAATGATATATTAAATATAAATGAATAAAATAAATAATGGTACATTAAATACATTTTATTTACTTAATTGCGTTTATACTTTATTACGTAATTTTATGTAATTGACCACTGGTGGTAAATTGACATAAAAGTTTATTTCATTGAGGTTTCTAGAGTCATTTTAGTTGCTCAGAAATATTATTATTGAGTCCAAACAACAGGCGTTCTATTTAAAAGCCATTGCCCAATATACCTACTTTAAATGTTATTTAAATTTAAATGTTATTTAAAAATGTAGCCCTGTTTTGTGCGGTAATTGCTCATAAAAAATCACTAAGATTAAGGTTTTAACGAACAATGCAATGGTTAGTTTTTGTTATTAGTCGATCGCTCGATACTGCACTTTATTTTAATCACTTACGTAACTTTATCCACTTCAAAAACCTCTCAAAAACTCAAAACAAAAAAAATTCTACACGCCATAAAAATGTTTTTTCATGACTAGCATCACCTTTAAGATCAATGGTTATTGAAGAATCATTGAGACTCGACGACTAAATACCTACCACCAGTGCCTTAAGGCGACTACAGCACCAAAATTACGATTTTATGATGCGTAGATAAGCATGACGCACTGCATTAAATCGAAGAAAAAAATACTACGGTAATATTCAGGACATAAACTAGATAAGTAGTTTGCTGAAAACATGATTCAGCACTTTTGGTTCGATAGAAAAAGCTCATAAAGTCACCTCTAAATACTCAATATTGTGTATATTTTAAGCTGTAAAAACGATAGTAAAATGCACACAGGAACTTGAATTTGCTATCAAAATGTTCGTGATTGAACACTCTCGATAAGTAGTTAACGCATTTTTCGATTTAACCTGTTACCTTTCCATAAATCTCATTTTTCTAACTTGCGAACATGTTTTTACGCACGCACGCTTTCATAGTCCGTAAACTTCGTGTATCGACACTGTTCGCACTGCCGGCCCAGGCCTGTTGAGAGACGGAGATGGCACTATTCCTACGTGTGCTGCCTTTATCGGGTGCTGTAGTCGCCTTAATGCGATTTTCCGCATTACCGCATAATAAAAAACACCTCTGAAGCACCGAATAATTTCCGCGAAAATTTCTGTTTTCCGCGGAAAATTTAGTGCTCCTATAGGCGCCACCGGCACAGAATAAATAATACCTAGTACCCACCGGTGCGCGAGACGTTAACAAAAATTTGATTTTCTTAGCCTTTCAGTCAGTCAAGATCTTCACTCAACCATACATCACAAACTAAGTCCTAAAAAATTAATTCCTCCATTCCGGATCGCTTTTCACTATCGCAGTAAAATAAATCAAAATCAGAACAAATGAAACGCTAGGTAGATGAAGAAGCGAAGATTTATTTTAATCTAGTAGAACACAATAACTCTAAAATTAAAAAAAATATATCGTCCCCGACATTTGATTACTTATAACTTTTAAACGGCTGACACAATTTTGATAAAACAAAAAACCGCATCGAAATCGATGCATTCGTTTAGGAGCAACGGTGCCACAGATATACACGTCAAACTTAAACTCCCCTCTTTTTGCGTCGGGGCCGGTTAAAAAGACGACCCGGCTTCTGTAAGAGACAGTGGTCCTTTACGAGAGACCCTTACCACAAAAGACTAAAAACAATTTGTTATTGAATAAACGCTTGTATAATGGCATGTGACGACGTTCTCAGTTCATTGACACGAAAACCTTATTGAAAATACATGCCGGTTGGTCACAAGACCTTGGCGAATCGTAAACAATAACATCCTTAAGATGAGTACATAAGACTCAAAGTGCAATGGATGTCGTCTGCGAACAATAACTTCTCTCCGTTGTTGGAAGTCTTTGTGTGCACGCTGGTTTGATGAAGTCTTGAAAACACGATTCTGCAGTGTTGAATTGAAGTAAACAAAGTGTTTTTAATTGCGAGATTGCGAACACTGATTCCCAAGATACAGGTTTCTATCTAGGTAGGGCGCCAGGACACGATAAATATTGTACAGAGGCCAGCGCATCAGTTTACTTCATTTTCATTGCAAAACCGCTCTTATCACAACAGAACAAAGCACACGCGTGTTCTAACCTGAGGTGCGGCGCTTCGTATTTAAACTGTTTTTGGTTTACACTGTTCATTCTCCGAAAGCGTGTTCTAGTTTGATCTCGAATTTTAAAAATGAGATTGCACTTCAACTCTTTTCAAATCGGATGTTTTAGTTTTAATTCTACTATTTTAAGCTGTTTTCGTTAGTATTCTAAATTTCCAAGTCGCGGCAGAACTCTCTCATAGTTAGTCGACAGTACAGACAGCAGCACATCAGCTTATCCATTTGCAGAAGCTGGCGCTATAATGAGATAAGGGCGCCGTCAAGGCCAACATTTATAGCCTGATATACTGCTGTGTGTACAAGTTTTCTTCTTCCTAGAGCTTTGTCTCGTTCTACATTAGAAGTACGATAGACCATAAACCAGGATTTTTCAGATCAGTGGAGCTACTGCCATCTGACTTGTCGTCACTCTTTAATTGGATCATAAGTAGGTGTTACATCGTGTAAGCATTCAGTTGTCTGAAGGGCTACATGTCCCATAAAGCATCCATTTTCGTGCAGATTATGTGTATACTAGTTTGCCGCTCGCGGCTCGTGCCCTACTGTGGGATAAAATGTAGCCTATGTCCTTTCTTAGGCTCTAATCTATATCTGTACCTTCATCAAAATCTGTTCAGTAGTTTAGGCGTGAAAGACGGACAGACAGACAGACAGAGTTACTTTCGCATTTATAATATTAGTAAGGAAGTAAGGATTTGTACAGCTAATTGAAGTAAGTGGTACTAGGGACCTAACTCTACTTATCTCTTACGATCAACATTCTCTAACCATTATTTCATACATTATTTAAATTGAAGGAGCAAAATATTGTTGTTGCTGCATTGTTATCGAATTAAGGCACGTAATCATGCAGCTGAATCTAAAAACAGGAAATGGAGCAAAATCATAATAATGTAGACTCCATTGATGTTTTGCTATTAACCGGTATTTGCCGGACAGGGACTGAGAAAAACTACATACAACGTCCCACTTATAGTCAATCTGGTCTACATGGTAGACAAAAAGATACCAAGGAGTGCGAGTACCGTCTAACAAGGAGTGCTTCTTGTAGGCCACTATTATTCAGGTAGACAAAAATATAACAAGGAGTGCGAGTACCGTCTAACAAGGAGTGCTTCTTGTAGGCCACTATTATTCAGGTAGACAAAAAGATACCAAGGAGTGCGAGTACCGTCTAACAAGGAGTGCTTCTTGTAGGCCACTATTATTCAGGTAGACAAAAATATAACAAGGAGTGCGAGTACCGTCTAACAAGGAGTGCTTCTTGTAGGCCACTATTATTCAGGTAGACAAAAAGATAACAAGGAGTGCTTCTTGTTGGCCACTATTATTCAGGTAGACAAAAAGATAGCAAGGAGTGCGAGTACTGTCTAACAAGGAGTGCTTCTTGTAGGCCACTATTATTCAGGTAGACAAAAATATAACAAGGAGTGCGAGTACCGTCTAACAAGGAGTGCTTCTTGTAGGCCACTATTATTCAGGTAGACAAAAAGATACCAAGGAGTGCGAGTACTGTCTAACAAGGAGTGTTTCTTGTAGGCCACTATTATTCAGGTAGACAAAAAGATACCAAGGAGTGCGAGTATTGTCTAACAAGGAGTGTTTCTTGTAGGCCACTCTACTCGTAACGTAAAATTCAAAGCGCATTTCTTTTCCGTGTTTAAAAATACGCATAAGTTTGTACGAAACTATAAATATTTTTTAACATAATCCTATGAATTTTACATATCCTTCAGTTTCACAACATATTGTTATTCAAATTTAAAATAGTAATCACAATAGCAATAACGTTTTATGACCTAGATTGCTTTTAATTGTAATTTGTTAGGTAACATGAGACTTGTTAATCTAAAAAACTAGTTTATTTTGTGTTTTATTTTAGAATTATTTAATTCTTTTACGTTTTCCTAAAATGGTGAGTCTAAAAAGTAAGTTAGAGCGATTTAAATTCCAAAGTTTTCCAATGGTCGAGTAAAATAGTAATAACTAGCATCCCGCTCGGGACTTCTTTCCCGTGGGAATTCAGGAAAACTATGTAGCCTATGTTACTCAGGGATAATGTAGGATTCTAATGGTGAAATAATTTTTCAAATCGGTCCAGTAGTTTCGGAGCCTATTAGTTATATTCAAAAATACAAACATACAAAAATACAAATGTTTCCTCTTTATAATGTTAGTATAGATAAACGCCACACACTCAAATAATAGAAAACGTGACATGAAGCAAGAGAATCTCTTTTATTCTGGTATTTTTTATTATTTGCAGTGATTTAAGCTGATGTTATTTTAGTTTGCTGTTATTTTTTATGTATTTTTTGATGTGAAGATGTTATTTTGCCACGGACCAACAATAGGTATCCATTGGTTTCAGGAGTCGGTGGGCGGCAGCGCATACGGCTCGGTGGGCGCGGAGGGGGGCGACCGGCGCGAGGGGGGCAAGCGGGGGCGCAGGCCGGGCCGCAAGGCACAGGTCGACAAGCACGACATGAAGGCTAAACTCGGTACGACAATTATTTTATTTATGTATGTTCACCGATTTTTCCGCCATTTATGGACCGATTTTCAAAATTCTTTTTTTGTTAGAAAAAGTATACTCCAGAGGTGGTTCTATTGACACCAAGTTAGAATCTGATGACAAATCCCAGGGAAGTCGAGGGAAACCCTCGAATTTAATAGGCACTTACACTGTTTCTCAGGTTTCTTTTTAGGGTTCCGTAGTAATCTACGAACCCTTATAGTTTCGCCATGTCCGTCTGTCCGTCTGTCCGTCTGTCCGCAGGTTTCCTAAGAAACCCTTGGTACTACAGAGCTGAAATTTGGCATGGTCATAAATATTAACTATGCCGTCAGAACTGTAGAGTGAAATCTTAAAAAAAAAATTTTTTTCGGGTGTCTACCATAGACGTGAAAGGGCGACGAATTTTTTTTTTATAGCCAATATCATTAAATAGGGTATCATAGGACAGCTTTTTAAAAGACAGAAGGGGTTTTACTAAGAACGTTTTTCGATTCAGCACTTTGTTTGCCTAATATAAATTTTTAAAGTGAAAATTTTTGTCAAACACAAGTGTCCCCCCCCCTCTGCCAGCTAAACGGTTGATTCTAAAAATGTGAAAAAATTCATGGTGGTAGTGTATACAATGAAATTATAAGGAAAACTATCACACATAAGATGGCTCTTCAAGTTTGCGAGTAATAGTCGACCAAGTGCCAAACTTAGTTGGGATTAATAAGAATATATTTACTAAGAGATCCTTGGTACTACAGCGCTGAATTTTGGCATGGTTATATATATTGATTGCGCCAACAGATTGAAAAAATAAAATTTGGGAAAAAAACAATTTTTCGGATGTTTCCCATACACGTGAAAGGGCAATGGTTTTTTTTTTCTCGCCGATATCATCGAATGGGATGTCATAGGATAGCTTTTTAAAAGATAGAAGGGGTTTACAAAGAACGTTTTTCGATTCAGCATTCCCTTTGCGAAAAATTAATTTTTAAAGTGAAAATGTTTATTAAAAACAAGTGTCCCCCACTACAAGCAAAACGATTGTTTTTAAAATGTGGAAAAATTCACGGTGATAGAATATACAACAAAATTAAAAGGAAAACTATCACACATAAGTTGGCCCTTGAAGCTTGTGAGTAATAGTCGACCAAGTGCTAAACGTTGTTGGGATTAATAAGAATATATTTACTAATATTAGATCCTTGGTAGTACAGAGCTAAAATTTGGCATGGTCATACATATTGATTGCCCTGACAGATCTACAAAATAAAATAGTGGAAAAAATTGTTTTTCGGGTGTTTCCCATACACGTGAAAGGGCGATGGATTTTTTTTTATCGCCGTAATCATCGAGTGGGTTATCATAGGATAGTTTTTTTCAAGATAGATGGGGTTTACTACGAACGTTTTTATTCAGCAATCCGTTTGGGAAACATTAATTTTTATAAATATAAAATGTGGAATAATGCATGAGAGTAGCATTCACGACGAAGTGTACACTAATCCAAAATGGCCGCCATACAAGGTTCCACGCTTAAAGTGAGGTGAGCCGAAAGCCAAGCTGTAACATATTGACATTTCAGGTGTCGTTTAATAGGTTTTTGGGGGTGCTAAGTACGAAAATGATATCAAATTTATACAAGATCACCACGCGACCTGCTTTAGCAGCAGCTCGATATTATTAAATTATGCCTAACAATAATATTATCGCAAAAAAATAAAAAATAAACAAAAACCAAAAAAAATTCGCGCTCGCTTCGCTCGCGCATTAAATACTTCCATTTCATTATATTTATTTCATTTTTTTTTCTCGCCGATATCATCGAATGAGATGTCATAGGATAGCTTTTTAAAAGATAGAAGAGGTTTACTAAAAACATCTTTCCATTCAGCATTCCCTTTGCGAAAAATTAATTTTAAAGTGAAATTTTTTATTAAAAACAAGTGTTCCCCACTACAAGCAAAACGATTGTTTCTAAAAATTTGGAAAAATTCACGGTGATAGAATATACAACAAAATTAAAAGGAAAACTATCACACATAAGTTGGCCCTTCAAGCTTGTGAGTAATAGTCGACCAAGTGCCAAACGTTGTTGGGATTAATAAGAATATATTTACTAATATTAGATCCTTGGTACTACAGAGTTAAAATATGGCATGGTCGTAATATTGATTGCGCCGACAGATCTAAAAAATAAAATGGTGGAAAAAAATGGTTTTTCGGGTGTTTTCCATACACGTGAAAGCGCGAGGGATTTTTTTTTCTCGCCGATATCATCTAGTGGGTTATCATAGGATAGTTTTTTTCAAGATAGATGGGGTTTACTACGAACGTTTTTATTCAGCAATCCGTTTGAGAAACATTAATTTTTATAAATATAAAATGTGGAATAATTCATGAGAGTAGCATTCACGACGAAGTGTACACTAATCCAAAATGGCCGCCATACAAGGTTCCACGCTTAAAGTGAGGTGAGCCGAAAGCCAAGCTGTAACATATTGACATTTCAGGTGTCGTTTAATAGGTTTTTGGGGGTGCTAAGTACGAAAATGATATCAAATTTATACAAGATCACCACGCGACCTGCTTTAGCAGCAGCTCGATATTATTATATTATCCCTAACAATAATATATACGCAAAAAAAAAAAACTATTAAAAAAACAAAAAAAAAATTCGCGCTCGCTTCGCTCGCGCATTAAATACTTCCACTCTGTTATATTTAGACCAAAACTACAATTATTTCTGAAACTACAAACTTTTTAATACTATAGTATTGGGGGATTTTAACATCGACTATGACAATATGCTCGTAGAATTAAGAAACCAGCTGCATATTTGAACCATGCTGCTACGGAACCCTCCAATACGCGTGGCTCGACACGCTCTTGGCCGGTTTTTTTTCTACCTATTATTTACACTAAAACTAGTAAATAAGTACACTTTTTATTTAAAAAAATAAACCGACTTCAAATAGCAAAAAAAAACGTAGCATTTAATATGCTACTTACCTACTGATCTGTTTGAAGTCGGTGCCAAGCCAAATAAGTTTGATAGGCTATACGTACATCCATTTGTCCCTTGGGGGCCGTTCAACTATTACGTAAGCAGATTTATTAGAATTATTTACCCTTACCCCCCTCCCCATTGTCAGCAAAAATAAGAAAAGTTCTAACACCCCCTTCAATGCTTACGTAAACATTGATACGTATATGCATTTAATGTATTCTGGTTTATAGGGTTAGAATAGAAGACTACCGCACATAATATTTATTTAAACTAACATATACACATGGCAGTGGGCAGAGCACATTGCTCGTAGGACTGATGGCCACTGGGGCAGAAAAGTCCTCGAGTGGCGACCATGTACCGGAAGGCGCAGCGTAGGAAGGCGTCCCACAAGGTGGACCGACGATCTGGTTAAGATTGCGGGAAGCCGCTGGATGCGGGTGGCGCAGGACCAATCGAGGTGGAGATCCCTAGGGGAGGCCTGTCCAGCAGTGGGCGTCTTGCGGCTGGCATGATGATGATACACAAGTAGAAATTTATATATAATTTATCCGCGATAAGTGGAGTAAAGCAGGGGAGGCCTTTGCCCAGCTGTGGGATCTGACAGGCTATTAAAAAGAAAAACAACGGGTTGCACTCCGGGAGTGCCGACAGAAGTGAAAACTTGAACATTAACGTTGTGCATTAATATGTAAATAAAACAAAATACACAAAAAAAAACGTTATTCTCTCAGAATTCGATCCTTCGACGCATCGCCTACGATCTGATAACTTCACCACTCGGCCAAAAATACAAAAAGAAAATCTTGAGTTCACTTCGTGGTTTCGAACCCTCGACCTGTTGCTTACAATCTGGCAACTTTTCCAGTCGACCAAACTACTTTTAATTCAGTAAAATAGTCTATCGGTATTTGCGCGCTATGTGCGAATAATCGTTGACATATATTATGTCACAGAGACAATTTTACCATAGGACTGCCATCCGTCGGGGTTTCCACCCATACTTCAAAGTGCACAATGCTGCTAAAGAAGTTTTCACTTCAAAAAAGGTCGAAACCCTATCTTACGCATTTTCGATCAGGGTCACGTGACATCTGACGCGAGTTTAACATTTTTTCCCATACTAAAAGTGCCCAACGCCGCTAAAGAAGTTTTCACTTCAAAAACTTAGACTAGACCCTGTATGTTCAGAACGAAGCCGTCAGTCAGCTCGCGAGTGCCGGGCGCGCAAGAAGCTGCGCTACCAGTACCTCGAGGAGCTGGTGGCTGACAGGGAGCGCGCAGTGCTGGCCCTCAGGAAGGAACTGGAAAAGGTGACTAGGGATTTACAACCATAACAGCTTGAGGCAGTCTAATGCTAGATCTAATTTGCCCTTGCTCTGCTTTTTTTTAATCCGATTTTTTTACCCATTGAAAAAATCTTTTTTGTATGGGAATTCCTAAATACCAGATATAATTGAGATTGGCAAATTTCAAGGGGTAAACTTTTTTTATTTGTTTCTCTAAAATTTCGTGAAACAATGTACCTAATAAAAAATGTTTCACGAAAATCCATTCATTAGAACCCGGTGCCGAGGTTTTGAAATTTTTTGGTCTTACAACACTCCACTATTAATTTATCTCGTGATTTATAAAATCACAATCTTAGGGTTTTTTTTCCTTATTAATTCTTGATGATATTTTCTTTTTCCAGTACTACAAATGGAACTTAGAGCTGGATCAAGGCCGCATGCCCGAAGGTCTGGAGGCGACGCTGCAAGAACTTGGCGTCGTCAAACAGGAATAAAACAGCAGCCATGATCTCCTCCTGTTATTTAAAGGTATACTTGTTCCATCATGTAACTGTATGTATTGGAAAGAAAATGCCCACTGACAAACCATTACTAAAAAGGAAAAGACTACCCTCCTTGCGCCAGAGCATCGATCCGAAATCTCTTTGAACAACAACTACGCGTACTTTTTAGAAGTACGCAATAACAGCCTACATACAGAAGTTCTATTTTTGATGAAAGTCATGCATACGAGTGACCAGTACCTATCTAATTTTCCATCTTGATTCTGAAAATGTAATTTAAAAAACCAATTTTCAAACATAGAACTCCAGGCCTCTCCCAAGGTTTTACAAAGAGATTGGCCTTGTACTTCTAGCGCTCAGCGATTTTATATAATCTTTAAATCGTCAACCCACCTTACGAGAGGCCTGAAGGCGATACGTAACATCTTTTAATTTAAGGAATTAGTAGCCATATAGTGTTTTGTCTCTTTTCATACAAACATTATTACTTCAAGGGGCTTTACAGCCAAGCTTTTGAGGCATGACCTGTACCGGAATTTAAAACGTATTTTAAGACATGTTCCGACAAATTCAAGTTTTTGTCATATAAAGGAATACTTATTCCATCATGTAGCTGTAGGTATTGGAGAGACAATGCCCACTGACAAACCTTTACCAAAAAGGAAAAGACTACACCCTCCTGGCGCCAGAGCATCGATCCAAGGAACAACAACTGCGCGTATTATTTAAAAGTACGCAACAACTGGGCCTACAGAAGTTCTATTTTTGAAAAAGTCATAAGTACGAGTGACCAGTATCACTCGATTCCATCTCGATTCTGAAAATGTAATTTTAAAAAACTATTTTTCAAACATAGAACTCCAGGCCTCTCCCAAGGTTTTACAAAGAGATTGGCCTTGTACTTCTAGCGCTCAGCGATTTTATATAATCTTTAAATCGTCAACCCACCTTGCGAGAGGCCTGAAGGCGTATTATACGATCTTTATAGTGTTTTGTCTCTTTTCATACAAAGATAATTACTTAAAGGGGCTTTAAAGCCAAACTTTTGAGTTTTGACTAACGTATACCGGAATTAAAACGTATTTTAAGATATGTTTCGACAAATTCAATTAAAACCAGTTTTTCATAACATTGTAATTTATTATTAAAAGCTTTTTTTTAACTTTTTTAAAACACTAATTTGTCGGAAGGCTGTTAACACTTGGTAACTTCTACGCAACTGTTCGGTTATTCTTGTTTTTTATGTTTAGTCTCTGGGCAAGGCTGTATTATATAGATACGAAAAAATGACCCTCTATACTTTTTGACCACCTAAACATCCTCTATCGATCTGATTAGGTTTCAAACTGCCACATCACATTCGAGAAAATCGTCCGCCATCTTTGAAAAAAAAAGAAATAATGTTTGCGTAACTCGGAATATTCGGATCTCAGCTCTGCCAAAGCTCTACGTATCAAAATACAAACTGTTTTAATAAAATTAGAATCTATTTCGGAACGTGTGTAATGTGTACTAATTAGGCTCTAGAAATTTTACTTAAGTTTCTGACATTATTTTGTTTTATGATAAAACTTTTATTAGTGGTGCCCCTCGCATAACAAAAGAATTTCTAGGAATATTAAATAATTTACGGCTACTTTGGTCAAGTGGTAGTGATGCTGCCAATATTTGTGTAAAAAGCAGATGTTTGTTCTCGGGCCATGGGTGCTTGTATCTATCTTTGTGTATGTTCCAACGGACCCGCCACACACGGAAAACCTTAGTGTGTAACGTTAATTGTTACGTTACGCAGAGGATTATTTTTACTTGGTTTTTTTCCCACTCGACATTGTATTTAGTTCTATATGTTATTTAAAATGTGATACTTCTCTTGCAAAGGGTCATACATAGCCTTTACAACAAAATAATTATTTTTTCTTCTGTTTTTAATCCTGCCGTAGGTAATTTATGTATTATTTCAATCGTATCGTAGTCTCTCAGATTCACGCCCTGCCTGCCCTTCACCCATTCAAAGGAAGAGCACATATTCAAATTAATTTGTAAAGAGGGGTGCGCTATTATGGTTGGGAACGTATGACAGGTGTTACGTACCTGGCAAGTTGTTTAGGTCTCGTTTTTTTAGAATTTTACTTTTGTACACTCAAGAGCAGTCCCCGCTGGACAATTGATGAGCTATATTAACTCTTACGCAAACGAAATAAAGATCTGTACAAACTACAAAGTGTCAAGCTTGAGCTGCTCTTGATTGTATCTACTTCTAGACGCTTATTGTCTTCGTCTTGTATGACCATTGCAGCTGCAAAGTTGTTAAAATATGAATAACTTGCCCGTGACGTATTTCCGCCTGCCCTTTTCGGCTATTGAACCGGGTACTATCCCTCTTGGTCGATACCCCATTGATTGGTACCGAGCGTTCCACCTTATCTTCCATAATGGGCACTGTAAAGGAATGAACTCGCACTACTTCTCTGCCTTAAATTCAGAGTTCGTTTTTGGGATGGTTCGGCCAAATACCAACTAGCTGCACTAGACTCGGTGGATCGCAGAGCCAGGAGGCTCATTGGTAATAAAAAGCTGGTTAAGGATAAGCTCCAAAGCCTAGCTCATAGACGCAAAGTAGCTTGCCTATGTGTTTTTTATAAGATGTACTTCGGGGAGTGTGCTCAGGAGCTGCATGAGCTCATTCCGCCTGCCCCTTTCTTCCATCGGACGTCCAGACGCACTGCGGGGCATCACCCTTATCTTGTCGAGATACCTCGGATACGAACTGAGCGCTTTTCCTCATCTTTTGTATTGCGCACTGCCAAGGAGGCCGGCGTCTGTATTTCCGAGCTCATACAACCCGAATATCTTTAAAGTACGAGTGAATAGGCTTCTTCTGGGTGAGCTCGCTACATCCTCGACCGCATCTTTGCCCTGAGCTAGATTGTGGTCAAGAGCGAACCCATTCTTAATAAATAAATAAATAAATAACCGAAAGCTCTATAAGAAAACCAAGTATTAATAAGTTAAATCTCACACAAGGGCACATACATCTTGTCTGTGGATGCGAATAACAACATACAAAACATTAATAATTAATAAATAAGAAAGACATGCAAAAAAAAACATTTAAAATATTATATCACATGACTTTTGGCAAGAGTGGCATCCTCCTTAATAATTTCCAAGACTGTAAGCAACCAAGAGATGTAAGTATATAAAATATGAGTTAAAATTGTATACTTAACTAGTTTATTGCTTTTTTATTTCCATCTATAATTATGTATTAAATATTATTTTCTTATTTGACGTCATTTAATTAGTGTAAAATAATATTAGTATATTTACTAATCTAAATGCATACTGATAAGTACTCGTATCTAACAATTTCATTATTTGTAATCTTAACTAGTTTGTAGTTTTTGGGATGGTCCATAAAATAGACTTAATATTATTAGTTATTAAGCCGGTATTTTATTAGTGCTCTGTACTACGGCATTTAAGGTTATAAGATCCGCCATTTTGGATTTCATTATTCTAATATTATTTAAGACTTTAAGTAACTATATTTCTTACGGTAGCGTATAATAGTCGTAGATAATCTAAATTTCAAAACAAGAACATAACACCTGATTAATATATTAGTTGGGTGACTTCAAATTAGTTAGAGAAACGCCGGACGACGGCCGGTTTGGTCGAGTGGTAGCGACGCTGCCTCTTGATCGGCGGTCCTGGGTTCGATTCCCAGTCGGGGCAAACCTTTGTGTAAAAAGCAGATGTTTGTTCTCGGGTCATGGGTGTTTGTGTTTGTCTTTATGTGTGTTCCAAGGGACCCACGACACAAGGGAAAACCTTACTGTGGGCCTTTGAGTGTGTAGCGTATTTTTTAAAACTATTATGGGGTGGTTCTCCCCAAAAATCTAAACAACTTTCCCTTAGGAATCCATATGAAATTCTGAACTAAAAATTCCGATTTTCCATACTAAAGCAATCAACTGGTCACACAAGTTGTATGTAGTGTAGATTCGAATTTATTTTTCGTATTTCTACTGTTGTTCCTTGGCATTATTTTCCTCTTTTTTTTTCCACACCCTCATTTTTGCTAGCTAATTTAAGTCACACAATATGTATTATACATTGTATTGTTATTATAAGCATATGCAAGAAAACACCTAAATGGAATGGAAATAATTTGAAACAATATTCTAGAATAGGCATTAAACACCTAGTACTTTATAATACATACTTACTACGTATCCAACATTAGCAACGATAGAAGTCTCACTTATATTTACTATGTACATTATATCTAAAATGATATGACACACTCGAATTTGGTTATTAAGATTAAAAATAGTTGTAGTTCATACAATTTACTTAGTAGTATATTATCAGCTATTTAGTTAGGTATGTCCGTAAATATCGGGATCAAAAGTCGTAGCTAGATTAAAGATACGTACGTACGTACAATATAATTTTAAAAAATATTCCATACACTTAAATTTCATTTCGTTAGGATTAAGAAGACTTCAGATTAAATTTATTAAGGGAGGGAAACAGAATAGATACAAGTTACAGGAAAAAAAAATGCAACAACCGTCCGAATAACAACGTGACAACCGTAGTGCACGCGTACTAAATACACTTCGAGGGAATTTTTATGTGGTTTCCTGATGACTTTAAATTATGCGACTTCGAAAAGCAGTTGGTAACACGTACGAAAAACCGTCTTAGATTACAGGAAAGATAAATAATACACCCCCTCATGTACGTAATGTACAGCAGCTCGAGCACGATGGCGACAAACACGCGCAGCGCGCCACTCGGCTGACGGTGAAACTTCACTTTGATTGCGCGAGTGCGCCGCGCAAAGGCTTGCTCGCCCTCTGGCATTGTCAATTTTGACATTTTTACATAGAACCGCTGCAGTTGGAGTACCGTCACTTATTTGACGCAAACATGCAAGCTACGCAGTCACGTACATTGACATTTTAGGTAGGGTAGGCAGTGAACGTTTAATGATGAAAATTATTAAGATTTTTGGTTGTTAGTTAAAACAACTTACCGTCGTCGCCTCTTGCTACTTGCTGTTGTAATTTGCAGTTTCAAGAACTTGAAAAGAGTGAGTGCCTCGCATGCAGGTGAACCAGGTTCACAAGAACATGAACCTGGGTGATTGGTGAACAGGATGATTGATGACTATATTAGGCCACATTAAATATCCATGTGATTGATTGATAAATACCTTTGATAAATATTAATTACTAGATTATCAATTGTCTTTGATAATACCTCTTTTTAACCAACTATTATATTATTTAATGTTATAAGTAAATATTATTTAATCTTTGTAGCTGTATTGCATTTAAGTTCGAAGTAAAGCATATCATTAGAGTCATCGTATGACTTACTCGTCAACTAAGTGATAATGATAAAATCTTATTGCTAGATTGTTGTGGTAGTTATTATTTGAAGTTACTTGAAACTTAAATTTATTTAAAGTTTAATTTTTCGTTTTTGCTTAGTTTCTGATCGTTTTTTATATACAATATCTTATATTACATCAAACCATGAATTGGTTGTGACTTGGTTTTCGAATGTGGTAAATATCATATTTTTCTATTAAACGCTTTCCAACTCAGGCGCCTTTCAATAACTATAAAGCTATCAAAACAACTAACATATTTAAATGAAATAATATTAGCGCGATCCATAAACATTCTTATTTAATAAAAATTTTAACAACTAACAATCCCCTTCAGTTAACCGAACTAATACAGAGTAAAGCATTTGACCAAGACTTCTTGTTAATATTTGTAGTATTCAGAAGAAAAAAATGTAAAGTTCGACTTTCTCACTTACATGCATGATGCTGTGGCAACCTTTTATAGACGTCATGTACTATGAGCACCTTATAGAGCGCTATCGCTAATTGAACCCGTCCCGCGCTTGTTTACAGCGCGTGCGCTACAATCTTGAACACCCGTTCAAAAAGTGCGCAAAGGTTTCAAGTAGCCAAATGGTATAGAATAGACCTAAAACACGGTATTTAAGTTTTGCAGAATATCGCATATATTTGTATAGAACTTCAAACATCATGAACTGGACCTCATTACTATAGCGAGAGGAGTAGTCGGGAGGATAGAAAAAGCGCAAAAGAATTGACTTTATTATATTTAGAGAAACAACTAATCTGAAGTGAAGCCACGAGAGATCACCGTCAAAACGTGATCAATTCGCGGTAAATGAAGCGAATTGATTTTGATTACAGAATCTCTAGCAAAAGGCATTCTAAGTAGACGGCTAACGCGGAAGTTATACAACTCTATACAGTACCCACGCTACTTTCATCTGGCTTGGCGGGAAATTTAGACCCCTAGCACACGGCATATTTCTACGGCGCTGAAAACGCGCGTTTCACGCGTGTATACGCGCTTCAAACGCATTTGGAACGCAACCTTGTAACCTCAGCACACGGGGCGATCGTGAACGCGTAAAACGCGCGTTCAAATTTATGAAAACGCCAAAATAGGCATCTACGGCGCTGAAAACGCGCGTTTCAGGAACGCTGAGGTTACAAGCTGTAGAAATAGGCCGTCTGCTAGGGGCCTTAATTACTCTATTTTATCATAGCTTCCCATTCTACCATGTTATGGTGGTATGCGACCATATGCGAGATTCAGAAGTATAGAAATGTGACTGCAATTTACTATGACAAGACGATGTATAAAATTACTTCTTACCTACGCTTTAGACTCCTTATTTGGTCCGGTTAACGTATTAAAGGAAGATTTCTTACACCTCTTACGATTTAATCAATTGTTAAAAAAATAACTTGGAATGACTTAAACGGTTATACTTGTCCACATTAAATCAACCGACTTCAAACACAACAATGCGTATCAGCAGATAACCACAAACCGAAATGTCATCTATGTTTCTTTTTTTGTTTTTGTTGATTTTTTGAAAACTGGCCGGCCATTGGCGGAGTTCTCCCGTAACAACAAACATACAAAAAAATGTTTAAAAGACATTCAGTTGAATTGAGAGCTACCTTATTTTTGAAGTCGGTTAAAAAGGGATCTCAATCATTAGGAAAAGGGTTGTGATATGTTAGTGAGTGTGGGATTCAGCTTACCAAAAAATTAATTTTTCAAGTAACTTCAAATCCTTAGGTAGGCATACTCGTATAAAATTGTGTTTAGATGCAGACATATATGGGGATAAAATTTAAAAATTAGAGGATTTCCGGGACTTCGTTCCCGAGAGAATTGTGTGAAAAATTCAGCTAACTTATAAATTAAGTATAGTAAACAATTATTCCTTGCTTTGTTCTATGTATATTTTTTTGTGAGTAAGTTTGAATTGGACTTTTTTGTATATTAGAAATCCAAATATTATTTAGAATAGCTAAGCTTGCCTTTTTGATAGTTCAGAATTAAGTTTTGTCTTTTTGTCAACACAGTTAAGAGGTTTGTAAAACCTATTTTATTTAAGTAATTGTAATATAAGTTTTTTTTCTTTTAAAGTAAGTTGATTTTCTGCGTACTTCCTACGTTCAATTAGTAATTTTATTATTTTGTGACAAGTGAATGTTTTTATATTGTGGCAACATAGTCCTTCAGTTGATAAGTATAATTTGAGAAATAATTTATTATGTTTAATTGTTAATTACTAATGTCAGTTTTCTTTGTTTTTTACGAACCCTTATAAGTCGTCATTAGTTTATTTCTATAATCCTTTTTAAACCCAGTTAATACAATATGATTGTCGGCAATCCGCCTTAGTTTAGCAAATTACTAATTTTGCAGTTACTAGACATAGATATAGTTTGAATCGCTACCCAAAAGTCGAATTACTTGACTTTATATTGTAAACTTACTAAAGCAAAGCACCTTTACGTATAATTTTGTTGAAAAATGTATTTAAAAAATTTGGTTGATGTTTAAAATTGTATTTTAAACTATGTACAGAAACTTGCAGTAGATTGTATTATACAAACTTATATTTCTGATAATTATTTTTTGTAGAATACACATAGGGGTCGTCCATTAATCTCGTGAGGTTTTTTTGACATCTTTTTCACACCTGGTGAGACGTGGTAAGGTCATACCCGGTCCTAATACAATTCCCTAATACCCGGGTCCTAAAATCCGTTTAACTTTTAGTACAAAGTAACAAAAAAAAATACCTGAAAGTATGCAGGTAAAAATAAAGTCTTATTTATGTTTTTAATTTAAATTCTTGAATATCAATATTAAACACTGTGATAAATAGTCCAGGCAGACATTAAAACTCACGCATTCAAAAAATAATAATTTCATATTTCGTGATTTTTTTTACAAATTCCTTCCCCCCTTTCGCGTTCCGAGTGATTAATGGAAGACCCTTTATTAAAAAATATGCATTTCACGTACAGTGACACTTTCAATTAATATGTTAAATTTATTGAAAAATGCTTTTTTTACGAGTGAGGCATCAAGAGCCATCTTTAATTTAACACCTGTTAAAAATATCTAAACAGAATGTTAAAAAGAAATTATTAAAATTAGTAAAAATTTGTTATTTTTATACATTTAATATCTATTTGAACCGGAATGTCTTGGTTTTTAAAACATTGCAAATTGCTGAAGTAAATTAATTGTCTAGCGCCACTGTGCATGTAGTGCTTATATAATATCAAAATACTTGATACAACCTAAAAAAAGCCACCTCAATGGATATTAATATTAAGCTTTAGATATATAATCAGTAATTTAGTCTGGAAACGTATCCGGGTACTTAAGACAGGTATAATAAGAATAAGTATAAATACATATATCGATAAGTCATTTTATGTCAGGCATCAATTAGATATAGATATTTTAATATTACCCTTTTTTTAATATGTACCAATATTATGTTTCAATAAGTAAATATGTTATATTTGTTTATATTCTGATAAAATATCCCCCTACAGTCACATAAAAGTATCACACATAACCTTATACCTTTAAATATACAGTTGAGGTAAAGTTTATGGAAATTAAAAGTAAACTATTCAAAAAACAACAACAATCTGGAATGTGCTGTCACTTAAATCATAAACTGTACATGAAGTGTTTTCTTAAGTAGGAGTGAGTTACTGTGTATGATCGCATATCATGCAATCGAGTATTCAAACACCTCTTAACGGAAAATTGCGGATGGATTATCTAATAATATTATATATAAAAAATTAAGAAAGTTGAAAATTTAAGACAGATCAACGTCTGTCGAATCAGCTAGTGGTTAATAAAATAGTTTACATACTTCTTTTTTTTTAGCAATCCGTTTTAGTAATTTTTTATTTATTTATAAGTAATAGGATCACCGATACCATACAAAATATATATTATATATCAATATTTATATTATAGTTATAGATGAACACAATGCTAGTTATTCATATGATGTCAAAGAAAGAAGGAAAGAAGCATGTAATAAGCATTACTTAATATTATAAGAACGTCACTAAGTGATGATACCCAAGTGTAATATAATTCGAGTCTATAAATGCCCAGTGAATAGTTAAGTATTACCGTGTTGATTGTGAATATAGTTAGTTACAAGCTGCCAGAGTCCATGGACAACCTCGGATTATTAGTATTGCATTTTAGATCGACCAATCTCTCAAAAATATTAATAAATCAATATATATTTACGTTTTTTAAACCCGAAAGGGAGCGGGCGGATCATCTTGTGGTTCTATAACAACTCGATGCTATTGTTACCAAAAATATGTTGAGTGTTAAACATAATTAATATAGTGGTGAATACAAAAACAATAACAAAAACATGTAACTGCTAGTTTAGACAAAGGATTTTACTTAATATTTTAAACGCTTTCCCGCGTCGAGGGACTTTCACAAATTAGGGCAAGAAAGATATTCGTCGCGAATGGGACTTGGGACCCACGACCCCAGGATTAGCTATCCTGGTGCTCTAACCATTTGAGTACCAGAAGAAAACAGGGCGCTGAATATTTTTGTATTCCTTAAAATTATTCGAGACAAAATTATTGTTGTGCGTATAATTACATAATATGAAAAAGCTTTTATGTTTAGTAAAAAAGCCTACATATAAATAATTTCTGAATTGCACTACAGTGATATATTTTATATTTTGTCTATAATATGGCGTGGAACTATAACACCGATAAGAAAAGAATAATCGATACGATAATTTATCTCTTGTAGGTATTCTCGATTCACCGAATAACCTGAGGTAGCTTCACCGAATAAGCTAAGAGGAAAGCAATGTTTTTTACATTACATTTTAAATAAAAATGTGGATTATATAATATCTACTTAATAATGATGTTTATTTAAAGAATACTTTTTAGTTTTAACCATACTCTTGGACAACTCACACAGTGCCATCTAACCCCAAACTAAGTAATGCGTGTACTGTGGACGCTAAATAATTGATATACTACCAAAATACTTTTCTACGGTAGCATTATTAGAGATTGGTCAATCACTGGCTTCGAGACAGTAGGTATTTTGTTATTTTTGCAGCTTGTAACTTCAATGCGAGGGAATAAGTTTAGAGTAAGTTGGTACAGGGTGTAGAGTTTCATTGTAAGAAATTGATTTATTTGCTTTGGATGTTATAATCACAATTTACGTCAAGTTCGCCACACACTTGACTATACCTACACGATAAGGAAGGAACTTGTTGGCAGACAAATGTATTTTTTTAATTTTAACTGTACTGAATAGGTAACGCACTTATTCTTTTTTATGTACCTAAACAAAACTTCGAGCAACACGGAACGGAACGGAAGCCGGCGTTGCCCGAAGAAAAAAACAATTTTTTCAAGTAATTTTGAAAAATATACAAAATATATAATTCTAGTTTTTGTAACTAGTCTGATGGTCTGTAGTACAGTTTAGTATATTTATAGAGTTTTCGCATATTTTTTTCCACTTTTTCTAATACATACTTAAATTCTACAAAGATTCTGCTCTACACCCTCTACTTACCCTGTTAGGTTATAATTAAATGCAAAAAAAAGTTCCGATTACCAGCAGCGAATGTTTATTTTTAAGATACTAGATGTAGGCCAATGTATATATTTCGTGAGATAAGTACCTAAGCAATTTTTATTTTTCTCCATGTTGCCTTAATCGCACATTCATAATCATAAGTTATGTTATTGATATAACGAATATGTATTTAATATTCAATTACTTCTCTATGATATCGTTATTTCTACCAAAATTCGATTCGTTTTTTTAGAATTCTATGAATAAGTAGATGTTTAAGAAAAAAAACCATTTCCTGCTAGAAGCGTATATTTAAAATTATATTTCCAGATCCAATCTTAGGTAAGTATTCATAGGCGCACTAATTATAATTAATCTTTAATTATTGCTTGTTAAATAAATTACCATAGATCTAGATTCAGTATTCTTTATTCATTTCGTCATCTGGAAAAGTATAGTTTAACATATATTTTTCGGTTAATTATATTTAAAAGAGAAAATGTTATTTTAACTACCCGTTTGTTCCAAGCAATACAAATAATAGTTTAGCTGAAGAAAATATATAAAAGTCATAATGTCGATAAACATAGATACCTAGACGTGTAGACGTATTGAAAGGAATTTAAATTAATTAGCGAAACTTTGATTCACCCCATGAAACTGAACAACTTTCCCTGAGGAACCTATTTGAAGTTCTGTAAAATTATTGTTGTCTTCTCAAACTAAAGGCAATCATCAACTGATCGCATATGGTGTATGAAGGAAGAGGTTTTTTTTTTTTCATATTTCGACCTATATGTGCATTGGGAAAAGTAGTTCAGTTTAGTGGTCTGATTGACAGCCTTAATTTTTGCTAATTTAAAGTTATGCTACATATTTACTACAAAATATAAGAGTGTGAATAGCAAAAATGTCTATACAATTGCATTTAAAAATTTAGTAACAAATGGTATAAAATTCGGATTATTATTTGAAGTTAGGTGTAGGTATAAGTACAGAAGATTTTGCATCAGGAAACACTATTTTCGTTGAATAATCATTCTTATCGTAGCAGCACAGAGTGCACGCGTGTGGTAATCTGATGTGCGACCCTCTGTACATTCGTATTTGTTGTTTAAGGTGTAAATCTTGAAAGGTAGTTGCGGAATCGCCATAATGAATAATAGACTTAGATTATAAATATACCTATTTTTAATTAATAAAACTTTGTCTAGCTTAGCATAAACATACAGGTGTCACATTAAGCAGAAATCAAATTATCCGGTATTTATTTATAAATCGGTTACTGAATACAAAAAAAGTAAAAATGATTTTCAATAACTTTACAAAAATGTGCCTCTTAATAA
The DNA here is from genome assembly GCA_949987775.1 of Aproaerema taeniolella. Taxonomy (NCBI): domain Eukaryota; kingdom Metazoa; phylum Arthropoda; class Insecta; order Lepidoptera; family Gelechiidae; genus Aproaerema; species Aproaerema taeniolella. The sequence goes on from OX465245.1 coordinate 8,520,162, forward strand.
GACTAGTATTACATAATTTGCTACTAGTTTTGTCGCCTAGTTAAGTCAATAGTCGCTTGTTTATTTTTTTTTTGCAATTTAGATTTCTGTAGTTACCGGCAGAATTATTTGTGGGTCCTCCAAAATTATATGCCTTAACCTAATGTATCCTAGTCCATAGTCGAATGGCGCCGGAAATTTAAATTTCATGTCGCACACCTTTGCCTTTTCGAGTATTGAAGAAAAAAAAACATTAATGTCTTTATTTTCGTACTACACTATCATTTATTACATTTTAACAGTTATTTTAGGTGTTTTTTTCTGTATTCTGTGATTGATTTAAAAACGTCCCTAAGAATTAGATCTCTACTTTTTGTTACATTCTGCTTTTATGCTAAATTACACATTTCTTTTTTAACTAACTTACACTAAGAAGAAGCTTCATTAGAATAAGAAACTGCCCAAGTTGGGCTATACCTACACGTAGTAACACTATCGGTAATTATAAATATATTATAATAAAAATATTAAAAGGTACCTAATTATAAAATACATATATATTATATAAAAGATCCTATAAACTAAAAGTAGGTGATAAGCAGTCAACTAAATTGACACAATTTTTCTCGTTGTTAATTATTTTTTGTTTAGTTCACTCCGGTTTCACACAAATTCAATTTTTCAGCTAGTTTTTATGCCGGTTAACAAGAGCTGTTTAAAGTATATTTTGATTTCTTGAAATAATTTATACTAATAAATTAATACCTATTTATATTTAAATAAATATGAATGAATACTTATATTTGAATAATTCATAACTTGACCCTTATGCTGCACATTAAAGTTTTACATCTAAGTTTGTGATTAATATTTTAATTGAATATTTTTGAATAAAAAAAATGTTAAACAAGTGCTCCAAATAATAAGCCATTTCCTACGAATAGTCGTAACTAAATTAAGTATTGTAACCTAATTTAGAGATATAGTATAAGGTTAGAACCTGGGGATAATGAGCTTTGCTCTTTAGGAGTGTTGATTGTTCAAGGTTTTTCTACCTAGGTCCTTGTCACCTATTAACTAGGTATACTGGGTGTAGTAAACAAGATAAAGGATTGAGAATCAAATGTGGACCTTGTGACACAGTGAATCTAACATTCAAATAAGCGTTAAATGAGATTTATTTTGTAATTAGACAGCTTTATTAAAATACAAAAATCTGTAAAACAAAACCAAGTTCAAATCTTCATTAGGTGTACAATTAGAACCATATCTAAACATAATGAAGATTTGAACTTACCTTATTAAAAAAAAAAAATAATGTTCTGTGTGATCGGTTCTTAATCACTCCTAAAACTCGCTACACCCTGTATACACTATTCCAAACTAATTCTAATGGTACCCAAGCAACGTTCAATGATAGAGTAGTTTATTATCTCAATAAACAAATACAACAAAAAATATGAAATTCATAAGCAAATCAATGTGTCAGAAGTGTCGAGCGGTGCCTATTAAAGGGTTAGATAATATTATGTATATCGAACATGTGTTTCAGGTCACGAAGCTCATACCCCATGACTCCTGCTAAAATATATTTTTTTAAGAAACCTGGCCATGATGCTTGCAACAGCGCTGAACGGACCCGAGTCCGTTTTGATATTAAAATCTGCTTAAAGATTCGCGTAATACCAACCAACTTCCTTTTTTCATTCGGTTTTATAATACCAGATGCTAAGTACTATTCTTACTTGTACCGTAAAAAATATCTATAGAACAGTCTTTTACATATATTTTTTTGTTTGCTTTTGAACGGATGGTTACACTGCGATTTTTTTAATAATTATCTCTGAAAACACTTTTTTTCAGCACAAAATTTTGATTATTTGTTATTTTGATTATATAAATAAGGATACCACTAATACCAAAAACAGTGGTTTTTGGTTTTATTCTTATTCCTATTGAGATATTGAGTTGAACAAGTCGAAGTGTCAATTTCAAAGATAACGTATTACTGGTCGAAGATTGATCGTACTTCAAGGCGGCGGCGTGACCTGAATAGGCGCAATTCGAACATATTCCCAAACTCGACACTCTGACTGATTGATACTTTGACCCTAAACACCTGTTAGCCCCATGACCTATTACAATAACTGTAACATAGATACCTTCATATACATTTTTTAGCGTCATAAGTAAACGTTTATTTTAAGTATAGCTACTATTATCTTCGAAACTTTGAATCTAGCGGTAGGTTTAAGATAATTTACGATATTTCTGCAAATACTGGAATATTTCTTCGAAACTTTATTTACTTACTAACTAAAAATTGAAAACAATAATTTTGATTAGGCATATGTAAATGTAATATTAAAACCTTTATTTTAGGACAAGTAGTACCTAGCGCACCTTCAGAATAATAGTGACCTAACTCAAGTCAAAATGTTTAGGTTAGGTTACTAATATTCTAAAGGTGTTACAGGTACAGGTATATTATAATCCAAATATGTTACAGGTAGGTATATCTACTCTTAAAATTATACATTTTAGTCTCTTGTATCACGAATGTCACACTTTACACACGCTCTAACAACTCTCGCGTTCAAATATTCCCGTAATAAGGTTGGCAGAGCTTCCGAAGCACGAAAGAGGGCAAACCTATTTTATGTAGTGTTTTTGTGCAGTTATTATTAAATGACATACTTTTGTTTAATTATTTTATAAGTTTTACGCATAAATCTGTAGCCCATTTAGCATGAAGAAAACGTTTTTGATGTTTTAATGATATTTCATATTTGATATTTCATTTCATGTTTACTAAGTATACTAAAGCGGATGCATACTAAATGCGACAAATAAAATATAGTATCCATTAAAAATATCCGATATTTTGATAAGTCTAATGATGAAGTAATGGAAACATTTTTTTAAAGTAACTAATTGTTTTATGATATCAAAATATACCTGTTAAAGTAAAACTCAGATATAAGCTATATATTTTTCAATAACTGTAACTTGTAACATTTAATGATAAGAATATCAAATCAATGTATGTTTAATGTTTATCAGCCATAAATGATCTGGTCTAAATACATCTACATCTGCTGAATGAATACTTTGCGTAAAAAAAATATAGTATTGAAGTAAGTTTTTATCATAGCCAAAACCATTCTAATTAAATTCTTGAATTTTGATAACTTTTACTTTATTGTACAACTTGTATTTATTAACATCAAAATTTCAATTACAAATCCACAATAAAAAGAATTTCGTCAACCAAATAATTTCACTTTATCTTTAATTGGTTTACTAGTTTTAAGTATTAATGAGCTAAGTTCTTTTTAGTGTCGAATGTTTTGTTTGTGCCATCCTATGTAAAGTGAAAACCCCGGTTTATTGTTTGTTTCATAAATAAACTGCTTTTTTTTAACATTTCCTTTTTTATTTTAATACCCAAAAAAATTCAGAAAAAAAGCTATCTTAAGCATTTAACACCTAAATATGTTAATTTAATTACAATTTACAAGTTAAATTAACATCTCAAAGCCATTTCGAATACGTAATCAAGGAAACAAAAAAAAATAGAAAGCTGAGGCAAAATAAAACGAGACTTCAATTATACGATTGGTAGGTAATGGACGAGAAGTACTAGTAGATCTGGAAAGAAAGGAAAAACTTACAAATTAAATTGTATTTGGGGGCAAAGCCACAGAACAGACGGCCATCAGTTTGGTCTAGTTGTAGTGGCGCTGCTTCTTCATCGACGGGCCCTGGGTTTGATTCCCAGTCGGGACAAATATTCGTGTAAAATGCAGATTGCCATAAATTGCCGCTGTCAAAGTGATTTTAACTAGAGATGAAGGACAAACGTAGCAACGAACGAGCACTCGACATCGTTTAATCGAATCATCCATTCATGCATGGCGGGTTGCTAGAGATTAATTGGGTATAAGAATATTCGTTATACTTTTCCTCAAAACCTTGGGTTAAAGATGACACGTCTTGGTGCTTCCGGGAAGGAGTTGGCTATTTGGAATTGGTGCGAACGTGACCCGGGTTTGAAAGACTCAGCCCCACACTTTCAAGACGCGACATCCGGCTAAGTATTTTTTTGGTGGCCTTTTTTCTTTTTGATCTTAAGTTCCATATTCATGTATCGAGAGTACCCAAATCTGACGAGCATGTATTATATGTATAATACATGATGTATTACATGAATTGTAAAAGTAGAGGAAGCGAAAGAGAATTATTTCGATCTAAACTGATCTATTTTTTATTTTTTACTTACCGAAACGAGATACAAGCGCGAGCAGTGATAGATAATAATAAATAAATGAAATTGTTTTTATTTTCTCCCAAACTGTTAATTGGTCACCATGAAAAAAAAAATAGTAACAAGCACCGCTTATTTGAAGAAAATCAAGGGAGTAACCCTTATTTAAAACAAAAATTCTAATTTCCTTCTTTCAACTGATCTTTCCATATAGTTTTGTCACATAAATTCATCAAGTTTGTAGTATGACTTACTACGCTGGCTCAACGACCCAAAGTGGAACTTGGCCTCCGACAATTCTATTCTGTCTTGTGCCAATATTGACAAGTCAGGCACTTTTAGGTCTTTGGCGACTTCATCTTTCCAGCGATATCTTGGACGATCCGCCTTTTTGGCAGCGTGGTCCTCCCCCATCTTCTCTACGTGGCCCGAGCCAGCGATGTCGGGCGGCTTTTATTTCTCCGATAATGTTTGGCTCGAACACTAGCTCTTCTATTTCTCTGTTATACCTATCTTCGCCTCCACTCTCCCTAATCCTAATCTCCTCTTATGCGTCCCAGAATCTTTCGGAGGATTATGAGGAGTATGAGCCACTAGCTAACCTAACATAGAGGCAGGGCCGGATTTAGGGGGGGGCAACCGGGGCGACAGCCCCGGGGCCTCCACGAAAGAGGGGCCCCCACAATAGAGACTTCGAAATTTTTTTTTCAAATTCCAACTAGTAAACAAGAGAAAATTTTTTTACGCTGTTTTCGCTTTTAGAAATTTTTCTTTCGCTGTTTTACCTTGCAAGTGGCAAGTGTGAGTTTTCTTTCTTTTTCTTGTCATCTTCAAAAACCCTTTGCCTGTTCATGGCTATCCACAATAGAATAAAAGTTGCCAATTCGATAAGGAATTGATAGTATATTCTGCGGATTTTAGCAGCCTATTCCCCGTATTTGCGTGTCGATACAGCGGTTCCACAACAAATTATTTATTGAAAAACTCAACTGAAAAAAATTGTCCCCTTTATTTGGAAAATAATTTGGGGCCAGGGGGCCTCCACTCCTCTGTTGCCCCGAAGCCTCTCGACCTCTAAATCCGGCCCTGCATAGAGGCACGGGGAGTAGATATAGCCTTTTGAATTGATAAGTTAAATACAATTTTGAACATAAACACGTCCCCGAGGAACACAGGCATATTTGCGCCATTCCATACAACTTGTGCGATCAGATATTTTCCCTTTGTATGGAAGTGAACATAGATAAAAAAAAACATACAGTCGAACATAGAATCCTCCTTTTTTGAAGTCGGTTAAAAAGCAATCAGCCACAAACAATAGGTAGCCGTATCTAAGTCATCTCTGTTCCGCTGATAAGATTAAAAGTTAAATTGAATTGCCTCGAACTAGGCACTCTTTAAAACTAATCGTTCTGCGTTTCACCGAAGTCTTGTAAGTAGGTGTGTAAACTTTAAAGTCTGTTATGCTTATGATTAATGGCAAGATGTGCACTATTTGGTAGCTCAAATGTATTTCACCCATTTATTACTAGCATACCGTCCGGGACTTCGTTCCCGTGGGAATTCGTGAAAATTATGTAGCCTATGTTTTAGAATTATGTTTCTAATGGTAAAGAATTTTTCATTAGAATTATGTTTCTAATGGTAAAAGAATTTTTCAAATCGGCCCAGTAGTTTCGAAGCCTATTCAGTGCAAACAAACAAACAATTAAATCTTTTCTGTTTATAATATTAGTATAAATTTAATAATAAGAGCGGTAATAGCCCAGTTGCTAATGAGCCAGACTTGTAACCGAAAAGGTTGCGGGGTCAAATCCTGGTACTGTATACCACTAAGTTCGTCTTTTCGGATGTATGTGCGGATTTCTAAATCTCGCTCAGCGGTGAAGGAAAACATCGTGATGAGCTACAAAGAGAACATAAAGCCAATGATGTATTCTATTCATAAGAACTGAAGAGTAAAGTAGGTACCTACCTGCGTTATTGTTCATGTCATAATCATAACCCAGTTGAATGATGTATTTGCCACGAACTTGATTGAGTTAGGATTAGTTAAAATTTACCTAGGACAAAACAATTAACTAGAAATTCACAGAGATCAATAACAGGTAGTGTAAAGTTACTGTAGGTACACATATATAACTATTAATTTGTATTGCGTCGCCTATGATTTTCGCACTGGTATTAATTTACCATAACATAATCGAATTTAACATAACATACCTACCTAAGCGTGTATAGATATACTTTTTGTCCAATAATATAAAATAAATAATGTATTATCAGGCAACTAAGACCCATGATAAATACCTTAAAGACTAACATACTTATAAAATATTTCAACTTAAAACTACGAGCTGCAATACTCCAATACTTTCGACGGCCGGTCTGGTCGAGTGGTAGTGACGCTGCCTCTTGATCGGCGGGTCCTGGGTTCGATACCCAGTCGGGGCAAACATTTATGTAAAAAGCAAATGTTTGTTCTCGGGTTATGGGTGTTTGTGTTTGTTTTTATGTGTGTTCCGAGGTACCCACGACACAAGGGAAAACCTTAATGTGGGACTTTGAGTGTGTAGTGTTTATTTATTTATTTTTCGTACAGCCGCGCCAGGGTCAATTAGCTATTAAACCTACTAAAATTAGTACCTAACTATAGCAAGTTTCCCGGTGAAAGTTTCCTTCAATAGCAACGGCTCTTTCAAGCTTAGGCAGCCGAATTGGTGTGTAGCTCAGGCCAGCAGACCCACGGAATTTAAACAATGAATTTAGGTATTCTATGTATGCCAATATACAGTGCCTTCCTAGTGCCTATTGATGCCAAAAGAACCATATCTAGTGCCATCATAGTTTAAGAAATATAGGTCGTTGTTTGTGGGTCTGCTGGACGGATATCAGCCCAGCAGACCCACCTCTCGTACACGGAAACGGCTAAAGTTAGAGACATGGTTCTAGTTCTAAGCTTTAATGCTTTACTTGGTGCCATCGAGAAAAAAGTTTCAAACCTAGTGCTTCAAGCGTTTCGGAGCTATAAAACGATCTTGGTGTGCCTGCTGGGCGGAGGTTCAACGCAGCAGACCCAACACGATAGCTCCATAACTAGAAGGTAATTGGTATGAAATCTCATATCAACGTTTAGTGTGTAATTAGTGCCTTAGCTTAACATAAAAATATCTGTTTAATTTGACTTCCAAACATAACAAATAGCCTCTGAAAGTTCTGCATACATTTCAAAATGAATACAGTCGCGTACATAATCAATAGTTTTTACGTAATTGTTGATACAATATGGATTAAATGTCTTTTTTACAAGCTTGTATTTTATTTTCAATGTTCGTAAAGGTGATTTTTGTCCACCAAGTGACCTTTTATGTACTTACTAAGTCTTCCCCCTTGCCTGCGTGCGGGGTTTATTAGTTATTAGCACAGTTTAAGCGCTAAGTACCTAAATCAAAAATTACGTAGTTTAATTTTGATATATGATAAAAATATATCTTCAGGTTTTATTAGGTGTGCGTTATCGTCTTAACTTATATTCAGAATACAAATATATCTCGGTACTATGTGACTGTGTATAAGATTGGGACTAAAAAATTTAAGAGTTGAAAAATGTTTTTTTAACGGGTAAGTTAATAGCATATAAATTATGTAATTATGGGTTTGGTTTATTTTATGTTTATTTTTGTCCTTAGAGACTGTATTTTAGAGCATTTAAAGAAAAGCATTTTAATCAAAAAAACATTTTTACTCTTGATTTATTTTTGGTTTTTTATTGCTAAACGAATAGATTATACGAAAAAAAAATTATAACGAAGAATTCAAATAATCTAAGTAGAGTTTTTCGACAAGAATGCGTGTGAATTTCAAAATTACGAAAAACTTCTATCAGAAAATCATAGATAACGCATTGCCCCGCACTGTCACCGCGCCACCGCACTGTGCCGCTGCGCCGACGACGCGACGGCGTTTCGAATTGGGATTACCATTTTGTCATTTTACCATTTTGTTTTTTGACATTTTGTCTGATTAGCTTCTAACCGCCGTTTAACCGTTAGTTATATTTTTGGTGAACACGGGCCTTAGATAATTTTTTTAGAATTATGTAATCCTACAACTTGTGATAACAATTTATGCTACCAATGGTATTTTTTACTAAATGGGTCTTACTCATCGCTAGCTAAGTTCTCTTTGTGGTTTTTTTTTAACATAAAAAGAAAAGCAAGTAAGCATATCAACTTAAAGTGGCTTTTTAAATTCAAATATACAAGTTCCCGTACATCTGAAGGAACGCTAAAGGCCACAAGTAAAATGATATCGACGAGAATGACCCAATAAAAAGTTATTTTATGATTTTATGAATTTTGATATTTTATACTACCGACGTTGATTGTTATAAATAAATGATAACCTTTCAAACCGTATTTAATTACTCACTAATTAATGTCTCATAACTAATGTTCACTAAACATACAGATTTTAATTTCAACTGATAATTATCACATCACAAATAGAAAAGAAAGTTTCAAAACAGGTTTAAATTTACAATTTTTATATATTTTAACGCTGGTTCTTACCACGATTTGTGTACATATATCACCTCAACTAAGCATATAAAAAGTGATGAGAACCCGTGTTAAAATGTATAATTTTTTGAAAAAATCTTTAAAATCCTAAACTATAGTGTTTTCTTATTATTATCCAAAAAAAGTGGTGAAACATTTTTGACACGATCGGGATTCGAACCCGGAAGCTCGCGCTGTTAAGCCATCTGACGATTTACCTAAACCATAGTCAAGTGCTGAAAGTCATCTACCCTTTATTAGCGCATAGGCCGCGCATAGTCTTAAATGCATTAACAATCTTATTGTGAGACAACGCATCATAAAACAGTAGCGCCATCTATTGGTTTGGGAAAGCAACATGCAGATGCGTAGCCCATTTTTTTTAAAATTTATTGCCTAGTCGCCTTTTACCTTTTTACAAAATAAGTTGGTATATATATAAGGTCCTAATTTATAAGTCACTTACCTTCTAAGGCGTTATTGTATAGGTTGATAGTATTCCAAAAAACAACATAAAAATTAATCATCTGAAAATTAAATTTTGTAAAAAAAATAAAAAAAAAATTCCATTTAAAGATAAAGGTATGGTTCTCTTTCGATTATAGCCGTCCACTCCCCGCTCGCCCGCTCTACTACTACCATTATTATTTACGTTTGAATGGATGGGTTTATTCAACAAAGTAATGAAAAAATATCATAACAAAATTTTTCAAGACCTTTTAAATTTAATATTATGCTTTTGTTTTTTGAATCAAATGATATATTTTGACCTACACAATAACGTGTTAAAAGGAAAGTGACTAATAAATTAGGACTTTATATATAATAGGTATGTAGTTAATTACTATTAGGATACATGAACGATTACGAATGGGGTTATAAACTAAAAGCTCTTTAGAGGTGGCAGCATTGTTGACTGTTCCGTGTCAAGCTGCGGCGCTGTCATTTTATTTAGATTGCGAGCAAGTGTTTTTTATTTTTTTTGCGGAAATAATTACTCAAATTAAAGTCAAATTACAAAGATGTGTACTTCAATTGAAAGAAGAGTTGAGTAAAAGAAAAGCTACTTTTTTTAAACTTTTTTTTTGGATCTTTGGGGAATACATGTATACCGTATTTTTGCAGTTAATAGCTGTGAAAATTGTCAAAATTCATTAATTTACTATAAATAAATTGTTTTTTTACGAAACTAATATGGAGAATGACAGCGACACGTAAAATTTTAGGATCAGTCAACAGAGGCGACATCTGAAGTGAGAAATTGGCAGTTTATTACCCCATTCAAAAAATATGTTGGCATATGTAACCTAATAAATTGAGTTTTGAGCGTGACTGTACCTCGGTTGTTAAAATGTATGGAGAACTTTCAGAGGCTATTTGTTATGTTTGGAAGTCAAATTAAACAGATATTTTTATGTTAAGCTAAGGCACTAATTACACACTAAACGTTGATATGAGATTTCATACCAATTACCTTCTAGTTATGGAGCTATCGTGTTGGGTCTGCTGCGTTGAACCTCCGCCCAGCAGGCACACCAAGATCGTTTTATAGCTCCGAAACGCTTGAAGCACTAGGTTTGAAACTTTTTTCTCGATGGCACCAAGTAAAGCATTAAAGCTTAGAACTAGAACCATGTCTCTAACTTTAGCCGTTTCCGTGTACGAGAGGTGGGTCTGCTGCGTTGAACCTCCGCCCAGCAGGCACACCAAGATCGTTTTATAGCTCCGAAACGCTTGAAGCACTAGGTTTGAAACTTTTTTCTCGATGGCACCAAGTAAAGCATTAAAGCTTAGAACTAGAACCATGTCTCTAACTTTAGCCGTTTCCGTGTACGAGAGGTGGGTCTGCTGCGTTGAACCTCCGCCCAGCAGGCACACCAAGATCGTTTTATAGCTCCGAAACGCTTGAAGCACTAGGTTTGAAACTTTTTTCTCGATGGCACCAAGTAAAGCATTAAAGCTTAGAACTAGAACCATGTCTCTAACTTTAGCCGTTTCCGTGTACGAGAGGTGGGTCTGCTGGGCTGATATCCGTCCAGCAGACCCACAAACAACGACCTATATTTCTTAAACTATGATGGCACTAGATATGGTTCTTTTGGCATCAATAGGCACTAGGAAGGCACTGTATATTGGCATACATAGAATACCTAAATTCATTGTTTAAATTCCGTGGGTCTGCTGGCCTGAGCTACACGAATTGGTAGGTACACACAATGGAACGAAGAGACAAAGTTTCGTTTTGTTGGCAACAAAACCATCCATCAAGTCAAGTAAGTAGGTGACATCGTCGTCTGGCGCTTGAAACAAAGTTGAGTAGAGAAACATTTGATTTGCCAAACTTTGAGATTGAGACCTACCAAGGGAAATAACTTCCCTTGCGATGAAAAAGGATGGTACGGAGGCCAGCACATCAAGTTACTCCATTTTCATTGTAAAACTGTCATTTTCGCAACAACTCAAAGTGCACGCGTATGGTGACCTGAGTGCGGTCTTCTGTACATTTACATTTAGTAAATATTTTTTTTACTCTAAACTAGGCAAAGAAAACTTTAGAAACAGAAAAATAAGAAAGAAAAATTTTAAAAAAAATATACATAAGCCGCGAAAAATATTGGAATAGATTTAAATGTAAACCAAAACTCGTCTATAAGGTTACTAGTAGAAGAAACGAAATCTAGGGAGGCTTCAGTCAGAAGCTTTAAAAAGGTTTGTAATCTCAGTGCTTATTCAGCCAATGCCTTTAGCTACATTACAGAATAGCACTTTTTATTTTTACTTGTAGACCTTAATGCGCGCTTTACTAAATTGTGTAACAACTGTACGAACGTTCATTTACATAGTGTACAGTTATAACGTATTAAGTAAGTACTTAGTTACACGATTGTTACATTAGGGACATTAACGCAGACATCACTCCTAAACTTAGTCGAGTTTCATAATACAACACGCTTGCAAAAGCGTGGTTAGTAGAGTGGGGCTCATAAGCGAAGGTGCCGAGTTCGATCCCCAGTAATGCCAGACTTTTGACCACTGATTTTTATACTGCGAAATGTATACCTACAATAGTTGGATGAGACTTATGGTCCTTTCCTTTTCGAGAAGGTAAAATCTAGTGTTTGAATGAGTTGTGTCATTTAACAAGATGAATTTACGGTGAGGGAAGAAATCGTGAGGAAATCTGTACCTACATTTAGGGTGCCTAAATGTGCAGGTTTCCTCTCAATAGTCTCAAAATGGCTTAGTCAGGTTTTGTCTTAAACGAGTTATGGAGGTCAGATGGCAAAATTTGCTCCAGTGTACTCTTAACATGAGTAAGGACAAAACGTTAGAAGGAAGAATAACCGAATTATTTTCGAGAAACACGGATGCGCATCAGTTCTTTTCATTTTACGCACCACCAAAGATGAGGCAAATTGCCTCGTGCCTGCATGAAAATAATGGCTATAATGAACAGGCTGCCCTGACGTGTGGTTGAGCACGGTGAAAAGGGGCACAGGGAGCTACCACCGATGACGTTGACTACAATAGTACCTACGATGTTATTTATTTGTATATGTTATGGACCAAGTGATTAATGCGGGCATTATAAATAATGCCCGGGCATTATTCATAATGTCTAGCTCTATCGGGCAAAGTGATTAATTACTATCTAAACTTCATTATTTATCATATTGCCCGGTCATTATTAGATTGCTACATGACAATTGGGCAGTTTAATAATAAAGCTAAGTTTGATGCGGTGCGGGGAGGGAAGTACGGGGAGGGAAGCGGTGCGGGGAGGGAAGTGCCCTCGTTGCAATTTATAAAAGTTTTCGTTATTTTTTCATGACCGCCATCTTAGATTTCAAAATCTAAAACGACGTCCATGACGGATTTTTACAAACGATGCATGTCCGCCATTTTGTATTTCAAAATGGATGTCGTTTACGGAATTAGCACCCCCGAAAACCTATTAAACGACACACATATCAGTTTTATCAAAAATGTAAACGTCCGCCATCTTGGATATCAAAATGAACGACATTTTCGGAATCAGCATCCCCGACAATCTATCAAACGATACCCATGTCAGCATGCCCGAAAATTTAATATCCGACTTCTTGGATTTTCTGTGCGGGGAATCGCGACGCTCCGGGGTTTGCCCTTCTCGTCACGATTCCCCAAACTAAAATCAAAGTTGGCGGATATGAAATTTTCGGAAGGCAGTCGGCGGGTAAGACGCTTGGTGACGCTCTGGTCGTCGCCCTACGCGGAGTTTGGACTTCGGCCTCACCCTAAACGCAGCTCGCCTCGGCCTACGGCCTCGCCTCACCTACAGTATCTAAACTTGTGTGGCCGCCATCTTGAATTGAGGGGGTTGACGCTTCGCCCTACGTGGAGTTGGACTCAGTCTGCGACCTCGCCTCACCGTTAAAATCTTAACTCGCATGGCAGCCATCTTGGATTGGGGGAGGGAGAGGCTCCGGGCTTCGCCCTATGCGGAGCTCGGCCTTCGGCCTCGCCTTTTACCTTGCTACTTAATCCAAATAATGAGTCTGATTAGTTAAATTGTTTACCATTTAGTTTATTTGAAGTTAAATGACTATAATAATAAAAAAATAGCAATTAAATATGTTTGTATTACTCTGCCCAAAAGGTGATGGGCATTATGTATAATGCCCGGTCAATTTGATTATTTGAATAATTATTATCAAATTGCCCTCTCATATTGGGCATTTTTCATAATGCCCGGTCATTATGAATAATGCCCAATTTATCACTTGGTCCATAACATATACACTGTTGCGATTGACTTGCAACTTGACCAATCTCTTTATGAAAATCACTTTGTACAGAAGCAATATACCACCCTTGCCTTGTCGAGACTCCTCGAATCCGTACTGAGCGCTTCTCTTCATCTTTTATATTGCGCACCGCTAAGGAATGGAATTCTCTGCCTGCGTCTGTCTTTCCAGGCTCATATAACCCGAATATCTTTAAAGTTCAAGTGAATAGGCATTTACATCCTCGACTACATCTTCGCCCGTGAGCTAGATTGTGGCCAAGAGCGAACGTGTTCGTTGTAAAAAAATGACGATTTTGACATTAGTCGTGATCTACCTGACGCAGCATATTTCCCTTGCCATACAACGCGTAATGCCGCCAGTATTATGAGAACCCTCCTTTTAGGTACGATCCGGGGTGGGTTTTTCAATTACAATTTACATTATCACTTATTTAAGGTGGGTCCTGTTTGTCATCGCACTACATCACAACTTCATTAATTTTAATTTATATTTTAATTTATTTTAATTTTTTATTATTTTTATTTTGTGTTGTTTATTCCTTTGTTTCATTGTCGTTGTTGTGTTGTAGTGTGTATGTCAAATAAACGTTTTGAATCTTGAATCTTAAATTTACGTGTACTGTACAGAGTATGAAATGTTTTGACCAGTAACAATTATTGTTATTTTTTTTTATATTTTATATCATTTATCATCCTATTCTATCCTACTTCCTACCTAATATTATAAATGTGAAAGTTTGTGAGGATGTATGGATGTTTGTTACTCTTTCACGCTCAAACGGCTGGATCAATTTTGATAAAATTTGGTGTGAAGGTAGCTGACACCCTGGATTACCTAACACATATTCTACATAATTTTCCGAAGGCCCGGGCGGAAAGCTAGTAATTTATTATTTCAATATGCATGGTAGTCGTTCGCACTTAGGTAATTGGCGGAATTCTTCAGTGTGGTGTGTCAGACAGTAAAGCAAAGCAAAAAGAAAAATTCTAGTCACGTAGGTCTGTAAAGATCCCCTAAGACTTTTAAGACGATTGGACTTTATTTTGTAATTCTAGACTCAACTTAATATACTTTATTAGTGAAACTATAATCACCCGCGACGTTACAATTTGCCCAGTACAATTACAACTTCACGAAACTTTGAGGTATTCCTGCATAAAATTAGGATAATTTAGGTTGTATTAGGTTAAGTTAAGCTTGTAACAAAAAGTCTGTCAATTTAAAAAAATATATACAGTTCACAAAGTACCGAGAGATTATAATCTTACTGAGTGAAATTGCAATATTACGGGTTTCTCAATATAACGGTGACATCTATAACAAATGTGGGTGACTTTAATTTGATTAGCGAAACTTAAGGAGATGATTAAACAAATTTCACCAAGAAACAAAAAAAAAATTACTTATCATACTAAGGCAGGCCGGTGTTCACCAAAAATTTAACCAACGATTAGCAGCTAACCAGAGATTTGACAATGTCATTTTCATACATTTTTTTTGACATTTTGTCTGATTAGCTTCTAACCGCGGTTTAACCGTTGGTTATATTTTTGGTGAGCACGGGCCTTGTCAAATCCCTGGTTAGCAGCTAATCGTTGGTTAAATATTTAGTGAGCCTAAGGCCTGTGTTCACCAAAAATATAACCAACGGTTAAACCGCGGTTAGAAGCTAATCAGACAAAATGTCAAAAAAAATGTATGAAAATGACAGTGTCAAATCTCTGGTTAGCTGCTAATCGTTGGTTAAATTTTTGTTGAATACTGGCCTAACGCAATCGTCTGATCGCTCAGTTGTATGGAGAGGTGATTTTTTTTCATAGTGATAATTTGCTAACTAAAGTCATCCAATATGTATACTGAAAGATGAGATACCCCAATCATAGTTTCACTACTAAGGCCTGTATTACAGAAGGAGACTCAAGTCTTGATCTATACATAAGTACTGATTATCTCTTTCTCTCACTATCAAAATGACAAAGACGACTGCTACTTAAGTGTAGATCAGAGTCTGAATCGCGTTCTGTAATACAGACCTTAGTTTCATAAGATCTGTAAACGAAACCTAGATTTAATTCCAGTAGATAACTTCGTTACCTTCGTAACTAAATTAAATGAAAATGAATGAAAATGAATGAAAATGAAAAATGTTTATTTGTGCCAAACTAAACATTAAATACATACATGGCTAGGCATCTCCTTGTAAGTTTATAAAACCTGTATCAGGAGACCCCGCTCTTCTACCACATAATTTAAAAACACAACGAATTAGCAATTTCCGCAATAAGGGAAAATTGAATGGCACCATCGTCCACCGTCCCTTCCGCACAAAAAAAAGCATGCAATTAACAGTATGGCTTGGGCAACGCTAACCGCCACTCTTAGTTACCTTGCCACGCTGGACACGTGTTTCGCCCCTACAAAAGGCTTTTTCAGGGCTTCAGGAAGTAAAACCATGCCCGTGCGACCTTCACCGAGTTATTAAGCCCGACCGACCACCAAAATAAAACATCAATTATTTTTTATTGATTCTAATCTACATCTCCGCTGATTATAAAGAGGAAAGATTTGTATAACTAACCCCTGACACAAAAAGAGGGGTGTTGTAAGTTTGTATGTGTGTCATTCTGTGGCATCGTAGCTTCTAAACAAATGGACCGATTTTCATGCTGTTTTTATGTTTGACAGCTGAGGTAATCGAGATAGTTCTTATACAGGGTGTAAAGGACAGCTTAGCAAATACTTAAATGGTGGAATCTACCCATAACTATCATCAGCTATTTAAGTAATTATTTTTTCCCGGAAGGAGTTTTCATTATTTACCTACTTTGGCGCTACGCAACAACGTATCGTGGAAACGCGCCCCGCGCGCGATCTCCCCGCGCCGCGCTGCTATCGGAGTGCGATGTACATTGCTGGTTTTCGTGATTTACGTTGTTATGATTGATTTTTATTGCAAAATGGAGTATATTCGATTAAATAATAATAAATGTAAGCAGAAAAGTTTTTTATAAACTTGAAAAAAATTGAAAATTTTCCGGAGAAAAATTCCACTGGGAAATCATTCAGCATGACTGTCTGAGTCCAGGGTCTCAGTTTTTGCTAAGCTGTCTTTTAGAAATAATTCAATGATAGGAAGAAGATTAATTCAACCGTTTTAAAGTATGAGTAACTAGCATTCCGCTCGGGACTTCGTTCCCGTGGGAATTCGGGAAAATTATGTAGCCTAAGTTACTCAGGAATAATGTAGCATCCTAATGGTGAAATAATTTTTGAAATCGGTCCAGTACTTTTTAAGGTTATTCGTTACATACAAAAATACAAATATTTCCTCTTTATAGTATTGTGTAGATTTAAATTGCAAATTTCGCAACCTTAGTCTTGACATTGACTATTCGAGTAGTAGCCAAAACTCACACTCAACAATATGGTTGGTTCTAATTTAGATAATGTACATGTCGACAACGAAACCCAGTATCATAAAATTATAATAATTTATCGAACTGTAAAAAAAGAACTACTGTTATTGATTTTTCCTTTTCGAATAGAAATAAGAAGATGAAAGCTTCTTAACTGTATAAAACAAACTAGTTGGTAATGAGCCAGACTTGTAATCGAAAGGTTGAGGGTTCAAATCCCGGTGCGGGCCTGTACCACTAAATTCGTCTTTTCGGATTTATGTACGGATTTTTAATTATCACTTGATCAACGGTGAAGGAAAACATCGTGTTGAAACCCGCCTGTCCAAGAAAATTCGTTTTCAAAAGTCGAGCGGTCCACCAACCCGCGTTGGGCCAGCGTGTTGGACTATGGCCTGAATCCCCTTCGTGTTAGAAGGGAGGCCCGTGCCCCTCTGTGGGGAAGTATATGGGTTGGTAAAAAAAAATGTATGCTTTTGATAATCTACATTTGATAGGTCTTACGTTAGGCTATACGAATTTGCATTTTTAATAACAGGGTCACTAAAATTCTCAGTCAGTCTAGACACGCGCCAGTCTAATCACGCGTTCAGGTGTGACGTGTTTCTGAAATATTGGTCCCTTTGGCAGAATACATAATTTTCCACTTTAAAAACGTATGAGTCACCGACTTCAATCCCAACAACAGTTCGCACAAAGTAGATAACTAGTTTTTTTGCAGACTACAATGCCTATTAGCAGATAACCACAAACGAAAATGTCACTCATTTATACAGGGTGTTTGGTAGATTTTTTTTTGAGTTGGAACAAATCGTACTTACATTTTTTTTCCCTAAGTCTTACCATTTTTTTAGTGAATTTTTTTTGAAATTTCCCCAAAATATTACAGTTTTGGCTTAGTAAATTTTGTTTTTGTACCAACTATAAGTTTCTATTTTCTCCAGCAAGCCAAAAAAAAGATCACTCAGTCCTGATGTGTGGAAAAAGGGTAAAAAATTTTGGCACCTACTCACTGTTGATAGATAGCCAGTTTTTGTAATATTGATGTCCACGAAATAATAAGACCGCGTCCTCGCTGTAGTATTTTAAAGTCAACATTCATTTTCGTAAAATACCTAAAAATCTATGAAAAAACCTCAGGAAAATAATGATGAGATGACAAAAAATCAAAATGAATTGCATTTCCGCCATTAGGTACTTCAAAGAAAGATCTTAACATACCTACTATTTAGGAATACTACAAAGGAGAAATAAATGTATATAAATATAAATTCCAAACAATAATATTACAATCAATTGTCAAAATACATTTTTATAACATACTATTTCGCGTAAAAATACGAAATTGTCCAATTAAAAATCACCCCGAGTCATCCCCGGTCCAAGCTATGTCGTCATCAGCCCCTATACGTCCCCACCGAGGGGCACGGGCCTCCCTTCGAAACACGAAGGGGTTTTAGGCCATAGTCCACCACGCTGGCCCAATGCGGGTTGGTGGACCGCTCGTCTTTCAAAAATGAATTTTATTGGACAGGCGGGTTTCATCACGATGTTTTCCTTCACCGCTAAGCAAGTGATAATTAGAAATCCGTACATAAATCCGAAAATACGAATGTAGTGGTAGAGGCCCGCACCAGGATTTGCACCCGCGACCTTCCGACCACAAGTCTGGCTCATTACCAACTGGGCTATCACTGTGTCATTACCAACTGGGCTATCACTGTGAGCTATGTATCCAAGCTATGTATATTACCTTTATTATCCTTTAATTTTAATAAAATTAACTTCTATTTAATTTGAATTTTGATGCGAACTACTGCAACTTTGAATTTGTATCAACCGAACTATTGCTACCCAAAAGTAGCCTTAGTTCGATCAACCGGACTAACAGCCGGACTACTGCTACAAGACGAAAAAAATATGTCGACAATAAACTCAAAGACTGCTGAACAGATTTTCATACGGTTTTCACCAATACGGAGTGATTCAAGAGGAAGGTTTACGTGTATAATTTATTCCAGAAATTGTCACGGGAATGAATTCCCGGGCGGGAAGCTAATTACCAATAAAAAACATGAACCTGATGATATGAACCAAAATAATTTTCGTTTTTTTAGTATAGATTTTTTTTATTTAATCGAATAAAAATAAAACGCAATTAGGGTTTCTAGTTAACTTTTTCATTCCATAATTCAGCTGTTAAAAATGCCGAAAATATTTTAATTTTCTCATTAAGAATTTCGTAAAACTTTTATAGAGTATCATAATTTTCTTTGAAACCACTGATTGGCAAAAGGAAAACTTCTTTTTATTCTCGCCTTTTGATGCAGCCAATTAGGTAACTTGACAGAGATAATTAAAAACTAATAAATAAAATCACCAGCTCTCTGGCCCGCAACCTCATTCGCGTGGAACAAAAATATAAAACGAAATAGATAGTTTTATGTTATGTATAAGGGCTCATTGTTATAAGTTGAGTGTATATGTCTGTCTGTCTCTGGCATCGTAGCTCGAAAGTAGACAGTTTGGTCGAGTGGAAAAGTTGCCAGATTGTAAGCAACAGTTCGAGTGTTCGAATCCTGAGAGAATAACGGACTCTTTTTGTGTATTTTGTTTTATTTCCATACTAGCTTTTCCCCGCGGCTTCGCTCGCGCAAAGAACTCTTTTAGTCACCCATTTCATTCTTTAGGGGATGATTTTTGAAAAATAGCGAAACACGTGTCCGTTTATTTGCTTCGAGGTATATCTTGACGAAGTTTTGAGTCAAAATGTGCAAAAAAATTGTTTTCTCCATACAAACATTGAACCCCCATTTCACACCCTTAGGGGTAGAATTTAGAAAATTCCTTTCTTAGTGCTGTAAAGTTCATCGCCATTTTGATGATTCCTAACTAAACAAATAAAAGTTGAGATCTTATACACTTGACATTGATAGGTATTACATAGAAAGCTGCAGAAAGGTATACATAAAATACAATGGTGCTATAAAAATACAACTTTTTGATTTGAATTACTTACTTATTACAGACGTAAGCTGAATATGATAATCATGTATGTTACATAGATAAAAACACCTTTTTAAACAGACGAATATTTGCTAATCCAGAGTAATCTATTTGGCTATGCTTATTACCTAAGATATTAAATTTAAGTCTTTCAATTAAGTTATGAATAAATAAATGTTTGAAACCTAAAACAGCATATAGGTAGCCTTATTGAAGTATTTATCATATACGAAGAGGGTAATTCATTCTTTGCTTGAAATGCTCTGAGCACTTATGCAATGTGCATCCAAGGTCCGTATTATAGAACGCGACTCAGACTGATCTATACTTAAGCAGCAGTCGTCTTTGTCATTTTGATAGTGAAAGAAAGAGACAATCAATACTTAAGTATATATCAAGCTTGGTAATTTAGGTAAAACGGACCTAAATTACCAGTAGAGGGAATGTCCACCTAGACCGCAAAAGCAGTCTGCATTGCTGTCATACAGCATACACAACTATAGATATTGATTGATTTTATATCATATTATTAAACTTTCTGAAGTTTTTTTTTCATTTCTTGACATTGACTCCCCGCCCGTACGGCCCGTACCCCAGTGACGCCTACATCGCATAAGGTGCTGCTGCTGCCTAGCTAGCTAGCTGAGCAGGATGAGCGGCGACCACGAAACTTTTTTCTAATACTTACATTTTTAAGCTCATGATATCTTTTGAATGGAATGTCCGAATTGCATAATTCAAAAAGTTGTATAAAGATATTGAAGCAGTCTTGAATATGAAGTAATTTATTTTGATAAGGATTAATACTAAGATACAAATAAAGAGCATTTTATAGAGGGCGGCATTTCAATTAAATTTTTAAAATAAAAGAACACATATTGTGGCATAACTACAATAGTTAGACATATGCCGTCGCGACATTTTTTGTAAAAATTGATGTGTTCTGAAAAGTCGTAGTACATTATTTTATTCTATCATTAATAGTTTACGCAGCGCACGCAATGTAAAGAATATTTTAGGTAATTTTTTTACACCTTGGGTTACATTATTTGAGTTTCAGTAAGGATCCCTAATTTTTTTGAAAATATAATATAGCCTATGTCCATCGGGGATAATGTAGCTTTCTAATGGTAAAAGAATTTTTCAAATCGGTCCAGTAGTTTCGGAGCCTATTCGATGCAAACAAACAAACAAACAAACAAACAAACAAACAAACAATCAAATCTTTCCTCTTTATAATATTAGTATAGATTAATGCACAACGTTAATGTTCAAGTTTGTTTTTGGAAACTGACTTGATCGAGATGGTTCATTTGATCGTTATTGGAACAGCCGTTTGAAAGTTATAATTATAGCCATGAATGACTGGCAGATTCATTTTTTTTTTTAGAGTTATTGTAGAGTTAGAGTTTTTTTTACCCGACTGCGCGACGCAAAGGAGGGTAATGTATTTATCAGCCTATGTATGTATGTATGTATGTGGGTTTGTATGTACCTTTGTGGCACTATTTAGACCAAACGCGTGGGCCGATTTTGATAAATTCGTCATAATGGCGCGAGCGTCATAGAAAGTATAAAAAATTTGAAAAATCAAAATGGCCGATTTTGGACGCCATAATGTGAAAAATAAAAAAATGAACATCGACAAACTATGTCAAGTGGGGTATCGTCGAATAGGTATTTAACAATCATTAGGTTTTTCATATCTTTTTTCAATCAGAATTACCGTTTATGATCTACAACGATTTAAAGTTGGTTAGTAACGATTTTCACTTAAATATAGGCTTTTAATGCGGAAATTGTTAAATTTGTATGCAAGTGAGATATATTATATACAACTAATGAGAAAATAAATAAACAAATATAAATATCTGACCCTAACCAAAAAGTATAAAATAAAATAAATTAATTTAAAAAATAAAAAAACCCGACTGCTTCATAAAAACTGAAAAGAAAAAAAAAAGTAACTTCAGTAGTCGAGACTTTTGTTATTCAATATTATTGAATAAAAAAGATTTTTACAGTCGGGACCCATCAAAAATCGGGCTCCCTAATAATGGGTCCCGACTGTTAAAATCGTTATGTTATTCAATAACAAAAGTCTCGACTACTGAAGTTACTTGTTTTTTTCTTTTCAGTTTTTACTAAGCAGTCGGGTTTTTTTATTTTATTTTATTTTAGAGAAACTTAAGCATATACAGGGTGACTTTTTAATCAGTACGCAATATTTTGTTACGGTGTCAGTAACGTTGATAGAACGTAAATAAGGAAGAAAAAAATTGTTTTTCCAATTTTGATTCTTACCCCTTTTTAACGTCTTAGGTATAGGATGAATTTTGCAAAACGCAAAAACACTGATGTCACAAATTATGTTGAAGAGTACTATTACCAAGTTTCAAGTCAATTGGACGATTTTTTTCATACAAAAATTTTGATTTATTTTCATGCTTCAGACGATCTAGCTTGTATCCGGGAGTGCCGGCAGAAGTGAAAACTTGAACATCCTTGCGATCTACTCTCCCTCCGTCTTACGAATTTTCGATCAGGTCACGTGTCCTAACACGAGTTTAACATTTTTTTACCCATACTTCAAAGTGCACAACGCTGCTAAAGAAGTTTTCACTTCAAAAATACAGGTCTGTTAAATTTTCATAAGGTTTACGTACAAAAAATTAACTTGGTATGCGGAGGTAAGCAGTTCAATCCTAAAACAAAATTATTCAAGTAAAAATACATAGACAGGGCTTTAGGTATCTCTCTTTCAACCTCTCGGGTGGTTAATCAGTCCATGAAACTGAACCATTTACCCAAGGAACATAGGTCAAAATACGAAAAAAAAATTGAGTTCCCATACAAACTTCATCAGCATATTATAGCGCATTTTGTACGGGAGCTCAATTTTTTTTTTTCGTATTTTGACCTATGTTCCTTGGGGAAGTTGTTCAGTTTCATGGACTTGTAGCGATATCCTTTGCTTGCAACACCCGGTATTTGGCCAATTCACCGGTCTCCAAATGCATATATTTCCTGCCTGCAACACTTATGTTGGCAGAAGCACCGTGATTGGTTGAATGTTGGGTGTGTTAGGTTGGCAGGACATCCGCCCACTTAACTTTCCCCGGCTCATTACTTTCCGTACGGGGGTGGTGTGGCGAAATCCTTTGCCTGCAACACCCGGTATTTGGCCAATTCACCGGTCTCCAAATGCATACATTTCCTGCAACACTTATGTAGGCAGAAGCACCGTGATTGGCTGAATGTTGGGTGTGTTAGGTTGGCAGGACATCCGCCCACTTTACTTTTTTACTTCGCACACAACCGCGACCACGCGACATTACCGATCAAGACTTTGTGTGATAATTCTTGTGATAGGTAGTTAATGTTGTATCATTGTGTGTGGAATGCAATAAACCCTGTGAACGTTGGAACTTCTATTATTTCGCAAACCAAGGAACCCCCACTGATTCCTTACAGACTGATTAACCACCCGAGAGGTTGAAAGAGAGATACCTAAAGCCCTGTAAAGTCGTTAGAAAACGATCCCCTTGATCGTCTTTCCGTTTATTTTCCGGAATTCCGTCCAGGAATTTTGGGGGTGTTTAATTTATTGGTCTGAGTCTGAGACGGTCGGGAATGTTGTGGTTTTGATTCTCTGTAGTTTAGTTGACTATTAGTTTGTAGGTTTTGTTATCAATTCAGCAGTGTGAAAACAACGTTGTTAATGTCAAAAACGTGTCGAAACGACATCAAACTGAAGTTTCACCGTCATCGGAGTGACGTGACTCGTGAGTTTGTCGCGGGCTGCGCTAGCTATGCAGAAGCTGGTTCGCTGTTACAAGTGTACCTTATTACTTAGTACGTAGGATTTTCTTACCAATAAAAGGCTTTTATTTTCATCCCAAGAAAAATAGTCTTAGGTGTCTCCAACTCGTTAGGATACATGATAGGTTGCAACGCTACTAACCGCGTCTTTATTCCATTTTAACATTTTACCTTCCTATTAAATGTATCTAAGGGCGACATCAAGGTAAACTCTAATGATGTTAAATTTTGCTCTGTTTTAAGGAATCAATAAATTCATAATACTGAAAATGGAATTATCGTTTCCTTGTATCTCATTCTCCAAATTTTTCCTCAAACAAAACATGAGGAAGGTATATTTGAATTCCGAATAAGCAAAATAAGGGTGAATTAATTCAAATGTCAAATTCAAACACTGATTCCGACGTACGTCAATCTCGCCCCACAAGCAACAATACAAATAAAATAAATTGGTATGTACCCACCTACGACCGCCTAACGAGCCTTTGACGGCTTTCACATTTACAGGGTGTAAAGGACAGCTCAGCAAAAACTGTGACCCTAAATCAAAACCAAGATTTTTTCAAAAACCTACAACTTTCATGTTTAGATTGGGTCAGTAAACGTAGCTTAGGTTTTAATAAAATAAATAAATCATCTTGAATGGTTTTTCGTTGGAATTTTCTTCAGAATTATACGTTTTTTAACATCTTTATCTTCTTCGTTACATAGTATAAAATGAAGTCCCTTCCGCTGTCTGTTCGCTTAGATCTCGATAACTACTCAACGACTTTCAACGCAGTTTTCAGTATCTAGTGATTCAAGAGGAAGGTTTACATGTATTATTCATTCCCGAAATTTCCACGAATAGAATAGAATAGTGAAATCTTTATTTTATAGGACATTCAAGATGTCACTTAAAACAAGTCAAGATTACAATGAAATACATACAAACATACATTAAACGATTTAAATACATACATACGCAATTACGCATTCGTTCTTTTGACCCTACAGACGAAGTCCCTATTAACGAGGTCCCAGGCGGGAAGCTAGTATTTACAACAAAGGGATATAATTTTCATTGTGTGAAATATCTTTAACCAACCCTTTTTGAAACTAAAACACAATAAGTAACTTAGAGGAACCTTATATGTAATTACTTTAGACCTCAGTTGAAAACTTAAATTTACCAACGAGTATTTTGAATACATATTCAACTTTGAAAACACATTCTATAATATAAAGTTTACTCTTATCTCTCCCTTACGGTTGAAAAGTCGCGTTAGGCATGTTTAGTTTACCTTACAACTTTATAAAGTTACATAACAACAACTAAAATATGAAGGGATATTTTTCCTGCCCAAGATTATTTAGTAGAAAAGCTCTGGCTTTTTCCATTATTTTTTCTCATCGATGATTTTTCCACATGACGACTTTTTAATAAAATTGAGAGGTGCTTGAAAGTTCGTGAACCGAAATATTTTGGACATTACTTGTAATTCCGGTATCAAAAGTGAATTAAAGATTTCTTGACATTTTTGTCGGAATGTTAATGTCAAAAAATAATTAAAAAAATAAAACAAAATTGGTATTATAACCGGTGTCCGAAAAGTACGTAAATTTCGCGCTATTTTCGAAACATTTAAGATGGTGGGTTAAAATTTGACATTGTCATCTTGACACATGTAAAATTTTTTTTTTTTTTTTGATTTGGCTTCGCAAAGCATTTAGCCAACGACAAAGTTATTAAAAGTTAGGGAAACACAGATATCATAAAAAACGGATAGGAATTTGGAATGGAAAAGGAAAGGATTAGGTGAATTTTACAAATATATTTACATAAATAAAAAAGGAACAAGTTTATATTTTTATATTATTAAATTCAATAAAAGTGGCTAATATGTTGTAAATATTATGGTCAATATTATATAATAAACATTGTATGGAAGTTGGGAAAAGGACATGGGACAGAAGGAGATGTGAAAGGAAAGTTGATGTGTCATTTAGTGCGCAAGTAAAGAAAATGTGATTCAGATCCCCGTACTCTCCGCATGAACACCTGGGGTCAGGGACAACGTTCAATTTAAACAAATGAGCCGGGGTGGAGACGTGACCCAAACGCATTCTGCACAGAATTGATGTAGCCCGTTTGCTTAGTTTAAGTTTACTAAACCATGGTTTAGTGGGAATGTTTTCCTGAACGCTTTTATAAAATTTGCCCTTAGACGCAGAATCCACCCACAGCTGATTCCACGTCTGTTGCAACCTTAATTTTGCTTGCGTTATTAAATCGTTGGTATAAATATGATAGGGGAAAACATCCCCAACCTGAATGGCTTCGTTTGCCAGTTGATCAGCCCTTTCATTGCCACGAATGCCCGCATGACCAGGAACCCAAGCAACAACGACGCCAAATCCTCTATTAGAGCATTGATATAAAAAATCCCTGATAGCAAAAACTACTGGGGACTGCTTGTGAGATTTGAAAGGAAACCTTGATATAGCTTGCAAGGCGCTAAGAGAGTCGCTAAAAATTACTGTTTTTGATAGTTTCATTAATAAAATATATTCAACCGCCTTTAAAATCCCAAAGCACTCCCCAGTAAATACTGTAGACTGTGGGGGTAATTTAATTTTTTGAACTATTGTGTATTGTGAATGGTAAACCCCAACACCAACACACCCGTCGTCAGTATGTTTGGAAGCATCGGTGTAAATATAATGCCATTTTGGCCATTCATTATGTATAGTAAAATAAAATTCCGCATTAGGGTCAGAATCCGTTTTCGCAACACCTATACTGTTTTTGATTTGAGGAGTTGTTACAAGTGCACCGTAGTCGCCCTCATAGAGAGGAAGTTTTAAACTACGGTGGGTAGAGGCTTCAATATTTTTAAAAATTTTAAGACTATTAACAAGACAGGGTGATTTTTTATGTGCCCAGTAACTTGAAGAATTAACTTGTTCTGCCAGCTGAGTGACCCTTTGATACATTGGATGTGACTTTAATTGTAAGCTACAAAAAAAGAAACGGTCACACAAATACTGCCTCCTCAATGCCAAAGGAGGGTCACAACACTCAGCCTGTAAGCAGTTTATTGGACTAGATTTCATTGCACCAGTAATGACTCTTAAGGCTTTTGACTGAATGCCATCCAACTTTTTAAAGGCTGCCACACTACCTGGTTCAAGTAAGAAAGTACCATAGTCCAAGACACTTCGAATCAACGCATTATAAAGGAGCTTCATAGTAAAAGGATGCGCCCCCCACCAAACTCCAGAAAGGCATCTTAAAATGTTCATTGTTTTTTCACATCTCAGCACAATATAATCACAATGATCTACTCCTGTAAGTTTTGAGTCTAAGATTACGCCCAAGAATTTTGCCTGTTCCCTAACTGGAAGAACTGTATCACCGTATGACACCTGGATTAGTGGAGGGATCCGTTTTTTGGAAAATAATACCACATTGCTTTTAGAAGGAGATAAATCCAAACCATTAGCGTCTAACCAACACTTCAGTGACGTCAGCGCCTGAGATAAAGACTCAGCTATTCCATCCTCCGATTTTCCAGGTACATACAGAAGCAAATCATCAGCATATTGGAGTACACAAGCGTTAGGGTTCAAACACGATTCCAAATCGACAGTGTAAATATTATACAAAATAGGACTAAGGACAGAGCCCTGTGGCAAGCCTTTCCATGCAGTTCTCTCAACTATATTATCGGAGTCTGTACTATACTTAATATATCGTTCAGACAAAAGATTAATTATAAAATTTACTAATAGGGTGGGGACTTTTAAAACAATGAGTTTATGTTTAAGAATTGAAATTAATACGTTATCATAGGCAGATTTTATATCCAAAAAAGCGGCAATTACAGAGTCGCTTCTAGTAAAAGCTAATCTTATATCTGTGGTAAAAATGCTCAAACTGTCAAAAGTACATTTGCCTTTTCTAAACCCGAACTGACTCTGCGATAGTAAATTATGATGTTCTATAAACCATTCTAGACGAATTTTTATCAAGTGTTCCGCTATTTTGGACAAAACTGAAGCTAAAGCAATTGGTCGATATGATGACGGATCTGTACGGTCCTTCTTCGGCTTTAATAACAAAATTAAACTTTGTGTTCTCCAAGACTGAGGAACGTGTCCAGTGACCATAACATTATTGACTAAAGATAAATAATAAACAAGACTGTCATCATTAAGATTTGATAAAAAGGAGTATGGAATGCCGTCTTCACCAGGTGCCGAATCCCTTAATGTGGAAAGTACGCCTTTCAACTCTTCTATAGTGAAAGGAGCATTTAGAACAGAATCACTGTAGTCATGGTCCGACGATAATTGAGATGACAAAGGGCTTGTGACAAATTCTTCAGGTACTGAAGGAGGGGCCAGCCGATCCATAATTTGTTCTGCTAAAAGAGGAGAAATCTTACTTTGTGTCGTGTCATTGAATGCAGACCTAAACCTTCTTACATTCTGCCATACAAGTGAAGGACTAACATTAGGGGATAATGATAAACAAAATCTTTGCCAACCTTCAAATTTCTTTTTCTTTAAAAGTTCTTTAGTGTTTTGTGATATCTGTAAATAATTATTGAAATTTTCTTGTGACATTAATGTACAGTATGCTTTCTCTGCATTTTTTCTCTCTCTAGTAGCAATAGTACACTCTTCATCCCACCAAGGAGGTGAAGGTATCAATCCAGTGCCACTCTTCTTAAAAGGGAATGAGACATCAGCCGCCTCAATTAACAGTTTGGCAAATGATTCTGAACAGGATGATACATTTGTATGAGAGATTTCTGGCAAGTCTCGCAACTTTTGCTCTACTCTGCTCTTATACAAACTCCAATCAGCATTAGCCAGCTTGTATTTTAATCGTGGCTGCCCAAACTGCCTAGGAGGACTCGCAGAAGGGAAAGTTATTATAAGTGGGAAATGATCGCTTCCATGTGTAGAGTCATGAGGCATCCAAGTCAAAAAGGATGCTAGATCAGGTGTACAAATACACAAGTCAGGGGCACTAGGACCTTCACCAGGTCCAGAAATACGAGTTGGTGCACCAGTATTCAATATGCATAAATTATTAGACTCTATTAAATCCAAAAGTTGCACCCCATAGTAACTGTTTGAATCATATCCCCACAGTTGGTGGTGAGAATTAAAATCACCCATGCACACAAAAGGTTTTGGTAGTAAGTTGAACAAAATATTAATTTCGTTAAAGATACTTACACTAGGCTTTTTAAAATATAAAGAAACATAACAAACACTATTTACAATAACAGCAATGACAGATAATTCATTGCTAAATGAAGGAAGGGAAAGTTGAGAATAAAAAAGAGAATTCCTAATAAGTATGGCAGCTCCACCATACCCATCAGGCCTATCAGCCCTAAGACAGGAAAAACCAGGAATACGAAAATTAGACTCCTGTTTCAACCATGTTTCTTGGAGGCTAATAATAGATGGATTATAATGATTTACTAAAAATAATAATTCATATTTTTTACTAAGAATACTCCTGCAGTTCCACTGCATGACTGTGGCTTTGTGATCCATTATTATTATTGTTAGATAACTTATGTAAAGCATGTATTACTTCTGCAACGTTGGACGGTGAAATTGTATTATGCTGAGATAACAATTGTATTAAAAGTTTTATCATATCTGAGGTATTTACATTACTATCACTTTGGTTTTTATTAAAAATAGGATTAGTCTTAGGAAGTACAGGATCCTTCACCATGTCATTATGAAAATGATGATCATATCCCTTAATAACTTTTGGAAATTTCTTCTTGGAGTGTTTTACAATCCCTCTATGCATAATGATTACTTTGACTCTTTAGAATCGCTGATTGTAAATTTATCTCCATCCTATGCACACACTATTTTGTTAGGCGACTTCAACTCAAATCTGTTGAAAAACAATCTTTATTCTGAAAAGCTCCGCTCACTAGCTCACTCTTGTAATATGCATGTTCTTCCCTTAAAGGCTACACACCACTTTCCTAATTGTGAACCCTCTCTTCTTGATCTAATCTTTGTATCTTCCCTTGACCACGTAGACAAGCATGGTCAAGTATCCGCAGATCAATTTTCGTATCACGATCTGGTGTATCTTTCATACCGATTACGACCGCCTAAAGCAAAAGCTAAAACCTTGATGCTTAGAAATTTTGCCGGTATGGATACTAATAAGCTCTGTGAGGATGCTAAGGGAATAGACTGGTCTACCATAGATAAAGTCGGGACTGTGGACGAACAAGTGGCGTTCTTAAATCGTAAAATCATTGAACTGTATGACCAGCATGCTCCTGTACGAGCTGTGCGTGTAAAACATCTTCCTGCACCTTGGCTAAACGATGAGGTCCGTAGCCTCATGGAGAGGAAGACACGAGCCAAGACCAAGT
This sequence comes from Aproaerema taeniolella, assembly GCA_949987775.1. Taxonomy (NCBI): domain Eukaryota; kingdom Metazoa; phylum Arthropoda; class Insecta; order Lepidoptera; family Gelechiidae; genus Aproaerema; species Aproaerema taeniolella. The sequence continues at coordinate 8,550,414 of OX465245.1, forward strand.
ACAAGACTGACGCAACGGACAAAAATCGGGATCATTATCGTGAAGTAAGGAATCGCTGCAATACGGGATATACAGAGACGCCATTTTCACAAATCAGTTGAGAACGGTGATCCTTCTAAGGTTTGGTCGTTTCTCAATAAACTCGGAGTTGGCAAGTCACGTAACGAGTCCACCTCTAACAATGTTGATATTGATGCTCTGAACATTCACTTCTCCTCTTCTGCTTCGATTGATAGCAACATTAAGTCGAGTACCATCAGTAATCTTTCGTCACTGCCAACTCCAGGTTTTCCTCCTTTTGTTTTTCGCCATATCACGGCTTGTGATGTTAAAAAGAATGCTCTCGCCATTTCGTCGAATGCTGTCGGAGGTGACTGCGTTAGTCGTAACATGATCGTTCCCATCATTGACATCCTTTCCCCTATCATTGCCAAAATCTTTAATAATTCCTTTGCATTAGGCGTGTTTCCTTCCACTTGGAAAGAAGCCCACGTTGTCCCACTGCCCAAAAAGCCCATCCCTAGTTCCTTTTCAGATTATCGTCCTATATCCATATTACCTTTCTTGTCCAAGGTTCTTGAAAGACTTGTTCAGCAACAACTTTCTTCTTTCCTTAACGTGAACAATCTTTTCAATCCTTTTCAATCCGGCTTCCGCCCCGGTCATAGTACGACAACTGCCTTAGTTAAAATCTCTGATGACATTCGTACGGGTATGGAGAATCAGAAGTTGACGGTGTTGACATTACTGGATTTCAGTAATGCTTTCAACACTGTTGATTTTGATATTCTCCTTGCGATGCTACGTTCACTTAACATATCTCCAACTGTGGTGGCTTGGTTTCATAGTTACCTGTATGGACGTCGGCAACGCATCCGTATTGAAGAAACCTTCTCTACGTGGTGTAACACGTCTGCCGGCGTACCGCAGGGTGGCGTCCTTTCCCCTCTCTTATTTTCTATCTTCATTAACTCCATTACCCTTCCTCTTATTTCTTCCTATCATTTGTATGCAGACGATCTCCAAATCTATACACAGGCTCCAATTTCACAACTCGGGAATGCGATTGATATCATTAATCAGGACCTTCTAAGTATTAATAGTTGGAGTCGCTCTCATGGTCTTAATGTCAATCCAGGGAAAACCCAAACCATTATAATTGGAGGTCGATGGTACGCTGCGAGGATTGATTATGACTCGCTACCACCAGTTATTTTTGATGGCGTACGTATTCCTTTTAGTAATCAAGTAAAGAATCTTGGAGTCATTTTTGATAGTAGTTTGTCCTGGAAACCTCACGTTTCAGAGGTAAGTAGGAAGGTGTTTGCCGCGTATGGCTCGCTCAAACGGTTTAAAAACTTTCTGCCTATCAAAACCAAAATATCTTTGGCTCATGCACTTCTATTGCCAATATTGGACTATGCCGATGTTTGTTACCCTGATATAACGGTTGAGCTTATGAATAAATTAGAACGTTTGCAAAATCTTTGCATCCGTTTTATTTTTGGTCTGCGGAAATTTGATCATGTGTCCGACTATCGTTCCCGTCTTCAATGGCTGCCAATTCGCCTTCGGAGGGACTGTCACATCCTTTCGCACTTATATACTATCCTGTCCAATCCTAATGCTCCCGCCTATCTCAAAAACTTCTTCACCTTCCGTTCAGCTACTCTAAACAAAAATCTCCGCTCTTGCTATAATCTTTCATTAAATATTCCTCCTCACACTACTAACTTCCTCTCTCAATCCTTCTCGGTCCAGTCTTTCCGTCTCTGGAATAATCTCCCTGAATCCATAAGACGATCTCCTTCCTTAGAATCCTTTAAGTTACGAGTCAAAGCCCATTTCCTCAACTCCGTTTCCTGTACCCAATGAACCTTTTCTGTTATCATATGTCTCTTTCTTACATATAGTAATATTATATTGTATGTATTAGTATATATAATATTATTTATGTACTCGTATTTAGTTTAATTTTACTTTTATGTACTTAAATATTGAGCTGTAGTTTACGTAATATAATATAAATATATTTTTGTCTTTTTATTTTTATTGTTAGCCACTACCCGCTCTGCTTTATATTTTTCCATTATTTTCCTACCCAAAGGTTGCCTGGAAGAGATTGCTACCTTAGCAATAAGGCCGCCTTTTTGTACATTACTGTTTTCTGTCTTTGTCTGTTATTGTAATGTTTTTGTGTTATCTATGGTGTGCAATAAAGTATATGTCTATGTCTGTCTATGTCTATGTCTATGGAGACCTAGGTTGTCTAAACACTGTCTTTTTATATGACACAGTAGAATTTAGTGGATTTTGAGCCAAAGAATTATGTTTGTATGTTGTAGAAGCAGAGGATGTTGGTGCTGTGAGAAGAGCATCTGCATATGATTTTCTAGTTATTGGTGGATGTAACTTTACTGCCTCCATATAAGAAATACAACTCTTGCTCATGGTTTCTTTGATATTTTTTCGACGATTAAATTCTAAACATTTTTTACTAATAGCTTCATGGTACCCCTTGCACAAACAATACCAATAATCCTCTTCTTCAACATCACAGCTATCTCCTGAATGCCCTTGACCACATTTATAACACCTTGGTGCTGACCGACATTGATTTTTAACGTGACCATATCTACAACAGTTATAGCACTGTACAGTTGGATAAATGTATAAATCAACAGGTAGAGCAGTGTAGCACATGTAAACGCGTGTTGGTAAAATTTGCCCATCAAAAGTTACAACAATAGTTCCTGTATTTACAAATTGGCTATTATTGTTGACAGTCACTTTCCTTTTTAATCGTCTGATTTTCATGATAGGGCCACATCCAATTGGAACATTAATATTCGCCAAAACCTCATCATCAGACCAATCCATAGGCACTCCCCTAATTACTCCCATACGTGCCACATTAAATGTAGGGACAAAGGCTTTATATTTTTCATTTAATAAGCTATTGTGTTGTAAAAAAGTGTTAGCTTCTGAATAGGTTGAGAAAGCCAGGCTAATGCGATTTCTCCCAATACGCTTGAGGCTACCATTCACAATACCTTTAATGTCTGCTCTTTTAAGGAAACGACCAAAGGTCACTGGATGAAGAATTGTGGAGTCGTTGCTACTTTCAGTTTCTTTCTGAACGTGAACTACATATGGGGCTGCATCTGATGCCTGGTAAATTGGCCGACCAACCGGCACACGAGTGGTTCCGTCAGACTTGGTTTGTTGTTTATTATTTTCAATGAAAATAGGAGTTGCGAGAGCACGGGGACCAGAACTGATACTATCACTATTTAAACATTGGCAATCGGTTGGTTTTTCCTTTAAACCATGTTTACGTTGTTTTTTATTGCATGTGCCGCAAATTGCGCGGGAAAGGACCCTTTTTCTTTTTATAAGTTTATTGGTGGAATCTGACACTGAACAATCAGTGTCCATGGACGATTCCAGGACATTAATTAATATGTCCATTCGCGTGGACGCACTATTTACATTTTGTACAAGATTCTGATGTCCTGGAGGAAAGACTGTTCCTCCAGGATCATCGGGCGGATCGCCCATGGAAATAAAAAGACTTACCTATATATACAGCAAACTACACACTACTATTGTAAATATACAAGTAAATTACTAATATACACAACAAATATTTATAGTTAAACCAATCCTTTTCACAATTTTATAATAAAATTAAAATCCGCAACAAGAAACACAACCGAACCGACCGAAGTTTCCCGCCCTTTTTTTCACATGTAAAATTAATCTTGGAGCGTTTCACAATAAAAGAGCGCATAGAAATTGTACAAATATTTTACGAAAATTCACGTTCAATTACACGTCGAAAGTTACGAGGAAAATTCGCTTCAAATCGCGTGCCATCTGAGTTGACACTTCGTAATTTAATCGCGAATTCATTTCTTTGGGGCTACGTCAAAGGTAAGGTCTACCTCAACAATCTCTTGAAACACAATATTCTTCGAGTTATTGGTGAAAAAAGCAGGGAAATGTGTGAAATTGTCATGAAAAACTTCGGCAAAAGAATCGGCATTTACAAAAATGCCCGTGGCGGCATTTAGCAGATATATATTCAAATAAAATTGTACAAGTCTCTTCTTTAAAATAAAATAAAACTACGAAGAAATTCCAATTTATTCGCTTTTTATTTACAAAAATCTTCCTTTACCTACTTTTGGGACATCCTTTACTTAAATGAGTATTATTAGGTTTAAATACATAGCTAACATCGACGCGTGACAACATTTTGTCGTATGTATCTCGTTGAGCCGTCTCATGCTATCCTATTCTGTCAGTGCGGTACAGGCAGTAGGTACGACATAGATCATACAAAACTATACAGGGTGGAATTTTGTAGTGCCGCCTGAAGGAAAAGTACTCTTAATACTGTAGATAGAAAATTGTGCTCAAATAAAACATTCCTTTATTTTTGAAAAATAAGGGAATCTAACTGACTAAAATCTGCAAGAATTACACCCTGTACTGTTATTGCATTGATCGTTTAGGGTATTATTAGGATGAAATCCGTCTAACAAACTTGGTAAATTAAATTAAATCCGGACTTCTAAATTCAATGGGTCAAGTAGCACTTTTACTTAAAGATCCATCTGTTTACTTATGTTAGTAATTAATACCACAACGTCCACAACACACGATCGATGCAATAAAACAGGGTGTAATCTGTAAGAATTACAGGGTGTAATTCTTACAGATTTTAGTCGGTTCGATTCCCGGCTGTTGCAAGCGAATTTCCGAAAATCCTTGAATGCAGTTTTCTTTCTTTTCAAAAATAAGGGAATGTTTTCTTTTAGTACAATTTTCTATCTACAGTATTAAGAGTACTTTCCCTTCAGGTGGCAGTGGCATTACGAAATTCCATCCTGTAACTCGTCTGTGTAAACCATGCAGGGTTTAATTTAAAATTTGCCAGGATGCTTTAAATGTTAATTCACCTTTGGCAGGGATGGCAAACCTTCATGGATTCACGTTCCATTTTTTTTTATTTAAATATTTTAAAAGAAACAGTAATTGCTTAACCTAATGATCTAACATAAACCACAATATGGTTTGTCTGTAGACCACTGACCGTCGTCTGCCATTATTTAAAAAAATAATAATGAGACCATGCCATCAAATGATGTTGACTTATTGTGAAAATATTTAACTTAACAAGAGCGCTTCCCGTGGTGGGCGGGAAGGGCTCTTGTTTAATTTCCGTAACGTAGGCTCACTTAAATTCGTTAGTTGAAGTGCATATCTAGGTAGTGAATTTTGTTAATTTGTCTACTACTCGTAGAATAGTAAGTATACAGGGTTTTAGGTATCTCTCTTTCAACCTCTCGGGTGGTTAATCAGTCCATGAAACTGAAATTTTGATCTCCCATACAAAATGCGCTATATGCTGATGAAGTTTGTATGTATGTATGTATGTATGTACAAAATGCGCTATATGCTGATGAAGTTTGTATGGGAACTCAATTTTTTTTTCATATTTTGACCTATGTTCCTTGGGGAAGTTGTTCAGTTTCATGGACTGATTAACCACCCGAAAGGTTGAAAGAGAGATACCTAAAGCCCTGTATATTATCTATGCTTTGTCAATCGGTGGCGTGCCCAAAATATTTTGCCGCTTGCCATTGGTTTGCCATCCCTGTCCTATGGGTTCACGCATAGACTTAAAAAGTTTTCACTAGGCTGATTAACGAAACATCGTCGATGGCTTACGGCTATACTTAGCGGGTCAGACTCGTGAGAGGTGCTGAGTTCGATACCCGGAGCCGCCGCATACCAATGACTTGTTTTCTGAGTTTGATGTTCATATGGTAAAGCAAAACATCGCGAGGAAACTTGATCTAATCCCCTGTTAACTAAGGTCATGGAGGTCAGATGGCAGTCGCTCCATTGTAATGAGTTGATCTGCTTAATTTTGTATCATGGTCAATGACAAACGTGATAGCGCTAGGAAGACGAAACTGGGGGCAAAAGCGCTAAACAATTTTTATAAAGATTTGCAAAATTGTTAATAGGAACATTTTGGTGTCCATAATTCTGGCAGCGCCACTACACCGATTTTGAAATGGATTATTGTATCTTAGTCAATGCACTTTTCATTCTATGAAAAATTGCTGAGAAATTGTCAGGGTAGATGGTTTCTGAGATTAATGGCAAATTTTGGTGCGCTAACCGGGCTGACGTCAGTTCAGCAGCGCCACCTCTAGAACTCTGTAGTTATAGTAAATATCTAAGACCTGTCTAGATAGTCATTACTCATGAGTTTTACAGTTCAGGGGAAAGTGGTAATAGATGGAAAAAGTAAGTATTTTGGGAGATATTAAAAAAAGTTTGGGGCACTGCTGGAATGACGTCAGCCCAGCAACATGTTTTAATTTTTTTCATGCAACATGTTTTCACCAGCAACCTAATTTTTTGACAGCAGGTACTCTGAGTTCCAAGAAGTTGTGTCAAACTGGAATTGGCGATATTCTGCAAGTATTTATCATTTTAGGGCATAATAAAGTGAGAAACGAAGCCTATCGAGATCTCAGTAACCATGAGGTATTAGAACGCTCAGTCAACTCCAATCGAAAGGCAAATACATTTTGGTTTTCACGGAAATCCGGAGGTCCAAAACTTATATTAAATTCCGTTCATCTGGCAGCCCAGCCATATTAAGTTGATATTGGTCGGAAACGGGTTAATAAAAATGCTTTTTGCTATTGAAAAAGAAGATAAAGAAATAAATAAAAACCCGCCCTTTGTGTAACCTAGAAACCAGAACACGTCGTCGCGTCGTGGCATTTCTTTCATCTCTGTGATCAAACTGATCAAATTGAATATCAGCCACACTAATTTCGCTTTAAAAAAAAATAGTTTTATTTCAGGCATGGCCCATAAATTGTTAGTAACAAAGGAAACTTACAACTATGTTAGTACTTACTATCTAGAATAAAATAAAAATTTAATTAAAAATTTTAATTAACTAATCTAGAAGAAGACTTCATATGCCAACATAGGCTTTGTAATCTTTCGGACTTAGCCACAACGCGTCATGCCCGTTTTTACACTACACGGATTTCGCGTCGTAGTCATTTTTTTCGCTCAAAACACTGGCTATTTTTTCGTTCAACCTAACATACACAATATATTGAAAGAAATAACTCCAAATTATGTATTTTCAAATCATTTTTAAAGTAAAGCACAAAAATTAATTAACAACCACAAATTTTCGTAGAAATATTTAGCATAGTAATATGGCAGGGTTATAATACATACATCTTTCCTTAAATAATTAGTATAATAAGAAGAGAACTGTAATATGTAATATAATAAGAAGAGAGCTGTGTATTTTAAGATGAGTCTTCGACTCGTTTTCCCTCCAAAAGTAATTACTTCTGATTGGTTTACGTTCAACCAATCCGAAAAACAAGCCACCACACAAATATTAATCAGCCTGCCATTTTTAAATTACCGATTAGTTTCAGTTTTAGAAGAATTTTAGAGGAATATTTTTATGTATATTTACTTGCAAAAGTGAGCTTTGTCTAGCTAGAGTCTAATCTCAGAAAATCTACGAGGATTTCCGTTTAGTTAATTTCTCGAATAGTAAGACAGACCGATTTACCACTCATTCAAGTTAGTAGGTAGGTTCATTTAAATTTAAATATTTCACTAATCTGCCAAGTTCGTTGGCCCCAATGCACAATTATTTTGGCAAAAGGGTTTTCAAATTGGAACTTAAAAGCAAAGCAGCAATCTAAAATTGTATTAATCCTTCTGAACTGAAGGATGTTGACCGACAAACCTAAGAATTACTTAATTGAGATAGTTCATTTAACTTTTTCAAAACGTCATGACTAGCTTTTATTGAGTGAAGTGAGATATGAACTTAACATTAGTGGTTTTGTGAGCTGTGGACGTCGCAACTCAACATATAAAATGGCTGAAATATGATATTTTTTACATTTTCAACCATTTTTATGAAGTTTTTTTTGTTTGATAGCTGACCTGATCGAGATGGTTCCTAACTAGATTTGATTGAAATCGGTTCAGCCTTTTAAGAGTAATATAAGCAATCGAGTGTCGGGGTGACACATTTTTTAAATTTCAGAGTTATTGCCTAAGCTGAAACGGAGACGCTACGCGCTCGCTCCGTCAATAAGATTCATGGCAAATTGAGAAGCTAGCCACTAAAGATAGTCGATGAACGATTTCTACTGAACACTGTCGTATACGACGTATACGATATATCGCTGCGTTTGGTTTACACCTTCAGTAAATGCTATGTGTGAGATTGAAATGGAACGAGCCGGAAAGGGAGAGGATCTTCCAATCTTTGAGGCTAAATTAGGATGCAGGTTGGGACCATAAATGAAATTTTGTCGGATCTTAGCTGTACTGCAGCCAAAAATGATATACATTCCTTTCTAAAGTAGTAATAGGTTAAATAGTTCAAAGCACAATAGGACTGACATAAAAGGTCTGTAGTAAAAAGTGCTGAATAATATATAAAGATTTAAAAAAAATGATATCGATGTCGACGCGTCGAAACCGGCTTTACAATCCATGGTAGCTCTGACCCTTTTAAACCCCCGACAAAAAAGAGTTGTGTTATAAGTTTTCTCATTATCGTATATTATAGGTATAGTCAAGTATGTGGCGAACTTGGCTAAACCTGGTGTCAAGAGTTTTCAAACCGTCAAATGGCCTTTGACTTGATGTTCTAAGTTTGACGTGTGTATCTGTGTGTCTATGTATCTGTTTGTCTGTCTATGCCATACGATACTAAAGACTCTTAAGGCATCGTACGAGTAGCTCCTAAAAGAATGGACCGATTTCGATGCCGTTTTTTTTTTGTTTGAAAGCTGACGTAATCGAGATGGTTCTTAGCTATATTTGATCAAAATTGGTTCAGCCGTTTAAATATTACTAGCTGATGCCCGCAACTTCGTCTGCGTGTTGTATGTATTTCTATAGACCGAGTTTGTTCACTGACACAACTACAGATACATGAATTGCCGTTTTTTATTAAAGATTACTTTTTTCGTTCATATTTTCGTTTATTGATAACTAAGGAACAGCAATTTCTAAAAATATTTTTCACTTGAAAACTTGGTTAACTATGTCATATTAGGTTGATACTTAATACATTACTTTGGATCTGAAAACAAAGCTCAAACATAGTTGTTTCCTCTATCGCTTATATTTTCTATATATACCATTGTTACACTTGCTGATTTTGATAGATTAATGTCCGTATTACAGAACGCGACTCCGACTCTGATCTATACTTAAAAAATTATAGATCAGAGTCTGAGTCATCTATACGGAGTGATCTATACGTAAGTCAAAAAATTTACGAAAATTGTATGTTGAAAGACCTATTACTTAGGTAAGTACAATAAATGACACACGAATTCAAGATCACACCTTATAGACCATATTCATAGTGGTTTTAATAAAATAAATGTCAATTGTCAGTTTCTATTGAGTTACCCGCCTTTAAAAATAAGAAATGCATTGAAAACACCGGCTGTACGGCCATAGATTACTTTGCTTAAAACTAAAAATAAGCCGTTTTATTGTTTTCAAAAAGTGACATCCTGAAGATAGAATAATGTCATTTAGGTTCTCCGACAGGGCTGAATTCTCTAAATTTTGCTATGTACGGACGGCCCCAACTCAGGTTACCACACGCGTGCACTCTGTGCTGTTGTGATAAGAGCGGTTTTACAATGAAAATGCAGTAACCAGATGCGCTGGCCTCTGTACCAAGAATGCAATGTATTTGGTTGGCAGCTGGTACATCCCAAATTTTTTGTTCAGTGCCAGTTCAGCACAGTTTTTTTATATATTTGTGGGTCAGTTACTATAATTGTAATTTCTTCCGACTCACTTATTGTAATGCCACCTGAAGGGAAAGTACTCTTAATACTGTAGATAGAAAATTGTACTCGAAGAAAATATTCCTTTATTTTTGAAAAGAAAGAAAACTGCATTCAAGGATTTTCGAAAATTCGTTTACCACACCCGGGAATCGAACCGACTAAAATCTGTAAAAATTACACCCTGTACTTTTAATGCATCGATCGTTAGGGTCAATTATAAGAATGAAATTTCTCTGAAAAACTTAGTAAATTAAACGAAAGGAAAACTATGAAATCTTAAATTAAACCATTGAATTTAGCATGTTGGTATTGACTCATTGAATTTATAAGTCCGGATTTCACAGATTTATTGGTTTTTCTTTCATTTAATTTACCAAGTTTGTTAGAAAGATTTCATCCTTATAATTGACCCTAACGATCGACGCAATAAAAGTACATGGTATTCTTACAGATTTTAGTCGGTTCGATTCCCGGTTGTGGCAAGCGAATTTTCGAAAATCCTTGAATAAAGTTTTCTTTATTTTCAAAAATAAAGGAATGTTTTTTGAATATAATTTTCTATCTACAGTATTAAGAGTACTTTCCCTTCAGGTGGCATTACAAAATTCTACCCTGTGTACAGTCGAACATACCTCCTCTTTTTTGGAAGTCGGTTAAAAAGTAATTCAAGTGATACAGTGTATCCGCTCCGTTTGGTTTCGACAAAGATTCAGCGGCAGTGCTTCTCGCCGCCATAGTTCTTCGTAAACAGAAAGAGAGGAGTGAAGAAATTAATTGAAGACATAGCTAAGAAATACATATATTGAAGACCTGGCTGTATGGACACAGATTCCTTTCCCTTTCTCGAAAGAGATAAATTTAAAAAACAGCATGTCCATGCTTTTAGCCCATGTATGTCAAAACTACGTTGATCTCTATGGTATGAGTAAAATGTACTGAAAAACACCTAGCTTTGAATTTTTTCAGGGGTTTTTGTTGTTGGTTTTATATTTACTGGCTAAATTTTGAGATTTTCTGTAGCCTTAATGTTGACCGGGGATATAAGGTACCACCATGCAAAATTTCAATTAAATCGGTCCAACAGTTTCGGAGATTAGCCCGTGCAAACAGACAACCAGACAAACAGATAAACAGACAAACAGAGAAACAAAAAATTTAGAAAAAATCGGGATATGTTTTATTTCTCTTCTTACATCCCCCTGACTCGGTTTTTAGCATTTTTTTTCAATGTACAGAAATTCGACCTCTACAGTTTTATTATATGTATAGATAGATAAGCAATCGGATGTCGCGGGTAGGGTTTATGCTCGAGCTTTCTCGAACTCGAGAAAACTTGGGAAATTTGGATTCAGTCGAGACGAGAAAAAATTACCGGAACTCGAGAATTCTCGAGTTTCGAACTTGAATCGAGCCAGACGCACCGCGCGATTTTTTTTCGCCGTGTATCATTTTTTCACTCACTGCCACACTTCGATCAGCACGCCTCTACCAGAAAACTGAGATCCCAGGGCCGCCAGACCTTACTTATTTTCTCAGTAACCAAAAGTGTGGGAAAGAGTAGTGCTAATATGTACTATTAATTAACATATGAGTACCTGCTAGCTTGGGCCGACGGCCAATTTTCAGTTCTGAAGGTACTTTCAAGAATTACTCACTTGTCTTGAAGTCTGGGTGCTGATGTCTTATAGAATATAATTAATTAAATATAAAAATTAATGATCAACACCGCCAGACCCTCTCAGTCGCCTGTAATTTCAGCCAGACGCTTTACAGCTTGCAAATAAATTGTGCGTACCTAATACAATATAACAATACTTTTCATAGCACCCAGACTACAGGACAAGTGAGTAATTTTTGGAAGAACCTTCAGAACCTGGTGGCTAAAAATTGGCCGTCGGACCAGGGTGCATTATAAGCACTACTTTTTTCCACACTTTTGGTTAATGAGAAAAAGTAAGGTCTGGCGGCCCTGGGATCTCAGTTTACTGGTAGAGGAGCCGTGCCGAACGAAGTGTGGCAGTGAGTGAACAAATTAGCGAATGAACGTAGTGAGCGATGCGTGATGCGTAGTGGTTTTACTAAAAACTTTTCTTAGCTTATTGCATACTATTAGAAAGGGGACAGTCCAAAGATGTTTTGGAAAAATTGGAAGAACATGATCACTTTTGTTTTTTTTTATTTAAGACTAAAGTTGAGGTTTCAGTTAATTTTTTTAACATTAAAAAATTTTCGGGGCAATAAAAAAAGCCGGATGTTGCTGGCGAGTAATTTTGACTTCGGTAGAACCGCATACCGATAGAAATTACAGATTTTAAAAAAAATTGGAGCAGTACCATACACTTTTTTATCAATGAATTTTAAATGCGCACTTTTATAATTTTTCAAACCAAAATAAAAAAAGGCATAAAAAGTTGTGGGGCCAAGAATTTATATGGGGGCTGAGGAGGTAGCGAAAGACCCCTCCTATGGGCCCTATTTGGCAAACGATGCAAAATACCCTGTATTTCAGCAGATTTCAAAGGTTTTAATAAAAAGGCTCGAGACCCGAGAAAACTCGAGAATTTGACCTCGAGAATTTGACCTCGAGAATTCTCGAAACTCGAGAAAAGAAAAAGGTCGAGAAATCAGAAACCCTAGTCGCGGGTGATACAAAACTTTTTGATTTTAGAGTTATTGAAACAAACATAATGAATCTTTTTCAAACCAATTGTCTTTTCGCAGGCACGGAGTTAATTCCCAATATGACAGAAAACTTGTTATTGCAAAATTGAAGTTGCTTTTGCAAATACTTATCATTGCAAAGCATTCGCTGTTTTGATTTTTGTATGCGAATTAAATTTTACAACAGCATTGTTACTTTATTTTTTTTATGGAATAAAGGTATAAACACATGCCATTTTGTTGAATGAGTATTGGATGGAACAGCCCGCTTTATTTTTTTGCGTGAAACCACTATAGAAATATAGAAATACTAACTTAACCATTAGAATCGATGTAATGTTGAAGAAGAGTTGATTTTTTTAACAATAAAGCAACTGAATAATACCTAGGTATTTGTTTATTTTTGTTTTAGTATTTCGATAATTTTTGACTTGTACGTGATGATGATGAATATTGTTATTTTAGAGCTTTTGCGACCATTTTAGGCAGTACTGAGTGAATTATATTGTTTTCTGAAATATTGACCCTGTTACAAGAAGAGCTACCAAATAAAAGTTAAATAATAATAATAAAAGTAACAATAAGATCCACTTAAATCAATAAATAAAGCGGTGATAGCCTAGTTGGTAATGAGCAAGACTTGTAATCGGAAGGTTGCAGGTTCAAATCTTGGTGCGGGCCTGTACACTAAATTCCTATTTTCGGATTTATGTACGGATTTCTATATCACTTGCTCAATGGTGAAGAAAAACATCGTGATGAAACCCGCCCGTCCAAGAAAATTCATTTCCGAAAGAAGAGTGGTCCACCAACCCGCATTGGGCCAGCGTGGTGGACTATAGCCTAAATCCCCTTCATGTTTCGAAGGGAGGCCCGTGCCCCTGGGTGGGGACGTATATGGGCTGGTAAAATAATAATAACAATAAATTGCTGGCCAAGATGCGAGCGATAATAAAATAGTGCCCCAATTATTAGGAAGTAGGTAAAAGAAAAGCTAATAAAAAAACTCCAAAGCCTAGCTCATACGCGCAAATTAGCTTGTCTACATATATGTGTTTTTTACAAGATATACCCTCGGATCCGTACTGAGCACTTCTTTTCATCTTTCATATTGTGCATTGTTAAGGAATGTAATTATCTACCTGTGCCTGTATTTCCAGGCTTATGTAACCTTATATAACCCGAATCTCTTTGAAGTTCGAGTGAATAGGCAGGCATCTTCTGGGTGAGCTTGCAACATCCTCGACCACATATTCGACCCTGAGCTAGCTTGTGGTACAAAGCGAACACTTCTTCTATTTATTGTTTATTATTATAAGATGGGTTAACTCTTGACCTCAATCTTGACCATAAGGTCAAAGACGAGGTCGATGATGGAGCGAGATAACCCAGAAAATGCCTATAAAGGCACTGGTACTCCCACGCACCGACGGAACACAGCAAGCTGTTTGACGTCAGACTTCGGTAGGAGGATGGTCGCGAACCAGACGGCCCTTTACAGAGTCTACCACACCGCATGGGACCATAGGATGACACCTCAGATTCAGAAAAAAATGAAGTGTCGTTGCCTGGGATGGATTACTAGGAGGCAGGTCTCATTTGTGTTTCCTTAGTCGCCTCTTACGACACCCACGGAAAGAGATGGGGTGGTGTTATTCTCAACCGATCACCACACGGTTAAAATCCGATCAACCACAAAAACTCAAAGGAAATTTTATTAAAAAAAAAGAAAGTTAATCGGTACTTTACTGTTCAAGAAATGAATCTCACAGAATTTCTTAGAAAATCTAGAAAATTATATTAAACTAGCTTTCCGCCCGCGGCTTCGCCCGCGTGGGCTACAGGGTATATCGTGCCCAACTGTGGGATAAAATGTAGCCTATGTCCTTGCTCAGGCTTTAATCTATCTCTGTACCACATTTCATCAAAATTAGTTCAGTAGTTTAGGCGTGAAAGACGGACAGACAGAGTTACTTTCGCATTTCTATTATTAAGTAAGGATTAGGAAAGGTTCCTAAGTGGGATACTTGACTAATGTAGGTAGGTACTGGAAAAAATCAAAACGATTTCAAATTATAGATCAAGGTAAGTAATATGAATAAATCAAGGTATTCAAGTGGCTTTGAAGCTTGAAATATCTAGGATAACAGCGGCAAATTCAATTCACCGACAATTCATCCGTTAATTAAATGGGTATTAAAGCTGTCAATCTAACATCAATCAAGCAGAAACCACCCACAAGCTTCAATGAACACAGTTTCAAGAGGTTTAAGTAAGTATGTAAACGTACTTAGTAAGCCCTTTTGAAGACGTCTTAGCAAAATTACTTTTCATTTCTCATACTCGGAAAGTAGTGTTATTTTGATCTGATTATTGGCTGGAAAATGCTGCTTCCCTCCATAGGGAGGGAAAAACTCATACAAATTACTTCCCACCTAAGGGCCGGAATGAACTTTAAAACTAGAACTGTTGTCAGCTGTGAAGAGTTTTATGTAAAAAAAACTAATAAAAAAAATGCTGCGGCCATGTGAGTTTCTAAACAGCCAGTGTGAACTTAGCGCAAACTTCTTTGAGCGGAATAAGCCGCAACAATTACGCGGTGAGTTCCATTTTTAAAATGTAACTTTTAATTTCACGAATTGTCCTAATTTGACAATTAATTTTAAATAGGTACTACTCTTCGATCAAATATAAAGAACTAGATACACAATCCACAACAAAAAAGTTCCCTCACTAAATGATCACCCACTTGACGTTTTGGGTTGTCTTTTCGTTTAGTAGCATTCGTTCGTTCCGAAAGTAACCATGCCGCAGTGCGCAGTGAAAAATTGTAAAAATCACACCTCCAGAACATTAAAGGAATATGGAATTACATTTTTTAAATAAGTAGTTTTGTAATTATTATATGTGAATTGAAATTATCTTGGTATTTGGCCAAGAAAAGGTTATAAAACATTTTTTTAGTTTAATTTAATAACATTTGGCGAGAGTATAACCCTTTAAATTGAATAGACACTAGCCGAACTTACAAATCCATACCGTTATATTTCAACATCATTTGTTCGGGTTATGCAGTGACTCTGTACTAAAACAAATAGAGACGCTGTTTTTTTTTCTATTGTTTTTTTTTTCATTTTCATAAGAGTGTAAAGAGTGTATATATTAATTCTATTTTCTATACTTACATTAAAGGTATTATGGCAAAACCATTAATCATATAAAATTGAGTGAATAAAAAATTTAACGTGCGTGACGTTTACAAACATAAAGTTTTATTGGATTTTTAGTTTTCCTAGAGATCCTGTGCGATGTGGACAGTGGACATCCGTGATCGCACGTCAAAGATGTGAAGATTTTTTTAGCCGTCGCAAAGTAGTGTCGTTTGCTCCAAGCATTTTTTAGAAAGTGACTCGTATGTCATTACAAAAGGAGTCAAAAGGTTACACAAAACAGCTGCACCTCAAATAGTATGTACCTTTTTATCACTTTTGATTTGGAGTTTCTTGTATTGAATAAAATAAAAAAAATATATTTCATCTTCAGGACAAAGATGATGACAGCGAAGAAGACAAATGTTTTTTTTTCGAGTTGGTTGTTTTTTTTTTAATATATTATTTCTTGTACTTAAATATCTATTTAGTTTCATAGCTAATTTCCACTCTTAAATCTCAATAGGTCATTTCTGTTCAAAAAAATATACTAAGTTTTAAATAAGCAAAACATAATATGTGTGTAATCGGGAAAGACACAGTTCTTTTCTTTTTTTATAAGTTATTTCATATTTCATAAAAAAATAAGCATAGAATATTATGTTTATAAGCAATAATTAAGAAGAATGGCGGCGGCTGTGATTATCAATTGTAATGTATATTAATCGTCGGTTAATTTGAAATGAATGTGATTTTTTAAATAATAAAAAACCATAAAAACTAACATAAAAGTAAACGGCTGAACCAATTTTGATAAATCATATCTGAAATCCAGCGCAAGAAGAAGCTTTCGAATAAAATAAACTGCATCATTAACATCATCAGTTTAAGAGTTATGATACTCCTATACATACACAACACAATCAGGGGTTAAAAAGAAAACCACACCATTTCGTAGCATTTTGAATTTGTTAAAAAGTTTGTACGAAGATTTTTTTATGTGAAATCGACCCAACTAATATATGTTTAAAATTAACAAAGGCAACTCCACTCCTCCCATGTTCTACGTGACAGCCAGTGTCATCAAATTGTCTTACGTTATCCTTTGTTCAAAACCAAAAGTGGTATTTTACAAATTAAACAGATTTTATTTTCGACCTTATAATATTACGTTAAGGTTTAAATTAGATTAAAATGTTTGACACTTTAGAACTTTTTCATAATACATGAAGTGGTATACAACTATCTAAGTACGTATTGTAGTTAGGACACTTTTAAATTTCATTTTGTATGGGACTGTGTATCTAGTTTTCTATAGTTGATCGAAGGTACTACTAATATTATTATATAATATCAATAAATAGTTTAGATAATAAACAACTAGTTTTATTTTCCTCATATTCGAAATGAAAAGTAGAGTGTTTAACACGGGTAAAAGAATCAATTCCTACTCGGACTATAGCCGCCTCCTAAATACTTCGGAATTGATTCTTTCCACCCTCGCTTAACAATCTACTATAACTAGCTTTTCGCCCGCGTAGACTACAGTACAGGTTATATCGTGCTCAGCTGTGAGATAAAATGTAGCCTATGTCCTTTTCCCAAGGTCTAATCTATCTCTGCACCAAATTTCATCAAAATCGGTGCAGTAGTTTAGGTGTGAAAGTCTAACAGACAGACAGACAGAATTACTTTAGAATTTATAATATTAAGTAGGGATTATTATGGACGCGTGACGTAACTTCTTTAAATATGTCTCGTTTCGCTTTCCCGTTCCACCGCATAGCTTTAGTACGGAACAGGAATACTCCATCGAATTGGCATTTTTTGCCTTACATCAAATGAGGTAGTTCTGTTTTTTTTTGAGCAGTTAGGTATCAAAGTTAAAAGTAATGGTTTCTGTTGAATCCGGTTTCTGATGATGAGGTCGTTCAGTGCTCCTCATCGGTGGATGCTGAGCAAGGTTTTGAACAGTCTGAAGTTCAATTTCTTCGCAGGTGGTTCTCCTTTTCTGCTTTTTGTTACACCAGTATGTTCTGCGCTTCTTCAAAGACCACATCACGAGTGTAATAATAATTGCTGCTAAAGCAAGGTAGCTTACAGCGTATTGATGAACTTCGTTTGTTGAAATAGTGGAAGGCAGAACTTCGTTCTCTTTCTGAGAAACTAGTAGTGTACTGATCTTGTCAGTGTCTGCGGTTCCAGAGAACCAATTAGTTTTGTTGTGATAAGTGAGACTTTTTACTCTTTTTTTTTATTATAAGATGGGTTAACTCTTGACCTCAATCTTGACCATAAGGTCAAAGATGAGGTCGACCATGGAGCGAGTTAACCCAGAAAATGCCTATGAAAATGCCTGATTCACAATGTTATTCACCATAGAGTTCAAAGTTGGTATCTCGAAGTTGTCTTGTAAATCCTGTTATAAAGGTTGTGAGGGTGAATAGTTAAGTCGGTAAACGTAACATACAACCTTGGGCAAAGGTAAAAGTACCATGTGACGTCATTTCATGAGTTTCGACCTCACACGTATTTTTGAAATTTTGGCAACTTTTGAATAGCCGTAACTCATAAACTGTTTGGCCTAACAAAACTAAATTATTCTCATTTTATTGTAAATTTAGTCTACTAAAAAATGTACATAGTAACTTTTGCCGTAACATAGGTCCTTGGTGGTAAAAATTGACTAAAACTAAAAAAATCCAAAATTTTAATGAATTTTCAAACATTTGACTGTGATCCCGGAGGCTTTCGAGGTCGAAAACTTGGATTTGTCATCACCCGTTTCATCACTACCAACTCATAAAAAAATCAGAACTACCTCATTTGATGTTAGGCAACAATTCTTTTTTAACACGATTTCAATGAGCTAGAATGACATTGACATGACAAAATAACATTATTACTGAACTAACGAACAAAAAACAGAGTAGTTATATTGAAAACAATTAATAAAATTTACTAGTGGTTATATAGAATTCTACCTTCACGATGATTACAAATTGATACTGATCAAAAATCAATTAGATAAATGTTGGTAAAATGTCCATACTAGAAATGTGTCGAAAAAAAGTCTATGAGCTGACTCTGGCCGATGGTGTTGAAAAGGCCAATATCTAAATATCTATTAATAATTTAAACTCAATATCTAGAGTTTAAATTATTAAAAATCGTGATCTGATTAGAAAAAAATACACATACTTAATCCTATTACCTAATATTATAAATGCGTAAGTTTGTGAGGATGTATGGATGTTTGTTACTCTTTCACGCTCAAACGGCTGGACCAATTTTGATAAAATTTGGTATGGAGGTAGCTGATACCCTGGATTAAGACATAGGCTTCATAATTTTAACAAATTTCTACGAGAACGAATTCTTAGGCGAAAATTATACCCAGAATTATACCCAATGGCTCATAATTTAGAATTATACCCAGACCCAGAGGCGCCATTGTGCCTTGTTATGGAACGCCAGTGGGTAAATTAAATAGATTTTGGCCGTTTGAAGTCATCGAGAGCTTGATTTAACCAAAATTGAACTTTTTTGTAGAAGCAAAACTGATGAAGCAATTTTCCTTCAAGATGTTCAAATAAAATATTCAATAAGGCTGAAATTGCTCGCTCTTGCTAGCCAAAAATGCGAAAGTAGATAAGGCTCATCTTTGCTATTTATTACAAATTGTATCAGTAAAATCTGTATTAAGACTCGTGTGTCGTCAGCGAGTGCGATTTGGGTTTTAAGAATTTTCAGATTTTTTTCTTTTTGTCTAGCCCTTATTTGTACTAAATGAAGATTCGAACGAAATGTCGAAATGTTGTTGGTAGAAACCTTTGAGTAAGTAGGTAAAGGTATTTTTCAACACATTTGCTCATAAAGTGGGTCTTATGTCATTGTTTTAAGGTTCATAATGATATGTATTACCCAGCCCGTGAGTAATAAAAATAAAGCACTAGTACGTAATGGTTTTTTTTTTCTAAATTTCAGCAAAGAGATCAGATCTTATTTTATATTTAAAATTAAGTGTAGGGTAGACTGGGTACGATTGAACCAATTTTACTTTGAATGCGCATAGTTAAGTATCTATTAAATTTACAGCTTAAATATGTTTATGATATCAAGTACAGTTATCTGTCTTACCAATTAAATAAATTTTACAGCTCTACCTCAACGCATTTTGCCACCATCACCTTTCGAAGAGGACCGGGGAAAACGGTTCAATTGACCCCATGGTGGGGTCAGTTGAAACAGTAGGTAGTATTAATTGAAACACTTGGATATCTTTGGAATTATTTATCCTTTTAAGAGTCTTATACGGTTTTCTATAACTAAAATAGTATTTAGTGAGACCAGGAAAAGTTGATAATGTTACCACACATATTTCTAAAATTATTAGCGAAACAAAGTCCGGGTATGAGAGATTAGCTTATTTTATTTTTTATGAGTCGGACACAGATATGAATTAAACTGGTAATTAACATTTCACATAATCTATTAGGATGAAATGTCACCTTAAACGAAAAGGTCATATTATAGTGTCAAAAGGAGATTATCATATCCCATACAATCAGACATGTTACAATCATACCCATGTTTCAATCATGACATATACAATAAGAGTGAAAATAAAAGGCAGATTAATATTTTTTTTTTATTTGTAATTATGCAAAACCAAGCGCTTATTTCAAGTAGGTTAAAATTGCACTTTAAATTATAATTGCATATTTTCATAAAAAAGTAGGCAAAAATGTAATCACTAGGACTGCTATTTAAACTCTAGATATTATTTTATGGTATTTGACCGAAAATTCCGGAATTCCGGAAGAACTAGGAAGGTTCTTCGACCACTACCAAGTTACCACAGGTCTTTCAGGGTTGACTTTTGGTTTTAAACTACTGGTATCTATCCTAACAACATCGACAAAAAATCAGAACCTTGCAATTTAATGCGACCTGAAATGTTCGAGATGACCGGTGTAAGTAGGCATTGTAAACTATAGGTATTTTTCATGTGTCGCCAACTGAACAACGCTGTGTTCTAGTGGCCGTAGCGCTGCCTCTGTATCAGCTGGTCCTGAGTTCAATTCTCGGTCGGTCGAAGCAAATATTGTGTAAAAAGCAGGTGCATTGGGTCATGGATGTTAGTGCTTGTATTTAATGTAGTTATCCCAAAGGGCCAAGGGAAACCTTAGTGTGGACTTGTGCGTTTGTGGCGTTTATTTTTTTACTTGTTAATAAGCACATAGGTAAATGAAGATGGGGATGATTGAAACACGGGGACGACTGAAACGTTTCAAACGTCCCCACGCACATTGTTGCAATTGTACCCATAAGCCATCTTTAATTTAAAGGTTAATTTATTGCCAAAACAATTGCTATAGCGCTAGCTAAATAGCAATAAACACATCTCAAATTGGTACACTAAACAATGAATCAAAAAACTATAGCCAACTATGAATGTAAGTTATGATAAACTAAAAAATAAAATGTCGTAAATTCGTACTTTTGGATCTCAAAAACTTCCGACACGTCCTGCGCACCACGTCCGACAGCTGCCACCGCGCCACTATCCAAAGATTCAAACATGGTCGACGTAGTAACGGACGTGGTGTCTCGCTCGCACGTATAATAGTTTCCGAGAAACTAGAGTTGTTTCAATCATTACGCGTTTCAATCGTACCCGGTCTACCCTAAATATTAAACTATTTATAAATAAAAATATAATTCCACTAAATCATTTAAATGTAACAGAAAATTATCAATTATTTATGCTAAAACGTGAAAATATATAGTTAAGTATTTTTTTTATTATTTGGCTGTATGGCATACTTGTCAATGTGAATCTCATTTTGCGAGCGATAAAAGAAAATAATAATCGCGCGCGCCTCTTTTCAGATGTTTTCACTTGGTTTTCACAAACGGTATTTGTATTCATCAGATTGTTGTTATTGTCAGAAATACAACACAAAAAATGCCTTCTTCAAGTGCAGAACAGGAAACCTACGTGGGTACACCGCCAGAAATACTTTCAGAGGCGCAACATGCAAGTGATAGCTTGTTGCCGTCAATATCAAAGGAAAGTTTTAATTTCTTTCTTTCCTCGCAAATGTGTTGAAAAACGTCGTATGACACGCGTGCGCATTGGATATTACATTCTCGGCTCCGTTGAGCCCTCGCCTTCGGCTCGGGCTCTAAACTCGCCTCTAATGTAATATCCAACTTAGCACACTTGTAGCATAATGTACTATTGTGCATGTGCTTAATAATGCTAACGGTAATCTAAAAAAAACATTTTCTAAGAGCACTTCTCGATTTTTATAAAGCGTTTTGTCGCAAGACTATTTTTTATCCCCAACAGATTTTTTTTTTCAAGCTTTCTGTGCCTATACATAACGACTAAGCTCCTTTGGGAAATTTTAGTAGGCTGATTTACATCCTTAAATGTTGCTTAGTCATCCAATAAAAAAAGGAGAGAAAAAGCAATGTTAAGCGCATGCTCCACTCATGAATGACAAAAGTCTCCTTTGAAGGTATTTTCTCTGTAGGTCATGGACTTAGTATTTTCTCTTTTGTAGGTAAATATAACTATGTTTTCATCTCTGTTCCTCAAATTCTTCTGTTTTCCAGCTTTGATTGCGGAAGTCAAAGAGAGCATGTATCGTAATAATATTTATACCATTAAGCTTATCTAGAAAGCTTCTTTTTTCACTGAAAATTGGGGAAAAACTGTGACTAAAGCTCTTTTAGTCACAGTTTTGATATTTGAATTTAGAACCCTAAAAAGATTCTTTTTCTCCCGCAAAACACGTAAAAAAAGAGCATTTTGGTGTTTAAATTTCGAACACTCCAATGGATAGACTACGACCTCCATCGCAAAGAATATTCAAAATTCAAACTCCTTGCGCAGATAACTCTTCAATATTTGAATGGTCAACATTTTCGACAGATTTAAAACTTTAAAATAAAAATGTGTGTTCTTTGCTGTCATTAATTAGTAATACGTCGACAAGAAATAAATATCGACAACAACAAGAAAATTACTCTACACTTTAGTAATTGTTCAAATTTGAATGTACAGAGGGCCGCACATCAGGTTACCACAAGCGTGCACTCTGTGCCGTTGCGACAAGATGAAAATGGGGTAACCTGATGCGCTGGCCTCTGTACATTTTCATTAATGTAACATTCCTTTTTTCTTGATTAAATGTTTATTTTCCGCTTAAATCTTTCTTTTTCTCGAGGTCATGGTTTAAAGTATAATGTGCAACTCTTGAATAAAACGGATTTTGATCGAGGGCTATGATCACTCGCGTCATTCAGGATTCTAACAATAATAATTTAGAATCCTTCATTTGCTCTTGATCCAACTTTGGCCCTCGCTTAAAATCCGTCTTTTATTCCTGAGTTGCACAATATACTATTACACAATCTACACCAAACTTTTGTGGGGAGACTTCACAGAAATTCAGAAGATGCGTTCCACGATTTTCTTTTGTTTTACTTCCGGAAGATATTATTTTGTTTTTGCGAGTGTAAATTGCTGCCATCTCAACATACCTTTTCTTGGTTGATTTTGTTTTTTCTACATTATAAGAACGAATGAACTACTGATAGGTTTAGAGTTTTATATAAAGGTTTTTGGTAGGGTCTCTTGTCTGCCTTTTCTGCCCAAAAACAGTAAACAAAATATAATTCAGAACACTAATATTCTAATTCTAACAAAAGATCCGTTCTATAACTCGAAATTGCGTGAATTATAATGAAAAAGCCTTAAACTATACACATCAACACGGTCTAGGGATATTGCACGATTTTTCATACAAAAGAGGTCTCTTTGAGAATCTATAAAAGCATTACTCGGCTATAATTTTCAGACCAGTAAGCGCTAAATTTGAATTTTCAATTCTAGTCAATAAATTTTGTTTTACTTGAAAGTTAAAACGTGACGGAAACGAAAACTAAAATGCACTTTTTGCCTGCTTTTTGTATGAAAATGGTCGAATTTCAAGTAAAACAAAATTTACTGTCTCAAATTAAAAATTCAGGTTTAGCACTTGCTCGTCTGAAAACTATAGCCCTCTATGTATCTCGAGTATGCTATTATAGCTTCTCAAACAGACCTCTTTTGTATGAAAAATCGTGCAATATCCCTAGACCGTGTTGATGTGTGTTTATGGCAAAGACTAAGCAACTAAAATGCCCTAAAATATATAGAAAATATTAAAGAGTTCAATTTTTGTGAAAAATAAGATTTGTTTTATTAAAAACATGAAATTACTTAAATATTTAATTTCACTGAAAAACAAGATTTTCGTCAGACATCTCACTATACCTTTTTATTGTCGGACATATTAGTTTCATACAAAGATTATAGTAATAGGCCAAGTTCACCTTATTTTTTCTATATCTATGGCCAAGTTTCATATGAAACTCTTTACTGTCTTTCTGTACTGCCATTAAGAAGCTAAAGTTGACAGTATTACCCTTTGAGTATGTAGTATTTGTTTAGTATTACCTTTTCATAAAGTGGCACTGACTTATCAAATCAGCTACTCTTTATAGCTCAGGCAGCGAGAGGTTGGGGGTCATTTTTTTGTATTAAAGGAAGCCACTTGGCACACGTATATACTCGTAGTATGTCAATAGAAGTTGATTTAGACTTGTAGCCATGACCCACCTCCTGGCAGTTGGGGAGGGGGGGGGCTTACAAATTGGATTTGCCGTTTCGTAAAAAAAAAATTCCAGTGCCTTTATTTCAACTAAAATATTCATTATAAAATCATTTTCGGATAATAGAAAGATGTATCTTTCATTATTGGTATGACAATTGAACATTATTGTTCATTTATTATGAAACTAGCTTCCCGCGCGGGACTTCGTTCCCGTGGGAATTCGGGAAAATCATGTACCCTATGTCCATCCCGGATAATGTAGGATTCTAATGGTGAAAGAATTTTTCAAATCGGTCCAGTAGTTTCGGAGTCTATTCGATGCAAACAAACAAACAAACAAACAATCAAATCTTTCCTCTTTATAATATGTATATTTCGTAAAAAAAAAATTCCAGTGCCTTTATTTCAACTAAAATATTCATTATAAAATCATTTTCGGATAATAGAAAGATGTATCTTTCATTATTGGTATGACAATTGAACATTATTGTTCATTTATTATGAAACTAGCTTCCCGCGCGGGACTTCGTTCCCGTGGGAATTCGGGAAAATCATGTACCCTATGTCCATCCCGGATAATGTAGGATTCTAATGGTGAAAGAATTTTTCAAATCGGTCCAGTAGTTTCGAAGTCTATTCGATGCAAACAAACAAACAAACAATCAAATCTTTCCTCTTTATAATATGTATAGATATAGATATAGAAGAAGATATAGAAGATAGATAATCTAAGTCAAAGCAAAAAAATGCCTAAAAAAATGTTCTATTTTTTGCTTTGACTGGCTATCCTATAAAATATGTGAGCTATACTACCAAAAAAAAAAAATACATTACAAAGCCAAAGAAATAAACAATACAAAAATATAACATTTATGTCACTGATTCAAAAAAACATTTGAGAAAAAAAATCTTAAAACTTGAACGGCGTAAAGCGAGCGCGTTTCACGATGTCGCGCTTTGGTTTAGTAGTCTCGCTGGTTCTATTGGAGCAATTCCATTTCCTGTTCAACATTAAACGAATGCCGAAGGGAATTATTCTCCAAAAAAGGGAGATCATTGGAGAATATTCCACCAACCTCGGCAAGCTTTCAGCAACACCTTTTAAGGGCAGTGTACCAAGGTGTCCACGTATGGGGACAGGCATTGGTGCCCATGCAAAATCTCCCAAGCCCGGCTGAATGGGGCTGGGAAATGGGCACGGAAGGCAATTATTTTAGTATTTTAGTTACTTTTGCTTACTTTTTATGCATCAATTAATAAAAAAATACTTTACTAGATCACAGAACAGCAACTCAGGTAGAGTTTTGGTATTTAAAATTGGGATATTTGCTGATTAGTTCTCGCTACGCTCGTGATTCAACTGTAAACTAGGTACTTCGCTAGCTCGTGATTTAAAGATTGCACTCGGGTAGCAAAAAACAACTTTACTCTCTTGTTGATAATTATTTCTCATTTCAGATTCACTTACCTACATCTCCATGGCCGTGTTATGGGGCCTTTTCACTGCATTGTGAAAGTATTTAACAACTCATTAACACGTAACATTACAACATTTAATACCAAGTAGAGTAGATTAGTGTTGAAAAATGAGGAGTCAGGAAGCTAAGGTAAAAGATTATCTGATTTTTATGGGATTCTACACGACAGCGATTCTTAAAGTGGGTTCCGTAGAAAGTCATTCTGCAAAATTACGTTTAGCTTTGAATTGCGATGTCTTTCAATATTATCCTTTGATTTCAATATTTGTGTTCTATTAAAGAAAAGAGCTTTGTTCTATTAAAGAAAAGAGAGTTTAGGAACCGCTATTGTACGACGCTTAGGTCCGTATTACAGAACGCATCTCAGATTCTGATCTATACTTGAGTAGCAATCGTCATTTTTTTTTATAGTTACTTATTAATTATATTTGACCTGACCTGACTTAATAGTAGATTTCAAAGAAACTATTAAGAAGTGAAATGAATTTATTATATTTTTTTCTGTACATAATATACTTAAAGTTACATTCACTAGGTAAGTACTAAGTAATTTTTTTTCTCTGAAAATAACTTATGAATTAAAATTAAGTCTCCACGCTATTTTACATAATGCCATCTTTAATTAATTATTTTTTAATACAAAATTCAGGAAAGACATTTAATAATTTCTAATTAATTTTAAGAAACATCATATTAGGTAGGTACTTATAAATAAATATCTAGCTTACCTTAAATACTAATTCCCTGTTCTGACAGAAGATTAATAATTAATCATTTAAAAAATTTAAATGAAAAAAAAAAACTTTAACTACAGGTAATGGGCTATGTATGACATTTTAAAAATATTTTCAATTTCGTTTAATTTTTATTTAACATAAAGAAATAAATTCCCGTTTCTTAAAAAATATATTTATAAAATTTATCTTTTGAAATAAAAATATATAAATTAAAAGATTCTCAGTACTTACGGTAAACTAATACTGAGTACGGCATTATACAATCGTATTTCTTTGCCAAGCTGTCATGTCAATAAAGAAAAAAAAACATAACCTATTTCATTTTGTATTTGGTTTTTTATTTCCGAGTTTGGCGTAGACAGAGAACGGAGTTTGGTTGGTTGTTACTTCAGGCAAGTTGGTAGAATCAGCTCTAACGAACTGAGCAGTATCCATAGTGTCAGAATCCAGTGTATTGCGAAAGTTCGAAAGTCCAGGTAGCAAAGTCAAGTCGTCAGTAAATATCAAAACGCGACACCTCAATTTGTTCTGAATCTGAGGTGTCGTCCTATGGTCTCATGCGGTGTGGTAGGCTCTGTAAAGGGCCGTCTGGTTCGCGAACTCCTACCGAAGTCCGACGCCAAACAGCTTGCTGTGTTCCGTTGGTGCGTGGGAGTACCAGTGCCTTATGGGCATTTTCTGGGTTAACTTGCTCCATCGTCGACCTCATCTATCACCTTGGTCAAGATTGAGGTCAAGATTTAACCCATCTTATGATAAAATAAAAATATAAACTATAACTAAACAAACTTTTTTGGTGTGCAAAAAAGAGTATTGTACCTATTTATCTCTCTACTTAAAGCAGGTTGTAGCTGGTTTACGCATGACTTATAAATGACTTCTCTAAAAGGACTGGCGATTTTTTTAAAGAAAAACAAACTAATGTATGAATTTATACGAGGTAAACAAACTAATGTATGAATTTATACGAGGTAGTAGCTTGAAAGTTGAGATACGTACCCATAACTGAGTTGATCGGAAATCGCCTATTTACAATTCTGTAAAAAATATTTACAATTGGTTTCTTAGGCTTTATTTTAATTAAAAAAGAAACTACATTATTTACATTACTGTTTAATAATAAGTCAAATTGTTTATTTACTTCTTACATTGTTTGTAGTGAAATTTTAATCATAACATATTGCGTAATTTTAAATTAGTTAGCGAAAATAATAATTAAGAAACATAAATCGAATTATGAAAAAAAATTCAAAAGTTGTTCAGTTTCGTGGGCTGATTCACATACTTAATTTTCGCTAAAAAATTAAAAGTCACTCAATAAAGGTTCCTATGAAGTCGTTTGGTTTCATGGAGACAATCATTTACTACACTTTCGCTAGCTTATTTAAAGTTCCCATAGAGGTTATAGCCCAGTTGGTAATGAGCCAGACTTGTAATCCGAAGGTCGCGGGTTCAAATCCTGGTGCAGGTCTGAACCACTAAATTCGTCTTTTCGGATTTATGTACGAATTTCTAATTATCACTTGCTCAACGGTGAAGGAAAACATCGCGATGAAACCCGCCCGTCCAAGAAAATTCATTTTCGAAAGACGAGCGGTCCACCAACCCGCATTGGGCCAGCGTGGTGGACTATAGCCTAAATCCCCTTCATGTTTCGAAGGTAGGCCCGTACCCCTCGGTGGGGACGTATATGGGCTGGTAAAAAAAAGAGGTTATTATCAAATTCTTTGAATGTTTGAATATACGTACAATTACGGATTCATCACTCCATTTTCTAAGCTACCCAAATGCACTATTCGGTCCCCACTAATCTTGACCTCCTCGTCACAAAAGGACCCAGTGTTCTCCTTGATAAAGTCCACCTTGGTGATGAAAGTGATTTTAGAGTCCCTCTTGTAGTGTGACTGCGACCTGAAGTCAGTTAACGGTGTCTCGCGACATGAAGTGAGGTCCAGGCCCGAGCGCCGACGCAGCCCACTTTGACAAAGCAGGGTCTCTTTGAATGCTATACGATACCTGTAACCAAAAACGATACCTGTAAAAATTTTGATACTTACTAACTCATCACAGTCCAGCGGATACCTTTGGACCTAAAAGCTGAAATTTTATCCAGAGGTTATTGCCATTATTATTCCGTAGACATACCTAGAATAATGGTAGTTTTTTTAAAACGCACACACATAAGCTCACGCCTTTGTCCCATGGGGATAAGCAGAGACCACAGATTACCACTCGCTACGATCCAAACACACCTGTTTCGCTTTCCCCTTCTTTCGCACCTCTTTTGAAATTCCCTTTTTCTTTAATTATAGTTTATTGTGCATCCACAGACATGATGTCCGTGCCCTTGTCGTATTACATTTAATATTGTTATTATTTAGTTATCATTATTGATAAAATTTTAGTTTAGGATAATTCCCTTTTAGGGTAATCTATCTTAAATGTTATGGGTCTATTCTATCATATTCCTTTGGAAGCACTATACTAAAACTTGCCAAGTTTCTTTTGTGATATCGACAACGAATAAAGAGAGATATTGAGTCCTTCAGAATTCTCGTGGGAACCATATTCCCGGCGTCGCTTATAATAATGAAAGTAAAAGATTTTTCTAGAAATCTACCGTATCTGTTTACATGCCACGTACATGAATCGGTTTAATATATTGTTGCCCTTAGTCTCCTTTAAATTTTAAATATATTGTTGCCTCTACTTTTCCACCTGAACGAAATCACGGGCAGAAATCTAGTCTAGTAATGTATAAAATGACAAACCGTGTTGAACACATTTACATTTATATGAAAAATCACTGCTTGCGACTCACTTGCGTAAATTATGGGTACTCTTTGAGCAATTTACACAACTCCCTTACTGATGTATTCATGGCGCTATCTCCATACGAAATCAGGTCAGGGAGTTTTAATGCGATTTCTTAAAATTTGGTGGTTTTTGAGACAAAAAAACATTTTTCACGGAAACTGAGCCAATAATAAACAGGAAACTTAAAATGTTGTAGTTTTAGAGAGAAAAAACATTATTCAAGGAAACTGAGCCAATAGGTAATACCAGCAAACTACCTATCAACTTAACATTTAGTTAGCGGTGGCGCTGGTGGCTGTGAGCTATAAAAGCCACTTGGCATTCAGTTGGGGTCTAAGGCAGTAGCGCTGCTAGACAAGGCAGCTGTTTGTAATTGCGGTAACGAAACGGAGAAAATGGCCATTATCGTTATCATGGGTTAGGCTTTTGCCTATCTTGATGGATAAAATAATACTATACTGCTACTATTTGTTAGGGTTCCCTAGCTAGATTCACACTTGGCACTGGATTCCAGCTATGCTGTCACTTATTAAATACTATCACTAGCACACTTGCTAGTCATCGTTTTTAACCGACTTCCAAAAAGGAGGAGGTTCTATGTTCGACTGTACAATATGTTTCGTTATTTTTTATGTATGTTCACCGATTTCTCCGCCATTTGCGGAGCGATTTTCAAAATTCTTTTTGAACTGAAAACTTCTTTAGCGGCGTTGAGCACTTTAAGTATGGGGGAAAAATGTTAAACTCGCGATGAACTCGCGTCAGATGTCACGTGACCCTGATCGAAAATGCGTAGGATAAGGTTGCCACCTTTTTTGAAGTGAAAACTTCTTTAACAGCGTTGTGTACTTTGAAGTATGGGTGGAAACCAGGATGGATGGCAGCCCTGGTAAAATTATCTCTGTGACAGATGTCAACGATGTCAACGATTATTCGCACATAGTGCGGAAATACCGATAGACTATTTTATTGAATTGAAAGTAGATAGTTTGAGGGAAACCCTTGAATTAAATAGGCACTTACAATGTTTTTCATGTTCTTTGTATTATTTACACTAAAAATGGAAAATAAATTAACTTTTTAAGAAAAGCTTAAGGCGGCCTATCAAGCTTATTTTTGCTTGGCACCGATTTCAAGCAGATCAGTAGGTACTACGTGGGATATTAAATGATTTTGTGTTTATTTTTCGGTTTTTTGAAGTCGGTTTAATTTTTTTTCTTAAAAAGTTTTATCATACCTATTTGTCTAGTTCTATCCTCTCCTTTCATCGCATAGTTTCCGTACGGAATAGGTAGAACGACATAGACATGACAAAATTATGTCACGCGTTCATGTTAGCGATAAACATAGACATATTTTCATGTTGCTGCAATGCAATTTTTGTTGAGAACTGCAATTTTTTTTGTATGTTACGTAAGGTTACTTTTTTTTATGAGAAGGGTTAACTCTTGACCTCTTGACCTTATCTTAGTATAACGTTTTAAACTTTGGATCGAGATACATAATATGCTAGCATAGCTGGGCACAGTGGGTCCATTCTATGAGAGAAACTCGATTATGCGTCATCTCTTTGTCATATGAACACTGCTTTTGCCTAAAACCTCCAGTGAATATCACGTTATAAAGAAACAATATTTGCCGTGTCGCTACAAATGTATGACGGATTTGAGATCGTCGTAATGGATGTTGTATGTCTTATACTATATCACTCTCCAGCCCTCCACCTATCTCATATTTGATTATTACAGTATGACCGAGAAGAGAAAAAGCTTGTAAATTTTCCGTTAAAAGTTTTTTTTATAGATAATGGTATTTGCTCTTGATCACAACCTAGCCCAGGGGCGGAGATGTGGTCGAGGATGTAGCAAGCTTACCCAGATGTGCCTATTCACTCTAATTTTAAAGAGATTCGGATTATATGCGCTCGGAAATACAGACGCAGGCAGAGAATTCCATTCTTTAGCGGTGCGCAATGTAAAAGATCAAGAGAAGCACTTAGTACGGCACAAGATAGGTGTGGTACCCTGCGGTGCGTCTGGACGTCCGCCTTCCGGTAAAAGAAAGGGGCAGGCGGAATGAGCTCGTGCAGCTCATGAGCACACTCCCCAAAGTACATCTTGTAAAAAACACATAGGCAAGCTCTACTAAAAAAGAAAGTCAAGATTGAGGTAACCCATCTTATAATAAAACATATAAAAAAATAATTTGCGTTTATGAGCTAGGCTTTGGAGTTAACTGTTTACTAGCTCTTTGTCACCAACGAGCCTCCTGGCTCTGCGATCCACCGATTCCAGGGCGGCTAGTTGATATTTGGCCAACGCACAAGAAACTAATACTGCATACAAAATCTTATTATTATTTATTTATTCATTGAATTCTGTTTACAATTCATATCTTACAAATTATACATAAAACATCGCCAAACCCCACAAGGCTTTGTCTCGATGTTGTTCATTCTAATCCCTCATTTCCACTTTACGACATCTTGTGTTTTCCATTTAATTAACTTGTTGCGAGTTTTCTTAGAACTGGAAGTATCTTGTTACTTCTTCTTACTTATAAAATAAAAGGACTAGAGGTAAGTTGAAAAAGACATAAATTATTCGCGACACGGCGCGGCGCGGCGCCTCGACATGGTTCGTTGAGTAATTCTTAGTTCGCGGAAAGGGTCGAGACATAATGTTATAAGATAAAGGTCCCATCTATTTATGTCAAATGTGGGACCAAGTGGTTTTGGTCTACTGATGCTCTGCTTACCCCATGTGAGATAACAGGCGTGAGCGTATGTTATGTATGTATATATGCATATCTAAAATGTTAACTTGTGCACAATATTGGAGACATCCCAGCAATAGGGAATCTGTTTATCAAATGTGAAAAATGTGGAAAACATTCGTCAAAGTATGTGTATAAAAAGCTTAAGAAGTCATGCATTTTCGTTAGACCTCGACTACTTTTTAACTGCCGACAAAAAAAGAGGGGTATTATAAGTTTGACGTGTGTATTTGTGTGCCTTTGTATCTGTTTATCTGTATGTCTATGTATCTGTGTGTCTGTCTGTGGCATCGTAGCTCCTAAACGAACGGGCCGATTTCGATGCAGTTTTTTGGTTTGAAAGCTGACGTAATCGAGATGGTTCTTAGCTACATTTAAAACTCTAAAATTACCTAAAAAATTATATTACTCCCGAAATTCGATTTCCGGAGGCCCCAAAAATGACAAAAGCCACTTTTCCAGGCAAACGTGATTCTTCTCGTGAAACTAAAACGAAACTTATGCGAAATTTTCAAGAAAAAAACCCAACCAAACCCCAATATTTTTCCCCCCAAAATAATTCGGTTAATAAGCGAGGCACCTGATATACTCGTAGATGGTTAATCTATCATAGACTGAGATCTCAGGGCCGCCAGACCTTACTTATTTTCTCAGTAACCAAAAGTGTGGGATAGAGTAGTGCTAATATGTACTATTAACATATGAATTCCTGCTAGCCTGGGCCGACGGCCAATTTTCAGCTACCAGGTTCTGAAGGTACTTCCAAAAATTACTTGTCTTGAAGTCTGGGTGCTGATGTCTTATATAATATAATTAATTAATAAAACATAAAAATTAATGATCAACACCGCCGGACACTCTCCGTCGGCTGTAATTCCTGCCACGCGCTTTACAGCTCACAAGTAAATTATGTGATAGTACCTACAATCTGAGCCGCGATTTTTAATATGATGTTTAGGAAACTATAACAATACTTTTTATAGCACCCAGATTTCTTAAGTACCTTCAGAACCTGGTAGCTGAAAATTGGCCGTCGGCCCAGGCTAGCAAGTATTCACATGTTAATAGTAAATATTAGCACTACTCTTTCCCATACTTTTGGTTACTGAGAAAACAAGTAAGGTCTGGCGGCCCTGGGATCTTGGTCTATCATCATTAGAACTCATGTCCTATCAAATTACGTGCATGCTATGAACGTTATAGTCAGCTACAGAATTCATTCAACGTCCTATGGCCTTTTGGTATTAGTAGAAAGGTATTTCACAAATAAAGAAAAAAAAAATTTTTTGAAAGATGTATGTATGTGTTTAATCCACGTTTAATCGCCTTACTGCCGTACTCAGAGACGTCAATTAAAGTTAAGAAGAAATTAAATGTCATGCTATCCTTGTTTATATCAACAAGAGTGAAAGAGACAACATCAGAGTTTAACAGTACTTAACTTTAAAGTTAAGTAGTTAATTTAAGGTAGTTCTGTCAGCGCCAACAGACGGCGCAGAGAAGTCTTTTCTTACCCGCACTGTGAGCGAGACATGGACCAGGTGTTTTAGACCTGGTTTCGCACTCAAGGTGTTAAAAAGTTTATTTTTGAAATATGTATATTCTCGATTTAACTTGGTTTGTGATTTGACTTCTTTCTACCTAAAGAGGTTCTTGGGAATTGTTCAACGTGCAGCTACAAAAGGCGGAATATTGCTACATAGCAACATCTTCCAGGCAATCTTAGGTCCACCACGACCCCGTTTATCCGTGACTCTGCAAGAGATTGTAGGTAACTCAATTCCCTTCAGAGCGTTCAAAGCGAGCTTCGAAGCCAAGTACATAATCTAACAAGATGATTCAACAGACGTTTGTCTATGTAGACAGTCGGTAGTGCACCCGTGTAACCTAGGTATCTAGGTCACAAATTAATAATAGTGAATCTAAGTTAGAATAGAAACTATCCTTTTTTCCATTCGTACTATTAGTCTTTAAGTGTAATAACTTCTGCCGTGTTTATAAAAGTAAAGTCTTTAGTTAGGCACAAATATTTTTGAACAAAACAATTTTCCAACTCAATGTTTGTCTTTGGTTACGTAAATGATGACCTTCATAATAATATAATTTTGTTATTATTTCTTTCAACAAAGGCCCACACTAAGTTTTCTCAAATGGAATGTTTTGTTTAGAGAGGGAAGCATTCCAACCAACGGTTTCATGAAAATTACCCTATAAACTGAAATATAAAAGGTAAATAATTGTCCACTGTAAAAACGTATGAATCAACTGACCTTAATCCCAACAATGCCTATTAGCAGATAACGACAAACAAAAACTTCATCTAAATGTAATTTGTATTTTTTGTTTATGTTAATTAAAAAAAAAACAGGGCTTTAGGTATTTCTCTTTCAACCTCTCGGGTGGTTAATCAGTCCATGAAACTGAACAACTTTCCTAAGGAACATAGGTCAAAATACGAAAAAAAGATTTTGAGTTCCCATACAAACATCATCAGCATATAGCGCATTTTGTATGGGAGATCAAAATTTTTTTTTTCGTTTTTCGACCTATGTTCCTTGGGGAAGTTGTTCAGTTTCATGGACTGACTAACCACCCGAGAGGTTGAGAGATACCTAAAGCCCTGTATATGGAATTTTTGAACGAAGAATTTTGAAAAACGGCCGACGATGGCGGAGTTATTGCGCAACAAACATTTAAAAAATGAATACGTAATAATATAAAAAAAACAATAAATTCGAATTGAGAATTTCCTCCTTTTTTTGAAGTCGGTTAATAAAACGAGAGATCAATCAACGTTTGATTTGTTTACAGGAAACAACGAATGTACAAACAGCTAGGACCGTTACTTTTGATATATTGCCAGTTATGATATCTACAGCAGAAATTGCTTATTGAAGCGGTTCGGACAGCGTGATTTTATCTACAAGCCTACATTATGTAAATTTTATCAAAAAGCTTTTAGGAAAGGATCACATCAGCCAGTTAATAAGAAAATTTGTAATGCGATTTTAAAAGAGCAACCTCAGAGTTTCTTGCGTGTTCTTCTCTGAGGAAGACTGCACCTTTGCGAATAGGCGTAGAGTCAGTAGGGTCAAAAGAACGAATGCGTATGTATGTATTTAAATCGTTTAATGTAATCTTGACTTGTTTTAAGTGGCATCCTGAATATCCTATAAAATAAAGATTTTTTCTATTCTATTCTATTCTAATTAGGACGGCTATTCTACCAGTGGCGTTTCAATGCCATTGGATTGACAATGGTGACCATTTTATCCGTTCAGGTGGGGAAAATTTAGGACTACTTATATAAAACCCCATTAACTTGATTCTTATGCCTACGCTATATTACCGCAAAATTGTATCTAAGCCCGTTCAGTAATTGCGTAAAGGAGAACCAAATATCCATCCATCCTCACAAATTTATGATATATACTAGCTTTCCGCCCGGGACTTCGTTCCTGTGGGTATTAGGAAAAATTATGTAGCCTATATGTTAATCCAGGGTATCAGCTACCTCCATCTCAAATTTTATCAAAATTGGTCCAACCGTTTCAGCGTGAAAGAGTAACAAACATCCATACATCCATACTAACTTTGCGTTTATAATATTAGTAAAGAATTCTTACCGTCCACTCATTACGTTGTAAAGAATAGGGTTGACAGTAGCGGACACGTAGTAGAGTGCCCCGGCGACGTTGAAGAGGTGTTCATTGATGACATGGAACTGGGGATGCTGGTAGCCGTAGATGAAGAACAGCCGTTGTATGTGGAATGGAGCCCAGCACAGGAAGAACGCTACCACTACTGCCGCTGTTGACAAAACATACAACCATTTATTGTAGAGTATGATAAAATGATAATATATGAAGGTATATTTAAATTTTCTATGTAAATACATTTCTGTATATTTTTTTATTATTATTAGATGGGTTAACTCTTGACCTCAATCTTGACCATAAGGTCAAAATTGAGGTCGACGATGGAGCGAGTTAACCCAGAAAATGCCAATAAAGGCACTGGTACTCCTACGCACCGACGGAACACAGCAACCTGTTTGGCGTCGGACTTCGGTAAGAGGGTGGTCGCGAACCAGATGGCCCTTTACAGAGTCTACCACAACGCATGAGACCAAAGGCGACACCTCAGATTCAGAAAAAGATGAATTGTCGTTGCCTGGGATGGATTACTAGGAGGCAGGTCGCATTTGTGTTTCCGTAGTCGCCTCTTACGTTACGACACCCACGGAAAGAGATGGGGTGGTGTTATTCTCAACCGATCACCACTCGGTATACGGGCTGCGGTCCAACAATAAATCAGTTCGTCACTAGAACTCCTCCGTCTTTCATTGCCCCTGACCTCCAACCACCGTACAACTAGTATGCGTCAACATAGGAGACACCACTCCTAAACTGGTGACACTGACGTGGTAACTAAACTATTAAGAATATAGGATGAAATAGCGAAGCTCGGAATCACACATGCGCCCACACAAACGCACATATATTGCTTTACTAGCTTTCCGCCCGCGGCTCCGCCCGCGTGGACTACAGGTTATATCGTGCCCAACTGTGGGATAAAATGTAGCCTATGTCCTTTCCCAGGCTCTAATCTATCTCTGTACCAAAATTCATCAAAATCGGTTCAGCGGTTTAGGCGTGAAAAGGTAACAGACAGACAGACAGACAGACAGAGTTACTTTCGCATTTATAATATTAGTAGGGATTGCACTGAATTAAAATCAAAACAAATAACTTAAAATCAAAATAACCTACACATATTTCAGGGTAGAGCGGAACCTTCCACCACAGGCAAAATATTTGCTGAAAGGGATACTCTACATAAGTAGTATCATTAGAAGAAGATATATATAAGATATATTTTGTTTATTTTTGTTAAGTATGATAATTCGACTTTCGGTGGATTTCGCCGCACAGTGTTACCATTATAAACTTATAAAAAATTACTGGTGCATTTTTATTTTCTACAACTACGCTGACTGTTGCTACCTTGACGCCACAGAGGAGCTCCTTAACAAGCTTGAGAGACTTCAAAATCTTTGTATTCGTTTTATTTTCGGCCTACGTAAATATGACCATATCTCGCAGTTTCGAAGTCAACTCAAGTGGCTCCCGATCCGACTTCGCAGGAATACTCATATTCTCTGCCTTCTGTTCAAGATCCTACGCAGTGATTCTTCTCCGGAATATCTGCGCCAACGCTACAATTTTTCACGTCCTATTGATACGTCGTTGTCGTTCTCATATAAGATCTATTGTTTCTATACCTCCTCACCATACTGACTTCTTCTCCTATTCTTACACTGGGCGCCGTTTTAACATTATTTTTAATGTTTTGTGAGGGTGAATGAAAGGATTTAGAATAAAATCTATTTTCTATAATATTACCTACTAGGCAGAGCATCATGAGAAAATAAAACATGCGTAGTAGTGGCGAAAGGTTATCAACCTTTTTTCCGCGGTTCAGCAAACCTGCGAGCCTTCCTCGTACGAGTACCAGCAGCTGTTGTTGCTCCCAAACCTAATTATTTCAACTATTGACCCTTAGGAGTCATCTCACAATAATGGTTATTGCTTACGACAGATCGTCCAATATCGTTTATTTATTATTATTTGACGTCCAATTTAGATATTGGTTTTTCCACGCTGAACCGGGATTAATGGAAAAAAATATAACAAGCCAGCCACCTCTTAACAGGCAATTTCAGAACCAATAAAGATACTCAAGAGTTCAACTGAATTTCAAGAATTCATTTTATTTTGTTCTGAACATTATTTATAAAATTTTAGACGGATTATATTTACAAAGATATTTTAGAGAAAGAAAAATGTTCGGCGCAAATGAACGAATCGTTTAATAAAGCACCAGGAGGTCTTATTCTGGGGTCGTCGTGTAGGTTCAAGTTTCAAGTAATTTTCAAATTTTCAAATCAAAATTTCAAGTAAAACAAAATTGAATTTATTGATTAAAATTGAAAATTCAGGTTTAGCACTTGCTAGTCTGAAAATTATAGTGCTCCATGTATCTCGAGTATGCTTTTATAGCTTCTCAAACAGACCTTTTTTGTATGAAAATTCGTGCAATATCCCTAGACCATGTTGATATGTGTATATTATAAATGCGAAAGTAACTCTTTCTGTCTGTCTGTCTGTCCGTCTTTCACGCCTAAACTACAGAACCGATTTTGATAAAATTTGGTACAGAGATAGATTAGAGCCTGGGAAGGGACATAGGCTACATTTTATCCTCCAGTTGGGCACGATATAACCTGTAGTCCACGGGGGCGGAGCCGCGGGCGGAAAGCTAGTCTTTTCATATACTTACTTTTTTTTTTTCATTTCATTTGATTTGTAATTTTCTTTTCCCCGTATTCTTCGGGATAATTAGATGGATACATTTATAACCATCATCTGTAGGGCAATGTCATTAATCACGCTATTCATTTATCTTTCTTGATGCTACGCTTTCTGCCGTCTACGAATGTGGTGCCGTTAAAGTTTTGATTAATTTATTTTTTAACAGTCCATGCTATCCAAAACTGTCAATTTTCTTCAATCGATTTTCAATTTTATCTCCAAGCATTAGAGTTTACTATCCATTGGGTAAATTTGACAGTTTGTGGTAACCTGATGTACCGTTGACTGTACATCCCCACCGAGGGGCACGGACCTCCTTAACATTCAAAACACGAAGGGGATTTAGGCCATAGTCCACCACGCTGGTCCTTAAACGTGCGGGTTTCATCATGATATTTTCCTAACATCATTATGATTAGTAAATTAAACAAATTAATTTTATTTTTTTATCACATTAACGCTATTGACTAGCGGAATAACCGCAGAAAACCTACTAAATGAAGGAAATGTAACATAATATCCCTTGGTAAAGATCAGAACGTGAAAGAACTCTCTTACACAAATACGATCTCTTCTTACACAAATAACGCAAATGTAATAATGAACACTTACTTTTAATTTGTAGCCCGAATTCACTGTGTAGGTAATATTGTTTACAGTTATATAAGGATGATATCTTTACAGGTACAGTGGGTGGATAAAACATTATTAAGATTTTGATGAGATTCTGCCCACACTAAGAAAAAATATTATTGGCTACGAAAAGTAGCTGTGGAATTTAGATTTGTTTATACCACAGATTTATAAACCGTATTTACGCTAAATATTAGATTTCTGCTGGGATTTCAATCCTGTGGGAATTTGGAAAAAACATGAAACCTGGGTGTTATTCTGATATCTAAGGTATTTAGACATCAGAATAACACACAGGTTAACTTTCATCAAAATCATTCTAGTAGTTTTTGCATTATGGAGTAACCACACCCATCTACCGCCACCCATCCATCTTCACAAACTTCACGTTGTGTATTATTATAGAAGTAGGATTTGAAAGTACATACAAAGGTAGATATTGTGGTATGCAGACCTTCATGGAGGATCTGGCATAACGCAACTCCTTTCTCAATCGGTCATTTCGAAGAAGATTATTCGAATATCATTTTAAAAGGTTTGAAATGGTATTCGATGTCAGCATTCAAAATGATTGAAGATCTTGTCTTCCGCCATTCATTGTAGAGAGCTCGCGGAATAAGTTCATGTATGCGATCATAGGCGTGCAAATAGCACTTTTTCAGGCATCTCATGTAAAGTGATAAATGTGCACACGATTGTAATAAATATAAAGTGTAAAGAAGTGCCTGTTTGTTATTCGTAAATATACACCTCGCAGAAGAGCTACGTGTTTTAATCATTGCCCCCAGAAGAGGTCCTATAATATTGTAATAAATTCTCGAATAATAGCCTTTATTTTTTCTGAATAACCATCATCTGCCAAAACCCTTCAAAATAGCTATGTCCCAGTTTAGGCTAGGAATTTTAGTTTTGTTGTACCTAGTTTATGGTCAGGAGAAAATAAAAACAATTTATATTACTCACATTTAATTTTTTAATGTTATGTATAAAAAAAAACATATAAGGAAAGATTTTGTAAAGGACGTCGCTCGGGCCGGCCGAAAGTATAATAAAATGTCTGGAACTTTGAATGACGGCCATGGCAAGATCTTTACTAATATTGTAATTGCGAAAGTAACTCTGTCTGTCTGTCTATCCGTCTTTCACGCCTAAACTACTGAACCGATTTGATGAAATTTGGTACAGAGATAGACTAGAGCCTGGGTAAGGACATAGGCTACGTTTTGTCCCACAGTTGGG
The DNA here is from genome assembly GCA_949987775.1 of Aproaerema taeniolella. Taxonomy (NCBI): domain Eukaryota; kingdom Metazoa; phylum Arthropoda; class Insecta; order Lepidoptera; family Gelechiidae; genus Aproaerema; species Aproaerema taeniolella. The sequence continues at coordinate 8,590,848 of OX465245.1, forward strand.
CACGATATAACCTTTAATCCAAGCGGGCGAAGCCGCGGGCGGAAAGCCAGTATTACAATAAACGAATAAATACGGGGTAAGTAAAGGACGGCTTAGCAAAAACTGTAACCCTGAATTCAGATAATCATATTAATGATTTTCTAGTGGAAGTTCCTTCATGAAAATTTTAAGTTTTTTTGATTATTTCTTCTTTAAAATTTAATTAATTATTCGACAGCATTCTATTTTACAATTAAAAACCAATCATAACAGCGTAAAACACGAATATACATTTGCTTTCTCAAAGCGCTGCGGGGCGCGGCGCGGGGGCGACAACATTGCGTAGCGCTAAAGTAGGTAAAAACAAAAACTCCTTGTTCAACATTTCCAGGAAAAAAAAATTACCTGTAGCTACAATCAGCTGATCATCGTTATGGGTACGTTCCACCATTTTAGTATTTTCTAAGCTGGGACAGCTACAGCGTTTAGAAGCGAACACCATTTCTCGGAAAAAGACATTGATTATTGGATAAAGACTGTATTCAATCCAGTAGGTACCAATAAAATGGAACTAGAAGCTATCACATCTAATCCTATATGGGGTTAACTTTAAAGACTTTAAAGGCGAAACTTTAGAGGCTGATTCACCCCATGAAACTGAACTTTCCCCAAGAAACCTATATAATACAAAGCCAGACACGAACACTCGTGACCCGAGAACAAACATCTACTTTTTACACAAATATTCCCCTCGAATCCACGACCCGTCGATCAAGAGGCAGCGTATATAACTACCACTACCTATGGGAGTCGCTCCACATAATGACTATAGGTAGCCGTCAAATCCTGGATCATCGTAAAACATAGGTTAATATCATATCTTATGGCCCTTTTTAACCTTCGACAAAAAACAGGGCTATTATAAGTTTGACGTGTGTATATTATCTTTAAGTCTCTGTATCTGTGTGTCTATCTGTGTGTCCAATTATGGTAAGCGAATGTTTACTTTCGAGGGAGCACAACTTTTTAATCATCTACCTTCTGACTTAAAAAATATTGACTCAGATCGAGTTTTTAAGGCAAAACTAGCTGCCTATGTAGCTCAAAATGTAAATTTGGTGTAATGTTAATTTTGATGTAGGTATTGTACCCAGTTATTAACTTTTGTACGGCCTTATAACTGCATAAACATGTTATTTGTGGTTTCTTATGTAAGTGACGCCATGTCTTGAATAAGAAATAAAGATCTTTAAACCTAAACCTATCTGTGGCATCGCAAGCTGACGTAATCGAGTTGGTTCTTAGCTATATTTCTATGCTCCCTTATTTTTAGAAGTAAAATAAATATCAGGAAGGTATTTTGTACCTTTTATATTTGGCACGTATAGACAAGCCTAAAATAAATCAACACACAAAGAAAATAATAAATAAAATGTTTTTGATCATAACGTGTTGTTGTTTCTGTTGTGCGGGTTCGAATTTTCTTTTGATGTAAGTAGGGTTCTGTGTACTTTGTGAGGTTACGATAATGACTGTTTTGCAATAGTAAACTCTTATACAAAATAGTCACAGGCAATCGGTCGTTAAGAGAATTTGCCAAGTATTATTTGTACAATTTCACTTAGAAATATCTGAGTATACAATATCTTAGACCAGGGGTCATCAAATGGCGGACCGCGGTCCGCATCTGGACCGCCCCCGCCGACCAATTTTGTGCGGACCCAGACAGATTGTTCAGAGTAAAAAATAACATTTTTCCCATTAAAATTAGTTACTTTATTTGCATTTTTTTAATTAGATGTTTTCTTAGTGATAAATAAAGAGTTCTGATTTCTTTTGGTTTTGTTTATTCATTGATATTTTAAATCTTGGTTGCTAGTTATCATCTAAGTACCAAACGGATCTCGACAGATTTATATTTGTTAAAATCGGACCCTAATTGGTGAGCCCTGTCTTAGATATTAAACATACATTTCTATTTCAGTTTTAGACATTTAGTTTTTTTTATGTTTCTCATTTTGAGATAGTTAAAAAAATCATTTTTTTAGAATTTGACAAATGGCAAGCAATATCCATAGAAAAGTATACAATCATGAAAATACCTTTTATTTTATATTGTATAACTTTACCCAAAACAATACACACTTCGATAAAAATCTTTTTGTAGCTAATGATATTTTTGGAAATTTTCTTAAAAAGTGTTTGATTCGAAGACAATGAAAATTAGATGTTAAATATATTTAGGTGTTTTAATCTTAACTTTATATTGATTAATTAGATGTTGAGGTATACCTCGTACCCGCAAGTAATAAGACGTACAAAATTAAGAAACTGTATTGTTCCTTACCTTTAGTATATGTCGTGACCATATCGTAGATTTGTTTACTTCATGAGGGCAACTTAATTTGACCAGATCATCAAATCTTCAACGTTTAACGATTTTGTCATCCACGTTTGGCCGGATCGTTTAAATAGGGTATCCATAAAAGATTCATTAATAAAAATGTTTTACTTTGTCTGTTTATAAGTCATTCGACTTCTTTGTTTGATTGCGACAGAGGGAACTGCGACAAGTAGATTTGATAGTAGCATAACTCAACCAAACCGTTAAGAGTTAGTTGGGTTAGGTTAGGTTAGAACTGCGACCCCCAACGCACGAGCCGAGGTGAGCGAGCGAAGCAAGCGTGCCGCGCGCGGCAGCGGCCGGGCGAAGTGCCAGAAACCACTGTGGTCGCGTTAAGCGGTTGTCACAGTTCCGCTGAGCTACTTTATGATGTAGCCAAAAGACAGTGAAACATTTCATGAAATCTTGACCATTTCATGAAGTAGCGGCGTGTTTAGTTTCCTATATCGAGAAACGATTTCTTATCATTGATCTGCCCAAACCACATCATGATGTGGCCAATAGACAGTGAAACATTTCATAAAATGCGACAGAACATTTCATGAAGTGAGTAAATCTACGATATGGTCACGACATATACATTAGATATCATTTAATTCAGACTTTATGTCCTTAAAATTCGATAAGCAAATTGAAATTTAAAATTAAATGCCAAATGAGGACGAGTAGGTACCTACATAGCTGGAAATATAATGTATAATAAATAAGGGTTTTGGAAGTAATAATATTGCTTCGAGTAATAGAAGATTTCATTGGAAATGCGTAGATTGAACGGGCTTGTGCGAAGTTTTTTATACCTTTTATAAGGAATGCGTATTAAATCAATGAAAGCCAATTTCCCAAAATTAAATTAGAGTAGGTATTAGAATTTCATACACAATTGTTGGAAATTGTCCTGTCAAAACGAAAACACGATGGCAAACCGTATTGTTGGGTAACAAAGATCCTAAAACAACATTAGACATATTTAATACCTGAATTTTGAATATTTTGATGAAGCACACAATTGTCGGATAACCTGCGCGGCAAGGAGGCGTGAGCGGCCAGTACAATATAGGATAAAATACAATACAGGGTGTAAAACACAGCTTAGCAAAAACTGAAACCCTGAACTCAAACAATCATTTTGAATGATTTTTCAGTGGAATTTTTTTCCGGAAAATGGTCTTTTTTTCATGTTTTTTTTTATATTTTCTGCTTACATTTGTTATTATTTAATCGAATATACTCCATTTTGCAATAAAAAACAATCATAGCAACGTAAAACACGAAATGTACATCGCACTCCGATAGCAGCGCGGCGCGGGAGGAGCGAATGCTCGGCGCGGTTACGCGGTACGTTGCGTAACGCCAAAATAGGTAAATAATGAAAACTTCTTAACGTGACGTTTCCGGGAAAAAATAATTATTTATAGCTGATGATAGTTATGGGTAGATTCCACCATTTAAGTATTTGCTAAGCTGTCCTTTACACCCTGTATATATTACCATACATAACACATACAATACAAAACATATTGGGTGACCCACCCACGTACGGGACCCCCTTAAATTAGTTAGCCAAAATTAAGAATGTGAATCAGTGCCCCAAAATGAAAAAAATTTCCTAAGGAACACGCTTTAGAACTAATCATTCAGATCAGTAAGCAAGGTCATTAGGTACCGTCTGAGCTATAAGGCCAATCAATCATTTAACCTCTACAGTCCACCGCTCTACCAACTGAGCTAGCTATCGAAGGTTGTAAGGCCATTCAATCATGGATTTATATTTATAGGTCCATGGCTACACACAGTATTCCTGCGCCTGTTACATATTCTGTTTTTTATAATTCTTCGTGGCACAAGATGCTGCGAAACCCCTCTTAGATGATTTGAACGTTCGTTCGGCTAAATAAAAGTTATGCCATTTAAAATTATAGGTGTTATAGTTATATAATTTGTTTTTAAACCATATATTACGCACCCGCGAAACGGAGCCACGTTCAAACTTAATATCGGTGCGGTAAGAGCTCTTTGATGTTTAGCGATGCAGAAAGTTATGCGCGCAATAATGTACAGTTATAAGGGCTGAATACTTCAAGATCAAGTGCTGTGCGGTTTCCGGCATAGTAGCATATCACTACCAGCTAACTATCATGACTAATCGTTTTGATCCCCGCCCAACCAATTACTCAACAGATGTCATGCTCATACAAAACTACGTCGAAAACATGAATCAGTCAACTAAAAATGTTTCCATAGACAGACTGTCACGCTAATACAATATACATTATTGCACACTATCATTATAGAACAAGCTGAAATATTTGGAAATCATATTTTTAAGGTTTAGAACTTTAGAAGAAGAAGAAAATATTTTCAAGTATGTAAGGAGGTACTATGTCGTAATATTAGTTATCTGGCAACTATAGAATATGGCGCTGTAAGAATTGTCCAAGAAAAAAGAAACATTCTTACTACCGGTGTTGTACAGAGGTCAGCGCATCAGGTTACCACAATTTATTGAAAAACCGTTCTTATCGCAACAGCACAGAGTGCACGCATGGGTACCTGATATGCAGCCCTCTGTACAAGGCGACTAAATACGCGATGCAAGAGGCGAGTATGCCAATTTACCCCAAATGTCAACGAATTAAGAAGGGAACTCTCTGCCTGCATCTGATTTCTGAGTTCATATGATCCGAATCTTTAAAAATCTTCTAAGAACAAAATCTTTACTATTATCTTCGGGATGAGCTTGCTACGTCCTCGCCCACATCTTCACTCGTGAGCTAAATTAAGGTCAAGAGCGAACACATACTTACTCTTTAAAAAAGAAAGTGGACGACTTCGACTACATGGGTGCCTTCATTTTAACTTTGCAGGGTGATCCTTCTCATAAAACTAAACTACTCGAACTTTACCCCTTAAAACCAATATCAAATTTTCAAAAAAAAAAGTTAACTTACCAAGCAATTAGCGATCGTAAAAGCTGTATAGAAAGGGGTTTTTTCTTCATATTTTGACCTATGTTCCTTGGGAAAGTGGTTCAGTTTCGCGGGATGACTAAAATAGTCACTGATTTGTAGTTGACTCACTGGATAGGTTAGGTACTCAAAATTTTTGAACTAGTTAGAGGTTACAAAAAGAGTACCTATTACTCAATTACACTTAATATGGTAGTTTACAAACCAAAATTCAACATTTCCAAACATAAGACAGTTCTGTCGTTGCTAATGGGCCTTTTTATAATTCGAAAACGGCACGGCAAAATTCTATTATCATTGCTTCCTATGTAATAGTAATACTAGAAGCTGAGAACATAGAAGGCAATGGTAATTCAAATTTTGAAGTACCGTGCCGTGCCGTCCGAATTATAAAAAGGCCCATTCTGCTCGTAGCTGTAATTAGCTCGTAGCTTATTGGCTCGTAGCTAATGCCCTTGTAGCTATTTACACTAATTCTCCAGTGAATGGTGTGTGTTAGACAATCAAAACATGTGCCCACCCTCTGTTTACATTCTTAATAGACAGTCAAGGCTGGATTAAGTCGTGCTCACCATTTGGTATCGATCAGTGACGTTAAGCAATCTAGATACCTGAGTGTACTTTGATGGATGACCAAACTGTTAATCACGGCATATTAAAGCCCCGGCTGCCGTTAATAATGGGTCACTTGGAACTCATTCCAAAACGGACAGAATACCCAGACAATACAATACAATGCAATGCAATACAATTAACAACATAAACACAATATACACACACGGACATCCATATAGGTACAAACACTTTATTTACACAAAAAAACAAAAGATCAAATAAGATACATGTACAAAGGCGGCCTTGTTGCTAAATAGCAACTGCTTTTTTACATTAAGTTTTGCCCCAACCGGGAATCAAACCAAAGTAACTGTCGAATCAGAGGCAGCCATAGAACTTATGCATAAAGTTTCCAAAATATAAAATAATTATCCCTCTAATTTTCGGAGATTTGGACATTTTGTTTGGACTGATTCACACTCTTGACTTTTCGCCAATTCAAGTCTCCCTATGTGACTTGAACTCGCAGTTCACTTTTCGCAGTTCGCTATTTACTTTTTATTTAAAACTAAAATAAAAATAATGGTGTATGTTTATAAAAACATATCAATAATGGAATAAACCGATTTTATTACATTTCATGTAATTCTAGCGGAAATAAATTCTGTTGAACTATATAGTAGGTCTACTATATGTATTTGCTTATAGCCAATAGAATAGAGAAAAAGTGATATGTGATATACGTATATCGTTGGGTTAATTTAAAATGTGACGGAAGTATAAGGAAAAAGGACTCAGCTAATTTAGTATGGTATATTTTAAAGTGATAATAATGTTACTGACATTAGTTTCTGGAATCCATAATAAAATACACAGCGTTGAAGAAATTGAATATAGCCGTTGGAACCCTCTCCTCATGCGAAGATCCTTCCGCCCTTATTTATCAGAAAAGGAAATTTTCAAAGACACGACACACTATTTCAACGAATTCGCCGATTACTACAACTACAAATTCAAAAATGAAACAGGTAGAAAGACGGCGTTTTCGCATTTCACAGAATCTCTAAAGAAAACATCAGAATTGAATGAGCGATCCTCGACGGCGGTTTTTAAAGTAAATGAATTTTCAATTTATTCGCTGGAAAAATTCTTAAGTTTGTACACGGGGTTTAATGATACCAATTTGAATATGACCGGGGCTCGTAGTTTCAATATCGTGGTGGACCATCTTCCAAAAGAATTGGATTTTAGAGGGACGTGGGTGGAGTCGGGCGCTTACGACCAAGGGGAGTGCCTGAGCAGTTACGTGTTCAGCGCTATCCGTAAGTAGTCACTTATTTACAAGTTTACTAGGAGTTCAGCCGCCACTTCGCCCCTATTGCTGACATCCATTCTAAAGCCATTATTACATAACGCGACTCAGACTCTGATCTTGAGTAGCAGTCGTCTCTGCCATTTTGATAGTGAGAGACAGAGACAATCAATACTTATAAATCAAGACTTGAGTCTCCTTCTGTAATACGGGCCTTAAAATCATAATAATATTATGATATAATGCTATAATAACATATGCTATATTATGTCATACTTTAACTACTAACAAATTTGTAATATTTAGTATGAAGCATTAATTAATAAGCATTTAATTAAATAAATAAGATTGTGTAATAAAATAATAATGAAAACAGTAAGTATTGATACGTATTAAAATGTAGCCACCTTATTAGATAAGTTTTAGATACACGCCCCTCTCAAAATATGTGACTCTATTTAGTGAAAGGTACAACTTTCGGGGTAGTAAATAAGAGCGATTTACAAAGAAAATCACCATAGTTCTGGACCATAACGACTATCCCCAAATTTGTACATTTCTGTGTTAAGGTAACGTAGGGGAAACCTGTAATCGGCCTAATGTTAATTAAAAGCCTGTTTTAGTTAAGACTTAATTAAAAGCCTATTGTGCTGTGGTTTTTTGAATAAATAACTAAAGGAAATCTGAAAACTGATGATAGGTTTTAAAGTTTGCCTCGTAAACTTTACATTTCTTCACAAAATTCCGAGAAAATTTTACTTTGGCCCTCCATGTCGCCACAAAATAAATTGGCACGCTTGATTAGTGATGAAATACCAAAATAACAATTGAACACAAAGAGTTTCACTGCTTCTCAAAAATCTGTACTTACACCTTACAAAATCCAATATAATATACAAACTACCTCTGTACCTATTAAAGGATTCAGGCAACTAACAAAGGCTGATTGACTAGCTGACCAAAGTTTGAAGACCTATCTTTTATTTTACACAGAAAACATAGAGGCCCAGCTGATGAAATCGTTTAAGTACAAACGCAGCCTTTCAGTGCAATATGCGTTTGAGTGTGAGCGAGCAGGGAACTGCATCGATGGAGGCTTGCCTCATTTAGTTATGGAGTAAGTTTTTAATTAAAATATTTAAAAAAATATAAATCAAGGTTCCAATCTATAGCTCAGGGTCTGCGTTGGTCGAAGATGTAGCTGGCTCATTCATAAAAAGCCTATTCACTCGAACTCAGAGATTTTGGTTACAAGAACTCGAAAATGGAAACGTAGACAGGTAATTCCATTCCTTAGCAGAGCGCAATTTATAACATAAGGAGAAGCACTCAGTGCAAATCCCCGAGATTTCGATAAGGTAAGGGTTTTAGGCGCTAATAGAAAAAAAAGCAGGCGAAAAGAGTTAATGCAGCTCTTTGACACGCTTCCCAGACGATATCTAGTAAAACATATAGGCGTCTATGAGATTTGAAGCTTATTAGGAACCTTAAAGTGATGTTGAGTCGAAAAATAAATAAATAATGGGGATAAAATGAAACTAGGTTTCATGGGTTCTTTTGAATGACTGATGCAATAATACCCAAACTCAAGACAAGAACATACATTTCCTTTTCACATAAATATTTGCCTCGGTGTATGGGGCCGCACTAAGCATCGAACCTCATACGTCTCGATTGACAAGGACGACGTCAGCAACGCTATTAAAAGAACCATTCGCACTTCCATTTTTCAGAGCGTTAATGAAGACCGGAGTTCTCGACGCAGATAAGTACAATCCGTACTTAAACTCATCTCACGAGAAATCTTGCAAGGCAAACGAAACAGCTGTCGCCAAAGTTACTGGTTACTACATATTTACTGTGGAAAGAGAAGAATACCTTAAAAATGCATTGGCGTTGTATGGACCTCTTTCGATTGGTAAATATGTTACAAAGTTTCTCCACGCCTCGGCCTTCCAGTGGTTTCTTTTTCGCTGGACTGGGAGTGAAAGAAAAACTCAAAATGTCCTAGTGAGAACGCGAGGTTTTCTTTGTATAATACGCGAAAAATCTATCACCAATGTACTCTTCTTTTATATAATAACTCTTATCTTAATATGAATTCAAAATTAAGGATGTCTTAATTAATTAACGATAACAAAAAAGAGAGATGTTATAAGTTTTTCTGTGTATCTGTGGACTGATTTCGATCAGTCCATTGGTTCAGTCAAAGTTTTGAAAGCTGACGTAATCGAGATGGTTCTTAGCTATATTTGATCAAAATTGGTTCAGCCGTTTAAGAATTATAAGCGATCAATGTCGGGGGTTTTACATTTTTTTTTAATTTTAGAGTTAATGAAGGATTTATACCTGAATTTCAGCAATAAACGTTGGCGATGAACTGAAGAACTACTACTCCGGTGTTTTGGACCCTACAGATTGTAACAACAAACCGAATCACGCAGTGCTGCTGGTTGGCTATGGAACTACTAACGGTAACATCTGCTTTTAAGTACTACTAGAGGGTATTATATGAAATCCGCAGAAGATATTAAGGTCACTAAGGACAAACAGAGAAACTGCAGCAAGGAACGGAATGGCTCATTTCATTTATTTCATGCTTTCATGTGTTACAATAGTTCTTATATTCTAAAAGTAGATCCAACATGAAACCCTGTTAGGGCACTGCACTCAAACAATACATATAAACTGCTTTTATGTTCCTAGCTCATAGAGCATCACTAGTTCACTAGCAACATAAGGGGCAATAGTAATACAACTTTGCTGTTCCGTTCCTTACATGTGGAATTATAAGAACAGCCATAGAGACACGTGAGCCCATTGAGGTAATACTAGAGTGAACCACATCATACTTCATATCACTACTGCGTTATTATTATAACGCAGTCGGGTAAAAAAACATCGGGTTGCACTCCGGGAGTGCCGGCAGAAGTGAAAACTTGAACATTAACGTTGTGCAATTTAATTTAATTTTTTCTATGCTGACACCGGATGACATCTTGACTTTTGCAGTTTTAATTTCCTATATTTATTAAACACCCCTCCTCCGCCTTACGGATTTTCGATCAGGGTCACGTGACAGACACGTGACCCTAACGCGAGTTTAATATTTTTTACCCATACTTCAAAGTGCACAACGCCGCTAAAGAAGTTTTCACTTCAACAAATAACTACATAAATTAAAACAATGTCTCCCGCCGCTTCTGTCTGTTTGAACGCGACAAACTCAAAAACGACTGAACGTATTTTCATACGGTTTTCACCATTTGACGGAGTGATTCAAGAAAAAAGTTTATATGTATCATTCATTCCCGAAAATCCCAAGGGGACGTAGTCCTGGGCGGGAAGCTAGCAATACAAAAATCACAAAATTAAGTCGTGAGTCTTTCTAAAAATCTTCCTGTTTTTCAGAAGATGGCATAAAATACTGGATCATACGTAATTCCTGGGGCTCAGCATGGGGAGAGAATGGCTTCTTCCGTCTCATTAGAGGGAAGTGGGCCTGTGGGATCGGCAGCTATACAGCCACTGCCACTGTGGAAATCAGCACAGAAGCTGGCTGGAACGGAACGGTTACACCAATTGTGTTACCGGTAAGAAATTATCAAAGAAAAATAATATAATGTTTTATATACACTTTTTGCTTTAAACATTCTTAGGGCCTAAGGTCCGCATTACATAACGCGACTCAGACTCTGATTTACACTTAAGTAGCAGTCTTTGTCATTTTGATAGTGAGAGAAAGAGACAATAAATACTTAAGTATAGATCAAGACTTGAGTTTACTTCTGTAATACGGGCCTTGATATCGGTAAAGCACAATGCCCACAAAGTATGGGAAAAAACCAAGGCCAGGCACAAACGAAATGTATATACGTATTAGATTAAGGGTATCTCATATGTATCTCTTCAACGTCTTTTTCTAGATGCGTGAAATTATTATTCGAATTTTAGTAGTGACTGTAAAAGTAACATTAAATCGTGTTCGAAAGCGCTTCTTCTTCTTCTTATCGTGTAGGTATAGTCACGTGTGTGGCGAACTTGGCTAACCCTGGCATTAGAGTTTTCAAACCGCACAATGGCCTCTGACTTGGCTCAGAAAGCGCTTAATATGACATGAAGTATCCTCAGAAGAGAGAGAGAGTGACAGAGAGAAAGAAAGCCCAAGCCAAACGAGATATATCTTAGATTTTTTGTATTAATGACTTCAAAATATGTTATTTTTCTTCTTCTTATACAGTATTTATTTATTTATTTTACCATAGTCTAAGATACTTTTCGTTTGCGCCAGGCTTGGGCTTTTTTGACCATATTGTCCTTTGAAAATTTGTTTTTCTTTCTCTTGACCTTAAGCTTAACGATAAAACGAACGTCACACCTTACATTTTCCAAAGGACTTCTATTAAAAGAGAAAACAGTTAAAGCAGAATATGAAATTCGTCTTTCAGGACTCGGTGAAACCACGCAGTGTAACAGTAGACGTAAAACCTGAATATTCAGAATACTATTCGTCACTTGATAAGGATCACACAGCTGAGGTAGAGCTACCGCCAAACAACATCAACTCCAACGAATCAGTTATTCGCAATTTAGACTACTTGAAAAATAAGTTTCAAAAGTTTGAAAAGAATACAACCAATCTTTTAAGTTTGGAAATTGTAGAAAGTGAAACAAAGATAATAAAATCAGAAAAACCTAAACTAAATACCATAACATCAATAGCAACGCAACCAACAGAACAGGCATCGAGTACCGACAATGTTGAACCTAAAAAATCGAAGTCAACTCAAATAGAAAAACCTACAACAAGCGAATCTGAATCAAAAGATCAAAAAATCGTACGAATTAATGTTGGGAATTCTAGTACAATAACATCTACTACAAAAGATCAGACCCCGACACAAACTGAAATAGAAGAACCTAAACCAAAGTATCACACAACGACAGAAACTTATGCAGAAAAACCCAGTACAAAGCAAGTTAAAGTAGAAGATCAGATAACCACAACAGCTAAGGCAGAAAAATCTTATACGCGGCAAAATAATCCAAATGATCAGAAATCGATACAAACTAAAGCAGAAACCCTCAGTACAGAAGAATCTACACCAAACGAACAGGAAGCAAATGCAACAAAAGCTAATATACCTTTATCTAGTAAACCAGAGAATCTAGTCACCTTAGAACCACCAACGGACACAGTTGGGGATGAAAAGAAACTATGGAAACAAATTGAATCAATAAGCTTGTTACTAAATCAAAGTAAAAGAGAACCGAATGGACTTAAACTAGAAAAACCGAACCTGAGGGTAAGTCATAATCTAAATGGATCTATGCAAACACAATCCAAAACTAATGCAGGAGTCACTAAGAAACCTAAGTTAAAAAGGATGAGACCAAGAAGAAGAAAAAACAATAATGCACTAAGGGCAGTATTTGGATCATTATTAGATTTTTCTATAGTAACTGAAGTGATCAATTTAAAAACGACAGCTAGAGAATACATGATGGCTTTTAATAAGCCAGTTACTCAAATTTCTGATGGACCAAATAACTATTTCTGAAAAAGTTTCTATTTCTGAAGAACAAATGCGGCGGCTAGCTCATTTGTAATTTTTTTAATTTATAATTAGTTAATAACTAATAGATAAAAAGAAGTGGAAAATACACAATGTTTATTTAAACTATTGCGAATCTCCTGGAAAATCTTTTCAGGGGTATATATTCCCGGAAATCTGAAAGCCTTCTTTGTTGTAAATAAAATTATTTTTCAATATGGTTGCTGTGGTAAACTGTGCTCTGTATTACTTACTGTAAAGTTTCATAAAAATCCCTTTAGTACTTTTTACATGATCAGCATAGTTAGCGCGGCCAGTGACAAATTCGTGCGTTTGTATGGCCACGGCCTGGCGTGCGGGATCTCTGAATACACACGTATAGAACTCACTAAAACTGGGTTAAGTAAGACTTGATTTACCCAAATCTATACACGATCCCGCACACTAGACCTGTATACAGAGACACTCGAAACGACACTGGCTGATCACCGCACAGTAGCTTTAGCAAGCGTGGACTCGAAAATATGATTTTAATACACTTATTTAAGCCTTAAAACAAATAAACTGGGATCCAGTTGAACAAATTATACAGGGTTAAAGGTTAGGTCGACCTAGATCTGGCCCATTCAAACGCGTCCACTATTAGCTTGAAATATACGTTTAGAAATAAAATTAGCTGCTTTGGTTTTTGCGCTATAATTTTATTTCATATTTTTCAAAATTCGGGACATGAAACTTTGGACGCGTAATTCTCGAAAACTATTCAAGCGAGAATCGTAGGAGTTTTACTCTTACACTTGTAACGTAAACATCAGTAAATTTCTGAAATAAAACGACCATGTCCGATTTTTGGCAAAAAAAAAATAACGTGCGTCCCGCCTTCGTTAACAAAAGTTTAGAAACGTTTCTTGGGAATACTCGGAAAAAAAAGTAGCTTACGTCATTCCCCAAATTTTTCTTTATTATGAGATGGGTAACTCTTGACCCATCCGAAGTTAGTAAACTTTTATGTGAGTAATGTTTTTTTGGAAACTTTAGCAATAGAACTTAGGTCCTAAAAGTCTTACAGTAAAATAAAATGTAGTTATTTTCCAGATTAATACAAATAATAGTATTATTTGTTATTCTTATGCTACTACATAGTCCATTTAATTTTTATAATAAACTTAGTGACATATCCCCAATCCCCATAAACTGAACAACTTTCCCAAAGGGGCGCAGATCGATTTGAATAAAATAAATCGCCTTTTCATAAAATTTTGCGATTAACTAATTGCATTAGTATGGAAAGTCAAGACATTTATTTTAGAATGTTGTACGAGTTCTTCGGGAAAAGTTGTTCAGTTTCATGGGGAGATTCACTTACCAAAGTTTCGTTTCCTTGTTAAAAGTCATCCCGTGCTAGATTAGCTGACAACACATGGTTGTTTACAATCAACTCGAAACAAAGTCCTGTAGGGACTATCTATACTACATTTTCAGAAATCAAGTATTTATATTTGATTATCTATTTCAACAACTTTTCGCTTTAACAGAATTCGGGTATACTGCGCTCCCAAGGGTAATCTTACAAATTTCGGGATAAAATGTAAAATATATGCCTATCCACATCCAATTGCCTATACCTACTGGTATTTTAACCTGAATTCAGACGTCGTGCAAACGTAATGAACAGAGACAGCTATTGTTACTTCGCATTTATAATATTAGTAGCATTCCGCTCGGGACTTCGTTCCCGTGGGAATTCAGGAAAATCATGTACCCTATGTCAATCACGGATAATGTAGGATTGTAATGGTGAAAGAATTTTTCAAATCGGTCCAGTAGTTTCGGAGCCTATTCCATACAAACCAACAACCAATCATATCTTTCCTCTTTATAAAAAGTATATAGATATATAGATACAGACAGTGTATAGTTTGAATAGCACGTATAGTTTTGAATAGTGTATAGTTTTGAATAGTACGGATTCTTATGTTTAATTTTAATTATTTAATGATGCCAAAACCAAATGACGTTATGCCTATCTCGAAAAGGATTATAAGCGTGAGTGTATAAAGAAATATTCATATCTTTAGTGCTTGTCACAAAACACAAAAGTTGGTAGAAAAAGTGTGAGTAAAGGGCGCTGCAACTAAGTACGTTTTAATGACTAAGAATTTTAAATTAGGTAATCTTACATAGATTTTGAAAAACTATCTAGTGTATTCAGTACACTGCGTATTATAAAATCCATCTTTATGTACTTTTAATAAACAATCAAAAAAAGAACTAAAAAAAGAAAAAGAACTTGTTTACTTTATCTTATCATTTAAAAAATTCCTGAATGCTGTAGTAGCTTTTGGCTAATAGAAATTCCTTTAATTTATTATTAAAATGTTTAAAGTTATCTTTATCTTTAATATAATTAGGAATGTGGTTGTATATTTTGATTACCATCAAGTGAGGTCCTGATGTTATTAACTTCAATTTAGAAAAGGGTTAAATCAAGTTTATTCAAGTTTCGACCTTTTCATTTTCTTACAGTATTATTCACTGGGGAGAATAAATTCCCGTGTTTCCTGGCAAAGCAGCATTCAAAAATATATATATCGATGTTAAGGTTAAAATTTTATGCTTCGCAAAGTAAGGTTTATAAAATTGAAGTTGGTCAGACCTCTGATGCTCCGCCTGCCCTGTTGTGGATTGCAGGCTTGAGCGTATATATGTGTGTAAGTTGGTTAATATTGGTAAGAATCCTAATATTTTTTTCCGAAGAACAAAAATATCATTTATATCAGTACTATTACCTCAAAGAATAATTCCATAACCTCGTAGGCATAGTAAGTGGAAAGTGCAGTGTTGAGATCCCGCGGTGTCAGAAGTACCATCGTTTTGTACCATTGATGGTACTACTGACCTAGACTTATGTCGCTAGTACCATTAATGGTACTACTGACCTATATTACCACTGATGGTACTAGCGACTACTAGTGACCTATATTACCACTGATGGTACTAGCGACTTTTACACAATGACAGGCGCCCAAACATTTATTTTACTTATATGTAGTAACTTACTGGCCACCTGATTAATTAAACCTCGTTTTATTTGTTACACGTTTTAGATGACAGGGCGTAGATAAAGGACAACTTATTTGTAAATTTTTGTATGTAAGATTTCCAGCTTAAACCACTATCTAAATCTATACCTAACAAAGTAGCAGAATTAACTGTATAAAGGATGATGGGCATTTTGGTATCGGTATTAGTAAGGAACTTGGTACCGGCACCAATTGAAATAAATGATACATCGTTAAAAGGTAATTTTCTGTAAAATATAACCGAAGCGCTAGTCCTGATTCATTGTACAATTTAAGTAATCCTGCCTTGAAAGTTATTTATTTTTCATCATTTATTCATTTTTTCTGCGATATTATTCTTCATTTTGGCTTAGTATTTTTATTTATTATATTATATAGTTTTATTTATTTATTTAAACGTGCCCATCGTCCTTTGTGTGTCTTCATAGTAATAATTTATGTCTAGAGCTGTTTTCTGATAGGGCTTAAACTGTATTAGGTATACTAGTACGTTAGTACTATTATTTATTCTGTGATACTAGTTTTATTAAGTTCAGTTGTAGGGTATGTTGCTCGAGCCAGTTCAAAATATTATTTAAGGTTATGTCTAACTTACATTTCAATTCATTCATCACAAATCAGAAAAAAATAATTATTTCTCATTAAAGGCAATTCAGCTTGTATGGGAAGCCGAACATTTTTTTTACATTTCGACCTATGTTCCTTGGAGAAAGTTCTTCAGCTTCGCGGGCTAATCCACATTATAGGCGGGGTAAGCAGAGCATCACAGTGGTTGACACAAATTGTGAGGGTTATCAGATGGAAAAAGTTGCATAATGGTGAGAGGTGGTCAGCCTTTCGCCCACTTACAGACTTTGACTGTATGCCAGGGAAGAGCAGGTAGCTGGAACATTCTAAGTTTTTCTTTCACTCCCAGCCCAGCGTGGAAGGAGATCATTTAATTTAAGATCACCCAATATAATGAGAATGAGGACCCACTTACCCAGCATCCTGATGATGGCTTTCCTGGACTTGGCCTGCCTTGTCTCCCCGTGCACGTGACCATTTAGCAGACTCTTCGTTTTCTCCATCACCTGGGTTGATCTACAAAAGATAAAGGAATAGATAAAACGTTTATTTGTCTGCACGTCACACACATACACAATTATTACTACATTTACAAATGCAAATTAACAAAGTGATTAATGCAACTTATAATAAGTACATCAAAAGAGAAAAATAAAATAAAAAAGTTAAATGTGTATGCTGTAGCAGCGCAAACCGGCCATAGCTCAGCGTTTATATTGCTAAAAAACAAATCGCTAATTTTCAGAATAGATAATTCGTTGCATCGATTGCGTTAGAAATGTACAGCTGCACATTAGATTATGTTTATGTCACCGTAATATTCCAATTTTAATTATTAAGATTAAAAAATTATTAAGGGTGGCCTTCGCCCAGCAGTGGGATCTGAGAGGCTAATTAAAAAATATATAATTGCTCAATACTTTGTGAACTGCCTCATTTTTTTTCACATTGACGGAATTTTCGTAACATTAATACAGCCTAATCTAACCTTACTGAACGTAAAAAAGCCTTAACCTAACTTATCTTAGTTTCATGCAGGATGCCCTTAAAGTTTTGTGACATTGTAATGTAACACTATGGTTCTTACAATTTTCCGGTGACATGAGACAAAAACTTGAATTTTAGATGGATAGATACTTTATAGACTTTTTGAGGTGCTGATTGCGTAATTAATACCCAATGTTGCCTCGGGAACGGGAAAAATAAATCAAAATTATGTTTAATTATTAATGTCTTTATTATGGTTTTCTATGATTCTGATCACTAAATTGGCATCTGTTGCTGAAGTTCCACGGAAAAGTGTCACTGTCAGGCCCCTTAACTTTGACAAAGATCTACGAAAAATGCAGCCCTCGGAGTTTCTTTATTTGTCTCTGGGGGGGGGGGGGGGCAAATAGGCGTAGAGTCAGCAAAGTCAAAAGAAATGTATGTAGACTAGATTTCCGCCCGGAACTTCGTTCCTGTAAGAATGTGGGGAAATTATGTAGCCTATGTGTTAATCCAGGATACTAGCTACCTCCATACCAATTTTTTTCAAAATTGGTCCAGCTGCCAGCGTGAAAGAGTAACAAACATCCATACATACTAACTTTCGCGTTTATTCTACTAGCTTTCCGCCCGCGGCTCCACCCGCGTGGACTTTCACATATTTTTAAATAAAAAGTATCCTATGTTACTTCTAGTACCTCCGAGAATATGTGTACAAAGTTTCATGATGATAAGTTGAGTAGTTTTTGCGTGAAAGCGTAACAAACAGGATTATGGAAGTAAGGATTTAAATATTTTAATCTAACTTTGACTTATTTTAGGTAACATACTGAATTTTCTATGAAATAAAACTATTCTGACTTTGTCTACAGACATAGTCGAGGGCCCCGAAAGTGGCAAAAAATAAGCTAAATTTCAAAGCAAACCAGCGGGCGTGAAGTAAGCAGATGTGTAATATGTATGTAAATAAATAAATATGCAAAGACACGAGGTCAGATATTCTTATTTCCAATAGTTTATTTGACCTGCTATAGGAACTCTGTATAAGCATGATATCCTGTAGAACAATTCAAATAAAAGCTCCTGTCGAACCCTTTGATGTGAACAAACTAGGTTCATCTGACAAAGACCGGCCTACATCAGACCCATTTCAAAGAATTGTTTAGCTTTGTCTGCTAATGCAGAAATCGAGCTAAGTTTTACATGTGGTGACTTCAAATTAGTTTTTGAAATGTAGTATAGTGAATAATATTAATTTTGACATTGGAAATGTCTTTTCGTTCGCTCTGTGCGATCCTCTTATGTCTCGGAGAATTGCGAAGATATGATATTCAAAAAGCGCAGTTTAAAAGACGCGTATTCACAAGAGCTGTAAGGTGCAAAAATAATTATTGGAGAAAGTCAAAAAATAAAAAAGTTATGGCTGAAATTGTGAAAAAAAATATTATTTTTTTCCGAATTTTTGATTTTGGCGCTCGATATTTTGCAAACGAAGAATGTTATCAAAAATTTGTGAAATACTCCTCTGGACAATTTACTCAGCTTACAATTTGAGCATAAAAAAAGACTATTGGGTTAAGGGTTTGCCCTGTAGCCTAACCTTTTTGAACAAATTCAAAAAGTCAGAACGACATTTTTTCGAATTCTGTAGATTCATTTTCTATTTTTTTTTTTTTAAATCTCTATTTTATAGGACATTGAAGATGCCACTTAAAACTAGTCAAGATTACAATGAAATACATACAAACTTACAAGAAACGATTTCAATACATACATACGCGTTCGTTCATGTGCTCGATAGTCGTGTGAGGCACGAAATCTGTTTTTTTTTTACATTTTTGTTCGATTGATAAAAATACAACTCAGATCGTTTTACGACATTTGATTTCAATCAAATTGCTTTTATATAATTTCGACAAATATACTTATATACTTTGTCGTTACGAGTTTCGAGTGAGATCCAGAAAAGTAACGAACTAGTGACAGTGATACTATCAGTCCTATCCTACCTACGTCACATGTTCTTTACTTTTTGATAGTTTTGATAGTGGGTTCAGTGATAGTTTTCACCAGTAAAACCCACCCTTTTTAACCCCCGACAAAATAGGGTGTTAAAAGTGACTTATTTATTTGTGTATCTGTGTCTGTCTGTGGCACCGCAGTTCCTAAACGAATGGACCGATTTCGATGCGCTGTTTTTTAAATCAAAAGCTAAGGTGATAGAGATAGTTTTAAAAGATATTTGGTCGAAATTGGTTTAACCATTAAGGAGTCATAAGCAGTGATCGGAATAAGCTGAATATATTTACCTAAACTTCGAAGAACAAAGTCAAAAAGTGGAGACTCCTTATGACAACATTTTTGTACGGGACATCTTCCGGGACATCACTTTAGTACCTACATACAAATATTAGTACTACACTAAAATAAATTGAATTTAACCTTTGTTTTTATTCAATACAATCTTTAGGATATAAAAGAACCAAAATAAATTGGTGTAAGAAATGAGTCGTCTATTTTCAAAGTCTGCAATCTGACGTTTATACATAGTAAAAATGAGCTGTGAATGTGGCAACACTCAGAATTTTAAATACTCTCTACCATTATTCATAGTTCGTATCAAAGATGGCTATTGCCTATAGAAAAACCACTTCAAAGTATGACATCTTTCAAATCCTGCAATCTGTAAAGTTTAAACTGTTAAAAAAAAACTGTTGTCTAAATTATTGCATATTGTATATTAGTGTGTCCTACCGAATTAACTAAAAGTAATAATGTTTACAATACATATTTAAGTTTACGATTAATAATTCGTAAGATAAAATTTGTATGGAATACTTCTTTTGACATTTGCCAAAAATCACCCATAAGTCAGATTGCAGACTTTGAAAATAGACGACTCAAATAACATATAAATTGGTTCTTTTATTTGTTCCTAAAAATTGTGTTGAAAAAAAAAAGGATTAAATTAAATTTATTTTATTGTAGTACTAACATTTGTATGTACTTAGTGATGTCCCGGAAGATATCCCGTAAAACAATGTTGTCGTAAGGAGTCTCCACTCTTTGACTCTGTTCTTCGAAGTTTAGGTAAATATATTCAGCCTATTCCGATCACTATAATAGTTTTATGCGATGAATTTCGAGGGTGATACATTTTCAATTTTACAGTAACTAAACTAGATTTAACCGAAATGTGGTTTAGAACAGACTGCTAACACTGGAGAGATATTAGTTTGTTTTCCAATGAGGTTGATTTATATTAAACTTCAAACTTTCGCGATTTGAACACATAATCTAAATATATAAAAGGAGAAACTGACTGACTGACTGACTGACTGACTGACATATCAACGCTCAGCCTAAACGGCTAAACGTAGGCACTTGAAATTTGAAAGGGACGTAGCTTAGGTACCGTAGTGGTGCACTGAGAAAGGAATTCCCGAAATTCCCCCGGGAACGGGAATTAGAGGGAAAATCCTTTTGTATGAAAAATCTAAACCGCTTAAGTTAAACGCTTGAAATTTGGCATGCAGGTACCTTAGTAAACTTAAAGCTTAGTTGCAACAGGATATTGCAAAATTCTTACGGGAACGG
The DNA here is from genome assembly GCA_949987775.1 of Aproaerema taeniolella. NCBI lineage: Eukaryota > Metazoa > Arthropoda > Insecta > Lepidoptera > Gelechiidae > Aproaerema > Aproaerema taeniolella. Next base: position 8,611,853 of record OX465245.1, read on the forward strand.
GAGTTAGCGGGAAAAAACTTTTGTATGTAAAAATCTAAATCACGTAAGATAGATGTTTTCAATCTGTGTACTCTGTACAAAAAAAAATTAACACGCAAACGAAGTTGCGGGCATCAGCTAGTTTAATACTAAAACGGGTCAAAAGTCGCCTAAAATATGTTTTATGTTTTTAACTTTGTTCCCGACGTTTCGGCGCGCCGGTTGCACGCGCCGTGGTCATTTATGAGGTAATATTATGAGGTTGATACCTCTTTACTCACCGTATGTGCAGCCCCATGCGGACGTAGAGGCAGAGGATGAGCACGGCCGGCGCGAAGAAGAAGAAGATGCTGCTCAGCTCCAGGAGTGGGGATGGAGCCATCAACGCGCAGAATGCAGACTGAGTCGAAATGTTGCCGGAATCTGGGAGATAAAGGGAATTGATAGAATTAGGCTTCTTTTTTATCAGCCCGCTTATACGCCCCCACCTTAAATGTAGTTTTAGGCCCGTGTTACAGAAGGAGACTCAAGTCTTGATCTATACTTAAGTATTGACACTACCCGGTTTTGTACGATGAATATTTTTTTCTTTGTACATTGCTGGTAATGTAACTCAGTTATGTACGAGTAACAAGCGGAAAGAAATTTCTCACATCCCGTAATAAATCAACTTGTAACTAAACCAAACTTGGTTTAACTTTAATGTAATTAATCACTAAGATACAGTATCATTATCTTTTAATCCAGGGACGTACCAAGGAAGTGTCCTCAGGTAGTAAATATTTTGTTTATTCGACAGGTCCTGAGTCTGAATTCCAGTCGGGGCAAATATTTGTGTAAAAAGCACATATTTGTTCTCGGGTCATGGGCGTTTGTGTCTGTCTTTGTCTAAAACTTAGTGCGGGCCTTTGAGTGTGTAGCGTCTTTTTATAAGCGTCTATTTATAAGTTCTTCTTCTTCTTATCGTGTAGGTATAATCCAGTGTGTGGCAAACTTGACTAACCCTGATGTAAGAGTTTTCAAACCTTGGTTTTAAGGACTGACTTGGTTTTAAGGACTGTAATCAATCGACAACAGCCGGGACCGACAGCTTAACGTGCCCTCCGAAGCACGGATATGCTCGTGATAAATTGCCACTTTTAGTCACCGATCAGGTTCCCTGCCTCTGTGTACGTAGCGCTTAACCTCACTGACCGGTTGAGATCAGCGGGCGTCACTGGGCGTGACGGGCTACAAGCGTTTCTAATTATAAGCAGCACCATTGTTGGTGTACCTTTTCATAAAATCTTAGTATATGTAAAAATGCAGGTCCTTACATATTGACTACGTTTGATGTGTTCCTCCGTTAGTGTAATTATAAGGCTGTGGCAGAATAACAGCGACTTAAACCCTCCATAGGTTTTAGTCAGTCTGAGGCCACAGACCAATTTGTCCTTAGAACATTATAAATATTGTTTTGTTGTCATAATTGTTAAATGTTTTTAATTGACAAATAAATGCTTATTATTATTATTACTAATCAAAACGCCCAGCCCAAATCCTTGAACCTAGAAAGGTGAAATTTCGCACAAGTCGCCCAAAAAATGAAGTCCTTGGGCATCCTATCTAGGTATACTAATATTATAAAGAGGAAAGATTTGATTGTCTGTTTGTTTGCATTGAAAAGGCTCCGAAACTACTGGACCGATTTGAAAAATTCTTTCACCATTAGAATCCTACATCATCCGTGATGATATTCCCGAATTCCCACGGGAACGAAGTCCCGAGCGGAAAGCTAGTAGTAAATAAAAACATTACTAAATTGAAAACATCGAAAGATCTTCACACCCACTTCTTCTTCTTATCGTGTAGGTATAGTCAAGTGTGTGGCGAACTTGGCTAACCCTGATGTCAGAGTTAGACCACTAATATAAGTGTGTAAAGGGACAGCTTTAGCAAAAATTTAAACTACCATTCTGAATGATTTTCCATTGGATTTTTCTCAGATACATTTAACACTTTGGCTGCCCACCATACTCCACCTCCTCCCACGCCCGCCCCTTACTTTACTGATCCCACCGGTGATGCTCAAAGCATCGCTCTGTTACTGAGGGGCCATGAGCATCACCGGTGGGATTGGGCCTTTTTATAATTCAAAAACGGCACGACAAAATTGTATTACCATTGCCTCCTACATACTACGGATTTTTGTAGTTAGGAATATAAGGGGCAATGATAATTCATGAAGTGCCGTGCCGTTCGGATTATAAAAAGGCCCATTAGAAGCTTATTTTTGAGGGTATTGTTTTTTTACTACACTAGCTTTCCCCCCGGGACTTCGGGAAAATTATGAAGCCTGTTTCTTTGAGGGATCGGATTCGAAACGAAATAATCCGTCAGAAAACCAAAGTTACCGACATAGCCCGGCGAATTAGCAAGCTTAACCGATGGCCGTTGGGGCAGAAAAGTTCTAGAATGGAGGCCATGAATCGGCAAACGTAGCGTAGGGCGCCCTGTTACTAGGTGGGGTGACGATATTCGTAAAGTAGCGGGCAGTGGTTGGAGGAGGAGAGCTGAAGACCGAGCTCAGTGGCGTGCCATAGGAGAGGCCTATGTCCAGCAGTGGACTGATACAGGCTGATGATGATGATGATGATGTAGCCTATGTTTATCGGAGAGAAAGAGGCCACCAGGACCCCCTAGTTCGATCCCCCAGGGGATCCTAGTGAACTCATCGGTTCATCAGGAGAGATCAAATCTTTTTTTATAATATTTAGTGTAGATTGCGGAATCATTTTAATTAAATTTCAGCTGTCGTGTCTTTGTCCAAAGGCTAATCATAATTTGTCACCTGTCAAAAAGTATTTCTGTTGTTCACTCGGGTCTCGGGCGTGAATATTTTTTTATTATCCAATATTCTTGATTCATAAACGTTACTTAAAGTTAAGTGACAGGTAAACGCCTCGCTGGAGCATGTAAAAACATGTCTTACTAATAAAAAAATACTTTCTTATAGTTAAATACTATATTGGGGTGATGTGATGAGAAAGTTTGTGAAAGTGTTCCAATGACACAAAAATGGTTGGACAGATTTAGATGAAACTTGGCATGCAGACAGATAAAGGTCAGTGTAGCTAACGTGGATGCGTGACATGATTTTTAACCGACTTCAAAAAAGGAGGAGGTTCTATGTTCTATTTTATGTATCTTTTTTTTCCTATGTATGTTCATGTCGTATGTATCTCGTTCCGTACTCTCGTATTATCGTGTAGCGTCAGTACCGAACAGACAGAACGACATCGACATGACAAAATTATCTCACGCGTTTATGTTAGCCCGACTGGATTGAGTACTTAATTAAACGCTCCCGCGGGGCTCTCCACTATATTTGCTCTGTAGTTATTAAGGTTCCTTTTGCTTGTTTTAGGCCATTCAGGTGTTATAAATTGCCTTTGATATAAGGAGTTGTTTTACACCGTAAACGTGTCCTTACTTGGCAACAAACTTACATTTCTATTTGTAGTCAAACTACAGCACTAGAAAAGAGCTCTGCAGGGCAATTGCGCTAAAAAAAGTGGATTGAATCGCAATTGAAACATAGCTGGGGGGCTACCACCTAAGCGAAACTGAAGCTGGGTAAACGAATGGAACGTTGTCGATTGCTTTTTTATAAGGAGACCTTGATTAACGACATGAACCAAACACAGCAATGTACACCATTCCATTCGTTCAATCAGCATCAGCTTCGCTTAGGTGGTAGCCCCCCAGCTGCGTTTCAATGGGCCTTTTTATAATTCGAATGGCACGGCACGGCAGTTCAAAATTTTAATTACCATTGCCCCGTATGTTCTCAGCTTCTAGTATTACTATTTCGTAGAAGGCAATGGTAATACAATTTTGCCGTGCCGTTTTCGAATTTTAAAAAGGCCCAATTGCGACTCAATCCACTTTTTTTAGCGCGATTGCCCTGCTGTAGTTTGACTACAGATGTAAGTTACTTTAATTTTAGAAACGTTTAGTGAGAAGAGATATTAAGATAAGATTAAATCGCTTTCAACCTCTCGGGAGATTAATCAGTCCATGGAACTAAACAACTTCCCCAAGGAACATAGATCAAAATACGAACAAAAAATTTTGATCTCCCATACAAAATGCGCTAGCTGATGAAGTTTGTGTTGTCAATTCAACTTTTTTTTTTCATATTTTGACCTATGTTCCTTGAGAAAGTTGTACAGTTTCATGGACTGATTAACCACCCGAGAGGTTGAAAGAGATTTACCTAAAGCCCTGTATAAAGGGTTAAAGATAAAGAATTTGTCTTCTAATTGAGTTCTGAATACAATCTCTTATCTCCTGAATCTTATTGAAGTCCCTTCGCTGTATTAAATGGATAGAATTCTTGAGGTCCATAAGGCCCTTAAGTTTCGAGTCAAAGTTAGTACTCTTGAGGAACAGAACCACTGAGACATAACCTAGAGAGAGATGAGGCACAGTGCATTTGCACGCTGTATTCTCGAAAAAAAAAAAACAGTTTTTTGATTACAATTATAATTTTAGACGGCCGGTTTGGTCAAGTGGTGTTGATGCTGCCTCTTGATTGGCGGGTCCTGGGTTCGATTTCCAGTCGGGGCAGACTTTGTTAAGAAAACTAAATAATTTGCCAAAACACACATACACACGCTCACCCAAAATCCCTATTGGGACGCGGAGCGCGATGGCCAAAAACATAGGCGTCACTATTTAGAATTAGGTATAGGCCTAATCCATACCTAATTCTAATAAACAGTCGTAGACACTTTTAAATATCAAAATAGAAGTCTACAAATTTTGTGAAAAAAAAATTAAAACCGATTTCAAAAAAGCGAAAAATAAAGACAATATCATTAAACGTGCTACGTAGTACTACTGATCTGTTTGAAGGCGGTGCAAAGGCAGCCTATCAAACTTATTTAACTGATCGAACATAAAACTTCCTTCTTTTTTGAAGTCGGTTAAAAAGTAGTAATTCCTGCAAATAAAGGTTAGCTTAGCGTGGTTCAACATGCAATGGCCAGAAAATAGTGAGACGTTACCCAGGCACTCTGTCTTTAGTTTATATTTCAGTGTTAAGTACCTACCTTAACTACACAAAAGAAGAAGATTGCAAATTTTCTACAAAATCTAGACACGTGGCAGCGTGGTCAAAGCCAAGTTCAAGAAACTGGCGAACATGTTATGAAAACTAGCTAAGTCTGACCTTAGGCTCTAATATATTATCCTAAGTTATAGGAAGAAATTATATTTTAAGTTGTTATAAAATATTTTGTGTTGTTATAAATACATTTCAGGACTGACCATTGAACTTGGCACCCAATGAATTCGATGAAGTCAACAACCAAGGCATTTATCATAATATTAAACTTGGCTCTCATTTCACATTTATGTTTTTTTGATGGGATAATTAGAAAACGGTCGCACTTAGCACAGAATCCAATCAAAAGTGAGCCTTTAGATATAACTTTAAATCCAATTAAGGGACACCGTTTCAAACTTGACATTGACACGAAAAGTTAGATTAAACACTTAAACATAATGTTGTGCAAACTTCTAAAATAATGTGCTTGAAAATTTTGTGAGGGTTTAATTTGATTTCATTTTCAGAAGTTACATCAAATAAGATGGGATTTGTCCGTTACAATTAGAAGTTCAGTTAAACGAACTCTGAACGTATAGGTTCTATTACCTCTACGTTTATCATCTTCTTATAAAGCCTTTTTAGCCAATGGTTCCAACTTCAAGTAACTCAGATCATTTGGCGCCTTTTATATTTAATTGACACATTAAGTACCTTCCGCGGCTTTGGCCGTGAAGGTCAGGTTTCTCTTTATTAAATGAAATAAACTAATTAAGTGTGTTTCCCTGGTATTTTCCACCTCGATCCCGTCACCACTCCCTCAGAGCTACGCCACATGGTGGGGGCGCCGGGTATAAAAAAATCCAGGGACGCGGAAGTCACGAGTGTTTAAAACAAATTAATGGTCATTTTTGTGTTGCAGTGAAGTTGCAGCCTTTGACCGAATTATTTTATACAAATCTGATGCGATGCAATTTGAAGGACGAAGTGAGAAGGAAGCGATATTATAAAGAAGATATTATTATTGGATGCGATGAAGAGGAATAATATTAACATGACCGATTTAAATAATTATAATTTCGAGTGAATAATGAATAATGCGAATATTAAATATGCGCCTTTGTGACAGTGATACTTTTCTTCAGAAAATGATAGAAATATATATTTCTGTTTTCTAATGAAGAGTTTGTAGAAGGACGAAGCAAGGAGGAAGAGAAGAATAGAATAGAATATATGTGTGATGAAAATAAGAGTTTATAAAAGACGATTATCTTGTAGTTAGTGCAGTTATAGTGTTTCGTAGATAGTGCTGTAAGTAGTGATGTTGAATTTACTATGTTATCATTATCATGATGTTATCCCCTTAGCGATTGTTATAAATGGTGAAAGAATGTGGTTATTTTATGGAAGTTTCTATGATATTACCTAGTAGCATACTTTTTTTTAGCGGTAGGTTGTGTTAATTTGTGTTTTTCTTTTCTGTTATTAACAGAAAATTCATTTTAAATTTTTATAAATTTTCAATTCATTGTTGTGGGTTATTTGGTTACTATGACAATTTAATTTTGAATTTGAATTTGTTGTTTTCTATAATTCAATATGACAGTTGCCAAAAGTATAAGTTTTCAAAATGACTTTTGTTGACACGGTTGTCTTGTAATGTTTACAAACATATTTTTTATAATTAACTAGCTGACCCGACAGACGTTGTCCTGTTTTTTTTAACTTTCTTATTTTTTTCTTTCATAAGAACCTTCTCCTGACAATAAGTAATACAACAAAAAAAAATCATCCAAATCGGTCCAGCCGTTCACGCGTGATGCCGTGACCAAGGGAAATAGGGATTCATTTTTATATATATAGATAGATAAACTATTACAATTCTTTCATGTATGTTGGAGAGAAAAATACTTTCAAAATAAGTATACAATGAAGACAACGTCGATATAATGAAACAAATATGAATTTTAAAGTGTCGTGAATTATAAAAATATTGTGAATTAGCGTAGGGAGTGAACGCGACATGGAATTGTTCCATCGGTGATCTGCAAACTCATAAAAGTCCGTAGGACCTTGGGGTGTCTGTGTTACAGTTAAAACTAGTTAGTAGTTAGAACGCGTTTTTCCTAGTTAGAACTAGTTTTTACTTGGTGCCTTTGTTAAAACTAGAATTGACTAATGTCTGAATCAAATATCAGTTAAAACTAGTTTCTGCAAGACAAAACGCGTTTTCCCGAAGCGAGTCAGTTAAAACTGTTCCGACTGAGGTTAGAGTTCATCATACCTTATTCTGATTGGCTTGAGGTTATGTTGTGGGTTATGTAGTTGTTGTGCTTACCGTTTAACGCAACCAAAGTCTTTTCTGGCACTTCGCCGGCCGCTGCCGCGGCACGCTCGCTTCGCTCGCTCGGCTCGTGCGTTGGGGGTCCCAGTTCTAACCTAACCCTTAACGGATTGGTTAGGCTAGGCTACTAACAAACCTAACCTACAGTTTCTGCCCCGATATAATCTCCGCGGGGGGGCTTCGCTCGCTCGGCTCGTGCGTTGGGGGTCGCAGTTCTAACCTAACCTAACCTAACCTACAGTTTCTGCCCCGATATAATCTCCACGGGGGGGAGTTTTAACTATAGCTAGTTTTAACTATAGCTCGATGTGACAACTACACTGGGCGTCAAAAATAAGTAGTACAGTTTTAAAATTGCGATTTCTCCCAAACTATAAAACTTAGACCTTTGAAACAAAAAAGGTTAAAAAGAAAATTTAATCTTATTCAATAAAAACTTCATGCATTATAAGAACTTATAATGCTTGACTTTAAAAAAAACGAATAAATAAAAACACTTTTTTTAAACTGTTGAAAGGTGTTGTCTTACTTAGGATTTTTGTGTTTGACACATTCGCTGCTGATAAAGCAATTGTAATTGAAAAGCATAGGTATCTTCAGAGAGTAAATTTGACTAATCATGCCTCTTTCACCAGAAGAATGTGCAAGAATCTTAGCTTTTCTCGAAGTGGGCATCAGTATGCGTCGTACTGCAAGGAGGGTGGGTGTAACTTTAAGAACGGTTCAGCGAGTAAAGCAAAGGTACGAAGAGACTGGAAACCATCTAAGGAGACGAGGTAATGGCAGACCCAGGTGCACAAGTACCCGAGAAGATCGCTTTATTGTTTCCACTGTGTTAAGAAATCGACACCTTAATGCAGTTGAGGTTCAGCAACAGCTTCTTCGGACCCGAACAGACTACATCAGTGAGAGTACAGTGAGAAGAAGACTTGCTGAAGCTAACCTGAAGCCTCTAAGACCAGCAAATGGCCCCAAACTTGAGACAGAGCATCGCGTAGCAAGACTACGCTACGCCCGTCAACACGTACAATGGGGCGAAGAAGAATGGGCTAGAGTTTTATTCACAGATGAGTCTCGATTCTCTTTATACACTTCAGATGGACGGCGGAGAGTCTACAGACGACCCGGTGAGCGATACATTCAAGCTTGTATCTCGGAAAGAGTCCAATATGGCGGGGGCTCTGTACACGTATGGGCTGGTATCTCTTCAGAGAGTCGCACAGAGCTTGTGGTAATAGAAAATGGGACTTTGACTGGTGAAAGATATGCCTCGGAGATCCTCAACGAGTATGCAGGGCCATATTTAATAAATATGGGTGATGGAGCCATCCTAATGCATGATAACGCCCGGCCACACACTGCTCACCACGTACAAGAGTACATTCAGGAGGTTGGCATCAACTTGATGGCTTGGCCATCGAGAAGCCCAGATCTCAACCCGATTGAACACGCCTGGGATGAGCTTGGGAGGCTAGTCAGAAGGCGCAGTCCACCTCCTGCCACACTCAGGGCTCTAAAACATGCGCTGATAGAAGAATGGGAAAATATTCCCCAACACCGCCTCCGAAACTTAGTGTTCAGCATGCCAAACCGGATCCAAGCTGTAATTAGAGCCCGAGGCGGCAACACAAGTTATTAAATTGTGAAAAAGTTCCAAAACGTGAAAATTAAGTGGTTGACATATCGTTAAAAATTGATACTTTTTAGTATTTATCTTAATTTTAAGTTTGAAACTTTATTCATGCCAAATAAAATATAACTTTAATAAACTTCGTTAAGTTTACTATAAACTGCTTTTTATTTCATAAGTGTAACTACTATAGTTTAGGAGTAATTGCAATTTGAAAAGTGTACTACTTATTTTTGACGCCCAGTGTAGTTTTATCTGAAAATCAAATATGTCAGTGGTAAATTATAGTTTTAACTGATTATTTCTAGTTTTAACAAAGGCACCAAGTAAAAACTAGTTCTAACTAGGAAAAACGCGTTCTAACTACTAACTAGTTTTAACTGTAACATCTGCATAAGACATAAAGAACGAGGAGGGAGGACTTCCGTTCGCGCTCATACTCATTAGCTTTCGCGTAAATTTATTCATCCTGAATAGGTCCAGTTTTACATAGCTTTTTCAGAATTCCACATGAATGTATTTCTTGGTTAAAGTTTAGGCGAGCTGTCGCGGTTTTTGTATGCGGAAGTTAGAAGGAATCATATGTCCTTTACTTTTCAGAATTTAGATGATGTCTCCTTCTTACATAGTTTTTAGTAATGACCCGCTCGGTTCCCCAGATTGTCTGTCGTCCACCACAGGTAGGCTAGGAGGCCACAGCAACGGAAGGATATTTAAATTTTCTCTCCTGCGACAGAATTTATCGTCACCGGGAGGGATGTAGAGGTTCTATTACCTCTACATTTACCATCTTCTTATAAAGCCTTTAGCCGATGATTCCAACTTCAAGTAATTCAGATCATTTGACGCCTTTTATATTTAATTGACACATTACCTTCCGCGGCTTTGGTCGTGAAGGTCAGGTTTCTCTTTAAATGAAATAAACTAATTAAGTGTGTTTCCCTGGTATTTTCCACCGCAACCCGGTCACCAGCTCACTCAAAGCTACGCCACAGTACCTACTGTGAAGATTTTAACTCCAAGATAATAATGCACTTTGAACGTCTTTAGTAAAGGGTTCCATAATCAGACTGATTCGCAGCTTTTGGCGCAGAAATACGTAGGTTTCTCTATAACAGGGGTGGCCAACCGGTCGATCGCGATCGACAGGTCGATCGCGACTGTTAGCCCAGTCGATCGTGGCAAGGTGAAAAAAATAAAATAAAGAATTCAGATTTTGGTATGTTTTTTCTCTTAATATAATAAAAAAAATACTACATGATTGTGTACTGAACTATGCTGTTTCATTTAAGATTTTAAGAAGTATGTAATTGGTAGATCGCACAGGGTTTCGTTAGTAAACAGGAGATCTTGGGTATAATCAAGTTGGCCACCCCTGCTCTATAACAATAAATGCCATAATAGTATGTACATTATGCTACAAGTATGTAATATCCAATGCGCACGCGTGTCATACGAAGTTTTTCAACACATTTGCGAGGAAAGAAATAAATAAAAACTTTCCTTTGATATTGACGGAAACAAGCTATCACTTGCATGTTGCGCCTCGGAAAGTATTTCTGGCGGTGTACCCACGTAGGTTTCATGTTCTGCACTTGAAGAAGACATTTTTTGTGTTGTATTTCTGACAATAATAACAATCTGATGAATACAAATGCCGTTTGTGAAAACCAAGTGAAAACATCTTAAAACGCTAGTGTTTATATTCTCTTTGCATCTGAAAAGAGGCGCAATTTTTTTTTTTTTTCGCTCGCAAAATGAGATTCACATTGACAAGTATGCCATACAGCCAAATCATAAAAAAATACTTAACTATATATTTTCACGTTTTATCATAAATAAATAATAATTTTCTGTTAAATTAAATGATTTAGTGGAATTATATTATTATTTACAAATAGTTTAATATTTACACTAAATTTTAAATATAAAATAAGATCTGATCTCTTTGCTGAAATTTAGAAAAAAAAACATTACGTACTAGTCATAGACATAGAAAAAATAAGTTAAATACCACTAGACTGGCTGTTGTCAAATCAAAAACGAGACCATTTGATTTTCGCCATTTTGGCGCTGTAGGCGGCAGCGGCAGAAAACCGAACTCGACGTAGTGAGGCCAAAAGTCGATTAGTCGATGTATTCCCAGCGGGGTAGGCAGGCAATCAGCTCAAGTTGTACTTTGCCTTAGTGCTTAGTACTTTGCCTTGGCAATCAGCTCAAGTTGTACTTTTAATAAGTGAGGACCAAAAGTCGAGAAGTCGACTATTTATGTTCTCTAGCGGAATGTAGAGCTTAATTTTTTCTTTTTCCCCAAAAGTATGTAAGTATAAGATGATCTTTTTTTCTTACAGCAGAGCGTCAAATTTGCGTAAACAATAAAACCATTGTCTCACATTAGTGTCTTATTTTCTAACATTTACCATTTGATAACGGTCAAATAATAAGAAAACAAAAATGCCCATAGGCGGCCTTACGGCTTTTTTGGCATGCGTTTCGTACTAAATTACCAGTAAAAGTACTAGCAGTAAAAGTAGAGAAAAAAAATTCGAAGTAGCTAAGAGACCGTTTTCTTGATTACTATTTAGAGCGGGACCCAAGGAGAATAAAGTTCATTTCCGTGGGACTTACCTCCGCCATACGAACTACTGGTATGTACTTATTCGGCATATTTTCCTGAACACAAAAAGTGCGGTAGTCACTTTCTAAGGGTATGGAGGGGGTAGCTATGACGTGACGTATTTTATTTACACTATATTTAGATAACTACTGGACAGATTTACTTAAATAGGGTCTCAAATGAAAGGAAATTTAATGAACATTGTTTTATTCTAAAGATTCATTAGTGTAAACCTAGTAACAAAATAAATATTTTCAAAAAACGACATTTTGTAAAATTAAACTTTTTTTACTGTGTGAAAAGAACAGAAACCGTTAGGATTACGGTAATTTAGCTCATTATAAAAAAATAGCTACACTTATCAGCATTCTAATGAACCTAAAAACGTTTAAGTCGAGCTATAAACAACGGAACTGCAGTCGTCTAAGTGAGCGTGGGTAGCGCCGAACTGACTACGGTACTTAGATTTGGTACGAATAACCTTGAAAATAACGTGACAAAACGGGTAGAATCACAGCAAAATGAAAAAGTATTATGAACAGGCATAATTTTTATTAACAGGCATTTTTTTTTTGTCAAAATTTTTCTTCATTTTGTTACGAACTATTTTCAAAAATTCTCGTAACCAAAATAACGCTTCGTATCGTATCGAATAAAACTCTTCATACTTGCACGTACTTGCGTTATATTTTAAAACAAATGACTCAATGGTACTGGTCTGTTCTGTACTAATGGGTATGAGAGTGTAAACGTACGCACTCGGGGCAGAAGCAGGTCCCTGACGTGCGAGAGTGGACAGCCGCCATTATATTTTTTACATCGGCAACACTGAGAATTATTCGGAGGAATCCCTGCACCGTGCTGCGCCGTGAATTTTGGCACTTGTCGCTTCATTCATTTGAAATCATTTGGTCAGGCCTATGACACTGTTAGTACCAATAGCTGTGAAATGGCGCTGCTATCGCCTTTAATTCGCCATCTTGTGACGTCATGCTGTATGTCAAGATAACCTCAAACTGTCATGATGGCGTCTTGTCGCTGAGTTAAGTGCACGCTAGGGTTACCAACTTTTTTTCATGAAATAAAGTATATTAAGGTGGGAGAAGGTAAAAAAAAAGGTATTAGATAAAATAAAACAGCATTCGTTATTGTTTTACTTAAATACATATTTTTTTGAACTTTTTGCATATTTTATTAACTTGTTGTCTTTTTAAAACTTTTATCTGCCTCGATACAGTCAAAATTATAATTGAACATATCAAGAGTTAATTTTTAATTAAATTTAACATGGCTTTGTTTCTGTCGTCTCTCCATTTAGTCTTAATGACTGAAAAAACTCTTTCGGAGAAAGCTGAAGTAGCAGGGACAGAATATAGGAATAAGATAAAAAAAATTATTTACAAATTCTTGGTCAGTGTTTGTGTTTGACAATGATAACAAATGGCACCAATTTTGGTCGCTTCTCATTTCTATAAAATATTTTTCTTATAAAACTTTTTCAATTAATTTGAAGTTAATTAATTATGAATATAATGCATTCATATCAATAGTAAGTCTATGCAAATTTTTCAGTTGGGTCAAATGTGACCAAAGATTTTAATGACAAACAGCTTCTTAAACACAGCCAGTTGGTGTCTTTAAATCAAACCATTTGTGTAAAAAGCAGATGTTTGTTCTCGGGTCATGGGTGTTTGTCTTTGTGTGTATTCCAAGGGACCCACGACACAACAGAAAACCTTAGTGCGGGCCTTTGAGTGTGTAGCGTAGCGTTTATTTTAACAAAACCCAATTCGATGAAGAAGGCAAGAGAATTCGCTTTTCTTACCCATGTCTCTTTACTGAATACGGAATTGCTCTGGGCGAACCACTGAGTAAAGTAGGGAAGTCCATAAAATCTGTTACGCATTATTCTTAATTGGACACACTGTACCTATTATTTAAATTTTCAAATTCAAAACTTTCCACCACAAAGAGCAGAGAGAGTAATGTGTAACCGTGTAATGACACTGGGGTAACCAAAAAAGATAACAATTCAATAATTATAGTAGTCTTTCAAGTTGTCTGACAGCCCCCGCCAAAAGGGTCAGACGTTGATAGCTATCAAATTTTTTCAATGATTATAGTCATTGAAAAAATTTGTTTTTTCTATTACTTTTCCATTGATTATCATTGAACCATTTTGAAAACATGAGAGTGTTAAAAGTGTCACCTGGGTGTAACTCAAAAAAGTTCTTATCCACATTTTTTTCACAAAATGGCTGATTACCATTTATTATAAAGTAAAGTGTTCTGCGCTACATGATATTGACGGAATTGTGGCAACACATATGGGTCTATATTTGAGAATCTATCTATTCACTTTTATTTACCAGTTCTGGAAATTGGTTAAGCCTTTAGCGAAGCACCTATTCACTTGTAAAACAACTCAACTATAAGTACCATAACCTTACCTCTCGTGAACTGACTAGATATCTTACCACTGCAATACAGATTTATTCCTAGTGCAGGGTGAGTCGGCTGACAGTCTGTCCCATGAAGAAACCCAATAGGCATATTTATTACCCACTGTACTTTTAAACTGTACCTACTGCTTTTAAATGAATAAAATGTTACTTATTACTACCTAGCAGCATGTCAGAGATTTATTTTCATTAATGTTCTGGTTTATTTAGTTATATCTAGATAATACCACAAACAACATAACAAAATATTCTCTGCGATTGGATATGTATCTATTATCTTATTTTATTATTTAATGAAACTATGTATTTAACAAATCAATCAGGGTCAAAAACATTTGATTCGTGTAATGTAACTTTAACCATAGCTTATCATATTACATAATCTAGTTATCTGAATAGGAGATGCTTAAAACAATTGCATTAGAATGTTTAACTATGTCTGTTTAATGTGCAATCATCCTCCAAGAACAGGCAAAAAATTAAACTTAGAGGGTACCAAACTAGTAGCTGTTACGTAGCAACAACATAAAGGCAACAGTTACTCAAGAGTCTGTTTCGATTCATGTATGATTTATTAAAATGGGCCAAAGATTCAAATAAAAAAAGCTTTATTAATGCTTTTAAACTAGCAAAATTTAGGGCTCCTCATGAAGCTAAAGAACTTTTTTATAGGAACCCATATCAAACATCAACTATTTTTTTTAGTTTTAAAAGGCGATAGCAGCGCAATTTTGCAGCTATTGGTACTAACAGTGTCATAGGCCTGACCAAATGATTTCAAATGAATGAAGCGACAAGTGCCAAAATTCACGGCGCAGCACGGTGCAGGGATTCCTCCGAATAATTCTCAGTGTTGCCGATGTAAAAAATATAATGGCGGCTGTCCACTCTCGCACGTCAGGGACCTGCTTCTGCCCCGAGTGCGTACGTTTACACTCTCATACCCATCAGTACAGAACAGACCAGTACCATTGAGTCCTTTGTTTTTAAATATAACGCAAGTACGTGCAAGTATGTAGAGTTTTATTCGATACGATACGAAGCGTTATTTTGGTTACGAGAATTTTTGAAAATAGTTCGTAACAAAATGAAGAAAAATTTTGACAAAAAAAAAATGCCTGTTAATAAAAATTATGCCTGTTCATAATACTTTTTCATTTTGCTGTGATTCTACCCGTTTTGTCACATTATTTTCAAGATTATTCGTACCAAATCTAAGTACCGTAGTCAGTTCGGCGCTACCCACGCTCACTTAGACGACTGCAGTTCCGTTGTTTATAGCTCGACTTAAACGTTTTTAGGTTCATTAGAATGCTGATAAGTGTAGCTATTTTTTTATAATGAGCTAAATTACCGTAATCCTAACGGTTTCTGTTCTTTTCACACAGTAAAAAAAAGTTCAATTTTACAAAATGTCGTTTTTTGAAAATATTTATTTTGTTACTAGGTTTACACTAATGAATCTTTAGAATAAAACAATGTTCATTAAATTTCCTTTCATTTGAGACCCTATTTAAGTAAATCTGTCCAGTAGTTTTATCTAAATATAGTGTAAATAAAATACGTCACGTCATAGCTACCCCCTCCATACCCTTAGAAAGTGACTACCGCACTTTTTGTGTTCAGGAAAATATGCCGAATAAGTACATACCAGTAGTTCGTATGGTGGAGGTAAGTCCCACGAAAATCGTTATTTGAAGACTTTTTTACCAATGGGTCCCGCTCTATTTGGCTGCAGTCTACAACTGGCGCTTGTAATGTATATTTAAGTAAAATATAAAAAGTTGCCCAAAACTACAAAGTGTTTATAAAAGTTTATACAAAGGGTTAACTATGTACACCAACAGACGCGACTCTAGGTTCAAACTTTCTAAGACATCCTAAAAATACTTATAACCATTTTCAATCTAAAAATCGATGTGGTTCTTAAAATTAAAAAATAAATTATAATTTTTATCTTATGTGGGACGTGCATTTTGGTGTATTTAGGGAGACAGAAAAATATATTTAGGTCGTCATACAAAAGTACAAATATTGATTTTATACAGGGCTTTAGGTAAATCTCATTCAACCTCTCGGGTGCTAAATTAGTCATTACGAAAAAAAATGGAGTTTCCATACAAACTTCATCAGCATATAGCGCATTTTGTATGGGAGATCAAATTTTTTTTTCGCATTTTTACCTATGTTCCTTGGGGAAGTTGTTCAGTTTCATGGATTGATTAACCACTCGAGAGGTTGAAAGAGATTTACCTAAAGCCCTGTATATGAGATGACTTATTAATTATAAAGTGAAAAATGTAGTCCTAAGGAGACTCCACTTTTTGACGGCTCCCTATTAAAATAAAGACTGCACCATATTTTTTAGTAAAACATAATTACTTTATATTTGATTTTACGTGTTTCTTCTTACAATTTAAAACAGTTTTATTGAACTTGAACACTACCATGTTTCTGTTCTTACAGCCATAGACTATACTGACTTAATAACTACAGAAAATCATAAAGTAGCAGTTAATAAAAATAATGTAACCAAAAAACTTATGTTTTACCTGCTTCTAATGTAGAGCTTATAATACAGTTCTGCTGGCTGCTTTCAAATACCAGAAGCCAACTGTGCACTATTTACACGTTGTAAAATACGTCCACTGTTACAGCAAATTAAAATAATGTCTCATGAGCCATGAACAAATTTGTTCTGTGGCGGGCCCAAATAATTTGCCGTTTTTATTTTGTTGAGTACCCATGATTACTTTTATAGGGTTATATAGTAGACTACAAAGTTATAGTTTCGCCATATCCGTCTACTCGCAAGAGACCTTGATACTACAAAACTGTAATCACACCTTAGTACCTAAGCTTTTCAAGATAACAAGTAATGTTTGATTAATTTACGCGTCGCTCGACACGCTCTGTTCTGCTATACAGGCTGCTTTCAAATACCAGAAGCCAACTGTGCACTATTCACACATTATAAAATACGTCCACTATTACAGCAAATTAAAATAATGTTCCATGAGCCATGAACAAACTAAAGATTAAACTTATTTCCAATACAATCATATTTGAATCTCCTTACAGACTATAAAGACTTACTGACTATATACCTAACAATGTGAGAAATTTAGACTTTTTTGTATCTCTCATAAACCGTTGAGATTGTTTTTTTTTGAGATGTTGACCAAGGTCATAGATGAGGTTGACGATGGAGCGATTTGAGATGTTGTTGATTTGAGTATCAGTTGATAAAAATAATGTTCTAATTATAACTCAATAACCTGTCTAATACCCGCTTCTAAAGCAGAGCTTAGAATACATTTTTGCTATACAGGCTGCTTTCATATACCAGAAGCCAACTGTGCACTATTTACACTTTATGAAACACGTCAGTGAACGTTACAGAAAATAAAAACGTCCCATGAGTCTCATGACTCAAATAACTCATGACTCAAACTAAAGAAATAAGCTTTATCTTTTGCGTTAGTTTCAAAAAACAATAATATTTAAAGCTGTGTTAGTTTATAAAAAGTTAAAGTATGTAATTTTTCAAAACTGGTACTCTTTTTTTCAGTTTTGAAATATTATTCAATAGTTCATAAAGCCTACTACTATCCCTTAGCGGGGATCGTGACATGTTTCTAGTAACCCTTATGTATAACCTTTACCTTGAACATTCTCTTCAAATATTGTAGGAACACTACCAAATTTTAACAATTTCCTTCTTCTTATGAAACAGTTAGGGTCAAAATGCTTCGAACATATTTCGTGGCTTTTCTTTGATGTCCAATTCTTCGAAACATTCATATTTTGAAGCCATTTTTTTTAAAAAACTTCGTCGATTGGAAATCTGTTGTAAGAAATTTGGTTGGTTATGTAAGATTAGTAAACTCTTAAATATTTATCTAAAATCATTCAAGGGCGTGTCGAGCGACGCGCAAATTAATCAAACATTACTTGTTATCTTGAAAAGCTTAGGTACTAAGGTGTGATTACAGTTTTGTAGTATCAAGGGTCTCTTAGAAAATTGCGAGTAGACGGATATGGCGAAACTATAACTTTGTAGTCTACTACATACCCCTAAAAAAGTAATCATGGGTACTCAACAAAATAAAAACGGTTTTGTTTGCCATTGTACGTAACATTAAGTAATATTTTACACTAATATACCTATAACATGTTTCTATCGACATTGTTTTTATCGACTGTCTTTGGAAGCACTAGTGAAATAAAGCAGGCGAATCAAGCGAAATTGAAAATGCGAAAATTTTATCTTTTATAGTCATTTTAACATTACTATATATATATACTTAGAAAAAGAGGAATGTCTTCCCGACAATTTCTAATCATTTAAAGTAGAATTAAGACGTTTTAAAACAACATTTTTCAATAAAACAGTTTGTAAAAAAACATACTTGTACATTGACCGATTATCTCCTTTTTTCTGTTTATATTTACAAACCAAGCATATTCTCATGGTCACAAAATTGAATATTAATAAAACTTTATACAAAAATTCACTTAGTCTTTAAAATTTTAACAAAATTTTCATATATTACAAGTTGTTTACAATTTACTGCGTCAAGTTCCGTTCAATTTGTCACTTTCAATGCGTCCTAAAGAGAAATGCTGTAATTTATAGAGGACTGCCAGTCCATACACTTTATGTCAGTGGTACTAGTGCTTTATTTTTATTACTCACGGGCTGGGTAATACATAATCATTATGAGCCTTAAAACAATGACATAAGACCCACTTTATGAGCAAATGTGTTGAAAAAGTAATTCTCTGTCTTTTTCTGGTCTCTATCAGACGATCCCTGTTACCTGTACTGTAGCATAGCTCCCTAAGAACTCCCTAAGAGCTACGCTATAGTACAGAGGGCTGCAAATCAGATCATTCGTGCGTGCACTCTATGCTGTTACGATAAGAGCGGTTTTTCAATGAATCAAGGTAACCTGACGCGCTGACCTCTGTACCAAGTATTCTGTTGCTAAGTTATCTGTTTTATACTGATTTCTCAGCGGAAAGTTTCAAAGGCTTTGAGAACTTGGCGTTCGTGGAACACTATTCCATTTCGTGGCGATCGAAGCGATCGAGTCGCTATGGTGGTCTCAAGGTTAATCTACATCCTCCTATATACCTATATTCAAAATCCTGAACCAGTAACACTCAAAACACATTTACGTTTTTTTTTTTCAATAGGAATAGTTCAATTTTTGCCTAAACGTAGACATTACTCCTACACCAGGCACGCGAGGGGTGCGGGTAGCGCTCGGGGAGTGCACTCGAGTGGTGTCTACGTTTTCTACGTAAAAAAAAACCCAGCGAAAAACATAAAAATAAAAAATTGTTCTGTAAGTGATACTGGTTTAGGATTTTGAATATAGCTAGGAGGTTTTTTATCACCGTGTATTCGGTGGCTTTAACTTAGTTAGCGAAGATTGAGGATGTGAATTAGCACATTAAACTGAATTACAGTTCGTTCATTTCACGAATGCGCATGAGGTATTCTTTAAGTGAAAGCGTTAGAGTTGAAATTTGCTAGATTCGCGCGCACTCGTGACGTGCATCAACTTTATCTGGACAACTTTCTTAAAAAAATCGACTTCCCCTGCAAAGGCAAATCAGCTGAACATACACAAGTTGTGTGGAGAGGTGAAATTTTTTTTGTTTGTTTCAAATTTTGACCTATTTTTCTCGGGGAAAGTTGTCCAGTTTCGTGGGCTTATTCGCTTCCTTAGTTTTCGCTAGCTAATTTAAAGACACCCATACATTTACGATATATGACCTGTTACTTTCAAAGACCCAGACCCTGCCGCGTCTGTCTGTCGATAAGCTCAAGAACTACTTAACGGATTTCCATACGGTTTTCACCAATAGACGGAGTGATTCAAGGAGATGGTTTAAGTGTATAATACATTTCCGAAATTCTCAGGGGGACAAAGTACCGGGCGGGAAGCTAGTAATCCCTATATGCTTACTTAAATTATAAATGCGAAAGTAACTCTGTCTGTCTGTTACGCTTTCACGCCTAAACTACAGAACCGATTATGATTAAATTTGGTACAGTGATAGATGAGACCTTGGGAAAGGACATAGGCCACATTTTATCCCACAGATGGGTACGATATAAACTGTAATCCACGCGGGCGGAACCGCGGGCAGAAAGCTAGTCTATTATAATTATAACACGCTGACATAACCTTCGTTAGTATATTTGATTTGTAAATTCAACTAAGCTTTTACAAATTATCTATTACTTGTAGCTTCGTTAAGTTAACTTTTTAACGTAATTTAATTAAACAATCCTTCTTCATCGTTCACTGGAAATATTGATCTATTTGATCGCCCGGGAATTCGTTCCCATTGGGATTAAATTATAGAATCCTTAGGAACTAGGAATAACTCAAAAACTCTCTGTACACATGGCAGCACATCGGGCTATACATGTTGACCTTTACGTCGCCCTTATCTCTCTCGTAATAGAGTCGGCTTTCTTACTGCAAATGGATATCCTGATGTACTGTCAGTGCATTGCACTGAGAAATAACAATCAATTGTGCGTTTTAGGGCTTCCAATCTCGGTATACCGAGATCTCGAAATACCGAGATCCCGCACGATTTTTCACTCCCGCTTACTGCGGGATTAGACATGCGGGATCCGCGGGATTTGCGGGATTGTCCAATATCAAGCTGCTGATGCATCCAACACGCAAAATAACACGGCTACTCAAGCTCTGACATTGCAAGAGGAACTAGAGCAGACTTTAAATTCTGCCATGACAAGTTTTTGTCCATCGCCAGCTCAAATACCTCTAATCGAAAACATCATAAAGAAAGAGATGACTCTTTATGAATCAGGAGGCTCGATGGGTAAATATTTAACGTTGGCTCACAACGCTCTTAAGTAAATAGTGCCTACAAGCGTAGAAGCAGAGCAAGCGTTCTCTGCTGCCGGTTATCTTGCCAACAAGATACGAAGCAGTTTGGGTGACGAAACGTTAGGGATGTTGTGTTTTCTGCGAAAACATTTCCAAAACGCAAAGTGATTGCAATACTTTTAACATTTTTGTACTTTTTTTAATAAATGCTATTTCATGCTATGCTTTGTTTCACTAGGTCACCTACCATGCTTTGTTTCACTTTTAACCTTTTTTTATCAACAAACGCGGGATCCCGTTATACCGGGATCCCGCACCAGAAAAAAATCTTGGTCCCGCCGATACCGAGATCCCGCAAGGGCATGCGGGATTGGAAGCCCTAGTGCGTTTCAACTTCTAACATCACTCTAAAAAACAAAAGTATAGTTTGCATGGCTCCTGACCTAAGATTTATAACCACCTTCCCAATATTTAAAAAGTTTTGAATTTGTCGCTATTTGAACAGAAACTGTATCTGTGAGTGGTTGCGCAAAATGGGGACCTCAATGGAAAATAATTGATTTCGAATTAATTTTTCGCGTTTAAAGTTTCGAGTCGATATGAGTTTCGCCTCGAGCGCGCTCACTAAAAAATCCACAAACAAAATATGGCACTTAAAAATATTCTGATTAGACCAAAACAAAGCTGAAAACCCACAGAAACAAAATTAATGAAAAACAAAACACCCTTTCCAGCTCCTTTTTGCGTAACCACTCACATCTTTTGTTTTGTTAGTTTTGTTTTTTTTCTGACTCCTTACAGTAAGTTCTGATAAAATTTTCTTTTTTCCTTTTTTGTAGTCACTAAAATATTTGTTATATTTGATTTCTGATAAGATCTAGTGTAGGTACCCGTATTTTAATTATTTTGATTTTTGCAAATAGGTAAAAAGCGACTCCTCCTTAAAGATTTAACTATTAAGTATTTGCTATGCTGTTCCTTAACCCCGCGTAAAAGCTATGAAGCAGACTAACATCAGACGCGTATGATTTGATTTACTGCTAAGCTACCGGCGGTGCGGCGGGCAGGGGGGGATCATCTTAAACGATCTCAATTTCATAATAATACATGTATTATATCTTCTAAATTTTTTTCATATTTTGTACATCAAATTGGAATTAGATTCATGGTAACTGACAGGTAATCTATTGGGAACGTTTCTGATCTCAGACGAACTTGATGTATTTCATTGACCGACATAAATAAATAGGTTATGAACACACGAAAGCAGATCACTCTGATGCAATATAAATACGAAATATGAACTTCACATTTGATGTGCGCTTGATTGTATCATGTTATGACAGCCCAGGCTATCCAAAAATTTCTCTGGGTTGTCATAACATGAATTTACCGCCATTCGGGATAAAAGGTGATTAAAAAAATCTTACCTATACTTAACAATAACAAACAAATGGCAAACAAACAAATGATCAATACCAAACAGCAACAAATAACAATAACAAATGATCGTAAAAACTCTACAGGGCTTTAGGTATCTCTCTTTCAACCCGGGTGGTTAATCAGTCCATGTAACTGAACAACTTCCCCAAGGAACATAGGTCAAAAATCGAAAAAAAAAATTAGATCTCCCATACAAAATGCGCTTAATGCTGATTAAGTTTGTATGGGAACTCCATTTTTTTTTTCCTATTTTAACTTATGTTCCTTGGGAAAAATGTTCAGCTTCATGGACTGATTAACCACCCGAGAGGTTGAAAGAGAGACACCTAAAGCCCTGTATAATTTAAAAAAATTGTATAACCCCGGACATTTAGGGTCTATCACAGTAATATAACTGTAAAATTATGTTTGTATAACCCCCAACATTTGATTGCTTATAACAGTTATAACTTTTTAAGGGTTTGCTTATAACTGAACCAAAAATATAGAGAAGAACCATATCGATTACGTCATATCGGTCCGTTTGTTTAGGAGCTACGATAACACAGACACACAGGATACACACGTCAAACTTATGGCACCCCTCTTTTTTTGTCAGGGGTTAAAAAGTATTTCTGCCACGAAAGATTATTATTTAGGAGACAGATATTTTCAATTAAAGGAAGCAAGTAAAAATTATGATAATGACAATCATATTCAGAACAAGCTTTGGAACCTACAAAACTGGTGTTGCGGCGAGGTGTCTACACGCACTGTTACTTATGTAGACCAGAAAAAGTTTGTAATTTTTTTTATCAGCCACTATGCGTCCTCACCGAGGGGCACGGGCCTCCCTTCGAAACACGAAGGGGATTTAGGCCATAGTCCACCACGCTGGCCCAACGCGGGTTTTTGGACCGCACGCCTTTCAAAAAAGATCTTTCTCAGACGGGCGGGCTTCATCACGATGTTTTCCTTCACCGCTGAACAAGTGATAATTAATTAATATTCCGTACAAAAACGCAAAAAGACGAATTTAGTGGTACACGAGGATTTGAACCCGCAAACTTCCGATTACAAGTTTGGCTCATTACCAACTGACCTATGTACTTACTTAATTTTTTTTAACTACTAGATGCCACGTTTGACACACATTATGAGGGTTAACAGATGGAACAAGTTGTATAATGGTGGGAGGTGATCAGCCTTTCGCCTTATACAGAAAAAACAATTTTTTTATTATTCTTTTAAATGTATAGTCTTTTAACTGTTCACAGTACACCCTGTGAAATAAATTCTTACCCTATCTATCTATATTTGAGTCTGGTTAAATACTCAAAGATATTTGACCAATTTCAAAAGAAATGAGTAATTTTGTAATTCAATTAGATTTTTTATGTTTGGCTGGTTTGGTCGAGTGGTAGCGGTGCACAAACCGCGGGGTTTGTGTTTTACATAAATATTTTCTCAGTCGGGGAAAATATTTGTGTAAAAGGTAGATGTTTGTTCTCAGATCTAAGGTGTTTATATCTTTATGTAAGTTCCGAGGGACGAACGGCACAAGGAAAACCTGAGGGTATAGCGTTTATTTTTATTTTTACTTGAAAGGACATACTTCCAAATTCGTCCTATCATCATTTTGATAAGAGAGGCCTGCGAGTGTCTGGCGCTATTATTTACATATTTATTCGAACTAGACGAGCGCCACTCAATCTTTCTTCAACAAATTTTCGGTGTAAACAATCAATCGACGGGAAACATTAATTAATATTGTCTGCATCGCGCCAACAATGTAAACAAACTGAATTATTTTGGACTGTGCGAATGGTCAGCATCAGCCTTCATTGATAATAGTGAATTACCTTGAAAAAGCTCCTAAAAGCTCCTTGAAAAGCTTGCTAATTCTCCTATTAGCTTTTTGTAGAATAAAGCTTCCTTTGTCACATGAAAAAGTAACCTAAGTCACTCTCCAGCCCTCCAAGATGTAAGTTTTGTTAAAAAAAAACACAGAGCAAAGATCTTTCACGAGTATTATTTAACTTGAATCGTTTCTTTAGGTTGACTTTTAACTAGTTATATAGGTAGCGATTATGGATGTATAAATAAATAAATAAATAAGATGTATATCAATCAGCCCACTTAACTAATAAACAACTTTCCCCAAGGAACATAAGTTGAAACATGCACTAAGGCAGTGGGTGTAGGCTTAAATAGGCATAATAACTAATACATAACTAACAGTCCGTTACCTACCAGTTTCGAAGACATTCTGTCTTATGGATTCTTGAGGAAAATTGTTCAGTTTCATGTGAAATGAAATGAGATAAATATGCTTTACTTGTCAAATATTTCACATACTTATTTTTAGTCGTATACCGAGAACAAAGGAAGCTGAAATATCGCACGCCTTTTTAATTATGATGACGGTACAGTTATTTGATATACTTACTCGATTTAACGGTGCAACATTGTTTAAACATTGGGTTAACCCATGCTTGATAATTTTTGACGGGTTTCACAAAAAAGCGTAGAACATGGCTTTACATTTCGAAACTCTGAGGCCCGTATACTTGGTTAGCCCACTTTGTTCTTATTGACTGTAAAAAATTACCTCTAAAACCTTTAATTAGACCCTGAAAGATACCATCAAAGTAGTGCTTATATGCTATCTTTCAGCCTTGATGCGTGAGCTAATTCATATCCTTAATTTTCTTTCAGTTATTTAAACAAGATTCACTAACCTGGAGGGTAATCCCGATAGCTGATATCAGAGTAAAGTGCAAAAGGAGTGGCACAGAGGACAGACAAGATCCACAGCAGCACAATGATGCGCGAGGCCCTGGTCAGGCCAGCCATGGCGTACAGATGCAGCGGGTGACAGATGGCCAGGTATCGCTCCAAGGAGAACGCAGATATCGTCAGCACTGAAGAGTACGTTGCTCTGTAACAAGGAGTTAAAATTAGCTTTGAAAGGAAACGTAGGCACAGTCACGAGGAGTTTTACTTTTAACTCTAAAATTCCAATTGACGTAGCAACATTAGATGTATATGCAAGCTGTGTTTTATAATTAGGTTAAGTACCTAATTTAGAAAAAATTGTTGGTAACATATTTTTTTAATGGTAAGGGTTAAGGTATTATAAACACCACCTGCATCTGGAGCACGTATTATACGTCAAGTATTCTATATTTAAAAGTAAGCCATTAAAGCTTAAGGGAAATAAAATTGTATGGAACTTCCCTTGGGCATTAATGACATTTAAATATGGAACGCCAAAACTTCAACAAAATCTTCTATCAAAAATAATTTCGAAAAAAAAACAAAGCTGTTGAAGGCTTATAACTTCCTTGGTCCAAGGAGATTTTAACTATAAAATTTGACACATCAAAGAGATTTTACTTTTATGAAAAATATTTAGTATAAAAACTTGGCTGTATGTCTTAGCTATTGACTTTCCTTTGCTTACGGAACTAAATATATAAGAAAACGTCGTCGGTGGTTTTGGATCTGTGATTTTTACCGCGAATTACTAAATTGTTTGGTAAGCTTTTTTAATAAATCTAAAAAAAAGTCCAGTATATAGGTAATTCCAGCGACTCTGACATAGAAACGGAGGCTCAAAACATTATTGATGGGATGAATTTATGATTTCTTTTTTATTTAACCTCACAGTAGGTGTATAAAGTAGAGTAAGCTCCTTGGGGATAAAAGTGTCTTAGTCTTGGGCAGACTTGAATCCTTCGCTTCATTCAGGATTCTTAACATAATTCCCTCGCAATTCCCTCACTACGTTCGGGAATGAACTACAGAATCCCTCATTTCGCTCAGGATTCAATATGCTGCCCGTGACATAATACACTGTTTTATCCCCTTGTTGCTTAATCTACTATTAGAAAATGTGACAAAGTTATATTAATGTTCGTGACTGTAGGTATAGGGTGACTTTAAATCATGAAACTGAACAACTTTCACCAAGGAACATCCGCCCAAATATATTTAAAAAATCGATTTTCCATACAATTTGTGTTTTCAGCTGATTTGCCTTTGTGTGGAAACACGAAAAAAATTTTTAAAAATTTCTTATATAGGTTCCTTGTGGAAAGTTATTCAATCTCATGGGTAGAATCACCCCCTAAAGTTGCGCTAACTGATTTAAAGTCATCCCAAATAGCCTCAATGACCCGGACGATCCCATCACCCTTGCAATACAGGCCGACCAACAACGCGCAGGGTCCCGTACACCACACAGACCGCGGTTCCTCCTCGCCAGCGAGGACCTTCGTCGCGTATACCCCATCATCTCCGCCCCGATTCGCGGTACCGGTGAGTACCCGGCCGCTTCTCTCCACAAACGTGTGTCCGACTCCCCTCTCCCAGTAACGCCCTAAGCCGAGGTTCGAGCCCCACAGGGGGCGCCCTTAGGCCTGTTACTTAAAATGTTTGGGCTGAGAGCCATCTGCGCTCGCCACTTGCTCGATGAAACTGTGAAGGCCATCAGCAGCCAACAGTGTAGTCATTTAGAAAAAAAACTTCCCAAATAGTCGATATTGGTAACAACGCTCAAATGACAAACCCTTCTCTACTCCAGAATTCGATTACATACCTATTATTATGTTGTTCTCAAATTCGTCATACATTATTTATAGTAACTTATCGTTCAGTTGGCGGTGGCGCTGCTAGTCAAGACAGCTGTCATCAAATGTTTATCACTCTGTTTGTTCTCAATTTCGCCACCGGAGGATAAAAGGTCATCATCGTTATACCACTGCCATTAATATTAATAGAATTGCCGTCCGAGCCATAATTTTAAAGTGTAGAGTGGAAAATTAACACGAAAACATGTTATCGTTTACATTTCATTGCTGGTATTAGAGTATTTGTTATGATGTGGCAGCAATTACGATCAATGAAATGAATATAAAAAGCCGCCAAGAGTATGTCCTGCTAAGCATAGTGTTCCGTAATTGAAAAAATACATTTTTATTAGTTGATCCACTACCTACTACCCGATAACCTGAAAGCCAACCTAGTTGTGATAGTTTTCCTTTTAATTTTATTATTATACTAGCTTTCCGCCCGCGGCTCCGCACGCGTCCTAATTTTTTTTAAAAAAATAGTATCCTGTAAACCTTACGGAGCCCGAGACCTTTCCAACGAATGCAAAACCGTGAAAATCGGTTTGTGCGTTCTGGAGTTATAGCGTCAGGAAGGAAAACCCGACTTATTTTTATATAGTAGAAGACTAGCTTTCCGCCCGCGGCTCCGCCCGCGTCCTAATTTTTTTTTTAAATAAAAAGTATCTTATAAACCTCACGGAGCCCGAGACCTTTCCAACGAATGCAAAACCCTGGAAATCGGTTCGTGCGTTCTGGAGTTATAGCGTCAGGAAGGAAAACCCGACTTATTTTTATATAGTAGATTGTAACACTGTGATTTTTTCAGATTTTTGCAGAAGGTATAGGGGAGTCTAATCTAACAAAAATTTTCACTTTAATCGGGCATTTTTATAATTCGAACGGCACGGCACGGCAAAATTTGTGTTACCATTGCCCCTTATGTTCCTAGCTTCTACCTCTAGTATCACTAGTGCACAGGAGGCAATGGTAATACAATACAATTTAACGGCCGGTTTGGTCGAATGGTATTGGCGCTGCCTCTTGATCGACGGGCCCTGGGTTCAATTCCCAGTCAGGGCAAACATTTGTGTGAAAACCAGATGTTTGTGCTCGAGTCATGGGTCTTTTTGTCTGTATTTATTATGTTCCTAGGGACCCACGACACAAAGGAAAACCTTAGTGTGGGCCTTGAGTGTGTAGTGTTTATTTATTTAATTTGCCATGCCATTTTCAAATGATGAAAGTCATAAAGCTTGATATTTAGCAAACAGAAACCGTAAAAACTCAGTGTTCGATTCACGAGGATAATCACGTGTTTGCGGTTTTAGCGGTACGTGTCCGGTCATAGATAACATTACATTTGGCTATCGCCCAAAGTTCATGAATCTTGAATATCTAGTAACATTCAAAAGGGTTACGCACCAAAATGTTCATGAATACGCGACCCTTCATGAATACTCTGCACTTCACGAGGTCCGGAGGGACTTTCAAGAGACTCTGGACCAGGCCGCCATCTTGCACAGTTTCACTTATCCCTACTGATATTATAAATGCGAAAGTAACTCTGTCTGTCTGTCTGTCACGCTTTCACGGCTAAACTACAGAACCGATTTTGATTAAATTTGGTACAAAGATAGATTAGACCTTGAGAAAGGACATAGGCTACATTTTATCCCACAGCTGGGCACGATGTAACCTAAAGTCCACGCGGGCGGAAAGCTAGTTCTCTATACAGGGCTTTAGGTAAATCACTTTCAACCTCTCGAGTGGTAAATCAGTCCATGAAACTGAACAACTTTTCCAAGGAACAAAGGTCGAAGTATGAAAAAAAAAATTGACTTCCCATACAAAATGCGCTACCAGCTGACGCAGTTTGTATTGGAACTAAAAAAATTTTTTTCGTATTCCGACCTCTGTTCCTTGGGAAAGTTGTTCAGTTTCACGGACTGATTTACCACCCGAGAGGTTGAAAGTAATTTACCTAAAGCCCTGTATATATAAAAATGGATGTTTGTGTATATGTTATTGTTTTGCTCAAAAACTACGGAATGGATTTTCATACAGTTTTCACCAATAGAAGGAGTGATTCAAGAGGAAGGTTTATGTGTATAATTCATTCCCGAAATTCCCAAGGGAACAAAGTCACAGGCGAGCTAGTAAAACGTTATCAAAATTCACGTGTTCGGGCAACGTTCCACGCGCTTCGCCTATTTTACGGTCGTTACCAAGAGTACTGTTCGCACTTTGGTGGATATTGAGTCCGCTGGTTCGGTAAACAATCCACCAACACCCGTCGTCGACGAACCGCAAGATCTGCCGAAAATATCGCCGCTGTCCGTGAGAGTGTGGAGGAGAATTAGAAGCAGTCAATTTCACGTCGATCACAAGAACTCTGCCTTTTGCAGACCAAAACTTTGATGATTAATAACGTCTTTTGGCTTGAATTAATAAATTGTTTAATAATAATTTGTTTATTTATTCTCTCACATAGAATATGGTATACTTACAGAATTTCACTTTTTCTAAGAGGTACAGTACAAATAATCTATGTGAGAGACTGGCGTCTGTACTAGGGACTAGGATAGGTACTGTGGTATGCAGACCTTCACGGAGGATCGGGCATAACGCAACTTCTTTCTCATTCGGTCATTTCGAAGAAGATAATGCGAATATCAATTTAAAAGGTTTGAAATGGTATTCGATGTCATGATTCGAAATGATTCATTGTAGTAAGCTCGCGGAATAAGTTGAAAATACGTTCGTAGGCGTGCAATAGCACTTAATAAGCGGTGTCTAACTCTATAGCTGTGGATGTGACGGAAAGTAAATAACATTGTAACGGAATACAGTTCTTTTGATTATATCCGTAATTGAAAAGGAAACAAGCTGTTTTAATTGAACGCCCCCAAGAGACACCGTTGCAGTACTTACAAGGAATTGGATTATATGGACACCAACAACATCTGATTTAAACAAGACGGCGCTACGTGCCACACAGCTCAAGATGGCTGAAGACGCCTCTTCATTTTGAACACAGAGTTACATTGACGTATCTATAAAGTCATTTTTCAGGGGGGCCTGGGGGCCTAACATGCCATGGCCGTTGCAACGAAACAGAGGTTGACTCTGTACAGTCAGTGAGTACCTAGGTGCGATTAGTATCATAACTCGTGAATAACTTAAAACTTAAAAGAAAATTAAATGTACGTACTGTAGCTTAATGCGCTGTGTATTTAAAAGTAACATAATAGAATGTACTGTATTATAGAATCTGTAGATAATTAATGATTTTTGTGAGAATTATAAAGATTTTTGTGTGAAGTTATCAGTATTTTGGCGTCTAGATGGGTGGGCCCTCGACCATACTGGGGTGGGCACGGCTCACTCGCTTCATGTTTAATACGCTTAAGTTTAAGGGATAGTAAGGCTGTAGTATATTAATTAAGTTATATATTTCTTAATGTTCCCAATTCTACACACACTAGAAGAACCTAGCTCTATTCATCGTCCAGTGAACACGGCTTTATTTTACTTACCCTACCTACCTCTATTTTAGTCAATTGCTACCAATTACCGCTAACCGACCGGCAACAGATTTTCCCGGAAAGCCGATCTTTCTAGCTATGAAAGCGCAATGAATTATAGCTCAAACAATTATTAAAGACCGACAGAAAGGTATTACGGAACTCCCGACACTCCATAATGCCAACAGTTCGAGTACGATGGTGATAGCGCGAGTAATGCGCCGCGGTCCTATGTCAAAATGTCAACATTTTAGACATGTGCGCCGATTTATACAAGACCGGCGGCGGCGGCGGCGTCTGGTAAAGGACGGCGGCGGCGGCGTAATCGTCGTAAAATCGGCGTGGGGGTGAAATAATAAAAAATATAATTTGTTTCATCAATTTTTTTTATTAAAAATAACAATTCCTTCACAGATAGAATTATTTAGTAATCAACACTAAGAATTGTCTTGGAAATACCACCGAAGTAACAGTACTTACACCAAATTTCAAATCAATCGAACCCGTATAAGTTGGTAGGACCCTTTAGTCAAATAGGAAATGAGCTGATGATCTTCAAACCCCTGAACAAATCTAAATAAACCATCGCTAAGAAACATCTGGATTACGTCAGCTTTCAAACAAAAAAAAAACACAAGAATCGGTCCACTCATTTAATAGCCACGATGCACGATGTTGGGAGTTAAAAATAACCCATTTCCATTGTTTTGTTTTGTTTTCCATGGCCACAAAATTTTGCGTCGCTTATTTTATGACTAAATTTTAAAAAAAGTCACGCTTGTGGTATACCGATAAAACGGTCATGAACTAGAAAAGTTTTAAGAGAACTGTTAGAACTGTGATACCCTTAGCTTTTTTTTAAATGCTCCTCAAATTTGATATGAAGATCTTTTTTCTTCTCTTCTTAAGACTTCGATGACTCACAAAAGTTGTAATTTACATTATTTAAAACAAATATCAATGTAAAGTAGAACAGGCATACATCACAGATAATAAAATCAAGAAAATGTAGACCGTAACACCAATAAAAAAAAAGTTATGATCATAAACAGTGCTACTTAAGCAATTTTTTTGAAAAAAAAATGGTTGCCTGTAAAGTCGGTTTTACGGGCGAAGATTTTACGTGACATCGTCTTTTTCTCGGTAGAATATTTATTGATATGAATATAATTAAATTGCACAATAGGAACAAGGAACTCACACTAGATGAAACTGCGCGCGGCAGACCGATCATAGTTGAGTGGGAGAGAGACGCAAGGCATTCGGCGGGCCTCTCTCTCGTTCGGTGACTCATCGTAACGTTACCGAGCGTTACACTTTTTCATAAGTGACTCCCAGCCGCAACCTAATTTAAGACGTTGTCACGTCAAAAAAAAAAATTAAGGCAAAAAAGGATATAACTGGCCAGATTATATAGCCAATGAAGCTAGCTACTCGACCTAATCGTTTGGCACACGCTCTTCCTAACACTCTGTATTTGATAGAAGAATACGCACACATAAGCACACACACACACACCTGACATTTAGGTAAACAATGCTTTTGATTGTTGTTTTCCAAATGCAAACAAATTGTGTGTGAATTACTGTGGTGAATGATTAATTTTATCACCTACTAAATGTTAATTCAATACAACGTATTTTATCGCTTTTCTATGAATGTTAACCGTCCGCAAAACGATTATTTGCGAATGATAATATTTACGTGAATGATTGTTTCAAATATCGGGCGATTGAAGCTGCGATTGAAGGTCAGTCATTCGCGCAGGAAAAGTCGTGTTGCTACACAGCTGGGTAATCGCGCTAAAAAAAGTGGATTGAATGATGAATCGCAATTGAAACGTAGCTGGGGAGCTACCACCTAAGCAAAGCTGATGCTGGGTAAACGAATGAAACGTTGTCGATTGCTTCTTTATAAGGAGACCTTGATTAAGGACATGAACCAAACACAGCAATGTACATCATTCTATTCGTTCAATCAGCATCAGCTTCGCTTAGGTGGTAGCCCCCAGCTGCTTTTCAATTGTGATTCAATCCCCTTTTTTTAGCGCGATTGCCCTGCAGGTCTGTGGTTGCTACCATGATTTCATTTATACCAAGAATGCCAAAACGATTTTCATTTGCCATCAATGTCTGTCAACACACGGCACGTCAATGCCTTCAATCAAAATGTTCATCATATGTTCACGTAGTAGTATTCAGTTATTGACAATTGCTTCATTCACCTAAAGTCTTCGCATCATTTGCCGTCATTCCCATAAACATTGTCATTCGTAAATGATCGTTTTACGCGGACGCTTTATGTATTCTCTTACCTTTCATTCGACTCGGTTTAATTTGTACAGCCACAAACGAGGAAGCCCTAAAGTGCTTTAGGTACTTCCGTTAATTTGGTTCCTTAGAGTTGAGCTGAGAATTGATGGCATCAGATTATTGCATAATTTGTTGTGTAGCCAGTCACAAAAGGCCCGTTGTTTTACTTATTTGTCCAGTCAACTGTGTGTGACACTGACATTAATTCCTCGACCGTGTTTTCGTTCGAGATAAATTTTTCGATGCTTGGAAATTCAGAATATGTCAAAAACGTCATGATACTCGTATCCTCGTATCTCGTATAGTGACAATTTGAAAGCGGAATATTTCATTAAAATCTCTTTAAAAAATTGAGCCACTGTGAATACGAATCCTCATATACCTATAAAGGAATATTAGATACCTACGTCAAGTATAGAAAGAGAAATTGGGTGCAGACCAAATAATAGACCACGTTTTGGTCTAGTGAAATAAAAGGAATTACTTTTTAACCAGATATATAACTTCTTCATACAAAATTATAAATAAGAAAGTCTGTTTGTTTGTTATGTAAGTATATATTATGACTGGAGAGCTATGTAGGTTACATTACATTCCCATGCGAAATTACTCACGGGCGGAAATCAAATCAAATTATTTATTCGCCGAATATAAGTAGGTATAGGGATGGTCCTATTTTAAAAAAAGTAGCTCTGTTATATTCGGCCACTACCTACCTACCTAAAAACTGTTAGTCATAAAAAACGTGGTTATAATATAATTAAAGTTTGCCTTACTAGGGATATTGGTAATAAGGTCACGACTTTTCAAGGGGTGATAGTAGAGATCATTAGCTATCTAATCCCCCTGGGGAATATGGGGTAGAATGTACCAATTAAAAAAAACTCTTTTTTTAAGAAAAGTGGGTTATAGTCTAATAGTAGATTTTACAACAAGTGCACAAAATGAGCCTTCGGCTCGGGCTGCTATAAGTCTCGAATAAAAATGGTTTTGTGGATGAGTTATAAACTCTGCTTTTCACTTCGATTGCGAGGAAATAATAAAATAACATATAATAACAAATTTTATCTTTAAACTTTTGATTATTTTGGCTGTATGGAGTTTTCTATGCCTTACTATAGACCCATTTATGAGTAGATCACTTTGTGCACTAGAGCACAAAATGCGATTTTGTGCAGCCTATAGTAGATCGTTTTGTGCTCTAGAACACAAAAATCGATTTTGTGCAGCCCATAAGCTGCACAAACAAGCACTTTCCGAGCATGAGTAGTGAAAATTATATTCCGCGATTTATTCACAGAAAATGTTTCTTTTATTCCGTTTTTATAGGTAATTCTTAAAGAAATAAAGGATGTTTAGTTTAATTGCTTTTCTTGTCTATGAAATCAATGAAGCTTAACTGTAAATATCTATGTGCAAAAAATACTTGAAATCATCTATTTTAATTTTGCGAAACAAAAAAAAGTGCGCCTTTTTGTATTGTTTTGAGTAGTTTATATACTCTGCGGCTTTGCCGAGATGGCCCTTCGGAGGCCCTCAGTACGTGCTAGGTGTGCTTGTATGGTTAATCCACCATTACATAGAAAACTTTGCGTTGCGTTTTACATTTGCGTTTTACATAGAAAACTTTTAGTACCGATTTCATGAACGCATTATTCGTCACGCACTAAACTAAAAGTGTCGCGCAAGGTAGTCCACCAAGCTAAGTTTGCACCTCAATGGAATGCGGTGCCCCGCCCGCTTCCCGTTATAAAATTATATTATATTTTAAAAAAAAGGAAAATCTAACAAACACTTGTTTATTTTTGTAAAGTCATAGCGAATCCTTTTTTGCAGACCGTACCTAAGCGTCAGTGTGACATAATCGACGCGAGGTGCAAACTTAGCTTGGCCGAGTTATAGTGTAGGTATGTTGTGGTCCCAAACCTTTTCAATATTGTTACCCCTGTGACTTATTAGGAAAATTGATTTTACCCCTACCTTAAAATATTATCAATACAAGCAAATATCTAATAAAAAATTAATAATTTCTTTATTAAACCTTCGCGTGCTTTTTGAACGCATGGTGTACGAGATTTGTATCGCACGCGGCGTAAACAAGCACGCGACGGGTAACTACTAGCATACTAGTCCTACAAAAACATACAATAATTAATAGTAATTGGTATTGTTTTGCGATCATGCGCGGTTATCCTTTTTTTTCATGTATTTTATTAGGTAAGGTCTTAAATATTAGGTTCTTTGTTACCCTCACAAAATAGCTGATTTACCCCTGCGGGGATAATTACCCCCCAGGTTCGGAACAAGTGCTATAATGTCGCTGCTTTGTTCGGCTTAGTGTGGGCACAGAAATGTAGAATAAAGGGAGTCTTATAATGTTGTGAAACCTTAATTATGTCGGGATTTAACTACGAGAACTCAACCCTATATACAGCGTGTATAAAGACAGTTAGCAAAAACTGAAACCCTGAACTCAGACAATCATTCTGAATGATTTTCCAGTGGAATTTTTCTCCGGAAATTTTTCATTTTTTTTCATGTTTTTTAATATTTTCTGCTTTCATTTTTTATTATTTAATCGAATACACTACATTTTGCAATAAAAAACAAGCATAACAACGTTAAACACGAAAACCAGCAAAGTACCTACATCGCATTCCGATAGCAGCGCGGCGCGGGGGGGGGGGGGGGGAACACGCGCGGGGCGCGGTTTCGCGATACGTTGCGTAGCGCCAAATTAGGTAAATAAGAAAACTCCTTAACATGTCGTTTCCGGGAAAAAATAAGTACTTATAGCTGATGATAGTTACGGGTAGATGCCACCATTTAAGTATTTGCTAAGCTGTCTTTTACACCATGTAGAGACGTAAGTAATACAAGGCGTCAGAGGCTGTCACTGATGATATTATAACGCACGCCCTAGCGATCGTGTTCGGAATCTCTTCGAATTACTTCGCACCAAGTTGACAAAATCGTTTTCTTTCTTTGCATGTATTAGGTCTATTAAAAGGGTTGAGTGCTCGTAGGGATTTAAGCACCTACTTACCTATACGTTAACTACCATAATAAGGCCCTTGTATAGAACGCGACTCAGACTCTGATCTGTACTTGAGTAGCAGTCGTTTTTTCATTTTGATAGTGAAAGATAGGTACAATTAATACTTAAGTATAGATCAAGACTTGAGTCTCCTTCTGTAAAACGGGTTTAGGTGTTCACATTTAGTGTTGTGTATATGTCATAGTGTAATAGTTTCGCTGCCTTACTGTTTTTTATTTATTATAAGATGGGTTAACTCTTGACCTCAATCTTGACCATAAGGTCAAAGATGAGGCCGACGATGGAGCGAGTTAACCCAGAAAATGCCTATAAAGGCATTGGTACTCCCACGCACCGACGGAACACAGCAAGCTGTTTGGCGTCGGACTTCGGTAGGAGGGTGGTCGCGAACCAGACGGCCCTTTACAGAGCCTACCACACCGCATGAGACCATAGGACGACACCTCAGATTCAGAAAAAAAATGAAGTGTCGTTGCCTGGGATGGATTACAAGGACTAGGACTTACTAGGATTACAGGTCTCATTTGTGTTTCCTTAGTCGCCTCTTACGACACCCACGGAAACAGATGGGGTGGTGTTATTCTCAACCGATCACCACACGGCTTAATATGTAGCCTGATGTGCTTTTTTAAGGAGGGTGGCACAGAAATGTAATATGAACAAGGGAGTCGAATAATTTTGTGAAACCATAACTAAGTCGGGATTTAAGTACCCATGTCCAGAGGTACGTTTACTAAGTACTATTATAAGGCCCTTGTATTACAGAACGCGATTTACACTCTAAGTATCGATTATCTCTTTTTCTCGCTATCAAAATGACAAAGACGACTGCTACTCAAGTATAGATCAGAGTCTAAGGTCCCTATTACAGAACGCAACTCAGACTCTAATCTATATTTAAGTAGCAGTCGTCTTTGTCATTTTGATAGTGAGAGATAATCGATACTATACTTAAGTATAAATCAAGACTTGAGTCTCCCGTAATACGGGCCTAAAAGTTTATTACAATTACAATAATAGTTTTACAATTACAATGAGCGGTGACGTTTTTATTCCGTCGCCTGTACCAGCTGTTACCAGTTGGTGTAAGCTAGAAATACCACAATCGCGTTTTTACGAGAATCGTTAATTCAAGATGGCGCATTAAACGCGGCTTTTTCTGTGAATTACCTTCGTTACTAAATTATCTTCTTTTCCGCGTAAATATTTAATTTTCTTTGTTTCGAATAATGACTCGAAGAAAGTACTCCTTTTCTAATTGAATTGAAATTGAATTGAAAACATTTATTGTCAGGTACTAGCCCCATAGTCACAATACAAATATTATTAAAATTAAATAAGAACTCAAATTAAATTAAAATTCATGACAAATTAATGACACTATTAAATTAATCCAATTAATGACACTATTATAATTTATTGGAGTATTTTGCATGGCTTGTAATGTTTTATCTAAGCTCGTACCTACTTTAATCATGCTAAATGGCTCCACTTTCGAATATTCTAAAGTAAAATAAATAAACGCTACACACTCAAAGGCCACAAAAGGTTTCCCTTGTGTCGTGGGTCCCTCGAAACATTCATGAAGGCAGACACAAACACCTACGACTATAACCCAAGAACGAACATATGCTTTTTACACAAACTTTTCCCCAACTGGGAATCGAACCCAGGAACCGTCGATCAAGAGGTAGCGCCACCACCACTCGACCAAACCGGCCGTCAAAGCATAAAGAAGTCGATTAAAGATGTACCAGCTTCCCGCCCGGGACTTCGTTCCCGTGGGAATTTCGGGAATGAATAATACACGTAAACTTACCCTAATCACTCCGTCCAGTGTTGAAAACGGAATGAAAATCCGTTCAGTAGTTTTTGAGTTTATCACGTTCAGAAAGACTGAACCGGCGAGGGACTTGTGAAACCACTTGAAAGTAGGCCAGTGGCGCTCGTTGATCTCAACCGATCATTGAGGTTAAGCAACGAACACAGAGGCAGGGAACCTGATGGGTGACCAAAGTGGCAATTTATCACGAGCGTTTCCGTGCTTCGGAGGGCACGTTAAGCCGTCGGTCCCGGCTGTTGTCGATTGACGACAGTCGTTAAAACCCAAGTCAGAGGCCATTGTGCGGTTAAACTCTGATACCTGGGTTAGCCAAGTTCACCACACACTAAACCTACACGATAAAAAGAAGACTTGACGCCCCATTTGAAATTTGTTTTGAAGGTTATTAGGTGGAATATGAATGTAGTGGTGAGAGGTTGTCAGACTTTCGCCCACCATTCAGGAAAACCCTCGCGTCCCATTCACGTATGCCTGGGAAGAATTGGCAACTGCCACATGCCCAGGCGCGGTCCGAAGGGGGGGGTCACAGGGGACATGACCCCCCCCCCAAAATCTAAGGTCAAATTGAAAAATCTCAAAAATTTGCCAAATAAAAGGAAATTTCTAGCTATCCCCTAACCGCGATAAATTTATAGTTTGCTGACATCTAGTGGTGTTTTTATGAACTACGTACGATGGCCAAAATAACTTGGAAATGACATCTAGTTTAGAAACAAGGGACCGAACTACGTAGTTTTGGTAATCCTAGCAAAATCGATATGCGTCGTTATGATAAAGATTGTATAACAATATTCTAATAATGTAATTTGTCGGTTTATTGTAAAGATTCAAGATAAAGGCTGTCTACTTAGTTGTGAATTGGGTGAGTGACCCCCTCCAAAATTTCTGGCTGCGACCGCGCCTGCACATGCCACATTAATAAGTTTTTCTTTCACTCCTACTCCAGCGTGAAAGGGCACTGGAATACAAGTGCTTATAACTAAAGAAATAAAAAAATTGTATCACCCCCGAAACTCGATTGCTTATAACTTTTAAACGGCTTAGCCAATTTTGATCAAATATAGCTACGAAGAGTTCTAACAAAGAAATCGCATCGAAATCGGTCCATTTGTTTAGGACTTATGATGCCACAGGCAAACACACAGATATCCAGATACACACGTCAAACTTATAACACCCATATTTTTTTAGGGGGTTTAAAAATAGTAACTTACGCTTCAGAAATGAGCGCCCGGAGCTTGCAGAAGCCTATGCCCAGGCTGTAGGGGTACTGATGCCAGTACACCGACAAATCATTCGGTAAGCCTGCAACAAATAAATTAAGATTAATATACAGAGTACTATAACTCGAGTACGATTGTGATAGCGCGCGTAATGCGCTGCGGTCCTATGTTAAAATAAAATAAAAAAAATAAAAATAAACGCTACACACTCAAAGGCCCACACTAAGGTTTTCCCTTGTGTCGTGGGTCCCTTGGAACACACATAAAGACAAACACAAACCCCGGGGACAAATATCTGCTTTTTACACAAATGTTTGCCCCGACTGGGGATCGAACCCAGGACCCGCCGATCAAGAGGCAGCGTCACTACCACTCGACCAAACCGGCCGTCGAAATGTCAACATTGACAACGCAAGAGGGCAAGCAAGCCATTGCGCGGGGCCCTCGCGCAATCAAAGTGAAGTTTCAGCGTCAACCGAGTGGTGCGCCGCGCGAGTTTGTCGCCATCGTGCTTGAGCTCCAGGTTCAGCGCTCTTAGCCCACCGGCACACAGAGGCAAGGAACCTGATGGGTGGCTAAAGAGGCAATTTATCACGAGCGTTTCCGCGCTTCGTTAAGTTGTCGATCCCGGCTGTTGTCGATTGAATACAGTCGTTTAACCAAGTCAAAGGCAATTGTGCGGTTTTAAAACTGATACCAGGGTTAGCCAAGTTCGTCACTCTTGGCTATAGCTACACGATAAATTAGAAGAAGACTTAAAAGTACCTATTTAGCGAAAAATTAGGATATGAATCAGTACATGAAACCGAACAACTTTCCCGAAGGAACACATGTAAAAATAAAAATAAAATAGTTTTTACCATTGCCCCTCGAAAAAGGGTCCTTTATTCTTCAAAAACAGTGAATAAAACGCTGTTTATTTTGAATTTGGAACATGCGCGAATATACGGATTTTAGTGAGAAAACAAAAGAAAATGAGCAAGGAGGTTGCATACTCTCGCTATAAAAACGTACTAAAACTTGGCTGTATGTAATAACTGGCTGTATGGAATATGGCTAGGTTAAAAATTTTAAATTTAGAATAAGGAATTCAGCCAATTTTCTGTGCAATTTTCATGCAATTAAAAGTTTCTGTTAAAAGTTTTTGTCTCAAAATCATAAAATGAGTTCGACATCCAGTGATGAAAGTGAACCTCTCGTTCCAAAGACATTTCGCGTTAAAGCAGCAGCTATTGTTGATAATTTACTGTCACAGAGTAATTAATTTCTTTTTCTCGTAGTCAATGGTAAAAAGTAGAGTACCTAACACGTGAAAAAAAATTCATCTCGGCTTTTGTATCCCTCGATCCGCTCAGGATACAACTCAATGCCTCGAAAAGAATTCACCTTTTTTCACTTGTTGGGTAATCTACTATTTTCCATACTAAGGCAAACAGTTAACAAGTGGTATGGAGAGACGATTTGTTTTTATATTTCGATCTGTTTCTTATGGGGAAAGTCGTTCAGGGGAAAGATTCACTTCCTTACTATATTGTTTAAGATACTCGCTGTTATTTTCACTAATTTTAAACATATTATAACGGGTCATTACCACGATTTTTGTTTTAAATGAGTATCTGATATATTCGGCGCTGTCGCAAGCACCATGATCACGAATGAATTTCGTCAACTAATTAAAATGAACAAAAGAGCCATATAACAAATGATTCAATTTCATTTCAGTTGAAATATGAAATGAAAATATTTTAAAAAAGCACATCAGGCTACATATTAAGCCGTGTGATGATCGGTTGAGAATAACACCACCCCATCTCTTTCCGTGGGTGTCGTAAGAGGCGACTAAGAAAACACAAATGAGACCTGTAATCCTAGTAAGTCCTAGTCCTAGTAATCCATCCCAGGCAACGACACTTCATTTTTTTTTCTGAATCTGAGGTGTGGTCCTATGGTCTCATGCGGTGTGGTAGGCTCTGTAAAGGGCCGTCTGGTTCGCGACCACCCTCCTACCGAAGTCCGACGCCAAACGGCCTGCGGTGTTCCGTCGGTGCGTGGGAGTAGCAGTGCCTTTACCTAAGCTAGCTACTAATTTTACATGTCTTGTAATTAAGCTGTTGGTTTTGTACAATAAATAAAATAAATAAAATTAAATTAACTTGCTCCATCGTCGACCTCATCTTTGACCTTTATGGTCAAGATTGAGATCAAGAGCTAACCCATATTATAATCTATATATATAAAAGAAAGTCGTGTTTGTTACAACACTTATAACTCAAGATCGGCTGGACTGATTTTGATCAAATTTGGTATGGAGGTAGCTGATACCCTGGATTAACACATAGGCTACATAATTTTCCGAAATTCTTACGGGAACGAAGTCCCGGGCGTAAAGCTAGTAAAATATATATATATGTTGGCCTTAACGTCGGCCTTATCTCGCTTGCAATAACGGCGGCTTTCGTAGTGCAAATGGATAACCTGACGTGCTGCTGTAGTACATTGCTACAGGGTATAGAATTGCGCTACGAAATCCGTCATTATTATAAACAAGATAACGGTGATGTCCAGGACAACGTTTAACTACATTTGTATAGTCTAATATTCCATCGTGAGTACT
Organism: Aproaerema taeniolella; assembly: GCA_949987775.1. Lineage (NCBI taxonomy): Eukaryota > Metazoa > Arthropoda > Insecta > Lepidoptera > Gelechiidae > Aproaerema > Aproaerema taeniolella. Next base: position 8,653,470 of record OX465245.1, read on the forward strand.
TCCACATACTTAAATTTCTTATCAATTTTCTTCGTCCATATAGCTACACTAAAATGAAAGCACCTGCCCAAGTCATAAAAAAACTTCGTGAAAAAAATCCCTGACGTATTTTATGTGCAACGTTACCGAGTTGTAAATTTTTTTTGGAACTTGTGATGCAGTCCAGATTTTTCGTAGACGTCTAAAAAGTAAAGATTATTTTTGTTAAAAGATATAGAAATAATTTATGTTTTTGTTTTATGTTATTTAACAGCGTTTATAGTTTTTCGTCGTTAAATTGTAAAATTTAGTCTATTACTGTTACATCCATGTACTTACTTCGTTTCTATGAATAATTAACCTAACAAACAAAAAAACCGGCCAAGTGCGAGTCGGACTCGCGCACGAAGGGTTCCGGACCGTACAGCCTGGTGATAGATGGATGGACGGACAGCGGAGCCTTAGTAATGAGGGATTTTCTTTTTATTTTTTTTATTTTTTTCCCCAGTCGCCGGATAGATGGCGCTAAACTATGTACACACATCAAAAAAAGTTTACGATCAGTAGCAAAATCAGGTGTATTCTTTAAAATATAAATTATTTAAAGAAACTGTTTACGTTTTATGATTTTATAATGAAAATGCACTAAGTAAATAAAAGAATCATTATTAATTATTTACTTTTTATTAACAAAAGCTAGGAAATGCAATTTTGGCTTAAATGTAATGTAATGAAAAATTTGAATTAATGAAAAAACAAACAAAATTTATTACGAAAAAATTAATAGTTAGTATAAAATGACTCCTCCCCTGGCTCGCACACATGCGGAAACCCTTCTGGGCATGCTAAGAATTAAGTTATCTAGCATTTCTTGTGGTAACCTGTCCCACTCTTAAATAGCAGCTGCCCTGATTTCTGACACTGTTCGCGGAGGTGGCTGACGGTTCCAAACAGCTCGCTTAAGAGCATCCCACGCATGCTCGATCGGGTTTAAGTCAGGCGAGCCGGCAGGCCAGTCTAACCTGGTGATGTCGTATTGCTGGAGAGCAGCATCAACACGTCCGTTTCGATGTGCGGGCGCATTATCATCTACCATTATGAATTGGCGCCCGTGGTTGATGCGGAATGGTCTGACGTATCCATCGATTGCAATCGTTTTGTACATGGCTCCGGTCATGGTGCCTTGATACGGGATTAAGGGCGTCCTAGCCCCAATCATTATCCCGGCCCAAAAGGACACTGATTTCCCGCCCTGCTGAACGGTTCCAGTGGCAGTTCTCTGCCTTTCAGAGTCGCCAGGTCTTCTCCAGACACGGACACGTCGGTTATCTGGATGTGTACTGATCCGCGTTTCGTCAACGAAGAGGCAGTTCTGCCAGATGCTTTCGTCCTCAATTTCTTCATTTTGACGGAGCCTAGCCCATTGCAATCTGCGCCGCTTCCGTTGCTGTGAGTTCAGAGGTGCTCGCCAGGATCTCCTTGCTCGTAATCCAGCTTGGTGTAAGCAATTTCTAATCGTTTGGGTGCTAACTTCGCGGCCGGTGGCAGCTCGCAGCTCTACTTTCATTTTAGTAGCGTTCATTGTTGGGTCACGGGCAGCCAGTAATCTGATATATCGCTTCTGAATTGCAGTAAGAACAGTTGGGCGACCACTGCGAGGTCGATCAGCTAAATCTTCCATGCCCTGATACCTCTCCAACGTGGTCACCACGCAGGATTGGGATACATGAACTCTGCGTGATATTTCCCTCGTGGAATAGCCTTCTCCACTTAAAGTTAGAATTCTGGCTCGTAAAACTGCAGTTAATCCTCTCGGCATCGTTACCAACTTAATTTTTTTTTGAATAAATTATAAATATTGATAAGTTGCGACTATGTCAGATTTCTGAATGAAAGCAAGCAAGGGTTGATTGTCTTTTTAAATGAAAAAACATTTGAATTACGAAATTATTTTATATTTAAATTTCATATTTTTAAATAAGGAATCAAAAGATAAAAAGTGATTAAGTTTTATTCTTCTACAATAAAAAATATTAGCACTTTTCCAAGTGATCGCAAACTTTTTTTGATGTGTGTACGTTACTGCAAGGAACGGAACGTTAAATTATTTTTGATTAATTCACTTGAACGTAATTTTGAGATCATAAAACGAAACGTTATAGTCATATCACATCAATATCACGTCTACCATACGTAGTTAGGCGATTTTATGAAAACAACGAAAAAACAAAACTGAATTATAACAAAGCGCGAGAAAACTAGGATGATTGGAAAGCCAAAACAAACTCAGAATATTTGATGCAATGTTTTTCTCCAAGCCTTTTGGCTTTGGCTCCTAGTAACGGAGTCAGTTCAGCGCCATCTAGAGAGCTCTGGGGAAATACTTTTTTTTTAATACCCAAAAAGAAAACCTCCCATTGGGTCCCGTTTTTACCCTTTGGATACGGAACCCTAAAAATGAGTGGTACGTACTTTTAAATTTTTTGGTGGAAATGCAAAGAAAACTTGCTCATCTTTTGTAAAATATAAAAAAATATGCCAAGTTTGAACCTTTTACAGGCAACAAATCTTTATTTTCCTTTGCATGTGCTATAGGAATTTGTTTAAGGAAGTCGTATTCGTATAAAAGGTGATCCGATAAAGGAGTCGGCTTAATGTCGCTTGTAAGACATATGGCTGGGAGCTTATCGGGGTTTAAGCTATGTGGGCACTCGGCATGTGGGGATCGAGGCACTTAATTTTGAACATATAAAGATTTTTTACAGAACTCTGCTGCTTTCTTAGCAAAAGACCGACCGATTTCAACTGATTTGGTAATGCAGCTTAATATTTTCATTTCCATTGAAGCGCAATTCTATCATTTCAAAAATATTACGTCTCCATTTGTCGGTTTCAAAACTCTTGACACCAAGGGACCAGGCGAGCTACCTTACTACTGAAGCTGATCACGTTCCATATCGCGATCGTTATCGAATTCGTTACATATTTCTTGCCCAAAGTGATTTTTAACTAAAGGACGCAACCCATTTCCTACTAGTAAATGTAGATATCTAAGTCTCGATTTGCTTCTGTACTAAGAATAAATTTTTTAAAACACTTAATTACGTAAAACGAACAGGATATCTCACTTTAAATATGCCAATTACTTAATAACATTCTTTCTTTAAACTATATCTGATCGCAAAAGTGTAGTCTTCCTCCTAGAAGAACAGACAAAAATGTTTTAATCAAGGTTCATGGGTATACCAACCAATTTTCTTAGTTTAATTGAAAACTGACTATTTATCTTTATTTAGCGCCAATAGTCTGAGTCTCTATGGTAGAGGCTCTTGTTACATACAAGGTTTTATCACTTGTCGTAAATCTTAAATCCCTGGTTACAAATTGGTGTTATGTCTGTCATTGGCGTCAACGCCGTTCGTCGAGAAAACATGTTCGTCTTATTGTCAATTCGTTTCAGATCTACGTCGTTTTAGCTGTAGGTAATTCCTTTAAAAAGTAATTCTGTTTGCCCTTGAGCTAGACCGCTGCGCTGTTTCTTTTTCTCTAGTAGCCTTCGCATTGGTAAAAGTCAATTTCCTACTCTCAAAAGTATTGGCTAAACTAAACAACCCAAACTCACAAGAGACGGCGAAAAGTCGGATAAAACTCTGTGTAAAGTTTTGTGTGATCGCAAATATTACTTCTTAGATCTTTACCTTACTTTTAAGGACTTTATACGTTATCTGGGAAAGATGATACTTCGGAAATTAAAGATCCAAGTTTACGTCGTCTAACGTAATCCCTAAACTTGGCAGTTGAGGTAATGATAAATAGATATAAATTGAACCGATATAAGTTAGATTCGAAATAAAGTTGTCTCAATAAAGATAAAATGTGACTTTTGATACAGTTACAAAAATAAATAATTCAAACATTCTGCGGTGAAGGAAAACATCATTATGAAAACCTCACGTCTTAGAAAATTCGTTTTCGACCACGCATTGGGTGGTGGACTATGGTGGACTTCGTGTTTCGAAGAGCGGCCCGTGCCCCTCGATGGGTATAAAAATAATAGTAACATAAAAAAACATTTTAAAAGCCACTGTATCCCATGTGTATACTCTGTACATTCTAGGTACTATTACAACCTAGGTATTATAAATGCACCTATTACAACTTTGCTATCCTTCTTACATATAACCATAATAGGGATCTCTATTTACTTACGTAACCAACTACTTACCTAACAACGGGTCTACATATGTATATTTACTTATGTAACTCTTAAGCAAATACGAATCCATTCTAACTCCCTAAAACAACAGCAGACATTAATGAAAATTGGAAAATCTCTGTGAATGATGAATTTACGTAAGTTACTACAAATCTATAAGATGATCATCATAAAATGTGCAGTGTTATGTTAAAAAACATCGTCGTGCCAAAATTAATAAAAATGTGGATGCCTGTAGAAAGAGCACATTTGGTGTGTCTCTTTCGCTCCAAGCATAGACAAAACTGTACATTTACTTTGCGACCAGACTTATGTAAATGGCTATTGCTTGCCGTCTGAAGTACACACATAAGCACATAGGTCTGCACATGTTGACCTTAAAGTCGCCTTTATCTCATTTGTAATAGGGACTATTGTACCCGGTGTGCTGTTGTCTGTAGTAACACACTGCAAAGAGCATTAGCATTTGTTACGTCTCGTCTCCCGAAAAATATGTTCCGTTACTTTATTACGTCTATTTACATAATGGAGTTTCGCGCAGTTAAAAGGATATCTTGGGATGAAAATTTATTTTGAGTATCATACAGCTAGTTTTGATCGAACGTGAAAAACAATGGGCGGTTTTCCACTTGACGGTACGGCAACGACACGGCACCGGCACCGGCAACGGCGAGAAGCAAAAATGTATGAAAACATATGACAGGTTTTTCCACTGACCGGCGCGGCGCCTGCACCGGTACGGCGGCGGCGATCACTCCTTTTCATACATTTTTGTTTCCTTGGTTACCAAGCACCGGTGCCGTGCCGTCAGGTGGAAAACCGTTGGCTCCATACAACTTGAGCGATTATTGGGCCTTTTTTATAATTCTAACGGCACGGCACGGCACGGCACTTCGAAATTTGAATTACCATTGCCCCCTATGTGCTCAGCTTCTAGATTACATAGGAGGCAATGGTAATACCATTTTGCCGTGCCGTTTTCGAATTATAAAAAGGGGCAATGCCTTACGTCAAAATTTTTTTTTGAGAATTTTATATGGATTCCGTGGTGAAAGTTTTCAGTTTCACGGGGAGAATTATGTTTAGTTTTACTAAAAAAGTCACCCCGTCTGGTATTTAATAACAATATTGTTTTGATATTCATTATATCAAAGTAGCACACAAAGTAAACGTCTGAACACAATACACGACACCACCAGACATACTAATAATAAATACAACTTACACATTGCGTAATACAAGCTTTTAGTGCTTTTAACGACCAATAAACACAGTGTTTGCGAATGTTTAGTTTAACACAGGGCATACAATGTATTATTAGTAAGACCATACATGTGTATGTTACCGGATAACTGTGAAATCCGTGGTGTTACAATTTCACTAGTGAAATGATAGTCACCCGCGACATTACATTTGTCCAGTTAAATTACAATCCCATGAAACTTTAATTTTCATGCCGACTGCATGAAATTAGTTAGAATAAGTTATTTTATTTTTTTACTTTTTTAGGTTATGTTGCATTGATAATATATAAAACGGGCAAGTGCGAGCCTGACTCGCGCACGAAGGGTTCCGTACCATTACCTACAAACCGGCCAAGTGCAAGTCGGACTCTATAGTCGGACTCTATAAAAACCATTATCTCTATAAAACGACAAAAAACTCACGTTTGTTGTATGGGAGCTCCCTTAAATATTTTATTTATACTACTTTTTTGTATTTGTTGTTATATCAGCAACCAAAATACATCATGTGTGAAAATTTCAACTATCTTACTTTCACAGATCATTAGATACAGCCTCGGACAGACTTATCTATAAAAACGAGCAAAAAAGTCACGTTTTTTGTATGGGAGCCCCCTCAAATATTTATTTTATTCTGGTTTTTTGTATTTGTTGTTATAGGACCAATAGAAATAAATCACCTGTGAAAAATTCAACTGTCTAACTATCACGGTTCATGAGATGCAGCTTGGTGACAGACGGACAGCGGATCCTTAGTAACAGGGTCCCGTTTTTACCTTTGGGTACGGAACCCTAAAAAGGCCATCAATGTGAAAAAAATTCAGGCAGTTCACGAAGTAGGTGCCAAACGATTATAATCTTACTAATCTTACGTATTTCTTTGAGTTACAATATTAAGGATTTGACAATGTTTCGGTGACATATAACTACAAGAAAGGAGAGCCATAGACACGAAATTGAATTGACTAATATTGTAGTTTAGTGGTGTCGAGGAGGATAATTCTTTTACAAAACTGCAAAACTTTGAGTATGTAGTATTACAACAGCATGAGGGCGCGCTCGCGGCTGTCATTTTCGACGTAAGTAAAATTATCTTTTTTTTAAAGACTGATTGTGTGGGGTCATAACATCTTAATGCTCTAAAATCATCATCCTCACCTGCTAGTAGTGCACCTTGCTGATCAACGTACGAGGCTCTGACGTATTACAAACCTCAAAGGGTTTCTTTAGATATTTAATATTGGCGAATCACAATTGTAGACGTCATTTTTCAGAGAATTGAATTGAATTTAAAAGGCTCAGATTAACATGACTTATCCATTTATTCCATATAAAACCAGTTTATTGCAAGCCATAAAAAATAATGATAGCGAGTATTGTTTACGCAAGTTGCGCTGCAGCGACGGAGCAGTTTTTTAATAGAATTGCTCTGTAAACCTTTTAGGGGGTTACAAAACGACGTGATGTCGTAGGAGTTCAATTAAAGTAATAAATAATAATATAATAAAATACTTTATTTCTCCCAAATATATAATCGTACAATTTATACATATAGTTCTTACTATGCATTCTTAGTATACTATTTTATATAAGCGGGAGACAGGATTCCAAACTAGGATTCCCTGTGCTATGGTTTCCTGGCCCCCTCTCTCGAATTGAAATAAGTACAGAATATAACTTAACTTAAGGCGACTACAGCACCCGATAAAGGCAGCACACATAGGAATAGTGCCATCTCCGTCTCTCAACAGGCCTGGGCCGGCAGTGCGAACAGTGTCGATACACGAAGTTTACGGACTATGAAAGCGTGCGTGCGTAAAAACATGTTCGAAAATAAGAAAAATGAAATTTATGGAAAGGTAACAGCTTAAATCGAAAAATGCGTTAACTACTTAATGAGAGTGTTCAGAGTACTTAACGAGATTTTTATAGCAAATTCAAGTTCCTGTGTGCATTTTACTATCGTTTTTACAGCTTAAATGATACACAATATTGGTATTTAGAGGTGACTTTGTGAGCTTTTTCTATCGAACCAAAAGTGCTGAATCATGTTTTCAGCAAACTAATTATCTAGTTTATGTCATGAATATTACCGTAGTATTTTTTTCTTCGATTTAATGCAGTGCGTCATGCTTATCTACGCAACATAAAATAGTTATTTAGGTGCTGTAGTCGCCTTAATTATGTGTGTATTTGTGTGTGTGTATACTCATTTTTGTGTTTTGTTTGATCAACATATTACCGTAAGTATTTTTTCCGTTTCGCAATAGTTCAGATCTTTCAGCCATTTGATTATTACTGTTCGGCATTCGTAAGACGACATATGGTATGTTCAACTTCTTGTTGCAGTCGTTATATAGTCGTATAAGTCCTTAGGACTTAACAGTCGGAAAGTTAATTAAGTAGGTACACTAAAGTACATGAATGTACATCACATTTTGGACTTTATATTGTTTTTATTCCGTATATTTAAGAGTTCTTTTCTGTCTGAGGCCGTCACATTCTGTTAGCAATTACCATGAAAATTCATGAAATGTGCAAATTGACATGGAGAGACCATGACTTTTATTTTAACTTTGTTTGCGTTACTTTTTAGCATTTTGATAAAACACATGTTTATCGTGATTCTTTGATGTCACTTTTTTATTTATGAACTGATTGAAATAAAACAAATTTTGCGTGAAGCTTACCAAATCGGTTAAGCCGTTACTGAGATTAGCGCACACAAACGTAAAGACAAACAGGCCAAAATTCTAACAACCGTTTTTTTTATTCTATTGCGTTGATAAAGGCCGCTAATAATAGTTTTTCTTAAATATCTTCCACGTAAATCTATGTATGTACTAGCTTTTTCTATGTACTAGCTTTTTCTCGCGGTTTCGCTCGCGCAAAGAACTATTTTAGTCACCCATTTCATTCTTGACCCATTACGGAACGATTTAAAAAAAATCGCGAAACATGTATCTATTTATTTGCTTCAAGGTAAATCTTGGCGAAGTTTCGAGTCAAAACGTAAAAAAAAAATGTTTTCTCCACACAAACTTCGAACCCCCGTTCGAAACTCACCCTCTAAAGGGGTGACCTTAGAGGGTGAGTTTCGAAAAATCCTTTCTTAATGCTCCCCTAGACCTCATAAGAAAAATACGTGCCAAATTTGAAATCTCTAGACCCAGCAGGACTGTGCGTTGATATGCCAGTCAGTCACCAGTAAGTTTCTTCATTTTATATTTAAAAAAGATAAATAGATATAGATGTATGGAAGATATTGTAACATTCGATTTTTATTACCGCCAAAATATAGAATAGAAACTACATATTTTGTTTCGCTACAATTCCGACATTACATAAGAAACACTCAAGACACTTTAAAAATACAAAAAAAGATACGTACAGACGAACATAGAACCTCCTCCTTTTTTGAAGTCGGTAAAAAATCGATTACAAAAACACTCACATACACTAAAATTACATTGTGCTACATTGGTTTGCCTGTGTTGTACAGACTAAATTGGCGCTGACTCAATATACTTAAAGCTACAGTTTTACCTGAAGCGCTGATATGATATTGTCCATCAGTCTAGACCAGAGGTTCCCAAACAATTTTTTCTCATAGACCACTTTCAAGATTTTTCTGGTTCCGGTGGACCCCCTGCAGCTACATTTCTACCATATTCCCATAACTCAACAAAAAAATTTAAGATTAGATCTAACTATGGAAATTTGCGTTGCGGCTGAGTTCCAACTACTTCCAATCACGAATTAAGAGTTTTCGACAAAAAAGTGAGAATTGATTGGTTTGTTAATTAATTGATTCTGCTGTGAGTGGATGTCAAGTAAAATTCCATCCAACTTTACTTTTTTGACATCTACTCACAGCACTTCCATCAATTATTTATCTGCCTAAAATGTAGGCTTGACTTCATAGGTGGAGTCAAGCCAATATTTTAGTTCTTTACTATCGAAATGAGATAAACTTTCGTGGACCCCCGCTTACGAATCTCCCATTTTTTGTCACGCCAACGTAAACGCCCATTTGATTGTCACGTCAGCATAGAACCCCATCGAGTCGCCCGCGGACCGCTTGGGGTCCACCTGGACCACTTTGGGAATCAGTGGTCTAGACTATCTCGGTAAATAATCTCGATTTTAATTTCTCTTACTAAAACAGACATCATCAAAGAGGACGATCTTGTTTTTATGAAATCTCAAGATTGCTTTTTAACAATCCAGACGACGAGGCGTAGTAGTGAAATTAAAACCGCAATTTTAAGTATATTTTATACTTAAAATTATAAGTATAAAATATAATTAAAATATACTTAAAATTATAAGTATAAAATATACTTTATTTATAAAAAATAAAGTATATTTTAGTTTCTTTATATGTATTTATTGTAAACTCAAATGGAGTATAAAATCTGTTGAAAATGTAAAATTAGTATTAAAAATATAAATTATAATAAGACAAAGGCACGGACATCAAGTCTGTGGATGCAAAATTAAGTGTAATTAAAAAAAAAAAAAATTAAAACCGCCCATTCCGGTTGCCTTTTAATGTTCACAGGCTGTCTTTATAATTAAATTTGTGATTTTAAGTAAGTATGTCTATATTTACAAAAAAAAATATTTTTTTTTACCAGCCCATAATACGTCCCCACCTCAGGGCACGGGCCTCCCTTCGAAACACGAAGGGGATTTAGGCCATAAACCACCACGCTGGCCCAGTGCGGGTTGGTGGACCGCTCAACTTTCGGAGATGAATTTTCTTGGACGGGCGGGTTTCATCACATGTTTTCCTTCACCGTTGAGCAAGTGATAATTAGAAATCCGTACATAAATCCGAAAAGACGAATTTAGTGGTACAGGCCCGCACCAGGATTCTAACCCGCGACCTTCAGATTACAAGTCTGGCTCATTACCAACTAACTAGGCTATCACCGCTATCACAAAAAAAACGCTACACACTCAAAGGCCCACAATAAGGTTTTCCCTTATGTCGTAGGTTCCTCGGAACATACATAAAGACAAACACATAAAGACCCATGACCCGGAAACAAACATCTGCTTTTTACACAAATGTTCGCCCAGGCCCCGTCGATCAAGAGGCAGCGCCAACTGCCACTCGACCAAACCGGCCGTCTATAGTGTATATAGTGTGTTTATGTTAATCATTGATAGTACAAGAATTGCATCGTTAGTTTGGGGTTAGATGGTTAGTAGGTCGTCCAAGAACATATTCCATTTCAAACCAACCGCCTCCTTACAATTTAATAATGCCATAGAAAATCTTTCATAATAACTGCAATAATAAAACCATTTTTTTCTAGCGGCCCGTTCAATGCAAATCAATCTAAAAATAGTGCTTGTAGCCTGATGGCTGTCGCTGATCTGTACCGATCGGTGAGGTTAAGCAACGTACATAGAGGCAGGGAACCTGATGGGTGACAAAAGTGGCAATTTATCATGAGCGTTTCTGTGCTTCAGAGGGCACTAAGCTATCGGTCCCGGCAGTTGTCGATTGACTATATACAGTCGTTAAAACCAAGTCAGAGGCCATTGTGCGGTTTGAAAACTGACACCAAGGTTAGCCAAGTTCGCTACACACTTGACTATATCTACGCGATAAGTAAAAGAAAAATCTAAAAATGTGAACTAATTTCGTGTTCGCAAAATTATCCTTGTATTAATTGGACAGTTGGTGTGGAATTAATATTATTTCTCTATTATATAAGAATCATTCAGCACTGGAAATTTTTGTCTGATTTAATTAACATCTTAATTAAAGATCTGATCCTCAAAGACTTAGCTGAGCTGTACAGAATCTTAATACAGTGAATAAATTAACTGTAGTATCGGGTCACTGACCTCTGTTTTGTTTGATATATGTAGAGCTCAGTGTACTGGGTACAGTGACATATACAATGTAACACCTTTTATGATGACTTTATTAAAAGGAACTTTACGAGCTAACATAAAAAGTTATAAAATTTTCCTTCAACGCTGGACTTGGAGAGAAAGAAAAACGTTTCGCCAGCTAATTAAAAAAAAACAATAAAACCCAATTTCACCACACTCTGTTAGTTATATATAACAGACAATAAGCAGCTAACCCGAGATTTGACAATGTCATTTTCCTACTTATCTTCTTAATCATGGACTAATTAACTAACAGCATGGTGAAATCGGACCTAACAAAATAATTAACACTAACCGATATCGCTGTCCTAAACTCTGTAAAATCTAATTTCTAGTTTCAAAAAAAATCCACAGACAAACATTCGTAGGAACATTAGCCTATAACTGGCACATATTTTGGACTACGATTGGAAAAATCCAAAAGCTCAATTTTAATAGGACGATTTAAAAGACATTAAAACCACAAAAATGAGAAAAAATATCCGAAGAGAAACGTTTTACGACCTAAAAGAAATTTATAAGAAAATCCCAGGTCCTATCACTCCGTAAACTTTTGACAAACAGTCAACAACCTCCTACTCCAATCACTTAAAATCAGTAAATGTCTTGCCGGAAAATTACTGGGGCTTATTGCTTGATACAAAAGCTTTTTCACAAAGGAGAAAATTGAAATGCTACTAAGATTTCAACTAAATGAACCTTATAATTCTAGAACTTAAGCTGTTGTCGACAGAAATAGAAATTAATCAAAAAGTTTAATTCATAACACGTTATTTGATGTAGGTAGGTGGGTGATTCTACTTTTCACTGCAGATAATCATGATGTCGATTAAAACATTTGTGAATTTTTAAAGTTAAAAACTTTTAATGTAGATTTCTCAAAAACCTAAATTATATTTCATAAACTAACATGTTTTATGGTTTGCCGAGCTCTTTTTCTAATATTTAGTGAATTATAGGCCATTTTCATAGACAAGGCGTAAAAAAGTGATAACTATGTTACTATGATTTCATGCTAATTTCATCTATTAAAATAAAATAAAAAGTCCAACTAATTAACATTTCGTTTATTACGATAATTCTTCTTTCTCTTACATGCAAAATCACAGCTTTATACTTAACCTACAATTATTTATTTGTTCCGACAAACAACTCTGTTACTTTGTGGTGTTTAAGATATTGAAACTTTAGAATTATGGCTTATTCACATGGAATAACCAGAATTAAGTTGTCTTGTTGAAAGTGAAAATTCGCAACAAATATATTCAAAGCAAAATTTAGTTCGAAAAAGTGATAATTACTGAGTTATCTTTAATAAACGGACATTAAAACTTGGGACAAATAAGTAACAGAGTTGTAGGATTGTATAACAGAGTTGTACGACTAGCAAATGCTTGATTGAACTTTCAAGAAAGCGAAATAAATTAACATTATTTTTCAAACTTAAAATATTCAACATAAAATTTAAAGAAAAAACCATCTCTTGGTACCTAATCAGTCTCAGTATAAGGAACTTATTTTTCATAAATCTCTAATGGTTCTTTAAATCTATAAAAAACTTTTCATATGGCTCGTACGACACATCATTTTCCACTAATTTGAAGATCTGGGCTGAGTCATCGACACATTTTAGATACATTATCTTTACTTCTCCGTCATCTTCCACTTCGCCTAACGCTACTCCAAGATAAGTATAATTTTGCTTGATACTTGCAACTCTGACAAGGCCATAAACACCTTCCTTAATCTTGCTGGGCTGTAGATTTTCCTTTTCTATTAATTGCTTTTCCTTGTCATTCTAATAACTATATGAACTCCAATCTATATGAATTGCTATCTCATCTTGCTGCAGTCCGTTAATACAGGCCCGGTAGTTTCTAAATTGTGTCTTTATATTGAAAACGTGTTTCTTAAAAACTTTTAACGTCTGTGAAAATGTTTCTACCACATTTTTGAGGGTTTCATCAGTCTCTTCTCTTACGTTTTTTGTAACTTTTATTTTTTTTCCGACTTCTCAATCACTTCAGATTATATATCCTTGATTAACATTTAAACAATCTTTTATAATTTCTGTCTATACTCTTGAGTTTTTAATACAATCTTCTTCGAAAATTCTTTGGATAGCTCGCCTCTCTTTGACGTTTTTAATTTTCTCGTAACGTTCTTTGATAGCATTGGATAAAACCGTGTATTTTTTGCAATCCTTACTTGTCGATGTGGCTTCAAGTTTTAGCCTTTGATTTCTCTTTTTAAATTTTTCGTACTTTCTTTGAATATTTTTAGATTCTTCTTTTAATTTCAGATTTTCTCGGTATAGCTTGGAGCGATTCTTTTTCACCTGAAGTCGACCACGGGATGCTTGCGTAGTTATGCTAGCACTATCGTGGCTTAGAGAGAATTGTGGGTTGTTTCGACGAGTCGTAATAAACCTTGGTGGTGAAACGTGCGGAGGTGCATTAGATGGACAAGCAATGTGAGATGTTGAAGCAGTGTGAGGTGGTGAAGCAGCTTGAGATGGAGAAGCATCATGGGATGAATAATTAGACGGAGGAAGAAATGGATTTGGGGGGGTACCACATTCAGACGATTGTGGAGTGTTCATCAAAATACATTGCGGTGCTTTTTTCTGATTTCTTCTTTTAGCGTTCGCAGTCCGCCATTTCTTTTTTAAGCTTTGGTGTTCGCGATCCGTCATATCTTTAAGAAGACGCTTTTTAGCATGATACCTTTCTAAATCTTTCCTTTTATTTTCAGCTACTTTAACTGGATCTCGTTTCCGCCTTTCTCGATAACGCCACTGCTTTTCAGCAGCAGTAAGAGGCATGATTACCTTGTGCGATGATCTGGAATAGAAATTATGTAAAAAACTGTTAATTTGTACCGGCGATTGGTTAATATCTACCGAAATTAGTAACTTTTACAACTCTGTTACTGTTGCTACAACTCTGTTACCCTCGCATAGTAACAGAATGGAGCCGTAACAGAGTGGCAAATTTTGTGTTCTCGGGCATTTTTTTCTTACGGTGTGCATTGTTTCAAAAATTAAAGGTGAATTTACTGAAGCGTGCTAAAAAATTCATCTAATTAATATAGATAAAAAGAAAAAGATTTTAATATTTACCCAAAAATGATGGTAACAGAGTAAACCAGTCTTTCCCAACGTGGGCGATAACGCCCCCTTGTGGGCGCTGCAGGCCTAAAGGGGGGCGGTAAGAGACCCAGAAAAAAAAAGGGGGCGTTGTGTAGGGCTTTGGGGTCGATTTATAATTTCATCTACCTAGCTAGGAAGACTCTTAGATACCGACTGAGCTCTCGACTCTCGACTACATCTTGTGAACATCAACTAATATTAATTAAGATATAGCTCAAACTCGGTTCGATATAATAGACCGTGGGCAATCATGTTTTAACAAGTTTTTGTTAAATAATCCGATTTGTACATTCCTGTATCAATCGGCTGGTTCTATAATACTTGTTCTTGCTTGTCGAGTACGATTGGGCGTCGAATGAGATAAACGAGTTTATGCACGTTTGTCTTATTCCTGTTGGTGCGTGCTGCTTATGCAATCCTATATAAACGACGTAAATTTATTTTATTTTCATTTGCGGTTTCGCGCATAATAGATAAGCAGTACTTCATTATACCACTTACGTATTTCTCAAAACAAAACAATGTCGGAAGTAAAAAAGAAGAGACGGCAATACTCTGCGGAATATATTAAATTCGGATTTATTGAAAATCCCACAAACCCGTCGTCGCCTTTGTGTCTTCTATGTCTAAAAACATTTTCGAACGAAGCAATGAAGCCTTCAAGACTGCAAGATCATTTGAATAAAATGCATCCAGATAAGAAAGACAAGAATGTAGCATATTTTCAAGACCTAGAGAAGAAGCATAATACTCAGCCAAGTGTATCAAAACTATTTTCGGCGGCTGCTAAGCAAGATGACGACGGACTTCGAGCTTCGTACAATATCCCTTTGTTAATTGCTCAAAAAGGCAAACCACACAACATCGGAGAAGAGTTAATTTTGCCAGCAATAAAGGAAGTAATAACTACTGTGCTTCATAAACCGGCCGCAGATATTATCCAAAAAATTCCTTTGAGTAATAATTCTGTGCAAAGACGAATTGATGAAATGGCTGAAAACATTGAAGAATCATTGTGCAATCATCTGAGGACTAGTCAATTCTCAATTCAGCTCGATGAGTCCACTTTACCAACTAATGAAGCGTTGTTGCTATCTTACGTGAGGTTTATTAAAGATGAGAAAATACGTGAAGAACTATTGTTTGCCAGAAATTTGGAGACAGATACAAAAGGCGAAACCATATTCAATACATTGGAAAAGTTTTGTGAAGAGAAAGAGATTCCTTTGAAAAATATTATACAAGTTGCTACGGATGGCGCTCCGGCTATGACAGGGCGCCATAAAGGCTTCATAGCGTACCTAAAAAATAAAATTCCAGATGTCCTTGCTATACATTGCGTTATTCATAGACAACATTTGGTTGCTAGAAACTTAAGTGAACGACTATTTCAATCACTGCAATATGTCATCAAAGCATTCAATAAAATCCGTAGCAGCTCTTTGAATGATAGATTATTTCATCAGCTTTGTGTTACTAATGACGAAGATTTCAACCGTTTGTTGCTTCATACTGAAGTTCGTTGGCTGTCAAGAGGCAATTGTCTGATTCGATTTTATAACCTGTTTGACTCTGTGATAGAGTTCTTGGAAACTAAAGATACAGAACTGCGCAACAAGCTCATAACATCAAAGAATGATATAGCTTACATGACAGACCTGTATAAATTGTTAACGACGTGAACCTCCAACTGCAAGGCGATGAACTAAATTTAATTAAAACAAAAAATGTCGTTGCTGCTTTCGCAGCCAAACTGCTTCTGCACAAAAAAAATATGGGCAGACGTGAGTTTCACAATTTTCCGAATTTATCAGTATCCTGGAGTAACGACGACTTGTTTGCCTACTGCCAACATTTGGAAAACCTCCACATTGACTTCACCGAACGATACCAGGGCATTTTAAACTTGGAAATACCAGACTGGGTGTTGGATCCGTTTTCAAATGTCAACATAGCAATGTCACCTCAGCTGGAAGAAGAACTTATAGAATTGACAACAAACGAAGAAATAAAAATCAAGTTCAAAAATGGATATCAAGAATTTTGGCTACAAAAACCGATCCTGCAATTGTACCCTGGATTGTGGTCAATTGTTCAACGATTCTTGATAGCATTCCCATCGTCATATTTGTGTGAACGTGGATTTAATGCTGTGGCAACGCTGCTTACTAAAAAGAGAAATCGTTTGCGTGTTACCGAACGTGGCGACTTGCGGCTGTTTTTGAGTAAATTGGAACCTGATATCAACAAACTTATTGAACAGCATCAGATTCAACCTTCACATTAGTTTTTATATAAGAATTGATTATGTTTGTTTTATTTTCAATAAAAGATACTCTGTCCGAATACTATAAAGTTGCGTTTCAATAATCAGTTATAAGTACTTAGCGGTTTTTAAGTATGTTTAAAAAGGGGGGCGTTAAAAAATAATTTATTCTTAAAGTGGGCAGTAGACAAAAAAAGGTTGGGAACCCCTGGAGTAAACACACAATAAAAACACGCGCACTGTTCTGCGATCTGTCGTCGACTAGTTCGTACAGGTTCCCCCCCGCCGCAAGCGCGGGGCACCCAATAAAATAACACATCCTGCTTAATCGTTCCTAATCGATATCTAACGCCATCTATCTATTATTACTAAAATCACTAGGGTAACAGAGCGTAGCTAAAAAATACAAGTTCACTGGGGACATAAGTAACTTTTTTTAAAATTATTATTGTGTTAACTTTAAAAAAAAATACATGCAACCGTAAAACAATTGAAATCTGTAGCTTTCATTTGGTATTACTTATTTTTTACTTAAATACCCAAGAGAAGCAGTACATCGTTTTGAAAAATTTCGAATTGAGTTGGGACATACTCTGTTACCTAAGAAAACAACTCTGTTACTACAATTGACCACTATGTTTCTATGAAAATTTTACATTAAATGTAGCTTTTTAGAGATCTTTGATGATTTCGGTAAACTTTAATTAACTATACGATTGCCTAAAGTGAAAATGTAAAAATAGGGACGAAATATTATTATCTGTCGTAAGTTTTGTACACAGGGACAGGTTTATCTGCAGTGAAAAGTAGAATCACCCAGGTACTACGAAGACTGTAGCATTTCGTGGCAGTTTTCGTAGCAATACAAGGTAGCACCTGAGACAACAACAGATTGCTACAACTACATAGAAGCTAAGATAAAGGGCCTCAACTGGCTTAATTCGGTCCTTAGTTTGCATTTTGAGTGTGTAGCAAGTGAATAAGTATTAATTATACAGTGGTTCCCAAAGTGTGTGCCGCGGCGCCCCAGTAGAAAGTACAGAGAGGAGCGCCGTGAAGCAATCCTTTTTACCATACTCCAAACCTTAACTTAAGTATTGGTGGGTACAAAATAAACAATGCCACACTTTGAAAAAATATGCGAAGATCAACAAGCTAACTAAGCCATCACATTGACTAGGTAGCTATTGTATTTTATTTTACTTTGGATGTTTTAATTTTTACAATGATAACTAGTATCATTGTAACTAAGTATTTCTTTCAACTGTACCTATTTCGGTTAGCTCTATACTTCATTTTCTTAGCATTAGAATTTTGTAAATTTAAGTCTTATAATATGTATATGTATAAGTGTCACTTTAATGTGTGGCGAACGAAAAAAATGCGAATACCACATTGTATTTTAATTTATGTTTTTAGGTTCTACATGCCCATTGATGTGTCAGATTATTCATATTTTTAATATTATTGTAATTTCAATGTATGCTACAAAACTTTAATACAAATAAACAATTCATTTAAACTTCATTTTTTTTAGTATTAGAATCTTGTAAAGTTTGAGTCTTTCTTTCATTTGTCACGTTAATTGTGTGGCGAACGAAAAAAATATGAATAATTGCATATTGCATTTTTAATGATTTTTTTAGGTTCTAAATGACCAATAATGTGACAGTTTATTCATATGTTTAATAACATTACATTGTATTTTCAATTTATACAAAGAAACTTAAATTGATACAAATAAACAGTTTATTTCGAAAAATTTGACCTATAAAAGACTTAAAGAAGCAGAAGTTGAAAACATAAAATGTCACAGCACAAGTTAAACGTCACTCATCTCTCACAAGAGTGCGAGTGCGAAAAATGTTTCAGTTTGAGGATTTCCATTTGTTGTTATATATGTTTGTTCTTGTTGAATTTTGTTGTTAATTTTTAAATCAAATCAATTATCTTTATTGTAAAAGTAAACTGTTCAAAGCCCGCGCGGTAAGTGGGCGTGGGGGAAGGCAATAATGGGGGTGGGAATGTACTTACCTTAGGTATAGTTGTTCTTTTTGCTATATACTCTTAGAAATAAATAAATTTTCATTTCATTTCATAATTACGTTCAATAATTGACGGGTCTGAAACACGTCATAAAAGAAGAACAAAAAAATGCTCCGTTTAGATACATCAATAGACATACTATCGAAAAGTTTGTTATAAATGTAGGTGATTCCTCTGATTCCTCGTATAATTCTGAAGATAAATAAACGAGAGAAAAGTAAATGTATTCACCTTACAAACCCGTCGTCAAACAACATACAAATTAATAATGTGGTGAAAGTGCTGCCTCAGCCAGGCTGTTTTTCAGTCGGCACCTGAGGTGACTGCTAACAACATGCTAAAGGATGCAGCATAGTAATGACTGAGAAGAATGAGGATCTTCGGTTGCAAGACTACTTATAAACATAAAGATAAAAGAAAAATGAACTTAACGGCATTACTCAATGCTAACTTTTGCGAAAAACTCAGACCACATCATGGGTTATCATTTGGAAAATCTACTTAGTTTACCTGACGAACTGGTGACCAGATACATGATGATTTTTGTGTTGACATTAGCCACTCTCTGGAAAATCTTTTAATTTGGTAAATTGTTTTCCAATTCTTAACAGGAGGAGGAAATTTTTTCTATATTATGGATGCTGAGTATCCTTTGAAGAACTCCAACTTAGGTGGCGGTGAAACTAACTTAGGAAATCGTTCTGACCTCATTTTACCTGGGCCGCGCTGGTCAATTTAAGTTTTCTTGCTAGTTAGGCAGAGATCTCAAGTTTCTTTAGTTAGAAATTTTCATATTAAGTAAGTTGTAAGTATTTAAGAAGGGTGTGATATGAGATCGTTTGGGGACGTGGAAACATAATCTGTTACATGAGATTTGCACTCTCAGCACTTGTTTTTTAACTTTTTTGTTTAGGCACGGACTATAACTGTTTCACAATTAGCCAAGTGAGACAAAATCAGACATTTTATCAAACTCCGTTTTACCGATGTCACTCAGAAAGAGCACAGAATAAATAATAGTACTAACGGAAAGGGTCGAATGGCGTAGAGGGTTTTTAAATATTTAAATTAAATCTATTTCGTTTTGTTTCTAAGATCTATAATAATCTGAAATAACTTCAACTTGCTCTCCGCTCAATATAATCAGAGCAATTATTATCAACCATTGTTGTGGAGTAAAAGAAAATATATTATTGGTGGCACAGTTTGGGCCTTTCAATAATTTTATTTCAACTATTGTATTTATCATATTTTTGTGTTTGCTAAAAATGTTTACTACTACTGCTTCTTTGTTTACATAATTTCTAATGCTAAAAAACGAAGTATAGTAGAGTTTAACCAATAAAAGACTTACAGAAGCAGAGTGTCACAGCACAAGTTAAACGTCACCCATCTCTCACAATTTGTTGCTATATTTTGTTTGTTTTTGTTGAATTTTTTTGTTGTTGTTAATTTTAACAGTAAATCTTTTAAATTGTTTCCGAATTCTCAACAGGAGTTGGAAGCTCGTTTTATATTTTCGATGCTAAGTAGCCAAAGCATCCTTTGAAGAATTCCAACTTAGGTGGCGGTAAAACCAACTTAGCAAATCGTTCTGACCTCTTTTTACCTGGGCTCGCGCGAGTCCGTTAAGGTTTTCTTGCTAGTTAGGCAGAAATCTCAAGTTTCTTTAGTTTGATAACGTCCTTCTATTTTTCATATTAAGTATGTTGTAACTGTTAATAAGGGTGTGATATGAGATCGTTTGGGGATGTGGTAACAGAATCGGATACACGAGTTTTGCACTCTCAGCATTTGTTTCTCAGTTTTTTTATTTAGGCACGGACCATACACTTCACCTTTGCGAATAGGCATACAGTCAGTAGGGTCAATAAAACGAATGCGTATGTATGTATTTAAATCCTTTAATGTATGTTTGTAGGTATGTATTTCATGTAATCTTGACTTGTTTAAGTGGCATCCTGAATTTCCTATAAAATAATCATTTTTTCTATTCTATTATAGAATAGTCTACACTGTGTCACAATAATCCAAGTGAGATAAAACCAAACATTCTATCAACCTCCGTCTTACCGACTCACTCAGAAAGGGTCGAATGGCATACAGGGTTTTTAAATATTTAAATAAATCTATATCGTTTTGTTTCTAAGATCTATAATGATCTGAAATAGCTTCAACTTGCTCTCCGCTCAGTATTCAAAGCAATTATTAACAGTCATTGTTGTAGAGTAAAACAAAAAGATGTTATTTGGTGGCACTGTTTGGTCCTTTCAATAATTTTATTTCAACTCTGTAATTTAAGTATCATAGTTTTTATTATTTGTGTAAAAATGTTTACTACTACTGCTTCTTTGTTTACATAATTTCTAATGCTAAAAAAACAAAGCAAGATAAAATTCTGAACTTAGCCCGCCGCAAACTGAAAAATATTGGGGACTCCCGCATGACATATGTTTAACATATTCTTATTTGCGCAAAGCTTGCGCAAAGGAAGCCTTAAGACGGTCCTGACTACTTCGATGCTATTTTGAGAGGCCTCGAAGTTTCGTTTGTTTCTTGGTTGATAAACTATTGATTAATGATTATTGTTTACAAGCTTTCCATCCGCGACTTCGTTCACATGCAATAAAAAAGTCTGAAACCCGCTTCATTTAATTAGTTCAAGTAAAAAGTAACTTGCTAAATTCACTTGTTCTAAGATATAAATGCTCTTTGATTATAAATCTTTTTTTATTTTTTATTATGAGATGGATTAACTCTTGACCCCAATCTTGACCAAGGTTATAGATGAGCTCGACGATGGAGCGAGTTAACCCAGGGCGGAACACAGCAAGCTGTTTGGCGTGGCGTGGTCGCGAGCCAGACGGCCCTTTACAGAACCACGGTAATGTTATAGAACCTAGATTTAATTTAAATACTACACCGCATGAGACGGATTACTAGGAGGCAGGTCTCATGGGGTGGTGTTATTCCATCCGATCACCACACGGCGAAATCTACGCTGTTAAAAGCATTGACAAAAACTTGCACAGCTAGCACGACCCGCGTCAAACTTTCCGATGACGTTAAAACTTCACTTTTATTGCGCGTCGGCTCTCCCTCTGGCGTCGTAATTTCTTTATTGCACAACAAAGTAAGACAATTTGACAGAAAAAATGTTTACAAAGGCGAGTTTATCTCTAGAAGAGATCTCTTCCAGCCAACCTAACCGGTGAGAAATAGTGTATTAGACGGGAAGAGAGAATTGCGCACAACAGAAAGAAAATACAAACTCAGAGATGGTTACATAATTAATACATATATAAATGATAAAATTAATAACACATATTAATACATAATTATAATACATATAATAAATAATATAATTGCTCATTAAAGTTGTGACAGGAAGTATTCTTTGATTCTGTTTTTAAAAGAATGTATAGACGGACTCTTGTATGACTTTTGGCAGTTTGTTTCACATCCGTGCTCCACGGACAGTAAAAGAATTAAAAAGAAAGTTCGACCATTTTTTGAAATTTTCACGTTGTGCTTGAGTTGCTAATCTAAAAAATCTACCAAGTGCATGTTGGGCCAAGGACACCTTACACCGTTGCATAGGCGATGGACGAGTAAATATATAGTCTTTTTTTTTCAAATATTCAATTTAATTCTTGAAAAGATGACGTCCATATCCATAATTCACGTGATTTTGCCAATGTCGGAGTATTTTATGAATGCTAAAATATAGAATGGCAAAGTCGCCAATATCAAGTACAGAAACCCTTTAAGTTGTCAGAGCCTCCTCCATTGTTCAGCAGGATGCACCGCTTGCAGGAGAGGAGAGGATGACGGTTTTGGAGCACTGATCTGAAATCTGAAATGGAGGTCTAAGCGCACAAATACCGCTTTTGCAAATAAATCATCTAACTTTATAGGTCCTTACTTATACAATAAAATTAACCTGCTATTAAATATCTCGCACGTAACTAAATTTGTTTGTAGAAAACGAGTTAAAGAGTGGCTTCTTACCTTGGACTATCTTGGAACTGAAAAGCAGCTTGAAATTCTTCAGTGAACCCTAAAGAAAGAATCTCACACACACGCACACAAACACTCACTCACACACACAAGCACACACACACTCACATACACACACACACACAAACACAGGCATACAGATGGTGAAACTTTTTTTTTTTTTAATACATGTTCTAAATTTTTCTTTAATGATGTTGAACTGATGATTTTTTTTTGATGTTCGTAA
This sequence comes from Aproaerema taeniolella, assembly GCA_949987775.1. NCBI lineage: Eukaryota > Metazoa > Arthropoda > Insecta > Lepidoptera > Gelechiidae > Aproaerema > Aproaerema taeniolella. The sequence continues at coordinate 8,676,534 of OX465245.1, forward strand.
TGATAGCGGTAATAGTCCAGTTGGTAATGAGCCAGGCTTGTAACCGGAAGGTTGTGGTTGGGTTCAAATCCTGGTACGGGCCTGTACCACTAAATTTGTCTTTTCGGATTTTTGTATCTGGATTTTTCATTTAAAATCACTTGCTTAAAACATGATGAAACCCGCACGTCTAAGAAAATCATTGGAACGGCGTGGTGGACTAAGGCCGAAATCCCCGTTGTGCTTCGGATGGAAGCCTGTTACCCTCGGTGGGGTCGAATATATGGGCTGCAAAAAAAATTGTTACGGTTCTGACTTCTGACACATACCTTATTTTCAAATATTAGTGGTAGTCGGAAATCGAACTGGCAACCTTCAGATCAGAAGGCAAGAGCTATCAGGGCGGTCTTGTATAGAAGGAGTTAGTATACCTACTTACCAAACATGAGCAATAGAAGATCACTGATCGCCAAACTAAACAAATAATAGTTTGTAGCCGTGTGTAACCCCGGATGTTTTACAATAACTACACACACAAAAACATTTCCCACTACGCCAGTCAAAAAAATCACCACTAAAAGTAAACTGATGGGAATAATCTCCACCAGTGGGAGTCTTCGAGACCCCATGATCCACCAAAGCATCTCTTCTTCACTACAATCAAAAACTGTTAAATTGTTACAGCGGTTGAAAAAATCGTCTGCAGTTTCATTTGCGCGTAAAAAGTTATTAACATCCATTTTTATTAATTTTAAATTACACCACACTACTCTAATTAACTTTTAAATTATTTTTGTCGCACAAGAAAAATAAAAACTTTAGCAAATAACTTTAAAAAGTAAATTGAGAGATCGAAAGCACTGGCTGGTTGGAGAGAGCAGAAAACATGTCCGTTCGGGACGTTTTCCGGCGGTAACTGAATCATGCCGGGAAACTGGAAGCTAGAAATCGTACAGGATAGCGCTGCGATTTTCAGGTAAGTAAATTGAAAACTCTGCTGCAACGTGGGACGAAGAGTAGTGAAAAGTGACTTACTAATTAGTCGTGTACCTAGTTATAGTTTAGTTACCTCGCCTCAGTGAAGTTTTATTTTAAACGCTACCTACATACTTAAAGGCCTTAAGGTTTTCCCTTGTGCCGTGGGTCCTCGGAACAAACACAAAGACAGACACGAACATTCATGACCCGGAAACAAACCTTTGCTTTTTCAATAAATATTTTCTCCGACCGGGAAGTGAACCCAGGTCCCATCGATCAGAGGCTGCGTCACTATCACTCGACCAACCGGCCGCGGCCGTCTACCGTTATAGTATCGGTCCGACGAATGAATAGTTTGACGTTAAATACCTCCTTCACTTTCAGGATTGCGGTTGCCTGGAATTGACATGGAACGAGTTTTAATTCGTCAAACATTTTCGTTTACTTCTAAAAATGGCGTCCTGCCATATCACTCTTAACCCATCATAACTCTTTCTAGGAAAATTCCAATAAACTGGAGAGTAAATCTGAAGTCTTCAACACCTTATACGTAAAAAGTGCGATCAAAATAAAATAAAATTGTAATTCGAACTCGAATTTATTCCAATACTTACAGATTTCCGAGTTTGAAGATAAAATGGTATTTCTTCGGAGGGTCGATTTTCATGGAAGGAAAAAGCCCCCGTCCGTAATGATTAGAGATGTGAAATATTTTTTATCACATTCTTCAAAGTTTAATCTAATTGGGGCACGAGGGAAACTAGGAAAATTATAACGGAAAGTACGGAAAAAAATATTTGAAACCCCTAAATTTTCACAACTCTGGCGCGTCCGCGCTCCAATACACCCTATGCCTATATTTCTAAAACTGTGCTGCATAGGCATCTACTTTATTTTTATTTAAGTACCTAATTAGTTGATAATAAGTTAAAAAAAAATAAAACATTTATTTGAGTTGTGAATTTTATTAAATGATTTTATAAAGTTTTGTCCGGCACTTGGTATTCATTTCTCTGGCACGTCACTAAAATGCGCCTTCTACCCTATCAAAGCGCTGTGGGAGGGGGGCACGGCATGTCCCCGAGTATAAACTAGCAGTCGCGCTCTGATAGTTGAAGGGTGATATCTCGCTTCTACAACACGGTCACATGAACTTGACGCATGGCCTTGATGACGCCATTTCAAAACAATAACGAAAACGTAACAAAATGTCCAAAAACAGCAACAGAAAACTAGCCAAAATATCGACGATCGTATTGGCAACAAATATGCTAACCATACCGACGTTTGCCGGGCGAGCTAAGGGAATGCGGGAAAGCAGACGGGGCCTCGCATTCCAGCGATGCGTCAAGTTAATGTGACCGTGTTGTAGTTGCCGCCACTTGGAGTTACGAAGGTAAGAAGTTCAATCCTCTGGGTTTGGTCAAGCCTAGAAATAACTCCTCTGGGTTGATTTAAAATTCTGTTTTTGGTCATAAAAGTAATTTTATTAACTACGTTTAATGCATTTTGGGATTATTATCTGGTGTGTTAATATCGTATTACGAGTGACAACCGTTTTGCTTAAACTGACAATTTACTAACTTTTATTAATTCCTCTGTCATTAATTCATCTGTATTTTAATGGATTTGAAACCAGAGGAATTAATATTTTTACGTTTTATTGAATGAAATACCTTAAGTTTGTCCTAAAAAGCCTCTCAAATTAACTGTAGGTACAATTCAGTCTATCCACATTCACCGCTGGACCCAGGTCTCCCTTAAATTCACAGGGGATTTAGCTTTCAAGTTTGAAGTTCTGAGTCTAAACTCAACCATTGGTACTTGGACGATGGGACCTTAGGAGGGGATCCAGCCACTGTTACGCAGGATCTTTAGGTTCTGTTTCCTCGGTTGCGAGAGTTGGGACTACAGGTAAACACAGCGAAATGTGAATTTTTCGCATGTAGAGAAACAGACCGGTCGTGTTTTCCACAGTTTCAATCTCTCGTACCAGGTTTAAGGGAACTTAGGACTGTTGAGTTCTCGAATCTCTTCTGGGGTCTTCTAATTTCCGCGATGGTATGCCAGACGCATTAACTTGGAAAAAACAGGATTGCTTGGATGCATTAAAGCGTCTTCAGCATCTGCCGGCCCACGTTTCTTTAATACGTTTGCAATTTTGTTTCTCGACACCCAATAAGCTTACGTACCTGGTTCGAACTTGCCCTACTTGGTTGTTCCCAGAACAATGCAACCAATTGGATGAAGTTTTTAGACAGGCTCTTGAGAGAGAGCATATTAAATGTAAGCCTGGAGAGCAATCAGTAGTTGCTGGCGGCTCTGCCGATTCGGTACGGTGGGTTGGGGGTTCGCAGGGTACGCGATATGGCTTTGTCGGCGTTCTTGGCTTCAGCGCGGGGAGTCACAGAACTCGTTGCTGGAATTCTCTCGCGTGGAGGCAATGAAGTTAAGATCCCACTGGAGCAGGAGGATTTAGCTGCTTGGTTGGCTGCCTTCTTTGGTGAGAGGGTGCTGGATGATGCAGAGAGACAGCGATCCTGGACGAGATTGGTTGTAAGGCGGTAGTAAAACACCTAACTGAGGGAGCGGAGAGAGTGGAACTGGCAAGGCTCAGGAATCGGGGGCGTGGTTACATGCGCTGCCATCGCCCAATTTGGGCACGCTGCTAGATTATGACTCTTTTGGGGGGGGGGGCTCTTGCTTTTCGGTTGGGCTGCAATGTCTGTCAATTGTGGAAGCTAATGGCCATCACGCACTGAGTTGTCAACGCTGCGTTGGCAGATTTCCTCGTCACCATGCCCTGAACGATATTATACGCAGAGCCCTAATTTCGGCCAACATTCCCCTAGAGGCGCCCGGTCTGAGCCGTTCAGATGGGAAAAGACCAGATGGTCTTACGATGGTTCCCTAGCAAATAAGTCGCTCCCTCATATAGGACGCTACCTGCGTCAGTACGTTCGCACCCTCTCACTTAAGCAGGACCACACGAGTGGCAGGGGCAGCGGCAGAATGGGCAGCCTATCAAAAAAACATAAAATACGCGTCGATGGGACATTCGTATATCTTTGTTCCTATCGCATTTAAAACGGCGGTAGCGAAGGTAGGGAGTTGATTTGGGAAATTGGCCGGAGACTGTCAGCTCGAAACTTATGTGGAAATTTTGGCCTTGGTCATATTCAAATCACAAAAATTATATATTTTAGACCTCGAACCCTTGTAAATTCATCAATTAATTAAGAAATTTTGTAAATTTTCTTTCCTCTGCCCCCTATTTTTGATTCCTCTAGCCTTAAATTTTTGATCGCTTATATCTTCGAATTGAATTATCGAAAAGAGGTGCCTATTCGAAAAACATGTTTCTTGTGCTCCCTATTTTCATTTGAGGTCTCATATTTAATCCTATTTTAATATTTAAAAATGACCAGAGGAATGAACCGAAGAACGCCGATCCGAAGAAATACTGTTGAAAGAGGATTTAATCGGGATTCGTAACTATGGCTGGTTGTATGGAAGTTGACGTGTGTTTAAAGTGTAACAGACAGAATAAGAGAAGATCATGAATAAGATCAGATATAAAGCTCGCTTGGTTGCTCGAGGCTTCAGCCAACGGAGAGGTGTGGATTATACTGAGACGTTTTCACCTTTAGTCAGACACAGCACCTTGAGAATGTTAATGGCATTAGCTGTGGAAAAACGACTCAAATGTGATCACATGGATGTAAAGACAGCATTCCTGAATGGCTATCTTTCAGAACAAGTCTACATGAGACAGCCACCTGGTTTTGAGGAGAAAGGGAAAGAAGAATACATTTGTCTTCTGAAACGCTCTTTATATGGCTTAAAGCAAGCACCACGTTCTTGGAATCAAAGACTGCATGGAGAGTTGACTAATCTCAACTTTAAACAGTCATTAAATGAACCTTGTGTCTATACAAGAGTGAATGGTGGACAAATGACTATCCTTGCTGTATATGTTGATGACATCTTAATTTTCTATAACGATTTAGAAGAAGTGAAGAAGGTGAAAGAGGGATTAATGTCAAAATTCGAAATGAAAGATCTTGGAGAGGCCGAATTAGTATTGGGTATAAGAATAACTCAAAAGGACGGATATATCAAGATTGATCAGACAGATTATACAAAGAAATTACTAAAGAATTTTGATATGGAAAATTGCAAACCAGCTTCAACTCCAATGGAACCTGGTCTAAGACTGAAGAAACCGGAAGGTGATTTCAAACCTAATGAGAAGATTCCCTATAGAGAGTTGATAGGTTCACTCATGTATCTGGCAGTCTGCACGAGACCAGACATTGCTCAAGCAGTGACATTTTTAAGTCAATTCAATAACTACTATGAAGAGATACACTGGAATTCAGCAAAAAGGGTGCTACGATACCTGAAAAAGACTATACATTTGGGCCTAAAGTATGTCAAAGGAAAAACATGTAGTATTGAAGGATTTGCTGATGCTGATCATGGTGGAAACATAGTTGATAGAAAATCCTTTTCCGGATATGTATTCAAAATGAGTGGAGCAGCTATTTCTTGGCAGTGCACTAAACAGAAAACAGTGGCCCTGTCAACAGCTGAGGCAGAATATGTCAGCCTTTCTGAAGCTACAAAAGAGGCTGTTTACCTAAAGAGATTTCTGAAGGAAATAACAGGTATGCAGTACACTAAGTTGTGGATACACACTGATAGTCAATCAGCGATGGCTATTGCACAAAATCCAGTTCATCACAACCAGACAAAACACATTGATGTGAGATATCATTTTGTTCGGGACACATTGGTTAGTGACCCGGAGATAGAACTCAGATATTTGGAGACAAATAAGATGACAGCAGACATTATGACAAAAGGTCTGTTGAAGTGCAAATTTGAGTTTTGTGTTAGAGAGATGGGAGTGCTATAGTGCACCTGCAGAGGAGATGTGTGCACCAGTGAAGATGTGATGTGGGATGAGATGAGAGGGTCTGGTTGATAAGTGAGGATGAGAGCGCGACGAATGCGATTAAGGAGGAGTGTTGAAAGAGGATTTAATCGGGATTCGTAACTATGGCTGGTTGTATGGAAGTTGACGTGTGTTTAAAGTGTAACAGACAGAATAAGAGAAGATCATGTTTGTGTGTCACTCGGTGAAAATGAAATAAAAATGTAACATGATTTTGTAACAATCAATACAAAATAAATACTCAAGTTTCACAACAAATATCTGCTTATATTTAATTATAACAAGTGTTCATCACAATCACAAATACCCAAAAAGATAAAATGAGTCTAATTATTTCTATAGATCTGTCATTTATCTATGTAGTATTAGTCCATGGTAGTATTCTAACGAAAAAGTATGAGTTTACCTATTTAGCGTACACATTTATTTTACGGAACCCTAAAAATGTCTATGGTCAGAAAAAAAACTAATGCGGTTTGACGTTTGTTGAGAAACGTCATACACGACGTCAGTCAACTGTCAACGTTGACGTTTGGCTATTGCAAGCTAGCGTTTGTTTGTAGGTAACTTGTGTCCAAAAAATCGAATAAAATGCGTTATTTGCTCACGAAATTGTGAAAAATACTTATCGTACGCTGTAAAGTTATTAATTAGCCATTCTTTTGAGGTCTTACTTTAAATGAGCGAGGATAGAGACGGATTTGCGAGTATGACAAGTACCGAAGCAGATTCGTCCCAAACACACGGAAATGAAGGTAAATAAGCAAGCTTTCTCAACATTGCATGCATAAACAACTATCAAAAAATGTATACAAAGCACAATATCCTAGTTAAACGTTATGGCAGCCCGTCTAAATGCATCCCAAATGAAGATTCTACAATGCGCCCAAGTAGCTAAAATACTAGTTTCTGGTGTCACTGTAACGTTATTCAAGCATTTCAGTATATCTATACTACATTCTCCATCAAAATAGATATATTTTATTAAACCATTTTGGGGTTTGATGGATATTTTTTGTATCTAAATATTGCTAGTTCAATCTAGTACAACTTAACTCCTTAATTTCCAAATGGCAGCATCATCAAGTGCAACAAACGAAGAGAATGCATCGACGAGCTCTGCCAGTGCATCCAATCCGGAGGGGCAGGCGTCACGGCAGTCGAACTTACAACGTATACAGCAGAGGAAACAGCAGGTGTATAACTGGCCACACAACAAGAAACTCCTCAAACTGGCCATTTACTCTGCTTGTCAGGTAATTAGTTTCAAGATGTATCTGTAATAAAAGACTGGAGACATTTATAATAATAATAATTTTATAATTATAAATTGTGAACAAAAAATGTCAACTATAAAAACTAAACTAAATCATGAATATGGTACTGTGTTTAGTTAAAGGTACAACTTTCAGGGTAGTCAATAAGAGCTACTTAAAATAGCTCATCACACTAATTGTGAACCTTAACGACTATCACGAAAGTTGTACCTTTCCATTTTCACAGTCACATTATATTTATTTGAAAACTTAAAAGTAAAGTGCAGCAAATGGACTCGGTGTTTTGCTGTGGTAGAACCATCACTAACTGATATTTCTTTTTTTTTATTATGAGATAGGTTAACTCCTGACTGCTATCTTGACCGAGGTCATAGTTGAGTTCGATGATGGAGCGAGTTAACCCAGAAAATGCTAATTAAGGCTGAGTAACTGATATTCTGCCCTGACCTAAGCCAAAGATTTGGTCAAATACTAAATATGGATAGTTCTTTAGATTATTATTTAATCGTATGGCATTCATGCAATGTAAACTTATTGATCTGAACAAGGTATAGAGGCCCGCGCATCAGGTTACTCCATTTTCATTGCAAAACCACTCTTATTACAACAGTACAGAGTGCACGCATGTAGTAACCTGATTTGCGGCCGTCTGTACTATAATTTGTTAGCTGTGTACCCGTGCTTACTGTAAAAATCAGCAGTCCTATACTGGTTTTGGTATATTGTGGCCAGGAGGCTTACAGTCTGAATACTGCCTCAGACTTCTGGTTACACTATTAACTTATGTTCAGTTATGTTTTGATGGAAGTCAATAATTTTTTAGACACCAGACTGTACTTGCAATGGATGGAAGACTCCGGTCCCCCAGCAGGCCATGAAAGGAAACACAAGGCCTGACAACCAACCGATGGCCTCCTTCAACGATCCCTGCCGAAACTGCAATCATATTCTAGGTTAGATTTGTATTTAATATTTTTATTTTCTTTGTCTTTCTCTCTACTAGGCTGGTAGTCAGCTCTGCATATGTCTATCTCTTGCCAAACAGAATAGCTGTAATTGTAAGACGGGCTCGTTTACGCCTATTTTGCCTGAGTACTGAGTAGTCACTTAGGTGGTAATAAATAAAGATTTTTTATTTTAGTCTAGCCACCTCATCTCTTCTAGGAACTGCAGAAGTCGTTTTGGGTCTTCCACCATTTCCATGAGGGACCTGAGTGAGCGCAAGCGTTTTGCCTGGTAGTTGACCATCTGCTTGCAGTCTAGTACGACGTGGGCGGCTGTCACTTTCTTTTCCATGCACGCACTGCAAAGAGGGCTACTGGTGATACCTAGAGGCAACACTTGTCATTAGAAATAAAATTAATAGGTCATGGTTATCTTAATAAGCGGCACAGGCTTGCAAGAGAAATTGAAACGTATAGTCGGCCGCTAGCGTTCATATTCTATTGCGCGCTGCCGACTCGATGCCGTGTTCGCGACGAGAGCTCAGGGTTAACACTAGCCGCCGATTTAGAGGTAAAATTATTATTGAAATTAATTAAGTAAGATAACAAAGCTTATACAATCAAGAGTAACTTTAGTTAGGAAGTGTAAGTAAAAATACAAGTTAACATAACCAACTATGTTATTTAATACCTAGCCTACATACACCTACAGACTATTGTGATGGCAAAACGTGTTTCTGTCTGGTTTTAAAATTGTTAATAAGTAGGTACACTTATTATTTAGTTCAACACGCGATCAACGCGGCTCACGCGCGCGCGGCGAGGGCAACCCGCGCTCGCTGGCATACTCAGTATGCCCGCCGCAAAAACATGCCTAAACAAAGGAGTGACACCCCCCTGATGCTAGATACAAAACAAACAAAGCTAGATTGTGGTCAAGAGCGAACCCATTTTTAATAAAAAAAAAAATAAAAAAACTAGGAAACTTTTAAAACATTATTTAGTCATCAGTCTGTGCTAGACTCATATTTAAATTATGCTTATTTAATGTAAAATTACAAAATCAAAGAGTAACAAACATAAAATCCATTCAAACTTCTTCACAAACATTAATAGTTGAAAGAGGCTCCTATTTCCGCATTTGGATGCAAGGTTGTCCATTATGCGTAAACAAACATTAATTTAAAAAGATTTGTAAGAGAAATTCATCAAATTCTAGTTTTAGGGTGAAAATGATATCAAAATAAGTGGACTGATCACCCGCCCGTGTCTTTCGGGCGTGCCCCTCTGTAGAAAGTTCTAGTTACATTCTTCTTCTTATCGTGTAGGTATAGTCAAGTGTATGGCGAACTTGGCTAACCCTGGTACCAGAGTTTTCAAAACTCACAATGGCCTCTGACTTGGTTTAACAACTGTAGTCAATTGAGATCAGCCGGGACCATTACTTTAAAATCATAACATAATACTACACTGCTCTCTTCCAGATAAACATGTGACCCAACTACAAGGGTTACCAGTGAGCGAGGTCAACCGGCTTCTGGGGGCAGTAGTGGATGTGGAGAATATATTCATGTCGATGCACAGAGAAGACGACCATGACACCAAACGTGTTTACTACTATTTGTTCAAGGTATTGATTGAATATTGATCAAAAAAAAGTTTACAAAATAAGAAAAAAGTATTCTTTCAAATGCATTTTAGGCACTTATGGAGAAGTTAAGTGTGGAAAATACACGAAAACTATATGTATTGGCTGTTAGTGTGTAAGTTTTGAATCTAAGATAAGTTTGTAAGCTGTTGTTATCCCAAATAAATAAAAACGTAACAATTGCTATTCACTTGCAGCCAAAACATAAATCATAGATATTGTTTTTTTTTCTTACAAAACTATACCACTTTAAAGGAAATTTAGGCGAAAAAAGACAATGGGGAAAATGGGTCCACCTTGAATAAGAATTACCTGTATAATAAATGAAAGGTCTGTATTCTTACATTTATTATCAGCGAGGGCCATGCTAGAATTCGATTTAGAAGATGTATTTAGAAGAAGGTACAGGCGTGTGATCAGTCCACTTATTTGGGACCATTTCACCCGATTCCCCACAACAGCGCATGAGTTTTACCTCTGCACTGACAGTTCTTTAGAAGATGTAAGAAATAAAAGTTTTCAGTTAAGAAAACACTTTTAGTTTATTTAATAAACACGTCGTTCTTATTGGAGGCGGACCCACGTGCCTTACATTTTTGCCCGTTATTCTGTTTCGCCTCTACTAAATTAGCGTGATTTTTTTTAGAATTGTAAAAATTCGCTGTATTAAAATTTAAAGGGATTAATATTGTCAAGGCCTGTCAAAAATCCAAATGCATTTTATCTATTCCAGCTCCTCCGCAAATGTATTCTAACCCGCACACAACCTCGCATCGAAGGTCCACTCGGCCAGCCTCCATTCGAGCGGCCGTCCATAGCCAAAGCCATCACAAACTTCGTCCTATACAAGTTCAACACTCTGCCTCAACGGGAATGGCAGACCATGTATGACCTTGCCAAGATGTTCTTACATTGCTTCAATCATTGGAACTTCGAAGCGCCTAGTGTTAGGAAATTGGTAAGTGATTTGCGAAATATCAGTACTTTGTATAGGTTGTTTTTACCACAACTCCTATAATTGTACTTTCTCTCTTATTGGCCTATTTAAAGTACCATCCTGTGTGCTATAAAATTAAGTGGTTTGGGTCGGTTTTTGTATGTATGTCATGCATTACACAAGGGGATTGTTTCACTCTCGTGCTACTTTTTACGGTTAGAAATAATGACTTAAAAGATGACCTGATGAATATTTTTCTGGAGTGTGCCTGGAAAGCAGACCTTAGACAAAGGTGCATGGGATCAGTAAATGCCCATAATAAACAGCTTAACTGCTGGTTGTTCAACCCAATGTCAGAACGAGCAGTTGTGGTACATAGATTCATTGAGGTAAACAAAAAGAGAGATCCTATAAGGCTGGGATGGCATATGGGACTGAAGCTTGGTTTAAAATTTGGAAAAAAATAATTGTTTTAGTTATCTGTAAAGCCATTTACCTTTTGATAGTCAAATCAATTTATAATTTTTCTTTACAGCAAGTTTCAAACCCAGAAGATATTTCTGCTTACCAAATAAACTACACAAGGTAAGGGTCTGTCAACGACTTAAATTTTTATTGTATGTAGGAAAATTTCCTAGTCTCCGATACTTTTTAAAATGTATCGTTACTACTTTATACACGTATAATGCTTATACGACGGCTAGTTTTGCCGACTGGTAGCGGCGCTGCCTCTTGATCGACGGGTTCGATTCCTTAGGTAAAAAGCAGGTGTTTGACCCACAACACAAGGGAAAACCTTAGTGTGGGGCCTTTGAGTATGTAGCGTTTATTTCATCATCATCAGCCTGTGTCAGTGTCAGTCCACTGCTGGACATAGGTCTCCTATGGAACGCCACTGAGCTCGGTCTTCAGCTGTCCTCCTCCAACCACTGGCCGCTACCTTACGAATATCGTCACCCCACCTAGTAACAGGGCGCCCTACGCTACGTTTGCCGATTCGTGGTCTCTATTCTAGAACTCTTCTGCCCCAACGGCCATCGGTTCTACGACAGATATGACCAGCCCACTGCCACTTAAGCTTGCTAATTCGCCGGGCTATGTCGGTAATTTCGGTTTTCTGGCGGATTATTTCATTTCGAATCCGATCCCTCAAAGAAATACCGAGCATAGCCCTTTCCATAGCTCGCTGAGCGACCCTAAATTGGTGGACTAGTCTCACTGTGAGCGGCCACGTCTCGGCTCCGTATGTAATCTGGCTATCACCGTCGTATCTACTATAGATTTTTTTTTATTAGCCCATATACGTCCCCACCGAGGGGCACGGGCCTCGTTTATTTATTTATTATTAATGTACAGATGGCTGGTATTCTGCCACGTGCCAGCATTCTGCGACTCACTGCCGCATTACGAGACGTCGCTAGTGTTCGGTCGGACGCTGCTCCGAGCAGTCTTCAAGTCTGTGTGTCGACAGCTGATGGACAAGTGCCACTCCGAGCGAGACCGCATGCCTCCGGAGAAACGGGTATGTAAATAATCATCACAAACATTAGATTCATCACCATCACATCACCATCATCATATCACAACATCGTCATCATACACATATGTCCGCATACCATCGGAGAAACAGGTAAGTACATCATCACATCACAATATCGTCATGTAACGGGTGTGTAAATCATCATCACATTGACAAAATTACATCACAACGATTACATCATCACCATAACATCACCATCATCATATTTGTCCGCATACCACCGGAGAAACGGGTACGTAAATAATCACCACAACCATTAGATTCATCACCATCACATTACCATCATCACAACATTGTCATCATATAGTGTTAGGTAAGAATTGTGTGTCGCCAGCTTATGGACAAGTGCCACTCGGAGCGAGACCGCATGCCACTGAAGAAACGGGTTTGTACAGAGACTAGCGCATCAGGTTACTCCATTTTCATTGCAAAACCGCAAACAATACAACAATCACAACAGCACAAAGTGCACGCGTGTGGTAACCTGAGTTGCGGCCGTCCATACATCATCATCACATTGACATCAATACATCACCGCATCATCACCACATCACCAACATCACATCATTGTCATCATATAGTGTTTGGTTGAACTTGTCTGTATGTCACTAGCTCATGGACAAGTGCGATTAGGAGCGAGACCGCATGTCACCGGAAAAACGGGTATCTACATAATCATCACATTGACATCATTACATCACCACCATCACATTACTATCATCACGTCGTTATATAGTGTTTGGTCGGACTTCTCCATGTGTTGCCAGCTCATGGACAAGTGCCACTCGAAACGAGACCGCATGCCTCTGAAGAAACGGGTATGTATACAGCGTGGGGCCCGAAACAGGGGAAAATATTTTAAAGGGAGGCTCTTTAGAGTTAGGAATTTCTGTGGAGTGATTCCAGCAACCTAAAACCCATGACTTGTGCACAATAACATTTTAAAGTCTTCTTCTTCTTATCGTGTGTAGGTATAATCAAGTGTGTGGTGAACTTGGCTAACTCTGGTGTCAGAGTTCTCAAACCGCACAATGGCCTCAATCGTCAATCGACAACAGCCGGGACCGACAGCTTAACGTGCCCTCCGAAGTACGGAAACGCTCGTGATAAATTGCCACTTTGGTCACCCATCAGAATCCCTGCCTCTGTGTACTTTGCTTAACCTCACTGATCGGTTGAGATCAGCGAGCGCTACTGGGCTACGAGCGGTTTTAAAGTCATAAATATTAGTCAGTGTATTATTGTTTATCGATGTTATCGCCATAGTACCGTTGTCATAGTCGTGTCGTGGTACTGGGTATTAGATGAAAAGCCAAGTATAGCTTCACTTAAAATAATAGAATTTATTGATTTTTAACAATTAACATGACACTCTGACCTAATATTGCTTTAAAAATATCCTGATATCATTATCCATTTAATTTATTTACCTTTAGTGCCTTGAATAAAAATGTAATCATTAACTACAACAGTGAAATTAAAAAGTTCTTCCATCTTATTGACACATTACCGCAACCACAAAACTCTTTGTATTATTTTACTAAAATACCTATTCTATTAAAATCTTCAAAGAAATGATAAATTCATTCGATTTCATTTTTGCTAATAGCTAATATGAAAATTGGATCAATGAGACTTTTCGTTGACAGTGTGTTTACATTAATTTAATCTGTGTTTTTGTATCGATTAGATTACATCTAAGCAGATTAAATACGTAATTTCGACGGACCAAAAAGGCTCATAGGGTAAATTCGCCATTACTCGATCATGCTCAGGTAAAGGCAACCATGCGCAGGTAATGTTACAATAAAACTACAACGTAAATGGGCACATGATGTTGGTCTTATAATTAATACACAAAAAACTAAATACTTACATATTCGCTCGTCCCATAATAAAAGTAACTTCACACCCTCCATATGAACGACTCGCCTGTTACTCGGATAAACCGACATGGTTTTGTGGAACAGTTATATTATATTCTGATGAATAAATTCAAAAAAAAGGCGACCATTTAACGCCGCGTCCGCCAAAAACCTTAGTATCTTTATCGCTTATTTACGTAAGATAATAAGATGGTTAAGTAAGAAAATAACTATTTGCATTACATTGAATTTGAGATTAAGTTTGTTAGAAATAATTAAAAATTAAAATTTAGATTGAAATTAGTTGAGAACATCCCGATCTAATTACTGGTGACTTATATGTATAGCCTCCCTTTTTAATGTTTTCCGCTGTTCCGGGCCCCACACTGTATAATCATCACATTGACGTCATTATATCATCCCCATTACATCACCATCATCACATCACCATCATCACATCACCATTATCACATCACAACATCGTCATCATATTCCGCATGCTACTGGTGAAACGGGTAGATGTTACATCATCACATAATAGTTTGTGAACTTATTTCAGACACAGGTAATATACGTACATTAGTACCATGGTTATTAGTTACGCCAATGTATCTTTTTTTTTGAAAAAATTGCTTATAAATATCTCGACCAATCAAGGCATGCCACATCTACGCGGTGGTCCGCTATTGGTTTTTACGTACGCGCTAGTTCGGAGTCAGCTGTGTTATTGGTGAATCACATTCGTTTTTAATTGGCGCTTTTCAAAGCAAACGAATATTGCTGACGCTATTAATAAAAATTGTATTTGTACGGAACCCTCAGTGCGTCAGTCAGACTCACTATTGTTCGTTTTTAGGGTTCCGTACCGAAAAGGTAAAACGGGACCCTATTACTAAGACTCCGCTGTCCGTCCATCTGTCACCAGGCTGAATCTCATGAACCGTGATAGACGGTTGACATTTTCACAGATGATGTATTTCTGTTGCCGCCATGACAACAAATACTAAAAAACAGAATAAAATAAATATTTAAGGGATTTATTTGCTCGTTTTTATAGATGATGGCAAGGAACCCTTCGTGCGCGAGTCCGACTCGCACTTGGCCGTTTTTTTATTTTAATTTGGACTACTTTAGGTATTGGTGCTGACCCACTTCCCTCGGTTCTTGGCTCTCTTAGAGGAGGAGATCTTCAGTGCAGCATCCCCCATCTGGGATCCTGACTACAAGCAGGTGCCGCCAAACCACTTGCAGGCCATTCTCGATAATAAGACTAGTGAGTAAAGGCTATATTCCTCTGTACTTGTTGATTGAGTTAGTAAGAAGTTTAATGATGAAAATTTTAGAAAATAACTCCAATCAACTCTTCCTTAAAATTTCTTTTTGAATCTTTATACTGGGTGGCGCAAAAGTACTGGCACTAAAGAAAATACTTTTATTTTTTTTATATGACATTTTCTGTCATTTTGTTGTTGAAAATTGTGTAGTGAACAAATGTAAAATACACTGAAAATAAACATGGACCGTTTTACTCCCCAAGAACGTGGAATAATTGTGTTATTCTTAGTGAGGGACGCTTTTCCAGGCCGAGTTATCTCGTTTTGGCGATTTGCCTTGGCCTGCAAGATCACCCGATCTGACCAGTCCAGACTTCTTTCTTTGGGGTTTTTTGAAATCTCGGGTGTATGTGAACAAGCCACAGACTCTCGCAGCTCTAAAAGAAAACATTCGTCAAGAAATAACGAACATATCGCAGGAAGTGTTACGGCAAGTTATGCAAAATGTCATAAATAGGGCTCAAATGTGTATCAACTCTGGAGGTCACCATTTAAAAGACATCATCTTTAAATCCTAATGGTACGAAATTTAATGGCACAAATATACATTTAAAAAATCCTAAATCTAGTTTTCTAATTTAGAAAAAATGTTATAGCTGAACCAAATAGGGTCTTTACTTTTGCGCCACCCGGTATTACTGTTCTTTAATGCTTCTTTCATAAAGTGTTCTGTCCTTGACAATAAGTTAAGTCTGTTTGTTTTGTTAACTGAAGAGTTACATAGGCCACGTTTCCATGCGAATAATTTCAGAAGACATTAAAAAGTTTTCTTTTGCTCAGTGTATACTTGCGTACGTTCGTGCGTGCATTCATGAGTGTGTGCGTGCGTGTGTGTATGGGGTGATTTTAAATTAGTTAGCGAAACTTTAGGGGATGATTCTACCTATGAAACTGAACAACTTTTCCTAAGGAACCCATATGAAATTATCGACTTCTCATACTAAGATAAGCAAGCAAGTTGAGCTGATCGCTCAAGCAAGTTACATGGAAAGGCGAATTTTTTTTCTTATTTCGTCCTATGTTCTTTGAGGAAAGCTGTTAGTTTCGTGGGCTGATTCACTTGCTTAATTTTCGTTAACTGATTTTCTGTAAATCCCTTTCATGTTTCGAATGGAGGCCCGTGCCCCTCGGTGGGGACGTATATGGGCTGATAAAAAAAAAATAAGTCGCTCAATTTTTATGTATTTATTATTCCTTCGAAAAGTCCTCCCAAAATATCGAATATTGCTAATTATTATAATTAATTTAACTAATATGATGTTTTTTTGCCAGCGGCGCGGCGCGGCGGCGAGTTCGAGCGTGTGACGCCCGCCGGCGACAGCAAGGATGGATTTACCACCGTCTCGCTTAGCTCAGGTGATATACATCAATTAAGATTTAAATATTCTAATATTGTCAAAAATATTATGTTTGTTTATAGTTATTAACGATACTAGTGTCGTAGGTAATGTGTAACGTGAGCCCATTTGAAACACGAGCGAAGCGAGTGTTTTATAGGGCTCCAGTTACACATTACCTAAGGCACGTATATTGTTCAACGTTTTACAATGCAGTAGCCGAGGAAAGAAACTACAAAAAATGTTGTCAAAAACTTACGTCGTATAGGTACATCTAAAATTCTTAAAAGATAGTATTTCCAATCAATATTCACTGAAAACTTGTTACAATTGAACAATGTGCACTAATATTTTACGATTAAACACAAAACATTAAGGAATTAACATTTTTATAACACAAAAATAATTTTGTTGAAAAAATAATTTCAAATGGCGGGCAAAACAATGGCGAGCAAAATATTTTTCCATAATTATGAGGCAAAGGCTAAGTAACTAAAATGCCAATTGCGCCTACAGAAATTATTAAATAGTTCAATTATTAGTTAATGTAATATATTTAGGTCATCAAAATCGTAAATCAGATTTGTTTTATTGAAAAAGTAAAATAAATAATTAACTTTTATATTTTATTTCACTATAAATCAAGATATTTGTCAGAAATAATTATTTTGTCAGGCATAAAAACTCTTTGCTGTCATTCTATAAAGCCAGTATGAAGCTTTATGAAAAAGGTAATACTCTCACTTGTCAAAGGGTCACTGACTTATCAAATCAGCTACTCTTTATTACGTCATACATTTTTGTCAGTATTTTATTCACTTTTTGGTTACTTTTTATGCATCATTTGATAAAAAAAATAACTTTACTGGATCACAGAATAGCCACTGAAGTTGAATTTTGGTATATGAAAAATGGTTTATTTGCTCATTAGTTCAAATATTTTTTTTCTTTTCAAAATCTTCTTCTCATTTCAAATTACATAACATGACATGTGTTTTATGGGGTACGTAAACGTACACTCCGTGGCCATGTTACGGGGCCATTTCCGAGCAACTGCATTGTAAAACTTATTGGTGAGTTTAGGGTTATGAAAACGCCAAAAATTGCAGCGCCTTCACAGGGTGTCACACATATCACATAACCCACATTTCTGTAACAACTTTAGTGTATTGTGACATGCAATAAAGGTATGAATGAATACCATACATTACTATATCGTAATACAGTTGTATAAGCACTCCCGATTAGAGCACTTGTATTGGGTGCTACACTAAACGATAGCAAAACAAATTAAGTCCAGTCATAACCAGGCGCGGTCGCAGCCTGAAATTTTGGAGGGGGTCACTCACCCAATTCACAACTAAGTAGACAGCCTTTATCTTGAATCTTTACAATAAACCGACAAATTACATTATTAGAATATTGTTATAACAATCTTTATCATAACGACGCATATTGATTTTGCTAGGATTACCAAAACTACGTAGTTCGGTTCCTTGTTTCTAAACTAGATGTCATTTCCAAGTTATTTTGGCCATCGTACGTAGTTCATAAAAACACTACTAGATGTCGGCTAACTATAAATTTATCGCCGTTAGGGGATAGCTAGAAATTTCCTTTTATTATTTGGCAAATTTTTGAAATTTTTCAATTTGACCTTAGATTTTGGGGGGGATCATGTCCCCTGTGACCCCCCCCCCTTCAGACCGCGCCTGGTCATAACTCAGTCAAAAATTTTGTTGAACTCCCGACATTCATCGCTTATAACTATAAAACGGCTGAACCAATTTTGACCAAATATATCTAAGATAAGAACCCGCCCGTCCAAGAAAATTCATTTTCGAAAGACGAGCGGTCCACCAACCCGCATTGGCCCAGCGTGGTGGACTATGGCCTAAATCTCCTTCGTGTCTCGAAGGGAGGCCCGTGCCCCTCGGTGGGGACGTATATCGGCCATGATCGATCAGATATCTAAGATAAGAACAATCTCTATCGTTCTTAGAGTTACGTACTTAATTCTCTCTCAGTAATGTAGTCATCTATTATTTTATT
The DNA here is from genome assembly GCA_949987775.1 of Aproaerema taeniolella. Lineage (NCBI taxonomy): Eukaryota > Metazoa > Arthropoda > Insecta > Lepidoptera > Gelechiidae > Aproaerema > Aproaerema taeniolella. Next base: position 8,695,385 of record OX465245.1, read on the forward strand.
TCTTTAGATAAAAAAATTAATTGTATAAAAATAGGTTCAATAAAACAAGAAGGTGTGAAGCGAGGCCTCGAGTCCCGCTCGGGCTCCGAGCCGGGGGCGGGGGCCAAACGACGGCGCGTCATGGAGGAGGGGGCCGATGACGTCAGCGAGCGGACCGTCGCCGAGATAGTGGCCACCATCAACGACCCCAACTACATGTGCGGGCCTGACGTGAGTTATAAACCGTACGAGTTAGCTTGAGACCGGCCGACGACGTCATCGGTGTACGGTTTGCGGAATTATAAAATATCGAAACAGAGTCGAGACACGTATCCCTAACAAAGATGGTATATCTTTTTCGATATTTTATCATTTTTGCACACCGTACATTGAAGGGACGTCGTCGGCCGAGGTCTCAAGTTAACTAGTACGAGATAAACATCTTGTTTTTCTTTTCTTTTTCTCATCTTATTTTTTCTTCCATCCTATACTATAACCCCTTTCGGGGTAGGTTCGAGAACCACATTTGACAATCATTTTTTTCTTAATTTTAAAATATTCGATTTTACATAAAGCATTTTATTTATTCACAATTCGTGTAAAATATTTAAATATCATTGCTGTGTACATCACTATTATTATACTGTAAATGCTCTGAATCTGAGGTCTCATGCGGTACGGGTAGGCTTTGTACCTAAAGGGCCGTCTGGTTCGCGACCACCCCGAAGTCTGACGCCAAATAGCTTACTGGGTTCCGTCGGTGCGTGGTAGTTAGTATCTGTATAGGCATTTTATAGGCAATTAAGAAGCAGAAAATATTAGAAAACCTATTTAAAAAATCTTGTGAAAAATTCTACTCACAGTTCAGGGTTTCTGTTTTTGCTAATCTGTCCCTATAACAAACTATAAAAAAGAGTCCCCCGCTGCGTCTTCTGTTACGAGATAAACTCAAAAACTACCGAAACCAGTTTCATACGGTTTTCCCAACGGACGGAGTGTTTCCAAAGGAAGGCATACGTGTATTATTCATTCCCGAAATGACCACGGGAACGAAGTTCCAGGTGGGAAGCTTGTCTCATTATAATAATAAAAAAGACATTGGATTTAATAATTGTTTTACGCTACATGAGTCTCTTGGAACATACACAAAAGCAAACACAAAGACCCGAGAAGAAAAATTTGCTTTTTAGACTAATATTTTCCCCGACTAGGGTTCAAACCCAGGACCCGCTGTTCAAGAGGCAGTGCTACTGCCACTCGACCAAACCAGCCGTCAAAATTGAATTAGATGTTTTCCTCAGGCACTGTTCCAAATGCAAGCCCCCCGCGATGAGGCGGCTAAGCTAGAAGAGCAACGCAAGCTGATCGAGTTCCACGTCATCGGCAACTCGCTCACCGGGCCCGTCAACAAACAGACCATGCTCTGGCTTATAGGTAACTAGTGCTTAAGTACACACAGCAGCACATCAGGTTATCCATTCTTCTTCTTATCGTGAAGGTATAGTTAAGTGTGTGGCGAACTTGGCTTACCCTGGTGTTAGAGTTTTCAAATCGCACAATTTGCCTCTGACTTGGTAACGACTGTAGTTAATCGACAACTGCAAATACTTAAGAATACAAAAAATCATTTGAGAATTACATATGGGTGTAACCTAAAGTTCGCAAACTAATTAAAGTCACCCATATGTTGCTCCACTACGGCGGCGTAAAGAAAAGACAAACAAATGTCACATGTATACTAATACTAGCTTTCCGCCCGCGGCTCCGCCCGCGTCCTAATTTTTTTTTAAAATAAAAAGTATCCTATAAACCTCACGGTGCCCGAGACCTTTCCAAAGAATGCAAAACCGTGGAAATCGGTTCGTGCGTTCTGGAGTTATAGCGTCAGGAAGGAAAACCCGACTTATTTTTATATAGTAGATTATAAAAAGGAAAGATTTGTATTTTTGTATATAACGAATAAAAACTACTGGACCGATTTCAAAAATTCTTTCACCATTAGGATGCTACATTATCCCTGAGTAACATAGGTTACATAATTTTCCCGAATTCCCACGGGAACGAAGTCCCAAGCGGGATGTTTGTAATATTAGTAAAGTATAATGACTGATTTTCAGGTCTCCACAACGTGTTTTCACACCAACTTCCTGAGATGACAAAAGAGTATATTTCACAATTGGTTTTTGATCCGTAAGTATTAATAAAGCCTTAATCACTATTATCCTTTCTACAGTAACTATTTAAGTTAGTAAGTTTATATGACAGATTTCGGGGAACAGAATCTTACACTCTGAACATTATGTTAAAGTCTAAGCTATTGTGTAACTTTGTATGTAGTGTTACTAGCTTTTTCCCGCGGCTTCGCTCGCGTAAAGAGCTTTTTTAGTCACCATTTCATTCCCGAAATTTTTGACTTTTGAAAAATCGCGAAACACGTGTCCGTTTATTTGTTTCTAGGTATATCTTGACGAAGTTTCGAGTCAAAATGACCAAAAAAAATGTTTTTTCCATACCAACTTTGAACCCCTGTTTCACCCCCTTAGAGGGTGAGTTTCGAAAAATCCTTTCTTAGTGCTCCCCTAGACCTCATAAGAAACCTACGTACCAAATTTGAAATCTCTAGACCCAGCGGTTTGGGCTGCTCGTTGATATGTCAGTCAGTCAGTCACCAGTCAGTTTCTTCTTTTATATATTTAAGAAGAAAGAAGATAGAAAATGATGTTGTTCGACGGCGACGACGATATGTATCCTTTGACAGCCGGTTTGGTCGAGTGGTAGTGTCGCTGCCTCTTGATCGACGGGTCCTGGTTCGATTCACAGTCTGAATAAATATTTGTGTAAAAAGCAGATATTCTCGGGTCATGGATGTTCGTGTCTGTCTTTGTGTATGTTCCAAGGGACCCACGACACAAGGGAAAACCTTAGTTTGAGCCTTTGAGTGTGTGACGTTTATTAATTACTAGAGAATGCCTGGGAATTAGTTCCCGTGGGAATTTCATAAAAATCTTCCTTATTCTTACCATTGCGTCAAAAATTTTTTGCCATGTAGGTTTAGAACCTAATTGATAGCTTGGGCTGGGAATTGATGAGTCAGTGAGTCACCTTACACTTTATACTTAGATTATTATTATTTATTTAATTTTACAGGAAACACAAGACTTTAGCTTTAATTAAAGAAGGTCGACCAATCGGAGGAATTTGTTTTAGGACCTTCCATTCTCAGGTAATAAATTAGTTTTTTTTATGAACGCAATCTCGTCAAACTTCTTTTTTACCGTAAATACAAAGTGGTTTATTAGAATGATTCGCGGAGAAAATTGCCACAATTAATCACCCATTGGTTAATCTGATTGATCGGTATAGATTATGTGGTTAGAACAGCCAAAGTTAGTGTGTAGTGGAGGGATATTGTATGTTTTTGTTTCCGAATTCACATACACGCACACTTATACAGGTTGATAAAAAACCTCCTAGCTTCAAAATCCTGAACCAGTATCACTTACAGAACACCTTTGTTTTTTTTTTTTTGTTTTTTTTTCGGTAGGATTTTTTTTTAAATCCTAAACGTAGACACCACTCGGGTGCACCCCAATCGCGCTACCCGCACCCCTCTCGTGCCTGGTGTAGGAGTAATGTCTACGTTTAGGCAAAAAATGAACTATTCCCATTGAAAATTTTTTTTTTTTTTTTTTTTCATAAATGTGTTCTTTGAGTGATACTAATTCAGGATTTTGAATATAGCTAGGAAGTTTTTTATCACCTTGTATAGGGTAATTAGAAATTCGAAACATTCCGTTGGAAAGAAATGAGTGGAAGAACTCATTTGGGATAGCTTTGTTCGCTCTTGACCACAACCTAGCTCAGGGACATGATGCAGGTTCGCCCAGAAGAAGCCTATTATTCACTCGAACTTTAAAGAGACTCGGGTTATATGATCTTGGAAATAGAGACGCAGGCAGAGAATTCCATTCCTTAGCGATGCGTAATATACAATACTAGCATTCCGCTCGGGACTTCGTTCCCGTGGGAATTCGGGAAAATGATGTAGCCTATGTTCATCGGAGATAATGTAGCTTTTTAATGGTAACATAATTTTTCAAATCGGTCCAGTAGTTTCGGAGCCTATTCAATTCAAACAAACAATCAAATCTTTCCTCTTTATAAATAGTATAGATGAAGAAAATTCCGTCGTTGAAATAATAAAGGTCTATTCCGTTGTAGGGTTTCAGCGAGATAGTATTCTGCGCGGTGACGTCAAACGAGCAAGTGAAGGGCTACGGAACCCATCTCATGAACCACCTCAAGGACTACCACATTCGAAACAATATCCTGCATTTCCTCACCTTCGCGGATGAGTTCGCTATTGGTATGTTTCTATTGTAACTATACTTCTTTTTTTCAGCATAACAATCTTGTAAATTCCACCCCCTTGTCACGCAATGTCACACTTTGCCGATCCCCTCACCTCCCCTTAACGTGTGACGTAATGTATGGATTGTCCCTAATGTGACAGTTTATTTATATTTTTATTAATATTGCATTGTAATTTTAACTACAAAACGAAGTATAGGTGGCGAGACCTATGCAATACTAACCTCCAATGAGCAGATAAAGTTCAATTCGCCTTTAGCTATCAAACACTTTATTGTACTTTATACCCTTCATGTTTCGAAGGGAGGCCCGTTGGGGACGTATACGGGCCGATAAAAAAGATTGTATTTCATCCACCAACGTATAACATTGTCATTTATCTTCAACCAGGGTACTTCAAGAAACAGGGCTTCAGCAAGGACATCCTCCTCCCCCGAGCGATGTACCAGGGCTACATAAAGGACTACGAAGGAGCCACCCTCATGCATTGCGAACTCAACCCGCGCATAGTATACACTCAATTTACAGCCGTCATACGCAAACAGAAAGAGGTACGCATGTACAGTTGTCTCATTCCCACTGTAATTTAATAGTCCTCTATTCTAAACTAAGACCAGTCTGACAGCCTACTGGTCTAATTGTTGCGGGTTCGATTCTCGATTAATACAAATATATGAAAATCAGATTTTCAATGATTTTCCATTATTTTTGGCGAGTCTAGATGTTTATGTATCAGATTTATGTATTTAAACAAGAAAAAAAAAGTGTATAAAGTGTAAGTATTGCTTATTTTTGGGTTGGATGGCGTTGTGGGAGTTGTCTGCAATATATTTTTATGTTATTATTATTTTTAATAACTTAAGAATTTTATTTTCGGATAATGTTTGTGAAAATCAGTAATCGTAATTTTATTTCAGATTGTGAAGAAACTTATCGACATGCGCCAAAAAGAAGTAAGGAAGATCCATCCTGGTTTGACATGCTTCAAAGAAGGGGTAAGCATATTATTTCTAAATGTGTGTCTCCACGGATTCCATAAAATGATTGTAGAAAAATTGTTATTTATAAGTTGGCTGTAGTTTTTTTTTTCGAAATAACGGCTAAATATCAAGATTCTCCGGTTTCGATGAAATTCGGTATTTGACTAGATTTGGGGTCTTGAATTCCAAATACCTGGTTATTTGGATTTTCATTTTTTGTGTAAATAATAGAATCACATGAGAAACATTGTAAGTGCTTATTAAATAGGGATGTTGACAGTGTTTGATTTTACGAATTATTGTATGTGAAACAAATAATAATGCTAGAAATATATTAATATCCAAAAACAGCATTAAATTTGGTTTATAAATGAACAAGTTATTAGCATTTATATTAACGTAAGGACTAGCTATATCGTTTTGTGGGGAGAGCTAGCTATCTCGTTTTTACCTACACAAACAAATGGCGGTGACGTCACATGGCGGTAAGTGCATCTCTTTTTCGTTGTTTGACAGTTTCCCCCTCTATTGAAAAATAGCTTGTAACTTTTTCATTTCTCAATAGTTTTCAAAAATTATTTCGGTTTTGGGTTTTGGATTCAGTTCCTTTTTAAGATAAACAATAAAAAAAAATTAGCCAACATCCCTATTCAAAGTTTTCCCCCTATTTCTCTGGGTTTCCCTCATCCGTTCCCGACTCGATGACATAAATTTAAATAGGTCCATGGCGTAGAAATCGGTGAACAGACATAAAAAATACTCACAGTCGGCATAGAACCTCCTCCTTTTTTGAAGTCGGTTAAAAACTGACTGCCGTTCGTTAATCCTTAATCCTTAAATTATTAGATTTAAAAAAATAAAAAATTTCACCTTCCCACTATAAATGTTTATGTTCGAACGTGGTCCCGTAAAGAGTGGTGTGTCCCCAGGTGCGCAGTATCCCGGCGGAGTGCGTGCCCGGGCTGCGCGAGGCGGGCGGCCGCGCCCCGCGCCCCGCCGCGCCGCCCGCCGAGCCCGACGCCGCGCCGCTGCGGGCCGTGCTGCACGCGGTGAGTACACTTTACACGCACTAGCCGGAGGCACACGAGCCAGTTAACCACATCATCGATTTTGTTTTTGAAGTGAAAACTTCTTTAGCAGCGTTGTGTACTTTGAAGTATGGGTGGAAACCCGGACGGATGGCAGCCCTATGGTAAAATTATCTCTGTGACAGATGTCAACGATTATTCGCACATAGCGCGCAAATACCGATAGACTATTTTACTGAATAGAAAGTGAACAGTTTGGTCGAGTGGAAAAGTTGCCAGATTGTAAGCAACAGGTCGAGGGTTCGAATCCTGAGAGAATAACGGACTCTTTTTGTGTATTTTGTTTTATTTCCATATTAATGCACAACGTTAATGTTCAAGTTTTTAATTCTGCCGGCACTCCCGGAGTGCAACCCGTTGTTTTTTTTTAATTTTACTTTTATCTGTTATAGCATTGACAACGAAAGAAATAGGAAACACTAAGTATGGTCCTCGGATTCTCCGTAAACTTAGTGTTATGTTTATGAAAAACTATGGCGGCGAGATTTGTCTTTTCGGATTTATGTACAGATTTTTATTTAAGTAATGATCACTCGCTCTACGGTGAAGGAGAACATCGTAATGAAACCCGCACGTCTAAAAAAGTTATATTTCGAACCGTTTGCGGGTAGTGGCGCTCGGTGGCGCGCGGCCAACCCGCATTGGGTCAGCGTGGTGGACTATGGCCTAAATTTCCTTCGTGTTTTGAAAGGTCTGTGCCCCTCGGTGGGGACGTATTGATAAAAGATGGCGACGAGAACCATTCCTGCAACAATCATTGTCGGAACTATACGCAGCGGAATACACCATTACAACGCAGCGATTAGTGAATTAGGATTATAAAACTGGTTCTTTAACCAACTAGGCTATAACCGCTTGTGTTAGTATTTCCCTAATATAGTATTTACGTTTTATGTACGCAGGTAAAGAACCACGCCGCCGCTTGGCCGTTCCTCAAACCGGTGGACAAAGCAGAAGTACCTGATTACTACGACCACATCAAATTCCCAATGGGTAAGTTGGCGTAAAGAGAATGGACAGAGTCCGCAAAACCCCGTCGGCCGTTTATAGAATCAGAGTTCCGGAACTAGTTCTGCACCACCTGTTCGAAAACTGACATCGTGCGCATTGGGAAAACAGTTTCTTATAAGATTCAATTGTTTGAAGTTTAGGTATCTTCCTACGCGGGTTTCGTCGTTTGACACAATAGGGATGTTGACAGATTTTGATTTTGTGAATTATTGTATGTGGAACAAAAAATAATGCTAGACATATATTAATATCCGAAAATAGCATTAAAATTTGTTTATAAATGAACAAGTTATTAGCATTTATATTAACGTAAGGACTAGCTATCTTGTTTTGTGGGGAGAGCTAGCTATCTCGTTTTAACCTACGCAAACAAATGGCGGTGACGTCACGTGTCTGTAAGTGCATCTCTTTTTCGTTGTTTGACAGTTTCCCCCTCTATTGAAATTTAATAGCTTGTAACTTTTTTATTTCTCAATAGTTTTTAAAAATTATTTCGGTTTTGGGTTTTGGATTCAGTTCCTTTTTAAGATAAACAATAAAAAAAATTAGTCAACATCCCTATTCTGGGACGTGGGAAGTCTCATTTGCGCTGAACATTTTTCCTCTCCTGAAAACTCTTTTAGTTGGTTTGCCTGACTTTGCTCTGTAAGTCTTTGAAATTTGTTTTTGGCAGCCGTTCGCCTAGTTGACATTGCTATTATCGAATAATTTTTTTAAATCCTCGATACAAGAAGAGAAATGTTATAAGTTTGACTGCTATGTATCTGTCTTGCCACTGCACCGTAGCTCTTAAATGGGTGAACTGATCTGGATGCAGTTTTTTTATTGCAAAGTAAGTTACAATATATAGCTAAGAACCATCTCGATTTCATCAGTTTTTAAACAAAATAAAACCGTATTGAAATCAGTCCATTTGTTAAGGAGCTACGACGCCACCAACATACACACAGATACACAGAATACAGATACAAAGACACAGATTCACGCGTCAAACTTATATTGTAACAACCCTTTTTTGGTCGGGGGTTGAAAATGTGTTTGTTTGTAGACCTCCGCACGATGGGCGAGCGGCTAAAGGCGCGGTACTACGTGTCCAAACGGCTGTTCATCGCCGACATGACGCGCATCTTCACCAACTGCCGGCTGTACAACTCGCCAGACACTGACTACTATAGGTAAGGCCTGTAGGACTATGGAGAAGGGGACATTTTTTTCCCACCAAGTAATTCATTAAAAAAAACGGCCAAGTGCGAGTCGGACTCGCGCACGAATGGTTCCGTACCCATTATCTATAAAAACGAGCAAATCACGTTTGTTGTATGGGAGCCTCCTTAAATATTTATTTTATTCTGTTTTTTTGTATTTGTTGTTATATCGGCAACAGAAATACATCATCTGTGAAAATGTCAACTGTCTAACTATCACAGTTCATGAGATAGTTATACCTGGTGAAACACAGAAAACAATTCTTATTTTGATATTGCGTCTCGAAACTGTTAAACAAAATGTATGTTAGTGGAAAATAAACTTTTATATTGTTCGATAATACATTAACTTTGATCAAAAAATGCTTTTCATCCTTTCTATTCGAAAAGTGTCACTTTGTTCCTCTATAAGCGGGAGTGAAAGAGCTCTTTTCTGTCCTTACTTTTTAGCGGGCGTAAATGAGATTTGAATTTAGAACATGTGTCATTCATAAAAATCGAACGCAAATTGTATGAATACTGGCTGGTACGTGTTGGCTGCACGGCGGCGGCCCCCGCGCTAATTGTAAATAAAAAAACAAAAACGCCCGAATTAAGTCTCTGTTCTTGTAATTTATTTTCTCATAGAAAGGGGATGAAAAGTAGAGTATATGACTCGAGAGCAAATTATTTTTACCTCTGGCGACGTAGCTTCCTCGCCGTTAAAAATACTACTTTGCTCCCTTGTCATACAATCTACTATTTCACTATGATATCTGACGTGACAGCATGCACACACGACAGCACGTCAGACTACACGTTGACCTTGATGTCGCCCTGAACTCCTTTGTAATAACGTCGGACTTCGTAGTGCAAATGGGTAACCTGACATGCTGCTGTCTGTAATGCTGAGGCCCTAAAAATTAAAAGTACCTAGGTGTGTACCTAGGTGTGAAGTTTCAAATAAAATCATTGTTTTTATTTGTTTTCAGATGTGCGAACACGTTAGAAAAATACTTCCACACCAAAATGAAGGAGGCTGGCCTCTGGGACAAGTAATTTTACTTAAATTAATAGTAATTTTACCACATTAAACGTTGCACCGATGTTACTGCGTAGAAGGAAACATCTCGTCCAATCAAAGCGCGCCACACGTTACGTGCCCGTTCGCTATTGGTTGTTGCGTGCGCGCCTTGTTCGGAGTCCGCTGTCAATGGTGAAAGGCATTCACTATCAGTTTAAGTCGCCGCTTTTTAAAGCAAACGATGATAATTTTATAAATGTTACACTTTTGTTGTATGGGAGTGACTATTAATTAGTTAGCTAAACTATAAAGGATGATTCTCCACCCATATGAAACTTTCTCTTAGGACTTCTTTGGGTGACTTCTATACGTGGCACTTTTCATTTACAAAGTAGATATACAATCCGATTCTGCATCGTCAGTGGTACATTCCATTTATTGAACAATAAAATGAACGCTACACAGGCCCCCACTAAGGTTTTTCTTTGTGTCGTGGGTCCCTTGGAACATACACAAAGATAGACACGAACTCCCATTAATTACACGTACTTTGTAAATTAAGTAATGCAAAAGTTTGTAATTGGAAAGTGTGCTTTATGTTTCCCAATTTGTGTAAATAAAATGGCTGGAGTCATCCCTTTTTCTCGTGTAGGTGTCGCAGCCAACTAGCTAATTTAGAATATTTTAATAGAAAAAAAGAGAGTGGCGATATCAAAAAAGACACCTTTTAAGGGTTGTCATAGGCTAGAGCCTCGTCCGTTGATCAGCAGGGTTTACCGCTAGCAAGTGAGGATGACGCTTTTGGATTACTAAGATGTTATAACCCAACACAGCTATATGTTATACCAGGAGCTCCTGGTATCAGCCTTCAGATTGCGGTCTGGTCACCTTCCACTAAACAAGTTTATGCACCTAATGCGTGTGTCATCCTCCGCTGTATGCGCATGTGGTAAGAGGATTGAGGACCTTTATCATTTTATAGTTGAGTGTGATCTCAAAAGGATCAATAGGGCTAGATTTTTGGGTACGGGTTTACTTCAGAATGGGGAGATAGATTAACGTAAGATTAGCCGATCCGCTAGCCCCTAAAGCTCTTCAACTGTATCGCTTCGTGATGCACTCATATAAGGAGCGCATCACGGAGTGATGTGGTTGAAGAATTTTCAGTTATTTTTATTTTTTATTTTGAGAGTCATCCTATGAGGCTGACATAGACGGTATGTATGGTCTAAAGCCTCGTTTTCCTACATTTAAGATTAAAAAAAAAAAACCCAACACACCCCGTCATATCTTGCGCTATACTGATTATGATTACTGTGACAATATAGTTTTGTAAAAGTTAAATATCGGCGACCTATATAGGCTTATGTTTACACAGAAGCTAAAGATTAGAATATTAAAAAACCAGGCAGGTTTTTCTTATTTTTAACTAGTTTATTAGTAAATGAAGTATACTAAGATTGTGATATAATTGGTATTTGAGTCTGTCTTCTATATAATGAAATGTTTACTTAGGCTCACATTGTAAATAGTTATTTCTTTAGCTACCGTGATTTTTTGTCTTTTTAAGTGAATAAAATCGAATTTTATTATTTGTGGCTTTTGTTTCGAAGTTGCCTATTTAACAGTACACGCTTATTTATTCTATAAACGTACCACATGCTTGAGTTTTGTTTCGGTAGACAGAGACCACAAATCGCACACACAGCAAAGGGGCCATTCATTTATTACGTAAGGCTATTTTCGCTAGCCCCCTATTATAAGAAAAAAATAAAAATAGGCTGACCTAATATTTATTACTTACGTAAGAATCTAAAGGAAACAATGAATACACGTCTGGTTTGTTTTAATGTTTATTTTTCAAAAATCAATTTAAGTAGCAGTCGTCTTTTCATTGTCTTAGTGAGAAAAAGAGACTATCAATATTTAAGTATAGATCAAGACTCGAGTCTCCTTCTGTAATGCGGGTCTAAGACTAGTCTCAGTTTGGAGCGCGCAATTTGTGTTTTTTAAGGACTTTCTTGCTGTCCCGCTGCTCAACCACCTCAGGTTTGTGCGAAAGAGAGAGTTGCAGCTTTTCGCCGAAATTCCTAGTTTTATTTCCAAAACCGCGTTGCGGCGTCAATGGTTTCCCTTTCCTACCCCAAAAACTGAATGAAAAAGTACGTTTTTAGAGTCTATCGATTTGTAAGTATAATTGGTGACTACAGCCAAAATAAAACTAAAATATCAATACTGTATTGGCTTTATTTTTGTTTTCTATACCTCACGCACACGGACAAAGTACGAAGATGGGAATGTAAACATTTACATAATGTAGTAATTTTTGTTATTATTACAAATTACAAACCAGTCTCCTCGTTAATATAAAATCCAATGGATTTGTCGCAAATCGCAATAAGTACCTTAAAATGTACTGCATAGTAATAGCTTAAATGCTGACTTACAATATACTTACAAATAAACATAATTGTTTCTTAAAAATAAAGTTTGAACCCATTCGCTTTTGAACACAATCGTTTAACTAACACTTTGGTTTAAGACAAATATTTTTTCAGTGATATTATGTACTAGATTTATGTAGGAAATTGACAACATTTGTTTACCCAACAAAAGGTAAAAAAGTCTAAGTAGGTAGGTATACTTATTTTTTGTGGATCTAAGATTTTAGTTTTAGAAAATTTTACAATGCTTATTACCTGAATATGAAAAACAAGTTTATAATTCATGGAGTAAAGATAATAATTAGTTATGCATATTCCGAGTTTAAGCTCAGGTTCTCAACTGTACTACACTTACGAGAAAAAAAAAACAGAAATAAGTACTAAAATGGTCAGGAAAGCCAAAGTGTATAAAAGAACATATTTTTTTCCACTTATCACTTAACTATAAACGTAAACTATAGGTAAACTTTATTTGATATCCCACTTAAACCCAGTAAATCAAACAGTTGTATTAAAAAGCGATTACATTAAAAAATTGTTCAGACTAGAATTTATTAACTACATATTTTCAGAGCCACGAATCAGTGTTTTAAGGTACATAGTACAACCGCCACACCCAGTCCAATTTTAAGTATTTAAACAACGTTTTGGTTGTGTTTTGGCCCCTATTTTATAAGTATTTACAAAAATATCAATGATATAAGACAAAAATATACTTTGTTTAGCAAGGCAGAATTTTCTTGAAGAATAAAACTTCTTTTGAAAATAACAAGCAAAATGTATAAGTAATTGAACAAATCAACATGTCTACATAAAGTATAAATCAACCTTTAGTAAAACATCTTCATTAAAAATTTATTGCTCCAAACCCAATAAATGAAAATAACACCCAAAAATTAAAATAGTTCTCTACACCTAATACAGCTAGCGAAAAGGGAACTTTGTACTTGGTATATTTTATAATATTTAATGTAGTATCATTTATTTTATTTATAATAACGAGTAACATTAATAAAAAAGGGAAAACATTCAACCATTACTGCTTCTCATTAGTTAATACTTGAGTTCGAAATACTTATATTTTGGCCAAGATACACTCTAGCGTTTAAATTAGTTAGTGAAACTTTAGGGGGTGAAACCTATGAAACTGAACAACTTTCTTCGAGGAACCTATATGTCATTTTCAAAAAATAACTTTTTACTTCTGTATTTGATGTTTCTTGTGCTAGACAGGAGGGAGCCTCATTTTAGTGCCAATTACGCTGCTGCCTTCACACTAAACGTTAGTGTCAAAAACTCAAGATAACTGAATCTTACAATTATTTGGTAACTTAGTACTCACAAAAAAATACTAATAATCAATATTTATTTTCAATGCACAAGTATCCATCTATTTATTTGAAAAAGTAAAACAGCTGTTATTTCACGCTAGTTCAAAGTTATACATTTTCATAGGTACTAACATTTATGTCTTTTTAACCTTACCGAAGATCATGGTTTAATTTGATAAAGGGTATCACTCTAAACTTCTAGGCAGTAAATAAGACTGTTTTTTATAAATCAATTCTTACCCTTAGTGACTATCCCCAAATTATAACAGTATTTTTTTGGGTACAGATTTAGAACACATATCGTAAGTATTTCTTTCTTAATCGGCCTGCGATGATTAAAAATATTATAATGAAGTAGTTAATAACACGATATAACACTAAGGACGGACAAACACTCAAGCTTCATTAAACATACAATATAAGGGCCACCACAACCGACCGATCTTAAATCGTCTATAGAACATTTTTTTACTATTTTCAGTCAAAATGAACTGTAGACGGCAGGGCCTTGAGGTTCGTCTGACTTGTTCTTTGGCGAAAGTTGCTTAATTGTTAGTTTTCGACAATGTCAAGTTATCCAATATAAAATACTATTTGACGACAAGAAACTACTATGGGCCAGTACATGCAAAATGCGTGCTTACACGCAAAATTCATCTTTGTACGCACTTATATTTAATACAAAATACATATATGACCTGCATGCAATTTCAGCTTTGGTTAGTATTAGCAACTCACACTTAATATAACTCTGGTAAATCGAATTGAGAGACGCATAACAAGGCCCAAAGCTAGGTACACAACAAATGATGGTTTCAAGGGATAATTAGTTTATAAAGATTTACGTACTTATGAGATCATGAACCAATGAATTTTCATATTTAAGTACAAACGTCGACACCTCGAATATAAAAAATGGCGTTTAGTCAACTATAAAAACTGTGATCGATATTTTTAATATCGAAGTTTATTAATTTGTAATAAGAAGAACAAAAAAAAGTTGTTCTGTATCAGAACTAACGAATTGTTATCAAATAACACTTGAATCATGATAAACAATAACACTTTAAATTTTTGGCTCACTCATAATTTATAATATTTAACCGAACCTTAAAACTTTGCTTTTTTTAAGAGCATAAATCAATATAAAAAAAATTCAATGGTTTGAAAAGCTCGATAATATTATAGACTACGAGTTAGGTATTAGTTTCGTTGGCGGTACATAAAACAAACACAATTTCGTTGACTAGGCGGCGCCGCTATCTAACTACATACAAAATTACACCTTAACATAAGTAACTAAGTATCACTTTTCATCCACTAACTCACTGGAAGTTTCTGATATGGATTATTTTTTACATTTTTTGAGTATTTTTTTCATGATTATTATTTTTGAACACATCACGACTCACTTTCACCGAGCACATTGTATGGTCTTGAACATACTTCTGTCTTCTTTACACCCTATTCAACTTGCGTAAGTCAGAGGGTAGATGCAGAGTTTGGCTGTTACCAGGTTCTGAATTCCAAATTCAGGGATTCGGATAATTACTCAGAGCAGAAAATTATGGAATCTTCGAAACATCTTTTCTGTCTTGTATCACATCTCATGTCACCTGACTAGGGAGAAGTGTCCATAAACTGGCAACCCCGAGTGGGTGTATTCCAGTCGTCTCTCTTAGTTTGGCACGTTTGGAGAGTATTCCTGCGCGGGCAGCGCGGACGATGTCGCGGGGTCTTGTCTTGAAGTTTCCGCGCGAGGGCCCCCCGTAGGCGTTGTTGAACATGACCTACAAGTGTGGAAATTTAGTATTAGTTTATTTTATTAAGAAAACCAACAGCAATATATATTTGTTTTACATAGTTTCAATATAAACTAACACATACGGTAATGACAGGTTTCAATACATATTATCAATACATATGTTCAACGAGAAATAGGAAGGAACTAGTGCAGAGAAAACTATCATACATAGACTAACAAACTTGCGCGTTAACACGTATAAGTGAGTGTGGGTGAAGATGGATCCATTTTACGACTGTCTGGAAAAAGGGACAACTTTGGGGGTAATTGGTAGCAATAGAATAACGTTTTTTTTCTATAGATATACGAGGTAGTAGCGAGTAGAGAAATTATGCTCACTTTCTTGTATGCAGTATTTGTGAGACATCTATCGATACATGAATAGATCACCGAGACTTTCGACCTGTACCAAGATATGCAACATGTTATCAAGACACATTGCCTGGACATTTCGCTTCATGTGTCTTTTCTAAACGTCCTTGTATCGCTACTATAGGCTACTGTAGTTATCTTAAGGCTCACGAAAGAGCAATCAATCGCGCCCCGTTAATATTTATCGTATGGCATTCAAAAGTTTTGCGGTAGAGAACATCTACGTCAAAACTTTTGGACGTTAGATTTTAGGAACACTTTTGTGCTTGTTGAAAGTGACATCCAATCTTCCACTGATCCATTGTACTTGGTCAGTGAGCATTCAATCCTGGAGAAAATTCTACTGGAAAATCATTTAAAATAATGGTCAAGAGTTTCAGTTTTTGCTAACCTGTCCCTTACACCCTGTAGATAGATAGATATAATTTTTTTATTGCAGTTATAAAATCATATTTTAAATAACTAAATGAAAAAAATCGCTAAGAGAAGCGTTTGTAGCCCAGTGGCGTTCGCTGATCTCAACCGATAAGTGAGGTTAAGTAATGTCCACAGAGGCAGGGATCCTGATGGGTGACCTGACCAAGGTGGCAATTTATTACGAGCGTTTCTATGCTTCGGAGGGCACGTCAAGCTGTCGGTCCCGGCTTTTGATTAACTACAGTCGTTAAAACCAAATCAGAGGCCATTGTGCGGTTTGAAAACTCCGACACCAGGGTTAGCCAAGTTCGACACACACGAGACTGTACATAGACGATAAGAAGAAGAAGATCGCTGAGAGATATATACCTGGCCACGTCGGGACACCGTAGCGACGGCACCAGCTCGTCGGGTGAGGACGCCCTGCTGCTGCGCTCGCTGCCCGCCTCCTCGTACGAGTTGTCACTCGTCAGCTGCAACCGTAACACCTACTCACATTATATTCTTCTCGTATTCATGTAAGACATGAGGTGATTGTTTGTTTTTAAAACAGAAATCAGAAAAAATTGGTTTAAGAAGAAATTTCATTTCTCAAAAGAATTTACATAATTCTTGAGAAATACAATTGCGGGTACTTGCTTACAAAATAGTTCCTTAAAACTTTACTACTAAGTGATTCGTGAGTGACTTAATTCCACAATGTTAGGCTCGAAGCCGATTTTATACTATAGATTTTATATAATTACTTCGATGCTGGACTGGGAGTAAAAGAAAAACATAGAATGTGCCAGCTGCCTACTCTTCCCAGGCATACTGTAAAAGTCAGTAAGTGGGACGCGAGGGTTTTGCTGTATTGTGGGCTGACAGGTTTTAAAACCACTGATACTGTGCCTACCCCGATGGTGATTATAGGCGTCAGCCTATGTATGTGTATGTATATAACCAGAATGCGAGCCGGGGCCCATGCCCCGGGCGACAAATTCAGAGGGCGCCAAATTCGACGAATCATCGTTCGTCAGACAAAACTCATAGTTAAAGCGAACTTTGGCCACTGAGCAAAATAGACTTAATACAGAAAGAGCGGCTCTAGACCAGCCGTTGTGGCGTTGTTCATCAGTGAGCGTCTGAAGTTTGAAAAGATATGATAATAAAGGTAAAAACATAAGCCGGCGGGGGCGGCATTTTTCAGTTTCAGCACCGTCTCGAAACAATTCAAGATCCGGGGCTGCTTCAAATGAGAACCCTAAGAAGAAGTTTGGTCAGTAGGTACGCAATGTATGACGTGCTAATACAGGAGTACATACGAGTGTGAGCGGATGTCTGTTCCGTGCGGGGCTGAGCGCGCGGCTGCGGGGCTCCTCCACCTCCAGCTGCAGGATACTCTCCTGACTGCCCGTGAACTAAAATTACACAAACAATTCCTTTTATACCTTTAACTAACTTTCCGCCCGGGACTTCGTTCCCGTGGGAATTTTAAGAATGATTTTTCCACATAAACCTTCCTCTTGAATCACTCTGATCTATTGCTGAAAACTGCATTCAAATCCGTTGAATAGTTTAAGAGATCCAAGCGAACAGACAGCGGAAGCGACTTCATTTTTTACTATGTAAAGAAAGATAAAGAACTCTAGGATCGACTCCCCACAAGAAGTAAGTGTTCCACCTTACTAAGTAATTAATTTTTCCTGGGTTTTTACATTTGAAAATGTTTTTACATTAGCTGTTCGTTCATTACCAAGCTGCTTCCTGCCTACTTTGTGCTTACCAATCTTGATTTAGAGGAACTAGAAACTTGTTCACAATTTTTTTTATAAGCTTTTGTCACCGTTAGCGCCTATCTAGTTAGTAGAGAGGGAGAGACCTTGAGTTTACAGTGATTAACTATTCATACAAAAATCTCTCATTACTTTATATTTACTTGTATCTCTTTTATTAACACGGAAACTACATCTAATGTAAGTTTGTTGGGCGACTAAATCGTTAATGTTTACACGTTTTTACCTTGAGCTGACCCAAGCGCTCTGCCGTATACCGCTTGATACGAGTAGAAGAAAATTAATAGATTATTATGAAAATACTTGGATGAAGACTAAAACATCTAAAATTACTTACAACAAATCCATAGTACTTGAGTATGTCCATTTTACACATGGGACACGTGCGGTGCTCTAGTAGCCACGGATCTATGCAGTTCTTGTGAAAATCGTGCCTGTAACACAAAGAAATAAGGACATTACAAATTATTTAATAAGTGTGATACAATTAATAGGAACAACTGAAGCAGCGTTTTACATAAATAACTTTTTTTTAATCAGCCCGAATGCGTCCCCACCGAGGGGCACATTACTTAACAAAATTATAAAGTGAAGTTTTTATACAATTTTAATGGCAGAATTGCTAAAAATATTAAACATTAGTCTGTATAGTGTACAAGTAAATATTAAATAAATAAATGTAACTTATTTCAGCTCACCTACAAGGAAGAGATCTAAGTGTTTCTGATACTTTATAAGGTTCTATACAAATGGCGCAGCACTCGCCGTCGCCCTGTACCTCCTGAAAATAAATTGACAAATTGAGCCTTTACTCGAATAATGTCCAATTAGAGACACTACAATCCTCACACACCGATCCATGGTAGACCTATTTCCATTTTAAGCTTAGCCATAAATTATACAGGGTGTAATGTAAGGGACAGCTTAGAAAAACTGAAACCTTGGCCATTCAATTTATCAGAGCATCATTTTGGATGATTTTTCAACGGTATCTACCTACTTCCGGAAAATTTTCGTTTTTTTTTTAATATCTTCCACTTCAAAATTAAATGACTTATTCGAATACACTCCATTTTGCAATTAGAAACCATAATAACAGCGTAAAACACGAAAACCAGCAATGTACATCGCATTCTAACAGCGGCGCGACTCCATGGTTCCATTTTTCAAAATCGTGGACATAGGGTATAAGGTAAACGGATCGAGATGATTTTTTTATGGTAGATAAATAGCTGACGTGATTACAAATACTTTTTACTGTTTAAGTTTTTTTTGTAATCACGTCAGCAGCAGTGGAACACTGCGCAGCGCTTATGTGGGTAAATAACGGAAAACCCAACATAACGTTTCCGGGATAATCACTTGTAGCCGATCATAGTTATGGCTAGACTCCCCTTTAAGACTCACCATTTAAGTATTTGCTAAGCTGTTCCTTACACCCTGTATAATTAGCATACCTTTCTTCCACAGTCATCCATCACGGAGCCTGAATCTCTTGAATTGATGACATCTTTGCCCCACATCATCAATCACAGTTTTGTTACGCAATAACAAATGACGAATCAGATTAATTTCGAATTAGATTCGCCATTTGTTCTAATGTGACAAATGAAGAATCTCAGCTGACGTCGTTTATAATTTAAAACAGAGTCAAATCTGTAAAATCTACATTTATGCTTATACGCCTGTCTAAACAAACAAACTAACGGCTAATTCTGATTTTAATATACGTTGTTAAGACCACTATCAGTAACAAATATCCAAGTTTTCAGCTTCGAAAGACCAGTGCTAATTTAATGAGATTTTAGGTAAATTACTAGGGAAATCGCGACTTTTTTTTCACATATAAAAAATCAGGACTAGCCGTTTGTTTTTTAGTTTAATATTCAATATAACTGGCGTATTATTACGTACATGACAAAATAATTAGAACTTACTCTATCTTCAGTCTTTAAACTCTTAACAGGTATTTTGGAGAGCGCCTTCTTAGCAGCACAGCATAACCGCTTCTGTAATTAAAAAGGGATCACGTGAATATGTTATTTCATTATTTATATTTTTTTAAATAAAAAGCATGGTTATTAACCCTTTTAGCGCCAAGAGTTTTCGTCAAAAACGCCCACCACACGCCACGACATCAAAAAAAATTTTTTTTAATGTCATGGCGTATGGCGAACGCTTGGTGAACGATATTAAAGTAAAAAAAAAAATTATCTGATATATCAGACTGGCGGCGAGGGCACGAAACTTAAACGTCTGATATATCAGACTTTGGCGGTGAAAAGGTTAAATTAATCATTCAAAGTTTATCATTGCATAGAAAGCCGCAAATCAGGTTCCCACAAGCGTCCACTCTATGTCGTTACGTTACAATAAGAACGGGTTTTCAATGAAAACGGGGTATCCAAGATTATCTTTTCTATAGGGTGTCCAGCGCTCGGCTCTATCTCTGTAGGTATCTGATCTGTCATATCCTGGACCATAGTAAGCATACTCAAAATTTACACGGGACAAAGAGCTAGGAAGATGAGTTAAAAGATCTAATGCAATTCTCTACTCTGATTTTAAGTATCATAAATGTTCAAGCGCGGATCCACTGTTTTGGGCACGATGGGCATCCTCGCAACCCTAATAGACTTGTGACGTCATACTTTCACGGTCTATTAAGGTCGATAGGCTGATGCCTTAATAAAATAAAGATGCACTAAATCAATCATAAGCGAGGTCATACTCCGACTCGCACTTGGCCGATTTTCGGGTGGCTGTGACCACAATCGTTTTTGAGGGCTTCTTTTTCTTATCGTGTAGGTATAGTCAAGTGTGTGGTGTACTTGGCTAAACCTGGTGTCAGAGTTTTCAAACCGCACAATGAAAAGGGCTGGATCCACGCCTATAAAATAAAACTACTTTGGCTTTGTAACTAACCGAGAGGCGATCCTTGGCGTGTATGTATCTAAACCGCTGAATGTAGTAGAAGACGAGCCACGCGAGAGATATCACCATCAGCACGATGAATGATATCGACACGAACAACACTGATGTCCTGAAAGCAAAACATCATATTTCAATAGACAAGGGGAAATTATTTGTGAATGAGTCTTATAAAAGACTATAAAGCCGATCGAAGCAGTCGTCTTTGTCATTTTGATAGTGAGAGAAAGAGACAATCAATACTTAATTTTAGATCAAAACTTGAGTCTCCTTTAATACGGGCCTAAGGTCACAGGTACTTGGATCGCCTAAGTTTGAAGTTTTATAGCAGCGATATACCTGGGCGTTTGCGATAGAAGAATATTCACCTTCGATCTAGCTTCTACCTTCCTTCTTTAGAAAATTAATCCACTGCTGACCCATGGTTATTTAATTTTTTTCCTTTATTTTTGGGGGGCGTCCATTAATTACGTGAGGCGTTTTAGGGGGGGAGGGGTACCCCTCTCCCGAGGGGTAGCGGGGGGTCTCTGCAAATATTACGTCATATTTTGCCCCAAAAGAAAAATTACGAGAAAACTAAGTTAAACTAACTAAACAATGTTGTTCCGGAAGCCACTCTTAAGACTACTCATGAGTTCTCGTGGGCAGAATTAAAATAATCCTTTCTTTTCAAATTTGATTTGGTATTTCTAGCTATTTATTACTGTACGATTACGTAAGTTTAAAAATAATTAGGTAAATTGTGTAAGTTTTTTAAATAAATTACAAATTAACCTAATTACACTAAAACTAAGCATTTTCATAAAACTCACGTGAGATAAGGGGGAAAGGAGGGGGTCGAGCCAAATCTCACATTTCTCCAGAGGGGGTGGGAGGGTCGAAAAATAGCCAAAAACACCTCACGTAATTAATGGACGCCCCCTTGTCAATTTGTCTAATTCGATCTAATAGAGAGGTGTGTTAAATTTTTAATGAAAATAGCTTGTAAATTGTTGTTGTTTTGATTGTTTGTGTTGTTAACTTGTTTTTTTTTTGTAAGTCTTGCATGACGAAGCATGTTGCAGATTATTTTTTGTCTCAAACCTGTTGCTCTAAAAAACAGTCTCTATAACAAACGAGATGACGACAAGGTCAACATGTAGGTGAGTAGGTATAAGTCTGTTGTGCTGTCGCGTGTATTAATTTTTTTTATACCTTTCACTCAAAGCCCCAAGCTAAGGTTTTTCCTTGTGTCCTTCGGAATAAACAATAGACACAAAAACCCATGACCTGAGAACAAACATCTACTTTTTACACAAATATTTGCCCCGACTGAGATTCAAACCCAGGACCAAGAGGCAGCGCCACACCACTTTACCGTCAACTTACTTATTAATATTAAGTATTTAAACTTACTTATTAATATTATTGTTGATGTTGGTGAAAGTCTTTCCTCTGATAATCGCGATCATGACGCGAGTGCCGTTGTCTACCAGTCGGGTGATTTCCTCTCCTTTCCATTTGTATGTGAACACCGCGCTTATGTTACCTGGAAACAATAGAAATCAACCTTAGTACAACGATTTAAGATCCATTTTCCTAAAATATGTCCAACACGTACTGTACAATCCTAGGAACGATATTTATTTCATGACATCATTTCGAGATTTTACTACCAATGATAAAATTCATAGAATGGGAAGCCATACTTGATTGAGACTTATTAATTTTCAAGGACATACGCATACATTTTAATTTAATTATGTTATCTATTGAAAAGTAACAATGAATATGATTATTTTTTCAAGCTTCTGTTATTTATGTTTATTGGTTTTGTTAAAGGAGACGGGGACCTGTGGGCCCAAAGTTAACAAGTTGAAATTAGTTTCAAAAAATTAGTTATATTTTTGTAATATAATGTACAAAAACTCAGACAAATTCACAATCTAGGAAACGAGAAAACTGGGAATAATTAAAAAGTGTAATCGATTGAAATCGTCATAATCGATTAAAATAATTATTAATTGCTTTACCTTTACTTGAATGAATTCAGATTGCTTCACATATACCTAAAATGTTATAATTCAACAATAAAAAGTGAAAATAACTTCGTACAAAATATATCTTCGGCCTATTAATATAAAAATCGATTATTTTTGAAATATAAATGTTGTGGCCTTTAACTTATTTTTTTCATGTCTATGATGTAGAGACATACTCAAAGCATTAAAATCTTATTAAAATCGAAAAACAATGACAACCACCCAGCTGTCATAAAAAATCAAATTACTCGTTTCGTATCGTTCCGTGCGTTTTGAGTGTGTTTTTAGTTTCTTGGATTTTTCGACGACCTCAGCTTCTCTCACGGACTTGGCGAACCTTACTTACCTATACGACCCTTGCTTCTACCCCGGACTCCGAGTAACCTGCTTACACGAGTTATTTTGGCTTGTTATTTTGGACCCTTTACGCCTTCCGATTGGATGTTTGCCATGGATCGGTGTATTAATTGCGGTATAGCAACTGGACGCTGCAATACACTTAAATACAAATATGAACAGAGAAAATGAATTAGCTGATTTTATTTTATGGAACCAATATAATAGACGTAGGGCTAATTTTCAGATAATCACTGTACACAACCACAATTTAAATGATTTTCCCCAGCTATCATATGACGAACTTATATTAATATCATTGGGTACCTATCAACTGAAGCAAGCACGTTCCTACTTTGGTGAACATGTAAGAGCAACTGATGGATATATTATAGAAGAGGCAGCCTCGCAGTGCGCTCAATTTGCGTCTACACAGTCAACATGAGCCACGCCGCTAGAAAAATATATGCAATATGATAAAATATTACAGCAAAATTATCTGGGCTACGTCGCGCCATCTGTGCAAAGCCAACCGAAGAACACATAACCTCACTTTTACTGTATCCCCTATATCTCAGCTCCTGGATTGCCAAAAATCACAGAATTTTCGACGATTGTTAGTTGACATGTACTCTTTAAATATACGTTGCTTTCATCTTGTTAACACCTAGGCCCAGGTTTGTATGACAGAGTATCTGTC
The DNA here is from genome assembly GCA_949987775.1 of Aproaerema taeniolella. NCBI lineage: Eukaryota > Metazoa > Arthropoda > Insecta > Lepidoptera > Gelechiidae > Aproaerema > Aproaerema taeniolella. The sequence continues at coordinate 8,719,153 of OX465245.1, forward strand.
TCCTTTAAGAGCGCAAAATCAGTAGGTATGATAGTAACTTCTGATACGACGCCCACGGTACAAACTTTGCTTAGTGTGGGTTTCAATTATCTACGCTCATAGAGTAGACCCCGAAAAAGTGGCTGTCGCTGTGCCACTTTGGGTTTTGCAAAGGATTGAGGAAAATGGAAGGCTGCGGCCTTTGCCCCGCAGAAGAACAACATAGGTTACCAAAAAAGAATTAAGTTATACTTAGTTAAGAGTACTTAGGTTATTAGTCAAGACGTGTGATATCATATCTACAAAGAGCGGTTGTGTAACTGCCACAGATAATGATAAAACAATGATAAACACACCCCAATGCACACACGTCTTTCGCAAAGTGAATCATGTTATACTTTGTTATTTGTTAAAGTTATTCATCGCATATCTCAACATTTTTTCGATGACTAAAAGATCACGACGCGGGAAGCTGAAAAAGTTCATTCTCAAATAAAATGATTAATTGTTTTTGTGATGTCAGACACTGTGATGATGATGAAGTTCTATCTAGGTTTTATTAAATAACATAAGTTACAAAAAAATTTCGTCACTCCATACAACATTTGCGTACATAATTTTCCTTTGTATCATTTTTTTTGCAATTTTAAGACAAAGTACTTAGTTTCCTAGGGGACAACATAACTGTTCAGTTTTACGGTGAGATTCATCCCGTAAAATTTAATTTAATCATTCCATATAAATAAATATCAATGTGAGTATGTTTGTCCTCTATCAACACGAAGACTCTATTATGATGAAACTTAGGTGAGTTTTTTAAATGTTTATTTATTGCAAAAAAGCCAGATTATACAGTAAGCGTCTTAAACAAAATACGGCAGTTGGGAAACAAAGAGAGGACAGCTGACACTTAAAATAGGTCAAACATGTGCTATAAGAGTCAGCTAGTACCTAGTATTGAGACACATGGTGCAGTACAGACATAAACGTTGTTCGGCATATGCGACTAACGGTGGAAGATTTCTAGCACAAAAACGTAAAAAAAAACGAGAACGAAGTCGCGGGGATTAGCTAGTAGTTTTTAAAATCACTAGCTTTCCGCCGTGGGAATTCGGGAAAGTTGTGTAGTTTATGGTATCATCTACCGAATTTACCAATTTTACAAAAATTGGCTAAGCCATTTGAGCGTGAAGAAGTAACAAACATACAAACACACACACACTCAAACTTTCGCATAAAAGTGTGATGTGTTGTGATTAATAAATACATAAATATAAAATAAAATCATATAGTATACGCCTTAACACTGCGACATTTAAGCCAGTTGCGGTGCAGTGCTGCATATTATGTATATTTAGCGCATCTGTTGGCAACACTAACGCAATTGACGGGTTTCACACGGTTTCACTGTCAAGGTAAATGGTGATAATTCCCCCCACCCCTCCCGTTTGTTACGTCAGCCATTTTTACTTCACCCCCGCGAACGCCCTCACACGTGGTTGGCGCACTTACGCCATAAGGAAATGCACTTGCCGGGTTGCAGTTAGTTACGATTTTCGGGTATATTTTTACATCACACTTTTTTCATGAACCGAGTAATATTTAACACTCAATATTGTATTTTATTCAACTGTGAATTGTTGTACGGACGTACATACATACATACATACATACGCTCACGCCTATAAACCCTATCGGGGTAGGCAGAGGATCAGTGCTTCTAGACCTGATTTTTTGTAAAAAAAATAAAGATAATGATTTGATTAAAGCGAGTTTGTCCTGTTTAAAAAAACATGTTACGTCAGACAGGATATAATATAAATTGAGTTATTGCAGTAGCTAATATGTATTTCTTGATAGAGGAAGTGTAATCAATAACCATAATAGAGGAAGTGTCGTATACTGCAGTGATCGCATTAAAACGCATAATGAACAAATGTGTATTTATATGGACAGGGTTATTTGAAAAACCCAATAACCTCGCAGGAGAAGTGACTTATCAGTATCACCGTAACATTGTCAAACCCGTAATATTGTAATTTGACTTAGAAAGATTATGAACTCTCGGTAGACCTACTTAGTGAACTGTACCATTTTTTTCACATTTATATAATATTAATTCAACCTAACCTAACCGAACCTAAATTTATCCTAATTTCATACACGCTTATGATAATGTTAACAAATTAAAGCTTACAATGAATAATTATCCGTCAGTTAAAAAAAAAATTGACATTCCTTCTTTGCCAATAATCAACCATAAGTCAGATTGCCGCCTTTAAATCCTCGCATCTATAGGTACACTAGCTTTTTCCCGCGGCTTCGCTCGCGCAAAGAACTCTTTTAGTCACCCATTTCATTCTTGACCCCTTAGGGGATGATTTTCGAAAAATCGTGAAACTCGTGTCCGTTTCAAGGTATATCTTGACGAAGTTTCGAGTCAAAATGTCAAAAAAAATAGTTTTCTCCATACAAACTTTGAACCCCCATTTCACCCCCTTAGGGGTTGAATTTCGAAAAATCCTTCCTTACGTTATAAAAGACACCTTTTTGCCAAATTTCAGATTTCTAGGTCTAAGGGTTTGGGCTGGGCGTTGATGAGTCAGTGAATCAGGACTCTATAAGGATAGTAAGGATTTATGTACTGATTTGATTGACCATGAAATAAATCTATGTATTTAAGTACGGAGGGCCGCACATCAGGTTACCACAAGGGTTCACTCTGTGCCGTTGTGATAAGAGCAGTTTTGCAATGAAAATGGAGTATCAGACCGTGTTGTGATCGGTTGAGAATAACGCCACCCCATCTCTTTCCGTGGGTGTCGTAAGAGGCGACTAAGGAAACACAAATGAGACCTGCCTCCTAGTAATCCATCCCAGGCAACGACACTTCATTTTTTTCTGAATCTGAGGTGTAGTCCTGTGGTCTCATGCGGTGTGGTAGGCTCTGTAAAGGGCCGTCTGGTTCGCGACCACCCTCCTACCGAAGTCCGACGCCAAACAGCTTGCTGTGTTCCGTCGGTGCGTGGGAGTACCAGTGCTTTTATAGGCATTTTCAGGGTTAACTCGCTCCATCATTGACCTCATCTTTGACCTTATGGTCAAGATTGAGGTCAAGAGTTAATCCATCTTATAATTTAAAAAAAGAATAACCTGATGCACTGGCCTCTGTACAACTCTCGTTAGTAATAAAACAATAGCCTTCGATAGCTGGTTATTAAAGAATACTATATAAATATAAAATTTATTGCACAAACAAATCTATTACACATACACGGTTATCTATATTTGTGCATAAACATTTTCTAGTACTTAATGAACTGGGAAGCACTAATATAGATTTAGTATTATATTATGGGCATGTTGGAGGTAATCAAGTGGCTAAGTAGGAAAAGATATGCGGACACGAAACTAGGGGCTATTATAGAATTTCTGATTATCTATTGACAAGCAACCATGGGAATAAATTGCTCAGCTCCAGAGTTATTCAGATATTAAAATTAGAAGTAAGAAAATTTATATTGATTCACTTAAAACGAGCGACCCTCGGAGTTCCTTGCCTATTCTTCTCCTGAGGAAAACTGCACCTTTGGGGCCGTCCATTAATCAAGTGATGTTTTTTTAACATCACTTGATTAATGGACGGCCCCCACCCAAAATCACGTATATTTTTTAGGATTTAAAAATAATCTAAAAATTTTTAGAATATTATCTTTATATACAGGTATAATAAAATTTTATTCTGAAATTAAAGACCATGATAAAAATGTCTTGACAGAAATTTTGCAGGTTGTTTTTGACTGGAATAAAAATAATATTAAAGGAATAGTGTAATCATGTGAAAACCATATTAATACTAGTACAAAAGGCAGCACATCAAGCTATACATGCTGACCTTGACATCGCCCTTATCTCGCTATTTTGCGGACACCAAACTAGTTCTGCATATATTTTTACATTGAATTGCATTGAACGGGCCGCAAAATTAAGTTGGTTTTACAAAATTATTATTGCTGTTAATATGAACGGTTTTTTAAGAGAAGCGATGGTAAGCAAGTTTTTTCAACAGCATTGTTGCTTTGTTGTAATAATAATCATAAAACAGTTCGTTTGGAACAGGTTATAGTCAAGACGTATTACGAGTGTAACCAGTCGATTACCCATGTAGGTAATTTAAGTAAATAGGTAAGGCATGTAATGAAACGGCACTTGACATAATAAAATAAATAAAATACATACTTATGTCCAACAAATAGGTACCAATAACATATTGTTATAAGACGTCATGCAATAACATTGGCATAGGTAAATTTTCTACAGTCGAGACCATATTAAGCTCAACCTCAAGCTATACACGCAGCAAGGGCGTCGCCAGCCTTTGGCCTAGGTGGGGGCAAGTTAATATTACGGAGGATGAAAAAAATATAAATAGTAGGTACAGTCAAGAGCATGAAGTTTTACCACTTGTAGCGCGAGTCTTTACTTCTATGGCGAATTGGCGTTTGTAATAAGAACGGTTCCAACTTTGGTTGCCTTGCAGTTGCCTACATTTTTTTAATCTCTAGGGGGGCAGCTACCCCCCCTTGGCGACGCCCTTGACACTCAGGCATAATTTACTACTACTTATACAATACTAGGTGACTTTAAATTAGTAAGCGAAAATTTAGGGGCTGATTTTCTTCATAAAACTAAACAACTTTCCCCAAGAAACCTACATGAAACTCTCGAAACCAATTTTCGGCTCCCCGTACAAAGGCAAGTTACCGATGGCAAATTCATTTTTCACTAGCTTTCCGCCCGGGCCTTCGTTCTCGTGGAAATTTGGGAAAATGATTTAGCCTATGTGTTAATCCAGGGTGTCAGCTGCCTCCTTACCAAGTTTTATCAAAATTGGTACACCCGTTTGAGCGTGAAAAAGTAACAAACATCCATACATCCTCACAAACTTTCGCATTTATAATATTACTAAGATATTGAAAGTTATTTAGTTCCGTTAGTTGATTCACAGTTATCCTTATTTTTCACTAAATAATTTAAAACCACTCAATATACATATCGCCCTTACTACAAGGAAATAAAGTTCAAAATAAGGAAGTAAGTAAACTAGTAAATCAGTAAATAAGAATTACCATACAATGCATGTACAAATATTTTTTCTCATGCGGAAGATAGATAGGTATACCAAACCAGCACACTCTGAATACAACCTACACTGTACTGTACAGCCAGCATACAAATTGTTATAACCTTGATTTATAAGGTTTATGTAAAGAGGTTTTAATTCAAATGATAGCGAGACGAAAAACTATTGTTATCTAATAATTATAAAATATGTGGACGCTTTTTGTACCGAGGAAAATATTTTAATTTATATTTCACACATCCTACAGACATAATTTAGATACTTTCCACTATCTATTTAATTTTGGCAGTTATCTACTTATACCAATACAATAAAGAGGAAACATTGTATGTTTGTAAAGAATACACTCAAAAACTACTGCGCCGATTATAAAATGTAATTTTACCAAAAGCTCCCTTATCAGCAGGTGACATAATTTGACCGGATTCCCACGAGAACGAAGTCCCAGACGTAATAGAAAAAGATAACTGCTTAAATCTTTTGTTTTGTAAGCGGAGAAATGTCCAAAAAAGTAACATTTTAAATACGTCTCATCTCGGCCTAGAGACAAAAACAGGAAGATTATTTTATATTTATTAACGATACAGGTGCGGTAAGTAACGTGTAACGCGCGCCCACTTGTATTGTAAAAGAATAAACATAATTATAAAATTATACCAAGTGTTTTTTTTCTTTCACTTCGAGTACAATCGCACTTGAATACAAAAGATAAATATTAAATGACAAACAATATCGATTAGAGAATTTATTGGTCGATTATACTTAATTATTATCATTTATCAACTATCAATCAAATGAAAAGGAATTTTAAAGCTGACGAAGCAGGTGATTAACGGCTGAACTAATTTCGATCGAATATAGCTAAGAACTATCTTGATTACTTCAGCTTTCAAACAAAAAAAACTACAACTAAATCGGTCCATTCGTTTAGGAGACAGACACACATGCCACAGACAGACACACAGATACACAGACATACAGATACATACATCAAACGTATAACACCCCTCTTTTTCAAGTTACGGGACCCAAGATGGCGCTGTCATCCTTTTATGATATCTACGACTTTTAATTTAATAAATATTCATAAAAAGTGTTTCTTCCAAAACAATTATAATCAAAGTACTCATTGTTATGTGATAAACTAGTGTGAACGTTATTTAATCGGGAAAAACAGTAATAAGTAACAAACTAATGTGCAAATATGAAATGACAAAATCTGTGAACAAATATGTGTTTACAGTGTTTAATAGACAAATAAATAGCATAAAACTAGAAATTTCAAACATTGAACGACAGTGCTAAGTGACACTTTATTTTCAATAAATAAATAAACCATAAGTGATGTGAAATATTTATAATTGACCTTCGGACTTAACGGTCAACAGATGAGTATAGTGACTTTTTCAAATAAGTGAACGTTTTATTTAGGACTAGGTTTATTTACAAGTACTATTTGTGGAATACATTTGTGTCATAACGTCGTATATAGATCGTTAAATTCCTACTCTTCTGTGTGATACGATTTAATAATCACTTACAACTTACACCGACATAAGATGGCGCTTATTTGTAATGTGTGCGATAGAAATATACCTGACAATCATTTTCTTGCCTGTTCAATGTGTAAAAACACATTTCACCTAATATGTGTTAAATACTCATCCAAATTATTTTACACGCTAACGCATGACAGAAAACAAAGTTGGTTATGTCAACAATGTAAGTATGTGAGGTCTCCCGAGGAAGAAATAAACAATGTGACCTATAGGAATGCCTTCAAAATTAATGTTCCCACAGAAAACTCCTTTGAGTCCCTATCAGATTATGATGATGATGATGCGTCAGAATACACATCGGTTACTTCGGCAACTTCTGCGGCTCAATTAAACATAAGATGTACAGATCAGAGAGACTGTTCGCAGGATAAAATTTTAGAATTAGAACGCAAAATTACTTACCTTCAAGAAAAATTAGAGATAGCCGAAAATAAGATAATACAACTCACGACGATATGTAACAAGAATAAATCCACCTCGAACTCACCTTCAAGTAATATTCCTCAAAATTCTGCTTTAAAAAATCCATTTGACGATACACTGAGCAACAACAACATGGTAAATAGAATCACAAAATCACTATCCTCGCCCGATAAGCACTTAACTGTGAATAAAGGAGTTGATAACGACCGCATGGCCCGTGGCCAGGTGCAAAACTGCTCGTCACAGCCGCTACCGCCGCCGCAGGCGCCACCAGCAGCTAGACCCCTGGTTCGGCGGGGGAATGATAATCGCTCACAACTGAGCATCAAGAAAAACAAATTATACATTTTGAGTAGTAGCAATAGTAAACAAATTACTTTACTGAAAAACAATGACTTTTTCAATAACTTTGACTACTGTCACTTTATAACATCGGGTGGGAATTTACTAGCACTATTAAATAATATTGAAAAACTGTTAAAATTTTTTACAAAACAAGACTATTGCGTGATTTTTACTGGGGGGCACGATTTCATGTATTCACAGGATTACAACGACCTCATAAGATGTATAAGAAATAAACTGCGAACCATTACCCATACCAATGTTATTTTATCTACTGCAAATTATATGTGTGGTTCACTATTGTATAACTCTAGAGCAGAGATTTTCAATACCTTGCTAGGACAGGATGTCTACAGGGAACGCTATGCCTATTTCTTGGATACAAATTTACACCTTTCCTTGGATATGTTTTCTCAAAAATCGGGAAAATTGAACATGAAAGGGTTAAAAAATATTTTCCAAAATCTAGAAATTCTTATAAAACATATCCAATTAACTTTGTCTTTTGAAAAACTTGGAAAAAATAGTGTGATCTCGGATAAACCATCACAGAAATTGAACAATATATATAATCCCCAGTTTTTTCTATTATAATTCGTTATACATTTTACACCAAAATATATCAGGATTAATCAATAAATCGGACGAATTAACTTTATACATCCAAGAATTAGAGCAGGAAGGTAAATCTATAGACGTATTATGTATTACTGAACATAACCTTATATCTGACAGAGAATGTTTACTTAATATTCCTAATTTTATGTTGGCTACTTGCTTCACGAGAGAAAAGGCCAAAGGTGGATCATGTATATTAACCAGACATGGTCTAAGGTTTAGGACGCTTGACTTTGTAAGAAACAGAATTGCACAAACAGGTTGTTTCGAAAGTTGTGGTATTGAGCTATTAGACCATAAACTTAACATAATTTGCGTATACAGAGTTCCTAAATATAATCTTATGAATCTAAGCATTTTCCACGATTGTTTTGAATTACTTCTATTTAACTTGAAAAATAAAAAAGTTTGTGTGTTTGGGGACTTTAATATAGATATTTTAAAAAACACTACAATGTCATGTAATTTTGAATATTTGTTGAAGGGACATAACTTGCAATTGGTATTTCGGGAACCGACGAGGTTAAAGAGTGGAACTTGTTTAGATAATGTAGCTCACAATTTAAAAGGATGTAAAGGAGAAATATTGGACTATGGACTTTCGGACCACACAGCTCAATTAGTAAAAGTTCCAGTCAAAAAAACTTGTACTTTAAAGGCTTGGAAGGTCCAAAGGCGTGATTACTCTCCGGACAATATCCGCAAGTTTGTAGATTGTATGAAAAGCCTTTCGTTTTCTGAAATATATAATTGTACAGACACTAATGCGGCTTGTAACTTGTTCTTAGATTTATTTAATTTGTTCTACGATCTCTGTTTTCCCTTTATAACTTTGACAATTTCATGTAGAAAGAGGTGTAAGTGGATTTCAAGAGGTATTCGAAAGTGCTGTCAGAAAAAACGTGAACTACTCTGGAAAACTAGGAGGGACGGTAATTCAGCTAATAAAACTGCCCTAAAGACGTATTCAACTAGACTTAGAAAAATAATAAAATTAACACAAAAATCACAAAATAATTATTACATCAAATCATCACAAAATAAATCAAAAGCTACCTGGAAAATAATAAATAATAATAAATTTAACTATCCTAAAGAACCGATTAGCGAAATTTTTCATGACAACAAAATTATCACCAATACATTGGATATAGCAGAGGCATTTAATAACCACTTTATTGACCAGATCCAAACAGATAGTACAAATAAGTATAAACCTTCCAAAGGTATACTAGAACTCAGAAATTCAAAATCTATATTTATGGCCCCCTCTACAGCGCCAGACATAATACGAATAGTTACCTCCTTAAAAAACAAAAACAGTGTGGGTTACGATGGCTTCTGTACTAAGGTAATCAAGGCTGCTTCATATCAATTGGCTGGTCCTCTTAGTTACATCTTAAATTTGAGTATAAGTGAAGGAGTTTATCCAGAGAGACTTAAACCTACAGTTGTTTTTCCACTGCACAAAAAGGGTAAAAAACAGGACATGGGCAACTATAGACCCATTGCTATACTGTCTGTATTTTCAAAAGTTTTTGAAAAGTACATATACAATGCCATATACTCATTTTTGGAGAAGAGTAATACCCTAGTATCTGAACAGAAAGGTTTTAGGAAAGGTAATACAATTAATATGGCTCTCTACGAATTACTTCATCCAGTAACATTTAATATGGACTTGCCTAGCCCTATATGTGCATTGTATATGGACCTAACCAAGGCATTTGACTTCGTGAATCACGCTACACTTATGGATAAGTTATTTTTGTATGGAATACGGGGGAATGTGCTGAACCTTATAAAATCTTACCTCAGCAGTAGGCCTCAAATAGTAAGATTAGTACAACCCTGCTTAAATACGGCACGTGAGATCGTATACGATTCCAAGTCTAGATATGTATGCAGTGGTGTTCCGCAAGGAAGTGTATTGGCACCATTACTATTCTTATTATACATAAACGACCTACCTAAGTGTATTGACCACCCGATGATACTTTTTGCCGACGATAGTACGGTTCTTATTCCAGGAAATCGGAATAGTGATGCATATCAAACCGAAATCAACGACACCTTGACTGACATAATTAGTTGGCTAGATAATAATGACCTTAAAATTAATTTACTAAAAACTAAAATAATGCACTTTAGGCAAAGAACTGCGGATCCTTCACTACAAATTAAATATAGGGACATCAACATAGAATCAGTACAATCGACTTGCTTTCTGGGAGTACAAATTGATCAGAGTCTGAATTGGAAAACTCACATTGATAAACTATGTGGTAAACTGTCTCATCACTCTTACGCCCTGTATAAACTTTCAAAGACAGTTAGCATCGATACTCTTCTAGTGGCATATCACGGTTTCGTTGTTTCAAGTTTGAGATACGGGGTCATCTTCTGGGGGAATTCTACAGATGTTAACAAAGCTTTCAAAGCACAGAAGAGGTGCATAAGATCGATGTGTGGCTTGAAAAACACTGATAGTTGTAGGGAATACTTTCGAAAGTTAAAAGTGTTAACACTGCCAAGTATGTACATATACGAGGTAGCCAAATTCGTTAAAAGTAATTTGCACGAATTTCGGCAAATATCCCAAGTGCACAGCAGAAATACACGACACAAAGAAAGGCTCTGCGTCGTTCCCGCCAAAACCTCTCTTTTGCACAAAAGTTTTTTTTGTATGGCACCAAAGCTATACAATAATATTCCAATACAAATAAAGAACTCTTCTAGTATGAATATGTTTAAGAACAAGTTACTGGCACTTCTTATAGATAAGGCGTACTACAAAATTGATGAGTTTATTTGTGACAAGTTTTAATATTTTAATTATTTGACATTTTACATTGCTTTGACATTTAATTGATTGACATTTTAAATTATTATTTTATTTGGTAACTTGTTTTATTTTCCATTAATTTCTTTCTTTTGACATGTTATTTATTAATTTTTGTTTTGACATTTTATTTTATTTTATGCTTTTTTTTGTGTTTTGACATTTAATTTTACTGTACTTATAATTTTTAACTGTTCACTAATTTTTAATTATTTAGACCCATTATTGTTTAGAAATATTTGCATGCCAGGCAGTGGCCGAATATGACAGAACCACACTTTAAAATAAGCCCATCTTTGTACTCATATTCAGCAAATAAATGATTTGATTTGATTTGATTTTTGTCGGGGGTTAAAATTTTTTTTTGTCTATACTAATATTATAAAGAGGAAAGATTTGATTGTTTGTTTGCATTGAATAGGTTCCGAAACTATTGGACCGATTTGAAAAATTCTTTCACCATTAAAAATCTACATTATCCCCGATGGACATAGGCTACATAATTTTCCCGATTTCCTACGGGAACGAAGTCCCGGGCGGAAATGCTAGTCTTAAATAAAACGTTATTACTTTAGGAGCAACGATGCCACAGACGGACACAAATACACACATCAAACGTATAACACCCCTCTTTTTTGTCGGGGGTTAAAAATAATCTGTTGTGTTTACTGTGTATACTAATATTATAAAGAGGAAAGATTTGATTGTTTGTTTGTTTGCATTGAATAGGTTCCGAAACTATTGGACCGATTTGAAAAATTCTTTCACCATTAAAAAGCTACATTATCACCGATGGACATAGGCTACATAATTTTCCCGATTTCCTACGGGAACGAAGTCCCGGGCGGAAATGCTAGTCTTAAGTAAAACGTTATTACTTTAGGAGCAACGATGCCACAGACGGACACAGATGCACACACATCAAACTTATGACACCTCCTCCCCCTTTTTGTAGAGGGTTAAAAAAGGAACACTTACGTAAGTTATCTGTGAAGAGCTTCATCTTTTCTAGCACAGTGGTGTCCCTGTCGTTGTATATGAGCACTGCGGACGCATTCGCCCGCCACGCATTCTGCACCTGTAATCAAATGCAAAAATGTTAGAAAAAAAGTATGAGAAATGGGACGACATAGTGATGATGCCAAGACCTTTATAATTTTTGCAAGTAAATGAATCTTATAAGTAATTGAATTTATTCCTGAAGTAAATTAACAAGGTTATTTTTTAACTACAAAAAAAAACTCTAAAATAAAAAAAAAACGTAGGTATCACTCCTGACATTCGATTCTTCATCAGCCCATATACGTCCCCACTGCCGGGGCACGGGCCTCCCTCAATAACATGAGGTTTAAATGCCATACTCACCACGCTTGGAAGACGGGTTGGCGAGGGTTTTGATATAATTGCAGAGATTTCCTTCTCTGTGTGCAGATGAACTTGCTTGCATATACCTATATTTACCTTAGTCGCCTTGTACGACACCTCGGTAAGAAAGAGGGTGGTCCTATTCTACTCTGCCGGGGACTCACACGGCTTGTACAATATACAGGGCTCTCTTTCAACCTCTCGGGTGGTTAATCAGTCCATGAAACTGAACAACTTTAAAATACGAAAAAAAATGTTGAGTTCCCATACAAACTTCATCAACATATATAGCCCATTTTGTATGGGAGATCAAATTTTTTTTCGTATTTTGACCTATGTTCCTTGGGATAGTTGTTCAGTTTCATGGACTGATTAACCACCCGAGAGGTTGAAAGAGAGATAACCAAAGCCCTGTAACTTTTAATCAACTATAGCTAAAGACCATCTCGATTACGTCAACTTTCAAACAAAAAAACTGCATCGAAATCCCTCCAGTCGTTAGGAGCTACGATGCCACAGCACACACAGATACACACGTCAATCAAACTTATAACACCCCTCTTTTATTGTCGGAAGTTTTCCAAAAGTGAGTGTCGGCAGAACAAATAAAAATTTTCGCCACTCCATACAACTTGTGCGAATCGGGCTAATTTGCCTTTGTATGTATGGGGAGTCGAAAAGAAGACATTTTTTTGGGCCCAGTAGCAACGGTACCATATAACGATGTTATTATACCCTAAAATAATAACTTAATTTTATAGACAATTAGACGAAAGATTAGGTTTAAATGAAACCGGAATCATAAAATCACGGGACTCTTTATAACACGAAATTCTTCCGTTTTAAAGTCCAGGCATAGACATAGAAAAAATAAGTTAAATAGCATAGTCAGGGTCTTACGTTAAACAATTAGTGTAAAGAAACGTCGGATTTCATATAAATTCCTTAGGGAAAGTTGTTCAGTTTCATGAGGAGAATCAGCCCCTAAAGTTTCGCTAACTACTTAATTTAAAGTCACCTTTTATGGAACATTACTTTTCTGTTTTTCAAGATGTTCATCATAATTTTTTCAAACATTTTTTTTGACGGCCGGTTTGGCCCAGTGGTAGTGGCGCTACCTCTTGATCGACAGGTTCTGGATTCGAATCCCAGTCGGGGCAAATATTTGTGTAAAAAGCAGATGTTTGTTCTCGGGTCACGGATGTTTGTGTCTGTCTTTATATGTGTTCCGAGGCCGAGGGAGCCACGACACAAGGAAAAACCTTAGTGTGGGCCTTTGAATGTATGGCAATTTATTTTTTATTTATTTTATAAAACTTCAAGCTTAAAGTTTAGCCAAAATAGCGGCGTCTAACAGTCTGCTAGACCACATAATGTAGGTGCGTAACAAATGTATCATATTGCAGTATATTATTTATCTATTCTATACGATAAGGAAATTACTATCACCGTAATTGTTAGGTCACATATCCAGCACCTAGCTTATGTCCCCATTCTCTTGATAAGAAAGATTGATGGACAGATAATAGTTTTGTTATTTGAGAAAATAACTTTAGGTACAGCAGGGCAATTGCGCTAAAAAAAGTGGATTGAGTCTCAATTGACGTTTCAATTGCGATTCAATCCACTTTTTTTAGCGCGATTGCCCTGCAGTGCATCTATTTTCTTATTGTAGTTCGCCAAATTTCGAATTAATGGGCCTTTTTATAATTATTCGAAAACGGCACGGCAAAATTGTATTACCATTGCCTCCGTAGTAGTAATACTAGAAGCTGAGAACATAGGAGGCAATGGTAATTCAAATTTTGATTTGCCGTGCCGTGCCGTGCCGTTCGAATTATAATAAAAAGGCCCAGTGAATTGATTTTCAAAAGACACAAGAACGAGACACACTGTTTGCCGAGATACGTTAAGGAAATAGAACCACTGTAGATGCTTGTTATTTTATTTGTTTGATAAAAACAGTATCTTCATTAGGATCTTGCGATTTCGCGCAACTCGTGCAACTTTTCACACACTCAAGATCCCACATTAAGGTTGCCAATGTAGGTAACACGTTACTTTTGGAAAATACTAAAAAACAAAAGCGAACAGAAGCTCTTTATATTATACAAATGTTTCCCCTAACGGTCATTGAAGCCAGAATTGTCTGTTGATTTTGACAGTAGAATCAAGTGTTCTATAAATCCTTAACCAAGTAAATGATGTATGTAGTTTCCGACATGCTTATAATTGTTTAAGCGTATTTAGTACGTGTGAGTAAGTATTTTATTTCCTGACGGGGGGCGTATTTCAAATATCTGCTTTGAAAATGTAAGAATGTGGTCAGGGAGTTGATGAGTCAGTGAGTCAGGACCTCCTATTTCATATACAGGGCTTTAGGTAAATCTCTTTCGACCTCTCGGGTGGTTAATCAGTCCATAAAACTGAACAACTTCCCAAGGAACATAGGCCAAAATACGAAAAAACATTTTTGATCTCCCATACAAAATGCGCTATATGCTGATGAAGTTTGTATGGGAACTCAAAATTTTTTTTTCGTACTTTGACCTATGTTCCTTGGGGAAGTTGTTCAGTTTCATGGACTGATTAACCACCCGAGAGGTTGAAAGAGATTTACCTAAAGCCTTGTACATATAAATAGATAGATAAACACACTTTACTGTAATCTTTACTGGGTTCTAAACTTTGATAACACTGATGAATGATAAGATAATTTTCTCCTCCAAATGCTTTGATTTCTGAAACTTATTTACGGCGCGTGCGATACAAATCCTGCATACACGGGTGTGCAAGAATCGCGCGAGGGTTTAATAGCAAAACCTCTTAAGAAGACATCATTCTTCGTATTTTTATTCTAAAAACGAGAATCTATTTTCATAAAGGTAAGTCTGGTTTTTATTTCTACTTTTGAAATAAATAATAAAAACTATACTTTGAAGAATGAAATGTTATCGAAGCGCGAGCGAAGCGTCTCCGTTTTAGCTTGGGTAAAAATGCTTTTGTATATCTGTCCTCGAAACGGAGTCTGTCCGGATGTCTGGCTGTTCTCATCAGGATTCTCGTGAAAGTTTTTGAGCAGGTTCGATAATTACATGTAATTTTTGTAGATTCAGTTTTTAGATATTTTTTAAATGTACCCCCATGGGCATTAAAATAATCAGTCAGTTAGAAAAATGTTGACTCGCGATATCTACAGCTCACAGAGCCACTAGTATTATAAGAGTTATAGGTATATGTCTAGCGTATATACTAGATAAGTAGGTTAACTATATACCACATATGGTGATTTGCGTCACGAATGTTCTTGAGCACTTATAGGCACCACCATCTCTTTTCTAATGTGTGGCTTCCCGTTTCGGTAAATACCACTCTAGAAACGTGATCAACTAGTTTGTGAACTACAGTTAGTTACTCTATACTCTATGGCTACAGGCTCGTAGCCCAGTGAGGTTAAGCAACGCAATGCAGAGGCAAGGGACCTGATGGGTAACCAGAGCGGCAATTTTTTTAGGTACTTTAAATCCTCTGTCTCGGCTGTTGTCAATTGACAATTGTCAAACCTTGTCAGGCCATTTGGTGGTTAGAAAACTGACACATCCGAGCTAAGACGGACGTGTGACGTAATCTTGTCGCAAGTTATCGCATAGCGTCAATACGGAACAAGCGGAACGACGACGAATTGAGAAAATATGTCTTGCATCCATATTAGCCATGCAGGATAGGTCAAGTTTGCCGGATACTTGATTATATAAAACTAGCTTCCTGCGCGGGCCTTCGTTCCTGTAGGAATTCGGGAAAAGTATGTAGCCTATAATAATATATTCTTTATTGCACAAACATAGTTATTAAATTAATTGGAAAAACCAAGTGTACTATGTTACTCAGGCATAATGTAGCATCCTTTTGAAATCGGTCCAGTAGTTTCGGAGCCTATTCAATGCTAACAAACAAACAATCAAATCATTCCTCTTTATAATATGTATAGACTAGCATCCCGCTCGGGACTTCGTTTCCGTGGGAATTCAGGAAAGTTGTGTAGCCTATGTTACTCAGGGATAATGTAGGATTCTAATGGTGAAAGAATTTTCAAATCGGTCCAGTAGTTTCGGAGCCTATTCGTTACATACAAAAATAAAAATTTTCCTCTTTATAATATTAGTATAGAAGTATAGATTTTACCTTTACAATAAGGAAGAAGGCAGTAACATTTTTTTTTTAAATGCCACACAGTCACAGGCAAATAAGGATGCCCTTGTGTCTCATGGGACACAACCCAAAAAGGCATCAAGTCAC
Source organism: Aproaerema taeniolella (assembly GCA_949987775.1). NCBI lineage: Eukaryota > Metazoa > Arthropoda > Insecta > Lepidoptera > Gelechiidae > Aproaerema > Aproaerema taeniolella. The sequence continues at coordinate 8,735,723 of OX465245.1, forward strand.
GAAAAAATAAAAATGATTGAACAATGAAACTACTAGAATAGAAAATAAAAAAATTATCTGGCAAATAATACAATAGGTACTTAATTCTTAAAAAACTGGATTACAAATTGCCGAAACGGATGCAGCTCAGCAAAATTCCACAGTCTGAGCCGTGACGCTGATTTTGAGCTGCAATGCAACCGGTTTGGTAGACTAGGTGGAGTATACACATACAGATTACAACAAACAAAACTAACTTAAATAACATTGATATCGACTTTTTTCATCAGTATATGGCACACTCAACCGCACACTAAAGTTTCCTTCATGTCGTGAGTCTCTTGGGGCACGGCACTATGGCAACAAGCATCTGCTTTTTACACAAATGATCGAACTCGAATTTTTTTATAAGATTTGACGTTCGATTGAATAGACTTCGAAACCATTCTAAAAAAACTTCCATTTAATAGAAAGAGACACAAAAGAAACAAAACATACCTTTTTTATGAAGGCATTTATAGAATGCTTGTCTTAGAAAATTACTTAAATATAGGCTTTTATGAAAAACAATCTTTTCTGGAATTTTCGATATTTCACATTCCTATCATAATGTCTGATAACCTTAACAAATACCAAAGTCGTAAAGGTATCAAAAATGTCTACAACTTATCGAGATTACAGTTTATGAAGCGATTCATTGCGTGCTAAATAACTCCACTAGATTAAAAAACGTAATAATAATAAACTCTATACACACTTAAAGGCCCACACTAAGGTTTTTCCTTGAGTCGTGGGTCCCTTGGAATATACACTGAGACTGATACGAACACCCGAGAACTAACATCTGCTTTTTATACAAATATTTGCCCCGGCTGGGAATGAAACCCAGGATCCGTCGATCGAGAGGCATCGCCACTGCCACTCGACCAAACCAACCTTCAAAACCTTTCACCTTCGACTATAAAAATACGATAATAAACACAGAGTTTAACGCCACACTGTACTTCCCTTGCGATGTTCAATAGCCATTGTAGGCAATGTCTGTTTTGAATAAATTTTAACAAAAGGGATTGTATTCAGTTTAAAAAATTTATCAGTTCAAAATAAAACACGATCACTTATTCAATTGTTCTTTGTCGTACCCACATGATAATAAATCGTCATGACCAAAAGTCTATGAAGCGAGCGTAGTCGTAATCTCTAATTGGTTCAATTTTATTCTAATTTAAACCAGAAAATACTTCTACACTTAGTAAACTGTACAAAAGCAAAATTAAATAAAAAATGGAAAAGGTATTTGGACATCTATAGGTAAAATACAACACAATACTCTTTATTACCCATCAAAATAAATAATCATAAAAACAAAAAACACGTTTATCTTTTGTGTACAATGCGGCGGCCTTAGATATTTCAATAATATTAATAAAAATATTGCTATTAACTGTAGAACAAGGTCGCCTTTTGGCACTAAATATAAGCTTTTCTCCTCATCTTTATAATTCTTTGGTGAATAAATAAAAGTGAGCTACCTTAATCTCAAAGTTGCAGTTGCCGCGGCGTATAACCGCAATCCACGGCTCCGAGGGCAAGGGATCGCTAGGGTTGAAGGTGGACAACAGAGGCCAGGAGCACCCGCTGTGGTCCTGATCTCCTCCGGGACCCTTAGCCCGCACGTGGACCGCCACCCCCCGGGACGAGGTGATGATGCCCTCACCATATTTTCCGGACTGTGAAGAGAAATAATAACAATATGATTAATGGGTTTCAGTGGAACTGTCTAACCAAAACCTTTAGCTGGAATAAACAACCTGAACGGATTGGGTCAGTAAAAAAGTTTGCAAAATATGTAAGATGGGGTCGAACTTAGAAGCTCTCGCGTAATTCCATTTTCCGACTCTGTACCTCTTATTTCGATTCGAATGTACATAAAACTTGCTGTAGTTGTCTTAAACAGACCACAGGATATCAGTGTAGTACGATCTGAATGGTGTGGGAAGCGTGGAAAAGCCCCGAACAAATAGCGTGGGTATTAAGTCTGGTCCTTGTGACTACGGGTGGTGGTGGATAAAATACCAAAATACAAGGGAAAGTATGAACCTTTAGAGTTAGCTAAATTGTGATGATTTCTTTGCCCTTACAAAGCGTCTACGCGATCGGTTTTTATCCCCTGGACAAAAAGAGGAATGTTATAAGTTTGACGTGTGAATCTATGTATCCGTCTGTAGCATCGTAGCTCCTAAACGAATGGACCGATTTCGATACGGTTTATTTTGTTTGAAAGCTGACGTAATCGAGATGGTTCTTAGCTATTTATTGAATGAAAATTTGTTCAGCCGCCGGTTAAGAGTTATAATATATATTATAAGCTATGAATGGCGGGGGTGACACCATTTTTAACCCCCGACGCAAAAAGAGGGGTGTTATAAGTTTGACCGCTATGTGTGTGTGTCTGTGTGTCTGTCTGTGGCACCGTAGCTCTCAAACGGGTGAACCGATTTGGATGCGGTTTTTTTTATTTACAAGCAGGGTTTTTGGCGATGGTTCTTAGATACGTTTTATCAAAATCGGTTCAGCCGTTTCAAGGTTATCAGCTCTTTTGTTAGCTGCGGTAGGGTTCTTAGACTCTTAATGTGTATTTACTTTACTTTCAAACATACATGTGACCTAAAACTTGAAATACTCATGTATGCTTAATAACTATGCAGGGTTATGGAACTCTTGGTCTGATGCTGCAGCCAGGATATCCAGAACACTAGCAAACTCTTAAAAAAATAATAGCAGATATGTCGTGTTTGGACTCGTTTTGTTCAGTATTTGATTCTGCATACAATGCAATGGTGGCAACACGGTGAGCTGATGCTGCGGCCAGGATATCCAGAACACTAGCACATCCTTGAAAAAATAATAGCAGATATGTCGTGTTTGGACTCGTTTTGATCAGTATTTGATTCTGCATACAATGCAATGGTGGCAACACCGTGAGCTGATGCTGCGGCCAGGATATCCAGCACACTAGTACACTCTTAATTATTTTGAAAATAAATTAAAAATTTTGAAATAAAAATTAAATTAAAAATTTAAAACCCCCCCCCCCCGCAAAAAAGTAAAGCGGACATTTAAAAAGTAAAAAATAATACCTTTCGTTGAGCCATCAAATTCATTTCAGAAATACCTATATATATATTTTAATTATCGAAATCGATGGATGGCACGATAGGGTTTGCTCATTAAAATGGCGCTATAATGTCGCGTCGGGGTACCGCTTTAGTGAATCAGACCCTTCATTTGATTGACTATTCACTGATTCACTAAAGCGGTACCCCGACGCGACATTATAGCGCCATTGTAATGAGCAAACCCTATCGTGCCATCCATCGATTTCGATAATTAAAATATATATATAGGTATTTCTGAAATGAATTTGATGGCTCAACGAAAGGTATTATTTTTTACTTTTTAAATGTCCGCTTTACTTTTTTGCGGGGGGGGGGGTTTTAAATTTTTAATTTAATTTTTTTAATTTTAGAGTTACTTATCTAGCTACAGTTTTCCCGGGCCTCGAATAACATTAATTGACAGACCTAATGCTATCGATATACACCTAAATAAATAAGTATCGTAACATACTAAATGATGTCAATAACACTTAAACACAGAGATAATAATTACTAATTGCTCTATAAATAAACCACTTACGCTTGAGTTGCCCTAACAGAAAAAAATATTTTAAGTAAACAATCGTGAGATCATGAGCAAGAGAGAAATAAATATTTTACTGTGTATTCTAAATATAGCATTATTTGATTTTGATTTAGTTGGATAAATAAACAAGGTGCACTGTAGAGCAGACATAGTTTAACACTAGACTTTGTGTACCGTTCTTATTTTGTATGATAAAGACGAAATATTCTGCATATTCTGTTTTGTTATTTATTTATGTATGGATTTTTTGAACAAATTTTTAAACCCCTAAATACAATATCACAATAGCGCTCGCGGAGACTAACGTCTTTGTAGCTTAGCATAGATAGGCGTATATTGGGGCGAGTGGCCGTGCCTAGTGCCCACCCCAGTCTAGGGCACAGGCCTACCCCAGTCTAGGGCAGAGGCCTACCCCAGTCTAGGGCTCAGGCCTACCCCAGGATCTTGGGTTACCGATTCGAAATTCTATGATGGACGCTAAAATACTGATAATTATCTACAGCCAAGAAATTTACATACTTGTTATATACTATAATACAGTGCATTCCATTTAGTTACTGTTGAATACAAAGTGTATTAATATTCGCGCCATAAGGCGAAGTGACTAGCGGGTGCATGCCATTTGGTTCCCCTGAAAAATAACCCTAGATACACCAATGTAGCTTAGGTTGTCTATGTTGCTTTGATTCGATACTACTAATCATTTCCCGAACGCTTCTCTCTCTTGCTGCACTTTTATGTATTCCTAGGTCAATAGGCTGTGCTCATAATAGTGCGAAGATTTCTACGGCACTAGAGCTCCTCGGCAAATTGATAAAGGAAGTTGTTTAGGTACGTTAATATTCTGCGCAGCCTACTAGGAAATTGTTTCGTGGCGTTTACATTTAATTTTTCTCGTCAATACAGGACCCCGATTCTGTTAATACTTAAGTTGTGTGTCGATGGAATGGAATATTTTTTATATATTTGCTGACAACCACCCCGACCAGCAGCGCCACCGCCAACCGAACGTAAAGTTGCAAACCACCTTTCAACTGATAATTTAGTTGGTGGTGGCGCCAACAGTCAAAGCAGCCATCATTAGATGTATTGGATAGTTTTTAATTTCGCCACCTGAACGGATCAAATGGCGACCATTCCATCGACACACAATTTAAGTTACAGAATCAGGGCCCTGTTTATCGATTCAATAAAGTATCCCAAATAAGTCTAAGTAATTAGTTATTAATTGTTGTTATTCTAGAAATGAGTAGAAGCGGAAGGATGTAGGTTGATAACCCGACTATTGTAAACAATTCATTGAACAGCGCGACCGCGGCGCGGCGCCTCTCAGTGTCAAGGCAGAACAAATTCAATCAATAACAATTATTCGCGTTGCTACCCATAGTAAAGTTTACACACAGTTACACAATTAATGTCAGACTTTTTTAGGCTTGGATTTTGGCTCTTGTTGGGTTTTGGTAACGAAAGTTTCGCTTCATGCATAAATGCTTTGTAAACTTTGGAATCAACATATACGTCGAAGATACAGACATACAAAATCATATCTAGAATAGCTCCAGGAGACTGGCCTCGTTGCTCCACTTTGCAGTCAAATAATTTCTTTTTACCGAAAAAGCCGGTTTTTTTTGCCAGCTTTCAGTTGTGACAGGAATGTCTCACTGAAATGTTATCTGGAAGAAATAGATTTCAAGCCATAAGGCCGCCTTGTTGTATACTATGTTCTATATTATACACGTGTTGTGTATTCTTTTTTTGCAAACAAAATATTTATACTTTATAAAAGATCCGGTGTTCTGTACATAAAAAGAGTGCCCCATAACCTTTTTGCAAATCTTGTAAAAAAAGGACTAAGTACCTTAGGTTAGGACTCATCCCAGCACAATGTGCAGTGTACTTTTTATCATATCAGTCCAATGCCCTACCTCGGACCTTGTTGTATGCGTCAAGTGTTTTCTTGATTGACGTACGGAGTACGTGTGCTATCGAAATAGATATATAAAAAAACGTCACATACTGAACAAAAAGTCGATAAAATATTATTGAAGTGAAAATTTCTTTAGCGGCGTTGAGCACTTTTAGTATGGGGAAAAAATGTTCGTACAAAGTCATACCGGACGAATCGAAAATGCGTAAGGCGGAGGGAGAGTGAAAACTTCTTTGTTGTGCACTTTTTGGGATGGGTAAAAAAAGATTGTAAGCGTAAGGTCGAGGGTTCGAATCCTGGGAGAATAACGGGACTCTTTTTGTGTATTTTGTTTTATTTCCATATTAATGCACAACGTTAATGTTCAAGTTTTCACTTCTGCTGGCACTCCCGGAGTGCAACCCGTTGTTTTTTTTACAAACGTTGTTCAGGGGACTTACCCCTATAAATAAAAAATAAACTTAGGTTATAAAAAAAAAATTCGCTTCTACATAGATTTTGTGCGATCAGCTGATTTGCCTTTTTATGGGAAAATGACAATTTTTATTGATAAATCCTTTACTAATATTATAAATGCGAAAGTTTATGATATTAGTATGGTTGTTTGTTACTCTTTTACGCTCAAACGACTGGACTAATTTTGATAAAATTTGCTGTGGAGGTAGCTGTCACCCTGGATTAACACAGGCTACATAATTTTTCCAAATTCCCACGGAAACGAAGTCCCGGGCAGAAGGCTAGTTTTATATATGTTCCTTGGGAAAAGTTGTTCAGTTTCATGGGTAGAATCACCCAGTAAAATTTCGCTATCAAATTTATAGTCACACCATATATAAACATAAAGATACTAGGTATATGTACGTATATGACAGTTATGTGTCTTGTTGTAAGGGCATAGTACGATAAAAATGAAACACAAAACGCAACTCATGAAGTCTAGCGAACCTACGCGACGGTGTACATAAACACCAAATAAACATCACAATTTTCATTGATAAGACTATGACGTCAGTAAAGGCTGTTGACCGCTGGCATTTATCAAGATGATCAGGCGATTTATGAAAGATTTCGATGAAAAAAGATTATGGAATTATATTTATTCTTTATTTTGGCAAAAACATTTTTCTCTGACAATATTGTGCATAATATAGATATTCTCTCAAAATGTTAAGTTTTCTAATAAACTTGGATTCACAAACGTCCCTATTAGGCTCTAAAGAGATAAAAAGAGCAACCCCCAGAGTTTCTTGCCTATTCTTCTCGAGGGGAGATTGCACCTTAGCGAATAGGCGAAGAGTTTAAAGAACTGTAATTCACTATTTTGACTTATTTTTTAATAACATTCTAAATGTACTATAAACTAAAACTTTTTTGACCAACTGCTCATAACTTTCCAATTTTCCAAACTTTCCAATTTGCTATGCCCTTATATATCAGATTATTATATTATTTAAGACCTTATTTTAAGATACAGATATGCAAAAAAAAAAGTAATACCTGGGAAAACTGTCAAATTTGTCAGTCGAAATCGACAAAGAACGTCTGAAAATCCGACACGATTTATCGTCCCCATTTTCGTTCACATTAAAATTTTATTCTTAGGAAGAACTTGCTCAGTGTTATGTGTCATGAAGTGTCACTTCGCCCTCAATATTCCGACCTAATAAATCGTTTGGAGCCAGTGAACTAGAAAACAATACGCAGACTCCGGATGAAGACACTGTTCATAACTCATGCATAACAATCACATTATTAATAGGTTTACCATATAATAAGATAGAAGACATCTTTCTGAGTAAAGAATGGTGAATCAGTCTACAGGGCTTTAGGTATCTCTCTTTCAACCTCTCGGGTGCTTAATCAGTCCATGAAACTGAACAACTCTTTCCCAAGGATCATAGGTCAAAATACGAGAAAAAAAATTTGATTTACCATACAAACTTTATCAGCATATAGGGCATTTTGTATAGGAGATAAAAAAATTATTGGTCTTTTTTTTGGACTGTTTAACCACCCGACAGGTTGAAAGCCCTGTATATTTTCCCAACACAAGCAAACCAATGCTTACTAGGCTGGCCTCAAGCGAAATTATGCATAAGTATTCTTAGAAATAAATAAATTTTCTTTTTTTTTTCATTGTTAATATTGGGCAAAAAATTAAGTATGTGAATCAGCTAACAAAACTGGACTTTGGACCCCAAGAAACGAACCTAGCTTGGTTCCCAAGGGAAAAGATCGGGACCTACCTCCATGTAGGCACAGAGGCCAGCGCATCAGGTTACTCCATTTTCATTGCAAAACCGCTCTTATCACAACAGCACAGAGTGCACGCGTGTGGTAACCTGAGTTGCGGCTGCTCCGTACCTACCTCTGCAATGTGATACGAGGTTACTAAATTATACAATTACATCTGACTGCTGCTAATGCTCTGTCTAAGGGATTATAGGCATGAGCGTATGTATGTATGTAAATTATATTTTAGGAAGTGTAACAAGGTACAGTCTACACCTATTTGGGAATTAAAGCATTCACCTACCTATTTGAAAATTAAATTATATTTTAGGAAGTGTAACAAGGTACAGTCTACACCTATTTGGGAATTAAAGCATTCACCTACCTATTTGAAAATTAAATAGATTTGAAATTATTACTTGTCAATGACTTATAATTTCTTACCACCATTCATCCCACTTATGATATAATTAACGTAATGTTTTTACGTATTTAATAGCTGGTATAAAGTAGGAGTTTATGAATAATCAAACAGTAATGACCATAAAGTACCGGAAAAAATAATTTTTGCTCTTTGGCAAATTTACTTTTTTTGTTGTGTACGGTGTTTTTCTACCTAGGTACATACATATATATCGTTGCAGTAGAAAGGGATGGATTACGTTGGTTGCAAGGGGCCTCGAAGGGAATGTTGTTTTCCGTCATAATAGATGTCACTGGAAGATTGTAAAAACCGTAATATTACAATTTCACTAGTGCTCAAATTATAATATCTTGCGATATTAAAATTTACCTCATTTGCGCGCTTGTTAACGCCGTGCGATACAAACCCTACACACACGGGTGTGCAAGAATCGCGCGTAGGTTTAAAGGCCGCCTGCATAAGTTAGGTTAGGTTAAAAAGTCTGTCAATTTAAAAAAAATGGGGCAGTTCACAAAGTACCGAGTTTATAAACTTACTAATTAAATTTATGTTACGGTGACTACAACGTTGGTTCCCTCGCATTGTCTTGCATAAAACAGGAACTTCAGGTACTAAGGCTCCGTTCTAGCTACGTTGTTGTTGCAAAGGTTACTTGGTAGAAGAAAGTGTCCAATTAGGGAAAGTTACGAATTAACAAAAGTAGTGAATCAGGCAAAGTGTCTAATCATCCCCGGATTCAACTAGTTAGGTCTTACGCTTTAGTCAATAACAAATCAATTCGCAATAGATTATATCCATGACTAAACCCGCGCGATAATCTAAGTAATTGCTTCGAAATAAAACCACAAGGTTTCCCTTGTATCGTGGGTCTCTTGGGACTCACCCAGACCTAACAACAATACCTGTTGTTTAAGATTTTCGAGATTATTTTCACAACATCCTACCCGTAGTTCTCCAGTTTATCCGTGATCGTGGTGCTCATGCAACAGCGCCGAAATATACAATCCTTACTTAATATTATAAACGCGAAAGTTTGTATGTAAGGATGTTTATTACTCTTTCACGCTCAAACGACTGGAACAATAAAATTTGTTATGGAGGTAGCTGACAACCTGGAATGCCCTGGATTAACCCGTCGCGCGCTTGTTTACGCCGCGTGCGATACAAATCCTGCACACACGGGTGTGCAGTGCATGAATCGTGCGAGGGTTAAACATATAGGCTACATAGTTTTCCTAAATTCCAACGGGAACAAAGTTCCAAGCGGAAAGCTAGTAAGTACTCATATAAAATAAAAATTGTGGTTAAAACCCTTTATAATGGTTAAAACGAACATAAATTTTTTTTAAAGACTTTTTTCCCGACAGGGCGACAAACGCTAAAACCGTCGTAGAGAAATGATTATATTTTGAGTCAATCGCCGTCAAAATTCACGTGCCTAAGTTACTGTTTGTATAAACATCGTATCGGCGCATACGCACTTATTATGGCAACCTCGTGCGCTCTGTAATTGTACTGCCAATCACATCGCCAGCCTTCCGCTTCCTTCTATAGATACCACCAGTCTCTTACGACTATCAACTTAGCTGTTAATGTAAATGAGACTAAAGATCATGGTTTTTCTCGATAGTTTTATATAGGGACACATAATGTAAGAAATATAGCAAACATACTCAGATTTTGGAACATATATCTGTTTCGTACACAAATGTTTGCCCCGATCGTAACGATTTCCATTTCATGTAAACCCAATACTTAAACATAAAATATTCAGATCGGAGGCTAGGGCCAGGGCCCCTCGCCAAGGCCGGCCAGTTAACTCCTAGATTATGGAATTCGGGAAAGCGTTTGATAAACATAACTTATAATTCAAGTGAAAAACATAAGAAATGTTCTTTTATATTTAAGCTTTTAAGCTAGCTTGATGAGGCAATTTATTAAAATAACCAAACCGGTTACAGCTTTCTTAACCACCATAATATCTTAAATATTTTTACATTAAAAATGAAGTTTTCTACAAGGACCTATACTGGGACCTTTATTATTCATTAGTTAAAGGAGTGTATTACAATCTCATTATACTTCAGGCAGTAAATATATTTTAGAATAACATATTTATTTCAGCATCAATCATTCAGTACTAACGGCGACAAACCTTTGCAAGCGCAAATGTAAAATCTGTGGCTATTCATAAAAATGGATTCTTCTTAAGATACACGCACATCATTTTTAAGTTAATAAATCTTCTTGGTCTAGATATAAACTAGTATGAGCGTACACATCACCTACACACACTAGTAAATAATGCTATTATAATGCCAGTAGCGGTGTGCTGCGCTGTTCACACTATTAGTCATACGCGTATTCATTTCGGTCAGGTCAGCCAAAAGTTACTGGTTCGATGTTTACCAGTTTTAGTTAAGTTTAATGGTAATGCACGTCGCCATGTCATGACTAATTTACAAATCATGTTCTAATGTTTAAATTATTAGTTGTCAAGTAGCAATTTTTACAAATACCGGTAGTAAATCAACATTTTATTTTTTGAAAGATCTTGATTTATTGTTAAGAATGACAGGTTCAATAACGTTACTGTGAATGTAAACCTCATAAAAAAACTACAATAGAAAATAGTTATATGATTAGTTGTAAATTAGTTGTGTATGTTCTAAGTTGTGCTTAGAACCGTGTTGTGTATCCTTGTGTGCAAATAAAGTGTAGTGTATTGTATTGTATAATTGTTCATTGTAATGTTTTTTCTTGTCATTTGCCGGCTCTTAAATGTAATACTCAAACTATTTTGAATATACTTTTTAATACAGTTTAGTACTTAATAAAATCTCAAATTCAAACAATCGTGATGTGACTTAGGTTAAAACTTTTAATTTGAGCATAAAGTGAGAAATCATTTAATTGATTTTGCAAAACCGAAGTATTAATTTACAAATACATATGTCAATAAGCAGACAATTTTAAGATTGCTAAGTAGCCACAGACAGATACTTGTAAATATTTTTAAAAAATCTGAACCACTAACTGTTTTGAAGTAAAAATAAACAATTCCAAAGAACTTTTAGTAAAATATCGAACAAAGAGAATTCGAAGGATTTTTAACGTGAAATATGACTCATGTCATCATGTTTACGTACCTACTTGCTTAAACCATATACATACATATATAATACTTACAGCAAAGCATTCTACACCGTAAGTAACCGACACGATTGCACATAGTATTGTGGAACTTATTGGCACAGTCACAAAGGCTGGTGTTGCTTGCTTCATAAAGTTCATGGACGGTTGTGTTGCATTAATTATTATTGTCATCGAAACAATAGTAATTAAAGCGTTAGGGGTCGCAAATTGGACTAAACATGACTAAACGACTGTTTTGAAACAGAATCAGACGTTGTTGTTGTTTATATGTATTGTTATTTTTATTTTAAATGGAAAAGACAATTAATAGTGTAGAAGAATATTTATTTAGATTCCGGAAAAGTAAAAAAGAGAATCTTCCTCATCCTTACCATGGTATCGTTTAACAGGGTAAGTAAAATACAAATGTACAGGGACAAGTCCATTAGCTGACAAAGAAGACTGCTTCAGAGGCCCCTTGTCATTACCTCTCGTGTCAATGTGACGGACAGTCGGACACATTTAGCAGCGAAGATCGTCATCCTCATTTGCACTCTGCTGATCAATGCTTGGTGCACTCTTCTGATCAATGAAATTTGGCAATCGTTATTCAGTTTTTGAAAATGTATTTTCCTTGACATTGGCAGAAATTTATGTTTTAGCAATGGTCGAATAATATCATTTTTAGGAAGAATTACGACAACAGGTTTTTGTTTCAATTATATAATTCCGGGTTCAAATACTATAGTCAAATGGAGGACACATTCATCAATAAGTCGAAGATAGCTTTGTTATAACTTGGTATTTAACTTAATAGATTCTGAAAGAAACTCTGTTGTTTCTGATACCCGAAAAAATTCTAAAATTAATTTAATCTTGGTTAAAAATACCATACAATGTCAGTAGTTTCTGTTTACCCCTCAAGGTATGCCAGCTAATATTTGGTTATGTTTACACCTACGTATAGCCGTAACATAATGTACACGTTAAACGTTTCTGAAATTGGTACAATTATTATATTGGAGGTCCTGATTCACTGACTCATCAATACCAAGCCCAAATCCTTAGACCTAGAAAGCTGAAATTTGGCAAAAAGGTATCTTTTATGACGTAAGCAAGCACTAGAAAGGATTTTTCGAACTTCAACCCCTAAGGGAGTGAAATGGGGATTCAAAGTTTGTATTGAAAAAACATTTTATTTTGACATTTCGACTCGAAACTTCGTCAAGATATACTAAGCAAATAAACGGATACGTGTTTCACGATTTTTCGAAAACCATCCCCTAAGGGGTCAAGAATGAAATTAGTGACTAAGAGTTCTTTGCGCGAGCGAAGCCGCGGGAAAAAGCTAGTTGGTACAATAATTGTTAACTGTGTTATGTTGCGACTCCATTGAAATAGAACAATATTGACAGAGTAAATATTGCTAGGCCCACGATACGAATTTCTCAATTATTGAATGGTAATGCAAAATAAACAATGCACTCTACTATGTTGAGACTCTCAAGTTTGCATATTTACTAAGTTTCTATATTATCATAGACAGACAATGGACACTCTTTACTGCATAGAGAAAATCACAACATACTGCATAGAGACATCCCGTGACTATCTATGTATTGTTTCAGTAAATAGCTATGAAAGCAACATGTGTAATGGATTCTCTGATAGTTTAAGAAAAACACAAATAAATTCTAATAAAAGCATTTTACGATACAGATTATGTTAGTGTATGTTTTGTCTGTCCTTTTTAAGTGTGCAATAAAGTATATATTTATCTATCCTATTTTTTTGGTCGTTATCTAAGTACGATTCGCAATGAGCATCTGTGACCTCTCTCTATAATTATGTACGCATCTATGTTAAATTCTAAAACAAATAACTGAGTTATTTTCGTAGACTTTACCTCTGTAGTTATATTGAGTATCATACAAATATATATATATATATATATTTTAATTTGTAGAACCAAAAATTCATATCTACCCACAGTAAGTGTTGGCGCTGTGGTACAAATTAACTTACGGGTATATCTCGGAAATGTGATGCTTTACGAAGTTTTAGTAAAAATTATTTCGTTTCCATAGGACAGTTTAATTTTGCAACGAAAATACAATACAAGTACTTCCACATGTTTCAAGCAACTGCCAATAATGTAGATGTTTTGGAACGATGTTTGTATATTTCAGTTTGCACTGCAGTAGTATACAGCCGATGTTATATTTATAAAATTCGTCGTTTATTTATAAGAACACTGATCCAGTTTTCAATGGCTTACCAACATCTGTTGATCATATCTTTGACCCCACTTTCGAGAGATTCGAGTGAGCGGCGCCGAGCGAACGAACTAAATCAATTTAATAAGGTTAGCGCTCGCTATAACTACATATAATGAGACTATGAAAATGACACAAGAAACTCAAGGAAATGATTTGCAGTACTTATTCTTTATTTAATCCATGATTTCCTAGTGAAGGGCGTTAAACATTACATTTGGAACTAATAGTCAACCAATGCCATTGTTTTAGGCGCGAATTTAAGTCATAGTTTTTATTTAAACTTTTGAATCATCTATTCAGATTCAAAATCCAGTCCAGATATATATTCAAAATATACATAGTTGATAACATAATACTTTAGTAACTATACATGGCTATTGTTAGAGAAAAGAAGATCTTTGCGTAGGTATACATATACATGTTTTTACCCTGAGAGACCCACGACACGTGAGAAAACCTTAGTGTGGGCCGATGAATGTGTCGTTTATATTCAATTCGTAATCATCTCTACTTTTTTTGCTGAATTTTCGTTAAACGCTGTACAATACCACTGCATATATTGTGGTGTTGCAAGATGAAAAACACATGGTTACATTAATTATGACATGCAAGTTGTATCTGTAAACTCTTTGATTTATAATATGTACCAAGCGGTACGGTATAAACGTTTACGTAACACTATTAAATATTTATAGAATGTTCTACGTTAGTTTCCAATCTAATAACGAGTTTATCCGGTTGTGCAGCTGTCCCGTGTAGTGTTATTGGAAAATAGAATTCTGCTGATGCAGTATAGTGACTCGCTAACACACTGTCACAATATCTTAGTAATACAATAAGAGATATTTGCAACAGCTCATCACACGAATTGTGAACCTTAACGACTATCACGAAAGTTGTACCTTTCCATTTTCACAGTCACAAATAAACTAAGTTTAGTTCACACACATACAAGAACTTAGCTTAGTTTAGGTAGGTACTTTAATACAGGAAGAGAATCTTTCTAATTGTTATGTTGGTATACACAACACTTCATACTATGAAATTATAATGGATATAAAATAAATTAATTAATTAAATAAAGAATTAAAATAGACAACTAAAGTTTATTGTATTTCGATTTTACGAGAAGACTGCACAGATCGTATTCTTGCAAATAAAGTAATTTGAATTCTGATCATATTTTATCTTAAAATTAAAACAATATGGTTACGTCTCTGGCTGGAAGGACCATGAAGGCAGCTAGCAACAAGATTGCTGTTAATTTTGCGGCGAATACAAGGAAATACAAATCACTGGTCAAGATGTAGATTTGGAAAAAGGGTAGAGTACAGTGTTGACCTGCTTAAATAATTATATTTAAGTATAAGTGTTGCTAATAATTCAAAATACAGTTTTACAAAAATATTAGTTCCTATTAGGTGATATGACTATTGTTTGTCAGATTTGTTGCTTGATAAAGATAATTGAAATGATATAAATATAGGTACGTTGGTTTGTAGGAACATAGAGTAGGTACTTCTTCTGCTTATACGCTCGAAAAATTCAAAATGAATGATTTCAAATATGTCAACTATTAAAACGATATATAAAACAGTTTTTTGTGAATATTATCAATTTATCAAAAACCAGGGCCTCGATTCTGTAACTCCAGTTGGATGTCGATAGGGTTTCAGTTGAGTTTCGATAGGGTGAAAGTTGTGTCTCAGAAGTGTGTCAGTGGAGTGTAAGCTGAATGAACACCTTAATGACTTCCAAATGGAAAACTTATCGTTCAAAATCCATTGTCTATGTCAACCGATCGTTTCTCAATGATTTCTCAATGAAACACTGACTTGGTATAAGTTGTATGATAGGTCATTGCCATTTAAGTATTATTCCATTTCATAAACATCAAATAAACATAGAAATAAGTTGAAGTCATGTTAATGCTTTTTTTTTTTTTTAATTCTTTTTTTCCAACACGGGAAAGGCAAAGGGAACTTAACCCATACAGCCGTCGTCTTCTATTATCTCCATTCTTTATAATAAAAATAAGGCCTAAGCCACGTCAATAATCAAAATTTTTTCCTCTTTTCTCAGATATAAGGCCGAAGCCATGTCTGTTATTGTCTTATAAAATGTTTCTTGTCATATCAAATTATCAAGTTTGTCATATCCAAATAAAGTCATATCCAGTGTGTCTTGTCTTATTTAGTGATTTTGGTCTTATCCAGTGTTTCTTGTAGTATTATCCTGTATTTCTTGTCAAAGTTTCTTGCATGTCTCTTGCAACTTTCAAGAGTTTTCAAACTGTTTCTATGGTTGAGTTTATAAAATTAAAAATGGCCAAATATGTCTCAAAGCATCTAAGTAAGGCCTGAATGTCGCGCGGCACGGCTTCAGGATTTTTGTATATTCTTAGTAATTCACTCGTAAGCGTAAGGCGTTGTAAGTTATAAGCGGAGCATTCAAAAAATATATGTTGCAGGGTCTGATCACAGTCACTATTACAATCGGTGCATTTTGGTGAAGATACTATTTTCATTCTGTGAAGGTGGGCTTTAACGTTACAATGTCCAATTCGGAGGCGTGAAATAATAGTATAGAATTTTCTGCATCGATACTTGGACATTTTAGTAAACCAGGGAGCAAGGCCAGGAATTTTATTAATGGCATAGTACCAAGATCCTTTTGTTATCAGAGTATCTGTCCAGTCCTGAGTCCAATCGTTAAGATATGAAACTTTAATTTTCTGTAGTAAATCAGAATATGGTATAGCAACATTTTCAATAGGGGTGTCATGGCCGCAACTTTTACAAATGTCCCTTGCCAATCTGTCAACGTTTTCATTTCCAGCCACTCCAATATGTGAAGGAGTCCACATAAATTTGATCAAAAAACCATCCAGTTTTAATTTGTGATACAATTCTCTAATTTCATACAGTAAATAGTTGGAGCTGACATCATATTTGCAATTTTGAAGTGCTGTTAAAAGACTCATGCTGTCCGTTACAATTAACCAACTCCTGAAGTCTTGAGTAGTGCATTGTTTAATGTATTGTAATGCAGATAATACAGCCAAAGATTCTGCAGTAAAAATAGAAATTTCTTGTGGCAAACGATATCCGTATCCTGTTTTCAAATGAGGTAAGTAAATAGCCATTGAAACACTATCATTGTCTTTAGATCCATCAGTAAATATACAATTATAGGCTGGAAATTGATCTATCATTTCATACACTTCTTCCTTTCTTAAAAGATCTTTCTGTATATGAATATCTATGCTTTCAAATTTACTGTCATAATGTCCAGAATAGCAAATGAAGTGATCATTGCTTTTGTGAATCTGATATTGCTCATCTATATTTGATATATAAGAGAAATCATGAAGCAAATAAGGGATATTTGATAAATTACCTGGATTATAAGTTTCAATTAGAAAAGTAATTTTTTTAAGTAATGAATGATTGGAAAGGGACATCAACTTAATTAAGAATCTGTACTTAAGAAATTTAAATCTAATTTTTAGTGGGGGAATATTACACTCAACTTGAAGGGAATTTATAGGTGATGTTTTCATAGCTCCAGCTATGCATCTTAAATTATTGTTTTGCAAAACATCTAGTTTGTGTACTAACTTGTGATCAGAACCAAAGCACAAGAAACCATACTCAAAATGACTTCGAATCAAACTTTTATACAGCATAAGTAAAATTTTTGGATCAGATTTAGCTAATGTTTTCATAATGTTAAATGCTTTAGATGCTCTACCAACTACATATTCTACATATTTGTTCCAAGAAAGGTTATATGTGAAAATAATACCTAAAAATTTTACTTCATCAACTATAGGCAATGTAATATTATTATATTTAATAGTAGTGTCATAACACTGTTTGCTGAAAACCACCACTTTGGATTTTTCGGAACTTATGTCCAAATTTAAATAACTAAAGTAATTATACAGCTTTGTTAGAGCTGTATTTAATTTTAAAGAAACATGACCCAAACTTGGACTAGTCGAATAAACAACAAGATCATCTGCGAATTGCAAATTGTTTACTTCATTACCAAGAACCAAATTAAGTTTATGAATATAAAGAATATACAACAAAGGACTGAGAATTCCACCTTGACATACACCTTTATAAGAAAATCTAGGTCCAATAACTTGACTATTAACTTTAACATATACTTCCCTGCCATGCAAAAATCTGAAAATCCAATCAACAACTTTTTCAGGTATACCCAACTTCAAGAGCTGAGATGCAAGAATATGATGATTAACATTATTAAACGCACCTACTATATCAAAAAATACACCTATAAAAATCCTATTTTCTTTCATGGAGTTGAAGATGTCCAAGTGAAGGTGAGCTATACTTTCCTTTGAAGATTTACCTCTTCTAAAACCAAACTGATTTGAAGGTAGCAAATGATTTGACTCAACAAAAAATTCCAAGCGTTGCTTAATCAATTGTTCGACAATTTTTGCCATACAAGAAGTAAGAGCTATTGGTCTATAAGAGTCAACTTGATATCTATTTTTATTTGGTTTTAAAATGGGCACCAAGCAATCTTTTTTCCAATCCACAGGTATTAAAGCTTTACACCATAATAAATTTAAAACTTCCAAAATCCTAACTTTTGCATACCATGATGACTTTTTTAATACTTTATAAGGAATCCCGTCGAGACCAAATGCTGTATCCTTTCTACTAGAAATGGCTGAGATGAACTCTTGAACTGTAAATGGTTTATTCAAATATTCAAAATTATTAGCTGGAATATGATCATTACTTAAATTAAGAGGAGTCTCAACGGTGTCTGGAGTATACTTTTTTAAAAAATCATGAACCCAAGATGTGTCAAGCATATAATTAGGTACAAAGGATTTGTTGAATCTTCTAATCAACTGCCATATTCTAGTTAAAGGAGTCATTCTGTTAAATTTTTCACAAAAAGTTGCCCAACTGCTGTCTCTAACATTTTTTAAGATAAGTTTTTTTAAAGCTTGTAACCTTTTAAAATTTATATAATTTTGCTCAGTGGGATTTTGTTTAAATTCTAAGTATGCCATTTTAGAGTTTTGAACAGCTTCAGTACATTGGTGATTCCACCAAGGCAGAGGAATTCTCTTCCTTCTGCCAGTACTTGAATTTGAAAGAGGAGTTGATCTTGTTGGTGTTTTTTTATGTGGTGTAGATAATTTTATGGCTTCATTTAAAATATCTATTAGATCATTATATGCTTTTAAAGGATCTGATAGGTCAATATGAAATTCCAGCAATAGAAGATCTAAGTGTTCATGAAATATTTTCCAATCAGTCATACGGAAGTTGTAATGTATTGGTGACTGTACTGAATCTACAATTGAATATGTGGTATTAATAAGAAATTTTGTTATTACAGGAAAATGATAACTGCCTAAAGGATCCTCATAAACTGACCAATCACAGTTTAAAGCTAATGTGGAAGATACAATTGTTAAATCAAGAGCATTTCTCTGCCATCTGTTGGAACCTACTGTTGTCATGGCGCCGTTATTTAAAAGGACAAGGTTACTATCATCTATGAATTCAAGAACCTCTCTGCCCCTGAAATCTGTACTTCTACAACCCCATGCTGCATGTTTGGCATTGAAATCACCTGCTATAAATAATGGCGCTGGCAAACTATCAATCAAGTTAAAAAGTTTAAACTTGTCAAATGGTGGTACGCAGTTACCAGGACTATAAAAACTCACTATGGAAATTTCTTTATTTTGGCCATACTGTAATCTAATAGCTATATTCTGTAATGAGTCATCATGATAAGTGTTAAGTAGTGTAAATTGTAAGCTTTCATGAACCAAAATGGCAACACCATTATGATCATTGCCAGAATCTAATCTTGCTATTTTGTAACCTTTGATGTTAAACGACTGTTGAGGTTTAAGCCATGTTTCACATAAAATTGCAATATGTATATTATTATCTAATAAAAAATATTTAAAATGAAGTAGATTACTTTTAATACTCTGAGCATTCCATTGGGCTATGTTTATCTGATCCATAAAAATAAAACTTAAGATGGTTTAACTCTGAGAGTCTCAAGTAAAGTAGTTTTAATGTTTTCTGTACAAATGGTTTTGTCATTTGTACGGTTTTCGGTAATCAACTTTACAATAGTTTGTAACAAAACATTTAAAATTTGGTCAGAGTTGAGCAAAGCTAAAAATTGTTCAGAGGGACTGGATCGTGGTTTCCCTAATAAGGGAAATGATTTCTCATTTAATACTTCAGAATATGATTTTAGCATATATTTCTTTTTATTGTCTTCTATTTTTTCCTTTCTTATTGGACATTCATTCGAAATGGAAATATGTTGGCCACCGCAATGGCAGCAAGTGGCTTCTTTTTCTGTTAGAATGCATATTTTGAAATTGTGGTTACTGCCGCATATGGAGCAACGCTCTGAGTTTTTGCAAAATTTGGCAATATGACCGTATCTGAGGCATTTCAGACATTGTTTTATAGGTGGAATATACGTCCTTACCTCAAAACGCCAGCTGTTCAGGTCGACGCTGTCAGGAAGGATGGGACAGGAGAATGTCAGGGATACGGTTTTTGTGGGCTGTAAAATAAACTTTCCATCAATTTTTACTCTCCTCATGAATCTTTTGACGCAGACTATATTTTTTGTGCTAGTAATTGCCGTGTAAATTTGTTCATTACTCAGGTCTGTAGGTACATGCTGGATCACTCCGGTTACTTCTGTGGCCGAAGCCGGAATGGAAGCTATCAGTCCATGCGAATCTAAAAACTTTTTGTTTGATAACGCTGTATTAGCAAAAGAAGGCCTCTCATAGATCACCCCTACTTTGTATTTATTGATCCTCAATAATTGTTTTACGCCTTTGTTGTATCTTTTAATTGCATTTGACAAAGACATCATATCTCTGTCTCCTATGGGTTTATCTTTTACGGAACTTTCTAAAAATACGACATATTCAAAATTGCCCCCTTCCTCTGGATAGTATCTCACATAATCCGGTAAACGAAATTCTTTATACTTATCCTCGTCGTTGATTTCGGAATTGGTTTCGGAGTCAGACCCTGAATCATCATTGTTATCTTCATCTTCCTTCTTTTTCCGCTTTTTTCCGCTCCTTCTCCCCATATTTGTACTACTTTTCTTGTACAAAAATTCAATAAACTAATTTTTTACAAAATAAGTTTTATAAAAGCCGCCTAATCGGTTCGAACGTTGCCGCGCTTTTTTTTTTTCTCATGTTAATGCACCACTGACATAAAGATGTCTATGACATGCACAGTTATTATTTCTATGTCTATGACTACTTTACAACAAATCTTTCTAAACTTCACTGACCTCTATACATGTATATACTTTGTATAGAAATACAGGTCATTGAGGACTTTTGGTTTAGAAAGTGGTATTCAACTTATTTCTATGTATATGATGTACCCAGTATAAAACTTTGAAATGTTAATGGATACGAGAAAAGAGGAAATTTTAAAATCTCTAAGGAACATCATTGATGAAAAATTGCTTGCTTGTTTGGTCTTTAGATCAATTCTTGTTTTTATATATTAAATGAAATTAAACTTAGGTTAGGTTAGGTTCTCACGGGCTGAAAAGAAGCACGATTGGTGTTCTTGAGGAAATAGGGCAGGTCTGCAGATTCTCTTTATGCATACCGACCCATTTGCCTGCTGGACGAGGCCGGAAAACTATTCGAAAGAATTATTTCCTCTGGTTCAGCATGCACTTGTGGAGCGTCGGCCCCAATCTGTCGAATGACCAGTTCGGTTTCCGACAGTCACGCTCGACGTGGACGCGATTGCGGCAAGTCTTCATATCAACAACGCCTTTAACTCGTTACCTGGAGGACGATAAGGGAGGTACTGGTTTACCATCAGGTACCTTCCTACCTGTAGCGCCTGGTTGAAAGCTACTTGCAGGACAAGTGCATAAAGTTTAATGGTCGAGATAGAGTTCTTCATCAGAGGAAGATGACGTGTGGGGTACCGTAGTATAAACGTGCTACTGTGGAACTTCGAATATTTTAAAATTACATGATTTATTTCTTCAGTTATCGTATTTTCCGTGGACTACAATGCCTATTAGCAAATTACCACAAACCAAAACGTCACTAATTATTTTGATGCCGTTTTGGTTTGTAAGTAATTTTTGTTTTTGTAAAAAAAAAAAGTACTAGTAATTTTCGAAAAGGAGTATATTATTTTCGAAGAACAAACATTAAATAAAAACTAGTCAAGTGCAAGTCGGACTCGCGCGCGAAGGGTTCCGTACTATTACTTATAAAACAGGCAAGTGCGAGTCGGACTCTATAAACACCATTATCTCTATAAAAACGGCAAAAAAATCACGTTTGTTGTATGGAAGCCCCCTTAAATATTTAATTTATTCTAGTTTTTAGTAATTGTTGTTATAGCAGCAACCGAAATACATCATTTGTAAAAACTTTAACAGTCTAACTATCACGGTTCATGAGATACAGCCTCAGACAGACTTTCTATAAAATGAGCAAAAAAATAACTTTTTTTGTGTGGGAGCCCCCTTAAATATTTATTTTATTCTGGTTTTTAGTATTAAATACTAAAAAAAACAAATTTTGTTGTTATAGGGCCAATGAAAAAACATCATCTGCGAAAATTTAAACTGTCTAACTATCACGGTTCACGAGATACAGCCTGGTGACAGACGAACGAACGGACGGACGGACGGACGGACAGCGGAGGCTTAGTAATAGGGTCCCGTTTTTTCCCTTTGGGTACGGAACCCAAAAAAACTTAGTCGTATTGAGAACTTCCTCCTTTTTTTAAGTCGGTTGAAAAGTGGTACTTATGGGATGGTAAAAGCCGAAACATCTCTGACTCTATTTTGGAATTTTATGTTTTAGAAAATTTTATTTTCTGGAGTTTCTACAGAAGTAAGAACGAAGTTTCAAGTACTTGCTGAACAGTAAGATTGCATTAAGGTTGTATAATTTTACCATAATATTACTAGCAATTGACGGCCGGTTTGGTCGAGTGGTAGTGGCACTGCCTCTTGATCGACGGGTCCTGGGTTCGAATCCCAGTTGGGGCAAATATTTGTGTTAAAAGCAGATGTTTATTGTCGGGTCGTGGGTGTTTGTGTCTGTCTTTATAAGGGGTTCCGAGGGACCCACGACACAAGAGAAAACCTTAATGTGGGCCTTTGAGTGTATGGCGTTTTATTTATTTATAATTTATGAAACCAAGATTATGAAATCAGGTACTGTCTAGAATCCCCAGGGATTGTTTGTATAAAAGCTCTGGAATAGTCAAATAGAGTATGGAATGAGATTATGTAGTATACACTACACATACACAGTGTTTTAGGTATCGTATACAGTCCCGGAACAGCAACCAGCAATGTATGCAGGTTTCCATTGATTGTAAGTATAAGGGCAGATAACATTCAGAATACCTAACTACTAGGTGAAAGGATCAGAAAAACGAATAATCCTTATGCTTTGCATGTTTGGAATTTATTAGATTAGGAATAATTATTAAATTACTACTGCAAAACTATGCTCAATCGTACTTTTTGTAGATATTCCGATAATTATTTCATTTTCATGAAAAAATCAACTTTTTGAATGGCCTCTCCTTGCCTGATGTGCAGATTCAATTCTTGTCCCTATTTACAAGTTTAAACCCTCGACTCACACCTGGAATAAAAGTTGCAATTTATAAAAGTAATTCATATAAATAATTTACAGCATGCTGAGCTATTTCCAATATGTAAGCCAGCTGGGTCAGATGGTCACTGGTCAGCTAAGACTCTCGTCGTAGTTAGGTATGAAACAGATAAACGCTAAGTGGTCATCACTTCTTCAAGAATTCAAATATAAGAAATGCGATGCACCTATTTTTTTGCTGTGTTTTCCAAAAAACATAATATTATGTTTTTCTCAAGCGTCACACAGGTTATGAGGGCAAAGAGATAAGCGTGAACCACGAGTAATTCGTGATTTTGTAAAGATAAAGACTAAAAAATTAAAAGAGCAATTTTTGTGATAAAAACCATTGAAGTACAGGGTGTCTCATAAGTACCCAACGATTTCAAAAGTGTGTCTAAACTAACCGGCGCCACAGAGGGGAGCGGGGAGTGCGGCATTAGTTAGCGCGTTCCGAGGATTTTTAGTTGCCGCCATGTCGTTCACGGGAGAGCAACGCGCTTTTTGCGTTCGCGCCTATTTTGAAAACAATAAATCGCTTATTCGTGTACGGCGCCTGTATCGTCTCAATTATCGATTGAGGCACATTGATGAAACGCCCAGCAACTCTACCATATTCTCATGGATCCGGAGTTTCAACACTACCGGAAACACAACAGGGAGCAAGAAATCTGGGCGTCCAAGAAGTGTAAGAACGGATGAAAACATTGAGTTGGTGGCAAGTTCGGTGCGACGTCAACCTCAAATAAGCATTAGAAAATGGCAGTCACAATTAGGCATGTCCAGAGCGACTGTTCATCGAATTTTGCATTCTGATTTGAATTTGAAGCCTTACAAAATTCAGATCGTACAGGAATTAAGAAAAACCGACTTTGATTTAAGACTGAATTTTGTAAACACAATGTTGGAGGAGTTTGACGATTACCAGAACATCTTCTTTAGTGACGAAGCTCACTTTCATTTTGACGGCTATGTCAATCGGCAAAATTGTCGTTTCTGGGGCAACACGAATCCAGGGCTGCTCCACCAACGACCTTTGCATAGTCCGAAGGTAACCGCATGGGTGGCTATGTCGGCGAAATGTGTCATCGGACCTTATTTTTTTGAAGACGCAAGAGGCAAAACTGTCACCGTAAATTCGGCGCGTTATGTGGCCATGCTACGCAACTTTTTCGAGCCAGAGCTTCAAGAATGTGAGCATTACAATGTCCGGACATGGTTCCAACAGGATGGAGCCACATCCCATACAACTAGCAACTCAATTGAAGCCCTACACCAATTGTTTCCCGAAAAAGTCATTTCAAGAAGGGGTGACATTGAATGGCCCCCCAGAAGCCCGGATTTGACGCCACCCGATTTTTTTTTATGTGGGTATCTTAAGTCAAATGTGTATGAAAATTCTCCGCAAACTTTGAACGACTTGAAGACCAATATCAGAGAAAAAATTGCGTCCGTAGATAGACCTCTTCTTCAGAAAGTTTTCAGAAACTTTCACCAAAGACTCGAAGAATGTCGCCATCGTAATGGACACCATCTCAACGATGTAATCTTCAAAAAATAAAAATTCCTTTTGTTTTCTATTAAATTTGTCAATATTATATTTTGAAACCAATAATTAGTTTAATTTTTTGCATCATGAAATCGTTGGTTACTTATGAGACACCCTGTATTATGTACTATGATAAAAACTAAAAAGACTGACCTGCAGCAGCTGATACCCGTAATCCGTTCAAAAGTACAATATTTGAAGCCTGTTTCCAAGCTTTTACTTATTTCTGACCTGGTTTTTAAAAGCTTTCGGTATATTTTATGTTAGATATATAACAATAATAAAGAAATTGAAATTCTGACAATTTAAATACTATCGAATTGAAAAACATGTAAAAAGAAGCAAGTCTCGCAATATGCTCGCACTGCGTTTCTCTACTAAAAAAGGTTGTGGGATATAGTTTTTGAAGTGAAAACTTCTTTAGCGGCGTTGTGCACTTTGAAGTATGGGTAAAAATGTTAAACTCGCGTCAGGACATGTGACTGACACGTGACCCTGATCGAAAATTCGTAAGGCGGAGAATAAATATAGAAAATTACAACTACAAAAGTCAAGGTTTCATCCGGTGTCAGCATAGAAAAAATAAAATAAAATATTAATGCACTACGTTAATGTTCAAGTTTTCACTTCTGCCGACACTCCCGGAATGCAACCCGTTGTTTTTTTTATTAAGAATGGGTTCGCTCTTGACTACAATCTAGCTCAGGGCAAAGATGTAGTCGAGGATGTAGCGAACTCACTCAGAAGAAGCCTATTCACTCGTACTTTAAAGATATTCGGGTTGTATGAGCTCAAAAATACAGACGCCGGCAGAGAATTCCACTACTTGGCAGTGCGCAATACAAAAGATAATCCCTTAGGAAAACTATAAAATCTCCTAAGTATATATTTCTTAAATTTTTCTGCTGTAACATTAAATTACTTACTTAAATACACTTCTATTTTTCCAATTAGTAATAAGAATAGCAGCTCAAAATACGAAAATCAGATGAAGTAAGATTTATCATGTTTTGCATTAATATTTATTTTAATACTCAATGAAATGGTTCAGAGTGTAACAAGGAACTTTTTTTTACATAAGTTTTTTTGAGTTATAAAATAAGTTATATTTTCTAAAACAGTTAGCCCCAATACAACACAATACAATACTTTTTATTGTACACCAAAAAATTTAAGTATATCAAAGAATCCATTTATCAGCCGTTTTGATTTATTTCTTCCAGGCAACAAACTGAACCATTACAGATATTTTTAAAAGCTATTCAGTGATACTTTAGGGCACGTTTAAAAAATGAAGTTCGATACTAGACAGTCGAGTTCAACACGGTGTGTGATAGTTTTTTTATAGGTACTTACGAACACTTATAACCCATATAAAATGTATTGAAGTGGTTAACGTTACATTCGCACTTCGAAAATGTCTCGAATGGGCTCCGATAAAAAATGGGGTACTATGCCTTTTTTGTTTGTTTTTGCTCTACTTGGGAAGGACGCACTACCGAGCCCCCAGATGATAATTACATTATGGCAAGTCACTGACAGTGATTACTTCTGAGTGGCATTGACGTTTCGAAAATTTTTACGTATTGTCTTTGAGTAACGTGACTCTGGCTGGAAATCGTCACCATTTTCTCAAACTATTGAGAGACGATTGAGATTGCAACGATAATCATTTGGACGGCACTGTGAGACCACTGATCTCATAATGCCGTCAGAGTGTCGATAGGGTTTCGGTGTAATGACAATGACTGATTTTTACAGAATCGCTAGCCTGAATGAATGTATGACATATGGTAGTATCACAGTAGCAGGTAACAATAGGCATGTATGAAGTAATACATTGATAAGAAATCACTGTCATAGAGTACAATGCAGCCGATTGCACACGCAAACAATAGTGCACCGCGGGTAGTTGCGATACATATTCATGTAGTTATCAGTTTATATTAAGTTTATTGTTTATTAACTATTCTGGTGAATTCACAACAGACAAATTTAGGCTCAGAACGAAATCAAATTACTAACGCCACACACTCAACAGAACAAGATTTCCCTTGGGACTCACGCAAAGGGACTCATACCCAATATATCAGCTTTTAACCGACCTCAAAAAATTTGACTCCTGAACGACAATGATTTCTGATATTAGAAAGAAGAAAAAACATTATACTCTTTTTTTTATAACGAAGGTGTTCGCTTTTGATCACTATCTAGCTCAGGGACAAAAATGTGATCGAAGATGTAGCAAGCTCACCCAGAAGATGCCTATTCACTATTTTTTTGATATAAGGTACTTATATCTCCCACGGAAGAGATGGTGCAAACTCGTCACTTTCACGCGGGATTAGCAGGTATTAGCGCAAGACCGGACTGTGTGAAAAAAGATTAGGGAGGCCTTTGCCCGGCAATAAGATCCAGAGGGCTTATAAAAAAAGGTACATATACATATGAGAATAACAACTTATACCAAACACACGTATCGCTATTCAATCGCTCAATTCAAAACATGTTTTGGTGCGACTCTAACAATGAATTCTCTTCCCGAGTGGCTGTTGGTAAAATTTATTGAATACCGATTTTCCTTTACACGATTTCCGTATCTATTACTTATTCTTTAACTCATCGTACGTTACTTCCTGGGTCTATATTGTGTTATTGGCTCTTACTGAGCGGTGCTATGATATTGGCTGGTTTGGGGTTAAATACTCAAAGGGTTTGGTCGAAGAGTATTATGATTGTGGCGCTGCCTCTTGATCGACGGGCCCAGGGTTCGATTACCAGTCGGGGCAAATGTTTGTGTAAAAAGCAGATGTTTGTTCTCGGGTCATTGATTTTCGTGTAGTTTTAGTGTATGTTCCAAAGGACTCACAACACAAGGGAAACCTTAGTGTGGTTCTTTCAGTGTGTAGCGTCTATTCCAGTATCGAAATTCGATCAATCAATCTCTTTTGTGTGGCGTTTCCACATGTGATTTCGCCAGTGGCGGAGTTATCGCGTAACGTACAAAGAAAACATACTGTCGAATAGCGAATCTCCTCCTTTTTTTGAAGTTGGTTAAAAAGGTGGTTAAGAGGTTATGAATGCTCAATAGTCAGCCTTTCACCATTAATGGTTTAGCAACTGTCGGCTGGGCAGTCACAGCTGATCCGGTGTTGCCCTTTACACTGCCTTTGGTGGGTCGGAACAGACGACGCAACTCTTTCAACATGTATGGAGCAACTTTACCAGCTAGTATTAGCTTTTTACGAACCGGTGTACAAGTCATCTCCACCCATAAAAATTGCATTCAAACTAAGAAAAAAATTATTCTATCTTGTATATGAATAACAATGTATGTTTGTATGTTTGTCCTCTATGCACTCCTAAACTATTCATACGATTACGATGATGCAACTTTGGTGAGTTGTTTTGCATACGCTCGCGAAGGTTTCTAGCAAAAAAAAAGTTAAAAACATGACGGCCGGTTTGGTCGAGTGGTAGTGGCGCTGCCTCTTGATCGACGGGTCCTGTGTTCGAATCCCAGTCGGGGAAAATATTTTTGTAAAAGCAGATGTTTGTTGTCGGGTCGTGGGTGTTTGTGTCTGTCTTTATGTGTGTTGCGAGGGACCCACGACACAAGGGAAAACCTTAATGTGGGCCTTTGAGTGTATGGCGTTTTATTTATTTTATATTTATGATAAATATTATTTATATTATGTCACCATAAGTCGAAATTTGAAAAAAAAAAAACTCTCGATACAAATTTGAGCGATCAGCTGATATGTAATTTTTGATTTAAATTTCAAAAAAAAAAATTAAGATTTTTCAGGTGTCATGGGTAGATTTTCTTAGAATGCATTCTAGTATTCGATAACATATAAAATATAACTCTATAATTAAAAATTTTGTTTCACTCCCGACATTCGATTGTTTTTAACTTTTAAACGGTTGAAATATAGCTAAGAACCATCTCGATTACGTCAGCTTTCAAACAAAACAAAACCGCATCGAAATCGTTTTTTTCGTCTAGGAGCTACGATGTCACAGACAGACACACAGAGATACACACGTCAAACTTATAACACCCCTATTGTTTGATTTTTGTCGGGGGTTTTATATATTTAGATAAAGTTAAAAAAAATAACGATAGTGCAGACTTAATGAAGCTGTATCGATTGATATTTGTGTTTAACCTTCGACCGAGTAAACGGGTTTTTATAGGCGAATAAATAATAATTTAGAACTTACGTAGTTTTAACAGAGCTACGTGAAAATACTACATATTTATCTAAACAGTTGTAAAATAAAATGCGTTTATGGTAAATGACTACATAAATATAAATACATAGATCTTATGTGAATGTCCAAATAATTAAAGTTTAAAATGACTTAGATAAATTTCATCTTACTATATAAAAATATGTGCATGTATCAATGTAATTTATCAACCTCAATAACGTATTTAATTGTTACGTATCAATCGAACCATAATATATATAAATAAAATAAACAAAGAAACAATAAACAAATACTTAGGTAAAAAAGAGAAAGTGAATGACTTTTGTCATTTCATTTGTTTCGTTCGTCCACCGCATTCGAAATTCAATTCATACCAAACGGTCAGTTTAAACTTTTGAAGAAGTGAAGTTCCGGTTTTGATGAATCATTTTAAACAAAATAACGGAACTACGTACAAAAACATACTCGATCTTACAATACGTGTGAGTTGTGACATATCGTCTTCTGTGTTTTTAAAATAAGATGAAGTCATAATAAAAAGATCTTCTTTCCTGTCGCTTTTCAATATAGTCACTCATAAAAATGTTTTTTGTAAAATTTTAATTTGACTCGTAATTAAATATATTATGTACATTATTAACTGTAGTGTTAAATTAAATAATTTATTAAATTCCAAGAATAGGTCAGGATTAAAAATACTTTACCTAAATTTTCGTCGTCCCGAATCAAGAGTTTATTAAAGCACAAAAAGAAAATATCATAGAAAACCCCTAGTCTTTTTAAAATAAATTTCAAAAAGATATGAAACAGGATATAGACGCTAAGTGATATAACTTACCTCTGACGTTTCTGTATACATCTCGCCATGTTCATCTTTATAGGTGATGTTAATATTGGCCACAGTGTAGGTGTCACTGAGGTATCGCTCGTCTGCATGGGTGTACCTCACCGACTCCAACTCATTGCCTGGCGCGTGGCATCCCACCAGAGTAGCGAACCAACTTATAGCTGCTAAACTAGACCACAACTCCACACGCATTTTCAAGTAATCACATTCAACACACTGCACAATGTACCAAAAACGAAACACAGTTGTGTAAATACGATTTTGTTTTTAAACATGAACGCGGAACTAACGTGCGTGCACGACTTCCCGCGCCGTTGTCACAACTCGAATGAGCGCTCGACGTACGAGCGATATCGGCCGCCACCGATAAAATTATCGCTATCACTTCAATCTTTGCACAACACTAATTCCTTCAGGAACTTTGTAATCGAAATTCAAAACACTGCTTCCAAATTCAATTAAAACTTTTCTCTTGGCTACTCTTGCGTTCTACTTTCAAATTCATTGGCTGTTTGAAGACATTCCATTCGTCGTTTTCTTATTTCTTTTTTATTTATGAAGTCGACTGCTGCTCCATAACCGGCCAGGAACCTCACTGCGTCAGGCAACTGAAACAATAGAATTGTGACGGTGAGATTACTTCAGTATAGAGAAATAGCGTGTGAGGACCGAGTATTAGAATAGAACACGTTATTTCTGAGTTAACGTGTTAGTCAATGAGGAAGTCATTCTCTATTGTTTGTTAGTTTTTTTATTGGCGCCTGCTGGCTTTATAATTGTCCCATGTGTTGTGTCAATAAGTTGAGCTGTCCTCTAACAAGTTACGTACTCCTGTGAGGAGCTAATCATTTTTAGTCACGTACACAGCGGCCATTTAATTGCGATACTTTGTATGGCAGTAAGTACTTGCGAGTCCTCTGACGATCGAACACACCTTCGAGAAAATGTTATACTTGACGAAAGAAGAATTATACTTATTGTAACCGACTAGAACAACGTAACACAAATGTGAACGTTCGTAACTTTTTGTATTCGTCATTAATTTAATTACTTTGTGACGTCTGCAGACCGAGCGCTCACTTGTCTGTATAGTTCTGCCCTGGCATACGCAATGAGAGTTGATTTATTAAAATATAACCTTAAATATAAACAACACAAGTTTGCATCTCTTTTGCATTCAATGACGTTAAATTTGCTAAAAGGACGCAATATCCATACTGTCCATATTCAAACGCAAGAGAAATGAAAACTTACCCCAATAAAAATAGGGTCCATTTTCTTGTGTTGATTTGAAAGTCTATACTCTCATGTAATGAGAAAGAAGTCTCATTGTTTATGCTAGGATAGCTGGAGTCCATTCTAAAGTTCTACGACCTATGGCTCAGTAACAATATTGTTGAAACACTAATTCCTGAATCAGAATCAATAGATGTATAAATAATAAATAAACGCTACACACTCTAACCTATCCTAATAAATACGTTAGCGAAACGTGATAAAGTAGAATCTGTTAAAATCAATCTGTTCAAAATAGAACCTGTTAAAAGTAGAATCTGTCAAAAGCAGAATTTGACAAAAGTAAAGTCTATCAAAAGCAGAATCTGTCAAAAGATTTTCTTTCGTCGTTTGGCAATCCTGAATATTCAAGGAGCATAACAACTGGTTGTTATGCTCCTTGTGAATATGACTGCATTATGTATTTTTACACTTTTATCAAGGCATTTAATTACATAAACCAAATATCCGATGATATCTTAATTTTCTTATCTTCCTAATTTGCGCAAATAATGAAACTGAAAAAAGATTTACAAGATAAACGTATTTGAGTGCGCGAGTACTTTCATTGAAAATATATTTGAATTAGGATTTCAAGTGCTTTAAAATAAAATTTGCCTTAATGAAAAGTTCGCGGAAAGTCGAGGGGTTAAAGTCAAACTCGCGAAATAAATTTTATTTAAAAATTTATAGCTAATTTTTAAAAAAATACCTACGTAAACTAATTTACTCACTTTTTCGGAAAGCTTTAGAATTTGAACCATGTAGTGTGCTGTCTGTCTTATATGTAGTGTGTGTTTTCTCTTTCAAGTTCGAACTGTCATTTTTGTATACTTTTTTTATTAATTATTGGCCCAGATTCGTTTTTCGACATCTTCAGTAAGTAACTGTCAATCAATGTTACGATCGTTTACATCATGCATATATGTAATGTACGTACGTAGTTTTATTGATTTCACTTAATTTTCTGTATGCATTTTACTCATTGCAAATGCTACGATCCCGCAAAGGTTTGTATCATCTCTGTTTGGTAGCGTTTCATTCCTAATTTGAATTTCTTTCGAAAACTCGTGCCAACTTTACAAAAAAACATACGAGAACATTATGTATTTACAAATATCGCATTAAAATAGACTAGCAAGGGGTCAACGATCGCCTGTTTGACTTGGAATAATATCTACATAGTAAATCATAGAGAGACTGCTAATAACTCTGACATTTATAAAGCATTTACCCATTATTGAAGCCTAAATAAATAAATATTGGACAAGTATTATTAAGAACGCTTACCCGCGTGAGGGATTCACATTACAAAATATTTGCGCCGAACATTTTTATTTCTTATTATTTGTAAATATTGGACAACTTAGCGTTTGAATTGTTAAAAGTCCCGCCTCTTAGTACACTCGTCCACATTAAAAGAAGCTCTATTCAATACTTCCTGTCTAATGAGAGTTTTGGGCTGGGCTTTGATAAATCAGTTATTTTGGTCTTTTCTCAAAACAACATTACATCTTGTAGGTACAGAGGGCCGCACATCAGGTTAAAACACGCTTGCACTCTGGGTTGTTGCGATAAAAGCGGTTTTGCAACGGAAATGGAATAACCTGATACGCTGGCCTCTGTACATTTTAATAAATGGATTTCTATATTGGCTTGACAACACGATAACGCCGGGATTCCAGACATTATAGTTTTTCCTGTGTCTGGTAGATTGGCACAAAGTGGTGACACCAATACAGGCAAGGAAACAGTTGGTTTGCAATGTTTAGGCCGTTGCCCAGTGGTGGGATTCAATTACACAAGTAGGTTTATCTTTTCCTTGAAGAACATTCTTAAATTAGGTATAAAATCGTTAATAATTATTATTTCAAGCGTCCGTCGTCTGGTCGTCCACAGTTGTTACATATCGTGCCAAAATGGCGTCTGAATTCGAAATTCAAAATAAACATTTTAACGCTAAAAGCTTCACCTACATTCATATTAATGACTGTTTATTGTAACAAAGATGATTCATCGTTTAAAACTTAATAGATACACGCGATATTGTAAAGGGGACTTAAAATAAGCTAGTTAGAATTTAATAAACACATTACCCTCCTTTGCGTCACGCAGTCGGGTAAAAAAGACATTTTAGAATGCAAAATTAGGTAGTAAGAAAGAATGTATTGTACTTCTTCATGTAGACACTGCTGGACGGATTTTGTAGAAATTTTGAATTAATATAGCTTATTAGACTTCAGAATAACACATAGGCTACATAATTTTACCAAATTCCCACAGAAACGAAGTCCCGGGCGGGAAGCTAGTTTAACAAAAAGTTGATTTTCATTCGATCTTTTCTTGAGGAGAGTTGTTGTTTAGGGATTATTTCATAATCTTAATTTTGGTTTAGATAACTGCATTGATATAGACTTATAGTTTCGCTAATTAAGAGGCTTATAAACAAATAAGAAAAGTAAGGCCGGAGCAACGGTTTATACCTAAAAATGTAATGTTAGTAAAATATTCACACTAACGCTATAAGTTATTAATTATAGCCAGTTTTTGAACACTCAAATCCAGTTTTTCCGAAGAAACTTCTTAATTAACTGTAATTTTCTGGTCTTCGTGATCGTGGCCATAAATAACTCCTATCAAAAAAAAAATTAGGGCAAAGACGGTCAAAAACCCCGGTTTTTAAGGTTTTTGACCGATTACCAAGGTAGGTACTTGCATTGTAGTCATAACATTCAGTATCTGAGACACTTATTGCTGATAACTTTATTTCATAGTTCATCTAGAAATCCGCCATTGCTTCGCCTGTAGGCGTTTTACTGTACATATTAAACTTATAAAAAAATATATAAATGTTCTTGAAAATTTCATCAGTCTACCTGATTAGTAACAGAAAATCAACTAAAAAATTAGAGAGGCCGGGATAGGTAAAGCAATCAAGAAGGTAAGTCAAAAGTCAAAACATAAAGCAAGGTTATTTAATTTATGTTCTATCCGTATCAGAATAAGATAACCGTTTATATATATTATATTATGTAATCTACTGTACAAACCGTATGCAAATATTACGTCTGTGTACGCCTAACTCGCTTCAACTCTTGTTGCGCGACCTATACCTTTTTAACTTAATTTAGTACCAACTTGAGTAACCGCACCCCTTGTTAATCTACAGGGCTTTAGGTAAATCTCTTTCTCTCTCGGGTGCTAAATCAGTCCATGAAACTGAACAACTTTCGCCAAGGAACATAGGTCAAAATACGAAAAAATAATTTTGATCTCCCGTACAAAATGCGCTATATGCTGATGAAGTTTGTATGGGAGATCAACTTTTTTTTTTTTCGTATTTTGACCTATGTTCCTTGGGGAAAGTTGTTCAGTTTTATGGAGGTTGAAAGAGATTTACCTATAGCCCTGTATACTAATATTATAAAGAGGAAAGATTTGTATTTTTGTAAGTATGTAACGAATAGGCTCCGAAACTACTGGACCGATTTCAAAAATTATTTAACCATTAGGATGCTACATTATCCCTGAGTAACATAGACTACATAATTTTCCCGAATTCCCACGGGAACGAAGTCCCGAGCGGGATGCTAGTATGTAATTAAAAAATTGGGTAACCCGAAAAATACAAAAATAGCCCGGGTTTTGTAGACGGCCAAAGCGAAAATGGAATATGTGCTCAACCCAGTTTAGAAGAAAAACCTTGGTGCAGTGGGCTTAAAAAAAATAGAAAACTTAACCTCAAAACATCATCGTGTGACTACGAAAAAAAAACGAATCTCCGGGAACTAAGAATAAAAAATAGAGCTAACAAACAACTGAAACAACCCAAAGTCGTAACAATTCCGTAATACCTAGGAAATCTCTACTCCTTCCGTTTCTGGGTTATTAAAACTAGTCGGAAGTCTCTGAGACGAGGTTTTGTACACCTACTTATGAAATTAAGACGGGCTTTGATATAACATGTTATCATGTTCGTCTATTTGATTTGAGATATTCGTGATGTGACGTCATCGGTCCTTGTGAGGCCTTATGTTAAGTAATGGGTGCTTCTTGCATTTGTGAGAAGGAAAAGTTGGTTTCCTGTTTGTTCATTTCTTACATACAAACATACGCTTACGCCTAAAATCCCTACCGGGATAGACAGAGCATCAGTGGTTTTAAAAAACCACGTTTTTCATAAATTCAGAGGATTGTAAGATGAAATATGATGTAAGTGGTGAGAGGTTCATTTCTTTATTGATAAGATTCAGAATGTGATGATTGTTCGTCCGTGGCGGGGCAACACACCGGCCTAAGCTGACTGGGTCACGTCATCTTTTGTTTTGCATGTCACAGCATAGAGGATGTCTATTCTATGTCTAGATACGTCTTTACATATATGTATTGTTTTTTTTAATCGAGCGTCTCCGTGCTTCGGAGGGCTGTCGGTCCCGGCTGTTGTCGATTGACTACAGTCGTTATTAAAATCAAGTCAGAGGGCATTGTGCAGTTCGAAAACTCTGACACCAGGGTTAGCCAAGTTCGCCACACACTGACTATCTTACACGATAAGAAGAATCTGCCCATATATATACTTCCCTACCGAGGGGCACAGGCCTCCCCTCGAAACGCGAAGGGGATTTAGGCCATAGTCCACCACGCTAGCGTAATGCGGGTTGGTTGGATCGCGCGCCAAGCGAAAACGAATTCGTATGTGTGCAGGTTTTATCACAATGTTTTCCTTCACCGCAACCTTCCGGTTAGAAGTTGGTATCTAATAGCTCATCACCAACTGGGCTATGACCGCTGTTACATATTGTTTATGTATTGAAAATATTGTCTGTTTCCTGTGTTGTAATTTCCAAAATAAGAAAGATTGTAATTTGTTGAAGTGCTCTAGTCTAGATTTACAGCCTACCCCGATAAGAAATATAGATAGGCGTGACTGTAAAATTTAAGTGTCCTCGTTGCGTCGCAACCGCAGACTATATTTAAAATTGGAACAGATCAGCGTAGTTTGCAGTCAGTAACTGTTAAACAATTATTTAAGACGGTATTTTTCTTTTTTTTATGGATCTTCGCCGATTTCCAACTTCAAAAATCTAAAAATAAAGCCAATGTGCTGGATATGTACCTACTGTACTTATCGGGCGGCGAGAACTATTAATAATTGAGAATTATTTAGTTTTCATATACTTACTGACAACCCCGACCAACAGCGCCACCGCCAACCGAACGTAAAGTAGCAAACTAGATACCTTGCAAATGAAAGTTCTGTCGGCGGTGGCGCCACCACTCAAAGCACTTAACCCTCGATTTGGCCATTGTGCGTAGGTAATATTGTTTAGCCTAACTATTCGAGACAGCCAATGTCCTCCCCCGAAGAACGTTAGACTTTTCACGTGGGTGAATTATTTCTTACGAATTTACGTTCAATGGTTACGTGCGCGATGTGGCTCAATATAAGTAATAAACGACGACGACAACAACAACGTACTGAATCGAACATTGAATGGTTTGACAAGAAACTGACTGACTTACTTACGTCTTACGGAGGTGACGTATGTTGACTTACGTCGTGGACACAGCCGTATTAATTCGACATACAGTTGACACAGCTAACGGTACAGTCGTAAACACAGTTTTTCTTATCGAATAGCAACAGGTAATAGTAATAAAATCATATCTAAAAGGTAAACGCTAGGCAAAGTTTTATCCACAAGGCAGTAAAAAGTATGCGCTACAAAATATTTATGACCAAATATTTGTTTGGAAAAGTAGGTTTTCTCTTGAGATTTTATATGGACTTTAAGCATTGGAGAAGCATTTTAGTTTTATTAGAACAGGAAAACAAAAGTGAGGTTGCATCGATCGACACGACACAAAAGTTTATTTAAGGTAAAAAAAACAACGGGTTGCACTCCGGGAGTGCCGGCAGAAGTGAAAACTTGAACATTAACGTTGTGCATTAATCTATATCTATACATATTATAAAGAGGAAAGATTTGATTGTTTGCATTGAATAGGCTCCGAAACTACTGGACCGATTTAAAAAATTCTTTCACCATTAGAAAGCTATAATTATTATCCCCGATGGACATAGGCTACATAATTTTCCCAAATTCCCACGGGAACGAAGTCCCGAGCGGAATGCTAGTATGGAAATAAAACAAAATACACAAAAAGAGTCCGTTATTCTCTCAGGATTCGAACCCTCGACCTGTTGCTTACAATCTGGCAACTTTTCCACTCGACCAAACCGTCTACTTTTAATTCACTAAAATAGTCTATCGGTATTTGCGCACTATGTGCGAATAATCGGTGACATCGTTGACATCTGTCATAGAGATAATTTTACCAGGGCTGCCATCCGTCCGGGTTTCCACCCATACTTCAAAGTACACAACGCAAAGAAGTTTTCACTTCAAAAAAGGTGGCAACCCTATCCTACGCACTTCCGACAAGGTCACGTGACATTTGACGATCTGACGCGAGTTCATCGCGAGTTTAAAATTTTTTCCCCATACTAAAAGTGCTCAACGCCGCCGCTCAAGAAGTTTTCACTTCAAAAATTAAGGCAATTTTAATTTTTTGACAAATATAAAAAAATCCAAATTGTAATTTTCGAACGAAACAGGAAAACAAAACAGGAAAACGAAACACGGAAAACCGTTACTTTGACGAAAGATTTGTATTTATTTATTTATTTGGTGGACGCATCGACTACAACAGCACTTTATCAAAGTCTAGGTGATTAAAACTATTTAATGACAGCCAAAACCATGTGAATGGATCATTGGTTTTATCACCAAACCTGGATGGCTATTCCATAAGTAATGACGTCTCAATGGCAGGCGGTGGAATGATAAAGGTGCCCACTTCATCCGTTCAGTTTTTGGTTTGCCATCTGGGCCCCGATTCTGTAACTTCAGGTTGTGTGTCGATGGAATGGAGGCCATTCTATCCGTTCAGGTGGCGAAATTGAGAACTATTTAGTTTTCATATACTTGCTGAAAACGACCCCGACCAACAGCGCCACCGCCAACCGAAACTGAAGTTGCAAACTGCCTAGCAACTGAAAATTCGTGCCACCACCCAAAGCAGCCGTCATTAGATATATGAAATTTGGATAGTTCTCAATTTTGCCACCTGAAAGGATAAATGGCGACTATTCCATCGACACACAACTGAAGTTACAGAATCGGGGCCCTGAACTGATAAAATGGTCACAAAAGTCATTCAACCGCCATTGAGACGCCAAAAGGCCTTTTTATAATTGGAACGGTACAGCACGGTACTTCGAAATTTGAATTACCATTGCCCCCTATGTTCTCAGCTTATAGTATTACTATTACAAAGGAGGCAATAGTAATATAATGTTTCTGTGCCGTTTCCGAATTATAAAAAGGGCCATTGACTAGTGGAATAGACGTCCGGGGGCGAACAACAAATACATTAAGCCAATTACAGATACTTTCTGAATTACTTATTGTATTACTTATTGTACAACCTTTAGCTTTAAGAAGAATGACCCTGAATATTTCAGGAAAATTTTCCTATATTGGGTGACTTTTAGCGAAAACTGAGGATGTGGATCAGGCCACGAAATTGAACACTTTCCCCAAGGAATACTATGGGTCCAAATATGAAAAGAATTTTTCTCCTCTCCATACAACTTGTGCGATCGGCTGATTTGTCTTTGTTCATTTTGGGGATTTCATATAGGTCTTGCCGTGCGGTGATCGGTTGAGAATAACACCATCCCATCTCTTTCCGTGGGTGTCGTAAGAGTCGACTAAGGAAACACAAATGAGACCTGCCTCCTAGTAATCCATCTTACGCAACAACACCTCAGTTTGTTTTGAATCTGAGGTGGCGTTCCATGATCTCATGCGGTGTGGTAGTCTCTGTAAAGGGCCGTCTGGTTCACGACCACCCTCCTATCGAAGTTCGACGCCAAACATCTTGCTGTGTTCCGTCGGTGCATAGGAGTACCAGTGCCTTAATTGGCATTTTCTGGGTTAACTCGCTCCATCGTCGACCTCATCTATGACCGAGGTCAAGATTGGAGTCAAGAGTTAACCCATCTCATAATTAAAAAAAAGGTTCCTTAGGAAAAAATGTTCATTTTCATGTGGAGAATCAAAGTTTCTCTAACAAAAGTTACCCTGCCCCATACATGAATACTGAGTGCGTCACTATATCAACGTCATATCAGTCTACGCATAGATCAGCTGGTCGAAGGGACGTCATTCACGATAAGTGGCTACCTAACTGAAAAAATGCTATTATGTTTATGGTTTGACGTTGTTAGTTGCCTGACAAAGTAATCAGTTAATTCAGACTGGGTATGGTATTTGGAAAGTACGTGCGTAACTGCATATGTAGCGCACTTGTGAATCAGAGTAGATTGCATCCATCTTATAAATGCATTGGAAGAGTAAATTAGGTTTTAAATTTTCACCTAATTTTTAAGCCCCGACAAAAAGGAGTGGTGTTATAAGTTTGACATGTGTATTTGTGTATCTGTATATCTGTGTGTCTGTCTGTGGCATCGTTGCTCCTAAACGAATGGACCGATTTCGATGCCTTTTTTTTGTTTGAAAGCTGATCTAATCGAGATGGTTCTTAGCTTTATTTGAACAAAACTGGTTCAGCCGTTTAAGAGTTATATTATAAGCAAACTGCTTTACCACAAAACATCGGGAAAGGCAAAGGAATCTTTGTCGATACCGCCATTTTTTAAACATTGTCTAAGTTTTAGTCTTATTTTTTGTGGTAAGGCCCTAAATGTCAGAGATTATACAACATTTTTAATTGTAGAGTTATTTTGTTTCAGTTTTTTTTCAATCATAAACTTGAATGAAAACCTAAAGCAACCCACATTTTGTGAATGCATGAAAACGTAGCTATCTATTTTGCATGTTCGTTTGTTCATGTTTCTGAGTTCACTGGGTGAACGACCGATATTAACATATGGTGTTGCCAGTATTAGGCATTTTGGGGCAGACCGTTACTCCGTATTGCCAAAATATTTGAATTCGTAAAAATTGGAGAAAATCGAGAAAGTAGATAAGTAAGTTTCCAGGACATAGTCATGTTTGAAATAAAATAATTAGTCATTCTCACATCATGAACTTTATGAAAACTGTGGTTGTACAGATGACTCTACGGGTGAAAAAAAACCTCCTAGCTATATTCAAAATCCTGAACCAGTATCACTTAGAGAACACTTTTTTTTTCGGTGATTTTTTTTCCTAAACGTAGACACCACTCGGGTGCACCCCCCGAGCGCTACCTGCACCCCTCGCGTGCCTGGTGTAGGAGTTATGTCTACGTTTAGGCAAAAAATGAATTATTCCCATTGAAAAAATATTAAAAAAAAATTTTTTTCATAAATTTGTTCTTTGAGTGATACTGGTTTAGGATTTTGAATATAGCTAGGAGGTTTTTTATCACCCAGTATATCATGTTACTTAAAGTAAAGGAACTTTTCATAGAGGCTGTGCGGGCCTAATCTGACATCGAAGAGGATATATAAACTTTAAGTTGACATTTAGAAAGTAAAACTAGGCCAAGATTTGTCTCTGCCTAATATTTTGGATTTTCGCAAACAGCGTTGACTCAAAATTATATGTTTAAACATAGTTAATAGTGCCTGGCGTTACGGAAAACACAGTTCGCTTTCGGAAACCAGCACCAAATTTTTATGTATGGTTAGGCATGTCACCTAGACCCCAAAACTGTCGGGAGACACTTCGTGAGGTGTCAAGGTCACCAGTTATGACGTCATCAATGTGGCCGCCGCCGCGTTTTGAAAAATGTAAATCACTCATAAATTACGCAGTGCACATGTACGTGTAGGGTATCAAATGAAAGGATATTAAATATGCTGCATTGTTTTCATTGAATGTAACTGCGTAAATATGAAAACAACAAAATTATAGGACAAATAAGACAAATTACAAAAAAAATAATACATATTTATTTTTATAGCTAGAGAACCATTTATATTACAGAGAAAAAATGTAGGGTACAAATAATTCTAAGTTATTCGTCTATAGTTTACAATTTAAATCATCACAATCGGTGAAAAAAAAAACATAGTTATGCTGGTTTAACTAAAGCGCGGCGGATGCCATATATTCAACCGACGTCGCCGGCGTGTTTTGAAAAATGTTAATTTTACATAAATAACGCAGTGCATATGAATGTTTGGGGTATCAAATGAAAGGATATTAAATTTGCTGCATTGTTTTTATTAAATGTAACTGCGTAAATATGAAAACAACAAAAATATAGGACAAATAATACAAATTAAAAAAAAATACATATTTATTTTCATAACTAGATAACCATTTGTATTACAGAGAAATAATGTAGCGTACAAATAATTCTACGTTATTCGTCTATAGTATAAAATTTTAATCATCACAATCGGGTTAAAATAGACATAGTTATGCTGGTTTAACATATTCAACCGACGTCGCCGGCGCGTTTTGAAGAGTCTAAATACACTGAACTGCGCAACACACATGTATGTATGTATACATTCGGACATGAAATGAAAGCATATTTAATATGCTCTAATTTTCTAATGTAATGTACTCTACGTAAATATAGAAATAAGAAAAATATGTAACAAATAAATCGAATTAGAGAAAAAAATATGTTTATTTATTTCTATAGCCAGAGAACCATTACATTAGAGACAAAAAATGATTTCTTCGTATAATGTTATGTTATTTTTCTATAGTTTAAAATTTAAATAATCTAAATCGGTAAAAAACAGACATAGTTCTGCCAGTTTAAAGATAGTTCGGCGGACGCTAACAACGCGACATGGGTAAGGCTCACGAGCGTTTTGTCCGCCCGTTCCAGTGTGTTATGAATTTTGATGCATACTAACGATGGCCGTTTCTACTAATAATCAGGATGATGACTTCACTTGGAAGAGAAACTACTTGCATCAATGCTTATGCATCAATATTCATAACACACTGGAACGGGCGGGCAAAACGTTCGTGAGCCTTAACCCACATTTATGCCCATGAGTAAACTAGTGTTTCAAGCTCTTTCTGATGATCTAAATTTTATAAAAAATTTCTCGTAAAGGGTAATTTTAAATTACATACTTTCAAACTAGTGTGCAGCTTTCAATTAACGCTAGGTGCAAAGAGGATTAAGTGTGTTACATTTTTAATTTTAATCTATCTAACTTATAAAAATCAGCCTTCATATATAATCTAAGAATAAAAGGACAGTCTACGCTCTCGAGCATGCACCTTCACACGCACAAAGGAGAGTGCAATTTAAATCGTTTTTCACGCATCGGCACCTGGAACACCTCTCCTTGCACTTGCATGACACAAGTTCTTTGCAGCTCAAGCTAGCATCCGGAATTGTATTCCAGACTGGTGTGTAGGCAGGACCGTTGTCTTTTTTTTGCCAACCCCAGCGTTCTTTGGAATTGGTAAAAAAACGTCGTGGAAAACATAGGCATCATCGAGAGAAGTCGATGTCGCATTTCATGCATATTCTTGTGAGGCTGTACCTTGCCAAGATAATGCCATCTTTGCACTTATAGAAACAGTTGTTGTGCACATGTATTATCCTGCAAGTGAAACTAACGATATACATGTAGCAAGAAGGATTCTTTTTACAAAGAAAAATAAAGCTATCGAAAATATCCCACCAACGCGAGATGCACTGATTCAACATATCAAGAGGGCAATTCTTCAAACAAAAACTTGGACTAGTTGCCTCTTGGACAACCCACAGCATTTAGATCCGAGCAACTGGGGTTGGCAAAAAAAGACAACGGTCCTGCCTACACACCAGTCTGGAAAACAATTCCAGATGCTAGCTTGAGCTGCAAAAAACTTGTGTCATGCAAGTGCAAGGAGAGGTGTTCCAGGTGCCGATGCGTGAAAAACGATTTAAATTGCACTCTCCTTTGTGCGTGTGAAGGTGCATGCTCGAGAGCGTAGACTGTCCTTTTATTCTTAGATTATATATGAAGGCTGATTTTTATAAGTTAGATAGATTAAAATTAAAAATGTAACACACTTAATCCTCTTTGCACCTAGCGTTAATTGAAAGCTGCACACTAGTTTGAAAGTATGTAATTTAAAATTACCCTTTACGAGGCTATATAAAATTTAGATCATCAGAAAGAGCTTGAAACACTAGTTTACTCATGGGCATAAATGTGGGTTAAGGCTCACGAACGTTTTGCCCGCCCGTTCCAGTGTGTTATGAATATTGATGCATAAGCATTGATGCAAGTAGTTTCTCTTCCAAGTGAAGTCTTGATCCTGATTATTAGTAGAAACGGCCATCGTTAGTATGCATCAAATTCATAACACACTGGAACGGGCGGACAAAACGCTCGAGATCCTTACCCATGTCGCGTTGTTAGCGTCCGCCGAACTATCTTTAAACTGGCAGAACTATGTCTGTTTTTTACCGATTTAGATTATTTAAATTTTAAACTATAGAAAAATAACATAACATTATACGAAGAAATCATTTTTTGTCTCTAATGTAATGGTTCTCTGGCTATAGAAATAAATAAAAATATTTTT
Source organism: Aproaerema taeniolella (assembly GCA_949987775.1). Lineage (NCBI taxonomy): Eukaryota > Metazoa > Arthropoda > Insecta > Lepidoptera > Gelechiidae > Aproaerema > Aproaerema taeniolella. Next base: position 8,779,574 of record OX465245.1, read on the forward strand.
TTCTCTAATTCGATTTATTTGTTACACATTTTTCTTATTTCTATATTTACGCAGAGTACATTACATTAGAAAATTAGAGCATATTAAATATGCTTTCATTTCATGTCCGAATGTATACATACATACATGTGTGTTGCGCAGTTCAGTGTATTTAGACTCTTCAAAACGCGCCGGCGACGTCGGTTGAATATGTTAAACCAGCATAACTATGTCTATTTTAACCCGATTGTGATGATTTAAATTTTATACTATAGACGAATAACGTAGAATTATTTGTACGCTACATTATTTCTCTGTAATACAAATGGTTATCTAGTTGTAAAAATAAATATGTATATATTTTTTGTAATTTGTATTATTTGTCCTATATTTTTGTTGTTTTCATATTTACGCAGTTACATTTAATGAAAACAATGCAGCAAATTTAATATCCTTTCATTTGATACCCCAAACATTCATATTATGCACTGCGTTATTTAAGTATAATTAACATTTTTCAAAACACGCCGGCGACGTCGGTTGAATATATGGCATCCGCCGCGCTTTAGTTAAACCAGCATAACTATGGATTTTTTCACCCGATTGTGATGATTTAAATTGTAAACTTTAGACGAATAACTTAGAATTATTTGTACCCTACATTTTTTATCTGTAATATAAATGGTTCTCTAGCTATAAAAATAAATATGTATTATTTTTTTTTGTAATTTGTCTTATTTGTCCTATATTTTTGTTGTTTTCATATTTATGCAGTTACATTCAATAAAAATAATGCAGCATATTTAATATCCTTTCATTTGATACCCCACACGTACATGTGCACTGCGTAATTTATGAGTAATTTACATTTTTCAAAACGCGGCGGCGGCCACATTGATGACGTCATAACTGGTGACCTTGACACCTCACGAAGTGTCTCCCGGCAGTTTTGGGGTCCAGGTGACATGCCTAACCACACATAAAAATTTGGTGCTGGTTTCCGGAAGCGAAATGTTCCGGCCTTTTTTGGACGTAAGGCAGAGCACTATACCTAGTTAATCAATTATCATACAAAAGTTTCTCATGCATCTACCGACAAAGTGGTATCATTGAGCTGTCTGCCACTAAGATTCGTACGGAACCTGCATGTTTTATTCTAGTACAGTCTCTTCATTTAGGGTCAGAGCGAAATTTCTCGTCACCATGGTGCGTTACCACTTTCGCTAAAAAACCACTGCGCGTGGCCATTTGAA